>OX346256.1:12208924-17008924 GCA_947049275.1 Epinotia bilunana | reverse complement strand
CTCTAAGGCAGTACTATAAGTTGTCGTTGCCGCCTGCTCTAAGGCAGTACTATAAGTTGTCGTTGCCGCCTGCTCTAAGGCAGTACTATAAGTTGTCGTTGCTGCCTGCTCTAAGGCAGTACTATAAGTTGTCGTTGCCGCCTGCTCTAAGGCAGTACTATAAGTTGTCGTTGCCGCCTGCTCTATGGCAGTGCTATAAGTTATCGTTGCCGCCTGCTCTAAGGCAGTACTATAAGTTGTCGTTGCCGCCTGCTCTAAGGCAGTACTATAAGTTGTCGTTGCCGCCTGCTCTAAGGCAGTACTATAAGTTGTCGTTGCCGCCTGCTCTAAGGCAGTACTATAAGTTGTCGTTGCTGCCTGCTCTAAGGCAGTACTATAAGTTGTCGTTGCCGCCTGCTCTAAAGCAGTACTATAAGTTGTCGTTGCCGCCTGCTCTATGGCAGTGCTATAAGTTATCGTTGCCGCCTGCTCTAAGGCAGTACTATAAGTTGTCGTTGCCGCCTGCTCTATGGCAGTGCTATAAGTTGTCGTTGCTGCCTGCTCTATGGCAGTACTATAAGTTGTCGTTGCCGCCTGCTCTATGGCAGTACTATAAGTTGTCGTTGCCGCCTGCTCTATGGCAGTGCTATAAGTTATCGTTGCCGCCTGCTCTAAGGCAGTACTATAAGTTGTCGTTGCCGCCTGCTCTAAGGCAGTACTATAAGTTGTCGTTGCCGCCTGCTCTAAGGCAGTACTATAAGTTGTCGTTGCCGCCTGCTCTATGGCAGTGCTATAAGTTGTCGTTGCTGCCTGCTCTATGGCAGTACTATAAGTTGTCGTTGCCGCCTGCTCTATGGCAGTACTATAAGTTGTCGTTGCCGCCTGCTCTATGGCAGTGCTATAAGTTATCGTTGCCGCCTGCTCTAAGGCAGTACTATAAGTTGTCGTTGCCGCCTGCTCTAAGGCAGTACTATAAGTTGTCGTTGCCGCCTGCTCTAAGGCAGTACTATAAGTTGTCGTTGCCGCCTGCTCTATGGCAGTGCTATAAGTTATCGTTGCCGCCTGCTCTAAGGCAGTACTATAAGTTGTCGTTGCCGCCTGCTCTAAGGCAGTACTATAAGTTGTCGTTGCTGCCTGCTCTAAGGCAGTACTATAAGTTGTCGTTGCCGCCTGCTCTAAGGCAGTACTATAAGTTGTCGTTGCCGCCTGCTCTATGGCAGTACTATAAGTTATCGTTGCCGCCTGCTCTAAGGCAGTACTATAAGTTGTCGTTGCCGCCTGCTCTATGGCAGTGCTATAAGTTGTCGTTGCTGCCTGCTCTAAGGCAGTACTATAAGTTGTCGTTGCCGCCTGCTCTATGGCAGTGCTATAAGTTATCGTTGCCGCCTGCTCTAAGGCAGTACTATAAGTTGTCGTTGCCGCCTGCTCTAAGGCAGTACTATAAGTTGTCGTTGCCCCCTGCTCTATGGCAGTGCTATAAGTTGTCGTTGCCGCCTGCTCTAAGGCAGTACTATAAGTTGTCGTTGCCGCCTGCTCTATGGCAGTGCTATAAGTTGTCGTTGCCGCCTGCTCTAAGGCAGTACTATAAGTTGTCGTTGCCGCCTGCTCTAAGGCAGTACTATAAGTTGTCGTTGCCGCCTGCTCTAAGGCAGTACTATAAGTTGTCGTTGCCGCCTGCTCTATGGCAGTACTATAAGTTGTCGTTGCCGCCTGCTCTATGGCAGTACTATAAGTTGTCGTTGCTGCCTGCTCTATGGCAGTGCTATAAGTTGTCGTTGCCGCCTGCTCTAAGGCAGTACTATAAGTTGTCGTTGCCGCCTGCTCTATGGCAGTGCTATAAGTTGTCGTTGCCGCCTGCTCTAAGGCAGTACTATAAGTTGTCGTTGCCGCCTGCTCTATGGCAGTACTATAAGTTGTCGTTGCCGCCTGCTCTATGGCAGTGCTATAAGTTATCGTTGCCGCCTGCTCTAAGGCAGTACTATAAGTTGTCGTTGCTGCCTGCTCTATGGCAGTGCTATAAGTTATCGTTGCCGCCTGCTCTATGGCAGTACTATAAGTTATCGTTGCCGCCTGCTCTAAGGCAGTGCTATAAGTTGTCGTTGCTGCCTGCTCTATGGAGTGCTATAAGTTATCGTTGCCGCCTGCTCTAAGGCAGTACTATAAGTTGACGTTGCTGCCTGCTCTATGGCAGTGCTATAAGTTGTCGTTGCCGCCTGCTCTATGGCAGTGCTATAAGTTATCGTTGCCGCCTGCTCTAAGGCAGTACTATAAGTTGTCGTTGCCGCCTGCTCTATGGCAGTGCTATAAGTTGTCGTTGCCGCCTGCTCTAAGGCAGTACTATAAGTTGTCGTTGCCGCCTGCTCTATGGCAGTACTATAAGTTGTCGTTGCCGCCTGCTCTATGGCAGTGCTATAAGTTATCGTTGCCGCCTGCTCTATGGCAGTACTATAAGTTGTCGTTGCCGCCTGCTCTATGGCAGTGCTATAAGTTATCGTTGCCGCCTGCTCTAAGGCAGTACTATAAGTTGTCGTTGCTGCCTGCTCTAAGGCAGTACTATAAGTTGTCGTTGCCGCCTGCTCTATGGCAGTGCTATAAGTTGTCGTTGCTGCCTGCTCTATGGCAGTACTATAAGTTGTCGTTGCCGCCTGCTCTATGGCAGTACTATAAGTTGTCGTTGCCGCCTGCTCTATGGCAGTGCTATAAGTTATCGTTGCCGCCTGCTCTAAGGCAGTACTATAAGTTGTCGTTGCCGCCTGCTCTAAGGCAGTACTATAAGTTGTCGTTGCCGCCTGCTCTAAGGCAGTACTATAAGTTGTCGTTGCCCCCTGCTCTATGGCAGTGCTATAAGTTGTCGTTGCTGCCTGCTCTATGGCAGTACTATAAGTTGTCGTTGCCGCCTGCTCTAAGGCAGTACTATAAGTTGTCGTTGCCGCCTGCTCTATGGCAGTGCTATAAGTTGTCGTTGCCGCCTGCTCTATGGCAGTACTATAAGTTGTCGTTGCCGCCTGCTCTATGGCAGTACTATAAGTTGTCGTTGCCGCCTGCTCTATGGCAGTACTATAAGTTGTCGTTGCCGCCTGCTCTATGGCAGTACTATAAGTTGTCGTTGCCGCCTGCTCTATGGCAGTGCTATAAGTTATCGTTGCCGCCTGCTCTATGGCAGTACTATAAGTTGTCGTTGCCGCCTGCTCTAAGGCAGTACTATAAGTTGTCGTTGCTGCCTGCTCTAAGGCAGTACTATAAGTTGTCGTTGCTGCCTGCTCTATGGCAGTGCTATAAGTTATCGTTGCCGCCTGCTCTATGGCAGTACTATAAGTTATCGTTGCCGCCTGCTCTAAGGCAGTGCTATAAGTTGTCGTTGCTGCCTGCTCTATGGAGTGCTATAAGTTATCGTTGCCGCCTGCTCTAAGGCAGTACTATAAGTTGTCGTTGCCGCCTGCTCTAAGGCAGTACTATAAGTTGTCGTTGCCGCCTGCTCTATGGCAGTACTATAAGTTTTCGTTGCCGCCTGCTCTATGGCAGTACTATAAGTTGTCGTTGCCGCCTGCTCTATGGCAGTGCTATAAGTTGTCGTTGCCGCCTGCTCTAAGGCAGTACTATAAGTTGTCGTTGCCGCCTGCTCTATGGCAGTGCTATAAGTTGTCGTTGCCGCCTGCTCTAAGGCAGTACTATAAGTTGTCGTTGCCGCCTGCTCTAAGGCAGTACTATAAGTTGTCGTTGCCGCCTGCTCTAAGGCAGTACTATAAGTTGTCGTTGCCGCCTGCTCTAAGGCAGTACTATAAGTTGTCGTTGCCGCCTGCTCTAAGGCAGTACTATAAGTTGTCGTTGCCGCCTGCTCTATGGCAGTACTATAAGTTTTCGTTGCCGCCTGCTCTATGGCAGTACTATAAGTTGTCGTTGCCGCCTGCTCTATGGCAGTGCTATAAGTTGTCGTTGCCGCCTGCTCTAAGGCAGTACTATAAGTTGTCGTTGCCGCCTGCTCTATGGCAGTGCTATAAGTTATCGTTGCCGCCTGCTCTAAGGCAGTACTATAAGTTGTCGTTGCCGCCTGCTCTAAGGCAGTACTATAAGTTGTCGTTGCCGCCTGCTCTATGGCAGTGCTATAAGTTATCGTTGCCGCCTGCTCTATGGCAGTACTATAAGTTGTCGTTGCCGCCTGCTCTAAGGCAGTACTATAAGTTGTCGTTGCTGCCTGCTCTAAGGCAGTACTATAAGTTGTCGTTGCTGCCTGCTCTATGGCAGTGCTATAAGTTATCGTTGCCGCCTGCTCTATGGCAGTACTATAAGTTATCGTTGCCGCCTGCTCTAAGGCAGTGCTATAAGTTGTCGTTGCTGCCTGCTCTATGGAGTGCTATAAGTTATCGTTGCCGCCTGCTCTAAGGCAGTACTATAAGTTGTCGTTGCCGCCTGCTCTAAGGCAGTACTATAAGTTGTCGTTGCCGCCTGCTCTATGGCAGTACTATAAGTTTTCGTTGCCGCCTGCTCTATGGCAGTACTATAAGTTGTCGTTGCCGCCTGCTCTATGGCAGTGCTATAAGTTGTCGTTGCCGCCTGCTCTAAGGCAGTACTATAAGTTGTCGTTGCCGCCTGCTCTATGGCAGTGCTATAAGTTGTCGTTGCCGCCTGCTCTAAGGCAGTACTATAAGTTGTCGTTGCCGCCTGCTCTATGGCAGTACTATAAGTTGTCGTTGCCGCCTGCTCTAAGGCAGTACTATAAGTTGTCGTTGCCGCCTGCTCTATGGCAGTACTATAAGTTGTCGTTGCCGCCTGCTCTATGGCAGTACTATAAGTTGTCGTTGCCGCCTGCTCTATGGCAGTGCTATAAGTTGTCGTTGCCGCCTGCTCTAAGGCAGTACTATAAGTTGTCGTTGCCGCCTGCTCTATGGCAGTGCTATAAGTTGTCGTTGCCGCCTGCTCTAAGGCAGTACTATAAGTTGTCGTTGCCGCCTGCTCTATGGCAGTACTATAAGTTGTCGTTGCCGCCTGCTCTAAGGCAGTACTATAAGTTGTCGTTGCTGCCTGCTCTAAGGCAGTACTATAAGTTGTCGTTGCTGCCTGCTCTATGGCAGTGCTATAAAATATCGTTGCCGCCTGCTCTATGGCAGTACTATAAGTTATCGTTGCCGCCTGCTCTAAGGCAGTGCTATAAGTTGTCGTTGCTGCCTGCTCTATGGAGTGCTATAAGTTATCGTTGCCGCCTGCTCTAAGGCAGTACTATAAGTTGTCGTTGCTGCCTGCTCTATGGAGTGCTATAAGTTGTCGTTGCCGCTTGCTCTAAGGCAGTACTATAAGTTGTCGTTGCTGCCTGCTTTATGGCAGTGCTATAAGTTGTCGTTGCCGCCTGCTCTATGGCAGTGCTATAAGTTGTCGTTGCCGCCTGCTCTAAGGCAGTACTATAAGTTGTCGTTGCCGCCTGCTCTATGGCAGTGCTATAAGTTGTCGTTGCCGCCTGCTCTAAGGCAGTACTATAAGTTGTCGTTGCCGCCTGCTCTATGGCAGTACTATAAGTTGTCGTTGCCGCCTGCTCTAAGGCAGTACTATAAGTTGTCGTTGCCGCCTGCTCTATGGCAGTACTATAAGTTGTCGTTGCCGCCTGCTCTATGGCAGTACTATAAGTTGTCGTTGCCGCCTGCTCTATGGCAGTGCTATAAGTTGTCGTTGCCGCCTGCTCTAAGGCAGTACTATAAGTTGTCGTTGCCGCCTGCTCTATGGCAGTGCTATAAGTTGTCGTTGCCGCCTGCTCTAAGGCAGTACTATAAGTTGTCGTTGCCGCCTGCTCTATGGCAGTACTATAAGTTGTCGTTGCCGCCTGCTCTAAGGCAGTACTATAAGTTGTCGTTGCTGCCTGCTCTAAGGCAGTACTATAAGTTGTCGTTGCTGCCTGCTCTATGGCAGTGCTATAAAATATCGTTGCCGCCTGCTCTATGGCAGTACTATAAGTTATCGTTGCCGCCTGCTCTAAGGCAGTGCTATAAGTTGTCGTTGCTGCCTGCTCTATGGAGTGCTATAAGTTATCGTTGCCGCCTGCTCTAAGGCAGTACTATAAGTTGTCGTTGCTGCCTGCTCTATGGAGTGCTATAAGTTGTCGTTGCCGCTTGCTCTAAGGCAGTACTATAAGTTGTCGTTGCTGCCTGCTCTATGGCAGTGCTATAAGTTATCGTTGCCGCCTGCTCTAAGGCAGTGCTATAAGTTGTCGTTGCTGCCTGCTCTATGGAGTGCTATAAGTTATCGTTGCCGCCTGCTCTAAGGCAGTACTATAAGTTGTCGTTGCTGCCTGCTTTATGGCAGTGCTATAAGTTGTCGTTGCCGCCTGCTCTAAGGCAGTACTATAAGTTTTCGTTGCCGCCTGCTCTAAGGCAGTGCTATAAGTTATCGTTGCCGCCTGCTCTAAGGCAGTGCTATAAGTTATCGTTGCCGCCTGCTCTACGGCAGTGCTATAAGGCCTATTAGCGAATTGGAAAAAGTTGTGGCTCTCGCAGTCTTAGATGGAAGATAGGTGGGTATGATGTGCGGTTCTTATATATACATGTTAGGGTTAATATATTTATATACTATTTATTGGGTAGTATTTAAGCGACTGACTGTAAGTTTTAAGTGTCAAAAATAATTAATTAACGTTATAGTATTACTGAGTCAGCGACCGACTGCGAGTGACGAGAAATCAACAGAACAGCAACTTAAACATTAATTTGAGTTACTTATAAAACAAAATGAGAAGCTTCATAATATTTGAGCGACCTAATATTTGTTTGAGTGTCAACGTTACGTCCTGCGTTTTTTTTTCAATATTTGGCAAATGTTTTTTTAATACTGAGCGGCATTATATCTTAAATGAAGTGTTTCGAATACAAAAACCACTTTGAAAAATACTATAACGAGCAGAGGATGTTCCGCTCTTTTATAAAAAAATAACCTCGAAGACGAAAGCGGGAGCCTGTTTTCTAACCTATCCGCGATCCGAGTCGGTTTTGCCACTAAGTCCCTGTTCCCACTTCTCTGTATCTCTAGTCGCTCACTTAGTAATGTAGTCGCACGGATACACTTTTAATATCTGAAATGGATTAATCATAACCCAATTTTTGTAAGCTCGTTCTGGATTTTATTATTAATCATTACTCGTCGTTAGTTTAGTAAATTTTTCGCTTACTTAAATTTATACCGCTCAAGTTATTAAAACAGTATGTCATCATCATTCGCTAAGATTTCTTTTATTCGATCGTTTTATAATTTCAACTATTTATTTAATACTAGCTTCCGCCCGCGACTTCTTCTGCGTGGACCCGCGATAAAAACTATCCTATATTTTAATCCAGGCTATGAACTATCTTCGTGCAAAGTTTCATAAAAATCGGTTGAGTTGTTTAAGCGTGATTGAGTAACAACCATCCAAACATCTAAACATCCAAACTTTCGCATTATAGTAGGATACCTACCTATAGTTATTTGTTCGTTTATTGTATTATTTTCCTAACTTATTGATGTTGCAAAGTATGTCTGCCATGTCACTGTTTCACTGAGCTGCTCAAAGGTTAGCTGGGAGAGATTCCTTAAAGGGATAAGTTCGCCTTTATTCAATTTTTTTTATTGTGTTTATGTTCTATACGCTAGAAAGGTTCATTGACCTGACCTAAACGAAAAGTTTGGAAAAGCCGGGAAAAAAAGCTATGTACCTACTTGTTTTTTTTGTGTCGGAACACGGAACTCCAAGGTAAGAAACATAAAAAAACAAATGCAATTAAATAAGCTCCCGGCTTTTCCAAACTTTTCGTTTAGTAGGACAATGAATCTTTCTAGCGTGTCTCTCACAGTGGTGTTTTATTAAAATGGACGTTAAAGGCCCGTTGATTAATAACCTTTAAGAACAAGACAAATCATTTCGAACTTCGTCCTAAGCAAAAAGGCTTTGAGAGTTTTCTAATGAATGCTCATGGCATATATTTGTCTGAAGAACCATTGCAGCCGAGCGGTACGAACTTTCAATCTGTATGTGAATGTGAGGTGTCATCCAAGTTTGGGTTCATTTGCATATTATAATCAGATTTATTCGTTTATGAACGTGCGGATAGATAATTCTTTTTACATTTTGAAGTTAAAACCTTTCATTTATCATGTATTTCTCAACAAAAAAGGAGGGATTTGATCCCCACTTCTTCCAGATGGGGTTTGTAATCACGCACACAAACTTTTTTATTTAAAAAGGGTCCGTCTCGTTGATTATCTCCGAAGTGATATTTTAATCTCTCATGTACCTAGTTTTATTCAAGTTTTTAAGGAGAAAACTTTTCAGATTTGTTAACGTCAAACTTGCATAAAATAGCAATTTATAAACGTCTATTTTACGTCTAGAAAGAGATAAGGTTCCAATTTAAAGCAGTCCAAATGTCATCTCATGTAAATTAGTGTCGTTTAACAGAAAACTTTTCTATTTTCACTACCTATGCTATGCCAATGTTTTATTTTCAAACATTGGCAATTTTTCATGTATGGTTGGTGGCAAGATGGTAAAAAACATGGTAACTCGGTTCGACGTTGATGCTAAATGGCCAACAATGCAGCAATAAAAATAAGACTTACATTAATTAATTACAGTTTAACTCTTCTGGGCTACGATTCCAAATAAATATGTAAATGATAAAATTGGTCCATACTTCCATAATTAATATTAGAAATGCGAGTGTGTGTGTCTGTCTGTCTGCCTGTCCTATTACCTCATCACGCTTAAAACGCTGAACCTATTTAGATGAAATTTGGTAAAGATATAGTTTGAGTCCTGGGAAGGACATAGGACAGCTTTTATCCCGGAAATCGTCGACACATACGGATGTGTCGACGATTTCCGGCACTGTAAGTATTACACAAAACAGACGGATAAGCACGGGCTTATCCGTCTGTTTTGTGTAATACTTACAGTGACTACACCGGTAGTGTTACTGTCCGGCGGTGTCAGCCGCGTTCGGGTGAATTTACACCTCGGAGGTGCATGAGAGCCAAGATTAGCTGAAGTGGCAAGAAGGACAAGCTGGATGAGAGTGACAGAGTAAGCTCTCATTAAGGAGATAAACAATACATACGTGACAAAGTTAGCCCACGGTCTCAATCTTTTCGGCCCGTACTTGAACGCCGCTCCACACGTCTCTGCGAACCCCATAGAAGGTTTCTTCGCGTCTATGCATACTTCTTGAGAGGTCCGTACCTGAAATTATAAAAATAAAACAAAGTAAAGTAAATGATCAAGATTTGACGGCTAAATTGGCCTAATAGTTGACAATTATTTTTCACCTCTATTGCCTTGAATCAAGATTTAAATATTAGGTCAGTGTCAAGCACTGGGCACTTTATGTAGTTAATTCGCCATTATTTAGAGAACGAGAAAATATTTAGTACTTTCTGACGGTAATCTTGTATACACAGTATATATGTATACAGCTATTCAAACCTTATCTCCTGAGTAAGTTTAAGGGATCCGCCAAGTTAGACTACAGTCTACCAAAAGGGAAGAAGGAATTAAATCAATTAAATGTGACGGACTAATCTTAGTTAGCGGTTAGCTTGCTTGGTGGAATTGACACTAAAGCAAAAAAACATTCCGAGAGGTAATCGTGTAACGTTTGTAAGATCCAACTGTCATTATTCTATATAAAAAATGACATTTAGATCTACCTACCTAACGTACACAGAATGCGTTACGAGATCGACATGCATAGGGGTAATCATAATCAATCACGTAACGTTTTGAACGCGCGTTAGGACAGTTTAACTGTCAGATTTCCATATAAAAATTGACATTAGATCTACCTAATGTTGCGTTACGTGATCGACCTGCAGATGTAGGTACTCTACGAGTAATAGTAGCATGAATAATACTTTCAAGTCAAGATCTAAACGAAGACTTGGACCAAAAACACTTATTTTGTATCATGTACACGCACTCGTACTCGCACATACACACACATCACATACACAAACAAACACAATCAATCTCACATAATATATACACATGAAAATACACTTCATAGTTGTTAAGATATTTACCTACATTGTCTCTTTGCTAACTCTTGTTATTGTTTAAATGTAAAAAAATACTGTTAAATCTGTACCACTGGTGCCCAAGATACAGGCTGTGCCTAGTTTGGGACCAACGGATACCGTCAGTGCTGTTGTTTTCCTTTACATATAATAATACCATTAAGTTAAATATATTCGCATAATGTATGTATGGTAATAAATATTTCTATTCTATTCTATTCTTTCTATTCATGTTCAGATTATCACCGTTTGTGTCAAAAACGACCATGTCACACAAGTATAGTTGAAGAAGAAAAAGAAGAAGAAGAAATATATTTATTTTCTTATAATTGGAATTCACCTACGCTACGATAGCCGACGACCTACGGCAGCCTAGTGGTTCAAGCATGCGGCTGTCAAGCGGCGGTCGTGGGTTCGGATCCCGGCTTGTACCAATTTGTTTTTCGGAACTTATGTACGGAATATTTACCGTTAGCATTTCGGTGAAGGAAATATCGTGAGGAAACCGGTCTAATCCCAATAAGGTCTAGTTTTCCCTCTGGGTTGGAAGGTCAAATCTTGCGATTAGGTGTCAAAGCGGACCCCGGGCTCGTTTAGGGGCACAACCGGGAACAACGCTAGGAGGATGATGAATTGGAATTCACCTAAATGGATGCCACTCAGCATGTTCCACCAGCAATACATGCTGAAGGCGCTGGTTTTCAGGGCACCCTGTTGTTGTTGAGATTACTGAATGTGGCCGACTTTTAAAAAAACTATCATTGGACTTAGACGCTTCTACCTGTTAGATTAGACTTCTGTGTAGCAAAACGGCCAACTCAAATAATCTCAAGGACACTTACCAATACATAAACACAGTGCGTACAGATGAACCCAACGATGATGGTACCCAGAGCTCCTGCCGCTAGCCCCGCGTTCTTGAAGGCGTTCGGCATGGCTAGGATACCAGAGCCGAGTGAAGACTTGAGTAGATGCACCAGAGAGCCAACCGTCCTGCCAGATTGGAACATGTAACACTTTATTATTATTTAAATTATTGTTTTAACGGGTCTAACGCTATATTTCTTTAGCTTTATTTGTGACGTTTCGAGTCATCTGCGACTGTGACTGGTGCAACCCCTGTTGAAACGTCGGGAATAAAGGTACTTAAATAAGACCCGTGAAAAACAATAATTTAGATTGGAACGTATATAGTTGCTGGTTTTTGAAGAGAGCTTTTTTTATTGTCAAAGGCATTTATTGCTACAATTACTTTCCTCATGTTAAAATGTATAACGTAGTGTTACTATATTTATAGTATACCATCAAATTATTACAGTAAAGTGTAAATTACAAAGTATAATTAAAATGATAAAAATATATATGAGGCTTGAAAGTTCCAAAAAATATGTACTTAAGTATATTTTTTTCTGCCAAGTGCTAATCTAAAGATTCCAATAGAATCATTGCACTTTAATATAATATAACAATAATTGTATTAAAACGATGTACTTAAACGCCGTACAACGGTCAGTAAGAAGATAATGCTGTAAGGTCATAATACTATATCGATTAGTATGAGCCGTTTCGGCTGTCGACAGCGAGGTTTTGGTCTTTTTGCGTGCTTTAATTGTAGCTAGTCCCATACACACTATAAAAGTAGCAATATTTCTATCATGGTGCTTATAAAAGGTTTGGTGAAATGATAACAGAACAGACCGCTCGCGATACGATGCTTTTTTGTTTAAGTTGCTTATGACCGGGGTATAAAATCAGTTATAGCAAAATATTTTAATTGAGCCAAGTAGAACCCTTTGAGCGCATATGACCCGCATGGGCGTCAAGTTGCTATACTATAGTCCGACCGCTTCAATCAGCCTGTCCTGTGCGGTGAGTAACGGGAGAGCGGGCGTCGTGTGGGAGGCGAAGCCCGGCGCCCAACGATTGCACCGCGGCGGACAGATTGACGCGGTCGGACTATAGCTTTGCTCTACATTAGGACACTTGCTTCTTGTGGAAAAGTCGCATGTTGAATGACTATAAAAGATGTCTCTCTGAGTTGGCAAGCGAAAATTATACCCACTAGATTAAACCACGCGGCAACACTGTTGGTCAAAGTGTATGCGTAAGGCCTGGATCACACTGGCGCGACCTGCGGTCAAGGTCGATAGTAATCTTCAGAATAACACTGTTAAATTTTACTAATGATTGCCAACGCAGGCCGCGCCTGTTTGTGAGAGGCTTAAAACGTTTATGTAACTGTATTTTATAAATTAATCGCAATCTCTAACAATATTTGATTGAAATTAAAACATTTTCTCGGTTTATTTTGTATCAAGCAGTAAAGTCTGCTAACAGAATGTACAAAAATTTAAAATTTAATGCTCCGAGCCGGATTTGAACCGGCAACCACAGCCTTTAATTAGAAATTTACTTTGCTGTGTCATGTTGGAGGGCAACAGATTAACAAATGGATATTATAACTTTAGTCGCAAGTTAATGTAAAGAGCGAAATGTACCATACTATTTCTACGAATAAGTATATATAACAACGTATACTGAAATCGGGAATTCCTATAACCAAATTTTAATAAAAAATTGTTTTCAACTTACGAATTAGGATGGGCAACATTTCTGTGTTCAAAGGGATTGTACTCCTTTTCATTAATGATCTCTTTAGAGCCCAAGCTTAACGTGGACTGGAAGCCAGGGTTGCTTGCTAGGTCCGCTCTGAAACCAAAAATTAACAAAATACAAACTTTAGGCATGTGTCACGTAAAAGTCGGGAGAAATGTCTGGTTTTGAGACCAGAGTCCGAATCTTGTCCCCTGGCCCTCATCATCATCATCATCATCATCATTTCAGCTGAAAGACGTCCACTGCTGGACATAGGCCTCCCCCAAAGAGTGCCAATGTGACCGGTCCTGCGCCGCCCTCAAGAAATCTTATTATCTCAATCCATATGGCGTTTTTTTATAGAGCACTTTAAAAGATTACGGTCTATAAAAATTGGATGTGAATACTGTAAAGTTAAAGGACGATATCCGACTTCAAGTAAACGTCATTTTCCAGCTCGGTGTTTTACAAAAAAAAAGTTTCAAAAGTCTGTTCAACATTTAGAAAAAGTGATTATCAGAAAACTTAATTCGCATTTGTCTTCGTTATATCGTAATAAATATTGTTTTTCTATACCTCACAGTTATTTTTTTGATTAATCATCAATATGTTTAATCTGCCACCGCACCCTGCAGAACTATTCGTAGGTACTTACGTCGAATTGAAATTATCCAAAATAATGGTCGCTTTTTTCTCTTCTTTACCCATTTTGCTGTGTTATACTGAAACAGAAGATAAAAATAATAAAGTATGGCAGGATTGATTACTGCTATAGAAGGACATGATTAACTTTTAGCTATATAAATACAGTTTTCACACAAAACATCCCTTGTATTGTAAGTAACAAGTTGTAACTCAATAAATCGGATAGAGGTGTCATAACTTCATAAGACTTCATAAGGTTTGAAGTTTAGCTTCTCAGTAACTTGCATATAGTCCGTGAGTTGAAAGACTGCTTACCGACATGTAAGTACCTAAGTACCTAAGTAGTTCTTACATACTAGGTAAGTAGTTATTCAAAAGTTGATCGACTACAACGTACGGCTACAAATCTTGACTTTCGTTCATATTTTTTTGGGTTGTGTAACCGTAAATAACCGTTCTGTAAATAAAATCCCATCAAAAACATCAAAGTGGAAATCGGAACCAAGTTCAATATTAGGAATATGCGTGGTTGTGAACTTCGCCGACAAAAGAATTTAGATATAAATGGGTGCTAAGTTCAGTAGATAATCCTTAAATAAAATGTATTCTTAAGAACATAACATTTCTTATTTTTTCTACTACAATAATATTTGCGATATAAAAGTATAACTTCTTAGAACAGTCGAATTATTTACAAAAGCAGATAACTTAGGATAAATTGATGCTCAAGACTTGACTTGGCTAGTTTTTACTAGCAAGCTAATTTTTTGGAAGAGTACGATATACCTTAACTATACAATATATAAACAGTTACATACGGATAACAAAAAGATGATAAGTTGATTAGCCAAATATCAGATATATTTTATGTAAATATCAGATATATTCTATATAATAATACTTTGAACTTGGCTGGACACGCTGCCGCGTGTCTTGATATCTGCTAAACTTGAATAACAGCTTCTACCAAAAATACATTTTTTGACAGAAACTTATTACCTTAATATTTTAGTTACCGAGCCACGGAAAGAGTTTGCCTTTTGTCTGGTGGCGAACGCACAAACTTTTTTGTGCCATCAAATTAATCATCACCCATCACCATCATCATATCAGCCGAAAAACGTCCACTGCTGGCCATAGGCCTCCCCCAAAGAGTGTCAAATTGACCGGCCCCGCGCCACCCGCGTCCAGCGGATTCCCGCGACCTTTACCAGGTGATCAGTCCACCTTGTGGGAGGCCTAACCACGCCGCGCCTTCCGGTACGTGGTCGCCACTCAAGAACCTTTCCGCCCCAACGGCCATCGGTTCTACTGCCCGCTGCCACTTAAAATAATATCACAATCATATCTATCTAATCTTATCTATTTAATAGTATATTTTTAATAATATATTAATCAATTGATAAATTTCTTTCTTTTTTATCTTTTCAATAGTTTTTACATGTGTCTCGGTTTGCCTGTTTGTTATTTCCACTCATTTGCTCAAAGTTTAGCTGGAAGAAATCCCTCTCAGGGATAAGCGCGCCTTTGTACATGTATCTTCTGTTCCTGTAATATTTGTTTTGTTGTAGTGTTCTGTTTCATGTACAATAAAGAATTTACATACATACATACATACATATTAATAATCTTGCCCGTAATATGAATATTCTTGCCAAGAACACAGGCAATGTTCCTGGCAATTTATATAGTTTGAGTCGGGTTCAGACCGTTCGCCATAAAAAAAATCATTCGACGTGACATTTTGAAGCCAAGCCGAAAAAAAGACGCATCCATTTATCGACAAGACCAAATGCCACACCCGAACGCAGATAAAGCGCACTACAGCAAGAAGCCGCTTGATACCATTAGTATAGTGTTACCTACACAACGTGTCACATAATTCCCCATAAAATAAAATATTTATAATATTACACCGTAAAAAAGTGCCAGCCCTAATAACCTGTCACATCAATGAAACTCAATTTTCAATGATCTGGGGGCACGGCAGTGCCCCCGCCAAGTCGAGCGCGAAGCAAACACTGCCGTACCATCCTTTACTGGAACCATTTCGCCGCATTTTCAGGCCCCTATTTGAGAACCTCTGGATAAGACCAGAACGCAGAAATTTTCGTGATCCAGTAAGCTATAACCACATACTTAAAATCCAAAATTTCAAGTCTGTAGGTCATTTAGTTCCGAAGTTAAGCGAAAGCAAAGTTTCGCATTTATGACACTCACTCACTCACTCATGATCATCAAAATAGAACTAGTACTTCCCATAAACTCAGAGAGCTGAAATTTGGTACAGAGTTAGGGTTTAATGGCCACATAAAGGGAAAACTATAAAAACTAGAATAATCGAAGATCTGGAGTATCTGGTGACCCTGATTAGAAAACACAAGAGCCCAACCAAACTATTAGAGATATATCTATACCGCCTTTAAAAAAAATATTCAACTTGGTAGGCCGCTTCATTTGATGTCAAAAATCGAAGGTCTGAAGTATCTTTATTTGATTACAAAGTTATATTTGCAGTGAATGGGGCGAGAAACAAACTGCATACATAACTTAGTAATCCCATATAAACACATAGGGTTACAAAGTTATATTTGCAGTATAAATCAAGAATGGGATATGGACTCAATAACCTACAAAAAGAAGTGAGATCCCATAAAAAAACATTCCATGTAAAAAAGAGGCCAAGTCTCGAAACTCTTCCACCGCATGCAGTAAAGTTGTGTGATTACCAAGTTGCAGAATTTTATTTAGCTAGCAAATCAAGAATAATAAGAATGCCTGAGACTTGGTACTACCAAATATCTCACAACTTTTTGCAGTGGAAGAGTTTCGAGACTTGGCCTCTTTTTTACATGGAATGTTTTTTATGGGATTATTTTAACAGAAGATTATAACTGTACTTTGTACCTTGTTAAAAATAATTAAACCATACTAACCTAAAAAGATTATCAGTCTTGATAGATGGAAATCACGCTTTAAGTACTGTGGTGGTTTTGGCGTCTATTTTGTATCCAGCAAGACGGAGCACACTTTGAGCCGCTTCTCTAAATTAATTAGTATTAAGTATTCTAAAAGATTAAAACTAAACCCGTTTATATGATTGCTGTAATTAATCCAGCTGCTTTTTACGGTTTTCGTCATTTACCCCTCAGAGAAAATAAGGTAACAATGTAAATAACTTTCTGGGTAGTCTACTTCTTAGTTTTATGATTTCAGGGTTGCGTTTCAATGATAACTAATTTAATAGTTTATCCCAAAGCTTTTTTTCGGGCATAACGGGTTGGCTCAAAGTAATGACAATGTTTTCAATTGATACTGGCAGGCGGAAAAAAAATTAAAACTTATATTCTTATGTCAAAAATGTCAATCTCTTTAATTTCTGGCAAAGTATTATTCTGATTTAATAAATAATGTCTGCGAGAGCATTATTGCGTGAACGTGTCTTTCATCTGCTTGGACGACATGCAAAATCTGAGGTGATCGCACACTTTAAAACCGAAAATGTCCCTCAGTCTACCATTTACCGCTTGATCCCCCAATGGGAACTTGGCATAGGCACTAAAGATTTACCAAAAACTGGTAGACATCCAGCTCTTAGTGCTCGAGTTCAAAAGAAAGTGGCTAAGTTAGCACAAAATAGGGTTGGAGTGTCACAGAGCAAGTTAGCCATCAAATATGACGTATCCCGTGGGTGCATCAGGAATATTTTAAAGAAACACAACATTCAATACTTCAAACGACAAAAAGCACCCAAATATTCCGACAAGCAACTTGAAGAAATACCTAGTAAGTGCAAGAGATTGCGAAGAAAGCATTTGAGTAAAGAAATTTCACTTTTACCAACGATAACCTGCCCAGGCAGGTCGTCACCAGTAACGACGGGTATTATACCGTCGATAAAAGTAAGGTTTCGGACAACGTGAAATTTAAAAGCAAGCTTAAATTCGAAAAGAAAGTTCTAGTCTGGGTGGTAATATCTGCTAGAGGGATTTCAAAGGCAGTGATCAGAGATTCATCTGGACCAGCTATCAATGCCCAAGTATATCAGCGAGAGTGCTTGCCGATTGTGCATCGATTTGTTAATAAATACCATTCTGATGGAAAATACATATTCTGGCCCGATCTAGCAAGCTCTCATTATGCAACAAGCACCCAGAAGTGGCTGAGAGACCGGGACATTAATTTCGTGCCGAAAGAGTCTGACCCCCCGAACGTCCCTAAAGCTCGTCCAATTGAGGATTTCTGGGCAATCCTTAGCAGACTGGTTTATAGTGATGGATGGGAAGCAAACTCATCAAAGCAGATTAAGCGTAGAATACAAAGACAATTAAAAAAAGTAAAGTTGGATGTGGTCCAAAGTATGATGAGAGGGGTTAAAACCAAGTTGCGAAAAATTGAGGACGGGGGACCTTTTTGTATATTGTAATTAGTAATTGACATACTTGTGACAGTTTATTTTCGTATAATAATAACATAAAAACCTATACTTAGTGATTTTATTTAAAATAAATCAAAATAAAAATTCTCATTACTTTAAGCCAACCCGTTACTACTGTTTTAAAATATTGCCAATAGACTCTTTAGGGACCTTTTTAACCCCCTGTAGTACCCCTCCCCCTTTTATTACCGCCGGTGTTTTTGTGTAACAGCCTGTATTATTGTGAGCCTAAATGAATGTACAACTCGGTTAACGAACTAGGATTCGTCGGTCGCCAAGCAGATTTGCGTAAGTGGTTCTGAAGCGTTGGTAAAATATGTTTTCTGTGACGGATTTATTGTTTTGTCAGAGCTCTTCATAATTATTGTAATTACTTCTACAGATATTGTTACCCACCAAAAACATAATTATTATATATTAATAAATGCGCGGTTGTCAACTTCACCGACAAAAGAATTGAGATCGAAATGGGTGCCAAGTTAAGTAAAAAATTCAAAAATAAAATGTATTCTTAAGAACATACAATTTCTATGCTTTTCTACTACAAAAATATGACGTCTTAAATTTTAACAGTCGAATTATTTACACAAAGCAGATAATTTAAGAAAAACTGATGCTCAAGAATTGACTTGGCTAGTTGAAGGCTTGTTCCTCTTTGCTTTGAACTTGGCTGGAGATTCACAAATTATGATTTCGGATTTTACCGTTTAGAGTAGGTACAATGAAATTGCACGCGGTCGAATGCGTAAAGCGATCCCGCGGCGCCCCTCCCTTAAGACGGAGCTGGCACTCGTTGGGTTTTTAGACGGTAGTCCAAGGCTTCTGCCACGGTTAGTCCGTCATACGCGCCCTGCCCCCCTCCCCGTGGCGGGCGGGATGCGTAAAGGCATTTCCCCAAAGTAAAAAAAAGGTACAATGAAATTACCGGGTGCGCCAAAGTTAAGAAGAGTGATGATAAAAATTATGAACAGTGTTGATTATGATCACAAAGGAGTATTACTAGAAAAAATCGACACATCAAGTTTTTATGAGCCAATACGGACTCATATTTACCACTCGATACTTGATAAGAAATTATCTGCTTCTGTAAAGTACCTAAGAGTAAAAGAGTAAAACTCATGATTGTGATTTATAGCCGGCTATGCTATGAGAGATAAAGATATATTTGCCACAACCTCATTGTACCTCAGTTGCGGCAAATAAAAAAGGTGGAACTATGACCAGGACAACGAATGATATATCCCTTTCTGTTACACTTTTTGAGATTTGTGTGGATATTATCGTGGTATTATTATTACCATAGCTTCTCTGTGGAAATCTATACTTACTCTAAGATAACGGTAACTGTTTTAACTTTTTATGAAACGTCAGAAGCGCTATAAGTATGAACTTTGAAGACTAGTGAAGTCACAATTTTACTACGTAACGAAATTACAACGTAATCTTTTTAATCATTAAATATTATGTTTTCTTTGTTTTCATCAATTATGTAATATAAAAAAGAGGTAGATACAATATAATCTTTATATCTTTCGTTTTATGTAGAATAACCGCTTTACAATTTTAACGTGACAACATAATTTATTTGAAAGGTATTCGTATCGGTGACGTCAAAGATATAATAATATAGTACCTACTCATATGTCGCACCTTATGTTACCGTATATTTTTAATTTGAGAACCTTACTGCAACAATTCGTTGTTCTCCCTTTTTTGCCGAACATCACACTATCGAACCACATTACATATTTTCTTTCTTTTCTTTATATATATTATATAAAAAAGGTCTTCCCAGTACCTCCTTACTAATATTATAAATGCGAGTGTGTGTGTGTGTGTTTGTCCCTCTTTCACGTCGCAACGGAGCATCGTATTGATGTGTTTTTTTGTGTGGAGATAATTTAGAAGCTGGAGAGTGACATAGGCTACTTTTTCCAGCGGGAAAATATCTAATTCCCACGGGAAAATTCAATATGTTATATTTTCCCATAACCACACGGGCGAAGCAGCGAACCAGCTAGTTTAAAATAATTGCATCCGTGCACTGTCTGCATCTTGTGCACAACGCGGCCTTGGGCCAGATTCAAGCTGTAAAATTGGACGTTCTTGGCATATTCAAATCCCTACACATTCACATCTGTGTCTTTCAAACTCACAATAATAGACTTAAAATAAAAGCAGTAGGATTTAGGGATGTCCACTTCTCTCAATAGAATAAGTTATTTCAGAACTGACTGTCACCAGTCTCACCAGCTAGCAGCACTGTGGCGAGAAGGCTAGGGTGTCGAAATCCACGAATCATGTTTAACATCGTTAAAGGTTTTCAGATACTGGAGTCAGTCAATCAGGAGTCAGTAAACGTGTCGTTCTTCTTTGCTACCTGCGGCTAATGTCGGTAGAAAAGAAGAACCTGTCCTTCGTCTTATTTAGTATGGCATCTCATTAGAGTAATCCTATTTACGGTTTTATAATGTTTGAATAAACGTTCATATTTATTTTATTTATTAATATTATTAATTAATCTTAAACTTTCTCAAACCAGCCTTTTGTTTAATACGTTTGCTTTTCATAGAATGCCGTGACAGAGTGGTAATCCAAAAGGTGGTCTCCATTGAAAAGTCCACTTCGTCACATTTTTTTAAAGACAAAATAAAAAGAAATAAGCCATATAATGTAAATAATGGAAACTTTAGTTCTATAAAAAAAAAACAGATTTGTTTCATCATATCAGCCGAAAGACGTCCACTGCTGGACATAGGCCTCCCCCAAAGAGTGCCACAATGACCGGTCCTGCGCCACCCGCATTCCGCGGACTCCCGCGACCATTACCGGGTCATCAGTCCACCTTGTGGGGGGCCTACCCACGCTGCGCCTTCCGGTACGTGGTCGCCACTCGAGAACCTTTCCGCCCCAACGGCCATCGGTTCTACGTGCAATGTGCCCCGCCCACTGCCACTTAACGACGACTACTTACGACTATACTATACTATACTACGACTTTTGTTTAAGTCGCACAAATCACAATAATCAATACTTCACGAACTAAACGTAAAAACGAAGAATGACCCCATTATGTGGTTTACCAGTTCCTTTGACTTGCCACTTCTAGCGATTTATAAATGTAAACAAGTGGGAATACTTATTGCATTTTTGTCGCGTTCCAGTTAAGGGTAATCATGGCGGTCTTGACCCCGTTTAGCGCTTGGAATATTACTAGTGAACAGCCAACTTATCGGGCTCGGCCGGAGACTTTATTTCATCCACTAAGAGACCATTTTAGCCAGATACGTCAATTTCAAAGAGTTGACAAATAATCTCACTCATTCAACGTGTTTGCTTCTTTTGGTAGTTTTCAAACTTTTGAGTTATGTGTATTTTTATGACGATAAATAGCCGGTAAAAAATTGTGATGATTTACAGCCGGCATAATAATCATTTGCCTGTGACAGCGTAAGTGTCGGAGCAGAAAAAATAAAAATATCCGATAGCCCACAAAATCAAAATGATGTGACAAATGACCAGCATAGTTATCTATCGACTTTAAAAGCATAACCCTCATATATTTATGATGGTAGCTGTATAATCTGCGACATTTTCCATCTACGTCTTTAAATCAGAAAGACAGGCACTATATTTATCCGTTCATTGAATATTTTTGTTTTACAGACATTTGAGGTTCAGTAGTCATAATGTTCCTTATTAGGGAACATCGCCACCTTACTAACGAAGACGGCTAGTGTTTTTTTTTATCTAAATTAAATTGATAACAGTAAAAACTTGGTTGAAAATCGAAATAACGAGGAAACCGCATTCGTAGCGCCCCGTTACCGCCACAGTATAGGAACAGAAGATAAACTTCGAACAAAGGTACATCGCACGGCTGCACACATGCCCGCGTGTTCGATACGCACACACACATAGCCTTCGGGAATGATGGAGAATGCTTCAATCGGGGCCGCGCCGTTGCCGTGTTCGCTCGCTCTCACTCGCCACGTCAAAGCAAGCCGCCTCGTAGGTATGAAGACAGCGAGCCGCCAGTGCCACGATATCAAAAGGAGCCGAATAGACTTGTAACTAAGCACCTACCAACCGAGTGCAGTTTAGCAACTATTATACTTATACTTGGAAATATTTTAGGCATAGTATAGTGGTATTAAAATATTCGATGAAGTGGGAAACTAAAAACACATACCTAACTAGCTATAATATTATTACTTTGTGTATACAATATTGTCTATTAAACTGTAACAGAAATACTTTGCATACATGACACAGTCACACAGCCCTGCGCATCGAGCGAAAGTAGGTAACGAACGCTCCTAAACGGCCTCTGATTAACTACTGTATTATTCTTCTATACTGTGTTACCGCTCATCCAATCAGGCCTTCATTTAAATGTAGGTGAAGAATCTGTACTAACTTCACTGACAGCCCCAAGTAACACAAAAAGCTGTATAAGAGCTGTTTATTAGAATATGTCTACGCTTAAAGCTGAATAAAATAGCTGAAAAAGCGCTCTCTCAGCCATTCATCTTAATTGGGCACAAATAATTCAGCCTTAAGTTCACATGGCTGTTTAATAGCTTAATAGTGGCTGTGTAATGGCTGTATTAAGGGTCACAGAGGACAGACGACTGAATATCGGCTGTTTAAAAGAGCACGAGTGTCTGTTCACGTCTCGTCGTTGCATAAATATTTGATGCCTTTGCTGATGTTGATATATTTTTGTTTAAGTGATTGACTGACATGACATCACTGATTCAACGGTGAATGGCGGAATATTATAATATTAACTGTATACTTACATTTTCGTTATATCAGCGAAAAATGATTGGGCTCTATTTTACTGTGATTATATATACATACATATTATCTAAGAAAAACTACTTGTGCGAGCTTTGGTGTTGCCAAAATTATTGATTACCAATATCTCACAAGAGTGTCTAAATAAGTTGGATCGCTTCCTTAACAATGGCATACGTTTCACCTTCGGTCTTCGTAAATACGACCATGTATATCGTTTTACCGCCGTCAGCTCAATTGGCTTTCAATACGTCGTCGTAGATCCTTGCGTTCCCTCTGTACCTTATTTTCTATCCTGTTTGAGCCTTCTGCTGCACGTTATCTAAAACGGTTTTTTTTTTCGAAACCGCGCCACGGAAGTGAACTGCGTTCCTCCCGCTTATTCAAACTTATAATACCTTCTCACCGTACTGGTTTAATTTCAAATTCTTTCGCCGTGCAGGCAATCCGCTTCTGGAATGCGCTCCCTTTTCTTTTAAAAGAAGCCCCAAGCAAATTAGTTTTCAAGCGAAGGCTTCGTAGGTATCTGTTGGAAGAAGAATTTGCATAGCATCCATCGGCATCGTCCAATATATATTAGTGTATCATAACTTTGTCTTTAAGTAATAATATGTAGTTATATACATGCACCAATTTTAAGTGTCCCTGTTTGGCCTCACGGTTAACTGGTAGAGAATGCCATTTGGCATTAAGTCCGCCATTTGTACATTATTTTGGTTTTGTGCAATAAAGTTTAAATAAATAAAAAATAAAATTAATTAAAACTGTATGTCGACACGCGTTATCAATTAATGTGTTTAGTCAGTATAACAACCGTTTTATACTCGTACATAAAGTAGTGATGTGACTGTTCAGTAGGCACATGAAAGTGTTGGAACACTTAGAACTTTGTCATTATGAATTGGTTTTTTCTCGTCGTCTTTACCAGGGCAAAGTACTAAAGTAAAATAAATAAATATTTGCGTACAATCGTACATAAATCGGCCTAGTCCCAAACTAAGCTTTTTGTATATACTATGGGAACTAGACGACAATAAACATATAGATAAATAAATACGCGGTAGCGTGTCAAGCCTAGTTCAAGCTAACAGAACTGGCGAGCAGTACCAGCACGACCCATTTGGAGTCACTTTCGACCCCCCATAACTCAAAAAAAAGAGACAAACACGTCAAATTTGGCTCATATATCAAGACTTGCGAGATACATATGTGCTCCAAAAATTCATAAACACACCTCAAACGGTTATTTAGATATTAACATCCGAAAATCGTCATTTTTATCACTGACCGTTTTGATCAAAACTCTTAACTCAGTTTCAGATGACATAGGAAGTTCAAAGTTGGGCGAATACAACGGAATCAATCAGAAATTAGTAAATTTTTATCATTTTATTGCAATTCTTCCCGTGGGTGTCGTAAAAGTCGACTAAGGGACCAGGGTTGAAGTGTGTTGTGGGCGATGGGCTAGCAACCTATCACTGCAATATCACATTTTGTCTATCTTTTATACCCACATTTATGCTAAAAGTGGCGCTAGAACATACGTTTCATGTGCTCTGCCTACCCCTTTTGGGAATAAAGGCGTGAATGTATGTATGTATGTATATATGTGTTATTGTAATTTTTCAATTAATCATTGATTCTAATAGGAACACTTAACTTACTAATGAATAATGCCTGTAACTAAATTTAAAATAATTTTTTTAAGTAAAATTGATGACATTATATATTCACGTGAAGGTGTCTTTAAGGTCTTCACGTGAATATATAATGAGTGGAATACCGCCCTTAATTTTTTACATATAAGATATCTGATATTTGGCTAATCAACTTATCATACTTATGTTATACGTAACTGTTTACGTATTGTAAGGTAATATCTTACTCTTCTGATTCTCGGTGAGATAGAGCGCTTTTACGGACAGCTATACACGTCAACACGCAGACCCGAAATTGGTCTGGCGGAAGTCTATGTCTAGGTCCTTACGGCCCTTCAGAAGTTGTTCGATTCCGTCTTACTGAAAGGGAGAACTCCAAAGGCATAGAACAGAGGGGTGGTGGAGTTTTTTTTTTGAAAAAGGGTAACAACACCCTGCTGAAAACTACAGACCCATCTCACTTCTGGGCCATGTCTATAAGCTGTTTTCGATGGTCATTAAAGATCGTCTCGTTCGCAGGCTAGATGACTTCCAGCCTTCCGAACAAGCCGGTTTCCGAAGAGGCTTTAGTACCGTAGACCAAGTCCACACGCTCCGTCAGGTTATACAGAAGACCGAAAGCTACCACTAGGCTACCATAGCTTCAAGTATATATCATTATTTAAATGCAGTAAATGGTGTAATTATGCAAATGTGTTCTATGGCCGATATCAGGTGATTTAACAACCGGATTGACTTGACACACAAAACACCATGTTTGTTATGTTGATATTACAAGTTTAGTTGGCAGCATATTTATACTGCGTTGCGATGTAGCTGTAATCGATTTGAATCATACCTATTGTTTCTTGAAGGCATGTAAATAAATAAATATTTAGGCATAATCTACTAACTAGGCATATTCATTAATTCATGTCTCAAACGGATAGTTTTACCTACGGATAGTAACAAAACCAACAGTCAATGTCAATATATATATTTTTTCTTTACAGTACGGTTAGAGTGCTTTAAAAGGCAATATAGTACATATAATATAAGTAGACTGTCACAGACTAACTTAAAGTACCTGATTGCTTAATGCACGAAATAAAGTGCTGGTGCAGTAGAAAAAAATAAAAATATTGTTTTTCCGTGTTTATAGAAACGATAATATTTTATGATTTTGATGAAAGCGTAGTGGATTGTAATATTATTGTCCATTACCTATTTTATTATCACCATTCAACCACAAGAATACAGAATTTACGATGTTTTTTTATTGTAATATTGCCTACTGCCAATAACTGGCGGTTTACCATTGAATTGCCGACAAACATTTAATCGAATACCTATTATTTCAAAGACAACGTTTCAAGTATTTTCATTTCATCGACAAGTCATTACGTCGAAGACTCGATACTAGGTAATTAAAACCGAGGTCTTTTAATTGGTAGTTGACTTATTTCAATAAAATTCATGTCATGGCTTTTCATTTCGGGTTTTTTTAATACATTTTTTTTACATGTAGGTAGTAATATTTATTCCGCATAAAATTATTTCAATTGGTAATAATTCGTTATCGAAACTAAACGCAATCACGTCAGTCGGCTCACTCTGCGAGATTATTGATATGTGGGTAGTTTCAGATATGAAATAATTTATCTGGACGAATGGTTGGTCGTATGAATTTGTCATGAAGATCAGAGCTCGCATGCCGTCTTGTGATAGCCGTGCAGCGAATCGACGCCACCCCGCTGCGCGGGGTGTCTATTTCTGGTTTGATGGACACAAGTGAACCCTAACCTAACCGACCTAAAACAGACTTCGCTTATGACAAGTCATTTTTGTCCGCCCTGATATCTTTTTGTAATAAACGATTTACACTAATGATTCTTAGTTTTATGATACATAAATATTATACATATTTGTATGTCACACAATTAACTACATAATTTGAATAATGTATGTGCAGTAGGACATATAAAATTGTATTAAAGTAATACGTCGAAGAAATGAATTGCAATGTTTTGTAGTTGTGCCAATTAAGAAAATTTTAAACAAATCAGCGATTAAGTAATATTCATTGAATAGTATTTCTACGTAGTAAGATAAATTTAAATAAATAGTAGTTGAAATAAAATAACGCCAAACAATATTACTCGTACTAAAGTTTCGATGAATCGTTGTCGATGAAATAATATTCGATAAAAAGGTTGTCGACAAAACAAGGGTACACCATAACGGGCATACGTAACAAATAACCGTTGAAACCATTTGATTGTATTCGTAAAATGCACAAGATACTTAAAGTAATACAATGGAATATTATGACGCCTGTCAATCCGAAAAACAGAGGAACAGACGCCTTTACATATGTCGTCTACCGTTTTATGTTATACTGTAGCTACCTGCGAGCGGGGCTAGCACAACCGACGCCGCGGCACGACCCGAGTCGAGAAAAATCTACCCTTCTCTTTCCAATTTGCACGGTGCGAGTGAGACAGGAGACAAGTGCTATACGTACTGGGTGACCTAATACACCATGCTTGCAGAGACGAGCATATCCATACTAATATTATAAATGCGAATGTTACTCTTTCTGTCTGTCCGGCTGTCTATTAGTCTGATACTTTTTCACGTTTAAATAATCCACTGAACCACAGTTTCTGTGCACTGAACCGATTTAAATGAAAGATAAGGAGATAGTTTGAGACTCTAAGAAAGGTATAGGATAGCTTTTATCACCGAAATCATCCCTTAAAGGGGTGAAATAGGGAGTGGAAGTTTCTATGGGAGTGCGACAATTAATGTTGCGCTTGTGGTTTTTTAGGTGAAAAATAAACAAAGAGACCACAATAAAAAACACTCAAAGTTTTTTGTCTTATTCCTAAATCGATAACAGTAATAGACTAGAATAATTACTGTCGGTTACTGTGAGTGTGAAGGCGTGATGGTATCATCGAGCACTATTTTCTGCGACGTGGGTACAACAAAGTTTTTATGACAGCCGTATGAGATTGGGTTAGTGACGTGTACATAGGTATTACATACAGGCTGTGTTCGGTAAGTAGACTACACGCGATCGTTTCGTAATTAAGACACATCTATAAACTGAACTATATCGAAAGTTACCAAATGAGTAATTTTTTTTTAAATAAAATATCTATATATATACATATAATCGGAAAACTTGTGGCTGTGGGGGGGCACATTGCACGCAGAACCGATGACCTTCGAAAGGTTTTCGATGGGCAACCACGTATCGGAAGGCGCAGCGTGGGTAGACAAAGAGGACCAGACTTGGTAAAGGTCGCGGGAGTCCACTGGATGCGGGTGGCTCAGGACCGGTCATTGGCACTCTTTGGGGGAGGCCCAGCAGTGGACGTCTTTTGGCTGATATGATGATGAGTTATTTGAGTTTGCTACAGCGTTAGTTAAACGGAGTGTTAAATAGTTTAGTGTTTGTATGTTGTCTAGGTCATAGTAAAATGTGATATGATATGCCACCGTCACGTTGTCAAGTCGGCTATATGTTAATTTAATACCCAGCTGTGCCTAACATTCATTTTTGCATGACGATAATAATATGCATGTATTAAAGAATAATAATAGATCTTAGTTGGACAGCTGTTTTTAACATTTCCTAATTAACATTCCAATGTCATGTTTCTTATTGCTGATTAATTTTGTATGTATTATAGTAGCTTTTGCCCGCGACTCAGTTCACGTGGCACTCGTTTATATCGTAGCTCCATACAAACCTTCACCCTCTATTTTACCCCTTTAAGGGATGACTTCCGGGATAAAAATTATAACAACTCTCACCGTAATCGGTTCAGCGGTTTAAGCGTGCAGAGGTAACACACAGACATACAGGCAGAGAGAGATACACTTTCGCATTCATTATATTAGTATGGATAGGTACACACCACCGGAATTACTTGGTGAGTCAGTATAACTTTATCAATGATATGCAATACATAATGTCACCTTGTCACTCTCTCGATCACCGCCGAGAAACCGTCCTTCATGCATACAAAATGTTTAGTTTGGGTTGCTGAGCGTGAGCGTGCCAAACTTATATTTTTTTCTAGCTTCTGCCCGCGACTCCGTCCACGTGGAACTCGATTAATATCAAACGTTCACCCCCAATGGCTTTCCCTAGGGGACGATTTCCGGGATGAAAACTATCCTGTGTCCCTCCTCGGTATTTAAACTATCTCTATACCAAATTTCATCTCAATCGGTGTAGGGGTTTACGTGTGAAGAGGTAACAGACAGCAGTGTTGGGCGTAATCAATTACATTTGTAATTGCATTACAGATTGAATAACATTTATTGCAATAACGAGTAATGCATTACACGTGTAATTGCAATACGTGTAATTGGAATTACTTCGTAATTTGTAATTGAAATTACATTAATTGGTAAGTAATTCAATTGTTCAATAACTTACTTTTCAACACAATTGCTCGTAACGTACCTCTTATTGTGTCGCTTTTAGGCTCATAATCCTGGATATTAAACACGCGTGTTTTATAACATTACGACACTTGTGTGTTAGGTATGTTTATATCCCGATTAAGTCTGGTTGGCACCTTGCAGCAAGATGTGTGCATGCACACCGTGCATTCTTAAATTAACCGGGTTGTACAGAATGTACAGCTTTTTTTTTAATTCTCGGCAAATGGATTCTTACTCGACTAAACAAATTAAATCCTTTTTATTAAATAATTGACTATTTCTTTTTGGATATGATATAGAAACGTTTAATTTAGTAAAACTATTCACGTTTGATAACATCTTAACATTAATTAATAAAGATAACATTTTAAAACGAAAATGTTTATTTAATTTTGTATCGGCTGTTTAGAGATTTCATCTAATGCGCGCGCACTGCGCAAACTTCACGAAAAAAAACTGTTGCGCGCCATTTTAGGTTATTTCACAGATATTTGTAAACATTGTCAATGCGTGTTTGGTTAATAACAAAAATGTTGACTCGTGGTGACTAGAAAAGTGATAAAAAGAATGGACGTCACTGGAAATTCTTGGCGATGTATACAACATGTGAGTAAAAACCTGGTGCCATAAATAAGTAAAGAAAATAACTTGGCAGGCCTATAAAATTTTCATCTTATGAAAAGGATTTTTTCCTCGCAAAATGTGTTGAAAAACGTCGTATGAAACACGTGAGCTTTGATAATTACATCCTCGGCTCTCTTCCGCCCTAGGTACGTAATGTACTATTATGCACAGAATAGATAATAGTACAAGTACTTACAGAGGGACACTCCTTTGATCTTTACAAAAGCCGCTTTTTTCACAGGCAAAACATTAAGATTTATGGCCCTCTGACGTCGTCGACTCCAGCGCAAGCCAAACGGAACGTTAAGCTGTGTACGAACGGTGAAAATGAATTGGCTCACTCGCCGCATCGCCGATAGTGAGGGATGACAACGACTAAAAATATAATAATAATGTTTTGCCCATTTATTTCATACATTATATTATATACATTATTTCATGATTTATCTCTAAAATAATAAATCTCACAATTTGGACGAATTGAATACTTACACCAAGATCGCCAGGCCACATTTTATTTATTATGGCCTTGCTGCAACCCACAGTAATGCAAAATCTTGATGCTTTATTTTAAAAAAAGTATAATAAAATAAAATATGCAACGAATGCGTTACGTTACCATGCAACGTAACGAATAGAAAAATAGGGATAGTACGGCGTGGTGGTGGCGCAGGTATTGTAGTCTAGGAGCTAGCAGCAAAACCTTGCATCTTCTGTTACCTACTATTACAAATAACCATTTGTAATAGTAGGTAACAGAAGATGGAGTAATAAAAAAAAATATAACACTGATTAAGTTTTATTTACAAAGGACAATAATAAATTAATAATCCTTCGGGCGTGCCGGGAGAGAGAAAAACGCGTGATTCGTATTTTTATCATTATTTTTGAAATCCGCTGCGATACAATATATTCACGACTTTTTATTCATTTCAATAGAAACAATGCACAACACACAAACAGAAACAGACGAATGCGGCACGTTCACTTGCGATATAAGCGTGTGCGCGCGAAGCCGCATGCGCGTACGATCCGATGCACAGCGTGGCAGCCAAAGAGAATATTTTAGTCCAGTCAATGAACTGACAGCTTGTATGGAAAAAATGACAGTTTTGGAAATAATTTATAATAGCTTATTTTTTATGTGTAACGGATATATTATCAATTAAATAGTTACCCAGCGACAAAATCCGACAAAATTTCAGACATCAATAAAATGATAACTTAACTAGCTTCTGAAAAGTCATAAAAAATATTAATAAATATTTTTGGCTTTACTTTGGTTCATTTACATCTTCTCTATAATATTCAAGATAAATCGTTCAAAAAAAGACAATGCATGATTCATTGAAATCTACATAATTACTTCCGGGTGGAAAGTTTGTCGGATTCTTGAATAAATCATCTTAGAATAACATTTTAAAATGAAATCAACAAAAAAAACGCTATTATAAATTAATGTTTTTCAAAACCGTATTTTGCCTGGACTATTTAACCACTACGTTTTAAGAGGCGGAACTTCGTGCATTGTTGTAGGATTCTCTTATGTCTACTACCAACGTAAAGAAAAAATGAGTGCACTCTATTGCCTTGTAATAAGGTGCAAAAGTTCTGTGTTTTGTTAGGTTGGCTAAGATGCGTGAACTATCCCGTACATTTTTTCATTCTATGAGAGTTTCCAAAGGCTGGTGGCAGCCACTGAATAGTCCCCGACAACGGGGATCGGCATGTGTTTTTTTAATAAACTAAAAAGGAGCACATTTACTTGGAGTGATTAAAGTAAAAAAAAACAATTCAATTACAAATAATAATTTTAAGGTAGGAGTTATTTTTGTTTTTTTAAATAATGCATTTATTTTAAATGCGGCTTATTTTACAAAATGTGTATTGTGCGCCTGTTATCAAATTTAACTGAATAAGAACCACTTCTTGACATACAATTGAGCCGAATTTTAGTATACCTATTTATATTTAGTGACGATTGCAATCTGCCTATGCAATCAGCCACAAATCTACAAAAAAAAATTGCCACTTAAATTAAATCTTGTAAAAACTAGCAGCTCCGTGAGCTGAAGCCATCGTGAGTTTTCGAAATGTCTGTTTTTTTTCCAACTCACATAACTCCGTCGTGTTTTTTTCGAGAAACTGACTCGACAAAAATATTTTATGTAATTAACTAACCTGCTCACACTTTGAGCTTACCACATTCCCGTTACACCAGGTTATAAAATCGCAAGGTACTCATGGAACTAAATCGTTTTAAGAATGTCCTATTTCAGTATAGGACATTCTTAAAACGATTTAGAACCGGGTGTAACGGGAATGTGGTAAGCTCAAAGTGTAATATATTGATAATCCGATATTTTGCAAAATCTGGTATTTCGGGAATGCGGTATATTAGCAACGAGCGACGCTGGGCTATTATTACCTACTTTTCGACCAAGCTATATAATTATGTCGAATTGTTATGTAATAGACGAGTTAGTCACAGGAGCCTGGTATCACCAGATTAATTTCCATAAAATATAAACAAAATTATAATTTATTCGACTCCGAAAACTTTATTACAATGAACCACTTCTAAAGTCGGCCTCTACATGTCCCAAAGTCGTCGAGTCTTTCCCCATAAAAACACTTATACCTACCTACTTATGGTAGAGATTATTTAATGTGGTCGACTTTTTATTAAACTTTCATTGGAATTGGTATCTTCTATAATGGCCGGTAGAGTTGCTTTAATAATGGACTACTTTCATGCGATTCGGCCAACTCAAATAATCTCACGTATACGTGGTCACTCGTAACAAAATATCACGACTTGGTCGTGAAGGCATTTTATTACTCCTTTACTTTTTGCTTCGCGCATTGTCTGTCTACAAGGAGAATGACGTAAACGCCCCATTTTTCCCATGGACCCCCGTCGTTTGTAAAAAACAGGACAATATTGCGAACAAGGTGGTCGATTGGAGACATACGTTGCGCATTGTAATTTGATTTCCATGGATTTCATGCGCAGATTAAGGTTAACGCACACTTTCCGGAGTGCTTCCGACACGCACCACTCACCCCCCGCGCTGTCCACTCAACGTCAATTAGCAAGCTTGTAATAGCTCCGGACCAGCAGCGCCGAGGCAGCATAGCAACGCAGCGCTTGACACGAGGCGTCCGCTGGTTGACAGCTTTTTACCTTTGAAGAATGCCTAGCCCGCGCGCCGCAGCGTGGCGTCCACGCACGGCTTCAGGCCGGCGGCTTGCTGCAAGCGGTATGTTCACCCTGCAATGGCCATTGCCCACCCGCCGCTAGCTTGCCCTGAGCTGGGGCGAAGCTGTTACGGAGTTTATAAGGGTGCATTATGGCGATTCATACAAGTAATACTAACCAGCGTGAGCTGAGGCAGCGCCTGTAGGGCGCCGGAGCGGTAAGTGTGCGTTAACCTTTAACCGTTAACGACCGCGCGAAATACACTAAAATATATTTGGGATGAGAAACGTGTGTCTGGAATCGACCCCTGGCTGAGATTATGATGACTGTAATTTATCATGCCGCCTTAATTGGTTGGCTTCACTTAAAAACCGGATCTCTCGCGAATTTTAAGAACTAAGTGTGTATTTCGGTAACGGAATAAATGTTACGTTAAAGAATCAACAGGTTAAATAAAACCCAAAAACCAATCTAAAGCTCGGGAAAATGAAAAGCAGTATAATATAGAGGAAAAGTTTGCGAGATTGGATCTTTTTAAGTTTGTATGTATACCCGGAACTAGTTACTCATCCCATTTAAAAATCTTTCACCAGTACTTAGAAAGTTTACGGTTCTTGAAACTTATATAGGTACATACTTACATGTTAGATCCGTCCAATACATTTATGTTTTGTATTGGTAAACTTTGTAATTAGATGAGTTAGGTACGTATTTAAGTTTTACTAGCTTCTGCGTGGACCTGCGACCAAAACTACCCTTTATTTTAATCCAGGCTATACACTATATTAGTGCAAAATTTAATCCAAATCGGATGAGCCGTTTATGCGTGATTTTTACAAACCTTGGTTCTACAGGTATTTACTATTAAATAAGAAATAAATAATATTTTATGGATTACTATTCGTTTTATTGAAATGTTTTTTCAATACAATTTATTCCATACAAACGGCCAATGAAGTACAGACAAGGTCACGGGCAATCCTTTATATTGGAGCTGACCTCGAATCTTTGTGTGACGTAAATAAACTATGTAAGGTGAGGTGAGTATAATATACGCAACAAGTTGGTTTTTGTAGCGATAAAAGGCTCTCAAGAGAACTCAACGGCAAAAAACTGTAAAAACATCATCAAGCTATCATAGTCTCGCCACGACACAGCGCGCAGGCCGCCGTGCATATTTTATTATTTAATATTTCATTATTCATCTGATGTTATATGTTCAATCCCTCTTGAAATGTATTTATTGCTATGAGAATGGTAATTCTGACATTACTTTTAAGTTATGACATAACTTTTGTCGACCGGTTTAGCCTAGTGGGTGCTTACGAAGTTGACGGTCCCGGGTTCGAATCCCGGTGAAGGCAAATGTTTGTGTGATGAGCATGAATAATTGTTTCTGAGTCTTGGATGTTTTCTATGTATTTAAATATTTGTATCTATTGTCTGAATATATCGTCGTCTAGTACCAATAACACACGCCTTATTGAACTAACTTTGGGGCTAGTTCGATTTGTGCACACTATTATTTGTGTTTGCCGAATTGCATCAAAATATTTCATTCAAAAACCAACTCTATCGTTAAAGGTTTCCAATTCCAATGTCAGTTAATTAAAATATCTTGTTCTATGATGCGCGTACAATGCGTTAAGCCTCTCACAGTAATAATAGTAAACTAGTAATTACATACATACATACATTCACGCCTTTATTCCTAAAAGGGGTAGGCAGAGCACATGAAACTTGTGTTCCAGTGCCACTTTTAGCATCAATGTGGGTATAAAACATCGACAAAATGTGATATCGTAGTGACAAGTTGCTAGCCCATCGCCCACAACACACTTCAACCCTGTACCCTTAGTCGACTCTTACGACACCCACAGGAAGAAAGGGGGACTAGTGATTAGCTGTCAAATTTACTATTAACCGCCACAACAGGCCGGCGATGCGTGATTAAAGCTTAACGTCATTGACCAGGGCTGTTATTCGCTAAGCGTTAATGCGGCTCACCCCGCCGTTCAGCGGTCACGAAACTAGACCTCTACCTACGCTTGGTTACTACGCATCGCGGTGTCAAGATATATTTGTGGGTGAGCGTTGAGGTGAGCTTAAAACATGTTACAGAATAGGGGGGCAGCATGGCTATCACACGACGGCCTGCGACCTGTGTCGCGGTCATATATACTATCCGTCTCTTTCTAAGCGTTGTAATTAGAAAGAGACGAATATTCTATTTCGCCGCGACACAGCTCGCCGGCCGCCCTGTTATAGCCGTGCCGTGTCAACAGCACTCATTGGTTCACAACCAATGCGAGAGTTCCGTTTCTTTCTTTAACCGTTGCGATTTTTTTAGTCACGTGTCCCATTATTATACTCGTACGGTAGACACACTGGACTCTCAATTTTGCAACGAATATTTCAATTTAATTTCATGGGACTCATGGGAGTGTATTATTTTATTTAATCTTTACTGCACAAAAGAACAACTTATCGTACAAAAGGCGGACTTAATGCCGTAAGCATTCTCTACCAGTCAACCAGTGTATATGTATATGATTACAACATTAACAACTAACTTCCGCCCGCGACTCCGCCCGCGTGGAACTTGTTTATATCGTAGCTCCATAGAAACTTCCCCCCACGTTCCGTAGCCAACATTTTTTTGACGACCGGTTAGCCTAGTGGGTAGTGACGCTGCCTATGAAGCTAAAGGTCCTGGGTTCGAATCCCAGTAAGGGCAAATATTTGTGTGATGAGCATAAAAAATTGTTTCCGAGTCATGGATGTTTTCTATGTATTTAAGTATTTATATCTATTATATATATCGTCGTCTAGTACCCATAACACAAGCCTTACTGAGCTTACTATGGGACTAGGTCGATTTGTGTAAAATTGTCCCCTTATATATTTATTTATTTATTATTATTATTTGAAATGAAAACAACGGAACCCTTATAGTTTGTTTTCCCCCATACAAACTTTGCACTCCTATCCCGCTCAGGGGTGGGTTTTCCAAAACCCTAAAATTGCTTTTTTTGTATTGTAATACGGGCGTGCATGGGCTGCACGCCCGTATTTTAATACCAGTTTAATATTTAATATTTATATTATAAGTGTTATCCTCTAGCGGTACATTTATTTGATACTGTATTCATTTGTTTGCCCACTGAATGCTGCTGCACAAAGATTTGACAGTGTCGAGCACTGGGCCGTGTTTGACTCTCTCCATCGCTGCTCGATCGATGCTCGCGACGTAGATGTGCTTCGGGAGCTGTACAGCCCCCCTATTCTGTAACTTGTTTTTAACTCACCTCAACGCTCACCCACAAATATATCTTGACACTGCGATGCGTAGTAACCAAGCGTAGGTAGAGGTCTAGTTTCGTGACGGGTGAACGGCGGAGTGAGCCGCATTAACGCTTAGCGAATAACAGCCCAGCTCGCCAACAATGCAAGTTAGGCTCCACATACTGAGTGACCCAATATTTATCCAGAGGGCGTGCGACAAGTTGATACCATTTCACCCAATATTTATACGGCCTTTTTATAAGACGTCATAAAAACGCTTGCATGGGACAGAGCTGGTACACACTAGCAAGATGTTAATACATCCATGGTGTATTCTTGTCGCACTTCAGATTCGCTGACGATATTGTTTTGTTTGCCGAGACCCTGGATGGTATCCAAGGCGTGATCCATGATCTACTATGCTTCATTACAAGTCTCATGATGAATATGTCCCAGACGGCGAACGTCTCCGGTAACTCGAATTCAACCATAACGGTAGGAAACTATAAACTGGAGTCGGTCGACCAATATGTATATCTTGGACATATTCTATCCTTTGACAAAGAGCACCAACATAAAGAGATCTCCAGGAGAATGGGTCCCAACCCAGCTGTATTCTCCTGGAGATCTCTTTAAGTTTATTAAATGCCTCCCAAGGCATTTAATAAACTTGACAACATCCTCAAGTCCACCGAAGTTCCACAATGCCTCTTTAACCATGTATCCCGCCTACCATGACTTACGGTGCCGAGACATGGACGCTAACAAATAAGGCTGTGCAAAAAATACGAGTAGCACAGAGAGCCACGGAGCGCGCCATGCTCGGTATTAAATACAAGACCGAGTGCGGAATGTTGAAATCTAACGTCACAGTAATATCGGGGGCGACGTTGGAGATACCATTATCAAACTCAAGTGGAGTTGGGGAGGACACCTGGCCAGGCTGAATTACGGTGGATCAAAAAGGTGTCAGATTGACGGCCACTTGTAGTTGTAGGTAAAAGGAGCGTCGGCCGTCCACTAGCTCGATGGGAGGAAGATATTAGGAAGATCGCGGGTCACTTCTGGATAAGATTAGCTCAGGATAGGGATGGGTGGCGTACTCGAAGAGTGCTCAGAAATGGACGATTGAGGGCTGAAAATGATGATGATGATGTGTCTTTAATGTATAACGTAACTTAAGTTCTTTGTTTTGTTCCGATGGCATTGACACTATATTAGAAATTATGTATAAACCTCCTAGTGGGAATGCCTAAGGAAATGGATTTTAAATATTTAAGTATAACTTCTTTTCCCTTTGTAAATAGTTATCCTTACTAATATTATAAATGCGAAAGTGTGTGTGTGTGTGTTTGTCCTTCTTTCACGTCGCAACGGAGCGTCGTATTGATGTGATTTTTTGTATGGAGATAGTTTAGAAGCTGGGGAGTGACATAGGCTACTTCACCGGGAAAACATCTAATTCCCACGGGAAAATTCAATATGTTACATTTTCCTATAACCACACGGGCGAAGCCGCGGACATCAGCTAGTTTAATAACATAAATAGAAATTATACAGTTGTAGGTACTGTTTTTTTCCCCAATAAAGTAAATTAAAAATTAAATATAACATCAGAGAAAGGATTTTTCAACTTACTCGTTACTCATGGACACGGAAGGTCAGGTCACCTAAACTAAAGTCCACTCCTAAACTGGTGGTGGGATCTGGTGGACCAGATATATTCACCGTGTTTGTTACAAAAAATAACAGAAGAACAGTAAACATATTTTTCTATTGAGTATATGCAAATGTATGTAAATTTATCCTGCCATGATTGGATTATTAGTTCCTGTCATAATATCCGTGTAGTGATTGATCTATTAGATCTATTATCATTGTCTAATTGCATTGCGTGTAAATAATGTTCTTGTGGGTAAGCCCCCCACAAGGTGGACTGATGACCTGGTAAAGGTCGCGGGAGTCCGCTGGATGCGGGTGGCGCAGGACCGGTCATTGTGGCACTCTTTGGGGAGGCCTATGTCCAGCAGTGGACTTCTTTCGGCTGATATGATGATGATGAATGCTCATAAAGTTACATGTTTCTCCCTAGCCTTCTGCAGTTTCATTACATTTTGACGACGACGGTCGTCATTCAAGTCGGCGGACAAATACACAACACATACACAACATAGACAAATAAGTTATATTGTAAATGAAAATCGAATTTGCAATCCATACTTATAATAGCATTCTGTCTATCTGTTACCTCTTCACGCTTAAACCGCAGGATCGATTGAGAGGAAAAATAATTAAATGGACACACTTTGAATCCCGGGGAAGGAAATATGATAGTGTTTATCCCGGAAATCATCCCCTAAGGTCAAATATACATTTGTACGGATCTACGATATAAATGAGTTCCACGCGGACAAAGTTGCGGGCAGAAGCTAGTATTTTATAAAGAAATAAAGTTAACTCGTCCGTATTTACTCTCGTATCTATCGTCTTTACTTCCATAATAATCAATAATTTAAAGAATATATAAAAAGGAGAAAAGTCTGGGTGAAATTATCAGTTTGTATGTAAGGGGTTATCTCCGGAAGGACTTGAACTGATTTTTTTTTTCACCTGTGCACTTATAGAATTGATTTTTGGAATTGACATAGGCTAGATATTTAATCCCGCGGCTTCGCCCGGCCCGCCGTTCTCTATAATTCGTGAGTTAAATTCTTCATAATATTAGTATTTTGCCATACAAACACGTTTAGCAAAAAGGCTATTATAATAAATCATCCGATAAAAAAAGTCACATTGTATTATTCAATCAAAATAAACTTGTGAAAATCTAGTGTGTCCCAGCCGTAACATTACGGAACTATGTTGAGAACGGTAAATTATACAGAGCACGTGTGCACGCGGACTTATATGCGATAATCGCACATTACGACATTGACTATGACACAGACCAAACACAGAAGGCCGTTACTACCCAGGGCTACGTAGGGGAATCCACCGTTTTGAGTCGACGGGGATTTGTGCGCGTAAACTTTGACGTGTTTGCAAAATACGGTTTGTAGGTGCAGTTTCTTTTGTTTCAAAGGCTGGGAATGTCACAATTGGTTACTAACACGGACAAAGATAATAGTTATTCTAATTGGGTAACTAGGTAGGCAAAGTAAGATTAACTTGGTGGTTTGCAGCTTATGTATTAAAATATTTTTGGAATATATAAAATCAAGAATTTATTGATTCTGAAATCCTGTTTACATTGTTATTTTCGTTTTTCAATATTATAAAGACTTTCGGTCTTATTCATAAACGTATTTAGCAAAAATGGCGTAAGCATTCGTTTTGTCTTATTTTTCTATCACTAATATTTTGCCTACGTGAGAAAGGGTCAAAACACATTTTAGTCTAGGTTTTAGGTCTGCTAAGTTTGATGTATAAGTTGGTTATTATTATTGTTATTATAAGCTACTTACCTTTGTTATGATAAAAAAACGTTGTTTCTGTGTATTGCTTTTGTGAGTACTAAAGAATATTTTTATTGTAGGCAGAAGACAACAAAAGTCGTAGGATTTTGTTGTCAATATGTACAGTTTTGAAACGGTCAAATAATAAAAATGTGCTTGGAATCTAAATAATTTTACCGGTGCGTACCTATATTCATGAGGTCGGGTCATAAGGGAAATTCTCCGGGAAATTCCAATCCAAGGGCCAAAAAAATATTTAATCTCATTGCTCACATTTTTGGCATACTCAATTTTATTTTGGTTGCCCCACAGTTATTTTATAAGTAAACATTTTTCTAATTAAAACTGTCACTGTTATCAGAAACGTTGTGTAGCAACGTTATGTTCCGTAAGCGTCCTCGCGTATATTAAACGTTACAGTTTAACAATAAAGCGTACCTTAATTACAAAATATCATCACAATCGTAAATGGATAGGAGACTTGAAAGCTTAGAACAAGTTTGTTTTTATTCGTACAAGAGAAAATAAACTGATATCATCTCTACCTGTCAATTAAGACTGCGCCGAGCATAATCGGCAAAAACGGCAGTCACCGTTTCGACGGTGGAGTTCACAAAATACAAAATACAAATACTTTATTAATAACACCAAGTGTCACAATTCTTTACAATAAAATATAAATTATATGTAATTATAATCACAAAGAGTGAGTTTACAATAATAAACTATAAATATTCTCAAATCATCTACAGTTTAATAGATACAATTCCGTAAAGTTGCACAAAAAATGAGAAGAACGTGTGTCGGCGTTTAGGTAAAATTGAATAAAAATAAATATACTTTAGTTTCATAATCCTACTCAAACGAATCTCCAATGTATTAACTACAAAAGAATCCAATCCTAACATTTCAAAGTGCTTTGGTTATTTACTTATGATTTTTTTAAAACACCCTTCAAATCCGCCATATAAAATTACTATGGAACAAAATGATGAAATATAATACGCGAGCAACGCATGACATATTCAGTCACCCCCGAGAGCTCAGAGAGAGAGCACGTCTCAATGCGGCGCTGTGACACTTAAAAATACTTCGATGTCAATTGTGTATGAATACAGCAGTAATACGCAGCAAAACAGGGTAAGTATTATTTTTGATATTATAAGCTTCTAAGCAGGTCGATCACGTAACGCATTGTACGCGGGTCAGTAGTTTAGATCTAAATGTCAATTATTATATGGAAAAATGAGAGTTGTATCTCTGTACGCGCGTTCGAAACGTTACGTGGTTGCCCCTCAGGAGCAACGAGAACTGATGGCGAGGGTCTCATGACGGAGCCGGAAAATGGCTGGTGGAACTCTATGATGGAAGGGGCTAAGATAGTCGAGTTTGGGCTCGTTTGCTTTGTTATCGTCAGTACTTACCATTAAACATGACGGCGAGGGTCTCATGACGGAGCCGGAAGATGGCTGGTGGAACTCTATGATGGAAGGGGCTAAGATAGTCGAGTTTGGGCTCTTTTGCTTTGTAATCGTCAGTACTTACCATTAAACATGATGGCGAGGGTCTCATGACGAAGCCGGAAGATGGCTGGTGGAACTCTATGATGGAATGGGCTAAGATAGTCGAGCTTGGGCTCGTTTGCTTTGTTATCTTCAGTACTTACCATTAAACATGATGGCGAGGGTCTCATGACGAAGCCGGAAGATGGCTGGTGGAACTCTATGATGGAAGGGGCTAAGATAGTCGAGTTTGGGCTCGTTTGCTTTGTTATCTTCAGTACTTACCATTTAACATGATGGTGAGGGTCTCATGATGAAGCCGGAAGATGGCTAGTGGAACTATATGATGGAAGGGGCTAAGATAGTCGATTTCAAACTCAAGCTCGTTAGCTTATTTCTGTATAGTCTCTATAGTCAGTTATTAAATCAAAAAAATATTAGACAGGTATTTCTTATTTTTTCAATTAAAAAAAAAGTAATGAAGATATAGCCCGTCACGCCGTGCCACACTTTTTACCACAACTGACGTCACGAGTCCGCAGCTCTGAACTTTGACGTGCTTTTTCTGTAATTTTTTTTCCTTGACAAAAGAAAACATACGTGTCCAACATTTAGTGATAAATGATAATAGAGGAAACATTTAACCTATTGATGGTGCACCAACTATTTATTGTTTTAGTTAAGGGGTTAAGTACCCAAGGTTTTCATCGATTTTTGCCGAGTTATAATCGTATCTCCTACTTTTGCACTACAGATAGAATTATAATTCTAACGGCTATCGGTTTTAAACATTGTCTTAAAACACTTATTTCGTGAAAGATTACTACTACACTACACTATTGACATGAAAGATCTAACATAATACGAAATCTACAAATGGGTTCGTCTATGACGTCTCTGAAAACGTGTCTAGGGTTTTCAATTTAAACTAATTAACCCAAAAGTTATAGCCAGAAAACCAGTTTTTTGGCCTATGATTGTTCAACTTTGATGCCAAATACCTCGAAAACAATGAACTTTGAAGTAAATATCGGATACTATATTGCTTAAAGCCGTTGTTCTTAAGCTATAAAAGACATTAGAAAACTAAGGGATTCAGATCGAAGGTCATTGGCGTATCGTATGGGAGCCCCTTAAAATGGGAAGACGCAAGGAAAGATATAATACACGTAAAAATGACCCTAAGTAAATACTTATGTGATGTGGAAATCCACAAACGGCTTAATGCTTCTATTGCACGAACAAAGAGACAAAATGAATTAGGAATTTCCAATGTAAGTATATTTTTTTAAATACTTTTGGCATTATACAAAGTGTAACAAAAACGGGGTATGAACCGATCAAGGGCTTAACTGGTATCGTGTTCTGATAAGGAAAAACAGAAAAAAAAAATTTGACGCGTTTTTTTTTACATTTCTATGGAGCTTGTCGCCCCAGTCGGCCAACGCTCCACAGTAAGGTAAAAAAAAATCGCGACAGATTTTTTTTTCTGTTTTTTCTTATCATTTTTGGTACACCCTGTATTAAGCAGATAAGCAGATATTTGGCAGATAATAAGAAATTTCTTATTTTCAATGTACTTATTACTAATTATGTTTTTAGAAATCATCGAATAATCCGATTGGAGTATTGGGAACAAAAATGAGAATGGAAAAAGTGCAGCGTCCAATGTTACGGCACGCAATGAATCTGTGGTAAGATTTTGTTTTCAAATAATAAAGAGGTTACAATATATTTAACACTAGAGAAACTAGCTAATATCAACATTATCAACATTACTATGTATTGAACTGTTTTTAGGAATCGTCATGTGAGGAAAAGGTCCAGAACGAACATTCCGTGTCAACTAAAGACTTTACAGTAAGTTTAGTTGATTCACATTTTTAGAGTTGATTTTTCAATCTGTAGTCGAGTTTGCATTTGCAAATTACAAAAAAATTCTAAGACATACGGACGGATAGACAGACAGACGGACATGACGAATCCATGGCCAAAATGGCAAAAATGGAAACTTACGATTTTAAATGCTCTACTTAAATTTATATGTAGCACTTGCATCTTATTACAGGAATCTTTTGAAACGGACTCAATGGCCGAAATCGACAATATTTTCACTCAAAGATATTTTTGCTTTTTTTGGAGAAACAAGAGCTAGCTTTTCGTGGACTTGGCTAGATTGGCTAATTTTTTTGTCTATCCCGTCTAAAGACTGTGCACGTCGCTGCTGATTGCTAATTCAATTGCAACACTAGTCCACCGGTAACACTGCGTTATTATTACTTTGCTTATTTTTTTCTTTTCCTTAGTTAACGGACAAATTTCAATAAAAATAATAATTGCGTTTTGTATTTTATTCCTTATACCATCCACGGTTTTATACGCGGAGTTGAGATTTATTATTAGAGAATGATGAGCTACTAACTTTTAGCTTGTGACCGACCGTACCGATCGAACGAGCCGGCAGTAGTGTGCGTGATGACGCACACACAGGTGCAAATGCCAAATCGGTGCCCGCGTCAAAAGCTCGGCGCAGTCTTAATACGGAGCTTAACGTTGTGACGTCATACCTTATAATCACTCCTTAGGGCCTATGCAGACTGCGTTTTTTTCACGCTCCGTCGACGCGCGTATCCCTACTACCATCTGGCAAGGTAGCAGGGTGCGCGCCGACGGCGCGTGAAAAAAACGCAGTATGCATAAGCCCTTACCTTTCAATCAGTATGGACCGTTTTCAGGGGTCACCAGTGAGGTTTGAGATCGCTCTTTAGGGATAAAAGCGCCTGTTGTTTGCCTCAGCTTATGTTCGGTTTCTTTAGTTATAGATACCACTTAGGTGTACAAAAAAAAATTATTACATCGTACTGTAGTGTCTAAAAATGTCGTCTCACATTTCCTTAGAGATGTGTTCAAATCTTTTTTGTTCTCATCTGATACAAACATTTCACCCAAGTGCAAGTGAATTGAAACACGTACCTTTTTGCCTTTTGTCACAGTGACGATAGGGGTTAAAGTCTCCTCCGCACACCCTGAAAGGAGAAAAACGGTTATAAGGCTAGTATTGAATTGTTAACAAACAAATAAACTAAAAAAATTGTACGATATAATTTGATTTTTTTTTTTTTTTTTGAAGTGAAAACTTCTTTAGCGGCGCTGCTGTGCCCTTTTGTGATGGGGAAAAATTGTTAATCTCGCCACAGGTCACGTGACCGTAAGATGTCACGTAACCGTAAGATCTCACGTGACCGTAAGATGTCACGTGACCGTTAGATGTCACGTGACCGTGAAATTCGAGATTGAAAATTCTTAACACGGACACGTGACCTGACCGAAAAACTGTTACAATGTCATTGAGTTTTCACTTCTGCCGGCACTCCCGGAGTGCAACCCAGTCTTTTTTAATTATATAACTACACACATTTTCAATATTTGTTCTGGCACTCTTGTCGAAAAACAGTCCGGGAGTGCCGGCAGAAGTGAAAAATTGAATATTAACGTTGTTCAATTTTGATATTTTGAAATGGTGAGGGAATAATTTTGCACGAATTGCTTTAATTATCAGTATAAAAAATAAAAACACCTCCCCCCTCCCCTGTTGCTGCAGCCAGCAATAAGTCAGGCTTTATCACAGCATTTCGAATTATAGTAAAAAGATTTTACATGGATAATGTTTCGAATCAATCTATGAACAGCAAATACTCCGCCTTCCAAAATAATAGAACATTACTACATAGGCCGGAAAGTAAGGGATTGCCGGCCGAGTACATATAGATGGCCGAGCGTAGCCAGGTCGGATAGTTATGAGCCTGGCAACCCCTTTTCACGCCTAGGTATGTATAGTTCTTTTCTCAAACATGCAATGAAATAAATAAAAATAAAAAACTCTAAGAAATCAACCTTAAATTTTCATGGCTGAACGCCGTGGCCCAGTGCCACAAATTGTGGAATGGAAATTAAAAAACACCATCTAACAGGCTTAGGCCTCCAATTTTGTACGAAAAGCCATTACGGATCTCGTCTCGCTCCGCCCGAAACGTGACACTTCGAAGCCCATTATGAAGAACTCAACGTCAATATTTAATTGCATGTTTGAGAAATAATTATTTTTGTACCCCTAGCTTTTGAGAGGACAGGGTGCTGGGGGTCTGAGGTTTTAGCCTTTATTAAAGGAGAAACGTCGATTCAAAGACAGAGGGTCCGATGCTCGCGCGGGTTCGTAGATACCTGGGCGTTTTCACTAAATTGTGCATCAGGATGAAAATTATGACTAAAAAAAAAAGTGTTTTTATGGTGAATGTTCTAATCTATTATGAAGTTTATTTTCTAAAGTTACTAAAACTGTGATGAGTCCCACCTAAATACGCTTAGTTTTTGAATTATTGATTAAAGAACCTGACAGTGTAGTCCAGACCGGTCAGTTTTGTAACAATGTTAATTTCGTTGACAAGCTTTAACTACAAAATTAATCCGCAATATTTTGCATTTGTTTTGCTGCAAATTACTTATATTTTCATATAAACAGGTCGTTTAATAAAAAAAATAGTTATTATTGCCTGAAAATAAATTTTAATGACAGTTTTGTAACTATTGATACCATTATGTTATTTATTTTGTTTATTTCGATCAATATTTTGAAAAAATCGTTTATAGATGCATTTGTTTTAATGTATATTTTTAGGTAGTTCTCTATAAAAAAGAAACCTTGGGTTAAAAGCGTATAGAAAACGAAATAGAGACCAAACAAAGCAACTCGGCAAGTGGGACAGTTACAAAACTGACAAGCTCAAAATTCTTAGGCTGGGGTTACATGATGCGGTAAGGTAATGAGAAAAATGTAAATATATAAATTCGTTTTATTAAATAATAGGACAATGCGGTAATTATTTAAGAACAATCAGTCTTGCACGTACTTAATACTTTGAATTGGTGAAGTATGTTATACTTAGCATTACTAATGATTAATACTGCAATTTAATTAATTTAGGTACAGTTTCTAAAAAAATAATCTCACTATTAACGACAGTCATATTATGTTAGATGTCAGTCATATTCTTAATATTTTAGTAAACCGTTAGTATAAATCTCACTTTTTTAATTAAATTAGTTAACCAACTGTTTAATCAGTCTTAAAATGTGCTACATTTGACACGTAACTTACCACAGAAGTAATAATCTAAATGAACAATCAAAAAAACATTCACACAGAATCTGTCGAAAGTATCGAGAGATTTGCTAGTATGAAAAATCTAATGTTACATAATATCGACAATACTCTCAAGAAACATTTCTCCGTAGCAAAAATATACATATTTTTAAAACACATAACGAAACACAAAATCTTAATAAACTTAGAAAAATCAGTACTAAAAGAGCACTTTTAGATACCTACACTTCACCTCAATGTAAACTAGCGTGAGTATTGAAATTCCTAGATGATCAGCTCAAAAAAATTTTAGACATAGTACACTGCAGTAATTTAGATAATATATATAATAACAAAAATGATATTTTTTTATAGAAATAACCTTAAAAATCGTAGAAAAAATGTAAATCCTAAAACAGTACCATTGGCAAGAGGTTGTATCTTAGGAACAAACATTTCAGAATAATATTTTATAATATTTTTACCCCTAGCAAAGGCCCGTATAAAAAAGTTTTTACTTTGTGATGTGGAATTTTCTTTTCAACTCCAGTATTAAGAGGAAATGGATAAAGCAAGATTATTAAATTGCGTTAAACAGATGATAAAGCATGATCATATAGTATAAGAAGCTCTTTTGAAACGGACCCGGTCGTACCTACTAAGTTAAATAAACTCTAACAACAAGTACTTATTAACATGGAACATTGTTATACAATGTGCTATAAACTTTCTTCATACAATCTAAAGAACATTAAAAAAACGTTATTTAAACTCTCATGGCATTATTCATAAACGTCTGTCACAGTTAACACGTTGATGATCGTCGTTTGCCCCCATCTTTCGTTTTGATATAGAGATGGACAAACGACGGTCATCATAAACGTGCTAACTTTGACAAACGTTTATGAATTACTCCATCAATATATACTTAGCTAAAACACTAATACAGATCAGTCATATTATTCCTTATATAAATTAGTTAGTTATGTTGATCATTATTATGTCTCAATTATTAAAAAACACACCACTTGTTACCACTAGAATTTCAAAAAAAAATTTCACCACCACATAATATTTTTCCCCTGGTCTATGCCAAAGTTGTCTGTAATACGCGGATGGAGCCTGTTTATACAACATCATTCATAAACGTTTGAAATTAAAAAAACTATAGCTTACTGATTGATTGAAGGAACACATTATTTCATTATGTACAGGGTATACAGGCATCAAAAATAACCATTTAATAGCTATATACATAGTTTCTAGACATGTAAGGTATCTATAGATCACATACAATCCTGGCAGGCACACAATAATGTCCTCCCAATCAAGAATCCACAGAATCAAAACTCACCTCTTGCTGTTTCTCATTGACAGCTGCTGTAAAGTCTATTCGGGAATCCCACACTTCCATACAAAAAAAAAAATTCATTACAAACCTCACATTAATCGCTTGGAAAATGGTCAACACAATAATTACAGAAATGGCACCAAAAGTATGTGCACAGTAATAAATACACAATGTCCGCTTGGTTCATATACAAAGTAAAATGGCTGGGCCATACAGTGTTCATTAATTCTCTTCGACATCCGAAACACGGTAACCTATCGAAGTTTCGAAAAACACTTGCCCGATTTTCACTTGTCCGAAAACGGTTAACCGAATTCTTATAATCCATATACTTTGTTTACCATACTTTTGAAATATCGCTGGTTTGTTTTCCCACATGGTCGTTTTCCCGAAACTCAATAACCCGACGAACGATTGCCAACTTTATTATTTGACAACCGAATTGTTTACCACCTTTTCATAATTCCGATGCTACGTAAAATCGAAATCTCATTTTACACGATTAAAAAAACATTCAGATATGTTAAAAACCCTCAGGAAGTGCATTTTAAAATTGCAATGCGAAAATAAACTTTGACTAATAAATGGGTTAGGTTACATTTAAAACTGTGACCTTAAAAAATATTCTTTTCGCTTAGGTCCAAACATTTAGGTAACAAGAGTGCTGCACGAGTTCTCAAAACGTGCAAAAGGGGGGGGGGGGGGGCTCGAGGGGCAAAGCCCCCCGCAGCAAAAAACAACAAATGATCCTAAAAATGGTATTATTTGTAGGTTAGGTTAGGGTTAGCTTCTGCCCCTTAGAGCGGAAATAGGCACCCCGCGAAGTTAGGTTAAAGTGTCTGTATTCACTTACCCACACTAAGGGTCAAGCAATTAATATTGACGCCTACGCTGATAAAATAGCAAACCAATGTATCGAGGATTTGCATCGACATGCTACAATTTCGATCTTTTAATATAATAGCGGGATAATAATATTTCGGACTTAATACTTTTCGGCACTTAAAACTAGTTGGCAAATGATCCTTCGGAATTTTAATAAGTGTCTATTCGAAACATAAGCGAAATAAAATTACAACGAACTGAGAATTGGGAAAATAATAATATGGGAAAAGAAATTTCGGGCAAATAAAAATTCAGCCAACTGATAAAAAGGGAAACGTTTTCGGGATTTTAATATTCTGTAATACGATTTTCGAGTTTATGATAGGTAACCCCGAAACACTTCTCAGCAAGTGTGAAGTGAGTAATGGGCCAAGGCCATTTCATGTCATTGATATATATCTCCTCTAAGTCGGTCATAGTTAGAATTTTGTCCACGTCATAAAAGATTACCATGTTGTATTGTATGGACAATCGTTGATATTTCAATTTAGTGCGAGGTATTAACCTGAAACAAAAAAAAAACTGATATAATTATTTCGTTCGGCTGATTACTAGTAACTACTAATACTGCTATTACTCAATATATGCAACTAAATTGCTAACTCACCTTCCAAACATGAATCAAATATATAATCAATGCCAAAGTCGCCACCAATACAGTCAGTACAGTACCATTTTCGGCAAAACCTACATGTAATGTTTTGTTTGCCATCATTACTGGAAATAACTGTACTTACCTACTACGATTCTAACTACAACTAAAAAATTAAATAATCTTCAATACTTTGATTAAATCTCGTGTCATGACTAAAATATCGAACTTTACATAAAAATTAAAGTTAAAAGTATGTATTCAACTCATGCGTTGTTAATAAGTTTTGTTTCTGTTTTTTTTTCAAATTACTGAAGATATCGAGATTTCGAATGGAACGCCCATGTAATACCACCCTAATGACGTCAGTTTTGTAACATTGTCGGTCAGCCTATACGTAACGGAGCGATTTGTTACAAACCTGACGTCACGTTTTTCTACTTTACTATAATCAAAATTTAACACTGAACTCATCTTACATAATAAAACTATTATTTTTATAAAAAACAGCTGCAAGCTTATCTATTTACATATATAACATATGAACATTATGTAAAAACTAATATTATTAAAGAAAATTGATCACAAACCTGACCGACGAAATGTGTACGGTCTGCAGTCCACTGACACAACTTCACTTAAGAACCTCCTGTCGCGTACTGGCGGTTTAAAATTGTTTGGTGACTGATCACGTGTTATTAATGTTGCCATTCCCAAAATTTAATGTGGATTTATAGAAATTTCAATGTAGTTTTGATCGTTACAAACCTGACATGTCAGGTGGCATCAGTTTCAAGCAATGTTATTTAAATTCAGTTTTTAATTCAAAAGCAGCAAGGTTCGATTCAAAACTTTGTTCATGTCCCCCGTAAGACTCTTTAGATTCTAGTAACATTTAAAACTCGACAGCTATAGTAGAAAAAAATTGCACGTTGTGACTTGCAAAACCATAAAGTTAGGGTGGGACACGTGAAAAATCGGTATCTTGGCTGTTTAAAAAATATATTATAATTACATTATGCTTATCTTAACTAAAACTATTGACGAAACCATTAGTTAAATATGTTCCATGGGTATAAATTATTAAACTCGGGATAAAATAATGCTTAACGGAGTAAAAAAATGTTGAACACGCGGGACATAAAAAAACGGGGGGTGTCCCTAAAAGTGAAAATGCCCACCTGAGGGTAGGAGTATTATATAATCTGTGCCTGAGGGGTGATAACGTAACGTTTCTAACGCGCGTTAGGACAGTCCAACTGTCATTTTTCCATATAAAAATTGACTTTTAGATCTACCTAACGCTAGTGCAAGCATTGTCAATCGCTATCCAACGTGGTAACGCGGCAAGCGTGATGGGCACCTTTGCACCCGGTGTACAAGTCGCGGAGGCTTGTTTGACTAAACTTGGACTAGTTATGTTATATTTAAGTGTATGTTTTTGTTTGGTAGGTGTCTTTATTTTTTATGTTGTTTGTGTGATTTGTGCTATTTCTGAATATAAATATTTATTTAATTACTTAAAAAAAACACCCGAGGTATTTACGAATTTAATATGTATATGTTTCCGCATTTACCTGTCTTAATTATATTCATTGTACGAAGTTAATTTCGGGTTAGTAACAGCAATTTAGCATTGACCTCAAAGTAAGTAATAATAGTCATACATACATATTTTGCATTTCGTAAAACCGAATTCAGTCTAGGTCGACGCCCTGTTGGGCGTCCTAGGTATCGCTGTAGCGACATGGTACTGGTGGATCTGGGTTAACTCCAAGTTACCGATTGTCAAGAGCAAAACCGCGAAGAGTGGCGCACTTATGTGTCGTGGGCCATGAGTCACTTTGGGTTGCTGAGCCAACGGATTAAGTAAGTAGAATAAACGGGTTTGTAGAATGACGAATACACCCAAAACAGGTTATGAAGACTCGTTTTTTAGTCAGTCATTGCTTATGTTTGTTTGGGCACATCTAACAGTGATTTATCTAGATATATGATGATTCCGGAGACATGTTTAAAAACTGATTATCGTGATGCAGGATTGAAAGATAAACTTCTAGGTGTCTGCAATTGGTATAAAATGCGTAATTTAAATTACTCGAATTTTAAACGTTCGTGAGACATGTTGAAATAATACTAATAAACACATGTCGCCCGTTGTGACATTTAATACGTGAGTTGAACCGTGTAATTATTGGCATTGTTAAATTACTGTTTTTAAAAAAAAAAAAAGATAATAATATAAAATTTTGGTAGGGTAACTTAAATTTTTTCACATAATTAAATTCAAACTCAATTTTGGAAATAGAAAATAGGTGTTAAGGTGAAAGTATGTCCAGGAACATGAACCCTGCAAGGGCGCAGCAATCTTATTAGGATAATATGGGTACGGGTTACAGGTTGATGTCATATTACGTCAGTTATTAGGATATAAAAATATTAATTAATTATAGAATACAATATCATATTAGTTATTAGTTTGAAATAATATAATTACAATAAAATTCTCCTCGTCACGAAGTGCATGTCAAACAAAACGTGTGATCAACTGTCTAGCTATCACGGTTCTTGAGATACAGCCTGAAGAAAAAAAAAGTTTGTTGTATGGGAGGCCCTCTTAATTGTTTAATTTTTTTTTTGTATTTATTGTTATAGCGGCAACAGAAATACATCATCTGTGAAAATTTCAACTGTCTAGCTATCGCGGTTCTTGAGATACAGCGTGGTGACAGACAGCGGACGGGCGGAAAGACAGCGAAGTCTTAGAATTAGGGTCCCGTTTTTACCCTTTGGGTACGGAACCCTAAAAATAAAAACAAAAGCAAAATTACTAATGGCATTGCAATGGCAGAGTAGAAAAAAGTGACATCAGGGCCAGTATTCCATGTGCGATATTTGACTAAGGGATAGGTATGTGTCCAAACGTCCATGTCTCTCTGTCCACTAAGGGTGAGTATCCACCAGAGCTGTGCGAGCTTACGAGAAATATCACCAATAGCAATGTCGGGTGCGCTCCCGCATCGTTGAACCAATTTCAAAACTGAAAATGAATGTGGACGAAAGTTTTGTCTTCGTCAGCAGTGACAACTACACGTCTATCATGCGACGGCCGCGACATACTCTAGATTTTTCTCGCACTATATCTCTTGTTCTGTGTGTTTTTGACACGGTATAAGATTGCCTGCCTGCTCAAAGCTTAGCTGGAAGTGATCCCTTATAGGGAGTTCGCCTATGTACTTTGATGTATTGTGTGACATGTATATTCTTTAATGTGTATAAAACAAAAAACAGTTCTCGAATACATACATACAAGATATATAAGGGGTGACGGGTGAGATGAGGTTAAAACAAGTTACAGAATAGCATAGCATCAGAGGCCCGTGCCAATGTTCAACCGGCCGGTGCAATCAGCATTCTTGAATGAATTGGCGCAACTGCCCAAGGCTATAAATGATGTAATTCTTTTATTTGTTATTTAAATTACCTTGTGATCCGCTTAAAAGCCCGTTTTACGCCTGCAAGCTGAATAAAATGATGAGGTAAACAACATCCCTACCTCACATGCCTCCTCGATTAGGATATTCTTTATTAACATAATTACATAAAAGTGCGATTGTATTCCAAGGAACATAAAGCATTTACTAAAGTTGCTGCCAAGTTAAAACTATATATAGGCAAAAAACAAATAAGATCAAAAAATATATATATATACTTACATATATATATCCATTAGATGTTAGGATGTTTAGATGTTTGTTACCCAATCACGCTTAAACGGCTTAACCGATTTGGATGGAATTTTGAACTAAGATATAGTTTATAGCCTGGATTAAACTACATAATAGTTTTAATCCCGAGTCCACACAGACAGATAAGAAAACGAGGGTAGGTTCACTCACGCCCCCGCTCCACCAAGCAACCGAGGCACGCACAGGCCGTGTTCGAGTCGAGCCCTCAAGGTCAAAAATTGCGGGTCTATTCGAAACATGACATTCAGATTGACTTTTTCTTTTGTCTTTGTCTTGTAATACTGTGTGTTGTGTTGTGTTACGAATAAATGTTTGATTCTCATTCTGATTCTGACATGTCGAGCTCATACTCAAACAAACACGTGAGTCATTCAGTTATAATTCGAATGTTTCTGAAGCTCACAAGAATTTTATAATAAAAAGTATGTTACATTATCGATGAACAGTTTTAGAATAGTGGACCCTGAAGGCCTAGTTAAGCTTATATGTTACAAGCTTTTATTCTACTTACCCTGTTAGTATGTATAGGACAGATCTTGCGAGTTCAATTTGACCCACTTCCCGGTGACCGATTGAGCTGTAATTTTGGGTATAAGTGTAGTTTGGATGACAATTCAATATTAACGATAAGGTTGTTATAACATAACAACAACATATAAATGAAATTTAAATGATTTTTATTCTGCAAGTAGGCCATCATTACAAGTCATAATTCTACCAGCGTTTCTGAAAAAGAAGACCACTGTTAAGAAGAAATGCCGAAACCAACTCAACAGTTAGTCATTTTTTGCCAAAAAAAGCTTATTACAATGATAGTTCTTAACCTACTAAAAATAAATCGACCTGAATATTAATACAAAGAAAAAAGATCATAATAATGCGTTGTTCTACAAGAACACATGTCCGAATATGCTATATGAATAATTAAGTTATTTTGGGCTCTGGTTTGAGCCATGCATTTCTGTCAGTTAGATAGTCCTCAACCCTGTAATAAGCCTTCGACATGAAGGCTGTGCATTGTAAATTATCGCGTGCTTTGAAACGCCGTTCAGCGGGCGTGGCACGGTTGCCATTTTATCACTTATCGTTGTGGATAAGGCATTCGTCACTCTCGCACTCGCATACTTGTCAGAGCGTGATGGGCGTCTTTACCACAACGATATGTGATAAAATCGCAACCATGCTACGCTCACTGACTAGATTAAGAAACAATAAGGTCTGATTTTCAGATATATGATTCTTGACTATATGATTGTTTATCTGATTAGTATGTCGATTCATGATTGCTTAAAATTTCCTCGATAGAAAAAAAACCAAAGTTGGGTCTGTGTTTTCCTTTTTTTACTCAGCCTACTCAAACGATACATTATTATACGACACAATCAAGTTAATACTATAGTATTTTATCTCATCTAAAATCTCACTTTATGAAATTTAAATAAAACGTCTCTAAGTTAGGTATTTATCGAAATTTGTCCAAAAAAGCCATGCCCGAAGAGTGTTACATCTCTTTTCCTCGTGCGCGGAAGGCATCAGCGTGTCTCTGTCTAGGGGGCGTGTTCGACTCAAATCAAGGCATCGCCTGAATGTTTTTTCAAGTCATTTTTAAGAGCTGGAAAGGGTAGAGCCAAAATGTCATTAGATAATTTATTATAAAAATGGATACATTGACCCGAAAAAGACTTGTGTACTTTACGAACATGAAACTTTTTGGTTGCTATTTTATTTTTATTTGGTGTATTAAAATTATAGGTCAGAAGAAGATAAAGATTTATACAGCGTAATTCTTGATCTATTCAATGAAAATTTTACAATGAAAACTATTTCTGGGTCGAAAACTAAGATAAAGTTTAGTGAATGGGCCACTGTAGGTATACATAAAAGTAGAGATAAGCTTTATGAACTTTATTACGAGAAGGAGGTGAACAAGAACAGTGATTTCCTCGACTATGTTAATAGTTACTCAAGAATCTTCAAGAAAGTGTGTTTAACTGCTAAAGCAAATTATATTAGTTCTAAACTTAAAGTATCGGACAACAAAGTGAAAACTGTATGGAACATTATAAATAGGGAATCAGGTGAACTTAAAACTCTCGATTGTCAAGTCAACGTTATTACGGGGAGATTACGGTCATGTCAAAATTAACGAATGCTTTGGCATTCGAAAAAAGAGTCAAATGTCGGGTAAATGGCTACTTACTACTAGGAATGTGAAAAAAATCGTGGCAGTAGTACATATAAGTAATTAATATAAATAAAAACTATCACGGCTAAGTAGGGTTCCCTAATGTTTCGTCGAAAAATATTTAGCAAATTTTTAACTCCCAAACTATGTTTCCCATATTTTTATTTGGGCGAAGTTTTATTTCCCAACTCAACATTTCGCACTGATATAATTTCCCAACTAATGATTTGATAAATTACTGTTAGGCAAATTATTACCCGGGATTTTTTAAATACATAATTTATGTATTCGTCAAATGTATTGATTGACATAACATACTTTTAGCACTGATATCATTTCGCAAGTATTGATTTCATAAATTATTACCTGGGATTTTTTTAAGATGTCATTTCTGTATTCGTGAAACGAACGAACTACAAGCTAGAGTGGTTCAAAGTTATAGTATTCCGCCATAGTTTTATCTGTGCGGACTGATAATCTCCAGCGTGTTGACGTGACGGTTCTGGTCTGAGAGATACAAGTGAACCCTAATCTAACCGACCTAAGACAGAGTTCGCTTATGACAAGCCATTTTTTTCCGCCCTGGGGCCGTAGACAAGGTTACAATCGACAAGCGCTAGCGCCAATAGAAAATAATAAAATGTAGGGGAATGACAGATGCCGACGAAACACTTTTCGTTAAGATCTGTCATTCCCATACATTTTATTAGTTTTCTAATGGCGTCGTAACCTTGTCTAGGCCCCCTGATAAGCACAACCCAATAATCCGCGTCAAAAATAGTGCTCCGCGCGTCAGTATTTCTATGACCTTTGAAGCGCTCTAGTTCGTTAACGGTCAAGTTAATGAAAAAACTTCAATCAATAAAAGTTGCTTATTTTAGCATGTTCTATATGACTCAGTAATAAAAAACAGAGGTTATACTGGTTAAGTCCTAAAATCGGGCCCCTTTTGCTATATCCCAACCTGTATTTGCCTAAGCATTCATTTGCTTCATAATTATATGCCTCCTACATAAAAGTTCGTTGCAGTAAAATTTTGCATTATATAAATGTTACCAAATAACTAAGAAAAGTGCGAAGTGAAGTTATGCCAACGACTGGTTTACCAAATGAAAATTCTGCGAAAAGTGAAATTTGGCGAAATATATTTCGCCAAAAAGGCAGTACTTATACCAAGCAAATCATTTGCTTCATAATTGTTTGCCACATAAAAGTTTGTTGAAGTGAAATTTGGCGTTATAAAACTGTTGCCAAATAAGAAAAGTGCGAAGTAAAGTTAGGCCAACGATTGGTTTGACAAATGAAACTTCTGCGAAAAGCTGGTTGCGAAGTAAAATTTGGCGAATCATATTTCGCCGAAAAAGTTGGATACCGCTAAGTAGACATAACTAGTGACCGAGTAATAGTCGACCAACTTAAAATGTACTTGAAAAGGCCAACTTTCTTACAAATTTGGCCGTCGCAACCGCACCATTTACTTGGCGCGCAACACAACACTACAAAATACAGACAACTACGGAACCCTAGACTGCAAGTGGCCCGACATGCGCTTGGCCGGTTTTTATCCATTTTAATATGTACTTAGGTAGGTACCTAGAAGCAAATAATTCTAATATTAACATTTATTTCGTGTAGCTAACCTAAATTACACATAGCTAACATTAACTTATATCATTGTACGTATCACTGAGTGGCACTAGAGTCAGGCTTGACCGTTCGCTGTCATTCTCGGAATGGTATTGGGCTGTTATACGGAACGCGCTAATGCGGCTCACCTCACCCGTCACGCCTAACGAAGCTAGACCTCTACCTACGCTTAATTACTACGAATCGCGGATTCAAGATATACTTGTGCGTGAACGTTGAGGTGTGGCTAAAACAAGTTACAGAATAGCGGGGCTGGGCACAGTTTTGCAATAACCTAGGTGTGGTGAACGGAACTGATAAGAATCAAGGACTTGGCACTATCCAGAGACTGTTAATTATAAAGACAGCAATTCTATACACAATATCACGTTCCTTTAAAATTAATGCCTGCTATAGCTAATTTCATCATATAGTGAGTTCTCTCCCTAGTAGCATTTTAAGTTGGCCTCACGTTGGGCCATTGATCACTGAGTTGGCCCAACGAAATGCCAACGAAAATGCTGCTAGGGCTGTACCTATCATTTTATTTATTTATTTATTTATTTATTTAATGTTTATTGCACAGTAACAAGTTACAATTACAAAAGGCGAACTTAATGCCATAAGGCATTCTCTACCAGTCAAACTTTAGGCCAAACAGAAAATAATCATAGCTGGTGCGGAGTATGAGAAGAACACAGAAATAAAGTAAGCGGAAATTACTGGTATGTTATACTGATGATTCCAATGAATGTAATATAATATATAGCCATATTATAATTTAAATAAATAATATATAATTTAAAATGTGAATACATTTTATAATATTTATTTCATTTTCTGTAGCAATTAGACCTCTGCATAACACAACAGCGCCATCAACGAACTTAATTAACCTAGACCTATCCTATAGTCACTATAGCCTGTTGTAGTTAGATTCTCTATAGTATAGTTTCACTAAAGCATATTTTTAAATGAACGGCATTGTATCGACATTTTCTTATTATTTTCTAGTCTCTGGTATTACCCTTTACGGTGTCCTTTAATAACGATATCGTGAAGTACACAAACATTTTGAAATAGGTATTTCTTCGATAACCTACTAACATTTATTTCGTTAACGAAACAAATTCATAAGATTGATTAATGAAAGTATTATTTTAAAATAATGGAGGCTAATTTTCTTTCATTAATCAATCTTATGAATTTTCAAGTAAAATGGGGTCGGACTGACGATTTCCCAATTTAAGTTGTTCTGTCGCTACACGCCTCCCTAAAGTGGGGTTTACACGGGTGACAAAAGCCGCGCGATTTTTGCCGCGCTGCTAAAATCGACCGTCATCGACTGTCTAAATGGCAATTCGGCGTGACTAATTGCCATTTAGACGGTCGATTTTTGCCGTGCTGCTAAAATCGACCGTCATCGACCGTCTAAATGGCAATTCGGCGTGACTAATTGCCATTTAGACGGTCGATTTTAGCCGCGCGGCAAAAATCGTGCGGCTTTAGTCACCCGTGTATACCCCACTTAACGCGTAAGAAGAGAGAATTGATAATTAATAACAATAATAAATAAATATTAAGGGACAATCTTACACAAATCGACCTAGTCCCATTGTTAGCTCAATAATGCTTGTGTTATGTGTATTAGATGACGACATATTAAATAGAGAAATACTTAAATACATAGAAAACATCCAAGACTGAAACAAATATTCATGCTTATCACACAAATACTTGCCCTTACCGGGATTCGAACCCAGGGCCTTCAGCTTCGTAGGCAGTGTCACCCACTAGGCTATATTATATCCAATTTGCGCTCGTACCTTTGCAAAAAAGATAGGATATGCAAGCCACATGAAAGCGCACCAGAGAGTAGAACAACAGCACTCAAGTCATATTGCTAATCGATGATATCAAGTCCAGATCACACAGTCGCTGTGGCCGAAATAGGTCACGACAGTATCATCATCATCATAACCATCATCATCATCATCATCATCATCATCATCATCATCATCATCATCATCATCATCATCATCATTATATATAGTATATTTATAGAAAATCCTTGAATCTGAATTATCCAGTACAACCTATCACGATCGCGTTTACGTCTGACATAAAGAATACGCCTTCTCGCACCTACACGCATGCCTTATGTCCGAGGTGACCACCATTATGTTGGCTAAGCAGAAACATTGTTTTCATACCTACGTGAAGACATTCGATATCAATATTATTGTTTGTGCGTTCATTCAGCGTTAATTCGTCCATCAGTATGCATTGGTTATACAACAGTCCTCAAGGTCAACCATCAAGGTAAAATGGCAGACGGCATTCGCTATTCATAAAGAAAAGGTCACAGGAAGGAACAGAGTGAAGTCAATCAATTCAATAATACAGGGTGCCAAACGAAAAAGATGTTTTATCTACATCCATATCATAACTTCCCTACAATATGTTAAAAAACGATAAGCAAATGCCATATATTAAGAATAATTAATTAAGAATCGTGTATCTATGTGGTTTCATCTTAAAGTTTACATTAAATTAAAGGAGTATATAATCGCTACTTAATTAGGTAGTATTGTCATCGGCGTACTGGTGCGCTCGCAAGTCAAACATTTACCAGCCTGAGAATCCTTCCTATTTTATGAAATACTCGCTAATTAACCAACTACAAGGACAGGCATTAATGTTTTGTAGTAAGCAGTAACGTCTGCTAACGCAAAGTATACATTTCAAACTACAGGGAGAAATTGAACATTTTACCATCAACCGCTTACCATCAGGTAGGCCGTAAGCTTGTTTGCCACCAACGTGAAACTTATACTTTCATTTTATTTTATTCCCAGCGATCTTCTGGCGTATGCGGTCAGTCGCTCTAGCCACCTGAGTCTCGACCTACACATCTTTCAAGAAGTTCCTTCTTACAACTCGCAGTACCGACAGCAAAGCAGTTACATAATTTTGTTATTTTTAACCTCACTGGAAATAAGTATCTCGTTACAGTTTTCAACGGAACAAATTATTTTATTAAATGTTTTTTTCGTGTCAATTTAACGTAGTTACTACGATCAAATTATAAAGGGTCGAGCGCATAGCTTTCCCATTAGAGTGGTCCTAAAGCTATGAGTCTTACAAGAAAATACAAAGTGGACAATACTAGTAGCGGCGAATGTGATTGAAAGATCACAACAACACTTCATCGGTCACTGTCCTAGTAGTTCAGTGGTGAGAGCACTGTACCGGAAATACATGGGTCACAGGTTCGAGTCCTGTCGGGGGCTACAGACGATGATGGTTTATTATGCCATTATATTCGTTCTTTATTTCATATCGTTTAATAGTATCTCGTTAGGCCACGCTTCTGCTTAGTAAAATTTACTGTATATGTTTCTGTTCTAAATGTCATTTTTGGTACAGGCCTTTATTGCTGACTGTACTTTTCTGTATACCGTCATCAACTATTCATTCAGAATATTCTAATGAGCCCAAACTCAACGGGGTTACGTCGGTTAAGTCCTGAATTATCATGGCCACTTTTTATCTCCATCATCAGATCAGCTCGATGGTACCATAATATTGAATTGTCATCCAAATTATACCTTCTTCACCCGAAATTTCACCTCAATCGGATAATGGCAAATGACTGAAAAATGGATTTAAAAAATTTGACGGACAACTTACAAACTTATATACTTATTTACATACGAACAGGTCAAGTTAATATAAAGCTTGTATAAAAAAGGGCCTGGTTTTACACAGTTAAAATACTGTTTAAGTTTGGTCTGGCAAGAACCTTGGTCGAAATGTCAAGAACAAGACGTGCCTTCTCAACGAGTGCGAAGCCTTCCTGTAGATGGAATTATACTCAATACAAACTTCCTTAAGGGGATCATATGCCCCAATGACCTTCGATCTGAATCCCTTAGTTTTCGTTTTTTATGTTTTTTGTGGCTTATTATATTAACAACAACGGCTTTAAGCAATATAGTATCCCATATTTACTTCAAAGTTCATTGTTTTCGAGATATTTGGCATCAAAGTTGAACAATTTTAGGCCAAAAAACTGGTTTTCTGGCCATAACTTTTGTGTTAATTAGTTTAAAATGTAAACCCTAGACACGTTTTAGAGACTTCAAAGATAAACCCAAATAATTACGTAGATTACGTATATGTTTAGATCTTTCACGTCAATCTCTATACGAAATAAGTGTTTTTTTAGACAATGTTTTGTCAAAAATCGATGAAAAACTCGGGTAGCCCCTTAAGCAGTCTTAATATAAACTTCCATTGGGAAGCTTAAAGTATAACGTGAGGTAAAATTTATATTAGGGATTTGGAAAAGTTTAACCTCCTGGTTTATTAAACGGAAAATCAATCTGTATTATTTTCTACGCAGGAAAATCCTATTTTGCTAAAAGCTTTAAGATATGATACGATAAGATAATATAAAATAAGATAATTTTTATTCTTAGAACTGTTTACATTGCGTAAAGGTGGTCGGTTGCAGAGCACGCTTGGAGTCACAATATCCAAATAACACGAGTAAATGTTACATAACGAAATATATTGTTCAGCTACATGTTTGTCAAATACATGTATGTAAGTATTCATTTTATTTATGTATACGTATTTGTGTAAATATATTGTATATAGGAATACCGTAATGTTATTATTCTTTTTAGTTGTTATTTGCACTGCCCAAAATCTTTTCCGCTTAGCCTTAAGGTTTCACTGGTAGAGAATGCCATTTGGTATTAAGTCCGTCTTTTGTACGATAAGTTTTCTTTTGTGCAATAAAGTTTAAATAAATAAATAAATAAACAACAATACCACGTCAAATAAGACAATCATTCGAACACACAATTCTTATATATTGTAATCTATTATAGACAGTCGCATAGCCAGTATCAATAAAATATACACATTAAAACCTAATACATTGTGGTGGTAGTCATAAAATAAGGGTGGAAATTTTGATCGAAAAATTCAAGGAAAATGCTGGCTTGCCATGCATGTATGAAATCAGTTTAAAACTGACCTCAATGAAAATTGGTAAGTTTGAAATGTGGGTTATCATAATGTTATTTACTAACCTTAATGTCAATTAACTGATAATTTTAACTGAAACGAAAGGCTTTATAGGCGCATTTAGTTCTTAGCCATTAGCTTTTTAGCTGCCACTTTATTAGGTATAAAATTAGACTCAAATATGAGCTGGAAATGCCATATCCAAAAATTATTCTAAAAATTGTCGTCTCTTATCTACGCCCTCCAACATCTAAAGCGAGCGACTGACCTAAAGACAACCCTTACGGCATATTATTCATATGCGTACTCGCGAATATCATATGGCCTAGTACTTTGGCGAAATAGCTGTGACATTGATAAAATATTTATTTGGCAAAATAAGTGCGTCAGAATTTTAGTTAATATAGACCAAATGGAGTCATGCAAACCTTACTTCATCAAACATCAAATACTAACTGTTACCTACTTCCATGTATATTTTCGAATCTAGAAAATTTGTAAGGAAACACTTAAATTTATATTCACCGCAAGCAACAACTCAAATAAAAATAAATAAACGCAACCTCAACCAACTTATACTGCCATTTTCGAAATTAAAACTCGTCACCACTGCCCCCATCATATGACTATTAAAATTTATAATCACCTTCCTAATGATATAAAAAAAATCTAAAAAACCAAAAATATTTAACAATCAATTGAAATTGTTTTTAATAAACAAATGTTTTTATAGTTTAAAGGAATACTTTAATAATATCAGCAAGTGAAAAATCTGTGCCCCTAGTGAAAAGGGGTATAAGTCTGATTTTGGTCAAATTGAGTTATACATACAAAAAAAAATAAAAAATATATCGCGTCGATTGGTGTAAACGGATCTAAGTTTTCTTGTAAATTAACAAAGTTACAGTCGTGCTAAAGGGTATAAATGACTCAAATGACTATGACGCGGTGGGTATATATTGACATATATTCTTATTAACAATGAAAGCATATTATTATTTCGTGACAAATGGTATGAGTAAAGTTACATCTTACGATTTCGTATGTTCTCTGTGTTTAACGATGTATCTACACTTATCTGTTTTAGGAATGCTTAGTGCTTAAGGATCGATGTCTATTTATATCGGTTTACACTAATTATATGACATTACTAAGAGAACAAGTCCACTTAAATCCGTATTCACGCCTTAATTTTGATAGTTGCTAGCGTATGTCGACTTATACCGCCATAGATTACAAAAAATACGTGTAAAACGATACAAGTGTAAATGCGATGCCCCCGCGCACACCCGCGGAGCGCTCAGTCGCCTTTGCGTAGTGGTGAGAGAAGTACGTGTTTACGTTGTTCGCGGACCGCAAATGACGACGACGATGACGGGGGAGTTGTATCCCTTTTCACCTAGTTTTAAGATATTATCCGATAGGTTATGTCTACGATTTAAGAATTTATATTTACTTATACCCTTTTACATCAAGCAAGTTTTGACTTATATTCAGTATTGTTTGATGAAATAAAACGAAAATTGATTAAGTTCACGTAGTATGATTAACAGTAATACGTATTTAATGGACAAATACACTGTTCGTTTGTCAATAATCTTGGTCGCCATATTGGTTTGTTCTAACAATAAAAACCTACCGTGACTATAATATATTAAGAGTCCGCAGTAAGCTCGATTCTCCATACAAAAGTAGTTACGCTCTCATTTTAAAAATACGTGTTGGATTGTAACGAAACTTTGCATATACAATGACTTGAGGTATATCTATGTCTGTAATTAGTTTATGTAGCTTCAGATACCATAGTAAAAAAATACAGCTAATTTATTTTACAAAACTTGTTTTTGCTGTATTTTGTTTGTTTTATAAACTGGAACCATATAAAGTAATTACAGACATAGATATACCTCATGTCAATGTATATGCCAAGATTCGTCACAATCCAACACGTAGTTTTAAAATGAGAGCGAAACTACGTTTGTATGGGAAGGTGAAATTCGGCAGCTTACTGCGGAAACCGGAACCGTGAAATTGAGGAAATCGCAGACATTTCTTCACTGATCGCGATAAGTCGTACATGACCTGCTTTGATTTATTGTTTAACTTAGTAGACTCCTTGCCGTGCTTTTATATAGACTATAGTTCAGACAGCAGTGACGATTATGTTCCTGATACTGAAGAAAGTTCTGATTCGGAAAGAATTGGAAAGAGGTCTAATAGAGGAAACATAGTTATACCTGATTCAGAGCCAGAAGGTTCTTTTTGGGATAAAGTTGGTGTCAAAGAAGGACGAAAACGCAAGCCACGGAAAAGTGAAAAAGAGACAAAGGACAGGGAAAACTGAAAAAGAAGGAGAAATTTGGGTAAGAATTATACAACAAATAAAGGGAAAAAGTGAAGGAAAGAGAATTTCAGCAGCTTCAAGACTGTAGGATGAAATATGCTTTAAAAATACCGGAAGAATGTAGGAAAAAAATGATTGAAATTTACTGGAGCTTAGGAGAGTATGGCAAAAGAGTTCGATTTATGTCCAGTTTAATTAAATTGCAAGAGAAAAAAACACAAAAAGTTAATGCAACAATAGATAGACAAGTTGCCAATAACTATTATTTGACAATACAAACTGAATCCTATCAAACTTGTAAGGGTTGTTTTCTTAAAACATTTAATGAAACTATCAAGTTCGTGCAAAAACGTTGCCGAAAAACTAATAATGATGGTCTTGTACCTGATTCACCCAGAGGAAGACAGCCGTGCCAACAAAATTAGCGATGAGAGGTTAGAAGCTGTGAAAAGTCACATTTTGTCGTTCCCTGCGTTTGTCAGTATGTCAGATCTAAAACTAAGAAGAAAAATTGGCTCCACAGTTATGCTTGGCAGATATGTTCAAAAGAAGGATGAGGAAGAATTTAATTTTTTTTCTAATTAAAGCAATGAAAAAATGTGCGTTTTATTTCATTTTATTCCATAAAATTTCGATACAACTCAAAATAACTATTAATATAACTCTTTTTAAATCCAAACAGACTTGACTGACATTATGTGAAAATAGGTACAAGTCGATATTTATGTACTTAAATCAAAAATGTGTATGCCATGTCATAGTTATTTATTAGACAACTAAACTTTAATTTGGAAGTTTATTAAAAAACAAACACAAAAAGAGTTATTTCAAAAATATTGTAATGGATACCTTTTTTCACTTATGTAAAAAGTACGTGAAAAGAGGGACGACTTTAGTTATATCTCAATTTTTTAAAAATTCAAACGGGTACAAGTCAATACAAAATCCTATAATACAACATACAAGAGAGCATTTTTAGTACTTAATCTTCATTTAAAGTTATATTTCATTTTTAACCATAACGGCGCAGTGCGCTGTAAAACATTCTCCTTTTGATTTTTCGCTCTCCTGTAAAGTAACAATTTTCGACTTGTATCGTTTTCCACTAGGGGCACAGAAATGTTACTGTGTGTTTATTAGCTTTGTAATAAATAATTAATTACCTACTTAATTCCATCCAATCTTTGTAATGTGATATGCAATAAACGATTCTATTTTATTCTATTCTATTATTTTTATCGTTTTCAACAAACTTAAAACAACCTAAAGTAGGGTTGCCATACGTCTCGGTACGCCGGGACATGTCCCGATTCAAAGCGTGGTGTTCCGGTGTCCCGACCGTTAAGCAAATTGCCCCGGATTGATAAAAAATTATAGTAATTAATGCGTTTTTAGTAGGTAACATGCCAGTTGAGCTAGTGCAGACCATGTGTCTCGACAATTGTTGACGTAAACATAGAGGAGTTAAGAGTCCGCATTAAGCGCGATCCTCCATACAAACGTATATTTTAAAACCTTTTATCTGATAGATATTTTAAAACGTGTTGGATTGTAACGAAACTTTGCATATATAATGACATGAGGTATATCTATGTCTGTAATTAGTTTATGTAGCTTCAGATACCTAGTAATAAAATACAGCGAATTTAAGTTTTTCATACAACACTTGTTTTTGCTGTATTTCGTTTGTTTTATACACTGGAACCATATAAACTAATTACAGACATAGATATACCTCATCTCAATGTATATGCAAAGTTTCGCCACAATCCAACACGTAGTTTTAAAATGAGAACGTAACTATTTTTGTATGGGAAGGTGAAATTCGGCCGAGCTTACTGCGGACTCTTAACTAATTGGAGTGATGCGGATTGACATTGTTTCATTTAATTATCATGAAACGATCAAGAAAGTTGTTTTTTATGAGTATAAAGAGTACGAGTGAAATGAATACAGAACCTAGTGAAAAAAAGCCTTGTGACGTACGAAAACTCGTAATCGGTAAGCGAAATATTACCAACTAGCTTCCGCCCGCGACTTCGTCTGCGTGGACTCGGGATAAAAACTATCCTATATTTTAATCCAGACTATAAACTATCTTCGTGCAAAATTTCATTCAAATCGGTTCAGCCGTTTAAGCATGATTAAGTAACAAACATCCAAACATCTAACTTTCGCATTTATAATATTAATAGGATAATAATATTTACACCAGCCCGTCGACAGGCCGTATACTATACAAGTGCTTGAAAATGCAGCCACTCCATCAACCAGAAAGTCAGTCGGTGGCAGTCAACGAGTGCAAATTTTATAAATTAGTGACATTCAACCACCTACACCTGTTACCGATACTGCCATTCTCCTATAGCCAGTGATGAGGACATTTTCGTAATTCCCAATATACGAAAACGTTAAATTTTTTAACTCTTTTCGATATCGATGTTTTAATTTCACCCACAACACTAAAACAATATCGATAATTTAATTAATCAGTGCGGATAACGGGCCGTGAAGATCCGATAGTTTATTTTTTATTTATAAACTATTCAGTGAATCTATCATATCTAATCACTCGGTCCATAATGTCATAATCTATTGGCTTAATAAAGTATTGGAATCGTCATAATTACAAATATAATTACAATTAAACATGTGTAAGTCCAACAGATCTTCGCGACCCATTAACGCACCAGAAAAAAGTTATGCTTCGGAACTAAAAGACCCCATAACGCACCCATTGAAAGTCGCCAAAATCGAGTCACGCAGCGAACGTTAACCTACTTAAAATAAGTCAGTTCACTCAGTTTCATAATTATGTTTACCTACTACAACCTTATTGTTGCAGAAATAAGGTCTGCCTACATATTTTGAGACTTCGTGGTGTATACACTGATGTCCTTGACTGTACCGTGATTTGCATACCAAACACAATCAATTTTTCCCGGACAAAACCGAGTGTAATCCCATTAACAACGCAAACCAGTGGTTTCCCCTTTATGCTAATGACTCTGCAGTTGAGATAATGCCACCACATTATGTAGGGTCATAATACTTTATGTAATGCAAATGACCGTTTCTGGAAGATCAGAGTCGGTTTCATCCAGATGCGATGGCATTCACGTGAGATACCTCAATTAACTCGCAGTTAAGCCTCACGTTTCCGGTATCTGTTCACGTAGTGTTGCCCCCTATTCTGTTATTGTTTTAAGCAGAGCTCAACGCTTACCCACAAATCTATCCTGACACCGCGATGCGTAGTAACTAAACGTAGGTAGTGGGTCTAGTGACGTGACGGGTGACCGGCGGGGTGAGCCACATTAGCGCGTAGCGAATAACAGCCCAGTTGTTGAAGTGCACGGATGGACGGAAATGATCTCATGACGTGTCTTGCAAAGCGTGGAGGCGGTCAGTAGTTAAAGCGGAAAACATCGAATCGATCTTGCACACACCGCACCGTGACAAATTTCTTGAAACATTAGTAGGAACATCAAACTATACTGTACACCACTTCCGTAAAATTCTTTATTAAGAGTCAGTTTTCACACCCAAGACTAACGATCAAGTATGGTTTGTATTCGAACGATTGCATAACGTTTTATACAGTCGATGTCAAAGATATGATTACACTTTTGCACTTTATTACATTGTTATACGGCGAAAATACAATCGCAAAAAAGTATTTGAGTTGACCATGTTGCATCATAGTCATCCGTTGAAAAAGCGACGCTACGATCCAAGCTACTAGATTCAAATTCTGATGACAGTTTAAAAAAAACGTCTGTCACCTTTAATGATTTTTACCAAAATTATGTAACGAAGCTTTATACTTATTTGGTTCTAGAAGAACCCTGAGCCCGCGGAATTTTGTTATGAATTATTACAGTTGCTTTTGTTTCAATAATTAAATATTAATGCGTCATTGTCATTACCTATATTGAAACCATGGTAACCAACGTATATAGATTCCCCTATTCTGCTTGATAGTTTTCGATGAGCTCATTAGAAAAAACCCAATTACGTGAGTTAGCTGCGTTAAGCAGGTAAAGTTGATCTGTTAATAGATCGAGTTATTATTTATACTAATAATAAATCTGTGAAATGTATGTTTGCATTTTGGCGTGTTTTGATTAAGGCCAATTTGATTTGTTCAAAAGGTTTCTTATCTCTAAGATATTTATAACATGAAAAATCTGCTTCTTGAATAGTATTTTGCATTAATTAACCAATTCCGTGGTCGTTAATTGTGTTTTTAATTTGGGGATTTTTATTTGTTGATGTCCCTTTAATGGAAAGTTACGGGCCGTCACAAAACCGACAGGTAAGACGTGCATCACTTTAGTTAACCTTAACCTACAACTTTAAATAAAACTCCGCTAATAGGTATTTGACAACAATAAAATTAAAATATGCTTACATTATAAATAAATAAAATTCACTAATATACTTAGGTAGGTACTTACTAGAAAACATAATGCTTTAACTTTTTTTCGATATTTTAATGAATGTTAATTTAATTTCATTTTAGTTCACAACACGGAAGCTGTTTGACCGTAGATTCATCAATCAATCATGACGTCATTTACGTCTCATAAAAAAATGCTGACTTGGCTATCAGTCAAAATACCGTTTTGTTCGTGGTTAGCATAAAAATCAGTTAACCTGCTGAATATTTAAATAGGTACACATTTACCAAATAATTTGAGAAGTATTCGTCAGCTGCTGCAAAAATTTAATACACTTATTAGCTTATTACTTACCAGTTGTAATTATGAAACGGATTGTTATTTATATTTTAACTTACCGAGTTCCGGATTATATGTAATTTCACATCACCTACATAGATTAATATCAAACCTACATTATATAATAGTTATACCCTACCTATTCCAATAAAGATAAGAAAAAAAAGTCGAAAAGCATTTAGTCACGCTCCTAGATAAAGAAAAAACGTAGACGAATTTGTTCGTTAAAATTGACATCTTATAAGAAATGAGGTACTTACCTATAGATAGATTAATATATAACTAATTCACAAAGTAAACTCCTTCTGATTTATTCAGTACCAGCTTAATACTTAATGTTATTTATAGCCTACATCAATTCTAAAACCCTACTTAATTTACGTTTTGAATTATTTGAAACAAAATAAAACACAGAAATATTGTTTGTTGTCCTATTATTTTGTTATTTAGTGTGAAACAATTAATTTAAAATATTATAACATAGACTTTTCATATGTCGGCGAAGTTTGACCCAATAAACGAAGTAAGGATGTTTTATGGAACATACTAATATCATAATAACGCCTAAAATATATTACCTCCTCGACTCGTAAATATACCTACTTGTAAATAGTTATTGTTAAAGTTTGAAGTTAGTTTATGCACAAAGCGATCTTTAGCATCATTTAGGAAAAACGTGCAAGGAATTAAGTAAGGGAGCCAAAAACCTCAACGTTTTGTTTACATCTCAATTCACAAGCGACGGTTTCCCAACTGCTAAAAGACAGATTGCAACGGCACAAATTATGCAACGAGCACCAACATTTACCTTTGTTCTTTAAGCCCTTTCAATACATATCACTTTCGAACGTTCAAATTCGCGCACAACACTCACAACGTGTTCACTGCACAACGGCTGTCACAACACTGCAAGATGTTTGCGAAACCTGCGCCAGCGCAAGTCCTTGCCCAACCAACCAGACCTCCGTCAACTACCAACCTCCCCCCTCAAACACCCAAATTCCTCAACCAAAAAGAGAGAAGGACAGGTCTTTACAGCTGGTGGATCATTTAATGAAGATTGACATTATCTGCCCATATGCGCAGGCTTCGATTGATGTCTCATGGTTCACTGACTTTCCCAAGTGGTGGGGAGTGATCGTATTTTACTAGGAAAAGGGAAAATGATGTACGTAGATACCAATACCAACCTTGGAACTTGTGATGTACCGGGTAAGTCATACGAATTAAATTAAAGACTCCGCAGATCCTTGTGTCATAATGTGATATTGTCAATGATAATGACGTCGTGGTGCCCTCTAGCATTTCGGCACTTGCGCCATGTTAAGTGCCTGTGTGACGAAGGTAGTTTTAAATAATTTATGAAGCAGCATTTATTGGAGATCTATAAACATGATGATAATTGACTCACCTAGGATAAGTAAAGTAGGTATATTTTGTTTTACCAAAAATGTCGAAAATGCACCATGGAATTTTACAACTTCATTTGTTGCTAAATATGAAAGGAAAATGTAACAAAAAGCCGTCATAAAAGTGACCGCACGGTTGCTTAAGCGTAATGTTTTACAGCCCTACTCGAACTTAACAATTAAACAATAGATGTCCGTAGTGGTTGGTTTTAAGCACTTTTCGTCATTTTAAGTGAAAAATACTGCTACTTTTATGACAGACTTCGTCTCTAACTTCACTTATTCCGAAACTTCTGAATCATTTTTTTCTTTAATTTTTCCAGACCGTATCTTTTTACCTATTAGGAATCATCTTCGTCGTCCTAGGATTTGGCACATGACCTAGTTTTACGAAAGTGATTGCCATCCGATCTCCCAACCCAGAGGGAAACCTTGTGTAGTACAGACAATGAACTGACAACTTGTATGGAAAAAATTACAATTTTGGAAATAATTTATAAAAGCTGTTTTTTTTTCTAACGGATATAATTATTATCTATTAATTAGTTACCAAATCCAACAAAATTTCAGACAACAAATAAATTATAACTCAACTTGCTTCTTAAAAGTCAGAAAAATAATAAATAAATATGTGACCTTATTTTGGTTCACAATATGAATATCAAATCATACAAAAAAAGACAATGCATGCTTCATTTATATCTATATTTAATTACTTTCGGGGGGAAAGTTTGTTGGATTCTGAAATAAAGCATAGAATAGAATAACGTTTTAAAATGAAATAAATAAAAGAACGCCATTATAAATTAATGATTTGCGGCCACTAAACGCCCAGTGTGCGCCGATGCTATACAAAATGTATGGAATAACTATTCAACTTGTCGCGACTACTAGTGGCCGTCACCAGTGGTTCAATACCCCCTTGTATTAGCAAAAAAGTGTGTTTTTTTTGGACAATACATCATATTGTCTAAAAACTAGGTGTGTTGAAGAAGATGTGTGCAACACCTTAACTTGTTATGATATTATATTGTGTTGTTGTCTCATTATTTTATCTTCTGGCAGCAATCAATACGTATCTATTTCAGCAAAACCTTTTGAAGAGGCTTCAAACTCGTTGAAGATGTTTCGCTTTTGTTGAGTTTATTTGTAATCCTCTGAATTTAAACATTCGATCAGTTTCTTAAGAGTGCTTGTTACGTAATTTGATTGTTATTAATGTAATCAACCAAATTAATTAAGAATAATTATTGCACAGTTATATTTTTATATTTTACGATAAAGGAAATACTGTATAATTTGAACGTACGACACCAAAGTATAGACAGTAAAGATAGTCACGTAACGTTTTGTACGCGCGTTAGGACAATTCATCTGTCATTTTTTCATAGAAATTTTGACATTTAGATCCACCTAACGTACTCATAATGCGTAACGCCTCTGGTATACGACTGAAAACTCAAAAACATTCAATTACTGAAGTGAATCAATATATTTGTTTACTATTCCATACCAAAGTTGGTCCAACGGAACACACATTACCAAGTTAAATTGATTCAATGAAGTATCTATATATTCATAATTATTTTATAAAGTAAGATCTTAAATTAAATTAAATATTTGATCCTGCCGGAGATCAAAGTTAGGATCGGAGCCATGTAGACAGATCCCTTACAACAACACCAACACAACAAGTTACCAACTAAGTTAATCTCGACAAGGTCACACACTTGATGCGATATCTAAACCCACCATCACATCCTATTCAAAAAGAATCATTCGAAAATGAGTCTTATCACATTGGTACAAGGTAGTCGTAGTCAAAGGCCAACTGGGAATAGAACAATACAATTGCCATGGAAGGCTGCATTAAGTAGGCATGTTCCTATCACAATATATTTATTTCTAGTTTTAGGCAGTAATTAATCTTCAGACGTTTATATAGACCCTACCTTCATGTCTGTCTTTCACGGATAGAATGTTGTCATTCTGTTTAACGAGACATGACAAAACAGCGATATATTAGGATAATCCTCTTCTATCAATGAAAATAAATGGAATTCCGGCCGAGGAGAGAACCTAGCACTCGACAATCACAATATTAAATTAAACAGATCGATGCGCCACAATCCTATTTACACTATGGTAAAACACTACAACACTAGTTACATACGAGTATAAATTGGATCTTTTCAAAACGATTTATCAAATACCAATCAGTTGATTACAAAAAAAAGGTATTTTTAGATTGTATGAATTTAACCCAGCATGTTATCAAACCCACTCACTACACAAGTACACAGACCACAGTGGTTTTTCCAGAGCAGTGGAAAAAGGCTGTGATCAAACCTATTCCGAAGATCCAACACCTCAGTGGTTTTAAAGATCTCCGTCCCATAATATCTTGCCTTTTCTGTCAGAAATTCTTGCGCGTGATGAAGCAGACCTGACAGCAGAGTACCTGGAAACAAATAATGTATTTCCTTCGCAGCAATCCGGTTCCAGGAAGGGTCACTTCCACGGCTCTGTTGGACGTAGTGGATGACATTTTAGCTGCCCAAGATTCTGGAAAAGTAACCTTGCTAGTTCTACTTGACTTTTCCCGTGCCTTTGACACCATTGACGCTTCCCTACTCCTTTTTAAATTGGCTTACTATGGTTTTGACACTTTAACGATAAAGTGGTTCAACAGTTATCTTACCGGTCGTTCGCAATATGTCTGCATCTGTAACCAAGACGGCTTAGAAATGCTATCTTCTCAGTTGCTTGTTGTGAGAGAAATCCCAAAGGGATCCATTCTCTTTATCTTGTAACTGCACATAGAAAGACATAAAAAAAATACATTTCCGCGATTATCATATCTATAAAAAAAAGATTTATTTCAGGCAGAAACCCACATTTTACATTAAATAGCACTGATAATAACAACAACAAACAATGACAATTGACAAATACATATAATCTAAAAAATTATAATTATAATTATTTGAAATTTCGCTTGTAAGTATGCATGTAGTATATATTTATGTACATTGTATATATAAATACATTGTATATAGGAATACCGTAATGTTATTATTATTTTTAGTTGTTATTTGCACTTCCCATAATCTTTTCCGCTTTGCCTTAAGGTTTGACTGGTAGACAATGCCATTTAGCATTAAGTCCACCTTTTGTACGATAAGTTTTCTTTTGTGCAATAAAGTTTAAATAAATAAATAATTATAAAAAGTTTTCTATGCTGATGATATACAGCTTTACATATCTTTCAAGCCCAGTTCTACCGATACCGCTGTAAATCATCTAAATGGTGATTTAAATAATATAGTAAAAATATGTAGTAAAAATTACCTTTTGATTAACCCCAACAAATGTAAATTCATGATCTTCGGTACACAAAATCAAATACAAAAACTTGAAGCAAACAACATCGAAGTATTTATAGAAGAATACCACCTAGAAAGGGTATATGAAGCACGTAACCAATGGGTTGTCAAGGACGGAACGTTGCGCTTCGAGGGCCGTATACTTGAGCTGATGCGAACCTGTTTCTATAGGCTCAAAGTATTATACCGGATTCGCGATTGCCTTCCTGTAAACATGTGCATAAATAAACTTGTGTGAAGCCCTCATCCTATCAAAACTAAATTAGACAGAGATAGCGATATGGCGAGCTGCTGAGGACTAGGAAAATAATACAGAGAATATAAAATTCTTGTATAAGATTCTGCTTTCCTGTTCCTCGTCGAGCCCACATTACGCCTTACCTAAATCAGCATCATATGATGAACATTTTCAAATTTGCACTTTGCTTCATTACTAATCGGAATAATAAAAACTAAAAAACCCTCCTACTTATATAAAAACAACTAGCATTTTCTCATCGCCACGTTGGACAAGCACCCCGACTTAATATGCCCTTTTTTACACCGTACGTCTGCCTTTCATGGCAGCTTTCGTGGCGCTGCAACAAAGCGTTGGACTGATTTACCACCTCCAATAAATAATTCTAATAGCAGAGCATCGTTTAAACATTCCTTTAAGCAATATTTAATTATAAAACAAGAAGAATAGGCAGTCATGACGTATATCAAGGGTAATAATAATAATAAAACACATTTACGCACCACGGTTTAAATGCATGCGCACACACACGCACAAACACACACGCATACACACACACACACACACACACACACACACACACACACACACACACACACACATACGCAAATTTTTTTCTAATCTCGTCAAAGTTGGCACATGAATTTTTTTTTGCAACTAATGATTTTTTTTAATGTACGAAATATCATTTGATATTTATCCGTGGCTTTTCGGTGAAAGTCTAGTTTTCCCTATCGGTTGGGCGTAAAACAAGTGCCTAAGCTAAATCTTGGGATTAGATCTCAAAGCGGGCCCCGGGCTCCTCTAGGGCAAAACCGGGATTAACGCTAGGAGGATGATGTTCATCAACTAATGAAATGTTGAAGGTGCAAAGTAGCCGGTTTTGTTTTTATGTTAACTTAAGACACAACGTCGTGGCATTAACAGTCCGCAGTAAGCTCGGCCGAATCTCACCTTCCGATACAAACGGAGTTTCGTTCTCATTTTAAAACTACGTGTTGGATTGTGACGAAACTTTGCATTTACAATGACATGAGGTATATCTATGTCTGTAATTTGTTTATATGGTTCCAGTTTATAAAACAAACGAAATACAGCAAAAACAAGTTTTGTATGAAAAGCTAAAATAAAAACAAGAACACGTTTAACGCAAATTTATATATATATAGCCACGCGAGAGGCCACGTAGCCTGTTCGTCCTTTATTATTGAAAGATTGTGATCCGTAACGTACTAATTAAAATTTAACGGATTGATTTTCGGTAAATTATAATCTGTCGACGCGAAACCGTCAAATTGTGAATTAGCATGCATCGGAATGCAGCTCGCGCTTTCATTGGTTGAATTGTATGAGGTAGTAGATCAGGTTCCGCGAGCGTAAATGAGGGCTCATATTGTTAGTTTTTGCGCTCTTTTATAAGAAAAAATAACCTCGAAGACGAAAGCGGGAGCAAAGCTCCCTATCCGTCCTCTAACCTATCCGTGATATGAGTCGGTTTTGCCACTAAGCCCCTGTTCCCTACTGCTTACGATACACCTGCACTATCTTGGCATTGGTTGATCTCGTAGGAAAATTTATTTGATTTATTACTACTACTTCGGACTTCGGCCGTAAGACCGACAAATCAGATAGCCATTTGACAATTTGACGGTTTCTACTCGACTGATTATAATGTAACGAAAAATAATGCTTTAAATTGTAAACAGTTTTGGGAGTTCAAAATTTTTCGACAGTTAATAATAACGCGAGTGAGATTATAAACTGACGGTGTTCACAATCTTACGATGACATATACAAACACACCTACGGCATTGGAATTCGGGTCGGCTTAAGCATAAGCATTTTAATTTAATTAAAATTTTTGATTATTTTTATGATTTGCATTTTAAATTTATGATTTGTATTTTTATTTAATGTTTTTTGAGTAATCTAATGTGTTTTGATTGATGTAATTATATGTAATTTTAATTTAAGTTCTATGGATCTTGGTCTGATTATAAAGTAATAATAAATAAGGTTGAATGTCCACCGGAGAAGCAATATTTTTTTATATTCTTCTTCTCCGATTGCGGAAGCAACTTGACTTTGATTAGAGTTGACTGGTCTCTGTCCTTCGCCTCGGAAGTGAGTGGTTAAGGTTGGTTTTCAGTAATGAGCGGACTGATTGGAGTACGATCTCTAGACTTTTTTCTTTCAATCTTGCTAGTGATCATCAATAGGGCTGTGACTGTGACCTAAGTTTTTTTTTACGATGCTACACGAAACAGTTGGAGAATGTTTGTATGGGCGTATCTACAATTAAAAAATATACTAACTGACATAAAAGTATGACGTCATAGTTTGCCATTTGTACTAACTTTGTCCATATCTTTTTATGATTTTAATTATATTTATTAATTTATACTTTATATTACAATAATTCGATGGTTTACTATCCATTTAGCAACACGTAATAAATTTCTACATGAGTACAACCCTGATCGAGTTTGCGTGCCTCCTTCCTGTCAATGTGGGCAAATAGCACAATGGGGTTAGTTAACTGCTTTATGTTTAAACTGTGCCCTACATTTTCAAGATGGTTCCCATTACATGCAGTTGTTGTGTGGTGGTATTGTGTTCTTATATTGTTCCGTATTGAAAATAAGCTTACAAATTACGGATACACTTAGTTTTGAGACCCAAACTCGCGTCGCCGTCTTAGCGGTTTTGTATATTGTTATGTCTTTTAGTCTGTAAGCTATTTGTAAATATGGGTCATGTTGCCCGAGACAAATACTTAAATAGCTATCGAATAGTGAAAACGGCTCCTCGCACGCGGATGCTATGGCATGCGTTTTGGTCTTTTGGTAATCTCCCGCACCCCGCCTCATGCGTGCCCTATCGACCAATTAAAATGCGCCTTTAGTATTATCCATGAGACTATGCTTTTTTAGGGTTCCGTAACTCAAAAGGATAAAAGAACCCGTAAAGGATTACTCCGTCATCCATCTGTCTGTCAATACCCTTTTACTCGAAAACGCGTGGGTTTCAAGTTGAAATTCATATCAACGCTTCCGGTCTGTCTGTCGGTCTCTAAACTTCTAAGTAAATGCAATTAAGAGTCCGCAGTAAGCTCGATTCTCCATACAAACGTAGTTACGCTCTCATTTTAAAACTACGTGTTGGATTGTAACGAAACTTTGCATATACAATGACATGAGTTCCACGTTAATTGACTGGACTACATACGGTTAATAAAACCGATTATAGAAAAATTAAATCTGCAACAAAAAGATTAAAAAAAAGGAACGGAACCGGTGAAATCTATCTAAAAATATGAATTAGTTTTTGCGTATAGTAAAAGTGCTGGATGTATTTATTTAAAACAGCTGCAAGCATTTCCACTAGAAACCAACGAAATCCGGACGGTTGGTGCAAGATTGCGTTCCTAGGACAGCATTGTACAAACGCCTCCACAGTTAGGTGACCATCCTGTATTTATATAGAATCTTCTTACAATACACATAAAGTGCACGGGTGGTCAGTTAGCTGTTTTGTCGATAGTACTGTCGTCATTGCTTTGTCATGTGCATGATATATTTAATCAGTTACCGAAATGTTTGAAAGAGATAATTCTAAATAGATTTAAAATCCAATTAATCAAGCTCTTAACTGTAAAGTACTACATACATACATACATATAATCACGCCTCTTTCCCAGAGGGGTAGGCAGAGATCACGGATCTCCATTTGCTACGATCCTGACAAACCACTTTCGCTTCACTCACTTTCATAACATTTCTCATACATGCTCGTCGGTTTAGGGTACTTTTGACCTGGCCTTTTAGTAAGATTTCTCCAATTTGATCGGAAAAAGTTCGCCTAGGTTTTCCCCTTCCAACTTGCCCTTCCACTCTTCTTATATACACTCTCTTCGTTAATCTTCTTTCATCCATCCTTCTTTCATTCAAGTACTATTACAATGTAAAAGATTTTTTGTCTCAGGACATTTAACAATAATGTTTAAGATATTTGCATGCTAGTATTACACAATACAAATAGCAGAATAATATACTTATTGTCATATAACAACTTAACAACTAAGGACACTGATGTACCTACTCATTCTAAGCCAATAAAGATTCTATTCTATTCTATTCGTGAAAATATACAATAATGATAATGACATACTTGCGTAAAATCGTACTCAATGTATAGGTGCATTTCTTTTAATTTATATTTTTATCAGCTTGAGCGAAATTTCGTCTGTTTTTTTTTTATTTCTGATTTTATGCATAACATAGTTTAATACTATCAGTTAGTATCTCGGGCATTTAAAAATTTGATAAAAGGGAGAGGTTTTAGGCACGTTTTACTGTATCATTGGAATTGATCGCGATGAACGTGCCAAATTAAGTCACCAGTAATGTTTGGCCTTCGTGTTGAATCCTTAAGTTCGTCATTGGAGCTCTCACGTTAATAGAAATAATACCAAGCATATATATATATACGAGTATATACTTGTATATACTTGAAAGAACCTAGAAATCCATTAATTATATAAAACTAACTTACGCCCGCGACTCCGTCTGCGTGGACCCGGGATAAAAAATAATTCCTATATCCAGGCTATAAACAATCTACGTTCATAATTTCCTCCAAGTCGGTTAAGCTGTTTAAGCGTGAGTAACAAACATCTAAACATCCAAACATTTATAATATAATATTTCATAATTTATAATATTTCATGTGCTCTGCCTATCCCTTCAGGGAATAAAGGATTGAATCTATGAATGAATATCTATTAATGATTAATATGGCCTACCCACCCTGGGTCGCCCCCAGCATGCTTACCATACCATTTATAATATTAGTATTGATTAATATGGATTTAGAAAAGGGGACTATAGTGACACGGCTAACACTTCACTGTTACTTTGCACTATCACTTCACTTTTTGCCGCTTGTTTCCACTGTTCTTTCTCTCCTTCCTCTCCTAGTTCCCGCTCCGATGGCGGGCGCTTCCGCCATTATTATTAAGGCTTGTATACCCGCTAAAGTCCTTCGGAGGCGGAGCCTCGACCCTCTCCCTGCGCAAGTCGCACAACCCGCCGTCGTTTATTAAGCTTTACATAGATTAAGTTACAGACGCGTCATCGCGCATCGTTACCAATGTAAGGGTGGACGTGGGTGGGTGACATTCGTCATGCTTAATTGAAACGTGATATTTGTCATACATAAATTACATAATTGATTAAGTTCAAAAATTATGTCCCTACTATTATAATACTATTTACTTACGATTAGTGTAGTTCCGTCAGCACGGCTAGCACGAGACGGCCGCGACATACACTCGATTTTTCTCGCACTGTCGGTCTCCCTCTTATTAGAACATTAGGAAAGAGAGGTATAGTGTGAGAAAAATCGAGAGTATGTCGCGGCCGTCTCGTGCTAGCCGTGCTAGTGAAAACGAAATTCGTTCGAATAACTCTCATTGTCGCTCGAACTAGCAAGCGCGACAGAGAGGGAGATACACAAACGAAGTTCGGTTGCGTTTCGCGGTAGGCCCTCAGCACGCCTAGCACTAGACGGCCGCGACATACTTTCGATTTTTTTCGCACTATACTTCTGTTACTAAATATTCTAATAAGAGAGAGACGGATAGTGCGAAAAAATATAAAGGTAATAATAATAATCCATACCTACTGTTGCCCTTAGGCCATTTTTTAATGTCGCTATTAATAGGGGCCCATCTAGCAGTTAGCGAGTCACCGTCTGCCAGAGATAAAATGTGAAACAGTTTTATTAGGCAGGCGTCCGATGTTTCATCCAATAGCCCAGCTACTAGTCCATCATTTTCACCCAATAACCCGTTTTATTTAGATTCCATCAACTAGCAATAGACTCTTACACCCCAGCGGGTGCTGTTTCTGTGTGCGTCCCATGACACGGGCAGAGACAGTATCCGCTTGGTGTACTCCTTGCATTTCATTAAATTGTCAAAAGGGCCTCTACGTGTTGGCTCAGAGCTCCACGCACGCCTCCCAAAGGTCCGGGACATCATTGTCCCGTGAGCGGGAAATACATAAATTCCATACTACCCATTACTCCATACTAATATTATAAATGCGAAAGTGTGTCTGTCTGTCCGTTACCTTTTGTGTAAGTGTAAGGTTGTTAAGATTTAAACTAATTTTCGGTATATTTATTACGTTCTACTTCCTTGATTTGATGATGATGGCGTGTACAGTCAGCATCAGATAGTTAGTAGCATCCAAAGTAGCCAAATATATCGTAACACATTCCTTACTCCTACTTATAGTAACAAAGACTATTTCGATGAATGTACGTTCCGATATATTTGGCTAATTTGGCTGCTACTAACTATATTATGCTGACTGTACAGAAATCGGCCTCGGGTAAATATATACTTATAGATTAGTTGTACGTTAACCATACTTTGTTTCATATCAAATAATAACTCTGTATCGAACTTGGAGTTGGCATGCAACCCATAGGTAGGTACTTACAATATTTGCCAAGCCCACTATTTTTATTAGAACTTATTCTATTAACACTTGACAGTCATTAATACGAGCAGATAAAACAATATTGTTTCTATAATTGTTCATGCTCCTAAGCAATAGACATTGAAAATATATTTACTAATAAAATGTCTGGTTTTAGCGATTTCCCAATTTTGATACTGTTTAGATATATAGAAAGTATCAAACTTTGATAGAATAGGTATTTACTTGTGTATTCTTTTTCCTCTTCTCTTGTAAAATTTCTTGATATTACGTATTTTCCTCCTGCGCTTATTTAACCCTAAAGACCCAAAATAATTATTGAAAAATTTGTGAGACCTAAGCTAAGACGTACTGACTCTAGTATCGTAAGTTTGTATGTTACTAACAATCTATGGGCAAACTGGCCTGAAATAAAGAATTAATTATTATTATTTCCCATCTTGAACTAAAAACAAAATCTAAACTATACCTACGTAAATGTTAATTATGTACAAACGCCAGCACAGTTAACTGACCATCCTGTATTTATACAAGGACCTTATTACAATGCACATAAAGTGCACGGATGGTCAGTCAGCTGTCTTGTCTATAGTACCTACTACTTTACAAACCACGAAATAGATTGTCCACTCTATGCAACAAAATTATCTGCCACTAAAAACTAAAATATACGCAAATGTTTATTAGTTACCTACTATACGAATCACAAAACGGATTGTCCACTCTATGCAACAAATATAATCCACAATTTCCACAAATATTTAAAAATTTCGGCGCAGCGCAAATTGACACAGGTCCGTCATGCAACGTGTCTCGTCCCGCACTGACCGTATGGACGAAAACGGGGAGGCGTAGGAACTTTGGCGGAATATTTCAGAAAACGAGATAATTTTTTAAGAAAATAAAGAAAGCAAGAAAATGATGCCCTTGTTCATTATTTTATGAAGAAAGTTATAAAATTTCATATTATTCTGATAAAAAATGGAGCAGTAAAATGGTTACAAGTGAAAAAATAGGGGTGACTTTAGATTTATTTTTCTCTAATTTTTATTGTTAAAATGGATTTCTACGAAAACTATGACCCGTCGCATATCTTGCAGATTATGATATATTTTTTCGGACAGCAAAAATGTTACGTTATAATGTATAAAACGGTTACAAAACAACTCATTTTCACGAAAATTTCGAATGTGGAGCCTTAACGACTAGGTGATGCCCGCAGCTTCGCCCGTGTGGTTATAGGAAAATGTAACATATTGAATTTTCCCGTGGGAATTAGATGTTTTCCCGGTGGAAAAAGTAGCCAATGTCACTCTCCAGCTTCTAAACTATCTCCATACTAAAAATGACATCAATACGACGCTCCGTTGCGACGTGAAAGAAGGACAAACACACACACACACTTTCGCATTTATAACATTAGTAAGGATGTTCCATACGAACGCTATAAAGCCCAATATCTCGCAAATGAATTACTGAGTTGAAAAATGGTTTTGAGAAAATCATAATATTTTTGAACAAGCTACTATTTCTTATAGCTACTATTTCTTAAGCTATTATACGCCCTTAATATTGCAGTGTACGAAAGCGATCACGCTTTCGTCCACTTTGCAATATCAAGGGCGTTCCTTTTCACGGGCCCATTTCGCTCCTGCCTCTTCGGCTACGCACTAACAGGTGGCTTGCTAAGCGCTTAGAGCTTAGCGAGTCACATAACAAGTAGCGAAGCCAAGCGAAGCTATACCTAATTTTCTTAACCAGCAGCAGTGAGTGCACACGCTGGTGACTAAATAGCAAAGGCACTAAGCGCGCTGTGCGGCCAGTTGCGAACATTCTAGAAAGTTTATTTTACTAAACTAGTCGCTAGGTGACTCGCTATGCTCTAGGCGCTAAGCAAGCCACCTGTCAGTGCCGTGGCCTTAGCCTTCAGTCTAGTTATCGCTACGGTCGAGGCATTTGTTCAAGCAATAATAACATGTCGATCAACTACAGGAGCGCATTGACGCGCGCCATATAAAATGTGTTCTTCTGTAACTACCAAAGGTGGGGGAAAGAAAAGAACACTTTTCTTATACCACGACGACATATTCTCAAGAATACAGTCTGCCTTAAGAAAGCAAACACCATAACCTATGGATTTGATTTTGTAATAATTCTGCCTTATTTACACAAAAACCCATCCTCCTATATGCTTGTTTTCTTTTTAACCGACTTCAAAAAAAAGGGGAGGTTCTCAATTCGGTTGTATCTTTTTTTTTTTTTTCAATGTTTGTTACCTCAGAACTCCGTCATTGATGAGCCGATTCGTAATTTTTTTTTTAGTTTGTAAGTATATGCTTCCAGGTGGGTCCCATTTTTTTCAAAAATTCAATTGGATGATGGGATCCATGAGGAATTGAGGGAACTCCTCAATTATATTAGGCACGCGTGTAGTAATTTTGGTATTTTCTATTATAACACCCGGAAATCATAAATTTGGTGGAGTGGAATTGATGATGAAGGCCACAGATGACTTATGGAATTCCTCAATTATGTACATAAAAGTACAAAAGTATATCACAGATTCTGATAAGATTCCGTTGAAATAGCAACTAATGAAGTGCCAAAGGTGATCCTTGTGGAATCGACGGAAGTCCTCAAATAATATTTTTTCTCTAATAATCAACCCATTTGCTCTCGGAAATCAGTTCATGTGGTAAATTGGAAAAGAAATGTGGAAATGTTCTCGTGGCTTGGCGGAGTACTAAATTGAAGTCGGTTAAAACTTTGTTTTTAAAGTAAATTATTCTAATAAGTTTCTGCCACTAAACTTGACTTGGATGTCATTTTTGCTAAACGCTTTTATCGCTTGCACTATGCGCAACTCAACTATCAATGGAGGTTCTAATAAGCTCAAACACGATCAGTTGATCTTGTTTAATTGGCACTTGATCTCAGGTGGCCAAAGGCACTTAACACGTTCAGAGATGCTATAAAGCACCTACTGCGAATTTAGGATTCTAAGCTCCTCTTAAGGGTCCTATACTAGTATGATTTTGGGACACGCTGTGTAAATCTGCAGCCTCGACATAATTTTGTTTCAAACCGAGATTATAGCGAAGATAAACAGTCTGCCATCTTGCTAATAAGACGTTATTAGAATTGGACGGTAACGAAGTGCGTAAACATTCAACAGGCGCTAAAACGCTTTCAGTTTTCACTCACAACCTCACAACTTTCATAACATACGTCAGTAGCTGATTACGAAATGGGTGGACTAAAAATATAAAGTTTTTGGGGCGAGATTTTTGATCGCTCCCATGCTTGTAGAGAAATCTCTGGTCGTGTTAGTTCGCCGATAGGAGATAAATTCAATCCAGGATGGTGATCTTATGGGTGAATCCGGTGAGATATGAGTATAATTGGACTTCCAGTATCGAATCATATCATAATAGGTACACAAAGTCAAATGTGGGACAATTTTACTTATCTGATCTAATCCTGTCAATGTTTTTTGAATAACAATCAACTTTACATTAGTGCGGTTTTTTTAATCAAGGGTCTTATAATGTATGTATGTTAACACTTTATTGTACACAAAACAGGTTAAAACATAAGCAAGGCGAACTTATCCCTGTAAGGGATATCTTCCAGCTAATTTTTGAGCAATTGAGTGGAAGGTAGGTAGAACGAGTACAAAAACATACAGAACAAACCACGAACACTAAGAAATCTAAGAAAATACAAACATATTAAGTAATGTAAATATAAGTTGTAAAAATACTATAAATATATACATTATATATATATATATATATATATATATCGCAAATATACAATAAATTAATAAAAAAGTATCCAAGATATTTACAAGTCCTCTCTCGAGATAAGACAAGATTAGTCTTGTCTGTCGAGATGCTTCTTAGATATTAAGCTAAGTATACTTAATGTGTCAGTGGCGTTTCAAATTATTTCTTTGAGATTCAGCAAAAGACTGATCCATATAGCGACTAGTAATTATCATTACATAACTCGTGCAAGACATAGAGATTACCACTTCACGACACGACAGACAAAGAAAGCGTTGTATGTAGGAGGTAACAATGTTAAGCTACCCCTATAATTGTGAATGTCAATTATCCTACTAATATTATAAATGCGAAAGTTTGGATATTTAGATGTTTGGATGTTTGTTACTCAATCACGCTTAAACGGCTTAAGGCTGCACATTCGAACTTTTCGTGAAATGAGTTATTTTGTAACCGTTTTATAAATTATAACGTAAAATTTTTGTTGTAGGAAAAAATATATAATAATCTGCAAGATATGCGACGGGTCAGTTTTCGTAGAAATCCATTTTAACAATAAAAATTAGAGAAAAAAAAATCTAAAGTCACCCCTATTTTTTCACTTATAACCATTTTACTGCTCCATTTTTTATCAGAATAATATGAAATTTTATAACTTTCTTCATACAATAATGAACAATGGCATCATTTTCTTACTTTCTTAATTTTCTTAAAAATTTATCTCGTTTTCTGAAATATTCCGCCAAAGTTCCTACGCCTCCCCGTTTTCGTCCATACGGTCAGTGCGGGACGAGACACGTTGCATGACGGACCTGTGTCAATTTGCGCTGCGCCGAAATTTTTAAATATTTGTAGAAATTGTGGGCTATATTTGTTGCATAGAGTGGACAATCCGTTTTGTGATTCGTATAGTAGGTAACTAATAAACATTTGCGTATAGTTTAGTTTTTAGTGACAGATAATTTTGTTGCATAGAGTGGACAATCTATTTCGTGGTTTGTAAAGTAGGTACTATTGACAAGACAGCTGACTGACCATCCGTGCACCTTATGTGCATTGTAATAAGGTTCTTGCATTCTTGCATGCAAGGAGTACACCAAGCGGATGCTGTCTCTGCCCGTGTCATGGGACGCACACAGAAACAGCACCCGCTGGGGTGTAAGAGTCTATTGCTAGTTGATGGAATCTAAATACAACGGGTTATTGGGTGAAAATGATGGACTAGTAGCTGGGCTATTGGATGAAACATCGGACGCCTGCCTAATAAAACTGTTTCACATTTTATCTCTGGCAGACGGTGACTCGCTAACTGCTAGATGGGCCCCTATTAATAGCGACATTAAAAAATGGCCTAAGGGCAACAGTAGGTATGGATTATTATTATTACCTTTTTTTTCGCACTATCCGTCTCTCTCTTATTAGAATATTTAGTAACAGAGGTATAGTGCGAGAAAAATCGAAAGTATGTCGCGGCCGTCTAGTGCTAGGCATGCTGAGGGCCTACCGCGAAACGAAACCGAACTTCGTTCGTGTATCTCCCTCTCTGTCGCGCTTGCTAGTTCGAGCGACAGTGAGAGTTATTCGAACGAATTTCGTTTTCACTAGCACGGCTAGCACGAGACGGCCGCGACATACTCTCGATTTTTCTCACACTATACCTCTCTTTCCTAATGTTCTAATAAGAGAGACCGATAGTGCGAGAAAAATCGAGAGTATGTCGCGGCCGTCTCGTGCTAGCCGTGCTGACGGAACTACACTAATCGTAAGTAAATAGTATTATAATAGTATTTTTTGAACTTAATGAATTAATGTAATTTATGTATGACAAATATCAGTTTCAATTAAGCATGACGAATGTCACCCACCCACGTCCACCCTTGCATTGGTAACGATGCGCGATGACGCGTCTGTAATCTTACCTAAATTAATCTATGTAACGCTTAATAAACGACGGCGGGTTGTGCGACTTGCGCGGGGGGAGAGTCGAGGCTCCGCCCATACGCTCAAGGACTAGCGGGTGTACAAGCCTTAACCGATATGCATGAAATTTTGCATGAAGATAGTTTATTCCAAACTAGCACACAAACGCTATAAGAAGCAGCACAGTAGCCGGATAAGGGAATTTCATTACGACCTCGGCTCCATCAGTAAACACATAGTGGTTCTATAATGGGATAAAGAGCTCTTATAGCGCGAATGAGGCCCGTTATGCTGCCAATACTCATACTCATTTAATGGCTCTGCAATTGGTCTACAGTGGTCGTAAAGTAGTTATAATGGCTCTACAGACATGGTACAAAAGCGATGGTTAGCGCCATGAGATTTCAAAAAGCTATTGTTGCGCCATCCATTATATCATCTTCACCTTATTTCGGCACTCTTGTATCGTTATATTAAATACCAACGCTTTCAATTAATAATATAGTAGTTTTACTGTGGCGTACAGTGACAAGTGATGAGGATACAAAACCTATTACGGATTACAAAATAAGTAAAAAGGTAAGTCTAACATTGCTTTATTTCTTCGTCCTACGTGAAATATTAGCGCCAGTACTTGCTGTCAATAGATATATATATATATATGTTATCGTCAAAATTCTCACGCGCCCTCAAATTGGTCAGTTTTTAATGCAAAAATTATATTGATATGTTGGTAATAAAATTGTATTTTAACTTAAATAAGACTAGAGGATTTAAATAATTAAATTAGGGTCGCAGGTAAGAATTAGTGACTTCAATTACGCTAAAAGTTACGAATAAATACGATTTTCAAAATATTGTAATAACCTAAAAAGAATATGTTTACCGAATACTGTAATGGCATCTCGATCAAGCAGCCCTCAGAGTTGGTTACATCTGTTCTACAGGCTTGGGCCGTACAAAGGCTATAAGTGTTTGCTGTTATGGACTTCTAGATTATAAAGTTGTGGTATAGGAGTGCTATTCAACTGTTTTGGTCGCACACCAGCTACCTACCATACCGTTGTAGATGTATAGTTACAAGAGCGCTAGTAAATTCTATTTAAATACTTAAGGTGCTATAACACTATTCTGCAACCCCCCATGGCTGTATAAAATATGTGTATCACTTCTTATACAACTATTTACCGTACAGTAGCCATATAATTCTCACATATAGCGCTCAAGGAGGTAACTCATGTAAAGGTTCCGACGGAAGACCAGCGCTGGCCTCCTAGGTTAGCACCATGCTGAGTCGGGGCCTTTTCGTGGACCCTGCTACTTTTTCTTTACCGTGTTTTGTTTTGTATACCCATTGTTTTGTCCACGAATAAATGTTTTCTTTTTTCTTTCTTTCTTTCTTTCTCAAGGCCTATTCTAGAACTACACAAATCTATTATAAATTAGTAATACAACAGCCGTAAAAAATCCGTTAAATAACTTAAGGCTCTACAAAATGTCTCCTTACGCTGTTAAGCGCTATGAAAGCTACGTATAACTCCTTTTAAACACCTTTACCTACCGTAAAATGGTGTGAGTAGGGTGAAAACTGACATTCAAACCTCGATAACATTTTATTTTTACTTATACAAACTGGTACATAATAAGTGTTCCGGACGTTTGTATTTTAGTTTTTATTTTATTTTGGCTAGTTCCATTTCATAACTTTGACGATAAACAGGAAAACCCACCTCACCCCGTAGTCCCTCGTAATTGTGGTGAGATGGGTTTTCATACAAAGGTGATTTTGGAAGATTGTTAGATTGTTTTTTTTTATATTGAGTATTACTATAGCACCATTTTAAATTGGAATAAATTATTTTTGTAGCAGTAGCCTTAAAAAGCCGGTGAGATGGCTCCCCTTTCATACCTTCTATCCCCATTCATAACCCAACTCTCCCCGCGAACCCTACTCACCCCATTTTACGGTACTGAATTAATCTTTTACATCTCACGGTTGTACAAGCGTCTCCATCAATTCATTGTACTTCTTATGGCTGTCTAGCGACGCTATTGCATGCTCTTTTATCACTATAAGTAACTTTTTTTGCTACTTAATCTGATCCGCTGTGCCAGATATGATCCAGCCTTCTTGTCACGCGTCACCTCTACCAGGCGTTTGGAACACTCCTTGAAGAGTTCATGGGCGCTTTTCCCCCACGGTCCCATAGTCTACAACCAGCCACTACTGATGGCTGTGTACTTGCGCCCTTGAGGAGTTCCGCAGATTTTTTCCCAGAACACAAAAGTTCGTCCGATCGGTGGGACCGTGGCCTTAGAAATAAATAGTCCTTGTAGTCCGATTCGAATCGGACCAACAGGAAAAGAAAGTTCATGTCGTCCGATCAGTAGGCCCACGACGCCAGAGGCGAACGAATAAAAAGAACAATATCCAGTGATGGCATGTTCCGCCTTTCCGCCTTAGGCTATGCAGGCGATCACGGTAATTTTATTCTTTGCATTCTGTTTCTTTGTTCTCTGTTTAAAAATTATTTAAATTACAAAGAAGTACAGATTTGAAAGAGCTTGTTACTTGAATAAAGATAATTTTGAGTTTTCGTATCTTAAATAATCTTATCTACGCTATAATTATGTCTACACGGGTTCAATAATTACAAAGCAATTTTGTCGATTAAGTTTTTAAAATAAAAATTTAAATGACTGACTCGAGAGGTACAGCTACAGCTAGAGAAGTTTTTTTAATATAATATGTAGATCTAGATACACAATCAGCCGAAAGTTTATCGACCTCTATTTCTGATGTTTCAACAGCTTGCACCGGCCGCAGTCTCAAGTGATTGACGTGTCAGCGAGTTGTCAGCGGAGGCATAATAAAATAAAGGTAAATAAATATCGCGTTAGACCCGCGGCCGGCCGCGTAAAGTACAAAGCGCGGGAGTCAAAAGTATTTTTATCACACTTGCTAGTAAAGGTAAGGGATCAGAATGTCTAAAATTAAAAAAACTAACGTTAAATAACCAACGTTCATAAGCAATATGTGATTGAATTAAGTCAGGTCTTGCTACCTCTGTAGCTATGATTATGAGTGGCCACTCAATTGTCAACCCTCGTGCACTTCAAATCGGTGGATACCAGTCCCACTGCAGGCCATATAAACACTCGGTCTCATAATCCCTAAAATCGAAATACCTAATTCGTAGGTAGGTGTTAGTTGCTTAGGTATTTAGATTTTAGGGATTTTGAACGTAGGTTATTTAACGTAGGTTTTAGTTTTAGATATTGCCATACGTAGCCATTTTAAGCTTTCGGTATTTTGAATTTAGGTGAAAAAACCATTAGGTATTTAGATTTTAGGGATTATGAACGTAGGTTATTTAACGTTAGTTTTTTATTTTATTTAAGACATTCTGATAACCCCTTCATAATGCGCAGGCATACAGACCTACAATAGCCTATACATTACGCCCATGGACGTAATGGTTTTTCCTTAAAATTGTGTCTATCACTCATGCATGAACTGACGAATGAGTAAAGAATAAGTAATATGAGTTTGTTTGCCACATGATACTTTGGAAAACGATTATTCTCAGATTGTTCTAGTTTATACAAGTTTATTCTAGGCAATGGGGAATTTCGAGCAAATGGAAAGTCAATTTATGAAAGTGTGTTGTACAAAAGTTTTTTTAAATATCACGCCGTTAGCCTGCGAATGTCAAAAAACGTTTTGTATGGTCGTCGAACCACCTTAACTCAAATACGTACAAGACAGTTTGTATTTTTAATTGCAATTAGTATTGGTATTGTAATCAAATGAATTTATTTCCTCACAAATGTTATGAATAACATTGTGTGCGATACGACTTGCCAACCTCGTAGCCCAATGTACTATTTCGTATTGTGTTCATATTAATTCAATTATCCCTCATTGAACACTACAATAGTAGTTTATGTAACTGATCCATATGGAGAGGCCTTTTAAGGATTGTTTTTAACGAGTGTTTTAAGGCCTAATTATGTACAGTTGCATACAAAACTTCGTCTACACACATAACATAAGTACTCTAAGATGGGTTCACAATTCTACTTTCGTAACAGCAAAAAACCAACAAAAAAATGACAACAGCATTGGCGGCAATTCGATCCTACGTTAAGATGAATCGTTTTTTTTTTAATTATAGACAAACTAATGAAGTCCCTATACTCATGTCAGTCGAGCGAGACATACGGAATTGACGTTTCGTATCGATAACAGTTTTAATATCTATGAATACTAGAATAAAGACCCACTTGAGTTTTGACAGCTGTTCCAAATTTAAACTCATAACATAACGTTACAAAAATCTATACTGTTATAACATTAAAGTACAGATTTTACCTACTACCACAGACCAGAAAGTTCTCATAGTAAAATCGGTTGTAATAATGCTGGTTATTTCCTACGGTTTCATTATATTTGACATATTATTGTTTTGACGACCGGTTAGCCTAGTGGGTAGTGACGCTGCCTACGAAGCAGAAGGTCCTGGGTTCGAATCCCGGTAAGGACAAATATTTGTGTGATGAGCACGAATATTTGTTTCTGAGTCTTGGATGTTTTCTATGTATTTAAGTATTTATATCTATTAAATATATCGTCGTCTAGTACCCGTAACACAAGCCTTATTGAGCTTACTATGGGGCTAGTGCGATTTGTGTAAGATTGTCCCCTTATATTTATTTATTTATTTATACGGAGCACACATATCGCTCCTTGAAAAACATAGTGTCACTACGCAAAAGATGACGTTTTCGAGTTAGCAACGCCATTTAGCTCGTCTAATCGTAACGCACGCAATACGAAGACACCTATCGCTCTAGTTCTTTTAGAAGCGACAGAGGGCGCTAATGTCGTTATGGCAAATAGTGGAAATAGGTGCGTGCCTTAATGGAACAATGTCATGTTCGTATTAGTTCCCGGGATGTAGACCGAAATACAGTCGATTCTTCGAAGAAGGTTGTCATTTTTTGCTTAGTGACGGGGTTCTGTGAGATTAAATGGTAAGTACCACAATTTTCTTACGGAATATTGTATCTATCCGTACAATGTCACTTTATACTTATGATGTGGTGTCAATATCGGGACTCAATTTAAAGCAATAATGTACTTTTCGCTTTAATGACACTTCTACTTTAGCACTTTTAAACTTTTTGAAATGGGTAAAATGACGGTATATCTGTAATGACAATATTGCTTAAAACTATAAGGCTTAATGCAGGTTAAAAATAAAGCTATACCGTATTTTTTCTTTAAATAACATTGTGGTTTTAATAAGCCGAAAGGAGTTTACTCGGGTCAATCGTCATTACCTGTTTAGTGTCAATTTTGCTAATTTAATTTACTATCACTACACTGACTCTAATGAAATGAAAACTGCTGTTTTGAGCTTAATGCCATTACTAATAAAAAAGGCCGCTTAAAACTGTTTGATTAATTAATGTCACTTATTGTTTAATGTCACTGTGTGTGATGAATACAATTACAAAACAGTTGAAAATTGATTACCTACTAGACACATTGCATTTAATATCATTTTTCCGTCGTAATTTTTATAAAAACTTACATATTATTTGTTGAAAGTGTTCTTATTAAGGAGACGTACTTGAAAATAGCGAGTAAAATTTGAAAATGTTTAGGTACTAATATCTTTTTGTTTCAATTTAATTTCTGATAGGTATTTATGGTGGGGACACACACACGCAAGCAGTGTTCCCGCGCTGGATTGCGATTGCAATTCCCTGCGCAAGAAAACTGCCCGCGCGAGGGTCGCCTGTAGCCGCCCTCAGCTGTTTGCCAAGCTCCTGTGGAGCATCTGAGCGCCCCTGCCCCACGAACAAAGTGTCTTGACGCCGAAAGCGATTAATTCGTATTGGGCGCCGAGACAGCTGTACTTGGCTACCTTTTGACGCTCCCGAGCGTCCGCCGCGGCACCAGCACGCCTGCTGATCGATGGGAGGTAGGACGCAGCTAGTGTGTCGGCGCGAGTGGCGTCCTACACCAACGCACGGCCCATCTTCCAGGGAATCAACGACATCCCGTCAGGGCGCTTGCCATCGTTCCGCACTATTTGGGGCTCCAGAGGGGCGGGAACGCCGGCACTGACGAGCGCCCTTCTCAGAATGTCGTTAAGGGCGGCATGATGAGACAGGCGGCCGGCGTCCGAAGAGCAGGCGAGCCCGTGGTGGCCGAGGCTATCTACATAAGATCCACGAGAAGCACAGCTGAGGTCGGCACAGAAAGCAACTCCAAGCCGGAGACGGGCGGCTATGCGAAGCGTCTCTAGGTCGATAAAGGTGCCGGTGTTGGGCAAAGATAGGCGTGAAGCCAGTGACCTGACTGGCCTAGATGATGCGAGAAGCGTCGCTCGGTCCCTGCCTGTCGCGTTGTCTAGAAATGAGTTTAGGGTGGAAACTGGTGCTATGGTATCCCAGGCCCTTTGTATTTTAGGTCGGGACGGAAAAATTTGATTCGGTGCAGCTACCCAGGCATTCGAGGCCTCAAACAGGCACGCTATCTCGCAGTTTGTAGCCGGAGAGGCTTGAAGATTGTGAGATCGGAGGTGCTATGAATTGAGGCCAAGAATGCCGGCAGAGCAACACCTGAAATTTTACGGGTACCCAAGCCACCATACCTTATCGGTAAGGTGGCTTGGGTCCACGCCTCCTCTCTAAATCGTTCATTCAAAATAGATTCAATTTGGGATTTTAAAAGTAGGTCGATAGGTCGAAGTAGATGGGGGTATTTCCAAATGGGACAACAACGGAGCAGGTAAGTGAATTTTGCAACGAGTAAACAAAATTTTAAAATAGACAGAGCAGAATGACTGCTAATTTTGAGAAGGCGGTTTGAATAGTCACTAAATTTCGAAAAAGGAGGGCTGGCTTCATTGAAGATGAGTGCTCCGAGAAGATGCAGACAGACAGTCTTTGGATATAGTTTTGATTTTTGGTGCGATGTTATTAAAATTCTGAATGTTTCCATCCCAATATGTCTAAATTTATTTTTAATTTGGGATAAATCTGCTAAGACTGTCCGCGAATCGCCACCCAGAGTGCCGTCATTAAAGTACCACACGTTTAATTTTTAATTTAGACTGTGAATTATTGAATTAATTGCCAAACTAAATATAGCAGGACCGAGGGGATCACCCTTCTGACAACCCACTGCCGAAAGTATCTCATTGTCTTTTGTGCATTAGTTTGGATGGCCAGTGATAACACTGTAGTAGAAAGTTATATATTTCCGCAAAGGTTATTTTAATTTCGTTCAGCAGGGTGTCCCTATTAACCTATTAGGTACCTATGAGATTTAAATATAATTATTTTAATTTTGACACTTGGAGACCTTATACATCTCTAAGAAACAAGATTGTATTTTCTTTCTCTTATTGTATTTGACATGTAAACTCTGATGTAGTTAATTCTATTATGAATAATGTACTCATACTATCTTGAGTCTACGGATAGACATTTTGACTTGTTAAAGTGCTATTTGCTTAATAAATATTTTGAATTTGAATTTGAACCGAATTAAAGGCATTCTGTACATCTAATTTTAAAAGTACCTCGTATGCGTCGCTCTGTACGAAGATGCGTACGGCTTGAACCACCGCCTCGCAGCCACCGCGTGTACCGAAGCCAACCTGAACGGGTTCAAAAAGGTTTTGTAATTTTTCCCGTGTTACCCGGACGCAGACTTTAGCCGATAATCGCCGTAAAGTCGACCTTACAGCGATAGGGCGTACGCTACCATTTTTTTTTGAGAGGGCAATGAGGTTCGACCCAAGATTACCGGTGTTATTTCTTGACACACATTTAACTCTTTGTGAGTAAGTCTGACATGTAACCTCGTGTGATTTTATACGTGATAAGATATCTCATGTGAATTAATAAAAAAGTTAATGTAATGGGTAATTATCTTGACGTTTTGAAAACTGAAAGTCTTTTAAGTAGATTTACTTTAGTAATGTTTTATTGTTAAGAAGTAGGGTCAAAAAGCCAAGAGGATTCTAAGAGTCTTGTTTTAAGAGATTTTTTTTGTGGGAATATAAGACTAATTTGTTCGTTTTTAAGACTAGAAGTCATCTACTTTAATAAACGTTGATTAACATTGATATAAAAATGTTTAATTTGCGATTTTTCATTCAAATATACGGTACGTTCTTTTAAATAACCGGATATAGTGTCATTTTTCCAGAAATTAAATCAAAGTTAAGGGAACCTTATGTGACACTAAGCAAAAAAAAATGGAATAATGACATTACAATTTTCTTTAAATTCGATTATCATAATAGTAAAATAAAAATACCACAAATTACTGTTATATGTAACAAGCTTAGTCACTAATCTAACAAAAACGAACAAAACAATGTTATTTTTATTACGAATACGGCAGTTTTAGACGGTTCAAGATTTTAAAAACTTTGAGACCCTGTACTCAAAAAACACGTTTTTCTCGTAATGACACTATGTTTTTCAAGGAGCGATATGTTACTTTACTAATTCATATGTTTATTTATGAAAATGGTTGTTTCCTGTGCATTTTCAATATTTAAAAACTTTAGCAAAAAGTTTGAAATAAAACTAAGGTTATCCTCCCAAAGCTGTATTTATGGTAAATAATTATATACTATTCTATTATTACTTATATGTGTGTTCTTTAAATAAATCGATACTAAATAATTACAAATTTCTGTCTACCAAGTTATTTCTTCCGACCTGACTCTTACTTATACAGTAGGTACATATGTAAATATTAGGTAGGTAGTAAAAAAGTGTTCGGTTCTATATAGGGTCGCAGTTCACCTAACACTCCTCCTCGCTTCGCTCGTCGTCGTACCTACACCGACCTGCCATAGAGTCTGTAAAACCACTTTGAATTTCACTCAAAATTAACATTTGGCTAAACGTATGAAATGCGGAAAGTACCTAATGATGGATAAGTAAAAAATTGGCTGTGAAACAAAAGTTGTAACAAGCCAAAGCTCAAATGACTGTACTTTTATCGGTAAAAGTTTTTCGGACAACTGAAACATATGGATAACATCAAATGTTAAATGAAAAAAGTAATGAATTGTATATTCGGAGCTCATATAAATACGAAAAGTTTTCGGACAAACGATATTCGGTCAATAAGTTTTATTGATTGCGATAGGTTACCATGAGAAGTTTCTGTCTGTGGGGTGGTAGTAGGTAAAATCTCTACTTTAATGTTATAACAGTATCGATATTTGTAAGGAAGAGTTTAAATTAGGAACAGCTGTCAAAACTCAAGTGGGTCTCTATTCTAGTATATAGATATTAAAACAGTTATCGATACTAAACGTCAATTCAGTGTGTTTTTGTAATATAAATCGCACGACATTTGATCTCGAGTGACTTCATTCGTTTGTCTTTAATTTAAAAAAAACATTCTGTTTGACGGAGGATCCAATTGTTGTCATTTATAGGTAGCTCTAGTAGCAATGCAGGTCATTACCCTACGGCTTCGGGACCCATCTTAGAGTACTAATTTATTTAATTTTATTTATTTTAGGAACAGTTACAACATGTGTTTACACAAAATTGTAAGTTAACAACAACCGTCCACATCACTTACAAAAATATCTATTTAAGGTACACGCCGGTATTTATGACATGTGTGCAGATAAAGTAGTGTATACAACGGTACATAATTAGGCCTTAAAACACTCGTATGATCTTATTACGAAACGAGCGTCAGCGAGATTGTTAGGTCCATAGCTTTAAGTTTTTGATAGGAACAAACTCCTCCGTCGGCTATATTTAATTTTAATGCGGCCATTTTGAATCATAGTTAATTATTCATATCTCGAGTTCTAAGTCACGTAGAATAACAAACTTGGTGTCTGAATATACATATACTTAAACCTAATCTCTTAGATGATGTTTTAGATATATATATATATACATCATCTAAGAAACCAATTATTATCGTTATTATATTTTTATTACTTGTTATTATAGAGGCTATATAGTAATTGATAATCTACGGAAATTTCAAGTGTCTGTTACGGTTCTAGAGATATACCGACTGTTATGGGCGGGCAAAAAAACGCCATAAAATTACGTTTCATGAATAAAAGCACCGTTTAATTTTGAAATTATTTTTATTTTTATGAATGTTGAAGCAGCATTAGAAAAACAACTTCTGTGAAAATTTTAACAGTCTAGCTATTGCTGATGCGCATACACCCGGTTGGACAGCGGAAGCTTAGCAACAGGGTTCCGTTTGATATCCTTTGGGAACTCGACTCTAAAAAATATCTAATTGAATTCCTTGACCCCAGAGACTTACGGCCGTATTCATAAACGTACTACAAGCCTGTTTTAACTAAAACGGCGTTAAAATTCGTTTGTCCTTATCTGTCACTTTGAGATTTGTGTTCGTAAGAAAGAGACAAAGCACATTTTATTTAGCAGAGGCATTTCAAGTTTTATGAATAAGGCGGTTGGACACTAAGTTCGTGATTCTACGTTATTTAGAACTTGAGATATTAATGATATACGTATGATTCAAAATTGCCGCCATAAAATTAAAGATGGCCGACGGAGGAGTTGGTTCCTATCAATAACTTAAAGCTATGGACCTAACGTACTGCTAGTACCTGAAAAAAATGTTGTGCTTTTATCCAGCGTGTCAACATTATCACCTGAAACTGCCCTACTATATTACCTTATTCATGTCTTACACGTGGTGGGTTTCCAACACTACCCGAACACTGCCGCTCATTGAATACGAGCTCCAGCCCCGCTACTTTGTAACTTGATTTTACCTCAGCGGGCGTAGCACGGTTGCCATTTTATCACTTATCGTTGTGGATAAGGCATCCGTCACTCTCGCACTCGCATACTTGTCAGAGCGTGATGGGCGTTTTTACCACAACGATAAGTGATAAAATGGCAACCATGCTACGTCCACAGGTTATTAGGTATATTTGCGGGCTGGGTCTCTGCAACTCGACGTTATAATTGCGCCTATTTTGCGTATGGGTTCTTGGCACTACTGCTAATCGTGCCAACCCAATTCCACCAGGAAGCCTACCAGACCCTTTATGTTGCCGACGGCCTCCGGTAGTGACCCCGGTGCTCCGAGGTGCTTCGTCCGGTATGGTATAAATAGGTATACAAGAATGACGTGGGTGGCTGTTTCTTCGTCTTCCATGGAGGCTCTGCAGAAAGAACTGTCTGTTTTAACGTCACCTCACCGTGCACCTACTAAATATATCTTGACGCCGCGATTCGTATTAACTAATCGTAATCAGGGCTGTTATTCGCTACGCGCTAATGCGGCTCACCCCGCCGGTCACCCGTCACGAAACTAGATGTAGGTAGACTAACGCTTAGTTACTACGCATTGCGGTATCAAGATATATGTGTGGGTGAGCGTTGAGGTGAGCTTAAAACAAGTTACAAAATAGGGGGCGTCTAGTTTCTTTAGGTGTGACGTGACGGTTGAGGCGCGGCGCATTAGCGCGTGAAGGTAGTAAACCGGTATTGGAATGTATATTTATATAATGTATAATGTATAATGTATTTATATAATGTATATATATATAATGTATATTATTTGCTATAAAGCATTCTCTACCAGTCAACCTTAAGGCAAAGCAGATAAAATGTGGGCAGTGCAACTGTGTGTATGTATCTGAACGGCTAAATCCATATCGTGTCTGTCTGTTACCTCTTCAGCACGGCTAGCACGCGACGGCACGCGAGCTCTCTCGATTTTTCTGGCACTATCCGTCTCTCTCTTATTAGAACACTTAGAAGAAGAGGTATAGTGCGATAAAAATCGAGAGTATGTCGCGACCGTCGTGTGCTAGACGTGCTGGCTTAAACCGCTGAACCGATTAAGATGAAATTTGCTATAGAGATGGTATACTAAAATAACGAATGTTTATTTTTTTAATTTTTTACTGGTTCCAGTCCCGGGTGGGACGAGCGAATTAAAAAAAACATACTTATTTGAATGTAGTTTTGTTTCTTTTGTTAAATAAGGGAATGTTTCCTTAAAGTAAAATGAGCTAACTGAAGGATTTAAGGCAGTTTCCCTCCAAAACTCTTTTTTTTTGACACAGTATAAGTCCCACGGCTGCATGGGCATAGGCCTCCTTGCATGGAAGAGAAGGAACCGGCAGTAGTCCTCACGCTGGCCCAGTGCGGGTGAGGGACTTCACATACACTTTTGAATAGCTTTGCAAACGTAGGCAGCTTTCCCCACTATGTTTTTACCCGACTGCTAATGGAGAGAAGGGTTATTCCTTCACCGAACAGCTAACGGTAAATATCAAATGATATTCCGAACATAAGGTCCGAAAAAGTCATTGGTACGAACCGGGATTCGAACTCACCACTGCCGTTTGACAGCCACATACCTGATCCACTAGGCTACCATAACTACTAAATAATAGAATAGCAATAGATAATCGTATAATATAATGTATATGTATATTATGTATAATCAACAACACTAGTATATTATTGTAAGGAAATATAGAGAATCGTTGTCAATTCTGTATATTGGCTTACCATAACACTTCTGCTCGTAGTCTAGTAATAAAGTCTAGGCTGCAGGTTAACTCCCACTCCATGAGAACCCCGCAGACCTCCACTACACCATAGCTCAGATGTAACGTCAGCTGACGTCATCGAGTCTCGTCGATTGGGAGCGATAACACCTTTGATAACGCACAAATCCTTCATATCATGTTAAAATAGGAACGAATGGTGAAGCGCATCGGGACAGGTCGTGAATCACATTGCAGCTCGCGAGGCGTGAAGTGTGAACTCATTGTTGTTTCGGCCGTGACATGAATAACTCAAACCATTACGCTTGGCCACGACTTTACCGCGGCAACCGTGCACCATACGTTGAGCTCGGAGAACGGCCTCTTTCTCCTCTGCTCTGCCCCCATACGTACGAAATCGGCGGTCTGCACGCGTGATTTCGGCCCGTGTGGATACGTGCCGTGCAAAATTACATCACTATCTCGCTCTATCTTATTACTTTGGGCCGCTCGTGCAGTCCGCCGCGCTCGGATGTTTGGCGTCGGCTTATTGCGCACCGATACTGCTGCGCTACTCTAAGGTAAAAGCCACTCGCACTTGCAGCAAATGTATGGACTCGCACTAATCAATGTGTAAACCGGCCCTAAGTCACAAAACATGGCTGAAAGGGTTTCATCCATGGTTTACCCGAGAAACCGACACTGTATGAAACTTAAGAAGAAGTAAAATATTCTTGATACGGCATCCTTCCATACAAAAATATACTTTAAAGTTTACGCTGTTATAAGCTGAGATCGACAAAACGAAGTCAAATATTAATTTTGTACTAGGCAGTAACGCTGCTAAAGGAAATAAATTTAATAATGAAAGGCAAGAAATTGGAAAAATCTCTGAGCATTACCTTGATAAAGTTTTCCTATAACTTGAAAATTGAATGTCCGCTATGATACTGGCTTAGATCTTTTTTAAAGAGATTTTTCTTAGGAGTTTCTAACGCTATGTGCCATTTCTGTCATGGATGAGAGGGGTTGCCATAGACAAGTGTAATTTCCCGCCAAAAAGGCAAGTGATCCCACTACAAGCTGGCCGTTATCAAAAAATATACAATTGAAGCAAAACGTCTGTTGATGATTCTTAAGATATTTAAATTTGTAGAACGGAGCTTTCAATTTACCAATTTAAACTAATGAACTCATCGCACTGTTACTTTTCACGCTTAATCCATGAACGGATTTAGATGAAATTTTCCGTACACAGGTTGGTCTACTACACTAATACTTAGTACTGGCTTTGTGAGCTGAACAACACGTGAGCCTGTCTTTAAAACATTAAAATAAATCTGCTGACAAAATTTCACGAGAATCGGTTGAGAAATGTGGACTAGAGAATAATAGAATAGCCGAACAGACGAACGATTTTCGGTCCAAGCTTAAGACAACTTCGTTCTTTCCAATACTCCAAGATGGCGGCTTGTTAGAAGACGTCAAAAAAATAGTTCTAGGGCTATCTGGTCTATAAGTACCTAATAATAATATCTAAGCCAAAGTAATTTGAGCGAGGCGAGGACCAAATTCTTGGCGAGTAGTTAGCCTAGTTAATTGGTAGTAGTTGAAAAGTTCCGTTGTGACACGAAAATTTGCCATACAATTCTATGGTTAATCGTGTCACAACGGAACTTTAACCACGCTAACTACTGGCCAAGAATTTGGTCCTTACCCTTATCTTTTGCTGTATATGTCTATTGGTCTTAGATAGGTACTTACCGTAAAATGGGGTAAGTAGGGTGAAAACTGACATTCAAACCTCGATAACATTTTATTTTTACTTATACAAACTGAATGGTGTATATAATAAGTGTTCCGGACGTTTGTATTTTGGTTTTTATTTTATTTTAGGTAGTTCCATTTCATAACTTTGACGATAAACAGGAAAACCCACCTCACCCCGAAGTCTCTCGTAATTGGGGTCAGATGGGTTTTCATACAAAGGTGATTTTGGAAGATTTTTGGATCGTTTTTTTTTTTAATTATGAGTATTACTATAGCTCCATTTTAAATTGGAATACATTATTTTTGTAGCAGTAGCCTTAAAAAACCATCTCACCCCCCTTTCATACCTTCTCTCCCCATTCATAACCCAACTCTCCCCGCGAACCCTACTCACCCCATTTTACGGTACTCATTGTTGTCTTGGAGCTCAAAGTTTTCTCATTTGGCTGAAAACTTCTAGAATTTCTGTTGTATTGTGCAAGCACAGATAATGGTTTGGGTATTATTATGTTCGCGCACAATTTTAAGGGGATATATAAAACGTTAGTGATATCTTTGAACGAGCGAGAGAACCGAACGAAGTTCTCCGTTTCAGCTGGGCCAACATTCTTTCGTATATCCGGCTGTCCAGCTGTTCCCCTCTACTACAGGTCGCATTTCTCAACCGATTTCCGGAAATTTTGTGAATAGGTTCTTTAATTATATAGATTTTGATGGCGATCCTGTTTTTGGAAATCATAAATATATTTTTTAAACACATATATTAGTTCAGCAGGTCGATCACGTAACGCATTGTACGTACGTTAGGTACATCTAAATGTCAATTTTCATACGTTACGTGGTTATTTATTTCCAACTTGCGCAATAGGAAAGTCTAACTGTCATTTTTCCATATAACAATTGACATTTAGATCTACCTAACGTACGGATAATGCGTTACCTACCCTACGTGATTGACCTGCTGCTGGTCTACACATGTTCAACAAAAGATGAAAACTGCTTATGTTTTTTTCAAAAATAATCTTTTCACCTCAGCAGCTCGAACAAGCATATTTAGCTGCGTGAAAACAGTGTGCAAAATGCGATTTTGCTCACTGCGGGAGACAAAGTAGCTTTTTAATTTTGATGCCGAGCATTGAAATTTCGTCGTATGAGGTCTATTACAAGTTCAGAATATTTGAACTTTATTAGCGCTGTCCCTTTCATTCCATTACGAAAAAAGAAAATGGCAGACATAGGTCGCTCCATAGTTCGACCATCGAATTTCAAAGTAGACCCCCAAAAAGCGCGAAACAAGTAAGTAAATAACACGTTCAAAAACTATAAAATTAACAAGTTTAAATTCCTAAAATAATTATACTAAGGAATTTTTAAAAGAAGAATATTTAAATAAATGATCTCTGAATAAACTCCGTTTTCATAATAAATAGGTAAACTTGATTTTTATTACGAGCTAATTAATAATTCTAGTTTAAACAATCTTACGTTTTATGAACGTATAGGTACGTTTCTGAACGCAAGCGCGGCGCCCCGCCCCTTTTAAAAAATTGGGCGCTGTTATTTTGTTTCAGATTTTATTGTATATTATTCTTCATTCTTGCGTTATTGATATTGATTTGAAATATAAATACTACTAGGATAAATCCATTCTCTATCTAACTAGGAAATATAGTGAAGTCAGTGACGAAGGCAGTATTTTAACAACAGTACGGCTAGTTTTTGGTGTGCACGCGAGATACACGTAATATGCAAATGTGTGCCCTTATGATAATGATAAATATATCAAAAATATCTCAAAGATATTAGTAAAATCTCTGAATTTTAACAATAATATGGTTAGTTTTTAGTTTTTAGTGATGTGTTAGTGTCACGCTATACTCGTACTAGTATAGATATTGAAATTTCCTTTGTTTCTCGCGCCTTGTCTCGCCTTTCTAGTATTGACTAACGGCGCGGCCGGCGCTGAGGAGTTAAAACAAGCAGTAACCAACGCCTAATTAAGTTTTATTCCTGAATAATCTTGAGACGACTATTCGTATGTGATACTATGATATGTTTTTTAATGTGAATATGTTCTCACTGCTGAGGTGAAAAGTTTTATGTGTTACTCGAGAGCAAAGTATTTGCATCTCGTACTTTTGAGTGCTTCGCTGCGCTCATGATTCAAACTTTGAATCACTCGCTACGCTTCAAGATTTTTTTTCACTCGTTTAGATTTTAGAATCTTTCGCTTCCTCAGGACTCAAAATCAGCACTCGCAGCAAAAACAAACTGCTCTCTTGTTGCACAAATAACTATTTCTCTTTTCCCGAGTTTTACCTACGAATAAAATGCTTAACTATGCAATTTACAACAAAAGAAAGGTGTGTTACAATAAGGTGTAATAATAATAATTCATAAAACTTAACATGCTTGTTAATTAATGGATCTCTTTCTTACAGACACAACTATCAAAAACATAGGCACTATAATTACTATGACACAAGTGCCCAGTGTTCTACGATATTTAAAGACTGACATGTAACGATATTATTAATGAAAAATAAAAAAATTAATTAGGGGACAATCTTACACAAATCGACCTAGTCCCATAGTAAGCTCAGTAAGGCTTGTGTTATGGGTAGGTATTAGACGACGATATATATAATAGTAGGTATTATAACAATATTATTCTAAAAAAGCGTTATACTAAAAGCGATATTTTACGCGCTGTATAGCGGTATCCATTGTAACGTTATAAATCTAAGCCAATAGTAAATATAACGATACTTACTTAAGCGATATAATAGCTTAATAACGTTAAATGGCTTATAATGTGTCTTTTTCGCACTTGTGGTTTCGCCCATTGGACAGCGTGACTCGTATTTTAAAGCGATATTATAACGTTATTCGACCGTATTTTATAATGTTATGATATTCATTCTGTTGTGATATTTTTATCATTTGGGGCATACTGATTTAGTTATAACGAAAATTTTCAAGACTAACGAAATATAACGTTATGATTCCGCTTTTGTCATAACGTTTTAAAGGTCTGGTGTTGTAGGAGTAGACTATGGGACTTGGGATGAAGTGCGTTGTCGATGAGCTAGCAACCTATAACTATAATATAATGCTAGAGCAAATCAAATAACATGGGCCTACCTCGTTTAAGAATACATCAAGGCGCGAGTTTATTTAAATATGGCATATAAACAGTGCTTATAAGTTACCCCCAATTTAATTCAATCATCTTTCTTCAAAAATAATAGGTGTTTTGTTGGCCCAATTATTATTAATAAACTTTCAGTAGGGTTGTGGACTAGTTATTTTTACTCCAAAAGAAAGAAAGCAAAAAATTGGTCTGGACTCTGAATGACACATCCCAATCAATTGTAAAAAAAAAATCGAAGCTACAACCGTTTTAATATTGCCTGGGAGAGAGAAAACGCTCGAGGTACGTGCCTTAAATGACAATCGTTTAATATGAACGTGTGTTTTGTGGAAAAGGGACCAAATAATAATAATTTATTTTCTTGTTACTTGTTTCTCTATTAGACTATAATTTTATCTTTATCGAGAAAATTCGAAATTATTGACTATTTTATTTGGTGTCAACATGCCTATTGATACTTTACCTACCCTCGTCCTGCCCAATGTTCTAAATAAGGAACACATCACTTTTCGTCGTTTCTACCCTAAGTTCTTTATTTATACCTCCGGATTCTACCCAATGTTACATCACCAATATTCAAAATTGCCGCCAATTTTTTTTTTCTTTGCTGTCTTTTTCTTTTTCTGCCTTGAGAGTTTTGGAGAAGGGTGAAAAGAAGTAATTGACGAGGAAGGTAAAGGAAAACCTGCATAGCACTACATATTCCTACCTAGGCCTTGATTAAGTATTGGTCAATACTCTCAGATCTCTACTCTCTAATCAATCAGAAACAACGACATAAAATAGGAAACTGCGAAGTGCGAAAGGTTCGGCCGCCAGGCGGCAATTTTAAGTTTCTTTTTTTTCTAATAATTGATTGCTACAACGACAAGCTTAGCTCTTAAATATATGATGATTTGTATTGAATGATTTTTTCACGATCAAATGTAATAAACACTCGGCGCCTGGAAAAAGTCGCTGGCAAAGTCACGTTGTTGATATTATAGTGAGTGCCGCAGCAAGATAGTTAAATATATCCCTAGGTTGTAGTATTATTAAACCGCTATTTGAATGGGATTAGCGGTGACAGTTTTGCCATATAAGTACGTAAAAGTTTATAATTATGAACTGCCAGCAATTCGATCCCAAACTCATCATCCTCCTAGCGTTATTCCCGTGCCTTCGCCACACTTCGCCCGAATGTTGTTGCCATCCTTGTCTAACGTATAGTATCCGTAAGACAAGGACGGCAACAACATTCGGGCGAAGTGTGGCCCAGGCATTATAAAAGAGGTCTACGCTCAGCAGTGGGCGATTACGGGCTGAAAATTATGATGATGACGATGATAAACTGTCATCAGATTGCCCTCAGTTTAGGGGAAGTTGTTATAATGTATCGTCATTTGTTGTAGTCTGATAAGAGACTGGCTGTATTTCATGTCGTTATATAGTCTGGGAGATGATTGTTTATTTTTGTCGTGTGTTTTATAGTCTAGAAGACGATTGTTTAGCATGTTATATTGTCAGATACCGCTTTCGTAGGTACGATGAGAGAACGAATTCAGTATCTTCCTTCTTTCCTGGCCAAGCCCAGTAATGCTGAAGTCAATTAAACATGTATTCCTGTAATGTAAATTAATTGTCATTGAATTTCACAGCTGCCAATATCAGCTGGCTAATATTTGTTCATTTCTTAGAGCATGCATGTTTGCCATACGATTAAATAAATAAACTACCGTTTTAATGTTGCTTGTTAGAAAAAGAGATAACGCAAGCAGATCGTGACGTCACGACCCTTGAGCATCATAGTAAATGACAATCGTTTCATATGAAGGTGCGTTTTGCGGAAAAGAGACAGGACGTATCCCCTCTTAAACTTTCGACACATAACTTTGTGATTATTTAATCTCTTGCGTAGCTTTTTTCTCCATTTGACTACATTCTTAAACCTTTTTTCAAGAAATGCATCATTATTGATTATTTTATTTAGGGTCTACTACACCACTATTACTTCTAAAATTAGTCACGTTCCTGTTTTTTATTTTATTTTTCAGTTTGCAAGATTTTCAAAACATTTTAATTTTATCAAACGCTAATTTAACAAAACAGAGAAAGTAATACAAACAAAACATACTTCCAAAATTATTTACTTTTATAATTAACAATCGACGGCGGTTGTGTCTTAAAAAATAACCTTTGCCTAAGTCTATTAAATATAAAGGATTTCAACGCTTTTTACAAGCTATATTTTCAACAATTTTATTAAGTTTCTTAATATAAATACATCTACTTTTAAACAAAAGTACTTACATTAAATGTATCAAGCGACGTTGAAATACCACCACAGTAAGAGTACGACAGTAAAACTGATAGAGAGGTATGGCACAGAGGAATGTCATCTCGCTTATATTTGAAGCAGCGCAGCTGGGGAAGTGCCTCCACCTTACATAAGACCGTAGCCATAATAACACCATTAACGGCACTACTTGCTCTGTATGTGTGTGGTGTTATATTCCTGCAAGTTTATCACAAGACGGTGCACGAGCTGCGTCGCGGAGAGCCTATAGCCAGCGAGCTAGGAGCATTTTTTGTCAGTCACTTACCCCCGGGCGATAACTTGTGAGAAGGTTAAGAATGTCGTATCATGAAACCCCGTGGACGTCAGCTGCAGCTCCGTTGGTGGATTGACCAGCAGCAGCCACCGTAACACGTAAAGAATGCCATTTACCCCCAATTCATTTTATAGTTTTAAATAAGTATAAGAAGTAGCTAGGAAGAATTCTAACTACTTAGCCAAAATGTAGTGGAAAAATATTGCTTGTTCTTTTTACAAGAATGCAGAGCCAGTTTTTAAGCTTTTGTTTTCGACATAATAAGGTACCTAATCTGCCGTGTCATGACAAATTGATGTAACACCGTTCTACGGTATTTATTTGGTAATGTCTTACTCCCTATTGAAAAAAGTTAATAAAAAATCTTCTTATTTATAAGAAACATGAAGTGCCCAAAACACGTAACTCAAACTTTTTTCTTATGATGTTTTCACTGACTTCTGTATCCCCAAATACCGGATGATCATCAGTGTTAAGTAATCCCAATGCTCATAAAATAAGTGTGCCAACCTGGTCTATCTTGAGTACGCATCTACCTTCTACCTCGCGGGGTCCAACTAAATCAGTTACGTTGAGGTGAGCCTTGTTCAAATTGCGTTAAATTCACTTGCATTATATTGTCATGACAACATTTGTATGACTCGGTTGTAATGGCAAACTGCTATATGAACCAATTAATGTTAAATAAGTCTTTAAAAAAATTATAATGGCATTATTTTTACTTAATTCGACTTAATCGCGTATCATTGTTGTCCCGTGACCATTGATGTTGCAACACATCCGAAACGTCGGGAGACCTCAGTGAGGTAAATAAATAATTTAATGATATGCGATTAAGTCCCGTTAAGTAAAAATAATGTGTGAGAATCGTGAAAGTTTAAATCAATATTTTAATTATAAGGGCCTCAAAAATAAACTGTTATTGCACGGTTTTAGAAAAAAAAACAATATTAATCTGTTTGGTATCGATATTATTTCGAAAAACCAATTTCAACTTCTATGTCTATTTCCCAAAAACATTGTTTAGGGAGTTACATCAATTTGTCATGACACGGCAGTAATTCTATTACCAAGTGTATACTTGAGACATAGACCACTTAAGGCGATGCCTTGATTTGAGTCGAACTCGCCCCCTAGACAGAGACACGCTGATGCCTTCCGCGCACGAGGAAAAGAGATGTAACACTCTTCGGGAATGGCTTTTTTGGACAAAATTCGATAAATACCTAACTAGAGACGTTTTATTTAAATTTCATAAAGTGAGATTTTAGATGAGATGAAATACTATAGTATTAACTAGATTGTGTCGTAAAATAATGTATCGTTTGTTGAATAGGCTGAGTAAAAAAAGGAAAATACATACCCAACTTTGGATTTTTTTTCTATCGAGGAAATTTTAAGCAATCATGTATCGATAAAATCAAATAAACAATCATATAGTCAAGAATCATATATCTGAAAATCAGACCTTATTGTTTCTTAATCTAGTCAGAACGGCGTTTCAAAGCACGCGATGATTTCCAATGCACAGCCTTAACCTATATAGGTATCTATATACAGGTTAAGTGGTCTGTGACTTTAGATTATTTGAGTTGGCCAAATTGCATCAAAGCAGTCCATTCAGAAAGCAACTTTACCGGCCAGGATAGAAGATTCTAATTCCAATGACAATTTTATAAAATGTCGGCCACATTAAATAATCTCAACTATAAAGAAAATGCTCTCCCTCACAGCCACCGACATACATTGGCTTGGCGCTTTGCGGTTTTCAGGGGTTTCACTAGTTTTATTAAACTATTCAATCCCGCTGTAGCCTTAGGTATTAGAATACGAACCTTACACTTATCAAGAAATAGAACTGCGCAGAAAAATAATACTTTTTTTTTAACTAAGTACCAGCAAGATTCTAAATATAATCATATTTTGTTATACAACAATACTTGATTGCCTAGTTGATATCTTTCTATTTATTTTGTTCTCTCTAAATAGGATTAACTAATTTAAATGACTTATAGACATATGCGTCAAGCTTTTTAAAGATTTTAGTAGTGCTATCGACAATACAGCTAACTGATCATCGGTGCACCATAAGTGCATTGTAATAAGGTTCTATATAAACACAGGATGGTCAGTTAACAGTGTTGTCGTTTGTAGGTAAGCAAGAGCTTACTGTTAGTGATTATATATATTATGTATATATCTTCACTATTATGTAACTATTACCAATTTTAAAGCTGAAGCCGTGCTGTTAGGCGTTTCCTGTAGTGCTTCATGTACGAACACTTACACACTTAACTGACCGGTAAACTTTTTGCGTTAAAATAAGGTCTTAAAATTGTCAGTTACAGCTTTGACCGAAGGTTGAGCACCCTCGTGATTTCCATAGAACTGTTCAAGTTTCAATCGAAAATGTTAAATGTGTTTATTTATTTAAACCTTAATACACATTAAGACCCAAACGCTCTTCTGTTTCACGGTCATGTTTACCGCATAAAGAAAAAAAATATACCCAAAGTATTAAAGAGAATGTAAATATGGCACTTTTGGGTTTATTTTGTGATTGCTGAATGTTTTGTCGCTTTGAGACATTAAATCGTTTTTTCAATCTAGAGAGATAATGTTGCAATTAGCAAGAACACAAGTTAATACATTGATCTTAGATTTAATTTAAAATAATAAAATATGAAAAAGAAGTCACTAAACGTCAATATGTATTTTTTGGTTATAAATACACAAAAACGGTTACTAATTGGGTGCACTGTGTAAGTATTTATGAATTTGTGTGTTTGTCTTAATCTATGAAAGTCGTTTCTATGAAAATCACGGGGTCGCTCACTATTTTTGAAAACTAGGTGGCCGGATTATTGAGTCCAGAATTTTTTTTTTCTCCACCATGCTCGGAAATGCATGTAGATCTTATTTGCTAAAATAGACTTCGAATCACAGCGTTAAAAGCTTCACGAATTTACAGGATTGTAATAAGAATTGTCAGGAAATTGTAGGTGCGGCGGCGCCGGGTTCTGCAGCACGTGTAACATAACTAATATAACTTAATTTGCAGGATTTCACAAACTGTTGTGTTATCTTTAAATTTCGCGAGGCTGTTTTTTTTAAAGCACTACATGTATCTCGCTTGGAACAGGGATTTCCTGCCTAATATCATACATAACACATTCGGCAGCCAAACCTTCCCCTCGCGTCGTTTGTAGGAATGTGCTATTAATTAAATAAAATGAAATCATTTTAGTAAAATAAGAATGAAATGTGTAGCTGGAGAGAAGCAGTATCTACATACTGGGTTGATAATATAGGTAGGTAGGTATTTCATAATTTCAACATAGCGGGTTTGACAAATACATAACAAAATTAGATTGACTGGCCTTAAAAATAAGTTTTTAATTGTTTATATATATAGATTTATCATCTTGTGGTCGCGTCGCAAATAGCTTCAAAATATATACAATATAAAAATTGTGCTATATGGTTTTGTACAGTTTTTTTGTTACTAGGAAATATTTCAGATTAATTTTTAAAGGTTACCTAAATAGCCTACTGCTGAATATCACACTTGGTTTCAAAGCGACTAAGTTTAATTATTTATCCATAATTTCACTTCAGTTTATTCAACAGCTTTAGGTTTCTTTGTAAATATATTAATTCCTAACTATACATATATATATAGACTACCTTTTTAGATCGCTTTTTTAAACACAACATTTTGTTTTTAACACGATAAGACCTAGGCACTCTTGTTTAATCAAAGTCCATTTACTCAAACACGCAAAGGGATATTGACGTTACTTATGTTCTTTATTACGGATTAGGCTGCGAAGTATTACTTTTCGGGTGCGGCGAGACGAGAGGTCCATAATGGAATTACATCAAAAAATTAAGGTCTAGAGTTTTGCTAAATTATGTTCTTTTGTTTCAAGGCCAGGAGTAAAGCACGAAATAAGATCTCCGGCGGCCATTAATTTTCTTTGGCGCCCGGAGCCCTGTTTACGTGCGTTGATTTGTAAAGGCCTGGTTTAAAAATAGAACTTGTTTGTTAAGATGCCTTTCGGTAAGTTCGGGACATAATATCTTTTTACCATCTTTTGTAACGTGTCAACGTCATCTTCCGTATTCACGCATCTTGCGAAATTCCGATACGAACTTTTAACGGACTACAATTGCTTTATTACAATACCAGTTATTACCTAACTACAGCCAACTGACATGACCTAATTACCACAAAATTATCAAAATTCTTAAAAAAATACTTATACTTTATTCTTGCATTATACAATTTTCATACAAAATATAATAATGTTGTTTGCTATAACATTGGTTAGTAACTTAGTAATACAATTGCTACAGTTTGAAAAACGTCCTAATGGAAAGTTCTCAAGATCATATGCAGATCGCGCTATCCGCTCTTTACGCCACCTTGCTAAGAAAATTGAAATTTTATAAAGTCACAATACCAGTTACGTTAATAAATCATATTACATAGAAGGCAGAGATTGTGATTATATCTCCATCAATGGTTGGTACATGGTCAGTAAAATTCTGACAATGTTTTCATCTCATTTGCGAGGAAAACGATACTATTTGAGCAAAATAAAATAATCATGGCATCGGAAATTACAAATGTCAGCCGGCTGTTTCGTGAAATTTGACGTTTGTAAGATAAAGACCCTTCAAACATCTACGATTGAAATTCACCGTTAAATCTTCAAATTATTCCTCAAATATTTTGTTTTAGTGACTACGTTCAAATTTATTTAAAGACAGATCTTCAAACACCGTATTTGTTTTCGAACCTACCTGGTTTAAAAATAACATACGAGTCACAGATAAATTTTAAGAAAAAAACCGGGCTATTTGTAGCTCAGTATGCCTGTGTCTTATTTCCTTTTACGCGCGAGTGTAATGAACACGTTTCTTGTCTATTTGTCTCTTGTTTTTTTATAAATCAATATTCCTATGCTACACAAAGTTACAATTGTAGTGAACTGTCCTTCCGTCAAATAAAAGTAGATAAAACAAAACCTGATATTAAAGCACCTAGAAATAAGCCGAACGAAATTGAGTGTTCGTCCTTAAAAAGCACGTAATGTGTGTTATGAAGAGGTCTTTGTCTTCAGTAGAAGAACCGGCCAGTACATGGTAACGAAGAGGAGGAACAGGGCGGGAAACACCACCCGGGAGAGTTTGTCGATTTCCCGCCACAGTACCCGCTCTTGGCCCGTGTCCGCATCCAGCCAGGCAACCTGCGAACAAACACTTGGTTAGCATAACGACATTAACGACTCTGCTTATACACCGTTCAATCCACAAAGAAACGGCTTACTCCTACCGACTAGACAAACAATTTCCTTTTATTGGAGGATTTGGGCGCTTCCTTCCATTAGTTTTAACCCTTAAGGCCTCCACCCACCGAACGCGTGTCGTGCGCGGCGCGTGGCGTGCGCGGCGCGTGTCGGGCGCGGTTGAAGCAGTATATTCACACCGCAAGCGGGCGACGTGTAGCAACGCGTGTGCAGCGCGTGTGCAGCGCGTGTGCAGCGCGGGCCCGCGCGGGTCCGCCGCGTCATGTCTCTCTCACTACCAACACATTTGAGATGTATCTCACTATCTCTATCACACTCAGCAGCGCGGCAGCTGCGCAGCAGCCGCGCAGCAGCCGCGCGGGCCCGCCGCGTCAGTAACGCGTTAGCAACGCGTGTGCAGCGCGGCATATCTCTCTCACTACCAACACATCTAATATGTATCTCACTATCTCTATCACACTCAGCAGCGCGGCAGCTGCGCAGCTGCCACGCAGCAGCCGCGCAGCAGCTGTGCGGGCCCGCGCTTGACACGCGACGCGCACGACACGCGGCCGCGCTGCCGAGTTGTAACTTTAGCGCCGCGGGCCCGCGCGGGCCCGCGTTCGGACCGCGTTCGATGTGTGTTTGAATGCTTTACTACTTGCGCGGGCCCGCGCAGCACACGCGCCGTGCACGACACGCGTTCGGTGGGTGGAGGCCTTTAAATCGATACTGCGAAAAATACTGGACATCTTAAATACAAAAATCTGCAGCAAATCTAAAACATTAGATCGTTTTTTTAAACTGTGTTGATAAATTATTTTATACTTTTATTCAAAAATAAAAAACCGGCCAAGTGCGAGTCGGACTCGCGTACAAAGGGTTCCGTACCAGTGTCCGATGAATGAAAGGTAAATTGCGGTTTACGATTTATGACGTATTAAAAAAATACTACTTACTAGATCTCGTTCAATTTTCGGTGGAAGTTTGCAAGGTAATGTACATCATATATTTTTTTTAGTTTTATCATTCTCTTATTTTAGAAGTTACAGGGGGGGACGGGGGGACACACATTTTACCACTTTGGAAGTGTCTCTCGCGCAAACTATTCAATTTAGAGAAAAATTATATAAGAAACCTCAATATCATTTTTGAAGACCTATCCATAGATACCCAACACGTATGGGTTCAAAGAATTTTTTTTTTTTGAGTTTCAGTTGTAAGTATGGGGAACCCCGAATTTTTTTTTTCAGCTTTTGTGTGAAAATCTTAATGCGGTTCACAGAATACATCTACTTACCAAGTTTCAACAGTATAGTTCCCATAATTTCTGAAAAAAGTGGCTGTGACATACGGACGGACAGACAGACAGACAGACAGACATGACGAATTCATAAGGGTTCCGTTTTTTGCCATTTGGCTACGGAACTCTAAAACAGGCAAACTGAGACTATTTTGTGGTCAGTGGCCGCTGATGTGCAGAGAAAGAAAATCTCGTCTCGCGCGGATTCCCTGCAATTGTTTTTTTTTACCGTCCCACCGAAGGAGATAAAGGTTATTTTTTTCGAGTGTATGTATGTATGTATGTATATATGTATGTGTGTATGTATGTATGTTAATACTTTATTTTACACAAGACATTGGTAAATAAAACCACACAAAATAGGTTAAGTAGGTACAAAGGGGGAGGAGGAGGGGGGTGTGTATGTCTTAACTATTCTTAGGCACGCCCTGCAGCCTAAATCATTAGACGGATTTCGACATATGATGTGTCGTAGGATTCCTCTCCACTAATTTTCCCGTTGCCAACGATGCGGCGGTTAAATTAGTTGTTTCAGTACGTACATAAATATCAATAAAAATATTCATATTATTTCTCCTTCTCGATTTAAGGGTTATGGTATTATATCAACGAGTAGACGACAAAGCCGGTTCCGGGTTCAATATTCAATAAGGGTTGGAGCCAATTTAGCTTACTACTTACATAAAGGGCACCTAATATTATAGAAAGGAAAATTCAGTGAGGTTTTCACTTTGTAAGTCTGTGTGTAAGGGGGTAATTGTCGGAACAAATATATCCCTGCCCCTTTCCTATCCCTCCGGCTTTTGTACTTTGATCTATTGTGTGACATGCGTATTTTTAACCTAATAGGTTGTGTACCATAAAGTGCTTAAATACATGCATACAAATCACACGAATAAAAAAACACTAGTCAGAATATAGAATAGACCTTTTTTAGGATGGACATAATATATCTAAGCAGTTTAAAGATTTTGACAATTTTATATTGCAGCTCTAGTTTGCTAGGCCATCAACAACACACAAAACAATAACTAATAATTGAAAATGTTATTCATATGCAAAATATAATACAATATCATTCTTATTGACTGTTACAAATAATTAGGAAGTTATAACCTAGGTACCGACCTATAAAAGATAGAATAAAATTATTTTAAAACAATATAATAGTTATTTGTTATACAAGGGTGCAAAGTTGTATTTTACCCGCGAGTGTGGAATTGAACCACGAGCGAAGCGAGTGGTTCTAAAATATAATCCTGAGCGTAGCGAGTGTTTCAACACACGAGAAGTAAAATACATTTACACTCGTGTGTAACACAAAACTTTTCTCCTCACTGTAGCGAGGAAACTGCAACATGAAAAACAACTTTATAATTTTTTTTTTTTACAGTAATAATAACGTTAAGTAATACAAAGTAGAATTTTGGACAAGTGTGAGTCGGATTTTAGTTTTCCCATACATTTTGAGACCCAGCGCCTGATGATTTGATGAAGGCAACAAGCAATTATTTAAAAGTTCTTAAATATTTATTTTATTCTGTTTTTTACTATTTTTGTTGTTATAGCGGCAACAGAAATACATAATCTGTGATTTCTTTGTATTACGAGCGTTTTACGTTTTGTTATACTGTCAAAAGCTACTTGAACACGCTCCAAGGTCAAATTACTTTCCCCACTAGTGGATAAAATGCGTTTTTGCTCACTGGTTTTAAAGGATAAAAGACGGCTTTCCGAGGCAGTGAGGGGAAAATAACTTCTCTGTATCGTCATAGGACTTATTTTGTAGAGCTTCTCGTAGCGTTGATTTACATTTCATGTAGATTAGGGGATATAAACCTAGCGGCGCATTAAGTTTATTGTAATGAAGTGGACCTAGGAAAAGAAAAAATCTTGAAGAGAAAGCGTGTCGTTTTTGCGTATATTTAGGACAAACAAAATCGTTACGCCTTTTACTGGCATTGGCATGATCAGTGTTGTAAGGGGTTTCAGCGTACTGTTTTAGAACTGTGTGCAATATAAATAATTGTCGAACTGTTAAAACTTCAGATAATTTATACAAAAGATTTGTGGGGAATTGATAGGCGCAAAGTAGAAACCTTAAGGATTGCTCTCTGGGCTCTTTCTAGGTTTTGTAATGTGGTTTTAGCCAAACCACCCCACGTAAAGATGCAGTAAGTTAATAGAGATTGACATAACGCAAAGTAAACTTGTTTGATTATGTGCGAGTCTGAGATCGTACGTAATTTTTTGAAAATAAATATTAACTTACGAACTCTAGTGCACAACGCTTCCACATGATGTCGAAACGAGAGGGACTCGTCAATTATGATTCCTGAATACTTTATTTGGCTTGTGGTAGCAATACACGGACATGCACACTGGTTATTTGTGGGATGTTTACAGTTGTGAGCATAGAGGTTAAGGTTAGTCGGAGCTAGTTTCGATTTGCGCATGGAGAACTTTACAACATTGGTTTTATCCGAGTTCAGGGTTAGTAGGTGATGTAGAAGCCAGCTACTTACAATATTAAAGCCTCGCTGTGCATATTCATAGACTTGCTCTACTGAGTTTGCAGAAAAAAGTAGGACAGAACAGAACCTTATTCCCATAGTCAAGTTTTATGACACCCACGGGAAGTAAGGGGGTAGTGCTATTCTAACCCGACCACATGGTTATTGCTGTGAGTTAGAGCTCGGCAGAATCTTAAGGCCGCTGACTGGACGTCAGCGGGCAGCGGGGTTAGTGCTAGCTGCACCGTGGGAACTTAGAATTCTACCTACATTTTGCGCGCCGCTAGCGGGGATTCAGCCAGTCGTTTGGCACACGGGCTCACGGCCGGACACTGCTTACGCGGACAATAAACGTTGTAATTTAATTATTTAAAAAAAAACTCAAATTTTCTTAATTTGTATTACTTATTTTTCGAAACACGAGCCTAAAAATTAATCGTCGAAAAATTCATAAATTTTCATATAACGTTGTTAAAGTTAAAACTTGAAACTCGTTTTTAATCGAATATGATGAAATTACATTCGATTATTTGATTAAGATCTGTGTTCAATTGGCACATTGGGTAAAAGCTACATGCCAATGAATAAATTAAAAAAGTATCTTTAACAGAAAAGTAGCATTTTGATCCCTCTCGTCGTGGAGCAAATCTTACTTTTCCGAATGAAAGGTGTGAAAAGTGTATTTTTTACGAATATTGGAGATGCATTTCGTCTATAAAAAGTGGGCATAAACTTTTATTACTACTACAGTGTATACATTTTATTGCACCCAATTCAAATTATCGTATTTCTTTATGCAACTGACTACAATACAATTGATGTCCTAAAAACAGCAAACGAAAAAACCATAGAAATCTAAGTAGTGCCGTAAAATGGCCCCACACAAGGTGCCATTACCATTATGCGGGAGGAGGGCGGGGTGTCAAAACAATGCCAGGCAGCCGTTTAGTTCGAACATGCGCATACCAGGTTTTAGGCTCGTGTTTGGGTAGTTTCATTCTATGGTTTTTCGTTCGCTGCCTACAACGATTTCAATAGATATACACTTTATCTTCCCTGTCTAGAAAGACAAGAAAAATACATTTGTCAGATTAGCATTTTTTCAATAGTGTCACTCTTCACTTAATAACAATGTTATATAAAAAACTCCCGTGTGTCTCAGAGATATTAAAATATTTAGACGACTGGTTAGCCTGATGGCTAGTAAAGCTGCCTAAGAAGCTGAAGGTCCTGCGGGGCTACCATGGCTGCTATCGCTTGTCACGCAATAGTGGATATGATTCTTTATCGCATCTGATACGTTAACCAAACCTTGTCGTTTATCCCACGATATGTGTTAAAGCTTGTCGCTTACAGCACTATAAGTGATAACTCTAGCCATAGAGCCTATTTCGGTGATATTGGATGAATGCTTGCACAAAAATAGGATGCTTTATTTATTATACCACCAAATTAAGACGATTTAGAAATGACTTGAGTTTAATACTCTTAAGTTACTTTTTAAAATGTACGGTTCGAGATACATTTTCATAGCGCCTGATACATAAGATACGACAAAACCTAAGGAAAACAAGGCTTTAATCAGCATAAAACATTACATAGGGAATTACAGGATAATAATTGACAAGACAGCTATGACAAATACATGTCATTCACCCCCCCTTCTAGTGACTACAGCTCGTAGTCCTGCAGGTGCTGCGGCAGGCGGCGATTTCGGCCGGATCGGCGTGGCGGCGGCGGCGCTTCAGCAGCAGGCTCGGGCTCGGACTCCTGTGAGTCGACGGATGGAGTTGATTCGGCATCTAGCATCTCCAGCTCGTCCTCATCGGAAATCGATCCGGGTTCAGGTGTTGGGAGTGGCGCTAGTTGTCTGTTAGAGATAGTGGTTTCTCGTCCCTCTGGTGTTCTTACAAAGGAGTAGTTAGGATTACTTTGTAAAAGTTCCACTTCTTCAACATAGGGATCAGTTTTATTACGTACGTTTTTCTTCATTAGAACTGGACCTGGCACGAGCCACGTTGGCAAAGATTCTCCGTTGGAAGATCGACGCGGATGTAAAAATAATCTCTCATGTGGCGTAGCGTTAGTTGGTGTGCAGAGAAGCGATCGTATAGCATGTAAAGATACTGTCATAACTTGCTCCCAATTTTCAGTAGGTAGGCCTTTAGAACGCAAACATAATTGGATGGTCTTCCATAAGGTGCCATTTAGGCGCTCTATTTGCCCGTTACCTTCCGGGTTATAGGGCGTCGTGCGACTACAGGCTACGCCTAGAGACGATAAGAATTGTCGCAATTCTTCAGACATAAACGAGGTGCCTCTATCGCTGTGTATATAAAGTGGCGTGCCAAACATATAAAATAAATCTTTCAGGCAATTGATTACCGTAGCGGAAGTCATATCCTTACAGGCAAAAGCGAAAGGAAACCGACTATATTCATCGATTATTGTTAGGATATATTTTCTGCCTGTATTGCTCGGTAAGGGTCCTTTAAAATCGATATTCAACCTCTCGAACGGTGAAGTTGATTTTATTAATTGTCCACGAGTCTTCATGAAACGCGGAAATAGAATGGTCACTCGGACTAAATCAAATCAAATCGAATTTGTTTAAATAACATAGAGAGTAAACCTACAGAAACTAAAAATATTATTAAGTAAATTTTCATTGAGGCGCCCAGTATATACCTAGATATTTATAATTATTAATAAGAATAAAAGTTTAGTAAATAATCTTAAATAATACAGATTGTACTAAACGTAACCCACCATGTTACTGAATTCTACATAAAAATAACGCTCAAAACTATTTTTTTATGTATTTATTAGCGTAGCATACAGTAGTTACAAAGGGATGTCACAATATCATTTATACCTAATATTATTATTTTGTTTATAGGGTCATGAGAAAGTGGATAGCGTTCCCGGCAATGACTGGTCCCGGCGATCCACAGGACTTGCCTTTTTAGAGGCTCAAGGGGGTTGCTGCACATCTTGGGTGATAAATGAATTGTTAAATATACAAACATACAGTAGCTGCCCGCACGGTTTCGTCCGCGTATTGCAAAGGAATAAACCCGCGGGCTAAACTGTCCATCCAGAAGGTAGTAGTAGTACAACTTTATTGTACAAAATAAACACAGTAAACAATTAACAAAAAGATGATGAAGTGATGTACAAAGGCGAACTTATCCCTTTGAGGGATCTCTTCCAGTAACCCTTTCAGTAGAAACGAGAAGAGGTAGACTTCAAAAGAAAAGAAGGGAGGAAAATATTTTTTCACACCTTTCATTCGGAAAAGTAAGTTTTGCTCCACGACGAGAGGGATAAAAATGCTACTTTTCTGTTCAAGCTACTTTTTTAATTTATTCATTGGCATGTAGCATTTACGCAATGTGCCAATAGAACACATTAAATACAATAATCGATTGTAATTTAATCGTAATCGATTAAAAACGAACATATTTAAAGTTTTAACTTTAACGTTATATGAAAATTTATGATTTTCGTAATATTTAAAAATGCGTAACAAAAATTAAGAAATTTTGTTAAAACTTGTTAAGTAATTTTAACAGAATCTTTTTTATATTTCTTCATAGTCGGTGTGAAAAATAGTATGTGTCACTCGGTAGCAAAATTATCTTAACCCTCTTCTAAACACTTGTATCCCTCACTACGCTCAGGATCCTACGTTAGAATCCCTCGCTACGCTCAGGATTCTATTTTAGGATCCCTCGCTACGTTCAGGATTCAATACACCGCCCTCGCCGTAAATATACAATTTTTCTCCCTTGTGACACAAATAACTATTGAAAACGCTTCAGTAGTTCCGGAGAGGCACTTACATACAAAATATACAAACTTACAATCTCACAGACCTCTTTATAATATTAGTATCACTACATAGTAGTAGATTATAACTACTAGCTATAACCCCTTTCTTTCTAGTACATGAGAGGCATTTGGAATTGGCAGCAGTATTTTAGAAAGATCATTACCTAATAACCACTTTAAATACCAAATATCACAAACAATGTTGACACGAGATTGATTTTAAAATAAATGATTTCGATACACATTGATTGAAGGTACCATTACGTTTCAGATTGCGGATGTTAACTGTAAAATAATCTCAGTCAACGCGAGATTTCCTGGGCAAGTGCAGGACTCCTTCATTTTTAAACAATTGTGCCGTTAAAGCAGAATTAAAGAGGCTACACGACAGTCACATAGGGGAGCACAACCTACTTCTAAGTAGAAATTGCTGCCCATAGATAGACTACCTGTTGTGTGCTGTACAATATATAATGCAGCACTATCGGTAAGTGATTCAAACATTTCCCAATCTTAGATTGCACCGATTGCATTTTAATGCATAATTGGTTGCAAAATAAATTTGCAAATGTGAATTTGTTCTATCTAATTCAGCCTTATTAGCAATAATCCATGGGTCAATAATATAAACAATAAATCTGGGGGCACGGCAGTGCCCCCGCCAAGTCGAGCAAAACAGCGGCACGGCCGTACCATCCTTTTCTCGAAGCACTTCAGGCCATTTTCGGCCCCCCTATAAATTCGTTGTGGATAAAACTAGAATCCTGCATTTTCATTAACCAAGCACGCATTGTTTTACATAGTCTTAGGTATGCAAAAATCCATAAATGCAGTAAAGTTGTGTGATTGCCAAGTTGCAGAATTTTATTTAGCTAGCAAATAAATAATAATAAGAATGCCTGAGACTTGGTACTACCAAATAAGTATCTCACAACTTTTTGCGGTGGAAAAGTTTCGAGACTTGGCCTCTTTTTTACATGGAATGTTTTTATGGGATGAATATTACAAAAAATAGTTTAATAAGTCACACATTACGGATTTGAGGGATCTAATTGAGACACACTTTTCTTTTGTAGGTCGCTGGTGGAAGGTGGACCTTTCGATACGCTGGAAGCAGAGGGCGCGGAGAGAGAGAGAGGAGGGCTCTCCAGCACACGTGCGCCACCAGCACAACGGGCGGCTACTGTTGTGGTTAACTAGGAGAAGCGGTCAAATTTAATAATACTTATCCTGTGTACCGCTGCATTTCATTATGATACCTACTTTACTTAATATATCTATATACATATATATATTAGGTACTATACCGACTTTACCTACACAATTTATTCTAAAAAATGTTAATGAGGCAAGTGATTTTCGCATGTAACCGTACGTCAAATGCCGAATAATTAAACAGCCAGCAGGAAAAAATGACGACAGATCACGTTAAGGAGACCTCACGTCACGTGTATTTTTCTACAGTGAACGAAAAGGCCGAAACGCACTGACAGCGGTGGCGGAGCGGCGTGGTGCGGCGCGGAGGCGGTACCGGTTGTAATGTATGAGCTAAATGAAAGGGTCCGCATAGAAGACCGGCCGGGAAAAAAGCGTGGCGGCGGCGGCGCGGAGGCGGTGATACGCGTGCACAGATAGGCGAGCGCGGCGCGGGGCGGTTTTGCGGCGGGAAGTAGTATTGCCAATGCACCGGCGCGCACCGGCGGTGGCGGCGCGGCGCGGCGCGGAGGCGTGCTGAGAGCGGTGCAGCAAGTTGTATATTTTTACAACTTCACGCCCCGATGACCGTTTAGATTTCTTCTTTTTGTTTCGCCATAGGGCAAGTAAGAGCAAAATCTCGTTATCGCTATCTGAATCTGAGGATAACAGTTTTGATCTTTCAGGTCAGGTCTTTGAGGTCAAAAAGTAGCCGAAAAAACCTCGCGTGATTTGTACACAAGCCCTTTTGCTCAAATTCGTACGCGCTCATGCGCCGTGCGCGAGCGGCGCGCCGCGACGCGAGCCGCCTGGAGGCGGTCTTTTGATCGTGCTCAAAGGCGCCTCATAGTTAAAGCAATGACGCGTAATTTCGATGTCCGAGATGCAAACGGATGGCTCGCGGTATTTGAGCTCCCGATGCGTTGTGGAACTGCCCTGTGCAACCCAAAATGAGCCAACTTGGACTGGAGCGGAAATTGGAGGATGGGGGGTGAAAATAAAATGTCACCGGTATTCAATTTAGACCAGCATCCATACTAATATTATAAACTAGCTTCTGCCCGCGACTCCGTCCGCGTGGAACTCGTTTATATTGTAGCACCATACAAATTTTCATCTGCAATTTCTCCCTCCCTCCGGGGATGGTTTCCGTGATAAAAACTATCCTATGTCCTTCCCCGGGATCTAAACTATCTTCATACCAAATTTCATCTCAATCGGTTCAGCAGTTTAAGCGTGAAGAGGTAACAGACAGACAGACAGACAGACACACTTTCACAGTTATAATATTAGTATGGATATGGATTAGTATTTAAGTATATTAGTATAGTATGAATTATTTTATTTTTAGTATTTGGCGTTATAGCAACAACAGAAATATATCATCTGTGAAAATTTCAACTGTCTAGCTATCACGGTTCTTGAGATACAGCCTGGTGACACCCTCCTCTTCCACCCATCACTCACCAATATTCGGGATAAAAATTAACGTATGCCCTTCCTCGGAACTACATATAAATATCCCCATATCCAATTTCATTTAAATCGGCTCAGCGGTTTTAATAGCTACATGCAAATTTTAAACCTCCATTTCAACCCCTTAGGGGATTAATATCGGAAAAAAACTATCCTTTATCCTTTTCTGGAATTCAAACTGTCTTTGCACCAAATTTCATCTAAATCGGTTCAGCGGTTTAAGTAGCTCCATACAAATTTCAACCCCCCATTTCACCCTTCAGGGGATGAATTTCGAGAAAAAAACTATACTATGTCCTTTCCCAGAATTCAAACTATCTCTGAACCAAATTTCATCTCAATCGGTTCAGCGGTTCAAGTATCTCCATACAAATTTTAACCCCCCATTTCACTCCCTTAAGGGATGAAATTCGGAAAAAAAACTATCCTATGTTCTTTCCCAGAATTCAAACTACCTCTGCACCAAATTTTATCTCAATCGGTTTAGCGGTTTAAGAATCTCCATACAAATTTTAACCTCCCATTTCCCCTCCTTAGGGGATGAATTTCGGGAAAAGAACTATCCTATGTCGTTTCACAGGATTCAAACTATCTTTGCACCAAATTTCACCTAAATCGGTTCAGCGGTTTAAGCGTGAAGAGGTAACAGACAGACAGACAGACAGAGACACACTTTCGCATTTATAATATTAGTAGTAGGATGGGAAAGTGTATGTGTGTGTTTGTTTGTCCGTCTTTCACGGCAAAACGGAGCGACGAATTGACGTGATTTTTTTAAGTGGAGATAGTTGAAGGGATGGAGAGTACTATACATAGGCTACTTTTGTCTCTTTCTAACCCCCACTTCCCTAAAATGGGGGGTGAAAGTTTGTATGGAGCTACGATATAAACGAATTCCACGCGGACGGAGCCTCTTGGACACTCAACGCGTCATTGCTTTAAATATCAGTGTGCGTGCCTCGCGTAACTTGGACGTGTATCCGAGCGTGCCGCGGGCAGAACGATGTAATTTAGTGAAGTAAATGTGCACCACATGTATTACGATTCTAGTACATCTGAGTCATCCACCACCGAGGCGATTTTCTCTTCTTTTTGGTAATAATTCGGTGAGGTAACTCGTGCATAAACGCAGCCGCGGCTGTCATCGTGTCCGACGCCATTTTGATCGACGCACAATGTCGGCTCGCCGCGAGCACGCCTGGCTCGCACGCGCATGTTTATGTGCACCAAATTGGCTCGTGAGTACCTCGCCACGCGGGGCGAGCATGCCTCAGGCTGAGCCGCTCAAATTCGTATGCAGCTTTTGGAGGAGATCAGTGACATACCGACTGCAGTGCCACCTACCGGGTCCTATTTTTTAAATTTAATTCAAGTATACAGAAAAAAGCACCTAGGGTCTCCGGACACACTACGGGACACAGTCAGCAACACCAAGGCACTCACAAACTTTCTGGAGGAGCCGGGGCGGTTAGAGTAGCGCTACCTCACCGATTCACGCAAAATAGGCACACTGGATGTGGACTTGCGGAAAACGCCCAGTATAACCAACTAACTTACACTGTAAGCTTTCAATGTATTATTGTGAATAAATAAATATAAATAAATATAAATAAATATATAAATATAACAGTACGAATATTTATATTTCACTGAATGAAATTAAAAAGTAGCACAGCAACGGTAAATGAAAGAGTTTAGAAATAAATCATACCTTTATATAAAGAGCATATTCTATTCTTTACTTCAGTCATACATATCTTGGCGATAAAGTGTGAAGTTTTTAAGAATACTAAAAGTACAGTAAAAAAAATAGCAAAATTATCAAAAACGTTTGTATTTGGTGGCTGATTAAGATAAAACTATAAGTGATATCGCTTTTGTATGTATAAATGGCTTATAGTAAATTTATCAAGGATTATTTTGTTTCTACATACTTTTTATGTATCTTGTACGGTTGTCTTGTAAAATAGAAAATACCGCGCTCCGGGACAATTTCATGGGCGCGGGGGAGGGGGGTGAAGTTCACCCCGGAGGAGGGGGGAGAGTAGATAAAATTAAACTTTGCTCTATAACCTACATATCCTGATAAAAGTTCTCCATTAAGTTCGCCGTCGAGCCGACACGAGCCGGTAACCCCGCTGCCTACGTCGGCGTCTGCGCCATACATTTTTATGTAGTTTTCTTATACTACAGTCCATGTACACGGCGGTCAGCGCGGGGTTACCGGCTCGTGTCGGCTCGACGGCGTTCTACGGCGGCTCGGGCGGAGCCTGCTTGCACGGCAGGTAGTGATCTCCTTTGCCTGCAGCTCTTCCGGTTCCAGCTCCTGATCCCAAATACGCCTGCTCATGTATCTCCTGGCACTGCTGGAACCGATCCACGGATAGTTGAAGTTCGATCCGCTGGCTCAACAACTCTTTGAACCAACATCCTGTTCAGTGCGCTGAGCTTTGAGGGTCTTGTTCGTCCTAACAACACACATGACCTCCTCTTCACTCTTATCCCTCTCCTGCAGGAGCTCTTCATTTAGATCTGTGGCCTCTGAGCTTTTTGTGAATGCATCTTTGAGCATGCATGGTTTTGGTGACTTGGACTGTAAACATAATGAAAATGTATGATATTTGGACATTATACCTTTATATAACAAGGGTGTCTAGCTGTGTAAGGCCGCGGAGCGTTTTAACCGCCACACTTTTATGTAACAATGTATTGCCGAATAAAACCTCATGGTGGCATTTACTTTTGTTTTCATTCAAAATTTGTCAGGGCCCTCCACGAAACCTATTTGCATTATGACAGAGCCGTCATCTCAGTACAATAAACGTCAATGATGACATAATTTGTACTGGGATAGACAGCTCTGTCATAACTCAAATAGGAATGCAAATACTCATAATTGAACTGAATCCTTTCTCACTGCACTATATGCTCACTGAAATACAAGCAAAACACACTTTTACTCTCTTAAACAGATTAAGTATAGTGCCTTGATTAAATATACGTATAAATTTAATATATCATAGTCGGTAGTAAGTCAATCTCATTACGATTTCATGATATATTCATGAATCATATAGATAATTGTTGATTACTTACAATTTCAACGCTGCCACCGAGTTTTCAGGGCCGAACTCCCTCAGCGAATCCGCCAATTCCTGCCACTGAAACCTCGTGCCACCGTACTCGCCGTTGGCAAAAAGCGCGTGCGTCGCCATGTACTCGCAAAGCCGGAGTGCAACGGCTGAAAACGTATTAATCACACAAATAAGTAAGACGACCAACGTTGAAATAATAAACTAACTTATTTTGTTTGTTACTTACACTTTTGGTTGCATTTTTCGCAAAATTTCGTCGTCATGTAAACTGAATTTAACTTATATACTGTATTAAACTGAGATAACCGGGAATAACGCTAGGAGGATGAAGAATTACTCTTATTTATGTTGATGTGATAGCGACGGAGTTCACGACGACGGTTTATTTTGCTGTCAATGTCAAGCCTTAGAAAAAGAAAGGGTCTCATCACACAAATGCAAAATACAATAAAAACCCAAATATTTTGAAAGTTAGTGAAGTATGAGTGAAGGTATAACATTTCTATTATCTCTCAGTTTGATGGCATTATAGTAAAACGTCCTATTTATGAGCAAGCAGTCATCCAATATTACCAACAAATGTATAAAAAAGGCTTTATGGCTAGAATTTTTGAAGCACGGCCAACTGTCACATTTCGTGACAATATGTCACATCGTCGACTGTTTAAATTTATCATACATGAAAACCATGTTCGGATGATGGATAAAATAAACAAATCGATACGATACGATAAGGAATTACGAGTGAAGCACCGCTAGAGGCGCTAGTGACGCGTGATGTCGCCAAAATTGAAAAATGTCAAATGTTGAATATGCTTCTGTTACGCTGGATTATTTATTTATTTAGAATAATATTTTGCTATACCTGCACATAATTATGGCAAATATGAGTTACGGATCAATGAAAGGCAGTGCTTTAAAAGCGAGGCCGAATTAAGCGAGCCGAAATACAGCTAATTCAGAGGTTAGTTTACTATTACCAACACATTTAATCAAAAGTATGCTTATTTACCGAGTTCACAGCTATGTTTCCTCTTTTTACAGACTTCAAGACTATGATAGAAATAACAATTTTATTGAGGCTAAGTGTGCTGCAGTTCAAAGAAAGGCCTATAATATGATGGATAAATGAAATGAAATCCAGTCTGAAAACACGAAAACATTAACATGTTGCATTGCCTTTGAGTTCGATAAAGGCAGTTCACGTGTTTTAATCAAGAATGAATTGGTAAGTTGATATTTACAGTGATTCTACTACCAAAAAATAGAATTGCTGTGTAATACTTTTTTCAGTCCCAAATGGTTAACCTGACATTCCTTGTAAAAAAACCAGGCAAGTTGAACATACTTACATTCTTTAGATAGCATATAAAGTAGGTAAATGTACTAGACTTTAAGTTCTAAGATTTTGGCTAAATACAATTTTTGTGTACCAAATTGTGTTACACAGTTTCAATACTAATTTTGATTAAACTGTAGAAGTTGGTGGTAAAAGAAAGCTATATTGTTACACTATCTTTGTGTTTCTGGCTGTCATACATGATTTCTTTGAAAGATTTACAGCGACAGAAACTTTTCACAATCTTATTTTTACTTAATATTTACTTTATTTTCTAAATATATTCAAGATGACTATTTACATTTAGATGTCACCTACTGATCCATAATAATATCATCATACAATGTGACGCATAATAAGTACCAATTAACTGAATAATTTCTTTATTTTTTTATTTGTATCTTCATTTTATTTAATATTATAAATTATTATATTTTTAATTTAAAATTAAATTAATAACAATCCTTTGCATCAAATATAAATAAACTCTTTTTGGTTATTATCTATGTAAGTTAATTTAATATTAGAAATATTTGTCTACTTGTGAAATATGTATCCATGTAGTCATATTTCACCGGTATTACTTGTAAAAAAATACGTATCATTAAAAACTTTGTGATTTAAATTATATTGGATATGGTAAGATATAAATATCCAGTCAACTGTGGATTAGTGAAATAAAACTAAAATTTATTTTGTCATTATAAATATAATGTAGCCGCTACTCTGTAGTTTATTTCGTATCTGTTTCTAGACTACTGTAATATTAATCAATTTGACTCCCATACCATGCAGTTTTATTGGACAAAGAGTGGCAAATAAGCATATGGCTGGTCTGGTGATAAGCAGACACTTTTATGGTTGGTTGCAACTTCAAAGGAATCCAAGATTGAATCCTTGATCGGTAAAGATTGAATTGAGGATCCTGTGTTAAGAGTATTTGTAAAAGTCAGTCTATTAATATTATTAAAAATGTACTTAACAATACTTTTATGTTTCAGAATGGTGGAAATGAAACCTAAATTTTAAGACACCTAAGCATTAAAATTAACTCAAATCTACTCAAGGGTGCCTGGACTGTGACTTGAAATGGATAAATCTGCGTTTGTACCTACTCTTACATTCTCTTTCTCATTTTGTAAATTGTATACCTATTGAGTTTATTTTGTACAATAGTCAAATTGAAATAAAAGTAATAAATCCAATGTGATCATTATATTGTGTATTTTTTAATACCATATCGTAGGCAAACAAGCATACGGCCCGCTTGGTGGTAAACGGGCATCGTAGCCTGTTGAAGCTTGAAAATTGCGTTGCCGATTCTCCTTCTATGTACTCGTATGTAGTTGTTCAAGAAAGGACATCAATAAATTTATTTTGTGTTTGTTTTGTAATACTGTGTTGTGTTGTGTCACGAATGTTAGATTCTTAAAATTCTTGAGAATATCTTTAAAAAATGGTTGTCAACGCCCAGTGTTTGAAGGTTGAGATGGTAGAGCGCGTTAGTATTGACTCGTTTTGTCCTCCATCTTGAACCTCACCTTTCAAACACTCCCTGCATATAGGTGGCATAATAAGTAAAGGAATCAATCAATTCAAATGAAACGGTATGGCTTATTCATGTATTTATGTAATTAGATTTTTGAACACGTGTGATGTTTTGAGTACCATCGGTTATAATCTTCTTTTCTTTCTTCACTAATAGATCTGAAAAGAAAATAAAATACAGGTCAATGAGTACTTAACCTGAAACACAATTACGCATGTTAATTCGGGTGGAGCCGCGCGCACATCTTTTGTCATTTATGAAATGATAATTATCTTATTTACCAAAGTAGGAATTCGAGTAGGTACAAGGTGTAACAGATAATGTCTGTTACCTCTTTACGCTTAAACCGCTGAATCGATTTAGATGAAATTTGGTATTGAGATTGTTTGAGTCCCGGGAAAGGACAAAAGATACTTTTTATCCCGGAAATCAGTCCATACGGGGATGAAAGTTTGTATGGAGATGCGTTATAAATGAGTTCTACGCGGACGGAGTCACGGGCAGAAGCTAGTTTAAGATATAAACAAGAATGACAAATATGTTTTAAGGAATGACTCTCTGATTCCCAAGTACATGATGATTGCAGTACCTAAGTACCTAGGTTTAATAAAATAATCACTGGCTACATTTGTATTACTTATACGCTAACGTTGTTCCCTACTCTAAACGCCATCCTCCGCTAGCGTTTTCCCCGTTGTACCCAAACGAGCCTCGGGTCCATACAATTTATCAATTACTCAAATAGCATTACTTACCTTACTCCTGATATGCAGCGAAATTTCTGATTTAGGAACTCCCAAGTACAAGGGCCAAGAGCTTTGTTGAAAGCTCCCTGATGAAATTTCACTAGTTTTTCAATAATAGGTGTGTTCAACAGACAATTTTGTGATTGATCAGTCACTAGAAAATCGAACATTCACTGGTAGTTTTGGTGAAAACCAAGTTTAAAATAGGTTATCGTTAATACCTCGGACGCATTTAGATAAAATAAACTAAGTTGAGACGTCAAATTACAACATTAACCACGTACCATGCTCTCATTTGTCATTATATCGCTGTCATATGTCATAGTTGGATAACTCCATTTTGACACGTGCAACCATGCTTTGAATCGGTAATTTGAGTGATTAAGTAGACAAATCACGTGACTTGTCATTTGTCACGCCGTGATAAGTGATAAAATGGCAACCATCTTAGGCCCGCTGGGTTTGAATCCCTGCAAAATTTGCAAATATTTGTGTCAGTGATGTACATAAATAACTGTTTCTGAGTCTTGGATGGTTTCTTTGTTTTTTATATTTATTTTTATTCTTTATTTATTTATATTGAATGTGCTAAGCCCGCCGACATCGCGAGTATGACTCACGATTAAGGATGCGTAATAGTTCGAAACATTTCGTACGATATTCGACCTCAAAAACGCGAGTGACCCGATTCATTATATTTTAATTAGATAGCAATCGTACTAATATTATAAAAGCGAAAGATTGGATGTTTGTTACTCAATTACGCTTAAACAGCTCAACCGATTTGCATGAAGGGACATTGCCGAATCCTGTAACGTTTCATTTGTGCCACAACCAAACAGGCCTCATAAAACTTGATTTTATTTTCTACCCAATCTGTGTTTATTATATAAGATAAGATATGATAGCCTTTATTTGCTGAGTTATTTTGTTACACTTCATTTACTACATGCATGCATTATATAACTTAAACTAATTATTTCCTTAATTATTATTTTAATATTTCATTTTTTCTATACATATTTGTTTTATCTTCCTAACTTCAGCTTGCCTCTCGGACATAGGCCTCTTCCCAAGCTTTCCATTTTGTTCTGTCTTTAGCCTCCCTTCTCCATATTGTTCCTGCTTTCTTTTTAATATCGTCTTCCCATCTCATTATTGGTCTTTCATTTCAACTTTTTGATGCACCGTGTTATATCAGCCACTTTGGTTTTCTTCCTAATTTTTGTTAAGGACACCTTGTTCTTCCTTTTTATGTTAAGCATGCTGCGCTCCATGCTTTGTTGGCATACTTTCAGCTTCTGAGTATTTCTTTGTGTGAGGGCCCATGTTTGGCTCCCATATGTGGCACAGGGAAGTATGCACCTGTTGTATACTTTGCTTTTTAGTGTTTGTGGGAAATGCTTGTTTTTCATTACCTCTTGGAGGGACCAATATCACTTCCATGCACTTGTTACTCTTTGGTCTATTTCTTTATTCATCTGCAGTGTTGGGAAGATAATCTGTCCGAGATATGTGTATTTATTATATAGCTACCAGGGAAATGTGATATCAAGTAAAAAAGTAATTTACTACCAATGACAGCTTCCGGCGCCGCCATTGCAAACATCGTCTCATGAACGATTGTCAGTCATAATCAGGCCTCGGATTATTTTTCGCATGGTAAGATGAAAGAAAACTATGGAGTCGATATTAAAACTAAACTTTAACTCATATTCATACACATACTCACTAATTTTCTTATTCCCGTAATACTTTTGTCCCTTATGCAGGTTGACAGATAGAAAATGTTAATCGAAAATTAATCTTGCTTAATGTAATTAAAATGAATTTATGTAGTATGATTTGGCAAGTGTTAAGCCTTTCGCTTGGTAAAGGGTTACATTTACCCTGTAACTATATCAAATTAGTTACTATTTTGTTTTGTTCAGACTACTTTGTTGCGGTAAACGTAATGCCAGGTACTAGCCGCTTTATCAAAAATCATGTGCGTGTCAATGTCATGTCAATCTTTCACAACACGACGTGTCACTTAATTATTTATTGCAATTGGTGCTTGCAATTATTACGTGAACAAATATGTCTGATCCGCAAGTTTCTGCAATTTCGTTCTTAATTAAATGAATGAGTATGAGTATGAATATAAATAACAATTTAATTTTAATATCGATTCCATAGTTTTCTTTCATCTTACCATGGAAAAATAATCCGAGGCCTGGTCATAATATTCACAACCTATTCCAATCCACCTCACCATTCAACTAAAATATGTATAACAATTCCGAGAGTCAAATCAACTATGCGTGTTTGGAGGTCAGACTTGCACTGGTTTTGCCTTGATGTGAATTGTCGGCAAACGTAGTCAATACCATAGACCTGGAGATACTGACACAATTTTTCCGCTAATTTGTACAGAAAAATGGTTTTCCCAAAGTATGACGTCACAAACTAATATCTCAAATTATTCTAGTTTATACATGTTTATTCAAGGACAGGGGGAATTTCACACAAATGGAAAGCCAATTTATGAAAGTTAGTAACATAAGTTTCTAAAAAATCACGCCGTTAGTCTGCGAATGTCAAAAAACGTTTTGTATGGTAAGCGGTGGTCAGGGGTCTAATTACATAATGAAGAAACGACAAATGATGGTCATAGCGTTGGTACCGGCGGCCCAATCGCTTTCGTTAATCGAACGTGTCGGATAAATTACGAAAGTCGAACGATTTGTTACACAAAAATTCTTGTATTTGTGTAACAAATCGTTCGACTTTCGATGTCTTATCGACAGCGATAAGTGATAAAATGTCAACAATGCTACACGCACTGAAGGGTCGCCATAATTGTATGACTAACTCCCGGTCTATTAGCCCAGCTTAGGACAGAAATGTCACAGTCGTTGCCAATCTCAAAATAAGTATTCCTACATATTGTAACTAAATAGGTTGGTAAATATCATTTAACATGTCAAAACCGTTGGTAAACAAAAACATTTATAACCTCTCAATAACGTAATTAATTTCAAATATCTACGTTTTCCCTGTATAATTAAAGAAAAGACTTGTAGTGTAGTTTAGTATGTGTAGTTTATTGTCCTCAAAATAGACTAGGTAGGTACATCCATGGAATAAATAGTTTTGTTTTGGTACAAACGGACTATGGATGCGCGGAAATGTCCTTTACAGCACATATGGTGCTACTTTCCCGCACTAGTGCGGAAAAGAGCACTTTTCGTGCATATGTCGAAACTTTAAAGAGCCATATGTACAGTAAAACGTTTTACGATACACGTAAATAACTACTTGCAGATAGATAGTTTATAGTTTATAGCGCGTTGATGTGCGTGTACGTGAGCTTGACAGTTGTGTTTTGGGACGGCTCTAATCATTTTAACACGGAATAAAATTTCTGTTGACATAAAAATTTACAAATGAAATATTCTCCATGTGAAAATTTATCCCAAACGGTAGTTGATGCCGATTTGAAAAACTCAACATTGATAGAGAACACGTTTAATAGTCCCAGTAGCCTCCCGAGCATGTCTACTATAGATAACTCATTAACTGTTGAAATGAAGCTTCAAATAGAAGAATTGAGTACAGAGCTATCTTGCGCCCACGCAGAAGTTGCTAGGCTAAACAGCGAGAATAGCATAAAACAACAACAAATTGATAAGTTACTTAATAAAATAAATGTATACACTCAGTTGCTGAACAAAGATCCCAAAAACACTTCACGAGCAAGATTGGCTGGAGACAGCCTGATAATGCAAAATATCACTACTGATACACAGATCTATGAAAGAAAAATAAAAAAGTTAGAGAATGAAATTATAACATTAAATAATAATAAAAAAAAAATCAAATAAAGTTAACCCGTCAGGTGTCAGACCTCCCGTAGCAAAATATACCCGAAATGTCCCATACAAACAAGAAACGGCCGAATTTCCGCTGGAGATGGGAATTCTACCTACCCTAGAATAATCTATATGTGATGCCTTATATATCGTTAGAGAGCTAGATAAATTTGGAATTCGGCACAATATGTTATAATAGCTGCACTTACTTGTAGTGAGAGGTATATTTATTTATATTCCAAGATGTTCGTTTTCCGTCACATCCGTCACAAAGCATTCACAATTTTCACTCAATTTATAACCACATATCACGTTTTACATACACTAAAATGATACTGGCTAGTTTATGCGTCAATTTTACGTAAATTCACTACTAAAATCCTAATAATTACTTCACAACAAATATTTATTTACGCGCACGTTCGCGCACGTTACAAACTTGTGCCTCGGCAAAATGCAACTGTCATGGCGGACAGTCGTAAGTACTGAGCACTGGTTGAACAAAATCACAAATTAATCTAAATTCACAAGACCTTACCTTACCTTATATGAAATGAAATCCTGAGAAAATGTGCTATAAAACTATTATTAGTTCGTAAGGTTTCAAACAATTGAACAGGAAACAAATGAATTACGACGGCCATCATTGCAAAATTATTGCGTCATTCAAAATTGAGGACTTTTTTCACTAGGAAACAATGTCGTACGGCTAAATTTAACATTAAAAACAAAAACCTTATTTAATTGCCTGTAATTTGATATAAAATACATGATATAAACAGTTATCGTTTAAAATATTTCGACATATTTATGCCCGGTTCACACACAGCACTTTCTCACCAAATGCAAGTGATTTTCGACATGGCGGGCGAATTCCGCCAATGCAGAGAATAAAATACTTGAGAAAACCCAAATACCCCGAGCGACACCAATAAAAACTACGATGAACGAATCGACCAAAAAGAAACCAAGGCTTTTACTTTTATCTGACTTTCATGGAGCTGATCTTCTGCTACCTCTGTCTAAAATCAGGAAGAATGAGTATGATTTTACGGCCGATATCATTCAATACGGAACCACCCACCGTGTCCTTCAAAATGTACAAAAGAAAACCAACTTTGGAAAGAGTGACTGTTTGGTCATCATGTGTGGCTGGGGCGACTACAACATTACACCATTAAATCGAGTTATAAATGAATTGGAAGAGACGGTAAAAGTTTGTTCTCATACAAATATAATTATTTGTAACATTCCTCATAGTTTGAATAAATATGCCGGGGATTATAACTATTTTGTAAGTAGATTCAACTCAATGTTGCATAAAAAATTCGAAATGTTTTCTCATGTATGGCTCCAATCACCTAATGGTGTATATTTCGATATGGGTGACTACTTCTCAAAGAGACACCAATTAAATCATAGAGGCAAATACAAATTAGCTCATAGCTTAAATAATGTTCTTATCAGTGTAAACAAAGCATTCTACAATGGGCTAATTTTTTTATGTACAAGCCATCCCAACCATCCATTGACCGATCTTTAAATAAAATCGAAAGTGATTTTATTATGTACAACTATATTGATGTACTACACCAAAATATCAATGGATTAATAAATCAATCTGATCTGCTAAGTGTACACCTACAGGAGTTAATGGATTTGGGCAAAAAAGTCGATGTTATTTGTGTCACAGAGCACAACATGCAGCCAGGTGATGAATCTCATTTGGCCATTCCTAATTTTAAGTTAGCATTATTTTACTCAAGAAATAATAGGAATGGTGGATCCTGTATTTTGGTTAGAAATATTCACAAGTATCTTAAGTGGGACGAATGTAATAGTATTTCTATACCAACCAAATGTAATGGAATGCGCAGGAGTGGAATTAATTGACCACAAAATTGTTATTATATGTATATACCGTGTTCCGAATATAACCACATATTTCATTGAAACGTTTTTAAGTAAATTAAGTCATACCTTAGATCAATTTTGCTACAGTAAGAGAAAAATAATAATATGCGGTGATTTCAACATTGACCTATTGAAGAAAATTTTAAAAATTTGCTAGCTAGTTATAATCTAAAAATAGGAATACTGCACCCTACGCGACCAGTTAGTAACACCTGCATAGATAATATTTTACACAATGTAAGAGGAAGTAAATTTGAAATTTTGGAATTGGCTCTTTCTGATCATACGGCTCAATTAATGAGATGTCCGGTTAAAAAAACCTGCGCACTCTAACACTGGTTTATTAAAAAAAGAGATTATGCCAATGAAAATATTGAGAAATTTACGTACTACCTGCAACAGCTTAGCTTCAATAATGCGTACATGGCAAATAACCCAAACGACGCTTATGACAATTTTATAGCCAATTTCTAGCTCTTCTACGATTTATGTTTTCCACTTAAGAGGGTAAAAGTGACATTACTAAAAAAACCTAAATGGGTTACCAGAGGTATACGTATCGTAATTATAGGAATTATTATTTATTAATTATTGTGACATTTATAATAAATTTAATAAATTTAATTTCTGAATAATGTGAATTTTTATCTTTTTATAATATCCGAATTTTTATACTTTTTGTTATTTCATTATATATTGATTATTACTTAAATTATAAGTTATTTCATTGCTGTGCCCTTACAGGGTTCATGTTGAACTGTATGTTGAATTGAAGAACTGTATACTAACATGAGTGCAATCAATTATTTGATATTTAGCCCTGGATTAAAATATAAAATCGTTTTATCCCGGGTCTACGCAGACGAAGTCGCGGGCGGAAGCTAGTTTATCTACGACGACATCGACAAATTTATCAACTGCATAAAAAAAATAACACCGTTCTCTACTCCATTAGTCCTGTTCCTTATGTCATTTGCACTCGATCGTCCAACGTCCAATCCATTTTAATAAGGTAACCGTCCCGTTACTGTAGCGGGGGAGTGTTGCAATTAACTAGTTTCGAGCATTTAAAAAGTTGAATTAATACGTCTACGTACTTAAACCATAAGATATTCTCATTATTTTACTTCGCATCAAGTAGATTACGCAAGGATTCTGTACCATGATTCAAGGCTTTATTCACAACCGTTTGTCAAACCTTTTTTAGCTATAGTACCGTTCAAAATCGTTTATCTTCATCAGACTTTTGACACTGAATCATCTCGTTTTAGTTAACAGAGGTTTGATAAGTTTTATTAAGATATGAACACTGATTTATTGTTGTAAAGAGACAGAGCATTTATATTATATACTAACTCAAAAGAAAATAGGGACCACAATTTTGGTGATCGTTGCGTGAAAATTATTATTAAACAGTAATATATCTTTTTCCCAGTGATTATACTTAAACGACGGCATGAAAGAGATTCCGAAGGATGCGGGACATCATTAATTAACCACATCAATTAGTTAATGTCTAATAATTAGCAATAAAAAAAAATGTAAGTGGCCCTTATTTTGTTTTGAGCAGTATAGATAAATAATACTCAGTGCCAATCGTTGCCCGCTCACCGCTTTGCAAGTCAATGCCCTCCCTTTTAACCGCTTAGGTCCAGACGTAAATCTGTCTAGCTAGGCTAAGTATTGCGTTCGATAAGTTAGTTTTTATTTATGTTACGACGGTGGTAAACAAGCGTACTCCCTGTGACGCTGACGCTTGCTCCGTGGGACTCATAAGCGCGTACCCTTTATTAATTAGAAAATTTGTTGGGTTTTCAGCTCAAAATGAATGCAAGTACCTCAAACACAATAGAGGACCGGTGAGCTAGGGAGCTAAGCTCTGAATAATGAAGGTATTAATATAAATACAAGACAGAAAATCAGGACAACTAAGGCCAATAAATAACCCTTTTCATTCTAGGAGGAGCCAAATGTTTACTTAAGAAGCCTGCTGTTCGATTGCGTAATTATTACAACGTACTTTAGAATAACTGAACTGACATTTGCCCGTACAAAAAATTATATTTAGATTTAACTGACGTACGATACGCAATCGACCAGCTGGACTGCGTTTACCTGTAGTATGCTCTGTCGGCGCTCTACTCCTATGAGATGCGGGGTCGCAGCGGGTGCGGGGTGCACCGCGGGCATCGAGGCGGGAGGTGACGTGGGCGACATTACGTCCACCTTGCGACATCTGACGCCGCTGCCCTCCCAGGCCGCCACCGTGCCGCACGACCCCTTGTCACCGTTGAGACGCTAAAACAAACCAGACACGTTCGTATAGTACATACGCACAGAAAGTTTACTGTCTAACAAACCCGATGTTTGAATTGCTCTTTAAAGCTGCTAGGGTTGTCAAGTTTGCGCGTCAAAAGCGTCGGCCAGCAACATTGTTATGCGCTAAGGTGAAGAACAAGTATAGACTGGGATTGGGTAAATTATCTGTGTAGCGACAAGTGAACACGACGACGACAAAGACGACGAAATGAAGCTGTTGAAGGCCTGTCTCACATATTTATAAGCCATTGCATGCTTTTAAAATATACTAACAACTCTCACAAGTTCTTAACTGATAGTCACAGAAAAGAAAAATCACAACCCGCTTTAAGAATAATGAACACGCAGACATATCTTACTTTTACTAAATGCTGTTGTTAGAGATGTAAACTGTATAAATGTAGTGGCCGTAAATCACAAATACGAAAGTTCATAACATAAGTATTGGGACCAATATTCGTCGGGTAAAAACGTACCACTGGTATAATCCTAGGCAGCGACTCTTGCGCCTTGTTTTTGTTCATTTGATACTGTTTGTCCAATACTTTCACCACCACGAACTCCCCCAGTGCCGCAAAAACAAACATCATGCAGCCTGCCATCCACAAGTCAAGTGCCTGAAAATTATGAATTAATTATTCAAAGGGGCAGAGAAAGAAAATCTTAAATGTAATGAAAAAACACTGGTGAAGAGCACTTAAGTGCGAGATTTTCCTGTTACGGAGGCCCATGCCTGAATTGCCCCTTGTTTTTAAACAAATACTTTTACGTTAAAAAAGGAGGGAATTCAACATAGCAGTCAGGATGGCAACAGCAAGGTCAATCTGTGCCGGGACTTACATTTATGCGCAAACAGTTAACGGTCCGGAAATCGAATCTGGTAGGTACCTTTGTTTTACCGTACCAACCTGGCACCAACCTGGCAACTTTTATATCGTGTCCTGTTTGGATACTCCTTCACATCCACTTTGTAATTAAATGTTGATATCCCCGCTATAAAGAACTGAATACTATATTAAAATCTTCCGCAGACGAATTATTCAGTGAACTTAGGTTAACTAAAGTTACCTTCACATAAGCAACTGGAGGTATGTCAGCTCGAAGACCAGTGAACATGGTCACCAACGTCAGCATGCAGGTGACCAGCAAGGTCACGCGGCCAGGAATGGCGTCCAGGTCCAGCCAGAAGCTAAACCAGGACAGCATGACCACGAGGGAAGATGGAGCGAATGTCTGGATGAGATGATGGCCAATCTGCCTCTCGAATCTGAAGTAGACCACCAGCCTCGAGTAGTTACCTGGAAAAAAAATCCTTAAATATTTCAAATTTTCTAGTATTTGATAATCATTTTTATAGAATATCTTATCAACAGATCTCAATTCGTGTTTACATTATAAATAAAGTATAAGTTCCTTGTGAACACACAAAAATAACAACCCTAAAAGTCCGATAGCATCATTATTCCGAAATTTCGGCCATTTTCCGCTAAAAAAATATTTTATTTGCATAGAATAATACAGACTGTTAATAGGGCACCCTTTACAATACCCTTTACCCTTTATAAATGAAAGATTTTCCATTGTGCACACTTAATCAAAATCATAATCTATATATATAAAACTCTACGTTACTAATCTATTGACAGACAGCGCACAGCCTAAACTATATAAACTAACGATATAAGCTAACGATATAAGCATGAAATTTGGAATATATCTGGGGGCACGGCAGTGCCCCCGCCAAGTCGAGCAAAACAGCGAGCGGCACGGCCGTACCATCCTTTTCTCGAAGCAGTTCAGGCCATTTTCGACCCCCCTATAACTTCGTTGTGGATAAAACTAGAAGCCTGAATTTTCAGTAACCAAGGACGCATTGTATACTCGTAACCACGATATATTTCAAATTTCATTCAATTTGAACCGGTGGTTTAAGAATTATAAGTAGTCAAAGTTTCTTAATTTTGTCACTCACTGACTCACCGATCATCAAAAGCCTAAGGCACTTCTAGCAGATATAGAAGCTTCAAATTTAGAATACAATTAGTGTTTTGTGTATAAATAAATCAAGACAAAAAAAATTGCAATTTCACTCCAGTTTTCTAGATACACCAACTGCATAAATTAAGAATAAATAAAAGAAAGAAAGAAAATAAAAATAATAAGAATGCCTGAGACTTGGTACTACGAAATATCTCACAACTTTTTACGGTGGAAGAGTTTCGAGACTTGGCCTCTTTTTTACATGGAATGTTTTTGATGGGTATTCTTTACAGTACGTGGACGTGTGCTAAGAAAGGATTTTTCGAAATTCAACCCTTAAGGGGGTGAAATAGGGGTCGAACCGTTGTATGGAAATCGTTCATTTTGAAAGTTATAGACTTGAATCTTTGTATGAAAGTTTCTTACTAAAAAGCCAAACAAATGATTTACATTGCTATAAAAAATCATCCCCTAAGGGGGTTAAAAAAGAGTTGAAAGTTTGTATGGGAATCATGTCGTTTTTAGTTAGACGTTTAAAACTTTGACCACAAGCTCCTAATGTACAGTCAAAAACATTAAAAACGGATATTTTTCTAATTCATCCCTAGGGTTCAAGATAGGGGTTGAAAGTACACATACGAGTACCTAAGTAATGTGTGATTTTTAATATTAAACTGTGGCTAGACACATGAACGCAGGACAGCAGGTTTCTTTTATAATATGTAGATCTATTTGCCCCCTAAAGGGGTGAAATAAGGGGGTAAGGGGGCTTAGTCAAAATAATTTATTCTCTAACACCGTTAAATGCGGACGGTGTATGGAGATGGAAAGTTCTCCGTCTTTTAGCATTAGATAAGTTTGCTTTCAAAACTATACAGGTAGCCCGAACTAACGTGAGTAAAACTACTCGACGGATTTAAGCAAAAATTTCCAGTCATGTAGCTTTCTTTAATAGGTACCTACATTATGAAAAAATATACAATTTAAGTAGAAACATTTGTTGATGATTCTTAAGATACTATATTTGTAAAAACGGAGTTTTCAATTGAAATTTTGCAATTTAAACTAATGAACTCATCGCACTGTTACCTTTTACGCTTAAACCGTCAACGGATTTAGATGAAATTTTTCGTACAGATGAGTTGAGACCTTTGGAAGGATATTGGATAGTTTTTATATCAGAAATCATCCCTTAAGATGGTAGAATTTTGTTTGGGTCGGCGATAATTGAGGTTCTGCCCGCAATAATTTAATAGCAATCAAGTTCTACGCGGACGAAGTCGCGGGCAACAGCTAGTACGGTATATGATCAAAGTTTGTATGAAACGTCAAAAACGGTGCGATAGTTAGGAATTTGTTGGGATTAGGTACTTGCCTGTGATGTCGCAATCAAACTACGTCCTTATTTTTAGTTTTTTATGGTTTTAAAAAAAAATTCTCTGTTGTTAAACACCCTAATAAAATAGGTAGGTACGAACGCGGAGGTCGGCACAAGTATACCTACGCTACCTTGAAAACACTGAACAAGTTACAACCCCAAATCAATTGCGCCAATCATTTTATATTTTTTACGTGGGTTAGTTTGATTGATATTCTATCTCGAAAAGTTAAAAATACCTTTAGCGGAAAGTAGATTTCGAAATTATGTAATTCGTAAAAATCGCTGACAAAAATGTACTTTTAGACAAATGAGCCTAAGGAATAAGATAGTTTTAGTGTTTTGGCCTGAGTGTACGCCCCGCTCAGAGCGGGGAGTGGAACGTTCATAAAACAAATGCAATTTTATATGGACGCTCCACGCCCCGCACATAGCGGGGATTAGAACGTCCATAAAACAAATGCAATTTATATGGACGCTCCACGCCCCGCTCAGAGCGGGGATGGGAACGTCCATAAAACAAATGCAATTTATATGGACGCTCCACGCCTCGCTCTGAGCGGAGCTTGCACTCAGGCCAAAACACTAAGTGTATCTTACATCTTTGCTTACCATCCTTGTCGATCATGTAACCGTTGGTTTCCTCAAGTCGCAAAGGCTCCCCGATGTGGTACTGCAGCAGCTTAAGCTCCGGGTTGATAGTGACTCCTGCTTCGCTCCAGCGGAATCTCACTTTTTGATTACTGTACGAAACTGAAACATTTATTAAATTGGGCTAAGGTTAAGTTCTTCGTTAACTTGTACTGAGTTATCTATGGCATGACAGTGGCTAAATGATAAAACCCACCCTAGGTGCCATTAATGATATGATATACAAGGCAATAAATGGTGAATTAGTTAATATCGGACAATATTTTGACTATAGTTTTCTATAAATCTTCTAAAGTTTATCCACTAGTCTTATTTGAGTAACATTACAAATATCCGAGTGCTCGACGCTGTAGTGTAATTATGGCATGGGCCATCTATGTCAAAGCAATATGGGTTAAATTTGAACTAAGACGATTTTTCTTCATTCAAATTTAAGCCATGTCACTTTGACATAGTGCCCAATACCCATGACACTAGTACAGCACCACCAAGTGAACTGTAAAATCAAAGGTTTTAATAACTAAAGTACAATAAAAAAATGATGTAATGCAAACAATTTATTACTGGTTCGTAGGGGAACAAAGGGGAATTGAAAATAGTTTATTTCGAACGCCTTTTTTTGAACTGTTACTTTTGTAATTAGCCTACTTAATAACGATTATGTAATTATTTAAAATAAACTCATATAAAAATTGAGACACAACCTAGTTATCCGTTACCGTATGGGGGAGTTGAGATCATGCCGTGGTAAATGGGAATGGCAGAGATTTTCGATTAGGTACCTATATCTCTGTCCTGGTTCTTTTTCCGCGAAGCGGCGCGAAAACATCGTGTGGAAACCGGTCAGTCCCAATAAGGTCTAGTTTTCCCTCTGACTTAGAAGGTCGGATGGTAGTCGCTTTCGTAAAACTAGTGCCCACGCTAAAACATGCCCCGGGCTCGGAAGGGCACTACCGGGAAAACACTAGGAGTATAATGATGATCCCTATTCTGGTTTTTTTTTCTAATTTGAGACATACACAACAATTTGTATAAACAAAATACAGAATACAATATACAAGATTTATTTCTTCGTATGCCATTCATTAACTACAGATTTGCTTTACTCAATACACAAGATAATAACGACATATGCAGTCTTTAGACCCAGAAAATTGATGTAAACATCTATTATAGCACACGATAAAAATTATAACGGAAGTTTAAAAAGTGCGCGCATGCGTGGCTTCTCAGTCTGATAGTAGCTTACGTACCTATCTGAGGGACACACAAATTTTATAAATGAATGGGCTTTCTTTGGGTATACTCACAGCTTTCGATGTAAATTGGACAGGACTGTATGTCCATAGGATAGAGTTGAAATTCCATCTGGCAGGCTATGATGGCATGCATCCTTGCCGCGTAGCGCACCGTCTGGTTTCGGTACAGCGTCACGGAGGAGAACTTGTGTGTTAGCTCTGCTATTTCTGAAAGTCAACAGTTCAAATGTTATTTTTTTGTTAATTATTGAAATTTCTTCAGTTAATCTCTAGAATCGCAGCATGAAATTCAAAATAAGGGTAATATAATATAATATTTTCGAAAAATCTTCTAACTTGGTTACTTGCAGTAAATTCATGAAATAATCATGAAGTAGAACAGAACAATTTATGAATAAAAAATTTCGTATGCCTACTGTCTATTGTTTTGGTGTTTGTTAATACAATAGGTACAAAAAAAACTCATTTGCCACTATTACTTAGTTAAAACTGAATAATACAAGGATCGCCCTTAATTATTCCTCAACTGGCTCAACAAACTTTTGGTTTGAAAATACATTGACATAATATATGTTTTGCATGGATCATCCAATACATTAGTAAAATAATTTATGATGGGTCCTGGGGTTAGTATACTTCAAAAGTTTATTATCAGCCTCCTAGCATTTTCCCGATTTAGCGTCGGCACAGATTTTGTGAAAGCGACTGCCATCTGCCCTTCTCTCCTCTTGAAGTAGACGGGTTCCTCACGATGGTTCCCACCGAAAAGCTACTGATAAATGTCAAATGATTTTTGGTACATAAGATTTTTTTTTAAAAGGTTAACGGTCGTACGCCGGGGTTCGAACCCACAATTACAATTGAAGATCCTTGCCGCTTGGCTGTACCTACTCGTACAGTGGCTATAATATACGGCAAGAGATGAAATAGGAAAAATAATAGACATAACGTAAATTGATTAGTTTATTAACGCTATTATTTGTGCGTAATTAATAGGTATTAGTTCTTTTTGTTTAAACCAATCGATTAAAAAAAAAACGTTTTATCAATTTTAGACCAAATTAAACCTTCAGGAGAAATAAACACTTAGTATAAATTAGCACGATCCTTGCATTCCCAGCCTCAAGGGTACCCTGAGTATTTCTATACTATTTTCACCAATTAAAAAATATTGCAGATACATGAGCACAAAAAAATCACTTGTAATTTTCGTACATTTTTAGTATGGAATTAAAAAAAGGATACGATAGAAGGTACACCTTGTATGAATCACTGTTTCGTGATTTGAAAAAACTATTTTGCAAACTTAAGTCAATTTTCCAAAAAAAGTGAAGGTGCTAAATGATTTCTAATAGTTTTTGTAAAAATTGACCCAAAATTGAGCTCCGTTGTAAATAAATGAATGGAGGTGTTGTTGTATTTTGTTATAACGCAGAAATGTTATTAACATATATATATTAATATTTATGTAATCGTATGTTACGCTACACCAAAATATAATAAACCTTTAAACAAGTTTTGTATTTAAACAATGTAATAAAAAGTGCACTCATTTGATGGTTAAAACTAATTTGGTACTAGAAGAAAATCTGTGGTAACTAATTTTCTAACTGAGTGTCCACCGAATTAAAACGAGCTCGTACTAAATGTTGAAATTAATAAAATAAGATTTTATTTTTATATTAAGATACGATTTTTGCAAACACAAGAAAATAAGATTACAAAACTACTGCGTTAATTATTGAGTTCTTGGTTCTTTTTCTTTTGTCTTATTTTTGGAATGGATTATCTACAAGTGGACTCTCAGTCAGTAATCAATTAGTGTGGAAGCACAATATTGTAGTCATACATGTGAGTCCATACAGACTACTCGGTCTACTACAAAATGTGTAATAGACTAAGAGCCATATTCATAAAAAAATAATTGAAGTTGAATATTTCATTCATAATCGAGCGCATCTTAAAGAGTAGGTATTTAGGTACATCAAAGAGTTGAAAGGCTATAGCCGTGTAAGGGAACAAGAAATGCCCCTGGACTTAATCTTAATCGTTGGCTACGAATATAATTATCCTACTTTCACGAAAACTGTCAATAATTATGACATAAAACTTGGCAGATTCATAATTAGCATTACGTCATATCAGCCGAAAGATGTCCACTGCTGGGCATAGGCCTCCCCCAAAGAGTGCCAAAGTGACCGGCCCTGTGCCACCCGCTTCCAGCGGACTCCCGCAACCTTTACCAGGTCATCAGTCCACCTTGTGGGGGGCCTACTCACGCCGCGCCTTCCGGTACGTGGTCGCCACTCGAGAACCTTTCCGCCCCAACGGCCATCGGTTCTACGTGCTATGTGTCTCATCCACTGCAACGACCAATACATAGGATATATTCATTGGCTATTAAGTCCAGCGGCATGTTCTGTTCTCTTACACATAGCCTTTGTGATTATTAATTTAATAAATGTTGTTTCATGATTTTGCGAAATATAGGCCGCTATTTATGTCCCACTGTTTACGATCAGTAATAAAGGTTATATTAATTTGTGCCGTCCAATTAATTTCGAGACGACCTCTAAACAATTAATAATTCTAGGTAGGTATTTTATTATTAAAAGAAAGATTATGTATAGTAGGGCAGTTTCAGGTGATAATGTGGACACGCTGGACAAAAGCACCAATTTTTTTTCAGGTACTTGTAAAGTCCATAGCTTTAAGTTTTTGATAGGAACCAACTCCTCCGCCGGCCATCTTTAATTTTATGGCGGCAATTTTGAATTTGTACGAGCCAATTGTACGAGCACTCTGCCCCACTAGTAGTAGGTTTAAACAGTTGAAATTTGGGGCGCACGATTATGAATAATGTCTTGTGCAGTATACTAGGCGCTCGAAAGGAATCCATATAATTTTACCAGCATATAGCTGATTATATTATTTTATATAAATAAAATGTAATAAAGTAAATTTGATTCGGCTTAGTATTACGAGTATATTGTCCCTCTTATAAAAAACGTTGCCAGCTTGTTCTAAATTAAATATATTCGTAATGGACTAGCAAAATTATATTGTGTATGAAAATATTTCAAGATTTGAAAGATTTTTATGGAACATATAAACAAGCATACTTAGAACAAAAAGATCGTAACCAGCTGCTTTAGTATTAAACTGTGCCGCAGCTATTTACGCCCACGTTGGGACATAGGGAGAGTTATGTTCAAAACATACGTAATTGGGCCTAGATTCATATGTATTTATATTTTTTTCTACTCCTTACGACACCATGAATAAAATGAATAGTATTCCTCCTGAGCACCTTGTAATATAATAACGTGTATTTATATAACTTTTTATGAATCAGGACATTAAAAGACGTGGTTTACTTTTATCAATGAATTATACTCTAAAATAAACAACGTCCTTTATGTAGTGTGAAAAGTCTGTGCGATTTAACGTGACGCCATTTCAATTTAGTCTTGAATTTTATATTATGCTTTTAATTTTACTGCCAATACTTATTACAATGTAGGTAATTATAGGATGTATATGAAAAAAAAGACCGGGAGTGCCGGCAGAAGTGAAAACTTGAATAATTTTAATATTGCAAAAAAAAAAAACCCCTCCCCCGCAATCGCACCCCACTCCGCTACGTCGTACCTAAAATCTGTTGGATAGGATAATCAGTACGAGTAGTCTCCGAGGTTAAAGGCTATTTAAAAGGCGTCACGTTAAAAGCACAAGAGAACAAGCGGTTTGTAGGGTTTTAGACAATACAGTGTTTCCAATCTCTATAGCTTAAGGGGGAACATTACCAGACGACTGATGACGGTAGTGTATAGCTCCTCCTAAAATTTTACAAACCCGATTATGTTTTTTTAATTTATTTTTCTGGTAGGTTGGATTTCCACGAGTATTTTGTTTAAGGCATTGAGTTAGGCGACATCCAATGTTGTTAGTTGTAGAAAACTTTAGTTATATATCCATAGGTTTGTGTGAAAACTAAACATTAAGTTCTCAAACAAATAATATATTTACCAAAGCTAGTGAAACAAGGCAGGATTCGACCAAACCACAATAAGATTACGTCATTTAATATGGAGGTTACGTCACAAACAATTATCTCGAATCTGGGAATTAAATTATGTTCTGGTTTATTCGAATAGACACAACACAAATAGAGACTATAAAGGAACGACCCCTTAACACACAGCTTAATTTTAAGCGAGTTTAACAGTACAATGTCGATTCGGTGTTAAAGCCCCTTTAGTTTTTCGGCAGACAAACAAATATTTTTTTATGATTGTCATTAAAAGCAAGTATAACTTATTAAAATTACTTCGATTGGGAGCTTTTTTACGCTGAGAGAACATAATAATTTAAATTAGTAAACCCGCCTCCCTCCACCTATCAAATAAAATACAAGTAATGCGCTATCGAACGCGAATAGCCACTTACTTTCGCTTTAGCGAACATGATTCTGAACCAGATGGATAAAAAATTGTTCGTCATCCCGATTTTCCCGGTAGTGCCCCCTACCCTTCGTTGTTATCGCTGAAATCCATCAGGATCAAATAAAAGAAGTTACATGTCAGCCGTGAGTTTCTAATAGTTCTTCTGAGCTGTAAGTTTGTTTTTGTTTTCAATAACGTTACCTCCTAATTCGACAATGCGTGTACTATTTTGTACGCTGTAGAGGAGGAGGTATAAGTAGTGTTATGTTTTGATATCTATTTAATCCTATTGATCCTTTATAGTGGCAACACCTATACACTTTACGTATAAACTTTTAATCCTCTGTGTCAACTTCTTGGTTTTTGGATTCTTATAGAGGAATAAATCACTTTCATTCTGCTCTCCATACAAAGTGGTTGTTTTACTGAAAACACAATAAATAAGTAGGAATACTTTCGGGAACATTGTATGACGAGTAGGTATCTCGGGTTCATTATTGTCTTGCAGAAACTTTTTTGACATGTATTTGATTTGCATAATGATACTTAGTAACGCAGAAGTAACGTTTGGCAGAAACACCTTATGCAGAGTATACTATATCATAAATAATTTCGCAGATTTTAATAATATAGAATCTTATATTGGCATAATGTTGATGAGCATAAAGTCTTCTAAACGAATTGTACTTTCGCCGATATTTTTTTGCATAATGATAACACCAACACACGGGATGACAGACGGACATGGCGAAACTATAAGGGTTCCTTGTTACCTACGGAACCCTATGTCTGGGACATAGGTTTATTTAATAAAACTGAGTTTTACCATTTTATAGTTTTACCCGTTTGAACAATAAGGTTAATAGTATATATATGCGACGCGCGTGTGCTTGATGAGGATATAATGCAAAAAAGGGAAAAATGGTGGACCGCGTGGCGCTATTTATAAGCTTCGGCGCTGCTGTGCGCGCATGCGCGGGATGCCGTCGTCTAATTGGGCGCGATCTTCGCTTCGGTGTTGCAAGCCGCAACACCCTAAAAATCGGTTATGGCTCTTCGCCGGCCGCTAACCGCTAGCCGCTCGCTCCGCTCGCTCGGCTGGGTCGCGGTACACCTAACAGTCCTCCTAGCTTCGCTCGTCGTCGTATCGTACCTAAGGGTGACTCTGCGACTGTATTTCCTTTTTGATAGCGAGTCGGGAATTATGCTATTGTAATAGTATGCTATATGATTATTAAGGTACATAAAATTATGCTAAACCAAAGTCGGCCAAAGTAATGTACAAAACAATGTGCTGCAAAATGTGTTGTATGCGTGGTAGTAGTAATGCCAACTATACCTATAAGCAAAATTACCATTCGACCGAAAGTGTTTCTGCGAAACATGTTATGCCAAGTGTATTTCTGACAAATATTTTTTTGGAAATAAATCCATTGGTTCTGGTTAGAATGAAATTGGAGGCGAAAGTTCTGCCATTTAAATACGTCAGTTTATTGTGGAACAAGAGCCAGCCATTCCATTTCCACTTGAGCTAATAGTTTCGCGAGTTATTGGGCTTTAAAGTCCTACATTTTCTTCGAGTCAAGTACCCCTGCCTTCCTTCGGTCCTTTTTTACCTATCTTAGGCGGCTATCACACGACTGCTGCGGGCGAAATGAGTACGCGGCTCCGCACATCGCACCGCGCGGGATGCACGTCTGTTCGATGACCGCCTTACACGAGTACATAAGTGATGCACACCAAAGATGTATTGTAACTATTATTGGGTTATTTCTTGTTTTACCGACAAACGTTTCATCGAATGAACGTTTCGCCGAATTATCATTTCATCGAAAACATGTTTTTCAGAAACAGTAATCATTTCAGGATTGTTATAAAACAAACCTAACCTAACCTAATGGGTTCTACAGAATTACCTAAAAAGTTACCGGTTTCTGAGAAAAAAGTTCGATTAAATTAAAATTCGATGAAACATAGTATTCGGTGAAACGTTTTTCGGTATAATTTACTTTAAAAACAAAGTTTTAACCGACTTCAATTTAGTACTCCGCCAAGCCACGAGAACATTTCTTTTCGAATTTACCTCATGAACTGATTTCCGAGAGCAAATGCGTTGATTATTATAGAAAAAACCCAATCGCTGTATGTGACCCGATAATATTTGAGGACTTCCGTCAATTCCACAACGATCACCCTTGGCACTTCATTAGTTGCTATTTCAACGGAATCTTATCAGAATCTGTGATATAGGTACTTTTGTACTTTTAAGTACATAATTGAGGAATTCCATAAGTCATCTGTGGTCTTCATCATCAATTCCACTCCACCAATTTATGATTTCCGGATGTAAATACACGAGTTATAATAGAAAATACCAAAATCACTACACGCGTGCCTAATATAATTGAGGAGTTCCCTCAATTCCTCATGGATCCCATCATCCAATTGAATTTTCAAAAAAATGGGACCCACCTGGAAGCATATACTTACAAACAAAAAAATTTTTTATGAATCGGCTCATCAATGACGGAGTTCTGAGGTAACAAACATTGAAAAAAAAAAAAAAATACAACCGAATTGAGAACCTCCTCCTTTTTTTTGAAGTCGGTTAAAAATGAGAGGATCCCGCATTTTAGAGACACGTGATTGTGACAATGTTTTTCCTGTGACTACATTTTTTAAGACGATTACATTATCAAGTTTCATCAATAACCTGCTTATGAAGCTTATATTGATATTAGGCTTGTGTCCTAAAAATTTTTCACATCTCATGCTCGAAACGTGTGTCATATTAGGCTTAGCAAGCTGGACTCAAGTTGGTAGTACATTTAGCCTCTAGGGAAATAGCGTTTACGGTATGGCGTAATGTACAGGAATTTGAATGGATTCGAAAGGGTTCTCCCTAGTTAGACCTAACTACTTAAGCCCTATGCTTAATTTATGCTTAATTTGACCTAATGCATTTTTTATAAATAGTAAACTTTATAGGATTACTTTAAAACAAACCTAACCTAACCTAATGACTTTTATTTGATGATACTTATCCGAAGAGAATCCGAAAAGTTCACTGTTTCGAAGAAAAATGTATTTATTTGGTCTAGGGAATCATTAGGGCAAAAGTTAGTAGTTCAAGTGGCAGCACCCCATTCAAAAGACATTAAGAATTATAATATTACTCTACACGACTCATGTTATATATTTAATTTTAGAGTTATACCCGCGTGCTTTTACTCCTCTCTTAGTATGCGACTACATAAATTATCCAATTTCTCTGAATTTGAGCGCATCACTGTTCGGTGTTCGGGCGAGTTACTGAGTGAGCCAATTTAATCTCACTCGAGTCAATCTGTGTCAATATTCTAAAAACGGCTTACCTGTAACTTTAGAGTTAAGGAAGTACGGGTCAGGGTGCCAAAGGTTGTCAAAAAACTCCGGGGGCAGAGTCACATGGTCGTCGCCTTCCTCGAAGATGTCTTCTGGAAGTTGCAGCCGACTCTCCACCCACGTCTGTCTTATGAACATGTCAACCCTGAAATGTTTAGTGATTGCCATATGAGTCAGGACGGTTATCCAATGTAAGACTAATAAGTTGTTGAGGGTAAGAGCGAGCCAGCAACGACTGCCGCAGCTTGTGGCTCGGACGCACACTGAGCGATTGAGTGAATTACTCGAGGGAAATAGTTTTAAATACAAATCGACTACCTGGCTCTTAGACCGTTGTTTTTACTCAATTCAAAAATATTTAAATCGTGACTAACATTCGTAATTTTCATTTGACATTTGTAATTTTCATTTAATTAGGCTTGTGTCCTAAAAATTTTTCACATCTCATGCTCGAAACGTGTGTCATATTAGGCTTAGCAAGCTGGACTCAAGTTGGTAGTACATTTAGCCTCTAGGGAAATAGCGTTTACGGTATGGCGTAATGAACAGGAATTTGAATGGATTCGAAAGGGTTCTCCCTAGTTAGACCTAACTACTCTTAAGTAGTTACCCTATGCTTAATTTATGCTTAATTTGACCTAATGCATTTTTTATAAATAGTAAACTTTATAGGATTACTTTAAAACAAACCTAACCTAACCTAATGACTTTTATTTCGAATTACTCGAGGGAAATAGTTTTAAATACAAATCGACTACCTGGCTCTTAGACCGTTGTTTTTACTCAATTCAAAAATATTTAAATCGTGACTGACATTCGTAATTTTCATTTGACATTTGTAATTTTCATTTAATTTCTTGATATTTTAATTTATTTTCCTATTGGTATATTTGATTATTCTTGATTGTGTTATTAGTATTGTATCTATTTTTATACTTTGTAAATGATTATTTTTGGTTTTACTTTATATTATTTTAATTGTATTCGCTCCGTAAAATATTTGCACGCCTGAGTGAGTACACTGGACATATTTATAATTAATAATGTAAAATCTACACAACTGTATTCTGAGCAAATAAATTATTTGATTTGATTGAGTGGCCTAACGCTCAGTGTGCGCCGGTGCTATGCAAAATGTATGAAATAACTCGTTTGCAATAACTCAACGAGCGGCCACTAAGTATTTCTGTTCTACAAAAAAGCGATCAGAAATAACGTAAAACATCGATTTTACCTTCTTATAATTCTTAAATTTTATAGAGATGAGAGTGAATCCTAAGTGTGTTTAATTTATGTAGGCCTGTAGTAACGTAACTTTTTGAACTCACGTTAGGACAACTCAACTTTTTTACAATACAAAAAGTGTCATTTAGATCTAGCTGGTGCGCGTACAATGCGTTACGTGATCGACCTGGATATCTACATGATAATATATAATTACTACAGATAATAAGAGCATTTTTTTTTGTAAACGGTAAAAGCTCTGATGTTGATAGCACACTATCAATATTTTCAAATGGAATATCACTGTAACACATTAACAATGGCGATACGAAAAACTTATTTTTTTTATAAAATTAAAAATATTGAAGAATGATTCACGGATGGACTAATTAATATTTCGTTTAATTTCAACTTCACGCTAACCGTGCGCCCGCGTCCGTTTCAACTATAGTCCAGTAAATGAACTGACAACTCGTATGGAAAAAATGTCAATTTTGGAAATAATTTATAATAGCTTATTTTTTATGTGTAACGGATATATTATCAATTAAATAGTTACTCAGCGACAAAATCCGACAAAATTTCGGACATCAAAAAAATGATAAGTTAACTAACTTCTGAAAAGTCAGAAAAAATATTAATAAATATTTTTGTCTTTATTTTGTTTCATTTACATTTGCTCTATCATATTCAAGATAAATCGTATAAAAAAAAGACAATGCATGCTTCATTGAAATCTACATAATTACTTCCGGGTGGAAAGTTTGTCGGATTCTTGAATAAATTATCTTAGAATAACATTCTCAAATGTAATCAACAAAAAAAACGCTATTATAAATTAATGTTTTTCAAAACCGTATTTTGCCTGGAGTACTATGCCGCCTGTGCCCGGCAGTGGGACGTATACATAGACTGTGATGGTAACATTTAAACAAAAATAGGTTTTGTTCGCAACAGTAGTACGTAGTCGGTCCCAAAGTTCTGTCACTGGCATATTATTTTTAAATTTAGAAGATGATTTTAAGAAAATTTTATTGCATTCCATTTTTGAATGTTTGACAATTATTTTAAAACAAAAAACAGTCATTCGTTGCAATTTCTCACGATGAAGTGGACATAGAAAGAAAACCGAATAGCTGTTTTAGCATTGCACCGCTGTGGGCACTCGCCAAGTACGATTTTCAAGTTGCTCAAAAATTTAAAAATAACGCTTAGGTTTGTGTACCGTACTATTGATAGGTACAATGAAGTCTCCAGTGTTGAGGACAAGAAAATAATTGGCCGGCCTCGCTCCGTACGAACACCAGCAGTGATCAAAGCGATCAAGGCGCGCATAGCAAGAAATCCTGTCCGAAAACAGAAATTGATGGCTTTGCAGATGGGTGTCAGTAGAAAAACCGTCAAAAAGATTTTAAACGAAGATCTTAGTCTACGAGCATACAAAAAGAAGCGTGGGCACTTACTTAATGCCCGTCTAAAAACAATAAGGCTTAAAAGATCCCGGAAGTTGTTAAAGCGGTACGCGAAAAATCGACACCGTGATATCCTCTTTACAGACGAAAAGATTTTCGATATTGAAGAGAAGTACAATAAACAGAATGATAGAGTGTACGCTAGGAGCTCTGAAGAAGCAGGAAAAAGAGTTCCGCGGGTGCAACATGGGCATCATCCATCATCAGTGATGGTCTGGTTGGGTGTATCTTATTACGGGCCAACTGAGGTTCATTTTTGCGAAAAAGGTGTCAAAATCAGTGCGAAAGTATACCAAGAGACAGTTTTGGATAAAGTTGTCAAAGATCTGCCCAACACGCTATTTTCGGGACATAATTTTGTGTTCCAGCAGGATTCTGCGCCAGCACACAAAGCCAAGACCACTCAAGCCTGGTTTGACCGTCAAAAAATCGACTTTATAAGACACGAAGATTGGCCTTCCTCTAGTCCGGACCTTAATCCTTTGGACTATAAAATTTGGCAGGTCTTAGAGGGGAAGGTCTGTGCTAAACCACATAAAAATTTGGAGAGCCTAAAGTCATCTTTAAGAAAAGCAGTCACTGAGATAGATATGAAAATGGTGCGTGCTGCGATAGACGACTGGCCGCACCGATTAAGGGCCTGTGTTAAAAACAAAGGAGGTAATTTTGAATAATTTTGAGTAATTTTAATTCTTTATTAAATGTACTTTAAATCGGTATATAATTTATTAAAAATTTATTGCTACTTTTGTTTTTATCATTATTTTCATTTGTGACAGAACTTTGGGACCGACTAGGTAGAATAGAACTTATAATTAACGAAATAAATCTTTGCTCACCCAGCAATACGTTAATTGATTTCATTAAATTCCGCACCGGGGTGTATCTATATGACTAGGTAGAAGTTGATGAAAATCGACTTGTAAGCTATGATTACGTTGCTTTACTTACTTATGAGCAGGTGAAGTTAATAAAACGCTTAAGAGTCCGCAGTAAGCTCGATTCCCCATACAAACGTAGTTACGCTCTCATCTTAAAACTACGTGTTGGATTGTAACGAAACTGCATATACAATGACATGAGGTATATCTATGTCTGTAATTAGTTTATGTAGCTTCAGATACTATAGTAAAAAAATGCAGCGAATTTAGGTTTTTCATTTTGCTGTATTTCGTTTGATTTATAAACTGGAACCATATAAACTAACTACAGACGTAAATATACCCCATGTCAATGTATATGCAAAGTTTCGGCATAATCCAACACGTAGTTTTAAAATGAGAGCGTAACTATGTTTGTATGGGAAGGTGAAATTCGGCCGAGCTTACTGCGGACTCTTAATAAAACATTTTTGGCTCCAAAACAGGTAAAAAAAAAGGATATAGGTTTATTATTTTCCACTCCTGGTTCGGATTTTACAAGGTACAATCATTGTTGTGCCGTATCGATTTTACAGTACGTTTATCAGAAAAGCTTGGCCAATTTAGTCTTATGCAAACGCAAAGACAATTAAGTACATTTCCATAGATGATTAACGATAGATAGATTACTAGTTCCTCATGCCACTTTGCAATGTGCTGATCGAAGGTAATGATCGAAGTCGATTCTTACCCGATCGAGGTCAACCGATATCTATTTTGAAAATCATCTACTATTAGCCTGTACTACTAGTAAGAAATACGAGTATATAATCTAGGCCGGAGCCGCCAGGCGAGGGTCAAGACTCCAACCGAGTGAAAATGACACTTCCACACGTGTATTAATAGACGTTTTTTTTAATATCTTTTGAGACAAAATGCTACTTGCCATAGATGCCTTTGCCCGTACATATTATCTGGCGATGTTTTATTTCACGGTCGTCTCAATCGCACATTGCATTAAAAAAAAATATTACGACGTTGGAGTCACAGTTCTGTTACCATGGTAATAAATACACCGGCAAGGTATTTTGAAATTCACCGTGTTACCATAAGTCATCAGTTGCCTAGGGGTATAGACTGAAGCCTCAGTCGATGGTGTACCGCGGTTCGAGACCAGCGACCGACATGCACTTTTTTGTATGTTTTAAATTCTTAGTATAGACAAATTAACGAGAGCATGGAATTGCATATGTAATAATAGTATTGTATGTTTACAGGCATTTCTATATTTGAATTTTCTATCTTCTCGTACTATCAGCATAAAAAGAAGTTTGTTATATATTGAAGAAGGGAATACCAAAATAATGTCAGTGTCTAATTGTGAATATTATTTACGTTGTGCATATATTTTTACGTCTGATTTTATTGTATTCTCACAATTATCAGAATAATTTTGTCAGCCCGTACGACTAAGTGTAAGTTACATATTTTTCAAAAAGTATGGCAGTGAGTAATTTATATGGCAAAGTAAGCAAATTATTTTTCACTGTTATAAATATTTTGAACTTGAACTGAAGAAAAATTTAAATTCCCCTTACACTGCCCAGTTAGTTGAAAAAGCTACAGTTGTTTGTCTCTCTACTGTTTATAACATTGTGTCAGAGCAATAGTGAGAAATTCGCATCAACAAAGAAATTCACCTCCCCGAGAAATAAAAAGTTACGTACTTGTCCGTCATCAGCAGTTGACGATTTTGATCAGGAAGTCATCCGGAGAACTATATACAATTTTCATCTGTCCCATAAGCAATTTCCAACCTTAAAGGCACTGTGTTAAAATCCGATGTAGATTACAAATTTGGCGTTTAGCAACTGAACGAATGAATACTATTACTGCTGTGGACTGGGAAAATATTTGTCGCCATGTCGAAAGTGAAGAAAATAAATATCGATGTCAGGAAGGGGAAATGGATCGAATTTCAAACAATCTTATTATCAATACTGTGACAGCTCAGATGAAGAACATGATAGCGACTAAAAGCAAAAAACAGAGGACTACTACTTATTCCATTTCTTAAGGGTATGTAATTTTATTAAATTAAGAGAAAGTTATTCTCCTACAAACACTACAAATGCAATTCGAGAACATGGAATTGCATTTGTTCGGATTTTACAAGGTACAATCATTGTTGTGCCGTATCGATTTTACAGTACGTTTATCAGAAAAGCTTGGCCAATTTAGTCTTATGCAAACGCAAAGACAATTAAGTACATTTCCATAGATGATTAACGATAGATAGATTACTAGTTCCTCATGCCACTTTGCAATGTGCTGATCGAAGGTAATGATCGAAGTCGATTCTTACCCGATCGAGGTCAACCGATATCTATTTTGAAAATCATCTACTATTAGCCTGTACTACTAGTAAGAAATACGAGTATATAACCTAGGCCGGAGCCGCCAGGCGAGGGTCAAGACTCCAACCGAGTGAAAATGACACTTCCACACGTGTATTAATAGACGTTTTTTTTAATATCTTTTGAGACAAAATGCTACTTGCCATAGATGCCTTTGCCCGTACATATTATCTGGCGATGTTTTATTTCACGGTCGTCTCAATCGCACATTGCATTAAAAAAAAAATATTACGACGTTGGAGTCACAGTTCTGTTACCATGGTAATAAATACACCGGCAAGGTATTTTGAAATTCACCGTGTTACCATAAGTCATCAGTTGCCTAGGGGTATAGACTGAAGCCTCAGTCGATGGTGTACCGCGGTTCGAGACCAGCGACCGACATGCACTTTTTTGTATGTTTTAAATTCTTAGTATAGACAAATTAACGAGAGCATGGAATTGCATATGTAATAATAGTATTGTATGTTTACAGGCATTTCTATATTTGAATTTTCTATCTTCTCGTACTATCAGCATAAAAAGAAGTTTGTTATATATTGAAGAAGGGAATACCAAAATAATGTCAGTGTCTAATTGTGAATATTATTTACGTTGTGCATATATTTTTACGTCTGATTTTATTGTATTCTCACAATTATCAGAATAATTTTGTCAGCCCGTACGACTAAGTGTAAGTTACATAATTTTCAAAAAATATGGCAGTGAGTAATTTTGGTCCGATTGAGTCAAAGTAAGCAAATTATTTTTCACTGTTATAAATATTTTGAACTTGAACTGAAGAAAAATTTAAATTCCCCTTACACTGCCCAGTTAGTTGAAAAAGCTACAGTTGTTTGTCTCTCTACTGTTTATAACATTGTGTCAGAGCAATAGTGAGAAATTCGCATCAACAAAGAAATTCACCTCCCCGAGAAATAAAAAGTTACGTACTTGTCCGTCATCAGCAGTTGACGATTTTGATCAGGAAGTCATCCGGAGAACTATATACAATTTTCATCTGTCCCATAAGCAATTTCCAACCTTAAAGGCACTGTGTTAAAATCCGATGTAGATTACAAATTTGGCGTTTAGCAACTGAACGAATGAATACTATTACTGCTGTGGACTGGGAAAATATTTGTCGCCATGTCGAAAGTGAAGAAAATAAATATCGATGTCAGGAAGGGGAAATGGATCGAATTTCAAACAATCTTATTATCAATACTGTGACAGCTCAGATGAAGAACATGATAGCGACTAAAAGCAAAAAACAGAGGACTACTACTTATTCCATTTCTTAAGGGTATGTAATTTTATTAAATTAAGAGAAAGTTATTCTCCTACAAACACTACAAATGCAATTCCATGTTCTCGATAATTCATTTATAAGTACATTTTCTAAACACCGAGTAAAGCATGTAATAATGTTCTAGAAAAAGTAAGAGAATAGAACATTCGATGCTTTACCTACAGATAGACAAATGGCTATTGGCTATGTTTATGTATGGGCTTATATATGGTATTATATGGCCTTGGAATATTTGAGAAACGGGACGGGACGTGTTAGCACTTTTATCTGGAAAAGCCTGTGTGCTACTCAAAACAAATGAGTAATGAAACGAAGATCGGAAAGAAGATCGAAATTACGGTCTTAGAGAACCTTCGGAGAGGGTTATATAAAGGGACCACGTACGTTACGTTCGCGGTATATAAGTCTTATAAAATAAATGATAAATAAATATTAGGGGACAATCTTACACAAATCGACCTAGTCCCAAACTAAGCAAAGCTCGAACTATGGGTACTACTAGACGACGATAATTATAACATAATTATATACATACTAAAATACTACTTAAATACATTGAAACATCCATGACTTATGAACAAATATTCGTGCTCATCACACAAATAAATGCCCTTACCGGGATTCGAACCCAGGACCTCAAGCTTCATAGGCAGAGTCACTATTAACTAGGCTAAAGCGGTCGTCGGTCTTGAGAGTGGAGTTTTCGGAGTGGAAATCTCGGAGTGAAATTCTCAGTAAGTAGTATCGGAGTGAGCACTGGAAGAAAAAAAACAGTGGAACAAGTGGTGAATAGTAAAGTGGTCTAGTAGTGTAAAGTAACAGTAAAGTGTTGGCTGTGTTATAGTGCTAGTAGGCGCGGACTCAGTGAACTTGTGTGTGTTAAGCCGCGTTCACATTTGTCTGTCGTGTTGTGTTGTGATGCATCAGAACGGTATCGGTTGCGTTCACATTTATCTGATGCCGTGTGTTGTGACGTCTTATGTTGTGTCGCATCACAAGCGATCCCGGTCCCCGTCAGAACGGGTGAGGTGCGGGGGGCGGTGCAGCGACACTACACAGCGCATCAGACTAGTGTGCACGCGCCAGCAAGGCCTATCAACTCTCCTAAGACAGCCGGGTTCTGCGTATAAACATATACGGCCGTATTCATAAACGTACTACAAGCCTGTTTTAACTAAAATGGCATTAAAATTCGTTTGTCCTTATCTGTCACTTTGACATTTGTGTTCGTAGGAAAGGGACAGAGCCCATTTTATTTAGCAGAGGCATTTTAATTTTTATGAATAAGGGGGATAGTTGCCAGTAAAAAAAGATTGGTTTTATTTTTTATCTAGCAAGAATCAACAATTCTGAGCCGTCCTGTCATTCAACTTCAACGTTATTTTCTTATTTTGTTTTTAACTTTAAACTGTGAAAACATATCCAAGTAAAACTAAATTTCGGTTTAGTTGCTTGGGATATTATTTCGTGGGTTATATTCAGCGTATTCCGATTGTATTTTACAGTTTTAAGTTCTCGTAGAACTCAAAAGATAACCTGGAAATAGCCATGTCCTCAGATGTATACCGAAAGTGTGTTAAATGCGGAGCAAATGCTGTTCAAGATGAAGCAATTCGATTCCACCGTTTCCCTAAACCGGGAACTACAAATATTTTAAGGTATGAAAGTTTTAACGTAATACAAGTATAGCTAGCACACCTGACGCCGCGCCGCGACGCGACGCGAGTAAAGAAAGATAATTTTCAGATTCATATTTATGAGGGTTTAAAATCGTCATATCGACGAAATCGAAATCGTCTATGCGACAGATAGATGTGAACACTCGAAATCATAACCGTCAGGCATCATCACGGGGGATCGCAACAGAATAGTATGATTCCAGCTTTAGGGCCCGTTCAGAACTCTCCGTAAAACTATATGTGTAGGATCCAGTAACAATATCCGACGCCAGTGATTGTATGGAAAACATGCTCCCTGTTCACACTGCCCAAGTACCTCTTATGGTTTCAGAATTTGCCCTTTGAAGAAGAAGAAGCTTTACCAGCAGCCTTAACTATATCATATAAAATTCAAAAATTCAAAATTCAAAATTATTTATTTTCAACAAAGGTTTTACATTAAGTGTTCGTTTCCCCCTTTTAAGTTAAACACTTGTATTAGGAGGAAACGCTCTTTCATACAGGTGGTAACTGCTTGTTAAAAATAAGACTAAACATAGTTTGTTTTCAGCTTACTACTAAATAACAGTTTCTATCTTATTACTATACTTAGGTTGGCTTCCGTTGTTATTAAGGTTACACATTAATTAAGTGAACCCCTCACCCAACCTTTCCGTAGCTAGGTGTTTGACAGATTCGGCCTGTCAGTTCGGCAGAGCAATAGATGCTAAGTCATTCACATTGACGGTATTCTTAGTTTTGTCCCCTGGTGCGTTTAAATATTTTGGGTCTAGAAGTTGATACGACCGATTATCAGACTGTTTTATAAATTTTATAATTGAGTTGAACCATGGAGGATAAAGAAGTGTTTGCAATAACTAGGAATTTGTTTTTGTATATAATATATAATTTTATTTACCAATTTATTACTTGGTGCACTTTTTTTGATCTGATATAATATATTTATCTAACAAGCAGCAACATAGGCAAATAGATAAGTCAATTTAACTTGTCCCTTATGAACTATTGATAACTCATCATTGATAGGTACTCTGTTTTGATTAAGTACCTTCTCATGTGTTATTATTTTCAAAGATAGTTTATAGAATAACAAAATATTATTATTTCTTCACTTTTTTTCGCTCTTATTCTGTTCGCTATTTTTACTTTTAGATCAAGGTTTTCCAAACATCTTTCTCTAAGATTTTACATATTGATTAAGAGATTTGAATCGACTACATACTCGTAAGATTTAGATTGTCCCGTCTTGTCCATTTTATTAGGAGCGAAAATTGGTTTGTGCTTCATTAATATTAATAAGATATTAAATCAACTGCAGAAGACCTACCGTCGCCGTCAGTAGAAATACGCCATGGATCAACGATAGTAACTTTCCATGTACTTATTTTTAATATTGCGAATATTGAGATATTTATAGAATAGAAACACATTTAGAAGTTTAGTGCAGTTTATCCAATAGTAATCATTATCTTTGGTTTTGTGAGTTTTGCAAATAAAGAACCGCGACGCCGCACAAAATTAGCGGCCTAAACGGTCCTTATAAACAAACCCTCAACTTAAGTTAATCTCATTCAAGCGTTTAGTTTCTTGTATTTCATTCATGAAGCTGAAAAAAAGCGAAATCATTCGAATGTTGCCGATTGTATAAAGTACGCTTTAGATTTGGGTATAATAAATTTACTTCTTTCACTCAGCCTTTCAGAGACTTTGCATGCAATGCATTAGGAGGATGCCAAACGGCGCGTGATTTGAATTTGTAAATCCATTCTCTGAAGAAACGTGCTTGAAAGAGATCTATTTTTCTATTCGCAATACTTTAAAGCTGACAGCAGCATTAAAAATCTTGCTTTAAACATTGGATGAATGAAACCGGCCCGAGAAACCTGTGGTTATTTAAAACGTCATTTTTTACGGAATGACAATTCTTAATCTTAATACTCATAATTTATATAATATATATATATGTCCGCACGAGAGAGAACGCCAAAGGCGTGGAACAGAGGTGAGGTGGTGCTGTTCTTCAAAAAGGATGACAACACTCTGCTGAAGAACTACCGACCCATCTCACTTCTGAGCCATGTCTATAAGCTGTTTTCAAGGGTCATTACAAATCGTCTCGCACGCAGGCTTGATGACTTCCAGCCTCCCGAACGAGCCGGTTTCCGAAGAGGTTTTAGTACCGTAGACCACATTCATACGCTCCGCCAGGTTATACAGAAGACTGAGGAGTATAACCTGCCTCTCTGCTTAGCGTTCGTGGAGTACGAGAAAGCCTTCGATTCGATCGAAACCTGGGCTGTACTACAGTCTCTCCAACGGTGCCAAGTAGACTGCCGCTACATCGAAGTGCTGAAGTATTTGTACGAGAACGCCACTATGTCAGTCCGACTCCAGGATCAGAGTTCGAAGCCTATTCCGCTGCAGCGGGGTGTCAGACAAGGGGATGTTATTTCCCCAAAACTGTTCACCGCTGCACTGGAGGACGTGTTCAAGACTCTAGACTCCAGTCTCGCCGTTCGCCGTTCGCCAGTTCGCCGTTGATGTTGATGCCTAGCCTTCTCCAGAAGGCTAGGCATCAACATCAACGGCGAGTACATCACTCACCTTCGGTTTGCTGACGATATAGTAGTCTTGGCTGAGACCATGGAGGACTTAAGCACGATGCTCGATGACCTCAGTAAAGCCTCCGAGCGAGTTGGTCTAAGGATGAACATGGATAAGACAAAGATCATGTCAAACCTCCATGTAGTACCAACCCCCATTTCAATCGGACACTTTACGCTCGAAGTTGTAGACGATTATATATACCTAAGACAGACTGTTCAGTTAGGTAGGTCCAACTTTGAGAAAGAGGTCAATCGTCGAATCCGACTCGGCTGGGCAGCATTCGGGAGGCTACGGCACATCTTTTCGTCCAATATTCCGCAGTGTCTCAAGACGAGAGTCTTTGACCAGTGTGTGTTGCCAGTGATGACGTATGGCACGGAAACGTGGTCGCTAACTATGGGCCTCATAAGAAGGCTCAAAGTCACCCAAAGGGCAATGGAGAGGGCTATGTTGGGAGTTTCTCTGCAAGATCGCATCAGAAATGAGGATATCCGCAGCAGAACCAAGGTAACCGATATAGCCCTCCGAATCGCTAAACTTAAGTGGCAGTGGGCGGGGCACATTGCACGTAGAAGTGATGGCCGTTGGGGCGGAAAGGTTCTCGAGTGGCGACTACGTACCGGAAGGCGCAGCGTGGGTAGGCCCCCCACAAGGTGGACTGATGACCTGGTAAAGGTCGCGGGAGGCCGCTGGATGCGGGTGGCGCAGGACCGGTCATTGTGGCACTCTTTGGGGGAGGCCTATGTCCAGCAGTGGACGTCTTTCGGCTGATATGATGATGATATGTCCGCAAATATAATATATATATATATTATATTTGCGGACAATCTTACACAAACCGACCTAGGCCAGTCATATTTGACCAGAAAAATCGCTAAAATCGCAAGCTAACGGCTAGTTTGTGATTTTTTTTAAAATATGTTGTTAGGACCACTACCAGTACCGTATAATCCAAGTTTGCAGCTTCGAAAGACCTTTGCTAACGGTTTGACGTATTTCTAGTTGCGAGACATATCGGTTGTTACCGTTATTATTTGAGTCGATTCAATGATTCGATTCACGTTCACTTTACAAACGATTATCGAGAGTTGATGTCAGGTCATCATCATCAAATATCAAAAATGCATAACGTTAATATTCAAGTTTTCACTTCTGCCGGCACTCTCGGACTGCAACCCGGTCTTTTTTAGTTTCTTGTTATTACTCTCAACTGTGTGAGATGTGAAACTGAGATTATCTCGACAAATTTATTTTTTCGCTCGTTAACTGAAGATTCTTTTGAAAGAAAGGTGTTCGAAAACAGTTTCAAATTCTTACCTAAAGTCCATATCCTCCACATTGATGGAGTTGACATCCACCACATATATGCTGAATTCTACTGTCACAGGGTGGCCTTTGCGAGCAGGAGGACGCACTTCTGTTGAAAGATTAATATTATTAATTTGTTTTTTTTTGCAATGTCTCCTTCACGGCTTTGTGCGGTGAGCCACTTCAGAAACGTGGTTGGGCTAGATGGAGCTGAAGGTTAAAATAAAAGTCTTACTAAGGAATAGACATATTCAAAAATCGATACAAAAAGCTCAATGATTCCCAATAGTTTCATTAAAGTAGGGTCGGTTGAAGGGAACCGAAACCCGGTATGGGTTCGTATACCAATCTCCTCCGCTAGTGTGTGCGTTTATTTTTTTCTTTGTTTGATCTTTGTAAAATTCTTTCTATAAAGGTGTGGCGTGAATATTGCACCAAAAAGAAATCAAAATATTTCTGCCTCCTTCAATATTCATATAATTTCATTGAAAAATCTGACGTAATAGGATGAAATCGTACTTCTGTTTCTTTCATATTTCATTTTAAGTGTCGAACACCTCTGTACCTGTACCTGTACCTGTAATCAGAACCCCTTGTCGTACATCGGATATTACGTAATTTTTGAGGCAATTTTCTAAGTCTCCGTTTAGCGTCGAATGCAATGCTTTGAAATTTTATCCGTTTAATTTAATACTTATCTGTAACTGTTTGGTACGGCTATCTAGGGGGAAATCAACCTCGTACAACAATGTGTGACTGAGTATTTTTTTTAGATCTATGTGTGTCACTATGTTTTGCGCGTAGGAAGTCCATCATTGAACATACAGTGTGGCTTGATATTACAAAAATCTATATACATGTATAATAAACCCGACCTAAAATAAAATTTATTAATCGATTATTGATTTTAATAATTATCAACTAGCTGGCAGAATGCACCAAACGTCGTCTAATTTAGTGTTTATAAGCAGCATAAGTTACATAATTTTTGAAGAGACAACCGGTTCTTAATGGAAGCCAAGATGTGGAGTTACACCCATCGCCATACACCTGCATCGTAAATGGAAGGTATTGTTTAAGGGAAATAATATTATAGAAGGATTTAAGTTTTTTTCGTTTTCTGTATAATCGAAACCAATGTAGTTAAATTGTTTTTGTAAAAATCACTATAATTTTTATTAATTATCCGTTTAACCTGTAGTGGGTTCGGGTCGGCTAAAATACTTGTTCGGATTTTATAGCTAGCTAGTTTTCGCAATTGTCGTCGCTGACAGGTCAAGTTGACAGTTAATTCCCTTGAAATGACTTGGTCGGGAGTAATGTGCCCCTAATATCTTCCGAAGTTGCTTTGTGAATCGGTAAGCCATACTGTCGTAGTGAAGTTTGGATTTATTCGTTACTTTCTCTTCTATTCGCAATTCGCAACTCATTGTATTTGTAGGACGGATGGCCGCAGCCGAGCGCTTGGCTGGCGCCCGGTCACGTCAGCTTCTTACTCTCAGACCCTCAGAGTTGAAAGCTCTTCCACCCGGTATTGGTATAGATTACTCTCCTCCGAAGTAAGAACTGCTTGTGCACTAAACATTCGTGTCGTGGCAGATGAGACGTCTCGAAGAGATATTTAACCCAAAATCTCATTTAATGGTCTTTGGATATACCATTTTGCGAGGCACCGTCTCGGGAAATAATGTCTTCTGGTAACGCTGGTAATGGTGGTAACGTCCAATAAAGAATTATTATTATTATGTATCTCCAGTTTCAATTCACGGGACAAAGCCCGGTCATTTGGAAGGCGTGCGTGAGAATAAAAATCCAACACCTAGAGACCCTTTGGAGACGAAGTTTACACCTGCTAGAACTCATTCACGGGTACATTGGTAGATACCCGTGAACCGGTTCCAACAGGCGTTTGGGCTATTGTGAGTAAAATGGATAGATAACTGGGTCTATGGTGATGAGATATGGGTGGATTATGAAACTGGGCTATTGCAAAGAGGTCCGGACACCTGCCATAACATTGCTGTACACAAAGTTATCCAGGCAGGCGGTGACTAGCCGCTCATTAGATGGGCCCCTGAAAGCGTCGTCGTAAAGATGACAAGGAGCAACACCGGGGTGAGCGGCTCAGGGGTGTCGAGAGGTGGTGCTGCTCTTTCTCCGAACTTACTCGCTACGTTATGCCCTTTAACACTTCCATCCCTGGAGCATATAGCTTTATTATTATTATTATTTACGTTGTCTGCACTGTGAGAGCGTGCTGGTACTCCGGTCGGTTTCCTCTTAGTACTTTTTTTAAGCCCGTCTTAGAAGGGGGCGCCCAAATTAATATTTTTCAACCGAGCACAGAAACAGCAAAGGTAGAAATTAATTTGTCTCATCGCGAGCGACCCAGTATAACCCTTGATGCACACTAGCAGCTAGCCGAGGAATCTAAAGATCGAATATTTAAATGGTTGTTAAAAGTAATTGTGATTTCATTGAAAGACACGTCCCTGGAAGACACCCGAGAAATCTGCTGTTTTGATCATATTGTTGGGTCTGCAGTATTTTTTGACAAAAGCCATGGTTGTTGGCCATTTTAAGATGCATTTATAACTATCAAATGACTTGCGGGTCTCTATTTAGGTGTCTTGAATTGAATAAACACTTTAAACTGAAGTGAAGAAATAAGATTTATCAGTTCGAACGGCTATCACAGGACGTCCCGCGAGCAGTGTTGCGGCAACATAGACTATTAGTCTCGTCTAGAAAGAGACGGATAGTCTATTTCTGTTCCTTCACTTCAATTGATTTTTTGGTTCCATGACCAACTCCCGCCATCGATGCATCGGCGATTGCGGGATGAGTTGTACTCCTTTATAAAGGACTGACCAGATCAAGCTCAAAACCGCGAGCAGTGGAAGAAAAAGGGGGAGGCTTTTGCCCAGCAGTGGGACACATCAGGCTCTATATGATAATAATAATGACAAACTCAACACACTAGAAAAAGTTTAAACAATAACATTTTACCTGCAATAAACATTCATCATCATCATCATCATATCAGCCGAAAGACGTCCACTGCTGGACATAGGCCTCCCCCAAAGAGTGCCAAAGTGACCGGTGCTGCGCGATCTTCGCCGGAGATTCTTCGCACCCCTGACCCCGCTGGCTAATAAACATTAACTTCGTACATTGAAAACTGTTAAAATAGAAGATGTTTTTGCTGCGATATTCACGCCTCATCCTGTATTATATAGAGGAAAACTGTGAGATTGAAGCGTTGTAAGTTTCTTTGCAGGGGATTATATCCGGAACTACTCATCTGATTTTAAAAAATCTTACACTAGTATTAGAATGGATCGTTGGGTTGGACATGGGCTATATTTGATCCCGCGGCTTCGCTTGCATTCTCTGTAAATGTAATAGGTGGGTAGAGTAGTTAAATAGAATAATACTGTACCTACCTTTCACATAGTTCTCTGGTAACACTACCCGTGGTTTGAGCGTGTAATTTCTTTTTGATACAACGTCATTGCACAACCTGAAACAATAATAACAATTCGATTAAATTTTCAATATAACTTGAACAATATTGGTTTTTGGTGAATAAACACAATTGGAAAAAAATCCCCACCTATTTACATAATGAAATGAAACGTTATATTTTTTTTTAGATTTTGATTCTTACTAGTAGTTAAATAAACAAAAAATGTTCGCCAAATATATATTCGGCTGATCATGTATTATATTAGATGATTATGTATAATATTAGGAATACCGTAATGTTATTATTCTTTTTAGTTGTTATTTCTACTGTCCACAATCTTTTCCGCTTTGCCTTAACGTTTGACTGGTAGAGAATGCTATTTGGCATTAAGTTCGCCTTTTGTACGATAATTTTTCTTTTGTGCAATAAAGTTTAAATAGATAAATAAATATTTGATCATTATGTATTATATTAGATGGACGCCGCACATTATATACATATGTATTTGAAAACGAAACGCCATTTTACTGATGTCTTGCTTAGTTTGAATTCAACCTGTGAAAGTATAGAACAGACCAGTTTTATTGAATTTAAAGTTTTGTGTGACACGTTGGAGTAATACTAATAATAACACGGTTAAACTCACGTGTTAAATGGCACCACGGGCAACGTAAATTAATTGATTGATAAATACGGATATTATACAACAATACCCTTTTGGCTTATTTCTGAACAACTTTGATTTTGATTTGAAAATGAGTATTCTCGTAGCGATATCTTCTTGCACACTGCCTCCTCCGCTCAAGCCTGCTCTGATGAAATTACGAAATTATTGTATTCGTTTGATCCCTTGCTGTATTGTAATTAGTATAGCTTTAGTTCTGCAATTGCTATATAATATATGTAAGGGTACACTATATGAATCGTACACTTTAGAAACACGATTACATATACTTTCCTCGATAGAAAAAAAAACCTGTTACATCTAAATAAGAAAATAAACCGTTAGTAAGGCGTAAATACTTCACTATTTTTTGAATAATAACAAAACTACATGTTTTTATAACGTACACTTCGCAATTTCGAAATGTGTTTGAAATTGTGAAGTGTTTGACGTTTTTCGAAATATTTTTTTTATTAAATAATAAATAATTAAAAATAACCATTTTATTGATGGAATATTCAAATACAATACAGTTTAATAATTTCCCTTGATACTTTTAGACACCAAAATAGCAGATATTTTAAACTTCGCTCGATCATAAAATACTGTGAAAAACGGAAAATGTTTGATCTTCTTTAGAGTCGTAAATTAAAGTAAACGCATTTTCGACTTAAGTGAACATTCAAATTAAATATTGAATGCTGTGAAAATCTTTTAACACTCATTTTCTTTACAAATCGTTTTCTTTTAACTAATGTTTTGGCCGTGACTTCTTTCGCGTTGACTTCCTTTTGTTGGACTTTTATTAGAATACAAAGTATTATATTTATATGTTAATCAAGGCTATACTATATTTGTTTACTAAAAATCTTCTTAAGATTCTTAAGGCAGTGCATTGGAAATTATCGCGTGCTTTGAAACGCCGTTCTGACTAGATTAAAAAACAATAAGGTCTGATTTTCAGATATATGATTCTTGACTATATATGATTATTTTTCTGATTTTACCGATACATGATTGCTTAAAATTTCCTCGATAGAAAAAAATTCTAAAGTTGGGTCTGTATTTTCCTTTTTTTACTCAGCCTACTCAAACGATACATTGTTTTACGACACAATCAAGTTAATACTATAGTATTTTATCTCATCTAAAATCTCACTTTATGAAATTTTAATAAAACTTCTCTAAGTTAGGTGTTTATCGAAATTTGTCCAAAAAAGCCATTCCCGAAGAGGGTTCCATCTCTTTTTCTCGTGCGCGGAAGGCATAAGCGTCTCTTTGTCTAGGGGGCGTGTTCGACTCGAATCAAGGTATCCCCTTAAGTAATGCGTTTGTCAGCCGTTTTTGCTTGATTTAGTAACAAAATAGAAACATCCAAACTTTCGCATTTATAATATTAGTAGAATTATACACAAGTTATCTGCACGGCTGTCATGCGACGGCGCGCGAGCTTTCTCGATTTTCTCGCACTATCCGTCTCTTTCTTATTAGAACAGAACGAGAGATATATTGCGAGAAAAATCGAGAATATGTCGCGGCCGTCGCATGATAGACGTGCAGGGAAAGTGTTTTACGTGAGTTGCGCGTCTCACTTTACAGTCTCATTATATATATTTTTTGAATCGACTTAGTAAGCCCTTTCATTAGATACACACAAGATAGTGGTTTCAGAACATTTTTTTATCCCATCCAAAAAAAATATTTCGTCATATTTCCTCTCCTTTTTTGTTTTTTTTTTTCCTGCTACGGGTCAAATTGATTCGTATGGCTTAAAGATCAATCGTTCCGATTTTAATACTTTTAAACCATTTGCAGCTTTTTACTGAATTTCATGGTGTGCCGCTAGCACTGTAGCCAGATGGCCATACGGCTTCGGTCTTTTTTAACCGACTTAAAAAAGGATGAGGTTCTCAATTCGGTTGTATTATTATTATTATTTTGATTTAAATTACTTTTACCTTTTTTTCGTCAATGTTTGTTACCTCAGAACTCCGTCATTGATGAGCCGAAGTAGTAAATATTTTGTTTTGTTTGTAAGTATATGCTTCCAGGTGTGACCCATTTTTTTCTAAAATTCAATTGGATGATGGGATCCATGAGGAATTGAGGGAACTCCTCAACTATCTTAGGCACGCGAGTAGTGATTTTGGTATTTTCTATTATAACTCGTGTATTTACACCCGGAAATCATACATTTTGTGGAGTCGAATTGGTGATGAAGACCACAGATGACTTATGGAATTCCTCAATTATGTACTTAAAAGTACAAAAGTACGTCAAGAATTCTGGTAAGATTCCGTTGAAATAGCAACTAATGAAGTGCCAAAGGTCCGTGTGGAATCGACGGAAGTCCTCAAATATTATCGGGTAACATACAGCGATTGGGTTTTTTTCTCTAATAGTCAACGCGTGCTCTCGAAAATCAGTTCATGTGGTAAATTGGAAAAGAAATGTGGAAATGTTCTCGTGGCTTGGCGGAGTACTAAATTGAAGTCGGTAAAAACCTTGTTTTTAAAGTAAATTATTTTCTTTTAATGTTGACAATTGATTTTTTCCCTAATTAGCATTCGCGTTCGCGGACGTGTTAAGTTACATATCTATGTATAATAAGAGGACATTTTGAACATTTTAGGGTTCCGTAGTCAACAAGGAACCCTTATAGTTTCGCCATGTGCGTCCGTCTGCCTGTCTGTCCGTCTTCGGCTTAGCTCACTAACCATTACTACTAGCAAACTGTGATTCGGCATGGGTATATGAATCAATCACGCCGACAACAGTACAATACAATTTTGAAAAAGTGTTTTTTAGGGTACATTTAAAGCTGGGATGTATTTTTTTTTCTTTCGTTAGATAGCTCGTTCAAAAATATTATGGGCTTTCTAAAACCATTTATTCAAATCACTAATTCGTTTGCGAGATATTGGGCTTTAAAGCCCTAATTTTAGTTTGAGTCACGTGTCCGTCCCCCCCCCCCCTGCCGGCTAAATGGCTGCTACTGGGGATGAGAAAAAATTCGTGCTAGTAGTGCATATAATGAATTTAAAAGGAAAACTATCACGAACAAGTAGGCATAAGTAGTAACCGAGCAATAGTCGACCAACTTAATGTGTAATTGAAAAGGCCAATTTTCGTACAAATTCGGCCGACGCAACCGCACCGCACGTCGATGTAACTAAGACAGACAGGCAACTACGGAAACCTACACTGCGCGTGGCCCGACACGCACTTGGCCGGTTTTTATAAATATCTATCTAACTATCGATATTAACTTAGTTAAAAATGAACTAATTTTACCTAGTAAAAGTTACCTGATTGTTGCTACACCCTTCCAGGGTCCATTATCTTAGTTTTAAGTACTCGGTTGCAAATAAATCTTAGCTTATCTTATCTTATTTTATCTTAAATCAAATAATGGATAGATGACATTGATATAAAATTGAAATGAAATTGTTTTTGCGAAATGATCGCTCCGTTTTCAGGCCAAGGCAGCGGCGGCGTACCTAATCGATTTGTTGGCGTGCCCGCCATGTCACTATATTCAGATTCGTAATGCACACTCACTCGATCGATTTACCCTATAATTTTTGTTTATCATATCTGAAAATGTACGCGAGCCTTGTATTTTTATTAACATAAGATAGCTGATTTTATTTGTTTCATTGAGTAACAAAAATGCACTAACTAACTACGGGAATCCATCATTTTACCGAAAATAGTTTCATCGATTATCGTTTTCTATTGTCCTATTCGCAGAATTTCATCATCACACAGGAATCATTCATCGGACTTCGTTAAAGCGACAGCTCATACAAATGTATGAGCGATCTAAAGCAAATGCTCGAATTACCTTTTACACGAGAATCAACTCATCGAATTTTACTTTATTATTTTATTTGGCCAGTGGGTTGGGGACTCACATTGCATATGGCCCTACAAGTCTGGGGGGAAAGTCAAGCGTCTCTGACTTACCCTTGGCGCGGGTGTCCTGGCGTAGTTAGCCAGGACCGCCGGGGGGCGTCGTGGTTAGAAATGTCCATCCCACGACGCCCCCTTAACGGCAGAGCGGGTGACGCCGCTAGGGTTTTAGTGGATAGGTTCCTCCCCTCCCTCCGACTTGTGTGGAGGGCGACGGGAGGAGAGATCCCCACATAACCCCCCACTATGGCCGGGCCGGGGGGTATGTGCCTCCTTGGACTCGATTCGTCGAGTCCGAGGGGGATAGACACATTTCCCCAGCGACAAAAAAAAAGGTTTAGGTTAGGTTAAAATGCCAAACCAACCAACACAATACCGTCTGTGAACCGTGTTTCGTTAAATTAATACTATACACAACTGACTATTCTATGAAAAGTAAATTCGATGAATCGTTAAGCTACAATTTGAGACAAATTCGAAAAGATTAACGATGATGTTTGATTAAATAAAAAACAATTAATTGATGATTATGTGATTAGGAAAAACAACATAATGCAATTCGTGGAATAGTTTTCGGCGACATGAAAATTGAATATTCGTTGATTTGAAATGTCAAATTTGTGTGCCAGGGTACCGATTGGTCGTACGAATCGAAAAAAATTACGCATCGAAAACTAAAGTCTAGCTAGTGACGTTTTGAAGTTGTTTTCGGAGAACATCGGTACCATGAGATACAAATTTGACGGACCGAATTTATGACAATCGAAATCTATTCGAAACGCGTTTACTCGCTCTGGAGAATATATATTTATTTATTTTAATTAATTCAATAACAATATTACAGTTGTGTCTGAATATCTAAATCTAATACCGTAAACACACTTATTTAACACACATAATCAGATTAATAAGTTAAAAAAAACAAAATAATACAATACAATTTAAATAACTACTTAAGTAATTATATTATTAAATTTTCACTAAACTAAACTCGTCCATTGAGTAGAAGCACTCTCGCAACAACAGCGACTAGACTACAAAGAGTAGACTAATAGTAAAGTAATGTGTGTTTTCGATAGTGACTCGTGGTAATGCTGTACCTGGTAATGTTTAATGCAAATAAAGCGTATTATTATTACTCATTACTTACAAAATGTTCGTATGAAAAGTATACCTGCTAAAGATAATTGATGATGATGAACAATGATAGTTAGTGTCCAAATTGAACACGAAGTGTATTTTCTGTATACATATTTTTAGAATTCTTTTGCTTACCAATAATGGACATGTAAACCTACCAATTATTCTCTAACACCTGTATCTGGTTATGTTTAATGCAAATAAATATTGTTATTAATAATTCATTACTTACATAATTTTCGTATGAAAAGTATACCTGCTAAAGATACAACAATACAATACAATACAAATACTCTTTATTGCACACCTCACACAAACAAAGCAGTTAAAAAGAAAAACAATACAATAACATGTAGGTAGAGGTAGACAACAGGCGGTCTTATCGCTGAAGAGCGATCTCTTCCAGACAACCTTTGGGTATCGGAGAAAGAGATAAAACTAGATTATGTAGTAGGTGGTGCAGAGATTACAATAAGCCAAAAATCAAAATAATTATATTAATGCACGTACATAAATAGCTCTATATATAAACATACATACACAATCATACAGATAATTGATGAATAAATGAAACGAAAATATTATTTCCGATACAAAAAGCTACCTATTTTGAATTGGGTTTGGAGCGCGTATAGAAAGGTAACTTATTAGTCTATTCAAAGAGCGATTTTGCCCGCCAAAGGGAGAAGAGGAAAATTTATTGGTCAAGTTTGTCGTCATAATCGCTCTTTGAGTAGACTAAATTACCTTTCTATACGCGCTCCAAACCCAATTCAAAATAACTTTTTGTATTGTAAATAATATTTTCTTTTAATTTCTCGCACATTGTGCGAGTTAGCCAATTTCAATTGAAGGGGCCAGGTGTTAGAGAATAATTGGTAGGTTTACATGTCCATTATTGGTAAGCAAAAGAATTCTAAAAATATGTATACAGAAAAATTACTTCGTGTTCAATTTGGACACTAACTATCATTGTTCATCAATTATCTTTAGCAGGTACACTTTTCATACGAACATTTTGTAAGTAATGAATAATAATAATACGCTTTATTTGCGCCATACGTAATGAACCAAGTCGTTAATGAAAATTAAAAAAAGTATTGGGCCCAAAATGGACCCTTGCGGTACACCTCTCCCAACCCGGACTCGCTTAGATCTGATAGGCACACCAGACCCTACTGGACCAGATTCAGTGTTATTGAGTTCCACGTATTGGTTTCTGTTTTGTAGATAACTGCGAATGAGATGGTGTGCTTTTCCTCTAATCCCATAGAATTCCAATTTACTTAAAAGTATCAAGTGATCTACTGTATCAAAAGCCGAACTCAAGTCAAGAAAGAGTCCTAGAACTCTTATTCTCATGCAGTTTAGTCACAATATCATGAATTAGAGTATCGATTGCAACTATAGTGCCCAAACCCCTTTGGAATCCAAACTGTCTAGGGTCAATTATGTCGTTAAGCTGAAGATGCCCTAGAATACGTGATTTAATGAGCTTTTCAAAAATCTTCGAGATCACCGATAGAAGAGCTATTGGTGATAATTTTTTGGGTCATTTTTTAACCCTTTTTTATACACAGGAATAATTTTGGCCACTTTTAGCTGATCCGGAAAAACAGAGCGATCAAAACGTTCGTTAAAAAGAATTGCAAACGGTTCCGCCAATAAGTCAATACAATTCTTAATAATTGAAGTAGGCATCTCGTCATAGCCACACGACTTTTTGTTTTTCATGGATTGAACTGTTTTAAGTACCTCAAGCGATGGTGTCCAAACTATGGCATTATGATATTTCGTGTTATGGAACTTTAGGCAATGTATTGCTTCGTCTAAGTCAGCTGTATTTGAGGCAATACCCTGAGCATCGGAGTTGAAGTGGGCTGAAAACAAGTCAGCTACTTCCTGGCGGTTCTCTACCACTCTATTACCTATTTTAAGAATTAATTGACTATGCTTGTGTGTACAAAACTTGTTCCTGTGCTTATTCACAATAATCCCATATCCCTTACGATGTAGCCTATATTATATAACAGAAGTTTCCTCCGGTCTAATTATATCTCGAGGCTTCACATATTTTTCGATATTTATCAAATTAAACCTAGATATTTTTCTGGCTTTTGCGTCGCATGTGGTTAGCTGGTTAGTGCTTGACATAATAGTAACACCGATAATCCTTATACCGATAAACTCCCGCGTCAAAAAAGATTACATTGGCATGTACTATGGTGCCTATGAGGTACCATAGGTACCATAGTACATACCTTAGTGTGAATTTGCAATTTCATCAAAATAATAAGAAAGCAACAAAATCGTAACACGCGTTTTATTTTATTCTTCAAAATACCAACGTTAAGTAATCAAAAGTTATCATGTTCATTGTCCTTATTAACCCAACTTATAGCTGCGATCGACTCTTACAAGAAAGTATGATAGTGCGAGAGGGACGAATGCTTTATGTTAAGTCCGACATCAATGCAATCATACTAGTTATGTATACTAGCATGCAAATCTCAATAGATGGCTAGTATCTAAACGCACAAAAACCTTACAACCTAAAAATACTGATTTGCATAACTAAATAACGAATTGTTCATCAACATTCGTTTTTCATGTGTAATTGATAAATGTTGATGGACAATAGTCATTAATTTTTTTGGTGAGCGATCTAATTTTTCTTTAATAAATTGATAATTTTGATATTATTTTCAAACGTTTCACATTGGCTTAATATCACGACTTATACTCGTACTTTATACGTATCAATAAACTAAGTATCAGAAGGACGTCGCTCGTTCCAGAAACATCTGGGAATACTGATGAGATTTTACCGTGTATGACCGATGAAAAGATTTCTTCCCTCTATTACCTACTTATATTACTTATTTATGTATTAAAAAGAGACTGTATATTATACAATGTTTATATTAATTTATTTCGTATTAGGGTAAGGCCGCGGAGCGTTTTGACCGCCACACTTTTATCTAAAGATTTATTGCCGAATAAAACCTCATGGTGGCATTTACTTTTAATATATATGTATATATATATATCGCAAGTGGAAAAGCAAGCTTATTTGTTTCTATTAAAGCTTGGTGATTTTGTCACGCTAGGCCCTCCACAAATCGTTACATAAAAGTGCAGCGGTTGAATCGCTCCGCTGCCTTACCCATTAACGATACTTTGTCATTGTCAGGATGCGCGTATTCCAATAATTTCATAAATAACGTTTCATAAATATTCATTTTAAAACAACGTTTGACAAAGTAACAATTAACAAATTAGTTGTTTCATAAAATATTTCATTAGACAAATTTGTCTACTAATTAGTTATACTGCGTGGAACGGAACGATGGACTTTCCCGCAAGAGGGGGTTTATTGAGCGCTAGTACGTCACATTTTCCAGATAAACTTTTTTTTTTGACGCGATTTTTTTTTTACATTTGTATGGAGCTCGTCGATCCAGTCGGCCAACGCTCCATACAAAGGTAAAAAAAAATCGCGTCAAAAAAAAATTGTTTATCTGGAAAATGTGACGTACTAGCGCTCAATAATCCCCCTCTTGCGGGAAAGTCCATCGTTCCGTTCCACCTTGTATAAACAGTTCATTAGACAAATTATTTACTTGAAAAAACGTCATAATAAATCATTATTTCACCAATTACTCATTCATAATTCGTGACAATTGGCACGTTTAATATAAAGAATTGTTTGGTAAATACCTTATAAATTTAATAAATCATTTGTCGTATTGATAAAGTTTTAATCCTAAACTTTGCAAAGTAAGACAAAAATCGTGCGTTCAAGTCTCGTTTGCGCTGTATAAAGCGCAAAAAATCGTTTAAGAAGAAAAATCAAAAAGTTAACTAAAAAAAGTGTGCATTTTTAGATACTCTGTCAATTTTAGGTACAATATAATTGTATAACTCTATACAGATATTGTATAATTCCGAATAAGCACACGCATAAGTCTAAACGTGTTTAGCAAGTAAGTAGGCAGCCAATCATGACACCATGGACGACCTCTATACTTTTTTATGAATTGACTACGGAACTGTTTCTTGGCTATTCCGCTAGGTACCGTGATATGACAGATTTACAATCGAACAATCATTTATCAATCGACGTTATGTAAAATTATTAATTTTATAAAACATTTATTTGTCAAATGATCATTTTTAAAATGACAATTTACCATTCTTTTTTTTTTACTTTAACATTTGCTTAATGAATATTTGTCAAATAATTATTTATAGTATGAGCAGTTTGAGGAATGATAGGTTTACGAAATGAATAGTTTGTGAATCATTGTTTATAAAATGACCATTTATGAAATGTTGTTTATGAAATGATGATAAACCCAGGACCCTATTACGCTGCAGCAGGGAGTCAGGCAAGGAGATGTTATTTCTCCAAAACTGTTCACCGCTGCACTGGAGCATGTTTTCAAAACTGGACTGAATTAGGCTAGGCATCAACAATAACGGCAAGTACATCACTCAACTGCGGTTTGCTGACGATATCGTACTCTTGGTTGAGACCATGGAGGACTTAGTACGATGCTCGATGACTTCAGTGTAGCTTCCGAGTGAGTTGGGGCAGAAAGATTGAGTGACGACTACGTACCGGAAGGCGCGGCGTGGGTAGGCCCCCCACAAGGTGGACTGATAACCTTGTAAAGGTCGTGGGAGTCCGCTGGATGCGGGTGGCGTAGAACCGGCCACTTTGGAACTCTCTAGGGGAGGCCCTTGTCCAGCAGTGGACATCTTTTGACTGATATTATGATGATGCTGAATTTTACATTGTCATTAATTTCATATGGTGATTAAATTAATAATAACAATGCCATCAGGCCCATAAAATACATGGCAACATTCAGAGTTACTTTATACATATGTAGGTATATGATAATTAAAATTGTTCGTCCAGGAATTCAGCTACCTACCGAATGATAGGCTGTCTGCATCACGACACACCTGACTGTTTTTAATAGCTGCCGAAATAATACTGTGCCATTTTGAAGCAAAAAGGGCGTGTTATTAACACTATCGGTAGACACTGTGCAATTACTCCAACAAAACTTTCAGTTTCCACACTTTCACCATAAATAGGTTAAAAACACGCCATCGAGTAAAAATAACACAATTTGAATATCCGTATAACATGCCAGTCTTACAACAGTTTTTCACTGACGTCATAACTCAAGAGACTCAAATGAATAAGAACTTTATTGAAACTGGGTAAAATTTGGAATTGATTGTTAGAAATACTTCGCACGTGCCTAATTATAAATGTTGATTTGTATAAAAAAATGCCGTTTAGTTCTTGCATTCTTAACTTTACTTTTGATTCAAAGACTGCTTAGTGGTCGCTTAAATATAGCAATAAGTACTTCTGTGTTTATAATAATGATGCAAAATAAAACGTTATATAATTTCTCCTCGTCTTCGTGTTATCCCTAATGCATGTAGCCTGGGGTAGGTTAAATTCTACATAGCATTATTTTCACGGATATTTTCTAACTAAACCGATGCAAAAGTGCTCTGTGCCTTTTCATACATAATAAATGTTCCCGTGTGTAAAGCAAAGAGCACACAAATAAACTTAACAAAACCGATGTTTGACAGCTAGAAAACTCAAATTATAATGGCATCTCGTTCTAGATGCACGAGCTCTTTCAATCCAGTTCGAATCGTTACCTAAGTTTCACCGTCGATTTACATTAGACCTATATTTGCAGCTCTGTCATTGTTTTGTCATGTTAGCATTCCTGCAATAGTATTATGTCAAAAAATAGCAACACGATTTATCGATAGGTACATCTGGATCAAAATGTTTTATGTATGGTGAAATTAAGCCGTGAATTAAGAACTATTCTAAGATTTAATGTCATGAGGATGTCTAAGAAATGTTGTGTACAGCACGAGTAAGTAACATTTGTATTAAACATTTAAAGAATGAAGATGTCGTCTGTCGTCTTGATTGTGAACCGGGCTGGTAATGAGTATCTGCGTGGGCTCGCCCTTCGGGGTCGGTATGAGAGCGCGCTTTGAAGGGACGCTTCGGGCCTTCAGACGCGGAGCTCGAAAATAGTTGTTTGTTATGCAAGGCTGCAAAGTTGTTGTTTGGCGCAAGTGCTTGTATCGAAAGCCGAGCTCGCGAAGGGTTGTAAGATCAAAAGTACAATCCTGAGCATAGCGAGTGGCCTAACAGCCACACGCACGATATACTTTAATCAATTTCATTTCCGTGTTACTACATTAATTAAACCAGGTAAAATAGAAGTCAATTATTGTTTAAAAACGTATCAAAATAATTAATAATTTGGCAGTATGATGTAGGTACATCACAGAGAGTATCACTCGGGCAAGCCAATTTATCCCCGACTTAATATCCTGCACCCTCGCCGGTGGTTCGGGCGGTCATTTATAAAGCATGTGCTACACGGTTTACAACCGCGGTTTCTACCATGTTACCTTGGTAGAAAAACAGCCGTTGTAAACCATGTAGCCAGTGGTTGCAAACCAAATTTCGCATGACCTTGGTTGGCAGGCGCGCTCGGCAAACCATTTGGCAGAAACGGTGATTTACAACCATGTAGCCGCTGGTTTTAAACACGCAAACGACAGTCGCACGCCGCACGCACCGAGTGTAGACGTGTCGCGCAGGTTTAGGTTCAAAATAGCGTCGGTGAACGAACGAGAGGTGGTTACCGAACTAATTGAACTGTATAGAGACCTGTCTGTGGGACTTAACTAGTGAGGAAAATAAGGAACCTAGAAAAAAAAAATTATTTGGATTTGTTCATCAATTTGCACACAAAAGCGCAAAACAAACTCCGACCTTTTGAAATTTCGACAAGGAAGGGGCCATGGCGTCTGAGTAGGTGTTCCGCGCACGTTTGCCCCGCACAAGCGTTTCAAACACACTGAAGTTTTTGGGCCGTTGTAAACCGTGTAGACAGCAGAACTTCTACCTCGCTTCTACCAAGGTCACGTGGCAGAAACCGCGGTTGTAAACCGTGTAGCACATGCTTAAACGTCTCAGGTGAAATGGCTCCTTTTAAGCACTTGTTGTACAATTTGCTAACCCTCGCAAGTCCTTTCGTACTGAATTCAAATGTGAATTCGAAATGAGTTTTGAACTCTTGCGAACTGAATGATAATTTTACAAATTCAAAAAGTCAAAAATCGCTCCGGGCCTTTGAAGATAAACAAATTCGGGGTCTAGTCAACATAAAAAGGTTTGATGAAACATACCGCGTTGTCTTACAAAATAAGCCTATTTGCTATTTCGGGTGTAAGTTTACAGTGTTTCAGTACAACTTTAGACCGTTTTATCAGCTAACATATGTCCGAGGAATTGGATTACATACATACATAGATTCACGCCTTCATTCCCAATAGGGGTAGGCAGATCATATGAAACTTATGTTCCAGTGCCAGTTTTAGCATAAATGTGGTTATAAAATATCGACTAAATGTGATACAACAGTGGTAGGTTACCAGCCCATCGCCCACAACACACTTTAACCCTGTTCCTTCAGTACGACTATAACGACACCCACAGGAAGAAAGGGGCCACCCTACTACTATTCTAACCCGACACCACACGTGGTTACTATTGGAATCATACTATAATCGACTGACCACCGTTAATCATTTTCCTATGAATAAGAGCTGTGCGAGATAGTGGAGCGGTATGAGAGGAAAATCCGCCAATAGCAATAGCAAGAGATAAGCAATGCTAATGGTGGACATTTTCCTCGCACACCGGTGCGCTGCCTCACACAGCTCTAAACTCAGCTTAAGGTCTCCACCCACCGAACGCGTGTCGTGCGCGTGCGCGGCGCGTGTCGGGCGCGGTTGAAGCGGTATACTCACACCGCAAGCGGGCGGCGTGTAGCAACGCGGGGATACGCGACGGGCCCGCGCGGGCCCGCCGCGTCATGCCTCTCTCACTACCAACACATTTAATATGTATTTCACTGTCTCTATCACACTTAGCAGCGCACGCACGCGCGGGCCTGCGCGGGCCCGCCCCGTCAGCGACGCGTTAGCAACGCGTGTGCAGCGCGGGCCCCGCGTCATATCTCTCTCACTACCAACACATATAATATGTATCTTACCATCTCTATCACACTCAGCAGCGCGGGCCCGCGCTTCACACGCGATGCGCGCGACACGCGGCCGCGCTGCCGAGCTGTAACTTTAGCACTACGGGCCCGCGCGGGCCCGCGTTCGGACCGCGTTCGACGTTTGTTTGAAGTGTAGTTTCAAGGCTTTACAACTTGCGCGGGCCCGCGCAGTACACGCGCCGCGCACGACACGCGTTCGGTGGGTGGAGGCCTTTAAGGTTTTAAGCATAAAATGTCCCGACGAGCAGTATCGGGGATCCAGCAGTGGCCGAAAACTCTTTAATTTGTACTCAAATCATAAGTCGGCTATAAGCCTTTCAGGTTATAATATCATCATTCCAGTTCCATCCGGAGCGCGCGGAGCTCGAATATGTTTTTTATCTGTCTGTTGCTTTTGTAAGTCAAGCCCCGTACAGCGATCGGAATGTGTGGTGGAAAAGTAGCATGGGGAAAATCCATGGGAACCCTCCAGCAAGATGGTTTTATTACTGGAATACTATTTGGTGACCGCTCGACCATATTTATGGGCCGGCGAGAATATCTACCGCGCGATCGGGACAATTCCGAGACAAATATTCTCGTAGTCCATATTAATTCTGACACTACCGCATACCGGGTAGACTCAGTTCGACTACCTAAGTTACTTCTAGTAATCTTCTCAGCTAGGCTATTAGGTTTAGAAAACCAGCGATACAACACCCAGTAACTCGATCCCACCCTCCCCAGATTCGGTGAAACCAAGTCAACCAATCTATTGTGCTCGATTTACACGTACTAAGTCGCTAAGTAAGTAACTAAATCTTAGCTTAATATTAAGTTTCTAGATTGTTTACCCGCAAACAAGCAATTTAGTGGCAACTAATCACTAAACTAGCTTCCACCCGCGACTTCGTCTGCGTGGAGCCGAGATAAAAACTAACCTTTATTTTAATCCAGGCTATAAATTATTACTATTAGTAGGATAGATTGTTTGCATGTATTTAGAGCGTTAGAGTATTTTAGTGCATAACGGCATATGTGGTCGTGTTGGAGGTTATTATAAGTAAGTATCCGACTTGAGACAGGCAGCTGACAATAGTCTGGGAAAGTTATTGGACAATAGGGAAGATGCAATATTTTCAATTTTGCTTTTAGACCACAAAAGTATTTAAAAATTAAAATACTACCTATAATTTAGTCAATAATTCCTGCTACAAACTGACAATTTAAACTTGCGCGCCTAAACGGATCTACAGTTCCAGTGACGTCACTCATGTGTGTCACTCACCATATTTGTTTGTCCGTGCCCCGTGGTTCATCCCAAGATGACATAGAGTTGTCTAAATTTTGACTTTTGACAGGAGTGACGTCACCAGACGCTGATTGTTGAATTAAAACACGTTCCGTTTCACATTACTTCAAATCGTAATTATTGTTTGTAATTAGTATAAACTAAAGTAAAGACGTTTCAGTAGCTATTATTTTTTGTTTTTTGTTATTACAGTGTAAAGGAGTTCTTTGATGGCAAGGAGTTTTATTTTGTGTCGTGTAATTTTAACTTTTTGTAACTGATTATTTATGCACCTATGTAATGAAACTCAAGACATTTGCATGTCTGCATGTGGGCTGCATACACTGTGCTGTGAAATCTTATCGATCTATATTATAAGTATACCTCCTGTATTCTGGCAAATAAATCACATTGGTTGATCTAAATCATAGTTCTCATAGCACAAATAAGATAGTTTGCTGCTTTTGATAGTTTGCCCAGTCGGTTTGTAAACTGATTAACACTATTTTTTCTCCAGGCTTCCTACGATGCATTTCGATCGTTCTACCGGGCTTGGCCCGATTGAGCTAAAATTTTGGGTATTAGTATAGTTTGGAAGACAAATCAATAGGTATTTTTAATTATCTGATGATGGAGACAGAAAGTGGCCATGGGAATTCAGTATTTAACCGACGTATCCCCGTTGAGTTTAGCTCGTTAGAATCGTCTCGATGTAATCATGTGTAGTTGATGATGGTATACAGAAAATTACAGTCGGCGCTAAAATCTTTGTACCAAAACTTGAATTTTTGACATAAACTTTTTTTCTATGTAAGTCGAATGAAACAACAAAATAAAAAATAAAGAAGAGTTAAATATTTCTACCATAGGTACCCATGTTTAGGCACAAATAAGTCAACGAATTGGTTGAACGTGCAACTTCCTGTAAGATTTTGTCATCTCTATTATGTACGGAACCGGAATCTGTATTAAGGCTCCACATTCGAAATTTTCGTGAAAATGAGTTGTTTTGTAACCGTTTTATACATTATAACGTAACATTTTTGCAGTCGGAAAAAATATATCATAATCTGCAAGATATGCGACGGGTCATAATTTTCGTAGAAATCCATTTTAACAATAAAAATTAGAGAAAAAGAAATCTAAAGTCACCCCTATTTTATCACTTGTAACCATTTTACTGCTCCATTTTTTATCAGAATAATATGAAATTTTATAACTTTCTTCATACAATAATGAACAAGGGCATCATTTTCTTACTTTCTTAATTTTGTTAAAAAAATATCTCGTTTTCTGAAATATTCCGCCAAAGTTCCTACGCCTCCCCGTTTTCGTCCATACGGTCAGTGCCGGACGAGACACGTTGCATGACGGACCTATGTCAATTTGCGCTGCGCCGAAATTTTTAAATATTTGTGGAAATTGTGGACTATATTTGTTGCATAGAGTGGACAATCCGTTTTGTGATTCGTATAGTAGGTAACTAATAAATATTTGCGTATAGTTTAGTTTTTAGTGACAGATAATTTTGTTGCATAGAGTGGACAATCTATTTCGTGGTTTGTAAAGTAGTAGGTACTATAGACAAGACAGCTGACTGACCATCCGTGCACTTTATGTGCATTGTAATAAGGTTCTTGTATAAATACAGGATGGTCAGTTAACTGTGTTGGCATTTGTACCTAATTAACATTTACGTAGGTATAGTTTAGATTTTGTTTTTAGTTCAAGATGGGAAATAATAATAATAATAATACATACATACATACACGTCTTTATACCTAAAAGGGGTAGGCAGAGCACATGAAACCTGTGTCCAGTGCCACTGTTAACGTACATGTGGGTATAAAAGATCGACAAAATGTGATATAGCAGTGACAGGTTGCTAGCCCATCGCCCACAACACACTTCAACCCCGTTACCTTAGTCGACTCTTACAACCCCCACGGGAAGAAAGGGGGTGGTGCTATTCTAAACCGACACCACACGGGTAATAATAATATAATAATAAAAAAGAAAATAAAATAGAGATAAAAAGTGAGACAGTTTTATTAGGCAGGCGTCCGATGTTTCACCCAATAGCCCAGCCACTAGTCCATAATTTTCACCCAATAATCCGTTTCATTTAGATTCCATCAACCATCAATAGGCCCTATACTCCTCAGCGGGTGTTGTCTCTGTGTGCGTCCCATGACACGGGCAGGGACAGCATCCGCTCGGTGTACTCCTTGCATTTTATTAAATTGTCAAACGGGCCTCTACGTGTTGGCTCAGTTGGTACTTTGTAGGTACCTAGCTCCACGCACGCCTCTCAAAGGTCCGGGACGTCACTGTCCCGTGAGCGGGAAAGACATAATAATATAATATTATTAATATAATAATAATAATAAATTCTTTATTTCAGGCCAGTTTGCCCATAGATTGTTAGTAACATACAAACTTACGATACTAGAGTTAGTAGGTCTTAGCTTAGGTCTCACAAATTTTTCAATAATTATTTTGGGTCTTTGGGGTTAAATAAGCGCAGGAGTAAAATACGTAATATCAAGAAATTTTACAAGAGAAGAGGAAAAAGAATACACAAGTAAATACCTATTCTATCAAAGTATCAAATATCTAAACAGTATCAACATTGGGAAATCGCTAAAACCAGACATTTTATTAGTAAATATATTTACAATATCTATTGCCTACTAACAGTATTGTTTTATCTGCTCGTATTAATGACTGTCAAGTGTTAATAGAATAAGTTCTAATAAAAATAGTGGGCTTGGCAAATATTGTAAGTACCTACCTATGGGTTGCATGCCAACTCCAAGTTCGATACAGAGTTATTATTTGATATGTAACAAAGTATGGTTAACGTACAACTAATCTGTAAGTATATATTTACCCGAGGCCGATTTCTGTACAGTCAGCATAATATAGTTAGTAGCAGCCAAGTTAGCCAAATATATCGGAACGTACATTCATCGAAATAGTCTTTGTTAATAAGTAGGAGTAAGGAATGTGTTACGATATATTTAGCTACTTTGGATGCTACTAACTATCTGATGCTGACTGTACACGCCATCATCATCAAATCAAGGAAGTAGAACGTAATAAATATACCGAAAATTTGTTTAAAACTTAACAAATATCACGTTTCAATTAAGCATGACGAATGTCACCCACCCACGTCCACCCTTGCATTGGTGGCGCGATGACGCGTCTGTAACTTAATCTGTGTAACGCTTAATAAACGACGGCGACTTGCGCGGGGAGAGGGTCGAGGCTCCGCCCATACGCTCAAGGACTTTAGCGGGTATACAAGCCTTAAGCCAACAAAGAACAGCAGAACTGATTGCAGTAGGTATCTACCACATTTTTTATTGTTCCAACAATGAGTGTTATTCAAAAAAGGTTGCGGTACGCATACCATGACGTGCCTTCGAGCACGTCTTATAACATTATTTAATTTCCGACGAACAAAAATATTATATATACTTAGCCTTGTAACAAGTATTGTTCGTCGAAGACAGGGTTTAATACCAAGTCAGCTTTGTAGTATGTTGGCTGAAAATTGTATAGTTTGATGATAATGTGAGAGGTAAGGGGGTAAAACCCTCTTCTGATCCCTCCATGGTACCTTCGATTTGGCGATTGTCGAGCACGATAACAAGGTATTATAGATTTGCTATATTATCGCAGGCTGAGGTTTTATTATCAATTCCTAAGTCAATCGTATACACTCAATGAGGATAATATTTGGGGTGCGCCAAAGTTTATATAAAATTGCAAATTTTATTACTTATTGGATTTCCGAAAATTGATCCCAAAAAAATTAAATTATAATAAACACTATTCATCATTACATATATGTACGTACGTACTTAAATACTTTATTGTGCACAAGACAGGTAAAAATACAGAGAAAAAAGGTTATATCCGTACAAAGGCGAACTTATCCAAAATATGTAAAAACATTGAAAAGATGCGTAAACTTATCAAAAAGACTTGACTATATAAACCAGATGAAACTCTCTGATAATAAAATCAAAACAATGTGGAATGTAAACACCACAAATCAGTCAAGAAAATTTTAGTCTAAAAATATGACATTAAAATACAATGATACTGTTTTAGAAACGCCGAACGAAATAGCCAATAGCCTAAACGAGCATTTTGCATCGGTGGGTGAGTCACCGTTGCGATCATTGCCTATGATGGCTGATACTGGCGCTAAAGCGGTAGCAACCGGCCGGCCGGTGATCTCTCCCACTGTAAATTCTATTGCGATAAGTGAAGTTACCGATTCTGAAATTAGTTCATTGATCCACCGTCTGAAGAATAAAATGAGCTTTGGTTTAGATAAGATTCCAGCAGCGTTAATTAAATTGTGTGCAAGTGAATTAGCGATGCCCTTACGGTTGCTAATCAACCAGTCTTTTACCGATGGTGTATTTCCTAATATACTAAAGTGTGCTAAAATTAAACCAGTCTTAAAACCGCGAGGGATAGAAACTGACCCAAACCACTACAGACCCATTGCGCTTCTACCTATAATTTCAAAGTTATTTGAGAGAGCTATGGTAAATCGCGTGTATAATTTCTTTGAAAAGTATGAATTATTAGATAAAAACCAATTTGGATTTCGTAAAAAGCACTCTACAGTATTAGCAGTTTATCACTACATCCAGGAAGTTCTCAACCACACAGACAGCAAAAAAATTGCCATTGGACTACTTCTCGACATGTCAAAAGCCTATGATCGAGTCTCCCATGATATCCTACTGTGGAAACTATACGGTATGGGTATCCGAGGTAATGCATACAGGTGGTTCAAAACTTATCTACAAAACCGGCAACAGTGCGTACAAATAAACTGGTTCTATGAAAACTCAAGTAAGGCAGAAACAATTACTCAAATGCGACATATTTCATGCTCAATCCTGCAGGGAAGCGTTATTGTCTTCTATTCCTTGCTTACATTAATGACCTGCCCAAAATAATAAATGCAAAATGTGTAATGTTCGCGGATGACGTCTCCTTACTCATAAGCAGTACAAGTAGCACGGAATGTAACGAACGTCTGTCAGAAGTATCTAAAGCCGTTTGCGACTGGCTAGACGACCATAACTTGGAGATTAACTTGAGTAAAACAAAAACAATACAATTCAAACCCATACAGAAAGTACCGTTACAAATGACGTTAGAGATAAATAATAATACTATTGAAGAAGTAAATAATTTTAAATTATTAGGAATATAAATAGATTCGAGTTTAAATTGGAAATTTCATATTCAAACCCTCAAAACTAAATTAAGTAGTTTTATATACGCGTTGAGTGTACTTAAAGTCAATACAAACCAAAAAACTGCGTTATCGGCTTATTTTGCATGCGCGCATGCATGGCTCCAATACGGTGTAATTTTATGGGGAGCCAGCACAGACGTACACCAACTACTCGTAATGCAAAAGAAGTGCATTCGCATTCTAGCAAATATCCGGGTACCAGAGAGCTGCCGCCCGCATTTTGTGCAGCTAAAAATCCTTACATTACCCTCTATTTACATATTAGAAGCAGCACTTTTTGTAAGGAACAACTCACATCTATTTAAATTAAAAGTTATAAGATCACAACGACGTAAAAACATAAATCAGCTTAAATTACCAACCTCAACACTAACAATGTTCAGAAACGGTCCATACCGATGTATACAAGTAGCCAACAAAATACCTGAAGAAATAAAAAAGGAAACCAAAGACGAAGTATTTAAACAAAAACTTAAAGAATTACTAATCAAAAAATGTTATGATTCAATTGATGAGTTCTTTAACGATACATCCAGAATTAATGTAAATTGATAAAATTATAATAAACTAATAATTAAATAATGCAATTAATTAATTGATAAATTCATTAAGTGTGTATTCAATTGATAAAATGTGATTATATTATGTTGCATGATAACTTTAGTCTTAAGTAAATTGCTTTATACCCTAACAGGGTTCATGTGCACTTCAACTGTAAAGTTATAATAAGATCCTTTGTAACACATGATAACTGCAATAAATGAATTATGAATTATGAATTACCCCTGTAAGGGATCTCTTCCAGTTAACAATAATTTATAACAGCTTATTATATTTTTTTTAAACCGTAGTTTTCCTGGAGTAACGCCCAATACACATACTAATATATACATATATATTTTCACACATATATATATATAAAGTACAAACAGTATCCTATTACATCACAAGTCATTGGAGAGCCACAACTTTTTCAACTTTTCTTTTTTTTTTCTTATTTTGTTCCGTTATTAACTCCGAATTGTCCATATTCAAAATGTCATTCAACATAAGTATTTCTGTTACTATCTATCTATGTTTATATACTATTTTATCAATACGATTTTTTTAAAACATAGTTTCTTATCGTTGTCATGTTTATACATAAGTACTAGAAGTTATAATTTTTTGTATTTTAAAGAACAAGTGTATAATAACATCATGAATGCCAATGACAATGTCAGTTTATACATAATATTAACGGTCTAAATCTAACGCTGCCACAATATTTTTGGATACTTTGGACGTATACATATTGTTGACAATTTGGACGTATACATAGAGCTCTAAGCCTACCCACCTCTACCTCTGGATATCGTATAACCTTCCTATTCTACTCTAAAGCAGGTAGGTGTCGGTACGATGATGAGCGAAGCGAGAAGGAGTGTAAGGAAGAACTGCGACCCTACAGCGCGCGAGCCGAGCGAGCGAAACGAGCGTATCGTGGTAGCGGCCGGCGAAGCGCCGGAACCGATTTTTTAAATAATTTATTTACATAGGCTTAATATGTATTACGTCTGCAAAGGATCACACAAATACATGATAAATTTGCTATACACACAGATCGAGATATCTGCACTCGACCGGGCGTACCCTCAAAAGTTACTGCATAATAAGAAATTCAATCACCATAACGTTCCACTCCATTCAATATAACTATTTAATGATATATTATGAGTTTAAATACCTCTATAAAATAATTTTATTACTAAAAAAGTATTCACAACAACTTTCTGTGAAGCAATATAATATCAACAAAAATTATAAACAAATAAATTATGAAGACAAAGTCTAGAAAATATCCACCGAAAGTAATTTATTATACAATTCGCCCTTTAAGTGTTATCGTTTCAAGTCACGTTTCCTTTTCACCCGTTTTATAATGAAACCGAAAAAATTACACGGCCATACGCAGGGTATTTAAGCACGTATCTGTAATCTTATGAGAGAGCGAGAAAAGCTTCCACATTACTTGGTCTAGGGTCAGTCACGAACACGAACTAAGAATACCTATTGGAAAATAATTCACGGAAAGGAACTGCGTTTCATTTGGACGCAGGTTTTCTGGCCGTAGTCTTAGATGACTAAAATAAAGTTAAATATATATCACCGGCAAACTCGTGCAAAATAATATTTTAAATACCTATATGTACAAAGCGCGAGAGCTTTAAAAAATTGTAGACTTAATTTATGTTATTATAATCTGTAATGCATACGACATCGACATTAATTTAGCCGAACGAAATAGTAAACAATGAAATCCTTACTAACAGTCTAAATGGCTTGATGGATTTTGGCATATGAGATGTCGTTGGATTCCGCATAATCGTAGGACTGACATAAGTTATAATATTTGAAAACTGCAGTTGGTTTTTTGCAAAATCAGTTGATATGATATCACTTGTTTGAAATTTAAAGGAAGGGAGAGGCTTCAATAGATAGCAACATTCGGAATGATTGTCTCTTAAATTAGCAGAATCAATAACCGTTTAGTTTAACATGAAATTATATAGTGTACACTTCGCTTACAGACGTTCCACAGTCATAACCTATAACCTCGTCATGACTAGATATCACATCGACTAAGCTAAAATAACCAATTCAAGACTGAGTCACACTAGCGTGGCCTGCGGTGGCGGTCAATAGTAAAGGAGAATCAGTTGAGACATAGGTATCTCGTTTGAAAGGTCTTAATCATGGCATTATTTCATTATATGGCATCAATGTTGGACAGCGTGCAGGGGTCTAGTAATCAACCGAAGTATGTAAAACATAAATACTGTTAATTAACAAAATTCAATTGATATAATTAATTACACGGTATCTAACATAAAAGAACATGACAATTAGCTCATGTTAGGCTACCAACACCGACGCTGAAATATTCACAGGGCTGGAATTAGGTAATCAAAGATATGTGTGAATGAAAAATCGGCTACTGTGCAAATATGCCTACTGTGTGTAGGCACACTGGCACCGTCCCAACTCCAACGGACTATTTCTAAAGCGGGTGCAGTGGCGGGAAATGCCGAAAATCTGAAAGGCATTAAATACAGAGGCCTCGCAAGAGAGTACAACCTTGTAACATTTGGCGTCGAGATCCTATGTCCATATGGGGTTCCAGTGCGCAAAAGTTATTTGCGGAAATCGCAAAACGTCTGGTTGACGTAACTGGTGACCGAAGAGCTGACGGCTTTCTCGCGCAACGCATCAGCATTGCAATTCAGCGAGGAAATGACGCCAGCATCCTCGGCCTCGAGGCCCTTTTTTAGATTTAACTTAGTTTTAATTTAATATAGTCAATGTTAGTTATCATCTTGTTTACTTTAGAAAATAAATTGATTTCTACCTCATTCTATGTTTAATTACATCATCTATTTGTATTGTTCGTTTAGCGGAAAATGGCATTCGTATCCCGAAATTTCGGAAATAATCATGATTTCCGGCAAGTATCGAAATTTTTGGGTGTTCTCCCCAAAGTACCAAGAACCCACCATCCATCTGTGGACCAAGCCATTATTATAAAGTACGTATTAAAACTAAAAATAACATTGTTCAAACAGCCGAGTATAGTTTTCAGTATTCAGCCGTAAAGGGCAAGCAATTAAACGGTTCAGACAGGAAGGTCGTGGCCGAGGCCGCATGAATCAAGGCGATAAGCTATGCTATTCACGACATGTTTTGACTCACCTTTGGCTCACTTCGAATATAACTTGACACTGTCTGAAGAAACGCTATTTTTCGGTCGTCATTGTTTCCTATTGACGTGAAAATATGACGATGTACTTGATCGGATAAGTATAGTGCGATCATTTTTTCTAGAAAAGAAAACATTGTTTTTGTACTAGACACAAATAGCAGACAAAGCCATTTTCCTTAATTGTGAAGTGTAACCGCTAATTGCTTACGTTGTACTAAGTACGCTTCAACTACTAACAAAAAGTTGTTAATACCGATATACCTTTCGTCTTAATTTGAACCTTGTTACTTGAAGAATATTATTTAGCATTACGAAGCGTTTGAGGCATGTTTCTAAACAATGGAATTTGTTTGACCGATGGGTCTTAAGATCCGTTCTAGTAGAAATATTTTACTATACATTCACTATAGGCACCAGAAATAGTTTCATAGATACAAACATAATAAGCTCACATCTTTATTACCAGAAGGGCTGCATATATTATCTAATTCAAGTTTTGAATGCAACTAGTTACAGGTCTCCATCTACCACTAGTAACAACTAGTTGCAGGTTTAAAAGATGGGGATACATAGGCATCCAACGCTCTAAAGATAGGCAATACTAACCTATTCCGAATTATTCTTTGATCAAAATCAATTTTCCATCTTAGACCAAAAAAAAAGATAAAGCATTACGAACAACCTAACGAAACCGGTTTTCAACGGTTTAGTACATGCTCACGCACACATATACAAATAAACAACAGCACGAGTCGTAATGCTGTTACGCTGCTCTGTCTATCTTTTTCTCTTGGTCTGAGGTTTTCATTTTGTCTTGAATTACCAATACCACAGTTATTTCCCATTTATCGGAAGGTAGACTTATAGTGGTCCGCCTTAGGAAAGTAAGTGTGTTGTGAATCATATCAGATAAGATACCATCGCTGCATGGCTGTTTGCCCACTGCAGTGGCCCTGGACGTGTACGTCATTGGACGAAGGTTCTGCAGGGGCCATTCTTGAAACTAACAGATATAACTTACTTGGACCGTTATCACCCTAAAACATAGGAATATGTTTTACGGATCACCAGATATAGTAAAATATAACGCCAAAAAACACCTTTTACTGCCGAAAATAGTAAATGATCACCAAAATGTAATCTCCATTTTAATGTGAAATAATAACCCAAATTATAACATCTTACTATCCTATTAAAGAAAATGCTATCCTAATAAATAATTGCTAACCCAAAAATAGTAAAATAATTTCCTAAATTCGACGGAGCCCCGCTTTCGTTTCTGGGACTCAGTCTCCCGCCCTCCGCCCGGGCTCCCGCCAGAAACTCGCTTCGTCGGCCCTTCGTTTCACGTATAGACACATACACTCGACCTCGAGCTTCTGGCTCCGCGGGCTTTTATATACACTCTAGTGGGCGTAGCATGGTTGCCATTTTATCACTTATCGTTGTGGTAGACGCCCATCACGCTCTGACAAGTATGCAAGTGCGAGAGTGACGGATGCCTTATCCACAACGATAAGTGATAAAATGGCAACCGTGCTACGCCCGTAGGTGTAGGACAGACAAGACCTCGTGGAAGTGCTGGGGTGCGCTGATTCGGGTTTTGGTAGCACTTGTTTTGGCATCATTATACTTCATTTGGTAATGAAATTTCTATTTTTTCTTCTTCAAATGTATACATTTTATGGCAATTATAGTGGGTTATTTAGCTAGAAATATTGTATTAATTTGCTCGGTATGATTTGGTGATAATTTACTAAATTTGGTCTTCGAATACAATTTAATATGCAGTCGTTACTAAAACAGCTACTAATAGTAGATTTTTTTTTGTTGGTGTTCAGTATATTTTTTTGGTAAGAGAGCTTAGGTTATCAAATCATTTTTTGGTGGTCATTATATTTAACCCCCTTTATATAATGCAGAAATAAAAACGTCAGCTGGCTATAACAGGCCTCTATTTCACCAACTTGACAATTGTCACCTGACAATGACAATTCACCATCCATTGCTTGTTCTAAAAGTTAAGGTGGTCGCTAGGTTACTTGAGAATTGTCAAGTTGGTGAAATAGGGCCCTGATTACAATTACAATGATTGATGTGGTTTCTGTGGAAAGTCTAATGTAAAATAATTAAGAGATTAACGATCATACGCCGCCGTTGGCGGGTAGCAATTTGTTATTCATATAAATATAACTAGACCAGCTACCTATGTTGAGTTACAAACACGAGCCAGAGCTGACTTAGATTTTATGGTAGTAAGTCATTTTTAATTTCAGTATAATATTGCGCTCGCTCATTCTGATACGTAAACTCAGCGCGCGAGGAAGCAAGCGCGCGCAATTGGCAGACGCAAATTGTCATCATCCAGTTTATATATTTATCTCAAGTTTGCCATAAATAATATACAAAACTCACATTTGCATGTCACAATGAATTATGTATTTAGTACGGTACGATTTATTTTATGGGCGCTTAAATATGCGCCATTCTAACTTATGGGGGCAAAACGTTTCATTTTATATTTGGACCCATGAGTGTGATTATATTTTGTAGTGTGATGAGTTTGTTTGTGAAAAATGTAAGAGAAGTGAAGGTACAACAATAAAGTCTGGTTTTAATTTAAAGTGTTTATTCAAGATATAATATCGAAATTGAGATCCGCAAGTCATTTGTTAGTTAGTCAGTTAATAGCATGTTAAAATGCCCAACAACCAAGGTTCTTGTTAAATGAAATACTGCTGACTCAACACCATCACCAAAACAGTAAATAAAGAAACGTCCGCCATTGCAATTAATCCCTGAAATTGCTTACTGCCTAACCTAACCTAACTAAGCTTTGGCCGACTTTAATTTTGTGGAGTAGTGTAAAGACCATTTTGTGAATTTTACATGTGGATTAAGAGTCATTTTGTAACATCAAACTTATTGTCAGGTCAATGATGGACTTCTTACATGCAAAAGATAGCGTAAGCATAGCATAATCTTTGCAATTATTTTCTATCAAGCCGATTTCGTCCAATTATGTATCGAGCCCGCCCACGGTCTTTGAAATATGGTGAATATTATCATATATTTTATTGATGTGCTAGAATTAAAGTTTTTCTTAAAAAACTGCTTAAATAACATCAATTTCAACAAAATTAGGTCTTATCAGCCTCTTAAGAGGTGTAATGAAAAACTAACTTATTTCACCGGTATATTAATTGGTTTAAGGGACTTTTAGGTTTGAGGGACGGTCGTTTATGAATAACGACGCGAGTTTCACCGGGTTTTATTATTTAGTATAAATCATACAGGCCAGAGCCCCGAAGGATGCGCAGTGTTCAAAGCATGTTCAAAATGAGTTTGTCTCGGTCGGTCAACACAAAAAATATTGAAATCAGTAAAGGGTCGGCAACGCGCTTGTAATGTCACAAGTGTTCATGGCTACGGTGGCTGCTTTCTATCAGTCAGGCTGTATAATTTTTTGCAACCGTGGTAGTATCCGAAAAAGTGACCAGCACGTGTTCATACGTATCTTGGTCTCAGCGGGAGTATGAACATTTAGGAGAGTCATAAGTAAAAGGCCGTAGGATAAACTTATGAAAAAAAAACACTATTGAAATAAACTGAAACTAAAATAAAATAACTGTTTGACACAAAACAACCAAGTTCGAGGGACATTGTGTGTGTTTATTTTAATCTACGGAGCTATCACCACTGACACCCTGACGTTAGATGAGAAAATCTAGCCTCCTTTTTAATCTCCGGTTAAATCTGTCTAAAATCAGGGTATTCTCATTTTGTGTTGTACCAACGTAATATTAAGTAAACAAGCAAGGTGCACTGATGACCTGGTAAAGGTTGCTGGAGTCCGCTGGATGCGGGTGGCGCAGGACCGGTCACTTTGGCACTCTTTGGGGGAGGCCTACGTCCAGCAGTGGACGTCTTTCGGCTGATATGATGATGATGATGAATATTAAGTAATGTAAATAAAAAAGACGAAACACTTTTCGTTAACATTTGTCGTTCCCATACGTTTTGTATTGGCGTTAGCGCTTGTCGATTGTAACCTTCTCTACGCCCCCTGATCATCTGATAATAGCACGTAGCAAAAATGTTTTTTTTTTACATAAACTTGTTAAGTAGGTAGTCTAGGTCGGACAATTTTTGGTTTCGACGATTTTTGGTAACGCAGATTAAACAATTGGACTCTAATAAATATATCAATAATGATGTAAACGCAGAACAAAATCATTACATACACAGCGCATCGCAACGTCTAACGTTTCTAAAAGTTTTAGGATTTTCATTTTCAAATTCGGTATATATCAAATGTCAAATCGAAGTGTCAGTCAGAAGTAAAATCCAGAATTCACCTGGGAGTAATGAAACTGAATTCTTAAACCAGCAGGGTTAGTGATTTCTAACTTATTCAGTGCACGGCTTTTCATAGCTGTCACCTAGATTACAACTCTTGTTTGTTTTCGCAGTTGCGTTCGTGTATAGACTGCTTAAATCTTCTACGGTGTAAAAACACACCTGAAAAATAAACGCAGGTTTTGAGCATGTAAATGACTGAGTCAAACAGGGTTGTTGCCGACTAATGAATCAATAATGTAGATTTTTCTCAAAAATGGATTAAAAACGCAGTCAAAGGGGCGCGGTAAAGCAACGAAAAGGAATGAAATACCCCAAAGTAAAATAAGTAACCAATGCCAAAAAAAATACAGCACCAGCGAAGTAATTGTATATAATATGGTCCCATTTTTACCCTTTGAGTAAGGAACCCTTATAATTGGAAGAATTCCCTCTCAGGGATAAGCTCGCCTTTGTACATGTATCTTTTGTTCCTGTAATAATTGTTTTGTTGTTGTGTTCTGTTTCATGTACAATAAATAATTTACATACATACATACATAATTGGAATCACTTCTTTTTCCATATTTATTTCTGTCTAGAGAGATTTTGTCAGGAATGCGCGGTCTCAAGTTGAAAAAAAAACCAAGTCAACACAATCATATTTAAGATTCGGTTATTCATGCCGTTTGTTTTGATAGTCACAAAGGAATTATTACCGACAGGGTACTTTCCGTTGAACTAGAAAATTGGCAGGGAGCAAGGTCTAACATTAAAATTAACTATCCATACTAATATTATACATGCGAAAGTGTGTCTGTATGTCTGTCTATCTGTTGTCTGTCTGACTGTATGTTACGTCTTCACACTTAAACCGCCGGACCGATTTAGATGAAATTTAGTATAGATATAGTATGAGTCCTAGGGAAAGACATAGGATAGTTTAAATCCCGGAAATCATCCCTTGAAGGGGTAAAATGGGGGCTCAAAGTTTGTATGGAGCTACGACATAATCGAGTTTCACGCGGAAGGAGTCGCGGGCAGAAACTAGAAAGTAGAACATAAAACGAATAAGAAAAAAATTCAAAACATATTTCGACAGTACTATCAGTTTTATAAAAGACAAAACTTTGATTTTCTCACAACCTGAGAAATATTATAAAATATTACACTCAATTCTGCTGAATCATGTTTATAATTATCTACTCCTCTTTAGATTCATAAGTAATCCTGTGCTGAATGAAAATAAACATAGTATAGGTAATGGTTATTTAACATCAGAGTCAAACGAACTTTTAAAGCTCAGTCTACCAACTGGTTTACAAAGGGATTGAAAAAATCAATAAAAACGAAGCGGAATCTCCGCTTTATGTATTATAAAAATATCAAGAGTAAAACTATCTGCTATAAAAATAAATATCGTAATTATTCTCGACTTCTGAAACGATGCATACACCAGGCTCAGAAATTGACTAACTGCAAATATATAGCTAGGTCTAAAAATATATGTAAGGCTACTTGGGACATCATAAAAAGCATGGCGGGAGCTCATAATATGGAAGTAAATCCATGTAAACTAGTTGTAGATGACATAATATTAGATAATCCTACTGAAATTGCCAATGAATTTAATAATTATTATATAAACATGACAAATTTAAACCAATGTAATTATCACAACTCTGACACTTCACGAGTGAAATCGAACAACTACACTCTGTTTTTGGTTCCCACAGATGAGTATGAAGTAAGAGTGATTATAAACTCTCTTTCAACGACTAACTCAGCGGGATACGATGACGTACAAACACGCATCTTAAAAACATCTAGGTCAATAATATCACCCGTTCTGAGCTATTTGGTGAACTTGTCTTTTTCTGATGGTATCTTTCCAAAACCCCTTAAAATGTCGCTAATTAAGCCCATAAATAAAAAGGATAGTAAAGAATGCATACAAAACTAGCGACCCATCTCTTTGATACCAGTACTTTCAAAAATATTTGAGAAGGCTATGCATAAGCGTATAGTAAAGTTTCTTGACAAATTTAATATAATACAAGCTGAACAGTACGGGTTTCAAAAAGGGAAATCAACCTCATTGGCTGCCTTTTCATTAATAAATAAAGTAATGGGATACATGGATAAGAGCATGCCTGTTACTGCTGTCTTCTTTGACATGAGTAAAGCATTTGATTTTGTATCCCATGAAACTCTTCTAAAAAAATGTGAGCTTTACGGTATCAGAGGTACAGCTAATGAGTGGCTGAAAAGTTATTTAAGTGACAGGACACAGTTTGTACAAGTATCAGATATCAATTATAAAAATACTGTGACGATTTATCAATCTTCCACCAAAGTAAACCGAGTTGGGGTACCACAGGGAAGTGTCTTAGGACCCCTGCTCTTTTTATTGTACATAAATGATCTTCCTGATGTAACGGGATTTGACTGCATACTTTTTGCTGACGATGTATCGATTGTTATCCCGTTTTCTGACATAAATAATTATAATAATGACATTAACAACACTGTCTCCACAGTTGTAACATGGATGCACAATAACAACTTAAATGTAAATATAAGGAAAACAACATACTTACAATTCATAAATCACAATGGTAAAAAACAGCCACTTAGGGTATTATTCGATAATGAATTTATAGCAGAATCATGTCATACAATATTTCTGGGAATTATTTTGGACGAAAAATGCTCTTGGGTAAGTCACATTGATAAAGTATGTGGCAAGATAAATTCATTTGTATATGCTTTGTGGAGACTGGTCAAAACTTGTAGTAAGAAGGCAGCCATACAAGCTTACCATGGCTATGTTTGCTCCCTACTTAGATATGCCATCATTTTATGGGGAAACTCACACCATGCAAAGCGAGCGCTGATAGCTCAAAAACAATGCATCAGAGCAATTTGCGATGTTGATACTATGACATCTTGCAGACCATTGTTCAAAGATCTTGCGCTAATGACAGTACCCTGTATGTATATATACGAAATATGTATGTTTGTTAAAATGAACCCAGAACTTTTTAAGACACTTCAAGATGTATCTAATTTTAATACAAGGTACCCTGATAGGCTAGCAATACCTCGCAAGTGAACAGCTTTATATGGCAGAAACACCATTTGTATGAGCATAAAAATATATAATAGACTGGATGATAACATCAAACGGTTGCCTTTGAAAATGTTTAAAGTAAAACTAAAAGTATGGCTCTTACAAAAGGCTTTTTATTCCGTCGAGGAATACCTACATGACATCTTTTGACAGAGATAAGTGATCATTATATAGGCCTTGACTATTGTGTAAGCTTAGCTTTAGTTGTAAGTAATTGTTTGCATGCCAGATGCTGGTGAAATATGTGTTACTTATATAACATTGTCTGAACACCTTTTGTACCATATTTCATGCAAAATAAAGTTATTTGTATTTGTATTGTATTGTACTGTTTGCTGTGATACACGTACTTTGGTAAAACAGTTACTATATGAATACTCACTTTATTAAATACTTATAATGAAAAAAACAATAGGTACACAGTGTATTGGTATTTTAAAATCGATTGTTAGGGTCATTAAATCGCCCTTGCGCGCCCGACGCTGCCGTCTGAGTTTAAAATCCAATAAAATTTTAACAATGTTTAACAACATTTCCCTTCATATGTACCTGTATATAGCCTGTCCTTACGATGCATAGTTGTAACGAACACATGACGGGTCACTAATACACACACAACACTATACGTCAACATGTGAGGCATCAATTAGTAGCTTGCATTCTTTCATAATTATGTGCTTCCTTGCCTTGATACAATTGGGAACTTACTTCTCTCAGCAGAGACACTGGTTCTGTCACGTGCCACGCCCATACTCGATACCCATCACGTTAATTTGAACCTTGAATACTGCTAATGCTGTCCAATATTATGCACGCTCCGTTACACACTTTAATAGTTGCAGGCTCGCTACCGACAATGCAAACACATTAGGGCATCATTAATGGAATATACTCACATAGTCTCGAATGGAACAATTGTGATTACTAGAGTTTGGTGGCATTGGGGTGAACAAAGAGCAATGGAGTCGTTATATATTTTTTGATTGAATGAATGAATGAATAAATGATTTATAAACCAATAATGTATAATTACATTTATTGGTTTCATACAAGTAAATTGATTCATAAGAATTAAATAAAAACATAATATATTGTTGAAGCTGAAGTTGAAGTAGCATATTTATATAATATTCATTCGAAATACCCTCTCTTACTACGTCAATATTAATTCTTGTTTGATTTCACTTGCACTGTACTATGATATAATGATTAGGGTCAGCATTTTTGTGGCACTTTAGCACAAGAAATGTAATAAATCCGCCTTTAGTTATTTATTTATTCAAATAAAAAAATATACAATGGCGACCCCACTGCATTACTTGTGCTAAACTGCCACCAGAATCCTAACCCTAGTGATTACAATGTTCAGCATACTTAATGGTTGCGATTATCGCTATGGATAAAGAACATTATTTGACAAAAAGGTTGTTTGAGAGAAGAGACGCTAAACATCTAATTTTCGTTATCGATTATCATTTATTCTAAAATGTTCAATCTTAGATTAGTTCGTAAGGTCTATCTGTCAGTGCTAATTATTACAATAAATAAATAAGTTTTTTTTTATTTAACAGCAAGTTATGTGTCAAACATGGGGACGTTTACTTGAAATGTTTTTGCACCTGCTCACACTACGATTTCTTATCCTCAATGGTACGTGTACATTGGGTCGAAGAGGCCTAATATGTCCAGCAGTGGAACATTTATATCACGCCTATGATATTGTTGAAGATGAATCAGTACCCAAAACGTTCCTGAATAACATTGACTACTACTTACATTTTTTTTTCTTTTTATAAATATTAGGGGACAATCTTACACAAATCGACCTAGTCCCAAACTAAGCAAAGCTTGTACTATGGGTACTAGACGATGATAAACATAATGATATAGATAAATAAATACTTAAATACATAGTAAACATCCATGACTCAGGAACAAATATTTGTGCTCGTCACACAAATAAATGCCCTTACCGGGATTCGAACCCAGGACCTCTTGCTTCGTAGGCAGGGTCACTACCAACTAGGCTAAAGCGTTCGTCACATTAATGTTAAGATCCAACCCCTCTAAAGCCATTGTCAAGATACTGACGTCAGTAGCCATCATCAAATTAACAGCAAGCGCAAAAGTACATATTAGGATTACTAAGTAGAATCCTCCATTTAAGAGATTAAAAGCCTTATTCCGCTTCTTTTGGAGTGTTTATTTTTCACGGAACAATTTAATCCTTACTGTGACCTCGCTCCTAAGAAGCTTTTAAGATCCGCATTAATAGGGGTGTAGACACCAAATAAAATAAGTAATAATGAAGAATTTTCCCAAAAAAGGATTAAAAATATTTAATAGATACCCCCATTCTGTCCCTTTTCTGCAAAACGCACCTTCGTATGAAACGATTGTCATTACGTTGATTGAATTCGAGTGACCGAAATTAGTCTACAATAGAATCCTGAGCGTAGCGAGGGATTCTCAAGTACAATATGCGTAGACTACACTCATTTTGACCGACTTTGAAAATGATGTTAATAACCGTATTGCCGGCAATTAGTTTTAAGTGGGGTCCGGATATTGTTAATTTTTTTATCAAGGTCTAGAAAAAGAAACTGATAATGATTGATTAGGTATAAGTAATATTATTTTCTCGAGAATTCGCCAACCGTACACATTTGTCACAAATTATCAACCCAAACTTTTCTTTTCGTCATTTGTGTATTATGATGATATTCTTCTTCTTCTGATGCAATAACCAATAATACTACGTTAACTTCTTTGAGTAAGGGAGCGACCACACCGGTGCTTAACGCTGCGTATACGCGTTGACGTGTCGTATGCACGTATTCTTCATACATTTTGCTGCGTTTTACGGTGTGTTAGCGTATTTTGTTGAGCAGCGGTGTGGTCACACCTCAATTAATGGTCAACTTCAACATTTTCAAAAATTACAACACATCAACGTGGTAGGAACGAAACACTTTGACTGGGTGCGGATACGTTCGCAAGCAATCGTACGGTGCCGATCGTGTGCGTCGACATCCTGCCGGACACGATCAGTTGTCGCCGCATCCGTTCGTATTCTTTCCATACCACTCCGATGCGGGCCGTTTGGTGGAAATAGTGCTTAACACTCCGCTGTCTGTCTGTCTGTCTGTCTGTCACCAGGCTGTATCTCATGAACCGTGATAGTTAATAATAATAATAATAATAATAGCCTTTATTCATGCATTTATAGTACAATTACAATCCTTCAAATACACACATATGTATGCACAATAATTTTATCTATCTTATGTAAGTTATATTTTTTCTTTCTTAGCTTGTGTGCATGGCGCTTTGCGCGCAAAAGGCCTCCACCAGCCTTTCCCATAGTTTTCTATCTTGAGCTGATCTCCACCAATATTTGTCAAAACTCTTCAAATCGTCTCTCCATGTAAGTTTAGGTCTTCCTTTGCCTCTGGTCTTATCTCTTGGGTGCCACTCTGTGACAATTTTTGCCCACGTGTCACTTGCCATCCTGCACACGTGTCCTGCCCATGCCCATTTAGCTTTTTTAACAGAATGAATAACGTCTTCCACGCCTGTTTTGTTTCTAATACTGGTGTTGGTTACCCTATCTTTTCTTGTAATTTTCAACATTGATCTTTCCATTGCCCTTTGAGATATCGCAAGCTTGTCCATCTGTTTCTTAGTTAGGCTCCATGTTTGTGCACCGTATGTTAATGATGGTAATGATGGTGATAGTTAGACAGTTAAAATTTTCACAGATGATGTATTTCTGTTGCCCCCTATAACAACAAATACTAAAAAACCGGCAAGTGCGAGTCAGAGTGACATGATTTTTTGCCGTTTTTATGGATAATGGTAAGGAACCCTTCGTGCGTGAGTCCGATTCGCACTTGGCCGGTTTATTTTATTTTATTATAGTTTTGTCGAATTCGGGGTTAAAAAAATTGTTGCGTTTACCAGTGTGTGTTGCCAGTGATTAAGTATGGCACGGAAACGTGGTCGCTTACTATGGGCCTCATAAAAAGGCTCAAAGTCACCCAAAGAGCAATGGAGAGGGCTATGTTGGGAGTTTCTCTGCGCGATCGCATCAGAAATGAGGCTATCCGCAGCAGAACCAAGGTAACCGATATTTTTAGCCCTCCGAATCGCTAAACTTAAGGCTTGTATACCCGCTAAAGTCCTTGAGCGTACGGGCGGAGCCTCAACCCTCTCCCCGCGCAAGTCGCACAACCCGCCGTCGTTTATTAAGCGTTACATAGATTAAGTTACAGACGCGTCATCGCGCATCGTTACCAATGCAAGGGTGGACGTGGGTGGGTGACATTCGTCATGCTTAATTGAAACGTGATATTTGTCATACATAAATAACATAATTGATTAAGTTCAAAAATGATGTCTCTACTATTATAATACTATTTACTTACGATTAGTGTAGTTCCGTCAGCACGGCTAGCACGAGACGGCCGCGACATACACTCGATTTTTCTCGCACTATCGGTCTCTCTCTTATTAGAACATTAGGAAAGAGAGGTATAGTGTGAGAAAAATCGAGAGTATGTCGCGGCCGTCTCGTGCTAGCCGTGCTAGTGAAAACGAAATTCGTTCGAATAACTCTCATTGTCGCTCGAACTAACAAGCGCGACAGAGAGGGAGATACACGAACGAAGTTCGGTTTCGCTTCGCAGTAGGCCCTCAGCACGCCTAGCACTAGACGGCCGCGACATACTTTCGATTTTTCTCGCACTATACCTCTGTTACTAAATATTCTAATAAGAGAGAGACGGATAGTGCGAAAAAATATAAAGGTAATAATAATAATCCATACCTACTGTTGCCCTTAGGCCATTTTTTAATGTCGCTATTAATAGGCGCCCATATAGCAGTTAGCGAGTCACCGTCTGCCAGAGATAAAATGTGAAACAGTTTTATTGGGTAGGCGTCCGATGTTTCATCCAATAGCCCAGCTACTAGTCCATCATTTTCCCCCAATAACCCGTTTTATTTAGATTCCATCAACTAGCAATAGACTTACACCCCAGCGGGTGCTGTTTCTGTGTGCGTCCCATGACACGGGCAGAGACAGCATCCGCTTGGTGTACTCCTTGCATTTCATTAAATTGTCAAAAGGGCCTCTACGTGTTGGCTCAGAGCTCCACGCACGCCTCCCAAAGGTCCGGGACATCATTGTCCCGTGAGCGGGAAAGACATATAATCCATACTATCCATACTTTCATATCCATACTCCATACTAATATTATAAATGCGAAAGTGTGCCTGTCAGTCCGTTACCTTTTGTGTAAGTGTAAGGTTGTTAAGTTTTAAACTAATTTTCGGTATATTTATTACGTTCTACTTCCTTGATTTCATGATGATGGCGTGTACAGTCAGCATCAGATAGTTAGTAGCATCCAAAGTAGCCAAATATATCGTAACACATTCCTGACTCCTACTTATAGTAACAAAGGCTATTTCAATGAATGTACGTTCCGATATATTTGGCTAACTTGGCTGCTACTAACTATATTATGCTGAATGTACAGAAATCGGCCTCGGGTAAATATATACTTATATTAGTTGTACGTTAACCGGTATCCTGCTGTTTCGGCAAAATATTTTTCGCCAAATTTCACTTCGCACAAAACTTATGGCAGTAGTTTCATTTCCCAAACGAACAAGTAGCAATGTTTCGCATTTTGTTCATTTGGTCAAAATATCATCTGGCATATTTTGCTTTGTCAAGTGTTATTAAGAAAGTTTATTAAGCAAACGCTTTGTTTGGGCTAATATTGTTTTCCAAACAAAACATTTGTTCGAATTTTCATTTCGCACACTTCACATAGCATAACTGGCCAATATTTGAAAAAATATTGTTTTATATAATTTTATTTCATGACCAGATCATTCCAATTTTTATTATTTCATAGAATAACTGTTCAGGGAGTATTATTTGGCAAATGATTCATTTTGTATGAATTTTACATACCAGAATAACAAAACAACGAATTTCATTTGTTCGAAATTTTATTACATTGCAAAAACAAACAACAACTGATTACAGGGGTTTAACTAGATAAGGGTAGCCAAAGAACGCGGGCTCGGGGGGCAAGACCGCCCGCAGTAAAAAACAAACAACCGTAACAATTGTATTATAAGTAGGTTAGGTTAGGGTTCACTTGTGTCCCTCAGAGCGGAAATAGGCACCCCGCGAAGCGGGGTGACGTCGACATGCTGGCGGTTAGGTTAGGTTTAGGTTAGGTTAAAATAATTGCCGAAGATAACTGAGTATGCCAACTATTTTAATTTTAAATAATAATCCTTGTAAGTAATAATTTGTATGCTAATTACAAAAGTACCGGCTTAGCAAAATATGTAATCTCACTCAAATACATTTCGTATGCACTAGACAATTAGGATATAAATCGTATGCAAATTATTATTTGGAAAAATAATGTTATGCCAAATAATACGTTTGACCAAATTAAACTTGACTATATAAAACTTTGCCAAACAATAATTTGCGAAGTAATATTTTGCCATAGGAGATGATGACAAGTGATAAAACCTGTGGTGGATGCTTTATCCGTGGAATGACGAAACCTGCGCTGTGGATCTTGATGGTATGTACTAAGTGGTTCAGTTTTATTCATTTTGTTTAATAAATTGGCTCCTTAGTGATAAAATGCGAAACAATAATTTGACTAGTGATTTTTGCCAAATGAACATTTGGGAAACATTTTTTGGGAAGTGACACTTTGGGAAATAATTTTTGCCCATACAATAGAGAACCACGTTAACCATACTTTGTTTCATATCAAATAATAACTCTGCATCGAACTTGGAGTTGGCATGCAACCCATAGGTAGGTACTTACAATATTTGCCAAGCCCACTATTTTTATTAGAACTTATTCTATTAACACTTGACAGTTTTTAATACGAGCAGATAAAACAATATTGTTTCTATAATTGTTCATGCTCCTAAGCAATAGATATTGTAAATATATTTACTAATAAAATGTCTGGTTTTAGCGATTTCCCAATTTTGATACTGTTTAGATATTTGATACTTTGATAGAATAGGTATTTACTTGTGTATTCCTTTTCCTCTTCTCTTGTACAATTTCTTGGTATTACGTATTTTCCTCCTGCGCTTATTTAACCCCAAAGACCCAAAATAATTATTCTCTCTACTCTAGTATCGTAAGTTTGTATGTTACTAACAATGTATGGGCAAACTGGCCTGAAATAAATAATTTATTATTATTATTATTATTATTTCCCATCTTGAACAAAAACAAAATCTAAACTATACCTACGTAAATGTTAATTAGGTACAAACGCCAACACAGTTAACTGACCATCCTGTATTTATACAAGAACCTTATTACAATGCACATAAAGTGCACGGATGGTCAGTCAGCTGTCTTGTCTATAGTACTTACTACTGTACAAACCACGAAATAGATTGTCCACTCTATGCAACAAAATTATCTGTCACTAAAAACTAAACTATACGCAAATGTTTATTAGTTACGATCGTTACTATACGAATCACAAAACGGATTGTCCACTCTATGCAACAAATATAGTCCACAATTTCCACAAATATTTAAAAATTTCGGCGCAGCGCAAATTGACACAAGTCCGTCATGCAACGCGTCTCGTCCCGCACTGACCGTATGGACGAAAACGGGGAGGCGTAGGAACTTTGGCGGAATATTTCAGAAAACGAGATACATTTTTAAGAAAATAAAGAAAGTAAGAAAATGATGCCCTTGTTCATTATTTTATGAAGAAAGTTATAAAATTTCATATTATTCTGATAAAAAATGGAGCAGTAAAATGGTTACAAGTGAAAAAATAGGGGTGACTTTAGATTTCTTTTTCTCTAATTTTTATTGTTAAAATGGATTTCTACGAAAACTATGACCGGTCGCATATCTTACCGATTATGATATATTTTTTCCGACGGCAAAAATGTTACGTTATAATGTATAAAACGGTTACAAAACAACTCATTTTCACGAAAATTTCGAATGTGGAGCCTTAAGTGGCAGTGGGCGGGGCACATTGCACGTAGAACCGATGGCCGTTGGGGCGGAAAGGTTTTCAAGTGGCGACTACGTACCGGAAGGCGCAGCGTGGGTAGGCCTCCCACAATGTGGACCGATGACCTGGTAAAGGTCGCGGGAGTCCGCTGGATGCGGGTGGCGCAGGACCGGTCATTGTGGCACTCTTTGGGGGAGGCCTATGTCCAGCATTGGACGTCTTTCGGCTGATATGATGATGATGATGATGAAAATTGTTGCACTTCACCGATTTTTGTAATGAATGAATAAATAAATGAATATACTTGTTTCAGACTAGCTGTTGCCCGTAATTTCGTCTGCGTAGAACTTGTTATAGTCTTAGAAAAATGATTACTATTAAATTATGTTAGGCGCAAGCTTAATTATTGCTGTCCCAAATACACTTCTACCATCATAAGGGGTGATTTCCGGGATAAAAACTATCCTATATCATTCCAGAGGTCTCAAGTTATCTGTACGGAAAATTTCATCAAAATCCGTTCAGGGATTAAGCGTAAAAGGAAACAGTACGATAAGTTCGTTAGTTTAAATTGCTAAATCTTAATTGAAAACTCCGTTTTCACAAATAAAAATATCTAAAGAATCATCAACAGATGTTTCTGCTTAAATTGTTTTTTTTTTTCTGTAATTTATTAGTTTTTTTTTTTAATGTCGACTGTAGCTTACATTACTGGAAATTTTTGCGTATGTGTAGTTTTACCACAGAATAATTAATAGTACCTAAAGGTACAAAAGGTCCACTGCATATCGATGGCAAAAAGCGAAACTGCTGTAACCGCCACTTGGTCAAAATTTTTTTTTTTGAATATTCAGAATCAGCGAATTCTTCTGCGTCGAATGGTCTGGGTCCCATGGCTCTACGACGCTAAGAAAAAACTGGACTACGTCGCAAAACGAATGTATTTTCTTGACGATGCCTACTTGGCCTAATTGTTGTAAACACCAAAAATGTAGATTTTTTTTAAACAAGTATACTTACGCCAATTTCGGTTTTAAATAAATCAAAGAATTCGGTGATTACAGCATTTGAGAAATTTAGTTCCGTGGCGGTTATGGCATTTATGCATATTGCAAAAAAAATACCCCAGACACTTACTGCAATATATGCTCAAATATTATTATCTATGATCAACGATTACTACATTTCATTAGAAATTGATATAACAAACATACCACAGTTACGCCATCTTTAAAACGTCGTGAAGTATGCACAACTTCACGTTACCGCCATTGAAATATGCGCAGGCGGCGATGTTACCGGTGGGTTAATACACACGAAACAGTCGGTCGGCGGTCGCGGGAGCGTCAAGTTGTGCGTAGTGCAGGTTTTGTGTATTATTAAGTGTATTAGCACGTGTAATAATTATTGCATTGATGTTTTGATAGGAGACAATTAAAAATATTATAAATATAAAATTTTGCATTTTTAGTACCTTATTATTTATTTTTAACTAACCAATATTCGACATGATGTTGATAGTATTCTAACTAATTTGAGAATACAGCTTCTCTTGAAAACATTTAAAACCATCGCTATTTATAGATAATTACTATTAATTATGGATAGTAAGTGGTCTATACCTACTCGTGCTTTTTAGGGTTCCGTACCCAAAGGGTAAAAAGGGGCCCTATTACTAAGACTTCGCTGTCTGTCGGTCCGTCCATCTGTATCATCACCAGGCTGTATCTCAAGAACTAAGATAACTCGACAGTTGAATGTTTCAAAAAATATATATATCTCTGTTGCCGCTATAACAACAAATACTAAAAATAAAATACAATAAATATTTAAACTTTTAAAGGCTTTTGAGATTTTACTAAGCAATTTTAGAGTGACTGTATGTTATATTTCTATGGAGAGACATTAAGACTAATAAGTGGTGGAGATTTTAGGGCTCTGATTGCCCATTTAGAGTTTTTTGATTGAAAACCTAGATGTAAACTAGGCTAACATTTTTAAAAAGTGACTAAATAAAAGCCGATTGATATTTGAGTTGTTTTAATTTTACGGTCCTTTTTTGGCGATGGGCACTTAACACATTTCTGCTAATCCTATTACAAATTTAATGGCACATACGTCAAAATATAAGATTACTTCAAATAAATATGCATCAGGTTACAGCATTTATGCTTTATAGAATTTGTACTGGGCCAACGATTTTAGTACATTTACCTTTTTCCTTTACAGCATTTAAGCGTTATGAAAATATAAGTGCTATTGCGGTAAGCGCCACTAAAATGGAAACGACGCACTTTTATTAAATTTTGAGAATGCCAATTGAAAGTAATCTATGAGTTATGTAGTTGATGTAATTTTCAAGTATTTCTGTTTAAAAACGAAGAAGTTATGATTTTTTTTGTAAAAAACGAAAAGTTTTTTGGCTCTGGTGTAAAGTTTGCATTTTGGCGGTTACAGCAGTTTCGCTTTTTGCCATCGATATGTGATGACGTTAACTGTATTTTTTTGGAATAGACAATCATAGACTGAGATAGGGTTGATGAACGTACCACATAACTGAACATCCAAAAAGATAACTATTTTCGTTTCTATGTGAAATGATCATCAAATTTTGGAAATAAGAATTATGATATGATAATAAAAATATTACAATAGCCGGGAAGTCAGGATTGAGTAAAAAAGTTATTAAATACAGATTAAGTTTGTATAAACAGTTCATATTTTGCAATGGGGTTACTTCTTTCGTCATGTTAGAAAGATGTTGTAAAGTTGAAATTCGTATATAACGGTGTGCGATCAATGAAATTATGTTGTTACTACGTAAAACGGAACGTCTACATGAAACGTCATTGTGTGCGATACGCTCTACAGCTCTTGCTAGACCACAGGAGGTTACCATAGACACACTTTGTGACGACCGCTTTAGCCTAGTTGGTAGTGACCCTGCCTACGAAGCAAGAGGTCCCGGGTTCGAATCCCGGTAAGGGCATTCATTTGTGTGATGCGCACGAGTATTTGTTCCTGAGTCATGGATTAATTAGGTTTAATTAAACATTACCTTCTTTTCGATTCTGGGAGCATTGCAGTTCTAACCTAACCTAAATTTAGGGTAGCTGTTCGGTTCTGTAAGGGTCATGGTTTCTTAACCTAACCTACTTTTCTGCTAGCAGTTGGATTATGTATTTTGACTACTAAATGACTAACTATATAGTATATGTATGACCGAAGAATTCCCTTTACTTCAAAAATTACTTGTTCCTCATACATACTTCCAACCCCTTTTAACCTCCTTGGACGATACATTTTAAGAGACGCTGTAGTAAGTTTTCTAGTCTTTAACCGAAGTTACAGTTCCCATACTTTAAAATTGTCTTGTTTCCAACTCCTTTTAGCCCATAAAAGTTGGTTTCCTAGTTTGAAACAAACTTTCTAAAATCGAAGTTAGAAATCTTTAACTTTAAAAATGTCTCGCCCTCTATATGAACTTCGAACCCCCTTATACACTCTTAGGGGATAAATGAAAAAAAAACCGCTAAAATCTGTTTTGTAGTCTTTTAATGAACAGTCTAAGACCAAATTTAAAAATATATTAATTTAAAAATAACTTTTCTTTCCATACAAACTTTGAACCCCCTCTAAACCCTTATAGGCGATCAATTTCAAGAACTCTGTAATCAGTTTTGTAGTCTACAATAAAATGTATGATCAAATATTCAATAAATATAAAATAACCCTACATATACCTACCCTAAAAATCTGAATAGGGTTGTCCCGTTACTCTAAAATAAAAGCACCAACAGCCTCCTGAGCTGTTGGTGCTAATTACCTAATTATAAGTGGAGGTGATTTAACGCTACTTTTCTATAGTTGACTGCAGGTAGTGAATGCCTTTTGTACTTATTTGTGTTCTATACTAATATTAAAAAGTATGTATGCTATTGGCAATCTCCGGAACCACTGGTCCGCTTTCAAAAATGCTTTCAGCTGCGATAAGAATGGACTTTCTGGGTGGCCAAAGGCTTTATACAGGGTGTCCCGGAACTACACGATAACCTGGTACCGGGTGAGAGGCCAAGGTATACCAGTTATGAAAAAAATAAGAAAAAAATCCATGTTACTTAGTCGAGCGGTAAGACATTTTCCGAATAAGTTGAAAATTTGACACTCTTGGTCGCATTTTAAGTACTGTGATCACAATTTTCACAATTTTACAGTGTTTTTTTTAATAATGTAATCTCAAATAACAGTGCTATTATTTGCAACCACAAATCAAAGTAATAAACATTCTTAACCAAAATATTAAAAAAAAGTTTTGACGAGTTATGGTTTATAAAATTATTGTCAGTCAACTTTGACACTACATGTTGAAAAAAAAATGTACCATACTACCCTTGGCAAGTTATTTTAAAAGATGGCCTATTTAGTCTTAATTTCAAAATGGTACAACACTTGCCAGTTATCTAGCCAATAAAAGTGCTATTTCCATTTTTTTGCGAAGGGACCTCAAGGAAAACGTAGTCAAAATAAATCAATCAATTATCGTAACACTTTGATATCCTCCTAAAACTAAAGTAGATGCTTAAATTGTTTCCCTTCAGCACGAATACAAGCTTTGCATCGCCTCAGGAATGACCTCTTTACCAGTCGTGCATATCTACTCGCATTTATTTCCTGTGATAATCAATTTTTGGCGCAATTCTAATAGATTTTGTAGGTTTTGAGTAGACTTTTTTTATGCATAAAAGCAAAAGTCTGTACCTGCCACTCAAAATCTACAGAGAAATGTAGTATCAACAAGATGGTTGCCCAGCTCATTATGCGGGCATAATGAGCTGGGCAACCATCTTCTCGTACAGGCCGGGGCCTCTACGAGAATATTTAAACGAAGAATATCCCGAAAGATGGATCGGACGCCTCAATCGGACGGATCAATTTTATGGCTCCCTCGTTCCCCAGACCTGAATCCACTTGGTTTTTTTTAACTAGGGACGCATAAAAGAAAAAGTCTAATCAAAACCAATACAAAATCTGTTAGAATTGCGCCAAAAAATTGATGCAGCATCAGAAGAAATAAATGCGAGTAGATTTGCACGACTGATAAAGAGGTCATTCCTGAGGCGATGCAGAGCTTATATTCGTGCTGAAGGGAAACAATTTGAGCATCTACTTTAGTTTTAGCAGGATATCAAATTGTTACGATAATTGATTGTTTTATTTTGATTAAGTTTTCCTTGAGGTTCCTTCGCAAAAAAATTAAAATAGCACTTTTATTCGCAACAAAAGTGGCAAGTGTTGTACCATTTTGAAATTTAGACTAAATAGGCTATCTTTTAAACTAACTTGCCAAGGGTAGTGTGGTACATTTTTTTTCCAACATGTAGTGTCAAAGTTGACTGACAATAATTTTATAAACCATAACTCGTCAAAACTTTTTTTTACTTTGTTAAGAATGTTTATTACTTTGATTTGTGGTTGCGAATAATAGCACTGTTATTTGAAATTACATTATTAAAAAAATTACTAAAATTGTGAAAATTGTATTCACAGTACTTAAAATGCGACCAAGGGTGTCAAATTTTCAACTTTTTCGGACAATGTCTATTACCGCTCGACTAAGTAACATGATTTTTTTTTCTTATTTTTTTCATAACTTGTATACCTTGGCCTCTCACCCGGTACCAGGTTATCGTTGAGTTCCGGGACACCCTGTATACGCGAAGCCACGCAGGCATCTAGTGTCCAATGAAGTATAAAAAATAAATAAATAATTCTCAAGTTCGTTTTATTAGGAAATATCCACAGGCATCTATAGTTCTAGACGGTAATTGTAGCACTATCTACTAATGGCTTCAAACAAAAGGTAAATGACCAATCTAAAGGTTTTTATGAAATAGAGTTCAAGGTGAGTGGTACGTACTGGCCGAAGATTGATGCGATAGAGGTTTCGGGCAGTGAGGAATTTTACCTACTGACGAAAATGTACACGCTATCGCACAGTGATTTGCATATTTGTAAAGTAGTTATTTTAGTTGATACAGGGGCTATCTTGGCATTATCGAGCTACGTTAGCCTGTGATGTGGCTTAACGACTGCTATATATATATATGCTGCACGAAACATACAAAACATCTGGCCTAAGCTTGAGAATTGACCACCGGTTAGCCTAGTGGGTAGTGACGCTGCCTACGAAGCTGAAGGTCCTGGGTTCGAATCCCGGTAAGGGCAAATATTTGTGTGACGAGCATAAATATTTGTTTCTGAGTCATGGATGTTTTTCTATGTATTTAAGTATTTATATCTATTATATATATCGTCGTCTAGTACCCATAACACAAGCCTTACTGAGCTTACTATGGGACTAGGTCGATTTGTGTAAGATTGTCCCTTTATAAAAAAAATATATATATATTAGCTAAAGCAGTATCCCAACTAATCTCTTACGATCTTTTTAGACCCACGCCCCATTTAACACCATACCCCGTAGCATGGACGGCATTATCACACGATAAGTGACAAGATAAAGTCCGTCGCGCCGAGCGAGCGTTCGAACGGTGTCAGTTCAATAGAACGAGACGGACGCTCTATCTTGTCACTTATTGCGTGATAAGGCCGACCATGATACGGGGTCTGTTCTGCGCGGTGTCACGGTATGCGGACATTGAAATCTACCGGCGAGTAGGTACCCCGACCTGCGCTTAAGTTGATTGTAGCGACAGGTGTCTGTAAGTACGTCACGTCGGATGTATGTAAGGATTCGTTAACTGATTTAAGCTGTATGTGGCTCGAGGTACATTTCACATAGGAACCTGATTATCAATGTGGTGCGCTCTTGCCTTCACGCGTACCGAGCGAACGCCCACGAAACAGTGATACCATATTTTTTGCGAAATGTCGACCAAGTTGACCTCTTTATACTTATAAGTTATTAATATAAATAATTTTTTTTTATCAATGGTGACAATCAGGTGCGACACTAAAATGAATATTTATATTTTGGGACAATCTTACACAAATTGTACTAGTCCCATAGTAAATTCAATAAAGTTTGTGTCATGGACTCTAGACGACCATTAGGTATGTTGAATAGTTACGTATAGTGAACTACAAAAAAAAACATCCCGGCTAAAAAAAAACATCATTTTCATGACACAAATGTTGACCTTTACTGGGATTTGCAGGCAGTCAGTTATTCTGTTTTTGAACATATATTTTGACGAGACGGTTCACCTCTCACGAGCACCTTCACCTAAGCGCACCCTCCACCCCAACCCATGCCCAACACAGGTAACATGTTTTTAATTTGATAAAAATAAAGGCTGCTGTGTATTTCATACACAAAATTGGCACGTATAATCAATCACCCTTAGTTTGCGTTTAGGATTGTGTATGTTAGGAAGGTGTAGGAAATTAATTGTTTTGCTTCATTCGTTTTGTTGATTTTTCATAAAAGGCTAATTTCCTATTTTTTTATAATGTATATTTGTATGTTTGTACGTAAATACTTGTACACAAGACACAGGTAAAAATATAGACTAAATAGGTTAAATCGGTACAAAGGCGAACTTCTCCCTGTAAGGGATCTCTACCAGTTAACCTTAGAGCAATAGAGTGGTGATCAGGAACAAAAAGATAGACAAACTATCACGTGTACAAAGGTATTTACCTTGACGCTACAGTACATTAATCTTAACACATACCGTCAACCGGGGGTATTAGGGATGGCGAGGGGAATAGGGACGAAAACCGGGAATGACATTTACCCGATAATTTCTCAAAAACTACCAATTAGAAATTTTATCGGGTTATTTAAAATAATAGTAGAATAGTTGGATTCAGTAAGGACAACACTGGAAGGGCATGAAGTTGGTGCTAGATTGTCAAACTAACCGTTTGAAGTTGGGTCTCGGTGACGGCAGTTTTTTGCTCTGCAAAACTTTCTTAATAACTAATGGTTTTACTGCAAGTAGGTACTTTCAATGGTGCAAAAGGTGTTCATAATTTAATGCAGAACCTGTTTTAGACACGGTAAGTCAACATTATCTTTGTTTTGTAAGTAAAAATGCAAAAAAGTGATGCATGGAAAATTTTGAAAAAATCCGAGGTTTATCGGGACGCAACGAGGGTTATTAGGGACGAGCGTGGAGTAAAAAGGCACGCCGTTGGAAGTTAATAGGGACATAATAAGTTGAAATTGGGACGCTAAGGGGTGTACAGGGACGGGGCTACCAAAACCTAGTCTCGTTTTGGTACAATTAGGTACATTCAGAGCTAGTAAGTACCTACATAAGCACCACTACCTACTTCTTTGCCAGCTTATTATATTTGTGACAGCGCTAGCCATGTTTCCCTATTGGTACCCTTATTCGCCTCTATTGACCCCATATCCAGTATGAATAGGGACGGCCTGTTCTTTTTAAAAAAGAGGGTTTAAATTTATTTTTTCATGAAAAATATTCTTATGAGTGGGTTCTGAAACACAAGATAAAAGTTTTAAAATCTTAACTTTGTAAGCGCTTATAGAAATATTACGTTATAATCACGTTCAAAGTTCAAAATTGTACCTAATCACCCCAGTTGACGGTATACCTACTACATGCAAGTAAAAATAAAATAAATACTATACACATACTATAATCCTTACTAATATTATAAATGCGAAAGTGTGTATGTTTGTCCTTCTTTCACATCGCAACCGAGAGGCGTATTGATGTGATTTTTTGTATGGAGAAAGTTTAGAAGAGTGGAGAGTGACATAGGCTACTTTTTCTAGCGGGAAAACATCTAATTCCCACGGGAAAATTCAATATGTTACATTTTCCTATAACCACGCGGCCGAAGCCGCGGGCATCAGCTAGTAATATATATATGCACATCTTTGTACCGACGGATCGTTAACCAGCCGAGCTGAGAACGAGATTCGGAGATATGGTCTTATTTGCGCAGGCCAAATATATATCTTACATATTAGACATTTTGTCGCAGATGTCATTCAAACTAGTTTTCTAAAAGGACCGAATGTTATAATGGGACTAAATATAATAAGAACACGTGAAACGACAAAAAATATAATCAAAGGACCTCGCTGGTGACAGCTGAAATGGCTAGGACTGGAAATAAAATTGACATCATATTATTACGTCATAATATGCTATTCTTACTAACCAATGTATGGAAAATCAAGTACGTAAGTAAATTGCTGTTAAGCTTGGAAAATAATGCGTTTGTCCTAAACTCTCTTTTTAGTGTTCCGTACCAAAATTGGTCCAATGGAACACTTATGCGATCACTCGGAGGCTGTCCGTCTGTCACAGCCAGTTTTCTCGAAGACCGTTTGACATAGGAGGCTGAAATTTGGTATAGATATAGAAATGTATGGCCTAGTTACATAAATATAGTCAAAAAGGTGTAAACCCCAATAAAGGGGGCAGTTTGAGGGTAATAAGGGGTTTCGCTTTCTTTTTATTACAGCATAAGGATTTCATTGGTACCTTTAAATTTGATTTTGGACGATTAAAAAAATGCGTACATTTTTCATTACAGTCTCATTTCACCATTAAGGCCCATACGCACGTAGTGGTTTGTTGGGATGAAACTTGACAGGCCAACAAACATTTACTATTTAATATTATAAAAAAAAAACCGTTCATTGCTTTTTTGTGTATTTTTTGTTTGTATTTTAGTTAAGTATATAGGTATTTCCTTTTAATTTTTTGTTTGTTACTCTCCGTGCTCTCACCGAATGGACCCTGCGGAAGACCAGCGCTGGCTGCAAAGCTAGCAACAAAAAATAAATGTGCTTTTTTTTATTATTATCTGTGTTGTGTTTGTCACGAATAAATGTTTTGATTTGATTTGATTTGATTTGATAATGTTTCATTTTATTTTGTAATTTATACTTAATTGTAATAATTCAATGGTTTACTATTAATACATCAAACTATGTGAGTCGACTAAGGGAGCAGGGTTGAAGTGTGTTGTGGGCGATGGGCTAGCAACCTATCTAATAGTGGCGCAAACATAAGTTTCATGTGCTCTGCCTACCCGTTTTGGGAATAAAGGCTTGAATGTATGTATGTACTTACATCAAACTACGTAACAAAATTTTCACAACAAACTTCAAATATAGGTATGTTGAGAGAAAACCGAGACGTCCAGTGCCCTCATCTGGCATCTCCATATCTCATCCCAACTAATGTCGGTGCTTATGATGAGTGACGAGGATCTAAAGCTTGATTTAATGCACAGCTCATCAACCCAGAGGCTCTAGTATAAGTTTTACCGAAACAAAACTTTACTATCGCGTTTACGTTTTACCCTCAATTTGTATGGGATTTGACAGCTAAACGCAAACGCGGTCGTAACGTATTGTTTCGGTAAAACTTATACTAGAGCCTCAGGTTGTGTTGCGTTCCGTGGGTCACGTACGGTGCTGTCTGAAAATCAGCGCTGTAGGTGTCTGTCTGACACACGTCTGACACCTCCGCATAATGCTGAGACAGCGACCGATTCACTGCCGCGAAGACACACACAGTATGTGTCAATTGTACTGTATTTCTGCTCCCGTTATCTCTGTGTCTTTTATGTAGTGAATAAATGTCTTCTTTCTTTCTTTCTTTCTAGTCATATCTACTATTGTATAGAGTCTCTCAAACTCAAACCGTTTCAATACACAGACTGCCAGTATTGTATATGTTTACTCACATCGCTATTGTTCAGTTTTATTTGATGAAAATTTTATTTCATTTTTTATTAAACGAGCAATATTATAAAATTATGTTTATGTTAATTGAGTTTTCAAAAACGGCTCTTACAATTTGATAAACCCAAAAAATAATGACACTTCATTATAAAAAACGGGTAATTTACTCACCATATAAAAAAAAATAGTGTGGTGGGCCAAGAGACTGGTCTCATTTTGAGGCTCGGTCAGCGCGTAGGGGGACATTCCAATGATGCCAGGATATCTGAAAAGAAAAGGAAAAATTGGATTTACTACAAGCTTTTAATTAACTTGAGCCGTTCCCATGTAAGTATGTTGTCGTCCAAAATATGCAAACCATTTTATAGTCACTATCATATTGAACTGCATTTCGGCATTCTTTCCTATATATACGTACTTAAGGCCCCGTTTCGGAGTCGCGTCGCGCGAATTTTAGGTTTTTAGCGCTACTCACACAACGATCGAGGCTCGCGCACCGCACACGCACACATGTACGTATGCACGGTGGGTCGTCGGATTTTGACTAGCCAACAAAATTGTAACTTTGGATTTTGTTACCAAATATAAAAATTGTTATGACAAATGTATTTCTTCGTAATAACAATACTTACCGACGTTCGCCCGAACCGAGCGCGCCGCAGCCTATGAACGGTTGTTTTGTTCGGCCGAACGGCTTAGGGCGAGGGCGATTTTTGCCCTATAAATATCGAACTCGCTCACAAAATTTCACGAGAATCTGTTTAGAGATGCAACCTATAGAGCCATAGTATAATTAGATATAATTACTAATTACTACTCGTACCCAAGCCTTTTTTATGATCAAACCAAACATAATAGCCCGCGAGCTAGCAACAGATTTTTGTGACCAATAAACCCCCGTGCGATAACTTGTGAGAAGGTTAAGATTGTTGTACCATGACGCCCCGTGGAAGTCAGCTGCGGCCCCGTTGGTGGATTGACCAGCAGCAGCCGCCCAAACACGTGAAAAAAAATATAATTTTTCCATTTACCCTCGATTCATTTTATCATCAAATGATAGTTAATCCAATATAATAACGAAAAAAAACATCAGCTGGCTTTACAGTGGTGGAAAACCCGTCAGCTGGTCACACGAATACGTAAAAACAAAAAAGCTTTTCAGTCATTTACCCTCTACTGAAATTTCGTCAGATGACAGTTTTTTTTTAATTTATTTAGAAACACAAACAGTCGCATAAACAAATATATAAGGGGTACACATAGAGTACCAATAGACATAATGCTAAAGACCTGGAGGTTCATTAATATTTGATAATGTGTTAACAAAAATTAACCATACAACTAAAAATTCATGTAGACATTTTTCAGTTAGAATACAAGATCTGAAAAGTAAAATTTACATTAGGTAATTATAACACTTCCGGAAGAACTAAGAAAATAATTTAAATTTTACTAACAATTTGAGACTTAACAATGATTGGTGAAAAGGATCAATATCGATCAGATACTTATTATAAAAACTAGGGACTCGTCTGAAAAAAGTATGCCGTGAGTAATTTTTGCGGGCAAAGCTGATATGGAATAGAAGTTTATATGCTACTATTAATAAATCAACGCCTCAGCTGGTTCTACTGGGCTGTCCCAGAAGTAAAGAGACAATTTTATTTTCAAAATATTTAATATACAGCGTGGAACGGAACGATGGTCTTTCCCGCAAGAGGGGGATTATTGAGCGCTAGGACGTTACATTTTCCAGATAAACTTTTTTTTTTGACGCGATTTTTTTTTTACATTTTTATGGAGCTCGTCGCTCCAGTCGGCCAACGCTCCATACAAAGGTTAAAAAAAATCGCGTCAAAAAAAAAAAGTTTATCTGGAAAAGGTGACGTACTAGCGCTCAATAATCCCCCTCTTGCGGGAAAGTCCATCGTTCCGTTCCACGCAGTATAGTAAACAATAAAAGCTATAATATTGGTTGAATGTTGTAACAAAAGTAATTAAATTATAAGGTTTATATTAAATTTGCACCCACGACACCTTTAAAAGCAATTTATCTTAGATTTTCGGCAGCACGCCGCATTACGGCTGTTCCAGATTTTTCAGCCACTTGTTTTGACAATCTGGTCCATCGTTGCTTAAAAGCTTTTAAGGATTTTGGTTTTTCGGTTTGTTTCTTATATTCTCTTTTACATAGGGACCAAAACATCTCGATACCGCGAGCTTGTGGTACATTTGGAGCGTTTTTTTCTTTACGTAAAAAGTCGATTTCTTCACACTCTAAGTACCGAGTAACTTCAGTAGTGTAGTGGCACGTTGCCATGTCCGACCAAAAGATAACCTTATCTCTGGAATGATGCTTGTCTATGTAAGGTATCAACCATTTAATAATGCATTCATTCGGATACAATTTTCCGTTCATTGAGGCTGAAGTCATTTATGGCTCGGAGACATTACCAAATTCGTCTATAGCTTGCCATACTAAAAATGTTGTGCAAAATTTGGCTTTTTGTACAATTTTTTGGTCGTAAGTCACATCGTTACGACTGGTTGAATGGAAATACTGCTTTCCAGGAACATCGTTGGGATCTGCCGGGACATAAGTTTCATCGTCAATAACGAGTACTTTTCTCAATTGGCTGTTATAATCTCTTCGGCACCCTCTTTTGGCACGTTCCTCTTGGTCCTTCATGTATTTAGAAGCTGATTGTTTCACATATGTTTTCAAACCTAGATCATTCCTTTTCATTTTGGTGACAGATGACTTCAATATTTGTAATTTATCCGCTGTCACTCGGACGGAGATTGAAGCATTCTTATCAAAAATCGATTTAACTCGATTTACATTTCAAGGTACCATCACTGACCTATCTCTTCCCGGAATCTTCTTAAAACTAACCTTTCCCGTTTCTTCATAACGTCTTATTATTCTATATAATATACTAGTTTGTCTAGCTCCTTCTTGAAGAAAGTGAAAGAAAGAAAGAAAAAAAGAAATAAGACATTTATTCACTACACAAAAGACACACTGAGACAAAGGGAGTACAGATACAATACAATTGACACATAATGTGTGTGTCTTCGCGGCAGTGAATCGGTGAGTGAAGTGATTTACTGTGTGAAATAGTTATAAATGATTTTAAATCGAAACAGAAACCAATTAACGTTATCTGTCTTACCGAGACATTCTTAAAAAAAGGTTCGGAATGTAATTTGTCTCTAAATAATTATAAAATGGCTTCCTTTTGGTCAAGAAAACACGAAAGACGCGGTGGTTCATGTATATTAGTGGAAAAAAATTTGGACTTTAAAGAAATAAGACTTTGTAACGAAATTTCTCATATCTATGACTTTGAAAGTTGTGGCATACAATTAGATATAATGAACTTAAATGTAATATGTATTTATAGAACTCCTACATCAAATGTGCACCTTTTTCTAGAAAAATTAGATTTACTATTATCAAAGATAAATAAACCAGGCAGAAAACTGGCATTATGTGGCGATTGGAACATAAATCTGTTAAAAAAAAATCAAATATCACAGGCACTAAGCAACATTCTTGAAAACCATAACCTTCGAATACATATTTCTTCCCCAACAAGGCAAAAAACCTGCATTGACATAATCGCTAGCAACATAGAACAGGCATCTGGAAACGTTGAACCTCTTGCTCTGTCAGATCACGAAACAGGCCAAATCTTATCCTTCAATGCAGGCATATACTATCGGACAAAAACCTGGTGTGAATTCAAAAGAGATTTCAGTTTTGAGAATACAACCAAATTTATCGGGTGTATAAGCGCTTTATCCTTTAACGATGTTATGTCACTATCTGACGTTAACACGGCCTTCAACTCATTCCACGATACGTTAATAATGTTTTTTAATCTGTGTTTTCCAAAAATCAGGGTTAAAGTAAGCAATAATAGTAAGCAATCACAATGGATAACAAAAGGTCTTAGAAAAAGCTGCAAAAACAAACGAAAACTTTACTTAGACTATCTAAAGGGTGACAAACATCAGAAGGGAATACTAAAAACAAAATATAAAGACTACTCAAAAATACTCAACAGATGCATATATAAATCACAAAAAATTAATAATAAAAAAATTGTACAGAAATCTAAAAATAAGTGTAAGGCGTCCTGGACTGTTATAAATCGTCAAATCGAAAGAAGGCCATTTCGAAATCAAATAGATAAAATAGTTAAATCCGGGGAAGACATTATAAATGGTGAGGCCATAGCCGAAGCCTTTAATGACTTTTTTATCAACGCAGCAGAAGATTTTCCAGAGACAACTGAAAAATCAAAATTAAATGTACAAAATAGCACCATATTTCTTAGACCAGTCTCTGAAAGTGAAGTGCTCCGAATTATAATGGGTCTAAAAAACACGAACTCAGTAGGGTATGATAGCATTAACACCAGGAATCTTAAACTTTGTGCACAAGTATTGAAGACGCCATTAGCGCATCTCATAAATTTATCTCTCGAGCAGGGCATTTTCCCTGACAGACTAAAATATTCATTGGTAAAACCACTACATAAAAAAGGAGACACAACAGAAATGAATAATTATCGTCCCATTACATTAATCCCAGTAATTTCAAAGGTGTTCGAGAAGTCCATGGCGATAAGGATACAGAATTTCATAACTCAATGTAATGTTCTTACTCCAGAGCAATTTGGCTTTCAACATGAAAAGTCAACATCGTTGGCTTGTTTTTCACTTATTGCGAGCATTACAGAAAGTGTAGACAAGAAACATCCCACAGTATCTGTATTTTTAGACATGACCAAGGCTTTCGATTTTGTTAATCACCAAATACTACTCAGTAAATTGTACGATTATGGCATTCGCGGGTTGGCTCATAATTGGCTTAAAAGTTATCTCACTGATCGAAACCAGTCAACAGAGATCACACTAATGATTGAAGGGGAAAAAAAAAGTTACGTTTCAGTGCCAAAAACGAATAAACGCGGTGTCCCACAAGGCAGCATACTGGGACCGCTATTATTCCTTCTTTATATAAACGACCTTCCGATCATTACCAAACATAAATGTGTATTATTCGCGGACGATACCACCATACTATTTACTAGTACTGATCAAAATAATATTGAAAAAGACATAAATGCTACTTTGGCAGATGTTGGTCGATGGATGAAAATAAATAATTTAAAATTAAATATCAGTAAAACTAAAGCAATACAATTTAAAACTTATAAAAGTAAACAAATCGATTTAAATATAGGCTATGATAGTAATAAAATAGATATTGTAAACTCAACGGCATTTCTCGGTATATCACTGGATGAAAATTGTAATTGGAAAAGTCATGTAGACTTAGTGTGTAGTAAAGTAAACAAGTTTGTGTTCGCTTTACATAGATTAAGAAAAATTGCCTCTATGCAGACCGCTCTGAGTGCTTACCACGGTTATGTTGGTTCGGTTCTACGCTACGGCCTCATTATGTGGGGACATTCCGTAGACGTCGAGAGAGCGTTCTTAGCCCAAAAAAAATGTATACGAGCGATAAGCAATATAGGCAAAAGAGAGTCGTGTAGACCAATTTTCCAACAATTAAAAATACTTCCTTTACCGTGTATTTATATTGCTGAAATATGTTTATTTGTCAAAAAACATAGTAATTACTTTACTAGGATTTCGCATCATAACCCAAATGCAAGAAGTATGCACAGAAATAAAGTATATGCACCTAGAGCAAATTTAAAGTTTTATAAAAACAATGTTGTTGGGATGGCGGCTCGAGTCTATAATCACCTGCCCACGGCTTTATTAGAATTACCTATTAAGAAATTTAAACCACAACTGTTAAAATGGCTCTCTCAAAAAAAATTTTTATTCACTAAAAGATTTCTTTTTACCATTACATAAGTAGTCATAAGTTATCCGTAAGTTAGGTTTAGTGTTAAAATATTTGTATACCTACTACTATAAGGTATCAAACATTGTTGAGACCAACTGTATACTGTAAAAACATCTTCATATATGTACACACTGTTTGGCAAATAAATCATTATTTATTTATTTATTTATTTATTTACTGTATCCTTATTATTATGTGACTCGTAAAATAGAATAACCCTAACAGCAAAAACTTTAAATTCTTGATGCTTCATGTTGAAAAAAATTAATGCAATAACGAAATTCCCGCTTTATACGACAGATAACGAAACCATAGACGCAGTGACACCAAAACTTTTTTCCTTATAATAAAATTTTCAATCGGTAAGACTTTGAAAGACAGCCTTTATCGCGGTGGAAAACTCGTCAGCTGATGCACTGAAGTTTGTAACGCAGTACCTCGCGTACTAGGTACATTTTTTCGGATCGGTTTTCCCTCGGCATATTGTTACTGGATTTATTTAATTACTTACAGAATCATAACAACTATCTGCTTACGACATATCTGAATTTAATCGAGATTTTCGAACATGGAGCGTATTTAATGATGAGATTAAATTCTGATACATGGTGTTAGGAACATCGCAATGAAAACTGAATCCCTGGATTCAGACCATTATTCTGTTTTGGAAAACAGTAAAAAATGCGTAGTAAAAGTTACTGACTGCTTTTTTTAGAACACTAAATACTTTATATTCATTTTGGAGGTCATAACTAAAAAAATAGCACACACGTTTTGCGAAAATGGGACAGAACATACCCCCTTCTAGTAAATTGTTCTCCGGTTTATTTTTTCTTATGAGAGCTGAAGGGTATCAGTCTTTTTGTACTGCAGTCAGCACTAAGTATAATATTTCTTAAATGTTATTTATGGAGTCGATGTTTACGTTGGCACTGCGGCGCCCTCTCATGTAAATACCTCTATTTAATAAATGGATAAATAATCGTTTTTTTTATATTATTAATATGAAGAGATTATTCGCATAACGTAATATAATGAATATTATGTTTGTTTTATAATTGTATTACCAGACCTAATGGTGGTCAGGAGGATCAACCTTTTTACCAACATAGGATAGGAAATCGCAGCTGAGCATAGGGAATCACATACTTATTTGAAACTTTACACTGATTCAAGTTTTAACTGAATAAAGGCACATTACATGCACTATGCTCCTCAGGCAACGTTTGTCGCAAATATTAGATAAAAGACCAAAACCTGACAAGAAATATTAAAAATAAATAATAAAGTGTATCCACGTCGGGCCATCTCTAGTAGGTATATATATGTAGCCGTTTTACTTTTATAAATTACGACCTCCACAATGAATATAAAGTATTTAGTGTTCTAAAAAAGCAGTCAGCCACTTTTACTAAACATATTTTTACTGTTTTCCAAAACAGAATAATGGTCTGAATCCAGGGATTCAGTTTTCGTTGCGATGTTCCTTACACCATGTATCAGAATTTAATCTAATCATTAAATACGATCCATGTTCGAACATCTCGATTAAATTCAGATATGAAAACCGATCTGAAAAATTGTACCTAGTACGCGGGGTACTGCGTTACAAACTTCAGGGGGCCGGTTGTTGACTTTCGAGCGCTCAAAAATTAAATAAAAGTAAATGCTAGTGCTGTAGTGTCATAATCACAGGCACTTACTTTCTACCGATAGAATTGAATACGAGTGGTCAATACCGCACGTTTTTAAATTTTCTATCGTCATTTCAAAATAGCATTTCATAATATTTGTCAGTTTTCGAGTGAAAGAGTCGAGCGCTCGAAAGTCAAAAATCGGTCCCCAGGGCATCAGCTGACGAGTTTTCCGCCGCGACAGATTACAACACGACAGTTTAACGCGACAGATTACGCGACAGTTTAAAATAAATCAACGCATCAGCTGGCGCTGATGCGTTGATTTATTATCTGACAAAATTTCAGTTGAGGGTAAATGACTGAAAAAGTTTTATGTTTTTACGTGTTTGTGTGACCAGCTGACGGGTTTTCCACCACTGTACAACCAGCTGACGATTATTTTTCGTCATCATATTGGATTAATTATTATTTGATGATAAAATGAATCGGGGGTAAATGGCAAAATTACATATTTTTTTACGTGTTCGGGTGGCTGCTGCTGGTCAATCCACCAACGGAGCCGCAGCTGACGTCCACGGGGCTACATGATACAACTTTCTGAAGCTTCTCACAAGGTTTGGACGGGGAGGAAGTGACTGACAAGAAAAAGCTCCTAGCTCGCGGTCTATAAGAAACAGAAATACATGTACCTACATTCAAGGGCATAAATATATATACGTTCCTAAGGCGTCAAAAATATCTGTACAGTTGATTAGCCAGAAATATCTGTACGGTAATCCGGTCAAAAATATGTGATCATTTTATTATTCAAAAAGTTCTAGACATTTACATGGCCATAAATAAATGTACAATGTCAGTCAAATACCTATATGTAGGCAAATAGGAGGCCATACATATCTGTACACGCAACTCTCACATACATAAGAACAAAACCCAAGCCAAAAACATCTATACATTCAAGGGCAATAATATCTACACGGTCAAAAATATCTATACAAAAAAACAAAAGTTTTCTAATTTTGAATTATGACAATCACCGAAAAGAGTACCGTTCTGTCATGATCGCTCTGTCCTTTTCATTTTGATCGTGACGTCATTGACGTGTCATTTGTTTTACCTTTCACTCTATTAATATAGATTCTGCTTCACAGCAATCTACCATACAAGATTTTTATGTGGCTTTTCTCGTAAATATTAATTTGTCGTAGTTTCTTTTTTACTCAAAAAGCAAAATATTTCTGATCGAGCCACGACGTGCAGTGCGTTTCTAGTTACTTGATATTCAACTACATACTTTTTTGTGGCTGGTAAGTTTGACAATGTGCCGTGAAACATTTAGTCATGTCATTATCGCGGAACTGAGACTGCATGAATATGTATTCTAAATTGAAATAGAAGTGTCGTATGTCTGTGTGCGTGCGTGCACTGACGCACGCGCGCGATCCCGCATACGTCACCGTGACTGAAATATTGATTATGAATACTTGAACCTGAAAAAAGGCTCCGCTGATGTATCGCTATTAAGTTGTCATTATTTGTCGTAACACGCTCACCTTCAACCATTTCGTAGCGCTACTCGTAACCGATAATTTGGGAAAAACTGTTTATAGAGGGAAGCGCCTATGCGCAGAAGGCACTGAAAGTGTTATGCGGTCACGGTTATACTTTGATATAGCTGAGTGACTAACGGATACACAGACAAACAGAAAGGTACCGAAGTCTTGCTTGCGGTGCCAACCGTTCATATAAAGAACCCTTAAGAGTCTGCAGTAAGCTCGATTCTCCATAAAACGTAGTTACGCTCTCATTTTAAAACTACGTGTTGGATTGTAACGAAACTGCATATACAATGAAAATGCCTGTAATTAGTTTATGTAGCTTCATATACCATAGTAAAAAAATAGTTTTTAATACAAAACTTGTTTTTGCTGTATTTCGTTTGTTTTATAAACTGGAACCATATTAACTAGTTTGTTTTATAATTCGGCCGAGCTTATTGCGGACTCTTAAGCTCGCAGACTTTTTGGATTTAATAATAATTCCGTTACTTGGTACACTTTAAGGTTCGTTCGTTAAATAAGCCTTATTTAGCCGAAGTACAGTTCAAGGCTTCGATAAAACCAAACTGTTATGTATAATTTTACGTCGAATTTACCGGTTACATAACCACACGCGATGGCAGTGAATGCGTAGCCGCTCAAGTCTATCGGGTTTTATTTTAATATTATAAAAATTACGCCCATGAAATATTTATATTTACGATGATCAATACTTATTTACAAATATAATATTTAAGCTCTTTTTAATAAAATGTTTTTGTCTCTATTTTGGTTCATTTAGATTTGCTCTATAATATTCAGAGAAATCAAAAAAAGGCTTCATTTAAATCTACATAAATACTTCCGGGTGGAAAGATTGTCGGATTCTTAAATAAAGCATCTTAGAATAACATTTAAAAATGAAATCGACAAAAAAAAGCTATTCCAAATTAATGTTTTTCAAAACCGTATTTTTCCTGGTGCGGCAGAGTCGTATGTTAAATAGTGGACAAAGATATCGTGGAGCGCGGGTAGGTACTTTGAGCGCAAACTTTTTAAGTAAACTTGGACAGTCTATCATGTTATTAAAAGTTTTATACAGAAATGTCATATCCAGCATATCTCTCCTACTTTTTGTGTACGACTGAACATCGACTAGATATTCTTATAATACTATATTATGGTACATATACATCCATTTAATAACATTATATTTCATATAAATATAAACAATTAAAATTAGTTTTTCAATGTAACCGCTTCAAAAACGCGTTCAGGAAATGGTCCACATACAAACATCATTAAAATCAGTCAAGAGTTCCCGCCCAAATTAGATTAAAATAGGTTCTACGGATCTGGCTGATAAAAAAAATATATAAAGCATTTTTGGGTTTAATTTCGTTTCCTCGTATTCGAAATAAAAAGTAGTGTTTAACTCGGGGAAAGCCAGCCATTTCAATCTCGAACTATTGGCACTCTCACTTCATTCGCGCCCCAAAATATCTCATCGGTATTCTGTATTACTCTTAGTGAAAGCAATGACGCGTGGTTTCAGTTGGCTCAGTTCGTGTTGCACAGGGCGGTTCCACAACTCTTTGGGAGCTCAAATAACGCAAGCCATCTGGTTGCCTCTTGGACACTGCAATTACGCGTCGCTGTTCTGAATATACCCGTTTCGGGAGGAAGTAGCTACATGCGTGAGTATCTATGTGATGCAGGTACATCGTCCTTTCGCGAGGAGAGTAAGTGCTGATGGGAACGGTCAGTAGGGCATCGTGCCATGCATCGATCGAGAGCGATCGATGGAGATTTATTATTCAACACCTTTCGCCGGCCGGTCCGTCATTGCTTAACTGCAAGATATTAGACATATCAATTCAAGTCTATACTTCGTACGCGTATAAATTATAGCTTAAAACATGTAATTCTTAAGGTACAAGTTGGAAACCATCCGCAGACAGCCACAGCAGCTGACGTGTCGCAGCGACACTACCGAATGAATATTTCGCCGAATTTAAATTTCATTGAAAACATTTTGTTTTTATAGAACAAACATAACCTAACGTAATGGGTTCTACACACTTACCGTTTACCTACCTAAAAGTTAACGGTTACTGAGAAAAAAAAGTTCGATGAAACAAAGCTTTCTGTGAAACGTTTGTCGGTAAAGTAAGGGGATCCCCATAGAAACACATAGAAACCAGTAGTGCGCGACACGTCGTCTGCTGGGCTGTTGTTCGGAACGTGCATCTCACCTCACGCGTCACGTCTAACGACCTCTAATTACGCTTAGGTACTACGAATCGCGGCGTTTAGATATATTTGTGGGTGAACCGAGAGGTGAGGTTAATAGTACATTACGTACCTAGGGCGGTGAATTCGTAAATGGCCTAGATGACAGGTGTTTGTGGGCCGAACCGAAGGTGAGGGCCATAAATATGCGACCTGGGGCTTCACGAATTACCGCCCGTGGTGAGTACACAATTTTACGTCTTCATCTGGCCACAATGCGAGTTTTACCGTACGCGCAGCGTGTAGTTAAACTCGCATTATGGCCAGGTGTGACGTAAAACAAGTTATAGAATAGCGAGGCTGCTGCTGTCTGCGGTCGGGTTCCAACTAGCGAACGAAAAAAACCATAGAAGTCTAAGTAGCGCCGCACAATGGCCCCACAGAATGGGTGCCATTGCCATTATGGGGGGTTGGGGGCGGGGTGTCAAAACGATGCCGTTTAATTCGAACATGCGCATACCAGGTTTTAGGCTCGTGTTTGGGTTTGTAAGGAGCTCGCATTCTATGTTTTTTCGTTCGCTGGTTCCAACTTGTACCTTGCTACTGCAGTCCTTATACCACAGTCGAAGAGAGATGTTTGCATCTTTCCCCTTATTACAACGGAATAAGGTTCAAGTAAGTATGGTAATCGTTACGTGCAAATTATATTTAACGGTTATATTTTTTGTTCAGCTATTAGACTTAAACACCAGCACGAAAGAGGTGGTTTCTGAAAGATGCGGGACATCACTAATTAACCACTTATCAATTGGTTCATGTCCAATAATTAACAATAAAATCGAAAAAATCAAGTGACCCTTATTTTGTTTTGAGCAGTAAGTATATTGGGTTAGAATCGTGAAAGTTTAAAACAATATAATATTTTCAATAATTATCATACTTAAAAAAATATAAATATACAAATCGATTACAATATTCAATGTTTTATGTAATAATTTTTAAGTATTATAATGATTTATTATTAAAGATTTTAAAGGAGTGAAATCTAAACGAATTTCAGTTGATTTTGAATTTTATTTCGAAAGTATGTTAATATCCGAGTTTAAAACTATTTGGGACATATTTAAAAACGTCACTTCGGTCGCTTACAAAAGTAAGCATTTTGTCTATGACAATGAAAAACAGAAAACTTAGTTAAAATATTAAGCACACTACAAACGAGTGCAATTTATCAAACCAACTTGCAATGGTTGGCAAGGGACAGCTGTACATTACTAACTAATCTAACTATAGAAAGTTTTTGTGACAAATTGCTTAGGCCTTGAAACGTACGAACATTTAGCTGTTTGTAGTGATTTGTCTTAGTCAAAACATGGTTAAAAGGTAAAAAAAATATGCAATAATGGAATTTCATACACTTTGCGCTTGCTGAGACTGTACACTATTGACTTTTAACTTTTAGATAGGCGCTCGTCAGTTACGAGAAATTTTAAGAACTATTTTTGCTACACAGTATATTAGAGAAAAAATATTTTAAAAAGTAATAATAACATGAAGCGAGGTTTTCCGAGTATTCTCTTGAACTTGGATACTGTAAGCTTTATGATAATTGCGAAATACCGAATTGAAATGGAATATAACATCAGTCATCAAAATTACACAGTAAAATGTGCACGAAATTAAATTAAGTCGCCGTCATTGTAAAATTAACCTTAATTCGAAGCAGGTAGTACGAAATTTGAACTACTGAGCCTCATACGAGTCGTCGGGGATCCCCCAGAGACAGACAGTATCGCGTGGCGATATCGTTTGACACTTTACGTAAGGCGCAGAACCCACGAGGCGTTTTAGCACCGCGCAACGTGCGCGTTCGAGAGTTTCGAAACCTTGCTGTGATGTGACGATGTATCTAAAACTTGCGACGTTGTCACACGGCACACGGCGGACGCATCTACGAGCGTTCACGCAGTTCGCGAAACGTGACGGGGTGCGTTTTAAAAATGTTTTTTATGTAAGTACAGTGAGCATCAAAAGTAGCTGCGCTATAGAAGATGCGCTCTTATTCCCTTTTAATAAAGACTTTTGACGTCTTCGTTTGCGCTTACTTTTGATGCTGACCGTACTACTAGCCCAGGACTTCGTCCACATGGAACATCGCACCTCCATATAAACCCGTCACCCACTTATATATCTTGAGGTCACGATATATATATATATATATATATATATACATAACAAAGCGTAACAAAGAGGTCTAGTTTGGTAAGGCAGGGGTATAAGCGTGGTCAGAATAACAGCCCTGTCTGCACGCGTTCACGAGGTCCGCGCCTAAACGCCTCGTGTGTTCGGCGCCTAATGTGAATTTGTACGTATGTATTTGTACAGTCGATGTCAAAGATATTTCTTCTGTACCTTATTCGTATGTAATAATAGGGTTGAAATCGACCAGATTCTCTTGGTCGTAAATTTTACACTCTTGTGTTCAATCAAATCACAATGTCAAGAGAAGTATATGTCGATAATCTACAATATAAAATACAATAGAAGTAAAGTACCAATCAAATTATATAAGAAATGTAATATAAGTCAATTACTTATATTAAAACAATGACATTGTATATTTTCATCTTGAGGTTATCACGAATAATTCTTCATTATCGGTTAACTCATGTTTGAAACCGAATGACTGGTTATTGGGATCAACCGTAGGGATGACCCGTTACATATTTTTTAAACCCTTTATGGAGAAGAGGCCTCTTCTATATATTAGGATACATTCGTTTATAATATTGGACATGCAACCGACTCAAGTAACTGTCTAACAGACGAATGAACATGTATCGTACCAATACTTTTAACATATCTCACTCCGAGAAACAAACAAATATATTGCTGGTTCTTTTTATAGCAAGGATGACGTCATTTGAGCTTAGTCTCCAATTTCAATGTTCTATCAGTATCCTAAAATTGTATTAGGTAATGTTTGTTGGTGGCTTATTTTGATATTGATTGACAAATTTTTAGGGTACCATACCTCAAAAGAAAAACACGGAACCCTTATAGGATGACTTTGTTGTCCGTCCGTCTGTCAAGACCCTTTTTCTCAGGAACGCGTGGAGGTATCAAGCTAAAATTTATACCAAATACTCAGGTCTACTGTCCCTTGGAGCTGTGAAAATATCAAACATCTAAGCCAACGCAATCAAAAGATACAGCCGTTTATGGCGGAAAAATTCGCAAATTTTCGAAACTCGCAAGGGAATCAAAACCTACAGGGTATTTCCCGTGAACTCAGAATCTTGAAATTTGGTACGAAGCAACGTCTTATAGCACAGATAAAGGAAAAATTGCTAAAAACCGTAATTTTTTAGTAACATCATATAATAAAAATATATTAAGTTATTACTTATATACCTACAGGTTTATACGGAACCCTCGGTGCGCGAGTCCGACTCGCACTTGGCCGGTTTTTTAGGTATTTCAAGCTCACCCAATGATCAATCAAAACTCATAGTAAATATGCACATATGGAAAGACGTCGTAAATTTTGTATATAAGTGTAGGTTGTGAACGAATTGGTGTACAAATACAAATAAAATACAAATACTAATTATTTATTGTTTGAATGTGAGTGATTATAAATGGTGGTAGGGTTAGTATATGGTTACATCACAATCAGCCAGAGTGTAACGTGTGTGTACAATAATTTGACTCTCAATATGCATGTCATTGAAATTACTTATATAATTATTATCTATTGTTCTATTAATGTCGAATCAAAATGTAGCAAAGATAAATATTAAGAAGAATAAAAATATAAAAAAAACAATAAATCAATGTCATGCAAATAGGAGAAAATAATAAAAATAATAAATGAATTCATTAGGCAGTGGTGGTTACAAAGTGTTCATTAACAGAGTAAAACATTTTTTGTAGACACCACTTGAATAATTTTATTTTGAAACCTTGACAATCCAAGGGATCAGGTCATTTGGCAAATGGTTAAAAATTTTGACAGACATGGAAAGAATACTTTTCCCGAAATGAGCAGAGATATGAGTTGGATAACAGATATTGAGTCCATGATGTTTAGAAGTTGGCCTAGGGTTAGAATTCATAATTTTGTATTGATTAATATGAGCTTTCACAAAAAGGCACATTTCATAGATGTACAATGTGGGTAATGGAAGGATTTTACATTTTTTGAAGGTCTACAAGAATCTGTCGTTTCGGCGCCACAGATCGCTCGAACGCATTTTTTTTTGTAAGATGAACGCTCGTTAGGCATGTGTGGAGTTACCCCATAAAATAAGACCATAACGAAGGTTTGACATAATGTGGCCATGAAACGCCAATAGAGCAGATTCTTGGGATACCACGTGTAATATCCTGCGCAGAGCAAACACAAATCTGTTCAGCCTACCGACCAGATACTCAATATGAGTTTTCCAGTCAGAATGGCAATCCAGCATCACCACGAGAAATTTTGTAGTTTGAACGTTGTAAACATTGACAATCGTAATTCTTAATTAACGTTAATAATATTAATTAATATTTTTTAATGATATTGTCTATTACCAACCTGTTAACACAACTATCATCATCATCTCAACCGAAAGAAGTCCACTGCAAGATATAGGCCCCAAAGAGTGCCAAAGTGACCGGTCGTGCCCGTCGCGGAATTCCTACAAAATGTACGATGTCTGCATATATATATGACACAGTTAAGACGGTATGCGTATTTTACGTCGCGAATGAATTGCGCGCGCTTGCGTCCAGGTGGCACGCAATTGTCCAGTTGCGCTCAATTGTTTCCGGGAAGCATGCTCGCTTTGGCATTGGCATAGTCGGGTCGCAATTATGGATTGGTTTTGATCACAGCAATGATGTTACGAAAACTGTATGTACACTTTATAAGGAATCCAGAAAGAATCAGCAAACTTTTTTATAATTTGAGTTGTATGCTATTATATGCTCGTATACTATACAACAAAAATGTCTTTTTCATCCTAACTGATGAAGGCATACGAAACACTTAATATTTAATACGAAAAAGTAAAGGTAAAGGTTTTTTAAACTCATTACTGTTTTAAAGACAAAACCTATACTGAAACTATCTTTACTAACATCTTAATTAAATATAAATACACGTCGAAAATTAATTATGTGTATGCAAAATGAATACAACCAATACTATTCTTTAAAGTTCATAACTAATCCAGGCTAAAAAGGCAGTTGTCCTAACTGAAATTATTATTAAGAAGATCAAGGATATCTGTTTAATACTATTCAAGTACAGGCTGGATATTTTGTTGGATTACATATGGCAACTACATACCATACCGAAAAATTGTAGCAGTGTAAACTTGCACCCGTGAGGCCGCGCCCCCTGCGGCGGGGGGGTTGTGTGCCTCCGGGTTGCCTCGTTTGGACTTCAAGAAGAGAGTAATAAAGTAACTCTAGCACTGTTATGTTTGTGCCTTCTATGTGTATTTTATTTTAATAAAGTTATTAGCTTAGGCTTTGTTAGGTTAATTTCTATTTTGAGCGTTGGCCTTCTGCCGCGCTCGCACTGGCTCTTGGCCGTGCGTGGCCCTTCGGGGCCCAACTTGGGAAGCTAGGAGGAAAAAAAAAAACGATTTTTTTTAAAGATGCTAACATCTAAAACAAACCCTACATGTTAAATGAAATGAAATGAAATTACATGTTACATGTATTGATTGTATTTATACGTAGAATCTTAAACCACACCTTGTGTTTGTCCTATACTTGACGCCGTATGTAGATTCCAAAAAATAACCTTAAAATTGCCACTAAATGAAAAAAAAACCCGACACTGGCAAACTTATACACTCTTCCAAATAATGGAAGTAGCTAAAAACTAGTTATTTTCATGCAATCTACGAGTATATACGGCGTCAAGTTTAAAGCTACATTAACTCAGTTCTAACATATGGTTTCATATTGTGGGGTAGCCTGTCTAATGAAGATGATTTATTTAAAACCCATGATTGGTGTTTGGCTCGTCGAAAGTCTATACTTCAAACCATAACGCATGCTTCACGTTAAACGTATTTAAATCGTTGTATGTGTATGAGTGAAATCAATGCCTATTTTCAATTATGGAATAAAACCTGCCATTTCCTGTGTGATCGATTTTATTATACAATCTTTTGGTTAATAACTGTTTGTCGTCTGCTATTCAAGAAAAATAAAATTCCGTATGTATTCATTACCATAACTATATTAACAATTGATATTTCGAATTCGTTATGATATTTGTTTAATCTACCTAATCTATAAGTCTGTCAAACTGTATTTTTGTTTACATGGAGATAAGTTCGTGTATTGGTCATGTCTATTATTTTGATATTAGTGTTAGTAAAAAATATAAGTACCTATAATTGACAGAAGTTTGTGTGTTATGAATACAATGAATACAATTTTGACTTTTAGCGGAAATACCATCGCTAGAGCTTTACTGCTTTTCAAACATGTCTTAAGCTGGCTTTTACAGAATTAATACTTTAAATTACAGTACTGACTATTTTTGATTATTTGTAATTCCTATTATTTTGTCGGTACTAGTGTATTATTTGCTTCTATTATTAAATCATTTACTTGTTATATAGGTACAGTGATTGTCTTGTTGCACCAATAAATAATTAATCTCGTAGTTGTGATTTGTTATTTTGAAATTGCATTTATTTCCAATGTAAAATATTTACACCATGGTTTTTTTGCGGTTGTTAATATTCCCAATACTGCTTCTATTTAGGTTACACATCAGTTTGAAATTAACAACTGTATAAGTTCAAAATTGTGTAAATTGCACCATACTGCGCCCTTCATAAAAATAAGTTTGTTTAACCTGAAGAACCTTCCTTAAAATTAACGAAGTTAACGAGAGATTTAAGATTAACGGAATTCAAATTAAACACTTGTATTGTTTTAATAACGCATTTTGTGGCCGATATAAACGTGGCAAAACATATGGTAGGTTTTTATTTGTCTTATCGTACTTATTTTATTATTTTATTTTATTCTTTCAACAAATTCCTATTTTTTATGATTAAATTCTGAAACTCTATAGCACAATGAATTTTAACATTGTTCAATTTGCTGATAAAAAAATATTCACAAAATAGTCAAATCGAAGTCTCACCAGCACAGTATCATCATCAAAAGCACAACAATCCTCAGGAGCACTTCACTGGCACTCTATTAAGTCACTCAAATTCAAGAAACCTACAATAACTCAAAAAAAAACATTACGCGCTCTATGCTGGTTATACCGACTTTGTTTGTAAATATATTCGACACCGAAATATAATAATACATGTGAAAATCTACCATGGAAACTACAGTTTTCAAGTGTACTACGATTTCACATTTTCAGTCGCGACTATAAGAAGTGTGATGTTTTTTTTTTAATGTGCTAGTCGCTCATGGTGCGGCACGATGTTTTTAACTGAACCCCGTTGCAAACCTTGCGTGCTGGTACACCCACCGCCCGCCTTGAAAGATGTGGCCAACCTTTTGGAAGCACGAAAATAAAAATAACTGAATTAAACTAACTTACCACGAAGCTCACAAACACACAAATTTTCATTTCATACGGTTTTAAGACTAGTGTTATATTTAATCATCAGGTCTTTTTAGGGTCTTACTTATTTAATAATATGTAAAAAAATAAATCATAATTATTGCTGGAGGTCCATATTATTCAATGATTCCCTTCCCATGTTGGGATGTTTTACAAAACGTATATACATTTCAATAAATACTCTGAAGAAAACTAAAAGAGAAATGAGATTAAATATGAGTATTGTGCAAACATTGAACAACATGAAAAATAATTTTCATCACTAATCGATCGGTTGTCGGGGCAACGATTGTAGCAAACACAAGGAATGTCAAATGAAATCTCTTTCAATATATGTATATGAATAAGTTCTGATATTGATTTCCGTATCGATTGAAATTGTAATGTTCTAATGGAGTATAAGTTTCACAGTGTTGATTACTGATGTTCAAGCTAAATATAATATTTGTTAAATGTTGTGTGTAAATTAAATCTGTGTTATAAAATTTAAGAAATATTATATACCTACAAAAAATAAGACGGAACTTAAATCAAGCCTTATAATTTATTTGTTTAAAGATGTAATGCTTCAAGTCATTATCTAGTCAGCCACTAGGCCAAACAGTGACTGCAAAGTAATAATAATTCAATTGTTGTCATGACACCTACTTGTAGTAATAAATAAATACCATCAGTACCTATTTTAATTACTGAACGTTCACAAACCGAATCTGTCAATCAAACAAAGTCCGAGTGATTAATATGTTAAAAGTATCGCGTTCAAAATTAATTAGCGACTAAAACTAACTATATATTAAATGTATATAGTTAGTTTTAGTTTTAGTTAAATATTTATTGAATTATTATTAATAAAATCTAAATAAAAAATCGTTTATTTCAAGCAACCATATGACTCATAATTATGTTCTTAATATCAAACTTATCGACATTTTGCAGCATCGTTGCATGAAAGCGAAAGACATTATAACATTCAAATCTTCCTCATATTCATTCATTAATGAAGTCCAAAATTTAATTTGAGTATCGTAAATATGATGTCTACATGCTCTTTAAATAGTGGAATAATTATTAATTAAGTAAAGTAAGTGCAATTTTAATTTATAGAAATTATCTAACCTAGTTTGCAATATACATAAAACATGTGGCGTTAACTACACAATGTGGCATGTATTTCTTAAAAAAAAAACAATATTTCTTATTTTATTTATAATTTTAATCTAGTAGCTTTAATCTTAAATCATGATGTTTATATATAGAGGCATTTCGGGATTAAACATTGAATGTGTATGAGTCAGAATTGGTCGACTCCATAGCTCGTAATCATCTTACATAAACATTCTACAGCCATGAGAGCAGAATCCGGGAAAATAGGGCTGGCCAAGTCAATAAAGACAGGATATGGCTACGTGGTGGCAGTCCCTTTATACCCGAGGTATATATTATAGTGTTCTTCTCCAACATGCAATGAAAAAACCCTCAAAGTTTTTTTTTATGGCCGTACCTTGAAATTTATGTTGCAACAAAACCTCCAATTTTTTAATTAGGTATGGGCCTCTCGCCTCGCTGCATCCGAATAAGTTGTCATGCATGCTACAACGACACCGCACTAAGCATTTTTTCGTAATAGACGTGTAAGTTGAAAACAACAAAATGCATTTTTTTGCAAAAACTGATCCGTGAAAGCTTTTGCATTTTTGATGTGTTATTATTATTAGTTCCATTGTGCATATAATATGTGTAATTCAAAAAGATTTTATCTAATTAATGTTTGTTACATTAAAGTTTGCTTCTCCACTATTTTTAAATATACACTTAAATACACAAAATAGTTTTGTTTTTTCAAGAAAATTCACCGAGCTTTTTTTCCATAATAGGTATGCGGTCCTTTGACACTTTGGTTTCTTATAACAAATAACACATAAATCCTCAATTTACTTCTCTTCTGCCAAAATTAACGACCTAAACGAATATTTTTCATTGAAGATTTTTTAAATAAATTAAGTTGTGTATGCAGAAGACCTTAAGACTACTTCCATATTTGGCTTGCATACTGCATACAGACCGCCCCGTTTTAACGTTTAATAGACATAATACGTTAGGAAATCTAGCCGACATCAGTAAGCAGTCGGGTAAGTACAAAATACCGCATAACTACAGAGGAATTCTCCAAATGCGGCAGTAGCTGTGCAGTGAGCTGAATTTTATAATTAAATCGTTGATCAATTAATTAGTTCATTGATCAACGATTTAATTATAAAATTCAGCTCATTCAAATTGCACTAAATTGTTGTGATATAATAACGTTACGTGATAATAAATTATTTAAATGAAATGTTCAGAATAAATGTAGGCCGGCTAAAACAAAAATAAACTGTATAAGTTTAAACTGTTGACGACGCCTGTCATGACGAACGTCGGCCAGTTAATAGTAACATGACATTCTACTGCGGCACTCCACGTTGCTGGTTGGCTTAGACTGACGATGACCTTGACTTAGGGATGGATTAATATATAAATATGTTTACGGTAAAAAAAATTGATGGCACTGAACACATAAGCGATTATTTGGTGTCAGTCAGTCTGTGCAGTTTTCTCAAGGACAGCTTGGCATTGGATGATGACCCAATTATCTACCCTACCCAAACCTAACCCAACCAAAACGGAGATTACCTTATTAAGGGTAATAAGGGACATGCACATTTTTTAAAATCCTTTTTTTGTTATTTTGTAAATGAATCGAAATAATTTGAACTAAACATTAACCACAAGGTTAAACCGACCTTGACCAAAATGCTGGCTTTGCGGGTTCTATAGAGACCTTTTTGAACCTTACATAATAATACAATCCCGATAGTATAGACCAGGCCCCTATTTCACCAACTAGACAATTGTCACCCGGCACTGACAATTCGCCATACATTGCTTGTTCTAGAAGTGAAGGTGGTCGTTAGGTTACTTGTGGATCCAGGAATGTACGGAGAATTGTCGTTGTCAGGTGACAGTTGTCAAGTTGGTGAAATAGGGGCCAGGTGTCCTAAAATGATTAATTACAAAACTTCAGCGGGCGTAGCACGGTTGACATTGTATCACTTATCGTTGTGGATAAGGCATCCGTCACTCTCGCACTCGCATACTTATCAGAGCGTGATGGACGTCTTTACCACAACGATAAGTGATAAAATGGCAACCATGCTACGGCCACTGAACAACGACCTTTTCCGGGTTTAAATACGTTGGTTCCCGGAAACGCAACAAGTACTTTGGTAATCATGGGAGCCAACAATGTTTGATTGTTAGACAAAGATGATAATTTATTCGGCAACACCTGGATATAATTTGTATCAGTGGTCAAGTATTAACCCAGTTAAAATCCCAAGACACAAATAATTATGTCTCAATTTTGTTGATAATGACTCTATTTACAGGCTTGAAAAATCGAGAGGCCCGTACACACTTTTAATCCTGGTCTAATCATCTGAGAAAATTAATGTTTTTTATAAAATGTAGTGTATCCTGATGACCTATTCTGATTTCTAGGCTACATTACTGGAAAGTTTTATAAAAATCTGTTCAGTAGTTTTGGCGATGTATGTATAGAAACAAAAGAAGCTGCACTTTTATATTTTAACGTTTATATTGTAACGACTTTACCCACTGACAACTATAATATTAATTAGAAAAGGTCTTTCTGTTCTTTACTGCTATAAAAAGACACAATTATCCAATTAATGTATGTATGTAAGCACTTTATTGTACACAATAAAAGGTTAAAGAATACGAGTATACATGTCACACAATAGATCAAAATACAAAGGCGAACTTATCCCTATAAGGGATCTCTTCCAGCTTACCTTTGAGCAATTGAGAGGAACGTAGGTAGAACGAGATAGGCAAACTTATACCGTGTACAAAACACACAGAAAATAAAAACAAAACCTAATATGTATTCATTCTAGATAAAAAAAACATGCCAATACATATATAAATATACAATATAAAATATAATACACACTATCATATGTTATATATATATATATATAAATTAAATGTGTTTTATTTACTTACAAAATATGTGCAGAATCATAAAAAGAAATGGCGTATCTTTATCTTAATAAGAAGAAAAGTCGGTTCTGACGTATATGTGCCCTTTCGTTTTTTTATAATATTTATTTGGAGTAAAAAACAGGCATAGATCCAGGTACAGACGAAAAAAAACAGTAATATTTATATACCAAGGACATATGTATGCACCTAATTCCTAAACAGTTCCCACTAGGATTTTCACTGATTATGAACGTACTACAAAAAAACTACTATTTAGGAATACAACCTAATAATATAACCCAAGAATATAGCCTAATAAATAAAACTGTAGCCTAGTTGGTAGTGCCTACGAAGCTAGATGTCCCGGGTTCGAATCCCGGTAAGGGCATTTATTTGTGTGATGGGCACGAATATTTGTTCCTGAGTAATGGATGTTTTCTATGTATTTAAGTATTTATTTATCGGTATAAGTATGTGTATCGTCGCCTAGTAACCGTAGTACAAGCTTTGCTTAGTTTGGGACTAGGTTAATTTGTGTAAGATTGTCCGAAAATATTATTATTATAATAATAACACTGAATGTACAGTGCAAAGAAATAAATAGGTAAGTAATTTAAGCTTAATCCTTAGCTATGAAAATAACTCCAACCCAAATACTAATTAATAATAATAAGAACCATGCCTACTAGAAATAAATACAAAAAATCGTATAACTACCTCATCATCATCATCATATCAGCCGAAAGACGTCCACTGCTGGACATAGGCCTCCCCCAAAGAGTGCCAAAGTGACCGGTCCTGCGCCACCCGCATCCAGCGGACTCCAGCAACCTTTACCAGGTCATCAGTCCATGGCCTACCAACGCCGCGCCTTCCGGTTCGTGGTCGCCACTCGAGAACCTTTCCGCCCCAACGGCCATCGGTTCTACGTGCTATGTGCCCCGCCCACTGCCACTTAAGTTTAGCGATTCGGAGGGCTATATCGGTTACCTTGGTTCTGCTGCGGATAGCCTCATTTCTGATGCGATCACGCAGAGACACCCCCAACATAGCCCTCTCCATAGCCCTTTGGGTGACTTTGAGCCTTCTTATGAGGCCCATAGTAAGCGACCACGTTTCAGTGCCATATGTCATCACTGGCAACACACACTGGTCAAAGACTCTCGTCTTGAGATACTGCGGAATATTGGACGAAAAGATGTGGCGTAGCTTCCCGAACGCTGCCCAGCCGAGTCGGATTCGACGATTGACCTCATTCTCGAAGTTGGACCTACCTAACTGGATAGTTTGTCCTAGGTATACATAATCGTCTACAACTTCGAGTGTAAAGTGTCCGATTGTAATGGGAGTTGGTACTACATGGGTATTTGACATGATCTTCGTCTTATCCATGTTCATTCTTAGACCGACTCGTTCGGAAGCTTTATTGAGGTCATCGAGCATCGTACTGAAGTCTTCCATGTTCTCAGCCAAGACTACTATATTGTCAGCAAACCGAAGGTGAGTGATGTACTCGCCGTTGATGTTGATGCCTAGCCTTCTCCAGTCCAGAGTTTTGAAAACATCTTCCAGTGCAGCGGTGAACAGTTTTGGAGAAATAACATCTCCTTGCCTGACTCCTCGCTGCAGCGGAATAGGTTTCGAGTTCTGGTCCTGGAGTCGAACTGACATGGTGGCGTTCTCGTACAAACACTTCAGCACTTCGATATAGCGATAGTCAACTTGGCACCGCTGGAGAGACTGTAGTACAGCCCAGGTTTCAATCGAATCGAAGGCTTTCTCGTAGTCCACGAACGCTAGGCAGAGGGGTAGGTTATACTCCTCGGTCTTCTGTATAACCTGACGGAGCGTGTGGATGTGGTCTACGGTACTAAAGCCTCTTCGGAAACCGGCTTGTTCGGGAGGCTGGAAGTCATCTAACCTGCGTACGAGACGATTTGTAATGACCCTCGAAAACAGCTTATAGACATGGCTCAGAAGTATAACTACCTATGTGAAAGTTAATATTTGTACGTCTTAGTTCTTCAACGATTAAATCAGACGCATGTGCCAGTAACGTCTTTACTACTTATTAGTGCTAGGTGTGCTGATTGATCCTTAATAGAAAAGAGCGATCTTGATTATTCTTATAATTTGTGTCTTATTTATTTGCAAGGCAGGATAATTATGAAGAATGATATAATAATGGATAATGGGTGTATCTGTTAAGTTTGTTCAAGTTAATCTGCATACTACTTTGAAAAGCAGTTAATAACTACAAATATCCTTGTTATTAAGTTCACTTTATAACCTGTTTACATATTTGCTCTATGTAGAAAAGACGTTTCATAAATAACTACGTTGAAAAAACGTATCTAGCCAGAAACGTCTTTTCATTATAGAATCAGGTTTTTTTTACTTAGAGAAAAATAAGAATTATCTTTATATAATATAAAATGAAATAAACTTCTTTTTCATATGAACATTCCCATAAAACCAACGTTACTACATATTTTTGCATTAAAAAAATAACATTTCTTGTTTTCTTTCATGCAGCCAATTTTTAAATTTTAATGACTACAAGTCATTTTTTTTCTCCATTTACAAGTTACTCTACATAGATACGCCCTTTTGCATTATCATGGCAGAATTATACAATCTACCAATTATAAAATCAGGAAAAAAATATTGTTTTCTGAAAAGTTTGACGTACCTACTTAATAGTTTTGAGTCATCACCGCTAAACTGTTTTTTTTTTAATAAAAAAATGTTACAGTATCCGTCAGTGTGCGTGGGTGGATGCAGACATAATCGTTTTTATTACTTTAAACGAGAAATTAACTTAAAATTAAAAAGCTCTAAAAAGTCACACATTTTACCTAATTTTCAATTATGTATATGCCTTATAATTTACGACAAAATACCGGGGACATACGGATACACCGACCAACACACATGCCGAAAATTAGTAGTGTAATAAGAGTAAAATTGTTTTTACTATTTTGTATGGACGAGGACCCATCAAAATATTACAACGGTGTTTTTTACCACATTCATATTGCTAAAGTTTTTAGCCATTTGCCATTGCTACAGCTAGCTTGGATAACTTTTTAATTTGATGAGTGCGGAAACGGGTTAAAAAGTAAAATGAAAAGTATTTAAATACGACCGGAACAGCTGTACTGATGTTGCCCTCATCTGTAGTGCAAAAGTAGAAAATACGATTCAAAACCTGTCAAAACTCGATGAAAACCTCTGGTAGCCCCTTAAATACTGGATATTTAAAAAAAACACCTACCGTCATTTAACATACTATTTTCCCTGTACTCGTAATACCGGGAGGACCAAGATCTGCTCGGGGAAAAATAAGGAAAATACGGAGAAAACGAATTTTACCAGATATGAGACGGAGCTATCTATTCTCACCCCCTATATATTTAAATTTTCATCGAAATCGTTAGCACAGTTTTCAATAAATATATGTTTAGATTCGTATCATTTATACAGTGATACGAAACGAGCCGACGACGACGACGTCTTTGTCGAAAGAGATAGTATTGGTATTCATCCGGTATCTTATGAAATAACACCTACTCATTTCCATCTCTGTTTTCGAAGAAAAAAAAACTTTCACACAACAAAGTACACGTGTATTTCACAAAATCACTTCATAACAAATTAAAGACCACGTAAATACTTATGAAGTGATTTTGTGAAACACACGTGTACTTTGCTCTTTTCAAGGCTGCAACGTGTTATTTGTTTTGGTACATTTGCTGTGTGTTGATACTGTTGATGCAGTTAAACTAAGAAATGTATATGAAAAATGTTTCTTATACCGTGTTTTTCAGGATATTTTTTTTTGGGCACGGGCAATATTTTTTATCTATTTTTCTTCTGATTCGCCTTAAAAAATAATTTGATTCGTTTAAGAATCAAATTTTTGCTACAACGTCCTTTGCTGTGTTTTGTCATGGGATAGCCAAGTTTATTAAACCGAAAATATCCCCAACTTTAAAACGAATAGAAATTACTTCTTATTATAAATTGTTGCACAATCAACCATTTATCAAAACTACTTTTACATTATGTACAAAGTTCGCTTTTTAAATTAGGTACGGTCGAGGAAATTTAAGGTTTGACACATGTCAACTCTATTTCAATGATGTTAAGGTCCAAAAGTGCTAAACATTCAATTTCCTTGACTAACATGTAGGTTTCTTTATTGTTCTGACTCAGATCTAACCTTAAATGGAAATCCTCACAAAGAAAGCAAGGTCATCTACCGCTGATACAAGCAGTCCGTTTCCATTATAAAAGTAGAATTTCATCAGTAATTAGAAAATTGTAATAAATAACAACCGATCACTATACTATACTTACTTGCATTAAATAAACAAATTCATTCGGAGCCCTTAAAACTACGGACCGGCCCGCTATCCCTTATAAAGGGGTTTGTATGGGTTTTGCATAAGGCTTAACTCGTGAATACTCTTTGCCAGACGAAACCCATTCATTTTGCTTTTAAAGCCTTATGAGCTAACCCATATGAGCATCGGTATCCCAATACCCTTTCAAAACCCTTATCACCCGCTTACCAATACCTTATAAGGGTTAGCCTTATAAAGGGCTTCCCTTTTAGCATATAATCATAAAGCACACATTACTCCGAATCCAATAGCGCAGCAACTGGTAGTTGTAAATGTTGTAATCGTACTAGAATATAGTAGGTATGGTAGGCGAACAAATTAATTTTACAAACCCTTCCCTAGGCACGTATTTTCTTTCCTTTTCATACACTAGCGTAGAACACTAATCCTGTCTCTTTTACGCAAGGCTCAACTACGACATTACTAAAGGGAAAGCTTTATAAAAAGCGCTAAATGATAAGGGTAACACTTATTAAGGGATCGCAAGGCATATAGGATAGCAGTAAGCAATTGCAAAGGGCTAGCTTTATTTTTTGCTAAGTTTTTCGATAAGGGGTAGTCAATAGAATGGGCTAGCAGTTCAAACTGGAAAGTCTTTCAATGGGTTAGCCATGTTTAAGGGATGCCCATTGAAAGGCTTTTACCGCAGAAAGGGTTGTCCGATCCCTGCTAAAAACCTGGATATGGTACGACGTTTTAAAGTTATACCTTTAATCAAAATATTTGCCCTTGTCGAGATTTGAACCCGGGACATTGCAGGCACGGGAACTACTTAAGTAAACCGGTTCATTATTGAACGAGCAAGGGATGCGAACGAAATTCTCTGCTTGTTTAAAAATTCTTTCGTATGGTCGGCTGCCCGGCTGTTCTCCTATATATATATATATATATATGTCGCATTTTCTTACCAATTTTTGTTGAAATTTTGTGAGGTCATTTTTTTTTGGGGTTACAGTTTATTGGAATGAAAAAAAACCTGATTTTAGAAAAAAAAACAGTCTCGCAAGCTATATAGTCAGTGTTTTTTTTTTACTCAGTCTTTATTATTAAATGTTGTCCCTGACTTACGAAACACATTCAGTGACACACATTCGTACCTTGTACATAACTATTAATCTTTGCATGACCGCTTCACTCGTATAACAACGGAGTAAATAATCTCCTTGCATGTGGAATTTCTCTTGACACTAAGCTGTGACTGGCTGCATAATTTTTCATTGTTATGTCGAGTTCATTTTTTTGCGACATTAAATTTGCATACACAGTGAGTTTCTTTGTCATAGTTATAAACATTTTCTTATTACACGAGATTTTATGTAAAATAATTTTTGTAATGAACATTTTTAATGCAAGGCGGTGTTTGCCTTTCTTCACCGTCCAGAAGCGAAGCAGTGCCGCGCCGTCCGCTGCGGTGGCGCGCGGTGTAATTTTGTATCACGATGTAGGTAATCCGCCGAGGGCGAGCATACGGTTCCATGCCTCCGCGCGGCAGTGTTACTACTTGTATCGGCACCACCGCCGTGGCTAACTCCACACCACTCCGTGAGTTCCTCGCTTTAATATTGTAAAGAGGTAAAAACAAGGCTGCAAGGGTAAGTTTGTCTGAAATAAGTGAACTGAGGCTACCCGTCTTCGAATCTCTTCATCCGATTTCATAAATTATCTCGCCTGGATAGAAAGGACCTACAGAATAGAGGTAGGCTATCTTTTATCCCGCTCGCGGCTTCGGGCGGATCCTTCATAGTACATAATATAATATGCTCGGTAATTTTGTATACATACTGTAGCTGGTTTCCAAATAGTGCTGTTTTCATTCTCTTTGTAAGTACCTTTTGCCCTTCTTTCAAAGAGTCATTTCTGGTTTTCTAATGTTGATCATAATATCGTGTAATTTTATAGTAATGGGCATGTAATTGAAGCAAGATTGGGAATAGTTTACGAGTCCTAGAAGTCTCTGAAATCAGACTTGTTATTCTGTCTGTCAGTCTATCATGGCCTTGATTGCGTTATCGTCAGGTCGGACCGTACCATTTTCCAATATTTTTTGTGTCATAAGTACCTACTTAACTTGGTAAATCATGTATTGGAACTTCTTTTTGTTAAAACGTTCACACTCCCTTGCCTTTTCGAATACTTTGGATAGAATATCATTCATTTCTTCCTCAGTCTCTGCGAAACGTAACACATCATCAATGTAGAGTTAAAGATTGCAGATAGGCGCTTTTGGAAAACTTTCGAAGCCAATACGATTCCAAACGGTAATCTATTTAACTTATATTTGGAGAACATTGTGGCAAATGTGCTGTATTTCGAAGACTTTTCTGTCAACGCAATATGCCAGAAGGCATCCTTCAAATCGAGTACTGAGAAAATCTTGCCATTTTTATTTTTTGCAGACAATTCTTCGATTGTTGGGTATATAACAATAATCTTTTATTATCGCATTGTTGAGATCCTTAAGATATCGACATACTCGGATGGATTTATCTATCCATTTTTATGTCATATGGTTCACTGAATTTACCCAAACCTACAAACATATCCAAATTTTTCAGTTTTTTGTACTGTTTCTTTTCAACTGATGAAACTCTTTTCACTAAATTTAAGCGCATAGACACGTCTCGTTCTGGATACAGTTCGTCCTGGGTGTTGTTATGGCATCTACTTCGGTCTTATTCTCCGTTATATCTTTTACTTGTACAGTGGTGATCTCAAATATTCTGAGAGACGAGACAACATCATCTAGTGATGGGTCTCGTATTTCAATAAGTTTCTTCTGAGATTTAAAGTCACTAGAGCCTTGCACAGGACGGACGGTCTCCTAATGTCTCGTTCTTGTTTTGGAAATGACAATTATTACACAGCATTGTAAGTTCCATCAGATAACTATCAAAAGCTGCTCCTATTTTCTGATTTTTATTGTAAAATAAGTATCTACAATGTAGTATGTATTTTTTGGATTGCAATATGTTTCAAATAATTTTAAAACCTCTTCAAGTGTTTTAATGTCATCGCCATTTGGTATCAAACGTATTATACGGTAAGGGCCTCTTCGCCTACAAGATTTAATAAGATGGTGTTTTTTTTTTGCTTTTTCATTTGGAAAGGCTCTCCGCTTCCAAGTATGTGATGAACGATTGCTTAAGCTTCTTGAAGTTTTCACTTAAATTTTGGCTCTTTTATTTGGGAAAGATCCTCCCCTTCCAAGTATGGGATGAGCGATTCTTTAAGCTTTTTGATGATTTCACTTAATTCTTGGTTTTTTATTTGGGAAAGGCCCTCCCCTTCCAAGTATGGGATGAACGATTGTTTAAGCTTCTTGAAGTTTTCACTTAATTCTTGGCTTTTTATTTGGGAAAGGCGCTCCCCTTCCAAGTATTTGATGAACGATTGCTTAAGCTTCTTGAAGTTTTCACTTAATTCTTGGCTTTTTATTTGGCAAAGGCGCTCCCCTTCCAAGTCTGGGATGAACGATTGTTTAAGCTTCTTGAAGTTTTCACTTAATTCTTGGCTTTTTATTTGAGAAAGGCCCTCCCCTTCCAAGTATGGGATGAACGATTGTTTAAGCTTCTTGAAGTTTACACTTAAATTTTGGCTCTTTTATTTGGGAAAGGCTCCTCGCTTCCAAGAATGTGATGAACGATTGCTTAAGCTTCTTGAAGTTTTCACTTAATTCTTGGCTTTTTATTTGGGAAAAGCCCTCCCCTTCCAAGTATGGGATGAAAGATTGTTTAAGCTTCTTGAAGTTTTCACTTAAATTACCTACTTAAGATAATTTGGACGGCGAATTATGATTGCGCCATGTTATATTTGAATTTGTATAAAAAGAAAACAAAAAATTTCAAGTTTGGTCTAAGAATGTATTTTACTCCCTTCAAGTATAATAATAATAATTGGCATTTATTTATTCAACATGTTTGCATACACTATGACCGTTTAACAGAACAATACAACCTAAAGCCAAAACCATAAACGTAATATGCTACAGGTACCCAAGTTAAAGTTTCATTATATTACACACACACATACATATACACACGCATATATATTATATTACTCACAGGTTCATTATATTATCAATCTGGGAATTGTAAACTAAGAAGTTTAGAGACACTTTAATATTCGAGTTGTTAGCCCTCAAGACCGGGATTAGTGCTATGGAAATTGTGCCCTCTATTTTTTTTTTTTTTTTTTTTATGATATAGGAGGCAAACGAGCAGTCGAATCACCTGATGGTAAGCGATAATCGACGCCCATGGACACTTACAACACCAGAAGAGTTGTAGGTGCGTTGCCGGCCTTTAAGATGGGAGTACGCTCTTTTCTTGAAGGCTTGAAGGTTATAACGGTCCGGAAATACCGCAGGCGACAGTTCATTCCAGAGTTTGGCTGTGCGAGGCAGAAAGTTTCGGGAGAAACGCACAGTTGAGGACTGCCAACCATCTACGTGGTGAGAATGGAAAAGCTGTCGCCTAGGGCGATGGCGGAAGGAAGCGGCGGGGATTAATCCGAACAATTCATCGGAACACTCCCCATTGTACATGCGGTAGAAAACGCAAAGCGAGGCTACATCTCTACGCAGTGCTAAGGGATCAAGCCGATCGGAAACACGCTGGCAGCCGACAATTCGAATCACTCTCCGTTGAATGCGGTCTAGAGGGAGGAGCTGGTACTGAGGAGCCCCTGCCCACAGATGACAACAGTATTCCATATGTGGACGGACCTGCGCCTTATAGAGCTGTAGGCGGTGAGCCGGCGTGAAATACTGTCTCGATCTGTTGAGCACACCGAGCTTCATCGAGGCTAATTTGGCCTTACCCTCCAAGTGGCCGCGGAACTGGACTTCTTTCGAAATGTCGACGCCAAGGATTCCGATGCTGGCTGTGGCTGCTAGGGGAGTGCTCTCAAATCGTGGAGATGCCGGAAACGCTAACTTTTTTGCGGTGAATGCACAAACTTGTGTCTTCGAGGGGTTAAAACGGACTAGATTAAGTCGGCCCCATTCTGAGACTTCTTTTAGGGAAGACTCAATTTCAGACACAAGTTTGTTTCGACTCTCAATGACGTTTTCCCGAGAAATATTGGCACGGCCGGTGTAAAAGGCATCACCCGTACTATCATCCGCATAACAATGAATGCCGCTGATTTGCAACATGTCATTAATATGCAGGAGGAACAGCGTGGGTGATAGCACACAGCCTTGGGGGACACCAGCATTTACAGACATGGAGTCAGAGCATTCACCGTCGACTACGACTTTTATGCTTCTGTCTGCTAAAAAGCTGCTGACCCACTCGCATAATTTCTCTGGGAGCCCATAGGATGAAAGTTTTGCTAGAAGTGCTTTGTGCCAAACTCGATCAAAGGCCTTCGCTATGTCCAAACTAACTGCCAATGCCTCACCCTTTGTCTCGATTGCCTGCGCCCACCGATGTGTCAGGTAAACTAGAAGATCACCAGCCGAGCGACCCCCACGGAAACCGTACTGTCGGTCACAGAGCAGCTGGTGGTCCTCTAGGTACCGAAGCAGCTGGCGATTGATAATGGCCTCCATTATCTTGGAGAAAAGGGAGGTTATAGCTATTGGCCTGTAGTTGGACGGATTTGAGCGGTCGCCTTTTTTAGGGATCGGGTGCACCAAAGCTGACTTCCACGAAGTCGGGACTACGCCAGAAGAATATGAGAGCCGAAAAAGTTGCGTTAGGACCGGTGTTAATTCATGGAGCATTCTATGGAGCAAGACTAATTGTAGACACTTGAAACGGAGAATTGGCCGTACATATAGTATCCGTTATGACATTACTTAGGTAGGTAGAACACACATGCGTCCTTATTTATAATGTATATCAAACGTATTTCGGTCAAAATGTCGTTAGAATTCTATAAAGGTACAAAACTCATAAGAGTTAACAGAAAAAAGCGGCCAAATAGGTAACTGGTGAACCTGGATTGTACATCCCCGTGAAGACAACACGAAGGTGTGTGAAAGTTTGGGACTCAGATCACGTTGTTGTATAATCAAATCATTCAAGAAGTTTAAATAAAAGGGAGATGAAGATGGGGGAACCTATTCGTTATTTCATAATATACGCTATAATACATGGCGGTCCATCTTCGTTTAAAAAAAAAGGAAAGACTGGTCGAAAAACTGTAACCCGAGTACGGAACACTAACAGAAGAAACTGTTTTGAATGTCACCCGGAGCATTATTTTAAATTTTAAACAACTCATTTCTCAAAATCGGTTCAGTATCATAAACGCTACGGTGGAACACATGTATAAGTATAAAAATAGACTCCTAAAACATATCCCTTTCTTAAGTAGAAGTCGATTTTACTTTCCATAAGCCAAAAAATCCTTGTACTCGTATCATGTAGTTGAAACGTCATCGACCTATATACGAACAATAACCTTTCGAAGCCACGTACATTGAACCGTAAAACATTTGTATGAAAAGTGTTCGGATGAATAAAGAAAACTATACACCTGCCTAATTCGCATGTCATTTAGACCAGAGGGGTAATTCTAATTACGTAAACTTGCGAAAAGAATTAATTTTCCCATCCAAAAAATTACTTTAAAATCTACTCATCTCTCAAACTGCGAAAAGTTGTGCTATGGACCAACAGATGAGATCTAGTTACGTCAAGTCCACTGAGCTGCAGTCTAAACTTAGCTCTAACTGAACAGGACTATTAGATTTATCTCATATTTGTTCAATCTTTCCATTTCGGTCTGCGTATTTGCGAAAACTAAGTAAACATGCTCTAAGTGACATTAGTCATGTAAAGATCACTGTCCAATTCGCTAGTCAGACGCGCGTGCCTATATAAATACATTTTGTATCCGTGTCAAACCAGTTAAAAAACCATGCCGCCAAATTAAGAAAAAAAATCCTAGTGGAATTCATTTTCAATTGTGGATGGTTTATTTCCTAGCAATCGAAGTGAAAAGTAGACTGTATAACGCTGGTCTAAAAGCCTCACTTCTCGAACCATCCGAATCACTTCGTTCGGGAAAATAACCATCTCATGCTACACTACGTATCCTTCTAGCCAATTATGCGATAAGTTAGTTCTTTCGTAAGTTAGTTCACAGGGGCGAGTGGTGGGACGACAGCGGACAGGCGGGGTGACTGGCTCGTACATGTGATCGCGTTCAATCTATGACCGGATTTCAGTATCGCAAAGTGGACGATGAGCCTTAAAGATCCGGATAATTTACAGCGTGAATTGATTTGACCTTAAATGCACACTGTAGACGCGGCTTATTAAGAAGCAAGTTTACATAACACATGCACTTTTGAATGATAGGTGATTAGAACTGCGGTTTTCAAATGGTAAAGCAAAATATACCATTTGTTGGTTTTTAACTGCTTCTTCAAACAAACTTCGTTATTGGTAAAAGTTTTTTGTAACTAGGCTACTTATAATGAATGACAAAATGACCTATTCAACATTTATTTTATTTTATTAAAAAGTTATAAATAGAGTCTGTCTGCCACAATTAAGAGGGGTTACACACGGCGATCTTTTGCAGCATTGCAGTTGCGATACAGTATCGATGCAGATGTCAAAATCTTGTATTATCTAGAAATGTCCTTGAACTTTTCGTATGTACATTGTACATGCAATTCGTGGCAGCTACGGTTGACGGGAAGCAGTAGATTGCCGTTGTAATTCAAAAGGTGCACGTTTGGTACCGAGGCTACTATTCATTATTCTTCACAGACTACGATATTATCAGAAAAGTCACTTCAAGAAAACTTCTCATGTTTAACACGGGGGAGGCAAACAGTCCGAGACGAGTAATCTGATGGTGAGCAGATACCGCCCATGGAGGCGTGCAACTCCAGATTCTACCAGCAGCTAGAGAACAATTAAGGTCCTAAATGCTTAACACGGGAGGCTTGGTGGTCTCCCTTACTGACCATCAGGAACTCAACACCAGATATGTACTACCGACCAATTAGTATAAATAAACAAAAATCTAGTTTAGATAGATGGCATAAGTTAAAAGACGTCGCAGTTTTCAATTGTATAGAGATACCTACATTTCAAATTTAAGATTTTTTAAGCCTATCGATAGAGTGTCGCACTTCGCACTGCTTGGCCTTTTTTTTTTAGAGAAAACTGGCTATGACAGATAGAAATCCTCCGAGTGATCGCATCGCGTAAACACAACGACTATTCAAAATGTTCAATCTTTGACACTCATTTTCTCTATTTAGACATTATGTCTCTTAATCTATTCTTACATAAAGCTGTCCAATTTTGGTAAGGAACACTAATCCTCGGTCTTTTTGCTAGTTCCGACGATTTCGTTCCTTTTAGGCGCTCGTATATCTTTATGTTATTCTTTGCTACACTTATATTTAATACGGTAGGTACAAAACTTAACACGAGTAAGATTAAATCGTTTTTGCACATCCAAATAACGTATTTGCCAATTCTCGGAAACACCGATCTTCACATTATTTTTGTTGCTCAAAGGGTCCAACACCCACACACACACATTCAACAGAAATATAAAAGATCGACGCTGTTTGTGCTGTGAGTCGTCACAGCAACAAACAGACTGGTGTCGACCAGTCTGTATTTCCCAACAAACTTCGCACTAGCAGAGCGTTTTTGACGTTTAATAAAAAGTGGCTAATAGGCAGTTTTAGCCACTTTTTATGAAACGTCAGTCAACCTACCGTAAACTGAAGTTCAATAGAAATGGCATAAAAAGTTGCTAAAATCTATTTCATATCAGCCGGAAAACGTCCACTGCCGGACATAGGCGGAGGCCCAAAGAGTGCCAATGTGACCGGTTCTGGTGGGCCAACCGCATCCAGCGGACTCCGGCGACCTTTTCCAGGTCATCAGTCCGCCTTGTGGGGGGGGGGGGGCTACCCACGCCATGCCTTCCGGTAGGTGGTCACCACTCGACAACCTTTCCGTCCCAATGGCCATTGGTTCTACGTGCTATGTGCACTGCCAATTAAGTTTAGCGATTCGGAAAAATGTGCCTCCGGCGCGCCTCACTAAGCTTTATATCTGCATACATCTAGCAACTATATCAAGTTTGGGTTTTTTTTCGTATAATCCGAGGATGAAGAGTTCTTTTCTGTGACAAAATTTTCACTCACCCAAACAAAAAGTTAGAGAAATTCAAAATTAAAAAAAACTACACTTTTTTTTCGAAAATCCTCTACAGAATTAAAACTATGAGGATTTGCTCTACAAAAAAAACTGTATCAATTATCCTAAAGATTTTTTGTTCGATTCAGTTATTCGAAATTCAAATCAAAAAAGAACTATTTGAGGCTTGCGTGTTTTGCAGCCACTAGTAATAAAGTTCACTTTAGATTTATATTTTCGCTTTTATTGAACTCCACATTATAGTCATTTGGAATATCTGCGCATACCTGAAGGTCGATCACGTAAAACATTGTACGCGCGTCAGTTAGATCTAAATGTCATTTTTTACATGGGAAAATGACAGTTGGATCTACCTAACGCGCGTTCAGAACGTTACGTGATTGCCCCTCTGATCTCGTCTATGACGTAAACTCTGTGTCTAGTAACAATGTCGGCTAGCGCCGGCCAATAAGGATGTGTCGTCCGAGCCACCGCTCTTTAACTGCCAATTACGCTCCGCTAATCGACCGAGTCACGCATCGCTGACGTGGTGGGAGAACATTCGCGAATTTATAATTTTTTCTCAAACATGCTCGGAAATGTATGCGTTAATATCACGAATTTTTTCATTACTGTCCGCTACTCTAACTTTTTAAATTTGCTTACTAATATTAAACTGACAAAGGAAAAATTACATACTGCCAACCACCACTAGACTCTGTAAGCAAACTTGCGACATAAAAAAAAAACAAAATCTATGGTACTATACTTATGTGCGGTTAAACATGGTGCTCGAACGGCTTGTTCAAATGGCATGTTTAAAAAATAAAAAAGGCGGCAAATTACCCACTATTTAATTGATTAACTTGTATTTAATTTTAATTTTAATATTTCCTCACATCGTTTGAGAAAAGCACTGTACAATCCTCGGCCGGAACAGGGATTGCTGGACTCGTTGTATCCGTTGTGTCTACTCCAAACTCGTCCAGCAATCCCTTACTTCACGGCCTCTGCAGTAATGTACTATTACAAGCTTATTCGTAAGAGTATAAAGGATTCCATAGAAGTTCATTCGCATTGGTTTCATACAACTTCCATTACGGTTACGTTATTTACGCTTTCGTTAGTTCGTTACATTCATTGAAGTATGCATAGAAAAGTAACGGAATGGAAATATACTTGACACTTATATTTCCTATTAGGTTGAATTGAGTTTTCGATTATGCGTAGAGATATAACCTAAAAGTTCAAAATTCTGAGATAATGTTTTTTTCATAAAATCGCCTCCTGGACACCTTATTTATTTATTAAATAATACATGGAAAGCCAACAGCGCAATCTTAGCAGCATCTTATTATTTTATAGATTATTTTCCGTAACTGTGTTAATGTTTCATGGAATCGACGCCTGAACATAATATGTAACACTTTGCACTTTTACCCTGGTTTCAGGTTAGGTATCATGATTTTCGTGTAATTAATGATACGTACCTTAAGAAAATTTCATTCATTTTCTTCGAATTTATGCTTCAATTTATTTTATTATTGCTTGTTTTGTGTAATTTACAAAGACTTAATTTTTTGTCATTTGTTACTTTCGACCACGACATAAGGTCACAAGTAAACAAGCAAGTAGTTTAAGTGTGGGTCAAAAGTAACAGGCTAAAAGTTTATGCCATAAAACCAACTTTATTATTAAATCAACAATTATTTATTAAATGACTATGTAATACTGTCAAAAATAATCTATGTGAAAAGAAAAAACAGAACTAGAAAGAAAGAAAGAAAATACATTTATTACACGTCACAACTTAAGTACACAATAAAAAAGAACAAGCAAACGATAAAAATACGAGGACGTTAAACAGGATCCCCACTCAGCATAAAGCCACGGCAAGACACGGCAAGCAGAGGCGCTGATTTTCGGTGGGGACCGCACTTAAAACGATTATAGGTGACGGCACAAACGCCAACAACTGGTAATAACTAAGGAAAATTAAAACAAAATAAATAAACCTAAGCACTTAACATAAGTAACAGAATGAAAAATAAAACATTTGATAACACAACAAAACGCAACAAGAAAGTTTAAAAGTTTAATAGCTATAGCAAGTACCGCCAACCGTCATACAAATTACAATTACACTTGTGCTCGGGCCTACTGGCTACATGTGATGATGTAATGATGTGATGTGCAGCTAAGCATTAGAAGGAATGCAGAAGGTAAGAAAAAGTTAATTAACTAATATATTATCAAGAATTAAGTATAATTTATTTATTTATTTTTATTTATTATCTCAAAAATGTACTTATGTGGTAGGTATACAACAAATTTCGCCAAACTGAGATCAGTTTGTTGGCGAATAGTGCGCTCACAAATAAGTCGGTGTTTGTTATACCTACTGATGTGACACTTAAACTTCTTATCTAATGTTACTTATGTTCATGCAAGAATGCGTGCATTTAAGCACTATTCAAGGTGCAGCAGAACCGTATGAGTATCTACCCTCTTCATCCCACGAAGGCAATGACCTTGACCTATATTATAAAGAGCCTAGGAATGTTATATTTCTCTGAGTGGGTCAGCTTCGTGAGTTGAAGTGGATAGTCATGCCAATACCTTATAACTAATAGGTATATATTATTATTATATTACATTACTTATCTATATTATCTAAAAGTGTTTCTTTTAGTTTTTTTTTGAAAACCTCTTTACTACTACATTCTTCTATTGTTGGGCTAATTCGGTTAAAAATCTTAGGTATTATGTTTTTCAGAGTTCTCTGGCCATAGTAATTGTTAGTATTATATTCTACATATCTTCTTTTTGTATTTGGCCTAAAGCTACGTAACGATTTTTTACGTGTTTTAAATCTGTCATGGCCATAGTTTTCTAGGTATATTAAATATTTAACTTTGTCATGAACTGGTAAGATTTTTAACCTTTTATAAAGTAATTTATAGTTCTGTTTACAACTCATTTTGGTATGTTTATCCACCAATATATTTTTAATAATTCTAATTTGTATACTATATATCTTATCAAGGTAAGTTTTAAAAGTAAGCCCGTATGCATTTAAGCCGTAACTAATTACTGACTCGGCTAGCGAGTGGTATAAGGTGTGCATTATTTTCCTGTTAACAATATTTTTCAAACTATACAGTTTAACCATAATTGCCCGTAGTTTATTGCATACGTATTTGTATCTCCAAAAAATACGCATGGCACTTTGCCTTAAACGTAGAAATTGTCCTTATAGCACGGATTGGTGGAGGAAGATCGTTCCAGCACTTCGTGGCAGCGTAACGAAAACTACCACATAATGCCGCTGACTGGTGCCCAGGACAAACTAGTTGAAGATACCTAGCGGATCTTACCTGCAAAGACCTTGCGTTATGCGCCCAGGTCAGCTTATGGTAAAGGTACGAGGGCAACTGGCGGTTAACTACACCAAATAAAAGAGAAGCTAAATGTAGTTTTTGGCGTAATGACATTTTCATAACTAGGGACCAGTAGAACTAAAAGTCAGTACTTATTATTACTTGAGATCAATTTTTTATTGGAGTTTAGGTACCTACCTGAACTCCTTCTAATTGAAGGTTCCTATCACTATTTAATTATAGTTTTCTATTCTGATTGGCAATTTTATTGTGGCACACATACCCGATTGTCATAATTAAATCAACAGATATTTATTACCTACAAAATTACATATATAAAAATGTTACTCTTGACCCCGCAGTGGTATGTTACTTTTGTACCCAACCACTTTTTTCATCACCTCAAAATGGAATAAACTGGACGAAAACGAGTTATAACAATATGAAATCAATTTAATCAAAAACTACAATGCAAACAATCACGTTACTATCACATTTCTAATACCACGTAAATGGTATGGGTTCGTAAAATCACAAAGCGGCCTATAGCAGTGCGCCCGCGACAAATGGATGCAAGTGAGGGGGGCGCGGTCGGCTGTCGCCCGCGGGGAGCGAAGCCATGGTTTGTCAAGCGTAAGCCTAAGCCCGTACAGAGCGTTTGTTACTATGGACCCCTGTTACGTTTGTACCCGTTCTCCCCTACATTAAAATGGTACTTAAAGTAATGAGTCGCGAATTAAGTATCTATAATTTTAACACTAATTAGGGTGGAACCGGATATCCGGCTCCAGAGCAAATAGCGGGGGACGTTAAGTACCTTTATTTAAGAGGGCAGTAAACTGTAACAATCAATAAAAATAGGTTCTCGACTGTTTCCTCCACCAAAACCGACCTGCGCAAATATTTTCTACTGTTCAAACTTTCTTGCACATATACAATTAGGTACAATTGGCGGAATTAATGTCTTAAGACACTATCTTCGAATTAACCATTGGGCTTAAAAAAAACTAGAAAGTGTGTAATTAATGATGTAAATATTTCATACGTGTTTCACGTATGAAATATTTACATCATTAATCATCATCACCAATATCACCATCCTCCTAGCGCGCATCACCATCCTCCTAGCGCGATTCCCGGTTGTGTCCTAAAGGAACCCGGGGTCCGCTTTGACACCTAATCCCAAGATTTGGCCTAGGCACAAGTTTTACGAAAGCAACTGCCATCTGACCTTCCAACCCAGAAGGATAACTAGACGTTATTGGGATAAGACCGGTTTCTTTATGACGTTTTCCTTCACTGAAGAGCTAACGGTAAATATTCCGTACCTACATACGTATAAGTTCCGAAACACTCATTCGTACGAGCCGGGATTCGAACCCACGGCCGCCTCTTGACAGCTGCATACCAGAACTATTAGGCTACCGGAGCTCTTTATTTAGATCAATAATATAACAGTAGTGCCTATGCCAAATCTTGGGATTAGGTGTCAAAGCGGACCCTGGGCTCGTTTAGGGCACAACCGGGAATAACGCTAGTGCATTTAGGCAATATGCATATAGGATTAAATCCCGCGGCTTTGCTTTCATTCTAAGTAGGTAAGATACGCGGGATAATGAAATAAAAACAGTGTACTTGTAGGTATTTGTATTAGTTTTATTTATGTAATAATTTAAGAATTTTAATGTATGTTATATAATTATGCAACGCTCATCTTATTTAATATTTTAACTAAGCTACCTTGTATAATGATCGTTGCATAATTATATAGGACCTATAGGTACCTACATAGTTTGAAAGAAATAAAAAAGTCACATCTGCGGGCGTAGCATGGTTGCCATTTTATCACTTATCGTTGTGGTAAAGACGCCCATCACGTTCTGACAAGTATGCGAGTGCGAGTGACGGATGCCTTATCCACAACGATAGGTGATAAAATGGCAACCGTGCTACGCCCGCTGGAGCTTTTCCATCACCAGTCTGACTGAATTGTGTCAATAGTTCCTTTCCCAGCAACCACAAATGCCACAATAGTACATTGTGATACAAGTGAGGTATGTTGATAATTACATCAGAGGCGGAGTTATCACGCGAGCCGAGGATGTAATTATCAACGCTCACGCGTTTCATACGACGTTTTTCAACACATTTTGCGAGGAAAAAATCCTTTTCATAAGACGTAAATTGTATAGGCCTGCCAAGTTATTTTCTTTACTTAATGATGGCAACAGGTTTTTACTCACATATTGTACATCGCCAAGAATTTCCAGTGGCGTCCATTTTATTTATCACTTTTCTAGTCACCACGAGTCAACATTTTTAATAATAACCAAACACTCATTAGCAATATTTACAAATATTTGTGAAATAACCTAAAATAAAATGTGAAATAATGGCGCGCAACAGTTTTTTTTCATGAAGCTTGCGCAGTGCGCGCGGATGTGTTAAGCCAGACTTAGATGAAATCTCTAAACAGCCAATTAAAAAAAAAAAAAAACGTTTTAAAATGTTATCTTTATTCATTTATGTAAAATGTTATCAAAAGTGAATAGTTTTACTAAATTAAACGTTTCTATATCATATCCAAAAAGAAATAGTCAATTAATTAACAAAAAGGATTTAATTTGTTTAGTCGAGTAAGAATCCATTTGCCGAGAATTAAAAAAAAAGCTGTACATTCTGTACAACCCGGTTAATTTAAGAATGCACCGTGTGCATGCATACATCTTGCTGCAAGGTGCCAACGTGACTTAATCGGGATATAACCATAACACACAAGTGTCGTAATGTTATAAAACACGCGTGTTTAATATCCCGGATTATGAGCCTAAAAGCGACACAATAAGAGGTACGTTACGAGCAATTGTGTTGAAAAAGTTTATTTCTAAAGATTTGAGATCTATTGAAAACCAATCATAGTCCTACTAATATTATTAATGAGAATGTTTAGATGTTTCTTACTCAATCACGCTTAAACGGCTCAACCGATTTGGTATAAATTTAGCATGACGATAGTTTATAGCCTGGATTAAAATAGTAATAAAATGTAGGATAGTTTTTATCCTGGGTCTACGCAGACGAAGTCGGGGGCGGAAGCTAGTAATATTATAAATGCGAAAGTATGGATGATTGATTGTTTGGATTGTTATTACTCAATCACGCTTAAACGGCTGAACGGATTAAGATGAATTTTGGTATGCATATACACTAACCTGGATTAACATATACGAACCGGACCCTTCAACAATTCCAATAATTTATTTTAAAAACAAAGTTTTAACCGCCTTCAATTTAGTACTCCGCCAAGCCACGAGGCCATTTTCTCATTTATTTTCCAATTTACCACATGAACTGATTTCCGAGAGCAAATGCGTTGATTCTTAGAAAAAAAAACCCAATCGCTGTATGTGACCCGATAGTATTTGAGGACTTCCATCGATTCCACAAGGAATCACCTTTGGCACTTCATTAGTTGCTATTTCAACGGAATCTTGTCAGAATCTGTGGCGTACTTTTGTACTTTTAAGTACATATTTAAGGAATTCCATAAGTCGTCTGTGGTCTTCGTCATCAATTCCATTGCACCAAATTTATGATTTCCGGGTGTAAATACACGAGATATAATAGAAAATACCAAAATCACTACACGCGTGCTTAATATAATTAAGGAGTTCCCTCAATTCCTCATGGATCCCATCATCCAATTGAACCACCTGGAAGCATATACCTACAAACAAAAAAAACATTTACGAATCGGCTCATCAATGGCGGAGTTCTGAGGTAACAAACATTGAAAAAAAAACGACTGAATTAAGAACCTCCCCCTTTTTTTGAAGTCGGTTAAAAATTACAACCCCGCAAGAAAACCGTTCGTAACGTAATAAGATTATCCCTAAGCCTATTAGTTCAGAACTGAAGCCTACTAGTTCAGTGTTCAGCTCAACGCTCCACAAAATGGCCGCTGGTGAGTCGTCATACAAATATGTAGAAAACTTAAGAGAGGCTATCGTACATTTTATAGCATCTTTGGTGCAGTTAAAGTGTTGTTAATATTAACTGATATAAACAAATTTTAGTGCTTAACAAGTTAATAACGTTAATAATATGAGTTTTGATTAATATTGTCCGTACAAATTCAGTTAACATATTCACTGCCAGGAATCGCTACGCGCTACGCTCGTAGCCGATCTCATTGTTTTTCTCGTATGTAGCGGAAAGCAACAACGCTACGGCGTAGACGCCCCGCGTAGGCGGGTTCCTGGCAGTGAAAGTGTTAACACCACCATTCCACATCGAAAATTTTACAACGTCTACGGTGCCTGCATGTCGGTCACGTAACGCATAGTACGCGCCTCAGGTAGATCTAAATGTCACTTTTTATATGGAATAATTACAATTGCATTGTCCTAACGCGCGTTCGGAACGTTACGTGACTTCCCCTCTGGACTTCATCTCCCGTCCCATATTGCAAAGTAGCACAATCAAAACAAATGCCTATTCAAACAGCCCACATTGACATGCAAGAAGGGCCTTATAAACACCCATTAAAGGCCAAGCAACACTACGCAAGCTACTCCGTACGGTGTAGCAGCATTATTCCGCCTATTATAGCGAAAATCGCTTGGAGAACCATTACTCATATTATTACTTAACGTGCCTCTCTGTGTATCTGTGTATCTGTCTGTGGTATCGAAGCTCCCAAGCGGATCAATCGATTTTCACTTAGTTTTTTTGTGTCATAGATAATTTTATCCCGAGTGTCTTAGCCATGTTTCATGGAAATCTGTTCAGTCGTTTTTGAGATATTGGACTTTGAAATGAAAATGTCGGGGGTTTTTCAACTTTTCTATGTTGTAGTTATGATCGAAGTATATTTATTCACGGTTACCGAGTGCCAATAAAAGAAAGTTGCATTTTTTTATTGGCAGTATGTAATGTTTCCATTAGCACATTCAGGGCCCATGACGACACTGTAACTAGAACTATGCCTATGGCTCTATTATGGTATATTTAATGAATGCTAAATGAAGCAATCAATAATACAGTATAATAAAGATTAATACATTAATCGTCATCATCATTGGATATGAATCGAAATTATATGGACACCTGAATAGAATATAATAGTACATAGTTTAAACGACGTTTGTACGTAACAAAACGTAATATTTTCATATTTCTCAGTAAATTAAACACGTGTTGTCGCTACGATGCTGGCGCAAACACTACGCACAATGAGTAAAGTTGGTTCCAATAGGGAATAAATACGTACGCGCACGATTGAAAGCAAACCTTAAGTTAATGATTGTAAGGTATAATTTCGTTTACGTCAAGCACATCGAGCGAATGATGCAGATCGAGCGCTTCGAGCCAATCAAGCGATTCAGACCTTTTTAGTCTATATAAGACCGTCACACCGAGTAGACGGGGCATTCTTTCTCTAGCGAACTGTCGGATTGTCATTGACTCTGGGTCGAGCTTAAATTCGTAACGTAAACATTCGTTGATACATTATTGTTGTGGCGGGAAGGTTCAATATTGTGCGATTGCTTTTCATAGTAATGAACTATTCCACTACTTATTAGATTCTGAGTTTATTCTAAGGTTCAGTATTATGCAATTATGTTGCGTAGTAATGAACTATTTCACTTTCTGTTAAATTTTGGGTTTATTTTAGATGATTTTATTATTATTTCGAACCAGATCAAAGTCCTAGTTGCATGGTCAACTTAATGAAGTGCATTTCCCCTGACGGTGACAAGGAAATATACTTCGGGATCCTGTTAGTAGTAGGCCAGGTTTGAGAGAAGCCTGGCACCATCTTTTTAACAACACAGATGGTGTAGCCTATCTTTGATGGGCCTCTCACTCGTCTTAAGGTTGGCCACAGGCTGAAGCGAGAAGATCGCCATTTCCCATAAGTCGATCGCTAGGATTGTTATCCACTCGTTGAGGTCTTGTGTGTGCTTAAGGCTTGTTCTTTTATTGAATATATATTTATATGTTATAAAATAGGGCGTGCATTTCACAGAACCCTTAAGTCCACGGACACGTTGTGAAATGTACATTACACAGGCTCTAGGTTGCATTCTCGGACTAGCCTTCCGAACGATTTACAGCTTAGGTCCCTAGCTTAGAACATACACATCACATAACGTTAAAAGTAACGATGGGAGTTTTGCATAGAGTAGTTTAGGATTTAGTGGTAGGTAGGTTTAGAAATAGAGTCAAACACCGTAATAGGGTATTAGGAATACTATTCTTAGGGATGGTTAGTAGAATGAAGGTTTACAAATCAAATAGCATTTATTTGAAGGTTTAATTGCAATCATGAGTAACTGAATAGGAATTACTTATTGTGTGTGGATCAGTCGTATTGGGTTCCGTATATTATTACATATGAAATATTAAAGGTGTAATAATTGTATTGCATATTGTTATCAAGGTATTATACTTCCAGTTATGATTAGGATATCAGAACTGTTTCAAAAAGATGAAATGATTCTTGGCTAATGGCAAGCCGAGCAGTCCATTATGTCTTATTGATTTTAAAAGTTTATATTCCTAACTTTTAAAATCAATAGTTAGGAATATAATCCGGGGTTTCACGGCTAAAGTTCTCGTTTTAACTATGGGCGATAAGCGAACACATGCGCATATAGCCGCTGCGACGTTGTACTATCCTGATACGAATGAAGTTCGTTCGCAATGTTCGCATATCCATATCGCTGTCGCACTGGCATATTTTAGCAACAAAGAAACGGAGATGGTTTTTTTGGTAGCTGCCTTGCGCCCAGCGGGGTGGTTGCGAAACTTTATTATTTTAACTTAATTTACCCTGGATGGTTTGATCACAACTATCGGTAAAACAATAGTTTGTATTTTCTATTATCTGCTAGTGGTTCACCCCGAACTGAGAATCCGCGATGTTCCCGTAGATACATTCAGCGCCATCTAGTGGTATTTAGAGAAACAATGTTTTTAACATATTACAACCACCGAACTGAACCAATTTGGCTCATGTTCGAACATAAAAATTATGTTTGTCTCATTGATGAATTGGCCTACCAAAATTTCACAACGATTGGTACTCGAGTTATCGTCGAAAAAACATTTATACATACATACCTACATCAGGGGCAGTTCACTGTGATTTCGTCGCGCCACTACAAGTAGGTACAATATGCCGGCCGGCCGTCTTAGAGGGTGTTTTCAGTGCCTTGTAATCCTTATAAACGTCAAAATGGCAGCGTGTTTGAGGAGACCTATCGTAGGTTTCCGTTGTGATTCGTCAGGTGGCAGTCCAAAAGCGGAAGCGAAACCGGGGCTATAAACAGTGTATAAACACCGAGCATAAAGAAATATACTATTAAAAATAAAATAGGGGCCACTATCATATATGGCGATCGTTGCCTTAAAGTTCTATTAAACCGTGAATACCGTGATATATATTTTTCCAGATATCATACTTAAACACCAGCATGAAAGAGGTTGGATTCTGAAGGATGCGGGAAATTATTAATTAGCCTGTTATCAATTAGTTTATTTCCAATCACTAACGATAAAATAGAAAAATGTAAGAGTATTTTGTTTTGAGCAGTATAGAAACCAGTGACAGTTTCGCTAACTGGGCCACACCAGTCGACCCGAGCACATACAATGATATGGATAGGCGATGCTTGCGGCGGGATAGGCGATGACTGCGGCGGGTTTGCCTGTATTCATTGCAAATACGTGATCGAAGCCGCGCGAGCAGCTAGATATTAATGAAGACCGTTTCTAAAGTTCTAGACCCCGGTGTCGTGAAGACCGGTGCTTACAAATACGAAGATGGAACCCGGTACGTGGGCGAGTGGAACTCGAAGGGCCAGAAGCACGGCATGGGCCACTTGGTGCTCCCCGACGGCACACGGTACGACGGGGCCCTGAGCGGCGGGCTGTGCTCTGGCCTGGGAGTCATGGCCTTTCCTGATGGAGCCAAGTAAGTTGCAATTGTTTTCAACTGCTTGAGAGCGGTCGCAGATTACAGCTACTAGCCGCCGCTACTAAACGCGGCCACTCGACTGGTTAGATCGGTTCCCCAAACTCGTTAATTTCGCGTAGGGGAATGCCCATTTGAGTTTTCCCACACGATTTGGGACCTGTGCGACTTTATTATCTTTCACTGAGTTTTACTGTTGCGTTATTCCAAGAATTGTATTTTATTCCATCGGATGTATCCCTAACTTCAGCATACATCTAAATAGTGTCGACGGAACTGACGCGGACTTCCTATTTCCGTGTCGTTTAGCCCTTCGGGCCACTGCAAAACTGACATAGCCTAAGCCTATCTACCTAAATACTTTAGCCCGTTTATGTGTATTGCTTTTATTAAACATAGACTCGTTTTTTTTAATCAAACAAGGAATGAGTTTAAAATAGTAGCATAATAAGAGGAGATAAGAGTAAGTATATGAATTAATAAAAGATGTTAAAGGAAGAAAAATGAAAAGGGAAATCTGATAAAACTGTTACTCCCGCAGCTTTTGAAAAGCAAGAGTTGGCTCAATCGTAGATGCTGGAGGCAAATAACAGATCAGATCAAGTTGCAGTAGATGAACCGTTGGACGCAAGCACAAGGAAGAAGGCTTTCAAATAGGCAAGGAAATGATACTGAGTGATGAATGGTCTCGGTCTGATCTGGAACTCCAGAAGAGTAACAAGCGCGTCGCTGACCCTCTATAGACTTGAATATTTATTGTAATGATAGCTAGAGACGAAAAGCTCTGGCGACGTTACTCGCCAGCAGAAACACAACACCACATTTCTACACTGCAAGTAGTTCTGTTATCATGGCTGTTTTCTTTAAGGTGGAGGTACTTCGCCAGTACGACTGCTCCAAATAAATTTACCACCAGAAACACAACACCACATTTCTACACTGCAATTAGTGCTGTTATCGTGGCGGTTTTCTTTAAGGTGGAGGTACTTCGCCAGTACGACTGCTCCAAATAAATTTACCACCAGAAACACAACACCACATTTCTACACTGTAATTAGTGCTGCTATCGTGGCGGTTTTCTTTAAGGTGGAGGTACTTCGCCAGTACGACTGCTCCAAATAAATTTACCACCAGAAACACTACACCACATTTCTACACTGCAATTAGTGCTGTTATCGTGGCGGTTTTCTTTAAGGTGGAGGTACTTCGCCACTACAACTTCTCTAAATAAGCTTACCACCAGAAACACAACACCACATTTCTACACTGCAATTAGTGCTGTTATCGTGGCGGTTTTCTTTAAGGTGGAGGTACTTCGCCAGTACGACTGCTCCAAATAAATTTACCACCAGAAACACAACACCACATTTCTACACTGTAATTAGTGCTGCTATCGTGGCGGTTTTCTTTAAGGTGGAGGTACTTCGCCAGTACGACTGCTCCAAATAAATTTACCACCAGAAACACAACACCACATTTCTACACTGCAATTAGTGCTGTTATCGTGGCGGTTTTCTTTAAGGTGGAGGTACTTCGCCACTACAACTGCTCCAAATAAGCTTACCGGCAGAAACACAACACCACATTTCTACACTGCAAGTAGTGCCGTTATCGTGTCTGTTTTTTGTAAGGTGTAGGTATGGTGAGGTATGGTACGGTTTATACGGAAAGTACGCCCTTTTGAGTTTGAGAGAGAATTATAGATTTTTTGCGGCATAAACAGCCGTACCTTTTTTTTACGTTAATTTAGAAGTTTGCATTTTTCACAGATAAAAGGTCTTGATAGACAGACGGACGGACAACAAAGTGATCCTATAAGGGCTCCGTTTTCTCCTTTTGCGGTACGGAACCTTGTAAACAATATATGATATATCACAAGCAAAAGCAAGACAACCAATACGAGCCTCAGGTTATCTGTACACATTAAAGGTGACCTAAGCGCCAAAGGTGAACTAACCACTCCACCGATTCTTGGGAATCAAGATTTACGGCCATTCCCATTAATCAATCCACGGATAGTTTTCCTTACCAGCAGTTACATTTAGACAGATTACCCGTACAAAATGTGTCAAAGTGTAAAACTGCTGGTAAGGAAAACTATCCGTGGATTGATTATAGGGAATGGCCTTTAGACCACTTCCGCATGGTCCGGTGCGGGGTCGGTGAGGTATCCAATGTCAACTGTCAGTTGAATCAGTACAGATTATTTTCAGCGCGCTTACATTTAAATGACTGCTTCAGATTTGCAAGGGTTACGCGGATGCGGGGTTATCGACTGCTTTGCTTCCGCTCAGTAAAATACTACTGCGCAAATGTAATACTAACAGTATACCGACAAGTAGAGAAATCTGGGCGACAGTAGTAAACTCACGATAAATGACAAAATACCGACATAACAGAAATTTGTAAAAGATAGCGCAACATTAGTAATGGTAACAACAACCGTTGGGTAACAGCAATACTCAACACCGCATACCGATTTTGCCCAGACAAAAAGTGGAACAGGCATTACGTTCCACGTTTTAATTTCATCATATCAGCCGAAAGAAGTCAAACGCTAGACAAAGAGTGCTACAATGACCGTACCTGCGCCACCCGCATCCAGCGGACTCCTTATTTAGAATCAATTAAATGCAACATATTTATAACCTGCAACTTGATTTAACTCTTGGTGGTTATTTCATGACTTTTCAGCTCTTGAATGTGTTTATGTGCACATTGTGGGGGTAACTAACAAACAACAACTGCCCCATCAAAATCTAGTATCTTGATTTTTATATAGGGGAGCTGAAACAAGTTTAAAAAAACTGAATTTTCTGCAACAAACTTGCAACGCAAGTCGTAAATGTTGTAGGTACTTCTTTTTAATCTGAAACTTCGCTTACACAGCACGTACACAAGGCGGTAAAACCCATTTTAGCTCAGCCCCAGCTGGGAATTTGCTACTTTATTAGAAAACTAACAACCCGCCCCGGCTTCGCACGGGTACCAGTACCCAGTGGCGTGCACAGAGATTTGAGACTGGGTAGGCAAAAAAAAGAGCTACAATTCCTTGAGGCCCTTTTCGATCACTTCTCTTTTCTTGCCAAAGGAAAGCTTTGATAAAGCATAACTTTTAATAGTCTGTACACACGCACCCACCGTACAACTTTCTAAATTTAAAATATCCATTTTTTTCTCTAATCACAATTATTTGCCGGCCGGCAACTGTTATCTCACCAAAAAAACAAATAATGGCGGCCGAATAAAAAATGTAAATAGACTTACTCAAATACAGTAAACGCATAATAGTACATTTTACAACTAGTGTGAAAAGAATGTCTTTTTACCACTAGTACCGAGGTAGGCAAGACTCGGTACGAGTGGTAAAAGACATTTCACACGTGTTGTAAACGACGTTTTTTAATACAATTGCGAAAAATAATAAATTAATATATCATTGCGATAAAATATGCTTGCTTCGAAGTTATTTTTGAACGAACCCATACTTTACAAATGACACTGACAGTGACAACATACTATTGGAATCAGCGCCATCGGCCTCGAGTTGAGAAACTAAATTGACACTTGGCAGTTGACACTGACAGTATTCATAAGGATAATATTTAGCTTGCCACAGCCCAATGCAGATAATTATAATACTGAAACGACATTAATTAGAACCTTTAATATTATCAAAACAGAAGTACAAGACATTACAGTATCAAAAACAGAAACAGATCATGAAACAAGAGTTTTAGTGCCAAATTTGTGATCTGCGACATGTGACCAAGGACACGTTTACAACTAAAATATCATGAATTGTTTGAATATTTGAAGACTATCAAGGATAATTAGAGGTAAAAGAAACATTAAATCACATTATTAGTTATGTTTAAGGTTATTTTTTGAACAAGAAGCTGGTGAAATCTATAAATGTTACTAAATTATTAACATTTTGCAGGTCCCTAACAAATTGGCGGAAGGATAATATTCACTCAAAGCGGCTCCTAGGAAGTCAACCAGTCAATTACTATGTACCTACAACTGCTGCTCAAGTGCCACGTTGATGACCATGTTTAGAAGAAATTATGATTATGTTTAACATTACGAAAAGAGAACTATATCAAATGAGGTCTAAGAAGAATTACTTGCTTTTGTGATTAAATGAAAATTAAAAAAATATATATTTGTATTAAAACAAGGTTGATATCAGAAATATTTTATTTTCATTAATAATTATAGTTAATGGTACAATTAGTGCAGTTCATAGTTATGTTGTGAGTTCTTCCATGTAAATTAAGTGTCTGACTAGTCAGGCATGGTGTATTTTCAGGTTCCTGCTGTTGTGATATTTCCTCTGGGTCAAAGTTAGAGGGGCTATGTGTAATCCAAGTGTTGTTGGCACGTGACGGTCCTGGTTGGTTAACAGGGCTGGGTGTAACCAAAGTGTTGTTAGCATGTGACGGTCCTGGTTGAGGTTCAGTATTAACAGGTAGGTACATTAAGACCAGATTGGAATGTGGATGACGAAAATTCTGTGGACTCTTGCGACTTTACATTAATTGATTTTGCAATTTGTTTTCCAATTTTTAATTTGTTATCAATGTAGTTTTCTATGTATCCTTCTGCTACATTACTTGACCGCCAACCTCCATGCCTCTTCAAAGTTGTTATGTCTGCTCCTGAGTCGGCAAGTAATGTAGCAGAGGTTCTCCTAAATGCATGTCCGGTGTAAAGATTTGCATCAGGCAAATTTAAGTACTGAGCGATATCTCTCGGCATATTCCCAAACTTGTTTAAGCCTATTACCTGGGCAGTGCACCTTCCTCTTTGAAAAATCTGAAAGAAACGGTCACTTTTGCCCTTAGAAGACCGCAGACTGATATTTCTTGACTATTTCTGCAAATTGTCCGTCAATAGTGAAGGACCTGGGAATTTAATTTTTTGTATTTGGTATTTTGACAAGAAGTATGTCCCCATGTGCTTCTATATCTTTTACTGATACATTTGTGAGCTCTTCGCGTCTGCATGCGCCACAGACTCCAAATATAAGAGCAACCTATGAACAAAGTTACATATTTATTATATATTGTAAGACAATTGTTTATTTCATTCTATTTTTTTTAACTTCCTACTTTATTTTGAGAGTTAATTTACTTAAATTGTGTACATATTTTATTAGATTTATATTTAAGTTTATACCTTTATAGCTAGATGTTGCTGATCTGGAGCTTCATTAATAAACGTCTCAATTTGTTCAGCTGTTAGTACCTTCGATGTTTTACTCTGAAATCCTGCACTTTGCCTTTTTAAGAAAGCAGTCAATCTGGTGTAAGTTTTTATATCTATGTCATGTTTTAACTTTATAACAGCTTTCAACATAGAATATTTTGACCATAATGTTGATGGCCGATAGGTTTCAGACAGCTCTTGAAAATAGGCCATCAAAACAGTCTCTGAAAAAGACTTTGCGTTATGTAAGGTTTTCCACTTGATAAATTTTACATAGACGGCATTATATTGGTTTTTAGTTTTTTCTGGAATAACACAGTCATTGGCAATTGCTGCTCTAGCACGAATGTCTGGTGATGTCATATCAATGTTTGAATCACTCATTTTCAATATTTTTTTATAACTTCTCGTACCAAATTATATATTTATATGCGTTAATGTGTTTAAATAATGTTAGAAGTTATTTCAAAAGGGCGGGCTGATTTGCTTTTAAACTTTTTTTTTCTAGGCATATGCTTGTATCATTCAGCCAAATCAAAGAACGATTTTTAGGGAAGTAAATATTTCATACATAGATACCTAAGACAGAGTAGGCTATAAAATGCAAATTCTTAATATTTTTTCGTCATTTATATATTAATGAATACTTTAAATAACTCCTAGTATTCGTAAGCGTTTTTAATTTCATAATTTCCAAGTAAAAAATCTAATATAAAATTACTGCGTTTCGAAAGTATAGTTTGGAACTAAAAAGTAAAAAGCACTAGTTCGAGAAAGGTTGAGCTTCTCGTACGCTACGCAGCCACAAAAAGTACCACTTTTTGAGCAACTGTATTAAAAAAGAATAGTCTCGTATTTGCACTAAATCACCATAAAAAATGCTACTTTTTAAAATAGTCACGTAAATCATCGCTTCGGAACTATTCGGAAACCTTCGGGCGTCATCGTTTCGGACGGATTGGCAAGAAAGACGCTGCCTTTCTGCGTCTAATTGTGTGCGTTACTTGTATCATTGTGTGCTCGTATTTATAGGAAGACCCACTACAGTGTAACGGCGTAACTACGACTCACGGAGACGCACACATAGAAAGGTTTAGCGGAAATGTTTTCTGTCTTTGCCGTGCAAGGCACGCAGCGGCGCTAGTGCCGCGTGGTGTAAACTTCGTCGCGATCACAGTATAGAAGAATAATACAGTAGGTAATCTGAGGCCGTTTAGGAGCGTTCGTTACCTACTTTCGCTCGATGCGCAGGGCTGTGTCAAGTTTGTGGCTTGGCATACCTATAATACTAATTTTGATTTTAAGTAGTATTTCTGTTACAGTTTAATAGACAATATTGTATACACAAAATATTAATATTATAGAAAGTTAGGTATGTGTTTTTAGTTTCCCACTTCATCGAATATTTTAATACCACTATACTATGCCTAAAATATTTCCTAGTAAGTACAATAGTTGCTTTACTGCACTAGGTTGGTAGGTGCTTAGTTACAAGCCTATTCGGCTCCTTGTGATATCGTGGCACAGTGTGGGATTTTGGTCGAGTTGGGACCATCCTTTTTCTATTTTTTTATAGGTAGGCTGGTTAATATTAAGGCCCTGTGTTCAACTCCCATGTGTCTATCTTGAATGGTTTTTGAGAAATTTATGTTTTCTGGAAACTATAGAAAAAACCTTAGATTTTTGTTCGCGGATCCAAATATATATATTTTATCTTAAAACTGCTATCATACGATGGAAAACGTCTAATATATGCTTATTAATTTTAAAATAATTCAAAAACGATAATAGTTAACGGTAAAAACCGCTATTCAACAATTTTCTTTTTATTTTATTTTTCAGAGTTCTATTAGCATTCCGCATTTTATTTTAAGCTAAAAAAATTCTCTATATTAGTCTTTATTACCATACAAAATACTGAATTGATATTGTATTGATATTATTATTTATTGACTAAATAGCAGGACGGCTGAGTTTTGGATTTTCGAAAATATTGGTTAGGGTTGTCACTATTCAGCTTTTAGTTTATTCCAAACCATAAATAAATAAACACAAATTAAGGAGAACCTTAGTTTGTGTTTTTTATGCTGAGTAGAAACACAATTCATCACATTTGCCCCATCTTCGCGAGCGAGGCCACGGGGAAGAGCTGGTATGTAATATGATTTTTCATCTTTCTTCATCTTGAGGTTCGGATGTGACAAAGGTTCGTAAAAAGTTACCTCACCACGTGCGTAAAGAGTACCTTTTACTTTTTACTATCTTCAATGATGGACTTCGTGTGGTACAGGGAAGGGATCCGCCCTCGTTAGGTATTTGCTAAAACCCTGTACCTATACACGAATGTCTGGAGAAGCGGGGGTGAGCCGTCATGGAGCCGGCAAAGATCCATGACGTTCATTTGCCTCAGCAGGCACTGACCCAGTCTGCTGAGGGATGTCCATCCGGGCCTCGACCGGAGGACTTAATGCGAGAGGGGCATGAGGGCGCCAACCCTCATGTTGGTCAGCGAGCGGCAACTGCTGATACTTTTCATCCTCCGAGAGTATTTGTAGAAATGTTAGGAGAAGAAACAAACATTGCAGCCAATTGCAATAAAAAAATTACAAGGTTACAAGTGTACCAATTATTAGAAAAGAGTGCACGCATGCGCGGACCAAAAGTAAGACCCTTGGACTTAGACATAAATGAGCGCATGGCTATAATAATGCAAGATCTTTACCCTTCTGGCATACCTAATGCAATTAGTGTGGACCAACAATCGTGTAAAGTATATATATCAAAGTTTACAAGTAAATGCGATTTTTTTTATAAAGATTGCCACCGCAAATTTTCCATCTTTACAAAGAAACACAAGAAATGGCTGTCTGAACCATTTGACTTCGAAATTTCGTGTGCAGAGCAAGAACCCAGATTAAATACAGTGATGCAAGAATCTCATTCTTCAGTGTTGGCATCTACCTTGTTTCATATTTCCGAAGAAAACCCTGAAAAAGAGATTGAACAGGTGCCCAGATTCAATTCGTTGAAAGATTTGCCATCCACTTCTTCACAAATTTCTACAGAAAAACCAGAAGAAGTGAGTGAACTTACGCTTAGTAATAATCTAAAACAACAAGAACAAAAAGAACTTGCGTCATCGACAGTGCTTGACCTTGAAATGTTGCGTGAACAACAAGAGCATAAATTCAGTCCGGTAACATATGAATCTTTTGTGCCAGATACGCCCTCGAATTCTAAAGAAAAATCAAAAAAATATTGTACACCTAAAACATATCTAAGTGCAAGCCAAAAGAAACGTCAGCAAAATAAACTTGCAAAATCGTTAAAATATCATCCTCAATCAAAAATTAGGAAAGTTTTGCCAAAGATTCTAACTACTGACAACGGCCGAAGACTGTCCAAAAGTTCTGCCCGCGAATTGGGGTTGATAATAAACGAAAGCTTAAAAAGTACTTCTCATCTGAAAAAAATTGCAAGTACCATAAGATCGACACAAAAATCCAAAGCTCAAAAACCGTATACTCCCGATGAAGCCTTGATTATTGATAAGAAACTTACTGTTGAAGATTATACGTCAATGCTGCTGCATGACAGATGCAAAAAGAAGAGTTTTTAAACTATATCCCCCGTACTATAATGTACAAAAGGCTAAAAAATGTGCTATCCTGAGGAAAACTTAAGCGTAACCGAAAGAGAGGCATCCACATCATTGCAAGATTTGCTTATTCACACATTTCGCCGTATAGTAGATGCATGTGACGATAAATTTCGGCACAATGATGATTTTATAAATTGCATTTTCGAGGGTTCGTGGGGTTTTGATGGGAGTACGGGGCAGTCGCTTTATAAGCAAAAATTTTCTGATGACGAAGGTGACGATGAGCACAGTTTATTTGTAACTTCATACATCCCATTATGCATAAAGTCTGAAGATGGCGTAGTATATTGGTCAAACCCTAGTCCACAATCTTTTAGATTTTGCCGACCTGTACGAATTCAATACCGGAACGAAACCAAAGAGTTAATCCTTGATGAAAAGCAGCGCGTAGAAAGTGAAATAAATAAACTATCTCCAATATATGCATAGTCTAAATCAGGGTGCACTCTCATTGCTCGCCCTATGTTATAACTGACCATAATAGATGGGAAAGTTTATAATGTGATAACAAATACCTCTTCACAATTAAGATGCGCTTGCTGTGGTGCTACTGCTAAAGATTTCAACAATCTAGAAGCAATAGCCAAAAAGCCTATAAAGCAAGAAGCTTTACAACATGGTTTAAGCCCTTTACATGCATGGATGAGACTTTTTGAGTTTTTACTTCGTCTAGGGTATAAAAACGCCCCTCGTGTACAAAAATGACGGGTTAAACAGAACACACCTCAAGCTCAAATTGTTGCTGAACGACAAAAGAGTATACAGGCTGAAATAAGAGATAAAATGTCTCTTCTAGTTGATGTTGTCCGACCGAATTCAGGCACTACGAATAATGGAAACTCAGCTAGAACAGCACTTTCAGACAAGCATCGCAAAACATTCGCCGATATTCTTGGACTAGAGTATAAGCTTGTAGACGATATACACACAATTTTGGTTGCAATCTCCTGCAGATTACCAATTGATACTGCCAAATATGAATTGTTCTGTGCCGAACTTGCTAAAAATTATGTGAAAACGTATGGTTGGTTCTATATGCTAGGTTCTATATAACTGTGACCCGGGTAAGGAAGGAGCTATTCCAAAGAAGCGTTTCTCTTCACTGCGGTGCACAGCTGGGCCTGAAATTACGTCGCTTAAAGCGGTTGAATCCCTGAAGTATATACACCTTTGGAACATGGTGTCAGGCGCCGACGAAATACGTGCGTATTTGGCGACAATGTGGCCTGAAAGAACTTGCACAGTCGTTGAGCTCAAACCGAAGGGGTATTACAAGTCTTACAAAATTGGCGTCCCGGGCGAGCTGTATGACAAATGTGTATCCACGGAGATCTGGCCTGAGAACGCCCGAGTAAAGGCATGGTTTTTTCGAGGGCGGCGAAGCAACGGCACATATCCGGAAAAGCCCAAGTCCCAAGACAACAATAGGATCGATCTTGCACATTACATACCAAAATGTCAGGGGCCTGAACACGAGGCTTCACTACTTCAAGCAAAACCTGCTAGCTCTTGATTGTGACGTCGTCGCGGTAACGGAATCCTGGCTCACCGAGGCCGTTAGTGATGCTGAGTTGGCGTGCGGTGGATGGAGCGTGCTGCGCCGGGACCGCGCTACCGGCGCGCGCGGCGGTGGCGTGCTCCTCGCGGCGCGCCCTGGCATCGAGTTCCAACGACGTGCGGATTTAGAGACGCCGAACGGCGAGGACTTATGGGTCACATTCACGGTGGGTCAAGTGGTGATCTATGTGTGCGTCGTGTACATTCCTCCTAGGGCCTCGGAGGAGACTTATATGCGGTGGTTTCACAAAGTGGAGTCGGTGATTGACACTCTCACAGATGTGCTAGTGATCGGCGACTTGAATATAAACCCGGTGTATATGTCCCAGAGTATCCTTAGTTATTATTGTTATTTCTTAAATATTTGTGGTTTGAAAGAGATGAACGAAATAACGAATGTACGGGGAAGTACGCTAGATGTCGTGTTGGTGTCTGAGCGCATCACTGGTGCCTTGGTCTCAGAGATAACTAGCGAAGGACTGGTCCCGAGATCTGATATGTACCATCCTCCATTGGAGATTTCGGTTCCCATGGGTAATTGTGCGCGTCAACTAGCTGCGGAGCGTCTAGAACCCAGCAATGTGGACATGTGTCGGGACTGGAACTTTACTAAAGGTAATTATGAGCTTATGTACAAATTAGTCTCTGAAATAAGTTGACAGGAAGTTCTCAGTGCTGGCAATGTCGACATCGCTGTTGACACATTCTATAGTATTCTGTATGGAATTTTTGACCTCTGTGTACCTAAACGGAAACGATCAACCGGCCCGAGTAGACGCTATCCTGTGTGGTTCACGGCTGACCTGATCTATGATATCAAACAAAAAAGTAATCTGCATCGGAAGTGGAAAGCTACACGGGATAAAGATGTCTACAAAAAGTTTGCAACATTGAGGTCAAAGGTTAAAAAGCGTCTAGCGTCTGCTTATAATAGCTACATTGAGGGAATCCAAAGGACAGTTAAAAACAATCCCCGCGCTTTCTGGCAGCACATAGGTACTTAGTCTAAAGACAAATGGTGGTTTTGTTTCCCGAGTGAAGTTAAAAGACAAAGAATTCGTCGGTAGGGAAATGGCTGGCGCTTTTGCAAACTATTTCTCGGATGTTTTCCTACCCGACATTCCGCTTCTTGATCCGAGCTTGTTAGGTAGTTCTGATCGGAAACCTAGCGCCAACTTCATTGATGTAACCACAGTGACATTACAGGAAGTTGAAGCTGGGATTAAACGCCTAAAGGCCAATAGCTCAATTGGACCCGATAACTTGCCAGCGTATATAGTAAAGGGTTGTATGGAATTCATAGACCCCAATACAGTACATTTTGAACCTGGCGATCTCTTCTGGGACATATCCTCGATGTTGGAAGGTGTCTAGAGTGAAACCGATCCCGAAGGCTGGTGACACTTCCGCCGTCGAGAATTATAGACCCATAGCCGTTCTTCCTACCCTTGGTAAGCTGTTTGAGGCCATACTTCACCGGACTCTGTCCTCACAGGTTCGGCCCTTCTTGTGCGACGCGCAGCATGGCTTTCGTCCCAGTCGCTCGGTCAACACGAATCTGCTGATACTAACAGATAATATTGCTGTGCATCTTGATAGAGGTATTCAGGTCGATGTGCTCTATTTCGATTTCACGATCGCGTGGATAACGATGTGTTGCTTAGCAAACTGGACAAAATTGGTTTCTCTCCCAAATTGCTAACCTTTTTCGCCAGCTATCTGCGTGATCGACAGCAGTTCGTCCGACATGGTTGTTTTGTCTCGGCTCCATACCACACCCGGTCTGGTGTCAGCCAAGGCTCCATTCTAGGGCCCTTGTTATTCGGGATCATGATTAACGATCTTCAATCGGTTCTTAGGGCGGCTCAATGTCTCTTGTATGCCGATGATCTAAAGTTGGTATACGGGGTTGAGCAGGTAGCTGATTGTAAGACGCTACAAGGGGACATCGACTTGGTGTTTCGGTGGAGTATGGCGAACAAACTGCATTTTAACCCTTCCAAGTGTTATGTGTGTACATTTAGCCGCTCTCGTGCCGCCATATATGCTCAATATATGTTAGGGTCAGAGCCGATAAATCGTGTCTTCTCCGTCAAGGATTTGGGTGTAATTTTCGATTCGCGGCTCACCTATCACGAGCATATTTCTTCTCTTGCCACCAGCTGCTTTCGGAGGCTAGGTTTTGTGGTCCGAAACCTCCGCCACTTTCACGACCCGGTGGCCATAAAAATGGTATATAATGCCTTAGTAAGGAGTAAGCTAGAGACTTCGTCGATCGTGTGGAACCCCTATGAATCAACGTATGCGTTACTTCTTGAGAAGGTTCAGAAAGCGTTTTTAAGGTTCCTTTATAAAAAAACTTTCGGATATTACCCGTATCTTTACCCAACGAAGTACCTTCTCGGTTCTCTTGGGTACAACTCCTTGGAGGTCAGGCGAAATTGTCAGCTGATGATCTCGGCATGTCAGGCCTTGCGTGGCGAGTCGGACTGTCCCGAACTTGTAGAGCGTCTGGTGCGATTGTTTGTCCCGGATGTCCCGAGGATAGCCCTGAGACCTCGACAGCGCGACTTATTGGCTGTGCCGCCGTCGAGCACCGTGTCGCTCAGGAACTCGCCGTTGCCTCGCGCCCTCTCACTTCTCAATGCGCTCCTGACATCAACACCCGAGTGCGACTTGTTTGCGTGGCGATGGGCTGCAGTGTATAGTGAATGCTTGAGATTCTGCGAGGCGATGGATGCTAGATGCTCAACGGTTCCAAATTAAGCTGTTTGATATTTATTATTGTGAACCTTTTATTATTATCTAAATTTTGTGACGCATAGGTTTATAACTGTAATGTCATAAAACTGTTTTATAAATAAATATAAAATATGCCTGTTACTTTTCACAAAATTTTGATGCACGGGAGACAAATAATTGAGGCCAGTGCATTACCTGTTGGAATATTATCGGAACAGGCAGGTGAATCTCGAAATAAATATTGGCGCTACGATCGGGAACACCATACTCGAAAATTAGATCGAAAAACGACAATTCGGGATCTATTTCACAGAGCCTTAGAGTCGTCTGATCCATTTATTTCAATGCTCTCGCTTTCCTCTCGACAAAAAAGACTACAGATTATAAGCTCCCAGATAAAGTCTTGGAGCTTCTGAAACCCTTGTCAGAGAATGATAGTTTCCAAAACGACGCTGAACTTGACTCAGGTGAAATAACATTTCCTAGAGAGGATGTTATCATTTCTCCAGATGAAGAGGAACTTTATATTTAGCTTATGCCCATCAATCAAATCCCACACATTTTGCTGCATTCACTCTTCAGTATATATATATATATATATTTATTATGTATGTTGTTATATATTGTGTTTATATATATTATGTATATCGTCGTCTAGTACCCATAGTACAAGCATTGCTTAGTTTGGGACTAGTTCGACTTGTACAAGATTGTCCCTAAATATTTATTTTATTTATTTATTTATACCCTTAACAGTATGGTGGTTAGTGTCTTTGATTAAGAAAGGTATTTGCCTTATGTGAATTTACTCAAAAGTTAACTGAAAGATATCCCTTAACGAGATAAATTTGCCCTGATTACATTCTTATTGTGCTTATTCTATAAATATATTACATATTTTGAGTACATATCTCATTTTAATTACTTAAGTAAAACATAATATTAATATTAAAATCTCTTTATAAATTGCTTAAAACCAATGCAGAGAAAGTAAGCGTTGACAACCCTATTTCCATAGAAATCCTTAAGAAACTTAGAAATGCGATATCTCGGCGGTCTTACCATTTTCAAATTTCAAAATTTCCAGGATTATAAAGCAACATATCCTACATACAACAGAAATAAAACGCGGAATTTACGGGAAAACTGAAAATTTTAAAAAAAACGTATATTAAAAAAAATATCAATAAGTATTCTTTCTTTTAAAATACAGCGCCCAGATTGATGAATTGGGTTGATTTGGGTGTTTTAAATGTGTATTTTACCTAAGAATAGTGTTTCTTTCAAAAATTTAGGTAAAACACATTTCGAGCGGTCATTGACCTTTTACTAAAAAAAAATATATCTCAAAAACTGTTCAAGATAGACACATGGGAGTTGCACACAGGGCCTTTATATTAACCAGCCTACCTATAAAAAAATAGAAAAAGGATGGTCCCAACTCGACCAACATCCCACACTGTGCTGAGTAGCCATGAAATATGCGAGTAATTTAATTTTGAAAACCTGTTTTCGTGTTCTTTTTGCAGTTTTTAATAATCTACAAAAAAATACGAATAGATTAATATTCCATATCGATGGCAAAAAGCGAATCTGCTGTAACCGCCACTTGGTCAAAACATTTTTTTGCATATTCGGAATCAGCGAATTTTTCTGCGTCGAATGGTCCGGGTCCCATGGCTCTACGACGCTTAGAAAAAACTGGACTACGCCGCAAAACGAATGTATTTTCTTGACGATGCCTACTTGTAATTGTTGTAAACACGAAAAATCTAGATTTTTTTGAAACAAGTGTACTTACGCCAATTTCGGTTTTACATAATTCAAAGAATTCGGTGATTACAGCATTTGAGAAATTCAGTTCCGTGGCGGTTACAACATTTATGCATATTGCAAAAAAATTGCCCCAGACACTTACTGCATATTTATATGCTCAAATATTATTATTTATGATCAACGTTTACTACATTTCATTAGAAATTGATATAACAAACATACCACAGTTACGCCATTTTTAAAACTTCGTGAAGTATGCACAACTTCACGTTACCGCCATTGATATATGCGCAGGCGGCGATGTTACCGGTACACGAAACAGTCGGTCGGCGGTCGCGGGAGCGTCAGGTTGTGCGTAGTGCGGGTTTTGTGTGTCGACTTGTGAAATATTTTGGATTATTAACCTAACATGATTTTTAGTTTTATTAAGTTACGAGGCTGGGAAAGAGATTTTATTTCAGTTTTTAAAACATTTTTTACGGAAGTATTATAAACCTAAGATAAAGTTATGCTTGAAAAAGTTACAAGGCTGAGAGCAATATTTAATTTGAGTTCTAAAAGCATTATGTTCTACTGAAGCATAAACATAGATCTTATATCATTGTTTAGGTTTAGTAAGCTACACGGTTGAAAAAGTCATTATTTGATTTGCAGTTGTATGTTTTTTTAGAATATGAGAATATAATTATTCATGTTAAATTTAGTATGTCCCAAAGATGTAGTGAGATGTCATAACAACGTTATTATTAGTCTTAACCTGTTATAATATTGTTAGGTTTTTAAGACCAACCTTTAACGGCTTTTAAGATTTTACTAAGCAATTTTAGAGTGACTGTATGTTATATTTCTATGGAGAGATATTAAGACTAATAAGTGGTGGAGATTTTAGGGCTCTGGTTGCCCTTTTTGAGTTTTTATTGATTGAAAACCTAGATGTAAACTAGGCTAACATTTTTAAAAAGTGACTAAATAAAAGCCGATTTATACTTAAGTAGTTTTAATTTTACGGTCCTTTTTTGGCGATGGACACTTAACACTTTTCTGCTAATCCTATTACAAATTTAATGGCACATACGTCAAAATATAAGATTACTTCAAATAAATATGCATCAGGTCATTTATGCTTTATAGAATTTGTACTGGGCCAACGATTTTAGTACATTTACCTTTTTCCTTTACAGCATTTAAGCGTTATGAAAATATAAGTGCTATTGCTGTAAGCGCCACTAAAATGGAAACTACGCACTTTCATTAAATTTTGAGAATGTCAATTGAAAGCAATCTATGAAGTATGTAGTTGATCTCATTTTCAAATATTTCTGTTTAAAAACGATGAAGTTATGATTTTTTTTTTTAAACGAAAAGTTTTTTGGCTCTGGTGTAAAGTTTGCATTTTGGCGGTTACAGCAGTTTCGCTTTTTGCCATCGATATCAAAGGATATCTCATTTAAGAGCCTAAGCGTTCTTTCTGTAAACGATAATTTCGGAGAAGTTACCCTCCTTAATATTATATATTTTTTAACACAGAAAAGGGAAATCGTAACGTTGGAGGCTCACGGGCCAACCAACTGATGGATGATATTATTAGAATGACAGCAGGGCTAATATTTACTATAATGCTGTATTAAAAAATGGGGCGGAATCAGTATGCGGTATTTAGAACTTTAAATAGTTACTAGATATTCAATTTACCTGCTTGCGCGGAGGTTTACTTTAAATAGCTCAACCTTTGATTGAGGTTAAATCATTCGTTCACCTTCCTCCAAATTCAGAAAGGTTTTTTTCGAACGCCAAAATCCTAAGAATCTTTTGATTTATTAATTTCGGAATCCCTCGGCAAATTATCCATTAAGCCTCGACCTTCGTCCATCCCTTTCATGATTAATTTTTCTTCGATACCCAAGACCCCTGCACTCCTCTCAAAGCTAACGCCTGGAGCCCTATTGACGGCATAGTGCCAGGCCGCGTAGGCGGAACTACTCCTGAATGAAAGTTTGTTTTAACCAATTTGAAATTAAACGCGCACTGTGATTTATTAAACTTGGACATTTCTGTCCGACAAGCGTTTTAGCGATACCTTTGCCGTAATACAAGTGTTGGTATTTTTTATGATGAAAAATAAATTATACGTGTATTATATGAGTGAACCTTTTTTTATTAATCCTCGACACTACGTAGGACACCTAGTCTCAAGAAAAAAGGTGAATTTTCTTGAAAAGAAAACGTTCTAAAAATTGTTAATTCCAAGCACTTTTTAAAAAAATATACCAAAAAAAGTTTGCTCCCCACGTAATGCCACTTTGAAAAAAAAGCAAAACCTTTCTTCAGGAAAATACGTTTTACGACACTAGCGCAATATTCTTGTTCAATCACGGTTTCCTGTTAAAAAATGCATTCGTGTTATGGTTTTGAAAAAACCCCTGCTTGAATTTTCAACTTGTCAATGGCAAAAAAGTGGATAATTTATCTCCCTTCCCATGTTAATTACCGGATGGAACAATAACATTGCACTAGTGCCGCAAAACGTATTTTCCTGAAGAAAGGTTACACTCTTTTTTCATAGTGGCTTGGAAAACAAAATCTTCTTTGGTATGGTTTTTTAAAAAGTTGGAATTAACGATTTTTGTATTTTTTATTATTATTCAAAGATGACCACTTTTATATTTTTCCGCATACATTTTACTATGGAGCTAAATTCTGGATCAATTTTCCCAAAATAGTTTATTTCTCAAAAACTTTAGTACATAGAAAGTTTTTGCCCCTTCACTATTTTTAACCGACTTCAAAAAAAAGGAGGAGGTTCTCAATTCGGTTGTATTTTTTTTAATATACTTAGAATCAAATAGGTACGGAAAATAGATTTTTTTCACGAAAATTTACGGAGCTTTTTTCTTCCATAACAGGTGTGCCGTCCTTTGTTAGAGAAAAAGAAAAGACCAAGCATTCTGTAAAAGATGGCCGGTCCTGCGCCACCTGCATCCAGCGGACTCCCGCGACCTTTACCAGTTCATCAGTATGCCCCGCCCACTGTCACTTAAGTTTAGCTATTCGGAGGGCTATATCGGTTACCTTCAATAGTGTAGAATACGGTGTCTTATTACCTGGTGGTGGCACGAGAGTGGTAAATAAGCATAACCCTGCCACCAGGCAGGGTTATGCTTATTTACCACTCTCGTGCTATAAAAAACAACATAAATAGAAAGGAATTTAGTGACGACGCCTTCCGAAGGTGTGGAAACAGGAAAAAACATGCTGCGCCGACCCAAAATGAGATTAATGGGCAAGGGATTGATGATTTAAGGGTGGGGTTGCATCAACTAACAATTAAATTTACAGACCAATCGACGTTATCGGTACTTGTCATTCCATAGAAACTTGACAAAGTTTCCATACATTTGGATTTTAACAATCTTATCTTACGATTACAAACGGTTTGGTGCGACCACCCATACTTTTTTTTCAGATACGAGGGTGAATTTATGCAGGGATGGTTCCATGGGCACGGCGTGTTTTGGCGCGCTGATGGCATGAAGTTCGAGGGAGAGTTCAGAGGTGGACGAGTGTGGGGACTGGGTTCGTATTTCTATTTTGTGTTTTTATTTTATCTTTATATTATTTTGTAAGGCAGGTTCCACGGGCTCGGAGTGTTTTGGCGCGCTGATGGCATGAAGTTCACGGGAGAGTTGAGAAGTGGACTGGTTTGGGGGCTGGGTTCGAATTTCTATTTTGTGTATATTTATTATGCAGCGCTGGTTCCACGGCCTCGGTGTGTTTTGGCGCGCTGATGCCATGAAGTTCAAGGGAGAGTTGCGAAGTAGACGGGTGTGGGGACTGGGTTTGTATTCCTATTTTGCGATTTTTTATATTATGTTGGGCTTGATATACCCGCACGCTGTGTTCTGGCGCGCTGATCGCAGTTCGAAAGAAAGTTCAGAGGTGGATGTACCTAATATTGACAGCTTGGTCCGGATCAATAGCAATAAAAATTGTGTCGATAGATTATTGCCGTAAATTATTGGCTCCCGTTTTCCGCTATACTGACGACAACCCAAAGCAACGCGTTCAGTATCATTTGCAATTTAATTGGTATGGGGGAATATATTCTCCACTCTGAAATATTTCCCAATAGGTACCTATTGCAAATTCTAACTGCGAATGCAGACAACACTAAAAAATACTCCTAAATTTGTACTAGCTTTCCCAAAGTATTTTTTTCAGGAAGCTAACAAGATATTTCGCAACTTATTTTATGTCAATCTTCTATTTTACTTGCACTGTATGTAAGTTAGTTAATATGCATGTTGTGCAATTTTGCGATCCATTTTTCAGTAACTTGCCGATATCAGATTAAGCTTCGACACTTATGTACGAGAAATTCAGTATCAACGTAATATTATAGCCACCGACCTAATCTGGTGATGGAGCCAGAAGGTGGCCATAGCAATTCTTAAACAGCCCTTGATACATCCGTCGTGTTCGGGCTCATTTGAGCCGTCTCAAAGAGTGATCGATATCTGTGCTAAAAAGTACAGTCGGCAATAAAAGCTTGTATAGCCGGACAAACCGCTATTTGACCCTGAGATAGTGTTGCTGTAAACAGAATATTTATATGGCAATAATGTACATTTATTTATTTATTTTATTTATTTATTGATACAAACGTTTACATGACATTACAGTTAAATAACAAATGCGTCACAAAAATAAGATTAACAATTCAAAATTATATTTCAGTATAATAAAAAGAGACTAATTATATTGGAGCTATAAAACAATAAACAGAAAAATACCTAACTAGCAACAGATGACTGCCGTTTATCCATCGCCTCGCAGAACTTCATACACTCGTCACATACACTGACTCAGCTACTATACATAAGTATATCATGTAATAGTCGGAACAGTGTGTATTAGCTTTGTGATGTTTGTTAAATGTAAAAATTCTATACTCGAACGAGCGAGTGAAGCGAACGAATTCTTCTGGTTGGGTCGAAAATCGTTTGTCAAGTGTCCGGTGTCTGTCCCGCTGTTCTCCCATACAGTTCGCATTTCTCGACCGATTATCGTGACATTTTGTGGTTCGTAATTACATAGTTCTTTTTTGTCTGCTTCTAACGTCTGTTGTCAAAGAGTACTCCCTGCCAGTAAAATAAATTAGTTCCATCAAGAGGGAAGAATAGCTTCGCAGCAGCTAGCAGCTCGCGACTGACAATAGGTACGTTTTTGATGAAGTTTCCATTTGGGGAGAAAACGGTTTCCACTAACTTAATCTTTTCGTGTCGGTCGCTTCAGCATAATATATTCTCGCATTATAGGATTCACATTTAAAATAAAATTTGATGTGCCTTGAAGTTTGAATTTTTTGCAAATTCGTGTCGGTCGCTTCAGCGTAATATATAGGATTCACATTTAAAATAAAATTTGATGTGCCTTGAAGTTTGAATTTTTTGCAAATTTTAAAAAAGAGCTACTCTTTCATTGTGTCAATAAGGCACTAAAAATCATTGAGATTGGAAAATATTTAGATCGAACTGCACCAATTTACGATTACAGGCCGATCTACGTTAAATATGGCGTCGGCAGCTGTCATTCCATAGAGAACTGTCAAACGTTCCATACACTCAGATTTTAACGAACACCTCTTACGATTACAGACGGTTTGGTGGGTACCCTTAGAAGTGGTAAAACCATTTTCTCTTTTTGTATGGACAAGTATGAGGTATTATTTCTACTTAACAACCCATATCGTGGCTAGGGTCAACAATAAACTTGTCGGACTATACCAAAAAAAATATAAAGAAGCTTATTTAGGTTTTTGTTTACAACTCTACGGATGTCTTAAATGCAATTTACTAACTTAGAAATCTACTTATTTTGACATGTTCAATTGTTCACATTGATTGCATCTTCTTGGTTTTTTTTTTCAATAACGTTGACACGTTCGCTGTAATATCTCAGAATACCATCCAATGTTAATGTCGGCGGCCGATCGTGAAATCCGCCAGATCACGAAATTCCTAGGCATATCGTGAAACGCCGCCATTTCATGATTTGGCTGAGTGACATCCGCCATATCGTTCAAAATTCACCATTTAACGATTTGCCTAGTGACGTTTAGGCAGATCATGAACTTCCTAGGTATGTCATGAAACGCCGGCATTTCATTATTTGGCCAAGCCAGTGACGTTGAGGCTGATCATGAAATTCCTAGGCATATCATGAAACGCCGCCATATCGTTCAATACTCACCGTTATACGTAAGACGTCGAAAATTGAAGTAAGTAAATGAAAAAAAAATAAGGACTGATAATCTCCAGCGAGTCGACGCCACTCCGCTGCGCGGGGTGTCTATTTCTGATCTGAGGGACACAAGTGAACCCTAACCTAACCGACCTAAGACAGAGTTCGCTTATGACAAGCCATTTTTTTCTGCCATGATTATTGGCTCCCAACAAAAACGGCGGCCATCGCATACGCAGCGCCACCAGTGGCTAAGAAAGAAACTATTTTACGATGTGCCCGGTATAGAGCTAGGAATATCGACGAATGCGTTGCTCTAATCCATCTGCCGTATTGTTTATCGGGCACATCGTGATAAGCCTGGCCAAGTTTTAGGCATATCATGAAATGGCGGCGTTTCACGATATGCCTAGGAATTTCTTGATCGACCGCTGACATTAATATGAAATGTTTACTGTGATTTTATTTTCAAATTTCGATACGACGCTAAAATCATAGAGCAAGTCGTCGCAAGCAACACCCAGATTTGAAAAAAAGATCAAGTCACATTCTGATGCCGTTTGTACTCAAGATACCTATCCATCAGAACTTTACTTTGTTGTTCATGATAATGAACGAAACTTGTAATGGGTAACTCTTTAGTACTGTTCGTATAGTTACGTAAAAAGCTAATGGAAAATGCCCGAATAACCATCTTTATCAATTTAGTTAATTAAAAAAGAAAAAATGTATACTACGAGCACCTATTTAGAAAAGGTAAAGCTAAGTTAACGAGTAACGCATGATTGCTGTTAATTAATTTGATTTTCTACATGAATAGGTATTATTTCGTTCAAGCTTCATGTTTTTAAGCGAAGTAGTACAAACAAAAATAAGGCTCGGCCACTCCTAGAAATTAAAAGAAATAGCTTTATGCTTTGCGTTCGTAAGAATTGTGTCTAAAAATAACAATGCGAAAAAGATAATTAATCTTGTTAACGAATTCACTGCAAAGAACCTGCCTAGCGGGCGCCTAGGTCGAAGGCGCTTACTGCTACTTAGCGAGAAAACCACAGGATCGGATATGAGCGTAGCGCGTTGCGATTATTCGCAGTGAATGTGTACATTTCAGACATTAAATAACACAAGTAAACAATCTAAAAGTCAATTGAAATAATTAACCTATTAAAGCATCGTCGTGAATTTACTTAATTACGGGCTACTAAGCACTTGTGTTTTGTGTTGTTTCATCACAAGATTAATGCGTAGGAAGTTTCCGCAAACAAGTTTTAGGACCATTACCTGTTTGAGGGCAATTCATCATCGGGTCGGCCTGAAAGGTCCATTTTGTAACTTTGAAGAATAATTAACATTAGGTAGGGGTAACAAAAAAAGGCTGAATTACACATAGTGTACTAGATACAGCGAACGATTTAATGTCTTAAATTTAAAGTCTTAGCGATATGAAATGTTTTTAAATAGGTTGAATTTTCTATCTAAACCACACTTACAATTAATTAATCAACGTACTTACATATGCATACTAATATTATAAAAAGGTATTGTCTGCGCTTTTGTATGTATAGCCCAACAAGTCCCTATTTAACGCTGAGGTAGTGTCGCTGTAAACCGCATAATATTATGGCAATAATTTACATACGTCATGTATAGTCGGGACAGTGTGTATTGGCATTGTGTTGTCTGTTGAATGTAAAAATTCTATGCTTTATAATAAATACCTCTTCATCCATATATGGTTCCAAGTACATATTAGATATTTAAGTATCGCTTTAAAGACCGCCGACCTCAATTACAAAACGTTCGGTCTGGGTTTCGACTACAGGACCTTTTTGATATTCGTCTTAAATTAAAGAAATTACTCGTTAAATCCAACCAAACTAACCCATTCAATCAATACCTACCTACGAACGCACTATACTACTAATTACGTCAACAACCAATTTCAAGACATTGTTTATAGAAATACTAGACCTTCCTCCTCGAATCCTTTTTTTGCTGTAAATATTCAATTATACACCACCTACAGGGTAGATTAGTATAAAGAGTAGAGGCCGAGCATCGAACCCAGCTGTACTCCTCTTGTCACAAAACAAACAGAGAACCGCAGAGCACCATCACCCTGCACCCTACGCAACGCTACTGCCTCCGCACGTAATGTACAATGTGTACATAATCAAAAACAAAATTTCTCATGTCAATCCCGTAGAACAGTGGAATGACCGGACTCCACAAACGCCATCGCCTCCCGCGACCATATGTTTAGGAAGGTGGCGAACCGATCAACGACGCCGCCGTAAGCAAAGGCCTTTTTTGTTTACTCTTTATGACATATTTAAGCTGCTAGACATTCATAACATACTAAGTACATTGACAATCTTGAGAACATCTTTAAAAAAATGAATAACCTCATGAGCTCAGATGTTAGATGAAAGGACTATAACTTTATTGTATACAAAGTTACTGGCCAACTTAAACTTGTTTTCATAAATACACTACATATAAAATACAAACAGTAGAAGGGCACTTCAAATCATGGAAAATATTATTTACTTAACTAAGTACTTACGTTATATAAGATTTACATGTCAAAAACAATAGGATGAAAACAATGTTTTCTCTTCTCATGCTGTTAAAGTTTGTCTTTATGCTGTGCGTAGGCGACATAAAGTAGCTTTTTATGCTCTAGAGCCTAAAGTAAAATCTTCGTCGAAGACCAAGGCAATCGCGGTCCAACAGCCACACGCGCAACTTTAACTTCATAGAATAAACTCTTTATTTTTATTTTTTTATTTTATGTTAGTATACTAAGACCAAGGCAAGGATACCAACAGCCAAAGTACACAATAAAACGTCAATAAACTTAGTTTTTAATTTTCATCATTTCCTCGCAATCGAAGTGAAAAGTAGTGTACTCGTCCATAAAACCCATTTTACACTCGATTTTATATCTGATAAACGTCTCGCGTAAAATGGTGCGTTTTATGCACTTGTTGTCTACTATTGTTAGAAATGTACACGGTCTCTAATGCTAGGTTTACACGGGCTTAGTACTTGTCATTAGTGTAGGTGCTTAGGGACTTGGTGACAAGTGGCAAGTAACCGTCTACACATTGGTGTTAGAGAATGGTATTAGTTTACAAGATCTCGCCATGGATTACCGCCGCCGACTAGTTTTGCGAAACGTTTTTAGGCATTACTCTAATATTATTTTAATGGCTATGGCTATGGATAATGGAATCCATTAATATTCATTTCCTCGGCCACTTTTTGAAATGCGGATTCTCTGGCTTGTTTTTATTTGTATACCGCTGATTTCTGGTTCCATGAACTCTCAAACGATCTAAAAACTTCTATAAACTTAATTGTAGTTTCCGATTTCCACCTTTCCGACGTCATAATTATGTTTTTTTCGGGATATTAGACTGAGAAAACAAAGTAAACAAAACACTTCGGCAGCATTGAGTAGGTAATCAACTAATCACTAATCAAATTGCACTTGTCATTAAATATTTACACCACTCGACAAATGACAAGTATAAGTAAATTTTTAGCTGCGGGTAGGTGCTTGTCGCTTAGTAAATAGGACTGGCTTCTAATTACTTGCACTAGCAGTTGCACTAATACTAAGCACTTATAAAACATGTGCCAAGTGTAAGTGACACGTACTAAGCATTAGCTACTAAGCCCGTGTAACCCTAGCATAAGAGTGAAAATAAAATAGTAAAGTACACTAATAAATCCTGAGAGATGAATCAAATAGGTATCCTCAGAGATGTAAAAGGTAGAGACCGCATACATCTCTGAGGATACCTATTGCTATGCTTTTTCCAAAGGCTAATTTGGCAAATTCATCGTTGTTCTCAGGACTAGTGACTTTTAGTGACGGCAGCAACGGCTTCCCTCGCAACGAGGGGTTCTTCCAGGACTGCAGGCTAGTGCGACGCAAGCGCTGTCCTGAGGTTGTCCAGCGGGCGCAGAAGGTCGCGTACATGGCCCGGGCTCAGTGCCAGCAGATGTAATACAGACAAATGTACGTGTATAAAAGCTTAAGTGTGCAGTTTGGCAAGCGAACAACAGTGGAAGTAGGAACTGACTGAGAATATTATTATTATTATTATTCTCTTTATTCACAATTCCTTTTAGGCTAGGTTCTCACAATAATTATATTTAAGTAAAATATAAAAGTTACGTACAAAACATAAAAATCATTATGTATACCTAACCTAGGGTGTCCCCGGGGCGAGGTCTAAGCTGCCGATGGTCAGGGCGACAGAGAGAGGAACCTCCTGACTATCCGCTCAGTGTCCAGGAGTACCGCTTTCTGTATTTAACCCTTGTTCCAGCCATCTAGCGAGTCTATATGAGACTGTTCGCTATGAGACCGTTCGCAGAAACGACTATCGGGCGGTTACCTCGCGAGTCAGGTCAAGGTACTTGCTGGCTTTGTCCTTCTCAGCCTTCGTGAGGTTCTCATCATGGGGGATGGTGATGTCGACGAGCACTGCCTGGCGTTTCGCTCGATCGGTCAGCACGATATTAGGCCTATTGTCTAGAATAGTCCTGGCCCCGTATCATGGTCGGCCTTATCACGCGATTAGTGACAAGATAGAGCGTCTGTCACTGGCTGACACCGTTCGATAGAACGAGACTGACGCTCTATCTCGTCACTTATCGCGTGATAAGGCCGACTATGATAGGGGGCCTGTCCGTGGTGACATATCGATCCCAACAGAGCGTGGCACGACCATTTTCGAGAACTGGCGCAGGTGTGTACTTATACTAAGGCACTTCGAAGTCCACAAGACCGTATTGCAGAGCAACTTGCTGGTAACCCTGGCTACAAGGTTACGTCTGTGCAAGTACTCGACGTTTGCTAGATGATAAAATTCCAACTATATAATTCCATCATTAGAATTTTTGACTTTCGAGCGCTCGACTCTTTCACTCGAAAACTGTCAAAAATTATGAAATGCTATTTTGAACTGACGATAGAAAATTTAAAAACGTGCGGTATTGACCACTCGTATTCAATTCTATCGGTAGAAAGTAAGTGCCTGTGATTATGACACTACAATAACATTTACTTTCATTTAATTTTCGAGCGCTCGAAAGTCAAAAATCGGCACCCTGGAGTGCGATTTTTGAATCTCACTAGTGATATCAAAATCACCGGTGACTAAAATGATCACCGATGACTTTTATGTTACCATTTTCCAAAAGCCGTATTTTTGAAAGTCACACGCTGTTTACCAACATGCAGTTTTACAATGTCGGTCAGAGACAATCTTCCCGATACATTTCTTTTTACGCAGGTATTATAGTGTTGTCTTTGATACCGGTTTTTATTTTCTCATACTATAACTTAAAATTCAGCAGAAAAGGACGAACAAAGAGAATATAACACAGATTTTATAATTTATAAAAGCATACTTTGGCACTTTTGGCAGATGTCACATACGTCAACTGTCAAAAACAATCGCATGGTGATTTCAATTTCGAGTGGGTAGAGGCACTCGTAAATCGATATCATAGGTATGACAAATGTAAGTCACCGATGAGTTTCAAAAATACGAACTTTCGGAAATCACTCACATCGGTGAAAATTAGTCACTTGGTGAGATTCAAAAATCGATCCCCTGATAATAGAACTAGTGGGAATATAATGATTTCGTAACCTTTCGTACGTACTATATAGGTAATGCTAAAAGTTCGCAATCATTATAAAAGAATACTTAGTCCAATTACCATAACAACTTTTTGATGTGAACAAAAATGCTGATGTCAATATATTGTTATTTTTTCATATATACCGCGACCGTATCTTTTTCAGGGGCAATTCTCAACCTCAATAATAAATAAATAAATATTAAGGGGCAATCTTACACAAATCGAAATAGTCCCATTGTAGGCTCAATATCGTGTTATGGTTACTAGGCGACGATAAATATAATATATATATATATATATATATATATATATACTTAATATACTATATACTTAATTACATAGAAAACATCCAAGGCCAGTCGTCCTGTGTATGAATAATGTGAAACTGAATTACTCTGTACTCTACATTGTTTGTTGGACCCAAAACAAGAGGAGCCTTAATATCATTTCAAAGTTTAGAGTTGAATAAATGACTGTAGTAACTTTACATAGTCTGTTTTATTTGATTTCTCCCTTAAGAGTCCGCAGTAAGCTTGATTCTCCATAAAACGTAGTTACGCTCTCATTTTAAAACTGCGTGTTGGATTGTAACGAAACTTTTCATATACAATGACATGAGGTATATCAATGTCTGTAATTAGTTATTGTAGCTTCAGATACCATAGTAAAAAAAATACATAGAATTAAAGTTTTTATACAAAACTCCTGTATTTCGTTTGTTTTATACACTGGAGCCATAATAAACTAATTACAGACATAGATATACCTCATCTCAATGTATATGAAAAGTTTCGCCACAATCCAACACGTAGTTTTAAAATGAGAGCGTAACTACGTTTATATGGGAAGGTGAAATTCGGCCGAGCTTACTGCGGACTCAAGTTTTCGCAACTACCCTCATCATCATCATCATCATCATATCAGCCGAAAGACGTCCACTGCTGGACATAGGCCTCCCCCAAAGAGTGCCACAATGACCGGTCCTGCGCCACCCGCATCCAGCGGACTCCCGCGACCTTTACCAGGTCATCAGTCCACCTTGTGGGGGGCCTACCCACGCTGCGCCTTCCGGTACGTGGTCGCCACTCGAGAACCTTTCCGCCCCAACGGCCATCGGTTCTACGTGCAATGTGCCCCGCCCACTGCCACTTAAGTTTAGCGATTCGGAGGGCTATATCGGTTACCTTGGTTCTGCTGCGGATAGCTTCATTTCTGATGCGATCGCGCAGAGCAACTACCCTATCTCTCACGTACCTATCGGCTCGAATAACGCATCAGACTACATAAAATAGTGTATCAGCCTGACTATTTATTTACGATCTTATGTTGGAGCACGATATCTCGATATATCGGATTGTGACATTGCTACTTAGGTAAACAAGGCTCCACATAGTTTATGACACAATATCAAACTGACGCATATCACTCCCAAAACTCATCATAGTAGATACCCGTTTTTTTTTTATTTGATAGTTCGTTTTAGGTAACGTATTTATACACAGTGAAAATTATTCATGTTCTGGCAACAATATACCTAGTAAACGCCTATTTTATTTTGCTACTTATATCGGGACTAGGTTAACAAACCTAAGTTCTCATATTATATAACGTCAAAATTGCGTGTCTAAAATCCGTCAGATTATCTTGTCCCAGCGCGTAAATGCTTCTATAGAACACACACATTGTACTTACATATATTATTGCATGTATTAAGTGGATAGGCCTAAAAGTTTATAGACATGAAACGTCAGACGCTTACATTTTCTAGATGAGACGATAAAGGTGGTTATCCACCGGCGAGGCGAGGCGGGGCGTGGATGGGCGAGAATTGAAATTCGTATGGGAATTACTACCTATTTGCACTGAGCGCGCCCACGCGCGGTGGAAATATGTAGTAAGTCCCATACTAATTTCAATTCTCGGCCATCCACGCCCCGCCTCGCCTCGCCGGTGGAAAACCACCTTAACACGGAAAATGTAGATGGTTACTTTGGAAATTGATTTCAACATTTTTATATTTATTTTACTGCGTGTGTGTATTGATTGGAAATATTATTGTACCCTCACATAGGTATTTGTGAGGTTGTTTCATATTTGTAAGGATTGGCATACTTACTTATTTGGAATTTCATGATTCACGCTACTTTATGTTACCTAATACAATTAAAAAAATAACGTAAAGTATTTCAATAAAATCCTTAAAATTGACTCGGATATTCACTGGCAGTAAACACCAACTGCGATTTAAAATAGCACGGTACTTAGTGTAACTTTTCGAACTAACTTAAGACCATTTCAACTGTCTACAAAAAGGCAATTGAATGTCCTGAAGTGCGCCCTGCAGGTATATAATCATATGTTCTAAATTTAAGGATTTTTTTTAAAAGCAAATAAAAGCAACCACAAGGTTGTGACGGTTAATATTGAGAGTGTTGACATTAAATATTAGAATCATAAATAAAACAGAACTACATATTATAAAACCATTTTATACATAAGCAATAAATTATACTAAAAATAACGATAACATGAAAATATATTGTACATCTTCCAGAGAGCTAATTTGCACCTATTCTCCTTAATAAATTATTTATAATAAAAAAATTACTTCTTCGTATTTATTGCTGTTTAAGTTTTCTCTTAGCTATTGTTTCTTCGTCGTCCAGGCATTCCCCGTATCGCACCTCCATACATTTGCTTCCCTGTAACAAACATTAGTATTAAATAGTGTATAATAATTATATGTAAAGGTAATTAATTGTCTATATACAAAATATAAATATATCTGATTATTAAACTTCAGCGTTTTCAGAAAAATATGCAAGGTCAACCGCGGTAAAGAAATCTTGGGGAAAATAATGTAGCGAAGAAGTATGTAAGCACATTAACAGGCTAAAGAATATACATGTCACACAATAGATCAAAGTACAAAGGCGAACTTATCCCTATAAGAAGTTATAATAATAATAATAAATCTGCCTCTATATGTCCCACTGCTGCTGGGCACAGGCCTCCTTTCATGGTGACGCGTCTCATGATCTATATTGAGATGCGTCCCCTAGGGAATTCCAGTGGTCTGTTCCACAAAGCTGTGTTACAATTTTACATTTCTAAACAGTCTAACCAGGGTTATGGCCAGTCTTTTTTGGTGAGCAGCCTAAGTGTAGCCAATTAAGACTTGCAAAAAGCTGGAAAAAAATACGAGGTGCCCATTTTGTTCTACTACTGACAGGTACTAAAGTTAAAGCAATGACGCGTAGTTTCACTGTCCGCCGAGAGGCAACCGAGGCTCGCGGTATTTGAGCTCCCTACGCGTTGTGGAACCTCCCCGAACTGAGCCAACTTGGACTGGGGCGGAAATTAGAGAGGGGTGGAAAAAAGAGCAGCATTTCATTATATAAACAGCGTACACACTTCCAGCCAATCGCTGTCTCAGTAGGCTGCCACGCGACATGTTTTTATTTCATACATTTTTCTATTTCCTGCCTAGTCCAAGTTGGCTCAGTTCGGGTTGCACAGGGAGGTTCCACAACGCGTAGGGAGCTCAAATACCGCGAGCCATCCGGTTGCCTCTTGGACACTGCAACTATGCGTCATTGCTCTGCATAGGCAAGCCTACTGAATAATAGCCACTCACTTGCTTGTGGCAACCACAGTTGCCAATTTCGCGCACCCCTAAACTGATGGTGGGAATTGTGGTTGCCAAGTGAAGTATGGACTTCTTTGATAAAGAAAAATTGAAAGCAATTTAGGCTACCTTTTTTAAAATCCGACAGCAAGTGAGTGGATAGTGGTAACTATTTGCGGTATTTTGCGCACATCCCAAGTAATCAATAAGGAACGAGAAAGCGGAAGTTTGAACAGCAAGAGAAAATCTAACTTATACACACGCAGAGACTTTGTAAATATTTAAACAAAGAATAGACGCGTCAAAGTGAAAAGGGTCGCCAAGGGTTGTCACCCCGTCAATACACACCAGAGTGACTAGCTATTCTTTATTTAGCAATTTATTTGGTTATGTATATCCCAATATACACATTTCTTCATGCTCGTTTTGCATTTTTTTGCAGACTATTTTTTTGCTCTACAAGCCGCAAACGAGGCTTGAGATATTTTTTTTGCTTGCCAAATAAAGGGTACCTAAGCAAGGAAAAGCAAGGGAAAGCTTTATATGATTGAGAAAACGTACAAATTTGCATTACAAATAAAATGTTTATATTACGGCTGCAGCCCCATATCGAAACCGACTACGAGTAAGTTTTTCTGAAAATCGTTTTTAGCTTATTCTTGCCCACTTGGTAATTCATCACTCATTGACAAAGACACCAGCTTAACATTCGAAAACATAGTAACTGAAATGCCGCTAGCATACTCGGTGCAATGCTTCGATTGATTTAACTTAGTTTTAATTTAGTTCATGTTAATGAATATTTTGTATATACTTTAGTTTTTTTTTAGGAAATATAAATGAAATATATACCATATTAACGTGTTGTTATTATTAAGAAGATTCTAAATATTATGAAAATAATTGTGATAAAAAAGGCTGACAAGTATTAAAAACATTGACGACCGGTTTAGCCTAATAGTTGGTAGTGCCCCTGCCTACGAAGCTAGAGGTCTTAGGTTCGAATCCCGGGTAGGTTATTTGTGTGATTAACACAAACTAATGTTTTATCGTCGTCTAGTACAGTCAAGTGTCAAAATATGGGTGCATACAACTTACTCATAAATATGTCCCATCGCTCTTATGTCAGCGGATTAAGGTTTTGACACTTATTTATGAGAGGATGTTATCGATACGTGTTTTTGCACTTGACTGTACCCATAGTACACGCTTTGCTTAGTTTGGGACTAGGTTGATTTGTGTAAGATTGTCCACAAATATTTATTTATATTTATATAGTATTTATTTTTGGCGCAGGACCGGTCATTGTGGCACTCTTTGGGGGGGACCTATATCCAGCAGTGGACGTCTTTCGGCTAATATGATGATGACGATGATATTTATTAATTAAGCAATGGCAGAAACATGTACAGCCATACTATCATAAAACTGTATTAATTTTTGGCACTTGCTGATAATTATTATTGCTAGTACTTCGATATAACTAGTTCAGAACCGAGTCCTAATGTCATAAAAGAAATTGAACTGTGGTAGAAAGCTATGCAGCCACGCTGCAATAAATTTGTGTTTAGCCTTTTAAGCAACACTTTCAACCTGCTATTTAGATAAACAATGACATACTTTCAGAATAGGAGAGATAGCATTTTTATTTCCAATTTTCCTTATTTTTTCACTCGCAAAAAGCAATTTATAATTTGCAACCATTCAACTGATATGCAAAGTAAAAAGGTTTTTCATTTCTTAGATTTGGGAGAAAATCCCAGGGCGATTTTTGCGCGGCGGAGGTGATAATTGGACTGACGATTTCTTATATTTGAATGTTCTATTTTCTTATGAATGCTAATATTTTTCGTCACCTTGAGCCAGAATGTAAATTACTCTAAACCTATTGGCTTAAGCATAAAAAATATAAACTGCCGATAACCTAATTATGACGACGTGTCCTGCATTTGTTTCTTGTATTAAAACGCCATAATACAAAAAAAAACTATCCATTTACTTAATTAAAGTGGCATTTATTTGTGTTTTATATTAGTCAAGGTATTCTACGATTTAATTTCGTTACATTCGTATATAAACTAAAGCTCATACTGATGTAAACAAAACTGTCCTGCAAAATATACAATTTTAGTGAATTTTTTTTTTTATGGTCGAACAAATTGTAATGACACAAACGGCGCGAGCGTCGCTTATTGGTTCAGTTTCACTCTGATGACATGCGATGACAGACGTGTGATACCATGTAAGAATTAGCCGTTACGTACGTAAGTACCCAATTATGGTGGTTCAAAATACAGTTTACGACAATTTTGGTGACACGATTAATTTATTATTTATGCACAACTTAATTTTATATGTATTTTATTTTAGGCGTGGCTTTGGTTTCTCTTTCGTCATATAAGGTTAACTTGATCATGTAGAAAATGGTTAATAAAATGGTTAATTAGTTATGTTTTTTGTAGTCCAAATCCTAATTGCGGTGTTGCAATTTTGGTGTTTGGTGGTTTTTTTAAAGACACCAAAATTGCTTAGTATCACCAAAATAGTAGAAGACATTCCAAAGTGAACCTTATTGTAATGGTATAAGGTCTATCAATTGCTATATATACGACTTCTCGGATATGCAACAAGAAATGCAATTTAATTAAAGTACATTGAAAAAATGAGATTATTTTAATTACTTTTTAGTGAACACTATTATATCAATAGTATCTATAAAATATTTCAGTGTATATAATATTATTATACTAGTCTGCAAAGTCTCTGGCCGCGTCTGTTGAGGTATTTGCATAAAACTCGAAAACTACTACTCCGATTTTGATACAATTTTCATTCACATAGTTTTAATGTTAAAGATTGGTTAAATATATATTTTATGTATATATGTCAAGTTTATGTACCGCAATCGTGTCTACCACGGGGCGAATCGGTTATTAGTGTATAACTAGCTCTTACGAAAAAAAAAAACATTTTATATAAAAAATATATTAAATAAGATGATCTAAACATAAAATATATAAGTGCCTGTATTTATGTAATATTTTAAAGAGGAAAAGTCTGAGAAATTGTAACTTTGTAAGTTTATAAGTTTGCATGGTAATCTCCGGAACCTTTATCCGATTTCTAAGATTCATTTACCTGTGTAGAATGGACTTTCTGGATGGTTCTAGACTTTCTTATAGTGCGGGTTCGCCGGCGTTCTTTGCAATACGCGGGGGAAGCCGCTTGGGCAGCTAAGCAGTCCGTTATAATATATTCCACCGAAACATTATATAAAATAACCGCTGGTTGCGCAAGCTCGGTGTTCTTGCGTGTCTTACATAATTACAAATTTATCTAAACTGACCAAATTGTGAGTAAAGAAATGTGCATCGAAAAGCGAAAGTAATGTTAGCCAGTTTCGATCGGCAAGACGACTATCGTAATACTAGTAACTTTTACAAATTAAATAAATTGGCGAGAGCTGTGAATAAATTATTAAAATATGCGGCAACGCGGCATAAACCTCTTCGTCGTCATCTTCATCAGATCAGCCGAAAGACGTCCACCTCTTATTTACGAATATTTACTCTATCGAGAAAAGAAAAAGAAACAATTATAATAAAATGCTTGCCTCATTTGAAAACCGAACCGAACAAACGTGAAAAAAAAAATTATTTTAAAAGCAAAGATACCAAACGGAAGGTATCGATAGCAAAAAAAATCTTCTTAAACATTAATGATAAAATGAGTAACATAAATGACAAAGGAACAAAACAAACGTTGTGAAATATCAGATTTTAATTTTCATGTTTGCATCGATTTTTTGAATACAGTATTACTTATTCAAAAACATAGCAAAATTTGCTATTTTTCATTTTAAATGTGGGTAAGGATGCCAAAGTTATTACTGTAGGTATGTTTAAACCAACATTTCCAGTTAAATTAAAAAAAAAAATTACAACTACACCATTAGTTAGTAGAGTGGATTCTATAAAACAATAAATTATATTGTTATCCCGTATCGCAAACTAAATAAAGGTTATTTGTTTCTTTAAATTATTATGTTCTTTCATCAAAACCTCCTAATTTTGGTCGAAATTGCCATGTCTTGTCCACGAGTATCTACGCTATGAGTTTTTTTTTATATTGACAGAAAAACGTTTATATATACCTACGTTTTACATACCATACTTATTACTTTTTTAAATGCAACAATGGTGTGTTATACATTACATTGCGTATTTTATTAATCTTTACAGTAGGTGTCATCTCATTGGGGTCAATTAATTTAAATATTACTGTTTGTTGAACATTGTCATAAATGCTTGCTAATTGCGTAAATTGTAATAGTTTTAGATAAGTTAACTATTTATACGTTGTCTTTTAAGTGAAATATTTAATTCCTTTAGAAAATAAAATTTGTTTAAACCGAATTTGTCTTTATCATCCAGAAAGGAAAGCGTCATAATTACTCATTGTTTAAATCACAACATTCGATACCCTGCACATAAATAATTAATAAGAGCCAAAAATTCAACATGCAAATTGTTTATAGTAAACTTAGCCACCTATTGATACACCTGAGGGTTTTTTTGCCCTCTCGCGCTTAAAGAGTGTCTGGCCCCGGTCACAGATATAAGACTTTTCCGTTTTAGAATTTTATGGATATGAAACGAAAGAAAATGTATTTTTGATTTTTGGAATATTCCAAAATCTAGCAAAATCTGAAAATATTTCGACTTTATTTAATATTGGAAAATTCCTGTTCGTTTTATATTGTTCTGGTTATATATTATTGTATAATGTTTAGAAGAATTCGATTAATGAAACATTTTTATGTTTCGTAACTTTTAATGTGGAAAATACACCACAATTTTACTGCACCGAAAATGTATTAAAAAAAGAAAAATTCGAGCGCGCACACTAGCGGAGCAGACCGAAAAACGTAGAAAAATACTGATATGATATAGTTGGATTACTGGTCCATTGCGAATACATTTTTCCCACGCACTACTTGTGCTACCGAATTTATCCTTGTGCTTGTATCTTTTGTACGTTAATAGACATTTAGAGAGGCAATGTAAAGTTGCTAACCTTCGCAAGATAAGCCTTCATGTAGAAGTTTCCGAAGAGCACGATGAAGGAGATCATGTAGAAGATGAGCACGTAGTGCATCCAGAGAGGGAACTCACAGCCCATACGGATGCCGTTGATGCCAAGGACGAGAGCGGCAGTGAACTGGATCTGGAATTCAAACGGTGCTCCAATTATTTTCGTTCACGCAGTGTCGTTGTTGTTGAAAAAAGAAATGAAGTTTTCCACGTTGTTATTTATACTACTAATATTACACAGAATACGTACATCCATGACTCAGGAACAAAATATTTGATACATTTATTTCTGTGATGTGCATGAACATCACACAAATAAATGGAATGACCGGGATTTAAATACCAGAGGACCGCTTCGTTAGTAGGGTCAATACCAACTCGGCTAAAGTGGTCTTCTTAATGACAACCAATCCACAAAGTGGTACTCGAATAATTTAATTTACGACGCTCTTGGCCGTAAAGTTATAATTACTTTCTGCTCCGCCTGCTGAAATATCAGTTCTTGGACAGAGGCAGTCGTTAAATATTGGTTACAACATAGGTGGCATCAGATCTCATATTTGCAAACTATCTCCATTCCAAATTTCATATTATTCCGTTCAACGATTTAAAGCGTGAAAAAGTAACAGACATAGACCAACATAGTAACATTCACATTCAAAACATTAATATTAATTTATGGATTACACTGCTCGTTAAAAGCAACAGCTCAGACTCAGAATGTAACAGATATAAAGGATTTCTCAGATATTCTTACGACTTTAGTATAGGTAAATAGATTTGTATCTAGTTTAGTATAGGTTACTTACCAGTTGAAGGATTGTGAGATATTTCTTCCACCAGAGGAATTTGCTGACGGTGGGACCGAAGACCGATAGACCGTAATACGTGTACATGAGAACGTGAATAGCACTGTTCACCATAGCTGGGAGGAAAGCTGAAATTACAAAATTTCATTAAAACATATCAATATTATAATAAATCAATGATCAACAATGAGCACAGAACACTAGAAACCTAATATCGCTTATTTTGTTCGCGACGCGAGTCACCAAAGTATGAGGAAGAGGTAAGGGGAAGGGCGGGTGCTAACAGCGTTGTGATTGGTCGATAAACTGGCACACGGTACCGTACCGTACCGTAGTAATCTTTATTTTTTTACATTTCTTCAAATCGGTACGAACGAAAGCACCTGAAACCGGTGATTGACCATAGCATCATCGGGACATCACTAGCCGTGACGTGTTTTCGTAAGAAAAGAATGGCACATTGCGTTTTCAACGTGATGAAAAGAGTCAGGCGTGTGTCAGTACCGAAGTGTTCGCAGTGACCAGTATAAAATGGCCTCCGCTGGCTATACTATAAATGATGAACTTGCGTCACCTGTGGAATGTAATTCCTTTTCTTTTTGCGATTTTATGTCATTGAGGACTTGCCACACCACCTCACACTGCAAAATCTCATGTTTAGCCACGAAAATCCATTTTTCTTTTTACGAGAGACATAATGCATGCTCCGCGCAGGTAACTGTTTACTGAATGGCAATTAGACGGGCGACCGCGGATTATTATCAGCGCTACAACTCTAACGCTTGGTGACTGGAGTCGCGAACAAACTGAGAAACATTGGGCTTCTAGTGGGTTTGTTCTGTGATAATGAGATACCTTGTAATTTTTTGGATAAATAACTGGGATATTAAGGTATATTCAACTTTTTATATTCAATGCTAAACATAGCCTCCCTACTAGACAGTAGGGAGACCCAGGGTAGGAGACCCTTGAGAGCTAGCTGATACCTACTATGAGTCAGCTATCAGACGTGATGGCTTCCTTGTGCTGATATGCAACGGATCCCATGGGAAAAGTAGTTCAGTATGACCATCTTCGTCATTTTTTCGTCATTCCGAGGCAATGTCACCAAAATCATATAAGTAGTAAATATCAACAAGAAAATCAAACCAGACAGGGGTGTGGGAATTATTATGACATTTATGACCCTAAAGGCTAATATCTCCTCTACTATAATTATTATGGATGGGATTATCTGCACGCTTAGCGATTCTAGTTGCCACTACTATCTATGGTAATTAATGAATCAGTCTCTAAAAGTTCTAAACTTACAACCTCACACTTTTCCTGTTTATAGAAGGTATTTAGTAGGTACTTTAAAGATAACATTATCTTGAGGAAACCATGACACTAAAAATATAAGTGGAATAAATAGCTCTAATAATATAATTCCCAACTAAAGGTTGAAGGTCAATCGTATCAAACTACTTTTCACATCGTCCTCACAATTACGGTAAATTGCAAAAAAATGCTACATTAGTTACTTGAGAAAACACACAACCCACTCTCATAGGTAGGTTTCCGACCGGTATAGGATGAGCGATCAGATTTGAAATAAGTACTTAACATCATTTAATGACTAGATAGTCATAATAACGAAACATTTTTAATTCGTTGAAAAGTACTTGCTTCGTCGTCGTCTTTTAAACTAATTGTGATAAGAAGTCAGTCACTGGAACAGTCTGACTAAACAGAGTGAATTGCTAGTACATATGTAGGTCAAATAGATATTAGGTATAGTTAAGTATTAGTTAAGATGACGAAAAGTACTTAAAACAACCATAACCGACCTCTATGAGGGCACGGCACTGCCCCCGCCAACTCGAGCAAAACAGCTTTTCTCGAAGCAGTTTAGGCCATTTTCGACCCCCACTAGAACTTCGTTGGGGATAAAACTAGAAGCTTGAATTTTCAGTAAACAAACAGGCATTGTATAAGCACGGTATATTTCAAATTTCATTCAATTTGAACCAGTACTTTAAGAATTATAACTAGTTAAAGTTTCTTGCAAAAAGACCGGGTTGCACAGTGCCGGCAGAAGTGAAAACTTGAATATGAACGTTGAGCATTTTTGATATTTTGGAATGGTTAGGCAATAATTTTGCACGAATTGCTTTAATTATCAGTATTAAACCCTTCCCCCACTCACCCACTGCCCCCCGTTGTGTGATTACTAGATAGTTTATATTCAAGCTATAAACTATCTACTAACTAAGCGGGATTGAGTAACAAATATCCAAACATCTAAAGTTTCGCATTTATAACATTAGTAGGATATTACATCCCCGTTATTTTGGAGGTACAGTTACCGGACATGTGTTGCTCTGCGTATTTGTCCAACGCTACCATGTATCCAGATTCCAATAAACAAGACGCCTCTTGTTGGTCACCAAACAGTTGTATTGTTCGTATATAGAGGGCCAGTTATATGGTGCAACAATATGCGATTTTGATGAGATTGCGGGGCTGCGGGCTAGCGAAATACGTTGAATTCAATCATTTCGCGTGCGATTTGTTGCACCATGTAAATAGCCCTTAAGCTCGGCAGCTCGCTGTATCAGCAAACAGTTGCTAAGAACAAAAGTTCGCTAAATAACAGTAAACTTACCTACAAGGTAAGGGTTTATACTGGGTGATTTCAGTGTCATGATCCGGAATGATTAAAAGCGAATAAGATGGTAAATATGATAATACTGCACATCTTTTTCAAACCCCGAAGTGAGCCAGTATAACGGGACGCAAGCAGCGTGCGGAGGTAAAGCCCGGAGCTCTCACGCCGCGCGCCCCCCGTTAACGTCCCACCCCTGCACCCGCGCGTCACACAGGCGAGGACTGAGTTAAGTGGTCTACCTATAAGCAACTTCATTGTATAATTATTATCAAGAAACTTCAATCGAGAGGCATTTGGAACCCAATCGATAATAATGCGCACATTCAACTGCCTACCCAGCACACGGCTCTAACTCTGGTGGTCTATGTGACTCGACTTATGGCTGTTATATTGGTATGACAATGATATGTACCCTCATATCGCGCTCAGGATAGTAGAATAGTTGTAGTAGTAGTAGATACTCATCCTTATAAGGTGGAATTGTCATGGCCTATTTGTGGATTCTTCAGTTCCATTTTCAATCTAATCTACTTTTAGGCGTTTACGACTATATTATACATTTCACACGATAACAACTTAGAAAAGTTGAAAGAACCGCGACAGTTCAATATCTCCGAGTATAGTCCTCAGGCAGCGCATGTGGAAAGCATTAAGTTTGCGTTCTTGTTTCGCGTATGTGGTCCACGTTTCCGAAGCGTACAACAATATATTCTGGACGCAGGTCTGGCATACGAGAACTTTAGTGTGAGGGGTGAGCTTACAGTTTCTCCAGACGCGCACAAAAAGCTTGCCAAAAGTAGTCGATGCTTTGCTAATCCGAGTGTCTATTTTTTATACTATTAAACGAGCAATATTTGTATGTATTTTTTTTCAATCAAACGGCTTTCATCTCCATTAAATATGGAATATAAGGGTTTACTGGGGCGAGAAATCGAACCAGCAGGGTCTCATGTCTGGGAAAAATCGTTTTCTCAGTTTTCATCCGAGCTGAGCTCGGTCGCCCAGAGACTAAAACATTATATGGGTCCGCCTGAGTATCAAAACAAGTGCCTGCAGCAAATGTCATACCAATTTTATACCAAACGTCGGTTTCAAAATTCTTAAGGCGCTTATCAATAGTCGTAATTCTCAGTAAAGATGCCTGGAGAAGTTTTAACAAGTTTTAGCATCGGAGAGAAAGTTACCCACTTACGAATCACGATTTTTTTTAATGTCTGCAAATCTGACGTCGTTACTATAATGGGCCACAATGTATGACATTTTTTTCTCTGAATAGGTACCGGTTTTTATATTTTTTCCATCGTTTTTAGCTCAACCCTCTTCTTTTACATCAGCTCCATTTTTGATGGCATTTTAACCAGACACTTGTTAAACCATGCAATATTCAATGTGATTAAGATAAGACAGAAAGATATTTTTCTCCAATATGCTCGGAAATGTGCGCCTTACTGTAGCAAAAATTGTACGTGAAGGTCCTCGTTACTGACAAGCGGAAATTTAAAAAGTTAAAAGTCATTACTGTACAGCGTTAGCGGCCAGGAAAATGTATGAAATTCCATTACTATATACTTTTTTACCTTTTAACCATATGTTTTGGCTAAGAAAAATTACTACAAACAGCCAACTGCTCGTACGTTGAAAGGACTAACAATTTGTTACAACAACTTGCTTTAGTTAGACTGGTTAGTAATGTATGGCCGTCTCTTTCGAACTATTCCAAGTTGCGTGACAAATTGCGCCCGTTAGTGAGCATAAAGTTTTCCCGCGTTTTCTTTTTTTTAATTGTCATAGAAAAAACGCTTAATTTTGTAAGTGAACGAAGTAAGTGATCGATCGAATCGATTGACATTTTTAAAAATGTTTCAAATAGTTTTAAATTACGAAATAAAAATATTAACGAAATAAAATTAATAACGAATTAAATTTCAATCCCGTTTTTACTCTTTAATAATTAAAAAAACACAAAACATTTAAATTTGTGGTCGATTGTGATGTTTTATTTATTTTTATTTATGTCAATTGAAACTGGCACCATGAGTCATGCCGTGTACCTACTTTAAAAAATAAGTTGGGCGGGACCTTGATAGGTCATTTTGAGATACACGCTGTTTCAAAACATTATTGTTGATTGAAAATATTATTTGATTTCCCAGCATTTTTGGAAAAAAGCACTATATCTGCCTCAGCGGGAATGGCAATTCGTGGATTCGTATCTATTGTCGGATTCAGCTTCGCTTCATCCGACAAAATCAACTCATCCACTAATTGCTATTTCCCGGCCTTTGCAGTAATGTACTATTGCCGGCTTCCGTAAATAAAAACGAATGTATCTTGTGTGTCTTTCGGTCTGTCTGATCTCTAAAGTGTTATGAATCAATTGAAAATGGTTTCCACCTTGCCTTTTGGCGATTATACAGTATTAGAAACATTGTTGTACATTACACAACAGTGCAGCGAACTGTCTATAAAATAATAATTACCATACTTTAAAAACAAACTTTAACAGACCTCAATTCAGTCATTCGCCTTATTTGAAGAGTTCTGTCGACTTCTCATCAGATATTGACCTGATGACTGATGACCATGGGGCTACATGCCAAACCTTCTCTTTTTTTAAAGTCGGTTAATAATGGTGGTCGGTAAATAAAGTAGACATACAGGAAACATATCTAAGAACCATCTCGACAAACAAGATAAAGGGTATACAGGGTGTACCAAAAATGGGGTGTGAACCGATCAAGGGCTCAACAAGTATGATGTTCTGATATGAAAAAACAGAAAAAAAAAATCTGACGCGATTTTTTTTTTACTTTAGTATGGAGCGTTGGCCGACTGGGGCAACAAGCTCCATAGAAATGTAAAAAAAAATCTGTTTTTTTCTTATCAGAACACGATACCTGTTAAGCCCTTGATCGGTTCATACCCCATTTTTGTTACACCTTGTATATGGGGTATCAATCAATCAATGAATCAAAATGTTTATTGCTGGTTATATGTGCGTAATACAGTTGTTCAATAAATAATATATTTCAGTATAACCTGCCTCTAAGGCGTACAATATTCCTAAAATCTAATATATTTGAAAAATTACATGCAATCCGAATAATTACTTAATTAATGCTTAAAATTACATACACATTGAAAATCATAACTAATTACATAGAATTCATCAAAACCACATAAAAAATAAAAAAATAAAGTTGGATGTCAATATTATCATTAAAAAATTCTTTCATGTCATAATAGGTCTTTCTGATTAGCAGTTTTTGTAGTTTTCGTTTAAATTATGGTATTGGCAGTGACTTTAGGTTGTCCGGTAAGTGATTAAATATTTTTGGTCCCATAGCAAAAATATGGTATGTTCATTCATTCCTCACAGGTCGTAAGTAGTGCGTAGAAATACAAACATGGTGGGTTAGTAAAATCGGAAACGCAAACAATCAACCGGGACATGCCTTCATTTAATACACAGCGGATATGATTAGCGACTTGAAACACTGCAACGCACACCTATATGCAGATGATACACAATTATATTTTTCATTTGACCCAAAGAACCTGAATAAAATAATAGCCCTTAGTAAAATAAACGAAGACTTACTACCTAACTATAGCTATTTGACACCCAGAACTTGCGCCGCGCGTCGCCCGTCTTAACGTGTTTTTGGGTTATACCTATTATAAGTTTTGTATATTGTTATGTATGTTAGTCTGTAAGGTATTTGTTAATATAGGCCTTGTTGCCTGACACAAATAAATAAATAGCTAAGTGGTCGCGGAGAAACAATCTTGTTTTAAACCGATCAAAGTCCCAATACCTGTTGCTTGCATATGCGCTAACTTGCTGATCGTGCTGTGTGCACTTGTCTTGGATGTCATGCTAGTCTATAAGCTATTCATTCAGCTATTCATTTGTAGCTCATAATGTACCGTAAAATGGGGTGAGTAGGGTGACAACTGACATTCAAACCTCGATAACATTTTATTTTTACTTATACAAACTGAATGGTGTATATAATAAGTGTTGTGGACGTTTGTATTTTCGTTTTTATTTTATTTTGGGTAGTTCCATTTGATAACTTTGACGATAAACAGGAAAACCCACCTCACCCCGTAGTCCCCCGTAATTGGGGTGAGATGGGTTTTCATACAAAGGTGATTTTGGAAGATTGTTGGATCGTTTTTATTTTATAGCTCCATTTTAAATTGGAATACATTATTTTTGTAGCAGTAGCCTTAAAAAACCATCTCACCCCCCTTATGAAAGACCTTCTCTCCCCATTCATAACCCAACTCTCCCCGCGAATCCTACTCACCCCATTTTACGGTATGATGTCTGTAAAGTGTACCTAATAAATAAATAAATATAAAATAAAATACGTAGTACTGGGAAATAAATGGCACCGTACAGCAATCAAGGAACAGAACCCAAAAGTACTAATTGATTACGAGCTTATCACCCAAGCTGACAGTGCAAAAAACCTGGGTCTCATTATGCATGGCGAGCTTCGTTATGTTGAACATATTAATTTGAAAATTCGAAATGCTTTCTACAGACTCAAGGTGTTATATAATATCTGTAAATACCTATCAGTTAAGGTGAGAGATATAGTTATAGTACTCTCTCAATTTAACTATCCAGACGTGGTGTATGGACCCAGACTCTTAGCGGTAACGAAAAAAACTGTTCAACGGGTACAAAACGCAGATGTCGTTAATGTATGCAATGAACATCGTGGACCCAAAATGCTTCCCTGTGGTACGCCAAATGATACAGGCCTCAATGCGCTAATCATGTTACCAATTCTGGTCCGCTGCCTTCTACCAACGAGGTAACTAGAGAACCAGTCTATTGCTGTTCCACGTATTCCGAAAGCCTCAAATTTCTTAAGCAAGATGGGAACCTGTGTCCGTTTCTGTTACGAGGTTCCCAGACGAGCACACATTACTCCATTTCTGAACGAGAAAAAAGTACAGTTAGGAAGGTTTTAGAGTTCCAGAGGCCCTACTATCTGTATGAAGCTGCACCAAACTTGTCGTGCTCAAGCATAAAACTGCGTTCTTTAGGGGGGTCACATTTATTAGCAAAGCAGAGCGAAGGACACACGCACACACACACACACACACATACATGAGCGCGCGCGCGCGCGCGCGCGTGCAAACAGGCATCCGCATAACCGCAAGCATTCCTAATGTCTAAAGTACCCTCCGTCTTAGTCTGGGATCGGTCTGAAAACCAGAGCCGGCCACTTCGGCCCGGCACACGCTGAGACTGGAAACTCTTTGCCCAATATATTCGTTTGTTTGTTTCACTGTACTTTAAATTAATATTTGTTTTTTCTTTGTCTTCTTTGTAATTTTATCTTATGTTATTCTGGATATGCGGCAATAAACAATTCTTATCTTATTCTTTATGTATGGGGCATCGGCCCCAGACGCCAAATTGGTTTCTGTTTTTTGCCGATTTATTTGCCCAGATGTAATGCTTATGTTAATCAAAAATTATACCATCAATCAGTGATCGGATCTAGGATGCAATTTCCCGGGGTTTAAGTCCATAATATTAAGATGGATATGACTTAAAACCCTGCGATTTTTTTTGTTACCTACCTATACAAAAATAACTTTTAATTTTAAGTAGTTTATAGTATAAAATTAACAGAAAATGTAATAACAACAAAAATGTTTACAGTACCTACTGCATAGAAGAACTGAACGTAACTTGTATGTCTTATCTTTTATGTATTTTTATTATTCTTATATGTATACAAGTAAAAGTAATAATTGTTATTAGTTATTAGTATCACTATTTTGAGGTAACGATAACAAAGATATGTGTTATCGTTACCTCAGAACTTTCGACTGGGTAATCATTTCAGTTTGGTCCAGTTCTGACAGCGGCATGTGAAAGATGAGTTTGTTTTAATTTTGTTTCAGAAAGTAGTAACTCGTTTATTTGTACAATACATTTCTGTTGATAAGAGTTATAAAATGTTTTTTTAAAGTACATGTAAATAAATGACCTTCTTATAGATAGCGAATATTTTCATTTTGTTTATTTACTTTCATCATCATCATCATATCAGCCGAAAGACGTCCACTGCTGGACATAGACCTCCCCCAAAGAGTGCCAACGTGACCGTTCCTGCGCCACCCTGCGGATAGCCTCATTTCTGATGCGATCACGCAGAGAACTCCCACTCCCAACATAGCCCTCTCCATAGCCCTTTGGGTGACTTTGAGCCTTCTTATGAGGCCCATAGTAAGCGAACACGTTTCAGTGCCATATGTCTTCTCTGGCAACACACACACTGGTCAAAGACTCTCGTCTTGAGACACTGCGGAATATTGGACGAAAAGATGTGCCGTAGCTTCCCGGTATTTAGTTTAACCCTCGAAAAACTTATTATTTACAACAGCTCATTTCCCAAAATCCCAGGAAATCCGAGACACATCCACGATAAGCAAAACGTTTGAGGTCGTTCACCCCAAATTGTACCCTAGATCCGATCATTGCATCCGATCCGAACATCCGAGCATTTTGACAGTAACAAATTGAACCCCACAAGGTAACCGATATAGCCACGCACACGGCACATTTCACGTAGAATTTAACCGACGGCCGTTGTCACCACGTTCTCAGGTGGCCACCACCTACCGGAAGGCGCAGCGTGGGTAGGCTCCCACAAGGTGGACTGATGACCTGGTAAAGGTCGCGATAGTCCGCTGGATGCGGGTGGTGCAGGACCGGTCATAGTGGCACTCTATGGCGGAAGCCTGTGTCCAGCAGTGGCGTCTTTTGGCTAATAAAATGATGATAATGATGACATTGATTCAACTTACTTGACCCGCTAGGCACCCATTTGATGCCAATCCACCAGAAACTGAACATGGTGGAGTGATGGTAGACATGCAAGAAGGTGAGCTGCTCCTCCTTCTTTCTCAGGATAAAGAAGAATGTGTCACAGAATTCTAAGAGCTTCGAGAAGTAGTACCACCACACTGCATCCGCAATCTGAAATAGACACAAATAATTATTACTTTTATTGTCACTGTAGTTTCGATTAATATGTTTGTAAAGTGTGATAAAGTCTACATGACTATTATAAAGTAGCATCAGCCAGAGATCAAATACTTATCTTGTCATTATCAGATGACAAACGCGGTCATCTTATGTCCAATCCCTATATGCAATGATCCGACATCCATTGAGAATCATCATCATCATCATATTATATCATGTTTATGTTTTAACCGGTTTTTTGTACAATAAAATACTTACATACATACATACATACATACTTAGCCGTTTACTTAGCAGCGTACATAAACATGCATCTAAACAGAATCATCATCATCCTAAGCCTGTATAAGCAGTGGACGGCTCCACTGCTGCCGCTGGATATAAGCTTTTCCTAATGTGCGCCACCATACCCGGTCCTCAGCTCTCCGCATCCAACCGCTTCCCGCCGTTCTCTTTAGGTCGTCGGTCCACCTGGAGTTGCCGACCCTTGATGTGTTTGAGGATTCGCCGTGTTGAAGGAACAAATTCCCCCGTTCTCACTTAACACAACGCATCCTCGGGAGCTCCGGCGACCTTGCTCACCTCCAGGAACACAACACTACTACAGAGCAAGTAGTAGTGTTATTATGGCTGTGTCTTCTGCAAGCTACGCCCTACCTCACCTCATTTTATCCTTCAGACGAACTCCGAGCACAGCCCTCTCCATGGCTCGCTGAGTGACATGGAATTTGTGGACGAGGCCTATTGTGAGTGTCCGCGTCTCAGCGTATGTAAGGACCGGGAGGATGCACTGGTCGAAGACTTTCGACTTGAGGCACTGGGGCAGTGGCAGTGGTGGAAAAGGTGACGAAGTCAGCTCCTGTCGAAATCGTTCCTACTTAGCTGGACGATTTGTCCTAAGTAGGTGTACTCCTAAACAACTACGATGCTAATATTATCGACGGTATTGGCTCTATCTAAACAGAACACTTACTTGTAATTCATCCGAGTCATATTTTTGCCGGCACGGTTCACAAATATAACTGTATCTCAATCGGAAAGATGCCGTGAGCAATCTAACAGCTATATATGCGTTTAGACCCGCCATAGCCAGGTTGTAAGGAACTAGCAGCCAAGTGAGCTGGAATGGCTGACGATTCTTCATGAGTTTGGGTCCCGCCCACACGATGAGTAGATACAGTATCGTGTAGAAAAGTGTGGGGCCCGGGGAGTCGACTAGCGGCCATCCTTTTGTTCTGTTGTCTAAAACAAAAGACAATTTATTTTACGAATAAAGCCAGGGTTTCAGCGGGCATACCCTTGCACCATAGACCATTAATCGTGGGGCCTTGTCATGACGGCGCGGTGGCGGTACAATATCAGTAAGCTGTCAGCTATCAGTGCCCACTGTCAGTCTATTCAGTACCGATTCTTTTTAGTGTACGTCTAAATTATAATAAGTGTTTCCTGACTGGTGTGGGATGCGCGAAGCGGGGCGGTAAAAATGCAGCACTGCAAGCGTTACGCCCCGCTTCCAAGCATGACATTATCACAAATATTATTATTTGTTGTTTTTAGTTTCGTGACACATTGGTTATTTATTACTGTAATGTCACGTAAATGTATTTGTCAATAAATAAATAAATAAATCACTGCGCAAGCGTCGTGAATTCTAATTTCATGTTAGATTTTTTGTATGCCCTACCGGCGAAACATATCGCCACACTGTACCTTTTACAGAACCACCCTGTGACCTATGTTTATAAATAAAACACTTACTTACTTACTTACTTACCAGAAAAATAATTGCGTAACATTTCGAGCGTGGGTTAGAACAAATCAACTTTAATTTTTCCCGTAATTTGTGGAATCAGCACGGCTATCACAGACCTGGAGGGGCGACTGCTGAGATGTGTTGCTTTGCGGAATTCTATAGTACATTTCTAAAACAATGTAGGTATTATAAAATTCCATTTAGACATGGAATAAATAATAATACTGCGTACAGAGAGTTCTCTGTTAACAATTCCCCTGTTTAGGTAGATATGCCGAACGAGCCTAAACGTGGCCATCCCTTTCTATCGCATGAAACGCGCTGCGATAGAACGCGTGCTTGCCGTCGCAGCGGCAGCGCTCACATACCCCCTAGGGCCGGTAGGTAATGTACGTGTAGCGGCGCGACCAAATTACGGAGTGGGCCGCCCCTGCACGTCTATAATGAGACGGCCGCGACCTACTTTCCATTTTTCTCGCCCTATACCCAATAATAAGAAGTAGAACACTTAGAATAATAGTATTCTAAGTGTTCTACTTCTTATTATTCTTAGAGGCGGATAGTGCGAGACTAATCGAGAGAGCTCGCGCGCCGTCTTGTGATAGCCGTGCTGATTTAAATCTATCTAACATACTTGTCGTGGATCACGTAACGCATTGTACGCGCGTCACGTCAGATAGATCCAAATGTCACTTTTTGCATGGGTAAATGACAGTTGAGTGGTCCCAACGTGCGTCCGGAAAGTTACGTTATCATCATATTCATCATCCCTATGAAGTACCGAGAGATACGGAGGAGAGGGGGCAGTTATAGCTATAGAGATCCTTGAATTGTATGGCTCAAGTTTTGAAGCGTACTAACAATAATTATTAGTTGGGAACTATAGGGACGAAGCGAGAACAAGACTCGATTAATACATTAATTACAGTAGATCCCTAAATAGTCTTGAAAGTTTCAAGTCTAATATCCAATTTCAACTAAGGGCGAGTCGCTCCACTTACGATTACGGACCGATCTACGTTAAATAGTGCACCGGAACGGAAGTTGGCATTCCATATAAATTTTTCAAACTTTCATACATACAGATTTTAACGAACACCGCTTACAATAACAGACGGTTTGGTGCAACCTACCCTAAATCGACAATCCGCTCAACGTATACACTGGTTCCTGTCGCACCGAAAATTATTTCGCAGTAATTAAGAGAGATATTTTTAGAAATATTACTACCGACTGGGGAAGTGTTTGCCCGCCATTTCGGAAGTGTTGACGCATGTTAAGTGTCAAGAAGAAAACTAATTGAATTACTGCTACTGCTGTATTGGTACTGGGCGACTCTGTCCGTCTATCTCATCTGTAGGTACGTATTACACATTCACCTTGCCTTACTAGCAAGTAAGCGCGAGAAAGACGACTACTTTATGTCCGACATAGACGCGGTCATGCTAGGCTGTAACTTCGTAAGTAATTTAAGATAGTATATATTATGTTTTAAGAAAATAACTTCTTGACTGAACACTTCAATGTCAGTTAGGTGGTTTAAAAAAAGTTATGATCTAAATGAAAATGGTGAAAACTAAGCGTTTAATTCGTAAATTAACAAACATCTTTCAACCAAATGCGCTTGCTTGAACAAAATAAATGTCTAAATCACTGATAGATAAAGGCGAGCGAATGTTCCCGGCGCATTCATAAAAATATTTTTGAACGTCATGAATTCGGCTACAATGTCTAATAGGCATCATACATATTAGATCAATCTGTAGGACATTAAATATTATAGCTTTGTATGTCAGAGTTTGTATGTAATGGGTAAACTTCAATTTGTTACACCCCGTCCTGGTTGCGAGCTGCGTACACGTCCATCCAGGAGTCTTAAACTCTCTGTCCTATTACACCGTACTGTGGGCGTAGCATGGTTGCCATTTTATCACTTATCGTTCTGGTAAAGACGCCCATCACGCTCTGACAAGTATGCGAGTGCGAGAGTGACGGATGCCTTATCCACAACGATAAGTGATAAAATGGCAACCGTGCTACGCCCGCTGGTTTCCTCTCAAATTCCTTCGCTGTTCAGGCTATTCGTCTGTGGAATGACCCTCTGACCGTCAGGCACGCTCAGAGCAAATTCTCCTTTAAACGCAAGTTGCGTAAGCATCTCTTATTAACTATTAAAGATAGATGATCCTCATTATATCTATGTTCAGGTACATATAATTGTATGTATTTATGTATGTATAAGTAAGTTTATATTGTATGCATACTTACGCATTTATAATATTAGTGAGCTAGAAACATATATAATTCAATGTAAAGGAAAGAGGAAATGATATTTCACACATAAGATTGACATTGTATGCATTATATATGCATATATATAAATGTAATTAATTGATTTGTGTTTCCTTTCGAGTCTCAGTATTTAGGATCCTGCCACTAGTTTCTGTTTAGCCCAATGGTTGACTGGTAGAGAATGCCTTAAGGCATTAAGTCCGCCAATTGTACCTTTATTTTTATATTTGTGAAATAAAGTTTAAATAAATAAATACACTCCGAAACCGTTTATCCAATTTCAAAATATCTTTCACCTGCGTTTAGAATGGGCTTCCCGAATGGTTATAGAATATATTTTATCCCGCGGGTTTGCCTGCGTTGTTTGGAATACGCGCGGGCAGCTAGTAAAAGTATAATAAATTATACTACGTACGATACTATTGCGAATACATTGTACAGAAGCTTGAGTGCAGGCTATTCTTTCTGGCCAATGACCGCTTACATAAAAACGCAAATTTAACAGACCACAAAGCGATATCAAGTTATAATATTATATAAGTCATCAGACCACCTTCATGACACAAACATTAAGGGTAATAAGTGAGCTAGTAATTCGTGAGAATACGTCATTTTGCTTCTGCAGTAGGCGGGTGAAAGTGGTTTTATTAGACACAGCTTCCGTTTGCGTAATCTCGAGAATAGCACGGGGCTCTATCAAAATTTATAAGTGCGGTATTTTAATGAAATGTTCGATCGAAAAGGAATTTTGGACCGCAAGATATAGGGTACATATTGTATTACAACGGGGACGATAGATGAAATGAACGAGGTTTGAGTAGTTTTTATAATTACATAATTAGGAAGCGTATCCACGTTATCAAGTTGTTTCTTCTATGTTGAGGGTGTTCAATGAACTTGGGGATCAAGTTGTATTGACAAGGCTGGTGCAGACCTGTTTGTGGTCATGATTCCTTAAGGTGCCGTGGAATGAGGAATTAAGAAGCGATTTGCCACGTTATATTAACACGACACAAAAAATATATAATAAAATAATCGATTTCGTTAAGAAGTGTATCGTTTGATTTATTTGAATACGTGCCGGCAACCGAAGACCTTCATCTTTTTGTGTGCCATCGTCCTGAAGCTGATAGCTGTGCCATTCCACCGCCTCTCCAGCTTTTTCAAGGGCATCCAGGTGGCGCTCTACCGTGCGGTACACCCTCTCTGACCGCGGGGTGAAGCGCAACCAATTACAGTCCAAATGATATTTTTACTTCAACTGCTTGAGGGTCAGAGTCTGCAAAGGTTCGAATTACAACTATTACAAGCTGAGGGAAAATCCTTTGCCAAACGGGTCACGGTTTACCAACAATGTTTTAGCTCGTGCATGAAAAAGTTTCAATGTTTGTTGAATAATTTTGTGAAACAAGCTTAAGGCCTGAATCGCACTGTCGCGGCCTGGTGTCCCTGGTGTAAAATGGTCAATAATAAACTTGACAGTTATTATTTACTATTGAGGGGCACCGGCACTCTGTGAGAGGCTTAACAGATTTGAATGGGTACATGGAACGTACCTTTATAATCTGGATTAACACATAGCATACTTTTTAGTTTAGACTAGTTTGAGTTTACCGTCGTATGTTAACGTTTATCCACGCTAGTTTTCTCCATTGTTACATTATTTTTTTATAGAAGTGCATCACTTTACAAGTAACGCATTAGAAATAAAATACCTTTGGGATTATAGCCTAGCATTGACTAGTGGAAAATTGTCCAACGACCCGCGCCGCGACGACATTTATTTTTTACATAATATAATGGGTTCTACACAAAAAATACCTATTAGCTATAAGTACCTAGGTTGTCTGGAAGAGATCGCTTTTTAGCTATAAGACCGCCTGTTGTCTACCATTGTTTATGTTTAATTTACCTCTATTTTTCTATTATCTTCTGTCTGGTGAGCATTAAAGAATATTTGTATTGTATTGTATTGTACCGTAAAATAGGGTGAGTAAATAGGGTGAAAACTGTCATTCAAACCTCGATAACATTTTATTTTTACTTATACAAACTGAATAGTGTATATAATAAGTGTTCCGGACGTTTGTATTTTAGTTTTTATTTTATTTTGGGTAGTTCCATTTCATAACTTTGACGATAAACAGGAAAACCCACCTCACCCCGTAGTCCCTCGTAATTGGGGTGAGATGGGTTTTCATACAAAGGTGATTTTGGAAGATTGTTGGATCGTTTTTTTCATTATCAGTATTACCATAGCTCTATTTTAAATTGAATACATTATTTTTGTAGCAGTAGCCTTAAAAAACCATCTCACCCCCTTTTCATACCTTCTCTCCCCATTCATAACCCAACTCTCCCTGCGAACCCTACTCACCCCATTTTACGGTACCTAAAAAGTTAAAAGTTCCTGAGAAAAAAGACGATGAAATGAAAATTCGACGAACAATGCTTTCGGTGAAACGTTTTTTAAAATAAAATAGGGTTAAAATAGGTTGCTAAAATAGGGAGGCCCTAAAATACTCTATACCAACTGCGGAAATTACCTTATTTTGAGGCAATATATTGTCTGCTAACACTGATAACTTTACGAGATTTTGTAGAACATTTTGACCATCATCCCACGTATAAATAAGATGGCTCTAAAATAAAAATAAAAACACTACACTTACCTGACAATGAGAGCGTCCATAGATAATAATCGTAGGTATCTTTTAAAACACTCTGCGTTGAATTTAATATTTGTGTCGACATTTTTAAGTTGTATCTGTAACAAACAAAAAAAAAACATTAAAAATAATACGGACAAAAATCCCATCGCATACATTTGTATATGTTTTCGTCATTTTAAGTCTTCTTACGGTGTCAAAATACCTACGAATGCATTGAGCTGTAATTGCACTAATTACCCATGTGACTTTTGGGTGAATTGGACTACTATGACGGCTTTAGAAAAAGTGACTACTTTGGTTGCAACCATCTCAATTTCGGAAACATGACTTGACTACATCGTGCGGTGCAATTTTGTACCTATTGAAAGCAACTTCAAATGACATAATATTCTTCTTGAGTTCGTAACATGTTCTTCTTCATATTGTTGTTGAAACGTGGATGTTTTTTATATATTAAAATTTAATTAAGTAACGGGTCACTAACGTCTTTAAGGTCGAATATATCGCTCGACATGTTTTGAACAAAAAATACGTGGCCTTAGCATGAGCGCTTTGTCTATGTATTCAAGCATTATATTTGTCTACTTATGATTATGTATATCGTCACCTAGAACCCACGACACAAGCTTTACTGCGCTTGGGACTAGATCTGTTGTGTTGTATAGGACTGTCCTTTAATATTTATTTAGGGTGGTACCTACTAACGATATCTACCACCAGAACGTAAATCAGCTACGTTCTGGTGGTGGTGTTAGGGTCCACAAAGTTGGAACTGGAAATCTTAATTAGGTAATATTGATTTATTCTATTAGGTATAGGATAGTAATATCACATTTGTATAGAAGACACACAGGAGAAATACATTTTTTCATGTTCTTAATTTTGGGTTAGAATCCCGATAAGAGAATTTATCTGTGGGACGACCAAGAATATTTGGATTGAGTATTGCATGTATTTTATGCATTTAAGTAAATTGTATTCATTTAATTTTATCATCATCATCCTCCTAGAGCATTATTCCCGGTTGTGCCCTGATGGAGCCCGGGGTCCGGTCTGGCAATAGTTTTACGAAAGCGACTGCCATCTGACCTTCAACCCAGAGGGACAACTAGACCTTATTGGGATTAGACCGGTTTCCTTACGATGTTTCCCTTCATCGAAAAGCTAACGGTAAATATTTCGTACATAAGTTCCGAAAAACTCATTGGTACGAGTCCGGGATTCGAACCCACGACCGCCACTTGATAGCCATATGCCTGAACCACTAGGCTAAAGGCTAAGCTTGCAACATTTATTTAAGGCTTGTATACCCGCTAAAGTCCTTGAGCGTATGGGCGGAGCCTCGACCCTCTCCCCGCGCAAGACGCACAACCCGCCGTCGTTTATTAAGCATTACATAGATTAAGTTACAGACGCGTCATCGCGCATCGTTACCAATGCAAGGGTGGACGTGGGTGGGTGACATTCGTCATGCTTAATTGAAACGTGATATTTGTCATACATAAATTACATAATTGATTAAGTTCAAAAATTATGACTCTACTATTATAATACTATTTACTTACGATTAGTGTATTTCCGTCAGCACGGCTAGCACGAGACGGCTGCGACATACACTCGATTTTTCTCGCACTATCGGTCTCTCTCTTATTAGAACATTAGGAAAGAGAGGTATAGTGTGAGAAAAATCGAGAGTATGTCGCGGCCGTCTCTTGCTAGCCGTGCAAGTGAAAATGAAATTCGTTCGAATAACTCTCATTGTCGCTCGAACTAGCAAGCGCGACAGAGAGGGAGATACACGAACGAAGTTCGGTTTCGTTTCGCGGTAGGCCCTCAGCACGCCTAGCACTAGATGGCCGCGACATACTTTCGATTTTTCTCGCACTATACCTCTGTTACTAAATATTCTAATAAGAGAGAGACGGATAGTGCGAAAAAATATAAAGGTAATAATAATAATCCATACCTACTGTTGCCCTTAGGCCATTTTTTAATGTCGCTATTAATAGGGGCCCATCTAGCAGTTAGCGAGTCACCGTCTGCCAGAGATAAAATGTGAAACAGTTTTATTGGGCAGGCGTCCGATGTTTCATCCAATAGCCCAGCTACTAGTCCATCATTTTCACCCAATAACCGACTGTACGATACTGTTTAGAGAACCGTTTTATTTAGATTCCATCAACTAGCAATAGACTCTTACACCCCAGCGGATGCTGTTTCTGTGTGCGTCCCATGACACGGGCAGAGACAGCATCCGTTTGGTGTACTCCTTGCATTTCATTAAATTGTCAAAAGGGCCTCTACGTGTTGGCTCAGAGCTCCACGCACGCCTCCCAAAAGTCCGGGACATCATTGTCCCGTGAGCGGGAAAGACATATAATCCATACTATCCATACTTTCATATCCATACTCCATACTAATATTATATATGCGAAAGTGTGTCTGTCTGTCCGTTACCTTTTGTGTAAGTGTAAGGTTGTTAAGTTTAAACTAATTTTCGGTATATTTATTACGTTCTACTTCCTTAATTTGATGATGATGGCGTGTACAGTCAGCATCAGATAGTTAGTAGCACCCAAAGTAGCCAAATATATCGTAACACATTCCTTACTCCTACTTATAGTAACAAAGACTATTTCGATGAATGTACGTTCCGATATATTTAGCTAACTTAGCCAAGTTAGCTAAATATATCGCATAATATAGTTAGTAGCAGCCGCTACTAACTATATTATGCTGACTGTACAGAAATCGGCCTCGGGTAAATATATACTTATAGATTAGTTGTACGTTAACCATACTTTGTTTCATATCAAATAATAACTCTGTATCGAACTTGGAGTTGGCATGCAACCCATAGGTAGGTACTTACAATATTTGCCAAGCCCACTATTTTTATTAGAACTTATTCTATTAACACTTGACAGTTTTTAATACGAGCAGATAAAACAATATTGTTTCTATAATTGTTCATGCTCCTAAGCAATAGATATTGTAAATATATTTACTAATAAAATGTCTGGTTTTAGCGATTTCCCAATTTTGATACTGTTTAGATATTTGATACTTTGATAGAATAGGTTTTTACTTGTGTATTCTTTTTCCTCTTCTCTTGTAAAATTTCTTGATATTACGTATTTTCCTCCTGCGCTTATTTAGCCCCAAAGACCTAAAATAATTATTGAAAAATTTGTGAGACCTAAGCTAAGACGTACTGACTCTAGTATCGTAAGTTTGTATGTTACTAACAATCTATGGGCAAACTGGCCTGAAATAAAGAATTTATTATTATTATTATTATTTCCCATCTTGAACTAAAAACAAAATCTAAACTATATCTACGTAAATGTTAATTAGGTACAAACGCCAACACAGTTAACTGACCATCCTGTATTTATACAAGCTGTCAGCTGTCTTGTCCATAGTACCTACTACTTTACAAACCACGAAATAGATTGTCCACTCTATGCAACAAAATTATCTGTCACTAAAAACTAAACTATACGCAAATGTTTATTAGTTACCTACTATACGAATCACAAAACGGATTGTCCACTCTATGCAACAAATATAGTCCACAACTTCCACAAATATTTAAAAATTTCGGCGCAGCGCAAATTGACACAGGTCCGTCATGCAACGTGTCTCGTCCCGCACTGACCGTATGGACGAAAACGGGGAGGCGTGGGAACTTTGGCGGAATATTTCAGAAAACGAGATAAATTTTTAAGAAAATAAAGAAAGTAAGAAAATGATGCCCTTGTTCATTATTTTATGAAGAAAGTTACAAAATGTCATATTATTCTGATAAAAAATGGAGCAGTAAAATGGTTACAAGTGAAGAAATAGGGGTGACTTTAGATTTCTTTTTCTCTAATTTTTATTGCTAAAATGGATTTCTACGAAAACTATGACCCGTCGCTTATCTTGCAGATTATGATATATTTTTTCCGACAGCAAAAATGTTACGTTATAATGTATAAAACGCTTACAAAACAACTCATTTTCACGAAAATTTCGAATGTGGAGCCTTTATGTTATATTGTCATTATGTCGACGATGACGATTTCTCAATATAATTTGAGACGTTGGTGCCGTTAAGAAGCATAAGGCTTCTGGTAGATATCGCTACACGCCTCCCTAAGGCGTTGTAAGAAGGAACTGATTGAATGATTTAGTGGCCGAGACAGATGGTTCCGATAGCTCAGCTGGTTAGTAGCGACGGGCCATGAATGCCTGTGGACGCTAGTTCGAATCCGGCTCGGAACATTAACTTTTTAAATTTTCCTTTAGTTTAGTTAAAGTCAGTAGTATGGTTAAACATAAGACTATCATGTAAACCATAATTTATACGCGCACGAAGTCGCGGGCAGAAGCTAGTATTAAATAAAAGAGATAGTGCCTGTTTACCGGAAAAGGGATTTCCTCTCAAAGCACGTAGTTTAGTTATATATATATACAGTGAAACTTGGTTAATTAGGACCTGGATAAGTGAGAAACCTTCATAGCTGGGACTCATACTGTGGTCCCGACACTTTAGTACTGAATTACCTCTGTTAGTGGGACAAAACCAACCTGTACACGAGATTAGTGATTTCGATTGTATCGTCATAATTACCTCTATAATTGATACAGCGATTGTATTTTACCTCATTTACTGAGGGGATACTTTTGCTAAATTGCTTTCTTTGACACTCTTTAATTTCACCTCCGTAACTGAGATAATGTCAATTTGTTACCTTTTTAACTCGGACTTTATTGCTGATTCATTTCCGTTTTGTTTACAAAATCTTAGTCTTCCTGCAAATTGCGTACTTGGCTGATTGTAACCTCAAGTTGCTTTCAAGGGACAAACTAAAATGACAGATTTTTTGAATTGACGCATTCTGTATGCATTTTTGTACTGTTTATAAAAAACGTGTATTTCTGTTTACTACCAAATTTGAACTTTTTTTGATTATTGTTTATGATCACTCGTGTACCTATAATGTTTCATTTTAGTTAAAAATGGCACCTCTATTACTGAAATAACCTCTTATCTCACCTCTATTAATGAAACCCTCTGTAAATGAGACAGATTTTTATTTATACGTGGATATGACACTGGGTAAATGGAATTCGAGACAAAGAAAAGACAGGGAAATTGGAGGCGAGACAAATTTGCTGGTCCCTTGAAGTCCCAGTTATCCAGGTTTCACTGTATATAATATACTAACAGATTGTACCTAACGAGGGGATTAGAAGAGAGTTGTACTTGTAAACACAAACTATGTAACCACTGGCGAGTTTATTGTTAAATAACCTCATCGCATCCCAAAATTATGCATACTGCAGCGGTGTCGTGTTTGAATTGAACCCCATTGATTGGTTATTATGTATACCTAACGTAATTTTAATAGGCGATTTATTGATATGAATGAACTTTTAATAGATATAAGTAAGTTACTATGTTCTATATTACAATTGTTTCTAAATGTACAATACTATTACGAGTGCCTGCCTTGTGTACAAATTGCACTAATTAGTTTGTAATTATTATCTTTGTCTGAGACATAGGATCATCCTAGTTCAGACGCATGTAATATTGTATTTACTATGTCTTAATACGCAAGCACATTGTTAACATTAGCAATAAGGTTCATGAATAAAATTTATTATTATTATTTATTATTATTATTGGATGTTTTCTATGTACTTAGGTCCTTTTTCATATTTATTATACTTGTAGGCAGTGTATGATATTTGCCGGGGCCTCACAAAATTATAATCCCACTTACTTATCTTTAAATATTATATACTGTCGTCTTATTGCTTAGTACGAGCTTTGCGTAAGAATGTCCCCCAACATAATATATCTATTTTTTTATTTTTCCATTTTATTTAATGGGCTTAGGCAAATCCATTAAAAAAGACACCAATTAAGTTCCAATAGGCGAATTACCTGTAGTTGAAATACATATTGGGCGAACAACGACATACTGAAAGGTGCTGAAGAAAACATACTGAAGACTACAATCTAAGTATGAAAAAAACTGGGATTGGATACCTGTATTCTACCCTGCTTGACCTACGGGTCCCAGACTTGGGCCTATACAAAAAACATTAAAAATAAAATAATCAGTTGTCAACGAGCCATGGAACGAAGCATCCTAAACCTAAGAGTAATAAATGAGATAAAAAGTCAAACAGTTAGAAAAAAGACAAAATGGACACACACATTACACCATTCCTTAAAACTAAAATGGCGATGGGCCGGACAAGTAGCAAGATGCACCGACCAGCGCTGGACCCTCGCCGCTACCAAATGGCTCGGTAAGGCTGGAAAAAGAAAAGTCGGACATCCACGACAAAGATCGGCGGACAATATTGCTAAAGTAACTGGCAAAAACTGGCTAACAGTAGCCCAGGACAGAACGAGGTGAAATAATCTGGAGGAGGATACCCCACAACAGGGGTCCCCATAAATTATATAAAAAAAATATATGTATACGGTTGGGAAAAACAAAAGCTTTATTATTAATTATTATTATAAGGTCCAATATTCAAAAGTAACGGAATGCATTTAAATTATCATACATGTAAAGGATCTGCTTTTGGCGAAATTGTATCCGAGTCGGTTAGTCCATTTGCTTATTAAATCCGGAGCTTGCGTCTAATCCGGTAGTACTGATTTTTGTCTAATATTGTAGCAGATATTGTCAACTTTAAAAACGTCCTAAGAAGATAATATCAAAAACCTTTAGGAATAAAATAACAACTTTCGTGTTTAGATTTTTGTCGAAAATGCGTGCGGCGCTCGGGGTCACAAACTTGGATTATGTATTGGGCTAACATCATTATCCAGTCTGCAAAAAATCAGAACTACCGGATTTGACGCATAGTACCCTGTACTTTCAGGCGACAAGGTTAATGGATTACGTTAATAACTATACATCTAAATGTTAAATTAAATAAATAACGTTCCGGTAGGTCGAGTTAATTATCTAACTAAGTCTTGTATAAGTAGTTTCACTTTCTCTACATTAGAATAAATTTATTATGACAACCAACCGGTATAAGTACCAATATTATGTTTTAAGCCTCTCACAGACTGACGCGGCCTGGCCGCGACAGTTAATAGCAAACTTGTCATGTCAAATATACTATTGACCGCCACCGCAGGCCGCGCCATTATGATTCAGGCCTTATACTCCAGGCTCAATTTGATCAGACATTACACTACTTGACAGATTACATCATTCTAAACATAAATAAATGCAATGCATGTAACTGACAAGTATTTCCACTGCAAAGTTACGTAAACAATAAAACTCTCTCTTCATAAAGTATTTCTTACATAAAACTATTACACTGAAGCACATTGTATAGATAAAATTCACATAATGTGTTCACACGGGCCAAGCGCATTTATGATTTCGATAGGCAGCTAAACTGACAATGAGTATCAGAGTATCAGGTGAGCTAGCGAGATTGGTTTCTACTTCTAAAGACTACTGTAAGGGTACGTATCCACCAAAGTTGTGCGAGGTTGCGAGGCGGTGAGCGAGGAAATCTACCAATGGCATTGCTAGGCGCGCTAATTGCATAACTTCCTATGGCACATGTCTCACCTCACCGCCGGCGAATAGCGATTACTCTCATAGTAATTCGTACTCGCTTTTACTCGCGCGAGTTAGAATTACTATGAGAGTACTCGCTACTCGCCGGCGGTGGGACAAGTGCCTAATGCTGCATTTTTACTCGTTCGCCACATAGCAACCTTGCACTGGGCTGTTATTCGCTAAGCGCTAAAACGGCTCACCCGCAGTCACCCGTCACGAAACTAGACCGCTACCCGGTAAAGACGGGCTCTATTGATTGTTTTTCCACAAATGCCAAGTATGAAGGTAATGGATGAATGGTATAAGATATAAGAAATACTTACCTACTTAATGATCAAAATAGAAATTGTACATTAATATATATGTCTATGAAGATTAAGTGACCTTTTTTTATGTTCCAATGAAAAGTATTAGTAATAAAACTTTATGTTAACGATTACTTTTGTGATTAAACAATTTTTCCCCCAGATGAGTAATTTTTTTAGTGTTATATCCAATTTATTCAAGGAAATATTAAGATACTTACTGGAGATCAGCGTAATCGCTGTGCTACTCGCGGAGTATAAGCAGAGGTCACATTCACGTATCTATATAGATACCGCATTTCGCGTAACTCAAAATGTATGTAATTTTAGAGCGTTAATTTAGTTAATTACTTAGGCATTTATTAAATAATTTAAATGCAATAATAGTTGAAAATATGTTTTTTCATTAGGTACATCATTTTTTATTTGAATAATATTTTTATTTCATAAATGGGCCATACATTTATAAGTTATGACAAGTTGTCTGTCTATAACTTAAACAGCGTTTTTCTCGAAATTGCCATTTCAAAGATACGTGAGATTGGCTTAACAGGGCAGACCGACGCTTAGTTACTACGCATCAAGATATATTTGTGGGTGAACGTTGAGGTGAGCTTAAAACAAGTTACAGAATACATACCCATTAGGCAGTATTCATACCGTTACCCTCAAAATGTTGTCTCAGTCGCTATCTAGTTAGCTCGATATGCTGTGCTCTTCGTCCTCGCAGGGACCAAGTTGCGACATTTTCATATAAAAATATGTCAAAACGATTACAGATTTTAGATAAATGAAATAACCAATCTTTTTTACGGAGAACCGTGGAATTATCACTTGTATTTTTTAAACAGCAGCTAAAATGTCGAAATTTTTTCAAGAAATATTTAAAAAATATTTCGCTGGCTCATTTAATGCCAAAGCTATGCAAAAAAACATATTTTTTCATGTCTGCTCTCCTTAACGAGAGTTAAAGTGATTACTAGGTATATGATAAGTTTTTTGAAACAGTTTTTCAACCGTCTGAACTAGGAAACAAAGTAATATTTTTTTCGGATATAACGTTATTTTGACAATTTCCGTTAATTGCAAGGGGGCATAGTTTAGATCAAATAAAGTTAATTTCTCCAACACAGTAGCATCTTAACTCTTACTGTTATCATGATATTCAATATTTTAATTTAATCAGTTTTGCAGATTTAACCAGTGTAAATGGCTCTTAACTGTGACGTCATATAAGCTTTTTAAACTGTTAGGTTCATATACACTACAAAAAGGTTTACATGTCGTGTTATATACGACTTTGTACCAGTGGCGGTGGAGACTGCGGGACCTTGGGGTACGGAGGCCAAAGATTTTATACGGGATTTGGGTCGGCGGCTTAGGGATAGGGCTGTGATCCTCGTTCCGGATCGTTCCTGGCTTAACAGATTTCTTTGGCCATTCAGCGTGGCAACGCCGCCAGTGTCATGGGAACTTTCGGGCCACCAACGATCCAGGGCGGTCCTTTTTGTTAGTTTAGGTTATAACGTGTTATTGACGAAGCCTGTTGCGGATTCTATCATTGTTAGTTAAGTACCTACCTAGGGGGATGTTTGTTTGTACGCAATTGACGAAGCCTGTCTTGCGGATATTTTATATACCTACCTAATCATTCTTGTTTCTTAAATAAAGGGATTTCTATTTACAAAGCGAGTTCGATATTAGGCGCGAACTGACTTGGATGTACATATTTTTTATTTCATGTGTTTCAAGACCCTAAACAATAAAGACAATAACGCTACATTAAAAAAAAAAACCTAATTTGTTTCTGTAAATGTACTGTGCAATATGATTGCCGAAGTTAACGGAAATTCCCGGGAACACCGTATATCTACCTTGACTTTTGAACATGATTCCTTAACATTTTCAAAATAGTAAATTTCTCCATGTTTTTGATAAAGACATATTATTAGCACGTACGATACGGTACGATACGTCCCGTTTCCGGACCTCAAAAGGAAAAAAACCTTATAGGATGGTTATGGGTAAGGATCACTTTGTTGTCCGTCTGTCTGTCTGTCAATACACTCGCACACATTCACACATTTATCTCGGGAATGCGTCAAGGTATCGAGTTGAAATTAAAACTATATACTTACCCAAGTCCTTAATCCCTTGAAGCTGTGAAAAAATCAAACTTCAAAATAAGGTAAGTAAAACAAGTTTCTGTCAAAAATTTCATTTTTGGTACAAGCTTTTATTGCCGACTGTACTTTTCTGTATACCATCATCAACTACTCATTAAGACGATTCTATGGCCACCTTTCAGCTCCATCATCAGATCAGCTCCACGTCATCATAATATTGCATTGTCACGCGATTTGCAATTCATGCAAAATTTCAACTCAATTGGAAATAGGGATTGCAATCCGGTATGATTTTCAATCCGACCGGATCCGGCCGGATTGGAATTGCGCTACTGCGTATTTTAAAAATTTAACATTTTGTCAAATTTGATGGCAAATAATGCTGGGCTGGTGTAAATAATATTGGTTTGCTTTAAAAATACTAATAAAACAATCATTCAAAATGTAGAAATAGACTACTTTTGAAAGTTTAGTGAAACAACTCGTTTGTCTATTTGAGATACAGTTCAACTCCTCTCTCTACGCGGCTGTACATGTACTTATTACTGCTAGCGCTTACTAAAACTGCCGAGTCACTGCCGCACAAATCAAAACTGCATAGGTACAAGTTACAAGCGCTCGCACACATACTCACACCCGCGCGCAAAGATGACTTGAACTGCCAAAATGTTATTAAAATTATGTAATCAATAATCAACGTATGTAAGTAAGCATAACGAAATTATATAATCAATAATCAACATACGTAAACATACGTAATAAACAAAATAAACTTCTTATTCGAGATAGAAAATATCGAGATTCAAGGAAACTATCACGATTATCACGAAATTAAGGATAACATTCTTATAATAACTTCTTTTTATAATTAACTAAAATAGATTGTTTCCTGAGATCATCTGGAATGTCTGGATTTATATGTTACTAAATAATATAATCACCGTAGACATAACGATAAAACAAAATTAACTTCTAATTCGAGATTCAAGGAAGCTATCATGAAATTGGGGTAGGGAATAGTAAGGTTTGTAAAGCAAGACTAATTGAAGTGCTGCGTTTTAGCAATCTTTTTGAGTCTACCGGATCCGGTCCGGATCCGGTGGCTATCAAAATATACTGGATCCGGTCGGATTACCGGATCCGCCGGACCGGATTGCAATCCCTAATTGGAAACCAGGAAGTAATTTGCAAGATTTGATTACAGGCGAAAGTAAATAAAAGCTTGTAAAAAAGATACTGCGGAATTATGCCGAAAAAAACTTATATCGACACTGAAGGGATTCAAAATTTATAGGGTACTTTCCGTTGACCTAGGACTATAAAATTTGGCAAGTGATATCGTGTATACTACAAGTACCTTATAGGGTAAAACCGGAAAACGATACATTTATGATTTACATTTAAAAAAATGGTCTTCATTCACTGTCGCGAAAACTAAACTAAAAAAACGCGAATTCAATTCATGTATTCGTTGCATCCATCGTATTATAAGATTAAGTACATGTCGCACTCACGAAAAGCAACAGCTTATTATAAACTTAACCTAAAATGAATATTAATATTAAAATAACATTTGGCTATACTATAGGTAAACAACAAGGTAAGTATATATTAAAACTATAGGTAAACAACGACAATATGATTACTAAGCGTTATTTAGGAGATAATAAATTTTGGTCTTAATTTGATGAGTCTAAATCTTCCATAAATTCTTTATCAGTGTAAATATTGTATGTCTACTCCCTTGCTCTCTGTGTGTCTTTTGTGTAGTGAATCAGCCACTCACTTGCTTTCGGTTTTTAAAAAAGGTAGCCTAAATTGCTTTAAATATTTCTTTATCAAAGAAGTCTATACTTCACTTGGCAACCACAGTTGCCACCATCAGTGTAGGGGTGCGCGAAATTGGCAACTGTGGTTGCCACAAGCAAGTGAGTGGATATAAAGTACGTAATCAATCTTTGTACGGAATCCTCGGCGGGCGAGTCCGATTCGCACTTATCGGGATGTTTTTTTCCGATTAGATTCAGCTAACAAAATAGTTTTGCATCGACATTACATTCTCTAATGTAATAAAACTAAATGTTTCAATTATTTAATGAAAATAAATAGATAGGTAATTTCTTCCACCGAGGCTGTCAAAACTATTAAGTAAGTAAGGTATTTTCATTCTAACCATAAACAACGAAAATAAAATACATTGTTCATGATCGGCTCAAGAGTGGTTAGCTTGGGTAAATATGTTATTATTAAGTCCTCTTACTATGTCGCTATTCAATAACAAAATTATTCTGTGATAAACAATAAATTCTCCACTCCTGCTTATTCTGATATGTTGTACATACGATTCTATTCCAAACACTAAAGGTTAAATACACTCAATGTGAAACGTATGTCGTTACCTCACAAAAGTGGGTTAAGTACTCAATACTCAACCTACAATATAAAGATGGGTGCGTATTAGTCGAGTGTGAAACAAGTTGCCGAAACGCCGAATTTCTCCAAACAGGTTTCGATGAACCTTACCATTGAATAACTTCTTATCCGGCATCGTGATGAAGAATGAATATACAGGTTGTAATGAGATAATCCAATTCATTCGGTAAGAAAAAATGAGAAACTATAAAAAATGGTTGGATGGATTAAAAAAAAACAAAAACTAAATAAGTTTGTGTACGCCTGTACTGGTGCAAGCTTGTAAGCATCACATTTATTGCGGTTGTGTTTTTGGCGTATTACGTGTCCACGTGTCTTTAATGCATAGTATGACTTTAATTGACATTGTTGATGAGAAGTTTCGTGTCAATGACTGATTGGCTGACTAAGCCATTCATAAAACTTCAAATGCCTCTGCTAAATGAAATGTGCTTTGTCCCTTTCTTACGAACACAAATGTCAGATAAAGACAAACGTATTTTAACGCCATTTTAGTTAAAATAGGCTTGTAGAACGTTTATGAATACGGCCGTAATTGTTTGTCAATAAAAGTGTAATTATTTCATTTGTGATGTATGTACACGTATGTTTTGAAAGATAAGATCAATTAAATATTGAGTGCACGTACCTTTTTTTACGTTTAAATGTGATTCGATTTTTTATTTAACCTTGATTGCAAACTACGCTGCAGTACTCATAATTATAAATTATTTTGAAGCTTATATTTAATAGTAATGTGGCAAAAGTCATACAATCTTTGACTATCCACTGTGCTACAAATACTTAATAATAATATTATTTTGTTTCACGTTTGCCCTTTTTACCAAGGTTATTGAATAGGTTGTTGCCAAGTATAACAAATGTAGCAAAATTTATACTTAGTCAATAAACTCATTGGGTCTTTGTAAAATCATCATCATCATCATCATCATATCAGCCGAAAGACGTCCACTGCTGGACATAGGCCTCCCCCAAAGAGTGCCACAATGACCGGTCCTGCGCCACCCGCATCCAGCGGACTCCCGCGACCTTTACTAGGTCATCAGTCCACCTTGTGGGGGGCCTACCCACGCTGCAACTTCCGGTACGTGGTCGCCACTCGAGAACCTTTCCGTCCCAACGGCCATCGGTTCTACGTGCAATGTGCCCCGCCCACTGCCACTTAAGTTTAGCGATTCGGAGGGCTATATCGGTTACCTTGGTTCTGCTGCGGATAGCCTCATTTCTGATGCGATCGCGCAGAGAAACTCCCAACATACTACACACAACTTTGTAAAATACACGTTTATAACTGGCGAAGGCTAGGCATCAACATCAACGGCGAGTACATCACTCACTCTCGATTTGCTGATGATATAGTAGTCTGGGCTGAGACCAAGGAGGACTTAAGTACGATGCTCGATGACCTCAGCAAAAATTCCGAGCAATTTGGTCTAAGAATGAACCTGGATAAGAAGAAGATCATGTCAAATGCCCAGGATGTAGTACCAGCTCCCATTACAATCCCACACTTTACGCTCAAAGTTCAAGACGATTATGTGTACCTACCTAGAACATACCGTCCAGTTAGGTTTGACTTTGAGGAAGAGGTCAATCGTCGAATCCGACTCGGCTGGGCAGCGTTCGGGAAGCTACGGCAATATTCCGCAGTGTCTCAAGACGAGAGTCTTTCACCAAGTGTGTGTTGCCAGTGATGACTTTTGTCACTGAAACGTGGTCGCTTACTATGGGCCTCATAAGAAGGCTCAAAGTCACCCAAAGGGCTATGCAGAGGGCCGTGTTGGGAGTTTCTCTGCGTGATCGCATTAGAAATGAGGCTATCCATAGCAGAACCAAGGTAACCGATATAGCCCTCCGAATCGCTAAACTTAAGTGGGGTATATTGCACGTAAAACCAATGGCCGTTGGGGCGGAAAGGTTCTCGAGTGGCGACCACGCACCGGAAGGCGCGGCGTGGGTAGGCCCCCCACAAAGTGAACTGATGACCTGTAAAGATCGCGGGAGTCCGCTGGATGCGGGTGGCCCAGGACCGATCAATTTGGCACTCTTTGGGGGAGGCCTATATGCAGCAGTGGACGTCTTTCGGCTGATATGATGATGACGATGATTACTTTCATGACAGTTGGTTATTATTATTTTATTATATATTTGGTTGCCCATCATTTCATAAAAAAAACGTTTAATAAATGATCATTTTATAAACAACGATTCACAAACTATTAATTTACAAACCTATCATTCCTCGAAATGCTTAAATAAATATGAATATTTGTCAAATAATTATTTATAGTACCTATACTATAAATAATTATTTGACAAATATTCATTTAGCAAATGTCATACCTTATAAAAACATTGAATGTTAAATAGTCATTTTAAAAATGATCATTTACCAAATAAATCGTTTATAAAATAGGTCATTTTACAAATCGTCGATTGATAAATGATTGTTTATCTAGCGGACTGGCCAAGAAATATTTCTTTAATCAATTCATAAAATAGTATAGTATTTAAACATAAATCGGTTTTGGCGCTTCGCCGGCCGCTGCCGCGGCACGCTCGCTTCGCTCGCTCGGCTCGCGCACTGTAGGGTCGCAGTTTTTCCTAACACTCCTCCTCGCTTCGCTCCTCGTCGTACCTACACTGACCTACCTTAAAGTAGAATAGATTACAGGTAGTCCACCTGTTATAAATATCAGTACATTTTAAGACCTAAAAGTTTTTTAGGCTAGGAATGATAACTTACTTGCTAAACACTTTTAGACTTATCCGTGTGCTCATACAATACCTGTATAGAGTTATACAACTTGTGGTTTAAAACTTTATCAAGACGATCAATGATTTATTAAATAAGGTATTTACCAAATAATGCATTTTCTGAAACGTTATTTTACCAAACGTTACTTTGCCAATTGTCACGAATAATAAATGAGTAATTTGTCAAATAATGATTTGTAATATGATGTTTTCTCAATTAAATGATTTGTCTAATGAACTCTTTGTAAAACAATATTTTAGGAAACGACTAATTTGTAAACATCGTTTGGCAAACTAACGATGTTTATAAAATGAATATTTGTGAAACGTTTTTTTATGAAACGATTGTATACCTTATTTATTTATTTATTAATCAAACTCCAAAGTTACATTCAAACCAAAAGCCCTGCAAAACTGTGTTGTACAGTTTGTGTGCAGGAAGACTTTTAAAACAAGACTAATTTTACATTATAAATACCTAGATTATTTAGACACATACGGCCGTATTCATAAACGTTCTACAAGCCTATTTTTACTAAAATGGCGTTAAAATTCGTTTGTCTTTATCTGTCACGTTGGCATTTGTGTTCGTCAGAAAGGGACAGAGCACATTTTATTTAGCGAAGGCATTTTAAGTTTTATGAATAAGGGGGTTAATATATAAGTCTAAGATAGTTTATCTATTTAGTAAATATTTTTTTAATTTTCTATAAAAAATACGTACATTAGGTTCGAGTCGGATATCATCGGTATGTAACTGTGTTCGGTATGGGTGTGTGACTGTTAATCTCATGGTTTATGAATGAGAATAACTACAACCAAAGAAATAATATAAGTATAGGAACCTACTTATAATGTTTCCTTTGGGCCAACCCATCTAAGTTCTGTTTTCTTTTTATGAGAAAACGTACTACGAGTCATATTTAAATTAGAATCGCATCCTAAGTACTCGAAAGAATATCCAGCACGTTGAAAGGGTTATTTAGAGTGTCCAAAACAGACAACACCCTTTACGTAGCTTGTGGTATGGCTTTAGCGGTCATCTATTGTACCGTCACTTCCTCTCCCGACGGTCATTCACAGAAGTGAAAGTGACAGCGAGACGAAAAATACATAGATACGTTTGTTTGAAAGAGAAAGCTTCTGGCCTATAACACGTACCGTTTCTTTGAGAAGAGTTTCCGTATTGAGTGTAGCCGTTCTGTAGAGTCAGCAAATAATTATATCACAGTAGAAAACGCCAAAAGGCCCAATCGTTAACATGGTTTTGTATAATCTGGTTTGTCTTTTTTTCATTGTATAGTGCACAGCAAAGTATGTTTTATATTTGTGTAGGTACAAATTTAAATATTTAAATAAAATATAGTGGATATGATACTACTCGTACTAACTGGGTACAATAAAAGCACAATTTCACGATCTTCCATTTTATTTCACAGATTGACAAACACTAATACAACATTTAAGTTGTATATTTAGATATTATAACTTTCAATATGGCACAGTATCATAAGGTTCACTTTCCAATTTTTATCCGGTTCTAACGAAATATAAAAACACTGTTTATAAGCTGAAAAAATATATATTGTAAAGATCCAATTTCTGTTATTGTCATCAATACAATTTATATCCATTTTAACAATGTCTGTTAGATTGCGGATTTATATTTCACTAGGATATTTTTAAATAAAAATAGCTACTCTACTGCAATAGAAACAGTTACAGATAAATCTATGCACATTCCTCCCAGTCAACCCTTACAAAATTTAATGTCTTCAATATTTTTATTACTATAAAATTAGTAATATTTGTTATAAACCCACTGGGAAACGATTTTACGCAAGTTTTGTGCAAACAAAACTGACAACATACTTTCCGCGATAGTTATAGGTACAACAAAATAATGTATTAAATATATTGCTTTTGCGCACGCTACTATGATGTGCGAGATTCGTACTATTGACAGATAGAGAAAGTAAAGAGTAACTGACAAAAACATGTCTATATTGAAATAAACAGTTACGTTTTAATGCAAACAAAACTAGCACATAATAAATATAGGACAAATCACTTGAGTTCCTATGGATACAAGTTAGTACAGTTGCCATCAGACAAATCGGAGCGGCGAAAGTGCTCATAAATATATGAACACGTCTCTATTGTCGAGGCGTTAGGGACGTGTTCAGATATTTGTGAGCACTTTGGCCGCTCCGATATATCTTATGGTGACTGTACTACATCTAATCCTTCACGATTCCGAGGCACATCATATTTTACGACTATTATTGATAATTTGCAGTGATATACTTAATAAAAAAAAACAATTGGTTATTTACACATTTGACACATTATGTGTCAAACTGTATTGTATTTGTACTCCCTTTGTCTCTGTGTGTCTTTTGTGCAGTGAATAAATGTCTTCTTTCTTTCTTTCTTTCTTTATTTACCTCTTGTGGTTTAAAGGCCGTTCAAATTCATTTTTTTTATATAATTTATATCACAAGAGCCATTGTTACAAATACATGAATTAATTTCGCTAAACTGCAAAGCAGTTTGTTGGCGAAGACAGCACTCTTTTTATATTTTTTAAACTAACTATGCTATTACTAAGAACTAAATTTGTATATCTATACTTACGTTAAACGTCCCGGTGCCTTCGTGCGTTTGGGTTTATCGGTAATTTTTATATTTGTGTGTTGCGATAAAATAGGACCCCAATGATGGAAACAAATTGAATAGGTCTAAGTTATTTGATTTCGACAAATTTCTTATGAGTACTGTAAACAATTTAACATTTCAGGAACTATAAGTAACGATCCTGACTTCCAACATTTATGAAATATTCATAAAATTATACATATTTATGGGCTCATTGGCAGGAAAGTTTAAAATTTTCGATGTTGTTGCGTTCCATCTTAAATCTTAAACTTCAATCTTCTTTTTATATAGTAAGAACTTTTGTCATGTAAATAGACACAAAGTATTTTAGGTAACTGTTTAGTTATATATTTAAAAAATGTTTCCAGCTTAACAATAATCCAAATAACAGCACCGTACAAAAAGTTTCAAGCAAACTTAAAATGCCTGAACTCACCTTCAAACACCCTATTATAATCGAACTCACTACACTTTTCGAATATCAAACACTCCCGCGCAGCGTTCGCTGCGAGCGCCTCTGCGTGACTGCGCGAGAGATGGCAGTCTCGAAAAATCAAAACTTCCTGCCAGCATCTTTTACTCTTCAAAATTGGTAAGCATTAATCATTTGACGTATAATTATGTGTGCAAAATAAACATGATATCTCTAGTGGCTGTGTAACGTGTTGTGAACGTAGTTATGTGAGAATGCCTTAGAGCCTTTAGGCATATTCTTGACTCGGTGGGTCGGGATCGGTATGCAGTATAAATAAAAAACCGGCCAAGTGCGAGTCGGACTCGCGCACGAAGGGTTCCGTACCATTATCTATAAAAACGGCAAAAAATTCATGTCTGTTGTACGGGGGCCCCACTCCGACTCGAACTTGGCCTTTTTTTTTAGTATTTGTTGTTATAGCGCCAACAGAAATACATCATCTGTGAAAATTTCAAGTGTCTATCACGCTTCATGAGATACAGCCTGGTGACAGACGGACAGACAGATAGACAGACAGACAGACAGCGGAGCCTTAGTAATAGGATTAACTTTTACCCTTCGGGTAGGGAACCCTAAAAAGGTATATAAAAACTTTGATGTGAGCTTACTGATTTTGCACAGATTTACTCGCTAGTCGGTATTATTATTATTCTGGTAGTGGCTTCCGGGCTGTGAGAGTCTTTATATCTCTGCGACCACCTCTGATCTATTGTGATCGCCACTTACTACAATTCTCGGCCAAGTCCTGCGAACTCGAAGAATTGCAGGATACTGTTGACCTCAAGAAATTTGATCTCCGGGCACATGATGTGTTTGCCAGAAAGGAGTTACGGCTGCGCATAAGGCAAGGATAGTCGGTTAGCATGTGTGTAGGCGTCTCCTCCGCTTCAAGGCAGAGTCTGCACTGCCTTGTGTCACACAGTCCTAACGTTTGCATGTGCTTGTTTAGGCAACAATGCCCTGAAGAACCCTTACCAACATGCGGAGACGGTTCCTGCTTAACGCCAAGGCATCAGAAGACGCCTTTTTGCTAAAGGCTCTAATAAGTGCCTTGGAATGTTTCAGTCCTGGTATATAGCTCTCCAGGCTTGAATGCTCTTGTAGAAACAGGTCTTTAACGATTTTATAATTTATCTCCAATATGCAATTTTAATTGTATGATTTTATTTTATGTTTAATGATGCGCCGGTCCTGTTCTCTTTCCTTTCATTAATAATTTGAATGTACCCACTACTAACATTAATTAATTTAAATCTGTACTTACTAACAACTATATGGGCCTGAAATAAACGTTTATTTAATTTAATTCAATTTAACAACAATAGGTCTTAAGAGTGAGCTTGGCCATACTTTTGGGGATGCCACAGAACGGCTCTGGTCCGCAGTGCGTCCCCTTTGCTACCGCTCGTGCTAGCTCGTCGGCCTTCTCGTTTCCTTCGATACCTGCATGCCCTGGGACCCAAGGTAAAATTATCTTGTTTTTAGCGCCCAGGTCATTCAATGGGAACTATTGAATGACCTGGGCGCTAAAAACAAGGTAATTTTACCGGTACCAGTTCTCAACCACCTCGACGTTGTGACGTTAGAGTTTAGGGTCAAGAGAGCCGCCTGGCTATCCGAGTGGATATAAATAGTACGATTGAGGTAGGTGTGCTAGTCGGTATACCGTCACTATTATTTTTCTGTAGTAGTTACTGGCTAATCAAAATTTTGTTATTATATTTGTTTTACAACTCATTGTATTCTAAAAGATGAAAGGGACGAGAAGCAAGAACACCGCCTTACGATTACAGACCGATCAACCTTACATATGGTGCCGGCAGCTGTCATCCCATAGAAACTTGTCAAACTTTAGATACTCCTACTAATTTTTTTTTTTGCACAAGTACATTAAACGTCACAAAGTTTATATAACATTCATAGATAGATTGGATAGATTCAGATTACAGACGGTTAGGTGCAACCAATGTGCATTACAAAGTTTGCCCTAGGGATATTTTTAGCCGATTGTTTTCATAACTTACGAATTTTCATTTGGGAGGAAATTACATACTGGGTCTAAGGGACATCGCGAAGAAAACTGAAACGATAGTTACAGGGAAAATTACTGGTTTTTTTTACATGTTAGAGTGACCATCTGACGGTTTTATACCACTGTATAATCAGCTGACGATGTTTGTTTCGGCAAGATATTGGATTAACTATTATTTAATTATAAACATTCGAGGGGAAATGACGATTTTTTTACGTGATCGGAAGGATGCTGCTCGGTAACCCACCAACGGAGCCGCAGCTGACGTCCACGGGGCTTCATGATACACAACTTTCTGAAACTTTTCCGTAGTTATGGCCCGGGGGGAGCTTGGTCATGCGAAAAAGTTGCTAGCTCGCGGGTTAAACGTCAGATAGTACCTAAAAGTATTGATGTTCTCCAGTGAGAGAGTGATGAGTGAGTGACTAAATCGATGCAAGTACTTATGGTATGAAATGAATAAAATCTAAAGGTAGAAAAACTAAACATCGTGGGAATTTATAACGTTGCTGAAGGCACCTTATTCATACTATGAATATGAGCTTGCTTGTGGTATCCAGACTGATTCTGTAATGCTATGTTCACACATAAACGTGCATCAACAGCTTTTACCCCAAAAAAACTTTCTATTTACCCCCCGTATTGCAGCTTTTTAGTAGTACGGGTCACTATGCTAAGCCGCAGACGGACAGACAGACGTGGCGAAACTATGTATAGGGGTTCCTTGTTGACTACGGAACCCTAAAAAAGGGAAAAATGACCGTTTTAGTGTTCCGTACCAAAATTGGTCCAACGGAACACTTATGCGATCACTCGGAGGCTGTCCGTCTGTCACAGCCAGTTTTTTATTCTCCCTTTTCTATTTCACCGTTGAACAATGAAAAGGCACTCATCCAATCAATTTTGCCGTTGCGTCTGGGGCTCCACCGAAGAAAAGAATGACCTTAGAGAGCTCAAAAGGGCATATTATTCGACGGTGAGAAAAATATAGGATATGATATATTTTTAGTGTGTCGTTCAGACAGTGATCTCTGTAGGTACCACTATAGGACAAAATGGTGCAAATTTTTATTAATACACTAGCTTATTTCTTACTATGTTCAATTCAGTCAGATAACTGCCAGTAAACAGTACTATGAATTGACATTCATAATATCAGGTTTTTGGGAAAATATTATTACTGCATTTTGTCAACTCTTCGCGTTTCCTTTCACTATATTAAAAATGTGAAGCTAACCTGGTCTGTCAGTCTGTTACATTTTAATGATTAAACTGCTGAACGGATGAAGATACAAATTAGTATGGACAATATGAATATTTTTTGAGGCCCTAATATCCTCACATAGGATACTTTTTATTCCATTCAAGGGGTGAGAAGGGAACTGGGAGTTTCTATGGGCGTGCGATAATTAATGCTACGCCTGTGGGAAACCTAATAGCATATTTGATATTATACCAAACGTAGTTACGTTGTTTCACAAGTTTCCTTATCGAAGTCTCAGGTTTCACGTATCAAGAACTCTTGTTGCGAAGGCAATCGATATTATTCATTGTGCAGTAACAAAACCCGCCCGCCCGGGTACAGTTTTTTAAGTGGTCTACATATTCTTATTCTTAGTTTTATCCTCATGTGTGAGGGACGTGACGTCTATAATAGGTGACTATTTCGACCACTGCATTCCAGGCCGTTTGATTTTGAGCCTTTTCTATGGTTGCCTGTAGTGTGGACCCGCACTTCTTGGACTACATCTGTCCACCTCCTTGGGTGGTCGACCTCTGCTCCTTCTTCCTTAAACATACCCAGTAGTTATGCACCTTCCTAGCGTATCCGCGCTGCGTGTCTGAAGAAATTGAATACTCTTTGAGTACAAATAGTAGACAGCCTTGTTATTATCAGCATCATCATCATATCAGCCGAAGGAGGTCCATTGCTGGACATAGGCCTCCCTCAAACAGTGCCAAAGTGACCGGTCCTGCGCCACCCAGCGGGTCATTCTCTGGCACAATCAGACTGCAAAATGTTATTTTACAGCAATATCACACGTTAAAAACAAGCCAAGTGCGAGTCGGACTCGCGCATATATGGTACGGGTTCCGTAACATTATCTATAAAAAAAGTTTGTTGTATGGGAGCCCCCCTTAAATATTTATTTTATTTTGTTTTTAGTATTTGTTGTTATAGCGGCAACAGAAATACATAATTTGTGAAAATTTCAACTGTCTAGCTATCGCGGTTCTTGAGATACAGCATGAAAAAAAAACCGTTTGTTGTATGGGAGCCCAACTTAAACATTTATTTTATTTCGTTCGACCCTTGTAAAAATTTCAGTTGCAAAACGGACTCGTTATTTCTGAACTATGTCTGAAGACGTGAATCATTCGGCGTGCCCGTGTCAACGCTTTCCGAGCCCTCGGTGGACAACAAGCCCGCGTTGTGTCGTGTTGGCGTTAAAGTGCCTCCTTTTTGGCCAGATAAACCCGCACTATGGTTTGCGCAATTAGATGGTCCATTTAAGTTGTGAAACGTAACTGCCGATGCAATTAAGTACTACCACGTCATTCACTCTGGTGTGGCGGCTCTCATCAGCGTTCTCTTATGTAATTTACTTAAAGTGCTGAATGAAACCTCACATGCGATTATCGTGTAAAAGATGTACTGACCACTAAACCGCGTGATAGGTACAAAAAAATAAAAAAAGAGAAAAAAAAGGCGACCGCAAACATGCAAACTGGTGACTTGTGTCAATCCTAAGAGATACAGTTTTTATGCTTGTTATTTATTGTGGGACTGGCTTCCGCCCGCGACTTCGTCCGCGTGGACCCGGGATAAAAACTATCCTATATTTTAATCCAGGCTATAAACTATCTTCGTGCAAAATTTCATTCAAATCGGTTCAGCCGTTTAAGCGTGATTGAGTAACAAACATCCAAACATCCAAACATCTAAACTTTCGCATTTATAATATTAGTAGGATTATAAAAGTTAACAGTGAGTCTATTATGTTTTACTAGTCCAACAGAACTATAGCTATGTCTCCGTCAGTTGACGTGACAAATTGCATTGTTTGTAGTGTCCTTAAGTGTGCAGAGGGCCTTTGAAAGCACCAATATAAATGCTCCACATACCCTTTATTCCGTACCATTAGAACAATCGCAAAACTTTTAAAATGTAATAAAGTTGCAACTCTGTGTTCATACCTTGAACATACTACTTCTGCCTCTATCTCAAGTAAGTATCTCAACCGCCAAATTAGATGCATAACTGTTACTATGTATACAAACATGATATATTTTAAATCAACTTTACAAGGTATTGTTCGATTGACTTCGTTCCCGTGGCGTAGCCATGTTGACTCCAGATGCTGTAGCATGGTTGCCATTTTATCACTTAAGCATGTGCTACACGGTTTACAACCGCGGTTTCTACAACGTGACCTTGGTAGAAAAACAGCCGTTGTAAACCATATAGCCAGTGGTTGCAAACCAAATTTCGCTTGACCTTGGTTGGCAGGCGCGCTCGGCAAACCATTTGGCAGAAACGGTGATTTACAACCATGTAGCCGCTGGTTTTAAACACACGAACGACAGCAAAGACTACAATATACATACTGAGATAGACAGGCAACTCGACCAAATTGAGAAGGCATTTTATGCTTCCGTGCAAACGCCATCTGTTCCTTGGCCCCCAAAACTTTTCAACCGATAAAAAAAAGAAGGAACCTCTCAATTCGTTCGTATTTTTTTATCAGTATTTTCAATGTTTATAATAACTGTTGTGAAATAAAACATAAAAGTGAGGGATACCTCTAATTTTAGTCCTGCCTGGCATGTCACTATCATTCAATATTTCCTCGTGTATTATGTCAAATAATGTACAATTTTATGTTTATTAAAACCTGAATACTACAGGTTTTCTCATTATTTCACTCCTCATATTCATTTACGTAGCACATATCAATCTCCCTACATTAAATAAAATATTTGAATGTAACAACACTGATAATTTAGTTCGCTAGAGCATCAGCTACCTGAGACATTACCGAGTAGGTGGCAGCACCGTTTTCAAAGATTTGCAATAAGTTCTAAGTTTCCATAGCATGAACGACAGTCGCACGCCGCACGCACCGAGTGTAGACGTGTCGCGCAGGTTTAGGTTCAAAATGGCGTCGGCGAATGAACGAGAGGTGTTTACCGAACTAATTGAACTGTATAGAGACCTTCCGTGTCTGTGGGACTTAACTAGTGAGGAATATAAGGAACCTAGCCAAAAAAAATTTTTTGTTTTTGTTCATCAGTTGCACACAAAAGTGCAAAACAAACTCTGACCTTCTGAAATTTCGACAAGGAAGGGGCCATGGTGTCTCAGTAGATGTTCCGCGCACGTTTGCCCCGCACAAGCGTTTCAAACACAATGAAGTTTGGGGCCGTTGTAAACCGTGTAGACAGCAGAGCTTCTACCTCGCTTCTATCAAGGTCATGTGATAGAAACCGCGGTTGTAAACCGTGTAGCACATGCTTTATCGCTGCGGATAAGACATATTATATCCGTCACGTTCCGACAAGTATGCGAGTGCGAGTGATGGATGTCTTATCGACAACAATAAGTGATAGAACGGTAACAATGCTACGCCCACAGGGTTGCTAATATGGCGGCCATGAACCCTCAAACTATAGTGAGTGCACTCCTATTTGCGTTATGTCACAGCTGTCATCTCAGTACATACTGACGTTTATTGTACTGGGATGACAGCTCTGTCATAACGCAAAAAGGAATGCACTCACTATAAACTTATAACCCCGTGTAGCTATTGGTAATATTCTACGCCTACAGTCGAATTTTCATCGAAGATTCCGCCTCATGTTTGACTAACATTATACAATAATTTGACGTTTAAGCAAGTCTGTCAATATTATATTCCTCTGGAAAGTGTTTGACACACATACATGTACAAAAGTAGTCATATAATATAGGTACTTAGGTACCTACATTATTTCAAACCCAAAATGTATTATTATTTACTAGCGACCCGCCCCGGCTTCGCACAGGTACTATATTATACATATAAACCTTCCTCTTGAATCAGTAATTATTAAAAAAACCGCATCAAAATCCGTTGCGTAGTTAAAAGATCTAAACATACATAGGGACAGACAGCGGGAAGCGACTTTGTTTTATACTATGTGGTGATTAGGTATATGAATTGGTTGAACAATGAAAGAAAATACGTTATGGTTTATGACAAAATCGGTTTACATAGGAATTTCATACTCCAGAGCCGGACATAAAGCATTCGTCCCTTACTTGCAAGAACGTAAGTGGAGATAGATATACCTAGTCGGTCCCAAAGTTCTGTCACAAATGAAAATAATGATAAAAACAAAAGTAGCAATACATTTTTAATACATTATATACCGATTTAAAGTACATTTAATAAAGACTTAAAATTACTCAAAATTATTCAAAATTACCACCTTTGTTTTTAATACAGGCCCTTAATCGGTGCGGCCAGTCGTCTATCGCAGCACGCACCATTTTCATATCTATCTCAGTGACTGCTTTTCTTAAAGATGACTTTAGGCTCTCGAAATGTTTATGTGGTTTAGCACAGACCTTCCCCTCTAAGACCTGCCAAATTTTATAGTCCAAAGGATTAAGGTCCGGACTAGAGGAAGGCCAATCTTCGTGTCTTATAAAGTCGATTTTTTGACGGTCAAACCAGGCTTGAGTGGTCTTAGCTTTGTGTGCTGGCGCAGAATCCTGCTGGAACACAAAATTATGTCCCGAAAATAGCGTGTTGGGCAGATCTTTGACAACCTTATCCAAAACTGTCTCTTGGTATACTTTCGCAATGATTTTGACACCTTTTTCGCAAAAATGAACCTCAGTTGGCCCGTAATAAGATACACCCAACCAGACCATCACTGATGATGGATGATGCCCATGTTGCACCCGCGGAACTCTTTTTCCTGCTTCTTCAGAGCTCCTAGCGTACACTCTATCATTCTGTTTATTGTACTTCTCTTCAATATCGAAAATCTTTTCGTCTGTAAAGAGGATATCACGGTGTCGATTTTTCGCGTACCGCTTTAACAACTTCCGGGATCTTTTAAGCCTTATTGTTTTTAGACGGGCATTAAGTAAGTGCCCACGCTTTTTTTTGTATGCTCGTAGACTAAGATCTTCGTTTAAAACCTTTTTGACGGTTTTTCTACTGACACCCATCTGCAAAGCCATCAATTTCTGTTTTCGGACAGGATTTCTTGCTATGCGCGCCTTGATCGCTTTGATCACTGCTGGTGTTCGTACGGAGCGAGGCCGGCCGATTATTTTCTTGTCCTCAACACTGGAGACTTCATTGTACCTATCAATAGTACGGTACACAAACCTAAGCGTTATTTTTAAATTTTTGAGCAACTTGAAAATCGTACTTGGCGAGTGCCCACAGCGGTGCAATGCTAAAACAGCTATTCGGTTTTCTTTCTATGTCCACTCCATCGTGAGAAATTGCAACGAATGACTGTTTTTTGTTTTAAAATAATTGTCAAACATTCAAAAATGGAATGCAATAAATTTTTCTTAAAATCATCTTCTAAATTTAAAAATAATATGCCAGTGACAGAACTTTGGGACCGACTACGTAGACATACAAAACATTTATTTAACAACACGTTTTATACATAGGAACAGTGTACAAATTAGACAGGAGTAGACCAATACAATATTGTACGAGGCATTAACATTGTGTGATAATAAAAAGGCTAGACTCAGCATAATGTTGTAGTGAGAACTGAGTACCTACACTGCAACGCTGGTTTTCAGTCAGACCCTTACATATAACAAGTTTTAAACATTAGTAGATTGTTAACCGAGGGTTGAAAGTCACCCATTCGTGACGAGATATTTTGGCGCTCGAACGAAGTGAGAGCGCCAATAGTTCGAGGCTGAAATGGGTGGCTTTCCCCGAGTTAAACACTCTACTTTTCATTTCGAATTCGAGGCAATGAATTGAAAGCCAAAAACTTTAATATTAAAAGCGTTAGTGTATGGAGCATTTGGGCGGGAACTGTTGACAGATTTTAATAATGTCAGTGTGTGGACCATTTCCTGGACGCGCTTTTGAAGTGTTTATGTCGAAAACTATTTTTTATTATTGTTTGGATGAAAATTACATTAATAATTTTATTTATATACACCGTATAAGTAGTAATGAAGAATGAAAACCAACATAATTATCAACAAGCTTCAAAAATCAACACAATTTTATGGAAGTCTGGCAGCAAAGAGTAAAGTAAGTATATTGTGTGGCAGTATAGGTTTTTGTCATTGTTATTTTTTTTAATGACTAGGAAGCTGTTCTGAAGCGGTCACATTGAACTACGAAAACTTAAAAAATATCCTATCGTTTTCAAATAGCAATAATAGTTACACAATAATTAATTTATAATCAATATTTAAAAAAACGAATGATTGTCAACGATTTTCAAAATCAGTACAATTTTCTGAAACTGTGGCTGTCCAGGTTTCTGCCATTGCTTTTTTATTTTTTATTACTTTTCAGCCCTAGGGGCGACATGCCTCACTTTCAACCCGCTATTTAGATAAACAATGACCTACTTTCAGAGTATGAGAGATAAAAAACATTATGTCGGAACGGAATGAATACGTATGTAACCGGAATGTGAGTGAGATGACTGTGATTTGGAATACATTTATAATATGTGTGAATAGGTTAGGTAACAAGTAAGTATATTAAAAATAGAAAAGAAAATAACAAAAAATTTGAAATGACACGTCTATTAATAGTAGGCATCAATGATACGAGGCCAGAGGGGTAATCACTTAACGTTCTGAACGCGCGTTAGGTAGATCCAACTGTCATTTTTCCATTAAAAAAATGGACATTTGCGGGGCTAAATCGAAACTCGGAAGTTCGTATACATGCATCCCTGTCACTCGAGTAATGTAAGTGCGACGGAGATGGAAATACCCGAACTTCGACTTTCGAAGTTCGTGGAGCTTTGGATCTACCTAACGTACGTACAATGCGTTACGTGATCGACCTGCTGCAGGACTCGACCGCCCAAGGGTAGATTTTTTTTATATCTGGAGGTGTTGCCTTAACTTTTTTAAAACTGCTCAGACAATCAGTGCAAAAAGTGCGAGAGAGAACTGTCGCTCATAAACACGATCAAATGCTAATCATACAATTCTAAGACTTAAAAAAAACATGCTCATTCATTACACACATAACTATATTTGCCTTTACCAGGAGTGTCAGCTTCGGGGGCAGGGTCATTGCCAGACATAGTAAATTGTGTAGCTATTTTAGGCTAAGAACACTTGGGATCACATCAGCTTTCGAATAATAATTCGCATTCAAATCGATCTATCCGTTTGGGAGCTACGATACCAGACAGATACACACACACAGACACACAGATACACAGACACGTTAAACTTATAACACCCCTCTTTGCGTCGGGGGTTAAAAATGGGAGCCATTGCCATTATGCGGGATGGGGGCGGGATGTCGAAACGATGCCAAGCAGCCGTTTAGTTCGAACCTGCGCATACCGGGTTTTATGCAGGTGTTTGGATAGTTTGTAAGGAACTCGCATTCTATTGTTTTTTTCGTTCGCTGGTTCTATCTGTCAAACATCGGTTTTGTTTCGTAAATATTGCATGGTAGAACACGTATATCATCCAGTGCGTCATTGTGACACAGTTCACTGTAATCTAACATGTGACACGGATCACCTGGGCTGTTATTCGCTACGCGCTAAAGCAGCTCACCCCGCCGATCACCCGTCACAAAACTAGACCTCTACCTACACTTGGTTACTACGCATCGCGGTGTTAAGATATATTTGTGGGTGAGCGGTGAGGTGAGCTTAAAACAAGTTACAGAATAGGGGGGCTGCACTGGCCATCGCCACTAGCTATGCAGACAAAAGTGCCGAATGAATGGTGAAAGTGGCTTTCGACTCGGCCCGGATCGCTGTTCGGAGAATGATGTTCTTAATAGGCGCCAAGATAAACATTAGTCGGATACTTGAAAATGGCTCTTTAGACTAGCTTCTGCCCGCGACTCCGTCCGCGTGGAACTCGTTTATATCGCAGCTCCATACAAACTTTCACCCCCCTTTTCACCCCCTTAAGGGATGATTTCGGGGATAAAAACTATCCGATATCCTTCCCGGGGACTCAAACTATCTATATACCAAATTTCACCTAAATCGGTTCAGCGGTTTAAGCGTGAAGATGTAACAGACAGCCATACAGACAGACACACTTTCGTATTTATAATATTAGTATGGATAGTATGGGTAGTATGGATTAGGATAACGGCAAAATTTTGTTAGGTAAGGTTTTAGTTGTGAAAAAGTAGGTGTGTGTCGATTAAGGTTTCGGTATATATTAACAAAAAAAAAGGTAAATATGTACTGAAACCGCTGATAGAAAAGCGATGGGACGTATATATTTATGAGTAAGTTATATGCACCCATATTTTTACACTTGACTGTACTATGGATACCTACTACTAGACGTTGGTATACTTACATATAGATGAATAGCTTAAATACTTAAACACATAGAAAACCACGACCACGTACCGGAAGGTGGAGGAGCCCGCATCCTCGTCATCAGCAGATGACCTGGTAAAGGTTGCGGGAGTCCGCTGGATGCGGGTAGCGCATAACCGGTCACTTTGGCACTTTTTGGGGGAGGCCACAGAACTATATCAAGATGGAACGAACTTCGCGTGGCAAAAAGGCGATGAAACGTCTTGTTTGCTCACCGCGACTTTTGTTTACTTCAGTCCGCTCCCCACCCCGGAACTTAACGTTGTGTATGTGTTGTTTATGAATATAAACAACACATACACGACGATACACTAATACACATACGACATCATAACCAACATTATGCCTAGCTCTGTTAACTACTTATATCGATCCATACTGTTTTATGTTATAAATATATTTAGTTGTAAGTCACTTTAGAACCATTGCGATGCCCTCACAGGGTTCATGTTTGAGACTTAATGTAACATATGTCAACTATGTACCATACTGTAACAACATGATTGCAATAAATACTTGAATACTTGAACGCGAGCGACGTCAGGTTTTTAAAACAAAATGACTCGTTATTCGATAATTAATTGATTAAACAAAACTGAAAACTTCCTTAGCGGTGTTGTGCACTTTTTGTGATGTGGAAAAATTGTTAAACTCGTCACAGGTCACGTGACCGTGAGATTTGAGAGATTGAAAATTCGTAAGACGGACACGTGACCTCAGGCTCTAGTATAAGTTTTACCGAAACAAAACGTTACGATCGCGTTTGCGTTTTACCCTCAATTTGTAAGGTATTTGACAGCTAAACGCAAACGCGGCCGTGATGTTTTGTTCAGGTAAAACTTATACTATAGCATCTGATCGAAAAACTGTTACAATGTCATTGAGTTTACACTTCTGCCGGCACTCCCGGAGTGCAACCCGGTCTTTTTTATTGCACTGTATAATTTTCATCAAAACAGATTGTCTCCAACGCTAGTTTTCCATTGCGGCTTCAGTTTGACGACACAGAATTGCCGTGCGTTCAAAACCAGTACCCTTTGCCTTCTTTCTTTTGGAGTAATAAAAAATCTGTAGTTCAGGATAGTGTCACTTACTTGGCCAAAGTGAGAACAAAATATATAAATCGAAAGAGAACGGCTGTAAAACGTGCCTAATATCATTGAGGTTGGAAAGAAACAAAACTAAGACTCACTTACAGTGAAAGTGGGTGGACAAGAAGTGTTTTTGATATTAATAAGCGGTCTTTAATAATGAACTTGCAAGTTTATAATATTATAATGAAAATTCTAACGAATATCGACCCATCTTTTTGAAACAGAAGGAGGAAATTCGAATGAATGATATTAAAATACCAGATTAGACCATACTTAAGTATGGTTGAGGTTATCTAACGTAGCCGACTTTTTATAAAACTGGCATTGGAATTGGAATCTTTACTATGGACGGTAGAGTTGCTTTTTGAATTCAGCAGATCGATCACGTGACGTAGGGTAAACTCGCATTTTTTTGTGATACGCCTAATTCGGCCTAAGGTAAGGTACAGGTTTTGAAGCACGCTACCGAATAAAGTTCGGTAGCGTGCCCTAATTCACTAGCTTTATACGGTAGCGTGCTTCAAAACATATACGTAGGTACGTCATGTCTTTTTTGTATGGGCAAGTGACAGTTGAGTTGTCCTAATGTGCGTTCGAAAAGTTACGTAACCCCTCTGAACAACTTTGATGCAATGATCTGCGGCTAAACATCAAAAAAGTTTGATCTAATCTTAGAATATCAATTTTACGTTTACAACCTCGCTATTCCGTGACTGGTTTTAACCTCACCTCACCTGTCACCCATTAAATATATCATGACGCCGCGATTCTTAGTAACTAAGGGTCACTTGTCCAATGGGTATTTGCGTCTCACATTTTGCTTAAATAGCGGGTGAGACGCAATGCACATTGAACAAAGATCTTGGACAAGTGGAATACCACCCCACCCTAAGCTAATCAGGCCCGCTATTCTGTAACTTGTTTTAACCTCGCCTCGCCGTTCACTCACAAATATATCTTGTCGCCGCGATCGTATTAAGTAAGCATAATCAGAGGTCTAGTTTCGGCTGTTATTCTTTACGCCCTCATGCGCCTCATCCCACCCGTTACGCCTAACAAAACTAGACCTCTACCTACGCTTAGTTACTACGAATTGCGGAGTCGTTATATTTGTGGGTGAGCATTAAGGTGAGCTTAGAAAAAGTTGTAGAATAGCGGGGCAGAGGTCTAGTTTAATTAGGCGTGATGGGTGACGTCGCCAATCGCTTCACCAGTGCGGCCTTGGTCTTACACCGGCATTCATTCCCAATAAAATATCTTCCTCCAATAGCTCAATAAGGTTGGTGTATTGAGTAGTAGACGAAGATAATATATTCTTTCTACTCGTGTACTTTTATCTGTCATTTACATAGTCCCGAACACTAATATAAAGACATACAAAATAAGTCTGCAGAAAAGTCTATACTCTATTCCCCATAACAGTACGGCACAACCGTGCTGTTTTGTCGCCAAAACGATACGCTTAGCAGCCATACGCTTCTAAACCTACCCAGTGCTACATTGTGCCACGGCCTACTAGACACGATCGAGTAGGCCGCGACGCGACTAATCTAGAGGGCCATGCCGAAACATAAAATACATTAGGTACTACCAACTTAACAAACCACTGAATGTTTTTACTTCAAAGAAACTATTGTACTAAAGGCATTGCTGCCAACTTAAGAAACACCTTATTCTTAATACGACAGTACTGGCAAGTTGAAATTAATTAAAAATGAAGTTTACCATAGACACACATTTGTCTCAATTTTATGTTTCCCGAATTCCCGCTCATTTTATAAATTGTTGTTTGACTTTGCGGCCGTTGTGTTTGCTATAATAGTTGGTGTCTCTCAAAAGTAATAAAAATGGATGAAGATGAAAATATTGCTTCTACACCAGAAGAAATATTTGCGGCAGCCCAAGCAGTGACCGAAAATTTGTTGCCCACTAAATCTCGGCAGCTATACGACAAAGGTTATAACAAGTTTATGGCGTGGAGATTGGAACACCAAACTTCGTCGTTTTCGGAAAACGTTTTATTAGCGTATTTCCAAAGCCTAATTAGTAAATTCAAGCCGTCGTCACTGTGGGTGGAATATTCCAAACTCAAGTCCACGCTAAATATATACCACCAGATTGATATATCGAAGTATGCGAAACTATTAGCTTTATTGAAACGAAAGTGTGAAGGGTTTAAAGCAAAGAAATCGCATACATTTTCACCTGACGACTTGAAAAAATTCATTGACGAAGCACCGGATCAGGTCTATCTTTTAAGCAAGGTAAGTAATTGTTTAAAAATGTAATTATAGTGTACCTAGCCATGTTACTACTATGCTCTGTAAATTAATTCCCAATTTATAGATTTTTCTATGTATACAATGTTTGTTGTTGTTGTTGTCATTGATCGTTACACAAATTTTCTGTTTTTCTTGTTACAGGTTGCAGTAATATTTGGGATTATGGGGGCATGTCGCAGGCAGGAACTACATAACTTAAAACTAGACAATATAATCGATGCCCATGGAACACTTGTGGTTCATATCATGAACACCAAGAACAGAATTGATCGCACGTTTACAGTTACGGGAAAGTATTATGAACTATGCAAGAAATATTTAGACCTCCGCCCAAATCCATGTAACAGTCCCAACTTGTTCTTGAGATATATAAAAGGTAAGTGCATAGCACAAAATATTGGAATAAACACCTTCGGCCTGATGGGCAAAACTGTTGCAGCTTATCTTAATCTTCCAAACCCGGAGTTATTTACGGGGCATTGCTTCCGAAGAACATCGGCAACATTATTAGTGGATGCAGGCGGCGATATTACTGCCTTGAAAAGACATGGTGGATGGAAGTCTACAACCGTGGCTGAAAGTTACATTGACAACTCCATAAACAGTAGAAAGAAGGTCTCCAATCTACTGATGACATCAATAGAAAAAACAGAAACATTTATACCAGAAACAGAAGCACAGAATAATATTTCACCAACTTTTACGCCTCAAACTGAACCACAATGCAATATCCTTCCAACTACTGTACCAGAAACGCAGCCAATTTCAAGTCCAACTTTATCACAAATAATCCAGCAAAACTCTGATATACATATTAATACCGCAGCATCGACCAGCATTCCAACCATAACCATATCTCACAATAGTATTCAAAATTTACATCTACATTTTCATAAATAAAAATTTTCATTGTTTAATTTTGCATTTTATTTCGTAGTAGCTACTCGTAGAAAAAGTTTTGTATGCAACGTTATATAACTAAGTCAAAAAACGCTCGTGGCGTCTTTCTTTACGTAACACACGCCACTCGCCTTTTTTGACCTCACTTATACAACTGTTGCATAAAATACTATAATACATACAAAATAAAGCGTCAATAACTGGCCACTTTAACTACTCAGTTACTAGCTATTTTACACGACTGTCCAACGAATACGAGTGTATTATAGGGTAGTTGCGTCCTGTTATAAAAGATAGCCTAGTGTTGGCTAAATGCATAGTAAACCATCAAATTATTGTAATAAAGTAGGTATAAACTATAAAATATAATTAAAATCATAACTTTTTTTATTATCCAAGAGTAAATTAAAAGCTACCAATAGAATGCTTACGCTTTTATGGAAACAAAATATTATGACCACTATGGACCGAAACGCAGTATTTCGAGACCGAAACAGCAATTTACTTGACTTTTCATACAACGATTACCTAATACAAATTGCTAAGTGTGACGTCATAATTTTACGCCAATTAGTATGAAGCATCTTGGCTGCCGCGCCAGCGAGGTCCGTTTATAGGGTTCCGTAGTCAGCAAGGAACCCTTAGAGCGGCTTCACATTATCTGACACGATAACGGGTGTCGAACGCCGATAGCCGATTTCCGGTAGTCCACGGGCGTCCGATGGCCGCGCCAACATATCGGTGTCCGCTCCGATGCTACACACTTCCTACATTTTATAGTTGAGATTTTCTGAACTGGACTGATCTTCTTATCTTCAGAACAATAGCATTTAAGTCTAACAATACGACTGTGTGGTCGGACGCGTGCCATTTTTTGCAAGAAAAAGGTTAGCGCCACATAAAATGTTCATTGTACAATGAACTCTATCGTCTTATTCAATAGATTCAAAATGGACTAAAAGATAAAGAAACCCGCTCCCAGCAACCCAGGTGCAAGGCGCTGTGTGTGGTATTTTATCTAGTAGCTAATTTGAAATCTATTGTAAAAGAAAATAGGGTTCATTATTCAATGAACATTTTACGTGGCGGTAACATTTTTTGCAAAATTGGCATGCGCTGACCGCAAACAAAGGCTATTCATGAGCTCAGTACAATGGCCATTCATGAGCTCAGTTCAAATAATCTAAACTATACTTGCTCCAATATCGTATCGACGTCCGACACCGAAGCAACGTGAACATTTAGAAAATTTTAACTTTCACTACTTTGTTATTGTCTTGTGGGAATAAAATGCTCATAAATTAAACATTGTGCTACTTATTATGGATGATTCACGGTATATACACCGTGCGTGTCTGACTCAAGCACCGACCGGCACTCGAGGGATGATCACGTAACGTTTTGAACGTAAGTACTTAAGGACATATCAACTGTAATTTTTCCATATTAAAACTGACATTTAGGTGTCTACCCGACGCGCGTACAATGCGTTACTTGATCGGCAGGTCACCGAATTTCGCCATACATTCGCCCGTGCAACTGGCCCACAAACTTTACATTCGTCACTTTCGCCTAGAAAACTAGCTAGTTGTCAGTCAGCTGACTTTGATGAACGCTTTATTAAGTCGGGTTATATGTACCTGTCGGTCCGGAAAACTTTTAGATCGTCAGCTTAATAATTTTTCCGCCAACTACACACAATTTTGGTTTTGCATGAGTAAGTCGAATCTAATTATAATTTTTGAAATAGAGCTGAGGAAAGTACTCTTTGAGAGAGTGTTACCTTGGTGTCATTATACCATAGAAATAATTATCTTAAAACGAACGAAAAATTTGTATATCTCCTCTACTCCTCTACAAATTTTTATGCGCTATCGATTTATACTCCGGTCGTTCCTTACAATGAAAAAAATAGCTTGACCCCCTATTACCCCCAAAACTACCGCCTTTGTGTGGTATCAATCTTTCTGACTTTATCTATGTGATAAGCCTTTGTATAGACGACATTTCAGCTTCCTATGTCGATTGGTATTTGAGAAAACTGGCTGTGACAGACAGACATACTGAGTGATCGCAGTGTTCCGTTGGACCAATTTTGGTACGGAACACTAAAAAGGCAAAAATAAAATTAAAACCGCACGTTATTTGGATTGTATATAGATACATATACAGATACATACTACATGTATACAAAGTATGATACATGTAGTTGATGCAAACCAAATGGCAATTTAAGAAAAAATGGCAAAAATATTGTAGTTCAAAAATATTGTTAAACCTATAGATAGAGGGATAGAGTAGTACCGATTAAATTGTATACACACTCCCTACCCTCTCGGGGGAGAGCTTCGGACTCGTCGTACCTCATCACTTCAAAAAGAGTCCCAGAAGACTGTTTTTTCTGTTTATAAAAACCGTAATTGTTACACGAAAAATGTGTCAAGTAGAACTGAACCTTGATAAATTTACCATCAACTTCGAGTTTGTCGACCTAATTTGAAGTTAAGTATATACATATGAGAAAATGGCAGAAGGCCCCATATTTAGAACAATATATTATGTATTATTTCAGTCGCAATTTTTTTAACAAACGGTAGTGAGATAAAATAAAAATTGTAATGAGAATTTTATGAATGGTAAGTATATAACTGGTGTAAATATGGTAATACGGTAATGAGCTTCGATAGATAATGCCATAAGAAATTTAAAATGGTAATTAGGGTGTATATATCAATGGTATATAGGACGGATGAATGGTAAGTATAACATAATAATATACCAAAATTAATCATATGTTTTATTGAATAAGTTATCAATTCAGTTGTTTAATACCTCTCTTTTGTATTTGCTTTTTCTGGTAATGTTTCTTAAAATAGTCTCTCCATTTTTTTCTTTGAAATTTTTTAGATGTTGATGTTAATTCTGCTGCGGATAAAAAAATAATTTGTTCCTTTCTTTTCCTATATCTTTGTTTTTCCCTGGTTTTTCTAAGGCGTATAATACATATTTGGGGACAATATTACTCAAATCGACCTAGTCCCAAATTAAGCAAATCTAAACTAATGATAAGGAATAAGTTTCATTTTATTTTAATTCGTTAGATATTTGCTGAATTCATGTTTGATTTATGAATGAATCTTATGATGAACACACATACACACTGCAACGTGAAAAATAAAACATACTACGTGGCGGTAATTATGCAAAATCAAAAAACACTGTAAACTGTTCATCGTAATAAAAAGGAATGATTACGAACGATCAAGATTCGCTCAGCTGTCTCGCAATTGTACTTCCTGCTTTTTATTTATTTAGCGTATTTATTATGTTTGATATTGATTAATTATTTATCACTCAACAAAACTGCATACTAATTACCATTTTAAATTCCTCATTACCGTTCGTTAAATGAAACGGTAAAAAATGGTAATTATCTAAACGGTAATTAGATATTTGACATTTTGTTATTATTGCGTATCAATGAAAATACCCAGCAACACACAAATTATTCTAATGTAAAAACAACCCAATGATATGCAGTTTAAATTATGAAATCGTCTAAATATTGTAACAGAATTACCTGAAATACTTCAAATGGTGGGTAGAAAAAAATCGCGACAAACGAATTTCCGGACGGTATGTAGGTACGTAATTGGCGCCAAATCATTCCGAAACACGTGCGTCATACTCGGATCGCTTATACGGACTGAGCTCGATCGCTGTGTCGGGAGTTAGCATCGATATATGCCGTTGTTATTCTTTTATAGTTTCGTTCAGATCAACCAATGGTAATTGAGACATTTTTCAACCCTACAGCAAATAGTCTAAAAGTATATTCTTTAAGATGTTTTATTAATATGTTTATAAAAACCACTAACGCTGTATCCAAAAGCCTAAAAAAAAACACAAGATTCAGCGCATACAATTTAATTGCATGAACAAACATCGTTCAATTCTGGGTTTTGGGACACGACTGGTAATGAGATTTGACGATCGTTTTCATGAAATTATCATATTAATATTGGAAATATATACATAAACTGTATAGCACCGTATAGTACACGAAGTGTTTATTGGCTAAAAACAAACATAACTGGGGCCGTAGACAAGGTTACAATCGACAAGCGCTAACGCCAATAGAAAATAATAAAATGTAGGGGAATGACAGATGCCGACGAAACACTTTTCGTTAACATCTGTCATTCCCATACATTTTATTAGTTTTCTATTGGCGTAATGCTTGTCGATTGTAACGTTGTCTAGGCCTCTGAGATGTATGCCTGTTTTTATAGTTCTTTATCGCGGGCCGCGCAATATGTACGTTTTCAAATATTTACCCACTCATGGCAGTCTGTCACGAAAAGTCAAAGGGCATTGAGTGTGCTACTATTGTTCTACTTTATTCCCTAAAGGTATAATGTAGCAGACATTCCTAGTAGAAGGGCGTGGAGATATAAAAAATGGAAAAGTGGGAGAGAGTAACACTACACTACCTACACCAAACGAAAAGTCATAATTTATAGATAAGTAATTTGCAAAAAAAGTAACGAGAAACATGATTTTTATATTTCTAAATATTAAAAACTCTGTTTAAAAATCTGCAAGTAAATCCATAATATTATAAAAAAGAACATCTCGTTAGCAGCGAAGATAGTAACAGCGCCTTAAGATTCCATCACAAATGGCTGTTCGTGTCAAATGTTGCTCCGACTTCCACGGCAGGTGTTACTCGTCATAACTCATAGTAAGCTAAGTTTCCCGTTTTAACCATCACGTTCGTTAAAACTCAAACATGCAATGAAATATTTACGTTACGTTCGTTAATTTAGGCTACGAAGTATCGCGTTTCAGGTGCGGCGAAAAGATAGAACTATAATGGAATTTCATATAAAATTGGAGGCCTAGGCATAGTGATTGTCTTTTGTTTCATCTTCAATTGGTAAAACAACATCATAGCTCTCAGCCATTAAAAAAGTCTTATGTTACTTTTTAATTTCATTGCGTGTTTGAGAAAGGCACTATTTTTTAATTATCATCAATATTAATTGTTTAAAAACATAACAAAAACACTACCTATAACTGCGATGTGTTACACAAACTGTCGTGGTGTCAGGTAACCAACCGCGAATACGTCGGAACTTGACTCCCTTCGGCCAAAATTCTTCCGAAGTAAAGGTCGTTAGATAGTCTGTTGGAACTCTCACCACAAAGGAATCAAAATTCACGTTATGGCGAGCTGCCAACCTCACGACCCTCAGGATGAATCCGGTCTTCACGCGCACATACTCTACAACTTCCTCTGCCTTCGTACTGTAGTGCAGCAGGGACACGAAGGTACACTGTACGTCGTACAGCTGCATCGATGGCTTAGAGCATTCAACCAACCGGAGCCGCCATTGACAGGCGTTCCCCTCTGCCGAAAATATATGACCAGTGGTCATACACATTGTATGGACTGACGTTTATCTGACGTAGCTATTTTGACCTTACGTATACATTTGACGTTCCCCTCCCCCGCAAAAATCGGCAGACTTTTTATGTATAGAAAATGACACATGGCCGCTCCTGTTGGTTGAATGCTCTAAGGTCGATGGTGTAGCAGGACGCAACAGGTGATACCAATATAAATACCTCGGCCGGAACTAGGGATTCCGAGCATCGTATCCCTATCCGGCCTCGCTACGCTTGTCTATATATATATCTACTTGACCGGGAATCCCTATTTTCCCGGCCTCTGCAGTAATGTACACCCTATCAGCAGGTCGAATTGAAACTTTGCAAGTATGTTCAATAGATTGACGACTGACGCCGTTAGGAACAAAACGGAGTAATTATTTGTCATTTACTTAAATTTTCCCAAACAAAGCATTTCCAATAAGTTTTTTGCTAAACCCGACTCATGAATAAGGCATGAATAAGCTTTTTATTGAAGCCATTGTACTCTGTGAGCGAATATATAGTCCACAAACCTGAAATTTAGTAAATAATACTTTGTGACATTAGCATTTGACGATCCAATGTCGGGGCATATTCGTGACAATATGATTATTTTGCTCTTAAATTTAAAATGTAGGTACCTGTTATTACATATACAAATAATTGTATTAACATAAATGGGTCAATTTTCAAACGAGCTGTTTTTGCTGTCCCACGGCTATAATTTCAAGTCAGTTTAATATGGAGTATTGATACATATATATTTGTATTCCGTGTATTATATTGTACTTAAAATATATATAACAATACCTTAAATATTAATAGATTCTGAAAAAAAAATTGTTGATATCGTAAAACGGCGAAATCTACCGCTTTTTCGCGTGTCCCACTTGCGGTTTTGCTCAAACAAAAATTCATAACTATAGATTTCGGCAACGTGTAAATAAACAACTTGTACTGTTATAAAGAAGATTTATTAGCGTATTCATTAAAGTATCTTGCAAAATTAATGCGCGTATAATTAAAACCAGTGAAGTGTTTTAGTAGTTGTCCCACGCCCGACCCATTTATTAGGACTCAAGCTCAAAACCCTTAAAATCTGGTTTTCTATTGTCCCACCCCTACATTTACTTTACGATACGATAGATAGGTTAGTTGGGCTTCAACCACCAACGGGAGAAGAGGGAGCGCCAGTATTTTTGACGGAGGAAACAGGTTTTCTTTATACGAAGTATTTTGGTACGGCTATGACGACATTTGTATGGGCGTTTATTTATTAATATACGATTGAAATAAAAATGTGTCTTTCATAACAAAGGTTAGCAATATGGAGTAAGAGTTTCGTGTTTAACTAATCAGTGAATTCAATTAATAGTGTACGAAGGACAGCCAAAAAACATCCATGTTGACATTTGTATGGCGACATTTGTACGGCTTTTTTGGCCGTACAAATGTCAAACGTGGCATACAAATGTCGATTTAAAACAAAGTGTAAGTAAAGCACGAAATTAATGGAAATTGGAAAGGATTAAACTGGCCTCGATTTAGGCACTGGTTCCGTGACACATTTGTTGTTTGCTACCTTACCTACTTACTACTTTTTAGAGTTCCGTACCCAAAGGGTAAAAACTACGGGACCCTATTACTAAGATTCCGCTATCCGTCCGTCTGTTCGTGTGTTTGTCTGTCCGTCCGTCTGTTCGTGTGTTTGTCTGTCTGTCCGTCTGTCACCAAGCTGTATCTCATGAACCGTGATAGTTAGACTGTTGACATTGTCACAGATGATGTATTTCTGTTACCGCTATAACAGCAAATACTAAAAAACAGAATAAAATAGATATTTAAGGGCTCCCATACAACAAACGTGATTTTTTGCCGTTTTTGTAGATAATGGTACGAAACCCTTCGTGCGCGAGTCCGACTCGCACTTGGCCGGTTCTTTGCTGTCATTTTGCTACCTTCTCTTAGGCAGAATGAAATAATCTGTTTTCTAAGTGATTTTTAATATTTTGGAATATAACCACAGAATAAGTAATAATACAAATATAACGATCATCATAAACCATAAACCGGAGATACTATATCGAAATAGTGAGTTTTTTAGTATGGTACAAATATTTAAAGTTTTTCAACAATTGTATGGCAAAATCGACATTTTGATGTCACTCACCGACATTTGTATGCCGCTATCGACATTTGTATGGCAGAATCGACATTTGTATGGCGCTGACGACATTGGTATGGCACGGTGTTTTTAAAGCATCAATATCTAGCTAACCATTAGAAGCAGAGAGGTGCCTCGTGCACCATATTTTTTCTTTTTAAAAGCCCTACCTCACGTTGTCGGTACGAATTTGATATTCCAAAAAAATAAAAAAACCATACAAATGTCGAAAAACGGCCTCTTCAAAAATTGACCCAAATATGTCTATTTGGTTTTTGACGATTGTAATAATGACTTTATGTGAATTGGCATGTAATGAAATTGACATAATAATTTAATTTACATTGTTATATTATTATGAAATTAATAAATCTTAAGCTGAATTATGGCACAAGATAATAATTAAAAATCACTTTTGTCTATTATTCTGTCGAGGTATGCTCCAGTGTTTTTGTGCATACATTAAAAACAAATTTTATATAATATACACAAGACCCGTGTGTTGTCGGATTGGTGAAGAGAATTATGTATTGTCTTGGCTGAAAGTGCAATAGATGAACTCGTATCTTCTAGATTCATCTTTCAATCTTTTATGTAAATTTTAGCCTCTACCAACAATTACTATTGTATAGATCGTGGTTCTGTGAGCTGGTAGACCTCGCTAGTCCGGCTTTTTTTTAATACTAAAATTGAATCGACAAAAAACTCCATATAAAATTATTAAACCTGCTCACAAAATTTCACGAGCATCGGTTGAGAAATGCGACCTGTAGACGAAAAAAGCCGGACATCCGGACAGACATACGACAGCATTTTTGCCCAAGCTGATATAGGGAACTTCGTTCGCTGCGATTGCTCGTTTCATAAGATGCTGTTTAACACGTTCACAGACAGTACGTCGAGAGACGTAAACTAAAACCCTCGTAATATGGCATTACGTCTGTAGACGGGAATTTAATTTTCATTAAAAGTGGCGCTCCGTCCACAGCCGAATATTTATCATAGTATTTATAGGGAGTTTATGACTGTGCCGTTTTTGGCTGTAACACAAACCCGCCAGTGCCACAGCAAGCACTCATACTGGTGCACACAAGTTACCTCCATCACGCACACATTGACAGACCGCGTGTTGCGGCACTACGTCTGTAGCCGGACGATTCGCATACAAATATTCTGTTCGTTTCGCCTGTGGCCGTTAGTACCGTAACACAGGTCTTAGTATTCGTTTGACATGAATACCCGTCTACAGGCGGTTACGTCTCTGGCCGCTACTGCCGCAACACAAACATGTAATGCCATTTTGTATGGCGAATTTCTGTGTCGTATCACAAAAAATCGAGATGGTCCTGTGTCCGTGAACGTGTTAAAAATAATGTAAAGTAGAACGGAAAATAAATGAGTGCAATAGACTTGAAACTAATAAATAAAATAGCGTGATTAAGGGTGGGTTGCATTAAACCGTCTGTAATAGTAAGCGGTGTTCGTTGAAATCTGAATGTATGAAAAGTTTGTCAGCTTTCTATGGACTGGCAGCTGTCGGCGCCATATTTGACGTTGATCTGCCTGTAATTGTAAATTGATGCAACCTCCTCTTAGGCGCTTACCTGTCATGTCGTATATAATACTTTTAAAATAAGTTATGCAATAAAAATCAGGTAACCCGAATTAATAAGACTTTTTCACGTTCAGTGGGCGTAGCATGGTTGCCATTTTATCACTTATCGTTGTGCTAAAGACGCCCATCACGCTCTGACATGTATGCGAGTGCGAGAGTGACGGATGCCTTGCTTAAAACGTCCCCAGTAATAATTTATCGATATCGATTAATTGACTACTTACTATGTTACATCCTTGTCGTCCTCGTTATGGGGTCTATGTTGGTATGGCATATTTAAAAGGGACCACATGTCAATGTCGTAATAGTAATGTCAATGACAACCAAGACCTACTATGAAGTTCCGTCTCGTAGAAAGCAGGGCCTAAGGGATTACATCACCACACTTTACAGGGCAATAATAGTTAAAGATGACGCGTGCAGCTGTCATCTCATAGGAATGGTCAAAATTTCACTGTTCAAATTTTATCAGACGTAACTTTTTTACGATTACCGACAGTTTTAAATAATCGACGACCTAGTAATAAAATAATATTTTTCAACCTTGTTAATACTTTTAAATATTCATAGCTTATTTATCCCATTTTCCTTCTTGACGCGAAATGGTAATTTTAGCAATAAACAATCGTGACAAACAAGCATTGAATACAAGGCGAAGATAGAACAACACGGAAACAAACAGTATTTACCTGTGCTGTGATGGAGCAATCGTCTCAATTGTTATAACAGACATGGAGGTGGAGAAAACGGGGTGTCGATTTCAGACAAATACATGTCTCGATGTTTCTTTCGCCTCCACGCACGCTCTGTACTTGGGGCTGTCTGTGATACCCAGGTTATAGAGGTGTCTGTTCAGGGTGTTATGTCCTGTTATTATTATTATTATCTTGCGTAGTTGTCAATGTTTCCTAAGTAGTATGTTTGAGAGCTTGTAGTCGCGCTTTAGCAGAATCTTCTTGGTCTGTCGTCATGTGTCTATCTCCTCACGGTGTTTCTGATATTTACTTTTAGGGTGCGTCCCACTAGATATAACAACAATATATATAATTTCATATTAATAATGTTCACAAGATATAATGAACGTTAGCTATAACAACAAAAACAATACTTTTATAAGGAATAACGATCAATTGACATAATATTCATATTATATAACGTTATTTTCTATAATACTCAAATAGACTAATTTCATTTCGTATAACATACATAACGTATAACGATCATAAGTTCATAACACACAGTATATTTTCGTATGAGGATTATAATACAGAAAATTAGCTTTGGGCAGCTAGAAAAAGGGCGGAGGGGGGGGGGCGGTGCCAATCACAAAAGGGGCTCGGGAGGCGAAGTCCCCCGCAGTAAAAAAACAAAAAATAATCTTAACAATGGTATTATTCATAGGTTAGGTTAGGGTTATCTTGTGTCCCTTAGAGCGGAAATAGGACACCCCGCGAACCGAGGTGACGTCGACACGCTGGCGGTTAGGTTAGGCTAAAATAATTGGCGTTTGATTTCAAAAAATATTTAATTTCAATCTTTTCCTTAGGTTCTTCCTTATTCTTCCTTAGGTGTTATGAATATTATACGCTTTAATCGATATATCAATTGATATTATATCTAAAGTACGTTTTGCTTTATGAAAATATATATTTTGACATTATAACTTTCGTTCATTATGTGCAATGAACGTTATACTAAACAAGCTTATACACAGTGAGCGTATATATTATGACCGTTATATGATAACTTGTTAGGTATACCTCGTATTACTTACCCGTAGTTTTATGGTAGGTGGTATTATAATGATGGTATTTTTTGGCCAAAGTAATGAAACAAAAGTCTCCTGCAACAACCATAAAAATTATTCGCTGACATCTTTGCATCATTCCAGTTTACACTATACTTTCACCGAGCCTTAATATTAAATCACATTCTATTAAGTGGTTTAGGTGTGTGGCCCTATTTACATCATGCCTACTACGCTGTTGAGTTCGCTTGGCTCTGTTCCCGGCTCACACAGTTTTGCGCCTATGTCATCCAAGGCAGACTTTTACAAAGATTCAGCGACAATCATCGGGAAGTAACTAAACGTCTCATACCTGCTTGTACATCCAACCTGTACCCTGACGACGGTAGCACCCGACCTGTGCTGCCGAATCCGCATTATGCGCTACGGTGGTCCGACGCATTCGTATTCGGTTCGTACGCCGATCTTTTTGAGCCTTTTCTGGCCAGGGCCTATAGACAAGGTTACAATCGACAAGCGCTAACGCCAATAGAAAACTAAAAAAATGTATGAGAATGACAGATGTTAACGAAAAGTGCTTCGTCGGCATCTGTCATTCCCCTACATTTTATTGGTTTTCTATTGGCGTTAGCGCTTGTCGATTGTAACCTTGTCTACGGCCCCAGTAGACAAGGTTACAATCGACAAGCGCTAACGCCAATAGAAAATTAATGAAATATATGGGAATGACAGATGTTAACAAAAAGTGTTTCGTCGGCATCTGTCATTCCCCTACATTTTATTAATTTCTATTGGCGTTAGCGCTTGTCGATTGTAACCTGTCTACGGCCCCAGGTCATCCGGCTGCATCGTTCCCTTTGAGCCAGTGTGAGAAGATTATACTTTAATTATTCCAAACACATACTATCTATATTGTGCAGGTTTATACTCGAAACTCACCAGACCACGTCAAACAAGTGGAAATCTAATCGAAATGCGAAATATTTCTTTCAAATTGACCCTCAGTTCACGGATTACGACCAAGGTCAGCCAGAACAAAAACTTTTGACCGTAATTGTAAATGTTGTATTGCAATGATTTGAATGAATGAGGTTGCAAGCCCATTTTCCAGAACTCACTTCAGCCCTATTCTCATAAAACATTCACGGAAAAAAGGGGCTGGAGCTATTCTAACCCAACACAACACTGAGAATGGTGCAGATGTGGCCAATACCATAATACCTACACTATAGTGACTCTACTAGGGGACAACTACTAACGGCATATACCTTCCTACCATAAAATTAGACTGGTATCAAAAACTTGCAACTAAGACTTTTAAAAAAAATCGACAAACAATCGATGTGATTGAACCTGCTCACAAAATTTCACTAGAATCGCTTTAGAAATGCGACCAGCACGGCTTTCACGCGACGGCGCGCGAGCTCTCTCGATTTTTCTCGCTGTAGAGAAGAACATCGGAACAACCAGACATCTGGACATACGAAACAAGTTTGGCCCAAGCTGAACAGAGAACTTCGTTTGCATCGCTCACTCGTTCAAATACATAGCGATGCCCTTACACAGACTTATTGTAAACTTATTGTGTCAACCATAGTTGAGTTGCATACCTGCTACATGTAGCAGAGGCTATTCATAACAACGTGAACGCAAAAAAAAAATACTTGCATACTTTAAATACGTAATACAAAGTGTAAAGAGTTATTCAAAACAGTTTCCAGTATGTCAGTGTTTATTCAATGTTTATTCCCTTCAGTTTTAAATTAAGTCCTAACATTGTAGGCGCCTTCGTACGTTACTGTAAGCCTATAAATGAAATGTGTAAGAAATAATCATTAAATAAAACCTAGATAACCTGAGACTAGCATCATTATATTCACGTCGGTTATTTAGCTCGAAATTATTCTTAATGAGAGAAACGTTTATCCGCAACTATAAAAAACGTACGTCCTTGATGACACGCCTCCATTCAAAATGAAATTGTAGCTGGTGCTGTTAAGATAAACATCAGCTTGGCATTGTGCTGTGTGACTAAATGGACAACGCAAGCTTCTAAAAAAAGAATAGAGTCGATGAAATTCTGGCACAGTTATGCCCTTCTAGTCAGACAGTAGGGCAATCAAGCTGCAAGTTGATTTCATAGTATTTATTTCAAGTTTAGTTTTACGTTGGTTGTACTAGGACCCGCACTTACTACACGCGCTTGAGTGATTTGTGAAAGATTTGAAATGGTTCGTTTTTTTATTTTCTATTGTGATACTTACTAAGGTTAGCTTCTTAGTAAATTAATAAGAATAATAAAGACAATGAATCAACTGTTTAGTGTCCTCCCCGTTTCTACTAAGATTACAAGAAAATGTAATTTCTGCTGTTGTTATTTGTTGTTGCATTCCTTTCACAAGGAATTATAGTGTGAAACTACATGAAAACTGTATAAAAAATGTTCATTAGCCCTTAGCAGATGTAAAATGTCCCCGGATTTGTATGAAAATAGTACTTTGACCGCTGGAAAACCATGTTTTCTGCTAAAATACGTTTTTTGCAAGATGCAACATAAATATTCAAAAGCTAGCTATAAGAACTTATAGATTTTATCAAATACAAATGTTGTGGTAACTGATGATGAAGAAGAAACTAAAGGACATTAAAAAGTTGATTGACCCAAATACGGAGAAAACGGATATGATATAATTTTATCAGATATGAGCCCTAGCTAGATCTTTTCGCCCCCATAAACAAATGCATTGCATTTTTTTAATCGTTATTGCAGTTTTAGACAACGTGATTACAAATATATTGCCCGCTTAGTAGTATAGGATAAGCCCGTGGCCGTGGGTTCAATTCACGGCAGAAACAGATAAGTTATATCTGACTTGAACTGCAAAATTAATTGTACTTTGAAAAGCATTTAGCAATCTTATGTCAATGACATAAAGAAGTGAACAGGGTATAACTTTTTAACGTTATCTGCATTTATGCTTAAGGCTGGCTGTGTAGGATAGTGTGTGCTTGCAATTGTTCATGCAATCGACAACAATTGATTCAGTGTGTTAACACCCTTAAATTGTGTTATGTTTTAAAATTTAAAAAAGAATCACTCATACACTTTATAGTTGCGTCAATAATTCGACATGGGCAATCTTGGCAAAAGTTCAGATAACTTAACCAACGGTCAAAAAAAAATGTTATCATGAACACATGCGTACTACGAAGGGTTCGTTAAGCAAAAAAATATAATCCTATCATATAAAAATTTGAGATTTTAACTGCTGAAGATTCATTGGCCTGTTCGCATAGACTCGTCCCTTTAGATAGCCCCACAGAACAAAAGTCAGAAGCTGTTAAATCAGGCGCTCTTGCAATAAATAAGCAATCTTCAATCAATGTCAGCGTTTCTCGAAATTAATCGACCGGGAAACGTTCTTTTTAATGTTTCTATTAGAATCGTGCCGCGTGACACGTGGCGCCGTCTTGTTGTACCAATCTCCATTCACTGTAACAGCAGCACCCATAGCATCTTCAAAGAAATAAGACCCAATTACCCCTCCTGACCAAATTCCACACCAGTTACTCGACGACGATGCATTGGTCGTTCGTGGATCAAACAAGGTTTTTCATCTCTCCAATAGCGTGAATTTTATTTATTAATTAATCCGCGGAGGTCGAAATGAGCTTCGTCACTCATAATGATTTTTTGGTGAAAATCTGGGTCTCTTTCCAGCTTGGTTAGCATGACACTACAGTAATCACGACGGGGCATTCTTGGTCTCGAGGCTGAAGTTCTTGAGTTATATGTAGAATCAAACTTCTTTCTTCAAAATCGTCTGTAGAGAAGTCCTCTTAATTCCGACTTGTTGAGAACGCCGCCGTGTAGACAATATGGGTTCTTCGGGTACACTTTGACGAAAAATTTGGATAATCTGCTCTGTACGAGTCCTTCTGACACGATGAGGAATTTCTGTATCTGTTACAATGCCATATTGCTCAAATTTATTCACTAAACGACCTTTTGTTATCCACGAAGGTAAGTGAATTCTACCAAAAACTGGCTGCAATTTTCTTAGAGTTTCCGCAATACAATGATGAGTTTGAGCCCATATTTACAAACACCTTACAAATTAATCTACAATATCAATAAACAAAACTCAATTAATACAATAACACGTTAAGACGGAACCCGCAGTGCATTTTCTCGGTATGGCATATAATATTACTTTTCTCAAAAATGCCCCGCAGTGTACATTACTCCTTTACTCGTTACATATTGCAAGGTAAAAGGTAAAGTGTATGGTCAGATCGAAATAAAAAAATAAAAAACATTCCAGGCCGTCTGGAATGTTACATATAATAGCACATTACTACAGAGGCCGGGAAGTAAGGGGTTGCCGGCCGAGTGCATATAGACCGAGCGTAGCGTATGGCCGAACGCCGTGATGCGGTGCCACAAATTGTGGAATACAAATTAAAAAAATACGGATCTCTCGTCTCACTGCACCCGAAGCGTGACTCTTCAAAGCCCATTATAAAGAACACAACGTCAATTTTTCATTGCATGTTTGAGAAAATTCCTTTGATTGAGTACCAAACTTTTTAAAGACAGACTTTTTACACGTTGCAACAAAAATAATAACGCTTGATTTCAGTTTATTATATTTTTTTCCCCCATTTTTGAGAAAAGCGCTATTTATTAATCTCAGCCGGTGGCAATTGCAGGCTTTGTATTATAATTAAACGGCAAGCTCGTCCGTTTAAACAAATACTCAGCCTGCAATTGCCTCCTTCCTGGCCAGGGCAATACTGTACTATTGTATCCCAGAAATAATCCCATGTACCTAATGTAATGTAAGGGACATGAGTGTCTATGAAAGTGCGATGATTATAGTGCTAAGGTAAAAGTGCGAGTACTCGGCGCTGTACTAGTATACGGCATGTGCACTCCATGTCAAACTGACATGGCTTAAATTCGAATTAACAACAATTCTCTTAGTTCGAATTTAACCCATATTCCTTTGACATAGAGTGCCCATGCTATATACTAGTACAGCGTCGAGCACTCGGACGTTTACCTTACGCCTATAAAAATAGAATAAAAACGGTCCCCCAAGCTGATTATCGAGTAATACGCGGACGAAGTCGCAGGCAAAAGGTATTTTGAAGTATATATTATTATTATGCTGTTAGCTATGTCCGAAGATCTCCACATTGAAATCGATGACGCACTGGTTTTGGAGTGTACTGTCGCGGTTTTCCAGTGGGACACAGCGGGGTTTAAAAAAAAGTGTGACGTGTGTTTCATGGGTCGGCCCGGACGTGCGTGGAGCGGACCTCAGGGCTGTTATTCGCTAAGCGTTAATGCGGCTCACCCCGCCGTTCACCCGTCACGAAACTAGACCTCTACCTACGCTTGGTTACTACGCATCGCGGTGTCAAGATATATTTGTGGGTGAGCGTTGAGGTGAGCTTAAAACAAGTTACAGAATAGGGGGGCAGTCGTCTGCATATTAGGCTACATTTAGCGCTTACGCATGGATGAAAAATTAAAGAAGAGCCGCTGACAATGTACCGCATACAAACGAGCGGTGTTTACACTGTTTACTAAACATGGCATCAATTGTCATTTTCCCATACAAAAAAATACATTAAGATGACGCAATCGACCGGCTGATGTCCTTGACACTTAAGGCTGGGTTCACACGGCATTGTCCTGCAAGTTTTCTGCACGTATTCGGTTTGCTTGACAAGTCCGGTGAGTGTTTGTTTAATCGTATAAACGACATTTTGTATGTGCCACTTTGTATACGTTAAGATGTATACTGAAAAAAAACGTGCAGGACAATGCCGTGTGAACGAAACCTTATACTTGGCATTTTGTTAACAGTTAAAACGTGCCAAAAACGTGTCGAGCAGTGATAATAAGTATTCCTAATCAGTTTAAAGCCACGCTTCAAACATTGTAATATTATGTAAAATAGGAACAAACACGTGTACTTATATGTGTTTTTTATATTTAGACGGTTGCATAAGGCTTGCCTGATTCAGGCACCCGTAGCCTAGGAACGCTTACTACTCACGACGAATCACGACTATTTTGCGACTTTTACCGCGACTTAGTGGTAAAACCTAAAATTTATGAACTGAACGGTGTCAAAAGTTCGAAATGAACGATGATTAAAAAGTATTTCGGACCATTAGCAGTTGGTAAAACCTGGGTTTTACCGGTAAATCCTAGGATTTACCGTCGTTCGGGCTGTCACAGTAGTTAAGATAAAGGTAAGTAAATAAAATTAAAATAATACATAACGTTAATTTAACCTAACTCGCAATCCTCGTTAATTCGACCTTACGCGTGTTTGTGGATTAAGCCAAAGTTTTAAAAAAGAATGGCCCCTGGTGTCATGGCCGTTGAGGCGGAAAGGTTCTCGAGTGGCGACCACGTACCGGAAGGCGCGGCGTGGGTAGGTCCCCCACAAGGTGGACTGATGCCCTGGTAAAGGTCGCGGGAGTCCGCTGTATGCGGGTGGCGCAGGACCGGTCACTTTATCACTCTTTGGGGGAGGCCTATGTCCAGCAGTGGATGTCTTTCGGCTGATATGATGATGATGATGGTGATGGTAAGTTTGAGGGATAGGATATGAAATAGTGTGATAAGAGAGACTGGTTGTGGAGTGACTGAAGATGTAGAGACGAGAATTGAGAAGGGCGTGCTAAGATGGTTTGGGCATGTAGAGAAGATGGTTCACTAATGTTTGACCAAAAAAATATTCACAAATGTTCATAATTTGACAAACAACATTTCACCAAATGATCATTTGGCAAACGAGACATTTGATAAAATTATCATCTTACAAAAACTCACTTAGCAAATGATCAATTAGCAAACACTACACTTGGTAAATGGGTTAAATAATAAAATGTCAATTGACCTTTTTTCATTTCACCAAATAATATGATTCGCAAATTAAGCATTTGTCCAAATGTCATTTGACAAAATGTTATTTCATAAAAAGTACTTCTTTATTAGAACATTACGATTTGAGTAATTTATTCCGCTACCCTCTTATCGCCGTGAGAATGAATTAGTTGCACTGAGTAAAAAATTTACGGTTCTGGCGCTTCGCCGGCCGCTGCCGCGGTACGCTCGCTTCGCTCGCTCGGCTCACGCGCTGCAAGTTCGCAGTTCAACCTAATATTCCTCCTCGCTTCGCTCGTCGTCGTACCTAACGGAGACCTATGTTTTTTCTATGATTACTCTAATTACCTATTTACGTGACGCATAGTATGCTATTATTAATAAACGAACCACTAGTAGTTTTGTCTGACAACTCAGTTGCTAAATGTTCATTTAGTCAAATAGTTATTTATAAAATGTAAATTTAACTGTTGATCATTTGGAAAAGTGAGTCATGTAAAATCTGTAGTAGTAAAATGATCAATTGGCGAAACATTTTTTTGCAATACGTTGTTTGTCAAGTGTAATTTTGCCAAATGACTTTTGGTCAAACGGCAGGACACCAGAGAAGATGGATGAAAAAAGATTAACAACGAGAGTGTATAAGGGAAAAGTGGATGGTACAGTGGGAAAGGGACCACTTCGTCGAAATTTTTCCGACCAAATTGGAAATCCTGAAAAAAGGTCAGGTCAAGGTCAAGAGAACCGTAAACCGAAGATTATGTATAAATAATGCAATGAAAGTGAATGAAGCAAGAAAGGTTTGTCAAGATCGTAGCAAGTAGAAATCCGTGATCTCTGCCTACCCCTCCGCGAAATAGGCGTGATTATATCTACGCATGTATGTATGAACAGGAAGAAGAAAGAAGAACAAGAACGTCACTGGCGGTTCGTATAACAAAAATAGTTACTTATATTTGAGATCAGATACCAGGTTTTGAGTACACAGATTAGAAGTTTGAAGTCTTTCAGATAAAACACTTAAATCTGGCTAGATCCAGGGAATTGCGAAAACAAAGGAAAAAATACTTTACGAAAAAAACGAAGATCCGTTTTTAAAAACGCGATTATAAATAATATAAAATAATATACTGACGTAGGCTAAGAATAACTAACACCTCTTGGACCATCTTAGTTGTCTTTTAATAAATATAAATAAAAAAAAAAACAAATAAACAAGTAAGTCTAAATTCGAAATATAATACATGGTATCTCGACGAGGGCACTTTAGGGGGGGACTGGAAAACTGTCTTTAACGACCTAAAAAAAGATCCATATTGGCTGCCACGTATTGTAGTCATAATCATCGCTAGTCCTAATTTTTTTCATCCTAACTTTTTTGTTTCTAAATTTCTGTAACTATCATCGGAAGTCATAATGATCAGTTGGCCTAAAAATTTTCTTTATAATTTTATTACTTAAAACTTCTTAGTCATAATTTTGTTAATCATAACAGTTTTCTTCGTAACAAACATACATCATAATTGTGTTAGTCCTAATATCATAACTAAGAACATACTTCAACTCCTAATTTTGTTTTTCCTAATGAATAAAACGTTTTGCTAAGTAAATTAATATATAGGTTAAGTAACATTTATGATAACAAATATTATGAATAACAATTTTAGGATTAAAAAATGTATGACTAGTATCATTGTGAATTTAAATAAAACGGACAAGTGAGTGTAAAATGAAAAATAAATATTAGGATATGAGAATGATTATTGTCATTATGACTTCGAATGGTTATGACTTACGATCGTTAGGAATGCGTCGTAAAAGGGCCGGAAAAGGTCGCTAATGACCCAACCAACCTGCCGTTTTAATTTGGCAAACGCTGGAGCAAACACCCTCTATAACTATTGTATACAATACTTTTTCTTCGAGTCAACGGAAATAATTATTTATGAAACAAACTTGGTATCTATTGAGAATTGCCCTGCTGAAAGGAAGTGCAGTAGACCGCTTTTTTTTTAAACGCGTTGATGTCTGTATGTAAATCGAGCCTCGTGATTGGTCAAAATTCATTTTAGTTCTGTGTACAATTGACTAATAATTATTTCGATTGTCCATAGAGCATAAACTTTTGCATCTGAATATTCAATTGCGTTATGGATTGCGAGGTTCTAATTTAAAGATTATAGTCGACGAGTATAATAATTTACTTCAAAAACCAAGTTTCAACTGACTCCAATTTAGTACTCCGACAAGCCACGAGAACATTTCCACATTTCCAATTTACCTCATGAACTGATTTCTGAGAGCAAATGCGTTGATTATTAGAGAAAAAAACCCAATCGCTGTATGTGGCCCGATAATATTTGAAGACTTCCGTCGCTTCCACAAGGATCAACTTTGGCACTTCACTAGTTGCTATTTCAACGGAATCTTATCAGAATCTGTGACGTACATTTTTACTTTTAAGTACATAATTGAGGAATTCCATAAATCATCATTCCACCACCAAATTTATGATTTCAGGGTGTAAATACACGAGTTATTATAGAAAATACCAAAATCACTACACGCGTGCCTAATATAATTGAAGAGTTCCCTCAATTCCTCATGGATCCCATTATCCAATTGAATTTTTGAAAAAAATGGGAACCACCTGGAAGCATATACTTACAAACAAAAAAATAATTACGAATCGACTCATCAGTGACGGAGTTATGAGGTAACAAACATGGAAAAAAAAAAATACAACCGAATTGAGAACCTCCTCCTTTTTTTGAAATCTGTTAAAAATAACATTTAAGACGGGATAAGAAGTTAATCTTTTTAATATTGAATCATTTGACACTGGGACACAAAATATTGACAGCTAAAACTGCTGGTAAATATCAATAGCCAACATGTATCAGTCAAATTACAGTAGAGGTAGGGCACAACAGAATGCCATCTTCCTCATATTTGGAGCAGCAGCCCAACTGGGGAAGTGGCTCCACTTTACCGTAGTAGACCGCAGCAGCCATGTGAGGGGCCTGCATTTGTCTCTAGCTATCAACACAACGAATCTTCAAATCAATAAAGGGCGGCAGCGCGCTTGTGATTCTTCAAAGGCTCTAGTATAAGTTTTACCGAAACAAAACGTTACGACCGCGTTCGCGTTTACCTGTCAAATCCCATACAAATTGAGGGTAAAACGCAAACGCGATCGTAAAGTTTTGTTTCGGTAAAACTTATACTAGAGCCTCTGGTGTTGCGAGTGGACACTAGCGACGGTGTATGGTTACCATCAGGCAGTCCGTATTCATGTTTGCCACCAACGTAATATAATAAAACACGTATCTACATTCATATACACACCTATTTTTATATCTCTATACATCTCCTTATCTCTTAAATATGAATTTGTGATGAGTGGAGATTTTCTCAGTAGTCAATATGTTATCAAATGCAAGATACGATCTATAAGCACCTTTCGTAATCAGATCAATATGTAGGGTTCCTTCATATATTAAAAATAATATCTCATAATAAACATACTATTTATGAGTTGGATGATTTAATTGCATTGTTACAAATATACTTATAATTAAAAATATGTATTTTCTAAAGTACAAGATGATAACTAACATGAACTAAATTAAATTAAAACCAAGTTAGATCTAAAAAATGGCCCTCGAGGCATTGTACCGAGGATGATGGCGGCATTTCCTCGCTAAATTGCAATGCTGATGCGTTGCACGAGAAAGCCGCCAGCTCATCGGTCACCAGTTACGTTAACCAGACGTTTCGCGATTTCCGCAAATAAATTTTGCGCACTGGGACCCCAAGGACCGAGGGCATGGACAGCAAATGGTACAAAGTTGTACTCTCTGCCGAGGCTATATTTAATGCGTTTCAGATTTTCTCAGTTTTTCGTCACTAGGCATTTTCTTGGAGTAATAATAAATTTTGAGTCTACACCCGTATTTCTTGATGTCCTTTGACACTTCGAGTATTGGCACATACTTAACACTCGATAACGCTTTGTTGAGATCCATTTTGGGATTATTTCAGGAATCTTTATGAATAAACTGCTTGGTATCCACGGCTGATAGACGGAATCTAATATTTTCTTACTAGTGAGGGAAACGAACGAAGTTCTCCGTTTCAGCTAGGCCAAATATTTTTTCATATGTGCGTCGGCCGTCCAGCTTTTCACCTTAACAGGTCACATATCTCAACCGATTCTTGTGAAATTAAGTAAACAGGTTCGATAATAGGGGTGTAGACTCGAAAATTATTATCACTCCAAAAGAAAGAAGGCAAAAAATATGGCTTTTTATGTTAGTTTCACGAGAGCTACGCTCACGGAGCCAAGCTTCTAGTATACATGTGATTAATTAAAAGACGCTTTTGTTTGCAAATCCACAAATATTGTTATAAGTCGTTTGCACCTTTTACTGTATTCAGGCCAGTTCCGCATTTGGCGATATGTCAAATACATAAATAAATAAAATAAATATTACGGGACAGTTATTAGGTTATTACACAAGCATCACTCATTATATCAGACGAAAGACGTCCACTGCTCGCCCAAAGAGTGCCAAAGCGACAGGTCTTGTACCACCCACATTCAGCGGACTCTAAATCTCTATAAATCTTGTCTTATGCGTACTAGACGACGATATATTCCATAGATCTTAATGTGCATATGCTGATCATACAGATTTGCCCTTACCGTCAGACGTCAGCAGCAGCATCATAACGTACCTTTCACGTCGTCCAATTAATTAAATAGATAACCACTACTGGCTCTGTGAGATGCAAAACTCGCGAGCCTATATTTTTTTGAAAACCGGCCAAGTGCTAGTCGGACACGTTTGTTGTATGGCCCCCTCAAATATTTATTTTATTCTGTTTTATAGTATTTGTTGTTCTAGCGGCAACAGAAATACATCTGTGAAAATTCAACTGTCTAACTATCACGTTTCATGAGATACAGCCTGGTGACAGACGGACAGACAGACAGACGAACGGACGGACAGCGGAGTCTAAGTAATAGGGTCCCGTTTTACCCTTTGGGTACCTTTTGTACCCTTAAAATCGCGAAAAAGTGAATAGTCAAAAGTTCTATATATTTCACAAACCTGCTCACAAAACTTCACGAGAATCGGTTGAAAAATGCGACCTGTAGAGGAGAACAGCCGAACAGCGGGACAGCGGGACACGAATTACTTTGGGCCTAAGCTGAAGCATAGAACTTGTTCGATCACAAATTCTACAAGTTTTAAACACGTTAACCCCTTTACATCCGATGTTGAATACATAAAAAAGACGGAACCTTCAAACACACGATCGAGCTCGTTCTCATTATTTAAACACATCTTTTGTAACTTGGTAATAAAATGTATTCTCTTTCTCATTCAGTTACTTTGAAGAGAACGTGTCAAGATTCAGACGTGGGCTGTTTTGCAGCGGCTGAGGTAAATTACGAGTATTTCCTTATCATTTACACCGCCATCTTTGCTTCTGATGATAACTCCCGTCTTAAAAACTAGGCCAATCGACTTTTATGTCAACACAATTTGTCCGGTTACGCAAGAGAAGCCGTCATGTTTCTTAGTGAAATGGTCTGGCGGAATATTAGAGACTACTAACTAAGTTATTATCTTTATTTATATATGTAGAGTATCTCGAATCCTTTTTACTTAAGTTTGTCCAATGATAATAATCAAATGAAGGCCCCGTAGTTTCATGATCTTCTCTCCCTCTCACTGAGCATAAGCGTGAGCGAGATGAAAGGGCGTGCTCGGAAGCGCGGATGTCATGTTTTTTACATTAAATTTTTTGGCGGTTTAAATAAATAAAAAAGTAACCACTGAATTCTCTCAAACATGATATTACCGATTTTTAGAAGAGATGTTAATATTTTAAGCGTTTGTGCATAATTTTATACGAATATTTTAAGTCTATTTTTAAACCCTTTTGTGGCCCTGGCCCATGTTCGTGATTTTTTTCTATCGAGCGAAAATTGCTTAATCATGTTTCGAATCACTGATTTCGCTGCAGAAAAGCCTCAAGATTACTATTTTTTTGAAACCATATTATTATAAACAGACGCATTATATTGTTTCAAAAACTATTCCCTTAACTTCGCTCAACCTACGGCGCCTTAAATTATTTGCTAGTAGTCTAAGCCATCAGAGGACTGTATCCAGATGAAAACGTGCCCAATGTTGACCGTACGTTTTGCACGAGTCGGAAAACCTGTTGGTGTACTATCGACAACACAGCTAACTGACCATCGGTGCACCTTAAGTGCATTGTTATAAGGTTCTATATAAACACAGGATGGTCAGTTAACAGTGTTGTCGTTTGTACTCGTAAAAGTTGATTGGCCCGCAAATTGTTGATCAGTTTGGATGATCCTTTAGTTAATTCATCATTCGTTTAGTTTTATTATAGTAGTTTTAGCCAGGGCCCCACTGAAAATCAGCGCCACGGCTTGTCGTGGCAATATGCTGAGTGGAGCTCCTTTTAGCGTCGCTTGTTTTTATATTGATATGTTTTGTGTAATCTTTTATTGTGGCGTTAATAAATAATTATCTTATCTTATCTTAAATTCAATTGTGATTATTGCGAAAGTTTGTTCGTACGAAGTTCTCCGCTTCAGCTTGGGGCCAACATTCTTTGGTATGTCTGGCTGTCAAGCTGTTGTCAAAGGATAACAGGCCACATTTCTCAATCGATCCTCGTGAAATTTTGTGAGCAGGTTCGATAATTAGATAGGTACCAAATATAGTTTTTTGTCGAAACATATTTTTTATTTAAAAAAAAATCACAAGATTGACGAAACTGATGGAGTGGGCATATCCTTCGAATTCGAATGAATGACCGTCGCTTGCCTAACGCTGTATGCTATTCGGAGTTAGCCGAGGGTAAGCGGAAGCACGGCGGTCAGCACCTGCGCCATAAAGATGTGCTCAAACGATACCTAAGCGCGTGCGGTATCGATCATGGGTGCTGGGAGGTGTTAGCCGCAAAAAGGCCATCGTGGCGATCTACCATCTTTTAGAGCGTTAAATTATGTGAGGAAAATCGCCTATTAATGTTAGATGTAAAACGCCAAGCACGAAAAGAGAGTCCTAAACGCTCCTACGTATACACGTAGGAGCGTTTAGGACTCTCTTTAGGCGAAACACTATTGCAAGGATGACTGTACGGTAAGTTGGCCAGTCGCGTTGTATGTATACACATACAACGCGACTGGCCAACTTACCGTACAGTCATCCTTGCAATAGTGTTTCGCCTAGCCAGTCATATCAGAGCTCACAATAGATCTAATCCATAATTTGTTTGGGTAGCCGTCATTGAAATCGATGAGGAGGACTATATATTATATATCTTGGTGGCTTAAACTTGGCTTGACACTCTTGTGTGTGTAGATTGGATCAATAAAATACATGATTTGTTGTTTTTATTATGTCCGATTACCCAGGAGACAAAATGCCATAACATGAACTTATCTTTATATCTTAAGAATGATAATATTTTACATTGTAAATAGGTACTTACCAGAATAATGTGGGAATTCTCATTAGGTCGCTGTTCTTTCAATAACGTAGTAACAATTTTGTAGTTCCCTTAAAATTTCGCAATATGCCGACCCTCGTCCGGACAGTGATAATATCATTAATTTTAAGTAATGAGAGTACTATAGGCAGTGTAGCGATTGAAATGATTGCGAATCATTGCCAAACGTAAAAATGTCGGTACGAGATAAATGATATTTAATGTATTACCTGAAATATTACCACGGTGTCGTGACTGTGATAACAAATTTCAATGAGACTGAATAACAATAATTATAGGTTTATCGATCGAAATAAGACTTCAAAGATGCAATACAATATCTATTTTACCAATCCAACTGATTTCATTTTAGTTTTGGTATATTGTATTCTTTTGATTATGTTTTTATTATCATCTTGTACGTTTACTTTAGATACTAAATACCTTTTTCTCAAACATGCAATGAAATATTGATGTTGTTTTCTTCATAATGGGCTTCGAAGTGCACGTTTCGGGCGCAGCGAGACGAGAGACCCGTAATGGCATTTCATACAAAATTGGAGGCCTAGGCCTGCAAGATGGTCTTCGTGGTCACAATTCGTGGCACAGGATCACGGCGTTCAGTTATGAAAATAAAAGTTTGATTTCTTAGTTTTTTTTTAATTTATTTCATTGCATGTTTGAGAAAAGCACTATACATACCTCGTCGTGAAAGGGGTTGCCAGCCTCATAACTATCCGACCTCGCTACGCTCGGCCGCCAACCCCTTACTTCCCGGCCTCTGAATTAAAGTACTATTACTTACTATGTAATGCAACTGATGACGGATAGCTCAAAGCATTACCTAGTGTTAAAATAGGCTTTATTAAAGTGACTTTGAAGCACGCAAAGTGATCTTAATGGTAAGTTAGTTTTTCAACAATGCTGCCTAAATTGGGTCAAGGCGATTGTTCGTCAGTTTCAGAAAGAACATTGATTCTGTACTTCTTGTTTAAGGTGACCCTGTACCCGAATGAATAATCCTTTTTTTTGTAGTAACAATGGTTACGTCATCTTGGCCAGTTAGATTTAATGATTTCTCAAATTGTACGGTTTTGTTTACATTTTTGCCTCCTTTTTTCTAAGCCGTCTTCTACGAATCAATGTTTCTATTGATTATACTTAAATAAAATTTTCCATATTTTGTCTTCTAGCTAACGCGACAGAATAACAAAAAAAAAAGATTGACCCACTTATATTTGAAATATTGCGGAATCGTTTTAAATTATTTTTCGTAAGTACTTAAATATTCTAAGAAAAAACAATGCTGGCAATGAACCGTCCTTCTAACTGCAAATACTCGTAATCATACCATTGTATTTTCCAGAGTGGCCAACAACATGGATAAAAAAGCTGAAGAAGGCGACTTCAATTCGGCGTAAGTACTTCCTTATGATTTAATAGTCGATACTTGCTTATTATAATCTGCGGGCGTAGCACGCGGTTGCCATTTTATCACTTATCGTTGTGGATAAGGCATCCGTCACTCTCGCACTCGCATACTTGTCAGAGCGGATTGAGCATCTTTACCACAACGATAAGTGATAAAATGGCAACCATGCTACGCACACATACCTATATAATATTCGCAGATTAGGCTTAACATGGGCTATCTTATCTCATCACTTATTCAATTAAATTCAATTCAATTTAATTACTTTGTTAATCATAGCTTAGCTTACAAGGTTGGTAAGTACAAAAATACTCCATGTTTTACCCACAGCGTAGGTTTACAAAATATTAATTTAATATTCATTTAGTTAGCCTTATTTAGGTACCTTCAAAATGAGAAATACTTAATTATAATATAATATAATGTCAAAATGCCTGGTAAAAAGTTAAAAAATAAAATTACTTTAAAATAAGAAACGAAAAATCTTTTTTTCAAATAATGAAAGGGACCATGTCTCGTAGTAGCGTCATTTAGATAATCTTTTAATCTCTCTTGTTAAGACAATTAGCGACACTTGGAGTGTTTTCCAAGAAATGTTTTGATGGAAGTTCTTCACATTGAGTCTCCTAATTAATCCATATTGATCCATCCACTGTCCACATACGTTTTTAATGATTTAAACCTTTTGCGACTCTCACACTTTTTTTTATATGGGTAGAGTTAACTTATTTATTTACCACTTTGAGTTGAGGCTTCCCGACGTTTTAGATATCTCACAAAATCCTTGGTCACGGATTGAGTCCCTTTTTAACCGACGAAAAAAACGGAGGAGGTTCTCAAGTCAACGCGTATTTTTTTTTTATGTAAGACCACGCATAACTTTTTCAGAGTAGTCCGATTTTGATAATTCTTTTTTATTAGAAAGGCTATAAACCTCAAAGTTGGTCCCACATAAAATTTAAATAAAAATTTCAACCCTAAGGGTAGGAAAACAGGGGATGATTGATTGTTCACTTACTGATTGAAATGTATGACTACGTATGTGTGCGCGCGCTCGCGTGTATGTGTATACACACATACACGCGAGCGCGCACACACACACACACATACGTCTGTGTGTGTGTGTGTGCGTGCGTGCGCGCGCGTGTTCGTGTGTGTTGTGTTGTGTTGTCATGTGAAAAACCTCACGATGAATGAGCTTTAGACCTGTCAGTCTCTTGTGTATAGACCTCTCAGTCCTTGCATTTCTGCTAAAGCTCGTTCATCGTGAGGTTTGTGTAATACCTTATTTGCATGTAACTATTAATTAAGTTAGTAATTACCTAAAGTAAGCCACAGAAAATTTAAAAATAAAACTTTTTAACAAAAAAATTAAACCGCCGAAAAAAAACTGAAAAGCAAAAAATAATAAACCTTTTTTATTTAGTTTAATAACTAAGTTCTTAAACTGTTGTAAGTGTACTAAGTATATATTTTTGTTATTATTTTCAGTTTTTAATTAACCTTAATAACTAAGTTCTTAAATTAATCTAAGTGTACCTAAGTAATTTTGAGTCGAATAACAGCCCAGATTTCCTTTCATTCGTTCCTACCGCCCGCTCTAGTCAGGAAGCAAAGCGCTCAAAATGTTGAATGTAGGTGCGCAACAACGGATCTGTAACTGATACCGCACCGACTGCGCACTGCCAATACAATGCAGAGGGGCCTAAGTTTGGCTTTGCTATGATGCACTGTATTGAGAGTGAGGGATTAAGACGAGTCTTGCTATCTACACTTCCCTGGAGAAGGTCCAATTAATAGGTCACGGTTTCCACTTAAAATCAGACAGACCACAAGCTTGTTTACCACCACCAAAAAGACGTTAGCAATCTGTTAGGGCCTGCTTACACATTGATTAGTGATTACTGATTAGTGCGAGTTCATACATTTGCTGCAAGTGCGAGTAGATTTTGTATGGACTCGTACTAATAACGATGCAATTGCGCCACAGGGAAACATATTTCCGATTATCAATCTTGGGAGAACAGAGTGTATTATATATATCTCATAAGCCCACAGCAGTGCTCTATGATAATCGAATATGAGCATGGAATAAAAAGAGCCTATTTTATCAACTTATAGGATTAGGGCGGGTAAACGAATGCGTGTGACAAAATGTTAATTTGATTTCAAAGCATTGTGTTTATGATAAAAATTGTATGCTGTTTATGTTTAAAAGTTACTTAGATCCAAAGAGAAGACGTGTTCATTTACTTTAGTTTATGTTTGACAATCCTAATAATGAATGACTAAGGGCGGGTTGCACCAACTAACGATTACCGACCGATCAACGTTCAATACGACGCCAGCAGCAGTTGTCATCCGATAGAAACTTGACATTTATAATGCAATCTGCCTAGCTAGCACGAAAGGTTTTATCGTGAAGTTATACGTGACGTTTCAATACATTTTCGCCGTGAAACGTAACAGATTGCATCTGTAGGTAATTGTAAGCGGTATTCGTTATAATCTGATATATGGACAGTTTGACAAAAAAACGCATCTTTCCTTTGGATCTAAGTAACTTTTCCTAGAGCAGAGTCTCACAAAACTTTCAACTTCATCCTGATAACCCCATCGCTGCATGATTGGAGACTCCTTTTCAAAATATTTAGAGCTACACATCACATTTGATGGCCACTTTACTATCTACCACTTGTGGACCCCACGGGTAGCCTGTAGCTCATTCCCAAATGTACCATTGTAATTAAATTAATAATCATTGCAAACAATTTTGCCCTTCCAATATCTAATTAAATCATCCAGAAGTGTCCCCATTATTATATTTTTTTGTACAATAAACAAGAATAATAGACTTTCTAATTTAAATTTATATCTGTAGCTAAAATATCCACTTTATTACCTGCACAGTGAAGTGGTTTTTTCCATTACAATCCAAAATGCGCAACGTCAGAAAGCAAGGTACCTATTAAAATTGACGTTTGTTGACTGATTTTTTCAGAGCGGACTTGACAAAAAATCCAGGTTTTGAATCATCGTTAAGCATTGCTTCGTGTGAAGATAAGAATGAGAAGCCATACAACCCTTTCGAGCATCGGCAGCTCCCGCATCCTAATTCGTAAGTGATTGTTTGAACGGTTACACGGACGACGTTTTTTTCAGCCATACAAACGCGCAATTGTAACGTCACATGCACCGAGACTGTATCATTAAAATTGGAGACATCGTACATTTTGTTTCACTTTCATTGATCATCGACATGCCTTTTTTAATTACAAGCTTTATATTAACTTGACTTGTTCGTATGTAAGTATAAAAGAATGTATGTAAGTAAGTTGTCCGTCAAAATTTGCAATCCATTTTTCAGTCAATTGCCGTTATCCGATTGAGTTAAAACTTTGGTTATTAGTATAGTTTGAATGACAATTCAATATTATGGTACCAATTAAGCTGATCTGATGATGGAGACAGAAGGTGGCCATGGGAATTCAGTATTTAACCAACGTAATCCCGTTGAGTTTGGGCTCGTTAGAATCGTGTCAATGAGTAGTTGATGATGGTATACAGAAAAGTACAGTCGGCAACAAAAGCTTGTACCAAAAATGAAATTTTCGACAGAAACTTATTTAATAATGACATCTAGTAGTGGCAATGCGATTGGTATCGACAATTTCAGTTGTAATGTTCAATTAAGTTAATATTGAGTTTATTTAATTTTCAATACCATTTCTAAAAACTCCTTTACGTTTCGAGGAAAATGAGACAGTTTTTCTCTACCTATTACAGACAAGAAAGTTAAAAATAGGTATTCAGTAAAATAATGGGAATAAAACTACTTAAGTGCATCCAATTGGATAGATACATCAATATTGATTTGGCGAAATCACGGGTCGACCATTGTCAGTTAAATTAAACATCTTATTTTTGAATATTTTATATAGAGTTTTAAATAATAACCACATGTGTACATATTTTGGTATGGAATACTCTATCTAGTCCCAACACAAACTTTTTTGGTACAACGTTATGTATAAATATAGAGACAAATAAATACTTAAATACAACGATGGTTCACCAATTAACATTCGTGCTCACCGTTCAAATAAATGCCATTACCATAATTCGAACCCAGGACCAGCGGCCTCGTAGGCAGGAAGACCAAAGTGGTCGTTAAAATCCTAATTCACATTATTTGTAGATGAAATTGTTCGCTTTAATGTTACATTGTTGCAAATTAAACTTTTGGTTTTTAACAAAGACGCCTTTTATATTTCAGAACTATCGGCTCAATAATTCACTTGCTGAAAGCATGCCTTGGTTCTGGCATACTGGCTATGCCGGCTGCCTTCAAGAATGCAGGCCTCATAACGGGTTCCATTGGAACTTTAGTAGCTGGATTCGTCTGTACTCACACAGTCGCTATGTTGGTAAGAACAATTTTATCTTTAAACTATGTCCGTTCCTGGAGGTAGGTTGCTGGAGTCCGCTGGATGCGGGTGGCGCAGGACCGGTCACTTTGGCACTCTTTGGGGGAGGCCTATGTCCAGCAGTGGACGTCTTTCGGCTGATATGATGATGATGATGTCCGTTCCTGTAGTAGCAACGCGATGTCTGATAGACTACTAGCGTTATGCAGTTCTAAGAAAAATCACGTGAACTCTGACCGCTGGTGTCTTTAAGGCTCGACCGAGATCTAACTCACAACACTAGTTACGTGTGATGCGCATGTGATAATAGAACGCGAAAAAGGTCTTCTTCTTCTTAGTCGATCCCTCATGAGCTCATGACTAAGGATCGTGACCGCATGCTATAGCCCTTTTTGTTTCGTTCGATTCCTCCTTAAGTAGACTGCGCGGGAAAGACTGCATTTTGCAGCCTTCTCAACTGCATCAGCCCAGCGCATTGGAGTCCTTTCTCTAGCGCGTTTGCCTACCACAGAACCAAGAATTATTTGTTTCTCTAGAGTCAAAGAAACAAAGAATTCTTTCCTGGATGATGTCCGAGAGTCGTCTCATGATGCCAAGTTCTTCTAAGGTGGAGTTATTAGTTCTCATGGCTGTCCATGGAATCCCAAATAGTCTCCTCCAGCACCACATCTCAAAGGCGTTGATTTTGTTTTTTCGTTCACGGTTCTGTGTGGATGGACTTTAGATGTGGCATCTTATAGGTTCAAAAACTAGCTTTGTCCAGGATAAGTTTTGTATCAGAAAGTTTAGGTGTGAAGGCCCCATTTCACATAGAACTTCAAAAATTATTTTCTATTGAACGCAGTCGAATGCTTTAGCGTAATCAATGAAACACAAGACTAGTGGCTTGTTGAACTCTCTAATATTAAGAAGTAACCTAATATTAAGAATTTTCCACGAAAAAATCCAGGTTGTTTATTTGGTATCAGACTATCAATATAGAGGCCCAGCCTGTTGTTCAAGATACGCTTCTTCGGATCTCACTAGTGAAGTGGTCCTGTAGTTTTCACATTTCCTTCTTATGCAATGGAATGACTGCAGATGGTACCCAGTCCCGGTTTCTCCGGACCGGACCGGACAGTGGCCTAATGGGGCTACTGTCCGGTTCGGTCCAGAGAAAACGTCTTAAACTACTCTGATTTAGATACTGCTTGATCAAATATTTACTGTGCTTTGCTTGCGGTAGTTTTAACCTCCTCGCTGATGCGGTGATGAAACTCACATTCGGTTTGTAGTGTAGCATAAATATTTGCTGTGCAATAATGTTTGTGCAACGTGTAACCTAACCTTGCAATGAGGTCTACATTCACCATTATATTTGATTAATTCTACACTGAAATTACTGTTATCGGGTAGTTTCTCTGACAAAAGAACTCGATTAATGAAAAGAGCCTTCATCTAAATCGTTGACAATTTGCCGCTAGAAGAGGTTTTCCTTTAATGGATTAAAGGTTGCTTTCCCAGTAACAAGTTAACGGTAACAAAAAGTATATTTATGTGTTTGTTATTTGGGGTTGAAATTTCTTTTTTACGTGTTACTTTTGGACTGGTTATTGTTCGACCCCTAGCCAAATTTTACTATGAGCTACGGGAAGCCGATAAATAAATATCTGTTAAACAACAATTCATTATTATTCGATATTCCGGATTTGATAGCCATTTTTAAAAATCCTAATATCATACACGCATTTTGTCACCGTATAGGTGTTTAGAGCACGTCACGTATGGCGTAGAACAGACGCGCCGAGTACCGTTGCACCCAGATACAACGTATCATGTGTGCCCCGCCTAAATCCTATTTTCTCTATAAGGCACGCCACATACAGGCGGAATTCCGCAACCGGATTCCTTCGCGTAACTCCGCTGCATGATGACGATCTTAAAACCATCGCAATGAAAGTAGTTTCCCAATTCTTTAGTTCCCAGGGGAGCCTGCGGGTTTTGAGAGTTACTCCACTCGAAAATAGTGAAAAAAAGGAAACATTTAGGACAGGTAAAGTCAAATTCAGATTCAGATTCAGATTTATTTATTGGTAAAAATGTTTTTACAGGTCCATAGGTACACAATTTCAAACATACATTTGATACATAAGTTTGATACATACAACCTATGTTACTTAGGTTGAAATAAAATGAGTCAGAAAATTATGGATAAAACAACAATTAAAATTTAAATAACAATTACAATGATTCATTAGAAAAATTAAGGACAATAATCATAACATAAGAAAATAATTAATTAGTACTTACAGCGTAAAACACTTTGTCAGGTAGGTCCTTGGAGGAACTCATCAACACTGTAGCATGCTTGCTGTTCAAGGATTGCTTTCAATTTTTTGTTGAATACAATATCACTCTCAACAGACTTTATTTCAAGTGGGATCTCAGACCCTATGACACTCAGCGACTTTCGGAGCTTGGCAAGTCGTTTTACTGGAGCGATCAGCAAAGGTTGCCTACGACTCTCAGCTCCTCGCCTACAGTTTGTATTGTATTAAGACAGATTGCATCTGACGTGTCTACATGCAGACAATATAAAAACTGCAGAGAGCGTCAGTATTTTATATTTCCTAAAAAGTTCCCTTGCCGGGTGGTCGAAAGGTTTCCTAGCAATTAATCTTATTGCTCGCTTTTGCAACTTAAATGCCCTTTCGCGATGAGCAGACAGGCTCCATAGATCGACACCTTGGATTAAAATAGAGTTGAAATATCCATAGTACGCAAGTTTTAAGTTATTTTATCTAAGAATTTAAGAAATAAAGTTATTTATTTATTTACATGTACTTTAATGATTGCTCTAAGTACGGTCCGTCCTTTTCGCTGCAGAAACGCGCATGTACAGTTAGCTGGCCTTCAAGTAAGTAAGGTTCAACAAAAACACTGCCTATAATTCCTACTCACATATTAATATTAAAACTTTAAAACTTTCTTGACGTTAATGTTTCCGGATCACATGTGGGTTGCCCAGAAATGTTCACTGTGTACATTGTACAGTCCAATACGAGTAAACAAGGCCTAATCTGTCTACAAAATGTTTTGTACCACTCACGGTAAACTGTGCACACCATCAACATCGTGCAGGCTTTCCACGTGAAATGATACGGATGGAACGTAACCCTGGATTGTTAAGAGTCTTCCATACGTAATACTGGCTGGTACCCAAATGCCGAGACGAGTCATTTGTGTGAGGGCTTCTTTCGAAAGCATTTTTTTTTGGCCTTGGCTCGGCGGTGCTCAATGTCTTGCTACTGTGATATGACCGGAATCGAGTGGTAATCTTTGGTTCACATCACCGATGGTTAAGTTTCTGAGTCCCTGTCGGTATGGCCACGGGACCAATGATATCGTAAATCAAGATACGTATGTCTGAACAATTCGCTTGACATCTGTCATTAATGGAAAAGAGTGGCGCCATCTGTTGTACGGACTGCGTACCACGTGGCGAACCGCGCGGACTACACGTTTGGGTGGCCGGAGTAACCTTGTAAGGGGGACAATACACTTAACAATGTAGCAAATGATAGAATAAGAACAATTCGAAAAGTACCCTTTTTCAGGTAATTATTATAATAAATGTATAGCTATATAATGTTCAAACAATGTCCATAGTCTATGGTTCATACACCAGTATAAAAATAAAGCTCTTACAAGGTTACTTCCGATTGACTAGCGGCTGCGAACAAAACATAATGGCGCTAGGTAACAAAATCATTCTTTTGAAAATGTGTTACTAAGCGATAAAAAAGAAACGGACAATGACAATGATACGATATCCCATGTTTTTTTTCACTTTCGTATCATGATTTTTGCAGCCTTTTACTACGCAACTGGGCATTTTGCGACAATCGGCTCTAACATACTTTAACACGTCCTGACACAGATCACACAGACTAAGCGCAGTGGTCCCAAAATTGCTATATAGTTTAGGACTACCGCATTGGACGAATTACTCGTGCGCGTTGGGCCTATCTTTACGAAGTAATATATATATATATATCTATGCACGGGGACACTTTGTTTTTGATACAGAAACAGTAGCCCTTTCGCCACTTAGCATGTAACACCATTATATTTTATAGCAGGTAATCGCGGTTCGAACAATAAATTGTATACCACCACCATCGTGCACCATTTTTGGTTACAAACGCATAATTCATATGAAAACGTATTTTTTCTCTTTTGGCATATTTATTTATTTTGTTGCTAAGACAACATCAAAAGTCAGTATGAGTAAAATTGCAATAAAAAGGAGATAGGCAGGAGTCCGTAACAAACAAGTAGTGGCCAAATTTCTTAGTGTTCTACGGATTCCTTTTATACAATATATATATCATTCTACAAATCGATTGTATGGGGTCGAAAAATAGCCCTGTATAAGGAGAATATCCTTAACCTATACCTATAGTTAACAGTCACGTACATTTAAAAAACGAGTGTGAAATGTGAACTTTTGAAGAGGAAAGTAAAAACGGTCGCTGTCGTTTAAGCTTTTGAATTCCAAATGTAATTGGACCAGTCAACCGTTCCATTTAAAAACAATAAAAAAACATCCGTATTATAATCACTATCATCCTGTAATCGCCCACTGCTGAGCATACCTAACCCTCTCTTCAAGTACGGTATCCCGGTTCCGTGCTAATCTCATCCGGGAATGACCTGCGATCTTTTTTACGTCGTAAACCTATCGAGCTGGTGAACGACTGATGGTTCTTTTTCCAATAAGTGGCCACCAAACCAATCTGTTCACGTTTTGATCCACCAATCGCCGCGCTGCCTGACAATTTATGTCCTGTCCAACTCCATTTGAGTTTGGTGATGAGTTCTCCGACGCCACACACCTTAGTGCGACCTCAGATCTCAACATTCATGTTTCAGCACGTCATGGTGGCCAGGGCTCAGTGATAATAGAGACGAGCATTTATATTGCCATTGTGCTATGTTAATATACTTGAGGATATCGTCTAACTTATTTAATGCCACCCAACCTAGCTGGATTCACCCTGGGATTTCTTTGTTTATGACCAAGATAAACGTAGGTATTGCTCGACCATCTATAGTAAAATAAATTAGTGGTGTTCATTGGTATCGCATTGTGACTAGAAATAAATAGGTTTTTTGATAACAGAAGAAAAACCGGCCAAGTGCGAGTCGGACTCGCGCATGAAGGGTTCCGTACCATTATCTATAAAAACAGTAAAAAAAAAAGTTTGTTGTTTGGGAGGCCCCCTTAAATATTTATTTTATTTTGTTTTTAGTATTTGTTGTTATAGCGGCAACAAAAATACATAATTTGTGAAAATTTCAACTGTCTAGCTATCGCGGTTCTTGAGATACAGCCTGGTAACAGACAGACGGACGGACAGCGAAGTCTTAGTAATAGGGTCCCGTTTTTACCCTTTGGGTACGGAATCCTAAAAATGTGTAAGCGGTTCGTCGTGTGTTCGTGTTCCTCCTACAATTATTTTTAGATTTACTTAATGTATTGTTTATTTTTTTGTGTTATATTTTTATAACGATTTAGGTCAGAACATCGCAACAAGTATGCGTTGATGCCAAAAAACCGTCTTTGAGTTTCGCCGAGACTTGCGGCGCGGCTTTTACTCATGGACCGAAGAGGCTACAGTCATATGGCAACTTTGTTCGGTAGGTATTCATATAATTTTACATTTTACTGCATTATACTTATTTCCATAGCCAAGATCTTACTAATATTATAAATGCGAAAGTTTAGATGTTTGGATGTTTGTTACTTGATCACGCTTAAACGGCTGAACCGATATGAATGAAATTTTGCACGAAGATAGTTTATAGCCTGGATTAAAATATAGGATAGTTTTTATCCCAGGTCCACGCGGACGAAGTCGCGGGCGGAAGCTAGTTTAAAATAAAGTAAGTAACTTAAAGTTTTCCCTCTGGGTTGGAAGGTTAGATGGCAGTCGCTTTCTTAAAACTAGTGCCTACGCCAAATCTTGGGATTAGGTACCAAGGCGGACCCCGGGGTCGTGTAGCGTACTAGCAGCAAACTCTAGGAGGATAATGAAACAAAGTATAGTAAGGAATGATAGCTTCATGTCATTTAATTAAATTTTGGTGACCGAAGAGCGACCTATTAACCTATTATATTAGTATAGAGTATGGAATACATCATTGCCCCTATGGAAAACTCACCTATCTGCAAAAAATCATTTAACAGGGGAAGGATTTTAAGCTACAAAAAAAAATCATAATTTTTTTTAAGTTATTGTTGCCGTTGAACTGTTATTTTAAATAAATAAGGGTTCCAAAATGTATGTATTATATAATTATGTGATCGATCCGTCAGAGATACTTAACATTATTCATTAAATAGTTAATGTGGCTATAATCATAGACAGTCGACTTGAAGTCTTGGTTAAGTCTGAGATACATCTCTAAGTTCTTATTTTTATTTCGTTAGGATTCATCTATATACAATTTAAGCAGACACGTCTGTGTTTATGACTATTAAGATATATATTTGTAAAAACTGAGTGTTCAATTTAATTTTAGCAACTTCCAACTTTGCAACTAATGAACTCATCGCACTGTTACCTTTTACGCTTAATCCCTGAACGGATTTGCGAGTAGATGTTTCCGTACAGATAATTTGAGACTCTTGGAAGGATATAGGATAGTTTTTATCTCGGAAATCATCCCTTAAGATGGTAGAACTTTGTTTCGGTCGGCGATAATAAGGAACCTTAATTATCGCCGACCCAAAGTACTGCAATACTACTACAATAATTTACTAGGAATCATTTTTCTAAGACGGTAACAAGTTCTACGCGGACGAAGTCGCGGGCAACAGCTTGTTTATATATATATACTAGCTGCCCTGCCCGGCTTCGCACGGTTAGTGTGTAGGAATGAAGTATTTTCCCGCGGTAAAAAGTAGCCTATGTTCATCAGGGATAATGTCGGCTTCTAATGGTAAGTAAAAGAATATTTCAAATAGGTCCAGTAGTTTCGGAGCCTATTCAATACAAACAAACAAACAATAAAATCTTTCCTCTTTATGATAATAGTAGTGTATATATATATATATATATATATATATATATATATATATATATATATATATATATATATATATATATATATATATCTACACTAATATATATAACTCAGTCTCGTTGTACCAAAAAGGGTGAGCAGAGCACATAACTACAATTAAGTGTTGCTTCTAGAGATCATACACGTTTACCATGCAACAAATAATTTGGCAACACGTTGCCTGTCATATTTATATGGAAATTTGACGGTTAATGTAGTGTTGCCAAGTAATTTTAATGCAGACTTAAGAGTGGATGGACTTTAGCAATGTCCTTTACGATTAACGATACATTTTATCTGATGTTTTGTAACTTTGTACGCTATAGATTTCTGTAGACGTTAGAAAAATTACTTTTTTTAAAATAACAGGATATAAAACTCAATATTTATAAAAGTAAAATAGAAAGGCGTAGCCAAACTTATTATTATATTTTAGAGGAGAAATCATTCCATACCTAGTCGGATATATCCTCTCTGAAGGATGTATGGGATTTATATAGTTCGTTAATTAATTAATATCGAAATTGCTGTTTATTAACGGATGAAATAACCCGTTTACCGTCCTCTTAATTTTAACGCCGCATGGGAGCGGCAGCCCAGGGTTTATACAAAACCGTTTCCCATTCAACACTTTAGTAGAAACACATCCCTGGAGATGAACAGCTCTCCAGAGAACATTAGTCTCTTCTGCCTAAAACCATAAACTATATAGCGGCAATATAACATTGTTGTAAAATTTACGTTTACGGATACTTTGGGAGAGTTGTGTGTTATATGTTATGCTTTTTTTAGGCAGCTGGTCGACTTCTCAATATTTCTGACATACATAAGTGTCCTGTGTGTTTACGTCGTATTCATCGGGTCATCATTTAAAGAGGTATGTAGTGTTGTCATGAATGCTATATATATTTTCAATAAATTAGGCCTGGTTTTATTCCTATTTGTAGTTATTTACTTTCTGAGCAAAGTCGGACGTAGACGGCAACAAATAATGGTAAAAACACATACGCCTTTTCCAATAATGCTAGTAGTTATATTGCTATCCCTTCCTGCTGATAGCTTATATGTATGAGCGGAAGTTTTCCTTAAAAATATAATTGCTTCCCTATTATCGTATTGGAAATATGGCCCCTGTAAAGAACGAATGAAAATCATTTTCGCCTAAAACATAAAAGTGTTTTATTTTGTCTTGGAGCAAAAATAATTAGAATTGTTTTGTTTTTCCAAGTATTTTCGTGAGTTTTGTTTATTGGTAATATGTATAAGATAATGATTTTTTTACTGTTGTTGACTAATTTAAACTTTATTGCAGGTACTAGATGTTCTACTGCCGGACCTGCAACTATCGATACAAACATATTGCGTACTTACCTTAGTACCCCTGGTAATAGTGTGTCAAATCAGAAACCTTAAGTTCTTGGTTCCCATCTCTGCTCTGGCGAACATTCTCATCGTTGTAGTATTTAGTATCACTATGTACTATATGTTCACGGACTTGCCACCAATCAGTGACAGAGAGATGGTTGCTAATGTTGCGCAGTGGCCTCTCTTCTTTAGGTAAGTTTTTAATAAATCAGTACTTTTTTTATTATTTTTTTTATTAAGTACAACCAGATCATATATATTACATTTCACTTAAAGCTAGTATATTAGGAGGTATTTATTTCTGATATATACAACAATTACGGAAGTACATAACATTGGCTACGCATGTTGCAGTGAGATCAATAAAAGTTATAATAGCTTATACAATACAAAATATGAACTAAACAGCTTAACTAATAGTAGCAGAATTTATATGTAAATATCTATATAATTAATAACAGTTACAGAATTATTTTGCTTTTGGCAATAATGCCGATTTAAACTTAGGTAGGCGGTCGTGGAAGATGTCGATGGATTTATTTTGGCTGATAAAGTCGTTAAAACTCGAGCAAATTCTTACCATGGGAGACTGCAATCCAAGGTTTGTCCTGGTGATCGGTGTAGCGAAAGGTTTTGGTATAGGGCGCCGAGGGTAATTGCGAGGAACTGTTAATAACAGATTGATACATTTTATTTGCCCATTAACTACCTTGTGCAGGAAACTAAAATCCAACATTCGCCGCCGATCTCGCAAGCTGTCCAAGTACTTAAAGGTATAAAACTTAATTAAGGCCCCTCCTTGTGTGTAGTTGAGACACACATTACGTATTTGAGTAATGCTAACGAATCAAATTCAATACATATTAAAACAGTAAAAGTGGTTTGACTAAAGTTTTTCATCCATTCTGCAAATAAATTTTAACTTTGATATTTATAAGCACAATGACACGAAGTTATTCATATAAAAATGTATACCTTACTGAATGTATTCATTCATTCGAATGAAATTATTTATTTTGGACATCGAGTGTCCAAATAAACACATCACAAAATAATGTTAGTAATAAGGAATTAACTAAGTACCTTCTATTATCATACAAAATGCTCATGCACAGTCATCCAATGAGTAAGGATAGGATTGTCCATTCTTTCCGCGACCACCTTCATGGAGAGTTATTCCCCATAATACGACCAAATTCGTGTGTTTCAAGGAAAATAATTATGAAACGTAAAAACTAGTAGTGTTATGTTAGAAAAGTAATACATGATCGGAATAGATTTAAACTAAGGAACGTAGATAACCTTATCAGAATTCTAACGTTATATGGGATGAAGTATAAAAGCACTATGTTGTAATGATTAGCAAGAAATTGCGTTGATCAAACGAAACAAACATTTTTAATAACAATGACAAGGACACATTTAGAATATCTTATTGGACCCCAATTAATATTGTTTTAAATAAATATTAAGGAACAATCTTACACAAATCGACATACATCCATAGTAACCTCAATAAGGCTTGTGTTATGGGTACTAGACATAGACGATATATTTAATAGATATAAATACATAGAAAACATCCAAGACTCGCGAACTTATATTCATACTCATCACACAAATATTTCCCCTTACCGGGACTTGAACCCAGGACCTTCAGATCGGTAGGCAGCATCTCTACCCACTAAGCTAGCCGGTCGTCGTTATGGTTTAATAACTACGAGTATATAGATTAATTGCTGAAAATGGCTGATTTACTTATGGACGCTCATAATAAGACAAGTCATTGTCTCAAACCATAAAACAATGATATTTTTACAAGCTAACGCCCGGCTACCACAATACAGGGTGTACCAAAAATGGGGTGTGAACCGATCAAGGGCTCAAAAAGAGAAAAAAAAAATTACGCGATTTTTTCTTTACTTAGTATGGAGCGTTGGCCGACTGGGGCGACAAGCTCCATAGAAGTGTAAAAAAAAAATCGCGTCAAAAAAATTTTTTTTTCTGTTTTTTCTTATCAGAACACGATACCTGTTAAGCCCTTGATCGGTTCAAACCCCGTTTTTGTTAAACTTTGTATACGAGTGGCTATAACTTTTAAAAGATATGATACAGAGAACAAATATAATGGAAAAATAAACCATCATTTGAAGCTCAAGACAAGAACCGCCGCTTATTGCCGGTACAGCGCTCTCCCTCTGAGCTACCCAGACATTAGCTGATGAAGCGTATCTTTCCACCACATTCGCCGCCGCTACTAGCGACCTCTCTGTATTTCCTTAAAAGGCTCACCTTATGGGTAAGCTATGCGCTTGACCCATTCCAATAATGAAATATATATTCTAACTAGCTTCTGCCCGCGACTCCGTCCGCGTGGAACTCGTTTATATCGTAGCTCCATACAAACTTTCACCCACCATTTTAGGGAAGTGGGGGGTTAGAAAGACATAAAAAGTAGCCTATATCACTCTCCATTCCTTCAACTATCTCCACTTAAAAAATCACGTCAATTCGTCGCTCCATTTTGCCGTTAAAAACAAGACAAAACAAACAAACACACGCATACACTTTCCCATTTATAATATTAGTATGGATTACTATCATTATTTTGTTTAATATTCCAGTACTGTAATTTTCGCCATGGAAGGAATTGGAGTCGTCATGCCAGTAGAGAATGAGATGGCCAAACCGCAGCAATTCCTCGGGTGTCCGGGCGTTTTGAACGTTTCTATGGTGATTGTTATAACACTGTATGGTATTTTCGGATTCTTCGGATATGTACAGTACGGGGACGATGTGAAGGGTAGCATCACTTTAAATTTACCACAAGAAGACATGTAAGTTCCTACTCGTATCGTCGTTCACTTGCGTCAGTTATTTTTAATTTTCGGCAGTTAGACCGATTAGTGTTTACTCATAACAATTAAATTAATTATTTTCCCTCCCTAAGGTGCTGTAAGTGGGAACTGATTGAAAATTTTGTGGCTGAGATGGAATGTTCCGATAGCTAAGTTCGTTAGTAACTAGCGACAGGCCTTGTATGCCTGTGGTCGCCCGTTCGAAGCTGGATCAAAGCATACATTTTTCCCTTTAATTTGAAATGTATAAATACTGAAGCAGGCGTTCTTGCTTACTACAAAATTAATTAGTTTCCCATTCTATAAAATTTCATTAAATTTTCTTTTAACGCTGTCAGATATCGCGCAAATAATGAGTTATTATGTTTTTTACAGAATCGCGCAAGTAGCTAAGTTGTTAATGGCCGTCGTCATATATTTCTCGTACCCTATACAATTTTACGTGGCCATGGAGATAGTTACCAGGATGCTTAAGAAGCGGCAATCAAACAAATTCGAGAACGTCATCCAAGTCAGCATCAGGACCTTCCTTGTGGTGGTTTCAGGTAAAATTTTGTAACATTAAAGGGTTACCTTTATCTGCACTAAAGTAATGCTCGCGACCTTGTGTCCGAGAGACTCGTTAAAACATCCGACATCGATTTAATTTGAGGATTATTTCTGGGATAAAAGCAAAGTTTGTTTTAATCCCGGCTGTAGACCATTTGCGTATTTAGTTTTCACCTTAATCCATCCAGCCGCTTATGCGTGATTTAGTAACAAGTATAAAAACACCCAAAGTTTCACATTTATAATATTATAGTAGGATTGAAAATGGGATTGCGTTCGATCTTCGTCTAACCCTTCGTCTGAGGATTTATAGTATTATGTTGTGGGCATATGACATAAACTGGGACTTTATCTTAAAGAAATGTTAGAGCCCATTCACTTGAAAATATTCTCCAATCAAGTGTCATCCAACTCAAATAATGTATATTTTCCCGCCTGGGTATGAAGAACAGAGTAGATGTCACTTCTGCAATAACTAGTAAATACATATTCCAATTCTAGATATCAGGAATGAACAGTCTAGGATTTTAATTGTTGAGCCATTTGGAGCTCACTATATACTGAACACTTCAAAGCTACTATTAAAAACCAAAATTAGTTGACTGACACCTAAATGGCCCAACAATTAAAGACCTTGACCGTACCCTAATTAGCGTGCAATCTGAGTGTGTATAATAGTGACATATTTGTCCACAGTTGGTATCGCCGCAGCCTTTCCGAACTTGGAGTTAGTAATAAGCTTCGTAGGCGCCATCTTTTTCTCCACCCTTGGTCTCCTCCTCCCGGCCATCGTGGATACCGTCTACCGCTGGGACAGAGACACCGGCAAATTCAACTACATCATCTATAAGAACATTATCATTGGAGTCGTTTCAATCATTGCCCTAGTATCTGGAGCTTATGTGTCTGTTGTTGGTATGATTGATGAATTTATTGTAGGTCATGTTGATGTTGATAATAGTTTTGAGAATAGCACAAGTGGGGACATGTGGTAATGCCTAGGTAATAATTTTAATTCGTTGTAAGGAATCTTGTGGTGGAGTGTAAATATACCTAGTCCATATCGCACTTGATGTTGAATAAACCAAAGGCCATTACAGATGATATTTATTGCTTGATTATTATTCTCCTAAACAGGCTTCATGTTAGCAGCTGAATGAAAATAATGGCACGCGTTGCAAAGTCTTGATGTATTCTCAATTATTACAAAAAATATATATACATGAATAAAGATTTTTGCATAAAAGCATTTCCAAACGTAAAGCATTCGTCCCTCTCTCACTAACATGTGCTTAAAAGGGACAACTGCTTTACGTCCTTGCTAACTAAGCTGGGTCGAAAACTGCACAGATTTTAATATTCTCATCTAAAAACTATCACAAATGCGGCGATGACGGTATATTCAAAACTCGGATTTTACCAGACCATGGTATTTAATAATTTGATAAATCTCCTACAGCCCAATTCAATAAAATAAAGAAAAGGCACTGAACATAAAAAAAAAACAATAATTTACTTTAAAACATAGCTTTAACCGACTTCCATTCAGTACTTCGCCGTATTTAGAGTTTCCTCGATTTCTAGGATCTCATATCAGATCCTGACTTGACGACCATGGGACCACCTGGAAAAGATGCCATGTCAAACAAAATAAGAATTTTTAAAACGCTCTAAGCTTTTGTGTAGTCGGGGAACATACATAAAAAATAAAGAATTATGACGAATTTAGAACCATTTGAAGTCGGTAAAAAATATGAATAAAATGACAGATAAAGCATTAAGTCCGAGTTCTGTACGATAAGTTGTTCTTTTGTGCAATAAAGATTAAATAAGGTTTTTGACATAAAAGATAGGTATGGATTTTTGTAATTCCAAATACCATCGTTTTATTTTATATAGATGATTAATGTACCCTCGATTTCTAGGATCTCATATCAGATCCTGACTTGATGAACATGGGACCACCTGGAAAAAATGCCATGTCAAACAAAATAAGAATTTTTAAAACGCTCTAAGCGTTTGTGTAATCGGGGAACATACATAAAAAATAAAAGATTTTGACGAATTTAGAACCTTTTGAAGTCGGTTAAAAAATATGAATAAAGATGACAGATAAAGCATTCAGTCTGAGTTTTGTACCATAAGTTATTCTTTTGTGCAATAAAGATTAAATAAATAAGGTTTTTGACATAAAAGATAGGTTAGTGAAAATTGTCAAAGCTATTTTTGTAATTCCAAATACCATCGTTTTATTTTATATAGATGATTAATGTACCCTCGATTTCTAGGATCTCATATCAGATCCTGACTTGATGACCATGGGACCACCTGGAAAAGATGCCATGTCAAACAAAATAAGAATTTTTAAAACGCTCTAAGCGTTTGTGTAATCGGGGAACATACATAAAAAATAAAAGATTTTGACGAATTTAGAGCCTTATGAAGTCGGTAAAAAATATAAATAAAGATGACAGATAAAGCATTAGGTCCGAGGTTTGTACGATAAGTGGTTTTTTTGTGCAATAAAGATTAAATAAATAAGGTTTTTGACATAAAATATAGGTAAGTGAAAATTCTCAAAGCTATTTTTGTAATTCCAAATAGGTACCTACCATCGTTTTATTTTATATAGATGATTAATTTAATATGAATATAACTCCAGTTAAACGTCCCCGTACTTTACACGTTCAACCTTAATTTTTAATAAAAGAGACATATTAGGTTACGTGGTGTGAATTATTGGGACGTTTACCTTATATTAAATGAATTTAAATGGACCCTTGCTCCAAAAGATGCAAGTAGGGATTTTGAATTAGTTTTTAGGCTACCTCGCCCATTACGCTATGAATTATGTAAAATATAAATAATACGTGAAAATATTATATTAAATTAAATTATTCGAGACAAATGAAAGGATGTTGAAAGAAAGAGGCATTGTCGTGTTAGATAACATAACAATGACTTTATTATGAAATAAATATAATGTGTTTATTTATTTTACAGTATAATCTTATTAAATACAAAATTATAAACTATACAATATATTACAAATATGTCTATGAAACTACTAAAATTACTAAAACTAACTTAACCTTTGGAGTATTACACTATATTTACATACATCCTAGGGGATGTAGGCATGTAGGCATCAATACCACTGGGTAGGGTGCCCATAAGGCTGGCTGCATTACCTCGCTGAATGGTAATGCCAATGCGTTGAGCGAGGAACGAGCCAGCCCTGGTCACCAGTGGAGCGGATGAGCATTAAGTGCGGGAGTTGTAGCCGGAGAGGGAAACCGGTGTAATGGCCGCTCCACACGATGGGCCATCCTGACCCATCAATCATACAGGATGCTGCTATGCGGTAGAACGAGACATAAATATGTCTTACTTCCTTTAACGCATAGTTGCGTCCTGTATGACGGGTCAGGATGGCCCATCGTGTGGAGCGGCCATAACAATAGCAAAATCGACCTTTCTAACCGACTTCAAAAAGAAGGAGGTTCTATGTGCCACTGTTTTTTTTTTGTGTTCGCCGATTTATAGTGACTTGCAATCACCCCTTCGGATATTAAATCAAATTAAATGTGAACACGTTTAAGTTGATTCATTAAATTGATCGCTCTGTGCAAATAAGAAAAGAAAGGTGTTTTCTTTTATATTTTATTTTTATTCCTACCTCGAGTAAATACTTATTTCAATGCCCTGACTTGATAATAAAATTTCTGTTCAGAGGAAAAAGCAAATTAACAGCTATTTTCAGGAGCCTGACGCCCTATGTGAAAGAGTTTTATGAAAATTATTTACTTTGATGCAGCTTTTCTCGACGAAAATATCTTGTGATGCAAAATTAATAGTTTGAAGTTTCATCTAAATTATAGTCTGGCAAAAAAGAGTAGAAAATGATAGGAGCGCCACTATCGCATATGTGGCAACACGAATGGGTAAGTACGACCTACATTTTCATGCTAGGACGTTATTTCAATTTAGTTCCTAATTTAGAGAAATGAGATACATATACATATTGGTATAGATATACAAACTCACAAACATTACCTCTATATAATGTTTATGTACTTAGACAAAATCGAAGTTATTTAAATACAAGTTTTGTTTACCAGTTTTATTAAATAGTACAATATACAGTTTCTTCTTCCTCCAAATACTGGACTTTGGTTACAATTACACTTAATTGAACCACTTAAAATTCATCAAATACATTGCAAGTACCAAGTTGGTTTTATGAAAACATAACCTCTAAAATGCAATATGTAAACAAGACGAAAGTTATCAATTTAGTGTAATTCTAGCGTTAGGAATAACTAAAATTAATATAACCATTTATAATTTAACACTTATTAGTAGTCTACTATACTTAACTAAAATCTGTCATTCCAGCAGTTCATCTATAAACATTGTCCAATTCCGACAAAATGATTCCGACTTCATCAAAACTACTGCAACATTAAAACTTTATGGAATTAGGTGTAAGTAAACCTACGTCTTCTACGTAATTATCTGGAAAATCGTAGCCTTCGTACGTGGAGATCAAACATACAAATAACGACGGACTGGACTACTGAAGCTAATTAGTATTTATTTGTTGTATGAATTAGGACTAACCTTTTTAAATGTTCACATGACCAATGTGACAATATTGAGGCTTCCTCCGCTGGTGCCTTCAAGAAGCAGGTCCAGGAAGATGGGGTGGAGCGGACAGACCAGTTCGAACACCAGGCACAGACCAGAACATTCAGGATCAGACGTAAAGGTGGAAATAAAACCTTTCTTATTAGAACACTTAGAACAAGAGATATAGAGCGATAAAAATCGAGAGTATGTCGCGGCCGTCGCGTGCTAGACGTGCTGGAATATGCTTGTAGGTGATGACTTTCTCCTCTTTTATTTAATTACATTTTAAATGACTATCGTTACTGTCCTTAAACTCAGACGTAGGAGTTTAATACTACTGTATTTATTTGCGGTGAAGCGGTTCGTACCGTATAAAGCGCTTAGAGGAAGGCACGATGAATCTGTATTAAGGTACTTTGACTGTTTACACTGGAAGCTGACAGCTTACCGGTACCACTTTACTTTGATATAATATCACTCAAGGAATAATACGGATTTGTAAATCATCAATTTATAATTACATATTTTATTTTAAAACGTTAATCTAAGATTGTTTATTCAAGAATCCTACAAACTTTCCCGCGAGTAATTAAGTATATAGATTTAAATGGAGCATTCATTGTCTTTTTAGGGTTCCGTAGTCGACTAGGAACCCTTATAGTTTCGCTTTGTCTGTCCGTCCGTCCGCGGAGAATCGCAGTAACCGTTAGCACTAGAAAGCTGAAATTTGGTACTAATAATATAAGTACCAAATATGTATATAAATCACGCCGACAAAGTGGTAAAATAAAAAGTGTTTTTTTTATTAGGGTACCTCCCCTATACGTAACGTGCGGAGTGTTTTTTTTTTAATTTCAACCCTAACGTGTGATATATTAATATTATTAAAAATATAAACCCCTATTCATTTTTAAATACCTATCCAACATAGGTATTTAAAAATGAATAGGGGTTTGCTGAAATAATTTTTTGATGATGTTAATATTTTCGGAGATAATCGCTCCAGAAGTAAAAAAAATGTGCCCCCCCCCCCCCCCCTCTAACTTTTGAACCATAAGTTTTAAAAATATGAAAAAAATCTCAAAAGTAGAACTTTATAAAAACTTCTTTATAAGAAAATTATTTAGAACTTGATAGGTTGAATTGTTTTTGAAAAAAATTACAAAATAATTTCTGAACTAAGTTTGTAATTTAACCGTATAAGCAGGTGTTTATTGCACCTGTAATTTCTACAAAATCACAATGAAATGATGTGCTTTCAAATAAAGAAAAAACGGTGAAAATCGGTTCACGCAATAAAAAATATCCCATAAAAATCATCTTCCATACTTTAAGCTCGCGCGCAATAGTTTACTTAATTTGCCGATGTCGCTGTACGCGGGGGTCGGAGCAGGTGCGCCCATACATTTGGTCGAAAAATTGTTGTGCTCGAAGTGTCTTAGTTGTCTTTGGTCGTTCGTTGTCTAATAACAAAATTGTTCGCTAAGTATTAAGAGTAAAATATTGCTTGTACGAAAAACTACGGAACCCTACACTGAGCGTGGCCCGACACGCTCTTGGCCGGTTTTTTTGTATGACTTATCTTGTATATTATAAACCAAGTATAAATTAACCCAAATTAAGATTAAAACGTTTATTAATACTGTCTGACATTTCAGGAACGAATTCAGTAAGTTATTATTTTTTGGATGTCTGATATTTTGTTGGATTTTGATTTAGGGTAATTATTTAAAAGATGATATATCCGTTACGCAGAAAAAAACAACTAATAGAATACTATTTCTGAATTTGTCATCTTCTCCATACTAAATGTCTAAATAAAAGAACATCTTAATAATTACATCATAATTCAAAGACCAGAAGGAATATGGAATTTAAGAGACAAACACAATTTGTTTAATTTCATGATTCAATGACAGAATACAATTTATTATTATAAATTACCATGATTATTAAATAATAAATACAATTTTAAAAACCAAACGAATCCAAAAATCTATATTTTCTCAACAAATTAACATTAAGTAGGTAGGTATATTTTTAGGCCCCGAACCTATTCCGAAGAACCACGAGGCACTACTGTGCCTCGTGGTTCGTTCGTCTAGGCGAAACACAATCAGACGTGAGTGTTGTATTGTATTGTGTTTCGCCTAGACGAACGGTCACTGGACCATCAGGGAAGAATCTGCTCGAGAAAGTTACCTCGCCTTCACCACAAAACAATGGAGCTTGCATCTACAAAAATTCTCCATTTCAGCTGTCCTGCAGGTTTCCATTCCGTGCGACGAACACCGTCAGTGCCTCCACGATCGAGCATCACCTGGCCCGTTGCATTGTAGGAAATAGTCACTTTAACTGGGTCGGACTCGATATATAATTGGAAATCTTTAGTACTGTCAGCAATAACATTAATTTCGCCGGCTTTATCACTAAAAGTATAATTTCCTTCCTTCTTTAAAACCTGATTTCCCCTTATACTTGAAATTTCTTCCAAGGGTTTCTGAATCAGATTGCCATCAGCAGATAATCTAAGTTCTCTCATCAAAGACATAAAACCAGTGAAACCATCATTACCTTCCGGGTAATTTCGTTCCCACATATCAAACCATATTACCACAATACGGCGTCCACGAGCGTCCAACATAGTCTGGGAAGCATAACAGTCATGACCGTGATCAAGCTCCTTAAACTCAGACGTAGGAGTAAATTTATTAGTGAAGTAGTCAAAATCACCGACAATTTAACCCAATTGATACAAACTTTTGTATTTATCACCTTTGTGCTCAACACCTTGTGGCGAAAATAAAAATACATATTTACCGTCAAGTTCAAAAAAGTCGGGACATTCCCACATGTAACCAAAACTGCCGTTTGACTTTTCCAGAACAGAAACTTCCCTCCACGAAATTTTATCGTGTGCAGAGTATAGAAGGATGCGACCTTGAGTGCTATTATTGAATGAATTTCCTATAGCCATGTAATAAGTATCTTCGTGCTTCCAAACTTTTGGATCGCGATAACTTGGCTCAGTAACAGAACCATTGATGATGGGGTTATGACTATATTTAGTTACGTTGACTCCATCTGTACTAGTAGCTATGACTTGACGATTTATATGGTCGGGCGTCTGTTCAGGATATTCGACATTTCCAGTATAGAATAGATACATAGTATCATTTTCAATTAAAGCGCTTCCAGAAAACACCCCAGTTGTATCGTACCACTGATCAGGGTACATGGCAATCGGTAGATGTTCCTAATGGAAGAAGTCCTTGGTCTTTGCATGACCCCAGTGCGCTATGCCGGGAGATAAGCTGCTAACCGGGTTGTATTGATAAAATAGATGATACTCATTTTTGAAGAAACTGAGTCCGTTGGGGTCGTTCATCCACCCGTGTGGCGGGGCCAGATGCCAGCGTGGGTAGTATCGATCTTGCACTTGCAGTCCATCAGCTTCAAATTTCCCAATATACGAAATGAGTATAATTAAACTATCTGCGTGACACGTGTTTTCACCATTTTAAAGTTATGTGGCGCAATTGCGCCGTACTTCAACTTTTATAGTCGGCGCAGTCTGCGTAATTTATGCTGCATACTGCATTTATTAAAGAAAATCCGCTACAGTAGTATGATTTCAATGCGGCACAATTTATTGAAATTTAACTTTTTATTTATTCAGATGGCTATATTTAATTTGTATATACCTGACAAAAGTTAATATTAAATAATATTAAAATATACTTTATTTACTACACGAAAAGGTACACATTTCATTGTGAGAATTCAGAGTAAGTTGCTACACGCAGCGTTGCGCCTCGAGATTCCTCACGGCGTACAGCGGTGCATCGCGACGCAGCGCTGCATCGCCGGCACGCGCGATGTGCAAGAGCGGCGCGACGCCGCGAGGCGCAGCCTGAGGCCGCTGTGGCGACCTGTCTCTACTATACAAATGGTAGACTGCGGGTGGAAGCTGCGGGCGGGTGCGCGCACGCGGCGAGTAGACACGTTCGGCTGCACCGCGCGGCGTATCGCTGCGCAGCGAGGCGTTGTGTTGCCAACAATTTTACGATGCGCCTCGAGACGTTGCGATGCGTTTCGCGGCGGCGCGCGGCGCACAGTGGGCTGGATGGCTCGAAAAGAGGACATTCACACTTTTTTCAGAAAATAATTTATTGAAAAATGCTATCCGATAGAGAATGATATAAGGAACAATAAATGTGGTATATATTTTTTTCGAAATAAAGCATATTGACAGCAGAAAAAAATAAAGTCTGTTTTTTTTGTATGGGACCCAAAAATAGGTATCTTGTTTCTCAGAAACTATTAGAGGTCCCGTCTTCTACCTTTCAAACTTTGTTTTTCTACGACTATAAGATATTATGCTCAAAACGTACCGATATAAAGGGGGTATTATTCAAAAGGGGCAGCTAGGGAAAATCCGAAACTACAAGACACGGAAATAAGCTCTTAGGAGTCGAGACCGATTTTAGAAAAAAAAATGCATTCAAAGATTTTCAAAAAAACAACCCGTTGGGGATTCCGAACTTGTATCGTAAATAACTATTGAGTGCCGGTCCGTTTTTCAATCTGTCTATATCATTATTCAATAGATTAATGTCAAATTAATAGTCAAATGTTGTTACATCGAGCCGGAAGATAATTTGTTATTAATGAACACGTATTAGATTTCGAATAATGAAAACGGAGAAAGCTTTACTCAGGTACAAAATATTCAGAGCTATCGGCATTTGCATTTGGGATTTTCATCAGCTTCATAGCACGTCGATCATGAGACGACCGCGACATACCTGCTCTCGATTTTTCCCGCACGATACCTCTTGTTCTAAGTGTTCTAATAAGAGAGAGACGGATAGTGCGAGAAAAATTGAACGAGCTCGCGGGCTGGCTCATGATAGCCGTACTGGTTGCTGAATTAACTTTTTAGCCTCTACGTAAATCAATAATGTATGTACCTACCTGCTTTATAAATTCACTATATCCGACATGCCCATTATTTAGACTGTGACAAGGGTGTGACGTTTTGATACCGAGTGGGTTTAAAATGTTGTATTGCATTTGATGCATAGGCAAATGTTGTTACATTTCAAAATATATTTACAAATGAACATACAGGCTGTATCAAAAATGGGGTGTGAACCGAGCGAGGGCATATTCGGTAGCGCATTGCGATTCCAAATATGCATTTATTTATGTTTTTAATTTTTTGATTATTAATTGCAGTAGGGCACAATTGACGCTGCGACGTGGCAAGAGAGGCAGCTGTCACGTCAGAAACATTTTATTAAGTTAGTACTTGCTGTTGCCCGCGACTTCATCCGCGTAGTACTTGTTATCGCCTTAGAAATATGATTATCTTAAGGGATTATTTCCCAGATAAAAAACTATCCTATATCCTTCCAAGGGTCTCAAATTATCTGTACCTACGGAAAATTTCATCTAAATCCGTTCAGGTGTGAAAGGTGCGATGAGATCGTTAGTTTAAATTGCTAATCTAAATTGAAAACTCCGTTTTTAAAAATATAAATATCTTATAATCATCAACAGACGTTTCTGCTTAAATTGTATATTTTATTTATAATGAATAGCTTCTGCCCGCGACTTCGTTCGCGTTGACTGTTTTTTTTTTTTTTTCTTATACATTAGAATCTATGCACACCGCGTTTTTAAGCGTTTGTGTCGATTTCTTTACACGTGATTCGAACAAACGCGCGTCTACGGTGCATAGGCCCTAAGTACTACACAGACTTATGACACCTAAGTGGAGCATGAAAAAAATTATACAATTCATATTAATAAATATTAAATATTAATTACTTAATGTAAACTATTAACACGTTATTTAAACCTATGTTATGTACCCAACCCCCGAATTTTTTGTCCGCGTACAGCCCACCTTTCCCAGATGGCGTGATCCGTCTGCTTTTCGGGAATATTGCCTTGTGACCGAATAGCGCGAGTGTTATCCCTCCGCGGCTGATCTTCGCCTAGTCGCCGTGCTTCATATCGGCCTTGTATCTCTCGATGGACACGAAGGTCATCATAATGCCGATAAAGAAATATTACAATTATTTTGGCATCAATGTACATAGTTAATGTAACTACATTGATATCAATTTAATTACAATACTTCATTATATACAACATTTTTAGTTTCCCCAGTGGGCATCAGCACAAACAGTTGTTCGCAGCTGGTGACTCACGAGCACGCGACGTACAGCTGCCCGTGAGAGAAGCAGTCCGGCTGCGCGGAGAGTCTGCCCCTGCGACTTGTTTATGGTCATAGCGAAGCACACGCTCACTGGAAACTGCAATCGCTTGAACTGGAACGGGAAGTGGTTCGGTATCAGTGGAATGCGCGGTATAAATACTTCCCCAGCACCGCAGCCCGTAAGGATCTGAGCCTCGATGAGATTTCCGCTGCAGTCTCACTACCTTCAGGCGGGTGCCATTACACAGCTTCGGCGGAGATAGGTTCCGAAGCAGCATAATAGGGACTCCGATCTTCAGGGTCAAAGTGTGCGCTGGTAACCCTGATGCGCTCAAAGAGTTTAAAAATTCCACCGGGTATGTCATGGCAGTTCCCTCATCTAAAACAGTGTTAATCGAGCTGTAGACAGCGTTTTCGCCTTCAATTTGCGTTAAAATTCGAGCGCTAACAGCAGCAGCCTGGTCATTTTTGGGGGTAAGTATGGTTCTTAACTTGCGACTTCTCAGAGAGGTCAAGCGGTCTTCTTGTTGTGTAAATGTTTCAGAAGCCCGAGAATCCGCTGTTAATCTTGTTTCACGTTCCGTAATAGTCTCGGAAGCTCGCAACAACGAATGGCGTTCCCGATCGTGGCCGAGACGTGCTTCCCTATCTTCACTGTTTTCAAGGGATCTAGAAGCCCGGAAAGCTTCTTCGGACTCCTGATATCTTACCACTCGTTTTCTGGCGGCCTCTTTAGAAATTCGTGTCAGGTTCGATCTCTTTCTTGAAGGCATTTTGAGTAATAACGTTTTTGGGGACTTTTGACACATAATTTTGAGATTTGACAGAAGATTTGACAGAATAAAGTAAACGTGTGAGTATCTACTCTACATTAAAAAAAAACCATTTATATACAAAAACATACTTACTGAATTCAACCCCATTTTTTAACCCCTGTGCACCCTTATCTTTGTAATTTTTATAGCCTATTGCGTTGCCGAAGATCCATTGAACGGTTTAGTGAAAGTTGCATATTAATCCATTCGATAGTTTTCTCATATGATATCCGGACACATACAGATAAACAGAAAACATAACACTCCTTTTCGTTGGGCTGTCGTATTTAATAAGCAGATAGATGGCGCTGTTGCGTAAAGTAAAGACGACTTTATCCAAATATTCTCCAATTTGGCCTGTGGGTCACCGTAACTCCATCAAACTTTTTAATACGTTTAATATGGTTTGTTGGAGTTCAGACGCCGACAAAAATCTGGAGAATGACCTTCTAAATGCGTGGAAATTGGTGAAGTTCTGCATAGCGCTATTGAAGTTTTTAATGTATGTTGTATAAATACAATTTCCTTCAAGCTCTTCTTATGTCGTCGTTCAGGAAGAAAGATCGTTAAGGTTGTCTCACTGACAACCTTAACGATCTTTCACATTTATTATATGAGAGAGAGATTGTCTCGGTGCCAACTTAACCGTACCAACTCCGTACCATCAAATGGAGAAATGTTCTTAGTGTATATTCATCAGATAGTTGAAAGAACAATATAATCGTATTTTTTATATATATATAATATACAAATCATTATTGAATTGCTCATGATACAAATCGTGTTACTGGTAAACCAGAGATAGTTATGAAGGACCTATAGAAAGTAACAAATAAAAAACGGTTTCTTGTTGAATAATGAATGTATTTCAATTAGTTAAACTTTTAATCTCATTTTCACTCCACTGCTCGGAAATATGGCAAAAGATGGTCAGAATTCAGGCTTCAAAGTTGGGGTTGGTTGTGGAAATCGCACGAACAGGCCAACTATAAAACTATTCGTTGAAACAGTTTGAACAGCGATTCGATTCGGCCCGAGCTCTTTTGTTTAATGTTATGATCATTAATTATGTACTTAATGTAGATTTATAATTATAATTATTGGCGTGAAAAGCACTAGGTATGTAATGTCTCAGCCAAAAGTGCAATAGAACCCACTCGTCCATCCATTGGCTACTTTATAGCCTCTACAACAATGTACTATTCTATCTACTTATCTAAAGTGAAATAAATATGACTGTTATATTATATTATATTTGACAACGCATAATATTTATATAGTGCGGCTTAGGTAGGCTCTCAGAGCTAGATCACAACTTTACTAACCTCCAACACAAACGTGCCACCTGTCGTCGCCATGGCCACCATGAGGTACAGTACGAAGTATCTCGTGTACACTAATGTGGTCGGCCCTGGACTGCTGCCCCAAGCGAACTTGGATAGGGCCATCGGGGAAGAATCGGCTCGAGAAAGTTACCTCCCCTTCCCCGCAAAACAGCTCAATCGAGCTCGCGTCAATGAAGATTCGCCAATTGAGCTGTCCTGTAGGCTTCCATTCCGTACGACGAACACCATCAGTACCTCCACGATTGAGTGTCACCTGGCCCTTGGCTGCATCGTAAGAAAGAGTCACTCGTACAGAACCGGATTCAATGTATAATTCAAGGTCGTTCGAACTTTCAGCGCGAACATTAATTTCACCGGCTTTGTTTTTCAGAGAGTAAATTCTTGAGCTTTGCGCATTAATTCCATGGATTAATTTGCGACCTATAGCTCTAGACATTTCTTCTACTGGCTTTTGAATTATAGTACCAGAAGAAGAAAGCGTCAATTCTCTAGGCAAGGTCATCAAGCCAGTGAAACCATCGTAGCGCTCTGGGTAATTCTGGTCCCACATATCAAACCACGCAATTACAACTCGGCGCCCACGGTTGTCCAATACAGTCTGTGTAGCATAGACATCGTGTCCATGGTCGAGTTCTTTGAATTCAGACGTAGGTGTAAATGTGAGAGTTGTATAGTCAAAATCACCAAGTATATAACCCGTTTGGTATAAGTTTTTGTACTTATCTCCTTGGGCTGCAACTCCTTGCGGCGAAAACAGAAGAACAAACTTCCCCCCCAGCTCAAAGAAATCAGGGCATTCCCACATGTATCCGAGTGTGCCGTTTGATTGGCCGATCACAGAAACTTCGTTCCAAGTAATCCTGTCGCTTGAAGAGTAAAGAAGAACGCGGCCTAAGCTGTCGTTATTATAAGAATTTCCCAAAACCATGTAGTACGTGTCTCCGTGTTTCCAAACTTTGGGGTCACGGAAATTAGGCTGTCGATCAGTGCCGTTAATTATTGGGTTACTGTCGTATTTAGTAACAGTGACTCCATCCGTACTGGTTGCCAGGGCTTGGCGATTAGCATGGTCAGGCGTTTCTCCGGGAAGGTTTACATTTCCAGTGTAGAATAGGTACATAATATCATTTTCAATTAATGCGCTCCCAGAAAATACTCCACCCGCATCGTACCATTGGTCTGGGTACATGGCAATTGGTAGGTGTTCCCAAGTAACAAGGTCGTGGCTCTTGGCATGACCCCAGTGCACAAGTGTGGATGTCAGGCTGCTGTTTGGGTTGTGTTGGTAGAAGAGGTGGTACTCGTTGTTGAAGACGCAGAAACCGTTGGGGTCGTTCATCCATCCGTAAGGTGGAGCCAAATGGTAGCGCGGGTAGTAGCGGTCTTGTACTTCCTGCGCGTTCACCCCGATGCTGAACGACACGAATGATATTAGAGTTATCTGTATAAATATGGCCGCCATACTGGTCAAGCGCAGGCGGACTGCGCCGATTACAACAATGAGAATGATTCATTTCCGCCGGCGTGACTATTATATACTTGTTTTGTCGTGTCCCATCTGATTCTAATCTAGGCAGGTATGCATTAAGTAATTTTCTTAAGTTTTCCATTTGAAAGGAAATGCGTTGCTAATGTTTTTGTGTTTGGTTTCCGCTGGAGTAAACAGGTTCGTCGTGATTATGCTAATTGATTTGTCTAGAATGAATACTAGATAAACATGATTGGACATAAATAAAGTACACACAAGCTATGGAGAGAAGCATGATGAGACTGCGGAAACTAAACAAAATTCAGGGAAAAACCTAAATTACTGATGCTCTCACTTACGCCCTCAAACAAAAGTGGCAGTGGGCCGGCCACGAATATCAGATGGAAGATAGACTCAAGAAACCACCATGTGGCAAGGGCCAGGCGGTAAACGAAATGTTGGCAGACCTTACAAGCGATGGGTTCATGACATCATCCAGACAGCTGGCAAACATTGGACAGAGATAGGAAAATAAAGAGAAGACTGGGAGATTGCAGGAGACCTTCACCCAAAGAGGGGTCCATATTCAACAGAAATAAAAGTATACATTTTTTTATATAAACTTCTAATATAATAAACGAATGTTATGTTACAATATTAATGTTACCTTTTGGTAGTTCGATTCCTCTTTATGTTATTCGTTAATATTATCCTACTATCCTACTAATATTATAAATGCGAAAGTTTAGATGTTTGGATGTTTGGATGTTTGTTACTCAATCACGCTTGAACGGCTGAACCGATTTGAGTGAAATTTTGCACGAAGATAGTTTATAGCCAGGATTAAAATATAGGATAGTTTTTATCCCGGGTCCACGCGGACGAAGTCGCGGGCGGAAGCTAGTTTATAATAAATAGGAAACAAATTCAGTAAACTAATATCAAAATATATGTAGATGTACAGACAGTCGGCACAAATGGAAAATTGTCAACACGAAATGATTATTTCGAAATTGGACCAAAAGTAATACCAAAACGGGAATTTGGTGAAAATGTAATTGGGTACCTACTTGACATTTTTTTTCACGGTGCCATGGTTTAATACCGTGTCGAATAATGTCTGCCACTAAATGATGACTGTGACTTCAAGGCCAGATTGTCTTTTGTTTTCCGCCTGTTGAAAAATGCAGATACTCAAGTGTAAATAGCTGCACATCTATGAATTTATCGAAACATACTAATTAAATTGTTTTATTTTCTCCATGAAAATTGCTGCGACTTCTTAATTCCTAAGCAAAATATAACACCAAATCGGAATCGGCTAGACTATTCTCTAAGACTTAAATATCGCAAAATATCGGCATATTATCGTTGTGAAAACAAATGCACATTACATGTTTGTCTCAAGTGGGATGAAAATCAAAACCAGTAGCAAAGTTCCCGTTGACCTAGAATCATGAATTTTAGTCTAGCACAAGGAACAAGGACACAGTATAGAAGAATAATACAGTAGTTAATCAGAGGCCGTTTAGAAGCGTTCGTTACCTACTTTCGCTCGATGCGCAGGGCTGTATCACGTTTATGGCTTGGCATACCTATAATACTAATTTTGCTTTAAAGTATGCAAAGTATTTCTGTTACAGTTTAATAGACAATATTGTATACACAAAGTAATAATATTAAAGATAGTTAGGTAAGTATGTGTTTTTAGTTTCCCACTTCATCGAATATTTTAATACCAGTATACTATGCCTAAAATATTTCCTAGTAAGTATAATAGTTGCTAAAATGCACTAGGTTGGTAGGTGCTTAGTTACAAGCCTATTCGGCTCCGTTTGACATCGTGGCACTGGCGGCTCGCTGTATTCATACCTACGAGGCGGCTTCCTTTGACGTGGCGAGTGAGAGCGAGCGAACACGGCAACGGCGCGGCCCCGATTAAAGCATTCTCCATCATTCCCGAAGGCTATATGTGTGTGCGTACCGAACACGCGCGCATGTATGCAGCCATGCGATGTACCTTTGTTCGAAGTTTATATACTGTTCCTATACTGTGACAAGGATACCGGAAGGCGTGGCGTGGGTAGGCCCCCACAAGGTGGACTGATGACCTGGTAAAGGTCGCGGGATGGATGCGGGTGGCGCAGGACCGGTCACATTGGCACTCTTTGAGGGAGGGCTATGTCCAGCAGTGGACGCCTTTCAGCTGATGTGATGATGATGATGACAAGGAAAAAACCTGTAAAACATAAATTTGCAGTTACATTAAAATATTTTTTTGAGATTGAAAACAAAATATTTTTGCAGTATGAAGACAAACAGTCTTTGTTGCAAAACAAAGAGCGATGAAAAAAAACACTGGCTAATTTTCTTGAAACAAAAATTGCGTATTTGTAGGCAGGTGTCGGTATATTTAAAAATAGTGAAGCGGGATAAACTTTCTGTGCAGTATTTGAGAAAAAATATATTTTGATAATATTGACTCATAATTGAGCTCCATGGTGAAATGTATGGGACAAAAAAATAAGTGGTCAGATTAGAATGTATTTTTTTTAAGAAACATTGTTTATTTAAACAACTTTTTCAACGGAACTGATTAAAAAAGTTTTTGCTTTCCCAGTTACGTTTTGCGGCACTCCTGCAATATTTTTGTTCCATCCGGTAAATAATATTATGAAAAGAGGTACTTTCACTAATCATAGACATATCGAAAATCAAAGCCCTGGTTTTTAAACTTATTTTGTATCCTTTCCATCATGATGCTGTATTTGGCCTCATGCGGAGCCCATATTGCCGCGTTACATTCTAATTGGCTTCTTACCAGAGCATTGTACAGCGCCGACACGGCTTTCATGTCTGAGAAGCTTACTGCTCGGCGGAGTACGAAGCCCAGAATTCTGAATGCCTTTTTACACGCACTGCCGATATGGTCCCTGAAACAAGTTGCTTTAAAAAAAATATCTTTATTTTCAGGCAACTTTAGGCCCATAGTACGTTAGTAAACTAATGATCTTAACAGCTAATGTTAGTGTGTCGAGGCACTCTCACCGCGTGCATAGTGCTGTGTAGCTCGTTAAACCTAGCTAGCACAGCACTATCCAGCCTACCTGCGACAACCTACATGAGAATGTTGGGGCTTCCCCTCACTCTATTCATAAGAGATGTGACCTTTTTACGTATGCGCGCAAAGAAGTCGTCAGTGTGCGCATCGGTAAACATGCCCGAGGCACTGCAGTGACGGGGAAGCCCCACCATTGCCCGGAACAGGTTGTTAAATAATATACGCAGAGTGTTGTACGATTGCATGTGCACTCCCAAGTCTCTCACAGAATCCACTCTTTTCAACTGAGCTCCGGCTACCTCATAGCTGTGGTTATATAGTCTATACGAACATAAAGTAACTTTAATTGAGTAAATACCTAAAGTATATAGGCCAATTATGTGTTTTAAATTCCTTAATTTTCGACTATATATCTCGCTAGATTGACCGTAACGTAGATCGCATTACATGCGAAACCCGCTGCGCTGTGATTGGTCAAGACAGCCAGGGTATTTGAACATTACCATATTGTTGACACAGGTCGTCTCTTATTGGCTATTAATATTGTCATACTAATTTGTGAAATAAACTATATCAAGTTAATTGAGCTTGACGCTGTCAGCGTAACTATTTCGCAACCCTTACTACTATACTATACTTACTGTACTATATATAGTACATATAAAGTGTGTATATCACCAGAAAGGTCGTAGAAAGCCCTAATTATTATAACTAATCGAATTATGTCGAACTTACAGAATTGTATTGTTAAAGCCAGATTAATTGAGCAAATTGAGCCTTACAATAAAGACACTACCTACTTTTCATGTATAATATTTCGAGTCAGTTTATGTTACGAGTATCAGACGCAATTATATATTTAAGACGTCTATCCAAGTACAATGAATAAAGGTAAATTACAAGATTAATGTACTTGAGATTAATTAACGATGACAATTTTTAATGGTGAAAAATGAAATGAAAATGAAATGAAAATGAAATTAAATTAAATGAAATTAAAATGAAATTAAAATGAAAATGAAATGAAATTAAATTAAATTAAAATGAAATTAAAATGAAATGAAATAGAAAGGGAATGAAATGAAAATGAAATGAAAATGAAATGAAAATGAAATGAAAATGAAATGAAAATGGAATGAAAATGAAATGAAAATGAAATGAAAATGAAATAAAAAATGAAATGAAATAAAAAATTAAAATGAAACTAAAATTAAAATTAAAATGAAATGAAAATGAAATGAAAATGAAATCAGAATGAAATGAGAATGAAATGAGAATGAAATGAGAATGAAATGAGAATGAAATGAGAATGAAATGATAATGAAATGAGAATTAAATGAGAATTAAATGAGAATTAAATGAGAATTAAATGAGAATTAAATGAGCATTAAATGAGAATTAAATGAGAATTAAATGAGAATGAAATGAGAATGATATGATCATGAAATGAGAATGAAATTTCAGCTGAGTCCTCTTGAGAAGAGATCAACTAATGTGAATGAGTACATAGGAAAGTAAATAGGGAAAGTGTTAGGAAATATAAATAAGTACAAGTTATAAAAGAAGTCATTGTTAAAGTTAAAATATATAATTTTATCCTTCAATTCGTCAGTTTGTTTTGATAATCGCAACTCCGATAAATAGGTACTAGGTTCCAGGTAAAGATAATAGCGGATATCGAGTGGGCTCCGAACTTACAACTCGAGAGTCGTATCCGCGAGTTTTCCCAGGCTGCCGCAGGTATCGGGTGGTATCAGGATACTGTTCCGGGTCATACCTGTGTACGCTACCTAGATAACATTCAGAGCACGATAGGGGCGGCACTAACGTGACGCGGCCGTGTCTGAGAGTTATCGTTGTTAGGTGACTGTAGGGTGGCGAACGCCGCTGCTCTAGGCGTGTGTCGCATATCACCCATTCGATGCAGTAGAAACCGTCCTAGCGCGGCATAGCGCTGCGTGTCGAGTAACGTCCACAGCGCGTTGACGTTGAGTAACGTCAACAGCGAGAGGCGGTGCGCCGTGCACTGTTTCTAAGGCGACGTTTATACGTTTTCTTGTCAAGGTAGTGTAGACATTATTCAGCTTCAATGTTGCTCTAGACCATGTTTTCAAAGAGTACTTAATTTTCGAACAAAACCTTCTACACTTTCTAAGATAGCGGCCGTTCTACTTGTAGAACGGCCGCTATCTTAGAAAGTGTAGGACCTTGGTCCTGACCCGGGGACTGGTGGGAGACGAAAACAGAGCTTCCAATAAACATTCGTAGCAAATTTCATCAAACTCCCCGGGATTTCGAGGTTTGCTAATCTCGACTGTACTTTCAATGCAATGTCCATCTGACGTGTTTTGTTATGTGTGCAGAATTGTTATTGCCGCTATGTTATCGTCGTCACGAACAAATCCGTTCAACTATGTAATGCTATTCACAACATGTCTCGAATGAGCTAACCACTCGGCACTTATATAATGCAGGCACTTAACTTCGCGGTACTTGCCCAAATATTCGTGTTGCATCTTTTTCTTTCCTACGCCAAATTAAAGAGAGAAACCACACAACGTGAACACGCAACGCTAAGTGAAGTGCCACCGTAAGGCATTGAAATTCGTGATAACAATGCGGAATGCGCAGATTGATGTCAGAGGCATCCATTAGATAGTTTTGACATGATGGTGGCTAACAGGTATACGGCCTGCCTATGGTAAGCAGCCACCGTAAGAGAAGTCACAAGTGCATTATAGTCCCTTCATTGATTTGAGGATTTGTTAATGTTGACAGCAAAAAGGCAAGTGCAGGTATACTCAATACAGCGAATCCTTCGGAGTTTTTACGACCTCACCAGGCAGATATTGGCGTATAATTTGTCCTTTGAAATAGATGGTGACTTCCATTTTGCGCAAATAATATAAACAACTTTTTCTCAAACATGCTCGGAAATCTATGCGTTAATATCACGAAATTAAGACATGAATTTCTTGTTTATGGCTCCCTACATTTCTTCTTGGCCTTACGCCAAGAAGTAATGTATGAAAAGTAAAACCTAAGTAAAACCATTACTGTCCGCTACTCAAATTTTTTAAATTTGCTTACTAATATTAAAAGGAAGAAAGAAAGAAAGAAAAACATTTATTGTTAACCATGTACAATTAGGTCTTAATAAAAGGTATGTGAGTAACAATGGAAACCCTTTTCGGGCATACAATATTAATAAAGTTACAACGGTAACTAAGTAGAGTCTGGTCAAGGACTGACATTATTTAAACTGAAAGTATTCTTTTAAATCATAAAATACATTTTGTGTCAACCATCGCTTCAGGTGGCGCTTAAATTGATGTCCGCTCAACATTTTTAGGCTAATGGGTAGATGGTTGAATACTTTGATTGCGGTGATAAAGGTGCTCCTGTAATAGGTTGAGTTTCTGATCGCCGGCAGTGATATGTTGTATTTATATTGTGATCGTAAATTGTCACGCTGATCTGAACAGAAATTAAAATTATATTTATGGTTGATAACAAATGAACATAGCTCTAAGATGTATAGTCCAGTTAAGGTAAGAAATTTATTTTCCTTAAAAATATTTCTAACAGACTCAGTATTATATAGACGGTATATAATGCGGAGACATTTTTTTTTGCAAAATGAATGTTGTTTTGACATTTACAGAGTTACCCCAATAAATTAGCCCATAAGTAAACAATGGATAAATATTACCATAATAGGCATTTCTGACAACATCTTCCGAGCAAGTACTTGATAATACGGATAGGGCATAGCATTGACTGGATATTTTTTTATTTATCTTTTCAATATGTGATTTCCAGTGTAAATGTGAATCTACAGAGACGCCTAAAAAGTTAGTACTATTTACGTTTTGAATAACAGCTCCTCCGTGTTGTATATTCAAGTTTATTTGGTTTGTTTTGTAATTTCTAAATTGTAATGTTTTCGTTTTATCTGCGTTTACTTTTAAGTTAATTGATTTAAGCCAGTTCACTACAGTTTTAAGGGTATTGTTTATTTTTTCCTGAAAATTTGAGTCTAAGTTTTCTCCAGAGAATAAGATAGTGGCGTCATCAGCAAACATTACGCAAAGTTCGTCTATGACCTTTGGCAGATCATAACTGACAAAGGAAACTTACATTCTGCCAACCACCACTAGACTGTAAGCATACTTGCGACATAAAAAAAAACAAAATCTATGGTAGGTGCTACACTTTATGTGCGGTTAAACTGGTGCTCGAACGGCTTCTTCAAATGGCATGTTTAAAAAATTAAAAAGGCGGCAAATTACACAATTGTTTTCTGATCTTTCGTTCCGATTGTAATTATTTTTATTTTTGTATTTCCTCACATCGTTTGAGAAAAGCACTATACAATCCTCGGCCGGAACAGGGATTGCTGGACGAGATTGGGGTAAACGGCCGAGTCGTAGACGAGGCCGGATACAACGAGTCACGGCCTCTGCAGTAATGTACTATAACTATAATGTCTGAACTGTATTAAAACGAAGTGCACAATTTCATACAAAATTATTGTTTTTATGATTTATAGACTGAGTGACACTTATGCTAAATGTTCTTGTACAGTTTTTATTGTCTGATTTTATGCAACTAAATCACTTGAAAAGTTGAAATTATGTCATTGGTTATCATGCAAAATAACATGGTAACGTTTGTTTATATACAAATCACATGATTTTACACACCCGTGTCGTATCGTAAAGAGCAACTCAACAGGGAAAACTCCTAACGAAATAACTTTGGTTGACTCAAGCGCCAGCAATAATTAAAACTGATAGCCGGTTCATGGAAGTTGACTTTGTTGTCTGTGACTGTCGTTTTGCAGACGATGTAATTGCTAAGAAATGCCTGGATCAAAGGTTAAAACTACAGCAAAACAACTTTTGCTTAGTTAGGGAATATGACAGCGGATGAATGCTGACATTGCGTAGGTGATTTGGATACGGTAACGTTTATGTTTAATATTCTGCATTTTTTCGAATATAAAAACCCGCCACTCGGGCAACTAAAATTTGTAAAGTAAGAAGATACCTCTTGCATGTACTATAAAAAATAATCTAGTAAAGTACCCATTCAAATAGACATTCCTTTGGAATTTGTAATGCACCTATCGTACGGTTTGCAAATTAATTTGCTACCTAAGACGTTTCATCAATTTGGCCCTGTCATGATTAAGAGTAAATAATTGTCTATATCGTGAGTTATGAAATGGACGTAATATCGACATCATCATACGTGTCGTCGGATGAAAGTGACAGCAAATGTATTCTACTGAGTCCACTGATGAAGAGCTATTAATAATTATCCCGATTGTTTTTAATATTTGTTATGTAATTTATACCCAAGGGCTGGACTGACGTTTCATAGGGGCAGAGGAACAAGAGCCAGTTTTTCCAAACATGATCATATTTTTAGTGTTTTTGGTTTGGATAAAACTAGAAGCCTGCATTTTCAGTAATATTTGCAACTGGTGCAATTTTGCATTTGGTATAATTGGCGAACGTTCCAATTTTAATGCACTGGGTTAGTCAAGTTAGGGCATTTGCTTCTTTTAGATATAAATAATTAATTGTGTGTTATACTAATATAAGTTATTAAGTCGTACTAACAATCTATGGATGTAAATATACTTACAACCGCAATAAAGATTGAATAATAATAATAATAAATGGCGGGGACCATCACCCGGTTGTATCATGTTGTGCGCTCGGAGATGGTATCCGCCATGTGTATCCCTCGCTTTATATTAAAAGGGCCTCTGGGCTGTTGGCTTCGGCCCCACGCATGCCTTTCAAAAGTCCGGGACCCCATGGTCCCGAGATATGGAACAAACATACAAATAATAATAATATTTCAAATTTTAAAAGGCCCAAAATACCCCTTTAGGGAGCGCTCCTTATGCCCCTACCAATGATATTTCTGAAAGTCACGAGTCTTCTACATAAAAAAAATTGGTACCTATATACTCAACTCTCTGCGGAATGCCGTTTTGTCCAAATTTTTTACCCACATCCCTCGACGTTGGTGAACTATGATAATTCGAGATAAGTATTCAACTCAACCTAACAAACAACTTTAGATGACCTCTAATTTCATAGAAAATATAGGAAGGCAGAGATCAAGGTTGCTGGTTTTTCAATATCAACAGCGACGTCGTCAGTGACTGAAGTTCCAACATAATTAGGTCTTTCATGTCTAACAGTCACTATCGGTGGAGGTATCAACCAGTTTTAGTTAATATATAGTGTTTAGCCGCCTAGCACTATTTTACATCCCGAGTTTTTTCACGTTATATCTATATTTTGCTAAAAGTTTGAATAGGGTTCTTTTTAATTTCTAGTCAAGCTTGCAAATTTTCAAGTCTTTAGCTCATAGATTCAAGGAGTTCCGATACAAAGTTTAACCCCATTGTTTAACCCCTTTGCACACATCTTTATAAATTTTATGAACTTAAATTCAATTCAATTCAATTGATTTATTAAGTCCGATAATAAGATCCATTATTTGTTAGTATTATCCTTAAAAAGACTATGTTAGTACTTAGAATATCAAATGAATAAATAAAAAGTTAAAAAATAAAGAAAGAACATTAGACACTTGGCTTCATTGAGTACGGCGCATGTAACCGACTACAATGAAGCAAGTAAGGGCAGTCCAATCTGTCCCCTATCATCCTTAAGATGGTGTTGGGGTTGGCGCGCACCCGACGCACCAGGGATGCAGCTCTCTTGCGCACGGTGGCATAGAAGCAATCCACCCTAGCTTCTGCAAACATCCCTGATGCGCTACAGTAGCGCGGCAGCCCCACCAACACCCGGAACGCGTTGTTGTACTGGACGCGGAGGGACCCGTAGGCCCGTTTTCTATAATCACGCCATAAGCTCCACGAGTACAGGGAGGTACAGTAAGCTCGAAATAACGTAAGTTTCACCTCCCTTGTACAGCGCAAACTTACGAGCTATCATATTGGCCCGGACCGACAGGGCCCTCCGCTCCCGCTCAATGTCTTTGTCGTCTTTGAGGTCAGACATGACGATGTGTCCTAAATACTTAAACGACTCAACTCTTTCAAGGACAGCTCCGCTAAGTTTAATGGGTGTCACTTCAGCTGTTCTGTCACGTTTGACCTCAAACACCATAATACTGGCTTTTTTGGTATTATATTTTAAACCATGGCTTTCGGCATATGACTCACACACCTTTAATAATTTGCGTAAACCGCCCATGGATGCACTTAGAAGAACCATATCGTCTGCATAACTAATGTTATTACCTAACCTAACCTGGCCGGGGATTTTCTCGACAGATTAGTAAAGTTTGCATAAAAATCCATTCAGTCGTTTTCACGTGATGCGCGTACACATAAACAGACAAACAGATAAACAGACAAGAATTCTAAAAACTGTTGGAATGTGTTCTGTTATCGATTCTAAGTATCCTCAGCAAACTTTTTTTCGAATATCTTTTATATATCTTTCGACCCTCTTCAGCTTTATCATATGTATACATTCTTAATGAACCACATTCCCCTGAATATCTTTCTTTCACTTTCATGGTGCTACTCGTGACCGTCAATTTCGCTCTTCTGGCAATCTTTCTCTATTTATCCCTCTTCACCGTACTGGCTTTATGTCCAATTCTTTCACTGTACAGGGGCCGTAGACAAGGTTACAATCGACAAGCGCTAACGCCAATAGAAAATAATAAAATGTAGGGGAATGACAGATGCCGACGAAACACTTTTCGTTAGCATCTGTCACACCCACACATTTTATTAGTTTGCTATTGGCGTTAGCGCTTGTCGATTGTAACCTTGTCTAGGCCCCCAGGTCTTTGGAACGGCCTTCTCCCGCGATCAGGAAAGCAAATTCGTTTTTTAGTAATCTGTGCGTAATTTCTTTACTAGCAGATCCGAGTAGACTAAGGTTTCAGGTTTAAAAATTTTGCTTGTAAATATAGTCTGCGAGACAGAGATCAAAGTTGCTGGTTTTTCAATATCAACAGCGATGTCGTCAGCGACTGAAGTTCCAATATACTTAGGTCTCTAATGTCTAACAGTTACTATCGGTTGAGGTATCGACCAGTTTTGGATTATACCTCAACCTAACCCCTTTGGGCCAACTTATAGGCTATAAAAATAATAAAAATAAGGTATAATTTTAAAGCCTATAACTTGCCCCGGGATTTTTTTGACAGATGACGATGTGATGCATGGTGGAAAAAACAGACAAACAGCAATCACATTACATGAAAGTTTTCTTGTGTGATCTCATTTCTTTTTGTAAGGCGATTTCTATTCTGTTTTCAGGGTTATCGACATTATTCTACGTAGAATAATGTTGATAATCAATACATATTTTATTTGTAGTTAAAAGTACCTTCAGATTCGCAGGCAGGGTCACACTACCCACTAGGCTAAGCCGGTGGTCAAATAATTTACTTTAAAAACAAAGTTTAAACCGACTTAAATTCAATACTTCGCCAAGCCACATAGGAACATGAAAATTTCCACAATTCCTTTCCAATTTACCACATGAACTGCTTTCCGAGAGAAATGCGTTGATTATTATGGAAAATACCCAAGTCGCTTTACGTGGGGTGATATTGTCTGGGGAGATGCGTCGATTCCTCAAGGATCTCAGAATTGACACTTCATTAGACTTCGTGTTTGACTATTTTTAACTCGAGTATTTTTATGATTGAAGAGGGGTTGAAGAGCTTATATTTCTGGAATGTTTAGGAAATGGAGGCAATAAAAGTTGTTAGTTCGTATTTTTTTATTCATTAAACCATATTGTACCTATAAAAAAAGGTAAGCAAGTATACAGATGTAGATTTATTCTCCAAATAAACCTTATCTACGGTTAATTTTGCAACCAACACCTATGTAATTTAATGTATCTGATTATGCATGAAATAAATGAATATGAATTTTGACCCCGATATATTCTCGGTGTAACAATTTTCTATATCGACGATGACAACGCCGCGGGACTAGTCGCGATCGATGAAGACTTTTAATGTTACTGCATCTAAAAGATGGAGAGGGCGGTGAAACTTTTAAAATAGTGTAGTGAGTGTAGTGTAGCAATAGAGCAATAGACAAATCATCATGAGAAAGAATATTACACTTTTTTCTAAGTGTGCAATAAAAACTTTAGTGTAATTATTTATGCATGGTATGTTAATAGTACTCGTATATTATTGTCGAAGCAAGGACAGTAGGCAATTGCTGGCTGAGTATAAATTTAAAGTTCCCTGCGAATGCGCTCTGCGTGCGGACGCTTGAGTGCTCTTGTTTATTGTATCGACCATAATAAGTGTACCGGTATCTAAGATGACGCAGTGCGGTCAGTGCAAGTTGTTTTTGTCAACAGCTAAAGATGCTGTTGTTAAGTGTAAAGGCCCTTGAGAAGGTACTTTTCATAAGAAGTGCGTGCAGAAGATGAACTGGGAAAATGAACTTTCTGAAAAATGCAAGTGTAAAAACTTCGCAGTCCACTCTTTTATTTAACACCTACGGACGTGTTAAATAAAAGAGTGGACTGTTGAATTAGGGCTGGTATAATCCAAAATAGCAAAATACAGAAAAAGTGAGTGTGTTACAGTCGCTGGGAATCGCTGAACAACGATAAGTTTTAACGTCAGTCCCTTTTGAATCTAAACATTGCCATATGAAAATTGTACATAGTTAATTCGACTGCTTGTGAATTTTATATTATATACATTGAATATTTTACTTAAAAAATATGCAATTAAATTGAAATTAGTATTAGTGATTTTTATTACATAGAATTGAATTAATTAAACTTTAACATGTATTATTTGTTCTCGAGAAAGAGGATTAAAAATTAATAGTTTTTAAACGTCTCTGAACATGCTGCCGGCCATGAAGTTTGAAGATCTTCAATTGTTGCTCACAGGGAGCGGGCAAATGGTGTTGAAGGCCCGCCGAATGACACCTCGCTTGGTGCGGATATCGGCGACCCGCGCACGTCAGCGCCAGGAATGATGCGGACGACTCTGCCGAGCTGCCAAAGGAGAGGTGGCAGAGTTCTGTCTTTGACGACCACCATAACGCCGTCCTTGAGTTGACCTGCAGAATTGTGCCATTTGGTTTTCTGTTGGAGCCAGAGAATGTACTCATTAGAAAATCGGTGCCAAAACTGTTGTTACAGCAGTTCGATGCGTTTCCAACGCTGCAGCGATGAAATGTTGGATGCAGTGATCTGTGGCTGAGGAACAAAATGATAGAGATCGTCCTATCAGGAAGTGAGCAGGGGATAGAGGATAGAGATCATTTGGATCGTTTGAAATTGGCGTCAGAGGCCTTGAATTTAAAATTGACTCGATCTGAATCAGTAGTGTTGACATTTCCTCGTATGTTAAATGAGTTTGATCGAGCATTCGGCGGAGATGGTGCTTTATGGATTTGATGGCAGACTCCCATAATCCGCCAAAGTGTGAAGCGTAAGCAGGGATAAATGAAAACTTGATACCTTCAGTTACGTCTGTTGAGAAGGATTCCTGGAGGATTTTAGAAAATTCGTTACAGGTACCTTGAAATGTTGTGCCGTTATCTGAGAAAATCGTCTGAGGCTTACCCCGACGTGCAATGAATCGGCTTAACGCTGCAATGTAAGCTTCTTTTGTTAGATCTGTGACAAGTTCTAGGTGCACTGCTTTCGTTGCTAGACACACAAATGCACAAATGTATGACTTTATTAAAACACTCCCTCTGCCTTTGCGGTTTGATATCATCACTGGCCCAGCATAGTCTACGCCAGTCTCAAAAAATGGATACTCGAGTTCAACACGTTTTCTCGGTAGGTTACCCATCACGGGTTGGACTGTTTTTCCGCTGAATCGAGAGCATTTGATGCACTTATGCACTGTACTTTTGGCAAGATCCCTTCCGCGAATAGCCCAATACTTATGCCTGGTGGTAGCCAGCAAGAGTTGGGGACCTGCATGCATGAACCTGGTGTGATAATGTCTGAATATCAACTTGCATAAATGGTGCTTAGAACTGAGCAACACTGGATGTTTGACATCGTATTCATAGCTGGAGTTACTCAGTCTTCCCCCCACACGAATGAGATTACCTTCCCCAAGGAATGGAGAAAGTGGCCGGAGATTGCATTTTCGAGGTAATGATTGATTTGATGACAATAGTTCCACTTCCTTGGGAAAGGAATCCTCTTGTGCCCTACGCAAAAGAAAATGACTAGAGCGTTCAAGTTCTTGATGAGAAATATTGCCTGTTTGCCTAGTTCCTGCTTCTCTGCAATTGTTGATGAATCGGAATATCAGCGCCATGACACGTGTAAGTTTTGAGAAGCTTGATGAATTTGTAATGAGCTTAGTAAATATGTTGTCATTTTGCTCTTGAATATAAGTGATTGTTCTACCATTTCTGGCAAACAAATAGTGGATGACTTGTTTGGATTTTGAGGCCATTGTTTCCTATCTAATTGAATAAATCCCGTACCTGACCACCACAGAGTAGATTGACCTAGCCGATCAGCACTAAGACCACGGGAAACTAAATCTGCAGGGTTTTCTTTCGATGGTACATAGAACCACTGACAGGCCGCTGTAAGTTCTTGAATTTCACTTACTCTGTGACGCACGAAAGTTTTGAGATTCAGAGGTGATGAGTCAATCCAACCGAAAACAATCGTTGAGTCAGAATACGCAGTCCCTGATCGCCAAGGTGAGTGATGAATTAACCTTTGCGTACAACTTCGCACCAAGCAACGCCCCACTCAATTCCAAACGCGGTATTGTAGTTTGTGGCTTTATAGGAGCAATTTTGCTTTTGGAAGCTAAAAGACGAACATTGACTGTTCCGTCCCTATCTACACTACGCACGTAGATACATGCCCCGTACGCTTTTTCACTGGCATCTGTGAAAATGTGGAGAGTGATTTCAATCGGACAATGTAATTTGATGCATCTGGGAATGGATAAGCTATTTAAATGCGGCAATGTGTGTGCAAAATGAAGCCATGCATCTTTAATTGAATGAGGGAGTCATCCCATGAACATTTACTAATCCACAACTGCTGCATAATAATCTTTGCCTCAACTATGCATGGAGAGACTAGACCAAGCGGATCAAACACTTTTGCAATTGTAGAAAGTATTGACCTTTTATTAATTTTGTCTTTTATATTGACATTTATTGAAAATGTTAATGTGTCTCGAAAGCATTGCCAATTTAAACCGAGAGTTTTTGATGAATCCTCAATGCTGAGGTTTACAGTTTCGGAGCTATTATAATCCTGACAAACTGCTAATAATTATTGGAATGCCATTTCCTGAGATGAAACTTGGCTGAATGCAGCTCTCGAGTGACACTGCGACACAGTGAGATAGTCTCCTCAACTGTGTCCCTGCCTGACAAAAAATCATCGACGTAAAAATCGTGACAAATTGCATGCTTCACGTTCTCATCATTTGTATCATAGCCTAACTGAGTGAGACATCTAGTGGCGAGATAAGGTGCAGATGCCGTCCCGTAAGTTACGGTATTTAAGGTATATATGGATATTGGTTGTGAAGGATGCGACCTCCACAGTATTTTTTGTAGAGACCGCTGAGATTCGTCAATTTGTATCTGCCGGTACATCTTCTCCACGTCAGCGGTCACTACAAAATTGTGTTGACGGAACCTAATAAGTATAGACTGTAAGTCGTCTTGAATTGTAGGCCCTACCCTCTGAATATCGTTAAACGACTTGCCTGAGGTAGTAGGGGAGGACCCATTAAATACTACTCTTAATTTTGTAGTGCTGGAGTCCCTGAGGACCCCATGATGCGGCAAAATACATGACACTGTGTCAACATTATTTGTCTTGCTCATGTGACCTAAACATTCATACTCTGCGAGGAAATCTATATACAGGGATTTTAAAGTTGGATTCTTTTCTAATCGGCGTTCAACTGATAAGAATGTACCTAATGCCCGCTGATACGAGTCCCCCAGAACCTCAGGCGACTCCTTCAACGGCATCGAAACTATGAACCGTCCGTCAGCGTCACGTACTGTAGTTTTAAGAAAGTGCTCTTCGCAAGCGTTTTCTTCTGACGTCAGTTTGTGTTGAGGTGCCACTGTGTCCAACTCCCAAAACCGTGATATGTCTACATTTGTGTCACAAAGAGCTTCATGTGTGAACATGCATGTCTGTGATGTATTTGGTTTAGGTTGAGAAATCCCACCTGAAACTAACCATCCCAATTTGGTTTCATAAATAGTGGGCTGGTTTGTACCCAACTGAATACGATTTGAACCCAGCACGCTCCAAAATATCTCTGCACCAACCAAGATATCGATGCATGCCGGCTTGTTGAATGCGGGATCTGCTAACTGAATCCCTGAAGGTAATTGAACGTTGTTGATGTGTATGTATGTGGATGGTATGGCTGGTGTAATGTTCGGTAGAACGTGACAATCTATGTTCGTCTTGAATGGATTTGAATTGCACATACCTGAGATGTATTAGATGTGTGACTGTTGATGCCAGTCACCTTGGAATTGATAGGGGCGGTGCTCAGTTTGAGCTTACTGCACAGCTGATGTGTAATAAAATTTGTAGTGCTGCCATTGTCGAGCAGTATACGTGCTGTCTGCAGCTTCCCGTTCTTATCTGCCACCTTCACGAGGGCTGTAGACAGCAGCACCTGAGCTGACTGAATGCTACTAGCTGACTGTTCAGCAACGACTGAAATATTTGTAGGTGCGTCAGTGTGACTCGTCTCTTGCTTTGATTCAGTGCGAATTAGAGTGTGATGCTTCCTGTTACAATATTTGCAATTTGACAAGCGACACTGATGCTCTGAATGACCGTGACAGAGACAGTTTAAACAAACTTTGAAGGACTTTGCCTTTATAAGCCGTGCATCTACTGGCCTGAAGGAGGGGCAACCATACAAATGATGAGTCTTTTTGCATAAAGGGCATGTGTTTGTGTACGCAGGCCTACGACTACTATCAAATGAAGAGCTAGCAATAAAACTTTTAGGTTTTGACTGCCCGTTTTGATTTGACGACGATGCTGATGATTCATGCTTGAGTTTATTCTGTCTGATGTCCTCAAGGCTCTCCAAAAAATCTGCTCTTTGCAAAAGAAATGTCTTAAAAACTTCTAAAGTAGGGACAGTGGACTCAGAATTACGGCGCTCTTCCCACTCTCTAGTGGTCACAGCATCTAACTTATCCGCCATAAGTAGTCTATCGTCGTTCTTACTTAAAACGATGGAAAGAGTCATTGATCAGCACATTAGAGCGAAATATCTGGTAGCCAGACCACTGAGTCTGAGCCAACATGCTTACCAAAAGGGGAAATCTACGGAAACTGCACTACTTGATCTGGTCGACAAAGTGCAAAAAACCCTAGAGGACAAGCAAACAGCTCTATGTGCTTTCCTTGACATCGAGGGTGCCTTCGACAACACACCCACAGAAACTATCCTCAAGGGATTGGCATCAAAGGGCGTGGACGAAAGCACCATCAGATGGATCCAGAGCATGCTTTCAAATAGAATAGTCACTCTGACCCTCAATGCAATTGAGCATACATTCTACACCACAAGAGGATGTCCACAAGGAGGCGTACTATCCCCACTACTATGGACCCTAGCAGTGGACCAACTCCTAGCAACTATGAAGGACCTAGACTATGACACACAAGGATATGCCGACGACCTTGTAGTCATAATCAAAGGTCCGTGCCTCCACACAATCTCGAACTTAATGCAAGGAGCGCTTAACACCATAAATAAATGGTGCAAAGAGAATGACCTGTCCATCAATGCGAGCAAAACGGTACTAGTGCCCTTTACAAAAAAAAGGAAACTAGACAAGCTCGCCAAACTAAAACTGAATGGACAGGAAATAACATACTCAAATGAGGTCAAGTACCTAGGGGTTACCTTTGACCAAAGGCTAACTTGGAACGCTCATTTGAATAGCATAATACACAAAGCAAAAATGGCCATGTGGACCTGCTGTCGAATGGCAGGAGCAAGATGGGGTATAAGACCCAAAATTGCTTTGTGGCTTTACACAGCGGTAGTGAGGCCTGTAATCACATACGCCTCTGCACTATGGTGTAACAAAGCCAACCAAAAGACAGCCATCACAAAGTTAAGCAGTCTACAGCGTACAGCTTGCTTAACAGCAACAGGAGCTTTATGCTCAACACCGGGGGCAGCCTTGGATGCACTGCTCGATCTAACGCCACTCCACCTGCATGTGCAAAAGGAGGCGAAGCAGTGCATCTATAGGATATGCACACTAACAAGGCCAAAATGGCGCTCTCAAGCGCTTACCAAACTAGAGGCCCTTGTCTTTGATAACAAAAAACTAAGCATGCCCACTGACGACACTTACGTGGAATGCAAATTCACCAAACTGTACACAGTGGAAATACCTCCGAGAGACAAATGGCTAAACGACCAAATGGACTTTAAGGAGGGAAGCCACGTGTGGTACACGGATGGATCAAAAAAGGGTGATGATGTTGGATGTGGTATCTACGGTGAGAGGCCGAAGCTCAAAGCTAGCGTCAGCATGGGGAAAGAGGCCTCAATCTATCAGGCTGAACTCTTCGCAATAAATAAATGCGTGGAGATCAATCTTGAGAGAAACCTAAGAAACCAATACATCTACATCAACTCAGACAGCCAAGCTGCTCTGCTGGCACTAGAATCCCTAGAGTCCTACTCTAAACTAGTCCAGAACTGTAAAAACAATTTAAACACCCTGGCCAATACCAACAAAGTCATACTTAGATGGGTACCAGGACATTCCGACATAGTTGGGAATGAAAAAGCAGATGAACTTGCAAGGAAGGGCGCGGACACAACCCTGGTCGGCCCAGAACCGGTCTGTGGTATCACAAAACGGAAAGCATATTCTCTGCTACACAACACAGAAAAATCAGAGGCAATAAAGCTGTGGAAGTTCGCCAAAGGACAAAAACATGCTAAAGCCTTGATTAAAGGATACAATAACAAACTGTCTAAAGAGCTACTGCAACTCAGAAGGCACAAAACCTGCGTAGTAACGAGAATTCTGACAGGACATTGCAAATTAAACAAGCACCTGTTTCAAATGGGTATGAAACAGGACGCAACGTGCAGGTTCTGCCAGGAGACGGAGGAAACAGCAATGCATATTCTCTGCTCCTGCGGACCACTCATGCACAAAAGAAGTATCTACCTAGGGCGGCACGTAGTGCACCCAGAAGAGGTACAACATATCACCGCCCAAAGAATCTGGAACTTCTTAGAGGCAACGGGTCTAAACGGTGAAATATAAACAAAGGGCTGCCACAATAGATCACCTGCTGGTCGAAGCGGCATATAAAGGCCCACAATAACACAATAATAATAATAATAATATCCGCCATAATGTGGACTATCAGTGTGTCCCAGTTATCTGTTGGCTGACCTAAGGAATGAAGTGCGCGTAAGTTTTTATTTGTGACATCAAGAATATGTCTTAAGGCGTGACTAGCTATGCTATTGAATAGCATAATACACAAAGCAAAAATGGCCATGTGGACCTGCTGTCGAATGGCAGGAGCAAGATGGGGTATAAGACCCAAAATTGCTTTGTGGCTTTACACAGCGGTAGTGAGGCCTGTAATCACATACGCCTCTGCACTATGGTGTAACAAAGCCAACCAAAAGACAGCCATCACAAAGTTAAGCAGTCTACAGCGTACAGCTTGCTTAACAGCAACAGGAGCTTTATGCTCAACACCGGGGGCAGCCTTGGATGCACTGCTCGATCTAACGCCACTCCACCTGCATGTGCAAAAGGAGGCGAAGCAGTGCATCTATAGGATATGCACACTAACAAGGCCAAAATGGCGCTCTCAAGCGCTTACCAAACTAGAGGCCCTTGTCTTTGATAACAAAAAACTAAGCATGCCCACTGACGACACTTACGTGGAATGCAAATTCACCAAACTGTACACAGTGGAAATACCTCCGAGAGACAAATGGCTAAACGACCAAATGGACTTTAAGGAGGGAAGCCACGTGTGGTACACGGATGGATCAAAAAAGGGTGATGATGTTGGATGTGGTATCTACGGTGAGAGGCCGAAGCTCAAAGCTAGCGTCAGCATGGGGAAAGAGGCCTCAATCTATCAGGCTGAACTCTTCGCAATAAATAAATGCGTGGAGATCAATCTTGAGAGAAACCTAAGAAACCAATACATCTACATCAACTCAGACAGCCAAGCTGCTCTGCTGGCACTAGAATCCCTAGAGTCCTACTCTAAACTAGTCCAGAACTGTAAAAACAATTTAAACACCCTGGCCAATACCAACAAAGTCATACTTAGATGGGTACCAGGACATTCCGACATAGTTGGGAATGAAAAAGCAGATGAACTTGCAAGGAAGGGCGCGGACACAACCCTGGTCGGCCCAGAACCGGTCTGTGGTATCACAAAACGGAAAGCATATTCTCTGCTACACAACACAGAAAAATCAGAGGCAATAAAGCTGTGGAAGTTCGCCAAAGGACAAAAACATGCTAAAGCCTTGATTAAAGGATACAATAACAAACTGTCTAAAGAGCTACTGCAACTCAGAAGGCACAAAACCTGCGTAGTAACGAGAATTCTGACAGGACATTGCAAATTAAACAAGCACCTGTTTCAAATGGGTATGAAACAGGACGCAACGTGCAGGTTCTGCCAGGAGACGGAGGAAACAGCAATGCATATTCTCTGCTCCTGCGGACCACTCATGCACAAAAGAAGTATCTACCTAGGGCGGCACGTAGTGCACCCAGAAGAGGTACAACATATCACCGCCCAAAGAATCTGGAACTTCTTAGAGGCAACGGGTCTAAACGGTGAAATATAAACAAAGGGCTGCCACAATAGATCACCTGCTGGTCGAAGCGGCATATAAAGGCCCACAATAACACAATAATAATAATAATAATATCCGCCATAATGTGGACTATCAGTGTGTCCCAGTTATCTGTTGGCTGACCTAAGGAATGAAGTGCGCGTAAGTTTTTATTTGTGACATCAAGAATATGTCTTAAGGCGTGACTAGATTCTTTGTGAATTGTTCCAACATTGAATAACGCATTGACGTGGTTTGTGACTAACAATTTCTGGTTGTCGTACCTCTCAGAAAGCAATTGCCATGCTATTGGATAATTGTTATTTGTGAGATCTAAGCTCTGAATGATAAGTGCCGCGCTACCCTTGAGTGATGCTCTCAGGTAGTGGAACTTGTTGACTGCATTTATTGAATCATTGTTATGAATGAGAGAGAGATATGTGTCTCGGAAAGCTAGCCAGTTTTGATAACCAGCCTCAAAGCGAGGTAAATCAATTTTCGGTAAATTAACGAAATTTGCATTGTGTGCCTTGACAACTGTAGAAGCAGAGCTTACCTCAGATTCATTGACGCCGGAGTTACGCCTGGTATGCTTTTGAATTAAAACTTGCGCGGATGACATGCTCGCGTAGTAAGCATCCTCGAAGAGCTGACGCTCCTCTCCGATGTCCTCCCCGCTTGCTGCCCCAGACAGCATTTCTATGTCGGTCTGTAACGCATAAAATTCATCGAATATAGGTACAATCTTGTCAAAGCGTAACTGAAGTTCGGCAATTTGTATTTCGCTAAGTTGCAGCATTGCTGTTGCATTTTCAAGAAATTTCTGGAACGCTGTAAGCTAGCCCTTAATAGCACCACGTTTGTAATTACGTTTTTTCAAGTCTTGCTCAGATGACATGATGAATGAACAATGCAACTATATGAATTAATATGCACCTAATGTAAAATAATGCCAATGTGAAATTATGCTACAATTATTCGTAACTCCTAACTGACTAAATGTTCTGAGCAAAAAGATTGTGCCGATCGTTGAAAGTGCTATTTAAATTGACCAGGCGCTGTATTTAATACAGGCGGCGGCCGACCGTAGGTATCGAATGCGATAATCACAAACACCTTAATCACTTTGTTTACCTGTTATTTGTAAGAAAACGGTAGTTGGTTATTGAACTGGGTAGAATAAGGTCTATGCTCTGTAAATATGTATTGTAAAATTTTATTTTTGACTATTTAAGAGTGTATGAACTTTTGTTTTTAATGAATAGTTGTTAGGTAATTAGTGGCAAGTGTAACCTGTGTAATTTGGAATTATCTTTGTAAATAAGCTAATGAAGTGTATTTTATGTGCAAATATGGATTATGAGAATGAATACGAATGAATATCTAACTACTGATTAGACGATCGCAATGAAGATAAGCTATTACTGCACTAGGTGAATAATGAACTTTAGGCTGCCATATAGTGCCTAAATAATGAATTTATGTTGAACCAATTGATGAAATAAATGGAAATGGATGTGAAGCAATTACACAATGATGTGAATAACGTGAAATTAAGGAAATACGAGTATAGGAACGATCTCACAATTTGTCTATTGTCCTTATCTGATGGATGCTTTCTTCGTCGTCTGAGTGCTTCGATGGTTCAACTGCCTGGATATTGTGCCTCGATTCCCGTTGCATGCTCGCTTCTTCGACTGATTGGTGCTGGATGGGCTACCGTAACTGGCTGCTGGTTACGGATGGTTATCCCACTGCTATGGGATGCTTCGTGTGTCGTGCTCTATTTCACCCGTCGCTGAATATCCTGACCGATGGGACTCGACGAGTGTTGGCACGGTAATGTCACGTAGCTGGATGTGCCCTGCGCCAACCTGGATGATCCACGGCTTCGCTGATGAAAGTCCGTTGAATTGAAGAAGCTCGACTTTGCTCACAATCCTGTTTTCTCCCACTTCAGAGGCTTCGTAAGGACCATGTAAAATCTTCGCAGGTCCGTAGGTGTTAAATAAAAGAGTGGACTGTTGAATTAGGGCTGGTATAATCCAAAATAGCAAAATACAGAAAAAGTGAGTGTGTTACAGTCGCTGGGAATCGCTGAACAACGGTAAGTTTTAAAGTCAGTCCCTTTTGAATCTAAACCCTGCCATATGAAAATTGTACATAGTTAATTCGACTGCTTGTGAATTTTATATTATACATTGAATATTTTACTTAAAAAATATGCAATTAAATTGAAATTAGTATTAGTGATTTTTATTACATAGAATTGAATTAATTAAACTTTAACATGTATTATTTGTTCTCGAGAAAGAGGATTAAAAATTAATAGTTTTTAAACGTTTCTGAACAGCAAGAAAAAAAGGGTAGTCCAGCGGGACCAAGGCCTCCAAAAATTTCCATTGATATGAACCAGGCTACAGCCGAAACCGTACTAGACGAGATTAATAAGAAGCTGGAAATAATATACAAACTGGAGGCAAAATTGGAGAGTTTAAGAGAAAATGTTGACTTCTATGCAGAACAGTACCAAGAAATGACTGAGTTCAAAAGAGTCGCGGAGAAAAAGATAGTAAGTAGCTTTAGAAAAAAACGTACATTTGCAAAAAAACAACGAATCGCTGGAAGAACGAGTCATGCAGTTAGAATTAAAAGAGGTAAAAACTGAAGTCGAAATAGTGGGTGTGGAACAAGTAGTGAATGAGGATACCAAAAGCCTAGTCATGACAATAGCCAACAAATTGGAATTGAACGGGAACGAAATTGAATCTGTAAGAAGGGTAGGCCATGAAAAACAAGATGGGAAGCGCCCGCGACCCATCGTTGTTAAGCTGCGCTCAATGACTGCCCGCGCCGCCGGCTGGCTAAAACATAAAAAATCCATGCTCCTTAACAAGGACGGGAGCAATAACGGCAACCGAATTTATATAAATATAAGGGGACAATTTGTTTTTACACAAATCGACCTAGTCCCATAGTAAGCTCAGTAAGGCTTGTGTTATGGGTACTAGACGACGATATATATAATAGATATAAATACTTAAATACATAGAAAAACATCCATGACTCAGAAACAAATATTTATGCTCATCACACAAATATTTGCCCTTACCGGGATTCAAACCCAGGACCTTCAGCTTCGTAGGCAGCGTCACTACCCACTAGGCTAACCGGTCGTCAAATATATAAACGAAAACCTTACAAGGCAACTGAGGAGCCTGTTTTGGAATACCAAAGAGGGTCCTACAAATATATATGGGTACAGGACCTAAGAATATTGATAAAAAAGGCTGACGGCTCCAGAACATACAACATTAAATCGGAAGCCGATATTCTAAAGGTGATTTTCCACCGGCGTGGATTGACGAGGCGCGGCGCGGCGCGGCGTGAATTGAAATTTGTATGGCAAATTTTCAATTCACTCCCGGCGCATCTTCGGTGGAAATAGTACGGATTGACGAGAATTTGCGCGACGTGAATTGAAACATTTGTTTGTATAAAAATAAACCGTATTGTTTCTGAAATAGAGATTAAATTAACTCTGCAACAGAAACAAACATCTCGCTACAGGTGTTTAGTTGTTAATTCGTCGAGACTGCCGTAGGTGGCGGCGTGGATTGACGAGGCGCGGCGCGGCGTGAATTGAAATATTTTTTAATGTAAAAATAAACCGTATTGTTTTTGAAATATAGTGTAAATTAACTCTTCAACAGAAACAAACGTCAGCTATATCTGTTTTGTTGTTAATAGCAGGCGCGGGCTCGCGATTGCGATTAATGTCAATCGCGAGCAGGCGCGGGCTCGAGATTGCAATTAATGCCAATTTTTAGTGGAAAAGGGTCAGCGCGATTTCAATTCACGCCACGCCTCGTCTCGTCAATCCACGCCGGTGGAAAATCACCTTATCTTATCTTATCTTATCTTATCTAGATGAGGGCCCTTTCGGATGCACTTCGACCCAGCGGGATCTTTTGTGCATTTGCCCTCTCCTTTATGCCTACTCCCAAGCTCGCTCCATCGTTTCCACAAAGCGGATGATGCAGCTCAGCGGGAGCACCTTGAACTCCCTTGGTTGCGGATAGTCGCTACCAAAGTAATTCATTCTTTGTCTGGCAAGGGCATGACATTCACACAGTAAGTGTTCCATGGTCTCATCCTCCTCGCCACACATTCTACAGACTAAGCTGTCCGACAGTCCCATCTTGGCCAAGAGATCCTTGACTCCGAAGTGACCTGTGAACACCCCAGATATGATTCTGAGTTGCTTCCTGCTGGATTTCCAGAGCTTGTTAGTCCAGCCCGAGTCCACTCCTTCTATGAAGAGCTTAGAGTGCCTTAAGCCCGCCTCATTCCTCCACTCGTGTTGGTGTTTGGTTTTGGCGTAGGCTTTAAAGGCCGAAGTTATGGTTCTCTGCGAGAGTCCCACAAATGGTTCTGGACCTACAAAGTGATTTGTAGACCCCCCTCTTGCAAGCTCATCCGCTCTTTCGTTGCCGATGTAGCCCTCGTGCCCCGGTATCCAAACTAGTTGCACCTTATTGTGCTTCCCAAGCTTGTTCAGTGCCTGGACGCCATTATAGACTAGTCTAGAATCCACTTTCGGCGCCGTAAGCGCTTTAAGGGCCGCTTGACTGTCGCTGAGGATATAGATGGTCTGCCCTCTGGTTTGCCTGTCTATATTCTCCTGTGCACAGGCAATTATGGCGTATGTCTCCGCCTGGAAGACGGTTGCCAAACTACCCATGCTTACACTACTACTGTAGTCAATCGCATAAATGCCTGCTCCCGTACCGGATCCCATTTTAGATCCGTCCGTGTACCATATACTGTCTTCGACACCAGACCTCGGTGGTTCTAGACCTTCGGCCCATTCGGCCCTGGATGGAACTTTTGTTGTGTAGTTCCTATGGAATACATACTTGGGTAGCATTTTGTCACATCCCATGTTTGTTATTCTGTCTAAGAGACTGTCAGTCTCCATGTTTGTGTGCTTAGTCTTTGGCTTGCTGTCGCTCCACAGTCCAAGAGTTCTTAGTCTATAGAGCGATTTGCGCGCCTCTGACTTAATCACCATGTGAAGTGGCGGTAGGTCCAGTAGGACTTCTAGCGCCGCTGTAGGCGTGGTTCGAAACGCCCCTGTTATAGCCATGCATGCCGATCTCTGTACTTTGGTCAGGGCATCTCTGCATGTGCTCATTAAAGTCCTTGGCCACCACACCAGGCTACCGTACAATAATATGGGCCTCACCATCATGGTATAGATCCACTTCAGTACCTTTGGGTTCAGTCCCCATGTTTTGCCATACGCTGATCTACACATTCCAAATACCCTGAGTGCCTTTGTAATGGTGAGATCTGTATGCTTCTTCCAATTCAGTTCCTTATCCAGAGTGACACCTAGATATTTCACATCGTTGGACAGTTCTAGTACCCTCCCGTACAGTTTTAACTGCTGTACGCCGCGAAGGGTCCTTTTCCTAGTAAAGGGTATTACTACAGTTTTGCCTGGATTAATGGATAATTGGTGCCGGTCGCACCATCTCTCCACTGTCTTCAGTGCCTTGTTCATGATTTCTGATACCGTGCCTGGGAACTTCCCACTCACCAGTATTACTAAATCATCAGCATATCCTACCGTGTGGGTGGGACCTTTATTGAGTTCCACCAGGAGTGAGTTCACCACCAAACTCCAGAGAGTTGGTGAGAGTACCCCACCTTGCGGACATCCCTTTGTGGCCGTGGCCGTTATCTCATCCGCCAAGAGAGATGACTTTATTAGTCTGCCATTTAGCATGTTGCCTATCCATTTACAAATGGTCGGCTCTACACCATGTTTTGTAGCTGCTTCGCTGATAGCTTTATACGTGGTGCGATCAAACGCTCCCTCCACGTCTAAGAAAGCTGCCAGACATAGTTCTTTATTCTCTATAGCCTGCTCAGCCTTGGTTGTTACCAGGTGGAGTGCGGTTTCCGTTGATTTCCCTGGCTGGTATGCACATTGCAGTTCGTGCAGCGGATGTCTCCTTAATGGGCCATCCCTTATGTGTCTATCTACCAATTTCTCCAGTGTTTTGAGGAAAAACGACGATAGACTTATCGGCCTATACGATTTGGCTTCACTGTAATCCGCCTTACCTGGTTTGGGTAGATAGGTTACTTTTACCATCCTCCACACACGCGGTACGTGTGCGAAGGCCAAGCACGCCCTGTACAATCTGCTAAGGTGCGGGATTAGTACATTAGCGCCTTCTTGTAGTAGAATGGGGTAGATTCCATCTGGCCCCGGGGCTTTGAAAGGTTGAAATGTTGAAAGTGCCCACTTTATCTTTTTATGATCTACTACCTTTTTAGACAAGAAAATCACCTTAAGACACTTAGGAACTGATGGCAACGCGGATAGCGCAAGCCAATAATTGTCCGATAGGGCCGGGATATACTGCGATTAATAAAACAGCACATTCACGGATCTAACTCAGGATGTAGCGGACAATCGCGAATTTCATAAGTTTCAAAATATAAATATATGGAGCGACTACATAAATAAAACTGCCCAAGAACTACAAACCATCCATTTGAATATAAGATCATTACGGAAGAACTTCAACGAATTTCTATGCCTACTCAAAAATACTACAAATTGTATAGACGTTATCAATTATCATACTCAGCGAAATCAATATAAAAAAAGAAGAACTCCTGCTATACCAGATGCAAGGATATGATATGCACTCTACAACGAGAGAAAAGCGCAGAGGGGGTGAAAACTTAATAATAAAGAACTGACTTGACATAACCATACAAAAAACACAAGGACATGCGACTGAAATAATAAATACTAAATTAAAGCAGGAAAAACACCATATAAACATAATGGGTATTTATAGAGCGCCCAATACCAATAAACGGCGATTTATTAAGGAGATTGATGATTTGTTAAAAACTATACCTGAAAGCGAAAGAATAATATTTATTGGAGATACGAACATAAACATCATGCTACTCGTAGATAACAATATAACTGAGGCATATAAAAGCACCCTGTGTGGCCACGGCCTTCAACGCCTGATAAGCAAGTGCACTCGGGAGGAGGTGACTGGCGACCGGCTGGTAACGTTGTATATCGACCATGTGTGCGTGCGCGCGCCCGCGCAGCGCCTCGCCGCACACATACTCACTTGTAAACTCTCCGACCATTATCTAATAGGTGCAAACATAGCGACCGGGATTAGCTGTTCCAGAGGGCAAGTAACACAAAAGGAAACCGGTATGTTTACTTAACTCCAAGATAATTCGCAATATGTTGGACCAAGTGAATTGGAATGATTTTATGAGCATTACTGGCCCAATATTGTTGAACAGGAAGCTAGTAAGTGTTTTTAGTGACATCTGTAATCATGCAAAAAAGTACGTTTTGTAAGCAGAAGCGAAAGACAGAACCGTGGATTAATAACACTGTTAAGGGTATGATCATAAGGCGGGATGACTTATTTAGAGTGTGGAAACAGAACCCAAAAAGTGTTACTAGTAGACTAAATTACACAACCTTTAGAAACTTAACTAATAAATATATAGGTATTACAAATTGAAATTAAGAATTGTGAAAATAATGCTAGGAAATTATGGAACACTATAATTGTAGACTCAACGATATTAAAATATTTAGGTAAAACGGACTCGGTGTCCAATATATGTACAAAATTTGCTAAAACTTTTACTGAGGAAATAGATGAAATCAAACATATTTGTAATGTTAAGTTTCTGGAACGTCAAACTTATATCAAGCTCTGTAACTTGAGTTTTAGGTATCAGAAAGTAAATAGTTTGTATATTGATAAAATGATTAGCAAGCTAAGCAAAAAATCACCGGGTGTAGACGGATTACGAGTACAGGAATTTATATATGTACAGAAAGAAATTAGTCCCATTCTAGCAAGTTTTGTAAATATGTGTGTGCATGCAGTCCGGTAAGTATCCAGATAAATTAAAAAGTCCATTATTAGGCCTATATATAAACAAGAAAGCCATTTTGATTACTCGAACGATAGCTATCTTGCCTGTCATAAATAAAATTATGGAAAAAGTAATTGTAAACCAGATTAGTTCGTTCCTAGAGAAAAACAATGTCATAGCGGACGCACAGCATGGCTTTAGGCATGCTAGAAGTACTGCAATAGCCCTAGCACAATTTACAGATGAAATTTATAGAAACTTGGATAATAAAAAATGTGTAGGGGTGCTTTTTATAGACTTCTAAAAAGCGTTCGACACGCTGGACCACGAACAGCTGCTGCAGGCGATGGACGAATGTGGGGTTCGTGGGCCAGTGTTGGAATGGTTTCGTACATATTGACAAGGGCGAACATTGCGAGTCTCCGTCGACGGTGCCAGCGGGGATGAGTCAGAAGTGCAAACAGGGGTGCCGACCGGCTCGGTCTATGGACCAATCAGGTACATACATCATGCACGTACATACAACAGCGTCACAAAGGTTGTACGAAACTGTGCCACCTATATGTATGCAGGTGACACATGCTTACTATACGCGGATAAAGACATTAATAAGGTAACAACCTGTATACAAGAAGATTTTGAAAATATCCTTAAATGGCCTCATGATAACGGCATAATACTGAATACTGAAAAAACTAAATGTTTGATTATAAGTTCCCCATATATTAAAGTATGTCACACGTCACACGTCTATTCAAATTATAAGTCATTCATACGACTGCTTACATACTGAAAAACATCTAATAGAAGTACTCGAAAAAATTAAATACCTAGGCTTAACCATAGATAAGCACATAAATTGGAAATACATATAGATAGTGTGTGTAATAGGCTAAGATCCATATTGTGTAAAAAATTAGTTTAAAAAACATTGTAAATAAAAAAATATTACTTATGCTATACCATGCGCTGGCGGTCGCTGTGATTGGACTATGTGGACTAATAGCTTACGGTCGTACATTTAAAACCCATTTAGATAATTTAATTAATTTACAATTGAGATTATTAAAAAATGTTATAGATTAAAAAAAACGAAGAAACCTGTGATAATGATTACACAGCGCTATTCAAACTGCTGAAAGTCTTGCCAGTGCATGATAAAGTTAGGTATTTAATAGCAAAAACAATTTAAAAGTGATAAATTTAGAACTCCGCGGATCTACACACGACCGCAAAGAGGGTTAGAACGACGAAAAAACACGGAACCTACGGCTAACAATCACTATGGCAAAAATACACGTAGCTACTTAACACCGCGAATATTTAACACTATTAATTTTGGAAACGAGTGTAGCAGCAAAAGTATCTTTAAGATCAAACTCAAAAAGTTGCTATTGAACACCTCATTGTAAGGACAAATAAATACTTAACAAGAAATAGATAAGTTGCATATAAACAAATATACAGTTGTGGTCGATCAAGAGATAAGGTAATCCAGGGGTTGACTATGTAACGTTCATTGCCGTGCGTAGGTGGGACTTGTATATCACTTTCCATGCTAAAAATCACAGTTAGACCGGATTAACGCGCGTACAGAGCGGTGCGTAATCAACCCGCTGGTACCTACACAAATGAAAGTGAGTGTACCATTCGCCGATAAATTTAATGTTTGGCGAAACTGAAATGAATGTAAACCGTACCATACGTTTTTTTTCCGAATAAATTAAAAAAAAAACGGACTACCAAATTTCTATTACTCCCTAAAAAGAGGCCAAGTCTCGAAACTTCCACCGTAAAAAGTTGTGAGATATTTCGTAATACCAAGTCTCAGGCATTCTTATTAAAGAAAGAAAGAAAGAAAAGAAAGAAAAGCATTTATTTGTGACAAACACGTAGGTAACTTTTTTTTTTATTTGCTAGCTAAATAAAATTCTGCAACTTGGCAAAATCGACATTTTGATGGCACGCCGACATTTGTATGCCGATATCGACATTTGTATGGCAGAATCGACATTTGTATGGCACTATATCGACTTTTTTATGGCGCTGTCGACATTTGTATGGCGCTGACGACATTGGTATGGCACGGTGTTTTTAAAGCATCAATATCTAGCTAAACATTAGAAGCAGAGAGGTGCCTCATGCACCATATTTTTTCTTTTTAAAAGCCCTACCTCACGTTGTCGGTACGAATTTGATATTCCAAAAAAATAAAAAAACCATACAAATGTCGAAAAACAGCCTCTTCAAAAATTGACCCTTAAGTATTTAAACGAGTGACTGTAAATTAAAGTTTTAAGTGTCAAAAATAATCAATTTACGTTATAGTATTAACAAGTGAGCGACTGACTGCGAGTGACGAGAAATCAACAGAACAGCAACTTACAAACATCAATTTGAGTTACCTTAAAATACAAAATGAGAAGCTTCATAATATTTGAGCGACCTAATATTTAATTGAGTGTCAACGTTACGTCCTGCATTGTTTTCAATATTTGGCAAATGTTTTTTTTATACTGTGCGGCATTTTATCTTTAAAAAAAAGTATTTCGAATACAAAAACCACTGAAAAATACTATAAGAGCACAGATTTTTCCGCTCTAACATAAAAAAATAACCTCGAAGACGAAAGCGGGGAAAAGCTCCCGCTTTCGTCTTCTAACCTATCCGCGGGCTATTTCTAGTCGCTCACTTAGTAATGTAGTCGCACGGATAGAATTTTAATATCTGAAATGGATTAATCACAACCTACTTTTTGTAAGCTCGTTCTGGATTTTATTATTAATCTATATTCGTCGTTAGTTTGCTTAATTTTTCGCTTAAGTACTCAAATTCATACCGCTCTAGTTATTTAAACAGTATGTCATCATCAGTCGCTAAGTTTTTTTTTATTCGATCTTTTTATAAATTCCCCGTTTTTTTTTTAATTTGAACGGTGAATAATATTTCACCCTGTATATGACAGCCGTTTTCCATGATCCACTCATAACGAAACATTCTCGAAATATTTTTTTACTCACCTGAACACTATTCTGTCACTGGCCACTAATAAAATGCAGGAAACTGGCCGAATAAATCAAACTCCGTGATCAAAGAGTTTAAAAATAAACCGCACAACTTTACTGAATTTATGGATTTTTCCATACATAAAAGTATGTAGTATTGCGTGATCGCCAAGTCAACAAGGTCGTGCCGCTGCTTTGCTCGACTTGGCGGGGGCACTGCCGTGCGCCGTACGAAGCCAGCATTGTTTATTTACATCATTTGAGACAACTAAAAGTCGCGATAAGTCACAGCTGCTGATCTTCCGTTTTGGCTGTTTAGGACCAATGCCTTTTTTTACATGGCCGTTTTAACTTTTTTTTTTAGTTTGTAAGTACCTCAACAAATAATGGAATTTGTATGCAACAATGTTGTTGAGCGAAATCTTCACGTCCTGATTTTTAACCAATAAAGTCAACTTTGCTGAACATTTTTAAGAAAAGATATATGTTACTGTAAAAAAAAAACATTTTTGCCACAAGCTTTTATTGAGAACTGTACTTTTCTGTAAACTGTCATCAACTACTCATTGAGACCATTCTAACGAGCCCAAACTTAACGGGTGACCCCGTTGAACCCCTGTCAGTTAAGTACTGAATTCCCATGCCCACCTTCTGTGTCCGTCATTCGATCAGCTGGCATTATAGTACGATATTGAATTGCCATTCAAAATATACTTATACCCAAAACTTCAGCTCAATCGGTTGAGCTAGTTCAAAATTCAGTTCCAAGATTTGTCCCACACTGACTAACAAACGAACAGGACAAGTTAAATAAAAGCTATATAAATAAATAACTTCATTTCGCAAAATAAATTGTTAACAAAGTGCCCTCATTGATACCTCTCGTCAACAGAGAAAGGCACGTAAAAAAATCGCGCATGCGCTCTCAAAAAGCTTGCTACCTACGCTCACTTTCCTTCGTCTCTTCAAGCCTCAGTGAGCGGCCGGCTTTCACAAACCCAACTACCTGAAAACTTCCGCCAGTAAAGGAAGTTTCGCGAGTGAACGTAAGTGCAAGTTGAAATAAAAAAAAAGTGAGATAGTGTAAATAAATGTGTAATATTAGTGAAGTGTTAATAAGTTAGATGAACATAATTATTATGAATTAGTGAACAATTGAAAGTTTTGAACAATTCTAAGGATTTTTCATTAGTGAATAAAATTATTTAGTCACATTTAGAGAAGTGGATTATATTTCATTTTGAAGAAATTTATTTGTTGGTAGTCATTGGAACTTTAAAGTTACTCGCCGGCATTAACCACATTAGTATCTTTGCGTATGTTATGAAGTAGTGTGTTCTGAAAATATAAATAGGATTATTAAACTAAGGAATAATAAAGAAGAGAAAAATGTGAAGTTTAAAAATATTTGTCATTATTTCAAGTTAATGCCAACAAGAGCACTTGGTAAGTACTGCTACGTTGTATTTTGTCGATCATATGATACACCTACACTCGTATGAGTGTAGATACGGTACACAATAAAAATAAAATTACGTTGATGTGATAAAGACATGGGTGTATATCTCAACGGTTGACTCCATATACTCTTTTTATTAAATAAATAAATAATAATATACGTACCTATTTATATTTATAATCACAATCCAGTTTGTTTTAATTGTACTGACATTATATTCGTTTTTTAAGTAAGACCCTAACTGGCAATCAAGGGCATAGCAAACGATTGATTCAACTATTGGCATAAATAAATAAATACATATAAGGAGACAATATTATAAAAATTGTACTAGCCTTATATGCAGTATTTAAGCTAAATAAGGTTTGTCTTATGGACAACGATATATTTCAATACTAAATGCAAAAAAGTAACAAATACGTATACTCATACTCATCCATTACACAATAATAGCCGCAAAGACACGGATTTCATCAATTACTAAGTTAACTATAAATTGGTACGAAAACCATTTCAGTTTCACTTTACCATATCGTGTCTAGAGGTTCCCAGATTTTATTGCAAAAGTTTTATTTATGTTAAGTAATTACGCATTATTGCTGGAACGCAACGCAATGCAACAATGTCACATTATTTATTTGAATACACTTTGTTAAAAATGGTATATAATTTAGGGGTTAAGAGTCCGCAGTAAGCTCGATTCGCCATACAAACGTAGTTACGCTCTCATTTTAAAACTACGTGTTGGATTGTAACGAAACTTTGCATATAGAATGACATGAGGTATATCCATGTCTGTAATTAGTTTATGTAGCTTCAGATACCATAGTAAAAAAAATACAGCGAATTTAAGTTTTTCATACAAAATTTGTTTTTGGTGTATTTCGTTTGTTTCATAAACTGGAACCATATAAACTGATTACAAACATATATATACCTTATGTCATTGTATATGCAAAGATTCGTCACAATCCAACACGTAGTTTTAAAATGAGAGCGTAACTACATTTGTATGGGAAGGTGAAATTCGGCCGAGCTTACTGCGGACTCTTAAATATAATGAACACCAAAAAATGCTTTGATACCCTAAGCTCTCTTATCAAAGAAATAAACTGAACACCAATAAAAATATTTCTACCATTACAATAGTTAGTTAGCTAGTTGTTTTAGTAACGACTGCACATTAAATTGTATTCGAAGACCAAATTTATTAAATGATAACCAAATCATAGCGAGCAAATTGAATACAATATTTCTAACTAAATAACCCACTATGATTGCCATAAAATGTATGCATATTACCAAATAAAGTTTAATGATGCCAAATTTACAAGTGCTACCTAAACCCGAATCAGCGCACCACACTTCCAGGTGGTCTTGTCTGTCCTACCCCTAGTGTATATAAAAGCCCGCGGAGCCAGAAGCTCGCAAAGGAGGTCCTGAGTCGAACGGGGTGCACGAGGCCGAAGCGAAGCGTAGGTCGAGTGCACACGTGAAACGAAGGGCCGACGAAGCGAGTTTCTGGTGGGAGCCCGGGCGGAGGGCGGGAAACTGAGTCCCAGAAACAAAAGTGGGGCTCCGTCGAATTTAGCAAATTAGTTTACTATTTTTGGGTTAGCAATGATTTGATGATAAGGTGTTATAATTTGGGTTATTATTTCACAATAAAATGGAGATTAGATTTTGGTGATCATTAACTATTTTTGGGTACCTAAGTAATGATTTATTAGGATAGCATTTCCTTTAATAGGATAGTGAGATGTTATTATTTGGGTTATTATTTCACATTAATATCATTACTATTGAAGTAAAAGAAACAACGAGTTGCATGGCGAACACAGACAGACAGACTTTCATTTATTTTACATAAACTGTCTACTACATAATATACCATAAACATCAAACACAAAGGAGTATTTAAGTATTTCATTCATAACACCGCCACTAAATATGAAAATACTACAATTAAGTCCATATAAAATTACCTACTTAACTCAACACGAAGCACGCCTAACTTCTGCATTAAGTAGTTATGCTTACTACTGTTTAAGCTCTTGGTCAAAATGTCAGCGGGCATTTCTTTTGTCTCTAAATATTTGAGATCTACAATTTTGTCACTAATACAATCCCGACAAATATCGCATATCAAATATGTTTGGTGCGCTTGCTGAAAACATTATTTAGTAACAATTTGATTGCACCTTGGTTGTCATTTACAGTATATGTTACATTTATAATTTCATTCAATAAATTCCTTAAATATATAGCCTCTCTACAAGCTTCGGTTATTCCCATCAGTTCAGCTTCTGTGGAGCTTAAGGCGACTGTCCTCTGCTTATTGGTTTCCCAAGAAATCGCTCCCCCGGACATTACAAAACTTAAACCGGTGTATGATCGCCTGTCAATAGCATTATTGCCCCAATCAGCATCAACAAAACCTACAATCTGGGAATTGCCCGTTTTACAAAACATAAGCTCTAATTCTTTTGTTTTTTTTAAGTACCTGGGAACCCTCCTAGCATACAACCATGTCTCATGACTAAAGCAATTATTAAATTGACTTAAGTATCCAACGGCAAAAGCCAGGTCAGGCCGAGTCAGTACAGCCAAATTAAATTAAACTACCAACCAGCTGCTGATAAGGAAATTTTCAGTACAAATATTATGAGTAACATTAATGTTTAACTTAGCCTCTAAAGGTGTATCAGCAGTTTTACAATCCACCATTTGAAACCTGTCAAGCAACTGGTTAATGTACTTTTCCTGACTTAATGTAATCACTCCATTAGCTTTATCTACATTTACAGTAATACCAAGACATTGCTTTATTTCACCCAAATCTTTTATCTTAAACTGGGAAGCTAACACACTTTTCAAACTGTCAGTTTCATTACTGTCATTTGAAAATATGAAAAAATCATCAACATACAATGCAATGATTGTTTTCAAGTCATTCTTATTTCTGGTATAAAGAGAAGGTTCCAATTTAGATCTCTTATAGCCCATACCAATAAGACAATCATCCACCTTCTTATACCAGGCTCTTGAAGATTGATTCAGCCCATAAATGGCACGATTCAATTTCAATACTGTATCACCTTGAGCCTTTGGAAAACCTTCTGGTATGTGCATGTAAAGCGTCTCCTCAAGATCCCCATTCAAGAAAGCTGTTACTAAATCAAGATGGGTTATGTCTAAGCCGAGTTGAACTGACAATGCAAACAACATCCTCAATGTTGTATGTCTAACTACTGGCGAAAAAGTGTCTGAATAGTTCATACCTTGTTTTTGCATGTAGCCTTTTGCTACCAACCTTGCACGAAACCGAACATTATTGTCAATGTCATATTTCTTCTTTAACACCCACTTACACCTCACTATCGTCCCACTTTTTGGAATCTCCGTAAGCTCCCACGCACTATTTTGCTCAAAACACTGAAATTCTTCAGCCATAGCCTTAAGCCACTGATCCTTCTCGGGTCCGCTTACTGCCTCCTTCAGTATCAAACATCTGGCATCATCTGGTACCTCCACCTCTTGACACTTATTGGCAAAACCATACCAATCTGGAGCTTTCTTTGTTCGGGTTGACCTTCTTTGGTCTTCAAGTTTAGTGGTATCATCTGCATTCAATACTACTGGGAATATAAGACTCGTCAGTTTCGGTCATGGTCTTATCTGACATGTTCTCTATCAAGGTATCATCTCCATCTGTAGGTTCCCCCACTGAACCTGAGCTCTCTTCTGAAACAATATCTTCTCCTGTCTCTTCAGGTTCTGTTGGTTCTGTAGGCTTATCAGTTATGGGCATCACGACTTGATTTTTGACATCTTCCATTATAATCACCTCTATTGGTTGTGATGGACTTAGTTTCTGGATTGTAAACGCGATATCCCTTGATACCTTCTGGATAACCAATAAGGATGTGTTTCACTGCTTTTTTGTCCCACTTTAGACGTTGCTCTTTAGCTACATGTAGCATTACAGGACTGCCAAATATTCTAATGTTACTTAGATCAAGCTTGACTCCAGTCCATATTTCATATGGTGTCTTGTTCTCCAGTCCAGCTGCAACACTACGATTCTGTAGGTAAACTGCAGTGTGCGTACTTTCAGCCCGGAACTAGTAATGATAGGTTATGGAGCCCTACCGTTCCATTTAAATAATAATTAGGGTCAGTTTATTTTCGTAGCACAGCAGAAAACGATAATGGCTTCGAACTATTTATTTTTGTGTTGGAGGGGATGCTGCATTGCATTAAACCAGATGTCGCCAAGAAAATAGAAGTCGCTGATGATGCAAAGACCAAAGCCAAGCGGATCATGACGATCGACTCGGCACTCTACGTACATATAAAGAATGTGAAAACGTCAAAAGAACTGTCGGATAAGCTGAGGGCATTATTTGATGATGCAGGATTTTCGAGAAGAATAAGTCTCTTACGCAATCTGATATCAATACGTCTAGAAAACAGCAATTCCATGACTTCGTACGTCACTCAATTAGTCGAGATGGGACAGAAATTGAGTGGCACCGGATTCAACATTAGTGATGAATGGATCGGATGCTTATTGTTAGCAGGACTAACAGATACATACTCTCCTATGATAATAGCGATTGAACATTCCGGCATACCCATAACGACGGATGCCATTAAAACTAAATTGTTAGATATGGAATCGGATGTCGGCGAAAATCGTGAAGTTTCGGGCGCGTTCGCTAGTACGCAGAAGTGGCAACATCGAAATAAAAATATTCAGTCTATGGCCAGCGGAAGCGGTGCGATGAAAAACGATGGCGGATCTAAAGCTCATGTCAAGTGCTATAAATGTAAACAGACCGGTCATTATAAAAATCAGTGCATTTACAGCGAAAATAATGCTAAAACTACGCGAAAAGAAACACATGCGTTTAGTGCTGTTTTCTTAAGTGGAAATTTCAACCGAAATGAGATTTATATCGACAGCGGAGCCTCGGTTTATCTGATTTGTAACGAGCAATGAATTGAAAACGCATCATATCATTCAGAGAAGTAGGTTATTGTTGCAAACAACCAGAAAATGAAAGTGTTGTGCTCAGGAGATTGTAAAATAATAACAAAAACTGCTATGTCAGAATTTGAAGTCAACATTAAAGATGCTTGTTGTGTCCCGGAGTTGACAACGAACTTGCTGTCAGTAAGTGAACTCATCAGAAATGGCAACAAAGTGATGTTCACATCCACTGGATGTTCTATTGTCAACAAATGCGACGAGGTTGACGCAGAGGCTACGGTGTTTACAAGTTAAAAGTGCTGACAATGTCTGAGTGTGCTGGCGGCTGCAGCAACAGTGTCCAAGGACATATGGCACCGCAGGCTGGGACATTTGAATAACAATTACCTCAATTAGATGTCAAGTGCAGTAGATGGCTTGAAACTCCAGGAAAAGGCAGAGCAGATTAGTAAGGCATCATGTACAGTTTGCTGTGAAGGTAAGCAGAGCAGGCTGCCCTTTAGTCATGTTGGTACTAGGCGCGAAGAAGTCCTGCAGCTAGTACATATGGATATTTGTGGGCCAATGGAAACTATCCATTGGGGGTTCTACTTATTTCCTACTGATGATCGATGACCATAGTAGAATGACTTTTAAATATTTTTTAAGATATAAAAGTGAAGCCTTAGGAAAGTTTAAAGAATTTAAGGCTATGTCGGAGAATCAAACAAACAAGAAAATCAAGTGTATTCGTACCGATCAAGGCAAAGAATTCTGCAACAGAGAATTTGATTTGTTCTTAAAGCAACATGGCATTAATCGTCAAACAACAAATGCTTATTCTGCTGAACAAAATGGATTTTGCGAGCGTAGAAATAGGACTATTGTCGAAAAGGCCAGATGTATGTTGTTCGAGGCTAAACTAGGAAAAGAGTTCTGGGCCCATAACCTATCATTACTATTGAAGTAAAAGAAACGAGTTGCATGGCGAACACAGACAGACACTTTTATTTATTTTACATAAACTGTCTACTACATAATATACCATAAACATCAAACACCAAGGAGTATTTAAATATTTCATACATAACAATTAAGATGGAGATTAAATTTTGGTGATCATTTACTATTTTTGGGTTAGCAATGATTTATTAGGATAGCATTTTCTTGAATGGGATAGTAAGATGTTATAATTTGGGTTATTATTTCAGATTAAAATAGAGATTAAATTTTGGTGATCATTTACTATTTTCGGCAGTAAAAAGTGTTATTTTTTGGGGTTTTGTTTTAGTATATCTGGTGATCCGTTAAAACATATGCCTATAATTTATGGTTGTATTATGTGGAGGTTTTCAGTTTGTTTTCTTTTTTTTTCACGTATATTTCCAGCGATAAATCTTTATCATATTGTCCCATTTGGGTAAGGCCGTTGAAATTATCACCTATAGGTAAGACAAAAATAACACTTTTGTGATACCGTAACACAAATGTAACACTTTTTTTTGTAAAAATTGTTTCATAATAGTATTAAAATAGAGGGTCAGGAAAAAATATCTTTGTTTTACGTATTTTAATATATTTATAATGACAACATTTTAGATACGTGATCGATCGGTATTTGACTAAATCAGTATTTTTTAATATGATCTGTTTTTTTGTACAGAAAAGATAATTACCTTTCCTGTATAAAAAACAGATCATCATAAAAAAATATAACAAATTTAGCATATTCCTAGGAAACAAATAAGTTTCTAGAATTCTTACAAACATAAAAGAATTTAATAAAAATATTAGAAACAAAATGATTAATAAGTTCAATCACTGAGCTTAAGGCCTGAATCACACTAGCGCGCCCTGCGATGGCGGTCAATTGAAAATTTGACAATAGCTGTCAAAATTACTATTGACCGCCATCGCAGGCTGCACCAGTCTATCATAAGAGGCTTTAACATTAAGAGCTGACATTTTAATTTCAGCTTCTACATTACGATAGTATACACTCGATAGTGACCTCGTACACGTGAGTGACCTAGTTTTTGACATTATATTAAGTGACATAACTAACACTAGTAATTAATAAGTATAGATATAATTTTAACATTTATGGACCCTTGGTTGTCTGAACTAACGAATTTTATTTTATTTTATTTATTTATTTAATAAAATCATATTCATCAAGGGCAACTAAAAGTTTCTTCTTTTTCTTACAGTATTTTCTTTTACAGTATTCTCAATCTGCGTGACTCTTTACACTTGTTTTGTGTTACCGAAGACAAAATTGATGTTATGGTTACCACAAAACTAACATAAAAGCAGTTTTCTACAAAAACAAATTAAGTTATACTAGACGCAACTGTACATGTTTCATGTAAGCTTTAAACATAAACGAAAACAACTAAGTAAGTAAAGTGAACTTCTCAAACGCTTAATTACTTGAGATACTTATGCATAAACACAAATTATGCCGAAAATATGCCACTCTCTTTATACGTTTCTCATAGACAAAGTAAAAATGGCAGTTTCTTTTATTTAATATTGATTGACACCTTACGGTGTTGCTGTGCTAAAATATGTTTTTCCCCAGTTTTCTGTTAATATTTAGGGGTAACTATGCATAACACAAAAATAAGTGTCACGAAAGCCAAAACTCTGCCCACTAATCTAAAGATCTATAAAATACGCAAAACAAAGTAAAGTATTTAAACACCGTTCTTGTACTAACAGAAAGTAATGTGTCTAATCTTTCAAACGTATATAAACGTTTTTTGTAAATGTTTAAATATGAAAATAATTCATACTCGTAGATTAAAAGTACTCGGAAAAAAGCGACATGGCATTTTCGACAAAAATTAGCGGGGTTTTATGAACATAAATGTAAGTATTTTATAGAAACAACAACTTTTATTCAGTTTGCAAAATGGGGAAAAGCTCAATAATTGCTTTATAGAACCAACTAACAACAACGGCAGTAATGGTCACATATTTGGGGAAAACGAACTAGAAAATTTTGTTCAGACCAAAGTTAACAATGTCGGCGGCTTTACCCATTTTTAACAACTGTTTTTGTCTGAAAGAGAGAACTGTTACGCTCTGGATTTTCTATTCTAAAATAAAATAAATAAATCTTCAGTAACACCCTTACAAATTTGGTATTGCTCTAATGACAGAATCCATTAGGAATCGACGGAGTTACTCAAGCATTATAGTTACTTACGCATATTGCTCTTTGGATATCTTTATGAGGCATGCATTCGCTCCAAGAAACCATACACTTGGGTTGAAATGGAACTGATGATGATGACCACCGATGACTTATGGAACTCCACAATGATAAATTAGAACAGGTTTTCGTAGAAGTAACGAGTTATTTAGTTTATGATAATGCTCATCAAATTGTACCTTCTCTCGTAACGTATTATTCGAAGATAATGATGTTACATTTTTTTGTAAATTATTAATATCTATTTCGTCTTTAAAGTTATCAGTATGGCAGCCAGTTTCGAAGCTTAAGAAGGGGGCAGATAAGTTACTTGGAGGGTAACTTTCGTGATGCAAAAAAAAAAATTGTATCCAGTGCTGGGCACAGTAAGTGGTGACATTTAATCAATGATTTGTTTTGATTCCTAGTGATTATTTTTCTGTCTCCCGATCCCTCGCAGTTACTTTGGGAATATTGGTACCTAATTAAATAATTAAAAACTAAAATTTTATTTCGGGGGCAATAAAACGAATACGTAAAATAAAAAATATCATTATGCAACCGAAAGACATCTGAGACCTTTACCAGGTCATCAGTCCACCTTGTCGGACGCCTACCGGTACGTGTTCGCCACTCGAGAACCTTTCGGCTCCAACGGCCATCGGTTCTACGTGCAATTAAAATTCGCACGCGTTTCAGAAATTTAAAAAATTCTAATTATTACTGGGCTGTCCCAGAAGTAAAGAGACAATTTTATTTTCAAAATATTTAAAATATAGTAAACAATAAAAGTTATAATATTGGTTGAATGTTGTAACAAAAGTAATTAAATTATAAGGTTTATATTACATTTGCACCCATGACACCTTTAAAAGCAATTTTTCTTAGATTTCTGACGGCACGCCGCATTACGGCTGTTCCAGATTTTTCAGCCACTTGTTATGACAATCTGGTCCATCGTTGCTTAAAAGCTTTTAAGGATTTTGGTTTTTCGGTTTGTTTCTTATATTTTCTTTTACATAGGGACCAAAACATCTCGATACCGCGAGCTTGTGGTACATTTGGAGCGTTTTTTTCTTTACGTACAAAGTCGATTTCTTCACACTCTAAGTACCGAGTAACTTCAGTAGCGTATTGGCACGTTGCCATGTCCGACCAAAAGACAACCTTATCTCTGGAATGATGCTTGTCTATGAAAGGTATCAACCATTTAATAATGCATTCATTCAGATACAATTTTCCGTTCATTGAGGCTGAAGTTGAAGAGAGATTGAAGGCTAATGTATGGCTCGGAGACATTACCAAATCCGTCTATAGCTTGCCATACTAAAAATTTTGTGCAAAATTTGGCTTTTTGTACAATTTTTTGGTCGTATGTCACATCGTTACGACTGCTTGAATGGAAATACTGCTTTCCAGGAACATCGTTGGGATCTGCCGGGACATAAGTTTCATCGTCAATAACGAGTACTTTTCTCAATTGACTGTTATAATCTCTTCGGCACCCACTTTTGGCACGTTCCTCTTGGTCCTTCATGTAATTAGGAGCTGATTGTTTCACACATGTTTTCAAACCTAGATCATTCCTTTTCATTCTGGCGACAGACGACTTCGATATTTGTAATTTATCCGCTGTCACTCGGACGGAGATTGAAGCAGTCTTATCAAAAATCGATTTAACTCGATTTACATTTCGAGGTACCATCACTGACCTATCTCTTCCCGGAATCTTCTCAAAACTAACCTCTCCCGTTTCTTCATAACGTCTTATTATTCTATATATACTAGTTTGTCTAGCTCCTTCTTGAAGAAAGTGATTTACTGTATCCTTTTTATTATGTGACTCGTAAAATAGAACAACCCTAACAGCAAAAACTTTAAATTCTTGACGCTTCATATTGAAAAAATTGAATGCAATAACGAAATTCCCACTTTATATGACAGATAACGAAACCATACACGCAGTGACACCAAAACTTTTTTCCTTATAATAAAATTTTCAGTCAGTAAGACTTTGAAAATTGTCTCTTTACTTCTGGGACAGCCTTTACTTATGGCCGAGTTGAAATCACCAAATGGCGTTCCTTTTATTAATAAATAGTTATTAGCAAAACGTTTTTTATATCTTGTTGCACACAACAGATATAAAAAACTTTTTGCTGCGTGTGCTGATTTTGAGTCCTAAGGAAGCAAAAGATTCGAAGTTTGAATCTCGAGCGTAGCGAGGGACTCAAATGCACGAGATGCAAATACTTTGCCCTCGATCGTGTAATACATACAAATTTTCACCTCAGCAGTGAGAATACATTCACTTTAAAAAATATGTCATAGTATCACGTAGGTACCTATTCGGCTCGTGATTATCCACGAAGAAAACTTAGTTAGGCGTTCGTTATTGGTTGATTTAACTCCTCAGCGCGGGCCGCGCTGTTAGTAAAAACTTCTTTAATCTGTGGTAAAAACACTAAAAACTAGAAAGACGAGACAAGGCACGAGAAACCAAACGATATTTTCATATCTAAGATGAGTCTTGCGTGACAGTAATGGCCCTACTCGCGTAGAACTATACGTACTTACTAAATTAAAATTACGTATGTACAAAACTGCTTAGGTACCTATGTGATTAAATACTAATATGTATGTAAAAATTGATAAAATGTATGTAAAATAAATCTAAGTTTGCAATTGTAAAAAAATATGTTACGAATTCGAAACACGAGCGGTTCATTCCCCCACTGTCACTGATAACTTCATAACGTTAAAGGCGCGCGCAATATTTCCCACCATTTTTCCAATCGTAAACTTGGTTTGACGTAAATTACTTATTTATCTGGTAAGTTCATTAGAAATAAAAAAAAACTATTAGCTAATATAATAAAACAACTTTTATGAAGTAAATACGTTCAAAATCGTATTGAGAGTTTGCTAGAATACTTCCAAATGACCGCCATAAAATTAAAGATGGCTGACGGAGGAGGTGGTTCCTATCAAAAAGTTAAAGCTATGGACCTAACAAGTACCTGAAAATTTTTTGGTGCTTTTGTCCAGCGTGTCCTCATTATCACCTGAAACTGCCCTACTATAAGAAATACAACGAGATTGGTTGCAGTTCAACAAGATTATGGCCTATGACAAGTTAAACAAAGATGCCCTGCACATTCTCAGGCGATTATCAAGAGAAAGATTCAGTATGGTATTAGCTATCACTCTATCGTTATTATGCGGCAGACTAATTGTTAAGTTGGAGACCATAGGCGGAGAGAAAGACTATGTAGCTTACTTGATTTATTAATTAGTATTACAGGGTGTCGACCGTGTCGGTCCAGTTTCAGGTGAAGAAGAGGGCGAGCCCTCGCACATTTTGCCTTATATACCTATATGTGTTATCTGGTTGTTAATTGACTTTATTGACATCTATCGTTACTACCGTGAACTAATTGCATTCCTTCTCGGTATATACCGATAGCTGAACACAGGTAATTCACAAAGTAGATGATTCCCTAATTATCGGTTAGATGGCGTTACGATTGTCATACATTAGTAACGTCATCTAGCCCATTACTTCGGTATTATAAGGATCATCTAATACATAAGGATTACGCCTGATGGCGCCGCCTGCGTGGGCGCAACTTATGTTAGTACTTAACACTAATGCTCAATTTACACGTAATTATTTAATTAGTTGTAAGTAACACTTTAGTTGTAACTTAGTATTTGTATTTGTGATTGATCGAATGCTGCTGCTGATGCGAACATATTTCATAGACATATTGACTGCCTAAGCAAGATACAGTCGCGTTATTAAAAAAAAACAGCAATATAAATAGATATCAGCATTTTTTAACATCAAAAATTTGGTGAGGTGTGATTCTTCAATAACTCACCTACATTACTTATCTGGTACCGCGACGGTAAAAAAAAAATGCGTGTCAGGCCACGCGTAGTGTAGGGTTCCGCAGTCGCCTGTCTGTCTTAATTACATCGACACGCGCGCTCCAACTAAATTGCGTCAGCCGAATTTGTACGAAAGTTGGCCTTTCTAAGTACATTTTAAGTTGGTCGACTATTACTCGGTAACTACTAACTAGTCATGCCTACTTAGCCGTGATAGTTTTCCTTTTATATTCATTATATTTATTACTGCCACGATTTTTTCCACATTCCCAGTAGCAGCTATTTAGCCGACACATGACTCGAACAATTTGGGCTTTAAAACCTAATATCTCGCAAACAAATCACTAATTTGAAAAATCGTTTTAAGAAACCCATAATATTTTCGAACAAGCACACTAATAGGGTTTGAAGAGAAAAAAATGACATTCCCACTTTAGGTGTAGGGGAGGTACCTCAAAAAAAAAATGATTTATATACCCATGCTGAATTACAGTCTTCTAGTAGAAATGGTTACTGAGCTAAGCCGAAAACGGACGGACAGACGGACGGGCGGATGGACGACCAGACGGACATGGTGAAACTATAAGGGTTCCTTGTTGACTAATAACCCTAATAAAAAGTAATCTATATGAAATCCTCAAAAATCAGGCGAAAATTGTTGCGTTACTTTAAATTATTTGAAAGATTGATGTGTTAGTATGCTCTTCTTGATGAGTTCCTGCACTACCTGTTTAAAATTCTAATTTAAATGTTTCCTGCCATACAAAGGTTGTCTGGAAGAGATCGCTTTGAAGCGATAAGACCGCCTGTTGTTACCATTATATATTAAGCTATATTTTTTTGTAACATTTTTCTCTCCTGTTGTGGTGCAATAAAGAGTATTTATTATTATTATAATTATTTATTTATTTATGTTCTTTGCGATTTGCGCATAATACATTTATTTTTGTTCAAGCAACTAATTACATGTATCGTGAAAAAACCTTCTCCATAGAACACGTGAAATTCAATATTATCTCAAGGTCGTCACATTTTTCTTTTTATTTTCCTGATGCATATATTTTTGGATTCAGGTCGTAAGTCTCAAAACTAGTATCTACAAACATGTTATCATTATAAAAATAATGATTACAATTTTGCTTCATACAGTACGGCTACCATGAGTTTGACATTGTCATTTTTCGTTAACGAGAATCGAGTTTTCTATCTGTGCATCTCTATTGCACTTTGACATTACGAGCGGGATGCACAGATAGAAAACACGATACTCGTTAGCGTAAGCCGTCATTGTCAAACTCATGGTACAGTCAGCGTCATATAGTTAGTAGCAGCCAAAGTAGTCAAATATTTCGTAACACACCCTTATTCTTACAGTAATAAAGACGTGTACCGAAATATTTGGCTACCTTGGCTGCTACTAACTATATGACGCTGACTGTACGAGTAAGCGTACAGTTTCGAGTTCACTCTTTTTTCCTGTTTCGGTCTACAGATTTAGTGATTTCATTTCAATAATATCATCCTCCCATCGTTATTCCCGGTTGTGCCCTGAAAGAAGCTCGGGGTCCGCTTTGACACCTTATTCCAAGATTTGGCTTAGGTTTAGGAAAGCGACTGCCATTTGACCTTCCCGTCCAGAGGGAAATCTAGACTAACGGATAACTAACTATTGTAAGTAGTAATTAAAGTTACAAATGGAGTAAAATGCGCAAAAGCGCTCTTTACTAATTAACGGCGAATCGTGAGCGACCTCACGCACGAGCTTTACTATACAGTGTTTGGAATAACGATGTAGGAACTTAGGGCCCTGCCAAGCATCAACATTAGGTATTTTAAGCCACGCCCTAACACCCGCCCGCGGCCTGCACCCCGCATTAAAAGTCTCATTTTTATACATGTTACACACACAAACACGCGTTCCGCTCACGTCACGTCACCTAGCGTGACAGTAGAGAAATTTGACTTTTGAAATATGACGCTCATCGAGAAGAGATCAGTTATGTCATGCGATACATTCGTCCCTTTCATTTCGGTCCCGACGTCATGGAGTCTTCATCTGTTCCTTTGAAAATCGCTTATTTTATTAGTATTACACATTTCTATTAGGGTTTCTCATTTCTCGACCTTTTTTATTTCCCGGAGCACGAGAATTCTCGACCACTATTTCCCGGGAATTCCCGGGTTGTCGAGAAATACGGAAATTTTTAAAAATATGTGTGATTTAACAATAAAACTTCGCTTTTTATGCAATATTCAACAACATTTATTAATCAACAACGTTTGTTTTTAATGTCATGTGACTATAACTATAGAAAACTTTAATAAAGCGAAATAAACTCTAGCGAGATCTTTTAATCATTATTTCTACAAACAATTAGAAGTAAATAGTCTTTTTCTTTGAAATAAACAAATAAAATATCTTCTAAAAACAATGTCATCATGTCACCACAATAAAACTTAGTACCTTACATACTAAATAATTTCCTTTAGTCTCTGTCTGTACTCCAAATTTTTAAGTATGTAACATAAAATGACAGTTTTTCAATTACGTATAAAAAATAACAATCAGACTAGCTTAATAATTACGAGTAAGATACCTTAGTTTAGTCTTTGTATCATCTTTTCAATATTTGTTATAAATGGACAGTCTTTTCGTTACTACGTACGTAAACATAAGAACCTAATAAATAATTAATAATCTTAGACTAATTACAATCACAATTTAAAGCGGAAACTGCTTCAAAATCAAAAGCTAGCCCACTATGTCTTGTTATTAAGGAAATAAGCCTTTAAAAATACGAGGGCATTTATAGCATCATCTGACAATCGGTTTCGTATTTTCGTCACAAAGTTTCCAGACAAGGAGAAAACCCGTTCATTTTCTGTCGACGTAGGCTTTACTGACATAACAGCTTTATACAAGTTTTCCAGATTTGGTGTTCTTTTGCCAGTTGATTCATATAACTGAAACTCTTTTTTAATCAAGCCTCTTGTTAAAACAGTTTCAATATTGCTCGTAGTCTCTGTGGCTGCCATTTCAATAGCCTGTTGTAGTTTCAGCTCAAAGGATGTAGCTTGCTCGAGTTGCTCGTTTTCTGATGTCTGTATTAGAGTGTCATCGTCATCTAAATTAGAGCTGCTAGGAAATAATCTATTGTACAGTTCTTCTGTAAATCGTATCAAAGCTGTCTTGGTGCAATTTCGTGTACCACTTTCATTATAGTTCTGAAATATGGTTGGGTTGTGAAGGTATTTAATTAATGTAATTAAGTTAATATTGCGCCTATTTTCAATTTTGCTCATCAGATGGTCCACGAACGTTGTGGCTAAATTGTTTTCCATAGACTTTAACTTATTTATCAGCACGTCTATTATTGCCTCCGATGTCAAAATAGTGGCATCTTTCCTCGATAACGCTTCAACAGACAACTTAACCGGGTGTAAAACTGCCAACAATGACTCTAAAACATCAATGTTGGCGTCTCGCCACATTGAGGACATATTTAAATCGATCAATGCCTTTTTAATTGCATTTTTCAGTTTAAGAAATCGTTCCACCATCTGCATCATCGAGTTCCATCTTGTACGGACATCTAATAATAAATTCAACTCATGGCCGATTTCTTCTTTGACGTGTTTTTGCAGCGTGATGTTTTTCAAAGGACTCTTCCGAAATAATTTGACCAAGGCTCGTGTCTCTTCCAAAACTTTGTTGATATTTTGGGTATATTGTACATTATTTGTTATATCAGATTCTAACTCGCCGTCGTCGAATAAAAAAATTTCATCATCATCACTGTCTTGTCCAGAAATGTTTTGTTCTAAAGCTTGATTTGTTGGTTCAGTAACATCAACGTCGCTCGTATTGTTTTTTTTTTTGCAAAATGTAGCCAACACAGATAAATGGATAGCGTGATTTAAGCATAGGACCATTTCAGCAGGGCTTTCGCGTCCGAACTTTACCATGACGTTTGGTCCATCACTAGTCACAGCTACGACGTCTTGTTCAAAGCATAATCCAAACTCTTTTAAGCGATCTTCTACGATTTGCCTAGTCTCCGTTGCCCTACATTGACCCGGTATGAAAACAAGTCCTAAATTATGAACCACGCCGTCTGCATGATGGAGACAAAGGTTGAAATACCTTCGATTTCTCAAACTTGTCCACTCATCGATACTCAGACTGAATCGAGCTGATTGGTCATTACGTAGTTTGCGCAAAAAAGTAATGGTTTCTTTCTTTTTTCTTCATAAAATTGAAGTATTAAATTCATGACTCCAGACTCATTTTTGGGTAACCTGAAACATCTTTGCTCTAAAGATTCCCTTATGAAATCACTCCTTGTAATTTGGCGAATTGTGAGGCCATCTTTTGCTGCTAATATGGAAATTATTTCCCCGAGAGACTGTTTGGGTTTCGGTTGAAATGTAAGAGTCTGTTGAACTGACGTCTTAGGTTTTTTAGGAGCCGACGGTTGCGCGTCTTCAGCACCAGTAGCTCCAGTGTCACAGCTGGCTGAAGTGGATGGCATTGGCTCTATTTCACTTTGAGATTTTATCGAAATCTTATGTATATGTTCAAGATGCCTTACTAGCCCGCTTGTATTCGAACCTTTCATTGAAATCTTTTTGGGACATTTGAGGCATTGTGCGGCTTGTATGGACGACGACTTGTCATCTTTAATTTTAGTGAAATATTTCCACACTTTAGATTTCTCCATCTTCAAACTGTTAAACAAAAAATAATAAATAGTTACTTTACTTTTAAGGGAGAAAAGCGAAATGATGACAACGACTTGAGCATTTAGTTCATAAATAGAAATGGAACTAAATTTCATTGGAAAAATGAATAAACATAACGACTTCACAAATTATCAAATCATATAGGCAAGGCAAGAAAGACTCATAACAAATTGATTCGTTTCATTTAAACTGAAACTCAAACGATCATATATTTTGTTCAATACCACAAATACCCATATAAGAATTTAAATAAAACGGAAAAAGCAACATAATTATACTAGTCTATAAAGAGAAAGTAAATTACTTACATTAGAGAAGTCGCCCGCTTAAATTTATACACAATTCGCTCCGAGAGCGGCGCACACGCGCTCCGCCGCCGAATTCAAATGGAGATTGGCGTGTACGAACGGAACGGGGAGGGGGCGGGGCACTGTCGGTCACTCACACGCCGCGTGGCAGAGCCGCGCGCGAGCGCAAACGCTTTATTATGTTTTTAAATTTTTTGGCTGAATTTCTCGATTTCTCGATTTCTCGACCACTTTTTTCTCGTCTCGAGTAAGGCAAAATTTCCCGGGAATTCTCGGTTCGAGAACTCTCGAAGAGAAACTCTAATTTCTATATATTTAAACTTTACTAGACCAAGTGTAGAGTAAGTTGTGGCAGATAATTCATTGTATGTACCAAAATAATGAAATATTCGCTGAATGTGATGTGACATTATGAGCATGAAATGAGCGTCGTAGCGACGCCGTAGTTCAGTTCCTTTGCTCATATGAAAAAAAAACTAGAGGGTAAAAGTAAGTATGTGTTTAAAGCGGTAGCCCAAAAGTTGCCATAGAACCACGGAAATTGAAGCAAGTCCCACTTTTCAGATGGACTTGTTTAAATTATTATTGTGTATTGAAATTTCCAAAGAAAAATACTAAGTCACTCGCATAATCTACAATTTATCACTTGTAGGTAAATGAAAATATTTCTTATTTATCTGACTGCTCTGTTATAAGCTGTGACATTCTGTAGAACAAATTTGACACTTAAATTTAGGTATTAATACGGCCAGTATTTTTCAATCACAACACCCGATAGAAACATTTTCAGCAAAAAGTTTTAATGTGAAGTAACTGTTTAGCGCACATTATAAATTTATTGCGCATGTGTGAGTGCGATTCTAGGAGCGCCCAAATCCATTACAAAAAGACCTCCGGCACGTTTCGGGTTGAACGGCGCCGTAGGCCTTCATATACTGGTGTATAATTATAATTCGTAAGTAATTTTGCGGCGCTGAATAACATAGGTCCTGCCTCTAAGACGGCCGGTCGCCGAATGAGCTCAATGGGCGGTCCACGCGTCAGAGACAAACTTACGCCAATAACGTTTGACAGACAAGGAAACAACATCCTCAGAAAGGGGCGTTTGCTTTCAAAAACGCGAAATCAGTAATGATGGGATTATTCTAAATATTATTATAAAGGGAGTATATTTTATAAAATCAGATTCAAGACGAGTAATAGATTATCATTTCAACGAAGTTTCGCCGCTTGATCTCATGTTGCTTACGTACACTGGTTAAAAATCTAAAAATTAGGACGCAACATTTTAAATTTACAGTTTATTGTGATATTTTGATGGTTTGATGCATTGAAAACCATCCAACTATAAGGCTTGAAGAAAGCGTGGACCAAACTCAATACACACACTCATATTAAATCTTTCTGCACGCAGGTACTCAACAGAATGGAGGCATCTTACGCCACGTTCGTGAACATAAGTCAATACATCATCGCCCGTGAACTCACGACAAGGGCAACGGCAATTGAAGTCCGCAACGTAACGCGCAACGTCTCGAACGCTTATGAATGGCGGTTCATTCTGCCCCCATACTTCCTCATTTTCATGCTGTCGATATCTGGAAACTGTATGGTGATCGCGACACTGGCTTGCAACAAGAGAATGAGGACGGTGACGAACGTTTATCTGCTAAATTTGGTAAGTTGCTTTATGGCGGATATACCTAACCCTCAAACTTTGCTTCTAGGGAAACAGTACAAACATACATACTGTGATATTTATCGCGGTGTGCTTCTAGGCAAAATAATTAATTAATAAATATACAATGTATAATTTTGAAGAAAATCTTTTTTATCCGAGTTCGACATCGACATGTAGAACTGAGGGGCTACCGCGAAGTGAAAACGAATTACGCTAGTTCGAGCGACGGAGAGGGAGATACACGAACGAAGTTCGTTTTCGTTTCGCGGTAGGCCCTCTGTATGCATATTGACATCGTCAAAATATAAAACATAGTAGATTGTAATAACACCACATCATTCCCATAAATAGGATTTAATATGACAGTGGCATACGTTTTAACTTCGTACTTACACTTAACAACTCAAGACACTGATTCAGGAAAATAAAGATTGTACTAAAAAATAAAGATAAAACGAAACCCATCATGTATGTCTTTTTCTGTCTAAAAATAAACAGTTTAAATTTAAAAAAAACATATATATTTTTTTTAAAGATCGCTTTTTTTGGATTGCGCGTAGACGCATCGTAGTGATGTGCCGGGGAATATTCCCGGGAACGGGAGTGTTCCCGTATGGAAATTTCCCGGGAATATTCCCTTGTTCCCGGGAATATTCCCCAAATAGGGGAATATTTAAATACAAATTAGGAAAATTAAAGTTGTAATAAAAGTAAATAAAATTAATAGTGCCCCGACACGTAAAGTGCCATTCGCCAAAAACTGCATTATTGTACTAATTAGGACTTTTTATCTCAATTAGCATTTAATATGTAAATATTCTCATATTTTGTATTTGTATAATATTTTATTGAGGTTTTTTTATTAACTTTGTATCGTTTTTGTTACTTTCAGAAATACTTTTGTAAAATTTGTTTTTTTTCTGATGGGGGAATATTCCCAATAACTGGGAATATTCCCATTGTTCCCGGGAATATTCCCATTGTTCCGGGAAATATTCCCGGGAACATTGGGAATTTACTTTTGCGGGTAAATTACACTGGTTAATGTCTTGGTAAAAAAATCAAGGGCCCAAGTTATCATGGAATCCCTAATAGCAAGATATATAAACATACACAATTTCAATATTCCCGTATATTCCCTTGTATGGGAATATTCCCGGGAATGTTTCCGGGAATATTCCCACCTGGGGAATATTCCTAGGAACGGCACATCACTTTCGCGCTGACTTTTCATCGCCAAATATTCTCAAACGATACGCTTAATTAGTGCACGCGACGAGACAGGAATGCACACGCGAGTAATACGAATGTTCCTCCTCAGTATTCCATTTCAATATCGCTTGCGCTCCTCAGATATAGTGTTTTCATGACTTGGTAAAGGTCGCGGGAGTCCTCTGGGTTCGGGTGCCGGGTAGCGCAGGCAGGGCCGATCATTGTGGCACTCTGTGCGAAAGCTGTATCCAGCAGGGAACTTTTTTCAGCTGATATGATGAGGACTAACATGTAGACATATAATGCCATTCCAGAAGTCTGAAATTATCGTGCAAAGGGAAAAATATGGAGTGGAAATAGAAGGTTTTAGCTTTTTGGCGCCGTTCCGGAAACGTTTCCGGCAGATCTATAATCAAAAGACATTAATAACTCAAATTGTGGATGGCAGAAAGTTTAATAATTAGGACCTCTCTACAGTAAATTGAACAACTCAATCAAAGCAATAAAGTTTAGGGTCACTAAAGTACAAATAAAACCCCATTCCCTAAACCCTTAAAAACGTCCCTACTTTACTGTACCAAACATTTTAGGTTTCAAGTATTTTATATAAAGTCTAAAACTAATAACAGAAATTAAGCCTGTCTTATTTCAGTAAATTACTTACTTACCAATTCTGCTTCCGATTGAAACCGACTCAACAGATCTCACTGGGGCGCAAACTCTTAGAGTATTCCGTGTTTGAACCACCCGCTCGTTGTCTAGGTTTACCCTAGATTTTCACCAGGTAATCTCCCACTACAATATATTAATTACAAATTGAAATGAGATACTTGATTTAAAGATTTACGCACTTTGAGAGCTTTATTGGGTTCGTCTGTTGTATTAAATTAATAGCCAGGTTCCAAAATCTATCTATCTATATATATAATAATTTACTTTAAAAACAAAGTTTTAACCGACTTCAATTTAGTACTCCGCCAAGCCACGGGAACATTTCCACATTATTCATCATTCTTTTCCAATTTACCACATGAACTGATTTACGAGAGCAAATGCGTTGATTATTAGAGAATAAAACCCAATCACTGTAAGTGACCCGACAATATTTGAAGACTTCCGTCGATTCCACAAGGATCACCTTTGGCACTTCATTAGTTGCTATTTCAACGGAATCTTATCAGAATCTGTGACGTACATTTGTACTTTTAAGTACATAATTGAGGAATTCCATAAGTCATCTGTGGTCTTCATCATCAATTCCACTCCACCAAATTTATGATTTCCGGGTGTAAATACACGAGTTAAAATAGAAAATACCAAAATCACTAAACGCGTGCCTAATATAATTGAAGAGTTCCCTCAATTCCTCATGGATCCCATCATCCAATTATATTTTTGAGAAAAATGGGACCCACCAGGAAGCATATACTTAAAAACAAAAAAGAAATTACGAATCGGGTCATCAATGACGGAGTTCTGAGGTAACAAACATTGAAAAAAAATTAGAAAAAAAATACAACCGAATTGAGAACCTCCACCTTTTTTTTGAAGTCCGTCATTGATGAGCCGATTCGTAATTTCTTTTTTGTTTTTAAGTATATGCTTCCTGGTGGGTCCCAATTTTTTTTTTTAATTCAATTGTATGATGGCATCCATGAGGAATTGAGGGAACTCTTCAATTATATTAGGCACGCGTTTATTGATTTTGGTATTTTCTATAATAACTCGTGTATTTACACCTGGAAATTTGGTGGAGTGGAATTGATGATGAAGACCACAGATGACTTATGGAATTCCTCAATTATGTACTTAAAAGTACAAATATAAGTCACAGATTCTGATAAGATTCCGTTGAAATAGCAACTAATGAAGTGCCAAAGGTGATCTTTGTGGAATCGACGGAAGTCCTCAAATATTATCGGCCCACATACAGCGATTGGGTTTTTTTCTCTAATTCGAAGACCAAGGCAATCGGTCCACCAGACACACGAGCAACTTTAACTTCATAGAATGAACTCTTTATTTTTATTTTATTATGTTTCGTTAGTATTCTAATACCAAGGCAAGGATACCAACAGCCAAAGTACACAATACAACTTCATGAAATAAACTTATAGTTTTCATTTCCTCGCAATCGAAGTGAAAAGTAGAGTGTACAATTCGTCGATAAAACCCATTTTACACTCGATTTTATATCCATCCTCGCTCGGATGGATAAACTTCTCGCGTAAAATGGTGCGTTTTATGCACTTGTTGTACAATCTACTATTATTGGACTTTCTTATACTAGACAATCCCCAGCTTTTATTCCAGAGGACATATTCTCATTTATAATAATAGTAAATTTATAAAAAAATAATAGTAAATAAAAAATAATCTAACATAGCGGGTTTTGACGACGGGTTATTCATAGGGGAAGTAAGTAGTTTAGGCCGTTGCTGGCGTAACAATACAACAATTATTAAAACATTACACTTACTACGCGGGCGAAGCCGCGGGCAAAAGCGAGTATAATATATAAGTATTAGTAAAAAATGTATAATATATTATGTGTTATTAGTATTACGAGTGTTTTTATTGACATATTATAATATTATAAAGTCTGACACAACCATGACATTTTTTTTTATCACCATAATTTATTTATTTATTGTTTATTGAGAAACAAACGTTTGTAAACATTAATGAAACAGAGAAATCAGTGAGCATAAAATTAAACCTAGTCTCCTTAATTGAATATATAGCAGTAAGTACGGCTACTTGCTTAAGAGATGAGGTCAGCAGCTCAGACATAATGTGATCACCTTAATACGAATTTAGCGCATATAAGTTCCCATATTAGAAACGATTATTTTTATGCTTCATCGTTTAGTATGCGTTTTGTGAAGGTCTATCACACAATAGTTAAGGCAAGCCCGCCATTTTGCCGTCACTGAATGTTGACAGATATGACAGCTAGGATTTCAAGAAGAAGAAATGAAGAATTTGATTAGGTTACATTTTTCGGAAAATTAATTTATCGTCGCAGGCGGATAAAAACTATCCTAAGCGGAAACTAGAATAATAAGGTACGAATATAAAAACTTTCATGTTTTTCCGTTCAAGGGAAGCTCAGATCATTCGTGAAAGAACAATGCTTAGTTTGATACCCGCTGATTCTTTTTTTAATTCAGAGCTTTATTATAAAGTGTAGATTATAACATTATGTATAAGAAGAAAATACAAAGGTTTACATGTTATTAAATTACAAAGAAACTACAGTTTGAACGATTCGGGCTCCTAAATGTGGAACGTACTTGTGATTTTGACGCATTGAAATTGAAAGTACCTTTACCTACTTATAATGTTTGTTAATTCATGCGTTCTCTCTGTCTTTCTTTTGCATGTGCGTCGATGCATTGATATTCAGATGGGACTGGTATTGTAGAAAATGCTAGTTTTAGAGTCCGAAACATGATTTCTATTATCAAAGTAAGTACATACGAAATTCGAAACACATCGAAAATCATAAGGTTAAAGTTAAAGGTAAAGTTGGGGAATAATAAAAATTAGGCATTATCAGGATATATGTCCGATTATATGGTTCTTAAAAAGAAGGCACAGAAAGTTACTTCACTTAATTTTCTTCACCTGAACTCGTATCTCATTGCTACAAACTTGTACTACAATAGCGAGCTTTGTCGAGCTTTAGCGAACTCCTGGGTAACTTGTAGCTTAGGCAAACTGTTTATTTCAAGTTCAATGGTCCGTCGTGGACGATGAGACTTTTGTTCAAAAGAAATAAAACAAAAATTTAAAGATTGGTACCTACACATTAAATTACGTTATACATAAACAGTATTCAGAGTATGAAAAAAACTTAAAAATAAACGTTACAGAAAAAAGAAAAAAAAACAATAAAACTTTGGTCAATTTATGAAGCAGTGTTCAGAGTATGAAGAATATGGAGAAAATTTAAAAACAAACATTACAGAGAAATTAACCTTAACAATAAAACTTATGTTATTTTGTCTATGATATCTACAATGTCAATGAATTAATTTTTAGAAATATTGTGTATCTATTTATAATTAAAACCTACCTTGACATGTATACAACGTATGTACCTACCTACTCTATTCTGTATCCTGCCTGACATGTAAAATACAGTGTTTTATGAATAAAATCTGAATCTGAATAGCCTCTGTCTCAGCATAGTTGAGTGAGAGAAGCAGTTTGAGGATCAGCTTTTCCGCTTCGTTAATAGTAGAATCCTTTAGATTACAATAATGCTTGACAATAGCATTGTATGTGGATACCCTGATGTATTCTCCGAAGCGTTTGCCAGAGTTAGAAAATGTTCTTGGAACTGATAAGTTGAAAACACGTTTGTCAAGTAGGTTGTTACAGTAAGCCGAGGATTTGCAGGATTTTAAAAACATTTTAACACATTCATTGCCCAGAATCGCTACGCGCTACGCTCGTAGCCGATCCCGTGTTTTTCCTCGTATGTAGCGGAAAGCGACTACGGCGGTCTGACGCATATGTGTCGTCATGGGCCCTGAATGGGTTAATAAAAATTAATGGTGCACAGTTATAAGACCTTTGCTTGAGTATAGAGAGCTTTTGTTGGATATGGAAAGGGTTTCTTGAACATTACTTTTAACACAGACCGTTGCGCTCCTTCGATTTCTAACATAGTACTCTTCGTTGCACTGCCCCATGCGATGATACAGTAGCTGATCACCAGTGATCGTAACTTTTGTAGCATTTTTGGTGCAGCGTAGTTGTTGTTAACGGAATAGGTATAAAGAATTTCAATCCGAATGCTTAATTAGCGTTAATAACGTTAATATTAACCTTAATTAACAATTTTGATTGATATTGTCTATACCAATTCCGTTAATAACACGAAGCTGCACCAAAAATTCTACAAAAGTTACGATCACTGCTGATCACCGACTGGCACAGCGCAGTGTAGACTATTGTTAACAATGAGTTATCGGCAGAATGGCAAAGTTTTTTGAATATGTGTAAGTATTGATTTCCTAACTCTAGCGGAGAGTTTATGTATGTGATATTTGAAATTTAATTTATCGTAAACTAATAATCCTAGGTACTTAATTACGAGTGCTGAATACATTCACAGTTACAGGCGTTACCAGGGAAGTCTTTGCATGAATGGATTTTTATGACGGGATCAAAGGATGGTTTCGAGGAGGCAGTTTTGTGAAAGCAGAGGTATTTTGTCTTATTGCTGTTAAGTGTCAGGAGGTTTTCACGAAACCAGTCCGAAACGATTTTCATGCCTCTTTCTCTTGCACCGATTGTGCTCTCCCAGTATTTTTCATTAAAAAGTAGGGTACCACTGTGTCGTCGGCATATTAAATTATTTCTGCGTTTTGTATTTGGAGGTTTAACATAATTCAATAATGAAGAGGGTGGGCCGAGAATGCTACCTTGCGGCATGACAAATATAATTTCCTCCGTAGCACTTTTAAATAAACCCACCCTAACAAGTTGCTTCCTTCCAGAGAGAACTTCTAAACCATGACAACGGGGCGCCGCGTATGCCGAGTTTGTGCATTTTTTTTAATAGTATTGGAGATGACACGGTGTCAAAGGCCTTTGCCAGATCTAAAAATACTCCAATACACCTATAGTTATTGTCTAAATAAGACGAAAAAAGAATAATTTAAAGCGAGGTGGCGTCTTCTGTTGATCGGTTCTGCCTAAAGCCGAATTGTCGTTTTGATATGAGACCAAAATTTGAATGTAATGACTAACTAAAAAACATTGAATGTACATTGTATGTGTATTGAATTAACTAACCAATCAGGTGACTACCAATTATTATGACTTGAGAAAAAAGACCTTACAACAATTATTATAAGCTAGATACAATAATGATGACCTGCAAAAATCCGAACTTAAATTTTATGGGAAACCGTAGAGAAACGTCAATGTTATTGTATGTCTACTCTCTTTGTATCCGTGTCTCTTTGTGTAGTGAATAAATGTCTTCTTTCGTTCTTTTCTTTAGAAGAATAATCAACGTTGGTCAACACTTACGTATATGAGAATTAAATTTACTAAGAAAAAATAAAAGTGGAGAAAACCGCGAATGGAAATTCTGCTACGCGGAATTAACGAGTTTGGGGAATCGATGCAACCTTTGCGGCAAATAGAAAAGTGGAACAAGGACAACGAAATATATATCCCTTTCTGTCACATTTATTGATATTGTGCACTATCCTCTCGCTCGGTCATGGTATAATGGTTATCATAGCTTGTCCTGAGTAATTATACCTAGGTCCATGCATTTTACGGATACATTTTCTTGATACTTGGATCGTTTTTGCGCAGGCAATCTCGGACTTCTTGCTGGGGGTATTCTGCCTACCATTCACACTCGTCGGACAGATCTACCGCAGATTCCTCTTTGGGGCCGCCATGTGCAAGATAATACCATTCCTGCAAGGTGAGTGCGATACTTACTTATTAAAATGAAATAGAAATATAAATTCCAGCAAGAATACGTTTATCACCTACAGTGTAAGTAATCCGCTAGGTGGGCGCGCAGCGCCTCTACATTCTTCCTCTCCATACCAGGAAAACCACGGGACCGGCTACGAGCGTAGCGCGTAGCGATTCTTGGCAGTGAATGTGTAAAGTATAAACTTCTCATCAATAATGATTGAAACACTAATTATCGTTCATTGGCTCTAATTTTGCATGAAATCAATTGGAACGAAACCTGTCCTTTTATTTCCATTGCAAAATAGTAGTTGCCAGTAGCGTCCGCAGCTAGCATCAACACTTATCCTCTGATAGTCCGACGTCCGGGAACCGCCGATGCTGCTCGGTCTCGAAACTTCAATGATCCACGCCTACTGGACGAGACGTTTGCAGTCAGGAGTAGGTACTGCATATAGATGTACCCTCATGTACCACACTGAAACATTAATTTCAAAGGCGTAGCAAATATTTTCAACCTCTATACAGTTACAAAATACTTCACCAATTGTAAAAAGGTTGTTAAGCAAAATGATGAAATACATCAAAGGAGAATGGGCAAATTAGTATGGGCGGTGTACCATGAGTGTATACAGTTGAGACATATATCATTTGAAAGCTCTTAAGAAGAGCTTTAATTCTGTCTATGACGCCGAAGACCGGTCGCGTGCAGGGAAGCTCCAATAGCTCATTTTATAACTGCACTGTGGTGTTTACTGGAACTAAATATTCTCATACTAATGCGCCACTTGTGCATAGACGGTGGCGCCAGTATTTTAGTGTATGGCTAAAAAGGCTTGAAAATGTACTGGGTTGAGATCGTAGATTTTTCCTTGAACGAATAAATGTTAAAAGTCCATGTTATAACACCTAATTATATCAAAATCCCGCTTCCTTCGCTTGTGCTACTGCACGCGAGATGTCGCTAGTAAATAATGTTGGCTCTACATTGTCGTTTTGACACGCTGACAAGATACAGTTGACGTCTGAGACATTTCATACTGCAAAGTTACCATATTTATTTCTCAATGTGTTCAAAATAATCATTATACCTATAAAGCTAAAATTAAATCTAGAAACTATATATTTGTTGACTAATTTATATTTAATGCTTACGATGGGCTTTGGGGTATTTGGCCTTAGGCAGGTGATTATATCGCCTCATGAGAATCGAAGTTCGTATAGCCCTAACTCTATCGGACTTGCCAATTGATATTTATTGCTTACAATGGCCATTGGGCTCTTTGGCCTTAGGGCAGGTAATCATGAGAATCGAGATAGAGAGAGATTTCAGTAGAATTGTATATCTGTTGATTTTACCAAGTTTTCAAGTAATACCTACTAAGCTGATTTTTGGTTTCAACCTATTTGACCTACCATCGTGTATTTTTTAGACGGCTGTCTATGCTATTGCCATGACTTATTTTCTACAGAGAGGGACGGAAAGGCTCTTATGCAGCTAAATTAAGACCTGGTCCTAAAATGACTGACGACTTACCATAAACAACCTACTTAATTTGGGTGGGTATTTGCCACAACCTCGTGCTAACTAGCGGAAAATAAAAAAAATAACTGTGGCAAGAATGGTATTTCCCTTTTTGTCACACTTATTGAGATTTGTATACAACTATCTTGCTCGGTCGTCGAGTTGTTATTACCATACCTTGTCCCGAGTAATCATGTCCATGTGCCATGATTAACTTCTGTCGTACTTAGTATCTGGTTTGTGTCAATCAAACATAATGAGATGATCCAACTCATGTGGTGGTTGCCAACTCTAATAATGTATATTATGCTAGTCATAATCATAACGAAATCCAGACATAGAAAAATCCTGGCCTGGGTCGATTGCACAACTTTTTTGGCTGTATAGTGATTTCGATGCTCATACAATAAGATTGGCAACTCTGATAAGTTGCCAATCTTTCGTATGAGCCCTCTTGGCGTCTATTTCCTGCCATTTTACGTTTGCCTTGCAATGGAAGGTTTATAACCTTACATTTTCAATAAACCTGCTGTCACTGTGGCAGGAGCACAAGGAATAAGGACAAAATGAGATTGAGCGCCTAAATTGCATATAAAATTATAGATGTCTAACTACCCTTACCCCACGTAATGCAAAGAACGCAGGCATGAGCGAGATAAACTATAGCTTACGACCAATCAAAAAGCATATTCTATACACTGAAAAGAAAGTTTTTTTTTTAAAATCGGCTCAATGGTTTCGGAGATAACCCATTACATAAAAACTTACAAACGTACCAAGTTATACTATCTCACAGACTTTTCCTCTTTATAATATAAGTATAGATTTATGGATTTGGGCACACAAAGAAGAAAAAAAAGGATTTGTGTGCGGCTGTGTTCGTTTCCATAGTCGCCTGACTGCACGCGTGTCGCGCCGCAACACGCGCTGCCTGACGATAAACAAGGCCAGCATTATAATACACCATTTAATATACGCATATGACTCCGTTTTGTTCCATTCCGGCGACTCCTCCAGCGAGCAGTTCTGCTGCAAGGTAGCGGAGGCGTTGGCCATGCCCGGGAAGGTCGAAGAGGCTCATCGAGATTGCTCGAAGGAACGTACTTGCGCTATACAGGCAGACAGTCTCACCCCCTGACTGTGGGAACCTTAACAGTCTCTGTCCGGAGCTACCAGTTGTGAGACAAGGCCTATTAATAAGTATACGCCTTTATCATACAAAAAATCACTGGAATAAGAGACTCGTGTACTATTTAATCATGCCAATTCTTGATTTTCATGCATGAGACTTCATTCCGCGAAGAAAATTAAGGTCTTGGCGTTTTAAATGACCACCTCGTTCGCAAGTTCATACTTAAGTATTTGCAAAACAACGATAATTTTTCGGTGACTGGCATACTATTTAAACGGCAGATTCTGGCAATAGCGAATTCTTAAAACGGCAGATATGTTTGTAGTGTCATTAAAGTTGAACCAATCGTTAGCTCTCTAACGCTCTCTAAAGTTATGATTATGACAGAAATTCCTTTTGATAGCCAAAGTTAGGTAGGTTAGGTTCGTTAGGTAGCTGGAATCCGATGCCAATTGTAAGTTCGTACTAAAAAAATAAAACATTTGCAGTTTTCTCGATGGTCCTTTCGCCCTAAGAATCTGCCTTTACCAGCATCAGCTCTTAACCGAATAAAGGAACAGCGGGGTGTGCAATTGTAAACGGTAACTGGTTACTGGTGTAAACGGTAACTGGTTACTGGTGTAAACGGTAACTGGTTACTGGTGTAAACATAAAGTACCTACCTAATGAACACCAAAAATTGCCAGGCCATACCTACCAAAGATTAGAATGGAAGATAATAGGGGTGTATACTGGAAAATTATTATTAATTCAAAAGAAAGCAGCAAAAAAATATGCCTAGTGACGAAAATCCCATTCAGATATCTCAAAGAATTACGAAGCTACAACCGTTTTAATATCGCTTGTTAGAGAGAGAAAACGCAAACGGTGTGTGACGTCACATTATCCGAGGCTGCCGGGGGGCTTCGTTGCCGTCTTTAGTGACGTCACAATCTACAAACGTCATCGATTCATATGAAATTGCGTTTTGCGAAAAAATATTACATTATTGATTATTTTATTTAATGTCTACACCCCTATTTATTTTGATATCATCATCATATCAGCCGAAAAAGTCCACTGCTGGACATAGGCCTCCCCTAAACAGTGCCACAATGACCGGGCCTGCGCCACTCGCATCCAGTTGGTCGGACTTAGTTTGGTATAGGTCTTCACACACACAGTCCATCCACCTTTTTCTTGGTCTACCTCGTATCTTATATACAGCCAAATTCATACCTAATACTCTTTTGGTCACATGACTTTCATACCTCCGCATTACGTGCCCATACATAGTTTAGCCCCTTAGTCCTAGTCCTAAGTATATGTTATAATATGTGGCCATGGTTACACAAAACAAATATATTCATTCATTCATACCACACAAGGCGATTGGCTCTCAACTTTCAGGCATCCCCTTACATACAACATTTCTTATTCGGTCCATCCTCGTCACGCCACACATCCATCTTAACATTCTCATCTCTGTACCATGTAACCATGCATGCATGTTTCTTTTCATCCGTCACCTTTAAGGCCCAAAACTGCGATCCATACATGACGACAGGTCTCACAATGGAGATTCAAACTGGAGAGCCCGCCGTAATCGCAAAACATGTGCTCAGTTTTGGACCTACTGATCCGCAGGCCAACATTCTCTAGTTTTTGTCGCCACTTCTCCAGTCTGTTCCGTGTCTTGTATGGGTCTCCACGGACAAGAACAATATCATCGGCGGAGAACATACATCAGGTACTCGATCGTATGCCTATTCGAGGTAACAAACACTATATATATGCAGATTTTTTCTGTGCACTTCTGTATTTTTCGCACAATTGGCGAAGTGAGAAAATGGCGACTGCTACCGATCCCGACCCGTATAATATATAGCAAAAACCGAATTGGTTTTGCGTTATAACACTTTTTCCAGACACGAGACCCTGCTAGATCGATTTCTCGCCCCCGTATTCCAAATGTCATCCAAATCGTTGGAGCCGTTTCCGAGAACGTGATTGTTAATGTATAGTACATATTCCATTTGGCAGTGACGTCAGAGCATAGAGGAAAAATATTATCTTGTGATCCCAAACAACAGCAGTTTGGGAGCCAAGAGGAACAATATTTTTCCTGGATCCCATTTGACAATGACGTGGGAGCAAATATAAAAAATATCATCCTTGGATCCCAAACAGCAGCGATTTGGGAGTCAAGGGGAAAAGTATTATCCTGAGATCCCAATAAAACTGGTTTGGGACTTAAGAAGAAAAATATTATCCTTGGATGCCATATTAGGCAGCGAAGTGGGTGCAAAGAGGAAAAATAGTTAGAATTTAAGGAAGGCATGAAAAAATATCATTTCATACCATGGGAGCAAAGTAGCATAAATATTATGTTGAAATCCTATAGGATTATAGTCTTGGGAGCCAAATGGAAGGAGGGTTCGTTTTCCGGAATTTCCATTATTACTGCATCAAAATCCTCCCAAAACTTCTCCTTGACTACGTCATCTCTTCCACTCTAGAGGAACATACACACTGACAAAATGTTGTATTACGTTCTCCAGCATTAACTTCATAGCTATATCTCTCTTTCTACTGACATTCGTTACCTCTTGTTTCAGCCTATTGTCTACCTGATAGTTATATGATTTCCTTACTTTGATCCATCTCTTAGGTAGGGTTGCTTTAACAATATAATAAATAGTAAAATACAAAAACACATATGCTAAATGTCAAAAAATTAAATAAAACCTTACCTATTAACCTTACCGGGTGCTGCCCGCAGCTAGGCGAGGCCTAAAGCCACCGATGTTTAGGGCGACGGAGAGAGGAACCTTCTGGCTATTCGCGCCGTGCCTAGGAGTAGATATAGGTACCGCCTTCTGTATCTGACCCATCAAGCGAGTCTCTTGCCATGTTGGTCGAGACCCATCACTTAGGGGAACTGTCTGTTCCCCTACACGATTATCGGGAAAAATATCGTCAAATCGTAATATCAGTACATTACACAGATTAAACAGCTACGGTAACACTATGGAATGAGGTATATTTAACATGAACTACGTAAGTAGTATATTATTTATTATTAAGAAACAGTAAACTCCAAGTACTCCAACACGTGGTGTTTTCGTGCTTGCATCGGAATTTTGCTTGACTGCAGCACTCGTACGTTCATCTGAAACAGTAATCTAATATATGAAGTGTATCTAGGCTTTCACATACAAACTTACAAAGACACACACAGACTTTTCCTCTTAATAATATTAGCGTAGTGTGTAGACTATTTTCTTTTGTTTATTGATCAGACCCTAGGAAGCTATTTAGCAATTTGAATCAAAAGAGGCTAGGCACGGTCCACTTGCTATATGGGTTGGCAGGGTATTTCAGGTTCCCAGTGATGTTATTCTGCTCTATCACCAGACCCTCAGGAGTTTATTTACAGAAGCTACTTTGTGAAACCTGTCAATAAAACCCAAACATTACTTGTTCAGCTCCATCATCAGACCCTTAAGCATTTCATATAATACAGAAACTTTTAGAAGTTTCTGTAAACCCTGTCAATGGCACCTTAACACAGAAACAATATATGGGCTTTCTCAAAGTTCCCTACTACGTAGTTTCGCTCCATTATCAGAGCATTTCATAAATATGCAGAAACTACCAGGTAAAACCTGTCAATAGAATCAAATCACAGAAAAAATAATGTGCTACCTCAGTCCCCTGAGACGTTGTGTTATGTCCATTTCTCCGAAACAGTAATTTTATGTTTAATAAATCTTCCGATGCTTTCTCGCATGAATTTTTTTTAGATTACTGAATAGCAAGGTTAGCTTAAGTTTAGTATCCATGTTTTATGTCGCAGAATAGGTAAATGTAGGTAGGTACAACTATTTAAATATTGGTCTCAGCTTCCCGATGTTTTTTCCTTCAAGTCATATATAGTTGTACTCGTAATGTATGCGGCCTCTGCCCAGCAAACTACTTCGTACGCTGCTTGCTACGCGTATTGACTTGGTCAAAATAAAGGGATTTATCCTAACAGCCGTTTATCTGATCTCCGGTCCCCGTAAACCCAGAACTTCACAATAGTCAGCAACGCACATGAGATATTCCTGGAGTTGTAAGCCTCAATACACTATTATATTAAGGACTTCCAATCAGAATAAATAGGCCATCCTCCTAGCGTTATTCCCGGTTGTGCCCTAACAGCGCAGGGTTCGCTTTGACATATAATCCCAAGATTTGAAATAGGCACTTGTTTTACGAAAGCGACTGCCATCTGGCCTTCCAATTCAGAGGGAAAACTAGACCTTATTGGAATTAGAATGGTTTCCTCACGATGTTTGCTTCACCGAAAATCTAACGGTAAATATTGCGTACGTTCCTAAAAACTCATTGGTACGAGCCGGGATTCTTACCACGACCGCCGCTTGACAGCCGCATAACTGAACCACTAGGCCTACCGTAGAATTTTCTGAATAAATAGGTATATATATTTATTATATATATCCTTCAATGCACGAAGGCGCGCTGCACTCCATCCTATTAAATACTAAATAAATCAGTATATAGCACCACACGGAATATGGACAGATATGATATGACAGACCTTCAAAATTATAGCGACGAATTATTATTCATCATCTGCCTTTAATATTTGAATGATACACAGAAGAACATGTCAAGTTACTTTCTTTTAAAGTGTGTTTTGAATATCATCCATAACGCGCTTTACATTTTGAGACATATGAAAAAAATGTGACTAGAGAATGTTCCCTCCGAAAACCCTTCCTTTGTAGTTGCTAGATAAAATGGGCTTGCATTTATTCACACTGTATGTGAAACCCAATATTTTTGAACATTAATGCCTACTTTCGTGGTCCGTTTTAAGGGGTTCAGGTAAAAGTTCCTTGTAATTTGGCGTCGCGCAGTATACTCGGCTCCGTTCGAATGTTAGGCAAAACGGGCTTTGCATGGTGTTCATTGTGCATCTTGAAACTGCAATAGTTACATATAATTAATATTTAATTAAATACGAGTTGTAAGTATAATTATTTCAGGAAATTATCATACAAACTTGCAAAGTCGCGCACTCCTTAACTTTACTTCCTTATAATTATTATTATTTGCCCACGCGGCTCCACGCGCGTAGGTATTATATTTATATACAAACTGCTCAGCTAGAGTTGCTGCATAAAACGTAGCCTATGTCCCTAAGGTCCATTATTTTACATTACTTACCAGGGAAATATTTGTTTACCATAACATGATACAAACATACATTCGTTATAAAATATATATTTAAATTACATATATTTAAAAAGTTATTACTATAGAAGATAGGTATTATATTGCTACCCATTGAAAGTAAATATATGCATAGGTACATCTGCGGATAAATTCCAAAAGTGTATGTGAAGCCCCCACTGAGCCAACGTGGGGATTACTCTAGAATTCTTAGTCTTGATTGAGAAACCCTGTGCTTCAAAGAAAGATTAACTGTATTCTTACATTACAAGTATTCTTTTGTATTGATGAAATACTTAGGAATTATAATCGACTAATATCTATCCTGGCATCCGCAATTAGAAAACATTAACGTTGAAAATATAAAATGAGTATGGCTATTTAAAATCCTACGAAATAATAAAAACGCAACTCTGTTAAAATAAAACAACGCAATTGTGATTCTTCTGGTGTCGCGAGGATCTAAAGGGGTATACAGCGTGTCTGTTCACTGCTTACCATAAGGCAATCCATATGCTTGTTTGCCATCGTCGTAATCTGTAGGTAATACATATAACTATACTTACTTTTTTACTAATTATGTTATGATGAGGAAGTCTGCGAGGTCGCAGTTTTGTTTGTCGGATAGGCAGACAGATAGACGGACAGAAACATAGTCGGAGACACAGACTCACACACATATAGGTATGTAGCTATACATACATCGTGGCTGACTTGGCGACATCTCAGCAAATCGACGAACGGTTAATCAGACAGACAGACTGACGGAAGCCAAGTGCATGTCAGGCCACGCGCAGTGTAGGGTTCCGTAGTTGCCTGTCTGTCTTAGTTAAGGCGGGATTCTACCGGTGTGCGGCACTGTGCGGCACAAGCATTTTTGTACTGAATATGCTTGTGCCGCGGCGTCAGCGGCACACGGACAGACGGACGGACAGACAACAGGAGGACAGACGGACGGACAGACAACAGTTGGACAGACGGACGGACGGACGGACGGACGGACAGACAGACGGACGGACAGACAGACAGACGGACAAACGGACAGACAACAGGCGGACAGACATACGGATGGACGGACGGACGGATGGACGGACGGACGGACGGACAGACAGACGGAAAGACGGGCGGACAGACGGACGGACAGCAGGCGGACAGACGGACGGAGGGAAGGACAGATAGCAGGCAGATGAACGGATGTATAGACGGACAGACCAATAGACAGCTGGACAGACGGACGGACGGAAAGACGGACAGACAACAGGCGGACAGACGGACGGACGAACGGACGGTAGGGCAGACAACAGGCGGACAGACGGACGGATGGACGGATGGACGGATGGACGGACGGACGGACGGACAGACGGATAGACGGGCGCACAGATGGATATGGCGAAAATATAAGGGTTCCTTGTTGACTACGGAACCCTAAAAATGTAAAGCACCCGCGACACAACAAACATAGCTAAGAACAGTTAACTTTATGCATAGCTTTGAATTCGACTAAACCATCTGGACAGACAAGACATTCAATTAAATAATTAAATTAAAAGATTTTTCAAAAACCCAACTGCTTTTTTCAAATTGTACTTATAGCCTATGTCACTCCCACGATTAAGAGGAATCACCTCATATGTCGAAATCCGTCAAACGCTTTAGGCTGCAGGGCGTGCCAAAGAATAAGGTCACATACATACATACATACGCTCGAAAAACATAACCCTCCTCTCCTTCGGCAGTCGGGTAAAAACACACTCAAATCAGTTAATCCGTTTGGAAACTATATATATACTATATGTATAATATTAATATATACTATGTCAAAACCTGTCAACCCGTTTGCCTGTGGCAACTGGCAACTGTAGCCCGTGAAATAGCATTTTCTTGTCCACATACATACACACCTATACGCTCGATGTGGGAGTTTATGTCTGATATGGTATTACTACTTGGTGCCTACTATGTTAGACTATAGTTTATGAAAAAAGAAATACGACATGAAAACAAATGAGGGTATTTTTCACTATGTGGCCGGGCTATGCGCATGTGACATGGACGAGGTTGCAAGCCTCTCAGTGGGGTTTGTTGTCCTCTTACCATCAGACGGGCCATACGGGCATACTATTATAAGTATTGAAAATAAGTATCCTTCTTTATTTGTACCTGGTCCCACGGCTCTGTCCGTGTTTTGCAGAGAATTCCCATTTCACAGGACATAATATAGGTAGGACGTTTTCTGAAAGTTCCACGCAAAAAAAAGTGGAGTGGAACATTTGAGAAATCCCACTATGACTCCCGTTCTGAAACAATTCATATTCGATCTATTTATAAGTATAGGTACGACGGTAGCTAATGGCCATATAAACGCGACGGCGTATGGTTTTTATACGGGAACTTTTTTTTATAAGTGTTTATTTTTCAATTAGATCTTAGCGGTACGTAAATGCCCTACGACTTACCATTTGGGCAAAATAAAATGAAATGGTATTGTACCAAGTTTCAAGTTTCTTTATTTGTCCAAGTAACAAAATAACGTTACATCTACCTACTCGTATACCTACACAGATAAAAAAACTGGTAATATGATAATTCTTCCTCTAGCTCTAGAATGATGGTTACTTAGTACTTACCTACTAAATACACGCAATACAATTTCTCAAAGGTTAGCTGGAAAAAATCCCTCTCAGGGATAAGCTCGCCTTTGTACATGTATCATCTGTTCTTCAGTTATTGTTTAGTTGTTGTGTTCTGTTCCATGTACAATAAAGAATTGACATACATACATACAAACATACATACATACAATTCAATATTGTAAAATGAGATTGAATCATCTCAAATATTGATGTCTAGATTGTGTAGGTATACCTGTGTGTATGTAAGTACACGCAGTCAGAGAAGACGCCTCACAGCCGGCACAGCTGAATGTTACGTCACTGGCATTTGGACCTGTCTTACTGGCATAGTATATCCGCCTTACAGAAGATCACAGTCATAACACTACTAACTACTCGATTTATAGGTAGGTGATATATGGTATATATATGGTGTTGTGTGGTGGAGCGTAAAGTCACCAGAACTCCCGACGAAGCGCGGCCGCGGTGTTGAGCGGGTGGGACCAGCATTTGTCTCTAGCTATCAACACAACCAATTCCTTAAACGATATAGGTTCAACAACGCGCTTGTGATTCTTCGCGAGGGTCTACAGGGTGTCATTTTCTGCTTACCAAATGGCAAGCCGCATTGTTTGCCTCCGTCGTAAGCTGAACGTATAATATACATAGTCCAGTTTTGCTCGTAGTCTCACCTGTACGTCTAGCACAACTTGCCGACAAGTCGCTTCGCGCGCGACTGAGCGCCCCCTGTCTCACTTGCACCGTGCAAATTCGAAAGAGGAGGGTAGATCTTTCTAAACTCGCATCGCGGCGCGGCGTCAGTTGTGCTAGCCCCCCTGCTGGTAAGCGCCTGACGACAGAGCCTTAGATACACACACGGTTCAGTAATAACCTATTCACTATTGTTTTGAAGGCACCCAAATGTCAGTGAAAAATACAAATTACGGGAGCTAATTCCATTATTTAGCAGTTCACATTATGCTATTACACATTTATAATATTACTAGCTGCCCGCCAGGTTTCACCCCCGTATTGCACGGAACGCATCCCGCGGAATAAAATATAGACTATGTGCGTCCCAAAAAAAATGTTTTTAATCGGTCCCGTAATTCCGGCGATAACCCATACATACAAACTTAAATCCTGACAAGCTTACAAAGCTCCAATCTCACAGACTTTTCCTCTTTATGATATTAGTATAGACTAGCTGTCCGCGCTGCTTCACACGCTAGAAGCTAGGGGCTGGTCCATATATTACGTCATCGTTTTTTGTCGATTATTGACCCTCCCCCCCCTCATCAAACTGTTAATTCTTTGAATGGACCCTCCACGCCTATTAAAAGGACTACCGTCATCAAATCGTCAGCCTACGAATGAACTCCCTTCACTCAAACTTACATATTCACTAACTTTACCTATTTATGATAAAAAATCTTGTAATACTACGATGATGACAAACAATACTGTCTAGGGAATGCAATCGTGGTCTTGCGAGAACTCGTCTATTTTTTAGGAGACTGAGGCTCGTACAATTTTTGTACGATATTGAGCGAGGCAGCCTAATCCCTACGATCCTTTTCCTTTGATACAATATAAAATCATAACATTCGTAGATTAAACACGAGATACTCACCAAAATATGTAAATAATCAATTTAGACTTGATTTCACAACATCAGGATAATAAATTATGCTAGAATATTAAAATATTTGATCACTTGACAAATATTGTATTTATTTCCATATGACATGTGGTGACTGACACGACGTGTCAGAATTTTATTTTTAATGAAATCAAACCTCTTTGTGCTAGAGCTAGACTATCGACTTAGCTGCTATAATACATAATATTATATCAACTGAGATATGTACTACTACAGACATCTAGTGTCCAGTAGAAGAAGTTTATACCATCAATTAGCGTAGCGTTAATTGAGCGTTAGCCTCAACAAATGATTATAATCTTACCCCTGCACGCGTTGGAACTAAGTTGTTATTAATAAAAAATAACGTATATCCTAGCCTATAATGTAGTATACGTCGCTATTGTATACACGTGGGCATCTTTGCACAGTAGCCGATTTTTCATTCACACATATCTTTGATTACTTAATTCCAGCCCTGTAAATATTTCAGCGTCGGTGTTGGTAGCCTAACATAAGCTAATTGTCATGTTCTTTTATGTTAGATACCGTTTTATTGATTATACCAATTGGATTTCGTTAATTAACAGTTTTTATGTTTTACATACTTTGGTTAATTACTAGACCCCTGCACGCCGTTCAACATTGGTGCCATATAATGAAATAATGCCATGGTTAAGACCTTTCAAACGAGATATGTCTCAACTGTATACACTCATGGTACAAAATGCCCATTCTCCTTTAACACTGTTCTAAAAGTTAATGCGGAAGTAGGTAGTTAGCTTTTCACAAAGCTATAAAAATCAAATGACTACACTAATGTACCACAATTTTGTAAACAGGATTTCACGACAACTTTTAAGGAGAACGTAGGAAAAACACTATTGTTAACGGAAAATATGTCGAATCTAGTTTCATCGTAGCAAAAACAATAAAAATGGTTTGACCTCACCGGATTTATGAGCACGTGGTTCAATTTGGGCAACGTGTGACATAATAGTCGCTATGGCTAGTTGTTCAGCAGACAGCCCAGACCATCTCGACATAAGCGAAGTCATCATTCTTGCTTTGTACAGGCATTCGTTTTCTTTCGGCCGTATCAGAGCAATCATAGCTTGATACGAAAACTTCTTTAAAATCGATCCACGTCATTCCGGTGACGGTGTGATTTGCTTGCCCATGAGTATTTTCCACATGTTGACGTCCTTATTCACATCCTGTGGACGCTGATTACAAACTTACAACCCACTTCAGATATCGAGGGATAGGGAGGCCGAGCAGGCGTGTGTGAAGGCGAACCGACATTACGGACCGTGTGTGCGTGTACTTGCAGGTATTTACGAAATAAACGTCACACAATATAACTCAATCACTATACTATTTGATGAAATTTACAAACACCGGAAATATAACAGGATTGCAATAATAAATTTCGATTAAAGAGCCAATGGGTTTGCAAGCGACCATCACGGACGGAGCGCTGTCAACGAATGACGTCCCTCGCCGCCATGACACCTACAACTCCATTCGGGGTTACCCGCCCTTAAAATAAATCAACTAGATGTCAACAATTTTATCAACTACCCGCTTAATGAAATAATAAACTTCTCTCAACATTATTTACGATTACTCGATTAATTGAATTCCAATACAAATCATCGAAATAATAAATCGCGCGCCGTTATGTATATACTTTTTCATTTTCAACCTCGCTGGTACAGTCAGTATCATATGAGTAATAAGTACTCTTTATTACAGTAAGAGTAAGGATGTGTTATTATTGTAAGACTTTACTTTAACAAGTGTAATTGGTGTAAACCGTCCTTGTTTTTCATCTATAACTAGGTACATAGTATAAAACAAAGTCGCTTCCCGCTGTCTGTCCCTATGTATGATGCGGTTTTTTAATAGATAGTGATTCAAGAGGAAGGTTTATATGTATAATATAGTACCCGGGCGAAGCCGGGGCGGGTCGCTAGTTGAGAATAAATCCGGTTATATTCAAAATCGATGTCTGAGAGGTCTAAATACAAATTCAAAGTTAGAAATATTTCAAAAAGTGGTCGCATTATTTAAAAATTTTGAAACATTTGTTGTAAATTAATATGCGCGGTTTTTTTAAAGAATAACATACATTTTCGGGTTTCTCGAGGGTGCAGATTCTAGAAATGATGTCCATTTTGAATTCCAAGATGGCGGACATTGCTTTTCTAATTTAAACTTTCGTGAGACGTGTTTAAATAATACTAATTACACGGTTCAACTCACGTATTAAATGTCACGAAATCACTACAAGATTCAAGCGACACCACCGCGAAAACACTCATCCTGAAGAAGAACTCCCGAAGAGTTCAAAACATGTCGCCCGTAGTGACATTTACTACGTGAGTTGAACCGTTTAATTTTACTATTTTTTATTTCTGTTGTGTTGTGTTGTCACGAATAAATGTTTTCTATTCTATTCTAAACGTCACTACGGGCGACATGTTTCAAACTCTACGTACCAACTGCTTGGGTACACTTTGTATGGGGATGCAGTTCAATTTTAAGTGAGAGACTTGAAACTTTGTGTTCGGACTCCTTATTACAATACAAGAAAATTAATTTTAGGGTTTTGGAAAAACCCACACCTAAGCGGGTTAAATAGGGGTTCAAAGTTTGAACGGGTGAAATTTGGTACCTATAGAGATATTTTGAGTCCCGGGGAAGGTCATAAAATAGTTTTTATCCCGGAAATCAGTCCGTAAGCGTAAAGGGGTGAAATGTGGGGTACAATTACATAATAAAATGAAATCATCCAACTTGAATTATTTTATTTGTAGGTTATTAAATGATGACAGGCAACGAAATTATGCACATGTATATAAACATTAAACATCAATTGTTTTACGTCCTTTAATAAAATTATGTACCGTTACATTCTATGCAGTCCGAGACAGGTACATTTTTTTATCAACTGGGAGCCTTTCAAGTTTGCCGGCGCTGAATCTGTAATAATTTTAGTGGGGTATATTCACTTAACTAAATATTTAGGTACATATTATGGTTGCGTAATGCGTTGTCTGCATATAAATAGGCTTCTCTTGCGACCGTCAGAGTTAAGTCGATCATTTAGATTTAAGTACCCTACAAATATCTTAGTAATAATACTTTGCTTAAGGGCCTGTTTACACATTGATTAGTGATTAGTGCGAGTCCATGTAAAAGCTACTCGCACTTGCAGCAAATGTATGAAATCGCACTAATCACTAATCAAAGTGCAAACAGCCCATTAGCAATAGCTAAATATGAATAACATAGGTATTAATGTTTCAATTTACTTACCAATTAGTAGTTGACATACTGACATCAGCGCCACCTACCGGGTCCAATTGTATTTTTAAATCATCCAGGAAACCATCGAAATACCCACATATAATTTCAACTCAATCAGTTCAGCCGTTTAGTAGTTGACATACCGACAGCAGCGCCACCTACCGGGTCCAATTGTATTTTTAAATAATCCAGGAAACCATCGAAATACGCATATAAAATTTCAACCCAATCGGTTCAGCCGTTTAGAAGTTATGTGAAAAAGATAATTCTTACTACCCGTTGTCCTATTACCCGTTTTTCCGTAGGAATGAAGCATTTCCCCGCGGTAAAAAGTAGCCTATGTTCATCAGGGATAATGTCGGCTTCTAATGGTAAAAGAATTTTTCAAATCGGTCCAGTAGTTTCGGAGCCTATTCAATACAAACACACAAACAATCAAATCTTTCCTCTTTATAATATTATTATATATTATATTATATATATAGTGTAGATTAGTGTAGATAGTTAAACAAGAAAGGAAAAAGAATACCAACCAATAAATGCATAGGACACACCGAATACAAAACAACACGCGCTCTTCACTCTAGATTAGAAATAATAATATAAATAATTATGATAGAACTATAGAAAATAGAGAGAAAATAAATTTAATATGAAAAGCTTCTTCCGTTTCTATTTTATTTCAGGACTTTTCAAAGGAGAGTCGGGTTTCCAATTAGAAGAGCAACTCTAGAAAAAAGAAAAATGCTTTCCTTTTTAATTGAACAGATGTTGCGCATTTAGCCGAGAGCAATTTACGATGTGCCATAGAGATTTAAATATACACCAACCTTACAACCACCAGAAAATTCCAAGCCATGTAAATTAGGAAAAAAGTGGAGACGCGTTAACAGATGCTAAAATAGCGTCCCGGGAATCGTGAAATAATACACGCGACACTTAAAATGCGGAAAATTAGTCGGTAGAATAGCGGTGCTTTATAGCGGTGTCGGGTAATGAATTGGATTAAGCAAACAGAAATGGGGGGTGGGTCAATTTTCAAACGAGCTGTTTTTGCTGTCCCACGGCTATAATTTCAAGTCAGTTATTCATGGAGTATTGATACATATATATTTGTATTCCGTGTATTATATTGTACTTAAAATATATATAACAATACCTTAAATATTAATAGATTCTGAAAAAAAAAAAATTGATATCGTAAAACGGCGAAATCTACCGCTTTATCGCGTGTCCCACTTGCGGTTTTGCTCAAACAAAAATTCATAACTATAGATTACGGCAACGTGCAAATAAACAACTTGTACTGTTATAAAGAAGATTTATTAGCGTATTCATTAAAGTATCTTGCAAAATTAATGCGTGAATAATTAAAACCAGTGAAGTGTTTTAGTAGTTGTCCCACGCGCGACCCATTTATTAGGACTCAAGCTCAAAACCCTTAAAATCTGGTTTTCTATAGTCCCACCCCTACATTTACTTTACGATACGATAGATAGGTTAGTTGGGCTTCAACCACCAACGGAAGGGGAGGGAGCGCCAGTATTTTCGACGGAGGAAACAGGTTTTCTTTATACGAAGTATTTTGGTACGGCTATGACGACATTTGTATGGGCGTTTATTTATTAATATACGATTGAAATAAAAATGTGTCTTTCATAACAAAGGTTAGCAATATGGAGTAAGAGTTTCGTGTTTAACTAATCAGTGAATTCAATTAATAGTATACGAAGGACAGCCAAAAAACATTCATGTTGACATTTGTACGGCTTTTTTGGCCGTACAAATGTCGAACGTGGCATACAAATGTCGATTTAAAACAAAATGTAAGTAAAGCACGAAATTAATGGACATTGGAAAGGATTAAACTGGCCTCGATTTAGGCACTGGTTCCGTGACACATTTGTTGTTTGCTACCTTACCTACTTACTACTTTTTAGGGTTCCGTACCCAAAGGGTAAAAACTACGGGACCCTATTACTAAGATTCCGCTATCCGTCCGTCTGTTCGTGTGTTTGTCTGTCTGTCCGTCTGTCACCAGGCTGTATCTCATGAACCGTGATAGTTAGACTGTTGACATTGTCACAGATGATGTATTTCTGTTACCGCTATAACAACAAATACTAAAAAAACAGGATAAAATAAATATTTGAGCCCTAAACCGGAGATACTATATCGAAATAGTGAGTTTTTTAGTATTGTACAAATATTTAAAGCTTTTTCAACAATTGTATGGCAAAATTGACATTTTGATGGCACTCGCCGACATTTGTATGCCGCTATCGACATTTGTATGGCACTATATCGACTTTTTATGGCGCTGTCGACATTTGTATGGCGCTGACGACATTGGTATGGCACGGTGTTTTTAAAGCATCAATATCTAGCTAACCAATAGAAGTAGAGAGGTGCCTCGTGCACCATATTTTTTCTTTTTAAAAGCCCTACCTCACGTTGTCGGTACGAATTTGATATTCCAAAAAAATAAAAAAACCATACAAATGTCGAAAAACAGCCTCTTCAAAAATTGACCCGGGTATACGAAAGCCAACACGATGAAGAGACTGCGTACAAAGCGCACTTTTAGAATATGGAAGAATCTATACATTTCTGTTATTCAGTCACATAATCTTAATAAATAAATAAATAAATAATAAACTACGGTCACCAAGTCATGTACATCACATTTCAATGCTGATGGCAATTTGTATTAATGAAAAATACCTAAATCGTTCGTCCTGTCTGATTTGCTGTCTTATCAACGCGCAGCCGAAGCCACTTATGTGTTTTGTACACAGCTATTGTCTGAAAATACGTGAAGGCGTTTACAAAATTCACCCGTTTTGAGCCCTCTAAGAGGGTCAAAAATGGGTTGGCAGTTATGAATGTAGTGTTCAAAAATTAGTAAGTGAATTTTAAACTGGGAGAATTGAAACTTCGGCATTGAGCTTTTTGACTTAATCCACTTGTTGGTCGCCCAATCTATCGAGAATATGATAAAATATTCGCCATATAAGCTTTGTACAAATTTAATTTGGTAGAATCTGACACAAATGTTTTTTTCCGCTTATAAAAAACCAAGAATCCTGAAATAGCTTTGTAATTTTGAAGAATCCTCCGCTCAAATTATAGTCCGAAAATTTAATAAAACCGAAACGTGTTTGAGTACAACTAAGAAACATTATTAACCTTATGGGTATAAATTGGCTGCCCAGACCAATAAGACGTGATTTAGGAATGCATTAGAGTGGGCTGTAAAACTTGTTGCTTCAACGGCATCATAAAAAACGAGGTGGGAATCAAGTGGAAAACTTGCAGCGAGTGAGGTATCGGACGAGCCACCGCGACTGGATATTCCAATTTATACCCTACTACACCCCCCCCCCCCCCACGCTAGGTTTCATGTCCGACCTAAAGCATTTGTCCCTCTTGCACTCGCATATTTGCCAGAATGGGACGAATGCTTTATGTCCGACATAAAACTTAGCGTACTAGCCCCCCTGATAAGATCAGTAAAATCGTGCGTCAATAGGGATGATTTACTAAGGTTTTTTATGATGTCATGCGAACCAGTTTTTGGAGATGAACAAATTTAATGTTTGTATGGGAGCAACTACAATTAAAGAACATAGACACCCAAAAATTTGAGACAAAGATTGACCTCGCTGGCGGCAGCGCAAAACGCTTCATAGACCCACAGGTATGACGTCACAACTGACGTTTGTATACTAATCGTATCGTTGTATGGAAAATCAGGTAAATTGTTGTTTCGGTCGCGAAATACTGCGTTTAAGTAGATAGTTGTCGTACAATTTTGTTTCTATAAAAGCGTAAGAATTCTATTGGTAGCTTTAAATTTACTCTTGGACAATAAAAAAATGCATGTTTTTTCTACACTTTCATGGTTCATATCTTTTTATGATTTTAATTATATTTTATAATTTATACTTTATTACGATAATGTGATGGTTTACTATCCATTTAGCATCACTACGTTATCAATTTGAACACAAGGCATCATGCCTATTGTCCTGCGGTTTCAAGGAAAACCTTTTTGAATCGCAAGAACGTTAGTATGTTTGGAAAGCACTTACTTAGTGATAGAAATAAGTAAAGTAACCCTCCTTCTCTGGCAGCCAAGTAACTTGTACAATATTTCCCTTTGACATCCTAGATACACGAAGAAACGCAAGCGAATTTGTGTGTTATTCCAACAAATATTAATGTTATATGGAATGAGCTATACCTCATTCCATAGTGCTCATTTCAAGGTGTTAGCGTTATTTTGGCAAAACAACAAATTACTATGTTACTCGTATTCGACAACACAAAAATATTTCGTTTGTATGGTTTCATTTGCAGAATAAAAAGGGTTTTCCATGTAAAAGATTCGAAGTTGGCGTTTGAATGCTTCGGATGTTTTATTTATTTGCTATTCTCCGTCCGACGTCCGCGTGGAACTCGTTAGGGAATGATTTCCGGCGAGTTAGGGGATGATTTCCGGGATAAAAACTACCCTACTTATGTCCTCCGGGATTCCAACTATCCCATAGTTAAAATTTCATCTCAATCAGTTCAACGGTTTAAGCACTCATTCAAATGGCCATCATTGTGTTCTTCTGATACAGTCATAAAAGAACTTACCTTCAACTATCACTCTCGGGCATTAGTGCAGTACTGAAATGTCCGTTATAGTGTAGCGGCCGTATTCATAAACGTTCTACAAGTCCATTTTAACTAAAAGGGCGTTTATATTCGTTTGTTCTTATCTGTCACTTTGACATTTGCGTTCGTAAGAAAGGGACAAATCACATTTTATTTAGCAGAGGCATTTTAAGTTTTATGAATAAGGCGGTAAATGTTTAATTAAGGCAAAGTGGATTTGGTATTACGCTAGAGTCCATAAATTTAACCTGTCCGATAGTTACAAGCTATCCTATTTATGCGATAAATGCTCGAGGAAAAACGTTCAGACATTCGTATTACGTACAGACTTTCAATTACTTACACTACAACACATTCAGGGCCAATGACGACACATATGCGTCAGACCGCCGTAATCGCTTTCCGCTACATACGAGTAACCACGGGATCAGCTACGAGCGTAGCGCGTAGTGATTCTTGGCCCTAAATGGGTTAAATAAGTATATTAGATTTTCCTCAAACTTTTATAGGTTTTAATAATTTTGGAATATGATAATATAAATGCAATTTTTAATACTTAACATTTACTTAATTTAAGATCAGTTTACGTGTCAATAAAAAAAAACAAATAACCCGCTCTGTCATTTCGGGTGCAAAGGTGCCCATCGCACTCGCCGCGTTGCCGCGTTGAATTGCGATCGACAACCTTTGCAACACGAATGACCCGGAACGGGAGTCATGTCCTCTCAGTCGCAAACGGCGCCCCACTAATAATAATATTTTCTCAAACATGCAATGAAATATTGACGTTGTGTTCTTCATAATGGGCTTCGAAATGTCACGTTTCGGGCGCAGCGAGACGAGAGACCCGTAATGGCATTTCATACAAAATTGGAGGCCTAGGCCGGCAAGATGGTCTTTTTTAATTTCCATTCCATTATTTGTGGCACAGGATCACGATGATCACCATGAAAATTAAAGTTTGATTTCTTGGAGTTTTTTTTAATTAATTTCATTGCATGTTTGAGAAAAGCACTATACATACCTCGGCGTGAAAAGGGGTTGCCGGCCTCATAACTAGTGATCGTAATCAACGTGCAATTTTCGTGGCAAAGTGTATGGTTGACAGAAAAAGCGAATATTCAATTATTTATTTTCTAGTTTTACACAATCACTATAAAACAAATACTTGCCAACATAGGATTACATCTCTAGATAATAAATCTACACTGTACAAAACCTTTTCCGCCCTAAATATTTTTAAAACAATATACGTCAAAATGACATTAATTTGTCATACATAAACATATAACTGCAGCTGAACATTCGATAACATTACGCGAAGAGTTTATTTTAATCTAAATAAAGGCACGTCGTATCTCGAGTTGATGATAATCAAGTATTTCAAGTGGAGTCTTAGTAAAGTGCACATTATGGTAACAGTATTTATATTCACAGTATGGAGTTAACACAATACCCGGATATTATAACGACGGATGTAGGCACGCGATGTACAATTTGCAATGTCAATATTAAAAATAAAAAATACAATATAAATAAGCATATAAAGTCGAAATCTCATCAAAATAAAATGAGTGATTCGTACTCACATTCGAAGCTACAACACAGCTTAAAAGACAACCCTGATTTTGAAGTCAAAGAAAGAACGTTATTTTGTAAATTGTGTAATTCGTCATTACATCTCTCTTTATTCAGTTTGGACCGGCATGTAAAAACTGATTTACACCAAAAACATAACAACAAGAAAAATGAACAAAAACAGTTTAACAGAGACTTGGCTGAATTTATGATTCAATGTAATATACCGTGGTCAAAACTTGACAACCCAAAATTTCGGAATTTCATGGAAAACATGTTAAGCAATAAATATGGAAATAGCGTCAATTTGCCCAGTGAATCTAATATACAGCTGAACTATCTCCCAATCATTTACGAGGAAAAAAAAGAACAAATTAGACAGGAACTGCAAGATAAGACGATATGCCTTAGCGTCGATGAAACAACCGACTCGTGTGGAAAAAAAGTGGCCAATGTTTTGATTCAGTCCCTGGATGGAACAAGCACCAAAATGCATTTGTTTACTTCAAAAGTTCTGGAGAAAACTAATTATTTAACTACAACCAAACTCGTTAAAGAAACTCTTGAAGATCTTTGGGGCCATAAATATAATGAGAACTTAGACAAATTACTGTTTTTCATTACTGATGCTGGATCATACATGCTTAAGGCGGGTAAATGTCTCACACAGGAATATCCCAATTTAACACATTTAACATGCTTAGCACACGGACTGAATCGCGTCGCAGAAAAAGTGAGAATTCTTTATCCTACAATTAACAAATTAATAGACTGCGTAAAAAAAGTTTTCCTCAAAGCCCCTTCTAGAACGCAAAAACTCCGATTGATGTATCCGAACATTCCTCTTCCTCCGCGACCAGTAATAACCAGATGGGGAACATGGTTAAATGCTGCGTCATATTACAACAAATATTTTAATGAAATCAAGGCTGTGATCAATGCTTTAGATTCACGTGAAGCAAGAGCAATTGTCGACGCCAAGAAAATTTTTCGCAATTGCAATTTAAAATCAGAGTTATTGTTCGTTGACACACAATTCAACATTATCGCCAAATCAATTCAATTGCTGGAGGATCCAAAACTAGAACTAAAATGTTCATTAAAAATTGTGTCTGACTTGATAAAAAGAATAGCAAAGTTGAGATTGCATCCCACAGGCAAAGAAATTTATTTTAAATTAAAAAATGTTCTGAATAGAAACCCCGGTTACAGTACTGTAAAAGTCGTGCAGCAACTGATGGAAGGAAAAGAGGTAAATATGCCGGAGGGCGTCAATAAAAGTTGCGTGCAATATTTTAATAGCTTAAATTACCTTCCCGTGACTTCTGTCAACGTCGAAAGGTCATTTAGTTATTTAAAATGGATTTTTTCCAATCGTCGTGAACGACTGACGGCAAAATCTGTTGAACAAATTTTAGTAGTTTATTCAGCATAATTGCAGAATTGATAGTAAATATGTATATAAATGTTATAATTTGTGAAATATAATAATATTTAAAATACTTGAGTATTTGTTTTTTTGTCAACCATACTTTGCCACCAATTCAGCACGTTGATTACGATCACTCATAACTATCCGACCTCTACGCTCCGCCGTCTATATGTACTCGGCCGGGAACCCCTTACTTCTCGGCCTCTATACTAATGTACTATTGTATCGTTGGATTTCGTACAGTGATCTATTTTCTGAATACAATTTGTACAACTTATGTTCTTGTTGCAGCGGTATCAGTATCAGTGGACGTATGGACGCTGGTCGCAATATCTCTGGAGAGGTACTTCGCGATCTGCCGGCCCCTGAAGTCTCGCAAGTGGCAGACACAATGCCATGCGTACAAGATGATAGCCATTCTCTGGCTCATGTCTATCTCGCTCAACTCGCCTATACTCATCGCCTCCACGCTTCAACCGATGAAAGGGAATGGTAAGAATTGTTTTTATCCCTACTCACAGAGGTGGACGTTGGTATAGAGCGGATTCTTATAATATAACGTATCTTATTTTAAGACCCATCGGTCCAACAAAGCCACAATAGCCAAGTGCCACACACAAAGCTTTACAAATGGCGGTTACTCTTTTTAGTTCTACCGGTACGCCAAAAAAACTGCAAATGGTGTTAAAAGCATGAAAATAGGAACGGTTGATCTTTAGGCCATACGATCAATTTGGCCCGTATGTAGCACGAAAATAAAAACAAAAAAGGAGAGGAGTTATGACGTCATCTGTTTTTAGTATGAAAAAAAAATTGTTCTGAAACCTAGATAGGTTTCAGAACAAAAACAAGCCGATTCTAAAAATATATCACATCATTATATTTCAGTCACTTGTTTTATTTTAAAATAAAAAATCATTTTAAAAACATACTAAGTTTGGCCTCCTCCTTATATGATACGGTTGAATAATTATTTGTAAAATATACCTAAAATGATATTTAACAGCCTCATATCCAACCCCAAGAAAGCAATTTTAAAAATATTAAAATATTATTTATTTTAGTAGTGTTTATTATATTATATATATATTTCAAATGAGATAAAATCACAATTAGTTGAAACATGTATAAAAAGTTCAATTTTAGACACTGAGGATGATAAATACTAATGCGAGAGGAGTTTTCAATCATATTTACGAGGACGGTTTGATAAGTCAGTGACTTTAAGTAAAAAAAAAACATTTTAACATATAAACTTTTTCATTATCTCTGGACTCCTTGGTAGCTGGCAGTCTTATTTTTTTTCAAAAGGTGGGAAAATAAAAAAGTTATAGAGTCATATATGTCAGATGTGATTGGAAAATTGTTGGAAAATGGAGAAAAGCGAATTTCGTGTGTTAATTAAACATTACTTTTTACGTGGAAAAACTATCAAAGAGACTGAAGACTGTTTAAAAAAATATTATAGGGAATCTGCTCCATCTCATGGAATGGTACACAAGTGGTTTACAGAATTTCGTTCTGGACGGACCACTACCAATGACGAAGAACGGTCTGGAAGGCCGATTGAAGTGACCACTGATGATGTTGTGAATAAAGTTCACGATATTGTTTTGGATGACCGTCGAGTGAAGATACGTGACATAGCTGAGACTGTTCACATTTCATCTGAACGAGTTTTTCATATCTTGCATAACATTTTTAGTATGAAAAAACTTTCCGCAAGATGGGTGCCGCGTTTGCTGACAGCCGATCAAAAACGACATCGTGCAACAACTTCCGAGCAACGCTTAGCCAAATTCAAGAGTAATCCTAGTGAATTCTTACGTCGATTTGTGACGGTAGATGAAACGTGGATACACCATTATACGCCAGAGACGAAAAATCAGTCAAAACAGTGGACTTCTGCTAACGAACGGGCCCCAAAGAAAGCGAAAATCGTTAATTCGGCAGGAAAGGTAATGGCCACTGTTTTTTGGGTCAGCCAAGGGGTTATTTATATCGATTATTTAGAGAAAGGTAAAACGATAAATGGTCCTTATTATGCTACTTTGTTGGAAAAATTTAACGCAGAAGTTGTGAAAAAACGGCCACATCTGGCAAAGAAGAGAATCCTTTTTCACCACGACAATGCCCCTGCACACTCGTCAGCAGTCGCAACAGCCAAATTAGTAGAATTGCGTTACGAAATACTGCCCCACCCACCTTATTCTCCGGATTTGGCCCCTTGTGATTTTTTTCTATTCCCAAACATAAAGAAATTGCTCGGTGGGGAAAAAAAATCATCAAATGAGGAAGTGATAGCTGAAACTGAAGCATATTTTTCAGGGTTTGACAAAAAAATATTTTTTGGAGGGGTTGCAAAAGCTGGAACATCGTTGGATGAAATGCATTGAGTTGAAAGGAGATTATGTAGAGAAATAAAATAAAAAAATGTGAAAAAATTATTTTATTTTATTTAAAGTCACTGACTTATCAAACCGCCCTCGTATGCTCTAATAGGAGGTCAACAAACGCAGATCTTGCATCTGAAGAGGAGTTAGACACCATTACAGAAAATTGAAGTTTATTTTATTTTTTAAATAAAAATAAATATGTTAATATTAATAAATACTATAAATATTATTGAAAACGCATTAGTATTTATCATCCTCAGTGTCTAAAATTGAAGTTTTCAACGTTCCGATTTTCATGCTTTTAACACCATTTGCAGCGTTTTACTGAATTTCGGGGTGTACCGCTAGCACTACTTAACAATAAATAATAAATAAATATAAGGGACAATCTTACACAAATCGACCTAGTCCCATAGTAAGCTCAGTAAGGCTTGTGTTATGGGTACTAGACGACGATATATATATAATAGATATAAATGCTTAAATACATAGAAAACATCCATGACTCAGAAACAAATATTCATGCTCATCAAACAAATATTTGCCCTTACGGGGATTTGAACCCAGGACCTTCAGCTTCGTAGGCAGCGTCACTACCCACTGGGCTAACCGGCCAATATGTAATAAAACAAAAACACTATAAAATATAACAATAAAAGAAGATAGCTTTGTTCACTTAATAACTCAAGATAATTGCTTTGTTAATAGGCTCAAAAATAAATGAATTCGATATAGAAAAAAAAACCGCACCGTACATGTTGAATCCGGCTAAGTTACGTTCCTTTTAAAATAATTATCAATGAATACAAACAGTTTTCCTTTTAAGGCGAGTAGCTTCGGGGTTCTTCTAGGATATGTGATTTTGTAAATGGTTTTATTTTGAAATACTACACATTAAAAATTAAAAAAACTGTAATAACATATTTAAGACCTTTATCTAGTTTCGTCGGATGTCCGTTACATAATTGGATAAACTTTGATCGATAGAAAAAAATGCCAAACATACCTCTATTCTTCATCTTAAAACTGACATTATTCCAATCTTTCGTAACTTGATGAATAGAAAATTACACCAAAATAAACGTATATGATGGTGTGAGCGATGTCGGTCATAATATTGTTAATTTATTAAGACATGTATTTTTTCAACCAAAATCAATGAAATTATGGCACAATTCACTCCAGCTCCGTTCCCGCCGCACCACGGCAGCCTCGAGCGGAACGTGGAGGTCGAACGTTCGCGCATTTTTGCAGCGCTCTGAACCTTTACGAGTGATTAAAATGGGGTACCAAAAAAAATAAAAAGTCGTGACTGGGACTCCGGAAACTGAATAAGCTTAGTACATAAAAAAACGAATTCCCCTATTAAATGGGTAAGCCCGCGGAGCGTTTTAACCACCACACTTTTATGTAACGATTTATTGTCCGAATAAAACCTCACGGTGGCATTTAGTTTTAATATATATAGCAAGCAGAATAGAAAGCTTATTTATTTTTATTCAAACTTGGTAATTTTGTCACACTAGGCCCTCCAAAAATCGTTACATAAAAGTGCGGCGGTTGAAACGCCCCACGGCCTTACCCAAATACATCAACCACAGACACACACGCGCAGATTACACCGCGTACACTTCCACAGTTACACAGTATAGAGAAAAACAGTACGAGAACTACTAAACTTTCTTTATACTTTAATAATTATGTGATTAGCATTTTGTCACGTAGAAAATATTACGAAATATTTAAAAAAACACTTCACCGACAATCATTAGTTTCCAATGAAAAATAATAATTACGAACAGTATATAAGTCATCATGACATTTGTTTATGTTTTTAGGGTTCCGTAGTCAACAAGGAACCCTTATAGTTTCGCCATGTTCGTCCGTCTGTCTATCTGTCCGTCTTCGGCTTAGCTCAGTAACCCTTACAGCTAGAAAACTGTAATTCGGTGTGGGTATATAAACCAATCACGCCGATAAAACAGTAGAATAAAATCCTGAAAAATTTTTTTTTAGGGTACCCTTACCTGTAAATTGGTGATGTATTTTTTTTCTCGTTAAACTTATAATGTTGGGTATCGTTGGATAGCTTGTTCAAAAATATTATGGGTTTTCTAAAACTATTTTTCAACTCAGTTATGCGTTTGCGAGATAATGGGATTTAAAGCCCTAATTTTTGTTAGAGTCATCATCAAACTTAATTTAAAAAAAGACCGAGTGCCGGCACTCCGGGAGTGTAATTGTCGATTTGCGCCATGTAACGAGCTTAATAGAGCTTTTAGTCCAATTTCAGCTCGATAGATGCCGCTTATATTATGTTTTTGACCAATAAAAAATATACCAATGACTACTCATTGGTATATTTTTTATAGTGTGTATACCTACGTATTAAATGGGTTTTATTTGATTAGGTATCATTTTTAATTTCCTCGCATGATGCATTGTAAAATGTTGTATGATACTCGTGCGGATTGGTAATTCCCAACTCGTGTCGATCAAAAACATTCCCTGACGGTCGTGTGTTTGGTCATCGTCACTCGTTGGGAATTACCTACTTTCCGCACTTGTATCATAATAGTACATTGTGATACAAGTGAGGTATGTTGAAAATTACATCAGAGGCGGAATTATCACGCGAACCGCAGGTGAGCGTGATAAGAGAGCCGAGGATTGTAATTATCAAAGCTCACGCGTTTCATACGACGTTCTTCAACACATTTTGCGAGGAAAAAATCCTTTTCAGAAGATGAAAATTTGATAGGCCTGTCAAGTTATTTTCTTTACTTATTGATGTCAACAGGTTTTTACTCACATGTTGTATACATCGTAAAGAATTTCTAGTGGCGTCCATTCTTTTTATCACTTTTCTAGTCACCACGAATCAACATTTTTGTTAATAACCCAACACGCTTTAACAATGTTTACAAATATCTGTGAAATAACCTATAATGGCGCGCATCATTTTTTTTTTGTGAAGTTTGCACAGTGCGCGCGCATTAGATGAAATCTCTAAACAGCCAATACAAAATAAAATAAATAATTTCGTTTTAAAATGTTATCTTTATTAATTCATGTAAAATGTTATCAAAAGTGAATAGTTTTACTAAATTAACCGTTTTATAGAAACCGTTTCATATCCAAAAAGAAATAGTCAATTAATTAACAAAAAGGATTTAAATTGTTTAGTCGGGTAAGAATCCATTTGCCGAGAATTAAAAAAAAAGCTGTACATTCTGTACAACCCGGTTAGTTTAAGAATGCACCGTGTGCATGCATCCATCTTGCTGCAAGGTGCCAACGTGACTTAATCGGGATATAACCATAACACACAAGTATCGTAGTGTTATTAAACACGCGTGTTTAATATCCAGGATTATGAGCCTAAAAGCGACACAATAAGAGGTACGTTACGAGCAATTGTGTTGAAAATAAATAAATAACTTATTAGACGCCTAGCACTATTTTACCTCCCGGGTTTTTTCACGTTTTATATATTTTGCTAAAAGTTTGAATGGGTTTCTTTTTAATTTCTAGTTAAGTACCTATATGCTTTCCAATTTTCAAGTCTCATAGATTCAAGGAGTCCCATACAAAGTTCAACCCCAATTTTTAACCCCTTTGCACCTGTATCTCTATATTTTTGATAGCCTAAAATCTGGCCGGGGATTTTCTCAACATATTTATACAAAGTTTGCATCAAAATCCGTTCAGCCATTTTCACGTGATGCGCGTTGACATAAACAACAGACAAAAATTCTAAAAACTTGGAACTTTTTTTCGAATATCTTCCATGTAGGTACAGACTTTCGACCCTCTTCAGCTTTATCATATGTATAGATAGATAAAAATCCCATATGTGCAACGATATGGTCGTGTTTCACATCTTTGCTCCAATGTTAAGCAACGACTGAATACCTACTGGTACTTATTCTAATTGTGTATTTTGTATTTTAGCCAAATAATCGATATTTTTTGTCGTCATTGCTTAAATATAATTTTAAAACATCATTGAAACTGATGGTCCTGGATTTAAAAATCCCGGTACGAGCAAATATTTGTGAGGTAAGCACGAATACCTATTTGTTTCTGAGTCTTGGATGTTTTCTATGTATTAAAGTATTTGTATCTATTAAATATATTTTCGTCTAGTACCCATAACACAAGCCTAATTGAGCTTACTATAGAGCTAGAGTCTGGCTTATGAAAGATAAGGCTAGACAAGACCGCAAAATTAAATTTATTCATAGATTTTGTTATTGTCTCAGTAACCGGTAACTTTTTCGGTAGGTTTAGGTTAGACCATAAAAACTATTAGGTTAGGTAAGGTTTGTGGTATAACAATCCCTAAAAGTTAACTGATTCTAAAAAAGAAATACATTCGATGAAAAAATTGTCGGTAAAAGAAGGTAATTGATGTGATAGGCATGTTTCTGCTAAATAAACTATACCTAGGTATAGGTGTGTCTTATGTATCGTTTAAGGGTCAAAGTTGTAATAACGCACATCGGACACATTTCTGGTTGTTTCTTTGTATTAATTATGTATTCACTGTCCGCAGCATACAAATGCCGGGAGGTCTGGCCGACGCTCGTAGTGGAACGCGCGTTCAATCTGGGCCTCGATGCTGCGCTGTTTCTTATCCCGATCTTAATCTTGTCAGTCGCGTACTCGCTCATCGTCACCAAGCTGTGGAGGGGCATGCAGCATGAGATCCAACACAACTTCAACTGGCGACGGCAGTGTGAGTAAGCTAATGTACCTTTACTGCCAAGAGCGGTTACACACGGCGACTTTTCGCAGGGATTCCAAATTCCAACGCGCGTTTCACGAACGGCGCGTCATTAACCATATATCACCTGTCAAAATCACCTATATCGGTACTGTATCGCATATGTAGCGCTTGAAAAAGTCGCTGTGTGTTACCGCTCTATGGTAGTTACTCACTCACTTCCAATTAACTATTTAAATTAATTGTCATGACATAGCCGCGAAAAGGCGCCGAGTCAGCATGTGCTGTGACATTTCTGCCGCAGCGCTGGTATTCTGCCGGGACCAGGCAGTATGCGCGCGGGCTTTTCGGCGTTATTGTCTCACATATAAGTGTTTTAACTTTATGTGCTTAGTTTTTCTGTTGCTTATAAGAAGGGGTTGTATGCCAGTTTTATCGCAGACTCATTGTCGATTCGTAAGATGGGTACATCAAGGTTTGTTTGAAGGTCTTGGAACAATCTCCTTAACCAAACAATCTCACGACATGCCTCACTGGCCGCTACTACCTCCGCTTGAGTGGATGATAGTGAAACCATGGATTGCTTTGAACTGCGCCAGGATATTGCTGGTCCAGCATCCAAACACACGATCCCGCTTGTGGAGCATCCAGTCGCATCGTCGCCACCGTCGGCAGCGGCGTCGCTGTAGCAAATGAGACGCTTTTCACCTTTCTTGTACTCGAGTCCTGTATCGATAGTCCCTTTCAGGTACCTAAACATCATCTTCATCTGCTGTATGTTACTTTTGGTCGGTTTATCTAGGTTTCGAGATACTACCCCAACTGCATACGCAATGTCTGGTCTAGTGCCAACCTAATGGTTGGCACTAGACCAGACATTCATCTAATGATAGGACAAGGACCCAACAGCTTGCCGATATCGAAATTCTTGTAATTCATCGGGACTATCTTGTTCCTCCATTATTTTAACAGGTTTTATTATGGGTGTCCCAACGTCTTTACAGTTGCTCATGTCATATTTTTCCAGCAATTTCTTAGTATAAGCAGTTTGGTGGACTTTAATAGTACAATCTTTCTGTTGTTCTATTCCTAGACCAAGAAAATAGGACGGTACTTTCGTGGTGATTTTAAAACGCCCTTTTAATTCGTTTTGAATGAAGTCATTAGTCATTTAGGGTTCTTTTTAATCTTAAATACCCATTTCCATCGTAGTGCTTTTCTATTCTTAGGTAGGTTCGTCAGTTCCCAAGTCTGATTATCTTGTAAACATTTAACTTCATCGCGATGACGCTTCAATCAAACTTATCTTTTTCAGAGCTTCGCATGACGTCTCGATATGAAGTCGGTTCAGGAATAGATATAGCCTCATTAACATATTGATCAAGTCAAGTAAAATTATAACAACCACAAAACCATAGCAACGTAACACAGATATAAAGAGTTAGGGATATAAAGCTGCTGGAAGCACAGTTATCTAGAAGGGTGTCCTATCGTTTGACCAAAAAACATTTCGCATATTTACACTTAACAACCAACGATTAGCAAAATTGTGTTTTGACAATTAATCGTTTTACAACTCAACTTTCTACAATTGACTGATTTGACCAAATAATCAACAGGCAATACATTTTATAATCGTTAGGACAAATTGAATTTTAACAAATAAGTTACCTGTAAAAACAAGTATTGGTCTTAAAATGTTTGAACTAATGTATTATTTGAGAAACAAACTGTTGCCAGAAGTGGGTTAGGTTAGGTTAGAACTGCGTCTCCCAGGAAAACGAACTGTTGTCAGAAGTGGGTAAAGTTAGGTTAGAACTGCGACCCCCAAGAAAACGAACTGTTGCCAGAAGTGGATCAGGTTAGGTTAGAATGCGTCTTTTTTTTATAATATAGGAGGCAAACGAGCAGTCGAATCACCTGATGGTAAGCGATAATCGACGCCCATGGACACTTACAACACCAGAAGAGTTGTAGGTGCGTTGCCGGCCTTTAAGATGGGAGTACGCTCTTTTCTTGAAGGCTTGAAGGTTGTAACGGTCCGGAAATACCGCAGGCGACAATTTGTCTCCCGAGAAAATGAACTGTTGCCAGATGTGGGTTAGGTTAGGTTAGAACTGCGACCCCCAAGAAAACGAACTGTTGCCAGAAGTGGGTTAGGTTAGAACTGCGACCCCTATGAAAACGAACTGTGGCCAGAAAAGCTACACATTAGTAATAGTAAGTAATTTGTATATTATTATACTTAATAAACAAAAGATTAAAAAAACCCGAAATGAAAAGCCATGACATGAATTTTACTGAAATAAGTCAACTACCAATTAAAAGACCTCGGTTGTAATTACCCAGTATAGAGTCCTCGACGCAATGACTTGTCGATGAAATGAAAATACTTGAAACGTCTTTGAAATAATATTCGATTAAATGTTTGTCGGCAATTCAATGGTAAACCAGGTATTTATGACAATTAACATTTTATTTAATTATATTTTGGTAAGTGTATAAAATTGCCAAACATATTATTTGGTGTAATGAAAAATGTACAATTGAAATTTTATTATTGAATACGTTTGACGTTTTGTACTTATTGTTAATTGAGTGTTTGTCAAGTAAACTACTGTCAAACGAAACTTTTGCGCAGTAACACGTTTGCCAATTAATTATTTGATGAAGCGTTTTTTGTCAAACAATAATTTGCTAATAATTTTTTGGTTATACATTAGTAAACCATCTAGAAGTGGTTCCTAACATTTGTTACATCGACAAGCGCTCGCGAACTAAAACGTTATGGTTGCACTTAATGTCTCGGTAGAGAGGTACCTGTCAGCATCATATAGTTTGTAGCAGCCAAAGTAGCCAAATATTTCGATACACGCCTTTATTACTGTAAGAGTAAGGATGTGCTGCGATATATTTGGCTACTTTGGGTGCTACTAACTATACGATGCTGACTGTACCACAAAATATAAAAATAACTATCATTTTGTTGGCGTGATTGACTGACGCGCGATTATATACCCATGGCAAATTACAGCTTTCTAGTATTAAGGGTCTAGTAGTAGACGCAACAAATGAAACGAACACAACATCAAATGTTGTTTTATCTCTTTGTGCCGATCTTTTGCACAAAGGGTATGTGTTGTTCACAACAAATTGGTACACCAGCATTTGCAAAACTGTTGGACACTGATACGCACTTAACAGTCCGAAAAATTTAAGTAATGTACCTGCAGAAGTGGTGAGCACTGGTCACTTACTTAACACGTAGTCAGACGAAACACGGAAGGCATTTAGTGATGAAATGGAAAGGTTAGCGAGATGTCTTAATGCTGTCAACAAAACATTCGGCTCGCTTTGCTGTTGTGGAGCAAAATAATAAAAAAAACGCCAGATCCACGGAAGGAAGAAGTCAAGAAACCGTCAAGAAACCAGTGGCCATAATCGATTACAACAAAGCTAAAGGAGCAGTCGATTTTTCTGACTAAATGGCAGCACAAGGCTTTAAGAAAGAACTGTCAAGTGGTATAAGAACAGTTGCGCTCAACATGCTTCTTAATACAGCTTGACTTTGTACCAGGAGGTTACAAAAAACAATGTACAGATAATGGGTTTTTGAAAGGCTGCTATGAGAAGTCTCTGCGGATTAGACAGAACCGGGTCACCAGATTGTGAATCAATCCAGGTAAACTGAGTGAAGCATCGTCTACATAAAAAACCTAGACCCTGCAGAATGACCAGAAGATCATGTCGGAGTGGTTATAAAAAAACTGGTAGCAGGAAAATGAAGAAAAACAGCCAAACATCAAACTCGCAAAATTCCAACTTCTTGCGACATTTGTCTAGGAACACCATATCTTTGTCCAGACTGGTTTAATTTATTGTATCGTATTATATCCTAACACTCAAATTATAAGCTGTGTAAAAATATAAGTATTCAATAATAAAAACATTTTTTTTCTATCCAACCTTGATGTATGTTTTATCTTTCTAGCAATCATATGAGTGTCTTTACTACTTTTTATCGGGTTTCCCAGTTATTGTTTTGAATTAATCTTAATTAAATAAAAAATAAAAATTAAGGTTCAGGACTACTCATTACTGAGTCCACACTGTTGAAGTCTGATAAGAATTTCCATTTCTGTTTAACCAGAGTTCAAAAACGCACTATCCTCTTTTTTACATTTTGCTAAGTGCATTTGTTATTAGATATCACGTCGATCTCGTCTCATATAATTTTAGATTAATTTACTCAGGTATTTCGGGAGAACAATAGCCTTTTAAGTTAGATTTAATTTGCGGTCACCGGTGGGAGACGCGGCGTAGTGGGCACACCTAGTGTCACCCACCCGAGGGTGACGCTGCCTGTGGGAAAACCAAAAATTTTAGCCCGGCGTTCAACGTGCTTCAAATATTTGGATAGGATGCCCAGTTCAAATTGCCTATAAAATAAGCAAGTAAAACGCTCGGCAGAAAGTATTCTGTTTTTCTTCTCACACGACTTGGATAATCTCCCTAGAGTTTTGAATAAAGGCGAATGTTTTGTATTAACTTGTACTGTAACTGTTTATCGTTCTGAACGAAGCAGGGCGTTAGCGGAGAAGCGAGAAATTAATATGCAAGCTTGAAAACTGTAAAATTATACTGAAAAAAAAACTATTACAAAATGCTTAGCCCAAGCGTCAGCACTAGGTATAAAGCAAGTACGCGGGCGATGGAATAGCGAGTGAGTGTACTCTAGCCTAGCCGGCGAGGCCGGCCGTGGCGTATGCTCCGCGGCGGGTGATGCGCACGCGCGGGACATGCGCCCTTGTCCCGCGCGTGCGCATCACCCGCCGCAAAGGAATTTGAACCGTCTATACAGCAGATACAATTCATATTTGATTACAATCTCCACCGACCGCGTCGGTAGCTGCCGCCTCGCAGTGGATGCACGATTCATTCAAATATGAAATGTAACTACTGTATTAGACGGTTCAAATTCCTTTGCATGTAATACAGAGGCCCCCTGTATTACGTTTTTTTGTTCATTTTCTCAGAGATGTTAATTCCAGGCCGTTTACGGTGTAAAATGAACTTGCATGAAAATAAGGCTACCACGAGCGTCTTAAATCCATTCAATATTGATCTTTTCACGGTCACGTGGGTATCACGTGACATTACCCGGCCAGGTTAAGTTGGATGGGAATAGGCGTACCATGTTATTTGTCAAAACGTTTCATACGTCAAAATTAGCCATTCTGTAAAAGTAGCTTTTATTGAATTTTTTGGTAAAAGTACAAAATTTTGAGACTATAATCTACGAATTTATGACTTAATGTGTCTATTCGCAAAATATAAAGATTAGATTTTAGTAAAACAGCGATTTTACATATATGTATGTAAAAGTCATTGGTACGAGCCGGGGTTCGAACCCACGACCGCCGTTTGGCAGCCGCATGCCGAACCACTACGCTACCGTAGTTATATGATTAATTAAAGTTTACGTTTACTGAATGCTGCGATGTTGATAAGTAAAAGAAAATATATCATCGTGAGGTGACAAACAAGCATTGGTACGCTAACAAGCATAGCTGCGAGATGGCAATAGCCGCTCTGAAGAAACACACTGCGGCGTATATCGATTTGATGATTCGTTGTTTTGATAGCTAAAGACGAATGTAGGTCCCTTATTCTCGACTCAGCGCGTTCTCGGGACTCACCACCAGGAACCCATACCTACAGAGCAAGACATGATATAATTTTGCCTGCGGTCTCCGGTAACAAAGTCTACTCGCCTAGTTAAAGTCAGCCGTAACCAAACAATGTATTCCACGCCCGTTCCCCAGGCTATTATCAAAGGCACTGCGTATGTCATGGTAGGTATAAAGCCATAATATATTCCAGCCAGGTACTTGACGGTTACAGAATTGCATGAAAATTGGGTCGCTGGGCTGGTAATAACGATGGGTGTAGGCCCCCAGGGGGCCCCCAGGGGGCCTACCATGAGATGTTAATTCCAGGCAGTTTACGGCGTAAAATGAACTTGCATGGAAATAAGCTACCACGAGCGTCTTAAATCTAAATATATAAAAGATGAAACTGACTGACTGACTGACTGACTGACTGACTGACTGACATATCAACGCACAGCCCAAACCGCTGGTTCTAGAGATTCCAAATTTGGCATGTAGGTTCCTTATAAGGTCTAAAGGAGCACTAAGGAAGGGTTTTTCAAAATTCACCCCCTAAGTGGGTGAAATGGGGTCGAAAGTTCGTATGGGGAAAACATTATTTTTTGAACTAGAGACTTGAAACTTTGTAGGAAGATTATTTATTAAGATAGAAAAAAAATACTTTCAGCACTTTAGAAAATTCCACCCCTTAGGGGGTAAAATAGGGGTGTAAAGTTTGTTTCAGAAACTACTGGGACTAGAAACTTGAAATGTACACCAGAACTTCCTTTTAAAACGTAGGCAAGGGATAAGACGGAATTTTTGGAAATTCTACCCCTAAGGGGGTTAAATAGGGGTGCATTGATTGTATGGGGGAAACATATTATTCTTTGTGCTAGACACTTGAAACTTTGTAGAAAGATTACTTCTTAATAAAATACAAAAAAGTACTTTCTGCGTTTGTGAAAATTATACCCATTTGTATGAGGGAACTTTATTTTTTGAGCTAGAAACTTGAAACTTTGTAGAAAAATTACTTATTAGAATACAAAATAGAACTGTCAGTGTTTTAGAAAATTCCACCCTTAAGGGGGTTAATTAGGGGCGCAAAGTTTGTATCCGAAACTACTGGGACTAGAAACTTGAAATTTACACCACAACTTTCTTTTATGACGTAGGCAAGGAATAAGACAGGAACTTTGGAAATTCTATCCCTAAGGGGGTTAAATAGGGGTGCAAAGTTTGTATGAGAGAAACATTATTTTTTGAACTAGAGACTTGAAACTTTGTAGGAAGATTACTTATTAAGATACAAAAAGTACTTTGGACATTTTAGAAAATTCTACCCCTAAGGGGGTTAAATAGGCCTGCAATGTTTGCACGGGGGAAACATTATTCTTTGAGCTAGAAACTTGAAACTTTGTAGAAAGATTACTTAATAAAATACAAAAAACGTTCTTTCTGCGTTTTTGAAAATTCTACCCCTAAGGGTGTAAAATAGGGGTGTATCGTTTGTATCCGAAACTACTGGGACTAGAAACTTGAAATTTACACCAGAACTTCATTTTATGACGTAGGCAAGGGATAAGATGGGATTTTTGAATTCCACCCCTAAGGGGGTTAAATAGGGGTGCAAAGTTTGTATTAGGGAAACTTTTTCTTTTGAGCTAGAAACTTAAAACTTTGTAGAAAGATTACTTACTTATTAGAATACAAAACAGGAGCTGTCAGCGTTTTAAAAAATCCACCCTTAATAGGGGTTAAATAGGGGTACAAAGTTTGTATGAGGGAAACTTTACCTTTGAGCTAGAAACATAAAACTGTAGAAAGATTGCTTATTAGAATACAAAAACAGTAAATACTTTCAACGTTTTACAAAAATCCATCCCTAAGAGGGTTAAAAAAGGATGTAAAGTTAGGATGAGAAACACTTTTTTTTCGCGAGACTTCGCAACGTTATGGAAAGATTAAATATTGCAATAAAAAAAAAAACACTCAGCGTTTTAGAAAATTCTATCCCTAAGGGCGTTAAAATGGGATGCAAGGTTAGGATGAGAAACATTTTAAAGACGTGTATAGACTTATAGGTAGGTAAATACGAAAATGGTTTTTAACAAATTAACTTATAATAGGGTAGGTAGTTTCCTCATGTTAAAATGGATAACGAAATGTTGCTAAATGGATAGTAAGCCATCAAATTAGTGTAATAATGTATAAATTACAAAAAATAATAAAAATCAACAAAAGATATATGGACATCCAAACTTTAGAAAGAAAATGCATTTTTTTATTGTCCCAGAGTAAATTAAAAGCTACCAATAGAATCCTTACGATATTATAGAAACAAAATTGTACAACAGCTATGGACCTAAACAGCAATTTACTTGATTTTCCATACAACGATTAGTACAAATAGTAACTGTGACGTCACAATCGAATGTAGCATTTCGGCTGCCGCCAGCGATGTCAATCTGAATCAAATTTATGGGTATTTATGTTCTTTAATTGTAGTTGCTCCCATATAAACTTTTGTTCCTCTCTAAATATTTGTTCGAATGGCATTGAAAAAAAATCTTAGGAAACAAGGCTATAGCAATGTCCGGGCCACAAATTTGACTTGTGTGGAGATATTTTGGTATTTTAATATTATCATTGTAGTAACTTGTGTCGTCACTACATAACAGTTAGCTTTATAATTGTAAGCGGGGCGTTAGCGGAGAAGCGAGAAATTAATATGCAAACTTGAAGCTATAAACTTATAATGAATAGAATTAAAAGACTAATACAAAATGCCTAACTTAAGCGGCAGCTATATAAAAACAAGGTGCGCGGGTGCATACGCAAGCGGTGGAATAGCGAGTGCCGTCTGCGCCGGGCGGCGGGGCCGGCCGTGACGTAAGGTGATGAGCGCGCAGCCGCCTTTGTCTCAGGACCGGTGGTGTGATTCCGCTGCGTGGTACAAGCGGCATAAGCGGAGCGGAGCGGGTAGCGATTTGCCGCTACATCATGAACATAAACTAGCTTTTATTCCAGAGGACAGATTCTCATTTATCATGATAGTAAATTTAATTTAAAAAAAAAGGTATCTACATAAAAAAGGGGTGGGCAGAGCACATGAAACTTATGTTCCAGCGCCACTTTTAGCATAAATGTGGGTATAAAAAATCGACAAAATTGATATTGCAGTGATAGGTTGCTAGCCCATCGCCCACAACACACCTCAACCCTGCTCCCTTAGACGAATTTTACGAGACCCACGGTGATGAAATTCTAACCCGACACCACACGGGCATAAAAATAATAGTAAATAAAAAATAATTTACCACAACGGGTTTTGACGAAGGGTTATAATAACGGAAGTAAGTAGTAAGTAGGCCGTTGCCGGCGTAACAATTCAAACTATTGCAAAATTACACTTACTACGCGGGCGAAGCCGCGGGCAAAAGCTAGTCTATTCAATATTTATCTTTTTCACGGTCACGTGGTTATGACGTTACATTATCCGGCCATGTCGGTATATTGCTTACATTACTGAACACTCCCGATGGCAGAAGTCCGCTAGGTTGGCGTTAGGGATTGCAGAATCGGAACTGTTTTCAAGAACCGGGATTTTCGGTACCTGTTAAAAATGGAACTAGTATTTCACGGTCTTTTCGGTTCTTTCGGGAACGCTCTATAGAGTTCAATTAATAGGATTGAAATGGGAGAAAGACCACTGCTCAGACTCAAAATAGATAACTGAAAATTTAGTTCATTTGTTCATTCTAACATTTATACTGAGATACATCTTTGGATCACGTTCTGACAATCACGAATAACTTCGCAGACCGAGGATTCTCATAGTGGTTGTATGTAAAGTGTAAACCGGCGTATGATAGCCAATTTTAATATAGGCTTTAGGTAGTAAAAAATGGATACTTTCGTTTTAAAATTTCGATAAGTATCAATTCGCAATATAATTATCTTATCACTGAGCTCTACATCTGTAAAGCTATAGCTATGTATAGCTTCAATTGCTAGCTACGGTAACAATAACGCGTGTCAAAAGTATTTAGAACTAAAAAACGTTTTGCTCGTTTAGAAAGCTCTTGCAAAAAGTGACGAACGACAGCCATTAAACTAAACAACATTTAATAAAAAGTTACTACAATTTTAAAAAAAGTTTTTACTTGGAAAGGAACGGAAGTCACGGTATAGTATGTAGGTAATATTCAGACTATTGCTCAAAACTATGAGTAAAGTCATAAATGAATCTGGATTACACTCTATTTCTTTATAATTTGTACCTTTTTTGCTGTATTTTAAGTACATTACAGGAAATATAACTGCAAAATGATTTCCCGAAAATCCCGAAAGAACCGGGTTTTATTTGGGCAGTCTTGTTCGGTTCTTTGGTTGGTTTTAGTTACCAGAAAATCACGGTACTTTTGGTTCCGGTATTTCCCGGGAGCAAACCCTAGTTGGCGTGCTTTCCTCTACAAAGCAGAACATTGCGATATCGGCCTTTCTTATTTGTAGACGAAAGCGGAAAAACCTTTCGCACTGAATGTGAAATGAAAACGTACGTATTACTGATAATTACGTACACCTATTCGTTCCGGGTGGATATATTCATCACATTAAATCAACATGCGGTTTGAGGATCTTTATAAAAATAAAACCGAGTGGCCTAAGACTTGCGCATTTGGGTGGATGTTAAATGTTGCTGATGATGCTTTTCTGGATGTTAAAGTGATAGGTCGAATGGATGGATCCTTGACGCACACTGTTTATAGGAAACCGACACACCACAAGTATCTCAACGCTCTATCTCACCATCACCCCCGCCACCTACAGTCTATGGTTAACTCCCTGTGGAACAGGGCACAGGACCTTTGTGATCCTGAATTTTTAGAGAGCGAGATGTTGCATATTCAGAAGGTGGAACGGGTATAAGTTAGACGGACGGCAACCCAGACGGAAGTCTAGAGGAAAACATCCTGATGTTCTAAGGCAACCAGCTTTTATGCCCTACGTTAAGGAAGTAACGGACATAGTTGGTACAATACTGCGAAGGTATTCCATTAATACCATATACATACCGTTATCCAAGGTCGTGGGACATCTAAGATCACCAAAGTATGTTATCCCCTTTCAATCACTAGGAGTTTATAAGATTGACTGCAGTTGTGGAAGTTCCTACATTGGCGAGACCAAGCGAACCATCGCGGAAAGGGTCAAGGAACATTATTGCGGCTCACTGTGAATCGAGTAGAACATGCAAATGGGACAAAAACCCTTATCAAATATCCAAAAACTCATTATGGTAGGTCATTACTAATGAGTATACATTAAGAGTCCCACGTGTTATTTTTTCCTGCAACCCCCCCTTACATGAGTAATTAAGGTGACTATATAGGATGAGTGCAAATTTACTATGCATTCATTTGCGTAATTGCTCTTGGCTTAAAAATAATTGTGTGCATTTCCAAGTTATTTGTGTTTATTTCATTATTATGGATTCCAATTTGGAGGGTAAGTAGTATTTTTAGACATATATTGATTATAAAAATATTCATTGTATTTTGTAAAACATCAACATGTTTCCGAATAATCATTGGAATTTTACCCTAACTTTGACTTTCATGGTCAAGAAATTACATGTCGGCATCTGTCTACTCTGTGAAATTTATATATAATATACTTATAACTATAAACCGTCATATTTAATAAACTCCCTATCCAACTTTTGAGTACAACTATTTTTTTTTTTTTTCTTTCAGAATTCGATTTTTGCATTTCAAAAGTCAATTTCTTCGATGTATGGCAGAGACATTTGAAGGAAGCGAGAAACAACGAAATATATACATTTATATCATCTGAGCATGATTTAAGTGGAATAACCGAGGACTCCCAGAGACAAATTAAGGTAAAGATATCCCAATTTTCATCCAGGATAGCTCAGAAGTGGGATGCTGCTGGTAAATGTAGACAGCGATTTCTCTAGAAGAACTCTGACTGGCTTCATGGTGAACCTATCAAGTTTGAAGTTCATAGACGTACGACGATGCCGTCATCATCCACTGAAGCTGTAGCAGGCCCTGGAAGGCCCCAGAAGGAATTCTCGGACTCTAGCCTGAAGACTAAACGACGACGAGTAGAGAATTTAGTTCAATCTACAAGTTCCGAGGAGTTATTGTTTGCAGCAGAAATTTCGCAACGTCAATCGGGCTCCAAGGAAGTGGCTAGAAGAATGAAGAACATAATTGAAGATAACAAGAGCGGCGACACCTCAGGCAACAAAGAAAACACCAAGTCATGCAAAGAAAACGCTAGATGTTTGACGAATGAAGAAGCTTTGGCGTGCTATATAGATAGCAAATTGACTACATGCACATACAACATCATAAGGCAGTCGACTAGTAAGGTAGGGCATACCGTATTTCCATCATTGTATTGTTTAAAAAAGGCTAAAGTTGCATGTTATCCTCCTGAAGATAGCTTTTTGATTAATGAAACGCGTGCTGAAATCAACGTTCAGGCAGTTTTAGATAAAACCGCTGAACGTTTGGTTTTATCACTGGAAGATGTTTTAGATAATTTAGTGTCCCCTTGTTCATCATTCAAACTAATTAGTAAATGGGGTTGCGATGGAAGTTCCGGTCATAGTACATACAAACAAAAGTTTACGAATAGTAATGACACTGATGAATTTTTGTTTGTATATTCGTTCGTTCCGCTTCAATTACGGGATGATGCTGATAATGTCGTTTGGCAGAATCCACGCCCGTCATCTACTGCATATTGTCGTCCAATAAAGTTTATTTTTTCCAAGGAAACAAAAGAATTGACTATTGCCGAAACAAATCGAGTCTTGGAAGAGATAAACGCTTTATTGCCAACATTATGCAAGGTGATGGGAAGGGAAGTTTCTGTTGAACACATTATGCTTTTTACCATGGTTGACGGAAAAATTTGCAATACTATGACCGAAACTTCTTCTGCTCAAAAATGTTTCATTTGTGGAGCTACTCCAAAAGTTATGAATGATGAATCTAGGGAATATATTGCAAATAATGATAATCTTGGTTTTGGTTTATCAACTCTCCATGCTTGGATTAGATGTTTTGAGTGTTTACTTCACATAAGCTATCGCCTTGAAGTAAAAAAGTGGCAACTTAGAGGAGAAGCCGATAAAGCGAATGTAAAGAAACGCTCACTAGAAATTCAAACTAGATTTAAAACGGAAATGGGACTGATCGTTGATAAACCAAAACCAGGCTTTGGTAATACTAATGATGGAAATACAGCTAGAAGATTTTTTGAAAACCCGGAGCTTAGTGCTGCAATTACAGGGTTAGATGTATCACTCATTAAAAAATTTGATATAATACTTCGAGTTCTATCATCGGGCTATGAAATAAATTTAGAAGCGTTTGAAAATTTGACACGGGATATAAGAAAACATTATTTAAATCTCTATTCGTGGTATTACATGCCTGTTACAGTACACAAATTATTGATTCACAGTAGCGACATTATCCGATCAGCACTATTGCCGATTGGACAGTTATCCGAGGAAGCACAAGAAGCTCGAAACAAAGATTGCAGACGATTTAGGGAACATCACACACAAAAACGATCTCGTCAAGCCACGAATAGAGATTTAATGAATATGCTGTTGATTACATCTGACCCTTTAATTAATAGTTTTAGAAATGTACCAAGGCAAAGAGTAAACTCGTTGTCTTCTGATGTTTTAGCATTGTTGAAACCCCCTAGAGTTAATGAAACTAATGTAGATGTAGTGTCTAGTTTGTTTAGTGTAGATGATCATGACACGTCAATTAATGATTCGCAGGATGAAGATGATGACGGTGAAAGTAATTAATAAAATGACCGCTGTAATTAACTCTAATTGATTTATATGTACCTACTTAAGAATCCTATGTAAATGTAGTTCCTAATTAGTTTTACTTTTCCTTGTAATGGCATGATAATGTTAAAAATGATGTTGATTAAAAGATTACTGCAACAGTAGATTTAGTATTTTATGTGTACATGTAATAAAATATATAATTCATTATTGTGCATTCACTTTTATAATATTGTTTTTTCCGAACCCCCACCCTACCCCTCTAAGTCACGAACCAAAGTACATAAACTATACGTATATGTATATTCATACATAATGAGCTCGTATAAGCTCAAAAAACTACTAAAATAATTTTGTCCCATATGCTTGTTCTACTCGATTCACTGTGCGGCTGTCAAAAATCGGCAGGTGAATAAGTCTGCGATAGCCGAGCATTTGTTGGAGTCAGGACCAAACCACTGGATTGAGCTCCATAAACCGAAAGTCCTGTCTACGGAACGCCATTTCTACAGTAGAAAAATACGTGAAGCCGTTGAAATCGTAATTTCAACCGGGATGACGGTTTTAAGATTTCATCTTCGTGGAATCCTGTTATAAGTAAATGCCAGAGTCAAAAAACATCGTCCGTTATATCACCGGACATTATTAGTGCTGTGTGTCGGCCGGGTGACAACCCTAGTGTACAAGTGGTTAATAAAGACCAAATGCGGGTACTTCGGAAAACTCGCGCAGCAAGATTTTGATACCCGCTCAAGCCAGTTGTCCCGTGCCCATGGATGTTGCACCTCCGAAACGTCGGGAGACCTCAGTGAGGTAAATAAATAATTTAATTATACGCGATTAAGTCCCGTTTAGTATAAATAATGTGTGAGAATCGTGAAAGTTTAAATCAATATATTGTAATTACAAGTGAATACTCAAGCCGCTTATGATTCTAGCGAATGTTAAACTACAGGTAAGCTCACAAAATAAACCAGAGCGTTTTAGCGAGCATTATAGCGAGCCTTCTAGCGAAACGGCAGTAAATTTGCTTCGAGCTTTTTGCCGAGGCGAGGAATTTTGTTATAGTTCCACCGCGCCGTCCCTCTTCACACTTCACGCGGAGCATTGACCGTTCCCTAAAATGATCGTGAAAATTTTCGTAGCGACGTTTTGCTCTATGCTTCGCTCAGACCCCACGGACCAAAGGTCTAGACGCCGAATGGAACAAATCAGTATTTGGCGCTGAGACTCCTATATATACGAGTATGAGTATACTCGTATATATAGGAGTCTGAAAGGCAAAAATTAAGAAATATTTGTACGTATATACGAGTTATATACGTACAAATATTTCTTAATTTTTGCCTTTTCCGCAACCTCTGCAGCTCGCTTCGCTCGTCGTCATACCTACACCTACCTGCCTTAGGAACTACGAGTAATTTGAACTTACCAAAAGTTCGAAGGTCATATTATCAAAAAATTAAATTCCGATTATTAAAAACACGAAGTTAATTTCAACTCGGGACCTCCTTCGCTAGCAACCGACACCGACAATGCCACGTGAAAGTGGGGTGCTCTGATTCGATTTTTGGCAATTATTTTTTGTATTTGTCGGGAAGTCATTAGTATGGGACATCAAATGACAACGAAACGCAAGCGCTGGATTGGTGCGCTTCAACTGAGTCTGGCCTGACGTTCGTGCAAGACCGGTGGAGGGGCGGTGTAAAACCAGCTACCCCGGGCAGGAGGGGCCATTATTGGGCTTGAACCACTGGCGTACGGACGACTCGGACCAGGAACAGTTTTACGTTTCGTACTTAAATAAATAAATGCAGTTGATTGTTTCTTAAGTGTTTCATCTTGCCCGCACCTTCTACGCTCACTATAAATTATGTTCAACAACGAGTCCAACTTACCCCATCGCCCGTCATATTTATATGTATGTATGTAATTTCTCACAGATTTACTCACTAACCTCACTGATGACCTGCCCATCAGGCTGGAGAGCATTCAATTTCTTTTTTGTTTGTTTGCTTCTTTGTATGCTGAGTACATGCCCAGTACTTGCTGACTGTGCAAAAACGGTCGTGAATAATAGCTTGTCTAAAAAAAATACTTTTTTATCTAAAATTATTTTATGACTCCCTGTGTGATTGCAACTACGTGAAATTCGATTCTTTTGTTGCAGTATCTGTTAAAGACAACCTCGTCACAGCAAACACGCCGATATTAGGTGCCCACTCAACGGAGCTCTGCTGCAAGAACAAATTGTCGATTAAAAAGGTAGGTTATAGCATGGTTTCAGAGGCGTAATTACGTAACTTTTCAAACGAGCGTTAGGCAACTCAATGTCATTTTTCGTTACATAAAATGGCATTATAATCGTGCGTACGAAACGTTACGCAATTGACCAGCTGGACCGGTATTGGTATCCTATCGCAATCACTGAACTTCATTTTTTAATTGTATCGTTTATCCGAATTTTCATTTCGGCAAAATGCCGCAATTTTTTTTTTCTATTTATCGCGCAGACCCCATTAGATGGGGTTGGGTTCGTTTTATAATAACTGAAAATGTCATAGCTACCGAAAGAAACAGCTTTTAGCCGAACTGAATATTCGGACAAACGAATACAGTTGGTACATTAGTGATTGCGATAGGTCCACCGGTATTCTATCCGCCATAAATTGGATTAGATTAATTCATGTCATGACACAAATGATAGTACAAAGTTGCCTTAGTCAAAATTATAAGAAATATAAATCATACATACATATTTGTCTTTATCCTCTCACTTTGATGTCTTTGTCATTCTGAAGAAAGTCAAAGACGTGCAGCAAGTGATCCCCTTCTGGTTCTGTATGGTCGCATCATTCCCGGGTATAAAAGGTGACCTTGGCGACTTTGGCGATCCCCACTCTCAGCTTTTCGTTTTTTTTTGTTTCTGCAAATATATATTTGCTGAAGGGGGTCGCTGGTATATACTGCGTGGAACGGAACGATGGACTTTCCCGCAAGAGGGGGATTATTGAGCGCTAGTAAGTCACATTTTCCAGATAAACTATTTTTTGACGCGATTTTTTTTTACATTTGTATGGAGCTCGTCGCTCCAGTCGGCCAACGCTCCATACAAAGGTAAAAAAAAATCGCGTCAAAAAAAATAGTTTATCTGGAAAATGTGACGTACTAGCGCTCAATAATCCCCCTCTTGCGGGAAAGTCCATCGTTCCGTTCCACGCAGTATATATATACACAGGCTACGCGTCCACTATTTATTAGTAGTTGCAGCATACTTAGTACAAATACAAAGTAAACAATTAGCGGTTACAGTTAATAAATACCAACGCTCCTAAACAGCGCCTTATGTTTAGGTATGATCTACGCCGCCCACGGCTTCACTGATTAACTAACAAAAGATGCTAAAAGCAAACCCAACCGCACGTTCCGAATACGGAAATCCTAGCATCCTGATCACGTATTCTGCCCAGGACGTGCGCATCTGACATCGAGTCAACAGTGAGACTATATTAGATATGTGCCAAGTCGCGGAGAGTACCTACGGAATTGCCTGACAAGAGTCGAGTTATGGAATCCCGGTTTCCGCAGAGGCAAATATTTGAGGCTTTTCTCGTACATTAGTGATTGCGATAGGTCCACCGGTATTCTATCCGCCATAAATTGGATTAGATTAATTCATGTCATGACACAAATGATAGTACAAAGTTGCCTTAGTCAAAATTATAAGAAATATAAATCATACATACATATTTGTCTTTATCCTCTCACTTTGATGTCTTTGTCATTCTGAAGAAAGTCAAAGACGTGCAGCAAGTGATCCCCTTCTGGTTCTGTATGGTCGCATCATTCCCGGGTATAAAAGGTGACCTTGGCGACTTTGGCGATCCCCACTCTCAGCTTTTCGTTTTTTTTTGTTTCTGCAAATATATATTTGCTGAAGGGGGTCGCTGGTATATACTGCGTGGAACGGAACGATGGACTTTCCCGCAAGAGGGGGATTATTGAGCGCTAGTAAGTCACATTTTCCAGATAAACTATTTTTTGACGCGATTTTTTTTTACATTTGTATGGAGCTCGTCGCTCCAGTCGGCCAACGCTCCATACAAAGGTAAAAAAAAATCGCGTCAAAAAAAATAGTTTATCTGGAAAATGTGACGTACTAGCGCTCAATAATCCCCCTCTTGCGGGAAAGTCCATCGTTCCGTTCCACGCAGTATATATATACACAGGCTACGCGTCCACTATTTATTAGTAGTTGCAGCATACTTAGTACAAATACAAAGTAAACAATTAGCGGTTACAGTTAATAAATACCAACGCTCCTAAACAGCGCCTTATGTTTAGGTATGATCTACGCCGCCCACGGCTTCACTGATTAACTAACAAAAGATGCTAAAAGCAAACCCAACCGCACGTTCCGAATACGGAAATCCTAGCATCCTGATCACGTATTCTGCCCAGGACGTGCGCATCTGACATCGAGTCAACAGTGAGACAATATTAGATATGTGCCAAGTCGCGGAGAGTACCTACGGAATTGCCTGACAAGAGTCGAGTTATGGAATCCCGGTTTCCGCAGAGGCAAATATTTGAGGCTTTTCTCAAACAATATGTGAGGAATTAGTACGAGTACGAAGATATTGGAAATACTTTGTGGTAATATGCTGACAATGCAGTGATCTTTTCAGTATAATTTATTTAGCTTAAAGCATTTTTTTCTACGATGTCTTTCAATCGCGATTTTCACTCGTACTCGTACTCGTTCTTTTAGTATTTAAAGTAATTAATAGGTACATTTTTCGTCCTGAATTTCGCCGTACTTTACTCGGTAACTACTTATGCCTACTTGTCCGTGATAGTTTTCATTTTAAATTCATTATATGTACTATCGACAACACAGCTAACTGACCATCGGTGCACCTTAAGTGCATTGTAATAAGGTTCTATATAAACACAGGATGGTCAATCAACAGTGTTGTCGTTTGTACTACTACCTATTACGAATTTGCGAGCTGCCGGCACCGCCAATAAATCACGTCGTCGTGCCCTGAGAGTTATCCTGGGGATATCTGGAGTATACAGTCGCACGAGGCGACTCACTAGCACCGGACAATCTGACTCACATCGTATGATCTGACACGCAGTCACCAAAAAAATGTAATTACGCCTTACCTTCAACGAATTATAACCTAAGGTTCCTAACAGGTATTTGGTGGGATACAGGAATGGATAGGACCCAAAAATTATGGCCAGGTGAAGACGTAAAATTGTGCACTCACCACGGGCAGTAAAAAAAAAGCCTTATATTTACAACCCTCGCCTGCGGCTCGGGTCACAAATACCTGCGATTTCGGGCTTTCTTTCTTTTACAGCCCTTGGTAAGTAATGTACTAAATTGATCACACTTACTCGCAAAGGGCTTCATATAACGCGCAGGCATACAAAGCTATAATGACCCTTAATTACATCCACGGGCGTAAGGGTTTTTTTCTTAAATTGTATCTGTCACTCATGAGTCAGTTATAAAGCAAGTAGGTTTCAACTCAAACACGATGTTTGAAAACATCTCTACACATAATAAATGTGAAAGATCGTTGAGGTTGTCAGTGAGACGTAATAAGAAGAGCTTGAAGGAAATTGTATTTATACAACATACATTAAAAACTTCAACAGCGCGATGCAGAACTTCACCAATTTCCACGCATTTAGAAGGTCATTCTCCAGATTTTTGTCGGCGTCTGAACTCCAACAAACCATATTAAACGTATTAAAAAGTTTGATGGAGTTACGGTGACCCACAGGCCAAATTTGAGAATATTTGGATAAAGTCGTCTTTACTTTACGCAACAGCGCCATCTATCTGCTTTTGGTTGTATGGGTGTCGGGGTGTTGTGACTTGAGGTGAAACCAGTGAATATCTAGATAATAGGTATTTATTCTTCGTTCTTACATTTAGAGTACTGTGCGCTGGCTGGTAGGAGGCAGAAGAAAAAGAGTGAGCCAGTTCAGGCGAGCCTTTTTATGTTAGCCCATTCGTTCGTTCCACTCGCTCTGAGTGGAATGAACGAATGGTAAAGATTGTACATGTTTACTGCCCTGACTGCGCATATTTCTGCCTGGGGAGATGTGGCGTTTCAGACGCCACACCACCCCCCCAGGGAGAAAAAAAAAGGTATACAAAAAAAATAAAAAATAAAACTACTTAAGATTAATACACGTATAACTTAAAGATACAGAATTACTTACTTAAAACTAAGTTTACTGAGTTTATGAAATGGCCCGTCTCAGGTCTTCTTAAAATGTTAAATCTAACTTATTATAAATCTAAAATATCTTTAAATCTAACAGTACGGCCTGACCGAGTGGTAACTGGCTTTGGAGGTACAACGTTAGGTACTGGAGTGACAGGCGCTGGCGGGGGCACTGAGAGCGCTGGCGTAGCGGGCGCTGGCGTCGGCACTGGAGGTGCTGGGGACGGCGCCGTAGGCGTGCGCGGCAGCGCTAATCGGCCCGGTGCGGCAGGATTGCTGGGAACGGTAAAATCTATATCAGTAGAAATATAGGCAGGTTTGACACGGTCCATACTGACAGTAGTCTGCCTCCCAGCGATGTCGATAGTCATCGTTTTGGGGTTGCGAGACACTACCCGGTAGGGGCCCGTGTAGGGTGGTTGTAACGATCGGCGGACCGTATCGTCACGAAGAAAAACGTGTGATGTTGTTGCTAAATCTTTAAATACAAATGACCTGGGCTGTGTATGACGGGAAGCTGGAGTAGGGCGTAAATCAGCCATCCTAGCCCGTAGTTGTGCAACTACGTCGTCGGTCTCGTAGGAAAAGTTAGAGCCGGCTACAAGGAATTCTCCAGGTAGGCGCAGTGGTTCCCCGTATACGAGTTCTGCGACTGAGCAATTCAGGTCCTCCTTAAGTGCAGATCGGATACCCAAGAGCACCATGGGGAGCGCGCTATGCCAGCTGTCAATATGGCACGTGCTTATTAAATACGACAGCCCAACGAAAAGGAGTGTTATGTTTTCTGTTTGTCTGTTTGTGTCCGGGTATCATGGGAAAACTATCGAATGGATTAATATGCAACTTTCACTAAAACGTTCAATGGATCTTCGGCCACGCAATAGGCTATAAAAATTACAAAGATAAGGGTGCAAAGGGGTTAAAAAATGGGGTTGAATTCAGTAAGTATGTTTTTGTATATAAATGGTTTTTTTTTTAATGTAGAGTAGATACTCACACGTTTACTTTATTCTGTCAAATCTTCTGTCAAATCTCAAAATTATGTGTCAAAAGTTAAATGCCTTCAAGAAAGAGATCGAACCTGTCACGAATTTCTAGAGAGGCCGCCAGAAAACGAGTGGCAAGATCTCAGGAGTCCGAAGAAGCTTCCCGGGCTTCTAGATTCCTTGAAAACAGTGAAGATAGGGAAGCACGTCTCGGCCACGATCGGGAACGCCATTCATTGTCGCGAGTTTCCGAGACTATTACGGAACATGAAACAAGATTAACAGCGGATTCTCGGGCTTCTGAAACATTTACACAACAAGAAGACCGCTTGACCTCTCAGAGAAGTCGCAAGTCAAGAACCATACTTACCCCCAAAAATGACCAGGCTGCTGCTGTTAACGCTCGAATTTTAACGCAAATTGAAGGCGAGAACGCTGTCTACAGCTCGATTAACACTGTCTTAGATGAGGGAACTGCCACCATGACATACTCGGTGGAATTTTATACTCTTTGAGTGCATCAGAGTTACCAGCACACACTTTGACCCTGAAGATCGGAGTCCCTATTATGCTGCTACGGAACCTATCTCCGCCGAAGCTGTGTAATGGCACCCGCCTGAAGGTAGTGAGACTGCAGCGGAATCGAGGCTCAGATCCTTACGGGCTGCGGTGCTGGGGAAGCTGTATATATAGGTTATAGGTGTACGCGGGCTAGGTTTCCGCAGCTCGACGTCATAATAGCGCCTATTTTGCGTATGGGTTATTGGCACTACTGTTATTCGTGCCAACCCAGTTCCACCAGGAAGCCTAGCAGACCCTTTATGTTGCCGACGGCCTCCGGTAGTGACCCCGGTGTTCCGAGGTACTTTGCCCGGTATTCTGCCACCCCTGGGCACGTCAGAATGACATGGGCGGCTGTCTCTTCCTCTTCCATGCAGGCTCTGCAGAGAGGAATGTCTGTGATACCTAGAGTGAAAAGGTGTTTGTTTAATAGTGCATGACCAGTTATGGCTCCTGTCAGGAGACGGAGTGCCGGCCTCTTTAGCTGCTTTAGCTTCCTTGCCAATCCGGGGTTGATTGTCGGGAGGGCCTCCCTGGTTTGCCTGCACGTACCTAGGGTATTCCAGAATTTTTGATGTTCTGCCTTGGTGTTTAGTCGTAGTGTGCTCCGCAGCCATGCAGGGGGTAGGAGGGATCGTAGGTTCCGGTCCTACGGCTTTTGATTCTGAGCCTTCTCTAGCCAGTGCATCCGCTGCGTCGTTCCCACGTGAATTGCTGTGCCCTTTGATCCATTGTAGGGTTATGTCGCTGTTGGTACATACCTCTGATAGGATTTGGTGGCACTCGTGTATCAGCCCAGACGTTGTCGCGTGACCTTGTAGGGCTTGCAGTACAGATCGACTGTCGGAGAGTATGCGGATGGGGTATCCCCTTACCTCTCTGGAGGCGATAGCATGAGCGGCCATTATTATGCCTATACACTCAGCCTGGAAGACTGTGTTTTGGGTCCCTAATGGTGTTGAGATGCGTATATTTAGGTCCTCCGAGAATACTCCTGCTCCGGTGCCTGACCTTGTCTTGGACCCGTCCGTGAATATTCTTAACTCCCTGGGGTTAAGTCTGTGGCGCATCACTACGAGCTGCCCACATCCCTATGATCGGCGCGTCAGTGTCAATCGGTTGATGTTACTTTTTCCATCGCGACCGCAAGCTTGCTCAACTAATTGTAAATTATCTAATTCATTGTACATAATATAAATACCTCATTATAAATATTCATCCTACAGTCTTCTCTCATTTGTATATAAAACATACAACATTATATATAGCACCATCGGCGGTGCTAAAGTGGTGACCCGCGACATTCAAAATGAATGAAAATTTTCAAGATACCGATGATGGAAATCTTTTAGAAGACTCGGCCGCGGCGGTAGACCGTGTGGCTATAAGATTGCCACCATTCTGGGCGGAAGACGCCGAAATATGGTTCGCGCAAGTCGAGGCGCAGTTTGAAATTTCCCGCATAACTACGGATTCGACAAAATATTTCCAAGTGATCCGTGAATTAGACCCAAAAACGGCCCGAGAAGTACGGGATATTATTACGAAGCCCCCTAAAGAAGGAAAATACGAAAAACTAAAACAAGAATTAATAAAAAGACTATCGACGTCAAACGAAAACAAAAGACGTCAGTTACTACAATTTGAAGAGCTTGGAGATAGGAAACCAAGTCAATTTCTTCGTCATCTTCGTGGATTAGCTGGCGATAGTGTCACTGACGATTTTCTTCGCAGTTTGTGGTCCAGTCGTTTACCTACGCAAGTGCAAGCCATCATCGCTTCGCAAACTACGGCTTCGTTGGACGACATCGCCGTTCTTGCAGACCAGATTATTGACGTGACACCGTGTTCATCCTTTAACCAGGTCGCAAGCATGAGCTCGTTCGAAGGCATGCTTAAGAAGATGGAGCAATCTATTACGGCGCGCATCCAAAGCGAAATGACGCAGCAAATCGCTCAGCTCAGCGTTCGAGACAGCAGTGATCATCGACGTTCGCGTTTCAACAGGAACAGGTCGCGCAGTCGCAGCAGGTCGAAGTCACATGGTCGGTATCGAACCACAAAATCAGGTATGTGCTGGTATCATAGCCAATTTAACAGTAACGCAAGAAAATGCATTCCGCCGTGCAACTTTCAAGCGGAAAACTAGTACGACAGTCTATTGCGGTGGCTGCTGACTGTCGCACCTCTACCAGCCGCCTATTCATTACGGACAGAGTAACAAAGATTCAATACCTCATCGATACTGGATCTGACCTTTGCGTACTGCCGCGCAACTTTATGCCCAAGTGCAAATCACCAGACAGCTACTCGCTTACAGCCGCAAATGGTTCAATCATACACACCTACGGCATACTCAAGCAAAAGTTAGACCTGGGATTGCGCAGGGATTTTACCTGGAATTTTGTTGTCGCAAATGTAGACAAGCCAATAATTGGTGCCGATTTTCTTTCTCATTATGGCCTTATTATCGATTGCAGAAACAGGAGACTTGTTGACAGCTTAACATCCTTGACAACCGCAGGACAACTCAAGAACTGCAACCAAACCAGCATAAAGGCAATATCCGGTAACAGTGAATACCACCGTTTGCTAGCAGAGTATCCCAGTTTAACGAAACCATCTGGACTGCCGCGAGAGGTAAAACATTCCACTGTTCATTATATCCGGACTACACCAGGCCAACCAGTATTTTGCAGACCGCGTCGTTTAGCCCCAGACCGACTCAAGATTGCTAAGGAGCAGTTTGAAGAAATGGTTCGTGATGGCGTAGCACGACGATCGGATTCACCATGGGCATCAGCGCTGCATCTGGTACCAATAAAAGGAAATGGCTGGCGGCCGTGCGGAGATTACCGCGCACTCAACGCGCGCACTATCCCTGATAGATACCCTGTCCGTCATATTGAAGATTACGCGCATCGTCTTGCAGGTAGCAAAATTTTTACAAAACTAGATTTGGTCAAGGCTTACAACCAAATACCTGTGTACGCCGATGACATTTGCAAGACGTCGGTGACGAGTCCTTTTGGCATGTTTGAGTTCCCTTTTATGCCTTTTGGTCTCCGAAATGCTGCCCAGACCTTCCAGAGATTCCTGGACGAGGTGCTCCGAGATCTGGACTTTGTCTACTCCTATATTGACGACGTACTTATTTACTCAAAAGACGCCGAACAACACCTAGAACATCTTCGACAAGTGTTTGACAGGTTCCAAGAGTATGGCATGCTCATCAATGAGTCCAAGTGTTCTTTTGGTCAGAAAGAAATCACTTTCCTTGGATTTACTATCTCTGAAGATGGCACACGTCCTATTGACGATAAGGTAAAAACACTGCAGGAATTTCCCCCGCCGAAAACAGTCGGTGGCTTACGCAGGTTTCTCGGTATGCTGAACTTCTACAGGAGATTTGTACCTCACGCTGCCGAAGATCAAGCTCCTCTTCACGACAGTTATCAGGACCTAAAATCAAAAGCTCAACTCCACTTTTTTTGACTGAAAATCAATTAGAATCATTTCAAAATTGTAAGTCTAGTCTCGCAAAATCAACATTACTGGCACATCCTATAACAGACGCTCCACTCGCTCTCGTGACCGACGCTTCGAGCTCGGCCTTGGGCGCGGTGCTACAGCAGCTTGTGCAAGGAGAATGGCAACCACTTGCTTTCTTCTCAAAGAACACGGCCACAGACGCAGTACAGCGCATACGATCGGGAGTTGCTCGCTATCTATGAGAGTGTCAAGCATTTCCGGTATATGGTCGAAGGCCGACATTTTGTTATATATACTGATCACAAACCGATCAGGTTTGCCTTCCAGCAAAAAGACAGGAAATGTTCTCCGAGACAATTCAATTACCTTGATTTCATTTCGCAGTTTACAAGCGATATCAGACACATCTCGGGGAAGGACAACATTACCGCGGACATGCTCTCCCGTATCGAAGCCATTGCCGTGCCACCAGATTTCGAAGCACTCGCACAAGCTCAGCAGGAAGATCCCGAGTTGCAAGAACTCGTTGCCAAGCGATCTTCGTCGCTCAAGCTCGAGAAAGTTCCAGTGCCATGTACCAATGTTTACTTATATTGCGACACTTCTCAAGCAAAACCCCGTCCCTTCATTGTCAAGGAGCATCGGCAGAGAATTTTCAACACAATTCACGGCATGAGCCATCCAGGTACGAGGTCCACAATTAAACTGCTAACCGAGAGATTTGTATGGCCATCCGTACGCAAAGATTGCGGTACATGGGTGCGTGCATGCGAATCATGTCAACGTGCCAAAGTTCAACGCCATACATCTTCTCCTCTCGGACATTTCAAGCTGCCAGATGAAAGATTTAGCCACGTACACATTGATCTCGTTGGCCCATTGCCAATTTCATCAGGATACCGTTACCTTTTCACAGCCATAGACAGATACACGCGCTGGCCAGAAGTCAAGCCACTGTCTGACATGACGGCTGAGACGGTAGCACGGTAGTGCATTTTATGATACGTGGATATCTCGTTTCGGTTGTCCGCAAACCGTAACGACTGACCAGGGACGCCAATTTACCTCACGTATGTTTAAGGTCTTGGCAGAGCTTTGTGGTGCACAGCTGCGACACACGACGGCTTACCATCCACAGGCGAACTCGATGGTTGAACGGCTCCATCGTACCCTGAAGGCAGCCATCATGGCCCACAACAATACTAAATGGACAGATGTGCTACCAGTCGTCCTTCTCGGCATCAGAAGCGCTTGGAAGGAAGACTTAAAATGCTCAGCTGCAGAAATGGTATACGGTGAGCCTCTACGCATCCCCGGTGAGTTTTTCAGTTCTCATAACTCTCACACGCTGCAGCCTGATGACTTCGTCTCATTACTTAAACATCAGATGTCAAATCTTAGACCTGTCCCAGCATCAAGGCACGGAAACAAATCAGTCTTTGTTCATAAAGACCTCAGTTCATGCACCCATGTTTTCCTAAGAAAGGATGCACTGCGTGGATCACTTGAACCGCCATACACTGGCCCATTCCGCGTGCTTAGCAGGACAGACAAGACCGTCACTGTAGACTTATTACGAGGACCGGTTACAGTCTCCATTGACCGCGTCAAACCTGCCTACATGCAGAACGACACAGCTTCATCTACTGGCTGCTCTAAGCCTCCAGCTGTTGTCCAGGCTAGGACCACTCGGTCTGGCCGAAAAGTAACTTTTCCTCTCCATTTCCAGGCAGGACTTTGATTCTCCCAGGGGGTTCATGTGGCGCATCACTACGAGCTGCCCACATCCCTATGATCGGCGCGTCAGTGTCAATCGGTTGATGTTACTTTTTCCATCGCGACCGCAAGCTTGCTCAACTAATTGTAAATTATCTAATTCATTGTACATAATATAAATACCTCATTATAAATATTCATCCTACAGTCTTCTCTCATTTGTATATAAAACATACAACATTATATATAGCACCATCGGCGGTGCTAAAAGTCCTTCCTGGGGGGTTTCGTATAGTTCGATTTTGTACTTCTTGTCGAAGACCAACTGTCTGGGAATGATCTCGGTTGTTGCCTCTATGAGGGGTTCCCTACCTACAGCCTCGTAGAGTATCTCGGTGTGAGGAACCTTGGGCGGCCTCCAGAGGTGCTGTTTTTTGAGCCGTATGGCTGACGCCAGTGCTTCTTGCCTGACGAAGAGGTGTAGCGGCGGAATGTCCATGATGGCTTCCAGGGCTGCAGTTGGTGTGGTTCTCATGCAGCCGCTAGCCGCCATGCAGGCCAGTCTCTGGAGGCGTTGTAGTTTAGCTTCGACCGTCGTGAGTGTGGTACGAGGCCACCACACCACAGCGCCGTAGCTTACTATTGGTCGAATTATTGCCTGGTAAAGCCATAGAGTGATCTTGGGGTTTAGTCCCCAGGTCCTACCTACTAAACTCACGACATTGCCAGAAAGCGACTGTAGCTTTTGAAGAAGCTGTATTTATACCGCGCATTCCACTGATACCGAACCACTTCCCGTTCCAGTTTAAGCGATTGCAGTTTCCAGTGAGCGTGTGCTTCGCTATGACCATAAACAAGTCGCAGGGGCAGACTCTCCGCGCAGCCAGCATCGACCTGCGCACGGACTGCTTCTCTCACGGGCAGCTGTACATCGCGTGCTCGCGAGTCACCAGCTGCGAACAACTGTTTGTGCTGATGCCCACTGGGGAATCTAAAAATGTTGTATATGTTGAAGTATTGTAATTATATTGATATCAATGTAGTTACATTAACTATGTACATTGATGCCAAAATAATTGTAATATTTCTTTATCGGCATTATGATGACCTTCGTGTCCTTCGAGAGATACAAGGCCGATATGAAGCACGGCGACTGGGCGAAGATCAGCCGCAGAGGGATAACACTCGCGCTATTCGGTCACAAGGCAATATTACCGAAAAGGAGACGAATCACGCCATCTGGGAAAGGTGGGCTGTACGCGGACAAAAAAATCGGGGGTTGGGTACATAACATAGGTGTAAATAACGTGTTAATAGTTTACATTAATTTAATTAATATTTAATTTTTATTAATATGAATTGTATAATTTTTTCATGCTCCAATTAGGTGTCATAAGTCTGTGTAGTACTAAGGGCCTATGCACCGTAGACGCGCGTTTGTATCGAATCACGTGTAAAGAAATCGACACAAACGCTTAAAAACGCGGTGTGCATAGATTCTAATATATAAGAAATAATGAAAAAAAAAAACAGTCAACGCGAACGAAGTCGCGGGCAGAAGCTATTCATTATAAATAAAATATACAATTTAAGCAGAAACGTCTGTTGATGATTATAAGAATAAATATCTTTAAAAACGGAGTTTTCAATTTACATTTAGCAATTTAAACAAACGATCTCATCGCACCTTTCACACCTGAACGGATTTAGATGACATTTTCCGTAGGTACAGATAATTTGAGACCCTTGGAAGGATATAGGATAGTTTTTTATCTGGGAAATAATCATATTTCTAAGGCGATAACAAGTTCTACGCGGACGAAGTCGCGGACAACAGCTAGTTTATTAATAAATCTAAACTTTAAAACAGTACCTAGGTAATAAAATATGACTAAGTTATTTTAAGATTCAAATATTTAAATGAGTAGGTACCTACTTTATTTAATGTCTGTGGATAACATTATTAACACCAATTTTAAAGATGTACCTACCTGAAACACTAAAGTTTTTGTCCTTTTTTCGTTTCGATTTCAGCATTAATTATTCGACAAACTTCGATTCACTTTTTTTCGTTTGTCCGACACTTCACTTGGAACGTTAACAGCTGGTCCTTTTATGGTTTTGCTTTTGTAATTGTTTGACAAATCAATGATTCCCAAAACGATTCCATGGTTCTGTTCGTTTTATCAAATCGGCTAAAAATATTTGACACCTTAAACCTGTACTTGTTATTGTTTATACGGAGCAAACTTCTTCTTCTTCTTTGTCCTCGCCTTTTCCCGTTACACGGGGTTGGCTTTCTTTATCATGCGGCGCCATGTAGTCCGCTGGCTGGTATCCTCTTCTTTAAGCCCGAGGCTATTCATGTCTCTGTGGACATTCGTCAACCAGGTCATTTGAGGTCTTCCCCTTCCCCTTTTTTTGGTAGCTATAGAAAGGCATTTGTTCACAACATAATTGCCGGGTCTTCTCATCACGTGACCGTACCATCTGAGCCTTGATTCACTCATTTTGTCACTTATGCGTGCAACCTTAAAGGTTCCTCTTATGTGTTCGTTACGTATTCTATCCTTAAGTGTCACTCCACCTGCCCATCTCAGCATACGCATTTCAGTGGTGTGCAGCTTCTGCTCGTGTGTCTTTTTAGTTGCCCAGACTTCGCTACCGTACAATAGAGCTGGTCTCACTGCCATTTTGTACACTTTGCCTTTAGTTCTTATGTGCATTTTTGCGTCGCACAGCACCCCTGTGAGCGTACGCCACTTCACCCATGTTGTTCTCTGAATCACATCTGCATCTATAGAGCCTTCTTCAGAGGGTACTGAACCTAGGTACTTAAAGGTTTTAGCTCTAGGGAGGGCAGTGCCGCTCAGCGTAATGCCTAGATTACCTTGCGCTTTGGAGTTGAAGTTGCAAAACATGTATTCTGTCTTTGTCCTACTAATACGCAAACCATTTTGCTCTAACGACTTTCTCCATTCTTCTAGGTCTTCTTGTAATACTTGTACGTTGTCGGATATAAGAAATACAAGAGATTCCATGGGTTAATTTTGGATTTTTGCGGTCAAATAGTCCATTACAACATTAAAAAGCAGAGGGCTCAATGCGCTACCTTGATGACCTGTACACCCACTTTTATATCGAAGCTGTCAGATAGACCAGCTGGACTTCTGACAGATGTGTGAACATTGCTGTATAGGTCCTTTATAATGCGGATGTAACATTCCGGCACGCTGTGAGATCTGAGTTCCTGCCATATCACGGTTCTAGGTAAACGATCAAAAGCTTTCTCGAGGTCAATAAACGCCATCCACAGGTTTTGGCCGTTTTTTTAGCTTTTTCCATTACTAGTCTTACGGCATGGATAGCATCCATGGTTCCCTTCTTTGCTGTAAAACCAAACTGGTTTTCTGCAAGCGAAATTATAGATGTAAGCCGTCTACAGATCACGCGCTCTCAGATCTTGAGGGTATGTGAGGTAAGTTTTATGCCTCAAAAGTTCCCACACTCTCTAACGTCACCCTTGTTTTTGTAAAATGGGATGAGTGTACTTTTTCTCCAGGCATCTGGCATTTTTTCGCTACTTAGGATGTTGTAAAATAGATTTGCTAGCCAAACTTCCCCATCCTCTTTAAGAGATTTCCACAGTTCGGCCGGAATATCGTCAGGACCGCAGGCTTTATGATTTTTCATTTTCAGAATTGCCTGTCTGACTTCCATGATGGTAATTTGGTCCACGGGTCCTTGCATCCTTGGTTCTTCGACTTCGGCCTGTCTAGGGAACTCCTCGTTGAGCAGTGTATTGTAGTGCTCGTACCATCTTTTGCAGATATCTTTATCGGAAGTAAGTAGGGTATCATTATTGTCCTTGATGTATTTTGTAGTCTTAAAATCCTTGGTGTTGTTGTATCTCTGTTTCGCTATTTTATAAATCTCTGTGTCTGTGGCCTGTTCCAACTGTTGATATAACTCCAACTGCATTTTCCTTTTCGATTGTCACCGATCTTCTTGCGGTCTTTTTCGCCTCTTTGTACTGTGCACGATCTTCTTCTGTGCCACTTTCTTGGCATAGTTTGAACAAGCGTTTCTTTTCAGATACGGTGACTTTAGTGTCATCATTCCACCACTTGGCATCTTTCTCGTTATGCAGAGGGCCTTTGGATATGCCTAATATGGATCTTGCTTGGGCAAGTATCTTGGAATTTCGACCAGTGTATTAAAGGAGAGTCGTCAGATGCATTGCTGTTATTTAAATACGCGCTGATGTTAACTTTAAGGCTGTTTCCTTTTTCTGAGTTGAGTTCTCGGCACCTAATTCTTTCAACTCTTGGTATTTTATATTTAATTTGTCGTTTAAGTTTTAAAGCTACTAAAAGAAGTCTATGTTGTGATGTAAGCGGTTCCCCTGGTATAATTTATACGGAGCAAACATATGTTACTAATTCACAATGTTCCCAATGCTGTTTTTTCATCTCTATTGATATGAATTAGTCATCACGCTTTGCAAATTATACTTATATCCTAATATTATAAATGCGAAAGTTTAGATGTTTGGATGTTTGGATGTTTGTTACTCAATCACGCTTAAACGGCTGAACCGATTTGAATGAAATTTTGCACGAAGATAGTTTATAGCCTGGATTAAAATATAGGATAGTTTTTATCTCGGGTCCACGCGGACGAAGTCGCGGGCGGAAGCTAGTAATACATATGTAATTATTAGGTAGGTAGTAAAAAGGTGTTCGGTTCTGGCGCTTCGCCGGCCGCTGCCGCGGCACGCTCTCTTCGCTCGCTCGGCTCGCGCGTTTAGGGTCGCGGTTCTACATAACACTTCTCCTCGCTTCGCTCGTCGTCGTACCTTCACCGAACTGCCTTAGAGTCTCTATGAAACTACTTTAAACTTCATTCAAAATGAATATTTGGCTAAACGTATGGAATGCGGAAAGTAATGATGAATAAGTAAAAAATTAGCTGTAGAACAAAAGTTGTAACAAGCCAAACCTCAAATGACTGTAGCGGTAAAAGTTTTTCGGACAACTGAAACATTTGGATAACGTGAAATGGTAAATGAAAAAAGTTATGAATTGTATATGGGGAGAAATCAAAAATACGAAAAATTTTCGGACAAAAAATATTCGGTCAATAAAATTTAGTAATTCGATAGGTCACCAATACAGAGAGAACGAATATAATGGAAAAATAAACCATCATCGTCTGTAGCCCTAGGCAGGACCCGAACCTGTGACTCCTCTATTTCCGGTAGAGTGCCGAAGTAGAGCAATTTTAAATTGTAGGTGTATGCCGAAGCGTCTTGCACCTCACGTCAAATTCAACAAAATGGACGATTGACATTTTTGTTCGCCGGTTTTCTTCAAAAATCGTAATGTGATGAAAATCTCTGTTAAAAACATTTTATACAAACACTTTTACTTAATTAATTTTTAATCCTAAATTAATTAAGTTTTTTCAAAAAAGTTATTTAAACTCATTTTACGAGTATTATTGTTTTACGTCTAGTCTTATTTATAAAACCGTTTTCTAACATATGTATTGGAGTTAAAACCTCCTTGCTTTATAACTGACGCATAAGTGACAGATACAACAAAAGGAAAAAAAAACATTACGCCCGCAACTGTACCACCACCAACACAGCTAACTGACCATCCATGCACTTTATGTACATTGTAATAAAGGTGACAAATGGGCAGGTAACTGTGTTGGTGTTTGTATGCCTGCGCGATGAAGCCCTTTGTGAGCAAGTGTGATGAAATAGTTATTTGTGTCACAAGGAAGCAAAATAGTATATTTACGGCTAGGGCGGTGTATTGAATCCTGAGCGTAGTGAGGGATACAAGTGTTGCCCGAGACGAAGATAATTTTGCTACCGAGTGACACATTCTATTTTTCAAACCGACTATGAAGATATTTAAAAATGATGCTGTTTAAATTACTTAACAAGTTTTAACAATTTTTTATTACTCATTTTTAAATATTACAAAAAAATCATACATTTTCATACAACGTTGTTAAAGGTAAAACTTGAAATATGGTCGTTTTTAATCGATTACGATGAAATTGCAATCGATTATTTTATTAAGATCTGTGTTCAATTGGCATATTGCGTAAATGCTACATGCCACTAAATGAATCAAAAAGTAGCTTGAACCGAAAAGTTGCATTTTGATCCATCTCAGCATGGAGCAAAACTTACTTTTCCGAATGAAAGGTGTGAAAAACTCATAACTTACCTACTTTCCGGCCGCAGAGGAAAAGTGTATGTTTTTTTACCTTTGTCTAACTAGGAACTAGGGTTTTTACGAACATGCTATTTTAACACGACGACGACGCTTTATTATTATTGAAAAAAATACTTGATTTCCTCGCACTGTGTCCAGAACCAGTGATTGTTTTTCGGCATCCTGCGCAATAATTTACTAAAATGCAAAAGAAACGTTACAACATAGTACCTACGTATAACTTGAGCAAAGAAGAACTAGCATCTACCTTCGAGAAAATAATAAAATATACAAAGTAAAGTTCATTAACAAAGTTAAGTACGAAAACGTATGAAATACGGCATTTTAATTTCGCTCAAGCATCTAACCTTACTTTATTAAGGCTTTGTTTTACGATTTTGATAGTCGTTCCCTGTTTATTAGAATGTCGTAAAACAGTAACAAAAGACCAATAAGAGCGCGCGTAACGCAACTTTTATGTAACGACATGTATATGACATTAATCCCTAACGCTTTTAGGGATCCCTTGAGCCCAAGACAAATATATTATACCTACAGATTTATCTTCATAACGTGGTTTTGGTCGATTTAGTGTTTTTCTACAATAACAATGTCATCATCGTCATAATATAAGGCGAAATACGTCCACTGCTAAACATAGTCCCCCAAAGAGAGCCATTATGACCGGTCCTGTATTTAAAGTCAAATCAGCAGCGGAACAAGCATTGTATTTTATTTGAAGTTTTAGTTGAACGAGCGAGCGAAACGAACGAAGTTCTCTATTTCAGCTTGGGCCGAAATTATTTCGTATGTTGTCCCGCTGTCAGGCTTTTGTCCTCCAGAGGTCCCATTTCGTATGTTGTCCCGCTGTCAGGCTTTTGTCCTCTAGAGGTCACATTTCGTATGTTAACCCGCTGTCAGGCTTTTGTCCTCCAGAGGTGTTTCGTATGTTGTCCCGCTGTCAGGCTTTTGTCCTCCAGAGGTCCCCTTTCATATGTTGTCCCGCTGTCAGGCTTTTGTCCCCTAGAGGTCCCATTTCGTATGTTGCCCCGCTGTCAGGCTTTTGTCCTCTAGAGGTCCCATTTCGTATGTTGCCCCGCTGTCAGGCTTTTGTCCTCTAGAGGTCCCATTTCGTATGTTGCCCCGCTGTCAGGCTTTTGTCCTCTAGAGGTCCCATTTCGTATGTTGCCCCGCTGTTAGGCTTTTGTCCTCTAGAGGTCCCATTTCGTATGTTGCCCCGCTGTCAGGCTTTTGTCCTCTAGAGCAACCATTTCGTATGTTGCCCCGCTGTCAGGCTTTTGTCCCCTAGAGGTCCCATTTCGTATGTTGCCCCGCTGTCAGGCTTTTGTCCTCTAGAGGTCCCATTTCGTATGTTGCCCCGCTGTCAGGCTTTTGTCCTCTAGAGGTCCCATTTCGTATGTTGCCCCGCTGTCAGGCTTTTGTCCTCTAGAGGTCCCATTTCTCAACCGATACCGACGACCTCTGTAGCCTAGTTGGTAATGACCCTGCCTACGAAGCCGGAGGTCACGGTTTCGAATCCCGGCGGTAAGGGCATTTATTTGTGTGATGAGCATAAAGATTTATTCCTGAGTCATGTATGTTTTCTATGTATTTAAGTATTTATTTACCTATATAAGTATGTATATCGTCGTCTAGTACCCATAGTACAAGCTTTGCTTAGTTTGGGACTAGATTGATTTGTGTAAGATTGTCCCCAAATATTTATTATTTTATTATTCACTTTATTTATGTTTCGTCTTAGGCTAGGTTTTTACAATAATAGATATCAAAAGTAAAATATAAAACGTTCATACAAAACATAAAATCATTATAAAAACCTAACCTAACCACCGTTGGTCAGAGCGACGGAGAGAGGAACCTCCTGACTATCCTCGCAATGTCCAGGAGTATCGCCTTCTGTATCTGACCCTTGATCCAGCCATCTAGCGATTGTCTTTTGAGGTGTTGTTCGAGACTCTTCGCTATTACTTAGACCGTTCGCAGAAACGACTATCGGGACAACAAATTGTTGGTGAATAATCCTGGCTACAAGGTTATATGTCTGTGCAAGTACTCGCCGTTTGCTAGCTGACCACAACCGGAGGTAATATGCCTGACTTGCCTGAGTGACTCCCCGGGACGGCAGCATGCCCGACAAATGTATATCGTATAAAAATTATAGGTTTCTGCTTCGGAGATAGATCTGAGGGACATTGTCTCGGAAAGCTGCAAATTTAAACCATTTGTTTGTTCTTACAACTTACCTTCATGTGAAGAGCGGTGTCTCTTGCCACAGGTACCGCGGTACTTAAAAAGAGACACCAACCTGCTTATCTGTTACGTAGACCTAATGTTACGTAATAAATTATATAAAAAAATGGATTAATCTTTATTTAGGGTTCCGTAGTCAACAAGGAACCCTTATGGTTTCGACATGTTCGTCTGTCTTCTCGGTAACCCTTATTACTACAATGGGAATGGGTATATAAATCCAACAAATGTTCTCAGAAGGGGGCACAGCACCTGAAATGTAAATATTATACTAATTTCATCAATCCCATTTCGGATCGGGCGATTTACAGTTAAATTTTCTGCATACCAGCCAGTACCTACATTGTGTAAAAGGAGCCTTTACTTAACGAAGAGGTTAGTTATTGGCGACCACTTTAACCCAGTTGATAGTTGACCTTGTCTACGTAGCTAGAGGTCCTAGGTTCGAATCCCGGTAAGGGCAATTATTAGTATGATGACCACGAATGGATTTTGTTTCCGAGTCATGGAGTTTTTCTATGCATTTAAATAAGTATTTATTGAATCTTTATAAGTAAATATGTACCTATATCGTCACCTAGTACCCATAGTACCCATTTGGCGGCACGGGACATGTTTCGGATCCTACTTTATCTTCTATATCTCTATAGATTTAGATTTAGATTAGATTTCTTTATTTCATAAAATAAATTTGCATTATAAGTTAACTTTAAGCTAATTTACACGAATTTATTTAATGATCGTCAAAGTAATGAATATTAATTGAATGAAATGTCACAGGTACAATACAACATTCATATGGACATATATTACAAAATGATTCATGATAAAGTCAAAATAGGGAATATAAATATTGATATTGATATCTCGTAATGATCGTCAAAATAAAAACCAGAACATTATCATATTATAAAACAATTTAAATTAAATTAACCATGTCAAATATATTATATGCCATATACTCACATACAGAATACAATGGATGCTCTAATAAAAAGATTCTCAGCTGACGTTTGAATGTTTCGTCAGATGGTTCAGTTCGCAGTTTGGCGGGTATAGATAAATTAACGTGAGCATGGAATTGCATATGGAGTAGTATTGTATGTTTACAGGCATTCTATGTTTGAATTTTCTATTTTCTCGTACTATAACGGTACAACCACTACACATGCAATTTCATGCTCTCGATAATTCATCTATAGACGCTCGTAATACGTTGGGCCAATTACCCTAGGATTTTTTACTGAAAGTGCCATGCGACGCGGTACTGTTCTTAGCCTTCCAGTGGATCGAAGCTGTTTACCTGGTACTTCCACCCGTTTAAACGTTCGTATATTGGTTCTCACAAACATTAGTACCTCAAACATGTATAGGGAGTAGTGCGTCATGATGCGGTAGGTTTTAAATAATCCCTTACATGGATGCCTGGGTTTTACTCTAGCCAGCAATCGAAGCGCACGTTTTTGGAGTAAGAACACTCGCTTAGCATCGGTTGAATTACCCCAAATGACTGTACCATATGACATCAACGAGTGAAAATGAGAGAAATAAACAGATTTTAAAGAATTTCGTGATATCAATGGTTGCAACCTTTTTAGGGCAAATACAGCGCCGCTCAGTCTGTTACATAGTTGGTCAACATGGCACTTCCAATTAAGGTTCGAGTCTAGTGTAAAGCCGAGAAATTTGCACTCGTTGCATAATGGCATTGGACCATTGGCAACAGATGGGGGTAGTGCAGTCATCCGACCCGAGAAAATCATTACCATCGACTTAGAAAGATTAAGGAGTAAGCCGTTTGACGAAAACCATGTTTGCAGTTGACCACACGCCTCATGGATCTTCATCGCGAGTTGTTCATAAGATTTCGCGCTCACTATGACTGTAGTGTCGTCTGCGAACAGCCAGATAAGCCACTCGTGACTGCCGATGGAAGATCGTTAATAAATAATAAAAATAGCGTATTCCCGATCGCTGATCCCTGCGGAATACCCAGACTAGTGATGTGCCGTTCCCAGGAATATTCCCATACAAGGGAACATACGGAAATATTGAAATTGTGTATGTTTATATATCTTGCTATTAGGGATTCCATGATAACTTGGGCCCTTGATTTTTTTACCAAGACATTAACCAGTGTAATTTACCCGCAAAAGTAAATTCCCAATGTTCCCGGGAATATTCCCCGGAACAATGGGAATATTCCCGGGAACAAGGGGAATATTCCCAGTTATTGGGAATATTAAGTTTCCGTGGCTCATTGGTACATTGACGGTAATTTTGCTAGATTGATGACTAGGTTTTTTTTTCTTTTGATGTAGTTCTTATTTTAGTAATTTTTGAAAGATACATATTTTTACTTTTTTGATACATAATTGTTTACTTTTTTACATGTTATAGTGTCTGGCTACTAACGGTGTCTGCAACAGAGAAGTTTAAGATACGTGTATACCTACACTAAATTTTTTCTTTGGTGATAAGTGCTAACATAAGAAAGAAATAGACTGATGGTCTCATTCATAAAAGTTAACCAAACCTGTTTTAGCTAAAATGCCGTTTGTCTTTAGTAGTCACTTTGACATCTGTGTTTATTAGGAAGGGACAAACACGTTTTAGTTAACAGGTGAGGTTTGTTTAGTTATATGAAAAAGGGGCCCTTCATCTTGTAAACAACTTTCCAATACCTAACACGAGCGGTTTGTTAAACTAAGAGTATGATTCGGAATAAAAGAAGAATTGACGTACGCAGTTTTATAATATGTATACATTTGTCACTTACGTTCACCCTATTTAAAGAAATTAAAAAATATATATTTTCGGCCAGTAAAACCTACCTTGAACTTTGTTAGGTGAGCTGTGCCTTAAAAAAATTACGAAACTTGTTTGATTTTTTGATTTCGTGGCATTAAAATAGATAAACTTCTAAATTATAAAATATTCTTCTTAATTATAAAATATATTTTTTGATTAGCCAGTTTTTTTTATACTGATAATTAAAGCAATTCGTGCAAAATTATTCCTTAACCATTCCAAAATATCAAAAATGCACAACGTTAATATTCAAGTTTTCACTTCTGCCGGCACTCCTGAGGTGCAACCCGGTCTTTTTTTAAATGTCCCACGATTATGAGGAATAGGTATATCACAATCTATGATAATTATAATATACTACTTCCCGTGCAGCTTCGCCCGTGTATTGAAAAAAAACGCAGGCCAATATAATACTACTACTGCGCAAATGTAATGCTGACAGTGTACCAACAAGTGAGGAAATCTGTGCGACATCAGTAAAAGTCAAAGTACAAAATACAGCATACCGATCCTGCCCCGCCAAGTCAGGCAGTCGCCATTCAGACAATCTACATACATTCCGTAAAAATAGCGTTGTGCAAGATCATCCAAATACGCAAAAAAAAACTTCCTAAAGCCTCTCACAGACTGATGCCGCCTGGCCGCGGCGGTCAATAGTAAACTTTTCATCAACTGTCAAGTTTACCATTGACCTTTAGATCTACTTGACGCGCATAAAATGCGTTAAGCCCACATCACACTGACGCGGCCTGGCCGCTGCGGACCATAGTAAACTTGTCATTAGCTGTCAAATTTACTATTGTCCGCCACCGCAGGCCGCGCCAATGTGGTGAAGGCATTACATGATCGACCTGTCAAAATATTGTTGAACTACGACAGGCAAAAGTCAAAGATATTGTTCTTTTAGGGCAGTCGGGTAATAAAGTAAGTAGGTAGTCATCAAAATGGTCACTTTGATGGCTATGCCGTTAGCTTACGTCATAGGTTACTACTTCAGCAAAGGTTTTATGACATCATTAAATATAACAACAAATCTTTGGCGCCGAACGCCGCTTTATTTAGCCATTCTATAATTCTTGAAGATACTTATTTTATTTACTTGGCTTGATTTTATTTATTTGGATTTTTCAGTACTTTTCTTGGTACAAGGTCGGTGTCGCGGGCGAGTTTTTATCTTACTAATATTATAAACTAGCTTCCGCCCGCGACTTGGACTGGCCCGGGATAAAAACTATCCTATATTTTAATCCAGGCTATAAACTATCTTCGTGCAAAATTTCACCCAAATCGGTTTAGCCGTTTAGGCGTGATTGAGTAACAAACATCCAAACATCTAAACATCCAAACATCCAAACTTTCGCATTTATAATATTATACATAGTAGGTTGCGAAAGTTTAGATGGTTGGATGTTTGTTACTCAATCACTCTTAAACGTCTGAAGCGATTTGAATGAAATTTTGCACGAAGATAGTTTATAGCCTGGATTAAAATATAGGATAGTTTTTATCCCGAGTCCACGCGGACGAAGTCGCGGGCGGAAGCTAGTAAGAAATATTTTTAGTTACTTCTCTCTTGTTTTTTGAGCATTATCTAAATAATGCTCCAAAAACTAGTGGCTCTTTGAGCTGTAGGCTTCGTGAGTCTCTTTTTATCTAAATCTGAATCAACAAACAAAAACCATAACAAAAAATGTACGAAAACGTTTTACATATTTTATTAGGACTAAATACCTTTCAAAATAATTTAACTACATTCAAAGCGATGAATACCGAAATTCAAAAATTTTTAGGTAAATACCCAAGTACTAAATATTAACTCGCTTTCGTAAAAGTAAATTGATATTTATAATGAAATCGCTGATACAACTACAACACTTTGGCCTAAGTATATTTCGCATGAAATATGTTTTATACTTACCTATACGAGGGGTGATCCAAAAGTTTTGATAATCGGTATTAAAAACAGAAGTTCTCCGTATCGTATCATTTTTAATTATTACATACACTCTTTATTCATTTACTTACCTATATAATATATTAAAAATGTTTTAATATTGCTACATATAAAAAAAAAACTTTGGATAGTCGAAATGAAGCTTAGTTTTTACATCGACGCTATTGCACCGATTTTATTGAGGAGTTTTCCATATCTAAGAATAAGAAGTACCTAAAAAGCGTAAAAGCGTTGGTCTAGATTACAAGGTAGGTAACTAGATTTCTAGAATTCACAAGCCTGAAAAACAACCCTGGTAAATCGGCAAGCTCAGCCAAAAAAAACTCATAGAATTGGTTTTTTATTTCTTTGGTCTTTTTCTGAGACGGCTTCGCTTAATTGCAATAGAATTATGATGTATCACTCTCCCTTCGTATTTATATTCATACTTTTGTCACCTACGTCCGCCCTATTTAAATAAATTAAAAAATGTGTATTGATGGCCAGAAAAATCTACCTTGAACTTTGTTACGTGAGCCGTGCCTTAAAAAAATGATGACATGAGTTTGATTTATTAATTTTGTGGCATCCAAATGAATAAACCTATAATTTTATTATAAACTTTTTTATTACCGCACCAGAATTTTATCAACACCGCCCCTAACATGTAACAAAATATCCTCCCAGTTTACAGACGTCAGAATATATTCTATACCATCATATTAATGTAGCTATTACAGAAAAACAAATGAATGAAATCTTTTTTTTTAAGTTTTTAGGTTATTATTGAATAGTCGCACAGTAGGAATGACAATCACAAATTATCATCATGAGACCAAATCATGCTGATTATCAAAACTTTTGGATCACCCCTCGTACTATGAAAGATCTTTCAAATTTGTTCAGTTTTTAATCGGGCAATATAAAATAAACTATCTGGACACGAAGGGTGGGTTCCACCAAACCGTCTGTAATCATAAGCGGTGTTCGTTAAAATCTGATTATAAAAAAGTTTCTGTCAAAAATTTCATTTTTGGTACAATTTTTTATTGCCGACTGTACTTTTCTGTATACCATCATCAACTACTCATTGCGACGATTCTGCCGAGCCCAAACTCAACGGGGTTACGTCGGTGAAGTACTGAATTCCCATGGCCACCTTCCGTCTCCATCATCAGATCAGCAAATTGTCATCCAAACTATACTCATACCCAAAATTTCAGCGCAGTCACTGGGAAGTGGGTCAAATTTAACTTGCAAGATTTGATTACAGACAGACAGACAGACAGACAGACAACGGGACAGGTGAAACTAAATAAAAGCTTTTAATATGACAGCTGTCGGCGCCATATTTAACGTTGATCGGTCTGTAATTGTGAGCTAGTGCAACTCATCAAGTTAATATCTATGTAAAAATGACACATGTTTCACAATTTTCATAATAATTTTGAGTTTATTACAGGGCGCAGAGTCCTACATCGTAAATGATCCGAAAACTGAGTCCACACTCGCTCAAGGAAAAGAACAGGACTTCAGGCACGTGGTCCGATCCACGCACACAGACAAAAGCATCGCCGCGAAACGAAAAGTAAGTACGTATGTAACATGCACAATTTATAGTGGGTCGTAGGTTGAAGCACTTTGGAAGCTAGATACTCGTACAACAACGTTGGACATATCAATTTTCTTTAAAGATCTACATATCGATTTTTTGCCGCCACTTTGCGTGTCTTTACACTCAGTGTAATAAAAACCAAGGCTTGCCCTCATAGTTCTACGACATGGTCAATGTTGGCAGTGGCGTCGGAACAATTAAGATCAATAGCAGTCAAACTGTGATCTGTGAAAAGAGTTTGCTGAGTTGTGTGATTATTTAGGTTATTACAAACTAAGAACTGCGTCAAACTCCGTGAGCATGCTACGGGGATAACGCTTATGTGAGATCTCCCTGTTATGTAATACCTACTATAACGAAGTTAACTTAATGGAAAGGATCACGGAACAAAGTAACCAATGGAAGTGGTGAGTAAGCGTTCCCGTGCCGCTAAGCATTAACCTAATAACTAGGTAATATAAGCTCTTTTGTTGCGCGGGTTTATGAGACGTATGGCAACATATAGTACCTACATTGTGCCATAAGTACGGTAAGAAACTATTTACGAACGGCAGTATATTAGAAAGCCCGACGCCGAAGGTAAGTTTTTGATGACTCGAGTTTGTAACTTTCTTACCGTACGTGTCGCACACATTGCTTATCATCACATTACTGAGGAAACTAATACATTTTAAACCAAATTAATAGTAATCGCAATAAAAACGAGGAGCTGTTCGAACAGCCGTTGCGAGCGGACGTTGCTTTGGGAGCCTTCTCCGACCCCCCGTTACGCCTGTGGTTAGGCCATAAAATTACACAATAGTCTCCCAAAACAAAAGAGACACGATTTTTCTCGCACTATCCGTCTCTCTCTTATAAGAAAATTTAGAAAGAGACGTATAGTGCGAGTAAAGTGGAGAGAGCTCGCGCGTCGTGCGGATGTGTTAGCGCCGCGCCCGTAGTCCGAGCGATTCACCCCGTTTCGTCACCTTGAGTTCGCGAAATGCCGTTTTATACAAACGTGCAGTACGCTTACCATGAGTTTGACAATGACGGTTTACGCTAACGAGTATCGAGTTTTCTATCTGTGCATCCCGCTCGTAATGTCAAAGTGCAATAGAGATGCACAGATAGAAAACTCGATTCTCGTTAACGAAAAATTACAATGTCAAACTCATGGTAGCCGTACAGGGGACCGATTTTTGACTTTCGAGCGCTCAAATCAAATCAAATCAAAAGCGAGCGGTAGAAAATATATGCACACGAAAATTTGACACTATTATTTTCGCATGAACCCAATAATAGCTATTTTTGAAATCATCACTCGAAAGCTATTGATTGGCTATCGATACTTTTGCGTTTCGTTGTATACAAAAAGTAGATAATTACCGGTTTTTCTATTTTGAATGTTCAACATAGGTACCTAATTATAAATATATTAATATTAAATATATTATGCGTTTCATAACAGAAAAAAACAAAAGTAAGTACCTAGTGAGTAATAGTAAACGAAACGCTTATTTTCCTACCAATAGACTAACGATCATGGTTTTCAGCCACAAAATTCGGCAAGAAATTAAATGTTATCGTACACCAGTCAACCACTTAGCATCGAATCGATATATTTTATTTAAAAATATCTGTCTTCTGGGCACACTACCGCCTGGCCGCGACCTGGGGCAAATTTTTTACCTATAGTTTTAGTTTTATGTACCTAAGTAATTAATTATTTAAATAGTGATACCTATATCCGTTATACATTATGTTACTACAGCATCTGAATAAATTATATAGTCTTTTAAATTAATAATCAGTCCATAATTAAATAGGTACAAGTGAAGTGTCAACATTTTCTACCGATAGAATTGAATGCGAGTGGTCAATAACACTCGGTTTTAAATTTTCTATCGCTTGTATTTCAAACTTTCAATAAAATACTATTCTCTTATATTAAGTATGGTGTAAATTCAAATTTGAAAAACCGGTAATTGTCTACTTTTACTTTTTGCATGTCTTTTTGCTTTTTGTGTATCTAAGCCATATTATTCGCTACATGTTACTAAAATTCAGGGTTCTAGCTGTCGCAAAATAAAAGGATTAACAGGATGTTGAAAATGGCCTGAATAGCTTCGAGAAATGGATGGTACGGCCTCTTTGTTTTGCTCTACTTGGCTGCGCCACTTATACAGATAACGGACAAATTCGTCCACGTTTCAGCGTTAATCTGGGATATCAAAGGGAAATATTGCACTAGTTTTACTTATTCCGATCACTAATGCATGCAACTGAACTGTACTTCATAGTCAATCGTATTCCGATGCCAAATTCGATCGCAGCTTTTCCATTAAAAAATCTAGTGGTAGGGACCACAGACATGCGTTGCGTTTATTTTCCGCTGCGTTATCTGTAGTTAGTAGGTAGCACCCGAGACTTGTTGAGTGAATCGACCGACTTACTAACGTAAATATTCAGCTTGTAGTTATGTGGCGAGCCCAGCATAACTAATTACATGATGGAATTCGGCGATATGTGTACTTTGATCGCTAAAATAAAATGAACAAAGTAAAAAATTCAAGAGGCTTATTTATCATATATGAAACGTGTTTTCGGCGGTTCGTTTTACATTTGTGGTTAGGTTCCGTACCACAAATGTACCTGTACTCGTACTTATGTGTCTGACTCACTCTTACCAATTGGATGAGATTTTTTTTGTGCAATACTCTTAGTTTTTTTTTTCTTTTCAGGTAATTAGAATGTTATTCGTTATAATATTGGAGTTTTTCATCTGCTGGACGCCACTACACGTAATAAATACGGTAACTAGCAACTCGAAATGTACATGACTTTGAGGTTCTTTAAATATATGGACGATCCCTGGTTTTCCTAAAAACAACAACTAAGCGATTACTGATACTAGTTAGCGTTCTACATTCGCTCATTTTTTTCCGAGATTCGCTCAGTTTGGCCGCGGATGAAATACAAGGTCCATTTAGTTAGGCTAGCCTAGCATAACGTACGATGAAACGGGGCGCAAGACTAGAAATTGTATACACCTCTTTCTATATTTCTCAGTGCGAGTAAGATTCAGACGCTAAATCGGATGATCCGATAATCCATGGTGGTGACTGGATGGCGAAAACGGGAGATCGGGCCATGTGGCGAACCCTGGGGGAGGCTTACGTCCAGCAGTGGACTGCAATAGGCTGAAATGATGATGATGATGAAGTTGCAGTTGTACTTGTACTATACTAACCTCCCAGATTTTCTCTAGCATGCCTTCTCTCGCACAGAAAAAATATAACTTGAAAATAAATTAAAAAGACCGCTATTATCCTGAATATAGTCTGATGAGAGATAGAACCATAGAGAAATAAATCTTTACTCTAGATAAGTTTCCTAGATTCGAGATAATTTAACATCTTAATAAATTGATTGGGTCAAGAATGTATTTTTTTATTTACCTTGAATCGAGTATTTATTATATTCTCTATAATCAAGAGCTAAGAATTATATTAAATGATCTTCAAACGGCTGATCAGGTCATGGTTACCTTACCGCATATACTTTCAATATCATTGAAGTAACACGGTACCAAATTTCGAATCGATAGGACATATGGAAGGTAGTCAGATCCCCTCATCAACTATTAAAGAGCTGATGACCTTCAAACGGCTGATCTGTTACCTTACTTACTTTCAATATCATTGAAATAACACGGTACCATATTTCGAATCGATCGGACATAAGGAAGTTAGTCAGATCCCCTCATCAACTAGAAGTCCAATATCTCAAAAACAGCTAAACAGATTTTCATGAAACATGGCTAAGAACACTCGGGATAAAATTATCTATGACATAAAAAAAACTAAACGAAAATCGGTTTACGCTAGCTACGATACCACAGACGATACACAGATACACAGACATATACGTTTAAACAGGACAAAATAAAAGTAAAATTAGAAAATGATTAACCCTTCGACACAAAAAATAGACTCTAAAAAAATAACAAATAATATTTTTTACGTCACACCTGGCCATAATGCGAGTTTTATTGCACGCTACGCGTACGGTAAAACTCGCATTGTGGCCAGATGAAGACGTAAAATTGTGTACTCACCACGGGCGGTAATTCGTAAAGCCCCAGATCTCATATTTATGGCCCTCACCTCGGTTCGGGCCACAAACACCTGCGATCTGGGCCATTTACGAATTCACCACCGTGACGTAATGTACTATTACGTCACACCTGGCCATAATGCGAGTTTTACTGCACGCTGCGCGTACGGTAAAACTCGCATTGTGGCCAGATGAAGACGTAAAATTGTGTACCTACCACGGTTACCGCCCGTGTATACCGCATATTTATGGCCCTCACCTTCGGTTCGGGCCACAAACACCTGCGATCTGGGCCATTCACGAATTCACCGCCCTAGGTACGTAATGTACTATTACGTCACACCTGGCCATAATGCGAGTTTTACTGCACGCTGCGCGTACGGTAAAACTCGCATTGTGGCCAGTTGAAAACGGAAAATTGTGTACTCACCACGGGCGGTAATTCGTAAAGCCCCAGATCGCATGTTTATGGCCCTCGCCTTCGGTTCGGGCCACAAACACCTGCGAACTGGGCCATTCACGAATTCACCGCCCTAGGTACGTAATGTACTAAAACCTATTATCATTATTATCGTCACATATATTACGTAAGTTCAAATATTTTTATTTTCCAAGGGTCGTCGCGTCGGGGGACCATCGGGCGACTGAAGCGGTCCCCCGACGTGGTTTAAAATATGATTTGTTAGTTTTTAGAGTTTATTTTTGTGTCAGGGGGTTTTTTTAATTTTTGGAAATACAGGTGCAGGTTCGTGTAAGTACCTATACGTGAATGTATGTGAGTAAAAAACTACTAATGTGCGGCGTTGAGGTTGTGTGGTGATGGCAAGTGAGGTTAACCAATTTTGCATCGTCTCCACCACCCAAAGGAGGGCTGGAAGAGATCGCATTTAGCGATAAGACCGTATGTTGTCTACAGTTTTTTTTTTCTTTTACCTACTGGCAATGCGGAGACGATGGACAAAATTAACAAAAAACACACTGGCGTGACCTACGGTAAGCTTGGCAGAGGACTGAGGGGTGATTACGTAAGTTTTCGAACGTACGTAACTTGTCATTTTCCCATATAAAAATTACATTTTATATCCATGGGATGATCTACCTGACATACGTACATTATACAATTCACCAGCAGTAACGAGTTTAGAAAAGCGGTCGCGAATGGGACGTCTGGATAAATCCCTTGAATAATGGTGTGATTGCACTAAGCGCTGCTAGCGAACTCGAGCCGTGGCATCTTCCTATTAGAGCGTTTCTCAATAAAAATGCCACTACTTCTTTTATGTTATTTCTACTCAAAATCACGATGTCTTTCCATCCCAATAGGTGAAAAAAAGTGTCCCAAAATGTCCATACATTTTGAACTTTCCTATTGTATATTAAAATATAAATTGTAACACAATAGGAAAAATATCTTTGGGGCGGTTTTTTGTCCTACCAGGGTCGAAAGAGCTCCTGATTCTGTGTGGAAATAGTCAACATAAAATTCCTAGAAGTACAATTAATAATAGTGGCATTTTTTTGGGAAATGCTCATTAACTAACCGCTACACACTTATGACGTCAAATCCTAATCATAATATACTAACTATTAACTTATGCAATTCAGTGACTTCTCCCACTCGCACTGCGCAATGTAGAAAGAGTAGGGTATATTTTCGTCACATTTCCTCGGCTCGTGTTGTCACGGCGTTAGTTCCCTAGCTCTGATGTTTTATGATGGATGGAGTTAATGATTTGTATACATTTGTTTTAGATATACCTTTTCTACCCGAAGGAATTGTACCAGTACATAGGCTCCAAGGGAATCATCTCCCTTCAGCTGCTGGCCTACTGTTCCTCTTTCTGCAACCCCGTGACGTACTGCTTCATGAATCGTAGGTTTCGCCAAGCCTTCATCGGCTTCATCAAGAACTGCAAAATATTTAAGTAAGTATTTATTATAACTATTTCACATTCTGTTAAAATTTGGGTTTATTTTAGATGATTTTATTATTATTTCGAACCAGATCAAAGTCCTAGTTGCATGGTCAACTTAACGAAGTGCATTTCCCCTGACGGTGACAAGGAAATATACTTCGGGATCCTGTTAGTAGTAGGCCAGGTTTGAGAGAAGCCTGGCACCATCTTTTTAACAACACAGATGGTGTAGCCTATCTTTGATGGGCCTCTCACTAGTCTTAAGGTTGGCCACAGGCTGAAGCGAGAAGATCGCCATTTCCCATAAGTCGATCGCTAGGATTGTTATCCACTCGTTGAAGTTTTGCGTGTGCTTAAGGCTTGGTCTTTTATTGAATATATATTTATATGTTATAAAATAGGGCGTGCATTCCACAGATCCCTTAAGTCCAAGGACACGTTGTGAAATGTACATTACACAGGCTCTAGGTTGCATTCTCGGACTAGCCTTCCGAACGATTTACAGCTTAGGTCTCTAGCTTAGAACATCCACATCACATAACGTTAATAAAAGTAATTATGGGAGTTCTGCATAGAGTAGTTTAGGATTTAGTGGTAGGTAGGTTTAGGTATAGAGTCAAATACCGTAAAAAGGTATTAGGAATACTATTCTTAGGGATGGATAATTAGAATGAAGGTTTACAAATCAAATAGCATTTATTTGAAGGTTTAATTGCAATCAAGAGTAACTGATTTTGAATCAGTTATTGTATGTGGATCAGTGGTATTGGGTTCCGTATATTATTGACATGTGAAATATTAAAGGTGTAATAATTGTATTGCATATTGTCATCAAGGTATTATACTTCCAGTTATGATTAGGATATCAGAATTTTTTCAAAAATATGAAATAATTCTAGGCTAATGGCAAGCGGAGCAAGCAGTCCATTATGTATTATAAAGTAATATTAAGGTATCGAATTATCATGAGTGGAACATACTCATTAAGTATTTGGGGTAAACTTTAGGTTCAATATTTCATATTTAATGGACGGTATAGTATTACAAATATCTTCACTATAGCAGGTATATAGGAATCTAATGGATACATTAGTCTCTATGTAAAGGGTGGAATAATGCCTTAATACATAATTTTCCTTGAATGAAATAATATTCAATTGTTAGATCTGATGAGTTTGTTGAGTGCTTCTCATCAGAAATTAGGTACGACGCACAAGTAAATTCAAAATGTTAGGAATACCTATTGCCTATAAATAAAATATAATAAAATGGGTATTTAATTAGCTAGATGGCCAGACCCACATCCAGACGGAAATGGTAGCATAGTATGGATAAAAGAGAATCTTAATAATATAATAATAATAAACAATTATTAGGCCTTACACTGGTATATTTGGTCTGTTATCTAATTTGATGGTATGATTATAAATTGAGGCAATGTTCTGGTATATAAATAAACAAAGGCTTTGATTTAAGAAAATATTATATGTTAAGAAAATATTGATAAAGCTACCATTACGTTTACCGGCCACGGTAGGATCTGGTTGGGGTTTAGTAACCAAAATGTTTATTTATTACATAGTTATTTTCTTGAACTAGGATGCAGTAGGTGAAACGTAGGGTTGAGTAGGTAGGAAGGAGTCAAAGTCTAATTTGCTACACATAAAAGAATTTAGGTTGCTCGGAACATAACGTAGACATTAGACGATCTATTGGCCAAATCAAGTTAATTTTAATATCATTTATATATCTTTCGGTTAATATATGTTTTAGAAGCGCACGGGTGGTTTCATTTTAGGGACATGACGCTAGGTATGTTTAGTTACAAAAGAGAGTACTTCTATATAGTCTTATAGGAATTTCAAAACAAAAAAATACTTATAAAGTTGATTAAATTGCAAACTTAACTAGGAAATGATTTAGGAAAATAAAACAAAAAATACGCTAGATACAGAAAAAGCTATACTTATCCAGTAATATTTATGTTTATCTTAATCACAAGTAATAATTTCAAATTTTTCACTTGGATAACTTCGGAGATAAGGGGGGGAGGGGGGGGATGGTATTTTTTTTAAATCATAGATCGAAATTTTACCAACTGTAAAATCTTATCGATCTTCCTATGTAAACAATGAATATGGTGTGCCCCAAGGCAGTATTTTAGGACCTTTACTATTCTTGACATATATCAATGATTTACCGGATTATTTGCCTCACAAATGTATATTATTTGCAGATGACACGTCAATTATAATAAAACGTAAAGATTTAATGACATACAATGATGATATCAATTTGACATTAGCTAAAGCAATTAATTGGTTAGAAATTAACAATCTTAAGGTTTACATTAATAAAACAAACTATATTCAATTTCATACGGAACGCAATCATTCTCATAATTTAGATGTAAGCTTTAATAACGATCCTATAGAAGGAGTACAACACACAAAGTTCTTAGGAATAATTATAGACTGTCAGTGCAAGTGGAAAGAGCATGTGGATAAAGTTTGTTCTAAAGTAAATCGTTTTTCAACACAATTGCTCGTAACGTACCTCTTATTGTGTCGCTTTTAGGCTCATAATCCTGGATATTAAACACGCGAATTTTATAACATTACGACACTTGTGTGTTATGGTTATATCCCGAGTCACGTTAGCACCTTGCAGCAAGATGTATGCATGCACACGGTGCATTCTTAAATTAACTGGGTTGTACAGAATGTAGGTACAGCTTTTTTTTTAATTCTCGGCAAATGAATTCTTACTCGACTAAACAAATTATTATTTTTTGTTAGTTAATTGAATTCACTTTTGATAACATTTTAAATGAATTAATAATGATAACTTTAAAACGAAAATATTTATTTTATTTTGTATTGGGTGTTTAGAGCTTTCATCTAATGCTCGCGCACTGAGCAAACTTCACGAAAAAAACGGTTAAACATTGTTAATGCGTGTTTGGTTATTAACAAAAATGTTGACTCGTGGTGACTAGAAAAGTGATAAAAAGAATGGATGCCACTGGTTAATTTTGGCGATGTACAATATGTGAGTTAAAACCTGTTGCCATAAATAAGTAAAGAAAATAACTTAGCAGGCCTATAAAATTTTCATCTTATGAAAAGGACTTTTTCCTCGCAAAATGTGTTAAAAAACGTCGTATGAAACGCGTGAGCTTTGATAATTAAATCCTCGGCTCTCTTATCACGCTCACCTGCGGCTCGCGTGATAATTCCGCCTCTGATGTAATTATCAACATACCTCACTTGTATCACAATGTACTATTGTATTTGCTCTGACACGAAGAAGGCAGACAGTTTCTTTACAAGCTGCTTTAATGGCATATCATGGTTCATCATCATCATCATCATCATATCAGCCGAAAGACGTCCACTGCTGGACATAGGCCTCCGCCAAAGTGACCGGTCCTGCGCCACCCGCATCCAGCGGACTCCAGCAACCTTTACGTCATCAGTCCACCTTGTGGGGGGCCTACTCACGCCGCGCCTTCCGGTACGTGGTCGCCACTCGAGAACCTTTCCGCCCCAACGGCCATCGGTTCTACGTGCTATGTGCCGTGCTACGAGTTTAGCGATTCGAAAGGCTATATCGGTTACCTTGGTTCAGCTGCGGATAGCCTCATTTCTGATGCGATCATGCAGAGAAACTCCCAACATAGCCCTCTCCAAAGCCCTTTGGGTGACTTTGAGCCTTCTTATGAGGCCCATAGTAAGCGACCACGTTTCAGTGCCATATGTCATCACTGGCAACACACACTGGTCAAAGACTCTCGTCTTGAGACACTGCGGAATATTGGACGAAAAGATGTGCCGTTGCTTCCCGAACGCTGCCCAGCCGAGTCGGATTCGACGATTGACCTCTCTCTCGAAGTTGGACCTACCTAACTGGATAGTCTGTCCTACTTCGAGCGTATAAAGTGTCCGATTGTAATGGGAGTTGGTACTACATGGGCATTTGACATGATACTCGTCTTATCCATGTTCATTCTTAGACCAGCTCGCTCGAAAGGTTTACTGAGGTCATCGAGCATCAGCATATCATGGTTACGTTAGTTCTACTATAAGATAAAGGATAGTAATATGGGGTAACTGTATAATAATGGACCAACTTTTTATTGCACAGAAACGCTGCATCAGAGCTATTTTTAGAATCGGCCGTAGAGGATCATGTCGCTCTTACTTTACAGAAAATAACCTTATGGCAGTTCCTTGTATATATATATATATATATATATATATATATATATGTATATGTATATACTTGTGTATATATATACATATATCTCGGAGGTTTGCATGTTTTTCCATAAATATAAAAACCAATTCACGGAAACACAACAAATGTTCTCTCGTAAAGTAAGAGTTCAATATAAATTTAAATTCTTTAAACCAGCCGCAAAGCTAACTTTGACATCCAAAAACACTTATGCAATGTGTATTACAATTTATAATAAACTACCGGATGTATTCAAATTCAAAAAATATTTTAAAAAAATTATGACGAATTGGTTATGTCAGAAACGTTTTACAGATTTAAAGAGTTCTTAAATCATTGATAAATTCAACTGAAATTGATATTTGTACGCTAGTTTGTAGGCATAATGTGGAGATCAGTGATGTATGCTTTTAAGACCGTTTTGTAAACCCACTATTAACAAATAAAATATTAATTAATTCATTCATGCATGTTTTATGACACTTCTTTAGATTTGGGAATTAATTTAAATTTTCAAATGTAGGTAGCATGTGACCAGATTCATAAAATACAACGGGTCAGTTAGATGCACACGCGTGGTGATAATGATGTGTTGTACTCGTACCAATAAGATATAAAACCCTTTATTTACGAAACAAGAATGATTAGGTAGGTACATAAAAATATCTGCGACGCAGGCTTCGTAAATTGCGTACAAACAAACATCCCCCTAGGTAGGTACTTATTAACTAACAATGATAGAATCCGCAACAGGCTTCGTCAATAACACCATAAATAAAGTATAAGAAGATATGTCCACGCCATACATTAAAATGAATCCGCCTTATTTGCTGTGAGCACCAGGGGGCGTTAGTGAACTGGTATGTACATTTGCTCTCAGCAAAAGATGTCGTTTATATCAATATTGCCTTTTACGGATTATCGAATACACTAACGACATCTGTACCTACAACAGGTGATGTTGTAAAAAATCTGTTTTACGCAGTCAATAGATGTCACTTTGCAAGATAGGTTTACACAAAGTAAAATAATAGTATTTTTTTCTGTTTTGTTAGAGCACACGCGAGCAGTCAATAAAATGCTCAATTTTCGTACCTTTTCTTAGAACCTCCACCGTACCATCATGTACCATAAATAAAGTACCTATATAAGCAACCTTACATAAGACCGCAGCCAAAGTTCCACTACTTGCTACTAAGGTATGTGGTGTGTTCTTGGGGGTAAGCTTGCCAGGGCTCCCGAAGGGGGAGTTATGTGGATCCCCACTATCAACAAAACTCATCTTGTTTGATGATGTGCATTTGTACTATCAATCTCAAAGCTGTACCTTGATTCGTCTATTTGCTGCCATGCGATTTATTGTGCTAGTGGCTGTACGTGCTGTAGAAACTAGCTAACCTGTCTTTTTTTTTAATTTCTAAAAAGTTACAGAAAAAACTATATACTAAACCGAACCTGCTCACAAAATTTCACGAGAATCGGTTAAGAATGCGACCTGTAGAGGAGAACAGCCGGACAGCTGGACAGACACCGGACATACGAACGATTTTCGGCCCAAGCTGAAGCGTAGAACTTCGTTCGCTTCGCTCCCTCGATCGATAAAACCACAGCACATTGAATACTCAATTCAGTAAAGGATCGGAAGCGCGCTTTTGACTCCCCTGGATTTTTCAAGATTATTATTACCAGGAACAACTGTAGGAGGACGATTATAGAACAAACTTAAGGAACAATAGGAAGGTACCTTAATATACAAAATTTAAAAACTATTGAGGTTGAAAGCTTCAGTTATAAAAAAGGTGCGAACACCACCGGCAAGGCAGTAGTAAAAAAGCCTCCGATCGCATTTTGTTTGCCCTTGCGTGCATTACATGCGATCCGAGACATTCTTCTATTTACTGCCTGTGAGTAATGCAGATTTCCTTGAGAAAAGTAAGGTAAAAGGTAAGGGTTCAATAACACGTATTATATGTAAATTATTTCATTTACTTTGCAGTAAGTAGCCTAATTTTTTGCTGATTTTGTAGATTTCTTTTGTGAGATTTACAAATATTTTTTTTAGTAACAATATTTTTTTTTAAACATCTACGTGCTCTGAACAAATACAATTTGAATGTGTTTAAATAATCTGTCGGATGCGTTGCTCGACGCCGCCGCCCCCACGTCCACGCAAGAGGAGCTTTCTTCCAGATGTCTTTTTATTTGAGGAGCCTCAGTTGGACGTGATGTGATGAGGGCTGTGGCGATGCGGGTTGTGGTGCTGAAGTTGGCCACTCCTCAGGATCATTGTCAGGTTTTCTTACTTTGTCCGGTAGTTCGCACGTCAATGAATGTAATTTCAGTACCAGATCCTGAAATTAAAAAATAAATATTAAACTAAACAATATTATCCGAGCATACTTAAATTTTGTTAATCGTCCCCTTTACCCCTTCCGTTGAGTTGATAGAATTAGGACTCATACGATAGATCGATTAGGTAGTGTCTGTATACGTTTGTTAAGTCATTCATGTGTGGAGGAGACACATTTTTTTAAGTAATTTGAAATTCAAAGGTGTATGTGAAGTCCCCAACACGCACTGAGCCAGCGTGGGCACTACTGCCCGTTCCCTCTCATCCTTGAGAGGAGGGCTGTGCCCAGCAGTGGGACGTATATAAGCTGATTTATTGTTTATATTATTATTAAATTATACTGCTAATATTTTCAAATATGCTTGCCGCCGTATGCGAATAAAAACCGGCTATATGTGAAACCTAACTAACCTAACCTAACAATCCTAACATCTTATAAGCATTTTTTTTAGTTCTGCGTGTTTAGCTAAGAAATTCAATACATTACATACATAATTCATTACTTACTAACTGTAAAAAACGCTGTAATGGAATTAATAAAGCTTTTTTATTTTTATTTATTTTATTTATATGTGATATAAAAACCACGTGCTTTTATGATGCCAATAAGTAATCTAAAAATAAAGAATGATTTCTTCTAAGTACAATTTAGCTTGAAAGAAAGGAGTTGGATTTAGCCGGATCATAAATAAATATGTCCTCTATGGTCGGATTGACTCCCAGACGAAGCAAGCAATTTTATGATAATCTTTGAGTGCAGTATTACTTACTATAAAATATTCAATAATATCTCCTTTCAGTAAAATATCTTATCCACAATATTTAAGGTACTGTCCCTTCAAGTTGCATAGCGCTGGGACAGCCTGTATATATTTTCAAGTATAAGCTGCCTGGACCAACGACACCGACGGGAAGAAAGGGTGTGGTGCTTTTGTAACCCGACACCAAACGCAATATTTTCTTAAAGCTATCTCGTTTGACATGAACGGATACCAATGCCATCCTGTTTTCAATGATAAACATTTTTTTTGTACATTTCCCATGTGTGCCTTAAGGAGTCCCTTTTCAGAAAAATTGACATCATGTTTTTAAGAAAATACTATTTGAACAATAAAAAATCAAGACATACCTTGCATTGGGTGCTCTACAGACACAGAGCTAATAACATCAATTGATTTATCTTCACAGTGATAGTGTCTAGTAATAGCTGTCCCGGTCAACCTTCTCTGGTTATCATTGTGACTCATAGCAGGATTCAAAATGCACTTCACAAAGATAGCAGTACTTTAACTGACCAGGTGTCAAAGATGTGATTGATGTTGCCTGAAATTAAAAATAAATAAAATAAAATATATATTAAGGGGCAATCTTACACAAGTTGAACTAGTCCCATTGTAAGCTCAATAAGGCTTGTATTATGGGTACTAGACGACGATATATATAGTTCCAATAGGTATAAATACATAGAAAACATCCAAGACTCAGAAACAAATATTTGTGCCCATCACACAAAAAAAACCCTTACAGGGATTCGACCCCAGGACCGCTTGCTTCATAGGCAGGGTCATTACCAACTAGGCTAAAGCAGTCGTCATAAAACTAAATACTTAGATATTTTTAATTTCCATCAAGTACATTTGTTGTAAAAAAAACCTGCCAAGCCTTCCGGCCTGAAAAGTAGTGAAATCTCAAGCTAAACCAAGTACTTCAGCCATCATTTCCGGTTAGACATTTTCACGAATTGGCAATCACACTGCGAATAAGTAAATTCAAAAGATTCAAAATAAAATGCCAACAAGCAAACTCCTAACTAGTTTATCATTACCATTAGGTACAGTGCAAACATGAAATGAAGGATTAATATGGATACTAATCAGTTTGGAGCGAGATATAAACTTATTTTAACGTAAGTAACGCGATAAAAAACTGAAGTACAAAACGATGTTTTGAAACATTGATAAAAAGTCAAGTTGACTGACGCATGCTCGACGTCACCAAGTATGTATGTGCTTAGTTGTATAATTTTATTTATTGTAAATAAAATAGAGCTTACCTGAATTGTTAATCCAGATCCGTAGGCGATTTTTATCACTAACTGGAAAACGAAACAATGCGTGACAGTTTATGAATTGGCACCGATGTGCCATTTTGGTAAATGCAATAATATCAAATCAGTCCGGTAGAAGTCCAAGTGGTCGTATGTACATCACTGGCAAACAAATCCGTTTCTAAATCAAATCGTAGGTCCATTCAAATAAGCGGAGGTCAAATTTTAAAAGAATAACATTAACATTATGTTCGTGGTCTCTGAGTTTCAGTGTGGCCAGTTAAGTCTCTATCTTTCCATATACTTCTGACGTTTTGACTTTGCCCATGTAATTACACGTATATTTTCACTACGCTTCTATAAAAAAATATCATACCGCACGTTATCTTTATTTGTATTTTTAATTGAGACAATAAACTCGTACTAAATCAGTTTTTTCGCATTTTTACAAATGGACAAAGTTTATTATTTTTACCTACAATTTAAAGGAATAATTTTGTAGCAACATTTTCTCATTTCGTCTCTGTAATCTGAGGGGCTACCGCGAAACGAAAACGAACTTCGTTTGTGTATCTCCGTCTCTGTCGCACTTGCTAGTTCGAGCGATAGAGAGGGAGATACACGAACGAAGTTCGTTTTCGTTTCCCGGTAGCCCCTCTGTGTTTCGTCTGCACTGAGTCGTTTCGTTGTACGCAGTTCTCTTTACTATTATACAGTTTCAAAGACGAGTGCGAAGTGATAAGAAATAAATAATTATGCTCCATTATTTATTAATAATTTAAGAGATTGCAGTCACTTTATGTTTATTTAAATTTAATGTAAAATATTTGTAACACGCAGTGATTCATTTGTTGTAATATATAAGATGTCGAAATGGAACGTTATGCAGAGATGCTAAAAATAATAAAATAAATTGGAAATTAGTATACAGTTGGCGACGTTGCCAGATCGAACTACGGCGCTGCCAGCGCGAGCTGACAACGTCGCGCGTCGTAAGCACTTCGATAATTTTAGGTACTTATTGGCAATTTGAATCATAAATTGCTACATACTCAAATTTGAATGGCAGTAGGTACATATTATAGGTATTATTCTTTATTTATGGTACTAGATACCTATGTAAATAAAGAATATTCAAATAAGTTGTAAAATAAAAACAGTTTAACGTATAGGTCCCGAATAAATGTATGTTATATTTTTTACTTACTGTAGTATTCTGATGTTTTAGGGACTAGGTTACCTATTCTAATAATTATCTACTAAACTCATCAGTCTCATCACAATCCTCCTAGCGATATTCCCGGGTGTGCCCCTAAAGGAGCCAGGGGTCCGCTTTGACACCTAATCCCAAGATTTGGCATAGGCACTAGTTTTTACTTCATCTTATTTAAAAACTCTTCGTACGTTTTCGTTTTTCTTCCCGTGGGTGTCGTAAAAGTCGACTAAGGGAGCAGGGTTGAAGTGTGTTGTGGGCGATGGGCTAGCAACCTATCACTGCAATATCACATTTTGTCGATCTTTTTTATACCCACATTTATGCTAGAAGTGGCGCTGGAACAAGTTTCATGTGCTCTGCCTACCCCTTTTGGGAATAAAGGCGTGAATGTATGTATGTATGTACGTATGTATGTTTTCTTTTTGAAGTGAAAACTTCTTTAGCGGCGCTGAGAACTTTTTGGGATGGGTAAAAATTGTTAAACTCGCGACAGATATTTGTGACATCAGATGCGTAAGAGGCCACGTGACCGTAGGAGGATGGCGAGAGATTCGGGACGAGGCTGGGGGGCGGGGGGGAAAACGGGGGTTTGACTAAGGGCACATAGTTTTAATTTGTACTTAATTGTTAACAGTATAAGGTCGTAACACATTTTCCGTAAATGCAAATTCCATTTTGTTTTATCAAATTTTTATATATTGCTGTTAGCCGATTTGACTTCATTCAAAACTGAACGCTATTCGTAAGAATATAAAGCCGTTGAACACTTTGCAATTGCATATTCTGCAAATACATTTGTAATTTTGTCCGCGCGTCCTTTACCGCTTTGCTATTGAGCAAATTCGAATAGTTCGAATTTGGACGTTATTCCTAAAGTGATAAAGCTTTGAAAAATATTTGGCAATGGCAAAAACAAATTGGTATTTTATTTCTTCGTCTCCTTCATCAATTTTGCCGAGTTAAGTTGAACTATAGCGTACTACTAATAAGTTTGTTATTAGATATATTGGCACGCAGGGGAGAGAGGGGGGAGGAAGGGATTTTTTTTGCAAAATTAAAATTATTCAAGTTTTCACTTCTGCCGGCACTCCCGGAGTGCAAAAACCGATAGGTCTTTTTACAAGTTTTATAGTAACTTGACTTCTTTCGTATGTAAGTATAAAAGTATGTATGTAAGTAAGTTGTCCGTCAAATCTTGCAAGTTAAATTTGACCCACTTCCCGGTGACCGATTGAACTGAAATTTTGGGTATAACTATAGTTTGGATGACATTCAATATTATGGTACCATCGAGCTGATCTGATGATAGAGACAGAAGGTGGCCATAGGAACTCTGTGATAAAACCATATAACCCCATCGAGTTGGGGCTCGTTAGGATCGTCTCAATGAGCAGTTGATGATGGTATACAGAAAAGTACAGTCGGCAATAAAAGCTTGTACCAAAAATTAAATTTTTGACAGAAACTTATTTATATATTTTCGTAACAACAATGCTTAGGTTTAGTAAATATATCAGGTTTAAAACAGCACCATCTATGGGCACTTATCCTACTAGAATCCTGCGCATGTATACTTTGTCCACTTACAAGCTAAGCTGTAATAAAGGTCAAGCCGTTCACTAGATGGCGCACAAATAAAGGATGTTATAAATTATTTTGTATCGATTTACGATCTATTAAGGCGTGTGTCTGGTTGTTTTTTTTATTTTATTGATAAGTGAAAATGAATATGTATTAATGATAATATTTGAGATTTCGAATAACGTAAAATATTAATATCCGTCAGTGGTGCTCCAAGCGACATCTCTTAACGTTCTTCAGAAATATTCGACCGCAGTATGGGATAGTTACTCTATGTTATATTTACTTTATGATAACACGTTATAACCTAAACTAACAAAAAGCTAATTAATGTTGTAGGACCGCGGATAATCGGGTTGTAAAAGAAAGCGCACACTTGTTCAAGGTTAGGTACTCGTATGTAAATTCTAAAGTCATAAGTGGCATTTTTATTCGATGCATGCGAAGCGAATCTCCTTGCTACATGATTTCTTGAAATTACTTCCATTTCCCTTGGATTCTCTTAAAAGCAAAGAGTATAAGTCTTGAAAGTTATACTGGAAGATCGATAGTTGAAACCGCCTAGTTACTATAATGTTGTCAATCTAACGGATGTACTATTGACTTTTCAATTTTATGTCACCCACCGAAATATATCTAAGAAAGATACTTGGAATACAATACGAAATGTAAACAAGTCTCTGTCATTTTCCAGTTTTTTTTTTTTCATTTTTCACACAATTTCAGTTTCTCTAAGAGAAGATTCAAATTCTAAATGACACCAAAAATAATAAAAACGACCTGTCACAGTAAAGTGATCTCATTCAGATCTCATCCATCCATAGTCTACAACCTAATAACGCACACTACATTTAATGTAGTGGTGTGCGTTACTAGGAAGAATTACATGGACCTATGATACCTGAGGACAAGCTATGGTAATAAACGTGCGAGCGAGCTGGTAGCATACAAATCTTGATAAGTGTGACAGAAAGGAAAATATCATTAATTGTCCTTGTCATAGTTCCATATTTTTTTATTTGCCACAACTGATTTAGTATGAAGTTGTGGCACGTAAACCATTACCCGTCCAAATTAAGTAGGTTGTTTATGGCAAGCATCAGTCATTTTAAGACCAGGGGCCGTAGACAAGGTTACAATCGACAAGCGCTAACGCCAATAGAAAACTAATAAAATGAAGGGGAATTACAGATGCCGACGAAACACTTATCGTTAACATCTGTCATTCCCATACATTTGATTAGTTTTCTATTGGCGTTAGCGCTTGTCGATTGTAACCTTGTCTAGGCCCCCTGTTCTTAATTTAGCTGCATTTCCATTCCATTTCCATACCTCGCTATGGCAACACGTATAGCCTGTCCTGAGTATCATAGGTCCCTGGAAGAATTACGATGAGTCCTAGCGGATATTTTGTGTCGCGTACAGCCTTACATGATTGTCATTGGATTTGGAATCTTCCAGCTTAGACGGTAGAGTTGCTTTATGAATTCGGCCAACTCAAATAATCTCAAGTATATCGCACCGCTGCCACTACCGTCGCCGCTCAATGTGGTGGCCGAGCCATAATAAATCCGCGTGTACATGCTCATATTATTCATAGACATCTGTTGATGGCCCAGAAAATATAAACAATATATTATACATAATAGATGATAAAATTAACCTATAAAGTATTCCAGGAGCTGCTTCGCTAAGGAGTCAGAGTGCAAGCCGGCCACGCCTCCGCCTTCGAGCCAGGAAGTCACTGCTTGCGTCATAAGGGGCAGCCAGACTGGCCGTTCAGGTATGTATAACCTCATTTGTTTTAGGGGATGCGTTGCAAATTTATTATTTTTCTATTCCAAGGTTCCTTTACACAATGTGCCATTATGGCGCAGGACAGAGACCAGCGCCTGTATTTCTCCGTAGAACGCATAGTTGCGTCCTGTAGGTATGATGGACGATTGTGTAGTGGAGCCCGAAGATGTAAGACTCTATTTTGCCAGATCTCCTAACTGCTTCGCGCGGCTTAGCGCGACGTACTAGCTTAGCCTCATTTACGGCGTACTTAGTCCAGTGTCGTTTCTAGCAGTTGCTTCATCTTGACTCGTAACAGTCCACGAGTTTTTACAGATAAAAATCTGGTATGGGAAAGAGAAGCGACAGGGAAATTGGTAAATCAGACATTGCACTCGTCTGTTTTGATTGGTAAAGAGAATGGAAGGTGTTATAGTGTTCGCATGGGCTCACCCTTTGGACCTTCGGCCCTCAGGCTTGCGTAGAGAGCGCACTCAAATGTGACGCTCCGGGCTTTCTTCTCTGCGTAAAGCTCGGCCTTCGCCCTCGCGTGCCTCGTCGCTCACCGCTAACTTCTTGAAGGCCCGAAGGCCCAAAGCGTCTCTACAAAGCAGACCTCCTTACGCAAATCCGAGTGCCGAAGACCCAAAAGATACGCTCACTATCCCGAGTAACATAGCGAACCTGAGGGTCAAAAGCCAAGCTCCGTGTAGGGCAAAAGGACGTTTTTTAAGAGCTAGCTATGCAGGTCCGACGCCCGAAGGTTAGCCCACGTGGTCACTTATCCCCTAGTATCTTACAAGCGAAACCTGAGGGTTGATGGTTAGCGGCAAGGAACGCGAGGCCAAAAACTGAGCTCGCGGGGCACTTAGTTCACTTAACTCACTTATTGCCGAGTTTCTTACTCAAGTGCAAAAGGTCGACCTTCGCTTAGGATCGAGCGCTCTCTACGCGAGCCCGATGGCCAAAGGCGTAAAGGGCGTGCCCCTGTGGACACAGTGAGTGTTACAAACTAATACTTTCTAGGCAGATGTTTCGGAATGTTTTTTTATTTTACGCGCCAGTAAATTAAGGAAATTCGTCACTCAGGTGGGTAGGTATTCACACACTCGAGGTGTCATAGGTAGCGCGTATCCTACTAATATTATAAATGCGAATTTTAGTATGTTTGAATGTTATATGTTTCTAGATGTTATCTGTTTGTTACGGCTCAACTGATTTGGATGAAATTTTGCACGAAGATTAGTTAAGAATTGAATAAATAATAACTAAATAATAGTAGTTAACTGTAGCCTGGATTAAAATATAGGATGGTTTTTTTTTCCGGGTCCACGCAGACGAGATTTGCATGACTAGAATTCCTCCGGAAGCTGGTTCGAGGTTTTCTACACGGAAAAAGAAAAGGTTGTTCGTAATGCTCCGTTAACCTCTTTTCTTGGTCAGAGTATGACAGTTGTACTGGTTGCAGAGTTGGGCGGGCTGGACGGGGAGGAATGCGTTTAGCAGCGCCTCACTGGCCAATTCTTCAAGCGGCAATCACCCGGCGCTGCCTGCACCGGCCGTCACAAGGCCAATTACACAGGTATAACAACATCACACGTTTAGGTTTAAGATCGCCAGAGCTCCCAAGGATGTGGTGTTGGGACTGAAGTTCCCGCGTTCGACTCTAACCTCAACACAATGTTCAAGCTTCAACTTTGATCGGAAGTTTGTGTGATTAGTATGCTGATATTAATTACTCAAAAAATGTACGGAATGCAAAGAGTAAAGGCTGTTTTACTCTCCCGAACGTATATTTTTTGTTATGAAAGTTTTTGTATATTTAATTTATTAACGACACTTAATTAACTTACGAATAAGATTGTTTTGCTTTTATTTATATTTCTAAAATTTCATGAGATGTTATGCCGCGCCTTACGAATGACGAACAGTATATTTTTACATTTTATTTAACTTGCAATGTAAGTATACATACTTACATACTATGTTTGTTCGCGTGAAATCTTGCAACCCAATTTTAAAGCAGATGAATAAAAACTGCTAGGCTCAAGTGCGACTGGGCCGGCCTCTTCCGTCGCATACATCTACACTGGTGGGCTAAAGGTGGTTTTCCTCCGGCAAGGCGAGGCGGGCCGTAGATGGGCGAGAATTGAAATTCGTATGGGACTTACTACCTATTTGCACTGAGCGCGCGCGCGCGCGGTGGAAATAGGTAGTAAGTCCCATACTAATTTCAATTATCGCCCATCCACGCCCCGCCTCGCCTCGCCGGTGGAAAACCACCTTAATATGGCTACCAAAGGGACCACATGACGGGCGACGCAGACGGGGCCGACCTAGATGGAGATGGCGGGACGACCTGGATGTATTCTTCAGCAACTGGGCGGAAGAGGCACCTAGTAGGAACGCATGGAGACATATCATATCATGTTATTATTTCCAAACTGGATGATCACTTCCATAACAAACGAACTTAGAATGTTCAGTTAGGTTGTACTTGTACGAATGTACGTCAATAACCCTATCTTACTCTATGATTGTCCGTTGCAAACACATCGCAACATCACTTTGGCAGTGGAGCTTCTGTAGCTTTGGTGGTACATTTTTTTTTGTGGTAGGTATTGCTAAAAGTGTATTCTGCTTGGTGGCGCTACTATACAGTAGTTGTGGTCCCATTATATAAAATTTCTATTGGAGTTTAAATAGACACTTAAAACTTTTAATTACACACCTTTAGGCCGATAGTAAGGAAACTTGCATAAAGAAATAAATACTTGTTGTCCCATTTAAGAAATTACGGATTAGGAACTTAAGGCCGCCCTTGGGAGCAAACTGCTACAAAATAGCTGCTATTAGATGAAGCAAGTTCGTGCGACGTTAAAAGACTTTTTTACACGCCTGAAACATTAAGTAGGGTATAAAATACTACATTACGTACCTAAATAGGACGGTGAATTCGTGAATGCCCTAGATCGCATCGGTTCGGGCCATAAATATGCGATCTGGGGCTTTAAAAATTACCGCCCGTGGTGCGTACACAATTTTACGTCTTCTCCTGCATGTGAAATGAGATTTGCCGCTGCGCCCGTGGGCGGTAAATCTCACTTATCGCCCACAGTAACGTAAAGGTCTTTTACAGTACATATGGTGCTACTTTCCCGCACTAGTGCGGAAAAGAGCACTTTTCGTGCATATATCGAAACTTTAAAGAGCCATATGTACAGTAAAACGTTGTACGATACACGTGCGAATAGGTAATTCGCAACTCGTGTCGATTTAAAACACTCCCTTCGGTCGTGTTGTCTCGTTGCGAATTTCCTATTTTTGGCACTTGTATCGTAAATAACTATTAAATTTCATTTCAAAGGCTTCTGCGCTATGGTCACATTTAACCCAAACAAAAATCTAAAAACTTACTTCTGTTATTCCAAAATGAAATAAAGGTACGAAAAACTTTTAAGGGCGTGAGTTGGAAATTATCGCATTCTTTCAAACGCCGTTATGACCATTATGAAATAATAAGGACTGAGTTTTTCGATTTTTACATATATGATTCTTGACTACCTTATTAAATCGATAGAGGTACTTGATTGCGTAAAATTTCCTCGTAAAAAAATCCGATGCCATTTCTTTAACCTTTCCTTTTTTTAATTCACCCTGCTCAAACAATTAATTATTTTACGACACAAGTTCATAGAATGGTATCTTACCTTATCTAAAATCTCATTTCACAAATAAAAATATGAATAAAACAAATAAAAAAAATATCCTACTTAATATTATAAACGCGAAAGTTTAGATGTTTGAATGTTTGGATGTTTGTTACTCAATCACGCTTAAACGGCTTAACCGATTTGAATGAAATTTTGCACGAAGATAGTTTATAGCCTGGATTAAAATATAGGATAGTTTTTATCCCGGGTCCACGCGGACGAAGTCGCGGGCGGAAGCTAGTAAATAATAATAATACTTCACTAAGATAGATACTTTTCGAAAATTGACAAAAAACCATTCCCAGAGAGTGTAAGGCATGGGTGTCAATCACAAGGTTTTCGTGAACCGACTCGAATCAAGAAAAGTCCCCTTAAATTAAAAAAAATGACTCATCGCACACCGTGTCGAGTCGGTAATCAAATATCACAACAAAACGTTCGTATAATTGGTTTTGCAAAATACGAATGATTGCCTAAATAGCGTTCAACGAAGAATAGATCGTTTGCAGCAGACCGTTAAATTACAGATCCGTTCTATTCATACGTCGAGACGATGACAAATGATATCATGTTTTGTAATAAGAACGGGTCTCCGTGTCTCCGTGTCTCCGTGTCTGGAGGCAACTGCTCGTGCCAAATCGAGCAAAACAAACAAACAAGGGCAAAGCTGTTCTATTTTTTTCTTGAAACCATTCAGGACATTTTCGACTCTCCCGCAATTTAACTGTGGATAAAGCTGCAACCCAAAATGTTCAGTTACTCTTGGTCGTGAGAGATTACAGGGATAAATTCGCCTTTGTACCAACTTCCTATTTTGTCGGTATTTTTAAAACACATTTGAGTACATTTTGTGAGTACGTTGCGGTTATTTCTTTATCGATCATGAACTCCTCTTCGCGTTCCTGTACACCAATTACGATGATGTTTTTTTGATGTTCTGTGCATATCATGAAATAACTCCTCTGCGCTTGGCTGGGAAGTTTGAAAAGGCTTCTTATGTAGTTCGTCTATTTTATTTTCTAAATATATTATTTTCACAAGAAAGTTGGTCGTACTCCGAATGCTATTTTTTTTTTTTTTATCTGCATCATACCTTTAGGTACTGGATAAATGTCTTTTTACGAATTAGAAAATTGCTCAAACACTATCGGAATTTAAGTACCTAAATTAAATACTTCCTTCTTGCAGTTACAGTCCACGTCTGGTTGTTTACGTTTAACTTTGCGCTATGATGTGCTTTTCTAGCCTAGACAAATCCGGTTGTGAGCCGCTGTTTATTGGTGATATGGTTACCTTTATGCTAAGCCAAAATGTATGTGATCCAGTAGAAGAAAATTACAATAGGGATCGTTATCTATTTTGTCAGGCGCAAAGTTGCGATTGCTGCAGAGTCCGCGAGACAAGCCTCGTAAACGCCGTGCAAATCGCGTTTTCACGACAAGAACCTGTGATTTTTCAGTAATAATGTTTTGTTCCTGCATATTATTAAATTGACAACTTTACACGACACAGCACAGTCCGAATAATATAATATCCACTAAAAATGACACTTTGAACGTGGATATTTTATATTTTTACAGGAGCGAGTGATACTGTTTACTTTGCAGCGAGCGGTGGCGTATTATTCCAGTTCAGTTTGACCCGTTAAATGAATTTCCTGAATAGGGCAGTTGCGTCTTGTTAAAATTGATAACGTGGTGCTAAATGCATAGTAAACCATCAATTTATTGTAATAAAGATTGTAATAAAGTATACATTAATATATAACCATAAAAAGAATGTTTAGAAACTTTTTTTTATTGGCCAGGAGTAAATTTAATCCAAACCATAGAATCCTTACGCTTTTATAGAAAAAAAAATGTATGACAACTGTGGACGACAACTTTCGCGACCGAAACAGCAATTTGGTTAATTTTTCCATACAAAGTACAAATTGCAAAGTGTGACGTCATACTTTTCCGTCAATTAGTATGAAGCGTTTCGAATGCTTCCAGCGAGGTCCGTCTTTAACTATTTTTTTTGGGTATCCATGTTCTTTAATTGTAGTTGCTCCTATTCAAACATATGATCCTGCACAAACTGGCTCGAATGGCATCGTGAATAAATCTTGGGTCAAGCCTATTATTTCAAGGTCTTGCAAAACTAAGAATTAGAAATTCTACATTAACAAAACGTAATTTTTCCAGTCAAGAAGCCAATAGAATATTGCACTGGTCGTCGTGGGGCTGAAGGATGACTAAAATATATAGCTTTGCGTACAATGTACAGAGTGGAATAAAAATGTTTGCAGAGTAAGGTTGCAATTACCTTCTGTTGATGAATCTTTAGCGCAAATAGGTCACGCGTGATGTTATTCCAAGCTAGACACTAATAAGATCTACTTTCAAGTAACTACATTTGAAAGCAAAATCTATACTACTTACTACATTTTTGACACCTTTCGGTCGGTTTGAATTTAAGAGAATGCCCACAGGAATCGCGTGTGCCAGTGAAGTCTTTCGAAAAAAAATGCACAATATGATTGAAGGCATTGAAGGAGTCATTTGCTGTCAAGATGACATTTTGATAACTGGCAGAACCTTGAAATAACATGATCCTCGATGAAAACAAGTGCCTAGATCCGTCTAGGCACTTGTTTTCATCGAGGATCATGTTATTTCAAAATTTTCGAAATTGGCATTTATTTTTATTAAGTGTTATTACTTCATCGGACATCAGACAATCCGTTGTCTGATGTCCGATGAAGTAATAACACTTAATAAAAATAAATGCCAATTTCGAGTACAAAATGTACATTCTTAGGTAATCTGCTCACAAAAAATGAGATGAAACGTTGCCCAGATAAAGTGAATGTTATTCTGAATATGCCGAATCCAAAGGATGTTTGTTTCTACTGTACGTAGTCTTTAGGGGATGATTTATTCCCATCTCAAATTTCTTCCAAATTTGGCAACTATCACCAAACCACAACGTGACCTAAGGAAGGTCAAAGGTCGGAACAAGAATGATCATAGTATCATTATTACGGACGAACGACTGTGATCACTTTCTGAACCTTATTGCCACATCTTAAGCTTTGTTTGACCCGAAAAAGAAGATAAGGATATCTACAGATACTAATTTCTACGGTGGACTCATACAACAATACTAATCTGGGCAGATAATTTGGTAACCCCTAAGTTTTGCATCTCATGCCGTGACTCCAGCAGGAAAGAATTACCCATAAAATACATTACATGTAAAAAAGAGGCCAAGTCTCGAAACTCTTCGACCGTAAAAAGTTGTGAAATATTTCATAGAGCCAAGTCTCGGGCTAATCTTTATTTGCTTGCTAAATAAAATTTTGTGACTTGGCAATCACACAACTTTACTGCATTTATGGATTTCTGCATACCTAAAACTAAGTAGGTTTGAATGAGTGACAAAATTAAGAAACTGACTAGTTATCATTCTTTAACTACTAATTCAAATTGAATGAAATTTGAAATATATCGTGTTTATACAATGCATGCTTGGTTACTGAAAAATCAGGCTTCTAGTTTTATCCACAACAAAGTTATAGGGGGGTCGAAAATGGCCTGAACTGCTTCGAGAAAAGGATGGTACGGCCGTGCCGCTGTTTTGCTCGATTTGGCGGGGGCACTGTCGTGCCATCAGATGCCTCTAAATACTCAGTTGGATAAAGAAGCTCTAACATTGACGTGGGCTTCTGAAACATTTCTCAATATATAGGTACCCTACCCGGGTTTGAACAGCGGACGGATCATCAACTTTTGGTCAAGATTCATGACGACAAGCCCATTACCGATCTGAATGCACATGTGCAGAGGTTTCGTGTTTCATTAGCCCGTTTCACTTATAGAATTGTTCACGTTCCGGGGAAGTATTTACACTCCGCCGATCTACTTCCTTTCCTCGAGCACCATAATTTTTTCCCCATGATGTGGCCCCCTATGTGGCTGATGAAGCTGAAGAAGCAGAAGTCGTGATGGCGATTCAAACTCAAATAAAATCGCTCCCCATGTCAGACTGCCTGCTTGAAGAAGTTCGCAGAGGTCAGGAAGAACACATATTCTTCTAAACACATGTTTGCTATAATATAAAGGAATACATAACATACGGCTGGCCAGATAAGAGAATACTAGACTTCTTCTTCTTAATCTGCCATGCCCTACCGGGCGTCGGTGACCACCTTTGCAAAGTCTTCCCTATTCTTTGTCAGTCTTGCGAGCGTAGCCGCGTCCTTGATATTCGTCCATTTTCTGATGTTATCGAGCCAGTTCATCCTCTTTCTTCCCCTACCCCTTTTTCCCTCTATTTTTCCTTCAATTATGGTTTTTAGTAGGTCGTACTTTTTATGTCTATGTAGATGACCAAAATAGGCAATCTACGAATACTACAGTGACTTGCAATCATTTTACCCGTTTAGAGGAGAGTTCGGATTACAGGAAAATCTTCTCATGAGAGCTCTCAGATTAGACCAAATAAATAAATTGCAAAAAAAATCTGCAGCGATTGTACCAGGGCCACCTCGGAGTAAAGAAAGCCGACGCACCTGTGGATCGGTATAGTGGCCTGGTGAACCTCTTATAACATCAGTTTTTTATATTTTGCGTCATTTCGAAGGCATATTCTTTTTTAGATTTTGCCAAATTAAATATGAATTACGAAACATCTTGTAATTTTGATTTGAATGGTACACAAAGCGCCAATTAAAACTCTTCAGTTATATATAGCAATAAGATATGAAAATTATTCGCACCATCGAAATGACGCTCAAGACTATGACATGACGGCTGTATTAGAAAAGTGCGATTTGTTAAAGGGCCAAAATAGGCCCCCCTATAGGGCCCCCTTTAACAAATCATTTACAAATTCGATTTCTATGGGATATGAAACACCTCATTCGAACTTGATTTCGTCCGTTTCGTCCGGTTAAATTTTAATAGTTTAGTAGCAAAGAGCGACTAAAATTACTTGTGCCATCGAACTGACGCTCACGGCAGCGAATGACACTTGTATAGAAAAAATATGATTTTTTAATGGAATTCTATTTTTCTAAGTACTATTTACTCAAGAATCTAAAATATAACATAAACAGTAATAACTTCAATTTGACAAAATTTAATATTTAACAGTCATTTTCATGGCGTTTTCGTCATTTCAATGCAGAGAAATACAGCGAAATGACGCCAACAAACGTTTGTAGTGATTACGGCTAAACGATAGACGCTATTAATACATGATCTTAAGAACCCAACGAGCTATACAGCGTTGAAAAATAATTTCAAGTAATTACGTTCTACAATGCTTACAACGGAAATGACTTCTTAGAAAACGGAAATAACTTAAGAGTCTGCAGTAAGCTCGGCCGAATTTCACCTTCCCATACAAACGTAGTTACGCTCTCATTTTAAAACTACTTACGTGTTGGATTCAAAGAGAATATAACCACTACGTTTTAAAAGGCGGAACTTCATACATTGTTTTAAGATTCTCTTGTGTCTATACCAACGTAAAGAAAATATTGCCAATATATTATATTCTGTATTAGAGTAATTATTTGGTCCATGTATTCTGTGTTTTGTTAGGTTGGCTGCAATGGGACTTCGTCCACGTACATTTTTTCATTATAAGCGAGTTTCCAAAGGCTGGTTGGATTGTAACGAAACTTTTCACATACAACGATATGAGGTATATCTATGTCTATAATTAGTTTACATGGTTCCAGTTTATAAAACAAACGAAATACAGCAAAAACAAGTTTTGTATGAAAAACTTAAATTCGCTCTATTTTCTTTACTATTTATCTGAAGCTACATAAACTAATTACAGACATAGATATACCTCATGTCATTGTATATCCAAAGTTTCGTTACAATCCAACACGTAGTTTTAAAATGCGTACGTTTGTATGGAGAATCGAGCTTACTACGGACTCTTAAAAAACGCACAGCTGCACGTCCGTTCACTTCAATGTGTAAGTACAACTGATATACTTTCTCGTAACATTGCAAACATGGCTTCAGTGCCTTCGGTCAATCCGATATTTGCAGGTCGTATACTGGGTAAACGTGTGACAGAGACATTAATAAGTTATTATTCATACTACATAATTACGTTGTAATGCGTAATAAAATTATCGTTTTAATTATGTATAGTGCTTTTTTATGTATAAGTTGTTCAGAAGTGATGTTGTGCTTAATTGTTTGGAGGAAGTCCGCGAATGTGACATGCTGTCACATTCGCGGACTGACTGTTATACTATATACATTAAGGTATTTTTCTTCTAGGTTTTATTTGATCTGTTTAAAATTGACCCGTAACCCATCATTAATTGTGCTACTCCCGATGGTAATGACTTATGAAGAACTTGTTAGTCGCCAGAGTTCCTGGGGATGCGCTGTGTTGAGTTGTCTAATATCTATCGTAACATTTTAACAACGTTTGATGTTGTTGAGACAGATGTTACATGTTAGAAAAACATTGGCACGTCGGATCCGACTTTAGTGTCATTGACATTGTCAATACCTACCGCTTATATGATATTCTTGTAAATAATATTAAACTTTTTCTCACCAGGTAATAGAGACAGGAGAAGAGGACAGCCAATTTCTGTATCGCATCACGTGGGCTCGCAGCGGTCTGGCAAAGGGCAGTGCTCAATCACTACCACGCTATGAATGAATCGTCCATTTAAAACTAGTGACTAGACACTCAGTGTTAGTAAACGGACTCGTGTTAAGACGAACAGGGGAAACTATCACACGGACAATAGACAGGATAGAAGTGCTGTTATCGCAAATATAATTGGAAACGACTGTCAACATTAATTCGTTAGGAAGTATTTTAACTATATTACAAACAGTACACAATAGAAGAGTCTGGGTTTGCACGAACTGACTGATTGATTAGTCTCTGATACATCTAATTAATAGCGTCCGTGAATGCAATTGGTGAGCCTTCTTGAGGATTTTCGGTGTTTTTGAACGATGACTGCGACGCTACATACTCTTTAATAACATCGAAGCCATTAAAAAGTTTAACTGCTAACATTGCCAGCCTTTGTATAATTTTTGTGAAGTGAGTCTGGAAAAATATAAGTAATAGAAACGTCCAAGTTTTTTGTAAATATACTTATTTAAAAACCGGCCAAGTGCATGTCGGGCCACGCGCAGTGTAGGGTTCCGTAGTTGACTGTCTGTCTTAGTTACATCGACGTGCGGTGCGGTTGCGTCGGCCGAATTTGTACGAAAATACTCGAAGACATGACTCGAACAAAAATTAGGGCTTTAAAGCCCAATATCTCGCGAACGAATCACTGAGTTGAAAAATGGTTTTAAGAAACTCATAATATTGATGAACAAGCTATCCAACGATACCCCACACCATGGGTTTAACGAGGAAAAAAGTACATCTCCAGAAAAAAGTACTTTAGGTGTAGGGGAGTGGGGAGTAGAATTGATGATGATGACTTATGGAATTCCTCAATTGTTTACTTAAAACTATAAAAGTATCCCGTTGAAATAGCTACTAATGAAGTGCCAAGGGCGATCCTTGAGGAATCGACGGAAGTCCTCAAATATTATCGGCCCACATAATCAACGCATTTGCTCTCGGAAATCAGTTCGTGTGGTAAATTGGAAAATAAATGATGGAAATCTGGAAATGTTCACTTGGCTTGTCGGAGTACTAAATTGAAGTCGGTTAAAACTTTGTTTTTGAAGTAAATTATACTACTTATATAACATACTAAATTCGTCATATGCATTTATATTTTAGGACTTGCCTCATCATCGGATCGTCACCAAATTCACTTGATACAATATTATCGTAATAGTACCTAGTTTATGCAACTGTTACACGACACCATCGGTCTTTGTTTTAAATCCTAATTATCCTAATTACCTACTTTATCAACACACATACTATAAACTTTATTAAACTATTTAAATTATGAAACTCTAGTTTAATAACCTCTCCTCTCCTCACTACTTAAGTCGCCAGTTCCACTTCACCAAATTTGTGATTTCCGAGGGGTACATATAGAGCTACTTATAATAGAAAATATTGACATCATTACACGCGTGCCTAATATAATTGAGAACTTCACACAATTCCTCATGGATCCCATCATCCAACTGGATTTTTGAAAACAATGGGATCAATCTGGAAGCATATAGTTTCAAATAGGTAAATAAAAAATGTCTTATTATATGTTGTTATCTCACCCAACACCAACCCTAACACAAAATGCTTAAGATTTTTAAAATAATTAAACTTTCATTTCACATGCTCTAAAAGTTCGTCTCTATACTGTGCGCAGGCGACGTAAAGCTTTATATGCTCTAGTGACTAAAGTAAAATGTTCGTCGAAGACCAAAGCAATCGGTCCAACAACCACACGAGCAACTTTTAACTTCATAGAATAAACTCTTTATTTTTATTTTATTATGTTTCGTTAGTATTCTAAGACCAAGGCAAGGATACCAACAGCAACAATAAAACTTTATGAAAAAAACTTATAGCCGCAGTCTGACCTCCTAGAGGCGGTGTTCTTGTTATAACTTCCCTTTTCATACTTTCATTTTTAGTTATAGCCTAATTTGTTTTTTTTTATATTTATAACTGAGCAGTATGTAACGACCTAAGTCAGGCGTCACGTACCTACTGAAAAAAAAAGATTTTCATTTCATTTCCTCGCAATCGAAGTGAAAAATAAAGTGTACAATACGTCCATAAAACCCATTTTACGTTCGATTTTATATCGTAAACGTCTCGCGTAAAATGGTGCGTTTTATTATACACTTGTTGTAAAATCTACTATTATTTATTTTTTACCCCAGTAGTGATTCGATTTTCTTGTAATTTGGATATAATGTGTACATAATTAAGGGTACCTTTAAAACAAAAATACCTTTCAATCTCTTTCCTGAAATTTCAATTGAAAAAAATACTTGCAAGGTGGCGACACCTACAAATTTAGTTATTTTATGTACCTACCATTTAATATTATACAAATAATTTATATTATGTTATCTTATAATACATTTTTTTACGTTACAATTACTGAGATCAGCATTTTGAAAAAAATAAACGATACTGCACACCTGGTATGAAAATAAAGCTCGGTAAATTTTCATGAAAAAATCTATTTTGCGTATTTAAGTGTATATTTAAAAGTAGTAAAGGGGCAAACACTTTCTGTTTTTGAGAAAATATATATTTTATAAAAAAATAACACAGTGGTTTAGCCACCTTTTTGTTATCAGCCTGTTGAAAATTCAAGCAGTGGTTGTTTTACAAGTCTTACACAAATGTATTTTTAGCAAAAAATCCAGATTAACGGTATTTTTTTACGAAAATCTGGTCCGAGAATGTATTGTTTTCTTTTTTTTTACTATCAATTTCACTGTTTAAAAATATTTGAGATTCAATAAATCATGTTCTATTGTAGCTTTTATAAAAATCTAATTTTATGTTTTCGTGTTTTCACTTGTGTTAGACTCATGAGCAGTGATCGGATCTAGGATGCAATTTGGGGTGAACGACTTCAAACGTTTTGCTTATCGTGGATGTCTCGGATTTCCCGGGATTTTGGGAAATGGGCTATTGTAGATAATAAGTTTTTCGAGGGTTAAACAAAATAAACAAAATGAAAATATTCGCTATCTATAAGAAGGCCATTTATTTTAAATGTACTTTAAAAAAACATTTTATAACTCTTATCAACAGAAATGTATTATATAAATAAACGAGTTACTACTTTCTAAAACAAAATTAAAACAAACTCATCTTTCACATGCCACTGTCAGAACTGGACCAAACTGAAATGATCACCCAGTCGAAAGTTCTGAGGTAACGATAACAAAGACAAGATTAACAAAATAGTGATACTAATAACGAATAACAATTATTACTTTTACTTGTATACCCTGGTAAACATATAAAAATACATAAAAGATAAGACATACAAGTTACGTTCAGTTCTTCTATGCAGTGGGTACTGTAAACATTTTTGTTGTTATTACATTTTCTGTTAATTTTATACTGTAAACTACTTAAAATCACCAAGTCGAGCAAAACAGCGAGCGGCACGGCCGTACCATCCTTTTCTCGAAGCAGTTCAGGCCATTTTCGACCCCCCTATAACTTCGTTGTGGATAAAACTAGAAGCCTGAATTTTAAGTAACCAAGCACGCATTGTATAACCACAATATATTTCAAATTTCATCTGATTTGAACCAGTCGTTTAAAAATGATAACTAGTCAAAGTTTCTTAATTTTGTCACTCACTGACTCACCGATCATCAAAAGTCTAAGTCACTTATAGCAGATATAGAAGCTTCAAATTTAGAAAACGATTAATGTTTAGTGTATAAATAAATCAAGACAAAAAAAAATGCAATTTCACTCCAGTTTTCTAGATACACCAACTGCGTAAATAATCACATATAAACATATAGGATTACAAAGTTATATTTGCAGTGAATGGGACAAAAAATTAAAAATTAAGAATGGGATATTGATAACACAATAACCTACCAAAAGAAGTGAGATCCCATAAAAAACATTCCATGTAAAAAAGAGGCCAAGTCTCGAAACTCTTCCACCGTAAAAAGTTGTGAGATATTTCGTCCGTGTTAAAACCATTTTGAAATGTACGATAGTATTTATGTACTCATCATATTTTAATTAAACCAGTTACCTAATTAAATTTTAACCACTTACCAAAGAGAGATATTTTTTTGAAACGCAATCTTAATTATATACGTAATATGTATATCAAATTACAAGAAAATCGGATCACTACTTAAATCATTTTCCTTTTTTTTAATTAAGTATTTCAAAAACCACAAGCATTTTAGGGTGAGTATTTGGTGAGATTACAAAATATATTAAGAGAAACATTCCAGCAAAAAAAACATTTTCTCGTCAATGGCAGTTACGCCATGCTTATACCCTTTGAGCACACAGTCATGGATCTCGGAAGCAATCGGCCCTGTATCGAAAAAGTTCAAAACGGCAACAATTCTTTTAATTCCTGGAACAGACACGTTCTGGGAGACACTTGGATATACATATATGTCCCGGCTCAGCATTGTACGATAGGGTACTAGGAAATCTTAGAGTAAGAGATTTGTAAGATGTTGGTTGTAACTGTTTTAAGGTAAGGATTAATAAGTCTGATCGTTATTTTATTATGATGAAACTGTTCGGAATGACTTGTGAAAGAAAAAATATATGTTGTCAAAATGTTTTCTTGGTATTATTAAGCGTTATGTATGAAGTTGCGCATTTTTGTGTACAAATTGTTATTATAATTGTTGATGTTTAAACCTACACGTGCTTGTACCTACTGCTTCTATATAGTGTGAAATATAATTACGTGTAACTATACCAAATGAATGTTTTCGAATAATTTTGAATTGACACAATAACTGTAATGTTCTCCAACTTTTGTGAATAACAATAACCTTGATATACCTACTTGCATTATGAAAAATAAAACAACAACAAAAATAGGTATCAATAGTTCTGTACTGCCTAGTTTTTATATAAATAGTTATTACGGCCTATAAATGATTGTCCCTCATTTACAAACACAATCGTAGTGCATAAGAATAAACTTGGTGTACTTATCTTGGTGTAAGTATTCAAATAATAAACTAAACATTTTAAAAAGTTACCCACATAACATGTCCAATGAATAAGTAGTTTAATTTAATCGTTTAGAATGTACCCAGCGAGTGACAAAAGCATAGAAAGCGAGCTCCTTAACTACTCGAAATCGTGGCTAAAACCCGGAACGTGCATTGTCAACTACGCATCCAATCAGGGATGTTGCAAACATGCGTATTTATGTTTTTGAGTATTTTCCTCAAGATCCGCATCCGCATCCGCGGATGTCTAAAAAATCGCATCCGCGGCATCCCTGCATCCAATCACAGTTACCGAAAATATCAACCTATTTTCACACATATTTTTTTCAAACATAACACAAAAGGATGCAATTGGTCAATCTGCGAATGCATTCCTGTCATTAGATGTCGTGCATCACGTCGGACGACAGCCAATAAAAACGGATGACTGTTTAATGGTAACATGCAACAAAAAGCAATTTAGTTGTCATGATAATTATTTTAAGAAAAGAACGAAGTTATTTTTTTTTGTGGCCAAAAATGCTTTCGTACTTCTGGCTGTTCTTCTCTACAAGACGCATTTCTTAACCGATTCTTGTGAAATTTTGTGAGCAGGTACGATACGAGTATCATATGGTATTTTTACAAGCTTTATATTAACTTGTTAGTATTAGCTGATATATTGCCTTGTTAGTATGGAACAAATCTTGCAACTTAAATTTGACCCACTTCCCGGTGACCGATTGAGCTGAAATTTTGGGTATAAGTATAGTTTGGATAACAATTCAATAAATTGGTACTATCGAGCTGATCTGATGATGGAGACAGAAGGTGGCCATAGGAACTCCGTAATAAAACCACATAACCCCATCGAGTTTCGGCTCGTTAGAACCGTCTCAATGAGCAGTTGATGACGGTATACAGAAAAGTACAGCTTGTACCCAAAAATGCAATTTTTTACAGAAACTTATTTGTTGATTTTTTTCTTAGAAAAGTTAACAAATTTTGTTATCAAAAGGAAACTGACTCGCGAGTTTTATAATATAGTTTTATATATTTGTATTCACGTTCTCGAAAACGGTTCTAAAGATTTCGATGAGATTAGGAATTCACCGTGACTGCGGTCGCCCCCGTAAACAGCTTATGTAGTTTACGGGGGCGAAAAATCCATCGAGGTTTGATGTCTGGGAAAATCGTTTTCTCCGTATTATCTCTATTTTCACCCGAGCAAAGCTCCCAATAAGGTCTAGTTTTCCCTCTGGGTTGGAAGGTCAGATGGCAGTCACTTTTGTACAACTAGTGCCTATGCCAAATCTTGGAATTAGGTGTCGAAGCGGACCGCTCCTTTATGCCACAACCGGGAATAACGCTAGGAGAATGGTGGCAGCTAGGTCGCCCAGTTACTTTGTATAAATATCTGTGTAATCACGTTTTTCGAAAACGGCTCTAGAGATTTCGATAAAATGGAGGGATTAGAATACAGGTACTTCGGGCGACCGAGCAGAACTCGGTCACCTAGGTCATCAATAAATACAAAATCATTAATTCCTTGCTTAACTTATTGAGAAACGTAATTATGTCTGTTGCATGTTGGCATGAGACCATCCCTATACAAAATTTGATCCTACTTGATCCTAACGACAAAATCAACATAATATATTTATTGCTTTAGTTACTCGCGAAAGTGATTCCATCTTTTAACTGTGCTTGTCCGAGCTACTTAGGTACACATTTTTCTGCATACTTACGCTCCGAATCCTCTTGAGGAATAGGTACTAAACATTATTTGTGGCAGCTGGTTCGCTTATCATCCCCTATGATGCCCTGGGCTTAGCTAGGCATATTTTTCTTGTTTTTATGCAACACTTCACTAACACTGCCATTTCCGAACTAACCGGCTGCCGGGCATCGTTTTGACACCCCGCCTACAAGGACTCCTTTTCTGTGGGGCCATTTTGCGGCGCTAATTACGCTTCTATGTTTTTCGTTCGCTGAATGTAACCTGCTCATTGTGAGAAATGTGTGTGAAATAATCGCGAACTAAAAACGGTCACAATCTGAACATAGCATCCATTCTGTCTAGTGTATTGTCGATTCAAAGGTACGTTGATTTGTACTTATTGTGTTGGTCACTGGAGGACACAAATAAATTTGATGTAAGTGGTACACCGTATTTAACGCTAAAGTATTTGTATTTTTTAGAGTATCATAATATTCATGGAACTCTATAATAATTACTTAATAATATAGAAACTATCGTTACTAAATAAATGTTTTCGTGTAGGTAATTTTGAATTGACTCAATAAATGTAAATTGTCCAACTTTTGTGAGCAACAATAACCTACTTGCATTATGAAATATAAAACAACGACAAAAATGTATAGATATCAATACTTCTGTACTACCTACTCTACCTACCTAGTGTTTATATAAATAGTTTATATATTCTATAAATTGTCCCCAATTTACAAACACAATTGTAGTGCATAACAATAAAATTGATGTACTTGGTGAATGAAAATATTGAATATAATAAACTAAACATTTTAAAAAGTTCAACGCCCACATAACCTATGGACAATGGATGTTTACAAGTATTTTTAAATTAATCGTTAAGAATGTACCGTACTCTTTATCAGAAAACTGTATGAAATAGTTACCTCGAAAAATGTAGACCCGAATATCAAAATTTCGAAAACGAATTGAATTTTTAGTTTCCCATGTTTTAGTTCATTAAGGGCCGATTTTTAAATCTCTAGATAAAAATTATCCGTCAGTTAAAATTATCACCATCTTTTCTTAGGTCATATGAAAGAAAAGGACAGACCTAACATTTATCTGACAGATAATTTTATCTAGGAATTGAAAAATCGGTCCTCAATATAATATAAGTAAGTATATATAATTAGCCAAATATGATTTTCTCCAATATGCTCGGAAATGTTCGCCTCACTGTAGCAAAAATTGTACGTGAAGTTACTTAGGTTGTAATTTATTTTTATGTATGCCTAAGCTTTTAGCAAACATAAACGGGTGCAATTTGTCACACCAACTCGTAATAGTTGCAAAGAGTCAACCATTTTAGGTGAGGTAGCGCACAGCGAAATGTCATCCCGCTCGAATTTGGAGCTGGGGAAGTACTCGTACCTTCGCCTTGCAAAAGACCACAGCCAGAATAACACTACTACTTGCTCTGTAGTAAGTAGTGTTGTGTTCCTGGTGGTGACCAAGGTGGCCAGAGCTCCCGAGGATGCGATGTGTTGAGAGCGAGGGAATTTTCCTTCAGCTGTCAACACGGCGAATCCTCAAACATATCTAGGGTCGGCAACGCCAATGTTACTCCTTTGGAGTTGCATGCGTCTATAGGCTGCAGTGTCCGCTTACCATCAGGCGGGCCGTACGATTGTTTGCCACCGTCGTTGTATTTAATAAAAAAACCCGGCCAAGTGCGAGCCAGACTCGCGAACGAAGAGTTCCGTACGATTATCTATAAAAATAAGCTGATTTGATTTTTGTCAAATACCGTATTAAGTGCGACTCACACTTGACTGCACATTTCTAATAGGTTTTCCTGTCATCTGTAGGTAAAGAACTATTTTGTGTATTTTTTTCAAAATTGTATACTCAGTAGTTTCGGAGATGAAGGGGGGGAATGGTCATTTCTTGGTTATTTTCTTAAATAATGTCTAAACTAATTATTTTGAAATTACAAAAAAAAAATTTTGATGCACACAATGAGCTCTTTCATTTGATATGTAACACGAATGCAAAACTTTATTTTTTATTTTCTCATTTCCCCGCCAAAAGTGGCCCCCATGTTTAAAATTCATTTGTTTGCGTTACATGTTCCTCTTTGGGTCACAAATTTACATGTGTGTACCAAATTTCAACGTAATTGGTTCAGTAGTTTCGGAGAAAATAGGCTGTGAAGGACGGACAGACAGACGCACGAGTGATCCTATAAGGGTTCCGGTTTTTCCTTTTGAGGTACGGAACCCAAAAAACCATACATTACTAACCAGTCTTACTATAGCACGTTGTTGTGACATATTGCTAGGCATTTAAACGTACGAGCATTTGGCTACATGTAGTAATGTGTCTTAGTCAAAACATATGGTTAAAAGGTAAAAAAGTACAGTAACGGAATTTAATACACTTTCCTGGCCGCTAAAACCGCACAGTAAAGCCTGTCACAGACTGGAGCGGACTGGCCGCGGCGGTCCATAATAAACTTGTCATTAGCTGTCAACTTTTGACCGCCACCGTAGGCCGCGCCAGTGCATTGCAGGCATAATGACTTAGTTAATTTATACGCTTACTGACTCTGACAAAGGCCCTCGAGGCTGCCATTTCTCTTTTATAATAATAATAATAAATACTTCGCGATTGTAAAATAATATTTTAATACTAGCTTCTGCCCGTGACTCCGTCCGCGTGGAACTCGTTTTTATCGCAGTTCCATACAAACTTTCATCCCCCATTTCACCCCCTTAGGGGCTGATTTCCGGGATAAAAACTATCCATTGTCCTTCCCCGGGATTCAAACTATCTTCATACCAAATTTCATCTCGATCAGTTTAGCGGTTTAAGCGTGAAGAGGTAACAGACAGACAGACAGACAGACAGACAGACACACTTTCGCATTTATAATATTAGTATGGATGGATATAGCAATACAAAAATACTAAAAATTACTTACAAATGGAATGTTATACCATCTTTTTCTAAGCTTGAAGTGGTTGAACGTTTATTACACGTGCTTACGTGTTTTCTCTTGCGAGGCGATTGTGTGAATGACCATTAATCGATTGTGAAACTGTCTTTGTATGATTTCTTGATGTATGATCAATAGAGGGGTAAGTTACTGAAAGGCTACTCCAGGTATGTATGCTCTAAGGCTAAAAGTTTTCCCGAGTTTTTCTTTATTTAATTGTCATAGACAAAACGCTTACTTTTGTAAGCGATCGAAGTGGCGTGTTTAAAAATGTATCAAATAGTTTTAAATAAAGAGATATAAATATTTTTGAAATAAAATTCAAAACGAACTAGCGTTTGGATTTTAATCCCTTTTAATCTTTAATCATTTTAATTACATAAAACATTTACAGGAATTTAATTTTTTTGCTTGCCAATTGACACGGGCACCACGAGTCATGCCGTAAACCTACTTTACTAAGTTGGGTTGGAACTTTTTATTGACATACTCGCTGCTGCGTTATTGAGGAAAACGACTCGTTGAAAATAATACGAATAAGAACTGCACTGCATGGCTGCGTGTTTGCAAACGGCGTCTAGACTTCAAAGTGGCAGTCATTAATTATACCTGTTTATGTAGGGTGACAACACATACGATGCTTACTAGTCACTCCTACGTAGAGCGTTTGTCTAACACTGACAAGTACGTGTGAGCGGGACGGATGCTTAATGACGGGCCACTTTTTGCTAGGGTAGCATCACCTATAACTTTTTTTTTCAGTACGTCGTATCGATTACGGCAAATGATGTGTATTGTTTTTTTTTTTACAAATAATAATAATAAATGTTCGTTTCGCAGGTAAATGTACGTGATCAGGTATTGTACATTCGATTAGTACCTACCTAAGTAAATAATCACCAGGACCCGATTTGTCATTAAATTTTCCGTAGATCTATTGCTCTCTCTGCCTTATGTCACATGTCAAGGGCGTGTCTGCGCAGTGACTATGTGTGTCTCGCCACAGTATAGAATAATAATACAGTAGGTAATCTGAGTCCGTTTAGGAGCGTTCGTTACCTACTTTCGCTCGATGCGCAGGGCTGTGTCAAGTTTGTGGCTTGGCATACCTATAATACTAATTTTGCTTTTAAGTATGCAAAGTATTTCTGTTACAGTTTAATACACAATAATGTATACACAACTTAATAATATTATAGAGAGTTGGGTATGTGTTTTTAGTTTCCCACTTCATGGAATATTTTAATACCACTATACTATGCCTAAAATATTTCCTAGTAAGTATAATAGTTGCTAAACTGCACTAGGTGGGTAGGTGCTTAGCTACAAGCCTATTCGGCTCCTTTTGATATCGTGGCACTGGCGGCTCGCTGTCTTCATACCTACGAGGCGGCTTCCTTTGACGTAGCGAGTGAGAACGAGCGAACACCGTAACGGCGCGGCCCCGATTGAAGCATTCTCCATCATTCCCGAAGGCTATGTACCGAACACGCGCGCATGTGTGCAGCCGTGCGATGTACCTTTGTTCGAAGTTTATCTACTGTTCCTATACTGTGGTCTCGCTTTATCTTTGAGAAGGCCGGCGTGACGTCATTTGACACCGCGCTAGGCTTGCCTGCTCAAATGTTAACAATAACTAGTGTTTCCCGCGGTTTTGTTCGCATTTAAGTATTTTAGTTATTGGGTACTACTTTGAAAAACTAAATGACAGTGTAAGTAAGTAAGTAAGTAAGTTTATTTGCATAAAATAGTGTATAACAAGATGTCAGGTTAGGTATACAATTAGATCCAACTAGTGTGCGAGTTATGTACATTATGTACTCTCATTAAGTAAGCCTGCATATATTTGCACACTTTTAATTATAAGTATAACACACATTTAACACAAAATTTAAACTCATGCTAATCTAAAACAAATAACATTAATATACCTAATTATTACAATAATTACCAATGTTTTATTCAATTGCGAGCAAAGCTACGCACTAAGTTGGAACCTTTTTTCTTGCTGCAATGCACACAGTTTGTTTTTGTACCTACATAAAAACTGATTGTTTTATGTTTTTTTAATGTTCTTTTATTTTTGTGATGTTTTGGATCTTTCTTTTTTTGTAACTTGTGTGTATGTAGTAAACAAATAAATGATTTATTTATCTATCTAAATTAATTTATTTTTCAATACTTACAACGTATTTTTGCTTCTTGACGTATTTGTTCGTAGCGGTTGCTAAGCAATACAGAAACTTCATAACGCGGCGGGATGACGTCCGCGGGCTTCGTGCAGGTAGCCTGCTTGTCAACATTGACGAAATTGTATTAATTTTATTACAAGTATTACACGTTTGTATAATTCAAGCTCTAGATTCAAATTGTTAATTTAAATTAATTAATTCCCTTAATTTAATCACGGGTAGTATGTCAATTTAATGGTAATACATTGGAAGATGTTTTGGTCTTGAATTATTAATCGAAGTAGGTATAAGTTGAAAATAATGGTGTCAGCTGAACCGGTTGAGAACTGAGTCCTCTCTGTTGTACTTGCTGATTCGAGCCACAGACAGGGAGAGACTCTCTGGTTACGGACACTCCCTTGCATTCCTACTCAAATGCGGTGACCTCTGCCCTGTACGTACGTAAGAGTTGCATGCATCTTTCAAGGATCACCCTAGTTATTTTACTATTCATTGTGACACTACAGCGAGACATACAATACAGCCTCCATGCCATACAGCCATTTATAAAGAGAATTGTTACAACATGTGCAAACTTCTCTATAACACCTTGCCTGAATATATATAGGTAGAATTAGAAAATAAAGTATTGTTCAAAAGTAAATTGACAAAATGGCTGCAGGGGAAATGTTTTATAGCGTAAACGAATTTTTGACTTAAGTAGGTAATAATTTATTTTTTGTGATGTTATTTGATTATGTTGTTTGACTGAATTTATTGTATAATATTAAATATGAACAATTATAGACTTATGACATTATAATAATTTGCACACCCTGCATGCAGGTTGAGTATGCCCGTACAATTTGAGCCTTAGGCACTTGTCCCACCGCCGGCGAGTAAGCGAGTGTTACTACGTGCTACTCGCTCAAGCGAATAAAAGCGAGTAAGAATTACTATGAGAGATTATGTTATGCTTTCTTACCATATTCTGGCAAATAAAGATATTTTGATTTTGATTTGATTTGGATAAAGAGTCTTCGAAGTGCGATTGTAGCGCCGCGGTGCATGACTTATCTGTGTCGCGGCGAGATGGACTATCCGTCTCACTCTAATTAGAAACACAGCTCGCGCGCCGTCCTGTGATAACCGTCCTGACCCCGTATCATGGTCGGCCTTATCACGCGATAAGTGACAAGATAGAGCATCCGTCTCGTTCTATTGAACGGTGTCAGCCAGTGGCGGACGCTCTATCTTGTCACTAATTGTGTGATAAGGCCGCGTCCATGCTACGGGGTCGACTCTACAAATACGACGGTAAACTAAACTATGGAAAATATGACGAATAAAAAAATACATTTAAGCCTACAAAACCAAAATTTTTAAACTATAGTGTACACGCGCGTAAATAAATGAACAGGAAATTTTCAGGTGACAAAGTTATCAATTTTACAATTGGCAATTCAACATCTTTATTGGCTGTCGAAATAGCGATAGATATTTTGATATATATGTATGGATACCTTTGGGTTACACGCACTCGACCGCTTCAGGCCAACTTTCGTAAATTCACCTCTTCCAAGCAGGACCGGCGCCAATGAAATCATAAATTTTATACAGGTTAAGAGACATGAGGGATGAAAGGATTCGAACCCGCAACGTTTCTGCAGACATGACTGATTGCTTTTATCTATCTGATAGCTGAGCTAACGAAGCTTTAACTCTTTTTAAGACATTTTCCCTAAGCCTTAAAGGCTTACAGCGGCATTTACCCTTGGAGACTCAGGCTTAATAAACATGTTCATAAAAACCTGAGAACACTCGGTGAGTTTCTCAACGATAAAGATCGTTCAATCTAGCAGGACACGCCCGTTTGTGTTTGATGATAATCTTTAGGTCTAGGCAGTAGGTTGGTATAACATAGACAAGGACACAATAGTCGCTGTGCAAGGACACAGGTCATCAAGAAAACAAGTTACTGTCAAAAATTTAATTTTTGGTACAAGCTTTTACTGCCGACTGTACTTTTCTGTATACCATCATCAACTACTCATTGAGACGATTCTAAAGGTTAAGTACTGAATTCCCATGGCCACCTTCTGTCTCCATCATCAGATCAGCTCTATGGTACCATAATATTGAATTGTCATCCAAATTATACTTATACCCAAAATTTCAGCTCAATCGGTCGCCGGGAAGTGGGTCAAATTTAACTTGCAAGATTTGAATACAGACAGACAACGGGACAGGTGAAACTAAATAAAAGCTTGTAAAAACGGAGAATCGAAGAAGCTACAGTCAGTACTGAAAATATGTATACATTTTTCGACCTATCTCTAAATTGAGGCCCATTTTCCTTTTATAAGGTTCGAGACAGTACCGACTAGAATACAAACATGTTTATGATGCTGACTGTAGGTAGCTATAGTAGTTTTTTTAAACATGTCATTGTATTTTAAATCTTGTAGCTTGACCGGTAGAGACGCTTTGTAGACGAACTACTTTGATAAACTGGGCCAACTAAAATAATTTCACGTAGCATGGTTACCCTTGTAGTCAGTAATCCATGTGGAGAGCTCCCAGTAGATAACGGCCATTCTTCGCCGCCAATCGCTTGTGACAAACGAAATGTGAAAATAATCCCAACCGTAACGAGATAAACGTGAATCTGTGTGATTGATTAGTGTGTGCAATAATGGATTTAAATGAATTGAGGTAAGGTCGCTTTTTAAATGGCAAATCTAGCCGTGTTAAAACTCGAATTCGTGTATCGTGTAAAATATTAATATAATCTAATTTAGAATATGTACTCGTTCTTGTATTCATTTTATATTTAAAGGTGTTAAATCATGGTTTATTCATGTCAAGCTAATAACGCTAAATCAATGTCAATTAAGATAAATGGCAATTCACTTCGCCGTACAATGCCATTCATGATTATATAAAATGGTTCCTAGTGATTATACAATTACGTATGTTTTATAAACCAATTTAAAAACACGTTGTACTTTACTAAGTATGACAACTAATGCGAGGCAACATCGAGGCAAGGACAGAGTGGTTTAGGAGCTAAATAAAGGTAGACACACCGCGCCGCAGGCTACGCTACGTCCCTACAATTCTAAAAACTTCGCGGGTGCGCCCATGTGACTCGTATAATGTGAAAAATACTACTAGGTAAAGTGTTAAACTCTTTAGTAGTGGATGCCAGTTGTTATGAGTCGCCCGCGATGCAAAATATTGCCTTTTAATTTTCTCTTTTTTAGGGTTCCGTAGTCAACAAGGAACCCTTATAGTTTCGCCATGTCCGTCTGGCCGTCCGTCCGTCCGTCTGTGCCTCCGTCCGTACGTCCGTCTTCGGCTTAGCTCAGTAAGGCTTCGTTCACACGGCATTGTCCTGCACGTTTTTTTGCAGTATAGGTACATTTTACCGTATACATAGTGGCACATACAAAATGTTGTATATACGTTTATACGCAAACCAAATACGTGCAGAAAACGTGCAGGACAATACCATGTGAACCCAGCCTTACCATTACTACTAGAAAACTGTAAGTCGGCATGGCTAAATAAATCAATGACGCCGACAAAACAAGAATAAAATCTTGAAAAAAAATTTTTTTGGTGTACCTCCCCTACACCCAAAGTGGGGTATCGTTAGATAGTTTGTTCAAAAATATTATGGGTTTCTTAAAACGATTTTTCAAATTAGTGATTCGTTTGCGAGATATTGGGCTTTAAAGTTTAAATTTTTGTTCGAGTCATGTGTGCCGTCTAAATGGCTGCTACTGGGAAAGTGAAAAAAATCGTGGCAGTAGTACATATAATTAATTTAAAAGGAAAACTATCACGGCTAAGTAGGCATAACTAGTTACCGAGTAATAATCGACCAACTTAAAATGTACCTACATAGAAAGGCCAACTTTCGTACAAATTCGACCGACGCAAACCATTTGGTTGGTGCGCGCGTGTCGATGTTACTAAGAAAGACAGGCAACTACGGAACCCTACACTGCGCGTGGCCCGACGAGCACTTAGCCGATTTTTAATTTCGAAAAAGTGCCTCTACAAGTAAAATTATTGAATAAATAAGGAACCTCATCATCATCACATCAGCCGAAAGACGTTCACTGCTGCACATAGGCATCCCCCAAAGAGTGCCAAAGTGACCGGTCCTGCGCCACCCGCATCCAGCGGACTCCCGCGACCTTTACAGTCATCAGTGTACTTTATCGGGGGCCTACCCACGCCGCGCCTTCCGGTACGTGCAAATTAGGAGTATAATTATTATTACCTCAAAAGAAAGCAGGCAAAAAAATATGCCCAGCCCTCAAAGTATTTCGAAGCTACAACCGTTTAATCTTCTCTCTAACAAGCGTATTGCTTGTTAGAAAGAGAAAACACTCGCAATTAGTGACGTCACAATCCGCGAGCGTCATAGTAAATGACAATCGTTTCATATGAAGTTGCGTTTTGCGGAAAATGGACAGAACATACCGCTTCTTAAAACTTTGGACATTCTTTCTTTGGACAATTATAACTTTGTGATTATTTAACCTCTTGCGTTGCTTTTTTTTCTCCATTTGACTACATTTTTAATCCTGTTTCGAGAAAATACGACATTATTGATTATTTTATTTAGTGTATACAACTATACACCCCTATTAATTGACAAAACTTTTAAATTGAGCGTGAACAATGTATACGTTTTAATTCAACAATACGTTATGCTAAAACTTACTGCGCTACAGTACTTTTTAGCTTTTTTTGGTAGGCATATTTACGAGACAAATCTATTGCTTGTATCATTACAAATGCGAGACGAGATGTCCCCTGTGCCGATTTTCAATATTTTTTTTAATGGTTTTTTAAACTTTGTTACACTGCTATTCACGAAAGGAAAAGGAAAATTCATTCCTATAAAAAACTATTGCCAGTTCATCGTTTAACGTGGCATTGTTTTATGTGGCAGTAGAATGCGCATATTAGTCCGATTTTACTTGCTCTTAAATGTGAATAGACTCGTCGCAAAAAAAGAATTTCTACTTTTTGGTTTATATTTTTTATTTCCATTTCTAGGTCGAAGTAGAATCTCTGGATGAGTGGGATAGATTTTTTATAATTGGTTGTATAAAATCGATTGTTTTTACATTCTACATACGCGGATGTTTAGAGAAAATAAGATTTAAAAACCGGCCAAGTGCGTGTCGGGGCACGCGCACCAATGTATTAACTTTTTATGTGTCATTTCGCTGATTAACGACCACCTAATTTCATGTGCCGGTTAGCGACCACTCAGCTGAGTTGGTGAACAGAATAATACGAACGACCTACTTAAAACAAACGAACAGATGCCAACTGCGAGGTTAGCCCAGCCTAGCAACACTGATGAAAATATACCATTACTAATTTACTTTAAAATTCGAATTACCTACTTAAGTGACTCTTTTATGAAACAACTTCTCAATTGAATTAACGAGGTCAGTAGGTACATTAAGTTTTTTCAAACGATATGTAGGTAATTAATTATGTACACAACTTTAAAACTAATCGAACCGCAGATCGCAAACTTCATGGGGGGGCAAGTCGCAGGGCAGGTCTTTTGCGCGCTCGCCGTGGGCAAGAAGCACCGTGCCGTGAAAAAGTAACTCTACCGTCCACGGTAAAAGGTTCAAATTCCAATGACAATGTATATGCACCCGAAATTAAGTGCATTTCTTACCAGTTAACTACCCACGCCGAATTGCAGTTTTCTAGTTGTAAGGGTTACTGAGCTAGGCCGAAGACGGACAGACAGACAGACGGACATGGCGAAACTATAAGGGTTCCTTGTTAACTACAGAACCCTAAAAAATGTTCTAGCGCTGTCACTAATATTGACCTTTTACAATTGTACCATTTTAATAGAAAGAGAAATAATTTTTTTAGGGGTCGATAAGGACACTGTGCGATGCAAAGCGCGAACGCGTGCGTTCCGTAGCGGCGCGCGGCAACCACTAATAGACCGTTTAAAGACGGCCGCGTAAGTGACTAAATTGCATCGAAAGTAAAATTAATCTGCTTAACTGCAAAGAATTTAATAGATATTAAGCATTATTACAAAATAGTAGAATACACTTTATAATTAGGTACGAGCTGCAATGCTGCGCGTGACACTCAAATTAAGAATATAATTAAATATCGCCAGTAATGCTGACCATTTACGACCGCCTAACAAAGAAAGAATGGCGCTGCGCCAGGCAAAAAAAAAGTCAAACCTGCAGCGTTTAAAAGTAATATGACCAGCTAGTCGTGTCACATGAAAAAAGCGGTAATTTTTAAAAAAATAGGTTCTTATAGTTAACTGACAGCTTATATCATAGGTAAAATGGTTACAATATGAAGAATTTGAAAATAATGTTTTTATCTGACTCGCAGACTAGTAGAATATCAAATTTCAACGTTCGAACATCAAGGCAAGGCGAGTGAAATATCGACAGGTAATTTTGACGGTATAATGTTGGTCTAAGGCTCTAAAATTAAGCAATAAACAATTTTACGGCAGGCCGCGCCGCCAGTGTGATTCAGGCTTAATCGAAGTTTGATAATGCTTAATATGTTACAAGTAGTATATTAGCATTGATTTGTTCAAACGTAAAATGTCGACGAACGAGATACCGTGACCGTGAACATTACCGAGTAACGATGAACTCAATTCTGCTATGCTATACACAATGTCTCGACACAAGTTATCACCGTCACCTCCAGTATAATTTAGTATTAGTGGCTCTGTGAGCCGTAGAACTTACAAGACTGTCTTTAAAAAAAAAGATTAAGAAACATTAAATTAAGTTTTTTTTTATTCTGTGCTCCAAGTCGGGTCACGCCTCCCTAAGGCGTTGTAAGAAGGAACTGATTGAATGATTTAGTGGCCGAGACAGATTGTTCCGATAGCTCAGTTACAGTGATACTTGGTTAAGTAAGTGGGACCTGGATAAGTAAGAAACCTCCATAGCTGGGACTCATGCTGTGGCCCCGACACTTTAGCACTGAGTAACCTCTGTTAGTGGAATAAAACCAACCTCTACATGTGGGATTAGTGCTTTCGATTGTATCGTCATAATTACCTCTATAAATGAGACAGCGAGTGTATTTTACCTCTTTTACTGCGAACTTATTTTAAGGAATACTTTTGCTAAATTGTTTTAATTAACTCTCTTTAATTTCACCCCTATAACTGAGATAACATCAATTTATTACCTCTCTAACTTGGACGTTATATTGCTGACTTTCCGTTTTGTTTACTAATTCTTAGTCTTCCCGCAAATTCCGCACTTGGCTGATTGTGACCTTAAGTTATTTCCAAGAGACAAACTAAAATGACAGATTTTTTTAAATCGACGCATTCTGTAGGTATGTATTTTTGTACTGTTTATAAAAACGTGCTAGATTATCTCTGTTTACTACCAAACTTTTTTTGATTATTGTTAAAGATTACCACTTGTGCATCGCCTATAATGTATAATTTTATTTAAAAATGGCACCTCTATAACTGAAATAACCTCTTATCTCACTTATATTAATGGAACCTTCCGATATAGGCCCTTATAGATAGATAGTGCCACCGCCTGGCGGTGCCAGCCGTGTTCGGGTAAATTGTGCACCTCGGAGTTAAACATTTGCCCATGGTAGCATATAACAAGGTATACGCCATTCCCGACTCCCACGATACACAAATGTTGCCATTGTGCAAAGTTGACACACAAATGTTGCCATTGGCCATCATCCATACAAACAAGGACTCCTTCATGCATGATTACTTGATTAGCATGTTAAAAAATGTTAGTTAGTTGAACTATTCATTAGGGTTGAAAAGACAGCTGTATACAATTAGGAGTTCAACGTAATTATATTGATTGAAGTGAGGCAATTTAGTAGGGTAGGTAATTTAGCCGTAGGTAGTTTAGCCGTAGCGGTATCTGTTTTATGTCATTTAAAGAATTTCCAGCCGGGCGCGGCACGACACGATGATGTGTTTGTCATCCGCCTATGCATGTTTGGATTGATGTTGTGTTATTGTAATAAGTGTTTCGTATATTTTCTAATCTAATGGCGGAGTCATCAACGGAAATATGTGAGGAAGGATGAAGAGTATTCGGTATCTCATTGAGCCATATTATCTATAGTTAAATATGTAACTTCTCTAATTGATAAAACTTTCCTTGATGTCATTATGTTATTAAGGAAAAATAACAATAAAGAATATTCTCGGAAATATATTTGATCTTGATATGCGGCTGTCAGAACAATAATGAAGAGTGGCAACACACACTGGTCAAAGACTCTCGTCTTGAGATACTGCGATATATTGGACGAAAAGATGTGCCGTAGCTTCCCGAACGCTGCCCAGCCGAGTCGGATTCGACGATTGACCTCTTTCTCGAAGTTGGACCTACCTAACTGGATAGTCTGTCCTAGGTATACATAATCGTCTACAACTTCGAGCGTAAAGTGTCCGATTGTAACGGGAGTTGGTACTACATGGGCATTTGACATGATCTTCGTCTTATCCATGTTCATTCTTAGACCAACTCGCTCAGAAGCCTTACTGAGGTCATCGAGCATCGTGCTTAAGTCCTCCATGGTCTCAGCCAAGACTACTATATCGTCAGCAAACCGAAGGTGAGTGATGTACTCGCCGTTGATGTTGATGCCTAGCCTTCTCCAGTCTAGTTTTGAAAACGTCCTCCAGTGCAGTGCAGTCGAATTTTAACGGCAGTTTAGCAAAATAGGTTTGTTCAACGTTTTACTTGATAGGTTAAATTAGAACTGCATGTTTCCTATGTTCCAGAGAAGAAATGAGTTGATTCCCACCACATTACTATACAAAACAGTCGCGGGTACAGGTAAATAAATATCAGGGGACATCTTACACAAATTGAACCAGCCCCTTTAGTAAGCTTAATGAGGTTTGTGTTAGGGTACTAGACGATGATATATTTAATAGGTAGAAATACTTAAATACATAGAAAACATCCAAGACTCAGAAAAAAATATTTATGACGATGATCTCAATAAAGCAAAAATATCTATAAGAAACTCTTAATCCAAAGTTTCTCATAGATATTTTTATCTAAAGATAGACATGATTAAAGGCTAGCCCTAAAAACACGCAAGATTTGAATTACGAGGAAACACGATTTTTTTCTGTAAATTGTCAATAAATCATTAATTACACTGAATGAATGAATCATTAAGCGAAAGGTATCAAAGTGCCTTAATGATTACTACATATATTGGAATAAAAGTTCATAATATTATTCCACGAGCTATAGTTTGATATGCTAGACAATGAAATCATATTACTAATGTTAATATGGCATAAAAATAGAGACATCTCAACAATGACTGCATGCCATGCAGTCTCTGCCAGCGAATGCGCATGGGGACATTTTCGCGCTCCGTAAACACGCTCATGATTTTACTACTGCGCATATGTACCGGAAGTAGGTATACCGACAAGAGAAGAAATCTGTGTGACATCAGTAAGCTCACGTGAAAGTACAAAATACCGTATACTGATCCCGCCCCGTCAACTCAGGGAGTCACCGAAGAATGGAGTTCGGCGTGCTGAAAGCGACCAGCATGGCTATCACAAAACGGCATTTTCTCGCACTATCCGTCTCTCTCTTATTAGAAAACTTAGAAAGAGACGTATAGTGCAAAAAAAATCGTGAGAGCTCGCGCGCCGTCTTGTGATAGCCGCAATGAATTAGAGATATGAGTAAGTAATTTTGAAATCAGCAGCAGCGGCAGCGGTAACGCTTCCCACGCTGACACATGTTATGAACGCGCGTTGAAGTTCATGTACTTAGGTACCTATATTTTATTTTATGTCATATTGTCTTCAGATTCTAAAATAGTGTCTTCGGCATCAGGCATATGAACGGATTTTATCGCATATATTTAAAAATAAAACACATTTTGAGTCATGTAAATACCCTATTGGGTCATTGTCAGATTTAGGTCCGCGTCTCTTCGGTGGACATTGCCAAAGTTAAGGGCTATAAGTACCTACCTAATGCCTAATTTTTGGTTGAACTCTGAATCCACATAATAAACGGCGTCGCCTCTTTTATAATTCTATGCGATAATAACATATTTTCACATTTTAATTTATATAAGGCATTAATAATTACTTAATCAGGTATGATAGAACTGTACATAAAAATTGCCTACATAGGTCCACAAAGACTAAAACTAAGACAAATATTAATAATGAAACTAAAAAATATTTTAAATATTGGGCCGTCTCGGCAATGTCCCCAAGATGCTGGCAGCGTTTCCTAGCTGGATCGCAATGCTAATGCGCTGGGCGAGGAAGCTGCCAGATTTTCGGTCCCCTGTGGACTCGATTAATTTTTTAGATATATACCCTTAAAAAGTTGTCGAGCACTCGGACCCCACGGGCGAAGAGTCTCGACACCGAATGGAGTAAAATTTATTCAGTGCCGAGACCATTTTTTGAGGTTTTCACAAGTCCCAAACTAGTCCCTTACCCAAACTCCAAGGGTCAGGGTCCTCCCGTCCGGTCTATTGCCGTCGTCCCTGGCTATGCCGACGGCACTATTGGCTGTTGCAAGAGACCGGTGGATGATGTCGTTCAGTTCAATTCAATTCAATTCAATTATTCAATTCAATTATTTATTCTGCAAATTGGCCACAAGGGCACTTTTAAATGTCAAACCGTAATTTACAATAAAATAATAGTAATAATCTTACACAATAATAATTTAAAATTATATATAAAAGGTTAACAAACTAAATGTCACTAAGTTAATGTAAACAAAACAAAATTCTGTAGATCTGTATCAGCATTAACAAGAAGTTAATCATATTAATTTAGTATTCCAGAGATGTATAAGGTCTCTGAGCTTCCAAATACAATTAATAATTATTCTAATATTCTAAGAGATGTATACGGCCTCTAAGCGTCAAAACAAGAAAGGAACAATGTTGTAATATTGTCAGAGATGTACAGGGTCAATAACAATAAAACGTGTCAAGATCAGAATGATGTTTCTCGTCAATACGATAATAATAAGACTAGTATGTAATTAGTTAACTATGTACTATGCCCTTGCAAGAACTTGAACAGTCCGGACTCCACAAACAGCACCCGATCACGAGTATGACGCATATCTCAGCCATCGCCTCCCTCAACCATATTTTAGGGAAGGTGGCGACCCGATCAACGACGCCACCGTAAGCAAAGCCCTTTAAGCGAGCATGACATATTCAAGCCACCGGACATTGATAATAACAAAGATTAAGCGACTTGTTCGGCGAGAAACAGCATTATGTGCTCTCTTCTTACATAAAACGGAACAGTTATTTCAGGTAGGTACTTATAATGATTACGTGTATTTAGGTATATTCCTAATAGAATTAGACTACTACTGGCTTAAAGGCATTTTTGTCGTTTAAGAAATCGTTGACAGTATAATACGCCTTGCTCAGCAAATTACTTTTAACATGAGACTTAAATTTACTGAACGGTAAATTAACAATTTCGGTGAGTATTTTATTGTAAAAACGTATGCAGTTCCCCACGAACGACGTGCTAACCTTGCGGAGACGACTAGCCTTCACTGCGATCTTGTTTTTACTTCTGGTGTTGTAGTCGTGGATATCACTGTTGAGTTTGAACTCATGAAGATTTTTCCGCACATACATGACATTCTCAAGAATGTATTGGCATGCTACAGTAAGAATGTTTGCCTCCTTAAATTTGTCCCTGAGAGAATCTCGAGCTTTTAGTTCGTATATGGAGCGTACAGCTCGTTTCTGTAGCACGAATATGGTCTGGATATCAGCCGCTTTCCCCCACAACAGGATTCCGTAGGACATAACACTGTGGAAGTAACTGTAGTACACCAGCCTGGCCGTCTCAACGTTTGTTAACGGTCTTATGCGTCTTACTGCATAGGCTGCCGAACTAAGTTTTCCAGCTAGGGCGACGATACGCGCATGCCATTGTAGTTTTGAGTCCAAGGTGATACCTAAAAACACTGTTTTATCTTCAAATTCCAGTTCATCGCCCTTTAATTGGATCTTGGTATTGTTTACCTGCTTGACATTAGGTAAAGTGAATCTGATACACTTTGTTTTCTTGGAGTTTAGTAGTAAATTATTTGCTGTAAACCATTTCACAACAGTGTTGACCGCATCATAAATACCATCGAAGCTTTTCTCTTTCCTGTCTACCTTGAAGATAAGCGACGTGTCGTCAGCGAATAACACTATATCATGTTTATCTTGCAACACATTTGGTAGGTCATTTATGTAAATCAGAAATAGAAACGGACCCAGAATCGAGCCTTGAGGAACACCAAGAGCAACAGTTGTCTCTGCTGATTGGGTCCCATTGATGACTACTCGTTGTGTTCTCTCCGAGAGATACGATGACACGAGATCAAGAGCACCGTTTTTAATCCCATAATGTCTCAACTTTCTGATTAAATTCTCGTGATCAACGCAATCAAATGCCTTTGATAAATCACAGAACACTCCAATAGCATCTTGAGCCTCTTCCCAGGCATCAAAAATATGTTTAATTAGTACCACACCGGCATCAGTGGTAGAGCGACCCCTAGTGAATCCGAACTGATTGGTATTGAGCAGTTTATTGCAACTAAAGTGGGACATAAGCTGATGAAGAATAAGCTTCTCAAAAACTTTACTTAGTGCCGGTAGTATTGATATTGGCCTGAAGTTGGTAGGGTCAGTTTTCGTTCCTGATTTAAACAAGGGGATAACTTTACTGTGTTTCATGAGGTCAGGAAATACTCCAGTATCAATACTTTTATTGAAAATATCAGCTAAGAAAGGTGCAATTGATTCTACAATGGAATGTAATACTTTGACTGAAAGGCCCCAAAGATCTTCAGTCTTCTTCAAGTTCAACAATTTAAACGCTTTTATAAGAATTGGTGGGGTCACGTGAGTGAATCTAAAGATTTCTCTACATTTAGTAACATTTGCTTTCAACAACGATTCAGCGGCATCTGGTGATGAATTTAAAGACTTCGTGGTCTCAACGGGTACGTTAGAAAAGAACCGCTCAAAATGATCCGCTACTTCATGGTCAGAACTTACTAAAGTATCATCAATTCGTAGGCTGTAGTGCGGATCTCTTATCTTGCGTTTTCCAGTTTCAGTGTTGATAACTTGCCATACAGTTCTAACCTTATCATTGGAGTTCTGAATCCTTTTTGACAAGTAATCGGCTTTGGCGGCGACACACATCAACTTAAAAGATTTCGAGCAGTTCTTAACATACTCTAGAAATTCCGGTCTTTTATCAGTAGTTCTCGAATCGTACAAGTCGTAGAGACGGCGTCTTTTTTCGTGAATATCTGGGGTAGCCCAGTCGCTAAATTTAGTCTTGACCTTGCTTTGAGTTTTCCTTAAATTAAAACAGGCATCAAATTTCATTTAAATACAGTTAAACAAATGAGCACACAAACGATTAGGACATTCCTGCGTAAATGGAAGATAACGTAATCGTTTCGCAATATTATGATTGAATAAATCGAATCTCTTTTCGGAAATAGGTCTGCACATGGTGTCTCGTGGAACTTTGTCCGTTTTCCCGCTGAAGGAGACTTGTTGTCCACAGTGGTCAGAACTCAGGTGGTTTATAATAGATTTATTAACTGCATCCTGATTACTGAAAACGTTGTGGCACTGGTTGCTGTAATTCGAGTAGGTTCACAAAACAGGTTCACTAAGTTAAACGATTTAAAAGTATTCACTAGACTCACACACATGGGCGATTTCTCGAGTAAGTTAACATTCAAATCACCACACACAATAACATTTTGTACTTAGAAAAAGACTACTGGGCACTTCATCCATAACTGACTCGAATAGACTATCCGCCGATGGAGGTCTGTATACGCATACAATTATGAATTGATCCAATTCAACACAAGAGAGTTCTATTTGGCGCTCGATGGATTTGTCAACAATATCTTTACGTTCCTTACTTTTCAAATTGTGTTTTACTATTATCAAAGACCCTCCACGCCTACATGTCTTTCTACAAAATGAACTGACTATGCTATGATTGCTAAAATTAAACATTAATTCATGACTCCTAAGCCAGTGCTCGGTTATACAAAGAATATGGATATTTGAGCATTGTATAAACAAGTCAATTTCTAGTTCCTTACTAGGGAATCCCTGAATATTTTGGTGTATCATATTAATAACATGACTGTCTTTATGAATACTAGTGTTACATCTACCATATCGGGGTTGGGAGCCGGTGGAAGCATAAGCACGCGTTGTCGGAGTGGTCAGTTTAAATTACCCGCCGGCTCCGACTCCCTTCCGGATCCCACGTTACTAAAACGTAACACGGGGTCCGCCTTACAACTGTCAGTTATCGTGCTAGTCACAACGGAGTCTACAATATTGTATGCTAACAGCTTAGCACAATCGCGTAAGTACCTCCTTGGTAGATAGGTACGATTACGAGTCAGGACGAAATTTTTTATAAATTTATTCGTGTCAAAATACGAAATCGTACGGCTGTACAACGATAATCTAAAGAATATGGAATTGAAATAATCTACTTTTTTACATTGCTCCTCCGACATGGTCCCTGAAAAGGGCAGTGCGCAAAAAATAATTTTGCTCACACCTCGTTGGTCAATTTCACTTAAAGTCTCGCATAGTTTGGTGACGTCCCGCTTGGTGCATTCTAAGGTATCTCCGATGTGTTCATCACCAATGACGATGTAAGTTCTTTGGAGCGATTACTCAATTCTATAACTGCCCGGTCTAGTTCACTTTGACAGTTTAAGAGCTGATCATACAATTCTGCATAATTATATCTAGATGAAACTGCTTTGAAGCATGATTTGTGGCGTTTCAATAAAATCTTAGATTTCTTAATAAATCTACTTAATCTCAAATATTTTTTAATCTTGTTTGATCCTCTTATCATAATATTTCGATCAATTCTACTCTCTATACAAATGGAATTAGTCAGATCAATAGTTTCAACTAAAGGGGGACTTATAATACTATCATGCATTATGTCTATCTCACAACAACTATTTAATTCAGCAAATATACTTAAATTGTTATCAGCCAGCCCGGAGCAATACTTGCAATTGTCTATTTGTTTTGCCTCAATTTCCCCCAGCTGCTGCTCCAGGTCCCGGATATGTTGCAATGCTTGTTCGTGTATCTCCTGGCACTGCTGGAACCGGTCCATGGAGAGTTGAAGTTCATCTCGCCTTGTCATCAGGTCCTTGCACACAACATCTTGCTTAGCGAGCTCAGCTTTGAGGGTTGTGTTCATCCTGATAACCCGCAAGTTCTCCTCTTCACTCTGATCCCGTTCCTGTAGGAGCTTTTCGTTTAGCACTGTGGCCGATTTGAGATCTTTTTGAGCTTGCTGCAATTTGCTGATTAAAGCATCTCTGCGTGTAAATGGTTTGGAGGCTTGGGCTGAAAACATATTGAAAATGTTTGATATCTGGAGTAGACCTTTATGTCGAAGGCTTGTACCAAGGACTAAACTTTACAGTTGTAAAATTGTGTCAACAGTTAAATTTGACTCAAAATTTAACTACCTAAATCCTTAAATTAAGTATACAACAAACACTAAGATTACTGTATCTATATATATATGTATGTAAATTGAACAAATGACTGCGCTAATTTGGTCTAGTGTTACTTTGCCTGGTGTTATAAGACTTAGTTGGTTTTCTAAATTTGGTATATAATCAACAAAGAGGTTATATTATATTACTAATTATTCACTTATCCTTAACTTAAGGCAATAGATTATGTAAAACAATACTCCCCTGCTTTAAAATTTCAGCGAATTTCAGCATATACACAGTAGAACACCACGTATTTTCAAATTTTAGACGTTACTCGTCGACATAACTGTAACTTCTTGTCTTCTCAATTTCTGACCTTTGTGGTTAATAAAACTCTCTGATAACATTATCACAGCTAAATCATTCACTGCGGATCACTTTAACTACTTATTCTTAACAAATTGTTAATAATTTACACTAACATCGTATTTTTTACATATGATACTCAGGGCGGCGTGCCTGTAAAAGCGGCCAGCGCTTTTCTGGCAAGAAAGCCCGTGATGTCCCAGTGAGTTAACAGTACTGCCGCAGGGACATTTGTGTGGAGTACATATAGCAATTCCGAGCCGTAGACATGTTGAGATGCGAAGCGTTTCAGGCTCCAAGAAAGTGCCAGTGTTTGGCGACGGGTAAGCGTGGAGCTATTCGCCGGATTCCCTGGTACCCGACGCCAAAAGTCTGGCCCGCTCCACACCTGTACTGAGGCTCAGGAGAGAATCATACGAAATTTTGCTGCATACGTCGTCCAGCTCCTTTGGCAACGAGGATGGTCCGGGAAATCCTTTCCCGGGCAAGCGGATGACCAGACGTGTTTGGCCTCCACCAAGCCAGCAATCTCATAGTTTGAGGGGAGAACACACAATACTAAGTATAGTTGGACAATTTGCAGGCACATTGTTATTGGTAACGACAGGCAAACAATCGGGGATGGCGGACAAGTCTGTTACTTCATTTAAGATAATAAATGGAATAAAGTTGGCATATAAATATTATTAAGAAACTTACAACTATAAACTTAGTGACTCTGTGAGCTGTAGACCACGCTCCTGTCTTTTTATTTAAATTTCGAAAAACTAAATCAACAAAAAAATACTATTATTATTGAACCTGCTCTTAAAATTTCACGAGTCAGCCGGGCAGACGCCGGAATGTTTGCCCAAGCTGGGACAGATAACTTCGTTCGCTTCGCTAGCTCGTTTAATTAAGGGCATGAATTGGAAAATATTGTAATAATTTTGAAACGAACGAAAAAATCAGATTAGGTAACAAAGAAGACTGATTTTCAGATAAAGTATATAATTCTTGACAATGCGATTGTTTATCTGATTTAAAAGAAACATGATTGTACTTCTAAACGAAACAAATTAGTTTATTAAATATTTTTGTTTCGTATTATTCTTAACGAGGAAGTTACCCCGATCATATTTTATCATATTATTGTATCGTGTTGTTTAAATACAGAAACATGATTGCTTAAATATCCTCGTTAGAAGACTTACTTATCCAAGGTTGAAGTCCTTTTTTGCCTTTTTTAGCTGAGCCTACCCCAACAATACATTATTTTACAACTCAATGATGTTAAAATAATGATATTTTACCTCGTCTTTATTTATATGAATAAAACGTCACAAAGTTAGATATGCGAAAATTTACCAAAACAGCCATTCCCGATGTTGCATCTCGTTTTCTCGTACCGGAAGACATAATCGTGTCCTTACAAGAGGGCGTAGTTTTCACAAAACCACTCGAATTCCCTTGAATGGTTGTTTTGTCTATTTCTTAAGGTATTTAGTTGTAGCCGTAGTAGGAAAGTGTAATAATATAATAAACAAATTGCAGCTTTAAGAACATATTTTCATCAAAAATCAAACTCCTCTCAAGTCCACGCAGCCATAGAACAGGATGACCACCAGTTTACACCTTTGAACTTAAAAGACCGAACTACCCAAAAAACCGAAGACCTGATCGATCATACAACCAAAATAGCCCAGTCGAGTGCGAAGTCTCTTCACGGAAGACACCGCCAAGATTTAAGCCAACAGAATGTCGACAAAGGGGCGACGAACGCATGGCTTAATCGCGGCGAGCTCTTCCCAGAGACTGAGGGCTTCATGATGGCTATTCAGGATCAGGTTATCGAGAACCGCAACTATCAAAAATTTATTATAAAAAATGGAACTTTAGATTTATAGCCCAGGAGAAACCATTCAACACATTACCGGAGCATGCAGAGCCATAGTCCAAACTGACTACAAGCACAGGCACGACCAAGTAGCCAACATAGTACATCAGAAACTAGCAGTTAAATATAACTTGATTCCTCAGCCAGCCATTCCTTACTACAAGTATACGCCTGAAAACGTCCTAGAAAACCAAACCCACAGAATGTACTTCGATAGAGCCATTTTAACAGACCGAACTACGCACTTCAATAGACCGGATATCACTGTAGTAGACAAGGTCAACAAAACAGCTCTTTTAATTGATGTAGCAATTCCAAACACTCATAACTTACAACGTACAATAGCTGGTAAACTGACCAAATATACCGATTTAAAGGAAGTAATAACCAGAATATGGAAACTAAGAAACGTCACCATAGTACCCATCGTGTTGTCCACTACAGGTGTCATCCCTCAACAGTTGCATACCTCTTTCAGAACCCTGTCATTGCCACCGTTTTCTTATATTGTAATGCAGAAAGCTGTAATCCTAAACACTTGCAGAATAGTCAGAAAATTCCTACAGAATGATTCACTCCATAACGTACAAACCCGACCACATCCATCAGTCACTCTTTTTCCACCCGAGTCAAATCATAACCAAGAACAACTCTCCGATCATCATCATTATCAAAATGTTCCCTCAGATCATCATCATCAAGGTCTTCTGTCTTAATTAAAACTTAATAGGTATATGAGATGCACTTGGCTTCGGCCCGTGCTTCCCATTAAACCGGTATTTACCTAAATACTGAGAAATTTAAAGTAACAAAAATAATAATAATAAATACTCTTTATTGCACCACAACAGGAGAGAAACATCTTACAAAAAAAATAGTGTATTTGGTTTTATAAACTTTAATTACTCTGACTTGGCTGGTGAGCCATAAACAGTCTGAGCCGCATTCTCGATTTCATAATTAACTTTTTTTAAACGTCCAGTCTTTAAACTGGATTTGCAAGCAAGATTCCCGGCGATTGATATAATCTGTTTTTATGCGTCCGTTGACATGCGACGCATTGACTTGGTCTTGCTATAGCCGCCGCGCGGTGCTGCCCTCAGACCAAGAAAAAAAGACAGACGGAGCGTTACGAACAGTCAAGTGAAGCCAAAGCACATACAAACAAAACCAAGCTACATCAAGTTGATTAATCCTAGCACTCAACATTATTAGTGTGACACGACAGACAAGGTGAAAAACTTAAGGCCATCAAGAAAGCGGCGCCGCGCCGCCAACGTGGGACACGCAAGTACTTTAAACTTTACACCTGACTGACAAAGGTACTCAAATCATTTATCTCCTCCCATTATTTTACCCTTCTGGTATCCACCAGTTAGGTTAAGTGTTTTACGTTACTTATGGTTTTATTTTGTTGTACATTTGCTATTTTGTGCGTGTTCTTTTGAAATCATGGACTATGGAACCTCAGCCTTTACCCTTCTGGCTGTATATTTTTTATATGTTAGATTCTAAGGTTTGTACATTACTTAGGTAGTTTTATAGTGCATGGTTTGCACGTTACATTTAAGTTTGTATATTATGTCTGGGTCGAGCGGCTATGCACTGTCTCGCCTACGGCTCGCGCTCTCTCGCTTCGTCTTGTGCTGCCGGGGCGGGGGGCGTGGCCTGTGCGCCGCAGGGCGCGTTATTGTTATCACCGCACTCAAGGTGTGGTGTCTATTGCGCGCCCTGCGGTGTTACTTGTTTATTAGGTTTTAAGGTATTATAGTTATAGGTAATTAGTTAAGGGCCCCTTCGGGGCCCAACTTGGAAAGATAGGTAGGAAAAAAAAAAAAAAAAGGAACCCCAGCCAGGCTCTTCAAATATAAACGACAATCTTTCACCGCCGAAGAAAACTTATGGTGATCAATACCTAGAAATAAATAATATATATATATATTAAGTGTTTTATTTCCTCCTTGTATTCCTGTAAAAATACTATAGATTATCCGAAACTCTTTCGGCCTATAGCTGTATCTGTCAGTTAAAATCATGCATAATTTACATTTGGTGAATACATTGGATAAAAAAGTTTTTATACCCCTGGAATACAGTTGTTTGTTTACATTTTTTTTAAATATAATTTTACATTTTTGATCTCGAATATCATCTCAACTTTAGTGGCCTTACTTCCAGGAACACACTACACCACATACCCACAGATCTGCCGAACTTCCAAATACGAGCAAGATGAGATACGATTACAATATGACTTACGTTGCTATTTTAATATTAAAAAATGTAATTTTCTTGTTGCAGTGAATTCCAGACACGATCTACTGTCACGTTGGCGCGAGAGGATCAATTAGCAACCGACAACAAATACAACCCATTCGAACACAGAAATGTCACTCACCCTACTTCGTAAGTATTAAGTTCTGAAACACACCGGCGCGGCCTGCGGTGGCGGACAATAGTAATTTTGACAGCTAATGACAAGTTAACTATTTATTGCCCGCCGCGGCCTAGCCGCGCCAGTCTGTATGAGGCCTTATTTGTCCTAGTTGTCTTGTCAATTATTTTACCATCCTGTAATTAACTACGTACTTAATGTTTTATGATGATTAAGCCTTGTTTTTTAAGGTTTTGTCGTATCTTATGCATCAATTAAATCAGCATAATTCAAAATTCCTGATAAAAATAATTTAAAGCCAGTAGATCCGATGTCGCGCCAACTCAACATTTCCATATCGCGCTATCTACGGCCCGACCCTTTTGATTCGACATTGAACCAAATACAACAGCGGCGTTCCCACGAAAATCGAAACTCGAAGTTCGTATGTCAGTCATGCATCCCTGACTCTCTCTCGGGTATCGAGCAATGTTAGTGCGATAGAGATGGAGATATCCGAACTTCGATACTATAGCTCTGGCGCTGCATGATGTAAAATGGTTGCACTGGTGCACTACGTTCGAAAATTTTCTAGAAAAACCGGCCAAGTGCGTGTCGGGTTCCGTAGTTGCCTGTCTGTCTTAGTTACATCGACGTGCGGTGTGGTTGCGTCGGCCGAATTTTCGCTTTTCCAAGTACACCTTAAGTTGGTCGACTATTACTCGGTAACTACTTATGCCTACTTGCCCGTGATAGGTTTCCTTTTAAATTCATTATACTACTACTACTATACTATTTTTTCACCCCAGTAGTAGCCATTTAGCCGGTAGAGGGGGGACACATGACGACATGACTCGAACAAAAATTAGGGCTTTAAAGCAAAATATCTCGCTATCGAATCACTGATTTGAAAATTGGTTTTAAGAAACCTATGATATTTTTGAAGGAGCTATCCAACGATACACACACATTTTTTTTTCAAAATTTTATTGTGCTGTTTTGTCGGCGTGATTGATTTATATACCCATGCCGAATTACAGTTTTCTAGTAGGTAGTAATGATTACTGAGCTAAGCCGAAGACGGACGGACAGACGGACATCGGGAAACTATATGGGTTCCTTGTTGACTACGGAACCCTAAAAGAGGGGCAAACAATAACGGAATCGGCGCGGCTGAAGATTTTAATCAACTGAAGCTTCTCCCTCAATAAGGCTGATGTCACACTGCGCCGCATCTCCGGACGGAGGTGCGGAGCTGCATACAAATTTCGCCGGACGGAGGTGCGGTGCAGTGTGACATCCACCTAATGCGAATTCAAGCAGGTTTCCGCTCAAGAACATTATATGGGGATCAAGTATCAGAGGTGCGTTCCTAGCGGGAATCAGTTCTCAGAAAATAAGATATTGTGTTTTCGAAAATATGTCGTTCACTTCAGAACAAAAACTAATCAAGCTATTTAGAATAGAATAGAATAGAATAGAATAGAAAAACTTTATTCAACATCACATGACATTTCTAGTTACATGGGAACCTTAAAAGTCGACTTAACATATAAAATTTAAAATGAATCCTACAGTTATCCTTATGTGATGTTAAAAAGGGGCTTGCCTCAGCATAATGTTACAGTAGTAAGGCCACTGCAACGCTGGTTTTCAGGCAGACCCTGGTAACTATATTAATCCATTTTACATTGCTCGCTGTTTGTCGGGAACGAAATGTCTCAGTTTGTGTGCGCGCGTGTGTGTGAGTGTGTGCGTATTTGTATGAGTGTGTGTGTGTGTTTGACTTGACGGAATATGTGTGATATTGTGTCGTAGGAATGTTTGAGTAGGTAATAATATTGTATGTTTGGATATGCACTGTAAACGTATTTCACTTGAAGCAGCCGAACACAACTCTAAGATTATAGCAAGCCTGAAATTTTAGACGTGGAGGGAGCGTTCGATCGCACCACCTATAAAGCTATCAGCGAAACAGCTGCAAAACATGGATAGGCATCATGCTAAATGGCAGACTAATAAAGTCATCTCTCTTGGGGGATGACCCACGGCCACAAGGGGATGTCCACAAGGTGGGGTACTCTCACCAACTCTCTGGAGTTTGGTAGTGAACTCACTCCTCGGTAGAACTCAATAAAGGTCCCACCCACACGGTAGGATATGCTGATGATTCAGTGATACTGGTTAGTGGGAAGTTCCCAGGCACGGTATCAGAAATCATGAACAAGGCACTGCAGACAGTGGAGAGATGGTGCGACCGGCACCAATTATCCATTAATCTAGGTAAACTGTAGTAATACCCTTTACAAAGGCACTGAGGGTATTTGGAATGTGTAGATCAGCGTATGGCAAAACATGAGGACTGAACCCAAAGGTACTGAAGTGGATCTACACCATGATGGATAGGCCCATATTATTGTACGGTAGCCTAGTATGGTGGCCAAGGACTTTAATGAACACATGCAGAGATGCCCGAGACGAAGGTACAGAGATCGGCATGCATGGCTATAACAGGGGCGTTTCGTACCACGCCTCCAGCGGCGCTAGAAGTCCTACTGGACCTACCGCCACTTCACATGGTGATTAAGTCAGAGGCGCGCAAATCGCTCTACAGACTAAGAACTCTTGGAGGGGGAGTGACAGGAAGCCAAAGACTAAGCACACAAACATGGAGACTGACGGTTGCTTAGACAGAATAACAAACATGGGATGTGACAAAATGCTACCCAAGTATGTATTCCACAGGAACTACACAACAAAAGTTCCATCCAGGGCCGAATGGGCCGAAGGTCTAGAACCACCGAGGTATGGTATCGAAGACAGTATATGGTACACGGACGGATCTAAAATGGGATCCCGTACGGGAGCAGGCATTTATGCGAATGACTACAGTAGTAGTGTAAGCATGGGTAGTTTGGCAACCGTCTTCCAGGCGGAGACATACGCCATAATTGCCTGTGCACAGGAGAATATACCTAGACAGCCAAACCAGAGGGCAGACCATCTATATCCTCAGTGACAGTCAAGCGGCCCTTAAAGCGCTTACGCCGCCGAAAGTGGATTCTAGACTAGTCTATAATGGCGTCCAGGCACTGAACAAGCTTGGAAAGCTCAATAAGGTGCAACTAGTTTGGATACCGGGGCACGAGGGCTACATCGGCAACTAAAGAGCGGATGAGCTTGCAAGAGGGGGGTCTACAAATCACTTTGTAGGTCCAGAACCATTTGTGGGACTCTCGCAGAGAACCATAACTTCGACCTTTAAAGCCTACGCCAAAACCAAACACCAACACGAGTGGAGGAATGAGGCGGGCTTAAAGTACTCTAAGCTCTTCATAGAAGGAGTGGACTCGGGCTGGACTAACAAGCTCTGGAAATCCAGTAGGAAGCAACTCAGAATCATATCTGGGGTGTTCACAGGTCACTTCGGGGTCAAGGATCTCTTGGCCAAGATGGGACTGTCAGATAGTTTAAACTGTAGAATGTGTGGCGAGGAGGATGAGACCATGGAACACTTATTGTGTGAATGTCATGCCCTTGCTAGACAAAGAATGAATTACTTTGGTAACGACTATCCGCAACCAAAGTAATTCAAGGTCTCCCGCTGAGCTGCATCATCCGCTTTGTGGAAATGATGGAGCGAGCTCGGGAGTAGGCATAAAGGACAGGGCAAATGCACAAAAGATCCCGCTGGGTCGAAGTGCATCCGAAAGGGCCCTCATCTAGATAAGATAAGATAAGATAAGCCTGAAATTGAAGATCCAAGTTTCACTACGCCAATGCAGCCAAATGTTGCCGCTGCTACACGAGGTAGTACACATGCACAAGTGAAATGCTGGGCATTTTATCCTTGGGTGTACAGTCAGCGTCATATAGTTAGTAGCAGCCAAAGTAGCCAAATATATCGTAACACACCCTTATTCTTACTGTAATAAAGACGTGTACCGAAATATTTGGCTACCTTGGCTGCTACTAACTATAAGTCGCTTGCTGTACGCGTTGACGCCCTGATAGATACAGGTAGCTCAATTAACTTCATCAATAAAGATTTAGTTTATATTATGAACTTGAAGCAAAACTTTGCTAACAAACGATTATACACCCCCCCCCCCCCCCCATATTTCTCAAATAATTGTTTTTATTTCAATATTTATTTATTATTATCTTCTAAGACCTGCCCGCCCAGTAACACTCGGTCACGTTTACTCCGATACAAATACAAAAACAGTGTGCGCCGTACCAATCCTCAAGGGCATTTTGGTGTTGTTGACAGCGTCTGTCTATTAAATAGGGTCACATTAACCCTTTAATATTAAATGAGTAGGAGGATTTCATAATAATATAACGTCTATTTCTGGCTGTATTGAAACAAGATAGCGTGTTGAGGGCTTAATTATCAGTGTCTTTGCCCTGAGCTGTTTATATATATATATTATAAACTAGAATGTAAAGAAACAATGGCGGCAACCGTACATATGGCGGATCCAATTGGAGTAGAGGCCGCGTCTCAGATTGTAATATAAATATGTAGTGTATTTTAAATACATTGTTTGGTTATGCACCTGGTTTGCATAAAAAGGGGTGTCTGCCATTGGACGGCTCCTTATTTGCTCGGCAACTGAAGAAGACTCAACCGTCTACTAAAATCCACACCTCCATGACGACTGTCTGATGGAACAAGTTATTTGTTCGTGTAAATACCAACTAATGTAAATAAAGCATGTAATTTGGTACACTATGGCACATATTTAATGTAAGTAACAATTCAATAAATGCATATTAACCAAATATTATGTTTCTATTATATTTCTATTATTCACCACCCACAGCATGAACCTGCTTGCGTATTCAATAGTTGAAAATAATGGTTTAGTTGGTTTTTTACTCAGCTTATACATATTCTTTGCATAATTTAACTATCACGCGAATGCAGCTGGAAAACCCTCAGTGAGTAGCCAGTTTTCTGGAGAATATACTCCACAATGTCATCAGCCGTGGCGGAGTACTTACCTAATGCAGGCGCGACACGTACAGCTTTAACTATAGAACAACATTTTAAGTGCTGATTATTGTGTAATCCCAGAGAAAAGTGTGATTATGTCTTCAAGAAGTGTTTGTTTACATGATAAGATACGTAGGGATGAATAGACTTTACATTCAGATTTTGTATAACAAACACCTCTTACGATACAGACGGTGTGGTGCAACCCACCCTAAGTTTATTGAAAATCAACAAAGCACAAAATATGAAAAAACCGGCCAAGGGCGAGTCTGACTCGCGCACGGAGGGTTACGTACCATTATCTGTAAAGACGGCAAAATAATCACGTTTGTTGTATGGGAGCCCCCCTTAAATATTTATTTTATTTTGTTTTTAGTATTTGTTGTTATAGCGGCGACAGAAATACATCATCTGAGAAAATTTCAATTGTCTAGCTATCGCCGTTCTTGAGATACAGCCTGGTAACAGACAAAATGGCAAAAAAAAACACGTTTGTTGTATGGGAGCCCCCCTTAAATATTTATTTTATTTTGTTTTTAGTATTTGTTGTTATAGCAGCAACAAAAATACATCATCTGTTAAAATTTCAACTATCTAGCTATCGCGGTTCTTGAGATACAGCTTGGTGACAGACAGACGGACAGATAGCGAAGTCTTAGTAATAGGGTCCCGTTTTTACCCTTTGGGTACGGAACCCTAAAAACACTTTTTTTCGACGTAATCCGAGCATTTTTTTCAGAACAGCGGGCTCTTTCTTTCACCTTCTGAAGTCCTCGCTCGGATCAGGGCTGCTCGCGATGCCAGCCGCCTTTAAACACATCGGCATCATCCCCGGCTGTTTCGGCACAGCCCTAGTTGCACTCATCGCTACGCATTGCGTCCATATACTAGTAAGATAATAGCCGATTTTACTAAATAAAGTGTCCGCCACAGACATAATTCACTTGTTTGACTACGACATTACTTGACGGCGATTAACATGGGATTGTGGATGATATTTCATTCATGTAAATACGTCAAAGTTTATATAAACTGTTCAACGACCGGCGCTCATTGCCGTTATCTGCCATTTATATAGGCACTAACTCAAATACAATGACACCGATAATAAGTCTCCCAAAAACTCCTTGCTCTATGGCCCATAAAAGCACTGTTTAGCCTGCTGTTATGGTTCATACATTTTTCATAACAGCACTGTTTTACCGCGATGAAAACACCAAACTTTAAATAAAATCGGCCCTTATATTGCTGTGGTACAGTAGCCATCAGATATATCGAGGCGGCCAAAGTGCTCACAAATATCTGAACACGTCTCTAATGCCTCGACAATAGAGACGTGTTCAGATATGTGTGAGCACTTTGGCCGCTCCGATATATCTGATGGCGACTGTACCAACTTCTCAAACAAATATTTTGAATCAAAAGTTTTCATTTACTTTCAAATATTTGTATGAAATAAATAATTTACTAAAATAAAAATGAATGATCATGTATTGTGTGTTGGTATAATTGGTATTATTTATAAATATAAACAGATCCGATTCGGTTCGGATCCGGATTCAGTTTGGATCAGAAGTGCAAGGAAATTAAAAACAAAACAGACCATAAACTCTTGTTTATGAAACTACGTAAGTACTGGATTGGTGGGAAATTAGCTTGTCACCTCTTGGTGACAAGCTAATTTCCCACCAAAGTTCCAGTTCGAAATAAATGACAAAGTATTTTAACTATTCGTTATTAATAACTTATTAAGATTTTATTCGTTTGTGAAGTGAAGAAACATGTCCACGTTCCTTTTAAAATGGACAAAGAAGAAAATAACTGCGCTCCTGAAGAAATTGCGTGAGTAGTAATTAATTGAACAAACGAAAACTTACTGCCTGAAAAGTCAAAAAAACGCTATTTATTTAAAACTAGCTTCCGCCCGCGACTTCGTCCGCTTGGACCCGGGATAAAAACTATCCTATATTTTAATCCAGGCTATAACCTATCTTTGTGCAAAATTTCATTCAAATCTGTTCAGCCGTTTAAGCGTGATTGAGTAACAAACATCCAAACATCTAAACTTTCGCATTTATAATATTAGTAGGATTAGTCGTAGAAAATAGTACATTACTTACCAAGGGCTGTAAAATAAAGAAAGACCGAAATCGCAGGTATCCGTGACCCGAGCCGCAGGCGAGGGTTGTAAATATGCGATAGAGGGCTTTCTTTCTTACTGCCCGTGGTGAGTACACAATTTTACGACTTCACCTGGCCACATTGCGAGTTTTACCGTACGCGCAGCGTGCGATAAAACTCATATTATGGCCAGGTGTGACGTAAAGTATTGTATGCAACGGTGTATAACTAGGTCTTTAACGCTCGTGGCGTCGTTAAGACCCTACTTATACAACAGTTGCATAAAATACTATTAATTGTTACTTACTCACTTGCTCACTATTTTAAACTTTCTCTACGCAATTTTAGCATGGTTTGCATTGCATTGTCCTCAGTCTTCCTTTTAAAAGTAGCTTAAAAGTCAGATATTGGTATGATCCAATTATTTACCAGACTGGTTGTTTTGTATACGTAAAAAAAGTTTGAAGTAAAGTAAATAGGTGTCGAAATTAATTTAAAATTAAAGAAAAAAATTAATGTTCTGAGCCGGATTCGAACCGGCGCGGCGACCACAGGCATACATGACTCGTCGCTCCTAAACAACTGAGCTATCGGAACAATCTGTCTCGGTCACTAAATCATTCAATCAGTTCCTTCTTACAACGCCCCAGGGAGGCGTGTAGCGACATCTTCGACAACAATCTGGTCGCCGGTTCAAATCCGGCATGAAGCATTTTTTTTTCTTTATAAATTTATAAATTTCGTTAGCAGTGTTAGTTAAAAGGAAAGGAAAGAAAGATAATTTAGGGTTAGTTAGTAAAATTACACTGTATAAACAGATCGTTAAATAACTAAGTAAGTACCTTCTTTAATTGGCCGGATAGTTAGCGTCGGCGGCTTCTGGTTTCTTAGGGAATGCGAAAAAGTAAATTAAAATGCACATGTTTTCTGCAATTTTCTTTAAACATTCAAACTTTAATAATACAACGTCTGTGAGATAATTTCTAGAGGTGCAACATTGTCACAAGCTATTCCAATTATGCAAGAGTCACCTTTAGACAGCCCGTGCACGTGTGCACATGTGGCACGGCCGGTACATGCGAATCTGTGAATCGATAACCGACTTTGGCGCGGTATACTTAGGCAAGGAACACACGGAGCGGTGGGGCGCCGCGGCTCCGCGTGGTCGTGCGTCGTGCGGTCGGGATTTTTGTATCACAATGTCGGTATTCTGCATAGACCGGACACACGATTCCGCGCGACCGCGCGTAGATGCGGCGCCGCACCGTATCGTATGTTCCTCGCCTTATTGTGACTCATCCCGTAATGGGGTCCTCTCGTATATACAATACATATTTTTAATTCATATTTTACCTCGAAAACATTTCACATATCATATCATAACCATCCATTGTTCCAACATTTATTTTAAAGGTTACAACTTCTCGTGCATTGTGTGAAGAGAGCCGAGTAGCTTCACTGAGCTACGCTGAAACCTGTGAAAAATCTTTTAAACACGGACCTAAACAGCTTAGGAGATTTTCAGCGCATATAAGGTGAGAGAGTAATTTTTGCCCTTGTTTATGTATAGGCGATGAGAAACGCAGGCTGCTACGCGAGTATGGAAAGGCGCATGTCTTTAAGGGGGGGTTGCCCCAAACAGACTGTAAACGTAAGCGGTTTCCGCTAAAACCTGAATGTATGAAAAGTTTGAAATTGTCTATGGAATGACAGCTGCCGGCGTCATTTTTAACATTGATCGGTCTGTAATCGTAAGTTGGTGCAACCCACCCTAAGTCAGACATAAAACTCATTGTCATTTTCGGACATAAAACATTTGTCCGTCTCGCAATTTCATACTTGCTAGTAAGGCACTGGTCCCACCGCCGGCTAGTAAGCTAGAAAAGTTGGGCGAGTAAGGGACGAACGCTTTATATACGACATACACCCGATCATGCTAGCTAGGTTGGCACACATAAATAAAAAAGGAAAAGCCTATGATTATTTAATTAGCTACGCCACGTGGATAGACGTTTACCACGACAACACACATAACACCTAACACTAAGAGTTATTTGTCACTAGCTTTTGCCCATGACTTCGTGTGCGTGGACCCGGAATAAAAAATATCCTATACTTTAATCCTGCTGCTTTAATGCTGTAAACTACCTGCATGCAAAATTTCATACAAATTGGTTGAGCCTTTTAAGCGTGATTGAGTAATAATAATCTAAACATCCAAACATCCAAACGTCTAAACATTCAAACATCCAAATTTTCGTATTTATAATATTAGTAGGGTTAATAGGATAAACATGCAAAGTTGTTGTTTTCCGCAAGACATTTTATTGAAAGTCGATCTAGCGGAGGCGAGTACCTAAATTTGACCCAAGACCCAGGAGCGTAGCGAGTGGTTCAAAGGTCGCAATCCTGAGCGTAGCGAGGCATCCAAGGCGCAAGATGCCAAACGACTATGCTGCCGAACGAAACATAATTTTTTTCACCTCACGCGAGGAAAAGCATTCAACCCAAATCGAGGCATTAGAAAATAGTTAATTTAATATGCATTGAAATATTTGAACGTTGAGTGTCGATGGGTAACTGACATAAGGCTGAAATTAGTAATTAGTATTAGTAAATGGGTTCTAAAGAATTGAGGGGGCAGATGGGACGCGAATACTTTCAGTTGCTACTTTGATTTCCTGCCACTGCCAATAATCACTACTATTCGCGCTACGCTGATAGCCGATTCCGTGGTTTTTCACGTATGTAGCGGAAAGCGACTACGGCGTAGGCGCCCACTAGCCAGGTTCCTGGTAGTGAAAGTGTTAATATACTTTTAGACATATTTTCTTATATTGCGGCAACACGGAGTAGACAAATTATTACATTTAAAATAAAGTGGAGTCCCTAGAAGCGAACGGTGAAAGTTATGTGGCCTGGAGTGGAACCAGGATTGTGGGGAGCGATCATGCGGAAGAGGAGCGACAAAAATATATAAAATGAACGGAGAGTGGGATGGAACGCGGATCGAGGAAAAAAGCCGAAATTCAGAATCCGAGAGGTTGTCCCCGTACGTTTTCCCAGCTCACCCCAATGCTATCCCCTCTTAACTCCACGACGGGGTGAGGTGAGTTTTCCCGCTATTTTTGTGTTTATCGTCAAAATTATGTTATTAAGAGCATTTTTAAAAATTCGTGTACCCAACTAGCGTAAGTTGTTTAATAAAAATTAACTCGGCGTCAGTTTTGTGACGACAATTAAGCATTCCAATTAAGTGAAATTTAACTTGTTTCACATGTAAATAACGTGTATATGCATAGCATTTATAAATTGAAAAGAAAAAGTTAATTTGTATACAAACTTAATTGTCGTCACAAAACTGACACTTGCTTAATTTTTATTTAACAACTCACGCTAATTGGGTACACGAAATACACGAATTTTTAAAAATGCCCTTAAACGACAGATAATCATGAAAATATTAAAATGCATACGGCTGGCTTTTTGTGGGCTTTTTATGTGACAACGTGCCACGTAAAAATATTTTTTATCGAGGTTTGATTGTCTATTTTGACCCAACTTATCCCATTTTATGGTAACTAAATGAATGTTATACTCGTATATTTAAAGAAGGAATAAAAAGCGAAAGACAATTTAAAAAGTTAGGTTATTAGGGTAAAAATAAAAAAAATGTACGTAGTTAAGGGCCTTAATCTAATCTACGCTTTAACTTTTCTCGTTTTAGTAACGACAATTACCCATACATGAGAAAAGTTAAAGCGTAGATTAGATTAAGGCCCTTAACTATGTACTTTTTTTTTGATTTTCACCTATATTAAAGTTATGAAAAAAAAACTAAATGGGAACGCTAATTAACTTTATTTTTTTACTTCACATTCATTTTCAATTGTTATTCCGCCTCTGCGTAAAAAAAACGGGATTTTTGATACCAGCGCCATCTTTTAGTATGTTGATAGGCATGTGTCCTGAGGGGTAATCACGGAACGGTTCAAACGCGCGTTAACACAATTTAACTGTAATTTTTCCATGAAAAAAGTGACACGTGTACAATGCGTTACGTGATCGACCTACTGGACCCCAAAACTGCCGGGATCTCTAGTGTCAATTTCCCCAGTAATGACGTCATCAAAATCGCCGTGGTTGCGTTTGGAAAATTGTGTGTGTAACATACTAAAAGATGGCGCTGGCATCCGAAAGTGAAGTATGTGTTCGACGGAATCCCGTAACAACCACTATAAGAATAGTATTCTGAATGTGTTTTCATTTATTTGGCACCTAGCTGTCAATCATTCGTGGTGTCAACTATTAAACACATCTCCGCACATCCCTGGTGGAACATGAACAAAATTTGTTCATGTGCCCTTTAGGTTGAATATCCACCAGAGATGTGCGGAGATGTGTTTTAATAGTTGACACCACGAATGCTTGACAGCTGATAAGTAGGTATGGTTAGTTGACACTTAAGTTGTCTTTAGTAGTCTCTTTGTTAAAATACAAGAAAACGAATTCAGCCTTTCAAAAAACTCGCCTCTTGAAATTCTTATCTGTACTTTACCAAAAATGTTGACACAGTAAAGACAGACCCCACAAAGTTAAGATAAGAGCACCTAGAAAAAATACTACAGTGCAAGTAACTGTAGTATTTTTTCTCCTGTGCTGAATGTACTCGGTATTGTCTTTTGTATAAAATAGGTCTTCAACTAACAAGTAGGTATATTTAATTTAAACTTTCACGATTCTCACACAATAATTATACTAAACGAGACTTAATCGCGTATAATTAAATTATTTATTTACCTCAGTGAGGTCTCCCGACGTTTCGGATATGTTGCAACATCCATGGTCACGGGACAACTGGCTTGAGCGGGTATCAACATCTTGCTGCGCGGATTTTCCAAACTACCCACATTTGGTCTTTATTAACCATTTGTACACTAGGGTTGTCACCCGGCCGACACACAACACTAATAATGTCCGGTGATATAACGGACGATGTTTTTTGACTCTGGCATTTACTTATGATAGGATTCCACGAAGATGAAATCTTCAAACCGTCATCCCGGTTGAAATTACGATATTTTCTGATTTCAACGCCTATTCACGTATTTTTCTACTGTAGAAATGACGTTCCGGAGACAGGACTTTCGGTTTATGGAGCTCAATTTGGTTTGGTCTTTGGATTGGTTTGGTCTTGACTCCGACAAATGCTCGGCTATCGCAGACTTATTCACCTGCCGATTTTTGACAGCCGCAATATGTTCCTTGACCCTTTCCGCGGTGGTTCGCTTGGTCTCGCCAATGTAGGAACTTCCACAACTCAGTGAGGTAATTAAATAATTGAAATATACGCGATGAAGTCCCGTTTAGTATATTAAAATCAAGAAAGTCAATTATTTAGGCAAAAAGTTTTAAAGTATGATTTAGATTTATTTATAAATATCAAAAATTATTCATGTCAACAAAATATAATTAAAAAGATAATTTTCATTTATTTTCTAGAGTATATACAAGATGATAACTAACATTAACTAAATAAAATTATTGTTCCTTACTTGGGTAATTTTTTTTCTATTATTTTTCAAGAGTATTTCTGAATGTGCTATAATGCTAGCAAATAAAGATTAATAAGAATGCCTGAGACTTGGCTCTACGAAATATCTCACAACTTTTTACCGTGGAATAATTTCGGGATTTGGCGTCTTTTTTACATGCAATGTTTTTTATGGGATTTAATATTTATTACAGGAACTTTGCAGACTACGCTATGGCGGGGGTGTGTTTGGGAGGCACTAGCGTTTACGTCATCTTTGTAGCATCTTCGCTTAAAGACGTGAGTACACCGTAGATATAAGGCAGATAATCAAGACAAACCTTCCATTGATAACATTACTCACCTACGAGGATGAAACGTTGGCGCTAGAGCCTAAGGCAAGCGCGATTTTTTTTTAAATCAGGGTACAAGGCCCATATTACAAATACCTTAAATACTATCATACATATCCATATAAACTTATTAATAACTACAAAACACACAATATATGATTACGAGGTCTGTATTGGGTGGCATAAAATTGTTGGTCCTACTATTTTGTAGCATACCAACTTTATGCCGAATAACGTATGGCATAAACATTGTTGTGCATATTTTTTATTTGCCGAAATTGTTGTTCCTAATGTCGATTGTCCTAAATATTTATTGTACGAATGTTTATTATATCGAAGTTTTTTTTTAGAATGATTGATGTGTATAACTTTGATGTTACTAATATTTAATGTTATAAAAATGTTGTGCATACATTTTGTTACGCATATATATCGATACCTATATTAGGTAGTAAGAAAGTGTTCGGTTTCTGTAGGGTCGCAGTTCAACCTAACACTCCTCCTCGCTTCGCTCGTCGTCGTACCTACACCGACCTGCCTTAGAGTCTACAAAAAATATTATGCTAACTGTGCATTAGAAGAAATTAGCATTATATAATTTGTTCATTATAGGAAATATACATTATACTTAAAGTATGTTGTATTCAATGTTATTACATCAAATGATCATTACATAAAATGATAATTATATCGTACGTATATTAAGTGTTCTTATATGACTCAAGAATTTTATATAAAAACAGTATTATTGCGACTAATATTATTTCAATTTTTTTTATTAGCATCGTTACGCACTCTTAGGTCGGGTCTGCTCAGAGTTTAAAAATAGTATAAAATTTAGGAAAAAATAGTATAGGTAGTGTAATTTTAGCTAATTTAATAATAGGCAAAATAATTACTATGACAATGAAAATTAGGACTATAGCTTTTTAGGTAATTCGATGTTCGAGTAATCAATATTAGGATAAACATATTTTAGAACTTGTAATGCTTTGTATGCGCAAAAATGAATAGGCTAAATAAGTTAGTATGCCACTCAACATTATGCCAAACATTCTCGGCTAAAATTGGCGTGCGGTGCGGCGTGCCGCAGGGCTCGGGCTGCGGGCCCCTCTGCTACCTGATGCACGTGAACAGCTTGTGCGGTACGCTGCGCCACTGCTCAGCGCACATGTTCGCGGACGACCTGTGCGCGCTGCGCGCCGGGACCGACCTCGTGCTGACGTGTCGACTTGGGCAGGAGGATGTGGACGCGGTCGTCAAATGGTCTCACGATAACGGGATCGTGTTGAACGCTGATAAGACCAAATTAATGATTATTCACTCTCCATATTTGATTCCTAAGGGTAAATGCCCATCCATGTTTACTCACAGCTTCACCTGCCTCCATAACATAGCCTACATAACATCCTAGTCAACTGTACATGCAAGCCAATAGAAAAAGTTAGCTCCGTTACATATCTTGGAAATCGATGAAAACTTATCTTGGTCATCACACATTGATTTTATTTGTTGCAAATTAAGAATACTCTTAGGCAAATATTATCATCTAAGTTACAGAATTCCTACCAGTACCTTAAAATGTTTATATAAGTAAATAGTAGAATCCATCCTATGCTATGCCCTTGATAGCTATGGTTTAACTTTCAAAACTAATATTGAAAAATTAGAAATGTTACAAATCCAATTTCTGAAATTACTTGTTGTGTATAAGAAGACAAAAGACAACTGTAAAAATAACTACCAAAAACTGTTTAAAATATGTAAAATCTTACCGGTAAGCTTTAAGCTGAAATACTTGTTAGCAGTAAATAACCATGTCAACCTGAAATACTTACACCTAGTTAAACACAAACATAGCACAAGGACAATGACCGCGGGCAAGTATGAAGTACCTAGAGTGTCCAATTACTATGGTGAGGTTAGGACACTAAAGAAACGCATACCTTATATACTAAACACTCTGCCCGTGGACATTGTTCATGAACCCAAAAAAGGTAGATTTAAGAATCGATTAAAAAAATACCTTATTGATGCCCCATAATTTTTTTAATAGTAATATAAAATAATGTAGAGTACCTATACATTGCAGATATTTAAGACACTACTATATTATGTTAAAGAGAAAAGAGACTGTAATTTTGACTCCACAGTCCAACTATTGACGTAGTTTTGTGGAGCAATGTATCTTACTATTCATGTCTAATTTTAGTTGTTAATAAATAAATTAATAAAATAAAAAAATATTGTATACAAAAATGAGCCTAAACGCTAAATCACAAGAAATACAAATTGAGAATTCTACTTGTATTCAGGTTATAACTGACGACTGTACTATCCTAGGTATTTACCGATCACCATCGAATCTTAACGCTGATATTGGTTCTTTAAACAGCCATCTTGAAATTATTCATACATCTAATATAATAATAACTGATGACATTAACATTAACCTCATCCCAAGACAGAATGAGTCAGCTTATGAGAATCAAAACAGAGAAGAGTACTTAAATATACTGTCTTTTCATGGGATCCAACCTGGACACATGTTTCCAACTAGACTAACAAACTGCCTGGACCACTTTATGTTAAAAAAAAAAACTTGTAAATCCACGGCTCTCTGTGCAGTTCTAAACACCTCAATTACAGATCACCTAACAATTTTTGTAGTTAACAAATAATAAATTAAAAGAACCCACCCAAAAAAAAACGTACCACTGTGAAATACGAAAATGCTATAAAAAACATTCTAGTTAGATGAAAAACTTGAACTTCTCCTTTTTTGTAGTGATCCAAGATTCGTGGCTGACCAACTAATACTAAAGTTAAGTAAATCCCTTGAAAAGAGCAAAATAATAAAATCTATACCTAAAACCCAGCGAACCTTAAAGCCATGTATGACACAAGGTTTACTCCGGTGTATAAGGAATCGAAATAGACTACAACTTAAAGTACGATCAGAACCATATAATGAGGTCCTCAAGGTCACATACAAAAGATATCGAAGATACTGCAATAATTTACTAAAAAAGATTAAGCATAACTACGAACGAGATATGCTAACAAAAAACTCTAAAAATTCTAAAAACTATGAAAATTCTTAAAGAGATTACTCATTACAAGTCCACTAAAACTTCAAACTTAAAATTATTAAACACTAAATCAACTCCCGATGACTCATTTGGTAATGTAGGCAAATCTCTAGCTGAGGATATTATTAAGAATGACCCAGATGATGCTCAAGATCCATTATCAAATTTCCCTGAATTCACAAATAGCTCTTTTGCTCTTTTAGACACGGACCCTCATGAAGTACATGGTATTATCATGGGCTTAAGATCAGACAGTGCCCCTGGATGGGACGGTATCCCCACACGGTTTCTTAAACTGACGGTCACACTGGTTGCTCCTGTAGTTAGTCACTTGGCTAACCTATGTTTCAGAGACGGGACATTCCCAACACCGCTTAAACAATCCCTAGTAACACCGGTGCACAAAAGTGGTGATATGGACGATGTAAACAACTACAGACCGATGTCGGTCTTACCAGCCATTTCTGAAGTTATAGAAAAATTAATAAACAATCGCTTGATGTCATACACACATACATTTTATCATATCAACAGTTAGGTTTTCGTAAATCTAAATCAACTGAAGATGCAATAATAGAACGTACTACGTTAATAGCTGATAAAACTAATAAAGGTAACAAATGTCTTGCTGCTTTTTTAGATTTGAAGAAAGCGTTTGACACCGTCTGTCTCCCCACTCTTATTCGCAAGATGAACAGGGTCGGAATTCGCCGCTAAATTTACTGAGTGACTACCTGCAGGGGCGAACCCAAAAAATTAAGATAGGTGATTATGTGAGCCAAGATGTTGATGTAACTTTTCGCGTTCCCCAGGGATCGGTCCTAGGGCCTACATTGTTCTTACTCTATATCAATGACCTGACAAACCTTAACATAGAATGTGGGTATACTTTGTCCTATGCTGATGACACTGTCATAATCTTTGATGGACCAACTTGGGAGTCTGTGTTTGAAAGAGCGGAAACTGGTCTTAGAAGAGTGTGCTCTTGGCTAAAACAAAATCTATTAACCCTTAATGTAAATAAAACCAATTATATATGTTTTGCCAAGTATATCAGTTCACAACCAAGCAATAATCTTAACCTAAAAATTCACAAATGTATAACTTCAGACCAAACTTTATGTAACTGTATGGATATTACCAAAGTCAACTCCACAAAATATCTGTGTCATGGTATACACATACTGAATATGTGAATACTAGAATTCGTAAACTAATCTGGTTATTCAAAAAGCTTAGACATATTACAACTAAAAAACTATTAAATCAACTATATATCACCCTAGCACAATCCGTAATGTCTTATTGTATATCGGTATGGGATGTTTCAGCAAAAAAATAAATCTTGAAAGTGGAACGAGGGCTACGTTGTCTCCTAAAGGTTATGTATTCAAAACCTTTTAGATTTCCTACAAAAGACATCTATCACTTAAGTGATCCTATCAATGAGAAACTATACATACTCAATGTAACAATGAGACTACACAAAAAACTAACCTTTAATCCTACACTTTTAACTCGTAGACGAAACCACAATGTTGGTCCCGTCCCAACAACTAAGTCTACATTCGCCAAGCGACAATATGCAGCTCAATCAGCCTATTTATATAATACATTAAATGACTTTCCTTTATGATAAAACGTTAAATATTTATCCATTGCTACTTTACAAATGTAAAACTACCTTAACAAAATGGCTTAAAAGTCTTAGTTATAAAGAGACTGAGGACTTATTACATCGAGTTGTATAATGAGTGACTTTCAGACTTCAGAGTTTTGTTAAGTACAAGAAAGGTGTATTAAATAATAAGATGTAAGGTAATAGATTAAATATAGGCACCTACCACCACCGCAATACCTTTTATAATGACTCGACATCCAAACTTCATATATACCATTGCACCAACACACACACACACACACACACACACACACACACACACACACACACACACACACACACACACACACACACACACACACACACACACACAGTTTTTAGTTTTATCATTGTCTTATTTTCGAGGCAAGATATCTGCGAATTCGTTAAATCTTTTCAAATAGTGTTCTCTTTGGCCACCATAATAAAATGAATGACACAAATAACAAAACAAAACTTAACTCCTATTACGCCTGCTACGCCTACGTCTACGCCTACGTATAAGCCTTCCGTGGTCAGAGTTCTTTTAAAATTGCCAATTTACTAAAAGGGCCCTTTGCCCTTCCCAAATATGTAACAACGATATTTATATTATTTTTATCGTTATTTAAGTGTTTATTTGTGTTAAATATACTATAAACTAATACCTTGTGAAATCCACGAATAGTTACTTAAATATCTTCAATTTCTTAGTGACTAACCCCCTTATTCATAAAACTTAAAATGCCTCTGCTAAATAAAATGTGCTTTGTCCCTATCTTACGAACACAAATGTCAAAGTGACAGATCAGGACAAACGAATTTTAACGGCATTTTAGTTAAAACAGGCTTATAGGACGTTTATGAATACGGTCGTAATTATATTGCTTGATATCAGAAAAAAGTGAACATTATTACTCCAAGTGATTATTTATTGATTAAACACATTATACTTATTGCGTGTGTGAAATTTCAAGTGTGTAGCTGTAATACTTCAAAAGTTTCAAGTTAGTGAATGCCTAACCGCTGACTCTCGCCAAAACATGCCCGTATTGAGCGATGAGACGGGGTGATTCAAGGCCCCACAGGTGAAGGGTTAAGTAATTCGGCCAACTCAAATAATCTCGATTTACTTGCGTCTAATGGAGTTGGGTTTTATAAGATCCTTTAGACCTTTTACCGGTTTTTAGAACGTCAAAAAAATGGCCTGTTTTCCGTACCCAAATGGTAAAACGGGACCCTATTACAAGTAGTTAGACAGTTGTTTTTTTCACAGATGATGTATTTCTGTTGCCGCTATAACAACTAATACTAAAAACAGAATCAAATAAATATTTAAGGGGCTCCTATGCAAAAAAAGTTATTTTTTGCCGTTTTTATAAATAATGGTACGGAACCCTTCGTAAGCGAGTCCGACTCGCACTTGGCCAGTTATTATAACAACAAATACTAAAAACAGAATAAAATAAATATTTAAGGGTGCTCCCATAGAAAAAACGTGATTTTTTGGCGTTTTTATAGATAATGGTACGGAACCCTTCGTGCGCGAGTCCGACTCGCACTTGGCCGGTTGTTTCGTACATAAAACTTGCGAACCAGTTAAAGATGTTTAAAAAAATCCGACTATCACTGCCTCCGCACAGACAGGAAGGAATCAGGAAGTGCGGCGGCGGCGGCAGGTACTTATATTCCATAGGACAAGCTATGGTAATAACAATACCGTGCGAGCCAGCTGGTAGCATACAAATCTCGATAAGTGTGACAGAAAGGGAAATATCATTCATTGTCCTTGTCACAGTTCCACTATTTTTTATTTGCCACAACTGACAGTATGAAGTTGTGGCACATAAAGCATTACCCGTCCAAATGAAGGAGGTTGTTTATGGCAATTCATCAACCATTTTAAGACCAGTTCTTAATTTAGCTGCATAGGAGTCTTTCCGTCCCTCGCTGTGGCAACACTTATAGCCTGTCCTGAGTATTATAGGTCCATTAATGCGAGCCTACATTTAAATTAAGCGGCATTTCGACCGTGCAAAATGCAGAGCACCTCTTGGAACTACATCTGCACGAGGCCATACAAAGCGGGTGACAGGAGGCTTTGGAGAAGTCTGGGCAACAATAAGAGGATGATGTCATGATCCTCAGCATTGAGGGAACGACTGATGATGAAATGCAGATCGTGGAGGCTGGTTAAACCATCTGCCTTTTTAACCCCCGACGCAAAGAGAGGGGTGTTAAGATAAGATAAGATAAAGATAAAATATTTATTTTGCAAGTGGGCCGCAATGGCACTTTTACAGGTCTGACTCTACTAGCATTTGCAAATATAAGACCATTGTCAAGAGGAAACGCCGGAACAAACTTAACAGTAAGCAATTTTTAACAAAATAATCTTAGTCACCAGCGTAGTTCCGCAGGAGAACCAGTCAAATACCTTAAAATTAAACAAAAGTCAAACAACACGACAGATTAGGGCTATTTTGATTCCGGTCTGGGCCATGCATTTCTGTCAGTCATATAGTCTTCAACTCTATAATAAGCTTTTGACATCAATGTCTTTTTTAAATATTTTTTAAGAGCTGGGAGGGGTAATTTTAAAACGTCGTCAGGTAACTTGTTGAAAAAATGGATACATTGACCCAAAAATGACCTCTGTACTCTACGGATACGAAACTTTTTAATTGCAATTTTATTTTTGTTCCTAGTATTGAGCTTATGAATATCCGATTTTTTTGTAAAAGAATCGATGTTTTTAATTACATAAATAATATTCTCATATATATATAGAGATGCTACAGTCATAATATTAATTTCCTTAAAAAGGTCTCTTAAGGATTCTCGTGAACTCAATAAATATATTGAGCGAATAGCCCTTTTTTGTAATACAAAGACAGTCTGTATATCAGCTGCTTTACCCCAAACCAGAATCCCATATGTCATCACACTGTGAAAATAACTATAATAAACTAAGCGAGCTGTTTCAACATTGGTCAATTGCCTAATTTTCCTAATAGCATATGCTGCTGAACTTAACTTACGTGCTAGGACTGCTATATGGGGACTCCATTGTAGGCTTCTGTCTAATGTTATACCAAGGAATAAAGCCTTATAAACCATTTCTAGACATTCATTATTTAAAAATATTTTAGTTTCTACTGGTCTAACATTAGGCAAAGCAAACCTTACACATTTAGTTTTCTTAGCATTAAGTAGTAGATTGTTAGTTGTAAACCAGTCAAGTACTTTGACCAATGTGTTATTTACTCCACTGTAGTCGGATGATTTCCGATCAACCTTAAACACTAATGATGTATCGTCAGCAAATAGTACTATGTCACAAAGATTAGGAATTATATACGGTAAGTCATTTATACAGGGCGTCCCAAACTTATGGGACATGAAGGGGAAGTACCTTAAATATCGTAGATAGTGAATTTTGCTCAAAGAAGACTTTATGTTATTTTTAAAAGTTAGTAATTCTACATTCATAGTTTTTTTTTTTTTTTTTTTTTTTTGTTTTAAATTTGCCTTCTGTCTAGCTTACAGAGGACGTATTGAAATACTAAGTTTTATCAAATTATCATTTTATCCACACGTGCACTTATAATAAGGAAAACTTATGCCAGTACCTATTTTATGAAGTGGGACTTATTTACGAATAATCAATGCTATCTTTGGAATGATAATATTGCTACTTTTCGAACGTCGTCTTCGGCAATAAATAACTTTCTTGAAATTTGACTCAATCATTTTATGGTGTTCCTTTATTTTAAAATACTATGTTACTTAAGCTGAGTTATTATTTTTTAGCAGTTCTTTCGATTGGCATCATAAAAAAGGGTGATTTTTTTTTCACATTTTAGTCGGTTCGATTCCCAGACGAAGCAAGTAATTTTTAGAAAATCTATGAATGCAGAATTACTAACTTTTAAAAATAACATAAAGTCTTCTTTGAGCAAAATTCACTATCTACGATATTTAAGGTACTTCCCCTTCATGTCCCATAAGTTTGGGACGCCCTGTATAAACTAAAAATAAAAATGGACCTAGGATAGAACCCTGAGGCACCCCTAAAGTAACTGTTGCTCCATTAGACTGCGTCCCGTTTACAACCACTATTTGCGTTCTATTACTGAGATATGAAGACATAAGACTCAGCGCATTTTCAGACAGACCATAATGCTTTAGTTTCAAAATAAGCGTTCTATGATCGACACAGTCGAATGCTTTGGTTAAATCGCAAAATATTCCAATTGCATCACAAGAATTTTCCCATATATTGTAAATGTGTTCAATGAGGACAGAAGCGGCATCCGTCGTCGAATGTCCCCTTGTAAAACCGTATTGTTTATTAGTGAACAGTTTATTCCTATTGAAGTGTCCTACAAGTTCGTTTAACATTAACTTTTCGAAAACTTTACTCAATACAGGTAATATAGATATGGGGCGAAAATTTTTTAGGTCATTCAGATCACCCGACTTAAAAAGAGGTATGACTTTACTATATTTCATGAGGTGTGGAAAATTTCCCTCCGACAGGCAACTATTGTAAATAAAGGCCAAGTAAGGTGCAATTACATCTATGACATGATTGATGACTTTAACTGACGCTCCCCATAAATCTTCCGTTTTCTTTAAATTTAGGGACTTAAATGTCGCAACAACCTTCAACGAATCTACTTTACTAAATTCAAACCTTACATTGCATTTATTAACGTTAGCGCAAAGCAAAGCGTGGGCTTCTGCCGCAGATGATTGAAGACCTTTGGTTGTGCTACTCGCTATGGTCGAAAAATAGGTTTCGAATGCCGAAGCAACTTCCTCGTTTGGCATGATCTGTTGGCTTTCCGTTAGAATATTTACTTGATATTTGCGATTTCTTAATTTACCAGCTTCTCGGTTTATAATGTTCCATACCGTTTTCACTTTGTTGTCCGACACTTTAAGTTTAGAGCTAATATAATTTGCTTTAGCAGTCAAACACACTTTCTTAAAGGTTTTAGAGTAATTTTTGACATAGTCCTGGAAAACTCTGTTCTTGTTCACTGCCTTTTCTCCATAGAGTTCATAAAGCCTATTTCCACTTCTGTGAATGCCAACAGTAGCCCATTCACTAAACTTTAACTTACTTTTTGATCCAGAAATAGTCTTCATTCTAAAATTTACATTGAATTGACTGAGGATGAAGCTGAACAAATCCTTATACATGTTATTTGAGTTACTCTGTGGAATAGGTAACATACAAAGATTATTTCGAATTTCATTTTTAAATAATTCCAAGCGATAACCAGTTATTGGTCGGTATGTTATTGATTGTGGTGTTTCTTGTATACTGGTTAAAAAAGTTACCTTCTGACCACTGTGGTCGGAATTAAAGCGATTAAAAAATTTCTTATCAAAACATTCAGTTACAGAAAATATTATCCAAGCAGGCTGCACTAGTTGCACCTATCCGGGTTGGTTCAAGGAACTTTAGCAAGTTAAAAGATTTAAATAAACATAGCAACTTAGTACTGTTATTGGATGATTCTAGTAAGTTGACATTGAAATCCCCACAAACGATAATTGTTTTTTTGCTATTAGTGGATAACTTCAACACATTTTCCATAGTAGATTCAAATGTGCTGAAATCAGATGCTGGAGGCCTGTATACACATATAATTATATGATTTTCTATTTGAGTACAAGCTATTTCTACAATCCTCTCTATTGATAATTGTACAATATCCTTCCGTTCTTTGGATTTGATACTTTCTTTGACAATTATAAGAGAGCCACCATGAATGGCGGATTTCCTAGCATAAAAACTCGCTAATTTAAAGTTAACAAAGTCAAAAATTAATTGTTCTTGTCTTAACCAATGCTCAGTAATGCACAAGACTTGGATGTCATCACTATCTAAAAATAAGCCTATTTCTAATTCCTTGCTGGAAAAACCCTGAATATTCTGATGAAAAATATTTATACTCTGGGATTTTTCCATTGTCTTATTGTCCAGTTTAAATTAGGATCAGTCGAGAGTTTCTTGACATTACTGACTTGCTGAGGGCTGTAAATTAGACTATAGTATCTGTTAGGTTTTATATTAAAAGCTAAGAGATCCACTAATGTCAGGAAGTCCTTCTTTGGTAACAATATTTGATCTTGTGCTAGGGTGAAGCGCTTGATGAATTTATTTAAATCAAGGAAATGATATTTATTATTAAAACATATAGAATGATATATCAAATAATTTAGGTATGAGGTTTTATTATTCTGATAATACGACATACTCTGTGAGTATGGCAGTGCACATATTATAATTTTGCCAATCCCAGCTTTTTCGATAATATTTAATGTTAACATTAATTTATCTATGGATGCCTTATCAGCACTAACACTATTTCCTATTAACAATATTAAGCTGATACTGTTGTCAAAATGCTCCTTTAGGAGTGAGTCACATATTTGAGTCAAACTGGCATTGCGGTAACAGTAGTTAGTTACATTTTGTTCCAGTTTTGTATTTAAAATGGAACCCATTCCTGACCCAATTTGATCAGAATAAAATATTGTTTTACTATTTGTTTCTTGCCTAGGGGCCTGCTTATCAATAGAAGACTGCTTGTCATCAGGGGACTCGAGGGTCATATCTTGCTGAACGATAGCTATTTGTTCAGTGTGTCTGCAATCACAAGTATAATTATTTATTAATGAATTAAAACGCTGCTCATTTTCATTACTTTCTTCCAACAGCTTCGTAAACGCCTGGATATGCTCCTTACATTCCCTTTGTGAAGATGCATACAATGAAGACATACTTTCAAGTTTGTCTTGTAGCCTGTTTATCTCTACCTGTAATTTTTGTGTATGTAATTCTGAATTATCTAGCTCCAAAGTACATTGTTGAACTCTATTTTTCATGACTGAAAGTTCAAACACTAGTTTAGAATAATTTTTATAACAGTTTTGCTTTTAATAAGCTTCTGTGTACACCTAATACACCTGTTTATCTTAACATATTTTTTTAACTTATTGTTACTACTGAAGAAAATCGGCTTATTAGAATCATTCTTGTCACTGCATACCAGCTCTTGATACAGGTTTTGAAGGATACTGGCGTCGTAACGCTCTCGTTCTCTTCTAAACAAGTCCAGTTCGTAATTGGCTTCCCCAAGCTCCTCTTCCAGATTTACTATGCGCTTCAATGCCACTTCATGGGTTGAAGCGCACTGGTTGAATGAGTCCACCTGCTCTTGTAGGTGTTTCACCTGCCCATTTGCATCGCATAGCTCCAAGTCATATTGTGCAAGCTCAGCTTTGTAAGCTGTGTTCTTGGCGAGTATCTTCTGTAACTCTGCCTCACTATCTTCTCGTTCCTGTAACAACTGCTCAGTCAGGGCCTTAGCTGCCTGAAGTTCTTTCAGCGTAGCCTTCAGTTGCATTTCGTACTGTCGAGCGTTGGTCTTGCGGGATGTGGAGTTGGATTTGTTGCTCATTTTGTACCAAAAACTTAAGCACCTTTTATATACAATCTTCAGTATATTATCCTTAATCTATGCAAAAACCACAACTTAATTAATTTGATTCAATTAAGAACAGCTTGGGAGTTTTTATATTTGCCGCGTTTTTCTTTCGCTGTTCAGACTAGATACACAATCACGCCCTCTAGTAATGAATAATAAAGTTGTTGATCGCAAACTCATATATTAGTGCTGTCACTTTACTTCGTAGCGACGATAACAATGTGTATAGTGCTTAACTAAAACGGCAATCTACTGAACGCAGCTTAACGTAAACGCGCACTAATTTCGTACTGGCAACACTAACGGTTGATTCTGTCAGCTGTGAAATATCTGTCCGACGCCAATCAGCTGTCGAGTGGTCCCGTTAGTTTATTTGGAAACAGCCGTTAAGTGCAATATAACTTGCAATTTTGGGTTCAAAAACAAAGTTAAACGGTTCGTGCATTTCTCTCACCGTTGAAATAAGTGTTCCGAATGTCCTGGGTGCGTGGTTTGGAACCAAAATTCCAATGCAAACGGTATGATGCACTCACTAGACACAAACATATATTTGTAAGCAATGTTTTAGATATTTAGTGTTTACGTGACCAGGGTTGCCAGCCCACTCTGTTATAAATTTAACGTGTCTGTGTATCTGTGTATCTGTCTGTGGTACCGTAGCTCCCAAAGGGATGGACCGATTTGAATGCGGGTTTCTTTACTCGAAAGCTGATGTGTTTCATGTTTCATGAAAATCTGTTCAGCCGTTTTTGAGATATTGGACTTTGAAATTAAAATGTCAGGGGTTTTTCAACTTTTCCAAGTTGTTTATTAGAGCGAGATAGTTTATTGCGCTTCCCTTAGATAGTGGTCTGCATTTAGCCAGGTCTAAAGGCCGCTTTTAGTTATTCCAGGTGTGGGATACGGAAAAATAAGGTTTTCAAAAACATTAATTTTTAATAGCGTTTTTCGTATATTTCAATTTAAAACGTTATTCTAAGATGTTTTATTCGAGAATCTTACAAAATTTTCACCCAAAAATTATAAATTATAGATTTAATAACCAAAACATAAAAAAGTTGAAAAATCCCCGTTTTCATTTCAAAATCCAATATCACAAAAACGGCTAAACAGATTTTCATGAAACATGGCTAAGAAAACTCGGGATAAAATTATCTATTACACAAAAAAAACCGCATTCAAATCGGTCCATCCGTTTGGGAGCTACGATACCACAGACAGATACACAGATACACAGACAGACACGATAAACTTATCTGTTGTACCTATGATTTATCTTGAATATAATAGTACAAATATAATTTTTATTAACCAAAATAATTTTTAAACATTTATTAATATTTTTTTCGACTTTTCAGGAGATAATTAAGTAAGATATAATTTTTAGATGTCTGATATTTTGTGGATTGTGTTCCTAGATCATTATTTAAATGATGAAGTGTCCTTTACACTACACATTAAAAAAATCTGCTAGTATAAATTATCTCCAAATTTGTTAGTTTTTCTCTGGTTTTTCCATACCAGTAGGTATGGAAAAACCACTAGTAAGTTGTCAATTTATTTAATTATACTAGCTGTTGCCCGCGACTTCGTCCGCGTAGAACTTGTTATCGCCTTAGGAATATGATTATCTTAAGGGATTATTTCCCAGATAAAAAACTATCCTATATCCTTCCAAGGGTCTCAAATTATCTGTACCTACGGAAAATTTCATCTAAATCGGTTCAGGTGTGAAAGGTACGATGAGATCGTTAGTTTTAATTGCTAAGTCTAAATTGAAAACTCCGTTTTTTAAAATATAAATCCTACTAATATTATAAATGCGAAAGTTTGGATGTTTGGATGTTTGGATGTTTAGATGTTTGGATGTTTGTTACTCAATCACGCCTAAACGGCTTAACCGATTTGATGAAATTTTGCACGAAGATAGTTTATAGCCTGGATTAAAATATAGGATAGTTTTTATCCCGGGCCCACGCGGACGAAGTCGCGGGCGGAAGCTAGTATCTTATAATCATCAACAGACGTTTCTGCTTAAATTGTATATTTTATTTATAATGAATAGCTTCTGCCCGCGACTTCGTTCGCGTTGACTGTTTTTTTTTTCATTATTTCTTATACATTAAAATCTATGCACACCGCGTTTTTTAAGCGTTTGTGTCGATTTCTTTACACGTGATTCGATACAAACGCGCGTCTACGGTGTATAGGCCCTAAGTACTACACAGACTTATGACACCTAAGTGGAGCATGAAAAAAATTATACAATTCATATTAATAAATATTAAATATTAATTACATTAATGTAAACTATTAACATGAGATTCTTCTTGCTCTGCTTGAACATTTAAATGTGTCGTCTGTTGCCCTTAGGGGGTTTTCTGCTTACCTTCGAGAGCGCCAGCAAGCGGTCCGTGTCGACCAAGCCTTATCCGACGTGTGACCTAGCAACTGGCGTCCCTCAGGGAGGCATTCTTTCTCCACTCTTATTTTCTATCTTCATTAACTTCATAACCCCGGAGCTTCGCTGTTCTTACCATCTGTACGCCGACGACCTACAACTTTACGATCACTGTAACGTGAGTGACCTTAGTGTTACCATTAACAAGCTGAATCTGGATCTCTTACACATCCAGCGGTGGTCAGAGAAGTTTGGCTTATTTGTTAAATCCGTCCAAGTGTCAAGCTATCGTCATTGGTAGCCCTCAGCAGCTTGCGAAACTTAATTTTAATTCTATTGCTGCAGTTGAGTTTAATGTTACTCCTATCCCGTACAGCAAAAGTGTCAAAGACCTAGGTGGTTATCTCGACAACACTCTCAGTTGGAGGCCACAGATCTCTGAGGTTAGTCGAAAAGTTGTAGGTTCGCTTCGTGCACTTAATAAGCTTAATAGGCATTTCTTACCCATCAAAACCAAGATATTATTAGTGCAGACATTGATATTGCCCATAATCGACTATGGTGACTTGAATGGAGAGCTTCTTGACAAGTTAGATCGTCTTCTAAATAATTGTATTCGGTTCATTTTCTGTCTTCGTAAATACGATCATGTCTCTTCCTTCCGCTCCCAATTGGGCTGGCTGCCAATCCGCCTACGCCGCAAAATACGTTTGCTCTGCACTCTCTTCTCCATTCTAAACGATCCAAATTCTCCCGAATACCTCAAAACTCTTTTTCAGTATTACTGTGTTTCTCGAGTCCCTCAACTTCGCTCCTCTGGCAACCTTTCCTTATCTATTCCGCCTCACCGTACTGGTTTTATGTCCAATTCCTTCTCCGTCCAAGTAGCTCGCCTATGGAACCATCTCCGTCAAAATTCGGCAGTATTACTGTGTCTCTCGAGTCCGTCAACTTCGCTCCTCTGGCAACCTTTCCTTATCTATTCCGCCTCACCGTACTGGTTTTATGTCCAATTCCTTCTCCGTCCAAGTAGCTCACCTATGGAACCATCTCCCTGTCAAAATTCGGCAATCCCAAACAGGCTTGTCTTCAAAAAGTCCTTACAAAATTTCTTTGCTGGCAGAACTAAAAAATAATCTATCAGATTTGTAAGTTTCATCTGTATTCATATGAATGTGTATGAACGTATTAATAGGTATATATTGTTATATCATATTATATTTTATTGTATCGTATTCTACTATATTATTATTCATCACATCCTTAGACATGTTATAGAGTTTTTGTTTTAAATTAAGTTGCACTGCCCACATTTTATCTGCTTTGCCTTAAGGTTGACTGGTAGAGAATGCTTTATAGCATTAAGTCCGCCTTTTGTACTATAAGATATTATTTTGTGCAATAAAGATTACATAAATAAATAAATAAATAACACGTTATTTACACCTATGTTATGTACCCAACCCCCTAATTTTTTGTCCGCGTACAGCCCACCTTTCCCAGATGGCGTGATCCGTCTCCTTTTCGGGAATATTGCCTTGTGACCGAATAGCGCGAGTGTTATCCCCACAGACCAGTAAACCTATAGACGTCGCTTAGTCGGGCGACCCCCGCTGCCACACATACGGTGAATTCACCCTACATTTGAGACACGCCCCCTTTACTAAGTTCAGTCTGCGGACGGCGTTTGCGCAAGTAACATCGTTACAAAACGCATTATTATTGCGTAAAATTGTGTGGAAAAAACACTAAAACTTCAAGTGTGCAAAAAGACGGTCTATCTGTTCACGCGGACACCGCGTGAAGACCGACGGCGACAACGGGGAGCGGCGCGGGGCGAGCGGCGGGCATCGGCGCCGGCGCGGCGCGAACCGCGACGCGCCCCACTACGAGATCGAACGACACGGCGCAATGAAGCGGCCGTGATTTTTATATTAACTTTTCTTAATATACATTTTACATGTCCAGGGTGTTTTCATCGCTGCCATCCTTCAGCCCCACTCCTGGACAAGTTGGCGACCAGCAACAGGACCCGGTCTGCAAACAAGGGCCGGCGAAGTCTGAAGAAAACAAAGAAGCCATCCAGTGCCTGCACTACAACAGCGTCTCGCCGGGCAAGGCGAATAACATCGGTCCAAAGGTCACGCGGACATCTTCTCGAAGTTTCTCGGACAGCCATCGCTCCAGGAAACCATTCGCAAAGGAAGTAAGCCCGTTCCTGATAATTTTCCGTTCCCTTGCACCCCCTTAGATTCGTTGTGAATAGTGTCGTGAGTTTAGTGGATAGGCAATTCAAATAGGGTAACGATTAGGTAATCATAGTGTACGTGAAAGTTAAAGTCGAAAATATTTTGTTAAAGTTATTATTATCGCAAACAAACAGCTAAGACGCTTTGTTTGCACAAGTAATACGAGTAATTCCGTTATACTGTACTTAAAACAGCAAATAAAATAAATATATATAAGTAATTATCAGTTCAGTCGTCGATAGGTAGTACAGATATTTGGAAATCTACCTATTTGTGATTGCAAACTTAATAAAAGATAGCATTGCTTTAATGGTATTCGTAAGTAGTTACCATTTATTTATGCAACATTAGTTAGTTTACATACTACTCTTCGCTTACTGCACTCGCTTGCATCCTTAGTGCTTTGCTTGAGCCTACGCACCGAACATTCCAGGTGGGCGCGGCCCGGGCACGACTACTGCGCGCCACGTGTTGTTGCTAAGCGCGCGGCGGTCACCGCGCCAGCTACATCGTGCAGCGTCAGCGCTACAGCGCGCTTGCTTATCTTCTAGCTGCGCTTCACTGGAATTTGGTTTGCTTGCACATTTTAGCCCTTCTCGTTGTTTATTTGGGTTTGCACCTAGATTCACATCTTAATATAATGGCGGAGGAGGTGGTGATTTTAGTTCGCAAGCGCGGAACTATTAAGGCGCGCGTTACCAAATTTAAAGAGTTTCTTACTGCGTTCGAACAAATTAGCGGGGAAATGATAACTACGAAACATATAAGCGATTTAAATTTAAGATTAAAGAAAATAAATGAACTCTTTACGGAGTTTGAAAGTGTTCAAACGCAGATTGAAACCAATGATACTGAAAGTAATTTAGAGAGACGGTTGCAAGAACGCTTTGAAATGGAGAGTCAGTTCTTTTCGGTCATTTCTAGCGCTGAGGAAATAGTTTCAAGGAATGAGGAGCGAGTCGAGAGCGCCAGTCGCAGACTTTCAGTTGGCAGTAATTCCAGCAATCATTGCACTAGCCAACTACGACTTCCGACGATTAAATTGCCTAGCTTTGACGGAAATTACACAAGATGGCTCGAATTTCGGGACACTTTCGACTCGCTGATCAACGGGAACGAAGCTATTACCAGTATAAGCAAATTTCATTACCTCAGATCCTCCCTAGAGGGCGGTGCTGCGGTCACAATAAAATCGATTGAGTTTACGGCCGATAATTATCAAGTTGCGTGGGACTTACTTTGTAATAGATACAATAACAAGAACGTGTTGATAAATAATCATCTGAAATCATTGTTTACGCTCGAGTCTGTGAATAGGGAATCTCATAGATCTTTGAGGTATATCATAGACCATGTGTCAAAGAATCTGAGAGCCTTGAATACACTAGGGGAACACACTGAGATGTGGGATACCCTGGTAATATATATTGTAGTACAGAAGTTAGATAGTGTGACTAGTATTAAGTGGGAGGAATATAAAGCCAACCTTCCACAGTCTCCCACCCTCGAAAATTTCTATGAATTTCTGAGAAATCGAGCTGATGTTTTGGAGACTGTGCAAGGTGGCGCAAAGGGTTTTCAAGCAAATAATAATCAGACAAACAATCATAAGTTTGTTCACAATAGATCTCAAGGTAATATTAAATCCTTCTTTACATCAACACCCAAAAGAACTTGTTTCATGTGCAACCAGAACCACCGTTTGTTTGAATGTAAGACATTTGCAGAGATGTCACCTGAGGCGAGGGAGGCTGAGGCAATCAAGCAAAAGTTATGCCTGAACTGCCTTCGCCCAGGTCATCTGACTTACAACTGCCGACTTAATGCTTGCAGGGCCTGTAATCAAAAACATAACAGTTTATTGTGTAAAGTGAACATTCAAAATAATAAGATAACTAATAATTGTAGTAAAGGTAACAATAATGAGAAACCTAGCACTAGCAACGAACAACTAAATATTCACAACGCAGCTAGTACGAGTGCTAGCACTTCGCTAACCACTCTCACCTCATCATCTCGCGACAGTGAAGTCCTTCTGGGCACCGCGATTGTTGAGGTGATTGATGATTATAATAATACTTACCCTGCACGCGTTCTTTTGGATTGTGGGAGTCAAAGTAGCTTCGTGACTGAAAACCTGAAAAGGAAACTTAACATTAAAAGTAATAGTTCACAATTAAAACACGTTAGCGGACTCAACAATCTGACATCTCTAGTGTCAGATAGTTGCACATTAAACATTAAATCAAGAATTAATTCGTTCACCACTAGTGTAAATTGTATGATTATTCCAAGCATTGCTGAAAACTTACCCAGTGCGGAGGTGAATCCTGATGAGTTGAACTTACCCAATAATACACCATTGGCGGATCCCCAGTTTTATAAAAGTGATAAAATCGATATCTTAATCGGGTCTGACATAATGTGGAGTATTGTTAAGGGTGGCCGACAAATATCTTTAGGCGAAAATGCGCCCACGCTAATTTACTCTAAATTTGGTTGGTTAGTATCGGGACCTGTGAGCCCGGCCACACCTATTTTGTCAAGTGGCAAAATACTGTGTAATTTTAGCCAGGACATTAAGGATTCACTTTCCAGATTTTGGGAGTTAGAGACATTTAACACACCCGATAAGATTTGTTCAACGGATGAGCAAATATGTGAAGATTTGTTTAACAAAAATACGGTTCGGTTAGAATCCGGCCGTTTTCAAGTATCAATGCCATTGAGAGAGTCACCAGAAGTCTTAGGAGACTCATTTACTTTAGCTAAGAGATGTTTTTTCAATCTAGAACGCCGCTTTCGAAAGCAGCCTATGTTAAAAAAGGCGTATAGTGAGTTTATTCAAGAATATGCAACGCTGGGCCACTTAACTGAGATAGAGAGGCCACTTAATGGCATATTCTTGCCACATCACGCAGTGCTGCGTGAGAAGAGCGAAACTACGAAGCTGAGAGCGGTCTTCAATGCCTCTGCGCGCACGACGTCAGGCAGGTCATTGAATGACATTCAGTATGTAGGTCCAGTGGTGCAAAATGACTTATTGTCAATTCTGTTGAGATTTCGGCAGCATAAATATGTTTTAACCGGTGACATAGCTAAAATGTACCGCCAGATTTCTCTGGAAGAGTCTCAACGTCACCTACAATTAATATTATGGAGGGACGATGAGTCTCAGCCTTTGAGAACATTACAGCTCAACACTATCACTTATGGTACGGCTTCTGCTCCGTTTCTGGCCACGAGATGTATAGTTCAGTTGTCAAAGGAGTGCGTAGACGGAAAAGTGGCAAATGTCATAAAAAACGACTTTTATTGTGATGACCTGATCACCGGTAGCAATGATATGACCGAGCTGAAGTACCTGCGTGATTCGGTCGTTGACAAGTTGGCAGAAGCTTGTTTCCCGCTAAGGAAATTCCGAACAAATGTACCAAGCATATTTGCTAACGACCCCACTTCGACCACATGTGCTGAAAAGGACTTATCACAGACAAATGATCAATATTCAAACTTGCAAAATCAGTCTTCTGTCCTGGGGTTGAATTGGAGTCCTTCGCAAGATAGCTTAAATTTTCTTGTCGACTTTCAGATAGATCCCGTATTCACAAAGCGGAACATTCTCGCGACAACATGTAAGATATTCGACCCACTTGGCTTACTTAGTGCCTGTACAATAGTACCCAAAATGTTGTTGCAGAAACTTTGGCTTTCTGGACTCGGCTGGGATGACCCGGTGCCCTCTGATATAGGCAAGGAGTGGAATGGTTTCCTGTCGAATTTAAACGAAATTAAAGTAATGAATATTCCACGCTTTGTCATGCAGGACGCACCTGTATCTACACATCTGCACTGTTTTGTGGATGCGTCCCAACTCGCATACGCGACTTGCATTTATGTACGTTGTGTAGACATGGTAGGAAATATTTCGGTTAAGCTGCTCTGCGCAAAGGCCAGAGTAGCCCCCATAAAGAAATGCACGATTCCCAGGTTGGAGCTCGCCGCTGCGCTGCTTGGAGCTCAACTGAGCGCGAAGGCATGTCAGTCACTCACTTGTAAATTCGACAGAAAATATTTCTGGAGCGACTCCACCATAGTGTTGGGTTGGGTAAAAAACACAAACCCAAACAATCTTAAACAATTTGTATACAATAGAGTGAACGAAATACACGAGTTGACTGACAAATCTTCGTGGAATCATGTATCCAGCGCCATGAATCCAGCGGACATTGCATCTCGCGGCAGTAGCCCCAGCCAGTTGCAAAATTCGCCATGGTTTAACGGACCATTGTTTCTAATAAAACCTGAATCTGAGTGGCCAACCACGCAAGTTATTGATGTCGAGTTACCTGAACTAAAGGTATATACATGCCTGGTTCCACAGCAGTCATCTTTTGACTTTTCTCGATTTTCTAAGTATCACCGAATGATCCGCGTCGTAGGGTACATTCTAAGATTTATCTTCAATTGCAAAAAACTTAAAAATGTGCGCCAAAGCGGATTTTTATCAAACGACGAGCTAGAACGATCTACTCGAACTCTAATCAAAATCTCTCAACGTGATTCATTCGAAAATGATGTACGGTGCCTTAAAAATAAGCAGCCTGTGCATCGTAAATCTAAAATGTTGTCACTTAATCCATTTTTGGATGAACATAATTTGATTAGAGTTGGAGGACGCATACAAGGAGCCTTATGTGACTATTCAAAGAAACACCCAATTTTGCTGTGTTCTAAGCATTATTTTACCAAACTTTTATTTCAAAAAGAACACTTAGATAACATGCATTGTGGACCTCAATTGTTGTTAAATATAGTCAGAGACCAATATTGGCCTATAGGCGGGAGGAATTTAGCGCGACGAACTTTCCGAAAATGTATGGTGTGTGTGCGTATTCAAGGCATCTCAATTCAGCCAATGATGGGTAGCTTGCCCCCTCCCCGCGTTACTCTCACCTACTCCTTTATAGTAACTGGAGTAGATTTTGCTGGCCCGTTTTCAATCGCAAACCGCAAGGGTAGAGGGTGCACGCTGTCCAAGTGTTGGTTATGCCTATTCGTATGTCTTAGTACCAAAGCCGTGCATTTGGAGGTTGTTAGTAGCCTAAGTACTGATGCCTTTCTAATGACCTTTCGCAGATTTATCTCACGTCGTGGCAGGCCTCATGACATTTATTGTGACAATGGCACCAACTTTGTGGGTGCTAATAATGAGTTGGGCAGAATGTTGCGGGCAAGCCAAAGGTCCATGATTGAGGCCGCCCACGATAAGGGCATAAAATTTCATTTTAGTCCGGCTTACTCCCCTCATTTTGGAGGGATTTTCGAGGCGGGTATAAAATCAGCTAAATCACTTTTGAAACGTGTAGTAGGTGCTGCAAATCTGACGTTCGAGGAGCTAACGACACTATTCACACAAATCGAGGGAATCCTAAACTCCCGCCCGTTGACTCCTCTGACGTCCGATCCTTCTGATATGTCTCCTCTGACTCCAGGGCACTTCCTGATAGGGCGGCCACTAACTGCCTTACCAGAGCCACCTATTACAACGAACTGTCCAAACAGATATCAAAAGATAGAACAGATGAGACAACACTTCTGGACACGATTTCATGATGAGTATCTGAGCGAGCTGCAGCAGCGGACCAAGTGGCGGGTCAAGAAGCATGAGCTCAGAGAAGGTGACCTTGTGGCCATCAAAGATGACAACGTCCCACCAATGCGATGGCGCTTGGGACGCGTGCATCAACTTCATCCAGGCCTGGATGGCATAACCAGAGTGGCGGACTTTAAGACGACCAAAGGCATCATTAAAAGGGCGGTCAACCGAGTCTGCCTGCTTCCACTGGGTGACACCAGCAACGACCACTCTCTTGGAAGCCAGGGCTTCCAAGGCGGGGACCCTGTTCACGCGGACACCGCGTGAAGACCGACGGCGACAACGGGGAGCGGCGCGGGGCGAGCGGCGGGCATCGGCGCCGGCGCGGCGCGAACCGCGACGCGCCCCACTACGAGATCGAACGACACGGCGCAATGAAGCGGCCGTGATTTTTATATTAACTTTTCTTAATATACATTTTACATGTCCAGGGTGTTTTCATCGCTGCCATCCTTCAGCCCCACTCCTGGACACTATCATTTCACAGGTAAGCCGATTTTAAGAAAATTACATATTAAATAAGCGAGTTTTTATATAAAGTTCTGTGTAGACCGTGCTCGGGGCTCGTTGATGTCTTTTAACAGAAGTCTCTTTCTATCCCGCTGCACAGAATAGTCGCTCCTTCCTTGTCTAGCATTAAGCAAAGTAGGCAGTGATGTCCATAGTATGTTTTCTTTTACTATCGATAAGATAATTAACGGAAGACGCTAAAATGTCCAACCATAAAGAAAATGTGGATTGACGCTACAAAACGACCACCGATTGGTTGGTTTCCTTCCCCAAGCAGTATCATATTATTATGTTCTCGGCCCTTTAAATCAGAATATTTTAAATTGCCGACGTCTAATAATAGGCGACTAATATTTCCAAATGCCGTGCCTACGCTTCACTTACGAACTTTTGTTGTTGACGTGTCGTGTTGAGTATTGTTGACGTGTTTTGATTATTCAACCATTTTTTTTTATTTGATCTAACTAAGCTATGATATTATTAAACTTATCGTTAATTTATTAACGTGCAGACAACTCTCGAGCGTCTAGCTTTAAATCAATGTTTTGAAAGTAAAATCTACCCTGTCTTAAATCTAAAATTTGGTTTGCGCAAATGTCCATTGAAAATATAAATTCTCTTAGGTCTTATGTAAAGATAGTGGTGTTTCGGAAAGTCCACACACTATTATTCTATTGGTAACGAATGCAGCACTGTCTATACCAACAACAGAAGTAAGTTTATCTTACACTGCTATGCTAGTGAGTTTCTGAGTAAACATGTTTAGTTATTAATTGAAATGATTTATTCTTATAGGTCTCGCGTACAGATAATAAATCGGAAATTTAAAACCAGAAATAAAACTGTTATCTTATAAGATTAACATTTCTTTTTGTTTCACGCCCTACTATGTACAACGTATTCTTTTATAAATGCAAAATTAGAATATATAATTATTTCAGAATCGAGAGTGTAATCCATTCTATTTGCTTCTATTTCAACATAAATATGTCAGATAAAGATAATTTATGAGTAAAAAATGTATGTACTAAACGTACTAATAAATACAAACAAACATTTATGTGTGCTTTACATTTTGTCTTTCAATATATTATTGTATTTTAACGCGTGGTAACACGACTGCTGAATATATTTTTGATTATTATATAGTATAATCATTCTAATTATTATTACTAAGTACTAATTTATAAAATCTGATAAAGTATCGCATGTGTCCCATCACTACAGGCAGGCACGTGTTACGCGCGGCCTTGAATGCACCAATCACAGCGCACTAGTCGTCCCCCGCGCTCCGCAAGCTTGGCAGCTTTGTTTATAAGTAAAAATTAGGCTAAGCGGGGTCTTTAGGATATATGGTCTGTGGTTATCCCTCTGCGGCTGATCTTTGCCCTGTCGCCGTGTTTCATATCGGCCTTGTATCTCTCGAAGGACACGAAGGTCATCATAATGCCGATAAAGAAATATTACAATTATTTTGGCATCAATGTACATAGTTAATGTAACTACATTGATATCAATATAATTACAATACTACATTTTTAGTTTCCCCAGTGGGCATCAGCACAAACAGTTGTTCGCAGCTGGTAACCCGCGAGCACGCGACGTACAGCTGCACGTGAGAGAAGCAGTCCGTGCGCAGGTCGACGCCTGCTGCGCGGAGAGTCTGCCCCTGCGACTTGTTTATGGTCATAGCGAAGCACCCGCTCACTGAAAACTGCAATCGCTTGAACTGGAACGGGAAGTTGTACGGTATCAGTGAAATGCGCGGTATAAATACAGCTTCCCCAGCACCGAAGCCCGTAAGGATCTGAGCCTCGATGAGATTCCGCTGCAGTCTCACTACTTTCAGGCGGGTGCCATTTTGCCACACAGCTTCGGCGGAGATAGGTTCCGAAGTTCAAAGTTCAAAGTTCAAAGTTCAAAGTGCTTTATTTGTAAAACATAGGTATAACTGAAAGATACAGAGATGTTAAATAATTATAGCGAACCACTATGTTTTGCCAGTTGGCGTACAAAAACATTATTTGCATTACATTATAATTATATATAATTTGCGTCGAAGTCATTAGCATAATAATAATATTCATAATCACAAAAAAATAATAAAAATCAATTGAAGTCGTCACTTAAATAATTAGAAATAGAATAATAACATTTATTTAAGAGTAATGTCATGAGTTTGCGTTTTAAAACCGGTATCGGGGTCAGCTTAAGTTCATATGGTAATTTATTATATATCTTGATTGCTACAGAATACACACTTTTGCGCATTAAAGCGGTTTTTGCAACAAATGTGCATAGGTCCTCTCTGCGTCTTTGTCGTAAAGGCCTGCCAGTGGCTTCAATCTTTTTGAATAGCGCTGGATTATTTTTAATAAACATTACTGCTTCAAAGATGTAGAGAGAGGGCATAGTCAAGATTTTCATATCTTTAAAATGTGATACACAGCTATCTGTTGGTTGGAGACCACTCATTGCCCTGATCCACCTTTTCTGTGCTTTGAAGACCGCTTCTCTATTCAACGAATTGCCCCAAAAAATTATACCGTAGCGCAGCGTCGATGCTACAAATCCATGATATGCAGTTAATACGGCATCAGGACTTACTTGCTTGGCCAGTTTATAAGCAGAGCATAAGCATACTGATTTAATTTTCGGCAGACTTCCTCAGTATGAGTATTCCAGGATAGATGGTTATCTAGGTGTACTCCTAAAAATTTTGTAACAGAAACAGATTCAACGATTGTCCCATTATAATTACAACAAATTGGAGGGGGCAAAAGACGCTGATGAAAGTGCATGATTTTAGTTTTCTCAAGGTTAATTAACAAATTATTCATATTTAGCCATTTAATTATCTCCTTAACAGTATTATTAATCTCACTTTCATAGTCGTCAACATTATTATATTTGATTACAACAGTGCTATCATCAGCAAATAAAACCATGGGATATTTGACATGTCGGGGAAGGTCGTTGATGTAAAGTAAAAACAGTAAAGGTCCGAGGACACTTCCCTGCGGCACATCATACTTGATTTGCCTCTTTTCAGATCGGTAAGCCTTTACATATTTTGAGCGCATACAGATTTGAGAGAGTTCAGTGTATTGCTCCCTGCCACTCAAATAGGTCTTCATGAGATCCAAAACATTGCCACGAATACCATATGCACTTAACTTTTTCAAAAGAATCGAATGATCTACGTAATCGAAAGCTCTAGTCATATCCATGAATATGGCACAGATGTGGTTGCGATTGTCTATATTTTTTATTATCGATTGGATGAGATCATATATTGCCATATTTATGGATCTGTTTCTGCGAAAGCCTTTCTGTTCTGTTGCAAGTAATTGATATTTCTCCAAATAGTTGTAGAGTGCCTCGTAAATTACTTTTTCTACGACCTTTGAAAATACTGTTGCCAGAGCAATGGGCCGATAATTTGAGACATTGGCGTTATCCCCTTTTTTATGTAGTGGTTTCACAACAATCGGTTTCAGCTTGTCTGGATAGACACCCGTTGTGATACAGAGGTTGACAATGTGACTTAGGGGATAGGCAATTATGTGTGATACGTGTTTGACGGCTTTTGTGCTTATGTTGTCGTATCCGACACTATTGGTATTCTTCAATGATTTTATTATGTTGTGGATGTCGTGAGGAATGATCGGCGCCATATACATAGATTGTGTGCAGTTAGTAAGCACATTACATTGCTCATCAGAGTTTTTATTTGAGGTTTGGTCAATGAAAAAGTTATTGAAAGTATTGGCTATGCGGATCGGATCTGATATTGAGATACCATCTTTGACTAAATTTAATATAGGCTCCTTGGGAAATAGTTGCTTGGCTTTATGATACCCGGACACAAACAGACAAACAGGAAACATAACACTCCTTTTCGTTGGGCTGTTGTATTCATAAACAGATAGATGGCGCTGTTGCGTAAAGTAAAGACGACTTTATCCAAATATTCTCAAATTTGGCCTGTGGGTCACCGTAACTCCATCAAACTTTTTTATACGTTTAATATGGTTTGTTGGAGTTCAGACGCCGACAAAAATCTGGAGAATGACCTAAATGCGTGGAAATTGGTGATGTTCTGCATCGCGCTATTGAAGTTTTTAATGTATGTTGTATAAATACAATTTCCTTCAAGCTCTTCTTATTATCTCTCACTGACAACCTCAACGATCTTTCACATTTATTATATTTAAGAGATGAGAGATGGCGTTTTTAGTTGTCAATACAACGACTGGACTATGGCATTACTGCTGCGCAAATGTAATGCTGACAGTATGCCGACAAGTGAGGAAATCCATGCGAAATCACGAAAACTCACGTCGAAGTAGATAAGTTTTCTGTCAAAAATTACATATTTGGTGGTACAAGCTGTTATTGCCAACTGTACTTTCTGTATACCACCATCAACAACTACTCGTTGAGACGAGTCTAACGAGCCCAAACTCAGGGGTTATACGTCTGTTAAGTTCTGAATTCCCATGGCGCCACCTTCTGTCTCCATCTGTGATCAGGGTGTCCTGCCGTTTGAACAAAAGTCATTTGGCAACATTACACTTGACAAACAACGTTTTGCAAAAAAATTTTTCGCCAATTGATCATTTTACTACTAGTCATTTTACAAATGACTCACTTCTCCAAATGATCAACAGTTAAACTTACATTTTATAAATAATTATTTGCATAAAGGAACATTTAGCAACTGAGTTATTGGTCTAAAAACGTTTGGTACAATACATGTATTATTTGACAAGTGGTTCGTTTATTAATAAATCTCATAATAGATATGGTCTGGGTCAAATTAATCACGTAAAAAGGTTATTAGAGTAATCATGGAAAAAACCTAGGTCTCCGTTAGGTACGACGACGAGCGAAGCGAGGAGGAGTGTTAGGTTGAACTGCGAACTTACAGCGCGTGAGCCGAGCGAGTGAAGCGAGCTTGCCGCGGCAGCGGCCGGCGAAGCGCCAGAACCGACTATGTTTTACTGATACTAATCTAATCTTGTAACTTACCTGTAAATAATCTGCCCCAAATGAAACCTGCCCCAACCTAAATCGTAATGTTTAAAAAAATAAGTACTTTTTATGAAATAACATTTTATCAAATGACATTTGGACAAATGCTTAATTTGCGAATCATATTATTTGGTGAAATGAAAAAAGGTCAATTGACATTTTATTATTTAACCCATTTACCAAGTGTAGTGTTTGCTAATTGATCATTTGCTAAGTGAGTTTTTGTAAGATGATACTTTTGTCAAATATCTCGTTTGCCAAATGATCATTTGGTGAAACATTGTTTGTCAAATGACCATTTGTCAATAATTTTTTGGTCAAACATTAGTGAACCGTGATCAGCTTCGACGGTAGCATAATATTTATTTTATGTACTAAACGTACTAATAAATAAAAACAAACATTTATGTTTGCTTTACATTTTGTCTTTCAATATATTATTGTATTTTAACGCGTGGTTAATACGACTGCTGAATATATTTTTGATTATTATATAGTATAATCATTCTAATTATTATGACTAAGTACTTTATAAAATCAGATAAAGTATCGCATGTGTCCCATCACTACAGGCAGGCACGTGTTACACGCGGCCTTGAATGCACCAATCACAGCGCACTAGTCGTCCCCCGCGCTCCGCAAGCTTGGCAGCTTTGTTTATAAGTAAAAATTAGGCTAAGCGGGGTCTTTAGGATATATGGTCTGTGGTTATCCCTCTGCGGCTGATCTTCGCCCTGTCGCCGTGCTTCATATCGGCCTTGTATCTCTCGAAGGACACGAAGGTCATCATAATGCCGATAAAGAAATATTACAATTATTTTGGCATCAATGTACATAGTTAATGTAACTACATTGATATCAATATAATTACAATACTACATTTTTAGTTTCCCCAGTGGGCATCAGCACAAACAGTTGTTCGCAGCTGGTAACCCGCGAGCACGCGACGTACAGCTGCCCGTGAGAGAAGCAGTCCGTGTGCAGGTCGACGCCGGCTGCGCGGAGTCTGCCCCTGCGACTTGTTTATGGTCATAGCGAAGCACACGCTCACTGAAAACTGCAATCGCTTGAACTGGAACGGGAAGTTGTTCGGTATCAGTGAAATGCGCGGTATAAATACAGCTTCCCCAGCACCGCAGCCCGTAAGGATCTGAGCCTCGATGAGATTCCGCTGCAGTCTGCACTCTCACGGGTTCCCTCATCTAAGACAGTGTTAATCGAGCTGTAGACAGCGTTATCGCCTTCAATTTGCGTTAAAATTCGAGCGTTAACAGCAGCAGCCTGGTCATTTTTGGGGGTAAGAATGGTTCTTGACTTGCGACTTCTCTGAGAGGTCAAGCGGTCTTCTTGTTGTGTCAAACATTAGTGAACCGTGCAATGTTATGAACTATGCTTGTTCGTGTGGAATCTTGCGACTCAATTTTGAACCAGATATCTTCAACGGATTGAGCTGAAATTGTGGGTTTAAGTAAAGTTTGGATTTAATATGCCTGTGTTAAATGTATGAATAAATAAAATAAATATTATGCTACCGTCGAAGCTGATCACGGTTCACTAATGTTTGACCAAAAAATTATTGACAAATGGTCATTTGACAAACAATGTTTCACCAAATGATCATTTGGCAAACGAGATATTTGACAAAAGTATCATCTTACAAAAACTCACTTAGGAAATGATCAAGTAGCAAACACTACACTTGGTAAATGGGTTAAATAATAAAATGTCAATTGACCTTTTTTCATTTCACCAAATAATATGAGTCGCAAATAGTAGAGTAGTTCATAACATTGCACATACATACATTGCAAGTTAACAAAACGCTTGTAAAAATATCGCATACCAATATCGCCCCGCCAAGTTAGAAAGTTGCCTTAGACTGTAATATTTTATAACAGACCCGTCTGCGGTGATCAAGATGGAATAAAATAACCCTGAATTTGTTGCCATACGATTGTAAAGGCCTTCGCAAACCGGCGGACGGCATAGCAGAGCATCGAAAAGTATTTGGTCCGTTGCGACGGACCAAATACTGCACACTGACGAGGAAAAGTCCCTCGCGATGCCGCGAGCGTCCGTCAGCGCGAGGCCGGTGGCGGACAGAACATCTCTGAGGCCGACTGACCGAGGTATTGAAGAGCGCGTTGAGAATACCGTGGCAGTAGGCGCCGGCATGCCGCGGCATCCAGCGGTATGCGCCGATGTCCGCCATTGTGCGCCGGGGTGCTGGCAAATGGAAGGAGGGTGAGCGGTGAGGGGAATAGGACAAGCGGGGGCGGTTATTGATATTAACACTACATCCCAATCCGCCATCACGAAACCCTCGACACGTACTACTCGTTGTTTTTGGAAACATTTCGACTGCGTAGTCGCTAAACAGTGTTTTCAAACTGTGGGTCGCCGCTCGCCGCGCAAACCAGTGAAGGAAATCCCGTGGTTGGCTTGCCATTGATAGTTGATTGATTCCGCTCTAGGGGCCATTCATAAATTATGTCATTTCAAAATAGGGGGGGGGGGGGGGTCCATTTCAAAGAATAACCAGGATGATGATAGGAGGGGGAGGGGGGGTCAAAAATCGTCAAAAGACGATGACGTAATTTGTGAATGGCCCCTAGAGCGGAATCAATCAACTATCAATGGCAAGCCAACCACGGGATTTCCTTCACTGGTTTGCGCGGCGAGCGGCGACCCACAGTTTGAAAAACACTGTTTAGCGCATTCCTCTCCCGAGGCCCCGCTACCCCGGCGCACATTGGTGGACTCCGGCGCATGCTGGTGGGTGCCGTTGCATGCCGGCGCCTACCACAGCGGTATCCTCTTCAATGCTTTTCAATGCCGCGGAGAGAAATCCTCTGTGATGCTCCGAGGTTGGTTTCAGAGCATTTAATTTTATACCTTATTTTGATTAAAATGGCCAAAAATATACAATTTAATAACTTTACTCTGCCGTCCGCCGGTTTGCGCAGGGCTTAAAGCGTAACACGTTCCATGAGATAATAAAACATGCGATACTTTGTTCTGTACATACAATAATATTTTAGTCTTCAAATCGCTTGTTTCCTGCCACTAGCTATTTCAGGCAATATTCTAACAGCATTCGTGTCGATGAACATTAGGTACTGGAGCAATTTGCAAAGGTTTACATTCGTTTCTTTCATTCTGGCGCTCAGCTAATTTAACCTTGCGTATATATTTAAACTAGCTTCTGCTCGCGACTCCATCCGCGTTGTACTCGTTTATATCGCTGCTCCATGCAACCTTTCACGCCCCATTTCACCCTCTCTGGGGATGATTTCTGGGATAGGAACTACCTCTTGTCTATGTCCTTCCACGGGACTCAAACTATCTCTATACCAAATTCCAGCTAAATCGGTTTTGTGTTTTAAGCTTGAAGGTAAAAGACTGAGAGACTGACGGACAGACAGCCGACTTTCATAAATTATTTTTATATAGCCGTACTCTTTCAATCGCGTCGCGACATACCTCGATTGATAGCTTATTTGTTAGGTTTTCAAATGATGATAAACAGAAAGTGTAATCTAGACATCTTCACAAGTAAAAAGAAGACTAAGGGCAAATATGGTTTAGGCTGCTAACTTTCTGAAGTGTTTTTGATGTTGCCAGGCTCTTTCAATCGTGTCGCGACATACCTTGATTAAAAGCTTTTTGATACATTTTCAAATGATCATAGCCAGAAAGTGTAATCTAGACATCTTCACAGGTAAAAAAATGAAAAATTTTGTTTAGGCTGCTATCGTGTGAAGGAAACTGTAGTATCTTGACTTTTGTTCGTTGTCTACGTCGCTAGGAGTATAGAATTCGCATTTTACTGAAGGTATAACTCGTTTAGTGAGCTGGATGACTCATATTTTGTGATTTAAAAAATTACTGACAAAATGAGACTTTTTCATTTGGTCGGGTTATCATAGGCACCTTTAGGCTGCATCACAACCGTGACAGACAGACAGACACACTTTCGCATTTATAATATTAGTATGGACTATCAATAACTTTAATATATAGTGTATAATATACTATGTGTTCGGGCTGAGCTGAGCTACAGGCTACCAGTCACAGATGGCGAATAGTTCATCAGATATCGTGGTTAGGGTAGATATCCAACCAGAGCGAGGCGGAGCGGTGTGGGGAGGCGTAGCGAAGCTGTGAAACTGGTGAAACAGTGTAACCGCGTCCACCAGAGATTTGCGAGGAAAATGAGCGGAGTGAGGATACATAGCGGAGCTCCGCTCATATGAGCAATGTCGCGATGTGTTGCGAGGCTAGGACATGTGTGCGTTTTGTATTAAAATACCTCATTCCGCTGAACCCATATTGCTCATTGCAGTGCTAAGATGGGAAAATGTCCAGTTGGTGGATTTTTTCCTCGCTTACCTCTACGAAATCTCGCTCAGCTCATGTGGAAACTCACCATTAGCTTTGAGTACGTATATCGAATAAACAGCCTCCGATCAAGACGCGGAAGGGTCTAGTTGGGTTGAACGGTGGGACGGGGACGGATTCAATAAAAGCTACATTAGCCTAATGATGTCCCTGGAACTGGAAATACCATATTAATATTCCCCTTAATTTAGTACCTAATGGAATGATATATATAATATTATGAAGAAAAAAAAATTATACAACGATGGTGGCCAACAAGCGTAGGCCCGCCTGGTGGTAAGCGGACACCGCAGCCTATAGTCGCATGCAACTCCAAAGGAGTAACATGGGCGTTACCGACCCTTGATATGTTTGAGGATTCGCCGTGTTGACAGCTGAAGGAACAAATTCCCTCGCTCTCAACACAACGCATCCTCGAGAGCTCTGTTTAGCTGTGTTAGGCCAATCCTTGCCGTATTCAATAATTTGCATGCGTGACCTTGCGCGAGCTAGCGCGCCGCCGTTAATAAAACTTGAATTTCGAGCCGCCGCAGTCCCCTATTTCCTCCACCAAATCGAAATCAAAACGAAACATTCAGACGGAACAACTCTTCGTCAATGTATGTTAAAAAATATATTAACATAGGTCTTTGAGGGAGTCAATAGATAGGGGGTATGAAATTCAAGTTTTTTGTATGGGGTGCGCGCCAGCCCGCATTCCCCCTTCATGCGATTAACTTTTCAACCCCCGACGTTAATGACGGGTGGTATAAGTGTAAGAGGGAAGTATACCTTTGGAATACCTCATACTCGTCTATACACAAAAAGAAAACGTTTTTCCACTTCTAAATAATATATTTTCAATTTTTTTTTTATCTCAATTTTTTTTGTACGTCATTGACACAATGAAAGACAAGGTTCCTTTTTTCAAAATTTGCAATAAATTCAAACTTATAGGAACCAATTTTTTTTTAAACCGAAACCTAGATTATATTATGCTGAAGCGATCGACGACCAAATCAAAGTGATTAGTTAAGATTTAGATAGTGGAAAACGTTTTCTTCCGAAATGGAAATTTCATATACAAAGTACCCTATTGTCAGTCGCGAGCTGCTAGCTATACTTCCCTCTTAACACGTTTGTCTTCCTGTGGCAACGTAGCTCTCAAACGGATGAACCGTTTTGAGTTCCTTTTTTTTAATCGAAAGTCTCGTCTGTCAAGATGGCCCTAAGCTGGTTAAAAAAAAACAGATTTAAAGTACTTAATTAAATGGCAAGTTTTGAATATCTCCATGCATGCAGATTATGTGCGCGGTCACTCGACTCGCTTTATAAATCTGATCTAATAATGTTATTATTAAAATTTGATATAGTTTTTATTTTGCTAGTTTGCAAGTATATTCCCTAGCATACGAGTATTTCCCCTTCTGTAAAATATTATTTTAATATTTTATTAATTTATGAGTGATTTTTTTATTTGCAGTAGTTTTACAAGTTCCTTGTGTGACTTATGTCAATCACCAAAAATTGTTTCCCGACCGTCTCGTTCGTCCGAATTTTCGTTTGTCCTAAAATGGGTTTTACAGAATAAGTATTAATAAGTTTCTGTCAAAAATTAATTTTTGGTACAAGCTTTTATTGCCGACTGTACTTTTCTGTATACCGTCATCAACTACTCATTGAGACGACTAACGAGCCCAAACTCGATAGGGTTATGTGATTTTATTACGGAGTTCCTATGGCCACCTTCCAGCTATGGAGCTGATGATGGCATCAGATCAGCTCCACGTCATCATAATATTGCATTGTCACGCGATTTGCATATTCGTGCAAAATTTCAACTCAATCGGAAACCGGGAAGTGGATCAAATTTAACTTCCAAGATTTGATTACAGACAGACAGACAGACAGACAGACAGACAACGGGACAGGTGAAACTAAAAAACAAGTTTCTGACAAAAAATTCATTTTTGGTACAAGCTTTTATTGCCGACTGTACTTTTCTGTATACCATCATCAACTACTCATTGAGACTATTCTGACGAGCCCAAACTCAACGGGGTTACGTCGGTTAAGTACTGAACTCCCATGGCCACCTTCCGTCTCCATCATCAGATCAGCTCGATGGTACCATAATATTGAATTGTCATCCAAACTATACTTATAACAAAAATTTCAGCTCAATCGGTCACCGGAAAGTGAGTCAAATTTAACTTACAAGATTTGATTACAGACAGATAGACAGACAGACAACGGGACAGGTGAAAGTAAATAAAAGCAGTAGCTCAGAAAATGTACACTGGCGTAATGGAAATTCGGACAAACCATACAGTTGGGAAATTAAATTTAGTGATTGCGATAGGATACCCTCTTAGCAACATTTCTGTATCCGGTGTTTTTTTTTTTTAATTTCTTTTTACTATTTATTCTTTGCAGATATGCGACCACTTCTATCCAACTCACGTCTACTCCGTCAAAGCCTACTGCGGTTTCCTCCTGCTCCCTCTTATAATCACCTCCCAGATCAGACATCTAAAGTTCCTAGTACCCTTCTCCGTTCTGGCAAACCTCTGCCTTCTTGTGACCTTCATCATCACCTGCTACTACACATTCGAGGGGTTGCCAAACGTGGGTCCTGAGAAGTTGGCAGTTGGAGTTACTGAATGGCCCCTCTTTTTAAGGTGAGGTATGCACTCTTTTATGTTTTTATTTGCTTATGGCGAATGTAACCTTTGGTTTGTTGTCTCATTCGCTCGCACGAAAACATGCGAAAATCGGCATACAAATAAGTGTGTGTCAAAATGAACCATTAAGTACCTATTTCAGAAAAGTGAACAATGATATTTTAGATAATGTAAAATCACCAGCATCAATAACTGCCATAAGAAAGCCGGCAAAAACTTTATTAAACCAATTTATCAATATCAACAAAAAAAAATATTAAACCAATTTATTACTTCCTCCTACCTTTTTTGCTTTGAAGTCCGCACATTCTTAATTTTATAAACAATTTGCTAGATTTAATTATTCCGTTTGTAGATAAAGCAAATAATAAAATAGGTTGGGAAAAAGCTTCTATATTTATAGAATGAAAAATCAATCCGTTTAAGTGTCAACGTTAACCTAAAAAATATTGACTACCCGCTCAATTGATTTCGGATTTTAAAAAAGGTAGCCTAAATTGCTTTAACTTTTTCTTTCTCAACGAAGCCCATACTTAGCTTGGCAACCACAGTAAGTCTTAGGGATTATTTCCTAAAAAACTAGTGTGGGATGCGTCGCGACGGAGCGGAGTAGCAGTAGACGGAAACTTCACCCCGCTTTCCTTGGCAACGAGAACTGGCGCCAACTTAAATTAATGAGCGCCGAGGACCGCAGGGCGGTGTGGAGGAGCAAGGAGCTACACGGGCGGTTCTACAAGGCCCTCTCGCGTCGGTGAACTGGCTACGTTTCGGGGATGTCTTCGGGGAAACCGAAAGTTTTGTCTGTGCAATTGTGGACGAAGTAATTATGACTAACAACTACCGGAAGTATATCCTGATGGACGGTACGGTCGACATTTGTCGGGCATGCCGCCGTCCAGGGGAGTCATTCAGGCATATTATTTCCGGTTGTGGTCATCTTGCTAACGGCGAGTACTTGTCTTGTAGCTAGAATTATTCACCAGCAACTTGCTCTGCTATATGGACTTGTGGCCTCCGAAGTGCCTTCAGTTCAGTGAGTGCCGTCAGTTCTCGAAAATGGTCGTGCCACGCTCTTTTGGGATCGATCTGTCATCACGGACAGGACAATTCTAGCCAATAGGCCTGATATCGTGCTGACAGGTCGATTGAAACGCCAGGCAGTGCACCATTCCCCGTGATGAGAACCTCGTGAAGGCTGAGAAGGACAAATCCAGCAAGTACCTTGACCTAGCTCACGAGGTAATCGCCATGTGGGATGTTGATTCGACGATCATTGTCCCGAAAGTCGTTTCTGCGGACGGTCTAATAGCGAAGAGTCGACCAACACCTCAAGAGACTCTCGCTAGATGGCTGGATCAAGAATCGGATACAGAGGGCGGTAGTCCTGGACACTGCGCGGATAGTCAGAGGTTCCTCTCTCTGTCGCCCTGACCCCCGGTGGCTTAAGCCCCGCCTCGCTGCCGGCGGCACCCTAGGTTAGTTTTTTAAAATGATTTTTGTTATGTATGAAAGTTTTATATTTTACTTTTTATATAATTATTGTAAAAACCTACCCTGAGAGAAAACGTTAATAAAGAGGATAATAATTGTTTATTTATGCCTAAAAAAAAATTTTTTTATTACACTCTTCTGCCAAACCTTAGTGCGGTTTGTTAGCAGACGAGACTCCAATTATTTCTTACATAACTTGGCTTACCCACTAACTGCTCTAATAAGAAGATAAGACAGACTTTAATTGGGTAAGGGTAAATAAGGGTCGACATCAAACAAATACTGAAACGGTCTGACTGGTAAAGATGCCATGTGGCCTTAAGTCCGTCTTTTATATGATAAGTTTATATTTTGTGCAATAAAGTTTAAATGTATAAATGTCTCATTAAGTCAACCTGTGAAAATGTAGGGTCACCATATGCTCCTATTATTCGTTTTCTTTCCCTGTAAAAAAAAGCTTAGTCATTTACTACATTCAATCCTATCTAATAAATAAAGTTCCTATCCTGCCGAATTGTGCTCCCTTGACGACAGGAAGTCTTATTTTAGTTTGCCGTTCCACGACAACGAATTAACTTCGGCTGTAAATACGGGTTTAGACTCAAAATGTATTATTACTTCAAAAGAAAGGCAATAAAATATGTCTAATGACCAAAAACCCATTCAAGTATATCAAAAAATTACGAAGCTACAACCGTTTTAATGTTGCTTGTTAGACAGAGAAAACGCTAGCAAATCGTTACGTCACGAGCGTCATAAGTAGTAAATGACGATCGTTTCATATGAAGGTGCGTTTTGTGGAAAAGGGACAGATATACCACTGCTTAAAACTTTGGGCACTTATAACTTGCGTTGTTTTTTTTCTCCATTTTGACTAAAATCTTAATCCTTTTTCAAGAAAATACATTATTATTGATTATTTTATTTAGTGTCTACACCCCTATTGACACCCATCTACTTGCGTAGATGTGACAATGGAACTGAATCTCGGAATGAAAAAAATATGAAACGTAAGGAATTTAAGGATCCATTAACATCCCACAAAGGCAATTACAGACAGTCCTGTCTGCAGAGCCTGCACGGAAGAGGAAGAGACAGCCGCCCACGTCATTCTGACGTGCCCTGGGGTGGCAGTATACCGGGCAAAGCACCTCGGAACACCGGGGTCACTACCGGAGGCCGTCGGCAACATAAAGGGTCTGCTAGGCTTCCTGGTGGAACTAGGCTGGCACGAATAATAGTAGTGCCAATAGCCACACGCAAAATAGGCGCAGATATGACGTCGAGTTGCGGAAACCCAGCCCGCGTACACCTATAACCTATAACCAATATCCCACAAAGGGAAGGCGTCGCACGATGGACCGCACGCCTTTGTACAGCGGCCATAATTAATTATTTACTCAAACGTTAGATTTGATTAAACAAATGAAAGTGCTTTAAAAGCACAGGCCATTATAGACTTATTAACTAAATACACATTTTGAAGTAAAGGCTGTTCCAGAAGTAAAGACACAAATTACAAATTTCGAACTGGTTGGAAATAATTAGTTTTCAAAAAATAACATCAGGTCTTTCAAATTAAACGGGAATTACGATCGTATTTTTGAAGTTTTAATAATGAAGAGAGCTGAGCACGAAGCATTTGCTAAAAGAGTTATTCAGTATTATAAATGCCATGGAAAAACGGACACGATACGTCATTTTTCGTCAGTGAGTCAGGAGATCTATTTTGTATCGAATAATAAAATGTCACTGGTGGAACTGTGGCGTCGCCACCTATGTGTACATACGAATAAATATACGATATTTACTTATATACATAAACATTACATATATACTTATAAATATTACACAATAATACCTGGTATAAATATACTTCTACATGTAAATGCAATACAATAGTAGGCACATACGATATCATACATACATACATAAGCACATATAGATAATTAACAATATATACCTAAATACAAAATCGACACATATTTACTTACCAAGTTCCCAGCCGCGTCGACACAGCCGATGCCCGCGGAAGCGCGCGGCGGCCAGCTCTAACGGTACCGCGTGACGTCACTCGCACACCGGGCTGCGCAGTGCCCGCCCGCTGACCGCTTCGGCAGTCTGCTACTCAATTTGACGCTAGACGCATGTCGCTTGTACTCCAAACTATCTCGCTTTCGCTTGTACTTCCGCGCGCTTCCTTTGCGTCTGTGCTTACCCTTATGCTTGTATGTGCTATTGAGAACATTATAATACTTAAGGATTGACTTGACGTGTGTTATTTGGACCTGTGAACCTCCCGAAGCCTGCACGTAAGTTTTTAGTTGCTTAATACACAGATCGTTGTAGCTAAACTACATTGGTGACCCCGATGGTTGAACTTAGTACGCAACCTTACTGAGAAGTGCAAATGGTTGACGGGAAAGTAAATACAGACGACCAGAGTCCAAACACGTCAGCGAAAACACTACCGCCGCAGCAACCTGCAATGGAAAATTCCGCCGCGCAGTTGTCCAGTGGGGCCAAAACATTCCGTGTCGGAGTGCGAAGGCCACCGTTCTGGCCACGAGAACCAGCCATTTGGTTCGCACAAGTGGAAGGTCAATTTATGATTTCTAACATCACAGCCGACTCGACGAAATTTTATTATGTGCTATCACAGTTGGATCATCAGTACGCCGCAGAAATTAAAAACATCATTGTCAATCCACCTGCCAATAATAAATACGAGAAACTGAGGACGGAGCTCATCTCAAGACTATCAGCATCCCGCGAGAAGGAACTCAAGAGACTGCTGATACATGAAGAGCTAGGAGATCGCAAGCCATCCTAATTCTTGCGGCATCTTCAGCACCTTGCAGGACCAGAGGTACATGACGAGCTTTTGAGAACTATATGGATAAACCGCTTTCCGATGAACATCCAAGCAGCCATAGCATCGCAACCAACACCGCAGACACTGGACGCCCTGGCAGGTACCGCCGATCGCGTATGGGATCTTACCCCAGCTACACCACAGGTAGCCAGTACATCTGCCGCTGCCGTGCCGCAGAACGCTGCAATTGACTTCATGGCCAACCAGATTGCAGAACTGACAAGACAGATGCACGAATTGAAGGCAGAACTCAATTCTATGTCTAGGCCTAGGAGCAGGCACAACGGATCCCAAAGGTACAATCGTAGCCGCAGCCGTGGAACAAGTCAAGGTCGATCCCAGTCTAGCTACCGCAGATGGCCAGTTTGTTGGTACCACGCCAAATTTCATTCGCAGTCGCATTTCATTTCGTGTCGGGAAACGGTCAGAGCAATCGGTAATGGCGGCTGACGATTGCTCCAGCTCCGGTCGCCTGTTTATTACAGACCGTCGTACCAAAATGCAGTTTCTCGTCGACACAGGAAGCGACCTCTGCGTTTTTCCACGCACAGCTCTACGTGAACACCGACGCAAATGGCAGCGTGATCAGTACTTACGAGTATGCAGAACTACATCTCTCGCTATCCAATTCGCCACATCCACGACTTCTCACACCAGCTCGCCGGTTGCAAGATTTACTCCACAGTTGACCTAGTAAAATCCTACAACCAAATACCAGTCAATGCTGAAGACATAGCGAAGACGGCGATCGCCACGCCCTTTGGTTTGTATGAATTTCCATACATGACGTTTGGACTCAGAAACGCAGGTCAAACATTCCAGCGCTTCGTCGACGAGGTCACGAGAGGCATGGATTTCGTTTACGCTTACCTGGACGATTTCCTGATCTTTTTACCTGATGAAATAACGCACCAAAGTCACCTGAGACAGCTTTTCACCAAGATCAAGGAATATGGGATCGTAATCAACCCGTTCAAATGCATCTTCGGGGCTCCTGAGGTCAAGTTCCTGGGTTACCAAATCTCAGCTGACGGCACGAAGCCTCTAGAAACCAAAGTGGAAGCTATTCAGTCATTCCCTTCACCTACGACCGTCAAACAATTAAGGAGGTTCCTAGGGATGATAAACTTTTATCGTCGGTTCATACCACAAGCTGTTCAACTTCAAGCTCCTTTAAACGAACTGCTCACCGGCTCAGTGAAAGGATCGCAACCAGTCGACTTGGAAGATAATAAGCTGAAAGCTTTCCTTGACTGTAAAACTAGCCTCTGCAACGCAGCAATGTTAGCGCACCCGGACGCCAATGCTCATCTGGCGCTGGTGACAGACGCTTTTAACACTGCTATGGGCGCAGTATTACAACAAAAGAAAGAAGATTCCTGGCAGCCACTGGCATTTTACTCAAAGAAGTTCAGTTCGTCACAGCAGAAGTATTCGCCCTACGACCTAGAACTGCTGTCGATCTACAACTCCATCAAGTATTTCAGGCACATGCTGGAGGCATGAGTATTCACCGTCTTCACAGACCACAAGCCCTTGTGGTTTGCTTTTACGAACAGCAAGTCAAATTGTTCACCGAATCATTTCCGGCACCTCGATTACATTTCTCAATTCACGACCGACATCAGACACATTGCTGGCAAGAACAATGTCGTTGCAGACACCTTGTCCAGAATTGAGGAACTTGAGAAACCAGTTGACTTGTCACAACTCGCCAAAGCACAAGACACTGATCAGGAGCTCAAGAAGATCTGGAATGGGGATACAGGTTACAGCATCAGCCTAAGGAAGCTGATAATACCGGGCTCATCTACGACACTCTACTGCGATGATAGCACATCAAACCTCAGACCATACGTGACTCCCGAGTACAGACGACAGGTCTTCAACAGCCTGCACTCACTCAGCCACCCAGGGATCAAGGCATCCACCAAGCTGGTAGCTGAGCGCTTCGTGTTGCCGAACATGAACAAAGACTGTCGCGAGTGGGCTCGAGCCTGCGTAGCCTGTCAGAGGTCAAAGATAACCAGGCATGTACAAGCACCTTTGGGTACTTACCAACTGGTAACTTAGGTAACTACCTAAGACTAGGTTTACCCATGTGCACATCGACATGATAGGACCTATGCCTTCCTCAAGGATATCGGTATTGCCTCACAGCAATAGACCGCTTTACGCGCTGGCCTGGAGCTATACCCATGATGGACATGACAGCAGAAACTGTGGCAAAATCACTCCTCACTACGTGGATCTCCAGATTCGGTTGCCCTATGGATATCGTAACAGATCGAGGGGCACAGTTCGAATCCGCTCTTTTCAAGTACCTGGCAAAGATCACCGCTTTCAAGCACAGACGCACTACTGCATACCACCCTGCCTGCAACGGACTCATAGAGCGATTTCACAGGCAGCTGAAGGCAGCAATAACATGTCATGCTCAAGAAAACTGGACGGAAGCCTTACTCTTAGTCTTGATGGGTGTAAGGAGCGCCTATAAAGAAGAGCTGCAAACCTCGTCCGCGGAGCTGGTTTACGGAGAACCGCTCAGGCTGCCTGGGGAATTTTTCCAGCCCAGCACCGACACCACATCCGATCTCACAGACTTCACCGCACGCCTGAAAAATATAACAGAAAAGCTTCAACCCGTGCCTACCTCAAGGCATGGTCAGAAGAAAACGTTTGTATTCAGAGACTTAGCATCCTCCACCCACGTTTTCTTAAGAGAAGACGCCGTGTGTGGCGCTAAAGCCGGCATACACAGGACCACATATAGTGATCGAAAGAGAAGTCATTCAAAATACGAGTAAATGGAAAAACAACCACGGTATCCATCGACCGCTTGAAACCTGCTTATATGCTCACCGAAACCATTCCAGGTACTGGAACGCAACCAGAACAGGCAGACCCTGAAAAGGAAAAGGAGAGAAAAACTAGAAAAGAGAAAGAATTAGAACTAGAGAAAGAAAGAAAAATCTGACTTACCAGATCAGGCCGACGGGTTAGATTTCCTGACTATTATCGCCCGTGAGACTGATGTGGCGTCGCCACCTATGTGTACATACGAATAAATATACAATATTTACTTATATACATAAACATTACATATATACTTATAAATATTACACAATAATACCTGGTATAAATATACTTCTACATGTAAATGCAATACAATAGTAGGCACATACGATATCATACATACATACATAAGCACATATAGAGAAATAACAATATATACCTAAATACAAAATCGACACATATTTACTTACCAAGTTCCCAGCCACGTCGACACAGCCGATGCCCGTGAAAGCGCGCGGCGGCCAGCTCTAACGGTACCGCGTGACGTCACTCGCACACCGGGCTGCGCAGTGCCCGCCCGCTGACCGCTCCGGCAGTCTGCTACTCAATTTGACGCTAGACGCATGTCGCTTGTGCTCCGAACTATCTCGCTTTCGCTTGTACTTTTGCGCGCTTTCTTTACGTCTGTGCTTACCCTTATACTTGTATGTGCTATTGAGAACATTATAATACTTAAGGATTGACTTGGCGTGTGTTATTTGGACCTGTGAACCTCCCGAACCCTGCACGTAAGTTTTTAGTTGCTTAATACACACATCGTTGTAGCTAAACTACAGAACTATGGAAAGGGTAGGCACTGGTTCATGGTACAGGTGACTACAGGTCACTCGTCTTCGCGGCCAGATGCCTCTAGGCGAGTTTGAATCTGCGATCAACACCACGTCGCCAATAGCCACCTCAGAAGCTTCTCCGCGCCCGCGTCTTGGGATGAGTGTTGGCAGGTATTCTTTGACACATCGCTGCCAAAAATTGTCTGCCAATCGAAGGGCCTTGCGCCAGTTGCTTCATGAGGCAAAATCTGAGTCAGATAGCGTGGCTGGTATCGAGCGGCCTGAAGACGCAGCCAGAAGAAAGTGCGTGGAAATGAGCGCTTCTTCGCTGTTGTGATCCACGGTGACATGGGTGAATGGGCGCGAGTTGACAAGCGCCTCAGCCTTTGCCAGAAGCGTGCGAATCACCTCGTCTGTTGGGGCACGTTCTGTGAGTGTTACCTTGAGAGCCACTTGTACGCTCTTCGCCAGTCTTTCCCAAGGTCCATACAAGGAGCGGCTGGTGGCATAAAAAGCCAATTAATTTTCTCTGAAGCAGCGTACTGAACCGCGGCTTCGGCGTAGAGGCGACGGAGTACTCGGTTGGCGCCTACAAAGGCGGGTCCATTGTCTGACCAGAGCTCTGCTGGCGTGCCTTGCCGGGCTATGAGGCGGTGGAGGCTCATCATCTCCGTGTCAGTCAACACAACTGTCAACCATTTTCAGATGGACGGCACGGACGACCAGGCAAGTGTAGAGGGCGACATATCTTTTCTCTCGTCTTCGGCCGATAGAGACTTGAACTGGTCCGTAGTAATCGAGTCCCATGAACGTAAACGGGCATTCGTGGTGTCCCAAACGTGCCTCGGGTAAGTCTCCTGTAGGTGGCTGGAAGTTCACGGCTCGGCGAATGCGGCAAAACTGACAGTGAAAGGCGACTGCTCGGACGGTACTTCTCAGGGTCAATAAGTGGTAATCTTGTGGGAGCTCATTCGCCACCGTCTCTGTATTGGCGTGGGCGGCTCTCACATAATGGTGCTCCACAAGCAAGCGCACTGCTGGGTGTCTTCCGTCCAGTACAATCGGACTTTTAGTTTCGTGACGTATGTGTGACGCTGCCTTAATGCGGCCGGACAATCGCATCTTCTCCGATGAGAACCATCAGTTTGGACAGGCGACTGGACCGTGGCAAGAGCTGAGCAGGACGACTATTAGGCTGCGTCATCTCGCTGAAAAAAACGCCCAACTGGGACTTGAGCAAGATGTGCGTCTCTGCTAGACGAATGTTGGTAAAAACCTAAGGACTCGAGGGCTGAAACATAAAGGTACAAAGCCCTCCCTCTAATAAGCCCCTTCGAGTTAGACTACGCATTCGCAGTAATGTAGGTACTTATGGGCAGTAGCAGTTGCACGCACCAGTCTGAGCCAAGAGCTGAAACGCTCAGGATAGGCTGAAACTGGCTCATGCTGGGCAACGTTATTAATGAGGTGAACGAAGTCGGGACGCACTGCATGTTTGCTCTTGGCACCCAGCGCCATTCCTTCACGTCAGTTATCTCTACAATCTCGCCTACTCTATGTGACACAAACGACTTGAACAGACGCGCCTCGCTTCGGAGCCAACCCAAAACCGTCATAGAGTCGCACCAGAATATGCGTTTGACAGGTTTGAGTCTGTGAGCTTCACAAATGGTGGCGGCGAGGCGAGCTGCAACCAAAGCTCCTTGAAGCTCCAAACGATTTATGGAAATTGGCTTTAGAGGAGCTACGCGAACCTTACTACATATAAGCGCCAGCTTCACGTCACCGTTTTCCATCATAAAACGCCAATATGCGACTGCAGAAAAGGCAGAATCGCGTCACAGAAAACGTGAAACTCGCACTTTTAACTCGCCAGGACATTAGCAGCATGGGATCTGCAATCGGGAAGCGCCAAATAAATCTTCAAACCAATGTCTCCACGCCGCACTGTCATTCTGCGAGAGCACTATATAGTACGGTGGCAAAATCGCAAAAAGTCGTCTCCTTCACGATTTTCGTGGACATCTCTTCTATATACCTAAAACTGGTATGTTACTTGTGGTCTCCAGAGTACGAATCTACCAGTTTTAGTTAAGGGAGAGGGGGACGGACATAGCTGTGACGTCACAAAGATGGCGGCCTACGGTCATCGATTTTTGTTCAAATCTCGGGTTCTATTTTACTGATTGCTTCGTGTGAGGTGTCATTTGAAAGCATATTAAACGTACTATAATTTATTTCCAGGACGCTATGACGTACAATCAACAGTTTATAAATTATTAGAGATTTTTTTTTTACCGCGTACGTTTGCACGAGTACTGATAAAATACGCTTGTAACTCAATAAATAATAACTTTAGCACAATTAAAGTTGTTAAAAAAAAGATAGGTCATTTTATAAGCTTTCCAAAAATATTGATTTTGTTAGTGTACATTAATAAATAACGAAGTAATAACAAATTTTGTTAATTACGCACCGATTAACTATCACCACGCTCGCCTCTGCTAGCGATCGCTGTCGTCACGTCGCGCCTTTGGAAACGCTTTTTTTTGTTGGTTTTCTGAGTATTTATACGAGTCAGACGGTCATGATACGCACCTAAAGCAGTAAAATAAAGGTCACCTCAGGAACTTTGTAGCCCGAGCCGAAAGCGAGGCGAGTGCTCTGAAGCCTTTGTTTTTCACTCCCTCATTCACAATTTTACGCCTTCTTTTGGGTGTCAAGTGAGATTGTTATTGCCATTTTACGCCTGGGTGATGTAAAATTAGACTATTTTCTAGTATTACATTGAGAATCCTACTATAATATTATAAATGCGGAAGTTTGGATGTTTGGATGTTTAGATGTTTTGATGTTTGTTATTCAATCAGGCTTAAATCACTAAACCGATTTAGATGAAATTTTGCACGAAGATAGTTTATATAGGATAGTTTTTATCCCGAGTCCACGCAGTCACAGGCGGAAGCTAGTAAATAAAATAATGAACGCGAGCAGCTTTATTAGACAACTAGCTTCCGCCCGCGACATGGTCTGCGTGGGCCCGGGATAAAAACTATCCTATATTTTAATCCAGGTTATAAAATATATTCGTGCAAAATTTCATCCAAATCAGTTAAGTTAAACGGCTCAACGTGGTTGAGTAACAAACATCCAAACATCTAAACATCAAACATCCAAACTTTCGCATTTATAATATTAGTAGGATCAGTAGGACTAGTTTTTGCCTGAGATACCTGTGTTGTACTTTAACTTGTATTTTCCTAATCTGACTTGTTTCGGTTAAGTATTTACTCGCAAAAGAGAAGTGAAAAACTGCTATGGGAAGAGAAAAGCGGGAGAGAGATTTGTAACTGAAACGTTGCACGGACCGAGTGTGTGTCCACTTGGTGAGTGTGTGTGTTGTTTCTTAAAGAGTGGGGGGAGTGTGTGGCCGCGTTGGCTTGCCCTACGAGTCTTCGGCCCTCGGGCATCGGCCTCGCATGCCTTGCCGCTCACCTTGGGCCTGTGGCCTTCAGGTTCGCTTGTAAAACAGTCGGGGGTAGGGTGTCCGAGAGCGCGCCCTGAAGGAGCGCTACAGACCTTCGTCCCTAGCTCGGCCTGCCGCCTCGCGTGCCATGCCCTCAGGCTCGCTTGTAACACATTCAACAGTAGAGTATTCGAGAGCGCACTCTGAAGGGACGCTTCGGGTCTTTGGCCCTCGGACTCACGTAGAGAGCGCGCTCTGAAGGGATGCTTGGGGCCTTCGGCCCTCAGATGCGCTTGTAAGATACTCAGGAGTAATAAAGTGTTCGCGTGGGCTCGCCTTTCGAGCCTTTGGCCAGTGCTTGTGTGGAATGCCCGCTCTCAAGGGACGCTTCGGGCCTTCGGCCCTACGCAGAGCTCGGCCTGCCGCCTCGCGTACCATGCCGCTCTCCTTCGGGCCTTCGGCCCTCAGGTTCGCTTGTAGCACATTCAACGGTAGAGTATTCGAGAGCGCACTCTGAAGGGACGCTTCGGGCCTTTGGCCCTCGGACTCACGTAGAGAGCGCGCTCTGAAGGGATGCTTGGGGCCTTCGGCCCTCAGATGTGCTTGTAAGATACTCAGGAGTAATAAAGTGTTCGCGTGGGCCCGCCCTTCGAGCCTTTGGCCAGTGCTTGTGTGGAGAGCCCGCTCTCAAGGGACGCTTCGGGCCTTCGGCCCTCAGGTTCGCTTGTAGCACGCTTAGGAGTAGTAAAGTGTCCGCGTGGGCACGCCTTTCGGACCTTTGCCCCTCGGGCTTGTCTGGAAAGCCCGCTTTGAAGGGACGCTTCAGGCCTTCGGCTCTACGCAAAACTCGGCCTGCAGCCTCGCGTGCCTTGCCGCTCACTGCTCGCTTGTAACACACTCAGGAGTAGAGTAAATATCCGAGAGCGCACTCTGGAGGGACGCTTTGGGCCTTTGGCCGTCAGGCTTATGTAGAGAACGTGCTCTGAAGGGACGCTTCGGGACTTTGGTCTTCAGATTTGCTTGTAAGACTCTTAGGAGTAATAAAGTGTCCACGTGGGCCCGCCCTTCGGGCCTTTGGCCCTCTGGTTTGCGTGGAGAGCCATCTCTGAAGGTACCCTTCGGGTTTTCAGCCCTCAGCTTCGCTTGTAATACACTTGGGAGTAGTAATGTGCACGTAGGCTCGCCCTTCGGGTCTTCAGCCTTCGGGCTCGCGTGAAGAGCACGCTCTGAGGGGACGCACGCACACGCTCAGATTCGCTTGTGGCTCAGAACTCTCAGAAGTAAAGTATCCGAGAGCGCGCTTTGGAGGGACGCTCCCGGCCTTTGGCCCTACGCGGAGCCCGGTCTGCGGCCTCTCGAGCCTCGCCGCTCACCTTCAGGCCTTGTTGTTCTGTTCGAACTTGTTGCCTGCAAAACTGCAACGACTTGCAGTTCCATAGTTCACAACATGTATCAGTTGACAAATCGTATTTACGGATAGATATTTATCTACACGCATCTCCAGAGAAATAAAATGTGTTTTCCTATAGCTGTTAGGTAAATGTAACAAATCATCACGTGCAAATGTCTCCAAATTCAATCGCAATTTTATTTGCCCTCGAATGGAATGAAATATGCGCGGACGTGGGGTACGGCAAGGGTGGCCTTGTCGCCAGTTTGGGTCCTAGTCCTTGGGCTGGATTTTGGCAAAAGCTTGCGGCCCACAGTCAACGAAGTTAGGAATTTAAAATGCGTTTTTATTGATATATATTTACAGAATAAATTATGTTCACCTGGCTGATAAATAGGCGTCCTGGGCGTATTCGCCAATCGTCAATTCGCCGATTATAAATACTAATCGACGCATACAAATACACAGTTAAAGACAATATTTATTAATTCGATTACAGTACCTTTCATTTGGGAACACCAAAAATTAACTATCAAAGTATTTCAATCATACAAAGCATGCCGGTTGGCGCGGACTTGCGTTACGGAATTGCCCATAAATTACATGTTTATTATTGAACGGCGACAAATTGCATATTTTTGGCAAGCTAATAAAATGTATGATATTTTTTATAATGACATTAATCACGCTAAAGTATCTCTTTCTCGAATTATGATTGTAAGTAAGCAAATGTCTAAGGTAAAAATCCATTTTTTTTTCCAAACGGTTGGTTGTACGTTACAAAGTTCTAGAAAACAATTATAGTACGTTTAATATGCTTTCAAATGACACCTCACACGAAGCAATCAGTAAAATAGAACCCGAGATTTGGACAAAATTCGATGACAATCGGCCGCCATCTTTATGACGTCACAGCTATGTCCGTCCCCCTCTCCCGTAACTAGATTCGTACTCTGGAGACAACAAGGAACACATCCATACCAGTTTTAGGTATATAGAAGTCGTGTCCACGACTTTTGTCAAAATTGGCCATTTTCCGCCGTACTAATAAGTTATGGTAACAGTAATTTACTTTACTTGGTAAAATATTGCTCCTGCCCCCCTAGCACACTACGTTGTATGTCCGACATAAAGCGTTTGTCCCTCTTGCACTCGCATATTGGCCAGAATGGGACGAATGCTTTATGTCCGACATAAAACTTAGTGTGCTAGGGGGTCTGGTACTTAAACATAATATTTATCGCGACCATCGTTTTTAAATACACCAGCAAATATCCGGCTTAACGAATATTCAACGTGAGTGAGATGCTGTGAAAAATCTTATTTTCTCAATATAACGTTTTCTAGAATAGAAAAGGTTCTTTACATTCCCTATCTTTGTTAATTTTGGAATTCTCATAACTGTCTTGATTGCGGACATTGTTTCATAGTGTACCTACATGCCTCATGTTAATATCTATAACATAGTGCCGCTACATGAATAGTATGACTTTTTTACGCCGGTTCTTCTCGTGGCAGCGGTTTTCCAGAATGTAATATGCCTAAATTTAAGAATAAATATTGTTTCTAAAAACTGATTCAAATGATTTATAATGAAAACTAGCCAATTAAAGGGCATCTTTGTAACTAGACGTATGCTAGTAGAATATTATGTTTTTCTGCTGTCGACTACCGGATTGAACCATTGCAATTGCGAAAGGAATTTTGCAAACGCGTTCCTACCAGCGCGGCTATCACAATACGGCGCGCAAGCTCTCTCGATTTTTCTCGCACTATCCGTCTCTCTCTTATTAGAACACTTAGAACAAGAGATAGGTATAATGCGAGAAAAATCGAGAGTATGTCGCGGCCGTCTCATGATAGACGTGCAGCTCATTATGTAGTTTGTACTATTTATAACATTGTATTCAGCCGTATTATCAAGGGCTCGTCCATTTACAGAATTAATCCTAAGTCGTGAACAGAAATATGTTTCTTACTGTTTAACTTTAGTTTAAACATGTGTACGTGACAACACGCAAAAACATGTAACCGCTGTTTGTTTTAATTCGTTAATGTAAAAATACAATTTTAGTTTACTCGGTCTCATGGTCACTCTCTCTGATTGCTACGTTAAACTGTCACTTTAAGCTGCCGACCAAGTACTACTATTTAAAATTATCATCAATAAATTTTAATTGTTTGCTTCTAGTCAATGCAATGAATTTGCCTTAAAATACTGCGATAGAAACGAGCATTTCTGTTTACGACTTATGTTTCACCCTGTATTGCGTCATCGCTTTTTGTCGATTTTTGTTTGATTTGGACCGCATTACGACACGTGCTGAAGAGTTTTGTGCAATTTCGTTTGTATATTTATGTGTTCGTGAGTGTGTGCTAAACTTATTTGGCTTGAAAACCGGCTTCACTATAGGTTGTTCGTAATGCTCTAACTTTTTCTGTAAGGTCACCTTGCTTTCAGCACAGCCATTTTCGCCATGGAGGGGATCAACGTGGTAATGCCGATCGAGAACGAGATGGCGAGCCCGAGGCACTTCCTCGGCTGCCCGGGGGTGCTCAACGTGACGATGGTATTCGTGGCCGCTCTGTACGGCGTTGTCGGCGTCTTCGGCTACATGAAGTATGGAGACTACGTCCAAGGGAGCGTCACTCTCAATCTGCCGCAAGATGAAATGTGAGTTTCGGTTTGGAAAGCATTTAGGTTAGAGACGCACCGTTGCATTTGAGGGGTGGGTGGCGGCTGAGGAAAACGGGCACCATGGTTTGAGCTGTCAGAGGTGTGCGGGGCGTTTTCCGAGGCATCAGGCCATAAATGATTTGATTCGTCGGGTATTCGTTTTGGCCTACGTGCCTTGTGTCCTGGAGCCTCCAGGGTTGTGCCATACGGATGGGAAAAGGCCGGATGGTCTAACATTGGTTCCGTGGCAGAAGCACTTTCGAGGTCATATTTTTCAAGAATTGATTTTGATGTCTTTTTCGGATAAATAACTAACTAGAAACTAAATTGAATGCTGCACTTCTATAAATATGTGACAACGAAAGTGATTCATAACAAGCGCTCAATCTCAAAAATAAATTGAAATCTTAATAAGCCGGCAGCAGGTCGGGATTGGTCCTTAGTGGATGAATATAAACAAAACAGAAGCTGAGGACTCAACTGTAATATTTCCTTACAAAAAAATACATTGCGATCTACTTAACCTAACGTACGGTGTATGAAGTGGCCCAGGTCGCTAGTTCAATAAGTAGCAAGTAAGTTCAATAAGTATACTAAATAACAAACGAGACAAACTATTCATCTTCCGGTTTTGGAGGAGTAACTGGAACGCGAAAAAAAATGCCGTTTCCGTACCTACGGATGAAGCGGTTTGATGAAATCTTTGATCTATTCAAATAGCTAACGCAGGTAAGGCAAACCACTGATAATCAGATATACTTAGTTCATTTTTATGGTTTCGTACACATCAAAAGGAAAATAGGTACCCATGGAAGTACCAAGTTATACTAAATATAAAATACTCGGGTCTCCAGTCCCTTGGAGACAAAATCGAGTCTTCTCAGGTTCGCAATGAAAAGATCCGCCGTTGATGTAATAAATCAAATAAGTAAGCACGACGTGCTCGTATTTTACCAAAAATTCCTCGTGTTTTTATAAAGGAAGGTAGACTTGTGTGTTTATACATACTTATATATAGTCCTCCTCATCGATTTCGATGACGGCGACCCTAGCAATTGCATTAGCTAGGGTCATCTGCGTGTGAACCTATTTAAAGTGGACAAGCGGTTGCACGGGTGCAAGTCAACTTCGCTGGTCCCTGCCTCTGTGGCCCAGTGGACCGGTGAACCGGCAGGACTGGCAAAGGTCGGGGTGCAGTGAAAAGACCGCAGGTCACTAAATGGATTCTGACAAGCGCCCTTTAGGTTTTTCACGTCACCCTACTACATCGGTACTTGAAAATAATGATTTATACCGATATAGACTTTTAATGGCAATCATCCATTAACTATACTCTACAGATGTTCGTAGATGTAGTCCCCTTCTTTAGGTTTAGCCCACTGATGTGGTTGCCCAGGGTGTGGCCGCTGTGTCTACAGCTTCTTGGAGCCACTAAAGATGAAATGAAAATTAAATGAAAATTATTTATTCCAGACAGAGTCCATAGGTGCATAAATATATAGCATAGGTCCATAGTTGCCTTACATACGGCTACCCCAAGGCCGCAGTGTAAGGCTTCCCGCTCTCTCACCGCTGCAAGCAGTGTATTGGAGGAGCCATAGATTGCCTTTCTGGCGTTAGCTGTCCTAGCTCGTAGTAGTGCCAGCACGGCGCGCGGCCCTCTGCGAACATCGTACTCGCACTGCACCATCGCGGAAGGCGAAATAAAGCTCGCCACGCGTTGTTATACTACACGCGCATGTCCTGAGCGTGCAGCCGCTGAGCGTGAAATAAGACCACAATTCTGCTGTGTAGACGCTGGTACAGAAACTTAAGAAGAAGAGATTGTGGAGGTTGTCGTAAAGTCAGAACACTCCACTACACCCCAAAATCTTGTGTGTCGGTGTTGTCTTGTTTATAAATAAGGGTAGTTTGAACTGTGACCGAACGGCTATAAGCTAAATCCACACCAGTGCGCTTTCACGTTCAACAAGGCATGCGTCATAGAGCTGTCACACTCAGTCTAAGTAAGAACAAGTGTGACATGACAGCAATATGACGAAAGCGCACTGGTGTGGACTTAGCTATTCGTGTTTGTATGTGCGGTGTCTTGAGTCTGTCGGTCTATGCTATCCGCGCCACGGTGTTTCCAGTCCCTTATGATCCTTATACACGTCAAAATCGCAGCGTGTTTGAGAAGAACTATTGTAGGTTTCCGAGGATGTTTCGCCAGGTGGCAGTCCAAAGCGGAAGCGGAAGCGGGGCTGACTAAGAATCACATTCAGGCAAATTCCATTTTACGTAATTTGATTATGTCTGAGGCTACATTTCCACGTTAGTATATTCGTTATACAATTGATTCGGCTATACAAACACATACTTTTATAGATAATTATTCATAAAACAAAACTTTGAAATTCCGGTTAGAGAATTTTATATGGAATGGAACGTAAGCAACCCAACCTTCCGTCATCGTCCGTCAGACTGTCACTGTTACTTTGAAGATTGTTTCATATTTGCCTTTCATTTATTTATCGTTTGTTATCGTGTGAAACGAGTGCTCTGATCGGTTGGACCTGGTGTTTGGTCATCTGGACCTTGATTTGGTTATTTACGATATCAGTATTGCGCATATTTCGCGTTTGTAATTGTCTGTGACACCTCGAATACAAGATGTTATTATTCAATTGTGTTTTTATATCTTGAAACCCCGGCTCGTACCAATAAGTTTTTCAAAAATATTATGTACTAAACATCATTTGATATTTAAACAGTGCCTTTTCAGTGAAGGAAAACATCGTGAGGACGTACCGGTCTAAGCCCAATAAGTCTAGCCCTCTCGGTTGGAAGGTCAGATGGCAGTCGCTTTCGTAAACCCTAGCTGACCCTAGTCTCCTTTAGGACACAACCGGGAATAACATTAGGAGGAAATAAGGTCTAGTTTTCCCTCTGGGTTGGAAGGTCAGATGGCAGTCGCTTTCATAAACCCTAGCTGACCCTAGTCTCCTTTAGGACATAACCGGGAATAACACTTAGGAGGAAATAAGGTCTAGTTTTCCCTCTGGGTTGGAAGGTCAGATGGCAGTCGCTTTCGTAAACCCTAACTGACCCCAGGCTCCTTTAGGACACAACCGGGAATAACGATAGGAGGACGATGATAACCTAAAATGAATGATTCCAAATTTGAGATTGTACTTTGTACAAGTGACGTAAAAACATGAGCGTTACCTTGCCAAGGTAACTTTGAAGTGTTATTGAAGCGTTAAATCAAACAGCCGCGTAAACTTTACGTCTATCGTTAAGCAACGCCGCGTCTATAGAGCCGTTTATTATAATATCGTTTTCATTTATGAATTTATGTTACAATTTTGGGTGTTTTTACCCCTTGCCCAGTAGATGGCGATGGCCCCGTTGGATGTTTCATGCTGGGTTTTTTTTATATTTTTTTGAATATTATGGACTCGTATTCCATAATAATGCGCAAAAAATGAAAAATATCTGCCAGATGTTATAGCTATGCATTGACATTTATGCGTAAGCAGTGTATTAATCAAACATTTTAAAGGCATTATTTGAGGAACCATGGTTCTTCGAACGGTAAACTTTAGATACCTACACGAGTAGGTACAGTGGCCTTTAAAATACTTACTATCAAATACTCGTACTTCCCTGTAATTGTTGATGATGGCGAACAGCTAAAATTTTTCAATCGACTGCTCGGAAATGTGGCGAGACGGTCAGAATTGAGGTTTCAAAACTGTGATTAGTGGTAGGTAGGTACCTACCACTAATCACAGTTTTGAAACCTCACTACTAAGGTCACACTAAGGTACCCACTCGTACGTTACACGACCTATTTCACCTTCTATGAATTTGAACAGGCATAATGTTATTGTAGTCCAATTATAACACGCATCGCTGCTTTGATTGATTTCATGATTGTGTTTTGATTGATTGTTGTTTCTAATCTTATACCGAATATGGAATATAACTAATATGTAAATGGCGACGGCCATATTCTACAAAGTAGGCTTAGCAGCCAACTCTTCACGAGCCTTCGGGGAAATTATACATTTAATACACGACCGTTAGCTGTGGTGGCATAATAATTAATGTTTCTATCAAGCAGATAAGATACCTAGATAGGAATATTACCTAAATTACTGAATACTGCGGCATCGCATCGTTAAGATACTGAAAAGGATCATTAACTAAATTTACAGGCGCGCCTATACACTTTGTCAAATAATGAGTTGCTAAGGGCCAGTTTACACATTGATTACGTTACGCAGTGATCGGAATTAGGTGAGCCAAAATACCTATTCTTCGCAAGAGGACATAATATCAAGTGATGATAAGAACGGGATGTTTAATTAAATTAAATTAATTAAATTAGGTTAATCAAAAAGTTATAAATATTTCACACTTTTTCCTTCTTTCCTTATACATTTATGTCCAGCTATTTTTACTACAAACTAACATGAAACATACTGTAAGTAAAAACATGTATGTTTAACATTACGACTAATGCCCGGATAAATATAAAATATCCGGTATTCAAGAAAAATGTATATTTTATACCCGGTTGTAACCACTATATTATGTCCTCTTGCGAAAAATAAGTATTTTGGCTCACCTAATTCCGATCACTGTATGATTAGTGATTAGTGCGTCCATACAAAAACTCCAGCCGCACTTGCAGCAAATGTACGTATATTATAAACTCGCAGTAATCAAAGTGTCAACAGCCCATAAATGCTTTTTGAAACGAATTTAATGTTCTAAATTGTACACGTTTACAGTACAGTAATTTGACGACAAATTACAGTGTTCGCGTACCGGACTATTGTGCTTTGATATTTTCTCTATGGCTTTGAGCTGAAGTTAGAACTGACATTCAAACGGTGAACGTAGTGTGCATATTCTCTTTGTTCAAAGCTATTTTGAAACTCAGATAGTGGACCCGATTCTACGTGCACATGGCTTAACTAGCCTAAAACTAAATTATCTAAGTTTTAGACATAATTTAGGCGGCAGATTAAAAACGACATATTTAGAATAGCATTTAGGCAGCTAAGTAAGTTGTATAGACCGCCTATAATAAGAAACGTCAGATTCAAATTAGCGCTGTCATTTGATTATGACAGCTGCTCATAGAATAGCAAAGTGTTTTAGCGACACCTAAATAATATTAGGAAGTTTAGAAGCCACTGTAGAATCGGGTCCTTTATACAGATGGGACGAAGAGTTTGACAAAAGAAACTGTCACAGTTAAGATAGTCGAAATAATAATAAATACATAAATATTTAAAACACAGACTAGTAATAGTTCAGTTCCTTATCGAGTAGTGAAGTATGGCACTGAGACCCTATCTACACGTTAAGCGCGTAGCGTTGCGTTGCTGCGTTTTTTCCGCTTTGTACCGAAAATTGCTTACGAACAAAACATTTAGCGGCAGTAAGTGTTAAGTGTGAAGTTTAGTGTGTCGTATACTCATTTAGTGCTACGCTACGCACGTAGCTCTATGCCATAGTCCGTAGCAGCTTAATCTATTGTGGCCCGTAGGCCGTAGCGCCCGTAGCGCTCTGCTCAAACGCATGTGTTGTGTTGTGATTACTTCTGAACGGGTTAATGTGTTATTTTATTACTAAACCTACAAGTTTTAGTGCAAATATGCGAACAAGGGCCGTTTTTTATTAAAGTAAAAAGTATAGTTGTACAGTTATTAATAAAATTGAAGTGTTAACAGCCGAGCTGGAGTAACAAGCATGAGTGCGAAGTATGAGTGTGAACTAAAGCAAATACAAAATTGTATCCATATTTTTAGAGTAGCCCGTACCTACGCGCTATTTAATTAAATTTCATTTTATTTATTTATTTATACCAGGCAACTAGGCCCATATTACAAGTACCTTGAAGTTTAACATACATATCAATATAAACTAAATAATAACTACATTAACACACAATTACTGCGACGTGTTGCGCAATGACATCACAAAGGACATCAAATAACTTGTGATATTTGATGAAAAACTAAAAACGTCTACCCTCTCTTTATAAATAAATAAAAAATAGGGACAATCTTACACAAATCGACCTAGTCCCAAACTAAGCAAAGCTTGTACTATGGGTACTAGACGACAATAAACATACCTGTATAGATCAATAAATGCTTAAATATATAGAAAACATCCATTACTCCGGAACAAAATATTCGTGATCATCACACAAATAAATACCCTTACCGAGATTCGAACCCAGGACCTCTTGCTACGTAGGCAGAGTCACTACTAACTAGGCTAAAGCGGTCGTTCGTCACTTATTAAAAAAAAACAGAACCTGTAAGACCCGATAGTAGGCGAACAAATCACATAGGTATTCGTACTCTTGCCATTACGTCTTCAATGCCTCGACAATAGAGACTTAATTTGCCGCTTTGGTCGCTCCGATATGATGGGGACTGTACCAAACTTGCAATGTTTAAAAATGGACCCTACCTGCTGTCAGTGTGCAACGTAAGTATAACAAACGACCAGAATACATGATAACATAAACTAACATTAAAATATAAAAACCGGCCAAGTGCGGGTCGGGCCACGCGCAGTGTAGGGTTCCGTAGTTGCCTGTCTGTCTTAGTTACATCGACGTGCAGTGCGGTTGCGTCATTTGCCTCGCGAAAATGGGCCTTTCCAAGTACACATTAAGTTGGTCGACTATTACTCGGTAACTACTTATGCCTACTTGTCCGTGATAGTTTTCCTTTTAAATTCATTATATGTACTACTACCACCAATTTTTTCACGTCCCCAGTAGTAGCCATTTAGCAAGCAGGGGGGGCTTTAAAACCCAATATCTCGCAAAAGCTCGCAAACGAACGAATCACTGATCTGAAAAATGTTGGAAACCCATAATATTTTTGAACGAGCTATCCAACGATATCCCACACTATGGGTTTAACGAGAAAAAAAATTACATCCCCGCTTTAGGTGTAGGCCTCCCCTACACCTAAAGGGGGGATGTAATTTTTCCTAAAAAAAAATATTTTTCAAGAATTCTTTATATTGTTTTGTCGGGGTGATTGCTTTATATACCCATGCCGAATCACACGGACGGACAGACGGACATGGCGAAACTATAAGGGTTCCTAGTTGACTACGGAACCCTAAAAAGGGCATGCTAATTGACCGAAGTTATTACACACAAGACAAATTCTTAAATTATAAATCTCTTATGAAATTGATTAAAGAAAAACACGGTTAAAATATTACAATACGAGTACAATAGGTAGGTAACTAAAACTAAAATTGGCTACTAAACTAAGTATCAAATCTTATGGAATTTACATTAATTGTCATACTAAGCTTAAGTATTACCATTTTTATTTCCAATTGATGAATCGTTTCCACCATTCACCGTTTAGGGGGGGTTGAACCAAACCCGTTGTAATCGTTAACGCTGTTCGTTAAATTCCGACTGTATGGAAAGTTTGACAAATTAATATGGAATGACAGCTGCCGGCGCCATCTTTAACGTTGATCGGTCTAGTTATCGTAAGTTGGTGCAGCCCACCTTTATATCTACCGATTTTGAAATTTGTATTCATTCAAACGTAATTATTTTTATTTTTATGTAATTATAGATAGTAATCAACGAATGTATCCAACGCTTTCCTATATTGTGCGCCCTAGCAGGTGTAGGTACAGCAGACAGCATAAGTGCATGGTCAATTCAGAAACAGTTTCGTTTGTCCGCCGAATCCTACGCACGCCACCTATGAGCACGACGTGTAATATAATTATAGATGTTAATGTAAACCACAGAGGATTAGTATGATTTCACTAGATGGCGTGGTAAGCAATTTTTTGTCTAAATAAAAATAGTTTTCCTTGTCTTTGAAAACTGTATTCTATATTATATTTATCCCGTCAACTCTAGCGGGTTGCCAATTTTTTGTTTGTCACTCACCGTTTGTGGATTTATTCATCTTTTTCTTATGTTTGAGTTCTGCGCTACGAGGGCATATCCAAACATCGAATAAATTACAAAAACACTGATTTATAGGATTTAATGTGCCTGGTAATGTGCTTATTTTCCGCTGATGTCCAAATAGTCTCGCCAACAACGCCATCTAGTTTAATTATTGCGCACGACGTGCAACTGACGTGATGAATGTGAGCAGCAGACGTCAAACGATTCAAGCGAAACTGGGCCGTAAGGTGTCCATACATTATTGCAGCCGATAGTACCTACTAACCCTTATTATAAAACTACAATAGTACAATGTACTGATGAACATAATTGCAATTGAAATAAATGAAAAGTAGTTAAATCTATTCAACATGATGGCCTAACATACTTGCACGATGACACCGATTTCGCGGGTTAAGGAACGTTGGTTGAATGATGATGGGAAGCTCCCTGGTTCCATTTTATTCCAAGGGAGTATCCTGGTTGTTGTAAAGAAATGGCACGGAAGAACTATCCATAGGTACTTTAACAATGAAACGTCTTACACTAGTGGCTCTGTGAGCTGGTCGCGTCGCAAGTCTGCCTTTATTCCAAAAAATATACTTATTTTAAATTTAAGCACAAAGTTTGAAAGAATCGACAAAAAATATAATTCTCAACCGATTTATCCGACCCTAGGATTTCAATTCATTTCTGAAATCTTTTTTCTTACCGCTGATTTCTCTTTCTATTTCTATTAATTAATTTTTGCTCGATCCCCAAGGAGTGTAGTTAGATTTTATTAAATGTCACAGCTGTTACGTACCTCCTTTTACCAATTTAATATGTGAAAGAATCGGTTTTTTTTGGCTGCTGTGTAATATATTAATTTAATAATCCTCGACAGGCACAGCATTACGAAGTAAATCCTGTAATACACCATTTAATATAAAAGGCGTCAGGATTTATTCATTATATAGTCTAGTACGTACCATTTGTTACCTATAGCAACGCTATAAATTTGTGTTTGGACGTTAGGTAGGTATACCTACTGTACCGTACTATGTTGTTTGAATGTCCGCACAGCCGTAAGAAAAAAGTTATTTACAATGTTATGAATGTGTGTGGTGTGTTATGTATGTGTTGATGTCATCAAATGTATACGATATTAATGCGCCTTACAATGAATCAACTTACTTGGTTTTATACTACACTAACTTCCGCCCGCAACTTCGTCCGCTTTCAACTCGTTTATATCGTAGCTCCTTACAAACTTTGGCTCCCTATTTCGCCCCCTTAGACGATGATTCCCGAAATAAAAGGTATTATATTACTCGTATGTTAATCCAGGTGGGCTACGGGGTTGGACGGCGACCACATGCACCCGCTGAAAGATTTTCGTATTACATAATGTTTGGATGTTCAGATGTTTTGGATGTTTGTTACTCAATGACGCTTAAACGACTCAACTTATTTGGATGACATTTTGCACGAAGATAGTTTATAGGCTGGATTAAAATATAGGAGAGCTTTATCCCGGGTCCACGTAAACGAAGTCGCGGACGGAAGCTAGGTAGTTATTAAATAAGGGATAAAACTGGCCAAGATTGAGTCGGACTTACGCAGCGGTAAAACGCGCCGGGTGGGCTGCGGGGTTAGACGGCGACCACATGCGCATGAAAGATTTTCCTATTTCTTTCCATTTGGGCCTCGGAGACACAATTGTAACCCAGAATTTTTAAATAGGAGTTTGAAGTCTTTTTTCTCGTTTAGTAGGCTGCCGGGCTGCACGCCTTTGAACGTGTTGCTTTTTGAATGGACTACTTTGATGCAGTTCGAACAGCTTAGATCTCAAGTATAGGTCCAACTTCAAGAACGGAATGAGAATGAACGCCGGTACACAAACAATATTACTGATTAACTTGGGGATTAAGATAACAGCAGTTCTTCTTATAATATATATTTAAATATTTGAGACGGATTCGCATTTATTCGCCCTCACTTCACTGTATCCGCCATCATTTTTATGCCAAACGCCATAGAATGTTTCCACTTAAGCGCCGTGCCGCGTGTCCCTGCGAGAAATGATTTTGGCTTGTTGGAGCTGTTTTGAAGCGACTTGAACGTTACGAAGGCCTCAAGAATCGCCCATGACGAAATAATTTTTCTACCGAGCACACACTTTTATTCATACCACCTACGAGGAAAACTTGAACCCGTGGCTCCGACTGGGTTCTTAAATACGCGGCTGGAGTCACGTGTGCAGATAGTCTTAAATGAATGTAATCAGAGCTACTAAATGATAACTTTAGAAAATGTATGCTACTGTTGGATATAGTATTATGTGCCTATAATGGGTGATATCTTGCTTCCTATTTTTGACGCTGTCACATTCGGTGGTAGTTAGTAGTGATGAGGCGAATACGTATCGTTTGTCCTATTAAGCGATTATTAACGAATAGAGAATGGAAAATAGATTCGATTTTATTGCCGTCTTTCAACTAAACCTCGCGTTAGGGTGCTGAACTCACCCGGCGGCGCGCGCTAGTTTTGGTAGGTACCTATGAGTTTGATTCAATATATTTTTTGCATAATTAAGTATCATGTTTTATTTCGGCTGTATATTTATCAATTTCATCGATTGCTGTCAACTTACGGAAGTATAATCTGAAAAGAAACGAATGATCACACCCCGACATTAAAATAAATAAAAAACTGGTCAAAGTACGAGTCTGCCTCGCGCACCGAGGGTTCCGTTCAAACGTTCATACACCATACCTCATTAATTCTTGAATCTGTTTGTTTCTCAACGATATTCTTTTACAACGTTTACCGACTTCATTAATATTTTTTTTATTTAAAAGAAGGGATACTTTAACAATATTTTCATAGGAATTTGAAGATATAAAAAGTTGCATACAAAAGTAATTAAATTACAAATTTAGTGAAAGGATTTTTGATAAATAAATAAAATATACGGTAGATAGAGGTATTGTTTTTTTTTGGTTTTTACGTTTCGCTGATAAGGGGGGGGTGGTTTTTCTTCAACATTTTCCTTCATAAATCCAAATTTTACCACAGTAAAAGTAAACAAGTGTTAGAAAGTGCAACTCAAGCCCTTTCGTATGATACCCTATTTGTTCTATGAAATTGACTTTGAATTTTTAACCCCCCTCATATTCGTAATAATCAATAATGTCGTATTTTTTCGAAAAAGGATTTAAAATGTGGTCAAATGGAGGAAACAGCAACGCAAGTGGGTAAATAATCACAAAGTTATGTGTTCATAGTTTTAAGAAGGGGTATGTTCTGTCCCTTTTCCGCAAAACGCCACTTCATATGAAACTATTCGCTCGCCCGCAGTTAGTGACGTCACTAACTGCAAGCATTTTCTTTCTCTAACAAGCAATATTAAAACGGTTGTAGCTTATTAATTCTTTGAGATATCTGAATGGCATTTTCGACATGAGGCATATTTTTTTGCCTTCTTTCTTTGGGAGTAATAATAATTTTCGAATCTACACCCGTATTGTTCCAAATTTCAAATTGATAGCATAAGTAGTTCTTGAGATGGCGATAGGTAACGTTGTGACAGACAGACGAAGTCGCACTGTAAGGGTTCCTTTTCTACCTTTTTGGTAGGGAACCCTGAAAAGACCCTACGTAACTATGATATAAAAAAATACCATATCCATTTGTTTACATCTTAAAACAGCGTATTATAGTTTAAGGTACCTACTTGTGAACCCATAATATTATTACTTGATTTTATTTATTATTTCGATATGTCATACGCATTTATTTACGTTTTATTAGTATTTACATCATTTACGTTATTACGTCGTATGTGTCAAAAATAGGAAGTACGATATTAGTTACCCACTTTCTATCTAAATCTCTCTACGTTGACGTTGACATTTTTACGTTTCTGCCAAATGCACTCGATCATTTACTCAAACCGCCATCGCCATGAATCTTCGCTGCTACGACAGCACGAAAGATTGAACACTGTAACGCACAAATCCATCGCGTGTGAATTTGACCCACATTCGACTTTAAAAATATAATGCATTATTTCACCTAGCTGCGTTGTAACGAGATACATCGTTAATACCCAGCAACTGTACAAATCAATGGACGTTTTTATGTAGAAAATAATTGAATTGACGTGTTACGTTACGTGTTTAACGCTGCATGTACTCTATTGTATTTGGTAGATATCGATTGATAAATTATGTAGTACATTCCAGCTCTACAGCAGTGTCTTTCATATTGATATCTACCAAATACAATAGAGTACATGCAGCGTTAAACACGAACTCAAATATGTACAATGACACCGATAATAAGTCGTTTAAAAATCTAATATGTCACCTCCAAATATCCTTGAAAGTTGTTTCAATTTATTCCAAACCATTGCGAAAACGTTGAAGGTTAACGTCTGCACAAACCGTCACGACTCCTGATAACCTTCCTCGTGGCGGCCATGATTCAAGGCTCAGGGCAAATTATCCCTGCGTGAAATAAAATAAGTTATGAGATCACCGCAATTTATTTACCAAGTCCTGAGTTACAACCCCGTCTGTATCAAATTATCACGGCGAAGTTCACCGGACTGAGACCCTAATTTTGCTGATCAATTGTTGTGATTGTGACAAATGTCCTAGCCATACCTAAGTATAGCAAAACTGCAATAATACAATTTTCAACATATTTGCTCGTAACATATATGCCTCTTATTACGTCGATTTTAGGCTCATAATCCTGATGGGTATTAAACACGCGTATTTTATAACATTACGGCACTCGTGTTTTATGGTTATATACCGATTACAAAACGTTGGCACCTTGCAGCAAGGTTTAATTAACCGGGTTGTACAGGGTTTTTTTAACTTTCGGCAAGTGGATCTTACTCGATATAACAAATAAAATCTATTTTGTTAATTAATTGACTATTTATTATTGGATATGACATAAAAACGTTTAATATAGCAAAATTATTCGCATTTGCTAATTTTATTTTATAATTTTATTTTGTATTGGCTCTTTAGATTTCATCTAAGTCTGGCTTTAACACTATGCGCGCGCACTGCGGAAACTTCACGAAAAAAACCACGCACCATTATAGGTAACTAGCTGTTGCCCGCGACTTCGTCCGCGTAAAACTTGTTACCGTCTTAGAAAAATTATAACTATTAAATTATTGTAGGCGGAACCCTAACCGCCCAAACAAAGTTCTACCACCGAGATAAAAACTATCCTATATCCTTTCAAGGATCTCAAATTATCTGTACGGAACATTTAATCTAAATCCGTTCAGGGATTAAACGTAAAAGGTGCGATGAGTTCTGGTAAATATGAGACAGGGTGCGAGTGAAACGAACGCTGGTCGGTAGCACACTGATTTATTATATAGATGAATCGTGGACGCAGCCACGCACACATGCATGCGTAACAAGTTCATTATTTTAAATTGCTCAATTTAAATTGAAAACTCCGTTTTTAGAAATATAAATATCTTAAGAATCATTAACATATGTTTCTGCTTAGAATGAATATTTTTTCATAATGTATTAAAGAAAGTTACATTAGTGGAAATTTTTGCCTAAATCCTACCAATAGTTTTACTCACGTTAGTCCGGGCTACCTGCACGGCTAGCATGCGACGGCGCGCGAGCTCTCTCGATTTTTCTCGCACTATCCGTCTCTTTCTTATTAGAACACTTAGAACAAGAGATATGGTGCGATAAAAATCGAGAGTATGTCGCTGCCGTCGCATGCTAGACGTGCTGAATAGTTTTAAAAGCATACTTATCATATGCTAAAAGACGTAAAACTTTTCATCTCCATCCGCCGTCCCTATTTAAGGCTGTACATTCGAAATTTTCGTGAAAATGAGTTGTTTTGTAACCGTTTTATACATTATAACGTAACATTTTTGGTGTCTGAAAAAATATATCATAATCTGCAAGATATGCGACGGGTCACAGTTTTCGTAGAAATCCATTTTAACAATAAAAATTAGAGAAAAAAAAATCTAAATTCACCCCTATTTTTTCACTTGTAACATTTTACTGCTCCATTTTTTATCAGAATAATATGAAATTATATAACTTTCTTCATACAATAATGAACAAGGGCATCATTTTCTTACTTTCTTAATTTTCTTAAAGATTTACCTCGTTTTCTGAAATATTCCGCCAAAGTTCCTACGCCTCCCCGTTTTCGTCCATACGGTCAGTGCGGGACGAGACACGTTGCATGACGAACCTGTGTCAATTTGCGCTGCGCCGAAATGTTTAAATATTTGTGGAAATTGTGGACTATATTTGTTGCATAGAGTGGACAATCCGTTTTGTGATTCGTATAGTAGGTAACTAATAAACATTTGCGTATAGTTTAGTTTTTAGTGACAGATAATTTCGTTGCATAGAGTGGACAATCTATTTCGTGGTTTGTAAAGTAGTAGGTACTATCGACAAGACAGCTGACTGACCATCCGTGCACTTAATGTGCATTGTAATAAGGTTCTTGTATAAATACAGGATGGTCAGTTAACTGTGTTGGCGGATGGATGGATTATATGTCTTTCCCGCTCACGGGACAATGATGTCCCGGACCTTTGGGAGGCGTGCGTGGAGCTCTGAGCCAACACGTAGAGGCCCTTTTGACAATTTAATGAAATACAAGGAGTACACCAAGCGGATGCTGTTTTTGCCCGTGTCATGGGACGCACACAGAAGCAGCACCCGCTGGGGTGTAAGAGTCTATTGCTAGTTGATGGAATCTAAATAAAACGGGTTATTGGGTGAAAATGATGGACTAGTAGCTGGGCTATTGGATGAAATAGCCTGCCCAATAAAACTGTTTCACATTTTATCTCTGGCAGACGGTGACTCGCTAACTGTTAGATGGGCCCCTGTTAATAGCGACATAAAAAAATGGCCTAAGGGCAACAGTAAATATGGATTATTATTATTACCTTTATATATTTTTCGCACTATCCGTCTCTCTCTTATTAGAACATTTAGTAACAGAGGTATAGTGCGAGAAAAATCGAAAGTATGTCGCGGCCGTCTAGTGCTAGGCGTGCTGAGGGCCTACCGCGAAACGAAACCGAACTTCGTTCGTGTATCTCCCTCTCTGTCGCGCTTGCTAGTCCGAGCGACAATGAGAGTTATTCGAACGAATTTCGTTTTCACTAGCACGGCTAGCACGAGACGGCCGCGACATACTCTCGATTTTTCTCACACTATACCTCTCTTTCCTAATGTTCTAATAAGAGAGAGACCGATAGTGCGAGAAAAATCGAGAGTATGTCGCGGCCGTCTCGTGCTAGCCGTGCTGACGGAACTACACTAAACGTAAGTAAATAGTATTATAATAGTAGGGACATAATTTTTGAACTTAATCAATTATGTAATTTATGTATGACAAATATCACGTTTCAATTAAGCATGACGAATGTCAACCAACCACGTCCACCCTCGCATTGGTAACGATGCGCGATGACGCGTCTGTAATCTTACCTAACTTAATCTATGTAACGCTTAATAAGCGACGGCGGGTTGTGCGAGTTGCGCGGGGAGAGGGTCGAGGCTCCGCCCATACGCTCAAGGACTTTAGCGGGTGTACAAGCCTTAACGGTGTTAGAGAATACCTAAATTATTTTGATTATCCAAAATAAACTTTTTAAATTAACAAAATAATCTGCAGTTAAATTACCTTCTTTTCGTTTCTGGGAGCATCGCAGTTCTAACCTAACCGAACCTACATTTCTGGTAACTGTTCGGTTCTGTAAGGGTCGTGGTTCTAACTTAACCTAACCTATTTTTCTGCTAGCAGTCGGATTATGTATTTTGACTAATAAATGGCTTACCCTATATAATATGTATGACATAAGGCTTCCCTTACTTCAAAAAATACTTGTTCCTCATTTATTTATTTTTTATTTATTTATTAAAAGCCAATGTAACCCAAGCCAGTATAACCAATGCGTCATGAAACGACATATATACCTCCAACCCTTTTTAACCTGCTTAGGGGATGATTTTTAAGAAAGCTTTAATTAGTGTCTAGTCTTTAACCGAAGTTACAAATCCCTTACTTTATAATTGTCTTGTTCCCCGTAAAACCACCCAACTCCTTTTAGCACATTTAGGGGATGAATGTTTTTAAACCCCTTATGCCATCAATTTCAAACAGTCAAAAACAGAAGTTACAAATCTCTTACCTTAAAAATGACTTGCTCTCGATACGAAGTTTTAACCCCTATACCGCTAGGGAATGAATTTCAAAAAACTGAAATCAGTTTTGTAGTCTTTTAACATACAGGCTAAGACCGAAGTTACAAATCTCTTACTATAACATTTTCTTGGTCTCCATTTAAACCTTGAATCCCGTTTTAATCTCCTTAGGGGTGGAATTTTTCCAAAACGCTGAACGTACTTTTTTGTATTCTAATAAGTAATCTTTCTACAAAATTTTAAGTCTGGCTAAAAAACAAATCAAATCAAATCAAATCAATTATTTATTCTGCAAATAGGCCACAAGGGCACTTTTATTTAAAATGATATATAAAAGGTTAACAAACTAAATGTCACTAGGTTAATGTAAACAAAACAAAATTGCAAAATATGACCATTACATTCGATATAAGATCTGTATCAGCATTAACAAGAAGTTAATCATATTAGTTCAGTATTCCAGAGATGTATAAGGTCTCTGAGCTTCCAAATACAATTAATAATTATTCTAATATTCTAAGAGATGTATACGGTCTCTAAGCGTCAAAACAAAAAAGGAACATTGATGTAATATTGTATATGTACAAGGTCAATAACAATAAAACGTGTCAAGATCAGAATGATGTCTCTCGTCAATACGATAATAATAATAATAACACTAGTATGTAATTAGTTATCTATGTACTATGCCCTTGCAAGCATGAACAGTCCGGACTCCACAAACAGCACCCGATCACGAGTATGACGCATATCTCAGCCATCGCCTCCTTCAACCATATTTTAGGGAAGGTCGCGACCCGATCAACGACGCCACCGTTTCGCCAACGCCAAAGTTTTCCCCATACACACTTTTCACCTTAACGATCTTTTTCTTTTATTCAAATAAGTAATCTGTCTACAAAGTTTCAAGTCTCTAGTTCAAAAAATAATGTTTCCCCCATACAAACATTGCACCCCTATTTGACCCGCTTAAGGATAGTTATTTTCAAAACCCTTAAATTACTTTTCTCGTATTACAATAAGGAATCCACACACAAAGTTTCAAGTCTCTCACTTAAAATTTTACTCCATCCCCATACAAACTTTCAACCCCGTTTTTACCCCCTTGAGGGTGGAATTTTTAAAAATCCCAGGTTCGACGGTTTGGGCTGGGCGTTGATTTAAGTGAGCGAGTCAGTCAGTCAGTCAGGACTTTTACGTTTATATATTTAGATTACACAAATATTTGTAAATATTGTTGATGCGTGTTTGGTTATTTATCATCAAAAATGTGGACTCGTGGTGCATAGAAAAGTGATAACTAGAATTGACGCCACGGGAAATTCTTGGCGATGTACAATATGTGAGTAAAAGCAAAGAAAATAACTTCGGAAGCCTATACAATTATTATCTAATGCTTTTAATGCATTTTTTCCTCGCAAATGTGTTGAAAAATGACGTATGGAACGCGTGAGCTTTGATAATTACATCCTCGCTCTCTTATATCACGCTCACCTGCGACTCGCGTGAACAATCCCGCCTCTAATGTAGTTATCAACAAAGCTCACTTGTATCACAATGTACAGGGTGTCTAGTGCCAGATTTATAATTTCAATATTAAATAAAAACGTATTATTCAGTATATTATATAAATCTGTAAATAGGAGCGGGTTCTTCCGTATTATAACCCAGTGCCGTATTATTAACCCATTTAAAGACTTTCCAGTTTGAACTGCTAGCCCATTCGTTTGACTACCCCTTATCGAAAAATTAAGCAAAAAATAAAGCTAGCCCTTTGCAATTGCTTACTGCTATCCTACTATGCCTTGCAATCCCTTAATAAGGGTTACCATTATCATTTAGCGCTTTTTATAAATCTTTCCCTTTAGTAATGTCGTAGTTGAGCCTTGCGTAAAAGAGACAAGATTAGTGTTCTACGCTAGTGTATGAAAGGAAAGAAAATACGTGCCTAGGGAAGGGTTTGTAAAATTACTTTGTTCGCCTACCATACCTATTACTAGGTACATTACATACTAGTACGATTACAATTACCAGTTGCTGCGCTTACTATTGGATTCGGAGTAATGTGTGCTTTATGAACAAGGTAGACGATTTAAATTAGCTCGCTTATATGCTGAAAGGGAAGCCCTTTATAAGGCTAACTCTTATAAGGTATTGGTGAGCGGGTGATAAGGGTTTTTTAAGGGTATTGGGATACCGATTACTCATATGGGTTAGAGTTAATAAGGGCTTTAAAAGCAAAATGAATGGGTTTCGTCGGGCAAAGGGTATGGTGAGTTAAGCCTTATGCAAAACCCATACAAAACCCTTTATATGATAGCGGGCCGGACCCTGGTTGGTGCCCGGCCGCGGTTGATGAGCGCGCCTTGCCCACTCAATGTCGGTGGAGTTGACGTTGCGTGCCGCACCCAGCTTGGACAAAATATCTTTCAAGTTTTCACCAGGAAGTTGCTCGACGCCCACTACTTCAACATTATTATTCCGTGTAGTATGCTCGAATTCGTTTAATCTTTGTTCAAGGACAGCATTGCATTTCTCTTCTTCTCTTTGCTTTGACGGATCTTTTGCTTTGACTGCTCGTGTTCAGTAATCAGTGTGTCGTATTTATCGGACAGCAAGGTCAAAGTTTGAGTGATGGAGTCCAGATGTTTCATGACCCCCGGGAGAGCTGCCACTTTCTTTTGAATGTCTTGTCATATTTTCGACTGGCTATTATATTCGTCTTCTATTATCTCTTCGTCCTATTCCTCTTCCTCACAATGATTGCAGTGTACTTCCAGGAAGAATATGTTAAGATGAAAAACCCCTGCCCCCAATCCTTGCGGCCATGTATCTTGTGTATCTCTTTAATTAAATATTTACTGTAATTATAGGCTTTTAATTATCATGGAAGGAGTGAAAAGAAGAGTGTATTACGCGGTAGGGAAATTATTTATACCTCGAGCGACGTTGCTTGAATCCCTTACTACGCTCAGAATTCCACATTAGAATCCTTCCCTTCGTTCTGGATTCAATCAGTCACCCTCGTCACAATATACCATTTTGCTCCCTAGTAATACAATCTAAGTACTTTCTCCTATATACATACTGTACAGCCTAAGCATAATTGCAAACAGATTGATACCTCAATCATCAAAATCGGTTCAGTAGCTTAGACGCTAAGGTGCTGATCACGCGTATAAATACAAACGTCGACTGCTAACCTTCGCTTTGCTGTAGTCGGGCAAAAACGCAAACCGTAGTTAATGCTTATCTTGACAGAAGTTATTTTGACAGAAGCCTATTATTTCCTTTAGCTTGGCGTTGATAGCGAAGATTTTGGTAGCTGTGGCGGTATTCTTCACCTACTGCCTGCAGATGTACGCCCCGCTGGAGATACTATGGACGCGAGTGCAGAACCGCATACTTACAAATTATCACAACCTGGGACAAGTCCTGCTCAGAACGCTCTGCGTCGTCCTAACAGGTATCTATATGCTGTTGCAGTCGAGTTAAACTACATTTTAAACACGTGTTATTCAGAAAAGAATCATTGTTGCCCTTTTTTTTAATCAGCATGTTAAATTTACAAGATTTTCTTTCCTTAGCCACTATCGGAAACCTTGGTAGGTTTATATAATAGCTGGCGAGATGGCACGCATCGATCCGCACTAACAATAGATTAACATGACACTGGTAAATGAGGAATTATTTTTTTTCTCATAGAAGGTATTAAAAGCATTGTGTCAGTCGGTGGCAAAATTATTTCCATGTTGGCCATCTTGGGCCTAAACGCTTGAATCACTCGGTACGTTCCAGTTTCTACTTTAGAATCCCTCGCTCAGCAGGTCGATCACGTACGCATTGTACGTTAGGTAGATCTAAATGTCAAATTGCATATGGAAAAATGACATTTAACTGTCCTAGCGCGCGTTCGAAACGTTACGGGATTACCCCTAAGGATTCTATTCTATAATCTTTCGCTTCACTCAGGATGCAATATACCGCCCTCGCCGTAAATATATAATATTGCTCCCTTGATACATAATCTACTGTTACGATACGATAACAGGTATATATGTTAGTTTCCTTAGTAATTTGGTTTAGTTCAAATCTTGTAAGGTTAATTTGACCAACTTCCCGAAGTGGGCTCCTCACAAACTTCTGAAAGAGTCGGTCTCACTAGAGGGGTCCCCCAGGGATCTGTTATTGGACCCATCCTCTTTATTTTATATTCAGCTGACATACGGTCCCACATCACACATTGCAAGTTCCATATCTATCCCGAAGATATACAGGAGTATACATCATGTAAGCCCTCGGAGATTGACAGTGCAATAGAGAAGCTTAATCAAGACCTCTCTCGTATTGCTTCTTGGGCATCAAACAACAGCCTGCTACTCAACCCTGACAAACCCAAGTGCCTTGTTTTTGGCACGCAACAGCGGCTGGTTGGACTTAAACCCACTACCAATGTAATGCTGATGGACAAATGCATTGAGCGTGTGTATAAGGCACATAATTTTGAGAAGCATGCCATAAATACAGTTAAACGTTGTTTTTACAAATAAAAAATATAATATAAACTTAGGCAGTATATAAATGTAAACTTGCGCATTAGGTTAGTGAAATCTCTTGTTCGTTCTAAGCTTAATTATGTTGATGCGGTGACTAGTCCCCGCCTCCTCGCTAAAACTAAGAGTCTGATTCAACGCATCCAAAACACCTGCGCCAGGTTCTGTTTTAACACCCCGAATAGCAATAGGAAGAACAACTTGTTTTAAACTATTTTATAGAAGCAATTATATAGAAAATCATTCACAATTTGATCTTTACTAGCTACTTAAAATTCTAGAAAGACGGTGCACCACCGCGGTTTTAGACTCAATTGAAAAAACGTAGGTAACAAGATTTTTGGTTAAGTAAGTGCTAATTAACACTAATTAAATAAATTAAAGTTAATTGTTAATAATTAAATTGATGTTGTTTTTTTCTATTCCAGTGACCCTGGCCGTCGCAGTGCCCGACTTAGAACTCCTGATAGGCCTAGTCGGCGCCATTTTCTTTTCAACCCTGGGCCTCCTGATCCCGGTAGTGGTGGAAACCGCCCACAAATGGGACCGCGACCTGGGCCCGTACCTCTGTGTGCTGTGGAAGAATTTACTGCTGTTGTTGTTCTACTGCATAGTGCTGGTGTCTGGTTGTTATGCGTCAATTAACGCCATGGTGGCTAGGTTTTTGTAGAAGTGTAATTTACTTTATTTTTACTAAACAGGAGTTAATCACGTATATTATTATATATATTTTGGATACGTGAAGACGGTTTTGGGTCATTGTCAAATTTAGGTTCGCGTCTTTTCGGTGGACATTGCCAAAGTTAAGGGCTTTAAAGCCTAATTTTTGGTTGAACTCTGAATCCGCATAAACGGCGACGCCTCTTCTATAATTCTATGCGATAAAAACTATTATACATAAACATAAGCCTGTAACTATTGCCCACTGAAAAGACGATTTTTGTTTTACTGACTGACAATGACCCTTTTAAAACTTCATCTTCGAGGAATCTAATCATAAGTACAAAATTCCAGCGTCAAAAACATCGTCCGTTATAGGTATCACCGGACATTATTAGTGTTGTGTCGGCCGGGTGACAAACCTAGTGTACAAGTGGTTATTAAAAACCAAGTGTGAGTTCGGAAAACTCGCGCAGCAAGGGGATGTTGATACCCCCGATGGCTTGCCATGTGTCCCGTGACCATGGATGTTGCGACACTACAGTAACGGCGGGCAGTTGTAATTTACAGTGTTTTTTTTTGTATTTAGCTGCCTTTTGAAAATTGCCGCTGTACCTATCACAGCGCTTTCTTCTCCGCGTTTCAAGCTAAGGCGGTTATCAGACGGCCGCCTGTACAAACTGAGGTACTGGCATACAACGTTGCGAACCGTCGGCGTCGCTCCGCACGCAGCAGCAGCAGTGTGGTGACCGCCTAACCTATCACAATCTGATATGCGTGCTCCACACCGAGTCAGATTGAACCCCAACTAAGAGCTCTAATTTTCATGATGTAAACGTCCGTCCAGCCATTTTTTTTAAACGGGTCCCCCCCCTCACTTATCCTAATATCGTTAGTGCTAATTTAATTACACCTTCCAACGTTCGATATCATTTTCATTTGCCTTAATATTCGGATAACTAATCTTCAGGGCTCGAACAATTCATGCGGATGACGTAAAAATGACGTAACTTTGTACACAGGATGATGTTTGTATTAAACTTCCGTGTGACATATCGCACGAAGTATAACAATAATCTTGAGTAAATCCATGAGATTTATACAGAATGACGGAAAATCATCCTACGAGCGGTTTGACGTCATCCGCATGAATTGTTCGAGTATGCTAATCTTGTATGGCATAATTACTTGCTGGGCCTAATTTCATAGCTGCTACTCTTTCCTAATACTAAACATCAAGTGTGCTAATGTATTGGAAACTAATAATGATTATTCCTAATGATTATAACCCTAATGATTAATGTGACCTTTGACACTTGACCTATTAACTTTTGCCCTAATGTTTCACTAGATCTTATTGCATTGCAAGACCTCTGGACATAGGTTTACCTAACTATTCTACTCTAAGGCAGGTCGGTGTAAGTACGAAAACGAGCGAAGCGAGTGTTAGCAAGAACCGAGACCCTACAGCGCGCGAGCCGAGCGAGCGAAGCGAGCGTGCTGCAGCAGCGACCGGCGAAGCGCCAGAACCGACTTTATACGAAAAAAGAAAAAATCGGTGTAATAAAATTAGTACCTATTACTGAGAATTCTGTCATGAGACAATAGATATTATCACAATTCGGGATAATGACATTTGGGTTAAAATAGTTAGGCCAAATTAAAATTTGTGTATGATTTTAGAGACTTAGATAATAACTTAATAAGGTGTAGTCAATGTAGTCATTATTAGGCATTGGAATATTAGGCCAAGGAAAAAATGGGTGGCAACGGTGACAAACTTGAGTTGAAGTCTATTAAGATTTAAATTAAATATGTATAATATATTTAACTTGGGCTGTTTAATTTTAATTGCATTTCGGACGGCTATAATAAATGGATACCTTGCGGTCGATTTTGAAGTAAGGAACTTATGCTAAATATGTCCGTTTTAAGCATAAGTTTGCGCATATAAACCTACTGGGAAGTCATAACTAGTAACTACTTATATAGTTTACGGTGTGCGCTTGTACCCACAGAATTCCAAGATGGTAAAGATTTTTTTTCTATACCTCATTCCATTACTTATAGCTAACATTAGAATTTTAAAGGACAAATTCGGATACCAATAGGCAATTATAGAACTAGTTTTACTTTTTTCGATCATTAAGTGCTTTTCAAACATAACAATCCTAACGTTTTTATGTCACTCTGGGCGGTAAGTGAGATTTACCGCCCACAGGCGCAGCGGCAAATGTCACTTGACACCCAGGAGAAGACGTAAAATTGTGTACACACCATAGACGGTAATTCGTTAAGCCCCAGATCGCACCCTCACCTTCGGTTCGGGCCACAAACACCTGCGATCTGTACGGCTACCATGAGTTTGACATTGTCATTTTCTATCTGTGCATCTCTATTGCACTTTGCCAGTACGAGCGGGATGCACCGATAGAAAATTCGATACTCGTTAGCGTAAGCCGTCATTGTCAAACTCATGGTAAGCGTACTGGGGCATTCACGAATTCACCGCGATTGGTACGTAATGTACATTACGTAATTATTAAGGAATAGGGTACATATTAAGGCCGAAACGCACCGACAGCGGTGGCGGAGCGATGCAGAGGCGGTACCGGTTGTAAAATTCGAACTACGAGGGCTGTTTGATAAGTCATTTTAAAAAGTAAAAAATATTTTTTTTTTTTACAATTTACATTTATTTCTCAACATAGTCTCCTTTGAGGGCCAGCACTTGTTCCAGCGAGTTTCCAATTATTTTATCCCCTCCAAAAAATACGTTTTGTCGAGGTCTTCAAAATAGCCGTTTACACCTGCGATGCAGTCCTCATTTGTCAAAAAATGTTGCCCTCCAAGCCATCTTTTCAGATTTGGGAATAGGTAATAATCGCACGGAGCTAGGTCCGGCGAATACGGAGCATGCGGAACCAGCTCGAAGTCCAACTCGTGGATTTTGGCCATTGCAATAGCTGACGTGTGCACTGGGGCATTGTCTTGATGGAAGAGGACTTTCTCGGGGGACAATTTTGGTCGTTTTTCCAACAATTCGGCATAAAAACGGTCCAATAACTCTGCGTAATAACGGCCAGTGATAGTATTTCCCTTTTCCAAGTAATCAATCATAATGATTCCTTCGCCATCCCAGAAGACAGTCGCCATCACCTATCACCTTCCCAGCCGACAAAACAGTCTTGGCCTTCTTTGGGGCACGTTCACCAGTCGCCATCCATTGTTTTGATTACTGTTTTGATTCAGGTGTATAATGATGGAGCCAAGTTTCGTCCACAGTGACAAATCGACTCAAAAAATTCCGAGGATTACGCTTCATCGTATCCAAACATAGTTTTTAAATTCGCTTTCGTTCGCGTTTTTGTTCGATTGTCAACAAACGTGGCACCCATCGTGCAGACAGCTTTGTCATATACTCACACTCATACCCAAATCTTCATGGATTTTATGTACTCGCTCACTGGAGATGCCTGTGTTCTCAGCTATTTCACGCACCTTCACTCGGCGGTCGTCGAGTACAATATTATAGACTTCTTCAACAACATCCTCAGTAGTGACCTCTATTGGGCGACCAGAGCGTGGAGCATCAGATGTGCTTGATCGACCACGTTTAAAATCATTTATCCAGTTATAAACAGTCTGCAACGTTGGTGCGTTAGTGCCATGAACAGAATCAAGTTCAGATTTTATTGTGGCAGCACTGCAACCCTTCATATAAAAATGTTTTATAACGGCACGAAATTCAGATTTTTCCACAGTTGTTGAAAATTTACGAGTGATCACAGTTAAACAATTTTTAAACTGACAAAAACTTGTTCTTTTTTGCTGAATTTTTGACAGTCTTCATTTGAAAGATTGTGCCTGCCAGTGTTAATACCATTTACCAGAAAAAAGGTTTTATAAATAGTATTTAAAAGGACTTATCAAACAGCCCTCGTAATATGAAAGGATCGGCACAGAGCGGTGCGGTTGTCTGTGTTTTAGTCGCCTTGTACGGATATCCTAACCATATTCTGATACCCGGGTTACAGTAACTAACTAAGCAGTAAGCTTGGACCCGCCGTCCTAATCCATTCCTGCCCTGCGTGATAAAACCGCTTTGCGACCCTCGTCACACGTACATGCTACTTATAGTGCGTGACAGTGAAATAATAAGAGATCTACGAGTTTACCTATCTAAGATTTGGGTTTACTAATAATGGGAATAACATTTTTTCTCAAACATTAAACAATTGCTTAAATGTCGTCATTACGTGCGTTATAATTATAACAGGCTTCAAAGTATCACGTTTCGGGCGGAACAACTCGAAAAAACTGAAGGCCTAGGCCGGGAAGTATTTTTTTTTAAATTTATTTGTGGCACAGCATCACGGCGTTCAGCCATGAAAATTACAGTTTGATTTCTTGAAGTTTTTTTTATTTATTTAATTACATGTTTGAGAAAAGCACTATATTTACGAGGTACCTATACCTCGGCGTGAAAAGGGGTTGCCAGCCTCATTTTAAAGCCTTTACATTTAATTGGGTTATGAAATTTTACCAAAATACTATTAATAAAACGGCACGGTCCCTTAAATAAAAAATGCACGGTTAGGTAGGTCGGTAGGCAAGGGCGTTAAATTGGGTTAGGGCAGCCAAAGGAGGGATGGGGGGGCGAAGGCTCGGGGGGCGAAGCCCCCCGCACTAAAGAAATAAATAATCGTATCAATTGTATCATATGGTAGGTTAGGCTAACCTAACCTACCCAACAACCCTACCTAACAGCCCTAAGGTTAGCTTGTGTCCCTTAGAGCGGAAATAGGCACCCCGCGAAGCGGGGTGACGTCGACACGCTGGCGGTTAGGTTAGAATTGCGACCTCTACACAAATTCATTTATACTCCCTACCCACATAATAAAAAAGTAGTTATTTTATTGTGTATCTTATACACCATTGAAATAAAAATGCAAATAATTTGTCATTGAAGAGTTCCTCTGCTGATTAACCGACGGAATAGAAATGGTAAATTAAATATTGACGATAGAAATCATTTGCCTTATTTTGTTTTGGTTAAAAAATATTATGCCAACTAACATATTTGACTGAATGAAATTTAGTCAAAGTACCAGTTGGTAAACGAGATATTACTTGAACATGAATATGCCAAACATAAGGTTTGCGTAAGAATTGGGATCCTGTTGTTTTACCAAATTTATTTTGGTCAAATTTCATTTCCCAAACAAAGTCACAACTATTTTGTTTGCCAATGCAAAATTTGGCACAATTTTAATACGAATATTTTCATTACGTCAAATTTTCATTCAGCAAAATATTACTACGAAAAATTACATTATGACATTTAGTCTTTTAGTAAATGCTTTTAATAAGGCAAAAAAACATTAGACAATAAACATTTAGTCAAGTTAATGATATGGCAAACTATAAATAGACAAAAATTCACATTTAATTGGGTTAGGAAATATTACCAAAATACTATTAATAAATTAGGTTAGGGCAGCCAAAGAAGGGGGGACGGGGGGCGGAGCCCCCCACGTAGGGGCTTGGGGGGCGAAGCCCCCGCACTAAAAAGCATACGATCGTAACATTCATATCATTTGGTAGGTTAGGTTAGGGTTAGCTTGCGTCCTTTAGAGCGGAAATAGGCACCCCGCGAAGCGGGGTGACGTCGACACGCTGGCGGTTAGGTTAGAATTGCAACCTCTACACAAATTCATTTATACTCCCTACCCACATAACAAAAAAAGTTGTTATTTTATTGTGTATCTTATACACCATTGAAATAAAGATGCAAATGATTTGCCATTGAAGAGTTCCTCTGCTGATTAACAGACGGAATGAGCGTTTCTCAAAAAAAATGCCACTACATTTTTTCGGAGATTTTCTGCAACTTTTATGTTATTTCTACTCAAAATCACGATGTCCTTCCATCCCACTAGGAGAAAAAAAGTGTCCCAAAATTTTCATACATTTTTGAACTTTCCTATTGTGTTACCACTATACAAAGTGTATGGTAAATGGTAACACAATAGGAAAAATATCTTTGGGACAGTTTTTTGTCCTACCAGGGTCGAAAGAGCTCCTGATTCTGAGTGGAAATAGTTAACATACAATTCCTAGAAGTACAATTAATAATAGTGGCATTTTTTTTGAGAAACGCTCGAATAGAAATAAATAAATAAATAACAAATAAATATAATGGGACAATCTTACACAAATCGACCGAGTCCCATAGTAAGCTCAGTAAGGCTTGTGTTATGGGTACTAGACGACGATATATATAATAGATATAAATACTTAAATACATAGAAAAACATCCATGACTCAGAAACAAATATTCATCACACAAATATTTGCCCTTACCGGGATTCGAACCCAGGACCTTCAGCTTCGTAGGCAGCGTCACTACCCACTAGGCTAACCGGTCGTCAAAGAAGAAATGGTAAATTAAATATTGACGATACAAATCATTTGTCTCATTTTGTTTTGGTTAAAACATATTATGACATATTTGACTGAATTAATTTTGCTCAAAGTACTAGTTGCTAAACGAGATATTGCTTAAACATGAACATGCCAAACATTAAGTTTGCTAAAGAATTATTTGTCAAGTGTTAATTTGGCAAACAATTATTTGGCAAATGCAATTCTACGAAACTTTTTTTGGGAAATGGTTATTTGTCAATTTTTTTTTTGGTAAAACAGAGGTAACCCGTAAGAATTATTTGTCATGTTAATTTGGCAAACGATTATTTGGCAAATTAACTTCTAGGAAAAAATTTTTGGGAAGTGATAATTTCTTAAACATTTTTTGGTAAAACAAGGAAAGTGTATGAAATTCCATTACTGTATACTTTTTTTTTACGTTTTAACCATATGTTTTGACAAAGAAAAAATCACTGCAGACAGCAAAATGCTCGTAGGTTTAAAGGCGAAAGAATTTATCACAACAACTTTCATTAGTTAGTTAGAATGAAAGGTATGAGGGTGAATTGAAAAGTTTTGAGCCTTACTTTAAAAATGAAAACTATACTTTTAATAGGAATTTTATTTTTCTACTTGTCTCCAAAAACATCTGTACATCTTTTGCCATCTTGCCTCTAATTTCATTAATCCGTGTAAAAAAAAGAATCTTCCAGATCAACAAAATATGCAGTTACAGCTCCTTGCACCTCCATATCCGTGGAAAATTGTTGACCTCCCAAATGTTTTTTTTTAGGTTGGGGAAAATATGAGTCGGAAAGGGTTAAATCAGGCGAATAGGGTGGGTGCGGCAACAATTCAAACCCACAATCACGAATCTGTGCCATTGATTTCGCTGCTGTGTGGACAGGAGCGTTGTCTTGGTGGAACAAGACTTTCTTTGATATCATACCAGGCCTTTTTATTATGATTTCCTCACGCAAACGTCGTAAGAGGGAATAATAGTAGGGTGGTGGAACCAAAAGATAAACGCCACCCAATACATGAACGTTTTGTCGAAAAATTGAAATTAAAAAATCACGTCACATTTTACGCACTCACAATTTTATTTCTAACGCGTCATCCCTGCCGCTTTGCCGAGGCTGGCAACTTCAAACTCCCAGGCAGTTGCTACACACACGACACGCGGCTGTGAACAATTCGTCGCGTCGAGGTCTCGCGCTAAAATCACCGTTCGTATGGAGATTTACTTAAGATAAGCGCTCTCAAATTTAAGCTCAAAATTACGCTTAATTTATCTATATCCACTGGAGTATCTATCACAAATTGCATATTTATTGTTAATTTAAGAGATATTTAGCGTTCAACTAATGGTTCCAACTTTTTGTACTCAGGTACATACCCAGCCCAGGGTATGCCTTGCCCAGTAATTTATCTATTGGCTCAGGCCAATAGATAAATTACTGGGCAAGGCATAGTTTTTTCAAAGGCTGATATAAAATCTTATTGAAAAGGTAGACAAAACTTTTATGGCTTAAATGAATCGTTACTTAACCTTTGATTTTTGAACCAAAAGTTGAACGTGACTTTCCATTCGCAACACGGTTATTTTGGGGTTTGTTTTACTATGAAAAGCACCATCGTTCAACAAAGAACCTGTGCCCAGAAGATGAACGATTAGTTCATCTTTTGGCTTCGATTCCAATGAGTGAACGCTCTGTTGATTTTAGTTCGATCATTCCTTTGCTATCGTGCCCAATAGATGAACCAACAAGATTTATTCGTTCAAGTTTTAGGCAGGGGTTAGTACAATGAACACTCTTAATAACAAAGATACATAACATTTGGCAATTTCGCCCGGCATTTATAAGCTTAATTATATACCTAATTAGTGGGCTTTACAACACGGGCAAAGTTGGACGGCTGCATGGTCATTCGTTTTCTTTGTTCAACTATTGGAGCCAAAACGTTCACGTATTGGGCACAGCGTTCAACTTCTGGGCAAACAGGCATACTTTAACATATAACCATTTAAAAAAACTGTATTATAATAGGAGGCGTTAGTGGTTAAAATAGTCAAATCTATTCTCGACTATATACCTAATCGGATAAATAAAATCATAATCAATTATATATCCTGCAAATAGGCCACAAGGACACTTAAATATATATATTATACTCTTTTCTTATATGATTTTGACACATTTAAGATTATGGCTAGATATTATTGACAATATTATTTGTGTCCTTTGTATTTATGGAGAAAAGCAATATATTTGCCTCGGCGGGAATGGGAAATCGTGGAATCATATCTATTGTCGGATTCAGCTTCGCTTCATCAGACAAAATCAACTCATCCACGAATTGCTATTTCCCGGCCTCTGCAATAATGTACTATTCCCTCAGCGTTGGAAGTTAATCATGACAATAGCTTTCGTAAAACTAGTACCTACGTCAAATCTTGGAATAAGTTGTCAAAATGGACCCTGGGCTCCTTTAGGGTACCTACAAAATGCTAAGAGGAATAAATGAATTCCTTATTTTTTTTAAAACCGTAGATTTTTAAGGTGAAAATACGAAAAAGAAATCGTAATATATTACAAATCAATTATATTTGAATTACAACGTCAACAATGATATAAGTAGCTATATAACTATGTATTATGCAAGTGATATACTTATGTTCGCACGATGAAAACCGATAAGGTAAACGTCCGAGTGCTCGACGCAGTACTAGTATATGGCATGGGCACTCTATATCAAAGCAATATGGGTTAAATTCGAACTGAGAGGATTTTTCTTCGTTCGAATTTAAGCCATGTCACTTTGACATAGAGTGCACATGCCATATAATAGTACAGCGTCGAGCACTCGGACGTTTATCTTACATTTAGGAATGACTAAGAAAAGTGTTATACGAACATGGACAAACACAAAAAGTATCATCATTATCAAGGATATCCAGATGTGCAGTCGGCAGCAGAAGTACGAACGCGTACGAAGAGGTCAGCGTGATTTACACGCGTCTTTATTATAAGGGAACACTTTCTTTAGATCTTTTTTGTTTTTTAAGCACGTTGCTGCCTTTGCTGCTGACTATTACCTAGTACAAACTAGAACAAAGTTCGAAAGATAACGTTTATTGGAAAAACCACGACAATAAAGCGGCAGAGACATGTGCGACGTCCGGTAAGAGGGGCATTTTCTGAGAAACAAAGAAATGTCGCGGGTTGAGAAATATATTACATTTTTGTGAATACTGGTACAAACGACAACACTGTTAACTGACCATCCTGTGTTTATATAGAACCTTATTGCAAGGCACTAAAGGTGCACCGATGGTCAGTTAGCTGTGTTGTCGATAGTACCAACTTTAATTATAATTACACGGGGTGGGATTTGAGCTTGTTATTTCGGTGGATTTCTTGGTGATCTCTTGTTATTTATTAAAAGTAACTGTAAATGTTTTAGTCGAATCAGTGAATCCTTCCTAAAAGAAAATTCAACCTTGAATTTAATACCTAGTAAATGTTTGGATACTGCCAGTGGCTTGCGTTTCTGCAGAATCAAGTAGTCTCTGAAAACGCCCACAAAGTACGTTGTACTAATCTGAAGGAAATTTTTCGTGGTTTTCCCAATTCTTAAATCCGTAGCCGACTGCGGTGCACGGCTAAGCTACGCGCGTTTTCGAAATCGCATCATATTACTGTAGTCCGAAATGTACAACGGATTCACGTGGTTTGTCAAGCGTAGCGTATGCCGCAGCCCACTGCGGTAGCCCACTACCGGCTAGATACAGTAACAAGAACAGACGTACATACACGTTGTATGATTAAGCCGACTAATAAGTTAGCTTTTGCAATCCGCATCAAATATGACAGAGGTACTGAAATGTATTTGACGTTCGAAACGTTTTATTTTTATTTAAAATTATTATTTTCGATATTTGAATTCATGTCGATCAATTTAAAATGGCTTGTAGATCTGAGGAACTGTTGAGAGATTCAACGTGCTCATATACTAGGTATTGTTAATAATGTTGTGCCAATGTTTGCTCTTGATCTATATTTAGTGCTGACTGCAGGAAGCGTGTCTATTTTACTTGGCAATGGTCCCTTAAAAACTACATCGTTTACTTTATTTATACAATGTGGAACGGAACGATGGACTTTCCCGCAAGAGGGGGATTATTGAGCGCTAGTACGTCACATTTTCCAGATAAACTATTTTTTTTGACGCGATTTTTTTTTAACATTTGTATGGAGCTCGTCGCTCCAGTCGGCTAACGCTCCATACAAAGGTAAAAAAAAAACGCGTCAAAAAAAATAGTTAATCTGAAAAATGTGACGTACTAGCGCTCAATAATCCCCCTCTTGCGGGAAAGTCCATCGTTCCGTTCCACGCAGTATATATAAATTTAGGTACTATATGAAATTGAGAATTTTGTGAAAAGTTGCGAGATGTCATATAAAACCGGCATGGAATTAGCAATTTGGAATAAATGCTTTATATAAAAAATTATGTGTCGCTAAACTATTAAGAACATTTAGACAATTGTATGAGTTAAGTATCCTAGACTTGAAAAGAAACTACGAAAATATGTATATGGGAATATAATATGCATGTATTATTTGGCAAATTTGACTGCTGAAGGTAAGTTTTACAATTCCACGGCTACTAAAAGCTGTAGTTTCTTTTTCTTTTTTAAGCGGCCTAGACCTGGCTGAATGCAGTGCACTAACTGGGGGCCCCAGATAAACCATCTCGCTCTAATCAGCGAGCGTGAGTGCAGTTAGTGTAATGATGATTGAAATTAAAAGTAGTTATGCCCGACAAGTAGTTATGTAAACGATGACTTAAAATTTTGTGCAACCCGATATGGGCCCAAACTTCACATTTCGTTTTATAGTAAAACAATCTGAAAAGCATCACGAAAATAGCTTTATTGCAAAATATGCAATAAAGCTAGCTAAGCAAAAGTTATGCAAATAAAATTATTTGCATAACTTTTGCTTAAAAGCTCGCCATTTGCTGTGAGCAAACAAAATGCTGATACGGCTATGCGAATATATGAGTACCAACACTGATATGATATGACACATTTGAACTAAATGTATTTTGAGAGATCAACTTCAGACTAGAATAGGTTGATATTCTTTAACAATAATAAATATATCTAAAACATCTATCTCTCTTAGATATTATGAATGTGATATGAGCTACACATAGGTACATCTTAAGATAATACATAATAAGCAGACTAATATTTTACATTTAGGCGCGAAAAATGCGAATAAGAACAAAACCCGTAAAATAGCTCATTTCCTATTTTAAAAAAAATATTTGGATCAATCGACTTTTTTGTCATTGTTTCTACTAATTGCAATCTCAAACCAAATCACAAGAAAACATTATAGCTGTTGATGTCGCTTGGTATAAAAACAATGAAGTCAAATTTAAAACTAAAAAAAAAAATCGTACCTAAGGTAGGTACGATTTTTTTTTTTTTATCTTTACCGATTGCCCAGCAGACATAATTACCTACCCCGAAATATGTATGAAAATAGTGCTTCGCCTTATCCAACTAATAACAAGAAAAAACACAGGGACAAAAAAGTACATATTGATTATTGACCCACCTAACAACAGGATGCATTATTTATTATATCTAGCATATGTGCTCCCTCGGGGCACGTATCGATAAATACTATGTCGATACATATTAATACATGTACTTATTGAAAATACTCTATTACTATAAAGATGCGCGGTCGTGTCTGATATCGAACCTCTTAAGATTTTGGATATGGATGTAATTTAGAATGGATATTTTCATCTAGACGGCAATCTTTATTGCTGACAAATATGAAGAAAATAATTGTTTACTAAGAAAACCGTTTAAAAATGATAACATATTAATTTCTTTACTGCTGTTATTTGAAAATGTAGAGAATAAATAAGGTAATATCGTTATTTTTTTGTCGCAATAATATTTTTCTACGTCACTTTAGTATTCGTGCCCCGAGGTAGCACTCGCACAGTCAGGAGTATTAATATACACACATTAATGGGTGAGGACCAAATTCTTGGCCAGTACTTAGCCTGGTTAGTCGGTATAGTTAGTTGGCCATACGAACTGAAGAAGTGAACAAAGTTCCGTCGTTGTGACACAAAATTTACCATACAATTGTGTTTCATTTAGTGAGTTAAGCTGGCCAAGAATTTGGTCCTTACCCAAATACGGACATAAATATGTCTGTACACGCCTTTATAACATTGACAATAGAGTCTTATACAGTTTATTCCGTACGTATATGAATACCCCTAACTGTACCTATGAATGTTTTCATCGGGTCGGGTCACACCTGACACAGGCAGACCTATACAACGTAGCTAATTGGATTCTTCTAAAGCAAAGCTATACCAAATAATAGCTTAAAACGTAGTTATTTGGAGCAAAGCACAACAAATACCTAAGACTAGCAATCAGACTTTAAAATTATATTATATTCTTATTACAATTAGCTGCCGTAGGTAATATTGTAACATTTAATTATTATGTTATATTGGTAGTTAATACAAAAATGTTTCTCTTATACAAAGGCTCAGTAATATGTCTAGTGTTATGCCTAACAATTATAGCTAAGGACTAGATTATTGATATTTTCACGGAATAACAAACCACTGGAAGTGGCATTCAACCGATTTTCATAGAGAACCACTGTCGCCCCACGCACACAACCACACTTTAATAAATACACGAACACACAATTGCAATACGCTTTCGATTTGTTAAAACGTACTGTGGCAATAAGTTGTTAACTATGTATGTATGATGATACGACTATTTGGTTATAACGGAATAGGGATGTGGGTATGATAAGTAACTATCGATAGTTAAGTCTTAGGTTACTTATGAGTCTTATGACTTGTTACAAATTGTTTCTAATAAAATCTTGTTAATTATATAATTTTTAATACCATTTATAGTAAAACAAAAAACTCCAATATGCTCGGAAATGTTCACTTTACTTTAGAAAAAATATAAACTAAGTTCCTCGTTACGGATGAGCGTTAATTTATTAAAGTTAAAAATCATTACTGTTCGACCAAGAAAGTTTATGTAATTACATTACTATATTATTGTTTTACCATTTAATTACAATCTTTATCTAAGACAAAGTCACTACAAACAGCCAAACGCGCGTACATTTACTGGCTATTACGTACCTAGCAATTTGTCAAAACAACTTGTTGTAGTAGAATTGAGACAGACATACCTTTCATTCTATCCATAGCAAGTTGGTGTAATAAATCACATCCATTGTAGTGTGCATTGTGTGTGTTGTAGTCTTGCCACGTATTCTTTATTTTTGGAATTGATATAGATAAAAACTGTTCTCGTTAACAATTGGCAGAAGTGGCGTATTTAAAATGTCTCAAATAGAAAAACATTAGTTACAAAATAAAATTCTAAACGAATCCAAATTTAAAAATATATTTTTTAAATACTTAATCATTCATTTCAGGCAATTAGGCCCTTATTAGAAATAGGGTAATAAATATTGATGCATTTTTTTAATATTATTTCGATAGAAACGGGCGGAAAAATTATGAGTCATCCCAAGTACTTTTTACAAATTGAACTCATCCACAAATTGCTATGAATGTTGGTGCAATTAAACAATTTTCCTTATTATCAGTGTCTTTGGGTAGACTATAATTATTCTTTTATTTTATATGGCACTCTTTTATTGCGTAGGTACATACAACATTAAAACTTTTAAAAACTAATCGATAACAATTTCAACCTTAACCACAGCATTTGAGTAGCGAACTTTGGAACGTTCTCGAACGTTCAGAATATAGGATTGTGAGCTTAATGTTAGAGAAATAGAACTGATATTTCCTTGGCCGGAATTGTGTCTGACAAATTGAAAATTGCATTATTTCTATATATTCTAAAATAGTCTGTACCAACATCATCATCATATGATTTATTGTGCTGTTATTTGAGCAGCTTCTAACAACGCAATACAGCATTTTCCTGTAGCAAACATTTTTCTTTTCATTTTTTTACTCATGTCATGTCATTCGCCGCGTGCGGTTGCTAGGTGAGTGACAATAATCTGTGCAAGAAGTGAGCTTGTTAATGCTCATGTTTGGCGACACGTGAACGCCCACTAACCACTTCAAATGGTTTGTTATTCCGTTGATATTTTAAGTCAACAATATATTTGTTTGGGTGCAATTTTAACCCCCGACGAAAACGAGGGGTGTTATAAGTTTAACATGTTTATCTGTGTATATGTCTGTGGCATCATAGCTCCCAAACGGATGAACCGATTTGAATGCAGTCCGTCGATTAGCTGTTTTTTGTGTCGGGGGCGTAATTTTAAGCGTAATGGACAACGAAAAACTATTTTTTGCATAAATAAATAATTTACACACCGAAATGGAAAACTAACGTTTTTTTTTTCAAAATGTGAATATGCCCATATGATCCTGGTCCTTAAAATGAGAAAGACAGACTTAATTTAAACGGAAACGTTACAGGGGATATGCCATGGACGCGTTACATTTTGTAAGTCGAATACAGACCAATATTAAATATTAACAGCGTAAGCGTAAATATCGAGTAGTGACTAAAAAAATACTTGTATACTACGACAGTTGCAAACAACCATACGGCCTGCCTTACGGGAAGCAGACACGCTTACGACACCAGAAGAATCACAAGCGCGATGCCGACTCTTTTACTGATTCGAGGATTCGTTGTGTTGACAGCTAGACTAATGCAGCACCCACATTCTCAACGCAGCAAATTCTCGAGAGCTCTGGCGCCCACACTCACCACCAGGACAGTTATGTTAACCAAATACCCACAAAACAAGTGGTGTTATTCTGGCTGCGCCCATCTGTAAGGTGGATGAGGAATAGGGTTGTAGATTCAAAATGTATTACTTCAAAAGATATAAGGCAAAAAAATATTTCTAATGACGAAAGTCCCATTCAAATATGTCAAAAAATTACGAAGCTACAACCGTTTTAATGTCGCTTGTTAGAGAGAAAACGCTAGGAGATCGTGACGTCACGATCCTCGAGCGTCATAGTAAATGACAATCGTTTCATATGAAGGAGCGTTTTGCGGAAAAGGGACAGAACATTCCTCTTAAAACTTTGGACACTTAAAACTTTGTGATTATTAAACCTCTTGCGTTGCTTTTTTTCTCCATTTGACTACATTTTTTAATCCATTTTCGAGAAAGTACAACATTTATGATTATTTTATTTAGTGTTCACACCCCTATTGTAACATTTACTTCATTAACATTGGCCTTGACTAATAACTAGTTTCCTAAGGAACCGATCACCCAATGCTCTGCAGGGAATGCTTGAACTGCAGCAGTTTGCTCAGGTTGGTGTAGACCAGGTCGGGCGGGTTGGCGATGACGAAGTACACAAGTCCCAGGATGGAGAGCACCGCGCGCCAGATCGAGAAGTGCGTCCAGGTGTGGTAGAACGATGGTATAGTTGGCTGGGAACAACAATCATTATATTTGGCGACAAGCTGGTGGTTTTATTGGTTCAGGTACTACTTAATGTTTGGCATAACTTTTTTTCGCAAGATTTTTCCTCGGTCAAAATATATTATCACACGTGTACAAAATATAAGGAACGCATGCCTTTACATTGAACAATTGTAACAAGAGTTATCCGCGTTTAGAACGAAATTGGAAATGACATTTTTGCCATGTAAATACGTCAAAATGTAGAAGAGCTGACAGGCATTCCATCCTCAAACTCATCGCGGTCGAATAATACACGATCGTTGGACACTCGTAGAGGCTTTTTCATTTATACATTTTCTAAGCGTAATGCTACTTGGTATACCCCCATTTTAGCTGTAGACATTTTACTGACATGAACTAGAGCTTGGTTAAATGATAAACCCATGTTATTTACATAGGTTAGGTATAACAATTAAAACACGAGCAGACGGGCCTTGTATAGTATCACCAGGACTGAGCTGGAGACTCACCGTGGTCACGTTCCCCGTATAGTTGGCGGCCATGGGTGCGTACTGGTAGACCATGAGGTCGTCGTACATGCGGGCGGCAGTACACACGAGCAGACGGGCCTTGTATAGTATCACCAGGACTGAGCTGGAGACTCACCGTGGTCACGTTCCCCGTATAGTTGGCGGCCATGGGTGCGTACTGGTAGACCATGAGGTCGTCGTACATGCGGGCGGCAGTACACACGAGCAGACGGGCCTTGTATAGTATCACCAGGACTGAGCTGGAGACTCACCGTGGTCACGTTCCCCGTATAGTTAGCGGCCATGGGTGGGTACTGGTAGATCATGAGGTCGTCGTACATGCGGACGGCAGTACACACGAGCAGACGGGCCTTGTATAGTATCACCAGGACTGAGCTGGAGACTCACCGTGGTCACGTTCCCCGTATAGTTAGCGGCCATGGGTGCGTACTGGTAGATCATGAGGTCGTCGTACATGCGGACGGCAGTACACACGAGCAGACGGGCCTTGTATAGTATCACCAGGACTGAGCTGGAGACTCACCGTGGTCACGTTCCTCGTATAGTTAGCGGCCATGGGTGCGTACTGGTAGACCATGAGCTCGTCGTACATGCGGGCGGCAGTACACACGAGCAGACGGGCCTTGTATAGTATCACCAGGACTGAGCTGGAGACTCACCGTGGTCACGTTCCTCGTATAGTTAGCGGCCATGGGTGCGTACTGGTAGACCATGAGGTCGTCGTACATGCGGGCGGCAGTACACACGAGCAGACGGGCCTTGTATAGTATCACCAGGACTGAGCTGGAGACTCACCGTGGTCACGTTCCCCGTATAGTTGGCGGCCATGGGTGCGTACTGGTAGACCATGAGCTCGTCGTACATGCGGGCGGCAGTACACACGAGCAGACGGGCCTTGTATAGTATCACCAGGACTGAGCTGGAGACTCACCGTGGTCACGTTCCCCGTATAGTTGGCGGCCATGGGTGCGTACTGGTAGACCATGAGGTCGTCGTACATGCGGGCGGCAGTACACACGAGCAGACGGGCCTTCTATAGTATCACCAGGACTGAGCTGGAGACTCACCGTGGTCACGTTCCCCGTATAGTTGGCGGCCATGGGTGCGTACTGGTATAGACCATGAGGTCGTCGTACATGCGGGCGGCAGTACACACGAGCAGACGGGCCTTGTATAGTATCACCAGGACTGAGCTGGAGACTCACCGTGGTCACGTTCCCCGTATAGTTGGCGGCCATGGGTGCGTACTGGTAGACCATGAGGTCGTCGTACATGCGGGCGGCAGTACACACGAGCAGACGGGCCTTGTATAGTATCACCAGGACTGAGCTGGAGACTCACCGTGGTCACGTTCCCCGTATAGTTGGCGGCCATGGGTGCGTACTGGTAGACCATGAGGACGTCGTACATGCGGGCGGCAGTACACACGAGCAGACGGGCCTTGTATAGTATCACCTGGACTGAGCTGGAGACTCACCGTGGTCACGTTCCCCGTATAGTTGGCGGCCATGGGTGCGTACTGGTAGACCATGAGGTCGTCGTACATGCGGGCGGCAGTACACACGAGCAGACAGGCCATGTATAGTATCACCAGGACTATGGGCTGGAAATACGGCTGCAGGCCTCGACTCAGGTCTAGACTTGTCAAGTCTAGCCTGCAAGTTAAACAGATTTAGGATTAGAGGGTAACCTCACACAAACCATAGCGTTGTGAGATTATTAATTATTTTACATTTTATATTAGAATGTTGAATGAATGCCAGAAGGCGCGGCGCGGCGTGGGTCCCCCCGCAAGGTGGACTGATGACCTGGTAAAGGTTGCTGGAGTCCGCTGAATGCGGGTGGCGCAGGACCGGTCACTTTGGCACTCTTTGGGGGAGGCCTATGTCCAGCAGTGGACGTCTTTCGGCTGATATGATGATGATGATGATTAAAATGTTATGTTGCTAAATCATGCGGACACTTAGGAGGAGCTTCCTACTAAGTAAACATCACACAAAGTGAGCAGTTCATGGCGACGTATGTAGCATAGTGACGGCGTGAAAGGAGGGGATGTCTGGCATCCAAGGTATGAGAATAACTGATGAGCAGCCTCAACTCCTCAATTGATGGAATCGGACGGTAAAAAAAAGTCCCATGTGTTACTATGTTTTTTTCTTCCAGTGCTTCACGTCCGTCATTTGTTTGTTCATGACCTAAATCGGTTTACCTGAATATAGGTCATTATATCGGCACAATTTCAACATACAACAACTTACCTATCAAGCACAGATAGTAAACACAGCACACAAAGGAAGTAGTACGTGGCGACGTATGGCATAGTGACGACCGCGTGGAATGAGAGATGTCCTGCGTCCAAGCTGTCGGAATAGCTGATGAGGAGTAGGTGCATCAGTGAGACGCCACCGAGCACGCCATGGCAGGCGTACGCGCAGCTACGCCACGCCTTCTGCACCGTTAACGCCACGTCGAGCGGCGTTAGGTCGCCCAGACTGGAAACGTTCACAGACTTGCTAAAATTTCATTTTTAACCATTGCGATAATCATATGTATGCAGCAGACATCCTCTAGCTTAAGTGTGCGGATGAAATAAGGAAGATGTCAAGAAAAAATATTTGAGGTATTTGAACCAGTAATAAGGCAATAATTTTAACAGACTTTAATTGTTGCTTTGGTAGGTATTAGATTCATGCCACTCTAAAAAAGTGCAATGGAACAGAAACTGTCGACAGAACTAGTTAGCACACACATACCTCAGGTATTTATCTTCGTTTCTGGACTGCTGTGATTCCAAGATCCTATCCCTGGACACGGCTCTGAAGGTCCCTCCGCCTTGCAAGTAAATCTTCTCTGGCCTCCCCGACCCAAAGGGGTTCAGTCTCTCATCATTGGGTGATGTAAGAGGTGAGGGTGATGAGAACGGGTTGTCTATGTACTGCTCATGGTATGGCATACTGGATTCAAGCGTTGCCAGCATTGTTGACAAGTCTGTTGGCCGAGCTGAAAATATTATTTTTAACATCTTACTTTCAATTGGTTAGACTTAGCAGTAGAACTTGTGTAAGTGTTCTAAAATTCATAGGGACCGTTGTTATCAAATGAACATCTGACACTTTTTTTGTTAGGTTCCCATTTTATATTACCAAAAGCGCTGGATAGGGCTTGAAGAGTTGGGATGTATTTAATTAATAAAGTATAAAAATTACAAGTGAAAATAACGTAGTCGCATCGGGTGTGGGTTAGCGTCGGTTGTGGTTGGGTTGGGTGCGGGGTAGTATCAGTTGTGGTTGGGTGCGGGGTAGTATCAGTTGTGGTTGGGTGTGGGGTAGTATCAGTTGTGGTTGGGTGCGGGGTAGTATCAGTTGTGGTTGGGTGCAGGGTAGTATCAGTTGTGGTTGGGTGTGGGGTAGTATCGGTTATGGTTGGGTGTGGGTTAGTATCGGTTGTGGTTGGGTGTGGGTTAGTATCGGTTGTGGTTGGGTGTGGGTTAATGTGGATGGGTAATTAGGGTCGACATGATGGTGAGCGACCATCTAATTAAGTGTGCCGGTTTACAACCACTTAGATGAGTTGGTGGAAGAATATTGTATATATTCATATTGTATAAATACAAAGAAATGCACAAGGCTAACTGTTTGTTATTTCTTGTTATAGCTTTAATTGAAGAAACCTTATTCTTCCAGTTGTTGCTAGCTGATGCTAGTTGCGAAACCGACTCAACAACCCTACTATACACCTGTCTTATTACCTGGTTTGCTTGAACTTTTGCTTTTACTGCCAGTCTTGAACACCTTAGGGCTTACATCACTACCATTGGCATTGGTATCCTGTCTCTCATCCCTAACTTTCCGCCTTGTCTTCCGAGACTTGTGATCTTTTGATGATCCATTATTGTTCTCCATATCATTAGCTTCAATATCCAGTTCACCACTTAGTGTCACTTCTTCATCTTTATTATATTCTTTCAGGTAGTCATCAACCTGTAAATAATGTATTCAGGACATGTAAAATAGACACATCGAACATCAACAATTGCGTAAACTTTATCTCTTCAATACCATTCTGCTTGGATGTTAATTTGCTAATTAAAGAGTTAGAACCATTAGATTTGTATTAAGAGTGAATTAAATTAGTCTGTTACTCATTGCCATGGTAACATCTCCATGAACTATGATCAAGTTTTAAATCCACAATAAGAATAAAATAAGAATGAGAATGATTTATGATTATTATCCTATTTTAGACAGGCAGCTGACGCTGATACGTCTACATCATAGTTCACTTGGCACAGGTTCCCACTGCTTTAGATAGTTTGTCGAGTCTGTTTTTAAACTGGTTAACATTTCTAGCATTCACTACTTCCGAGGGTAATTTGTTCCATGCTATTCGATTTGAGATTCAGTTTTTGCCGATGTTTGTTTTACATTTATTTGCTAACAATTTAAAGTGGTGTCCTCTCGTGCGTATGTTTTTATTTCGAGTGAACAGGTCGCCAACAGCCATTTAAGATTTTAAAAGTCTCAATCAACGGGGGCAGTTCACGTCCATATCTGAAAACCATATTCCAGAATGGGTCTCACATATGTTTTATAGATTTTTAGCATTGTTTCAGGTGTGAGTATATGAAATGCTTTTCTAATGATGTAGATGATGGAGTTAGCTTTTTTAACCATTTGTGATATGTGCGGTTCCATTTGAGGTCATTGGACATAAGGACTCCCAGATCTTGTTGAGTTGATACTCCTTTTAATTGCACGTTATTTAAATTATATGGCAGCTTAGGGTTTTTTCTATGCATATGCAGGATTGCAATAAGATCCATACACTTTTGATGTAGCAGTGAGAATAAAATCTTTATTGAATGATCAAACAAATGAACTTGTATGTTTCAGCTAAGGCCATAATTCATCCGGATGTCTGTCGGTTCCGCTGTTCTCCTCTACAGGTTGTTTCGCACGGGTGCTATATTATACATATAAACCTTCCTCTTGAATCACTCTATCTATTAAAAAAACCGCATCAAAATCCGTTGCGTAGTTTTAAAGATCTAAGCATACATAGGGACAGACAGCGGGAAGCGACTTTGTTTTATACTATGTAGTGTTTTTTTTACTATTGCTCTGCTGGATTTCCGTGAATACATATTATCCCGCGCATACCTGTCCGCAGTAGATGACAGTTTACAAAAAAAAGAAGGCATGATTATTTAACAATAGTAGTAAAAATACAATGTTACGAAAGTCTAATTTACCTTTTCCAGTGCACTAAGACTTGACCCAGGCATTTCAAAGTCATGCAAATCTCTATCTCTATGCTTCGATGAATGCCGCTTCTTCTTTCTATAAGACGGACTTCTCTTCTCTTTGTGCCCGCTTGATGGCCTGGACAATGTCTTCATGAATTTCTCATCCAACCCACTCGGGTCATGGGAGTAAAATACAAACGATGGATTATCAGACTTTTTAATTTCCTGCTCAACAAACCCTAGGATACCTTGCTTGATTTGGTCATGGATAGGCAGCTCTATGTCTAAGGACTCCTGTTCAGATTTGATCCAGCTGTCACGTTTAGACTTGTCTGTGGTTTGTTCTTCGACAGCAGGCGCTTCGCCTGCTTCTGGAGCCTCCGTGTGACCGTTAGACAATTTTCGTGATGAGGACCGACTCCGCGATCGCGACTTAATTCTATGCTTCGGAGAAGGCGACCGAGCTGCGGAATGGACTTCTACTACCTCCTCCCGCACATCCACACTCTTTCCAGGCTTCATTTTTCCCGAACTCCCTTTAAAGCCTACGCAAAACCGATACACAAAATAAAGTTGTCTAAAGAGCTCTGGGCTTATACATTAACACTCCCGCTTATTAAATTACATTTTGGGATCACTGCATTAATGGAAATACATTTATTTAGGGTTTTTATTTATTCTAAGGTAAGTTATCATTAAGGAAAACAAACGAAACAAAGCGAATCTAAATGTCAAATGCCATGCATGTCAATCTTCCTTTCATTCAATGACGTCATTGTGACGTCATGGCTAATGTGCATTCCATTTAACGCATGTGATAACTTAGGTATCAAAAATGTTAAAAAATATACTTAAATGTTTTGTAATGACGATTACGAATAAAGGAAGCTTATAAAACATATAAATCTTGTATTCCAAATAGTTCTAGTAGGTAACCAAGTAGATACTCATAACAGATTAGAGAAAAAAGCAGATAGGCTCTAATAAATTGAACGAATTCTATATACCCGATCTCTTCTTACTTTGTACTTAACGAGTAAGAAAGGGATAGAACCATGTTATCTGCCAGGTCTTCATACGTCATTGTCTCCGCTTTTTCGCTCGCACGATGTATCTCGCTCTCTCGCTCGTTCGAGATTTAGTGCAGCGAAAGATACTTTGTTAAAAGTTATCGACATCGATATTAACTTTTCATATATAAGTCATCTGCGCCATTCGTAAATAAATTGAATCTCCATACGAATACATGTGTTCAAAATAACATTTACGGCATTTACCACAATAAAAACAAAAACCATAGGTACCTTAACTACCTGACGAGCTCTACAAACCATACAATTATCACTTCTGATTTGTCGCATCCAATTTCTGGCAATATACCATTTAGTAAAAATAATATTGCCATACCAAAGCACTGTCTCATGATTGTAATATTATTTATTTTTCCAAAGATATCGCTATTCACAGTAAGATGCAAACCAGATTTAAAAAAAAAACAAAGATCAAAGCGTGACTCAAATCGACTATAAAACGCGTTTGTATAGCACTATAACACCTTTAAAATACTAACTGTTTAATAAATGCGTGTTAAATTTGTAGAAAGGCTAATTACAAATTATTATATAATATTGTAAATATTTTACTTCAAAATTATCTGACAGAAAACTTGGCTGATCATAAATATTTCCATGGTCCAAAAGTCCAAATTGTGTTGATATGCATACAATTTGCCAGTACAACTCATTTGACAGTTGTATCAGCAGCGCAACATGCCTCCAGACAATAGCAATTAGTCAGCTTCTGAAAAATTGGGACTGACTAATCATGATGATGTATAGACCCCATAAATCCTGTTTCTGAGACCCAATTACATACGTGTGGTGTAGACAGCTGCTCGATTTGGACTTTAAATAAATATTAAGATTGTAATTAAGCCGTATTTAACAACTATAATAGTAATCTGTATAGTTTTAGTTATCTATTAAAATAAACAATACAAAAGTTAATATGGTAGGTATACAGAAGTATTAAAATATTGCTGAAGCACTCACATCTGTATTTCCAATCTCTGTCTCTCAAACTTACCGAAAGTCTCGCCTACATAACTAATTCACGACGATAATATATCGATGAATATGAACTTTAAAATGGTTACAACACTATGTTTCAATTTGACGTTGACATCTCGGCAAAATTGTATTTCAATACATTTGCTCGTAACGTAACGTACCTCTATGTCGCTTTTAATCCTGGGTGTTTTATAACATTACGACACTCGTGTGTTATGGTTATATCCCGATTAAGTTACGTTGGCACCTTGCAGCAAGATGTATGCATGAACACGGTGCATTCTTAAATTAACCGGGTTGTATAGAATGTTCAGCTTTTTTAGGGTTCCTTCGTACCCAAAGGGTAAAAACGGGACCCTATTATTAAGACCTCGCTGTCTGTCCGTCTGTCTGTCCGTATGTCTGTCACCAGGCTGTATCTCAAGTTGAAATTTTCACAAATTATGTACTTCTGTTGCCGCTATAACAACAAATACTAATAACAAAATAAAACAAATATTTAAGGGGAGCTCCTATACAACAAATGCGTTTTTTTGCTGTTTTTATAGATAATGGTACGGAACCCTTCGTGCGCGAGTCCGACTCGCACTTGGCCGGTTTTTTTAATTCTCGGCAAATGGATTCTTACTCGACTAAACAAATAAATCCTTTTGTTAATGAATTGACTATTTCTTTTTGGATATGATATAGGTACATACAAACGTTTAATTAAGTAAAACTATTCACTTTTGGTAACATTTAACATGAATGAATAAAGAACATTTTAAAACGAAAATATTCGAATCTAAATCGGCTCAGCGGTTTCAGCGTAAAGAGGTAATAGACAGACAGAGAGACACACTTTCGCATTTATAATATTAAATACTAGATGTGAGCCAAGATGGGCTGCCAATAACATAGCAGTTTAGGCTGGCAGCCGTCCCCAGGCGCCGTACCAGATGGCGATTGGACCAAGCGGTCAGAAATTTGGAATGTCGGAGACCTTCGGCTTTGTGGCTGGTATAAATTATAAGAGCCTTGCGGCTACCGTACCTACTTTAGAGCGTGTTTACATTGCCCGTTGGGCCGATTTGTCGATTTTTATTTCGGCGACTATGCCAGCCCTCTACGGCGTTAGTTGTTATGTGGCGTTCATTGAAACAACTGAAACTAATAATTGAATCATTAAGTAACCACTGATCCATAAAGTACTCGATAAATTTGTTGCTTTTGCGATTATTCGGCAGCATATCTACTATTGTCAACCACCCTTCAACTACTATTTCCTCAGGAAGGTGCGCTAAAGCCTTGCAATATTTAATGAAGTTTTTTTCCGTTTTGGTCTTATTCAGTTCCAATTTGCGAGCTTTTTTTTAATAGCTTGTGTATGATGAAAATAGCAACCGGATATTTGACTGTCTGGATATACCTTGCTGATTGCATTATGCATCGCAATTTCAAAATCGATTTTGAACAGTGATGGGTTCCAAAGCGGTAAATTGTCTTTTAAAATCTGTAAAAGCTTTTCGTACGTATGTTGTGTTTTGTTCGGCAAGATAGCATAAACTAGAGGCACTATAATATTAGTCTCAGAAGTACTTCCTAAGTCGGCGTGAAATGTATATAACTGTTTAAAGGGATGTTGTACGATTTTGAGTTCCGTCGCCTAGAATAATTTTGGCTCTTTGGAACACATTTCTTGTATTACGGCTCACAAAAATTAAAATTCCGTCTTTAGTTCCAGTTAACAGATTTGGATAAAATCGTTGAGGTATTTCTACTTCTTTCAATGAGCTAAATTTAAGTTTCTTTATGTTGTTACAACGTTTTCTTAAATTATACAATCCTCTTTTTTTCTTCGAAAGATAGTATATCTTGCACAAATTGAACTCCTTTGTCAAGAAGTGGTATCATACAATCATCAAAAATTTGCTGGATGGGCGTAAACTCATCCATAACTCGTCTTTTGCAAACATTGAATTGTTTGATGAATTCAAGCCACTCAAAATTGGGTGTACAGTGTTGTGAATGAACAGACTGTCGTATTATTACGTCTCGTTTTTCATTTAGAGTACGAGTAGACGAGTAACAAACTTTACGTTTTTCACATCTCCATCTTGTCGTGCCATCTTGATTTTTTCTTGAAAAAGTATACCTATGTCCGTTAGTGTACACGCAATCTTTATTTCTTTTTCCAGGTGTTATAAAAATTTCGGAGCTATCCATTTCGCGACAATACTTTTACTTAATATTTCCGTTCTTCTTAAGAATGAAATTAAGTAATAGACAATTAATAGTATGTCATATTAATGTGACATTAGCTAGTCATCATAAATCATAAGTAGTATTTATCAGTAGGCCGATATATACAATCTATTTTCATTTGAAGTACCCATGACGGACTTATTACTCTTACGTCAGCTGCCACTTACATCTATACAACTATACATCTCTCTCTCTCTCTCTCTCTCTCCTGCGGCCTGGCATGGATGTGTTCTTCGACTAATTGGCATTTATTGCAACGAAATATTAGTAAAGACAAATAAATTAATATTCGGGGGAAATACATATCGCCTAGGCCTAACCTTAGTAAAACATATCGGATTTAGGTCAGTTAGGATTGTAAAATAAAATACAATTTCATTGAGAATAGATATATCATTAATTCATTGCTCTAAGGCAGAAGCTACAGTCACTTGTGCCAACTGCAGAACACTTTTGTAGATTTGCACGATATCTGCCGCGTGAGTCTCATTGAAGTCCGTGGCAGTGGTATTTGCGTTTATTACGCAGTTCCAATTTTCGGCGTCAATATGCTGGCGGCACACACGTGCACTTGGTGGCAGATAAAAACTGTGTTGTGATAGCATCATCGCTTTCTGTAAATAGGGGATCGGGAACAACTCTACCGCGTAGCATCCGGCGAAAACGCATTCATTGATGTTCACTATTGCCCTTTTCAACGCAGGCGAAGTGTAATTACTGTTCAATTCAAAATAGCTCGTTTTTTAAATCGAAAGCACAACATGCAGGACAATAAATTATGACTGACTGACTGACTGACTTATTGACAAATGTCATTAAATAAAAAAAATGTAAATATAATTGGCTAGGTACATACTCATAGCAAAGAGGAATTGATGCTTTGAAACCATTATTAAAACTTTCCTCCGCAGGCTCGTACTGTGGGTACCTACTAAAGCGACTTATTTACTTATAATGATAAATACAAACTTATATTATATACACAGAGAAAGCATCCATAACATAAGAAATAGTTATTCCCCCAAGAAAGAAAACAAGAAGTTCCAGACTTCTTTTAAATAATTTTGTTAAAAAAGCATTAAAATGAGACTGTCTTATAAAGCTGACGAAACTATTACCCAACTTAAACTTAGTTCGTTTTGGTCAGCAGTGACCAAAACGCACAAAAAATGTATTGAAGTACATATTCGTCACTAGTGCCGAAAGTGAACTGAAACCATGTAATGGCGTTTTTGTGCTAGTGACGAATGTGTACTGGATCGATGGCGACATTCAGTTGTGATCGAATCGTTTTGCGAGATGGACGCCGAAGCGTCAGCCGCTGCGGCAATTTACCTAATCCTACTAATATTATAAATGCGAAAGTTTGGATGTTTAGATGTTTGTTACTCAATCACGCTTAAACGGCTCAACCGATTTAGATGAAATTTAGCACGAAGATAGTTTATAACCTGGATTCAAATATAGGCTAGTTTTTATCCCGGGTCCACGCAGACGAAGTCGCGGGCGGAAGCTAGTATTTACATATTGCGCTTTCTCCCCGATATAATTCCAAAAACTTTAATGTTTCGTGTTGAGGTCACGTACATTTTCATTTCATTTATTTCATTTATTTATTCATAACAATGGATAGTGTGTTGAACATATATAGGTAAAATTACATTAATTACACAAATTACATAAGAACAAATTCCCTTCTCATTATCAGGTAACAATGTCAAAATTAAAAATAAGATTATATTATACAAATAATTATTTTACACAAATTACATAATGGTATCATGATTAAAAATACGTTAATTATCCCTAATTTACAATTGATCTTGCATGAATTCTGCTATGGCATAGTACGATTTTTTCAAAAGATACTGTTTCAGTCTCGCATTGAGCATTTTGCTATTCGTGATAGATTTAAACTCCGTACTATTTAATACTACACGTCATTTTCGATTAAAAAAATACACAGCACGAACGTCCACACTTAACCGCGGTCGACCGCGCACTGCGGAATGGCGCACGTGTAGAGTAGATGCGTTCCGCCATCGCTGGCCCACTCCCTTTGATGTGAGGCCGAAAAACCGACACCGCGGCCATCCTATCGCCATCCCGCCGAGCCATAAGCCATCCGACACCACTACCCTCTCTACACGCTGCACCAGCCTAGTGGGTCAGCAGGATGGCCCATCGTGTGGAGCTGCCATATCACTTATCGCTGTCGATAAGTCATCCGTCACTCTCGCAATCGCATACTGAACGTGACGCAGATCTTATCCACAGCTATCCATAAGTACTAATATTATAAATGCGAAAGTGTGTCTATCTGTGTTTCTGTCTGTCTGTTACCTCTCCGCGCTTAAACCGCTGAACCGATTTAGATGAGGTATAGAGATAGTTTGAGTCCCGGGGTAGGACATAGGATAGTTTTTATCCCGGAAATCATCCTCTAAGGGGGTAAAATGGGGTGTGAAAGTTTGTATGAAGCTACGATATAAACAAGTTATACGCGGACGTAGTCGCGGGCAGAAGCTAAGTAAGTGATAAAATGGAAACCGTGCTTACGCCCGCCACAGTCGTCTTTCATTTTGTGGAATTGCGATGTGTGGTTTTAATAATATCAGGCCCCTGTGCTTTAGACCAAACATGGGCGAGGCAAATCTCAAACACGAAGCTAAATATAGGTATAGGTAGTTTAATTTAGCCGGTTGTTATTTCTGACTTACCTAGTACAAAATCTCCAATTAAAAATACAAGTGCGTGAGCTGTGGGACCATGCACAATTAAAGGGTTCCGTAGTTTGTTTTAGTTAAAATAACGTAAACGTACTTAACGTGAGATTGTACAACGTCTTTTGTTGCTAAAATAAATGAATGAAATAATAAAAAGCAAAATTAAAATTTTTGAAAAACCCACGACGGATTTAATTGTAAAATAATTAAATAAAATTTTGAAAATCCCCCGACCATAAAATAAATAAGCACAATAAGGTAAATATAAACAAAGGTTTTTAAAAACGGTTTATTGGTTTCCAGGTGTCATTACAAAACCACTAAAATCCGTCGGGGGGGCTGCCGTTGCCTCATGAAATGAACTAAAACTATGCAATATTATAATTCTACATTTCTGATTAATTGAAAATGCTACCTTGATATAAATTAATGTATGTAGGTACTTACGGTCGAGGTCAAAGATATGTTTACACTTTTGCACCTTATTGCCTTTTAATTGCCCGCCTTGCCGCGTTTTCGTGGTTATTAAATACCAGTCCTGTTTTTCTAACAATATTTTATTTGCCGCAAAAGTCAAGACTGACGGATAACATGTTTGATGTTAGGAAAACACGATAACATTGGCGCAACGGACCCGGTTTTAAGCCTCTCACAGTGCACAGACTGGAGCGGCCTGCGGTGGTGGTCAATGGTAAATTTTCACAGCTATTGCCAAATTTACTATTGACCGCCACCGCAGACCGCGCCAGTGTAATTCATTCCATTCTCTTTCTAATCGGGAACATACATAGGAACGGCAGCCCCCCGACGGATGGGGATTGTGGGTTTGCCACACCTGGAAACCAATAAACCGTTTTTTAAAACCTTTGTTTATATTTACCTTATTGTGCTTATTTATTTTATGGTCGGGGGATTTTCATTTCATTATTTTACAATTAAATCCGTCGTGGGTTTTTCGAAAATTTTAATTTTGCTTTTTATTTTATTATTTTTAAAGAGCAGTCTGTAATAGATTGTACACAAGTTGTATGAATGTGGAACAAAAACATTTAATAAACACTATTTTAACAAAAAATAATGGCGAAATTTTAAATGACGAGCTAAGTGATAATACCATGAAATTATTACAACAGGAGGCGCAGGGTCTGGTAAAACGTTTCCTTTCGAGCAATTGTTGAGCATATTAAAAGGTGTTATAAGCCAATTGCTAAGCTTTACTAATAAGCTTTACGTCAGCCGTGTTTTGTTGAAGTCACTGCCCTTACCGGAGTAGCAGCTCGCCTCGTGAATGAACGAACACTTCACAGCGCATTGTCACTGGGTATCGAAAAAGGATCAGCGACCACTCATCGACAGTTACCAGATCAGCGCTTAGAAGAAATGAGACGGAAATGGAAAACAATTCGCTGGTTAATTGTAGATGAGATTTCCATGGTATCATATGAAATGTTGCGCTGCATTCACTTGAGGCTTCAAGAGCTAAAAAACAATGACTCTTTTTGGTGGAGTAAATGTCCTCGATTTTGCTAATTTGATGCAGTTGCCGCCAGAAAAAGGGAGTTTCTGTTTCCAGTTACCAGCACATTTTCAAGGAGAACCACATCTGTGGAGATACTTCGGATTTGCGAACTTAAACGGAACATGCGACAGCAAAACGACTCTGACTTTGTTGATTTACTCAACAATTTACGAGTTGGAGAACTGACCATGGAACAATATCACCTTCTTTTGGAAAGTGTTCGTGTTCCTCTAGAGGGAAACTTTGCCGATGGGAAGCTGTTCGAATATATCCCACATTAAAACGCGTTGACGCCTACAACCAGGCAATGTTAGTCAAATTAACTACGAAACTACCGAATAAATGCCCGTGATGTGTCTCGAGAACCCACCAATTATGGACAGAAACGACGGCTTGCTTTTATTCCAGCTGACCCGAATAATAAAGGAGGTCTTGTATCAAAAATACAATTGGGAGTTGGTATTCGAGTGATGCTGAGAATAAACGTCAAAGTCAGCGAGGGACTGGTGAATGGCAGCATGGGGGTAGTTCGGGGTTTTGAGTGGGAAGGGCTAAGAAGAGAGCAATTGGAAGACGGAGAGCTGCCCATAGAAGTTTTTGTCCAATTTGATGACTGTTTTATCGGTAGAAGTTACCGGGATGAAAATGGCTGGGTTGCTGTAGCTCCAATGAGTGTGACTTTTCAAGGCAATAAAGGTGCAGGTAAAATATAAAGAGTAATGGTTCCACTCATATTAAGTTGGGCCGTTACTGTACATAAATTACAAGGCACAACAGTAGACAGGGCGGCCATATACTTGGGTCCCAAAACATTCGCCAAAGGTCAAGCTTACGTGGCACTGAGTAGAGTAAGATCGTTAGACGGGATCGTAATAACCAATCTTGATCAAGGAAAACTGTTTAACTATTTTGAGTCTAAAGCACTGCGTGAACCACTACGTGAGTAACGGCACGTCCGTCTACGCGTGCTTCCTCAACCTGAGTCGAGCATTTGACCTTGTGAATTACGAAATTCTGAGGGGCAAAATGCGCGGCTCTGGTGGCCCTGAAAGTTTGGTACGGGTGTTCGAGTACTGGTACGGAAACCAAACAAATTGTGTGAAATGGGGTGACACGACCTCTAATAGTTATATATTAGAATGCGGGGTTCGCCAGGGCGGGCTTACTTCTTCGGACCTCTTTAACCTGTACGTCAATGACTTGATGGGGAGGCTCAGGAGCACTGGAATTGGTTGTCACGTGGGTGACATTTGTGTCAACAGCCTCAGCTACGCTGACGATATGGTGCTGCTGAGCCCCTCCATTAAGAGCCTAAGAAATTTGGTATCGGTTTGTGAGAGTTATGTAAACTCGCACGGACTGATATACAACGTGGCCAAGACCGAACTCATGATTTTTAAGTTAGGAAGGGGTCCGGATAATGTGCCTGAGGTAAGGCTGAATGGCGAGGCAGTTCGTGTTGTGCGGCAGTTCAAATATCTAGGCCATATATTGAACGAAGACTTAAGGGACGACATGGACATAGAGCGCGAAAAAAAGGCGCTGGCAGTACGAGGGAACATGATTGCCCGAAGGTTTGCCAGGTGTAGCAGGCAGGTCTAGTGTACGTTATTCAACGCATACTGTCTTTCCTTCTGCACCTTTCAACTGTGGGTAAGACACAGCTGGAAAGCGTACAGCTCCATCAGGGTTCAGTATAATAATATATTTAGGGCCCTGATGGGGCTGCCGCGTTCGTGCAGTGCCTCCTCCATGTTCGCTGAAGCCGGAGTCCCCGACTTCTTCGCCGTGATCCGCGCCCGCATTGCCTCCTTCTGGGAGGGATTGCGACGCTCACGGAATACTATCGTGGAAAACGCTTATCGCGATATGAAAATAACAAAAAGTAGTCGTTTTAGAATTTTACAATTTTATTAATTATTATTTTTTATTTTTTTATTTTTACTTTATTTGAAATGTATTTGATTTGATGTGTTATTTGATATGGGTGTTTTATGCCTGAAAATAAAACTTTATTTATTTTATTTATTTTTATTTTATTTTAACAACCTACACCATGATATGGCACTGAAAGAATTAGAGCGGTTAAGAAAGTCGTTGCATGGGGCTCGTATCGAGGAAACCGGAGAAAGGCCACAAGGTTCTCTTGATCCCATTAATTGTCTCATGCCGTTACAGTAAACCCCTAATTCCATGTAGGGTCGCAAATTGCATCCGACTCCTCTAAAGTTAACACGGTATAATAGAAACCATGTGTCTTTTCCAAGTTTCCTACAATGTTGTTCTTCTCCATCATGAGGCCCTCAACAGTTTATGTACTGAAGCCACTTGGCAAGCACTCTCTATAGAACCAAAACACACTAATATAAATATACGCCTTCTGAAAATTCACTACGATGCTGTTCTGCTCCATTTTCAGACCCTCAGCACCAGCAGTACAAGTAAAGTACCTACAGAAGCTACTTGGAAACCACTATCAGTAGAATCCAAACACAGTAGAATTGTTATGTTTCTTCTCAAAGTTCCCCACGATGTTGTCATGCTCCATCATCAGCTCATGTTCAGAAGCTACTCGGCAAACACTGTCAAAAGTACCCAAACATGGCATAAATAGTTAAAGCCGTATTCGAGATAATTGGGATCATTCGTGTAAAATATTCACTACAGCGCCCCCTGGTGAGCAAGCATCATTAATTTAAATATCAGAACCATCCCTGATAAACCACAAACTCATCTCCGATGAATTCTCCTCCTCTCCTCCGAATTGCATAGAAATAGGTCAAGCTGTTTTTGAGATAATTGAGAAAATTAATTTAAAACGTTTACTACAGCGCCCCCTGGTGACTAAACATCAAAACACCTATCTAAGAACCACCCCTGATGAACCACGCATCTATTTCTGAAAACCGCAACTACGGTCAAGCCGTTTTGGAAATAAATGGGAACATTCATCATCATCATCATCATATCAGCCGAAAGACGTCCACTGCTGGACATAGGCCTCCCCAAAGAGTGCCACAATGACCGGTCCTGCGCCACCCGCATCCAGCGGACTCCCGCGACCCGGAATGGGAACATTGGTGTACACAAACAAACTAACAAACAAACAAACAGCCTCTCATCCTAAACGCATATACCTTCTCCGTTCCGTCGTGGGCAAAAAGAGAACAAAAAGACGTCATAAAACTGACCGGATGTGTGGCACGTGTACTGGAGTAGCTGCTGTTTGTTCTGTTGTTTATTGCGTAATTGTTTTACTACCCTACTTGAAGTTAACAATTGAACAATAGGTGTCGGTAATGGGTGGGTTTATGTACTTTTCGTCATCTAAACTAAAACGAAACTATTTACTAAAATACTATGTGCTACAAATGGTAACAGGAAACTCACGGCAATTACGTCCTTTTGTTTAGCGCAGGCAGTTTTTCAACAATAACTCGAAAACGTTTGGATCTACCTTAATCAAAATTATCATCATCAATCATCATTTAAAGTACCTATCTAATAAATCCACATGTTGACCTACATCGTTTTTATTTGACTAGCAGCTACGTGTATGTGTAGAGTGCATTTACATGTCTATTACTTGCAGTAAGGTACGTAAACTCGGTCGAATTTCACCTTCCCCTACAACCTACGTGTTGTATTGTGACGAAACTTTGCATATACAATGACATGAGGTATATCTATGTCTGTAATTAGTTTATATGGTTCCAGTTTATAAAACAAACGAAATACAGCAAAAACAAGTTAGTGGTTCTTCTGTAAGCTGTAGACCTTTTTTCGAAAAAAGTACTCAATCTACAATAAAATTAAATCTATAAATAAGTAAGTATAAGACAAATTGGCGCTCGGCGTTTGCCCTGTAACAGGTCACGTAACATACCGATAATAAAACTACGATATTAATTTTCAAATTTAAAAAAAATCTTGTTTTTGTAAAAAAAATAGTGTGGTATTCATATTTCTTATGGTAAAATCTGTATAAAAAAAACTTTTATAATTTAATTTTGATTGATGAAAATACCCTATTGCAATGCCTAAGTAAAGGATTATTCTCAAAAAAGTGGCACCGCCAGCTGCCGTCAAGTTTATGTTAGAACTTTTTTTTTATAGTGCGACATTTTTCGACTGAATCACCAATACATTTAAAAGACACTTTTTGAACATGGGCCAGTTGCTACGAAATCAATTTGATGTTTTTACTAACCACAAAATCAGTTTGTAACTGCTGTTTGTCGTTTACCGACGGTGTCCCAATGCCGCGGAGTCAAGTTTCGTGTTAAATAAAATGACGATATTATCTAGGTAACTTAATTCAAGTACCATATTTCATGATGATATATTATCAATATTTAAAATTATAGTTTGGAATAATGATATTAGTCTTTTGTTTCGAGTTATTTGCCTTTGAAGTTTGTCCACCGCAGTTTATGTCGCTTATCTGCAGTGTTGCCAGGGCCCCTGAATCGTAAGTTAAGTTTCGTTTCTTAAAATGTTACATTTTTGCTGCAATAGTTACGTTTTTCATTCTCACGTCTTAAAATTGTCTTAGTTTGCGCGAGTCGAGTGACAGAGATCGAAATGTAACGAACGTTCGGTTCGTGTTTGAAATTAAATATCTCTTTTGCTATCACTGTCACTTCTGTCAGTGTCAAAAATGACATCAATGAAACTCCTGTCCCTTATGTCACCTATGTCAATACGTTCAAAAATAATAATATAAATCGTCGTATACTGTCCCGGCCACGAAATACTTTTGTATGAGTAGGTTTTTTTTTAATAACATAAGTAAGGTGTCAGTCCTTCTCTTAATGTTACGAAAATTCCCTGAATAATAAATGTTACTTACATGTTACGCGAGCGGGTCAAAAGTTACGAAAAATGTAAGAAATGTAACCATCTGGCAACGCTGCTTATCTGTCATACGTCAAACGCGATCGCTGTGCGAGTACTATTTCCTCTCGTATGCACCCGGCATGAATCGAGACCTTCAGTCACCAGCTAACACATTTTAGAGTAACACGTCTTTATAATTCACCATGCAAAAATTATGAACATAAACATTACGCGAGCGGGAGTTTGTAATGGGTAAGTAATCGTTATTCTGTCTTCCATATTTGGGTTGTTATGTGAACTAATGCAACGACATTAAGTCATAGGACGTAAATAGTGGCTTACTTTTATGTGCATAGATATGCAATACAAAAACGAAATACTTTGTTTTTAATGTTGATATAACTGCCATTTTGTCCATCACCTGCATGTCGAACACCTGTCAAATGAAAACAGGAGAATGACACTTACGACCGCTGAAGGATCATTATTTGAAAACACATTGTAAACCATACATTTTCATGTCCCTGATATATGTTTGGTAAAATATACTAAAAGAAGAGACATTTTTATTTTATTTTAGGCAACCTTTTATCAAACTGTATGCAGTTTTACATACATTTCTATAACGGTTTCTGCACGCATGAGCTTAAAATTAATTTTACTGTCTGATCTATAAATAACAGCAAAATATCATCATCACTACATTGGATGGAATATTTACGATTTCCTGCTTAAACTGGGCCCCAACGCAGTAAAATGGCTCACTGTGTTCTTCTCTGACATTCTCCATTCGAACAAACGTCCCGAGTTATTTTAAGTGTCAAAGGAAGAAGAGAGGAAGAAGCTTCCTGTTACCGCCCAATTGCGCTGCTTAGCAATTGCTACAAACTACTAGAGAGTCTAATATACAAAAAGATAGTGCCGCTCATAGATCGAGTGGTACCAGAGGAACAGGCGGGTTTCAGAACCGGGCGGAGCTGCACGGACCAGGACCTAGCTCTGACCACGCACGTTGAAAACGGCTTCCAAAAAGGACTATTTCCGCTGCGTTGCTTGTGGACCTCACCGCAGCTTACGACACTGTATGGAGAGAAGGATTGCTCTGCAAACTGCTATCGACTGTGCCTAGCTTGACCATCGTAAAGCTGTTATCCAACATGCTCTCCCAGCGGCGATTTAGCGTACACTTGGGCTCAAAGGGCAGCAATACCAGAATGTGAGTAATGGTCTGCCTTAAGGATCCGTGTTGGCACCCTGTACAACCTATATATCCACGACGTCCCTGATACCGCTGCCGGGAAATTTATCTACTCCGACGATATATGTGTCGGATTTCAAAAACCTGGAAGTTATGTTATCAGGTGATATGGAGCTACTGGCCAGGTACTGTCGAATATGGCGACTTACACTCAGCGCAAGTAAGATAGAGGCGTGCTGTTTTCACTTGCATAACCGATGCGCCACGCAGGAGCTAAAAGTCAATGTATAGGGAACTACAATGAGACACAACTTCTTCTAAAAATACCTCGGCATCACTCTAGACCGGTCTCTGACCTACTAACATCACCTTACCGGTATGGCTCGCAAACTCCAGACCCGAAATAACATCATCCAGAAACTGAGCGGGAACGTCATAGGGAGCATGCGCACCTCGGCGCTGTCTGGAGTACTCGACTGAATATCGTCCACACCACCAGAGTTGACGCGGAGCTGAAATAGGCCATGCGACTTATCTCCGGCAAGCTCCAATCTTCTCCTTGCCACTGGCTTCCAGTACTGGCAAGAATCGCTCCACCGGACTTACGTAGGAATGTCGCCCTGTTACGAGAAGTAGCGAAGATCCAGAAGAACTCGAGCTTCCTGATTCATACTAAGTTTATGAATCCCACTACTGTACGCCTAAATTTCAGGAACGCCCCGTGCAGCATTTCCTGAAGCCTGTCACCTCAAAATTTCGATCTGAAGCTAGATGGTCGCAGTGTGGAACTCCAAGATGGCAGGAAAATTGGGCTCCACAATACACCAGGCTCCTGTATAGAAGGGTTCCATCTCTCAAAACGGGACTGGTGTAGCATTAACCAACTCCGTACTGGCCACGGTCGCTGCGCTCACTATAAACACCGTTGCGGATGGGTGGAAACCCCAACTTGCTCCTGAGGTGCCGAAGAACAAAAACAATTCTTCACATGATCGAGGGTTGCCCCATAACGCGCTATGCCGGTGGACCTCCAGAAGACCTGATTACCCTTAGCGACAAGGCCATCAAGTGGTTGACTGACCTAAAAATAATTTATAGTTGTACATAACATAATGTTTCTGTTTTTAATGCTATACGATTAAATTAAACTTCTCCTCATACTAAATGAATAGTCAATTTTATCTGCTTTCCAATGGTATATAATTCATTAAACATACTAGCACAGTACATTTATTTTTATAACGCAGATCAACACATCTTTTTTTCCGACATACCCTGGGCAATATGGGGTTTTGAGCTTGTGGGTGGCGGTCGCTTGACGGGTTAAACTACTAACCTGCTCTCATTGACGTTAACCTGCAAAAAGATTCATATTAATTTTGTACCAGTGTCTCACTAACCTGTGCCTATTGGCGATAACGTGGTTACAATATGTCTTTCACCTGACATCGAGGTCGTTCACCTGTCAACTCCATAATTTCAAACGCCTGTATCTTCCAAAATTATGAAATAAATATCTTCCCTCCGCATGAGCCGGGTACTTTAATAGAGTTTTAACGATCCTAATAAATAAAAAATGCAAAATCGCAATATTTTTGAAAACATGCAAAAGTGAATCCGCGGTGCCACTTTTTTGAGAATAAGCCTAAAATATTTAGGTAAGTACTAAAGTTTGAATGTCCGGGTCAAAAATGTATGAACTGCGATGGAATAAAGACAACACATTTTGTATTTTCAATAGTTTATTGAAGATAAATATGAACAAAATATTTAGAGGCAGTGGATCCAAGTGTAACTAAGGCAGGATGGTGTAAGAACCGCGACCCTACAGCGCGCGAACCGAGCGAGCGAAGCGATCGTGCCGAAGCAGCGGCCGGGGATGGTTTGGAAATATGAACTGTAGTCCAAACAGCATTAGTACCTACATCTAATTTTAGGAATTGTAAAGTTATGTACATGTTCGATAATTCGAGGTTTGACACAATAAACATTATGCACAATTATAATTAGGACATCAATATCATGCGTAACAATTTCGGCGGAAAATATGACATACAATAACAATTAGGAAATAATTAGGAAAAACGTTTGTAGGTGAAAAGTTATTATGCGTAAATAAATAAAAATCTCCATCCGATACACCTGACCCCTTGAAATAAAAATCTCAAATATTACCTTAGAAGTAAATATTACATTAGATTTGTTCAAATTCATATACCTATTTCAAGTAAATCTACAACATCTTCTGTCATCGATATTTCTTTTGTGCCTTTTATCATGATTTATTTCTATCATAAAAGCCATCAAAGCGAAAACCACATCTGTCCCTAGAATCCCAAAAAATTATTAGGAAAAACGTTTGTAGGTGAAAAGTTATTATGCGTAAATAAATAAAAATCTCCATCCGATACAGCTGACCCCTTGAAATAAAAATCTCAAACATTACCTTTTACCTTAGAAGTAAATATTACATTAGATTTGTTCAAATTCATATACCTATTTCAAATAACTCTACAACATCTTCTGTCATCGATATATCTTTTGTGCCTTTTATCATGTTTTATTTCTATCATAAAAGCCATCAAAGCGAAAACCACACCTGTCCCTAGAATCCCAAATGGGATAGTGAGATCCTTTAGTTTTAGAGGAGTTTTATCATAATGGAACAATTTGTTATCACCTGCTCCTAGTTTGCGCGGAAGCCTATGAAAGTTCTTAGCGCCGTGGACAAAACCATGCTCGGGCAAACGCAGTGCGATCACGTTGAACGACTCGAGCAACGGAAATCCACGTTTGAAAAATAAACCATAAAGATTGTTGTAAACACTCTCCTTCATAAGATGTATCTGTTCTTTATCCTTGCTATTCTTCCTTATCCGCCAAAGATACTGGAATAACATTATCACAGTGTATTTCTTATGACTCTTTGCTACTTCGTTCAAAGCCGAGTCACCCGTCTCACAATTACTCTTTTCTATATTTTCTTCGTTTATGATGGGCACTTGACCGGAATTTTTCAAAAAATTTACCATATTCGGTGGAATACATGGAATTAAATTGTACTCGTACAGAGAAAAGTATTGATTTAACTGTGGCTTGTACCAACGATAAGTGGTACAGCTTGTCAGCCTTGATTGGTAGACACAGGCAATCAAAAAAGTAAACCACAGCCAATGTATTATCAAAAAGTTTTTGAAAAGTTTTTCCCTTGGGGCTAATGAAACATTCTGAGTTGCACTTCCAAAAAGTTTGAGTAGCTCGGACATTGTGTTACGAGTATTTCGGATGATGCTGATATTTCCATAATTTGAAAGCAATACTGCACATAAAACTAATATGAACAAGAACAGTAGCAAAACGTTACCATGGAACACCATAAAAAATATCTTCCATCTTTCTATCAAATCCGCGGTATGGACTGCAGGAACAAAGACATCCTCATACGCCAAATGAACGCACAGGAAATCAAAAAAATATTTTCGTCTATTATTTACACTTAGGCCACCAAATAGAAAGTCGACCTTATTCTCATACAGTTGCTCCATCATTCCACTTACTGTAAAGTTATCGGAAATATCGCCAGCGTCTTCAGTTTCAGCCAAACACGTGTAATTCAGGGATATATTCTTTGTTTCTAATAGCAGTTCAACGAGGAATCGCTCGATGCCGCGAGCTAGTTTATCTTCAGGGTCAGGATTACACAACACTAAAGGAGGATTATTGCGAGTTCCGACATTTAATGTACAGTTGTCTAAAACGGGTCTATCATATTCGCGCAGTTTGTCCAATACGTCAAATTCTCTGGCATTTTGACAATCACACAGTTTGATAGTATGGTTGTAATCTCGACCACAACGACCTTCTGCATACGGCAAATACGTATAAATTGATGCATCTTCGTTTATGTCATTCACTATTACAAGCACGTGCATTGAATGGTATTCCCATAAAATTTTGAACACAGCTGCAAGGTCGTCCATAACCATGTTTTTCAGTACGACGATGAATAGAGCTTCAGGGTGGCGATACCAATCTCTATCTAGGTCATCAATGAGGTCCTCAAATTTAGTAAAATTTTGGGCTAATATCAAATACATTGTGGGTCGTACTTGTACTGCAACGTCTATATCCTTTACAGCTACTTTGACATTATTAAGAGAATGGATCTGATGAAGCAAGTCGTTCGACAGGTTTTCATTGTTAATGGCTGCTATTATGGACCCAGATTGCGTTTTGGAAGCTAGTATGTCTACTATGCACTTCTCCATCATATTATCTGGCGCTTCTTCAATATTAAACATTTCAGTACTTAACACAATACATACTTGTCCTATAATACCAAGCAAAACTACTGCACAAAGTCTGGCCAATGGTCTAGCCATGCTTGAGTCTTGTGTATTCTACAAATGACAGGCTAAGTAATTAAACTAATGAAGTAACATTTGTACTGATTACTCTAGATTTTCAGTTGGATATGCATTTATATGAGGATGTTATCAGCCGTGAATGCTTACAAGCGATGTTAGTTTAAAACCATACGTTATCTACTTCACTTTGGTTGATTAAATGTTAGTCAATTCAATTCAAACTGTTGGTGGTCGTAACATTTGTAAAAATCTGATCGTATGGCGAAGTCTGACAGTTTCCTTTGGGATGACAGGTGGCATATAAAGGGTGGTGGATGCAAAGTATTAATTGCTTAGTTCGCTTCGTCAACCAACTAACTAGGTCTTTCTGATTATGATCCGATACTTGCGAGTTTCTGCGACATAATATATTCACGTCAATCATGAAACCCCTTTTGTGTAGTCTTTGTCGCCTGTTTCGCCTATATTTTCAAATGCCGCGTGATGAACTTATAAGTTCGTTGTATGAACTTAGGCCCTGCACAAGTTTTCTGTAATTCTGGCTCTTTCAAACACAGAGTTTTGGGAACCATTATCTGGTGTGTTCCAGGGATAGACACTAGGACTATTATTGATGAATGGATATTATTTTAATATAAAACGTGGTTTAGACTTAACGACTAAATCCGGTAGCCCACGGAGCAATAGCAGAATTGAACGATACACACAAGCCACGTGATTAACATTCGTGATGATCGCTTCCAAGATAAATAAAACAAATTTATCACTCGAAAAGTCAACACTCGCGTCAAGCAAGTGAAAACTAATGATAGGCAGAGTTGTATTGATTCCTGTAATTTTGATTGAACTTGACATTGACATGCGACTTTTTAACTCGCGTAACGCAATCGGTAGGACTTTTCCTAATTAACGAACACAAGAGATGTAATTTCTACCTATATTTTTTTCATAATTTCACTTTATCCATAATAGAGAAAATGGATACATATTTTTGTAGTTGACTGTACGTATACGCTATAAGCAAATATTCCGAGTATATTATATTATATTCTGCACACTATGTCGGAATTACTTTTTGAATTGTTGAACTACACATTTAGAGATAAAGGAGGGTTGCACCAAACCGTCTGCAAGCGGTGTTCGTTAAAAATCTGAATGTATGGAAAGTTTGACAGTTTTTTATGGAATGACAGCTGCCGGCGCCTTGATCGGCCTGTAATAGTAAGTTGGTGCAAGTGCAACTAAAGAGAATATTGAATATATATAGTATAGAGCGGAAAAGTAGCGTTCCGTGGGCTCGAATGGGTTGACTTAGTAGCAATTTTCCTTTTGTGGGTATGCGTATGATTAGATTAGATAAGATAATTTATTGCATGATACAAAATTACATTACACCATACATGTCAAAAAATTAGACTTTTTGTCACGATCGTCAAAAACAAAGAAAAATAAATATGTAATATTAAGACAATGTCAACAAATGTAAGAACACAATAGAAATATTAAATAAAAATATCCACCCAAATATAAGTTTTAAAAAGAAAACCCTCGTACAAAAAAGACCGGGTTGCACTCCGAGTGCCGGCAGAAGTGAAAACTTGACCTTAAAGACAGAAAAAACCTTCCCCCTCCCCCCGCCCCACGCCTCGTCACCTTAGGAATCTTACGGTCACGTGACCTATCGAAATCTGTGGCGAGTTTAACAATTTTTCCCCATCCAAAAAAGTGCACAGCGTCGCTAAAGAAGTTTACACTTCGAAAATCCAACTTCGGAATGCAGATCATCAGGGCTGTTATTCGCTAAGCGTTAATGCGGCTCACCCCGCTGTTCACCCGTCACGAAACTAGACCTCTACCTACGCTTGGTTACTACGCATCGCGGTGTCAAGATATATTTGTGGGTGAGCGTTGAGGTGAGCTTAAAACAAGTTACAGAATAGGGGGGCTGGTCTTACGTCCCCCTAGAACCAATTACGGCTTTTTAATTAACCTAAATCACCAGATTACCAATATCCAAAGCCTCGGTGACCAATACAGGTTTTATACGGCGACCGCTTTAGTCTAAGTAGTTGGTAGTGACCCTGCCTACGAAACAAGAGGTCCTGGGTTCGAATCCCGGTATGGGCATTTATTTGTGTGACGAGCACGAATATTTGTTCCTGAGTCATGGATGTTTTCTATGTATTTAAGTATTTGTTTATCTATATAAGTATGTTTATCGTCGTCTAGTGCCCATAGTACAAGCTTTGCTTAGTTTGGGACTAGGTCGATTTGTGTAAGATTGTCCCCTAATATTTATTTATTATTTATACCAAGGGCCTGCTGCCACATGTCAAATAAAAACTGAAAGGAGTAACTACAATTTTTTTACCCTGGCCCGCGTATATTACCGTAAGTAGACAAGTACCTTGGCTTGATAAGGTGTTAAATACCCGATAGTGTTACCCAATGGTCTTAATATTAAGAACAATTAGAATTCCATTAAATATCTAAAATTGCGTGAGGAGTAAGAAAGATTACAACTATCGAACTACATTATTGGTCACCACTAATCTAAGTAATAGCATACGAGAAGGCCATGAAAAGTGAACGAAGCACAAGCAAGTACATCCAGGGGGCACCTACCTGCTGTGGTGCAGGGTGCGCGTTGCACACGGGCGCAGCGGTCCTAGGGGGCGCCACTTTACAGAAGATCGTTACACTACTGTACATACTTTGACATTTTGAGCTCTTTGCGATGTAAAGACACCAGAACTCGTAATGATACGTCACTTCGATTATGAGGAACCTGTATTTGACACTTACAATATAGTATATTGTCAGTTGTCACCGCAGTGAATCCGTATACCTATGTCACATAAGTGTGTGACATAGGTGGGCGCCGGTGGGTAAACCGGGAAAACTCCCGAAAGTACCCACAATCTACCCGGTATTTAGCGTATCTAGCGTAGCGTAGCGGTTCTACCCAAATAGGCGATAGAGAGATATGTTAGCCAATATACTACTAGCATAAAGCTTCTTAAAACATAGCCTAATTTATTTAAAATATATATTATTGATAAATATATCACGAAAAATAAATACCCACTAATTTGGGTAGACAAAGTAAATTCCGGGAAAATTGGGTAAATTTCCGGAAAATACCCGAAATTAACCCGAAGTATTTACCCGGCGCCCATCTCTACACTGACATCGAAGACACATGACATTTGGAGGTATAATACGAGTAGGTATCTGTAATTTTGCATTGAGGGGATTTACTATTAACACCTGAAGAGTTCTAAAAAGGTGCATCTGGCTCCATCGACAGACTACCGTCACCAAGAGCGTAATATAGATATACCTTAACTACGACTGTACGTAGGAGTATTAATATACGTACATAAATAAGGACATACAGATATGTACAGGACTCTATTGTCAATGTAATAACGGCGTATACAGATATCTATGTACGTGTAATACGTGTATTAATACTCCTGACTGTACATGTAGATATCTATCATTAATACAAATCACCAAAGTTAGAGACATTTCTATCTGAATTTTTGATCGAATAGTTTCAGATAATTTACCTGACTATACGGGACATTCTCTTGACTGTCCTCTTGACTTGAACGAATCCTCAAATCAATAAAGGATTGGCAGTCTTGTGATTCATCTGGTGTCGCAAGCGTCCAAAGACTGTAATTGCTAGTTTGCCACCGTCGTAGCATTAACAAAATATTTTGGTTTTGCATTGTCATGGGAATAAAATATACAAAATCGAGAACTTTCGTAAGATTTTGACTTTAACGCCGTTATATTCAAGTGAATATAGGTACCTATACCTCCAAATAACATTAGATTATTAACAGACAATTTCGTGTACGTTCATCTAGGATATCAAAGAGAAATGGTTTTAGTTATTTTAAACGGTCATTAATAATTTTCAAACATAACGCTACAATTTTTTTTACGTTTCGAAATGGTTTCCTTGAAATTGTACGTCTAGTAACGCACGATAATTCTGTTGGTGGAACCAAACGATAATAGTTAGTTTTCTCGTTTTTTTTTTATTGCGATTAAATTTAAGCATGGGTGTATCATGGTCGGCCTTATCACACGATAGTAGACCGACTATGATACGGGGTCAGGCCTCGTGCCAAAAAAACCGTTTTATGGAGATTTACTTAAGGAATGCGCTCTAAGTACGTACGTATAAAATTGAACGAAACGTCTACATGCATTGTTTTGCGTGATACCTATAGTTTCTTGATTATATAGAGGTATGTATGTATGTATGTAAGCAGGTAAGCACTTTATTGTACACAACTACACAATAACAGGTTAAAGAATATACATGTCACACAATAGATCAAAGTACAAAGGCGAACTTATCCCTATAAGGGATCTCTTCCAGCTAACCTTGGGGGGATTATCTAATGCCTTTACAGGTTGCCTGGAATAGTAGTAGGTAGATTTGAAGTTAACGATGTGAATATCTCAAAATCTATCATAAAAGCCTTTTTAATTAACCTAGCTTTCGTCATTATCAGGCAATGTCTAAAAAGCTAACCCAATAAGTCAACAAGAATATCACATTAACTTCTCAACATCACCAATTACTGCCTAACTAATAGATTGTCTAACACCTTGTTAGCAGACATCTCAATATGAAATCATCCGCGTGACTACTCAACGCTTACACAATTTAAAAACTATTTTTTCGTAACTCATTCAAAACCAAACTCTATTTTAAGTGCGCAAGGATGCTTTCCGTTCAAAACAATGGATTATATACGATATGCACTAAATTATCTGATTTGCCCTCCTCTTGGAGGCCGTTCTCCCCTCCCGGGGAAAGGCACTTTCACTCGGCGGAATTTGACTGCTCGTGACGTCACCGTTTGCGCAACCTGATGCAACGAGGGCCAGATTTTATGCATTTTGCAGTTTTTAGAGCAGTTTCATAACTCCTCTTCGTATTTTCAGCGGTAATATTCGACTAAGCTAATTTCCGTGAAGTTAACGTGTACAATTCCAGGAAACCAAAATATCAAGATTACGTTTAAGGATTTGTAATTCTCTTTGGATGTTGTTGATTTGACCTAGTAACATTACTATAGTTCATAACCAAAATATTGCTAAATTACACTTCTTAATACCCGGATTCATTAGGTCATGAGACTGGACTTGATCATGCAGTGGGGAGGGTACTATCGACAACACAGCTAACTGACCATCGGTGCACCTTAAATGCATTGCAATAAGGTTCTATATAAACACAGGATGGTCAGTTAACAGTGTTGTCGTTTGTACCTACGTACGTGTATGTACACCTACGGAAAAGGAAACTGAAACACGTATGTACCTTTTTATCCCTTATTGAAATTAAAATTAAGAATATTAATCGTAATTGTAATATTAGCTAGGTATCCTCCCAGCACGATATACTTTAGTTGACATAATTTTGTAGGGGCAAATGCATTGTCGGCAATTAATGATGGTACTAGGTACTATTTGTAGTATAATATTCGTCGTTACTTCACGTAATACTTTAATACCTACGTAAAAATATATTTTTATTTAAATTTGATAAGTATATAATCGCGCGATAAATCGTTATCTTAGTCACTTTATATCTATATTACTTATGGGATTATCAGGATGAACAAAATAAAATAAAGATACGAAATAAATAATCATTTAAATTTATTATTACATGATATATTATCTACATTAGTTTGGTCCAATTAAGTTAAATAACTATTTAGTTATAGTTTTATATCGACACTAACTGCGTCTTTTGTTTATAACTAAAATCTCTGCAATGCACTATTTTACCCAACACCGTATTATAAATTCGCATTTTCTCAACATTTTCGGCGGGTGATGAAATATATCACAATTTCCAAATTTTGTCCCCAATAAATCCTTATCTATTTGGCACAAAATTTTAATTTCAATCGGTACCCAAAATTCTCCAATTTACCGCCTGTACACTTAAAACTATGACATTACTTGTCATGATTGTCACGAATCGATACACAATAATTACGTTGTCTGCGATTAAACAACCTACATTAAATTAAAATGTGAAAGTACTCTTTACATAAATTAACAATGTAGGTATAGAAAATACATAATCTTACACATACAACTTAAATATTTACACGACGATTAACTAAAAGTTCATAGAACGTACACGAGCTATATCATAGATATATGGGATAAACATTACCAGCTTTCGACGAGCGCGGCCGTGTCACGGCGGACACAGGCCATCGTGCTCATTTAGTCGCTGGTAAAAAAACTTAGCTTAACTCACACAGCTATTTCCCGTCCGATAGAATTCCGAAGAAAATTACCTTTCTCGAATTATATGGAGGGAATAAAACATCGCCTAGTAACTCGGTCTCGGGATGACGCACCGCCGAGAACGAGCGTTCGGGCAAAGACTGCGCGGGGCTTGCCGGGGCAAGACCGTGAGTCTCCGTGACGACCGCATTACCACGGCTCTAGCTCACCTTATTTACAATAAATATTTACAAATAACTAAAACTAAAATGTCGAAAGAGTCGTTTTACAAACAGTAGGGATGGCAGAACTGGTAGACGAGCCTCTGGCTTCGCTCAGTCTTCTTCATGATTCCCTTCTTGTAGTACTGGCGGATGCTTCTGGAGAGCTTGTCGTAGTTCATCGCCGGCCGGTTTTTCCTCTTACCCCACAGCCTGGCCACTCGCACGGAGTCCTCGATCTTGAACACTCCGCTACCTGCAGACAACAGCACATGAATTAAACATCAACTCGTGTTAATCAGGCTAATTGAAATTCTGCTTCGTTTTGGGGGAGTGATAGAAGTCGCATTTTCATGTCTTCTTTTTTGTTCCTACCGTTTTTAAGTGTGCATAGCAAATTTGGCAGAATGTCCATTGCCATATTGTCTTCCTCAAAAACCAGTTACCATTTTAACAAAATCGATCGTGACGCGAAGCCGATAAAGTCGTCATAAATGTTCTACAAAGAGCATATTTAACAAAACAATGTGTGTGTCTCATACCTAAGTCACGACCAAGACTCAACCTTTGCTTTAAGACATTTTATCAAGTACCAGATGGCAAGTAAGCGGCCGGATCACCTTGAAAGCCGAGAATGTCGTTGCTCTAATGAATTAAGCTCTGGCAATCGTAAATGTAACAAGAATACTAAAGTGCAGCAGCAATAATAGGTACTTCATATCGCATATTTACTTCGGATATTAGTTTGTGATAAATGGTATTTACCCACGTAATTACCGATTTCCGTGAGCCAATGATAATATATTACTTATTGTATTTATTTTACTTATTAGTGCTTTAGATGACCAATGTTGGTGCCGCAGTCAAACAAAGGAACAAGTTCGTTGTTTTGTTTAATGTTTGCTAGCAGACTTCCAACAGAATAAATTATATCTAAAATAAAGCCATAGGCAAGTAGTAATGTTGGTGGAGTTTGGATTTTCATACTGGTTTACCGGAGAACATCCAGACTTGAGATTATTCTGATATTAGATAAGTATATTCTATTAGAGAAACTATATTATATGTTACGAGAGAGACACGATATTCCTCGTGGCTCCACCTCACGGTGGGCTGGATGGCTCGAAAAGAGGACATTCGCACTTTTTTCAGAAAATCACTTATTGAAAAACGCTATCCGATAGAGAATTATATAAGGAACAATAAATGTGGTATATATTTTTTCTAAATAAGGCATATTGACAGCAGAAAAAAATAAAGTCTGTTTTTTTTGTATGGGACCCAAAAATAGGTATCTTGTTTCTCAGAAACTATTAGAGGTCCCGTCTTCTACCTTTCAAGACTTTGTTTTTCTACTTTTATAGAGTAGGAAACGATAAGCAGATTTTTTATACAGGTGCTGGTTTTTTTTTAGTCCAGTAAAAAGTCCACACATTTTCGATTTTTTCGTTTATGCCTTTTTTGCGATTCCACATTATTGTTCGATAGTTTTATTCTATAATAATAATAAAAAGTTACACATGCGACGTTTTATTGTCATTTTTTTTTGGGAAAGAGTTGATTTTGGTTCAAATTTGTTGTTAGTTATTTACAAGTACAACTCGATCATTTTATGGAAGATGAAGTAATAAGTAAATCCCAAAGAAGACAAACGAAAAAATCGAAAAGTGTGGACTTTTTACTGGACTAAAAAAAACCAGCACCTGTATAAAAAATCTGCTTATCGTTTCCTACTCTATAAAAGTAGAAATACAAAGTCTTGAGAGGTAGAAGACGGGACCTCTAATAGTTTGTGAGAAACAAGATACCTATTTTCGGGTCCCATACAAAAAAACAGACTTTTTTTTTTCTACTGTCAAGACGCCTTATTTCGAAAAAATGTATACCACATTTATTGTTCCGTATATAATTATCTATCGGATAGCATTTTTCAATAAATGATTTTCTGAAAAAAGTGCGAATGTCCTCTTTTCGAGCCATCCAGCCCACTGTGCACCTGCGGTTTACTAAGAATACAAGCAAAACCGCGAGATATAACCCATCTCGAAGGTCCAAAAGATTTGTTGAAATAAATTGAGTAGTTCCGGAGATTATCCCTTAAATACAAAGCTACGAACTCGTAAACTTTATCTCTTTATAATTTTAGTATACCTAGATAAGTAGCTCGGGCAATGAATAATGAATAACACGACGTGCAGCTTGGCAACGCATACAAATCAGAACAGCGATGCTGATTACATTAATTAATTTGTTTGTAGAAAAAGTGGAATTAACAAACTTCTGATTATATTATTACGACCTCAGTGGTTGTTAGCTTCGTTTAGGCAAATATATACTTGAAGTCGTCGAAGAATTTCACAATAATTTTCGTTCTTATTAGTCATAGTGATAAGTAGCGATAAAACAGCTCCGCGTGCAAGATTAAGATACGTACTTATATTTACGAAGCGCCGAATAAGTATTGTCGTGGTCATTATCGCGATTATTAGAATCTAGACACGCGGCAGCGTGTCAAGCCAAGTTCAAGCAAAGGAACTGGCTAGCCAGCGCCGAGTGTAATATTACACGAACCACTTGGTGCCACTTTTGACCCTTATATGTATAACTCAAAACCTCTTTAACGTAAACACATAAAACTAAATGTGTTTAATTATATCCATAAGGACAACTAGAAGCCAAAATTTCATGAAGCTAGCTAAACGGTTATAAAGATATGAAGGTCAAAAAGTCGTAAATTTTAGCACCGACTGACTGACTGACTCATATAGTACCTAAATCTAACCTACTTCCAGATGACCTAGAAAGATGAAATTTGAAATCCAGCTCGGTAATTGTGTGTAAGCGTAGGAAAAAATCTAAAAATAAAAAAGTAAAAAAATAGGGGGGGTCCCCCATATTTTTTTTTTAATTGTAGCGTTGGTACCGTTACAAGCAGATATTTGAAACTATCCCAATATATGTATCGCAAAAAGAATGGAGATCTACATGAGTGATCTAGTTGAATCTAACCTACTTTAAGATATGCAATAAGATATTGCTAATAAAGCAAAGAAATAGAGTTTAATACTTGTTCATAATGTAATTTTGTTCCTATAAATACATATTTGGATTTTGCATAGAACTTGGCACTCATTTAGACATTTAGATCTCCATTCTTTTTGCGGCGAAACCCACAGCCAAGCATAATTTTTGTATTGAACTTGGCTCTCCTTTTTTACATTTATATGTTTTTGGCGGGATAATCATTACTTGATCAACTTAATAAGTATGTACTTACAAGAGAGAGATTTGTCAAAAACCCAACTGTTCTGCATTTTTCATATATTATAACTGTGCCATCCCACAATTGGGTATAAGGAATCTACCGACACCTCAAATAGCAATCAAGCCGTGCTAAGACTATAAAGTTTTAGATATTTATTAAGCGAAAGTTGTTGTTAAACCAACTTTAAATCGCTATACTTAAATCCTAAACGGTTACGGTTATTTAAACTAAAAAAATATTAAAGAAACCAACTAATGATTTTGAAAATACCTATTATACGATACCCCACATGACATAGATCGTCGACTTAATTATTTTCTTTTTTATAACATATTGAATTTTGATTAAGTACTGTCTTGTCTTCAGTGAATTGAGAAAAAAAGAAGATTAATAGTAATTGACGAATGATTCATTAAAATCGACGCACGCGTTTGATCTGTAGAGTGCCACAAAGGAACAAACATACATACGAACAAACGTACATACTTAGACTGGTAAACACATTACCCTCCTTTGCGTCGCGCAGTCGGGTAACAAGTCATCGGCATTCAAGATCTGCTTTTCTTTATGGAATTAGATTTTAACAAATATGCAATCGTGTTGTGACTCTAGTCTCACCTGACATTTACATTTATAATACCTACTAGCTTCCGCCCGCAACTTCGTCTGCGTGAACTCGGGATAAAAACTATCCTATATTTTAATCCAGGCTATAAACTATCTTCGTGTAAAATTTCATTCAAACCGGTTCAGCCGTTTAAGCGTGATTGAGTAACAAACATCCAAACATCTAAACTTTCGCATTTATAATATTAGTAGGATCAGGACGGAGATAGGAATATCATTCAAACAGAGGATTCCCGGGAATTTGGCTAGGTAAATAAAGTATACGGTAATGTTTACGTATATTGACACTACTGCCTGTTGTTCACTACTGAACAGAACTTGGCATGTATTCCAAACTTCCCATTCATGGCCAATGACTCGCATATGAGCCATGCCTCTACGTGCGATTTCCGCTACAGAACGGGAAAACGCTTCTACGTGCTACGGCGTAGCACACGTAGCGTCGCGTGGCCTCGAATTGCCACACATAATGTCAAGCACTGGGATGCTTACCTCGTATTTAAAGACGGCTATAATCAAAATCGGATTAAGATGACGATTAGGTACTATGACTTTTGGGAGAGGCTTTATGTCCAGTGGACGTCTTTCAGCTGATATGAGAATGATGAAAGAGTACTTACTTCGATCGAGCCACCGTATCGCAGAGCCGTGGACATGGGGTGAGGCGAGGAGCTCCTTCAGGAACTGCCAGAGGTGTATGTGCGTGCTGCCCGTCTTGGTCTTCGCGCTCGGAGCGGTGGCGGCGTTCGCTGACTCCGAATCCTCGTCTATGAACAAAATATTGTTTTATTTAACTTGTAGTAAAACAATTGCTAAAAATAGCACAAAAAAATTAAACTCAATAGTGATTGCCCGTGGCCGTGTACTCGTAGACGATAACATACGAAAAACCGTTAGTAGGGAAAAGCGACTATGACCAGAGCGCCCGCCTCGGGTTCCTCGCACTCAAAGTGTTAAATGTGCTCTGCCTACATATTCTGGGAATACGGGCGTGAATGTATGTAATTTTCAATAATTTGAAGTCTGTTGGAATGTCTATAAAAACGCCCTAATAAATTTGATTGTAAAATTGGAAATATATGAACCGACCGATGAATTTTACCGATCTCAACGAAAATGACACGCAGTACCAAACTTAATAAAAAAAGTTATATAAATGTAACAGGTTGAGAACAGCCCCAAAACATCGAGGAATATAAAAAAAAAATTGGAATTCGGAATCTGCTCGTTTTTATCAAAACCACCATTACCATTTCGACTATAAATGTGAAAAAGCAGATGACAAATAGGTACACAAGAACACGCATACAACAATTATTAAGTAGACTGCAATTATGAAATACCCGCTGAAATACTTCTAAACATGCGTAATATTACACCGCTACGTTACTATTGTCTTTTAGCAAGCGGACAATGAATCAATACTTGGAGAGTCATGCATTTCTGCCCTTCCGGTATCTATCACCGCATTGATTTTCGAATAATTCTCATATGAGTCATAATTACCTTTCAACCAAAGCTTAATCTAAATTCTAAAATAATATAAACGTTGGCTTCTTCCACTGTTAATAAACTGAGATACCTCTAGATATTAAGTTTCTCAAAACTGGTTTAAAGAGAATAATTATGTTGCTTCAAGTTTGAGTAGCGTCTGCTAGCCCAACCTATTTCTTTTTTCATCATAATTCTTTAATTTTTATAAGATTTGCTAATACTCATAATCGCCAACTAGTAGCTAAGATAACCTACTGGTAGCGTACGTGCTCCGAATGCATACTAAACAGGCATTAAACATCAGCATAAGTATTATATTCGACAATTTAGGACCATTAAGGTTATAATAGGCCCGGCCCGGTAGCGTAGCCGTGGTGATGGACGTCGCAGGTTCGAGGAATAGGTAGTAAGAACTAATGGCTTCCCAGACTCGGTGGGGCCGTCTCGAGAGCCGCATCTGATCGTTCGTAATTTTATTATGAAGAAACTGGTCGTAATAGATACAGCTTTTTGTCGTCCCAAGACGATATATAAGATGATCCATAAATAATCGGTTTAGTAAAACTCCTGTGACAGAATTCCTTAAACATTTCAGTCAAATCATTATCTGACCTTCGATGTCAGAATCGTAAATAGACACTAAAATTTATTGGAAAGCACTTAACGACATCAGTCAATGTAAATTTAAATTAAATATTTATTAAACTGAGAACCCCGTGAAGGACGTTAAACTAGGACTAGGAACTAGGACTGACTAATTGATGGAAAGATTAATTCGCAAACATACGTGTTCTTCCTGATGAACAAAAATCTTTGTAATTCATATTTTAAACCACTTACAAGAACAAAATAAAATAAAACAGATTCTAAACGCAGTATTTTTGATTAAGTCTTAAAACATCGCAGCAATTTAAGACGTAGGCTTACCTTGCTGCAGTGTTTTTAACGTCAGCAAAACGTCAGTGCGACCTTGTAAGGCCAGTGCTAGGTACTTGGACAAAAGTGGGTCGACGGGAAACACAAAAAGCCGACTCGACGTATAAGGGTTACTCAGGATGACTGACCAGTGATAGCTGATTGATAGTTTAACTGTAGTGATTGAAGAAAACCGTTTGGAGATCATTATATTTTCACATGTAATGAAAATTCTATTAAGCGTATAAAGGTTTTTGGGACAAAAATCAATAGAGCCACAAGACTGGATTGTAATGTATGGCCGTGCAGTTTTTTGTAACCTACTGGCTGTCTGGGCGACTCCATCCGCGTATTACAAAGGACCCAGACCAAGTCCATTCTATACACTAGTGAAATATGTCAAACAGAGCTTAATTTGTCTGATACCTAAGTTACGTGAATAAAGCAGAATCAAGTCTATTACAATAACATTTGCATAAGCCAGAGGCAAGCGGATAGAATATGGAATGTTTAACGACTACCTATACAAATACTTGACCGTACCTAATATAGTAGTACTAAGAACGATTTTTGAACGAACTTCAGAATTTTGTATAAGCTGCAAAAGCCTACTAAGTAGTTGTCGACCTCGATAAAGGAGTCGTGTACCGCATCCTAAAAGGAGTCGTATTGGTTAACACATTTTAAACAGACCATTAAAACGAAGCCGATTCCAACTTTGTTATAAATACAATGGTTTCATGTAAGTAGAGTCATTTACTTAAAAACAAAAGAGTGTGTAAGAAAATATTGTATTGAGTTTTCCGCCATGTGTTGTCATTGATTGTTTTTCTCTTTATCGTCAAGTGTAACCGATTCTACTATTTCTGCAGTAGTATCGATGCCTCCCTCATGGACATACAACTGATCCGACCAGTTAATTGTGGGCAGCTATTTCCTGTGCCACTATCAGTGTTTTTACTAACGGTCTCCTGATAACGTCTAGCCCACTTCTTTACAATGTCATTCAATTCTAAATTGTGGCATGAAATGTGGATCAATATCCACATTTCATGTGATGCACCATAACGATGTTATTTAGGTAGTCAGTTTTCAAACATCCCTCATTATTTTTGTTAATATACTGCGTGGAACGGAACGATGGACTTTCCCGCAAGAGGGGGATTATTGAGCGCTAGTACGTCACATTTTCCAGATAAACAATTTTTTTTAACGCGATTTTTTTTTTACATTTGTATGGAGCTCGTCGCTCCAGTCGGCCAACGCTCCATACAAAGGTAAAAAAAAAATCGCGTCAAAAAAAATAGTTTATCTGGAAAATGTGACGTACTAGCGCTCAATAATCCCCCTCTTGCGGGAAAGTCCATCGTTCCGTTCCACGCTGTATATGTAATTCATATCGAACAGTTTAAACTGTAGTTACCCAAAATTACTTTAAAATTACTTTATTAGTTTCAAAAAAATACCAAATTGATCAGTGAGGGAAAACGACCATTCAATGATGGTCTGTTTTGTTACTTATATGCAAAACAATACAAGTTTGACGATGAAACAATACATCCAATGAACAAACGTTTTTACTGTCATTGTAATGCTACATAAAATCTAATAGACATTTCGTTCCTAACGACCATTTCCCCTGTGCTCCTTGATAAAAGAGGCACTCGATAATATCTATAAAGAAGAGAGTTGAAGCCTACGGTTTCCCGTAGGCTTTAACTCTCTGCTTTACGAAGTCATATATCATTGGGTCGTTTGTCTCCAGCCTCCATCGTATGTGGGCCGGCCATAACAGAAAGCACAGCTTAGATTAGCCTGGAGATCAATGCACTAAACGCTGACAACAGCAACCGCACTATGATATGGACAAAATACATTTGTTTCTGGAATTAGAAAAAGTAATGGGCGTCTTCATGGATTGAATGATCTTTTGTCTTTTACCATCAGCAGCTTTCTATCTTTAACTCATAGGTAACAATAATAACTTCCATGATACCATTGTTAGATAATTAGCAGCCTGGTAAATTAGTTGTAATGAAAGAGATGTTAATTTGATAAAAAAGAACTTGATCTTGCTATTGTTCTTTTTTTCACGACGGCAGAAAACTGACATACAATACGACTTGTCTGATGGTAAACAGACACCGGTGCGGCGTATGGACGCTTGCAACTCCATGGGATTCTCCAGCGCGTTGCCGACGGCAAAAAGGTCCCTCAGTCCCAAATGTTGCAATACAGCTCATCTTCGTGGGGTCTGTCGACCTTACTTTTTACAAGTAAGCAAGTTATGTTATTATGGCTGCGGTTGAGGTACTTCCCCAGTTGAGCTGCTTGAAATATGAGCAAGATATCCGTTGTGCCCTCCCTCTCTCAAAATTGTATCAAAAAGCGTCTCAAATTCACCATCGCACTCGCTGTTTCAATGGTCTATGGCGTTTCTAACGGTTGATCACAATGCACGCGAAGCGTCTGATGCATTGCCGTGCCACATCGCATTCGCTACCAGGTAGACCGTTGGCTACTTTTTCCACTTTTTATACAATTCACGACCTGTTTTACTGCAATCAGGTGTTGAGTAAACAGCAATTGGTAGTATTTTTTAAAGAATTTACAGATGCATTTAGAATTGTAAATACAAGATCGTAGTAGTGCAAACACATTCCCTTATATTCTGGGCAACTTCGGCGTTAAAAACGTTTCAGTTTTATCTTTATTCAGTTATGAAACGATTATGATGACAGTAACATGTGATAAGATAACCCTGCGATAAATATTTTGGGCTTGATATTAAACAGTGGGCGTAGCATGGTTGCCATTTTATCACTTATCGTTGTGGTAAAGACGCCCATCACACTCTGACAAGTATGCGAGTGCGAGAGTCACGGATGCCTTATCCACAACGATAAGTGATAAAATGGCAACCGTGCTACGCCCGCAGCGGGCGTAGCACGGTTGATGTAGATTCAGAAGGAGAAAGGCATTTAATAGTGCTCGAACACAGTCATTGTGTATGCATGACATGGGTGCGGGTGATCAATATGTATAGCAGGACAAAGACAGAACCAAAGCAATGCAAAGAAAATCTGTCCCTACTGTTAAGAAGATTCCTTGTACGACAGAATACTTTTCTGTGCAGCAATAAACTCTGCTTCTTCGCATTGACATAATGTCTATGTACAAATAGTGATAACTAGCCAAGGGTCGTTATTATATAGTAGTAAGTTTTTATTAGTGTTCAATTATAGGTGTCTAATCCTACTATAATATTATAAATGCGAAAGTTTAGATGTTTGTTACTCAATCACGCTTGAACGGCTGAACCGATTTGAATGAAATTTTGCACGATGATAGTTTATAGCCTGGATTAAAATATAGCATAGTTTTTATCCCGGGTCCACGCGGACGTAGTCGCGGGCGGAAGCTAGTCTTTCATAATTAGGTACACCTGTGCTTAAACGCCGCCTAGTAGTCAAATTTCTTGGGGGTCTTATATTTTATTTTAGATGTCTTGTCGAATGCAAAGGTGTCGTTATTAATGTGGCCGGTGTTGTCATAAAACTCATTTTTTTCAGGGCTTAACTACTAGCCTTATTCATAAACGTACCTATTTTAGCTAAACTGCCGTTAAAATTCTGTTGTTTCTATCTATCACTTTGACATTTGTGTTTGCGAAAAAAAGGGATTTTTTTTAGTTAACATATGAATAAATAAAAAAGCTCCCGAAACAACAAACCCAGTTAAGAACCATTTCGACAGACAAGACGTCCCGCAGGAAGGCACTATTTGCAATCTGAAAACTTCACTGTCCTGGGCTGTTATTCGCTAAGCGTTAATGCGGCTCACCCCGCCGGTCGCCCGTCACGAAACTAGACCTCTACCTACGCTTGGTTACTACGCATTGCGGTGTCAAGATATCTTTGTGGGTGAGCGTTGAGGTGAACTTAAAACTAATTACAGAATAGGGGGGCTGTATTCAGGGAAAATTTACCTTCGCTCATGTCGTCAGCTGACGGGACGGGCGCGGGCGCCGGCGAAGGCTGCGGTTCGGTCCACTGTGCCCTCCAGGCCTCGTGGCGAGCGGCCTTCCAGATCTCCAGCTGTGCGTATAGTGTGCTGCCCGCCTGTAACAAGAACAAGGATGGTTCATTCAAATCACATTAGCGACCTTGATATGTCTATGTCTATAAAATCTTACTGAGGCGGCCATGCATGAACGACCACATGGCGACGTTCCCAGTGATAGGTCGATTTTTTCTATTTCAAATAGTGCATTAAGTCATAGACAGTTCAAATGAAATCACACACAACCAGACATATTTATCCATGTCAGTAGCCGTCGAAAAACAAAGTCGCATTGCTCCTGCGTTTTCTCTTGACAGAACTCTTAGCTTGGGTAGTAAAACTATGCAAAGGCTGCATTCTCAACAGTTTATTTGAATGCGTAGGTATACGTGCGAGTGTTTACTAACTGCACTTGCAATAAAAGCTTCATTCATGAGTTGCAAGGGTCATTGATCTTTCGTACAGAACATAATCACTCTAACACTAGTGTCCATACGCTAAGCTAAGGCTTACTAAGAAAGGAAGGACCAAATGGTTATAGACTAAGGTATGACCTGACCGTTTGAAATTATCAAGCTACCTCTTTGTAGTTTTTGTATCAAAAATAAGCTACCTAGATATTAATAGGAATATTATAGATAGATAGAATACATACACACCATGATATATCAATTAGATATTATAGATACACACCATGATATATCAATATTTCCAGATTAAGAGTATTAGGTAATTATGTTGTGAATTGAATCATGGTATTGGTATATTTATTGGATAAATAGATTTTAAATGACACCTAATTTAGCCACATACCACGAAAGAGAGAACGGGTGTCCACATAATGATATACCTACTATACCTGGAACGTTTTATGCATATGTTATAGTTGCATACACCGTGTTTTAAACGCATAAAACATAAGTTACGACCTTGAAAGTGCATTTTAGGGCGTATAAAACATCGGCAAATAAGTGAGGTTAGTTGCCACGACTTTCTTCACCGGAGAAAGTTCGCGTTACGAGCTCGCTTGAGCGAGTACTTTAGCTACTTGACGATTAGTCGCCTCTTTAAAGCCACTTGCACGTCGATTGGCCAAGTTATGTAATCATTTGGGCAAGATCACTTGCCTACTCTGTTTAGTGACACCTGTTAGGCAGTGTCATGATTTTTTTAAGGTTTTTTCAACACAATTGCTCGTAACGTACGTCTTATTGTGTCGCTTTTAGGCTCAGAATCCTGGATATTAAACACGCGTGTTTTATTACATTACGACACTTGTGCGTTATAGTTATATCCCGATTAAGTCACGTTGGCACCTTGCAGCAAGATGTATGCATGCACACGGTGCATTCTTAAATTAACCGGGTTGTACAGAATTTACAGCTTTTTTTAATTCTCGGCAAATGGATTTCTTACTCGACTAAAAAAAATTAAACCCTTATTGTTAATATTTGACTATTTCTTTTTGGATATTATATAGAAACGTTTAATTTAGTAACTATTCACGTTTGATAACATTGTACATGAATTAATAAAGATAACATTTTAAAACGAAAATATTTATTTGATTTTGTATTGGCTGTTTAGAGATTTCATCTAATGAGCGCGCACTGCGCCAACTTCACGAAAAAATGTAGACTCGTGGTCACTAGAAAACTGATAAAAAGAATGGACGCCACTGGAAATTCTTGGCAATGTATACATGTGAGTAAAAACCTGTTGCCATAAATAAGTAAAGATTATAACTTGGCAGGCCTATACAATTTTCATCCTATGAAAAGTATGTTTTCCTCGTAAAATGTGTTGCAAACGTATTAAACGCGTGAGCTTTGATAATTACATCAGAGCAGAGGCGGAATTATCACGCGAGCCGCAGGTGAGACACAACAACATACTTACAGCGAACATACCTCACTTGTATCACAATGTACTATTATCTATTTAATAATGGTTTTTTGTGTTGATAACAGTGTTGGGCGTAATGAATTACATTTGTAATCGCATTACAAATTACACGTGTAATTGCATTACTCGTAATTGCAATTTTTTGCCAGTGGTGTCATTGTAAAACCTGTTTAAAATGATTGTTACGTCAAGACGTCAAACTAAGCATCTTTTACTTGAAGAACTTTTCTCTAAATTTAAAAATGGCCGAAGTATAGCGTTCCAAAGTTTTCTAACTTCAGCACTTGGTATTTTTTTTGCCAAAGTGGTGTCATTATAACACCTATTTTGAATTATTGTTGACAGAACACGTCAAAATAAGCATCTTTTAGAAAAACTTTTCTCTAAAGAAGTTATCTCCGCTCTTTTATAAAAAAAAACGAACCTATCCGTCACCCTTGAACCCAAATATCTCGGTAAATATTGATCTGAGAGAAAAAGTTTAAAGAATAAAACATGCTTATTTTTACGCATTATTTACGATAGGAAAAGAAAATTAAAAAGTACAAAAACCGGCCCCTTTCCTATACCTCAACCAAATCAGTTTTTTTGCAACTCAAATTTGCGCTATTTTAATTTATTTATTTTTAACTGACGACAATTTTTTTTTTATAATTAATGAACCGCTCACATAATTTTACGAGGATTGGTTGAAAAAAGGCGGCCTGTGGTCGAGAATAGCCGGAAATCTGGACAAACGGACTACGAAAGCATTTTTCCCCGAGCTGAAACGGAGACGCTTTGCTTGCTTCTTTGAAAAAAATGTTTTATTAAATCAAAGTAATTTGTAATTACATTACACATTACATTTTGTAATGTGTAATGCAATCATTGCATTACAAATTTCATTTTGTAATTTGTAATGTAATAATTGAAATACTTTTTCCCCACACTTGATATCATTGAATCTAATCACTTTTATATTACAAGCTCTATATCATTTTTATATGCACACCGTTATCTTTCTTTGTATTTATTGAATTTTAATCTTCTAAACTAAATATAGATAGTGAGAATATATTATTATCTTGTATGTATTTATTGAATTTTAATCTTCTAAACTAAATGTAGATAGTGAGTATTATTATCTTGCATTAAACTTAATTATGGCTTATGATTATGAAGTTCTCGTCGGAGCTATCAATGTGCTATCAAAATATTATATCGAAGTGATGACAGGCCACCAGTGAAATAAATTAATACAAAATTGTGGTATTTCAGTATATCAAGCCCGTATTAACAGGTTCGATAACCTAAAACCTGCCGACTAAACAAAACATGTACCATTTTTGCAAGTCTAATTGAACTCTGGATTATCGAGATTCCAACAATTGAAGCATTATTCTTTATTTAAACTTTATTGCGCAGACAAAAAGTACAAATGGCGGACTTAATGCCTTAAGGCGAATGCCAGAAGAGAATTCTACCAGTCAACCGCAGGGCTAAACAGAAAAGCCTGTAGGTGCAGGCAGTTGACCAAGAAAAACTCAAATGAAAAGGATAGGTAGATCTAACTAATGAAAATACATTTCCTAATATAATATAATATATTAATGCTTTTACGGGCATAAATGCAATAAAGTATAATATTTGCATACATACATAATATGACTTTGCGTACCCAGTGCAAAAAACGATGTCATTTTAAACTAACCAGAGATATCGTTGAGAAAACTGTTGATTATTAAGACATAATTTCACATATTCATCAACTCTTTTCCTTACTGTTGATATGCAATCAGCCTAGAAACCACATCGTAATTAGTTGCATAACGCCCGATTTCCTTAACGGATTTCCTTACCTAGTGATGTAATTAAACCGGGACAATTTCGCCGGCGCAATTACAACACATTACACTACGAAAACACTGGAACAAATATTGTTCACTAGTATATTTACACTGCAGTAATCGAGAGCATTGATGCGAGTCACAAAATATGAGAATGTATAGCAAGTTAATGTTTTTTTTTTACAAAACGTGTTGAAGTATTCCTTACTATAGCAAACCACCAATTATATGCAACGTGTCCGCGAAATGAACGTCAAATATAGATCACATGTCAAAACCCGGGCAGCAACGAGTGATGTAAGCTCGCAAAAAAATTATTAGGAAGCCATTTACATTAAGCCCATTCGGGTGATGATCTAAAGAGCACATTTTACGATGCTCTGCGCCACAAATTAAAACGATTTTTAATGTGAAAACCACTCGACTGGTGCATTGATAAACTATATTTAGTTACATCCCGTCACCACAATATATTGTTGGGTACAAGATAGAGAAACAAAAATAATGAATATTAAACCAAATCTGAAGGACCACCAACACGCAACTTGGAAATATGACAAATATTAAACCAAATCTGAAGGACAACCAACGCGCCACATTTTAAAATATTTAAGATGAATAAGCATAGCATTCAATAATATCATGTGCCCTGACGACCTGACCTGCAAGCTATTTCATGGAGATTATATATTTCGTCAACTTCTACTATATATCTTTATTTAAGGAGTAGGTGGGTCAATCAACTTTTTCACCCACATTTTTTCTATCTCTGTTACTTTTTACGAACTTCCAAATAAATTTATTACAAGACTGTGTCTATAAAACTAATTAAAATCGATAGCACCCTGGCCTGCTTTTGTAAACCGTCGTTTCAAACAATTAAATACCTACTTTCGAGCATGACAGTTTTGTATCTGCGTTACCGGACATAATTGTGTGGGTCTAAAAGTTACTAAAGGCAATTAAGTACTTAGTAGATTACAACTTACACTTACAAATTGGTATAAATCAAAGCAGCTTACATGAGAATGCACAAAAAAGAAAAAATCTAATATAAATAAATAATAAATGTTAAAAACCTTCAATTCATTAATAAATAAAACGCTCGTATTAAAAAACCCGTAAACTGTTAAATTAATATATGGAAATGTCTTAAGAAAACGATCTAGATCTATCTCTAAATGGAAAACGAAAACAAAAATGTTAATACGTCTTTAGTGGTAGACTATATTAACTTTGATTATATTAATATGTTATGAAAGACTTTGTACTCATGTCACGCCCTCCTTGCTGAGGTCAACTGATTAGCGACACCCAAATATTTTCACATTTACATTGTAAGTAACATCATTTTAATCCACGCAACTAAATTAATGCTAATGGTAATCCATACACATTAAGATATTCATGTAAACTACACTTGTACACACTTTATTTGAGTGTAATGTTCAGTCGCCTTCAAATATTTATGTGTATAATTTCTTATTTTACAAAGAATACGCTGGAAAAGTATTTGTTGCCATTTGAGTAGGCGTGAACAAGTGAAAACAACGAACTTCTATTGTTTTCAATTTATAATTACCGTACATCCTTGCCGCCGATGGAAAACAATTGACAAGTGCTAAGATCCGTTACCTGTGGTGCTCTCTGGTTGAATTCGTCTTCAGTGAGTGCCATCAGTGTGGCTCCCTCCATTGAGAAGTACTCTGTCGGTACCATCGGCAAGTTGAACGTTTGGAGAGTGAACACTACCCACGATTTCACGTTCTCTGTGCTCCAGAGCATTGGATCTGTTAAAAGGAAATCTTGTATTAGAAACTTATATCTGGATATAGGGAGTCTACGCGTCAGCAGGATATAAACGCCAGTCTTTAGTTGGGGGTCTGCATTAAATAGACATTACAACTGGTGGTCAAAAAAATAACGCCACATCACTAACGATCGGCAAACTTTTGCATTTAAAGATTAAACTGAGAACTCAATACTTGACATCATCTCCGATATTAGATTCGATTAATCGACTGTTATTTTTTTGTTGTAAATTTTTATCATAAGTCTAAAATAGCTTTGAGAACGCAGCCCAGTTAATTATCTAGTCGATCAGTAGCATTATACGGTTGACAGCTTACGTAATCGTTCAGTTCGCAGAAAATATTTATAGTAACAATCGCTATACATATAGACGCATGGCTGCTACGTGGAAACAGATTTTTTGCCTCAGAGTGACGTCATTGATGACCGGCTAACGCGTTGGTTGTGTAAGAGCGTAATTTTCATACCATAAATAGGTACTTTGCGAGGTTGAGTGATGTTGCATGAACTAGTGAAGATATTACTTCTATATAGGTGAAATAAGTAGAGTCATCTATGTCCAGGTCTTTGATCAATCCCAATTGTGTTACTCACCTGGTGAGATTCCCAGTACATTGCATGTGTTGTCGACATCTCTCTTTGACTGTTCGATAGCCAAGCAAAGGACTCTGTCTATATCTTGAGTGACTAGTACGTCTTCTGTGCCCGCCCCTCCACTGCTTTCTTCCATTTTTATACTTCCTAATTCTATAGGCATTGGCTTCAGATTAAACCTCTTCTGAAACGATGTGTCCTCGAGAACTGATCTTAAGAGTATATGGTCTTTAGGCTCTTCTACTTCGATTTTAGGTGTAATGTAAGTCTGTTGAATATTCTCTTGAGAGATCTGATTTTCTTTTAACAGTTCTTCAATGTCGATGTACTCGTCATGCTGTGGAACTGGTGAGGAGTAGCGGTTGGTGCTACCGTATGAGGCGCACGACCCTGAAGGTGAGAGAGGGTAGGGAGACGCCAATCCGGGAACCGATAGACTGTTGGGTTCTTCTTTGATGTATACGTGGGGGGAGTAAGAGAGAGAGCTATAAGGTGAAGGTGGCTGGAGTGCTACCGCGGGAATGGATCCCTCGTCTGAAGATGGGGAGGGTGTGGGGTATCCTTCGAAGTCATAAAGTCGCTCCAAGAAGCCGTTGTCTTCTGGATAGGGGGGAGGGGGTTTGGTGTGTGTGGAGGGGGGGTGGAGCATGGGTTCCGGGGGTGAGGCGGCGCCGAGGTAGCGCAGCAGGTGGTGCAGGTCGGCGGGGGAGGCGGGCACGGCGCGCTCTCCCTGCGTCGCCGACGGCGGGCTCAGGCCTGACCGCGGGACCGTCTGTGGCATCTGAGAACAAACAAATACTCCATTTATATAACCATTCTCTTCTCTACTCATCGCTCTTATCCCCGCTAATATTTTATTTCACTATAAGGTGCGGTTCAATATTGTTTTCACTTCTCTTGCTCAAAAAATGCGTCTTTATGCTGTGCGCAGGCGACATAAAGTCGCTTTTTATGCTGTAGTGCCTAAAGTAAAATCTTCGTCGAAGACCAAGGCAGTCGGTCCAACAGCCACACAAGCAACTTTAACTTCATAGAATAAACTCTTTATTTATTTATTTTTTATTATGTTTCGTTAGTATTCTAAGACCAAGGGAAGGATACTAACAGCCAAATTACACAATAAAACTTCATGAAAAAGATTTTCATTTCATTTCCTCGCAATCGAAGTGAAAAGTAGAGTGTACAATTCGTCCATAAAACCAATTTTACACTAGATTTTATAAACGTCTCGCGTAAAATGGTGCGTTTTATGCACTTGTTGTACTATTATTATTATCTACTATTATTAAATGGATTGATAGATATTAAAAGTTCGCTATAAAGCCCAATTTTAGATTTGATTCTTAATCGGCATGAACGGCGTGGCGTCCATAGGAAATACAATATTGTTTCGTTTACTCTGTAGGTATGACCCATTATCTCAGCTAACGCTTTGTATATTAATATAAACGATTAAACCCTCATAGTGAATACCCGAGCCTTCTACCGTCATTATATCGTCATACATGACATCACTGCATTGTGGAACGACGTCAAACTCTCCGATGTATGACCAGATGATGTAAAGAAAACACGGCGAACTAAAAATAGTCGTATATTCTAAGTAGATCGATAGTTTACTTGGTGCAAAATGTTAGTGGGCATTTATTACCGTTTTCACTTAAACCACGAACAAAGTAAGGTGTAATAAATAAATATTCAATAACATGTTACTGCTATATGGATTTAAACTTATGGATATTTGGCTTGGCAAAATCAATGAAACCTACTAGGAATAATAAAAAAATTATTTCACAAAATTATTAATTTTACTTTTCACGTCTCTTTAGTGCGAATTTAGACTTTGTATAAAATTAAAGACTTACTTTGAGTAATGACAAACAAAGACCCATTCTATGCGACAGTAACACCGTAACTAACTGGAACGACATGGTCTCCGTGAAGATTGTTGGCCGTCACACCGGTCGGTCCAGGAAAACCGATTCCTCGCATTTTCATTACTTTTTTATGCGATAATCACTATTGTATTCATATTTCTCACGATAACTACTTCGATTGTTTGATTCATGGGAGAATCAACTAGAAGTGCATGTTTTTAGAGAACAACTCAGAATGTGCTAAACGGCCCTTTTAACAATCACAATGATGAATTGGACTAGAAAATCTCACACAATGACCAATAAACAATAGTTGTTCAAAGAGATCGTCTTTATACTACAAACACTATTCAGTAATGCTGAGAGGTAGGTAAAATCATCTTTATTATTTTCAAAAACATAAGGTTTAGTTTGGATTGGATGTTTCGTTGTCCATCTGTGTGTATATAGGTATTGGAAAATAAGAACAAAAAACACCACTGTTAAAAATAAATTTGTCCACGCCTATAGGCATTTCATAATTATTTTTGATAATTTGGGAAATCACGGATGTATTTGATTTTAAGATTGTGTCTTGGATTATTAAAAACAAATGAATTATCACTTAACTATTAATAAATAGTATAATAACCTTATTATGGCGTTGAACTATTTGCTCCATTTGACGACGTTATATTAATTCTACACGCGTTTATAGACATCCGTTACTACTTTAATTCTAATATCTTAAATTATTCACTAACATTCCAAACAACCGGAATTGTGCTAAGTCAATCAATTGTACTCGTAATCAGCTTGTAATGTAATTACTAGTATGTATTCAATTGTATACCTACTTAATGCGTACTGGTAGGTTTTCTTATATTTTACGAATACAAGCCGAAATTATAGTCACGTTACTTGCTTTTAAACATTAACAACTTATTCTTAACGAAATGCCTGTTACATAATATAATAAAATATTACTACATAATAAAAAATACATAATTAAATAATACTACATAATAATTAAAAAACGCGGAAAATCTGTTTTAATCCTTGTTGCTTAAAAAAGTTATCTTATTGTCTCTATCTCATAAGCACGAATACTTGTATCACAGTGACAGATTCACTCACTAAACAAAGATCATGTAAAGCCTGTCACAGACTGGGGCGGTCTGGCCGCGGCGGTCAATAGTAAACTTGTCATTAGTTGTCAAATTTACTATCGACCGCCACTGCAGGCCACGCCAGTGTGTTACAGGCTTAACCAGTATGTAATAAAAATTTTATAGACAGTAAAGTCGAGCTCTCCAATATGTATGTACAGACAATCTTTCAATAATATCTACACACAGTCTTTATTTTTAATAACATAATGCATAGATATTATTGAAAGGTTTACTTTATAGATATTGGAGAACTTGAGTGTACATAGTAATACACGCATGTTCATAGCATATAAAATGGTGAGTGATAGGATTTTGTTCGTGGGTAAGGTGTAAAGAATATAAAGGTGTCTGTATGTTGTTGCCACTAGAGTGGCTGGCATTTGTCAAGCAGGACGTTAGTCCGGATTAAAAAAACAAATTATAGACAGACGAATAGTCCGTGCGTGAGCAGCGGCGCTACCACGAACTTCGAAAGTCGAAGTTCGGGTATTTCCATCTCTATAGCACTCCCTTACTCGAGTGACAGGGATGCATGTATTACGAACTTCGACTTTCGCAGTTCGTGGTAGCGCCGCAGATCGGTGAATTTATAGTTCGCCGGCAACGCGGAAACGGTTTTTTAATATTTTTTTGATAGGTAGGAATGCAATAGACGTTTTCCACCCGTAAAGCGAAGTCAGACAAAACGAGAAATTTCAATTCCTAATGTTCCATCGCTTACTAAACGTCCTAGTTTTACCAAAGTATGTAAAGTAAATATTTATTTGTGATACAAAGGTTACATAATAGGTGACAATAGAATAAAAAATACAGTAGGCTGTGAACTACCTAAAAGGTGTACAAATGTTGAGCCTTACAAGAACTAAAACCTACAATTAATTCTCATTTTTATGAGCATTAAATTTCATTAAACTTATATGTTTATTTCTTTCTAAATAGGAAAAGTTAGGGGCAAAAGAGGAGACAAACAGACAAGAAAAACTGCTTGAGACAATCGCATTGTTGTCAAGGTGACCAGACAAATAATAACAAGCAAATAGATGAAGCAAGAAAACCACCTCACTTCATACTTTCTGTGTAAGGTCTGCATTTATCTTACCTGCCATAGGGCCTGAAAGAATTCAAAACGTGCCTTTTGGTCTTAGCAATGCACCTTCTTCTTGGGCTAAACGCTCAGAACGACAGAGGATTGCTGCTCAGACGGCAGAGAGTTTTTAGATGAACAACAACAATATTACCAGGGGGTCGTAGTGCTACGCCGTAACCCAGCAGGTAGTTTAGTATTTAGGTATTCCAACGGGTCACCATTTAATTGAATTTCAATAAGTTAATTAAATATATGAGTAGGTTGCTCTGGTTGCTGGCAGCCTGCTCTAGACCGATAAATATCAGCGTGAGATTTTTTAAATAGGAAACAAATGAAACCGGCAGTACGGCCGCAGCTCTTATTAATGATGACGTCACGACATTGTATCGACTGACGCGCGCGCATGCCTTTTGATACCATTTTGACAAGGCCTTGGGATTTTCACACGATCGACACGAAGACAAATGTACCTTAACCAGCTTACCTGCCACTCTAATTTAAACTTTACCGAATTCGATTTAAAATTCAAATACACTTCCGTGTTTATTAAGAATTGTTATTACTCTTGCTTGAGCTTCTCCGTGACTACAAGCCATTATATTAAACTTAAAGCAGCACACAAAATCTTTGCATAAACCAACAATAAAGCACGCTTGTCTTGTTCCAAGATGTCACTGTCAGATAAACTAAATTGCCCATTACTTAAACGTGCAAGCTTTTTTTAATTCGGATCCAAACGGGAACTAAAAATGTCTTTATCGTTAAGTCTTACCTAACGGTTAATGTAAACTCACTTGGTAATGCCAACTTTCCTCCATAAGTCACTTTTAACTAAACAACACTCACACAGTCAGTCAGCGGACATTTGAGGTTAGATCGCCGGCCGGTACGCTGAAGCCCGAATACAAAACACGATCCGTTCGACGCCTCGGTCTAACTCAGTTCCATTGATACAACAAATTCGCACAGAAGGCCTGAAGAGTCACTGAACAGTAGTTAGTGTCCGATTAACCAAAACTGCTGTTTGTGACTGGTATCGTCCATGTTTCTGCGTGTGCGCGGCGGGTAGATCACATGGGCACTGAGTGCCGCCCGCGCAGTGCTCGAGCCTCAATGGCCGTCTACGTCACCGCGGGAAGTACGCCGCCCGCCAATAAAACCATACTAGAACACTCGGAACTAACGTCATATGCAACTAATTAGATTTTGATTGGACAGAGGTTTCCGTGGGTATTGCGTAAGTTACTCTACTATTCCGTTTAATTAAAAATTATTGTCACTGGTCAAATACAAAAAAAAACGAACTTTAAATCAATAGCCTCAGGAATCTGACATCGAGGTCTACAGGGCTATTCTTGGAGGATAAACATATTAACTGTGTTCGGCTTATTTAAAAAACGAACAAAGAAAATATCCAATATTATTATAGATAGGTACAGAAATTGCAAAAAAATATCTAACTAATGTAAGAAATTGCTAGAGAGCGTGTGTACTTCCAAAGTAGTATTCAGGAATAAATCATGCCTAATGAGAGCAATCCACTCCAAGTAGGGTTTATACTAAAATGGTATACAATGCCATCATTTTGGGTCTCTATTTCGTCCGGATAGCACCTTCACTCTGCAGTGAAGTTTTTTTCCATAGTATTGATGGGTCACCAAAACAATTAATAGTTGAGACCTGACCATATTGTGCACTTGTATGTATGTTCAGTAATTATGAATACATAATTAAATCATTCCGTCAATGGCTTGAATGGATGAATGAACACAACCGTAGCAATTTATGAATGAACCGGCACATCCCGGTTCCGTAGTAAACGTACCGCCGGCCCCTAAAGCCTCGGCGCTACCATGACGCAAGCGCAGCCTTCCGCACTTCATTCATACTCTAATAATAGCTTCACTTCGGCTCGGCAAAAAATACGATAGTGTGAACACCCCCCTAGGCGTAATGAAGGCCATCATTAGCCAAAGGGAGACCCTTTGGCTAATGATGGTCCTGCTGTGTGCTATTCCTTGTGACTGCGCTCATCATCAATATCATCATTGTCAGCCCATAACAGACACTGCCCAGCAGATAGGCCTCTATTCGAGTACGCTTCTCATGCCGGAAGATCTACGACGCGGTAGTCAGTTGGGAATCTTCAATTATTTATCCCTCTAACGGATATAGTTACGGGTCGTCACAAAACCGCATACGTTTCGTCACCAAACTGACCGGTTAGACGTGAGGACGGGACTCGCTTTAATTAACAATAACCTGATGCTTTCAATGAAACTCCCCAGTTATGCATAATTCATGCGAATCAAGGGATCAAATTATATTAAGGGTGAACTATCAGTTGATCATAAATGCCCTGATCCCATAGGTAAATATTGTTATTTTATTGAACAAGCTATTTTTAAAACTTATTATCTATAGGTATCATAACTCCAGTTATGCTTTGATATTACGCACACTGTTTACGTTCACACACCCACAATGCATGACGCGAATAATATATGTGGGAAAATAATTATATTTATATCCACAAGTATGGTATTACTCATGATCTATTAGAAACCGTATAACTATCGTCAGTGTTCATGTATTGCAAGGAAAATACCAAATAAGTCTCAGAAGCAATTACACGACGGTCTGACCTAAGTCATTCAATAAATAGTTTCCTAAGAAACTATTTATTGAATAAAACCTCAGACCGTCATATAATTGCTGAGACTTATTTGGTATTTTATTTTTAAGTGACTCAAGGCAAAACGACATTGTGTGTGGTAACAGAGCGTTCCAAATGAAATGGAGGATCGAAAGCTAGTGAACGTTTTCATCGAGAAAAACGGTGTATCACTTCACTTGGAAAGCCATAATGCCACAGAATAAATAATAGTAGTGACGTCCTATTAAACACCTCTTCTTCCTCTGTCTAACAAAACTGATGTTTTTTAGCTAGAAAAATCAAATTACGTCACACCCTGAACGCCAAGTCTTGTAAAGAATGACCGCTCAAACCCTGCATGTACTTAATACCCAAATGTTCTTATACTTTTATTACAGCTGTTTTCGTTGTTTGTATCTAAACTTTTTGAATTGACATAATACAAGCAGCTTTTGAACTGCAACAGTTTGTGAAGGATGCGGTTTCAATTTCATTGGGTCTCGTCTGCAATAGACATCAACGCGCTAGTACTACATTTTAGACATGAAATTATAGGTAGGTACTATTCTGTTTATGTATCCTACCCCTAAAATCTGAGTGAAAATTGAATAAGAAAGCAGATTAGAGAATGGAGACACTGAAGAAGAGACTTACGGAAAATTCAGCTGTAGGACTGTCTCATTACACGCCTAATGTTTTCATTTATGCCTACGTAACTATAAGTGAGCGTGGATAAATACCCCCCAGGGTAGACTGATGTCCTGGTAAAGGTCGTGGGAATCTGCTGTACGCGGGTGATGCAGTACCGATTATTGTGGCACTCTTTGGGGGAGGCCTATGTCCAGCAGTGGACGTCTTTCTGCTGATATGATGATGATGACGATGATCAACTATATGTCATATACCTATGTTACTTATATGTAACTAACTAGCAAGTTTATTTTCACCCACTCAGTGGTCAGGCCGGCCGAACGCCATAGATGTAGGCTATGTTTAGGAATAACCCATTATGTATGACCAATTCTAAAAATATGCATACAATTTTGAACTTTATTCTCCAAACATAAGTTCCAAAATGAATTCACATTTAAGTACAAACGATTGCACAGCAATTCTCATAATATGCAAATACGGTCTATTCTTGTCCCGGGCATTATGCAAGTGGGTTTGTCAGTGAGTCAACGTGTGAAGTGTCTTGTCTCATACAAAAACCCATTCGTACAATTGTATTTCAATATTAGAAGAACCTGTCACACTGTAATAGGTCATGATTCAATGTTTACTTTGACATGTTATATAACCCGTTCACAGAAGTCGCTGGCGGGAGTAAGCGGGCAAAAATATTTGACACGTCCTACTAGTTGTGGCAGTTTTTTTTTTTAAATAAGGCAACAAGGCCCATATTACAAATACCTTAAAGACTAACATACATATCAATATAAACTTATTAATGCTGGTGACTGTTTAGTTAGCATCGTAAGGCCCTTCACCGACTTGAACGGGTGCGAGGAGCGCATGCACGCTTATTGAAAAAAGTTATGCGTGGTCATACATAAAAAAATATATATACGCGTTGACTTGAGAACCTCCTCCGTTTTTTTCGTCGGTTAAAAATGGTACCGATGGGCAACGCCGATTGCCCGTACCATTTTTCAACCAGCTCAAGATTGCGAAGGACCGAAGTCCCGGAGTGATTTTTGCTATTTCGATTTTTTACTTGTTCATTTTAAATTAAACTTTGTTTTGAGAGGCACCTGAGGAAGTTGTAGAGGTCGCCATCATCGGATACGACATGGGAGGAGATATATGGATGATGGTGTCTTGATTGTTTTTCTCAGTTAAATTGTCTTAAAGTCAGATCTTAAAGCCTATAGACGGTGATGTTAAATATGATAAAATCTGTGATAAAATTGGTTCAGAACGATACTCGTATATCATTAAATTCTGATCTAAAGGAATGTTTATTTAACGGGGTGTTCGGGGTGCAGATACATTTACATATTATGCATAATTATTAATGTGTTAATTATATTTTTTTTTATATCCAATGCGATGACATTACTATGTTTAATAAACTGTTTGCCATTTCTACCAACCGTAATCTCTGATGTCAGCCCGAAGACGATGACGCATTTCAAATACTTTATCACAGATAAATTTATCATTTGGAAAATAACACGATGAGAGAATCAGTAATCAAAGGAATGCAAAGGTACAAAGTACAAAGTAAATAGATAAAAACAGACCCAGAGCACTCCAGTTCACGTAGGCATTACAGACCGTCTTGCCGCACCTACACCGTGTCAGAATGACAAGTATAGAACAGTTTAGAAGTAGACTAACGAGACGCCATCAGATGCAGCGGATTCTTGGAAGACGAATAAAAATGTTATGATATTAAATGCACGCCAAAGATACCGCGACATTTATTTATGAACGATTTCTGAAGTAACGCCATGCCAGATTGCATCATCGTCATCTGCCTACGGCAGTCCACAGCTGAACATAGGCCTCTGCCAAAGCCCTCTCCCCTGCGTTACGCAGTCTGCCGCTTCCCACCCTCCTACATCTCTCTCTACTTGTCATCAACACTTTCCCTCAAACGAAACCAGTGTAAATCAGACCTCTGATTAGGCTTTGTTACTACGAATCGCGGCGTCAAGATATGGGTTCTAGGGGTGATGGCTGAAGTGAGGTGGAAACAACTTCAGAATAGCATAGCTGGCCGGCGAGCGCCCAACGCCACGTTGGTCGAGCGAGACGCGGTCTCAACTCCAAAACACGCGGAGCAGATTGCAAAACACTGTATTGTGTATTATTTTATTGTAAACTAGCTGTTGCCCGCGACTTCGTCCGCGTAGAACTTGTTACCGTCTTAGAAAAATGATTGCTATTAAATGATTGTAGGCGGAACCTTAATTATAGCTGCCCTTAACAAAGTTTTATCATCTTAAGGGATGATTTCCGAGATAAAAACTATCCTATATCCTCAAATTAGGGTCTCAAATTATCTGTACGGAAAATTTCATCTCAATTCGTTCAGGGATTAAGCGTAAAAGGTAACAGTGCGATGAGTTCATTAGTTTAAATTGAAAACTGTTTTTAGACATATAAATATCTTAAAAATCATTAACAGACGTTTCAGCTTAAATTGTATATTTTTCATAATGTATAAGTAAAGAAAGCTACATTACTGAAAATAGTTTTGAAAGCAAACGTAATCTAATGCTAAAAGAAGTAGAACTTTCCATCTCCATCCGCCGTCCCCATTTAACGGTGTTAGAGAATAATATTAAATTAACAAAATAATCCGCACCTACTTACTACTACTACTTACCTACCTTTCGATTCTGGGAGCATCCCAGTTCTAACCTAACCTAACCTACATTTCTGGTAGCTGTTCGGTTCTGTAAGGGTCGTGGTTCTAACTTAGCCTAACCTACTTTTCTGCTAGCAGTCGGATTATGTATGACCTGTACATACTTCCAACCCGTTATAACCTTGAACCATGAATTTTAAGAAACGCTGTAATGAGTTTCCTAGTTTTTAACCGAAGTTACAGATCCCTTACTTTAAAGTTGTCTTGTTCCACGTACAAACATCCAACTCCTTTTAGCCCATTTAGGGGATGAATGTGTCCCCCTTATGGAATCAATTTAAAATAGTCTAAAACAGAAGTTACAAATCCCTTACTTTAAAAATGTTTTGCTCTACATACAAACTTTGAACCCCCTTTAACCCCTATAGGGATGATAATGAATTTCAAAAAACTCTGAAATCAGTTTTGTAAACTTTTAACATACAGGCTAAGACCGAAGTTAAACATCTCTTACTATAACATTTTCTTGGTTTCCATATTAGACCTTGAATCCCAATGAAATTTTCTAAAACGCTTGAAGTAATTGTTTATGTTATAATAAGTAATCTTTCTAGAAAGTTTCAAATCTCTAGCTCAAAAAAAAAGTGTTTCTCATACAAACCTTGCAACCCTTTTTAACCCCCTTGGGGGTGGATGGTTTCCAAAATGATTAAAGTTCTTATTTGTATTTAAATACGTAATCTGGCTACAAAGTTTCAAGTTTCTAGCTCAAGCGGAAGTTTCCCTCATACAACTTTTGCACCCCTATTTTAGCCCCCTTAGGGGTAGAATTTTCTAAAACGCTAATATTTTTTGGTATTCATATAAGTAATCTTAATAAGTAATCTCTACAAAGTTTCAAGTTTCTAACTGAAAAAATATAGTTCCCTCCATACAAACTTTGCACCCCTATTTAACCCCCTTAGGAGTAGAATTTTCTAAAACGCAGAAAATACTTTTTTGTATTCTAATAAGTAATCTTTCTACAAAGTTTCAAGTCTCTAGGTCAAAAAATAAAGTTCCCTCCATACAAAACTTGCACCCCTATTTAACCCCTTTAGGGGTGTAATTTTCTAAAACGCTGAAAATGCTTTTTGTGTTTTTTAATAAGTAATCTTTCTACAAAGTTTCAAGTCTCTAGCTAAGAAAATAAAGTTCTCCCCATACAAACCTTGCACCCCTTTTTAACCCCCTTAGGGGTGAAATTCTCTAAAATGCAGAAATCACTTTTTTTGTATTCTAATAAGTAATCTTTCTAGAAAGTTTCAAGTCTAGTTCTAAAAATAATGTTTTCCCCATACAAACATTGCACCCCTATTTAACCCCCTTAGGGGTGGAATTTTCTAAAACGCTGAAAGTGCTTTTTGTGTTTTTTAATAAGTATTCTTTCTACAAAGTTTCAAGTCTGTAGCTCAAAAAAAAGTTTCCCCTATACAAACTTTGCACCCCTATTTAACCCCTTAGGGATGGAATTTCCAAAAATCCCGTCTTATCCTTTGCCTACGTCATAAAAGGAAGTTGTGGTGTAAATTTCAAGTTTCTAGTCCCAGTAATTTCGGCTGTGCGGTGATGAATCAGTCAGGAAATCTTCTCCTTCTAAGTATTCTGGCAAATAAAATAATTCTATTATATTCTATTCTTTTATATATATATAGATAATCGAATCAATAAGTTCTGGCCATGAAAAATACATTTCATGTGTTTTGCCTAAGTACACCTTTCAAGAATACATGGGCGTGCTTAGGAATATGTATAAAATTGTTGTTTTTCTCACCACGTAGTATTTGCCACAATATCTCCCCGTACCGTAATCCCAGCAAGGCACCATTTTAAAACACAAGACGAGTGCTCCCGTCAACTTATCACATGTAAATGTATTTGTACAACACCACAAGACCTTATTTATTTAGAGATATCGAGACGTTATCGGGGAGCAAGTTCGTGGGTTTATCGGTGTCCTATCGTTCTAATCGCTTCAAAGTCTTATAAGGTAACGGTTTTAAAGATTACAAGGCGTTCATTTACTTTACGTATCGATTCATCGAAATTTAATTAGATTACCTAAGGTGCCTGTTACTGTTAAAATGGCGTTGATATTCGTTTGCCTTCATCAGTTCACATTCGCGTTTGTATCTGTGATCGAGACAGTTTTACAGAAGTTTGTTAAGTTTTAAGTTCCCAATAGTTTATCTACGGGTGTACTTGCGAAGATTCCGATGTCTGGGTCATATGATAAACTGTATCGTTCTCAATACCCATATTCCGGCCTCATCTTTGTCTCTATAGACTAAAGCTATGGTATGACTAATTAATAAGTAATTAGATAAAATATTACTAGTATAATCTAGACAAATACAGCCATGATAACACACGAAGAATCCTCCCGTACGACTAGATTGGACTCAAAGGCCGTACCTATTACTATAGTGAACCCATACTCGGTTATGCCCTTCTGAAAGTAGTACTAGAAATTATAATTTGTACGATCATGTTTACTTCTGTTGTACACATTCCAACGTCAGATAACCTTAACCCTTTCATTTGTTTACTTTACTGGCCGCCCGCGTTTACAAAGAACCAAGGGATAAAATATATCATATGTCCGTCCAAAACATTAATTCTATATACTGGTGAAAATTGAACAAAAATCGGGTGAGTTGTTTCGGAGATTAGGTACCGCTACTTACAAACTTTACCTCAATCAGCCCACCATATGTGGCTCTAGTTGCTGTTTCGTCCCAACGCACAGGCATCCGTCCTCTACTCCTCTTCCGTGCCATGAGGCCAGTGATAATGAGCTTTCCCAGGCTCTCCGGTCCAGACCTGAGCAGATGGCCAAGAAAGCTGAGATTACAGATGGTGGAGAGTCTCACTCTCTCGTCTTACGCATCATATACGGAGCATTCTGCGCCAGCACCACATCTCGACGACTCTCTCGTCTTACGCATCATATACGCGGAGCATTCTGCGTCAGCACCACATCTCGACGACTCTCTCGTCTTACGCATAATATACGCGGAGCATTCTGCGTCAGCACCACATCTCGACGACTCTCTCGTCTTACGCATCATATAGGTACGGAGCATTCTGCGCCAGCACCACATCTCGACGACTCTCTCGTCTTACGCATCATATAGGTACGGAGCATTCTGCGCCAGCACCACATCTCGACGACTCTCTCGTCTTACGCATCATATAGGTACGGAGCATTCTGCGCCAGCACCACATCTCGATGACTCTCTCGTCTTACGCATCATATAGGTACGGAGCATTCTGCGCCAGCACCACATCTCGACGACTCTCTCGTCTTACGCATCATATAGGTACGGAGCATTCTGCGCCAGCACCACATCTCGACGACTCTCTCGTCTTGCGACGAGCAGGAACTTTTTTACCTGAACGATTTACTTATATAGCTCATACTCATACTCATATATATTCATTGCAAAACCATGGTTACATAAGGTGGTAGAAATCTTAAATGCTAAGTACATGGGAACCCTGTAAGGGTGTAGCAATTTCTTATGGCTAAAGTTAAACTTTTATGGTCCAGGTTTCTGATTCGTACAGGAAGATAGAGAAGATAAGAGTCCGCATCAGTCTTATTTTAGTTTTGTGGTTCATGCCTCTCTTTTTCCGTATGTTCTCGAGTCGTTTTCGTTTTACCGCTGTTTTGGCCATATGAGATCTTCTGACCACCTCTTGGTCGCAGTCGCTGTCGTCACTTATTTGAGAACGTCAGCATATAAATGTATGTACAACCTCAAGATCCTGCAACTGATTGGTTCACACTGGGTTCTATTCTATTCCAACTTAGACTCCGTTGAAGAGGAGGGTGCCAGCTTTTAATAGGCCTTTGGACTACTAGAGGTTAATGAGCGACAAACTGACATTTCACCGACATTACCTCTTTAGATTAGATTACGTCTATGTTGAATGAGGCGTGTCCTTAGATAGACAGCTTGTGAAGTCATGCACGAGTATAAATATAAATAAGAGCTAATTAGTAATTAGTAAACAGCTTGTTTTTATATTATTACTTCGTCTGCGTGGACCCGGGATAAAAACTATCCTTTATTTGAATCCAAGTTATAAACTATCTTCGTGCAAAATTTCATCTAAATCGGTTGAGCCGCTTAAGCGTGATTGAGTAACAAACATCCAAACTTTCGCATTTATAATATTAGTAGGATAAAGCATAATTGAATGCAACAGGAGTAAACCTAACTAGTATCTGATCAATCAGAAGTAATGAATAACATGCTATAATCATCAATCATATATATACACATATTATATCAAATGCTGTGGATGTATAAAACTGTTTGTCATTTTACTCTGTATTCCCAACGTCAGAAGATGAAAAATAAATGATTGACTGTCACAATTTGCTTCTTTTTACTGTACCAAAGCTCAAAGAGTTACAAACGAATGAAAAAAAAGTTAATACAATTTAAAATGTCCCTATTTAAAAAACCGCGAGCCGACATCATCGATATTCCCATTGCGACAAGCCAACTGTTTAAAAAGAAACACCAAGTGACAAAGGAAGTCATCTTGCACTTCAATAATTAGCGTACATTATGTTTGTATTCTCCTACTTATTTCGGTGTCAGGGACAGCATATGAATATGCAAACGTAGTTAATAGCTGAATCACCGATGGAGTCACAGTATAGATGGAAAATTATTGACTTTCCTTGACTTCATACTATGTTCACAATTATAGGAAAACTTGCTTTTGCCCGCGTGGAAGTCGTTTGCATTGTTTCTGCATACCATAAACTGCCGCCCCCCATTGCACCACCTTGGTGATTTTTTGGCGTATACATTATTCTATGTCTTGCCTCTCTGGAGGTGTTCGTGAAACGTGCGTTTGAATTGCTGCAAAAAATCGGCGTGTGTATAATAACCGCTCTAAGGATGGTTTTAGTGTCACGCTGACCGCACGCTGACCGTCGGCGCTGACAGGCTAATATGTACGATGTTGAGATAGAACTCGCCATGAGTTCAATCCAGTATTTAACATATTCGAATGTACAAATAGCCATACAAACGTATTCCACAATGTACAATGATCGAGGCTATTATTAATACGTGATTACAGTAATCCGGGCGGGCAGAACCGGTTGGCCAAGGCTTGGGTTTTGCCCGCGCTGTTGCTAACAACCTTTTTGTGCTCCGGGCGATTTGAGACACTGTACGACGTTGGGCAGTCATGCTGTCTTCAAATTACTTTTTTTAATAAATAAACAACTTGATTAAGTTTTTGTTGAATTAAAAGATAGTAATACTTCCTTTACAATAATTGTATAATCTAGCAGATATGTGGATTACTAAAGGGTAATACGGAGTGAAAAAATAGTAATAGGCTTTTGTGCAGATGAGACGCCGTTAATTATAAGCCTATCCAAAAATAAGGCTTTATACTTAGTCCTTAACTTCGGTTTTGTTTACAGGAAACAAGTTTCTGTCTGTCAAATTTCATTTTTGGTACAAGCTTTTATTGCAGACTGTACTTTTCTGTATACCATCATCAACTACTCATTGAGACGATTCTAACGAGCCCAAACTCAAGGGGGTTACGTCGGTTAAGTACTGAATTCCCATGGCCACCTTCTGTCTCCATCATCAGATCAGCTCGATGGTACCATAATATTGAATTGTCATCCCAACTATACTTATACCCCAAATTTTAGCTGAATCGGTCACCGGGAAGTGGGTCAATTTTAACTTGCAAGATTTGATTACAGACAGACAGACAGATAAAGGGACAGGTGAAACTAAAAATAAAAGCTTGTAAATTGGGAACCTAAATCCCTATATGACCCTAAAGCGACTATTGCCTACCGATAACTGTGATGCTAAAAACGCTGAAACTACATGTAAATTAAATGTCAAATTCAATACATTGTTTGTTTACATTTTTTTCGTTTTCAACTGGTGCTTACTTTAGTACAAATTCGAATGTATTACAAATTCTGCAAGTATCTTGCGAAAAATTTGCATCAACACCGTTCTACAACCTTCGTTTAATCGAGTTCCCATCAGCGTTTGACGCAAAGCCTTTCAATGTGCATATAACTACATAACAGTAGGTACGTAATAACCCTTATAATTAAATTAAATCACAAGGACGCGTCCCCACGCGCAGCCTGTGACGCCGGTTTCCCTTTCGCCGAGCCGATTGGTGCGATTAATAAGCGGCCACTCGACTTGAATATATTAATTCGCTTTGTGTGCGAGGTGGCTGGCTTTTCAACGCTTTGTTTAGTTACGCGTAGTACTAAACAGTACTTAATACTATTTGTACCGCCAGAGAGCTTACTTGAAATAAAACCGATTAAACTCACAGAAGAGGAAAAAGTGAGATACATATCAGTGCATTCCCTGACAAAGACAATTAAGGAGTTTCAAAAAGGTTTCATCCCCATTAAATGCCTTTAAGATTTTTTTAAACTGAAAGCAAACAATCTGTCGCATCTACAAAGTGGTAGTATGTGGTAAAATTCCAATATTTAGCCGCATCTTATCGAAGTCATGTGAATCAAATTTACTTGGTGTTAATTGCCACCAAAAGGCGACCCTTGACGTACATGTTAACAACTTAGCTATTACAGATGGCACGTGCACGATTGAATTCTCATGCCCGCCCCAGCTTTTGGTAATATTGATAAAGTAAAACTTTAGTTTTTCCAAGAAACTTCAATTCTTTCTGAATTTCCACGTATCTACGGTAAACCGATTGTAATACGATTATGAATTACTAGTATTTGCCCGCGTGAACACCCGTATCAAATGCCATGCCCAATTGTAATACGATTATGAATTACTAGCATTTGCCCGCGTGAACACCCGTATCAACTGCCATCCCCAATTGTAATACGATTATGAATTACTAGCATTTGCCCGCGTCAACACCCGTATCAACTGCCATCCCCAATTGTAATACGATTATGAATTACTAGCATTTGCCCGCGTGAACACCCGTATCAACTGCCATCCCCAATTGTAATACGATTATGAATTACTAGCATTTGCCCGCGTGAACACCCGTATCAACTGCCATCCCCAATTGTAATACGATTATGAATTACTAGCATTTGCCCGCGTGAACACCCGTATCAACTGCCATCCCCAATTGTAATACGATTATGAATTACTAGCATTTGCCCGCGTGAACTCCCGTATCAACTGCCATCCCCAATTGTATCTCTTTAGATGATGATTATATGGATAAAAAGTATCCTGTCAAATTTTGTCTCAATCCGTTTAGCCGTTTTTGCGTGACTGAGTAACAAACATCTAAACTTTCGCATATATTTGTAGGATTGTATATAGGATGATTTTACCTAAATATTTAGGTTCATAATGTTGTTTTTCTTGTTCTAAATTGGGAAGATGCAATATTTTAATTTTATCTTTCATTTGAAAGAATTGCATGTAGACCACGAAAATATAAAAAAAATAATATTATAATTTATAGTCAAAAAATCCTGTTACAAACTGTCAATACCAACTAAAACTAAACTTTCGCGCTTATACGGATCTACAGTTCCTGTGACGTCACTCATGTGTCATGTGTGTCACTCGCCATATTTTACATATTCAATTGTCCGTGCCTAGATGTCAGACAGTTGGGTGTGTAATGAATGATGGATATAAAAATAAATGATATAAATTCATTCAATATAATAACATTTGATACAATTTCAAAGTATACTCATTGTGTATAATAAACGTTTGGTATAATTTCAAAATGTATGTTTATTTTGTAGAAGTATCATCTGGTATAACACTTATTTATTATAAACATAATATAGTATAAGTCTCATGTTACATAACTATCTAGTAACTACCTAGTATAATATATTGTTTTTATTACAACAGCTAACGCTAATAAAGGAAATAAAGTATAACAAACATTACGCTTTACAAATTGTACTTATATAGTATCAGTATAAGGTAGTAAAAAAGTGTTCGGTTCTGGCGCTTCGCCGGCCGCTGCCGCGGCACGCTCACTTCGCTCGTTCTGCTCGCGCGCTGTAAGGTCGCAGTTCTAACTAACACCCCTCCTCGCTTCGCTCGTTGTCGTACCTACACCGACCTGCCTAACTGTACCTACATTATAAGAAATTAACATTATATCATATGTTCATTATAGGAAATATGCATTAGATTTAAAGTATGTTACATTAATCATTATATAAAATGATAATTATATCATATATAAATATATTAAGTGTTGTGATATGGCTCAATAATTATATCAAATGAGTTATTGCGACTAATATTACATCAACAAAAATTATAGGCAACGTTACGCACGCACCCCAGACAGTTGCCTAAGTTTTGACTTTTGTTTTTTTTTAAATAAACAAATCAAAGCCCATGAATAAAATACAAAGTATCACTGTGATTTGTACAACATACCGTAGTAGAGTGAGTTCCTTTCATTTCTACGCTTCAAATGCACGCACTACGCACGTACAACAAAATAATTTAAGACCAATAAATTAGTAAAAGCCTACTTCTATTTTTATTCGAAAACTGCTACCCATCGTCCTCCTAGCGCTATTCCCGGTTGTGCCCCTAAAGGAGCCCGGGGTCCGCTTTTGACACTTAATCCCATGATTCGGCATAGGCACTTGTTTTACGAAAGCGACTGCCATCTGAACTTCCAACCCAGAGGGAAAACTCGACTGGGATTGGGATTAGACCGGTTTCCTCACGATGTTTTCTTTCACCGAGAAGCTAGCTACTATTTTATGTTTTACTAGCTTCCGCCCGCGACTTCGTCTGCGTGGACTCGGGATAAAAACTATCCTATAATCCAGGCTAAAACTATCTTCGTGCAAAATTTCATTCAAATCGGTTCAGCTGTTTAAGCGTGATTGAGTAACAAACATCCAAACATCTAAACTTTCGTATTTATAATATTAGTAGGATTAACGTTTTGGTCACAAAATAATGGTAAATACTACAGCTGCCCCTAACCTATTGTAGACCACTGGAGAATTAATCACCTCCCCCAATTTCAGCAAGTCTATCTATTCATTTATTTCCTTTCACCTATAAAAAAACCAAGTTGATTCTAATCGTAAGTAGTCTCCTCTCAGCAAGCAACAAATACTACCTACTACATTCAGGAGCCAAATTCCATACAAATCGATAAAGATGAACTCTAGTTCAACTTCTATAGGATAGATAGGTATAGTCCATTCACAAGCGTTTTGGACAAGTTAGACACCCGGGCGTAATTGGGTATAATGTTACAATGATGAACTTTACGTGAACGGTATTTTTCGTTATACAAAACTTAAGAGTTTATTGCGTTATAGGTACCTAATCGTATTTACATTACCTATAGTCTAATGAAGGTTATTAAATAGATTACGTGCTAGTAAATAGATCTATCAAGGTGTAAAGGTTAGTGTAAGACGCATTGACGTCAATCAGATATAAGTCCAGTTTATATATAGTATTCATTAATTGACTGAAACTAGGTATCTAAATCGTTTTCCTAGATTATTCCTTAACTACTTGCTATATCGCAATCCTATTTGAATTGCGCTAGTTTTACAGCAATTCATCTTGATTTCCAAATAAACATAGCTTGGGTACCTACAGCGTTTAAGTATATGTAGATACCTAATACGTCCTCGTGATTTTGTATGTAAGTACGTATGTACCTATACCACGAGGCTATTTGGAATAAAAAAATTATAAGTTTTGAGTCCACATATTTTTTGTTCTGGCAAAGGTAGAAGCTTAGATTTTTATCTGGCCACCCCAAGTCTAACGAGAAGTTGGTTAGTGGTCGCAGTGACGCCGACGAGTTCGTACGCGTCCTTTAAATAAATCGGGAGTGTGACCGTGGAAAATCACTGTAACTGAACACCGCATGTGAAGGCTTCAATCTCGTGTATGCGGTTGAATTCATTCTATTCTATTGATAACCAACGTTTATGCAGGAAAATGCTTGGTACAAAACTTACGAGTATATACTTTCGCACTGTGATAATGTTCAGAATAAGAACAAGTTGAACAATTGCCGTAGTTATCTACCTCCCTGCATGAATATTGCAAAATTAGCGCAATTTGGTTCAGACTATGAAATGGTGTTCGAGCTATGAACCTGCGTCATCAAGACCATTTCACAACCGGCCAGTCCGACCATAAGCGAATTCTCTCACATTTTCCTGTTGCGACCTGTCGGCTTTCGCAACAGTGTGATTCAGAGAATGGCGATGAGAAAAAGATTCGCCATGAGATGATGAAAGCCTAATAACAGTACTACTTTACCTACGCTTTGATATCAAACTACATTCCTTGCAAGAACGAAAAAACAAAAGCTTCGCTTGCACAACAAATATCTGCTGCTAAACCAGATCTTAATGGAAAAATATGAAAGGTACCTCAGCCCTTGAATCGACCATGAACTTAACCTATTGACAAACTGGACACGCGAAGTAATGACTCAGGTTCCTTTTTAGATGTTAGAAAGTTTCGATTCCAAAACAAAACCTTTCTTAAAAGCGCTTTAGGTCTTCGAAGTCATTCATTAATACCCAACGCGCGTAGTGGTTAAACCACTTGTTGGAACACTTTGTGGCCTGGTAATAAAGATCAAATTGGCACGAATTAATGAGTGAATCACGTAACAGCGGCCATTCGTCCTCGACCTAAAAAGACAAAAGTGAAAATCGGACCGCAAACAACACTATTCTTTGAGTTCTAAGAAATTATGAAAAAAATAATGTTTTGCAATTCAGAAACAATTAGTGACTAACGTATGCTTTTAGATTCAATAACATTGTATTTAAAGTAATACCTCGAGAAGAAATGTTGCGAAGCGGCCGCAATCGCTATAGGAAAATATGCACAAGAAAATCCTTCTCCCATAAAGCTGGTTTTCCACCGGAGGGGCGAGACGAGACGAGACGAGAATTGAAATTCGTATGGGACTTACTACCTATTTCCACCGCGCGCGCGCGCGCTCAGTGCAAATAGGTAGTAAGTCCCATACGAATTTCAATTCTCGTCTCGCCCCTCTGGTGGAAAACCAGCTTGAGTCCTTGTGGGAGGCCGTATGCCCTGTTTTCCACGACACTAATGTCACTTAAGAATAATATCAAGGAATTGCTCAACCATTGGGTCTCTGTACCTCTCCTTAAACGAAGAAAGTAGTATCAGTGTAAACTGTGTGGAATCTTCCGCTTTTATTGCAGCTACATCAAGGACAAAGTGGGCTGCGTGGAGCACGTTACAATTTGCTCGGAATCTCAATGACAGCCTGGAAAGGTTTTTAAATAACTAGGGAAAGTTTTGCTGCAGACCAATTAGAGAAGTGGTCATTTTGCGAAACAAGTTACATTTACATTTAGTATACAGTACTCAGTAGTAACTATTTTTATCAAAGTCGGATTTATGCTTTAATATTTTTATGCAATATTTGTGTTTCCAAAAGGGATAGGCAAGATCACATGAAATTTAATATTATTGCGCCAATCTAGCAATTACTTTACTGTAGTAAGTGTTGTGTTCCTGGAGGTGAGCAAGGTCGCCAGAGCACCCGAGGATGCGTTGTGTTGAGAGCGAGGGAATTTGTTCCTTCAGCTGTCAACACGGCGAATCTTCAAACATATCAAGGGTCGGCAACGCCCATGTTACTCCTTTGGAGTTGCATGCGTCTATAGGCTGCAGTGTCCGCTTACCATCAGGCGGGCCGTAGGCTTGTTTGCCACCGTCGTTGTATAAAAAAATTGGAAAAAAAATTGTGGGGAGGAAAAGTGATCCAGCGGCTTTTGAATCCTTTTGGTAGGGGTTTGACCCCACTAAAATTGATTACTGATTGATTGTTGCTTTAATGTAAGATTTGCCCCGGCGGGCCTCATATGCTTTAGGTGGGGGCTTGAACCCCTTAGCCCAGCCCCCCCTATTCTGTAACTTGTCAACGCTCACCCACAAATATATCTTGACACCGCAATGCGTAGTAACTAAGCGTAGGCAGAGGTCTAGTTTCGTGACGGGTGACCGGCGCGGCGGGGTGAGCCACATAAAGAGCTTAGGCTGCTCACGCACTACGATTTTTGTATATGTTTATATAAACGCAAACGTTGCATTTTTGCGACGCGATTATCTCTAAAAAATCGTAGTGCGCGCTTGGCCTTAGCGAATAACAGCCCAGGTCAACTGTACGGATAATTATTAATCTGACAATAAATGACTACCTCTTCTCGTCTTAGCTAAGTACCTAATATATTTATTTATCATAAAGAATACAGCATATCGAGCTAACAGAGCGCCCGGGACAAAAATGTTGGGGCTACAGTCGCCTTAATAAAAAGCGATGCATGTACGATGTCTTTAAATGTTAAAGTACTACCTCAGTACCTACAAATGTCACCTGTGGTCACTTTTACGTGGCTAAGCATCTTAGTAAGATGTTTATATTCAAGCGTAATAATGCACCTAATATTCAGATGTGTACCTATTATCCGACGACGGTCCCTAAATAAATACAATAAATTTAAAACTCAAAAAAATAAATTTAGCTGCCTGGTCTAGTACATATTTGTCTGCACGTATATATTTAGACGGAACCAGGTTTTTAAGGTATTGTCAAAGTAAAGGGCAATTATAAAAAGTGTTCACAAATTTGACACAGTTTTTACCTAAAAGCCAGTGAAGCATAATCGTAGCTAATCGGACAAAATGCGAAAAAACAAGCATTTCTGCGTGTGGGCACTGGATCAGATATTTCTATTTCTTTTAGTTCGTTACAAGCTTTTACCATGCAACTTCAATCCTCGGAAGTTATTTTTTTTAGTTGGAACAAGCGGATACATATGGGTATATTTACAAAAACCATACTGTAAACAAACCCATGACGTCCATCATGAATCTCTTCAAACATTCTATTTACTTAATAACTTGTATTAATTAAATTAGCTAATAGTCCTATAAAGTTATCTCAATTTTAGTTGTTTTTCCGCGTAGATAAATTATAGTGACGTTATCGAGAAACATCAATTAAGTCATCATCATCGTATCAGCCGAAAGACGAAGACGTCCACTGCTGGACATAGGCCTCCCCCAAAGAGTGCCAAAGTGACCAGTCCTGCGCCACCCGCATCCAGCGGACTCCAGCAACCTTTACCTTCGCACCCCTGACCCCGCTGGTACCCTGGCCGCTATCACAACCAGGGTACCGGGGGTCGCCGGAACCTCGGGGCCGTGGTTTTTTGTACCTTTCATTTGGGGAGTATATGCCATAATCGCCACGCTTGGCATGCGGGTTGGTGATCGCAGTATTTCCACCGAACTCCAGGGACGCTGCTGCCCATCCCCCGGTGGTCTTGGTCGTAGTTTTAGGACGTACCCGGGTCAATTAAGTAGGTACTAATAATCTTAAAAAACAAATCATACAAAACGTATTCAGTATGCACTTCTGCATATAAGATTGCATGTTGGGGGCGTCACTTTTCTCTGCACCCGACTGTACTTACATGGGATTAGATTCTAATACGTCAGTATTGCATTCTGCAATTGAACCCCCAATCTCAGGTTTGTCTTGCGGCCAGCTTATGTATATAAAAAAGAAAAATTATGCTTATTCTTAATGAAAGTAATTTTGACTCCAAACAATCTGGATTGCAGGTTGGTTAAACTACGATGTAATTATTGAAACAGTTCTACAAACTGTGTAATTAATCGCCTTTCTAGCAAACCGTTTTGTTCATTCTTAACGAGTACCAATGTGACATTTAATTAAAAACCCATTTTGCTGCGAGTTCAACAAGTTCTATATCAAAATAGAAAATAGAGAATAACGTTACCTACATGTAATTTAGTAATAATATGTATTTAAAAGCGTACCTATAAAGCAGCAATTATAGAACTAAATTGAAATTTATTATAAAAGCAGAACAGGTTATTTCAATACAACTATCAAGTTGTTTTTTAACATGCGTTGAATCAGTACCTAAACAAGACGGTTCAGACATTTAAAATAACCCGTACACGAGTGAAAATAAGGTCCATTTTTATCACTTCAAATTTCAAGGAGAACATTACACTAAAGTGAACCATAACGAACAAGAAATACAGTTGATTTTATTTCAACTCGTATATTAAACGACCTTCATGTGATTACTTCCGAGAGCTTTAAGCCCAAGTTCTGTAGGTATATAAACTATAAACTCGATCATTATCTTTAAAATTACTACGCAATTCGAATTTACATTCGTAATTTTTACTACGACATGCTGATGGACATATAACAACTTATTATATTACAGTTTATTCTGTATGAAGTACCTACCTAAATAAAAACAACAGTAGGTAGGTACACTAGGTACCTCAGAAAAAAAAAACTTGAAAACTTGCGCCTGTCTTTGTGACACAAGTCCGAGTGATGGTACAACTACAAACGACAACACTGTTAACTGACCATCCTGTGATTATATAGAACCTTATTACAATGCACTTAAGGTGCACCGATGGTCAGTTAGCTGAGTTGTCGATAGTACAAAACCTCAAAATAGATTACAAAACAAATCATTTAATAAACCAAGATTATGCAACATAAAAATACCTTAACATGTAATCATTATTATGATTTTCATTATAACTGTATTTGACCGCTGAATCGCTATTCGAGGAACCACAGTGCCTATGCCTTAAGGCCAACTCTGGCATTTAAAGCAAAACGACAAGTATACCTACAGATATGAGCATATCTACGATATTCCTTAAGGTGACTTTAGCTTATAAACAGGCTTTGTAGCTACCAGACAGCCTCACAAGTATTTAATAGAGTTGAGAATTTAAAAACAATACCTACTTAGTGTATACCTTCCTTTTGGAAAACGTAACTAGCAATAAAGTGAGATAGGCTTAATCTGTAAACCACGCACCAGGCACGTTAAGGGTTGGGCACGCTATATATTACATTAAAAATTAACTGACAGACAATCATCAATCAAAATAATCATAAAAGCCTTGTAGTCGCACGATTGACGCCGTCGATTGTCGGAAATGATTACTGGTTTGATCTCGACATTTGTAGCAGTAGCTATTGTTGTAGAACATTGTTGTAGGGCATAGTAGGTAGGTACGCATTCAACTCGTACTTACCAACAGTTGTTAGACAGCTTTGATTATAATTACTTACTACAATTACTTGGATACCCAGTGAGGGCTCCAATTTACAAAACTGTACTTTTTACACTGACTAGTTTAGCTTTGACTCCCAATCACGGGTAGTCGTTACCAATCTATGAGTCAAATTATAGTAAGAACGCTGGTGTTTGAATATGGGGGGTTATTGAGACAGGTTCCGTTTTGACTCTTGAAATTTGACTCGCTTTAAGAACTGGGAGATTCAAAGGCCCCTGAGGCTGCCACTTTACTATTAACTAACTAATTGAGAGATTTAATCGTTATCCTAAATGAACACATAGCTGTGCTACCGCCCTTGTTGCATACACGTAGGTACTCATTCTATAAGATTACTAATTTTGGGCGTGGTTAGAAACCTACAAATGTTCACTATCACTACTCATGATACCGAAAGGACATGAGTAGGCCCACCCAAGAATGCTGAAGTTCCATTGCTTCCTATTTTAAGGACGTTCCCGTTCAGTTGAAAGTATGTGAAATGCTGGTCAGCAGGGCTATAACCACGAACTCCGAAATTCATGGTAGTAGTCATATAGTAGTCATTCGAAGTTCGGGTATTTCCATTTCTATCGCACTCACAATACTCGATTGACAGGGATGCATGTATACGAACTTCGAGTTTCGTTTTTCGTGGAAGCGCCGCAGGAGTGTTTTCACTTGTCGAGTCTATGTACTTGTCATGAATTCAATATAAATACGAATATTAGATAGACCCAGCATCCTGGGGTGGACACCAGACCGTGGACAGGCCCACATGCCCCCCCCCCCTCAACCTCTCGCTGCGTGTCTTGTCTGGCGTAAATTGAAGCTGTCGAATGGCGCGAGGCATTTGTGTTCCCTTACCTACGCAATAACGCAATATTTGTAAGGTTGCATTTCAAATGACACTAAACAAAAACATTAAGTAAGCAATGGCGTTCCAAGACAAGAGAGCCGAAATGAAGAGCCAACAATATATTGGGAACTTGCTCGCCAAATGCGTTTTCAATCAAATACCAAAACGAGTGGTTGGATCAGGAAACACAAATGTAATTCTGCTGGTTTCCTGGATACGGTTTTGAATAATTTATGTATGTATACGTAAACATAAACCATCACTCCAGCATTTTCATTATTATTTTGTCTTAAAAACGTCTTGTACCTACTTACATTGCGTCTCATAACTCTGTGTTTTGGCCAATAGTACATTACTGCAGAGGCCGTGAAGTAAGGGATTGCTGGACGAGATTGGGGTAGACGGCCGAGTCGTAGACGAGGCCGGATACAACAACGAGTCCAGCAATCCCTGTTCCGGCCGAGGATTGTATAGTGGTTTTCTCAAACGATGTGAGGAAATATAAAAATAAAAATAATTACAATCGGAACGAAAGATCAGAAAACAATTGTGTAATTTTCTGCCTTTTTTATTTTTTAAACATGCCATTTGAAGAAGCCGTTCGAGCACTAAGTTTAACGGCACATAAATATAGTACCTACCATAGATTTTGTTTTTTTTTATGTCGCAAGTATGCTTACAGTCTAGTGGTGGTTGGCAGAATGTATTTTTTCCTTTGTCAGTATAATATTAGTAAGCAAATTTAAAAAGTTAGAGTAGCGGACAATAATGGTTTTACTTAGGGTTTTCATACATTACTTCTTGGCGTAAGGCCAATAAGAAATGTAGGGAGCCATAAACAAGAAACTTCATGTCTTCATTTCGTGATATTAACGCATACATTTCCGAGCATGTTTGAGAAAAGTAAATTAATTATTTATTGATTTAAGTAGACGTTTAATTTCTAGACCTAAAATGTAATGTTAACAATTGTAACGCACCAAAGATAATGTTTAAGAAAAAAACTATCTAGTTAGAGTTCTTATTAAGGTAGGTATATGCTTTGTAAAAATCTAAAGCTTCCATTAGAGAAAGTCGAATTTAAGAAAAGCCGAATTTTTATTTTAGCTATAAGATAATCTGTATTTTGATTTTTCATTAGTGTACCTAACTACTAGGTAGATACTTCTTTTGTGCATGAGTGGTCCGCAGGAGCAGAGAATATGCATTGCTGTTTCCTCCGTCTCCTGGCAAAACCTGCAAGTTGCGTCCTGTTTCATACCCATTTGAAATAGGTGCTTGTTTAATTTGCAATGTCCTGTCAGAATTCTCGTTACTGCGCAGGTTTTGTGCCTTCTGAGTTGCAGTAGCTCTTTAGACAGTTTGTTATTGTACCCTTTGATCAAGGCTTTAGCATGTTTTTGTCCTTTGGCGAACTTCCACAGCTTTATTGCCTCTGATTTTTCTGTGTTGTGTAGCAGAGAATATGCTTTCCGTTTTGTGATACCACAGAACGGTTCTGGGCCGACCAGGGTTGTATCCGCGCCCTTCCTTGCAAGTTCATCTGCTTAATAATCATAAGGGATCATTAACTTGTACGTGTTCCTTGTACGTGTGTAGTGTGTTTGATGTTTTTGTTTAGAACACAAAGTATGCATGTACCAAATTCTTTAATGTACAAACGACAACACTGTTAACTGACCATCCTGTGTAGAACCTTACTACAATGCACTTAAGGTGCACCGATGGTCAGTTAGCTGTGTTGTCGATATTATATGGAACAGAACACAACAACACGTCAATTATTACAAGAACAGGTAACATATGTGTATAAACGCGTGTATGAACTCTATGAGGGATAGTTTTTCAGCTAACCAAACAAATAAACACAACAAACAAAGTCCTCTCCCTTGATGAACTTCTGAAGAACGCTCTTGGGAAAAATTTGCTACAAAGAAAAATATGGCCGGGGAAATTTCAATTGTGAAAATAAGCGTCATGGAAAAACAGACTTGGGGAACCGGGTTTTGGAATATTGTAGGAAACGAAAACTCTGGTTATTGCCCTCAAATTTTCCGTCGTCAAAAGTAATAGATTATAGTTTACGAGAAGTTTACGACGACGGAGAAATGCGACTGGTCTTTTGACGGTTCCAATATGACATACAGAGTGATGTGGCTAGAGCAAATCGATTGTCATAATATCTGATTACGATTGATGGTGGTTGGTGGCTAATAAAAGGAATCGATTGGTAATAATTATTTTTAGGAAATCAAATAGAGAGCCTATACACAGTCGTCGAACTGCAAAGTGACATTGACATTTGTCGTGTTTTCTTGTCAATATTGCGTTCAGAAATCATGCCATATTTTCAAACGTAACATTTTGCACAATCAAATATGTCGGCTTCGATCGATTCGTGGATCAACGTGATTCTATTTCGTATTATCGTGACAGTAATTAAATAATACATTGTTATTTTCATTCATACCGATTTATTTCTAAAGTGACAGACTCCAATCGATTACAGCAGTGTAACACTAATTTGTTTTTAAAGTCGTAGGACGTAATTGTTCGCATACCGAGTTTACAACGCTAATTTCTGCACAAATAAGCCGTAAAAAATATGACAATCATTTTATAAGTGCTAAAAAGAGCGTGCATGGAGATTGAACTTTGTTTCGTAACTCGTAAGCTATTTAAACTTCTTTTTATTATTTCAAAAGACCGTCGCATTTCTCATAAACTTGTAGAAATGACATTCGAGTTAATCGAGTAAAATTACTTCTATTAATGGATTGGCAATTAGAGAAATAAGTATGATCATTTCTCCTCCTAATAGCATAAAAACCTGTTTAAAACTTAACTGTTTATGTCTATTAAAATATAATTATTAAAATTCAATCGGGTGCGTAATGCAATACCTATATTTTTTTTATATTATTAGTCGCAATAACACTCGTTTCATATAATTCTTGAGTCATATAACAACACTCAATATATTTACATACGATATAATTATCATTTTATATAATGATCATTTGATATAGTAACATTAATAACATTTAATATAACAGACCTTAAAATAGAATGCATATTTCCTATAATGAACAAATGATATACTTAATGCTAATTTCTTCTAATGCACAGTTAGCATAATATTTTTTGGTAGACTCTAAGGCAGGTCGGTGTAGGTACGACGACGAGCGAAGCGAGGAGGAGTGTTAGGTTGAACTGCGACCCTACAGCGCGCCAGCCGAGCGAGCGAAGGGAGCGTGCCGCGGCAGCGGCCGGCGAAGCGCCAGAACCGAATACTTTTTTACTACCTAATATTTACTGACATAGTATAATTTGCAAACCGTTACGTTTGCTACATTTTCTTTTGATAATAAAATAATAATATATTATTCTACTTGATAGTTAATATATATAACTTGTATATAACTGACCATTATACCATATAATGAATACTTATACAAAATAAGTGCTATACCCGATGATAGTTATACAAATAAACATATATGTTTTGAAATTATAACCAACGTTTATTATATACTTACAATTATTGAAAATGTATCAAATGCTGTTATAGCGAATGAAATTATATTATTTATTTTTATACCCATCATTACACACCCAATTAACATAACGACGATAAAAATATGAAAATGCATTAATGAAAAAAATGAAGTATTAATCCAAAAATCATAATTTTGATTTAAACAGCTCTGGCTAAGAAATGTGCTTGTGCTCTGCTTAACACCATGGAAAACTGCAAGGACATGGTTTTTGAATAGAACAAATATTTTATTTCAATATCTTATATCAAAGTTCGGGGAAAGATTTCCTTCCTTTGTGTTACGTCAGCTTTGTATCGCTACATTTTGCGCTTTATTGCAGATAAGACTGCAACCGTAACATTTTTATGTCGGGCAACAATTAATCTACGACCAACAGAAGCGCATGTGTCGATAGCCATATTCGTTTTTATTTTGTGGCACGATTGAAAAAGTATATTTAAAAACCAATCAATGTGTTATGTCTTAAATGTTTGTTTTATACTGCTGTTTTTACATAGTTGGGTGGTGAAATAAATAGGTAATCGGCTGGGCATATTCGGAAGTTGAAATACCTTTCGGTTTTTTTTATTTGCTTCCCGACGACAATTTTGCTTCGTTCGTGTGACGTTTATGTGTCATTTGTGTGACGTTTTGGTGTTACACAAAAAAATCCATACAAATTACCATCCAATTGTTTACTTCGTGAAACATTTTTGTGAATATTCCTTTGCGTTACGTACTTTTTTCTGCAATCCACCCCAGTACGAATCGATATCTTGGCTTTTTTAATTTTACTTTGATCAGAATTTGGAATTTTGGTAGCAGACGACGTTTCTGCTTAGTAAACATTTACTAACAATAACCAGTGTCAAACGTATGAAAAAGTTCAATGTAAATTGTGCGTTACGTTACGTACTCGACATTAAGATATTTTGATTAACAGTTCATAATGTAGGTATTTACTCCTTTAATCAGGGTTCTTCACACTGCTTGGTTCTAACTCGTCGATTACGCGAGAAATCGTCTAATCTAGTTAATAACACCATCACGTCTGGGTGATCGTGTGGAGCGACTTTAACGTTCACGTACAACAAGCCGAAGCATTAACGACCTTATGGAACACTACTAAAGTTTGCATTCGTTTGGTAGATACCGTTAAGTCAGTATACTTAAGCGCGTTTTTAATACGCAATTATGAAGCTCCGATTTTCCGTTTTCTTTGTTAATTGTATCCTAAGTAAAACAGAATGCTTCTCGATACGGTATTAGGAATAAATGATAATCTATTTGGCTCATCAGCAAAGAGAAAGAGAACCTATAGGTTCTCTTTGATTTCTAGCTATCAGAGCATAGGATATTATACTTTTTGTGTAATACCCTAAACCGTACCGTTAATGTAGCGCGTAGGGTAATATCCACACAAAATCATTTTGTGTGGATATTCTATACAATGAGTATAAAATATCCTACACCCCGATAGCTGATGAGTGATGAGAACTTTGTTCCTTCTCACTGATATGCATATCGGTACAACTAAGTGTAAACAAATTAGTTTTTACGATGGCAACAGGTTACATCATCCATCACATCAACCTTAATCGTCTAGCAACATGTATATTTTTTATTAGCGGACAGTTATGAAGCTAGTTAAGTGTTTTTTACAAGATGTATATATAATAAATAATAATAATGGAAAAATCGTTTTTATTAAACATATATAAGCAACCACTTATTAACAGTGATACCAGTTCCGCTAGTAAGTGCCATATTAGCCTCTTGAGTCCGAGGTGTGCTTGAAAATCCACATTTATTTACATTTAATCAAGGCATTCACAACACCATCGCAACGGGAGAGCCGCGCAATGAATATTTACAAAGCGCTTCGCTTCCCCGTGTTTTATATTATGAAAAACTGTTCACGTTTTATGCAAATACGTCGGGCGTTGAGCGAAAACTAGAAAGTTGACGCACACACGCACGCGACGCGTGTGTAAACCGGCTAGGTTTCATAATTTTACGCACATTAATACAACATTATACACCCACGACAGCCGATTTACATCAACCAACTAAGTTTAATAATAGGAAAACATTAAAAACAACTTACCGTGTCCGTTTCTTCAGAAAAACCCGACTCCCACAACATGTTGCGTCGAACAGTTCAGAGCACTTCAAATAAACGAAAAATCACAAGTTTCTATTCTTGTTGTAAACATGTGTATCAGTCCATTCTCTGGGGGTGTTGATGTATTCCGTGGCGTTATAAAGTGGAGGGTACGTTTAAATTTGAACCGCGCGCGACTGTTACCGATGCGGCGTCGAGACGCTGTGTGCGCCCGCGCTGCTGCCGAGCGCGCACGAGCCCCCCCGAGCGCCCCCGAAGCCGCCCGACCGAGCCGACCCACTTTGTGGAAACGCCCGTCAAGTGGTCGAGCGGCGATTTTTTTTCCATTTTCCAATGAAATACAATACCTACGCGCCACCACCTTAAGACAGAGTTTTATTATTGTGTAAATAATGTAGAATGCATGTATAGCCACTGCTGGTTCTCCTTGTTAGCCACGTTTTCTCGTCGGTCGATCTTGAATGTCTACTGTCGTACTCTGTGGAGAATGTTGACATTTACCGGCGTCGGAGATTAAATGTCAGTAAATGCATTATTATGTCTGCTAAATTCGTTAATAATCATACAATACATTTTGATTTATATTATTACTTACCACAGTGCGATTCATAATTTTATTATAATTGGAATTTAGATAAAATACATTTTTTACGATAACCTAGTGACGATGACGAGTGAATCTTTAATAAGCAAAAGTATAAACATTCTTAATTATCTCTCTTGACAAAGGTTTTGCAGGTTTTCCTACGCTGTTAACTTTTTTCATATTTAAGAACCTCTCTGCCCGTTTTTACGTATGTAGTCATTTTATTTTATGTTCGACGTAAATTTTCAACTTATTTCACTGAACTTACCTTTTTAAGGCATTTGATTGCGCGAATAATAGAACATTCATATTGAAATTAAAGCATTCCGTCAAAAGCATCCGTCTGAATGCCTTTAAGGGCCGGTGCTCACTGCCGGCACGGCACGGCGTGTCATGGCAATGGATTTTATTACTAATCAAGTTATTTTGAATCTCATTTCAATGAGTTTAGAATTCATGTTACTTTATCCCGCGGCGCGTCACGTCATGCCGCAGCATCTCGCGGCACGTCGCGTCATTTCGCGGCATCGTGGAATCGAAATAAAGTAACATGAATTCTAAACTCATTGAAATGAGATTCAAAATAACTTGATTAGTAATAAAATCCTTTGCCATGACACGCCGTGCCGTGCCGGCAGTGAGCGCCGGCCCTTAGTCTAACATCTTCATATTTCAACAATAAAACACAAACAGTTGTTTCAAATTGATCACAGTCCAGAAAGCTATAACTATAAGTGCTAGGAGCTCCTCAGGGAGCTGTCTTTGGCTCGTCTTATTTATTTATGTAAATGACTTACATTATACTAGGCAATCCTTGCTGTGTTAGCCAGTTTATTTCTGTATAACTAGTTTTTAACAAGTTTCTGTCAAAAAAATCATTTTTGGTATAAGCTTTTATTGCTGACTGTACTTTTCTGTATACCATCATCAACTACTCATTGAGACGATTCTAACGAGCTCAAACTCAACGGGGATACGTCGGTTAAGTACTGAATTCCCATAGCCACCTTCCGTCCCCATCATCAGATCAGCTCGATGGTACCATAATATTGAATTGTCATTCAAACTGTTTATACCCAAAATTTCAGCTCAATCGGTCACCGGGAAGTGGGTCAAATTTAACTTGCAAGATTTGATTACAGACAGACAGACAGACAGACAACGGGACAGGTGAAACTAAATAAAAGCTTGTAAAAATGGTGTATAAGGTGTGCTATTCTACTCTTCATTAGACAAGAAGTTCAAATGGAACATATAGCAAAGAACTCCTGCTTACGCTGTTAAAAGAATTAAGTAATATAGGTATTGTTGAGAAACCTCGCTAACGCTATCCTATATTTTAATCCAGGCTATAAACTATCTTCGTGCAAAATTTCATTCAAATCGGTTCAGCCGTTTAAGCGTGATTGAGTAACAAACATCCAAACATCCAAACATCTAAACTTTCGCATTTATAATATTAGTAGGATTACTTTGTACAAATCGGTTACAAACCGATTTCAATAGGATGAAGAGGATTGTTTGGCTTAATTCGTCTGCAAGTTTTATTTTAGTAAGTTTGACTTCAAAGTTTAAAATACATCCTAAACCTTTATATTTAATTTTAAGAAGCCGCTTTTTATGTTTTGACCTTAACATTAGTACACAGTCGATGTTGTCTAACCTCGAAATCCCGGAGAGTTTGATAAAATTTGGTACGAATGTTCGTTGGAATGGAAGCCCTGTTTTCGTCTTCCAAAAATCCCCGCGTCAGGACACTTGAAAAGCAGTAAGGCAGCTTATGTTGCAGAATTTGATTTATTTTTGTATACGTATATAATAAGCTAACAGCATTGACTGACATCTATTCTTGAAGTAATTTGTCAAACATAAACCAAAGACAACAAGGACTCCATTCGTAAGAAATTCAGGTTTTGTGGGAAAACTACGTGCTCTATGAAAATATGGTCTAGAACAACATTAAAGCTGAATAAATTCTGCATAAGCCTCGTACACAGCCAAGTACAAAACCTCGATGAGAAAACGTGTCTTTATGATGAGTACTTCTGGTGGTTAGTGCCTTAGGATTGCAGGTGGTCTGCCCATCAGCTCGTCCCCGAACAAAGTGTGCTCTCCGGCGTTCCTCCCTCCAAATTACGTTAACCCCTTCCATGCTTCCAGATTTTTTTAATAATGTTGCCATATAATAATCTGCATTTACCCTAAAACTGACCATGCTTGCCATGTAAAAGCTGATTTATCCTAGTTATAATGATAAAATCATGACATTTTCATGTAGAAAAATGCATCCACATGTGAGATTTTCTCTCAATGTCCTTCCAAGGAAGATTCTCCGAATTTGAAGCTCGGGAGAATTTCTAATCCATTTCGATTTACACAATAGAATGTGACCTACATTGATATTACCATATTTAACTACGGCTAAACCCAAAATAATGGTAAAGGATTAAATTGTTCTTTAAGTATTGATAGTTTGCTACCACGTCCAGCCCCCCTATTCTTTAGTTTAGTTTAAGCTCACCTCAACGCTCACCCACAAATATATCTTGATACCGCGATGCGTAAGTAGTAACCAAGCGTAGGTAGAGGTCTAGTTTCGTGACGGGTGACCGGCGCGGCGGGGTGAGCCGCTTTAGCGCGTAGCGAATAACAGCCCAGGGGGCCTAGACAACGTTACGTCGACAAGCGCTAACGCCAATAGAAAACTAATAAAATATATGGGAATGACAGATGTTAACGAAAAGTGTTTCGTCGGCATCTGTCATTCCCCTACATTTTATTATTTTCTATTGGCGTTAGCGCTTGTCGATTGTAACCTTGTCTACGGCCCCTGGTCCAGATGCTTGATGAATTTCAACAAATGAGGTGGTGTTAGATTCCTCTTAATGCTGACAACGTTTTGGCGCACATCGAGTTTAAAATAAAAAAACAATATGGCGGGCGTGTAAGTTTGTAGTCCATTAAATTAATAATATTTTTTGTTTCCACTACAAAAACAAGTTCATATGTAGGTACGGTCTTTACTTCACGTTCTCGCGTCTGAAAATTCTCAGCAGCGCGCTGCGCAAACGTAATTCGTTACTGTTTGGTTTGGACGTGATCTGCGCGAATAGTCCAGTCAATGAACTGACAACTTGTATGGAAAAAATGTCAATTTAGGAAATAATTTATAATAGCTTCTTTTTGATGTGTAACGGATATATTATCAATTAAATAGTTACCCAGCGACAAAATCCGACAAAATTTCAGACATCAAAAAAATGATAAATTAACTAGCTTCTAAAAAGTCAGAAAAAATATTAATAAACATGTTTGTCTTTATTTTGGTTCATTTACATTTGCTCTATAATATTCAATATAAATCGTACAAAAAAACACAATGCATGCTTCATTTAAAGCTACATAATTACTTCCGGGTGGAAAGTTTGCCGGATTCTTGAATAAATCATCTTAGAATACAATTTTAAAATGAAATCAACAAAAAAAACGGTATTATAAATTAATGTTTTTCAAAACCGTATTTTGCCTGGAGTAGAAGTAAACTTAAGTCGTTACTGTTTGGCCGTGCGTGATCTAGCGCGAAGTAAACTTAAGTCGTTACTGTTTGGCCGTGCGTGATCTAGCGCGAAGTAAACTTAAGTCGTTACTGTTTGGCCGTGTGTGATCTAGTGCGAAGTAAACTTAAGTCGTTACTGTTTAGCCGAGCGTGATCTAGTGCGAAGTAAACTTAAGTCGTTACTGTTTGGACGTGCGTGATCTAGCGCGAAGTAAACTTCGTAGTCCAGATGGACTGGACTGGACTCACTGTAAATCGACAAAAAAATTGCGTCTCTCTCTACATATATTTTTTGAATTTCCTGTGAACATTTTAACCGACCATAATTATACAGACGCTTAAAACTTTCAAGGAACACACGTAGCGGCATTCTGTTCGTATGCCGTTCAGTAGTAACAGGTTTATGTAGAAAAAACGCACACCTCTCCCCATGGCGTTGACTCAAGATAGTCAACATCATTCAATAATGTGATCAAATGTGCAAAATTTGCTTATATGCGAGCATTACTGTCTACCCCTAAACCAACAAAAAAGAACAACAAAAAGTGCCTAATACCTACCTCATCAAACAATCCTAATCAGATTGGAAAATTTGTCCTTCCCAATACCTCAAGGAACTATTATTATCATATCTCCCTGGTTCTCAGAAGTTTGTGCTGAGATTTTTTACAGTAACCATATGTCCATAATTAAAAATATATATTGCCCTAGTGCGTCAAAGACCACGTCATGGATTGTAGACCAGACCATTCGCCACGCGATAACTATGACGGGTTACAGATAGTCCCTACTACGGATCTGTGTATTTCGTATCATATCCTAGGCACATAATTTGTGAGGATGATTTGATGTAAATATGTAAACAAATCCTACTAATATTATAAATGCGAAAGTTTAGATGTTTGGATGTTTGGATGTTTGTTACTCAATCACGCTTAAACGGCTGAACCGATTTGAATGAAATTTTGCACGAAGATAATTTATAGCCTGGATTAAAATATAGGATAGTTTTTATCCCGGGTCCAAGCGGACGAAGTCGCGGGTGGAAGCTAGTATTCAATATTAGGTATTAGGGCTCAATCAGGCTTGTGTTATGGGTACTAGATGACGATATCTTGTATACATAAAAATACTTAAAAAGATAGGAAACATCCAAGACTCAGAAACAATTTTTAGTTTTTTTTTTTACTCATGGCACAAATACTCTTACCGGGATTGAACCGAGGACCGACAGATTATTTCCCTGTAGCTTTCCTTTCGTGACAGTTTTAAAGAAGTGTTCGTACCGTATCAAATGCCCCATCATTTTCTCTCTCCTAATATTAATGGTATTCAAGATCGCTCTTTTATTTTTAACCCTTCGTTTGTTATCATTTCGGTCCAACGTATGCCTTCCATTCGTCTCCAACAGCATATATTTTGAACGCGTCCAGTCTTTCTCGGTTCTTTAATGTCATTTTGTTAGAATAATACACTTTAATTTTTCCTTTTTAATTATCTGTGGCTCCTGCATATATAAACCCGGCCATAGAGCCGACTTCCCTCTCTTTGTACCTGTCTGTGTTATTGTGAGTGTAATTGTGGCGTCTAAAATATGATCAATGAATAAAGAATCTTTCTATAAATCGTATATTAAAAGGTGTGATGTCAATACACACCTGATACTGGCGACACAAATCAAACATCAGATGACACTATTAAATAGATGAATTTCATACATGATATTTAATAGTGTCATCTGATGTTTGATTTGTGTCGCCGTGAACGCGAAAACCTGCTGCGCTCCTAGCTTTGCGAACACATTTGTCCACGTTTCACTGCCATAAAGGGTAATACTCGTACTCCAAATGTTACAACTTTTTGCTCTTACATGACAAACTACATTTCCTGTTGAAACCCTTTTTGCCATGGCTATCCGTGCGACAATGTCAGGTTCAGTACATCTGTAGATTTTTGTAATCAGGCTGCCTAAAAATATTTATAATATAAAACTATCGTGATGTATTATTATTGTTAACGTATAGTGTGAATTTGAGATTTAAGGCAGCCAGCATTTAAATAGGTATTTAACATCGGTTCGATTTAAAACCTGTGCTACAACGAAACTTTGAAACCAGTTTACATAATAAATGTAGTAATTTTGCAAAGTGATTAACATGTATGAAAAAGAATAGGTATAGCTAGTTTTTTCGGAATGATGCGAAAACAGATGGTACTCGTGGGAACATTCATAGTACTGATGGCTTTTAATTTCACTACACTTGTTCAATTTGGACTGCTATTTATATGTTAGGTACTTATCGTACCTATCCACGAAGATTGGTTTAAATTTCGGTATTAAAGTGTGACGATATTATAACGCACTACAAAGGGTGCCATTGCCATTGAAGTCTTGATACCATTCTCGATAGAAGTATAAGTAAATACTTCTTCGTGTTTTGTATTTTTTTTTAATAAACATTCACTTAAAAACTGATGGTAGCGCTACTTTATTATTCCTAGCCCTATTTTAATCGGTTTTCGTATTCCCAGGTAGGTATTTTCATACAATGCGGTATTTTACAATTACAACAAAAACTTAATTATTATTAAATTACCAATACACAATGCAAGTTCACGAAAATAGGTAGGTTCTCGGAAAATATCACGCTTCGACTTATTCCTGCTACTTTAGCGATTTTGAGATTACATGTTGAGCATAGAAAATCGTAAAGTCGGGACAAGCGACATATATTTCCCCACAAACTGCATAGCTGTTTGCCAAATCGTCGGTAATCGTAAGTTACATCTGTTAAAAATCTGATTGAATGGGATGTTTGACACTTTTTTATGAAATGTCAGCGGCAGGCGCCATATTTAACAATTACCGGTCCTCCGAATGTTTTTGCCCTCACAATAGTCACAATGCGTTTTTGACGTTTCATGAACAACACACAAACTGACTTTAAAAACAAAGTTTCGATGACATGGACATTTCCTTTCCACTTTACCATCTTAACTGCTTTCCGAGGGCAAATGCGTTGATTCTTACCGTAAAAACACATACGCCATAATTGCCTGTGTACAGGAGAATATAGACGGGCAAACCAGAGGGCAGATCATCTAAATACTCAGTGACAGTCAAGGGGCCCGCCGAAAGTGGAAATCCGCGTGGTCCGCTCTTTCTTTCCCATGGCGGGGCACGAGGGCTTCATCGGGAAAGAAAGAGCGGATGAGCTGGCAAGAAGGGGGTCTACAAATCACTTTGGCCTTTAAAGCCTACGCCAAAACCAACCACTAATATGAGTGGAGGAATGAGGCGGGCTTAAGGCACTCTAAGCTCTTCGTAGAAGGAGTGGTCTCGGGCCGGACTAACAAGCTCTGGAAATCCGGAAGGAAGCCACTCAGAATCATATCTGGGGTGTCCACAGGTCACTTCGGGGTCAAGGATCTCTTGGCCAAGATGGGACTGTCGGATAGTTTAGGAGGAAAACTATCACGGCTAAGTAGGGATACCTAGTTACCGAGTAGTAGTCGACCAACGTAAAATGTACTTAGAAAGGCTAGCTTTCGTACGAATTAGGCCGACGCAACCGCATTGCGTGCCGTTATAACTAAGACAGACAGGCAACTACGAAACCCTAAACTGCGCGTGGCCCGACACGCACTAGACCGTTTTTTTATATTTATAACATTATAATTGGTTCCCATCATCCAACTGGAGTTTTGATAAGAGTGCACAGTGGGACCAACCTTGAATCGGTTCATACATGACGGAGTATAAAAATAATTTTTAAAAATACAACCGGATTGAGAACCTCCTTTATTTGGGCCCGGTTATTTGATTTTACGTTTCCTTAATGCCCATGAGTATATTTTCGTTCAATTACACAATTTGTTTAAAAGTGAATTCACGTAGTAAGAGCCGCATTAATCTCGAATATATCCGCCAAGAGATCCTGTACTACGAAAGCCTTCAAGGAAAAGCCCACAACAATGAATAATTTATACTTAACGTTATAATAATGACAGTTGTATTATGCTACATAAACAATATTAAATTTGCCGTTGGAAAACAATGGAATAAGCTTTGTTTTGCACGATTTTAATAAGATTGTTGTATAAAAACAGGCATTCGTACTTCTTAGCAATTATCTTACTCTTGAATGAAAGTTGTTTCAGAATTTAATCGGGTGTGATTATGTTCGTAGAGTTTATCGAATATAATAATGATACAAGGTTGTTTTCATGGTATACGTCGTCCTTATAGGAACATTCTAAATTTGATATAATTTCCAAATATATATGTTTATTTTGTATAACTATCGCCTGGTATAACACTAATTTATTATAACGATAATATGGTATACCTAATTCTCATGTTATATACAACTATCAATTATAATAATATACTGTGTATTACAACAGCTTGGTAACGCCAATAAAGTAAAGAAAATATAGCAAACATTACGCTTTGGAAATTGTACGTAGTATGAATATTAGGTAGTAAAAAAGTGTTCTGTTTGGACGCTTCACCGGCCGCTGCCGCGGCACGCTCGCTTCGCTCGCGCGTTCGTGCGCGGTTCTTCCACCTGACGACCTGCCCTAGAGTCTACCAAAAAATATTATGCTAACTGTACATTTGAAGAAATTAACATTACATTATATGTTCATTATATAGGAAATGAAATGATTTAGGAAATATGCATTAAGCTTAAAGTATGTTATTACATCAAATGATCATTATATAAAATGATAATTATATGATATGTAAACATATTAAGTGTTGTTATATGGCTCAATAATTATATCAAATGAGCGTTATTGCGACTAATATTATAAAAAATGGATTATATGTTTAACGGATCACCAGATATAGTAAAATGTAACGCCAAAAAAAAACACTTTTTACTGCCGAAAATAGTAAATGATCACCAAGATTTAATCTCCATTTTAATTTGAAATAATAACCCAAGTTATATTATAACATCTTACTATCCTATAAAAGTAAATGCTATCCTAATAAATCATAGCTAACCCAAAAATTGTTCATCAGGGCCAAAATATATCTCCATTTTTATGTTAAATTGTATTATAACCCAAATTATACTCGTAACATCTTGCTATCCTATTAAAACACATGACTCCAAACTAATTATTGTTAACTCAAAAATATTTTATGACCACCAGTTTTTTAAGCAAATTTTAATTTAAAATTTCAAGCAAATATTTAACATCTCGTTACCCTAGTAAAGTAAATTACGCTATAAATTTTAAAAAAAACATTTATTTCAGAATACATGTTCCATAATTTTGTTAGTAGCTATGTACCTAAATAATTATTTCTCCCAGTAAATAATTTCCTAGTCGACGGAGCCCCGCTTTCGTTTCTGGGACTCAGTCTCCCGCCCTCCGCCCGGGCTCCCCCAGAAAGAAAGTCGCTTCTGGCTCCGCAGGCTTTTATATACACTCTAGGGGTAGGACAGACAAGACCACGTGGAAGTGGGGTACACTGATTCGGGTTTTGGTAGCACTGGTAAATTTGGCATCATTATACTTAATTTTATGGCAATCATAGTGGGTTATTTAGGTAGAAATATTGTATTAATTTGCTCGCTAAGATTTGGTGATCATTTAGGTACTAAAATTTGTCTTCGAATACAATTTAATGTGCAGTTGTTACTAAAACAGCTAGTACTATTATAATGGTAGAATTTATTTTTTTGGTGTTCAGTATATTTTTTTGGTGAGAGAGCTTAGGGTATCAAAGTATTATAATTTTATGGACATTATTGTTAACCAAAAAAAAATATAGGCATCGTTACGCACCCCTTGTTTTACCCTGATTATTGACTTCAACGAAGGCCGCATGAAAATCCTATGAAAAGGGTCACACGTACCTACGGCGTAGCGCTACGAGCATAGCTTAGCAGTGAATGTGCATACATTAAAAAAAACTAAACAATTTTTTCATGCAACTTGACGTTTTCTGTTCCTTCCACTCATTTTTTCCCGCAGAAAGAAGATTATGTTTTCGGTTGTAACTATATAGGTATGTATATTTTTTGCCTTACATCTAGACCAGTTGGGTGGCAAAGGGACCTACTATAGACAAGTGTCCCTGCGCAACTACTGGTTTCCATGTATTTCTAATATGATAAATACATAGAAACCAGAGCCGAAATTCGAAGTTCGGGTATTTCCATCTCTATCGCACTCACAATACTCGAGTGACAGGGATGCATGTATACGAACTTCGAGTTTCGTTTTTCGTGGTAGAGCCGCAGTAGTGTCTATGAAATACCTTTCGTAGATAGCGACACGTGTCGCTGTCACAGAAATACATAGCAAACCAGTAGCATACGAGTAACATGTTAGGTATTTTTTGTTAGATGTAGTGTTTTCTTTTTATCCGAATTAGTTAGATATGTATAGTCCGAATCGCTTTTCTAGATTGGACCTTAAACATACCCATTGGTACAACAATACCATTGTTTAGCCACAAATAAAAAGCCATGTTTCATAAATTATTTACTTGAATAGTGACTATTGTTACAATAGCAAGGGTTAAATTAAAATTAAAGGTTTTGTCTCTTTACTACTACTAAGTACTGTTGCAATAACTGCAGTATAATTATTATAATAATCCATGCCACTGCAGTAATTTGTATGAAAAATTATGATATTTGCTCCATTTTATTCAAACGTTTTATTTCAAGTGCATGCATAAATATGAAGTTAAAGTCCCTACATTTAACTTGTTAAGGGGTCAACCTTCTATAGTGAAAATGTCCTTACATCCAATATTTGACAGGTGTCATCCCGGTACTGACTGCTGAACTGCGGTGCTGACTGGTGAAGACTGCTGTCAAATATCGGCTGTTAAAAAAACTAATTAAACCAAACGGTTAAAATTATGTCATACACGATCGATTCCCTTAATATTAAGGTCGTGTATACATATTTTTGTAAAGATGTCCTTACGATCTCTTTGTAGTCGACTGTACACGTTTAAGTAGGTACGCGTGCGTACATTTTTGGCAACTAACGGCGCCGACGCCGTAGTCGCTTTCCGCTCCATCAAGGAAAACCACGGGATCGGCTACGCGTAGGCGATTCTTGGCAGTGGATGTCGTGTTTAAGTATTAAAGCTGAGATATAATTACGGAGTTACGGACAACTTAATTCTGCACCTTCTATGGAATTAGACGCCAAGAATTTCAAAACCTCTCGCAGGGACTACTCATCCGATTTGAAAAAATGTTTCATGAGTGTGTAGAATAAGGTTTGTATGGGAAACGAGTATTTATTGGAGCGAGATATTTGGAACTTTAGTAAGACTTTTAGTTAAAATGCAATATAAGCAGTTTTGTATCAGCCGCGTCGTATCTTTGAGAAGTTTGAGATACGCGGATGGAGCCGCGCGGGCATCTAGTACCTACTTAATTAATAAACAAAATAATATTCTTGTAGACGCCTCGAGAAAGGACCCTTAAGAAGTCCTCATTGAGGTTAATATTATGACTATTATAAGTAATAAAAATAAGCGATGCTTACTCCACACGCCCGGAGGCGTCACAGGCAGATATTACTCCCCCCCTCCCCCTCCCCCCATCTTTAACTACTTTACAGTCCGTTTACCGTATCGGTTTATGAACTTGTCCCTGGTATATTTTGATCCTTAGGTTGGTCCCAACTATGAGTATACAGAGGTCAGACTAATACCGGTCTGCGTACCTACTGCACAGCAGCCGAGGCTAGTTTTGTGAATCGCAACCCAGTTGACGGTGACTGATTCTTGGTTTTCTCTCCATTCATCCCTCGTGTTCTTAATTTAAGCGGCGAACGCAAACCAGGATGTCATATATCAAACCCAAAGAAAAGAGTTGACTACACCACACCACACATCCATCCAGATAATATGAATGGAGTGATAGTTTATCCCTATAAGTCTGACATATTTAGACATAAGTTGGGATTTCATTTCATTAGCCTAGTTAGCATGATCGTGTTTATGTCGCATATAAGTGTATTATTATTTTCTCACATATACATATGAACATAAAGAGATAGTTTGAGTGCCAGAAAAAAGGAGGATGTTTTAATGAGCCTTTTTAGGGTTCCTCGTTAACTAAAAGGAACCCTTATAATTTCGGCATGCCCGTCTGTACGTCCGTCCGTCCGTTTGCGGCTTAGCTCGGTGACCCTTACTACTAGAAAACTGCAATTCGGCAGCTTTTTTCTTATTAAACGTTTTTCAATTCAGTGATCCGTTTGCGTGATATTGGGCTTTGGCTAATACTGGGATGTAAAAAAATCGTGGCAGTGTAGTACATATAATGAATTTTAATGGAAAACTATTACAGCAACACTTAACCGACTTAACCCACTTTCACCTAAATGCACTTTTTGGAACATGGGTAAATTTTGCGAGAGTAAATTATTTTAAAAAAGGGGCCAAATGCGTGTCGGGCCACGCTTAGGGTAGGGTTCCGTAGTTGCCCGTCTGTCACAAAATGCGGACTTAAAAGGGGCTTTTGAGGTTTTTTATTATAGCTTACCCTCGTAAATAATCGTAAATATGATTATTTTTATAACACACCAATGTATAGGGTCATTTCGACCACCTAATTTCATGTGCCGGTTAGCGACCACTCAGTTGTTAGGGACCACAACTTCTCAATTAAAATAACGAGGTCAGTAGGTGCATTAAGTTTTTTCAAAACCCATAATATTTTTGAACAAGCTATCCAACGATACCCCACACTATAGGTTTAACGAGAAAAAAAATACATCATCAATGTACAGGAACCCTAAAAATATTTTTTTCTGGAGTTTATTCTACTGTTTTGTCGGCGTGATTGGTTTATAAATATACCCATGCCGAATTGCAGTTTTCTAGTTGTAAGGGTTACTGAGCTAAGCCGAAGACGGACAGACAGACAGACAGACGGACGGACATGGCGAAACTATAAGGGTTCCTTGTTGACTACGGAACCCTACAAAAGTAACACCTCTTAACTAAACAGATTAGTTTATTAATTATTTTTGTTTCGTGTGAATTTAACGTGGAAGTTACCACGATCAAAATTTAAACGATATGATAATCTTAGGTTTCAGACGATGATGGTCTATTTTTCTATTATATTTGTTCTCGGTATCATATCGTAAAAAAAAGCTTCCAAGCTAATTAAGTTCCAACCTTGAATAATTATTATTAATATATTTATTAAGTTGCTATTTAGGGAACTACGTAGGTACTCGCTTGTCGAAAAAATAAGCCTCAAGGAAAAAGTACCTTAGACGAAAAGTGATTTGAACTAAAAATGTAAGAAAAAGCACGCTCCGTCACCGCTGTGTTCCTGAAGATAGGTTATTTTGTCACGGAAAGCTTCATGACTCGCACTTGGCTAATTATTAGTGTCTTCTAAATGCAGCACGTACTGCTAAATGTTACTGATTTCGCATGTGTAAGGTTTGAGGATAATCACGATGAGAAACCTTAGACCGGTTCTGTTGTTTTGATTAGGTGCTAGCAGTCTAGTATGTACGTGGAGGAATATACCTAAATCCTCATTTCTAGCAAAAAAGCTATTACCTACCATGAAATAGAACTAATTTATTCCACACAAAAAACGGAGCGTGTAAACCAGTTACAAATAAACCTGTCACACTCAACACTAATTATTTAAATAAATACTTAATTATATTCCGATAAAAAAATAATTAACATTAGATACAAAGTCACAAAATCTCCTTCGTGATTAGAACTTACACGGCGCACAACCGTTAGAAGTTAAGTTTGTGATTTGGTAACCATTTCAATCTATCTAAGAATAGTTTCTAAAGGACAAAAAATTGTTTATCGTTGGCACTTGATACGAGTACGACAGTCATTGTATTTTAATAAACCCTTTTAAATAACTAAATGACTTAAATGAATTCAAGTTTCATTATGTGATGTCCTTTCGGAGACTCACGATTTGTCAAGGTGACGGACACAAAAAGTTGTCGACTAAATGTTGATTTTAATACAAGCCATTTTTTATCTTACTTTACTACTTAATACTTACAAGTAAGCGCGCGCGCATATATCGCGTAGGTGTATATTGTATTGGTGCATGATTTCTATCAAACGTAGGTTTAATAGAAATCAAGAACCAATATATTGAAGTTATAGGTACAGGGTGTTTGAAAGAGGAAGTAACTTTGGATATTTTTGTTAAAATTGTAGTTTTCGAGATATGGGCCATTTTATTTAGAAAGTGTTGTGTACTTTTTTTACCGTACAATGAAAACCTTAATACGCTTAAGAGTCCGCAGTAAGCTTGGCCGAATTTCACCTTCCCATACAAACGTAGTTACGCTCTCATTTTAAAACTACGTGTTGGATTGTGGCGAAACTTTGCATATACATTGACATGAGGTATATCTATGTCTGTAATTAGTTTATATGGTCCCAGTGTATAAAACAAACGAAATACAGCAAAAACAAGTTTTGTATGAAAAACTTAAATTCGCTGTATTTTTTTTACTATGGTATCTGAAGCTACATAAATTACATTACAGACATAGATATACCTCATGTCATTGTATATGCAAAGTTTTGTTACAATCCAACACGTAGTTTTAAAATGAGAGCGCAACTACGTTTGTATGGAGAATCGAGCTTACTGCGGACTCTTAAGAAGTATTCTAGTATTCTATAGGAATGTAGACTCATGGTCAAATCAGCAACTTTTTATGAAGCGTCTAAAACGCTCTATTACAGTGTTGCCTACCTTCTCGAAGAGGGCTAACCAGCCCCCCATATTAGCCAAGCCTACCGAATGCCTAGCCGCGGCTGTGCCTGATCTCTTAACCCTTAAATTGACAACGGTAATCTCACTGTACACTCACTTTTTTTAAATAGTGACAGAAATCGGGGTCGTATTTGAAACTACCCTCATTACAAAACGACAACTAATGTCCCTTTGTTGCGTAAAAAAAATTGTATGCACTTGTTATACTTCAAATAACTTGTTAGTGTCAAAATGACACGGAAACACTTGTCGTCAGCTCAGGTAGGTTAAAAAACTTTTTTTGCAAGATTTTTGTTCTGACATGATGTATTTCTACTTATAAACAGAAACAAGAGAAGAAAATGGCATAGTTTAAAGATATGTATACTACCATATAAAAGTTTGGTGGACTGTTAAGTTACCATATACATTGTAGTTACCGTTGCCAATCGTATTGTAAACTATCAGCATCGGCGGACGGTAACCACAGTGCACTTTGCCAAGTATATAGCAACTTTCTTAAAATATGTGTTGGTTGGTAATTACACTGTACGTTGCCAGCTTCATAGTAACACTGATATATAATTTTTCAGACGATTTTTCAGTTTTATTTATTTATAATATATAACATTTAATCGTATTTATGACAATTATTGTGCAGTGCTTAAATTTAACAAATTTTTAGGCATTGAAATTCTAATGGGCATCATAAAAATGCCTGCGTATACCGATTACGGCCACGGAAAACTCGGTATCCTCTCATTGCTGACGAAATGCCTCTAAAACGCTATCAACAAATACGACGAATTATTCATTTTGTCGATAATTCACTGCCAAATACAGACAGATATTTTAAAATAAGGCCTGTTATGGAAAAAAATCGACATAATTTCCTAAAAATTGAAGAAGAAGGAGAGTACTCGGTCAACGAAATGATGATTCCCCATAAAGGCACCAAAGCAAGCAATAGAAGGCAATATATACAAAGCAAACCGAAAAAATGGGGTTTCAAGAATTTTGTTCGTGCTGGCGTTTCTGGATTAATATACGACTTTATAATTTACTCTCTCTTTATATTCTATCACAGATGCAGAGGTATCAACTGGAGTAGGTGGCAAAATCGTAATAGCCTTGTGCAAAACAATAAAAGCCGGCCATTGTATTTGCAGATAATTATTTCACTTCCCTTGAGTTAGTCTACATTTTAAAAAGTGAGTATGGCATATTTAGCCTTGGTACAATTAGAAATAACCGTCTTATGGGCTGCCAAAACTTGTTACCATCAGACAAGGATATGAAAAAGAAAAGCAAAGGTAACAGTGCACAGATAGTATGCAATAAAAATAATTTACCAGTGGTAAAGTGGTCTGACAGTAAAAAGTAGTAATTTTTATCAGTTCATACATGGATTCTCATCCCATAGAAACGATCAAACGATTTTACAAAGAAAGTAGATCCAAAGTGGATGTTCCGTGTCCGCAGGTCGTAACATGGGCGGAGTTGATTTGGCCGACATGTTCATAGCATTGTATCGCATCCCTTTTAAAAGTAGGAGATGGTATTTAGGCATATTTGCACAGCTCATTGATATGTGTATTAATAATACATGGATTTTGTATAGAAGAGAAGAGGGGGAAAACAAAACTGTTCTAAAACACTTTCGGCTTGAGATTTGCGAAGGGTTGTGCAGATTTAACAGAACCGTCGTGTATGAAGGTGGTGAAAATTTATCGAAGAGGCAGGTTATACAAAAACCAGTGAAGGCCCGTCCGACGGACTGTATTCGGTATGATAACGTGGGCCATGTTCCCGAAATCGGAGAAAAAACAGTACGGTGTCGATATTGCAAGGAGGGCAGAACGACCATATTTTGCATAAAATGTGACATGCCTCTTAATTTGTATTGTGGCAGGAGAACGTAAAAAAAGAAACTGCTTTAGGCAATTTCATACTAAATAAATGTTGTTAGAATTTAAGATTAATATGTACCTATTTCTTGTATGAACTGTTGTAAAAATGTATTTACTGTTATTTTGGCAACGTTAACCATGGTGTACGCTTTTATATAAGCCATTTCTAATGGTTCATTGGCAATGTGCATTGTGGTGCACATAGTTTTTCCGGAAAACGGGAAAATTTAGATATTTTTTACAATTTTTCAAAGGTGTTTAAGATCATAATAAAGCTTTTCAACCATCGATATTAACGTTTTTCTCTAATTTTATGCCCTGCCAATTTAAGGGTCAGAGCTCAAAGAAAACCTCAGCCCTTGTTTCACTGGGAGAAATAATTAATGTGAGCATCGGGGAAGTCAAGAGCCTTCTTCCACCTCACTCCGTTGGCTGCGGATCGAAACCGGAGGCAGCTGCGTCGAACAGCCAGCCAGAGCCGAGAAGCGGAGTGGAGAAGCAACAAAGTCCTCCCCCTGTGCCGCCAACACCAACTGTGCCCTACCAATTAAGGCCCCCTGCCAACCCTGGCACGTCTACCTGGCGGCCATTCAGGAGAGCGCACATCATGTTACGTCAATTTTTATGAGGTGTGCCGAGGTACGCCGGAAGCAGGAAGGCTAAGCGCAAAAAGGCTGCTGCAATCGTTGATGCTCCACCCAACAACAAAAGCTGGTTCCAAACTAAACTCGGGGTCCAGAAAACTGTCAGTGCCTAGTACTGCTGCTGTGGTGGTCCACGAAGCCCGACGTGGAGACGAGCGCCAGACGCCGCTATTATGGCGAAGGCCACCACCGCTCAACCTGGCTGATGTCGGGGTACAGCATCTAAGAATTAGGAAAGCGGCGGATGGGTTTCGCATTACTGAGGCCCTAATGCCGACAACGGAAGGGCTGCAGATTAGCTCCGTGAGAAATTTGAGGTTTTGGTGGGTAACGTAGCTCGTGTTTACAGGCCAGTAAAAGTGGCCCAGATTAAAATATCAGGATATTCAGGACTAGACAAGGCAGCCAAACGTTCGTTCGTACGTTCTACTGCCATGCTCTTTTAAATATTTTTAATATATTTTTGTAGTATGTTTTTTGGAAACCAAATAGTTTCTAAATAGGTACGTCTCGGTTATCAGAAAATAATTTAAACCAGTTAGTTAATTAGGTACATATTTATTATTATTTTAATTAACTTATGCGTATCTTATAATAACGATTGCTTTATAAAAGTAATCACAATGTAACTTCAATTACTTTCCCTTTATTGTATATTTGGAGTATATTTTGGTGGGGTCATACGGTTCCCATCTGGATGCCGGGAATATGTGCTTGTTTCTCTCATACCATGATCTGAAAAAAGGTAAGAAATGAATCAAATATGGGGTTCATGTTTTACAAATGCAATATGTTGACTATGTTCTATGAATTCACACAAATAGGCCGTGCAGTGGCGAGGCGGCCATAGAACTCGATTTCCACCGGATAGCGTATTTTAAGGAATGTCCTTTTGAGGCTATCTGACACAACGCCACTACGACCTTGTTATAAACTTATAGACCTGAGAGAGACTTGTACAATCAGGTACGAAAGGAATGTATACATTATTAATATTATTATATTAAAAAAACAAATACCTTTGTATTACGAGGTAATGAGGTGAAAAATACACATCTTTTGTAGTTGACTGTACATATCCGTTAGGTTGTTGTTAAGTAGGTTAGTTGTCCTACAAAATGGGGAAACCATTTTTCAGACACTAAGCCCATAATCGGTTGAGCTAAAATTTGGCATACTTGTGTAATGCCCGTGGGCATTTAGTTCTATATTTCTCTCTCGCTTGCTCTTATAAATAAATACGTTATTATCCATACTAAGCCCTAATTTTTGTTCGAGTCATGTGTGTCCCCCCCCCCCTTGCCGGCTAAATGGCTACTGCTGGGGATGTGAAAAAATTCGTGGTAGACTACTACCATACTATGGATGTACTAACATATAATGAATTTAAAAGGAAAACTATCACGGACAAGTAGCCATAAGTAGTTACCTAGTAATAGTCGACCAACTTAATGTGTACTTGGAAATGCCAATTTTTCCTACAAATTCGGCCGACGCAACCGCACGGCACGTCGATGTAACTAAGACAGACAGGCAACTACGGAACCCTACACTGCGCGTGGCCCGACACGCACTTGGCCGGTTTTTTTTATTGAATCGTATCGGCGATCTGTAGAATAGGTGAATATCCATGTGATATTTTTATAGGAGCGCCGAAAATGTTGTCGCTCATTTTTTTTTATACCACGTCGGTGGCAAATAAGCTTACGGCCCACCTGATGGTAAGTGGTTACCGCAGCCTATCGACGCTTGCAACTCCAGGGGTGTTACATGCGCGTTGCCGACCCTAAATGATTTAGCACCACCCTAGATGGCACGTGCAGGGTTGTGGTGGGTAAATCCTGAGGACGCGAGCCACAGATTGTCCCCCACGCAAGTTACGCGGTGTCGCCGCCGGCGGGGCCGCTGGGTGCGGGTGGCGCTCTTTGGCGGTGGACGTCGTTAGGGTGATAAGATGATGGCGCTCACCTCAGAAGTACTTTCCCGGCATGGGAGTCCTGCTTCTCTTGCGTGGCGTCGTTCACTAGTCTCACGTCGTCGGACGCGTCAAACTGGAAGAGAGGTCCGCTCTTCCCTCTGGCCTAGAAATAAACACTAAGTTTAGAACAAAAAAAATGTTTAATGCGGAATATTAGTTTCAACGGGTATTCATGAGGTCTTATGCATCGTATTATGAACCTAGGTCCAATAACATTTTCGTCACCCTCCTAGCGTTTTTTCCTGGTAGTGCTCCAACGAGCCCGGGGTCCGCTTTGGCACCTAATTCCAAGATTTGACGTAGGCACTAGTTTTACGAAAGCTACTGCCATCTGACCTTCCACCCCTGAGGGAAAACAAGACCTTATTGAGATTAGACCGGTTTCCTCACGAATTTTTCCTTCATCGAAAAAGCCGCATATTATCCAATAACGTTTTATTCTCATCCATACCAATATTATAAATGCGAAAGTATGTCTGTCTGTCTGTCTGTCAGTTACCTCTTCACGCTTAAACCGCTGAACCGATTGAGATGAAATTTGGTATGGAGATAGTTTGAATCCCAGGGAAGGACATAGGATAGTTTTTATCCCGGAAATCACCCCCCGGGGGATGAAAGTGTGTATCGGGCTACGATATAAACGAGTTCCACGCGGACGGACTCGCGGGCAGAAGCTAGTACCTACATAAATAGCAAAGTTTTGTTTGTCCAGTAAAAAAAATATTCGGATGAACAATTTTTTAAATTTGTTTTGGCCACGAATACCCAAAATCATAATATAAGTTAGTTTACCTTAGTCACGATGAAATCGTAGAAAGTGTAATGGTGTGGCAAGATGAGGTCTTCCTTCACGTACATGAGCTGGTCTGCTGAAACTGTCTTCAGCTCACTAAACTCCGGTCTCAGCGTGTCCAAGCATCGTTGTAGGAATTGGTATATTGAGTTACCTGAAACGAGCAAATAAAACAACGTATACTTGAAATTTTCTAAACTAAGCTCATGAATGGCCATTGTACTGAGCTCATGAATGCCTTTGTTTGCGGTCCGAACAAAAGCTATTCATGACGCGCGCGTACCAAATTTGCAAAAAAAATATTAGCGTCACATAAAATGTTCATTGTATAATGAACTCTATCGTCTTAGTCAATGGATTCAAAATGGACTAAAAGATAACAAACACCCGCTCCCAGCGAGCCAGGTAGAAGGCGCTGTGGTAATTTGGAATCTATTGTAAAAGAAGATAGAGTTCATTTATTCAAGGAACATTTTATGTGTCGCTAATTTTTTTTTGCTAATTTGGTACGCGCGCGTCATGAACAGTTTTTGTTCGGATCGCAAACAAAGGCATTCATGAGCCCAGTACAATGGCCATTCATGAGATTAGTTTAGAAAATTTCAAGTATAATAACAGTGTAACATCATAAAACAATCGCCGGCTGTGTGATGTTACACTTTGGTCGCCGAACTTGTTGCAAACGTACTTCGGCCAACGACCGTCATCTTCACATTAGCCTGTCCGTTTTTTTTTTTTTTTGAACCTGACTTGCTATAATAGGACGAACCCAATATAGCGGTCGAATTGCGTGGTTGGAGGGTAGCCTGGGGAAAATCCAGGGGGAACCTCCGGCACGACCACGCGGGAAAGTTTGTGCACTGGAATACTCTACGAGTTTGCGCTCCAGTGAGATTGATTGAACGGTATCAACCGAATCTGGGGTGTGAGTGGTGTCGAACTACTGGGAGTTTTATCGCTGGTTCGCTAAAACCTAGCCTAGCTGAGAAGAGTCCAGCAAGAAACTCAGCTAGGCCCGACTTGGGTCGGACTGACTCTACCCGGTATGCGGCGGTACCGGGACGAATAGGGACTGTATGTGTCTGTGTTGTCGCGATCTCGCGGTGGACGTCCCCGCCGGCGGGAACGCCGAAGTGTACGCGATGTCTAATCAGTGAGCGCCGAGTAACGACAGAAGGGGGAGGGATGGGAACGTAATCAGCAGCCTTCCTAACTAACGGATTCCTATGGTGGGGAGCGTTGTCAAAATAACGTCTGGCAGCCTGCTTAAAGAAACCATACATGGTGCTAATCCCCATGTCGTGGTGCAGGCTGAGGTTCGATTGGTACCACGGGGCACCAGTCGCCCTACGGAGAAAACGATTCTGAATGACCTGAAGCGGCTTGAGCGATGACATAGGCACGTGAGCAAATGCTATACTTGCATATGTCATGATTGGACGAACACAAGTCTTGTAGAGTGTCAGCTTATTTCTAAGTGACATTTTACTAAACTTGTTGATCATCGGCCCAAGCCTTCCTAGTACGAACAACGCGCGGTTGCGAACCCTGCGGATGTGGCTACGGAAGGTGTCTCCTGTCGAGGGTCACTCCAAGATATTTGGCCTCGTTGACCCAGGGGATGGGTCGGTCAAACATCTGGATCGGAGCCACCCGTCTTTCTGTACTAACGCAGTCAGACGGGTGGAAGACTATTGCAGTGCTTTTTTCCGGGTTGACTTCGATACGCCAAAGATTAAACCAACGACCTAGGTCGGTGATTGCCTCTTCGAGGTATCGCCGGATAGTAGCGTACTTACAATGGGTCGTAAAGAGCGCGGTGTCGTCCGCAAACAACCCCAGTTGCACCTTAGGGTGTCTGGGAATGTCGTTCGTGAACAACGAGTAGAGAGTGGGAGAGAGCACGGAGCCTTGCGGGACTCCGGCCCGGATGGGGTGTGGGTCCGAGTACGTTCCCTCCAGTCGGTATCGAAAGCTTCGATCACTGAGAAAATCTCGTATGGTGAGTACGAGTCTGTCCGGTATACCGAGCTGGTATAACTTGTATACCAGCCCGTTATGCCAGACCTTATCGAAGGCTTTCGCCACGTCGAGAAAGATCGCACCGGTCTTGAGCCCCTGGAATCGAGAGAAACCGTCCAACACGTGCTCCGTGACGCGGTGCACCTGTTGGACGCATGAGTGTCCGGATCTAAAGCCGAACTGCTCGTCGATGAGGAGGTTATTCTCAGCCGTAAATCTGAGAATTCTCGTGAGTAGGATCCGCTCATATAGCTTTCCAAGGGAGCTAAGTAAGCTGATCGGCCTATAAGAGGCAGGCGAGGTCCGGGGTTTACCAGGCTTCGCTATCCCTATGACCGTTGCACATTTCCACGCGGCTGGAAAGTGAGCATTGGTCAGCGCGGCATTGAAGATGCCAACCAAAAGGAGGAGGAGGGTTTCGGGGAGAAGTCTCAGGATGCGATTGGATACACCATCCGCACCCGGAGCCTTCCTAATACGGAGACGCCTGACATGGTCACTGACTTCCTTAACCGACACCGGTAAAATGGGTGAAGTTACGGGGAGACGCGATATCCTGTCCACCTCGTTATCGACCCTTCTAATATGGGCTTCGTCGGTGTGGAGGAGGTTGGGCGAACATTGGGACTCTAGGCTACAGCCTGTCCGCCTACTGCGGTCACATATATATGCGACTGCAGTCGTCGGTCACCGAATGCGGCCGACTGCCGTCGTCTTTCGTCACTTAATTGCCGCCTTACTTATTTAATAAAACATTGTGGTGAGTGTTTCCTAGTCCTAACTAAAGGTGCGTAAGTAGGCAGCCTCCGGTAAGAGAATACCGCGCCGCTCTGTGCGGATCCATACGTTCGAACATTATAACCGGTACCACCTCCGCGCCGCTCCGCCACCGCTGTCAATGCGTTTCGGCCTTTCGTGATACTAGAGCGCTCAAGGTGTTAAGGTGGTTCGATTTCCATACAAAACGTTATTTGACATTCGCAGGCTAACGGCGTGATCTTTTAAGAAACCTATGTAAGTAACTTTCACAAATTGGCTTTCCATTTGCGCGAAATTCCGCCTTTCCTTGAATAAACTTGTATAAACTGGAATAATTTGAGAAAAATGGTTTTCCCAAAGTATGACGTCACAAACTAATATCTCAAATTATTCTAGTTTATACAAGTTTATTCAAGAAAAAGGGGAATTTCGCGCAAAAGCAAAGCCAATTTATGAAATTTAGTTACATAAGTTTCTTATAAAAAATCAAGCCGTTAGCCTGCGAATGTCAAATAACATTTTGCATGGAAATCGAACCACCTTAATGTGTCTGAAACTCGGGACCTCGGGAGTTTTTTACAGAAAAATGTTCTATGTAACTTGTTTGTGCGCGAGGCGCGTACGAATTTGATCAAATGAGTGTGGTGCGAGCGCCCTGCCTCACCCCCGCATGTTTATGTGCAAATGTTTGGCTCGCGAGCAGCACGCCGTGCGGGCCTGGCGCCTCAAATATTGAGGAATAAATATATATTTTTAATACCTTTCTTTAAAGTTACATTTTTTCTATGCCCAGAGCCATCCCAGTAGCTGAATGTAACAGTGATGGGCTCATCTTTGAGGCTGGCTTGAGTCATCACCCACTCCAACCTGAGTTCTTCCCGTAGCTTGAGGTCTGCTTCCTCCCTCTCCCTGTCTGGCAGGAATGATGTGTCCACGTCTGGGTTCTTGCGAATTTTCTTTAAATGCTGAAATATTAATGAATGCTTATTTGAGTACAGGAGTTTTGGCAATCACTTAAATGTTATGGCACAAGAAATTCAAAAAACTGAAGCCATGTCATACAAATCTGCTAAATGCATTAGCGGCGCGTGCAAAGATTCTGTGATATGCATATAGGATAATATGGTATGACGAACGGCCGCGGTCGACTGTCTAAAACTGTTTTTGTAAGGTTCATTTTTTTTCAATATACTTTCAATCCAAGTATAATTTTCGACACTTTGGATAGATTCAGTGTTATTAAACACATTCAGAGCAGTTGTATTTGTAATACAACAGTCAGATCTTTGTAGACCAAAACAGAGAACCAAAATGGTTACCTTTCTTTACATTAAGAAAGCCTTGTGGTCTGATAAATTGGATAATATTTCATATCTTTGCATATAAATGGATTTATTCGAGAATTGTGCATTTATTCAAGGTATATACCATACCATACATACGCTCAGAGACCTTATACATCTCTGGAATACTGAATTAATATCATTAACTTCTTGTTAATGCTGATACAGATCTTATATCGTCATATTTTTCAATTTTGTTTTTCATTAAATTATTTAATTTAGTTTGTTAACCGTTTATATCGGTCCTTAATCTGCAAATTTTAAATTATTATTGTGTAAGATTATTATTATTTTATTGTCAATTACCGTTTGACATGTAAAAGTGCCCTTGTGGCCTATTTGCAGAATAAATAATTTATTTTGATTTTTTTAATTTGAGTAAAGAATCCTTACTTAAGGTGCGACCACACTGCTGCTCAAAATACACTAACACACCATAAAACGCAGCAAAATGTATGAAGAATACGTGAAGCATACGACACGTCAACGCGTATACGCAGCGTTAAGCACCGGTGTGGTCGCTCCCTTAAACGACAATCTCGTGCCCCATTTGCGTAACCTGTCCTGTTGACAGGTATGACAGACTAAGCTGTTATATATACCCTCTAAAACCCCAACAAGTACTAGCTAAGCCTCTAGCTAGTGGGTTGCACCACTATCACAAATAGTTATTGACTGTAACGGACTGGAAGCCCGTGGTTGCCTGTTGTGAGCAGTAAGTGTTGACCAGTTATCTCCATATTAATACTGTCTATGTCAGTACTCACTGGTTCCTCCTGCTCCCTCCAACCTTTTTCCTCGCTTTCCATCTTCACGATGCTGGCTTCGTCATCACCATCGTCGTCTTCTTCTTCTTCATCTTCATCATCCTCCGTGGCAAATGAGAGAGCCTGGATCTGTCCACAAACACTAGTTCAATTGGAATTGATTGTCTACATGTATCACGTGAATCAATGACAAACCCTGAGACTGTCTGTACCACCATATTTAATAAGATTCTGTAGGAATGTTCCTGAAAATGCAAATCCTTTCAGCAGAATATAGTTTTCAGAATGATGAAATTTGGAAGAACCATATAGATGAGTTGGATAACTGAAAGGATATTTTCCTCCTATCAAGGAACTACTAAAATAATAGGATCTCTCTTTAGAATCCATAAAATTAAATAAAAATTAAATAAAATAAATATTAGGGGACAATCTTACACAAATCAACCTAGTCCCACACTAAGCAAAGCTTGTACTATGGGTACTAGACGACGATAAACATACTTACATAGATAAATAAATACTTAAATACATAGAGAACATCCATGACTCAGGAACAAATATTCGTGCTTATCACACAAATAAATGCCCTTACCGGGATTTGAACAGGGACCTCTTGCTTTGTAGGCAGCTACCACTCTCGTCGCGTCACTACGAACTAGGCTAAAGCGGTCGTCCAAATTCATAGAAATATTATCTTTAAAATTGTAGAAACCTTGTACTTCAGGTGATTGCTAACTAAAGCTGGTTGCATAACCGGCATAATGACCCTACAAAGAAAACTGCATCATCCTCCTAGCGTTAGTCCAGGTTGTGCCTAAAGGTGCCCAGGGTCTGCTTTGATACCAAATCCAAAGATTTGGCATAGGCCCTAGTGCTACGTAAGCAACTACCATCTGATCTTGGAAGGTTGGAACCCAGAGGGAGAACTAGGCTAACTAAATATTCAATACATAAATTCCAAGAACTTATTAGTACGAGCCGGGATTCAAACCTATGACCACCACTTTGGAGCCGCTTGCTTGAACCACTAGGCTACCATAGCTTTTCCTACAAAGAAAAGGGCAAAAGAAGAACAAAGTAAATTGAAACCTGTCTCTTTTGCTTGTTTTTCTGAGCCTGTTTTGCTTCAATCTCTTTCTGCCTCTCTTTTTCCTTCTCAGCTTTCTTTTGAGCTAATTTCTTCTCTCTTTCACGCACAATGTGCTCCTGTTTCGCTTTCATTTCATCGAGAGTCACAAGACCAATCGTGGAGCTCTTCAATTGTTGTTCAACAGCGTCATAATGTGTAGCGAATTTGTTTTCAATGTTGTGTATTTTAAGATCTTCTTCTATTTTCTTCTTACGTTGCTCAATTTCCTGCTGCGCTTTCTCTCGCTTCTTCATGAGGTGCATGGCTCTGCCAGCCTCGGATGCTGCTCCTTTGTAGTGTGCCATGGCTGTAGTGTATTCTTTACTACGCTTGGATCACTTCACCAATGTTGCCTTACAGGTTTGCAAGGATTGCTAATCCGCGAAAATACAATAAATGTACGTTTAGTATGTGTCGTTACAGCGTTAATCGCAACACAACGCATCGAAGTATGTAGAAAACACAATATTATGCGTTACTGTCACCATAAAATAAATAAGAGTGTACTGCACTGCACGTGTACTGTCACTAGTGTCTGTCACTTGTCATCTTGGATGTTCGCATATTCCGAGTAAACTATAATCGACTTTGAAAATGAAGGTACAAGGTTGATATAAGGAAGCGCTTCTCTAGTTGGTATCTTTTTGCATTAAAATATTATAAGTGCACTCGGTGAAAATCGGGTAATTCCGAAAATTACAAATATTTACTAAACGCGGCTACATTATTTGCTATGGCAACACTCCCTATTTCCACACGTTCAACACGTCTAGCACACGACGGCCGCGACATACTCTCGATTTTTATCGCACTACACCTCTTCTTCTAAGTGTTCTAATAAGAGAGAGACGAATAGTGCGAGAAAAATCGAGAGAGCTCGCGCGCCGTCACGTTCTAGCCGTGCTGGTTGAAAACGTCATAGGGTGTTGCCAGGGCAAATAATATAGCCGCGTTTAGTACATATTAGAAATTTTCGGAATTACCGAGTGCACCTTAATTTTGAATATGTACGATTTGAAAACTTTACTTTAATTTCAAAATGGCAAAGAAAATCTATTCTTCTCTGTGGACCTACCGCGAAACGAAAACGGACTTCGTCCGTGTATCTCCCTCTCTGCCGTACTTGCTTGTTCGAGCGGCAAAGACGGAGATACAGCCCCTCTGTTTTTTGTATTATTATTATTACACCTATGTGCGAGAACATGAATACTCCCTTAACCTAAATTCCAATCTAACTTTGCTATAATAAATTAAACTCGGAATGCACTATCGATCCACCTGCACTTGTGCATCTAGCGTTGCCAGATCTACAGAAAAATCTGTAGACATATAATTTTTGATGCATTGTAAACTATAAGACTGACTAACTGGACCGAATGAACGTAGTTTAGCCAGCGTCAGAACTTGCTTTCTATCAGCAGATATTAATAAAAAAATATGATTAAATTAAAACTTCAATAAATAATACTCGACGACCGACAACGGAAATGCAATTAGAAAAAGTGTAAATACCTATGTAACTATAAAACAGTAAAAGAAGTAGTATTTCTGGTTGAGACCAACATCTGATATTCAATCTCTCGATATCAAAAATGTAAAATGGAATTAAATCTCATCATATACACAAAACACAATTTAGGCGCGCCAAATGTAAGCTCAAAAACTGAATCAAACCGCCGAATTTCACCGGCTGATTTCTGTCACCCGTAACCTGACAGTGACCCGTGCTCTGACAACACTGTTTGTATCTGTCATTTATTGAAAAACAAAGAAACGTGCGCGACTACATTTTGTCTGCGCACCGGTGCTTTTGTGTACCTTCCTGAAATTACAATTAATTACGAAAGATGGATGAAACTATATTGTTTCCTTCACCGAACTGGTTTCAAGTGTCGGGTTTAGCGGTCAGCAGCGACGGCTGGTTAGCCTACGGCGGTCCTAGTAAAAGTCTCTGTATCTTGAAACCTTTGGCGGCCGATGCGAATGGTGTTGTGGAAGGCGAGCGATTCACAGCTCACGTTTTAAACAGAGCTCACCCTGACAAGTAAGAACTTCCTATTATGCAGCATCCAGCCGGCCCTGCATGGCAGCTGCAGCCCAGCAAAATATGATTCTTGCCTTTTAAATCCCTATTTGTCTCATTCTATCCTATACTCCCATTGTGATAATATTATATTTATAACTGTTTCTTTCATGCAGGATTGTAAGTGTAGATATATCGCCGGAATGGCCGGAGAAGCGCTTGGTGCTGACTGGGAGTGCTAATGGCTCCGTGAAGCAATGGAACTTGGAGGAAGAAAACCGAGGTTTAAAGTTCAAATCCATCCTCAGTCATGACATCCACACTCATGAGAAAGAGGTACTTCTTTTATCACAACTGTTATTAATACAAGCAGGTTGAATGCTACTAATGTTGTTATATACTAGCTGTAAGGTTAATTTAACAATCCACCCTCATAAAAAAATATCAATAACAGGGTGGCCACTTTCTGGAAAACCGGGAAAACCGGGAAAAGTCAGGGAATTTCGTTGGTCATGGAAAAGTCAGGGAAATGTCAGGGAAATTTAATGGAGGTCAGGGAATAAAAAAATTATCTGTATTGTACCTAATAAACAAAACAAATTATTAATTTTACCATCTCCAAACATTATATATCTACTATAATAGGTTAATAATAGGTAAATGCGACCGCGCGGCGCACGTGCCACTGTAGTACTCGGAAATCGCCGCCGGTTATACGTTCTCTATACTACCTATTCTGCCTAGCCTGCCTAGCCCCGCGCGACGTGAAACTACAAGGTTTTCAGGCTCGAGTTCCATAAAAAAATTGTGCAGTACGTTGGCTCCAGAACTTTAGCGTTGTTAAATTTATACGCAAAACGTTGAAAAATATGTGCAGGGAATAAATAACGAAAACAAAGCACCTGACAACGCAAGCTTTAGTAAATGCTGCATTGGAAGACAAATTGGCCTTTTTTCAATCGGTGGCGGTGCAAGTGAAACCATTTTTTACATTATTTCAATCCGACGCACCACTTGCTCCACTTTTATACGAATCACTTTTGGCCACACTGAAAAAAAAAACATGCAAAGAGTTGTTAAAGCGGATGTATTGGATTCTGCCACTAATATCAAGGGAGTCTAATCTGATAATCGCGAATCACTGTAAAGAATGCTCTTCGAAATAGCCGCGATATCAATGATATCGATATCGATATCTTGCGTTTTCGTCAAGACTGTCAAAAGAATCTGATAGAATTTTGCGTGTCATTGTACCAAACATCCCCACTTTCGTATGCTTTGACTAAGGAAATATCTTGTTTCGATCCCGCAATCGCAGTCAATGCGGAATTCCGAGGACGAGAGAGGCTCGATAAAGTGTTGGACATATTTGTCAAAAATAACCGGCTTTCAGGATATGAAGCAGCTAACGCCAAAAGTGCCTTTAATGATATTTGTAAATGAACCTGAATTTGTAAAATCAATGAAACAATTTTCCATTACGGATGGTCACCGACTGGATGATCTTTGGCTCGGTTTGATAAAAAAGGAAAATAAAGACTTGCAAACTTTAATAAAAATGGTCATAGTGTTATCCCACGGAAACGTTTATAGTGAGCGAGGCTTTTCCATCAATAAGGAGATATTAGTGGAAAATCTTTCGCAAGAGTCTATAATTGCGCAGACGCGTTTACGACGCTATATCCTACTACGGCAAAATAAATATTGAAAAAAATGATCCACGCGGCTCGTAATGCTCACTACTTGTACACGGAGGAGCTACACAATAAAAGGAAAATTTTAGTTCAAAGGCGAAAATCAGAGCAGAAAAAGAAAAACTGCTGATAGTGCTAATATGGTCAGAGAACTAGAAGCAAAAAGGCAAAAAAATCTCGAAGGAGCTGCCAAAAAAGCTGGGTTATTGGAAAAACGGATTACCAAGTTGCAATAGATTATATTATTAGTTTTTCAAATATACATATAATAAACATGCTAACTGATGACTAGGTAGTTATGTTTCAGTTATACCCAAGATTTTTAACCGACATGAAAAAATGAGGTTTCTCAATTCGTCGCTTTAATTTGTACCATAATACGCAAAAACGTTGAAGTCTAGTACTTACTAATACGGTTAAGGCCCGTATAAAGTGTTCCCTTTAGTATTTCTCGCTGGATTACATTATATGATACATATAACGTATCCAATAAATTCAGTTGTCAGAGTTTTAATTGGTTTTTCCTGTACAGCTTTTAACAAAAATGGTCAAAAATTAAATGAATTATTGGGTAATTGAAGAACTGTCTGATAGCAAATTACAATTTATAAATACAATGAAACAGTACAATAACGTCACCTGACGTAAGATGTGAACCCACGACTTCCGTCTAACTATGCTTTCGCTCTTACCAACTGAGCTATTCAGATACTACTTCTTATTATTTCCGTTTTTGTAATTTGCTAGCAGATAATTCTGCAAAAACTCAAAAATGTATCCCAATTATATTTTTAATATTTATTACATTTAAGATTATGGTCAGGGAAAAACTTAAAAAAACGACTGGAAAACCGGGAAAAGTCAGGGAATTTTGGTTGTAGTAAATAGTGGTCACCCTGAATAAAAATATTTAGTTGATATTTTGTTCAGAAAATGGTAAATAGCTTGCTTGTTTGGCTACTATCTTTTATCTAATATTATAAAAAAAAGTCCATGAGATTGTAGCTTTGTAAATTTGTATGTAATGGGTAAACTGAAGCTGATTATACCATACCCTTGGGGACTATGTATGTGGAAATAAAGCTATAATAATAATAATAATAAAGTTTAAGGGTCTAATGGGGTATTTATTTGTGCAACTGAGACCAGGGCTTGTGCAACCCATTTAGAAACATCGGAAATAAAGGTTAATAAATACCGAGTTAGACAACTAATCTTATCCAATGTAAGTAATAAAATATTTTCACAGGAAGTAGTAGGTGTAGCATACAGCAATGAAGTATACGCTGTAACGGTGGGTGGCTATGGCAAGATAGTTAAATGGGATCTGAACTCCAATGTGGTGAAGACATACAGCAATTTGCTGAAGACCTTCAAGCCAACCTGCATGGCCTGCTCCCACCATGTCACCCTAAATGTGGCGATCGGCACCAAACAGGGAGTTCTGTTCGTTGTGGATTTGAGTGGTAAGAGTTTTAAAACTTAATGTAAGAGTTTTTGATCTGCGTTATTACTATGACATAATAACATTTTATGAAAGTGATATTGCTATGTATGGTATGGTATGGTATGTGGTAATATAAAAATCTTACTTTATTTTCATACTAGCTTCCGCCCGCAATGTCGTCTGCGTGGACCCGGGATAAAAACGATCCTATATTTTAATCCAGTTATGAATTGTCTTCGAAAATTTCATCCAAATCGGTTGAGCCGTTTAAGCGTGATTGAGTAACAAACATCTTAACATCCAAACTTTCGCATTTATAATATTAGTAGGATTAATTTGCCAAAATATAGCTTGCATACTTGATACCAGGTATGCACCTACTTAATGCATACTTGTTTATACTTTTATCAAACATTTCTGATTATGGCTCACTAATGGCATTGGGTCACCACCATGTTTAATCACAACCAGTTGCTGGCACCATATCCAATTTAATTTGGATATTTTTTGAGTTGCTACAATTAAATGCTTCATTCTAAATAGACTGGGTCATAAACGTTCACCATCCCTGATTAATCTCATTATCATTCATCTTGGTTTTCCACAAACATTAATTTCCATCAAATAAATTTTGTTTTTAGGTGCTGGCAGTCTATTGTACAAAGTCCGCAGTCAAGATGATGAGATCATGAATGTGAGCTGGTGTCCCCAATATGAAGTTCAAGTTGAAAAATGCCTAGATGAATCCAAAAGAATTGGTGTTGCCGCTAATGCCCTACACACCAAGCCACAGAAGACTAGTGCCTCAACTAGGATGGATAAAATCAGACAGCAAACTGACCCAGAAGAAAATAATACTTCAGCTATCAAAAAGGACCTCCCGGAGGACAGTTTCGAAGACATTGAAGTTGTCCCTGAAGATGATATGTTTGATATTTACAAGGATCATGAGGCAGATGAGTTTGGGCATAAGAAGTATGAACCGGAGGACATTTGGGTCAAAATTACCACACCAGAGAAGAGAGATGACTATTTGGTTGAATGCCAGAAGCTTAAGGATGTTATCTTAAAGAAGAAAAATGAGCCAGAGCCTTCATTAGAGTCTTTAGTGGAGGCGCTTGGCAAGGCTGACATTAGCGGTGAACAAGGGCAGGGAGAGCCAGCACCTGGGGGCAGTATGACCGGTGATGTTGGACAACAAGAAACACCCAGTAGTAGTAAAGAGGAGCTTCAAGACGAGCCTAATTCAGTGTCCAGTGTGCATGTTCACAAGCATCTGCTGGCAACAATTGGAAAACATGGGTAATAATACTTTTGAGTCTCTCTTAACACTTTCAGCACCAGAAACCTGCTAGGTGGGCGCTCTGCTCTAATATGGTTTTTTGTACTATAGTTGGCAGTAATTATTAATATAATATAGTTTAACAGCAGATTGTAATCAATTTGCAGTTAAATTTAATATTTTATGAGTTTTCCTTTATTCTAATGCCTAAGGTGTAACGGTTTACAGATATTTCGTAAAACTGAATTGACTAAAAAATGTATACAATGGGGGTGTAGACTCGAAAATTATTATTACTCCAAAAGAAAGAAGGCGAAACAATATGCCTAGTGACAAAAATCCCATTCAGATATCTCAAAGAATTTTAATATTGCTTGTTAGAGAGAGAAAACGCAAACTGTGTGTGACTTTACATTACGGGATGCTGCCGGGGGGGCGCCGCGTCGACGGCGGCGCCGAACACGATGGGCGCGGCACATTGCCGTCTATTAGTGACGTCACAATCTTAAACATACCCCTTCTTAAAACTTTGGACACTTATAACTTCGTGATGATTTAACCTTTTGCGTTGATTTTTTCTCCATTTGACTACATTTTTAATCCTTTTTCGATTTTATTTAGTGTCTACACCCCTATTGTTGAAGACTGCAATCAAAAATACAGTCTGTCAACTTGAAAATGTTGACCGTAATTTGTATTTTCAGCGGTGTCCGCATCTGGTCGAAGACTGGCAAGCTGGTGGCGAGCTGCGCGCTGTCCGCCGGGAAGCCTCAGGGCCGCCACAGGAGCGCGTGGGCCACGCTCGCGTGGTGCCAGCCAGAGCTCCTGCTCATAGCTGACGGGAAGAATCAGTTGCTGGAGTGCAATCCGCTTAAACCCGACTGGTGAGACTTCCAATTGATAGAGCCAATCATAATTAATCTGATTTGTACCTTTATAACGAAACAAATGATTTAATTAAATATTTTTGTTTCGTGTTTGTTTTAACGAGGAAGTTACCCCGATCATTTTTTAAACGAACAATATGATACAGAGAGAAGAATATAATGGAAAAATAAACCATCTTCGTCTGTAGCCCCCGACAGGATCCTGGGTGGATCCTGTCGGGGGCTACGACGGACGAAGATGGTTTATTTTTCCATTATATTCTTCTCTCTTTATCGTATCGTTTAATCTGAGCTGTGTTGTTTATAAAAATGGAATGTGTATACTTGTAGACTGTTATAACTGATTTTTCCAACGCCTTGGTGCAATCTGTAATGCTATGCTATGTTCATTTCTTGCGTTTATTTCAATGGAATTTATATCCCTCTTTATTTATTTATTTTAAGGGGAACCAACAGCTATAAAACTTATTAATAACATGAATATGAACTGCAATTAACATGTGAATTGGAACAGAGTTCCTTTTGTTTTGTTCTATTTCGAAACAAAACTCTACTGTCTCCTATAGTAGACTAAACTCTCTGTTTCCTATTGTAGTTAGGTAACTACTAACAAGTAATTAACATTGATCAATTTTCTTATCAGCAAGAACAAGCTAGTTACAAAATTGGTCCACACTCTACACAAAAGAGGTCTACACTGCGTAGCCACCAACGCATTTCGGCAGATGGAGGCGCCCGTCGCCTGGAGCGTGTCCCAGGATCGCTCGCTCGTCCGCTTCAGCCTCCGCGACCGCTCAACAGCCGTCTACAGCACGTGCGGCGGGTTCATCTACAACGTACAGACGTGCCCCTATGATGTGAACAAGTCAGTACGGTTACACTATTTGCAATTTTCTTAATTCCACCAAATATAGGGCATTGTTGCCATTTCTAATCCTTTTATGGGCCATATTGTAAGCAGGTTATAAGTCCAAATTGTAGCATTTTTTTGAATACTTTGATATTGTGTTCTGGCTAAAGAGGCAGAATAAGAGCAAAAATATGATATACATATATCTACTTATTAGCATACCTCAGATAACTGAAATTGGACCTTCCAGCTTAGACAGTAAATTCTCTATTGGAACTAACTATTTAGTACGGTGGCAATATCGCAAAAAGTCGTCTCCTTCACGATTTTCGTGGACATCGACTGCGCCGAGCTTTTGACGCGGGCACCGATTTGGCATTTGCACCTGTGTGTGCGTCATCACGCACACTACCGCCGGCTCGCTCGATCGGTACGGTCGGTCACAAGCTAAAAGTTAGTAGCTCATCATTCTCTAATAATAAATCTCAACTCCGCGTATAAAACCGTGGATGGTATAAGGAATAAAATACAAAACGCAATAATTATTTTTATTGAAATTTGGCCGTTAACTAAGGAAAAGAAAAAAATAAGCAAAGTAATAATAACGCAGTGTTACCGGTGGACTAGTGTGGAATTGAATTAGCAATCAGCAGTGGCGTGCACGGAGTTTTTAGACAGGGTAGACAAAAAAATAGCCAATCTAGCCAAGTCCACGAAAAGCTAGCTCTTGTTTCCCCAAAGAACCAAAAATATCAATGAGTGAAAATATTGTCGATTTCGGCCATTGAGTCCGTTTCAAAAGATTCCTGTAATTAGATTAAAAAGTACGTGTACGTAACGTGTACGTAAAGTGCTACATATAAATTTAAGTAGAGCATTTAAAATCGTAAGTTTCCATTTTTGCCATTTTGGCCATGGATTCGTCATGTCCGTCTGTCTGTCTATCCGTCCGTATGTCACAGATTTTTTTTTGTAAGTTGCAAATGCAAACTCGACTACAGATTGAAAAATCAACCCTCAAAATTATAATCAACTAAACTTATTGTAAAGTCTTTAGTTGACACGAAATGTTCGTTCTGGACCTTTTCCTCACATGACGATTCCTAAAAACAGTGCAATACATAGTAATGTTGATAATGTTGATATTAGCGAGTTTCTTTAGTGTTAAATATATTGTAACCTCTTTATTATTTGAAAACAAAACCTTACCACAGATTCATTGCGTGCCGTAACATTGGACGCTGCACTTTTTCCATTATCATTTTTTGTTCCCAATACTCCAATCGGATTATTCGATGATGTATAAAAACATAATTAGTAATAAGTACATTGAAAATAAGAAATTTCTTATTATCTGGCAAATATCTGCTTATCTGCTTAATACAGGGTGTACCAAAAATGATAAGAAAAACAGAAAAAGAAATTCTGACGCGATTTATTTTACCTTAGTATGGAGCGTTGGGCGACTGGGGCGACAAGCTCCATAGAAATGTAAAAAAAACGCGTCAAATTTTTTTTTTCTGAATTTTCTTATCAGAACACGATACACTTTGTATAATGCCAAAAGTATTTAAAAAAATATACTTACATTGGAAATTCCTAATTCATTTTGTCTCTTTGTTCTTGAGATAGAAGCAAGAAGCCGTTTGTTGAAATACTTAGGGCCATTTTTACGTGTATTATATCTTTCCTTGCGTCTTCCCATTTTAAGGGGCTCCCATACGCCAATGACCTTCGATCTGAATCCCTTAGTTTTCTAATGTCTTTTGTAGCTTATTATTAAGAACAACGGCTTTAAGCAATATAGTATCCCATATTTACTTTAAAGTTTATTGTTTTCGAGATATTTGGCATCAAAGTTGAACAATTATAGGCCAAAAAACTGGTTTTCTGGCCATAACTTTTGTGTTAATTAGTTTAAATTGAAAACCCTAGAAACATTTTCAGAGACGTCATAGACGAACCCATTTGTAGATTTCGTATTATGTTAGATCTTTCACGTCAATAGTGTAGTGTAGTAGTAATCTTTCACGAAATAAGTGTTTTTAGACAATGTTTAAAACCGATAGCCGTTTGACTTATAATTCTATCTGTAGTGCAAAAGTAGGAGATACGATTATAACTCGGCAAAAATCGATGAAAATCTCGGGTACTTAACCCCTTAACTAAAACAATAAATAGTTGGTGCACCATCAATAAGTTAAATGTTTTCTGAGTAAAAAAATATTATTTAACTATCCCGTCGGTTACATTATCACTAAATGTTGGACACGTATGTTTTCTTTTGTCAAGGAAAAATAAATACAGAAAAAGCACGTCAAAGTTCAGAGGTGCGGACTCGTGACGTCAGTTGTGATAAAAAGTGTGGCACGGCGTGACGTCACGCGGAACTTTAACGGGCTATATCTTCATTACTATTTTTTGAATTGAAAAAATAAGAAATACGTGTCTAATATTTTTTGATTTAATAACTGACTTTACAGGAATAAGCTAACGAGCTTGAGTTTGAAATCGACTATCTTAGCCCCTTCCATCATATAGTTCCACTACCCATCTTCCGGCTTCGTCATGAGACCCTCACCATCATGTTTAATGGTAAGTACTGACGATAACAAAGCAAACGAGCCCAAAGTCGACTATCTTAGCCCCTTCCATCATAGAGTTCCACCAGCCATCTTCCGGCTTCGTCATGAGACCCTCGCCATCATGTTTAATGGTAAGTACTGACGATAACAAAGCAAACGAGCCCAAAGTCGACTATCTTAGCCCCTTCCATCATAGAGTTCCACCAGCCATCTTCCGGCTTCGTCATGAGACCCTCGCCATCATGTTTAATGGTAAGTACTGACGTTAACAAAGCAAACGAGTCCAAACTCGATTATCTTAGCCCCTTCCATCATAGAGTTCCACCAGCCATCTTCTGGCTCCGTCATGAGACCCTCGCCATCAGTTGTCGTTGGTCCTGAGGGGCAACCACGTAACGTTTCGAACGCGCGTCAGGTAGATCCAACTCTCATTTTTCCATATAAAAATTGACGCACGTACAATGCGTTACGTGATCGACCTGCTTAGAAGCTTATTATATCAAAAATAATACTTACCCTGTTTTGCTGCGTATTACTGCTGTATTCATACACAATTGACATCGAAGTATTTTCAAGTGTCACAGCGCCGCATTGAGACGTGCTCTCTCTCTGAGCTCTCGGGGGGGTGACTGAATAATGTCATGCGTTGCTCGCGTATTATATTTCATCATTTTGTTCCATAGTAATTTTAGATGGCGGATTTGAAGGGCGTTTTTAAAAAATCATAAGAAAATAACCAAAGCACTTTGAAATGTTAGGATTGCATTCTTTTGTAGTTAATACATTGGAGATTTGTTTGAGTAGGATTATGAAACTGAAGTATCATTTTTTTATTCAATTTTACCTAAACGCCGACACACGTTCTTCTCATTTTATGTGCAACTTTACGGAATTGTATTTATTAAACTGTAGATGATTTGAGAATATTTATAGTATATTATTGTAAACTCACTCTTTGTCATTATAATTACATATAATTTATATTTTATTGTAAAGAATTGTGAACTCCACCGTCGGAACGGTGACTGCTGTTTTTGCCGATTATGCTCGGTGCAGTCTTAAGGGAGAGGGGGACGGACATAGCTGTGACGTCACAAAGATGGCGGCCGATGGTCTTCGATTTATTTTCAAATCTCGGGTTCTATTTTACTGATCGGTTCGTGTGAGGTGTCATATGAAAGCATATTAAACGTTCTATAATTGTTTCTTAGAACCCTATGACGTACCATCAACTCTTTTTTAATATTTGAAAAAATATGACTTTTTTACCGTGCGCGTTTGAATGAGTACTGATAAAACACGCTTGTAACTCAATAAATAATAACTTTACCGCAATTAAAGCTATTATAAAAAAAATACAGTTAATAAGATTTCCAACAATATAGATTTTGTTGGTGTACATTAATAAATAACGAAGTAATAATAAATTTTGCTAATTACGCACCGATTAACTATCACCACGCTCGACTCTGCTGGTGATCGCTGTCGTCACATCGCGCCTTCAGAAACTCTTTTTTTGTTTTCTGAGTAATTATACGAGTCAAACGGTCATGATACGCACCTAAAGCAGTAAAATAAAGGCCACTCAGGAACCTTTTAGCCCGAGCCGAAGGCGAGGCGAGTGCTCAGAAGCGTTTTTTTTCTCCCATACACAATTTTACGCCTTCTTTTGGCTGTCAAGTGAGATTGTTATTGCCATTTTACGTCTGGGTGATGTAAAATTATTCTAGTTTCTAGTATTACATTGAGAATCCTACTATAATATTATAAATGCGAAAGTTTGGATGTTTAGATGTTTTGATGTTTGCTACTCAAATGTCAATCACCGATTTAGTTGAAATTTTGCACGAAGATAGTTTATAGCCTGGATTAAAATAAAGCATAGTTTTTATCCCGAGTCCACGCAGACGAAGCTAGTAAATAATAAAATGATGAACGCAAGCAGCTTTATTAGACAACTAGCTTCTGCCCGCGACTTGGTTTGCGTGGACCCGGGATAAAAACTATTCTATATTTTAATCCAGGCTATAAAATATATTCGTGCAAAATTTCATCCAAATCAGTTGAGTTAAACGGCTCAACGTCGAGTAACAAACATCTAAACATCAAACATCCAAACTTTCGAATTTATTATATTAGTAGGATTAGTAGGACTAGTTTTTGCTCGAGGTACCTGTGTTGTGCTTTGACTTGTATTTTCCTAATCTGACTTGTTTTGGCTAAGTATTTACTCGCAAAAAAGAAGCCAAAAACTGCTATGGGAAGCGAAAATCGGGAGAGAGATTTGTAACTGAAACGTTGCACGGACCGAGTGTGTGTCCGCTTGGTGAGTGTGTGAATCTGGTTTGTAAAAGAGTGAAGGGAGTGTATGGCCGCGTTGGCTTGCCCTACGGGTTTTCAGCCCTCGGGCATCGGCCCTAAACGGAGCTCGGCCTTCGGCCTCGCATGCCTTGCCGCTCACCGTCGGGCCTGTGGCCTTCAGGTTCGCTTGTAAAGCAGTTGGGGGTAGGGTGTCCGAGAGCGCGCCCTGAAGGGACGCTACAGACCTTCGTCCCTACGCAGACCTCGGCCTGCCACCTTGCCTGCCATGCCTTCGGCCCTCAGGTTCACTTGTAACACATTCAAGAGTAGAGTATTCGAGAGCGCACTCTGGAGGGACGCTTCAGGCCTTTGGCCCTCGGACTCACGTAGAGAGCGCGCTCTGAAGGGACGCTTCGGGCAGATGCGCTTGTAAGGTACTTCGGAGTAATAAAGTGTCCGCGTGGGCCCGCCCTTCGAGCCTTTGGCCAGGGTTTGCGTGGAGAGCCCGCTCTGAAAGGATGCTTCGGGCCTTCGGCCCTACGCAGAGCTCTGCCTGCCGCTTTGCGTGCCATGCCGCTCTACTTCGGGCCTTCGGTCCTCAGGCTAAACTTGTGTGGCAGTGAGTGGGGCACGTTGAACCGGTGGCCGTTGGGGCGGAGACAAGGTGGACTGTTGGTCTGGTAAAGGCCGCGGAGTCCACTGGATGCAGGTAGCTCAGTGTGGCACTCTTCGGTTGGGGGCCAATGTCCAGCTGTGGACGGCTTTGGGCAATATCTCACCGGGACACCATGGCGGCGCAATGAGTCGCCGCCACCAACAGATTGTACGCAGCTGGTTGCGCCGCCATGGTGTCCCGGTGAGATATTGCCCATAGAGCTGCATACAATTTGTTGGTGGCGGGCGACTGGTTGCGCCGCCGCCATGGTGTCCCGGTAAGATATTGCCCATATTGATTTCGGCTGATATCATGATGATGATGATGATTAAGGAATTCTTCGAAAGGGAGATAGACTGCTTGAGCTATTTAGGTTCACATTATTTTCAGGGTGACCCGAACGTTCTTTGGACTTTTGGAGATGACTCTAAAGATATGACTTAATATAGTATTTTATGCAACCGTTATACTACGTGTTTTTTCAATTTCTGTTAATTGCAAGGGGGCATAGGTTAGATCAAATAATTTCTCCGAGACAGTAGTATCTTAACTCTTACTGTTATCAAGATATTCAATATTTTTATTAGATCAGATTTGCAGCTTTAACCACTGTTAATGCTACAATCATTTATTTTGTAAATTTTTTTTTTTTTAAGTTATAATTATGCTTATTTGTTTCTGTGAATGTACTCTGCAATATGCTGAAGTTAACGGATATTCCCGGGAACACCGTGTATAATGTATGTTTTTTTAGTCGAGTACCACATTTAGGCCCTGAACTTGCTGAGTGGCCTAATTAAGGTGCGAGATTTAAAAAGCTAATTATAAAATTATTGTATACAATACTTTTTCTATGAGTCAACTGAACTAATTAAACAAACTTGGTATCTATTGAAAATCTAAGCCCTGCTGAACCGAAGCGCAGCCAACGGCTTAGTATTCGTTGAATTCTTTTCCTCTGTAGCCAAGACGACGTTCTATTGGTCAAATTCATTATAGTTCTGTAAATGTGCCACGCGATTGGTAGAATTTATGTTAGTTGTCTAAACAGTTGTAAAAAGTTGAGTTGGGAGCTCCATTGAAAAAAGTATGTGATTATAGTTTGGTGTACGACGTCTTAATTCAAACATTAAGGTCGACGAGTATAAAAAATATGGTTTTCACACCTTTCATTCGAAAAAGTATGGTTTGCTCCACGACGAGAGGGATCAAAATGCTACTTTTCTATTCAAGCTACTTTTTTAATTTATTCATTGGCATGTAGCATTTACGCTATATGCCAATTGAACACAGATCTTAATAAAACAATCGATTGTAATTTCATCGTAATCGATTAAAAACGAACATTAGTTTTAACTTTAACTACGTTATATGAAAATTTACGAATTTTTCGTAATATATATTTTTTTTAATAAAAATTAAGAAAATTTGTTAAAACTTGTTAAGTTTAACAGAATCTTTTTTAAATTTCTTCATAGTCTGTATCACTCGGTAGCAAAATTATCTTCGTCTCGGGCGTTAACACTTGAATCCCTCACTACGCTCAGGATTCAATACTCCGCTCTAAATATACTATTTTGCTCCCTTGTGACACAAATAACTATTTCAGGGTAGCGGTGAGCGTTGGCGACGGCGCGGTTCGTGTGTGGACGGCGGAGGAGGCTGAGGGGGCGGAGGGCAAGATAACCGCCGGCCGCGTGGTCTCTTACTGGCAGCACGTGCAGGGCAAAGTGCTCACGGTCGCCTGGCATCCTACTAAGGAGAATCTGTTGGCGTTCGGAACTGCCGAGTCAAGGGTTAGTGTTATTCTGACATTTCAAAGAAACGGACGAACGAGCATTATTAGAATTACTGTATACTAGCTTCCGCCCGCGACTTCGTCCGCGTGGACCCGGGGTAAAAACTATCCTATATTTTAATCCAGGCTATAAACTATCTTCGTGCAAAATTTCATTCAAATCTGTTCAGCCTTTTAAGCGTGATTGAGTAACAAACATCCAAACATCTAAACTTTCGCATTTATAATATTAGTAGGACTAGCTGATGCCCGCGGCTTCGTCCGCGTGGACCCGGGATAAAAACTATCCTATATTTTAATCCAGGCTATAAACTATCTTCGTGCAAAATTTCATTCAAATCGGTTCAGCCGTTTAAGCGTGATTGAGTAACAAACATCCAAACATCTAAACTTTCGCATTTATAATATTAGTAGGACTAGCTGATGCCCGCGGCTTCGCCCGCGTGATTATAGGGAAAAGCCGTGTCCACACTGGCCGAGCGGCTCGCCCGAACGCCTCGCCCGAGCCATCAAAAACGCTCGCCCAAACGGTTCGGGCGAGCCGTCAGAAGGCTCGGGCGAGCCGTCAAAAGGGTCGGCCGCAAGCGCTCGGTCGGTGTGGACTTGTGTTCGGGCAAACGCGCGCGGCTCGCCCGAGCCACATCGGCTCGGGCGAATTTACCTACCGATAGTTGAGCTCACGATCACGATGAAGCCGCACGTGCGCACAGCTGTCGCTGCGACAACGTTCATTTTGCTTTTGCTTGTTCGAATTCGAAATCGGAAGAAATGTATTTTAAAAAAAAGCCGCAAAATGTGGATACGCAAAATTTTTGAGACCCGAAAAGAGGCCGGCATAAAATTATTTGATCAATTGTGTTATGATCAGAGCGAAGACGCCTACCTATTGAAATTCCTACTAGGTAGGTACTACTCAATCTACCAATCCTTCCAGCTGACAAACAAACCCATGCGTGTCGAACTCAGTTACGCAATTCCCAAATCCGTCCGCAGGGGGCAAGCTAGTTTTGACCTTTTCCAACGCAGCGACTTCGAATGAACTTTAATAAGTTACCTTGATAAAAAAGACCGGGTTGCACTCCGGGAGTGCCGGCAGAAGTGAAAACTTGATTAATTTTTATTTTGCAAAAAAAAATCCCTTCCTCCCCCCTCTCTCCCCCTGCGTGCCAATATATCTAATAACAACCTTATTAGTAGTACGCTATAGTTCAACCTAACTCAGCAAAATTGATGAAGGAGACGAAGAAATAAAATACCAATTTCTTTTTGCCATTGCCAAATATTTTTCAAAGCTTTATCTCTTTAGGAATAACGTCCAAATTCGAACTATTCGAATTTGCTCAATAGCAAAACGGTAAAGGACGCGTGGAAAAAATTACTTTATTTGCAGAATATGCAATTGCAAAAAGTGTTTAACGGCTTTATACTCTTAAGAAGAAGAAGAAGAATCGGCTAACAGCAAAATATAAAAGTGTGATAAAACAAAATGGAATTTGCATTTACGAAAAATGTGTTACGACCTTATACTGTTAACAATAAAGTACAAATTAGAATAATAATACGTAGGGCCAAAATCGCCCTCGCCTTCTGTCGTTAGACCGAACAAAACCACCGTCCACATAGGCTGAGCCGCTCGCGGCTCGGGCAATCCGTTCGGGCAAGCATTCGGGGGCTCGCCCGAACGGCTCGGGCGAGCCACCCTTTGCCCGAATCACGCCCACACCGGGCGAACGGTGTTCGGGCGAGCCGCTCGTCCGGTGTAGACACGGCTAAATGTAACATATTGAATTTTCCCGTGGGAATTAGATGTTTTCCCGCTGGAAAAAGGAGCCTATGTCACTCTCCAGCTTCTAATCTATCTCCATACAAAAAATCACATCAATACGACGCTCTGTTGCCACGTGAAAGAAGGTCAAAAATACACACTTACGCATTTATAATATTAGTAAGGATTGTATAATATTTTACGCTTAGGATTATGAGCTACTAGTAACTTGTATCTTTTAAATTATTGAAATGCTACGCGACGCATCAATCATTGTGTTGTTTATTGATTGGTCACAGATTTGCTTTTCGCCGAGACGCTTGTCATTCTAATAGTATGTACGAAGATTCGGCTCAGACTCCGATTAATCGGAACTTCCGGTTGATTTTCCACCTCCGACTCCGCCTTCGACTCAAAAAAAATCAATCGGAGTTATATTGGAGCTGAATGCAGGGAATGAGCTTGGTTTTGCGGCACGCGCCTTCGTGTTTATGACCTGTTGCCCTGGGAATTACCTGTCTCACGCCTTCACGCTCGAGTTCAATAAGGCTTCTTACTTCGGCTGCGATTTCCGATAGGACCACCTCCATAACATCCCTGGGGCCGTAGACAGGTTACAATCGATAAGCGCTAACGCCAATAGAAAATAATAAAATGTAGGGAAATGACAGATGGCGACGAAACACTTTTCGTTAGCATCTGTCATACCCATACATTTTATTCGTTTTCTATTGGCGTTAGCGCTTGTCGATTGTAACCTTGTCTAGGCCCCCTGGTATGGTTTCGCTAAACTCGATTGCAACAGGGATCCCACCCGCCTTACTTCCTAGCCTATTTATGAAGTGACTAAGCGCGCACTGCTGTGCGGCGAGTGGCGGCAAAGAGTACTATATATACAACGTGTTAATAAAATAACGCAAAACCTGAAAACAGTTTGTTCAGAATCGACAGTAGAATGTGAAAAATAGGTTTTTTTTTTGACGAGTTTTTTTTACCTGTATGGAGTGTTGGCCGACTGGAGCGACCTGCTCCATACAAATGTAAAAAATCAATCGCATCAAAAAAAACCTATTTTTTCACATTCTACTCTCGATTCTGAACAAACAGTTTTCAGGTTTTTGGGTTATTTTATTAACACGTTGTATACTGAGTAACTGTGCGTTTTAAATAACGCAAAGGAAAATAAGCGTGATTTGTCCGTCCAGTACAAGCGCCAATACAGTTAACTGACCATCCTGTATTTATATAGAACCTTATTTATTACAATGCACAAGTGCACGGATGGTCAGTTACCTGTGTTGTCGATAGTACGCGCACAGCGGTCACATATCTGCACGTTTTGCCATTCTAGTCCCAACCCAACTCAAGTAAAGAAGGCACATCGAAAGCAGCACCGTGTCGCGAAACAACTGCGCAATGCTGCAAATGCGTCACTGGGTGGCTGCTGGCCGGCGTCCGCACGAAATAAATAATAGTACATTATTGTCGAAGCAAGTGAACTAGGCAATTGCTAATTTTAAACGGACGACCTTGGGAGTCCGTTTAATTTAATACGAAGCCAGCAATTGCCCTTCCGGCTGAGACAAATATAGTGCTTTTTTCAAAAATTGTGCAAGAAAATAAAAACATACTTTCCGAAAATGATAAAATTAATTAAATTAAATAGTCATTTATTTTAGATTTTCATCCATACACACATTTAAATTGCATTAAATAATATTAAGTTAATTAAGATAAAATCAATAAAAATAAAAACAGATAAGGCATGCTTTTCTTCTCGCCACTTCATGATATTGTCGTACGCCTTTAGATATTTGGCTTTGAAGGGAACAAATAATTAATAACTGAGCTTGTAGCTTCTTTTAAATCTGGAATCATTTTGGCCGTTTTAACTTTTTAAAAAGTGTGTACCACGACAAATATATGTATGCAACGTTGTAGTCGAGCAAAATCGAGCGGGCAAGGGTTTTTATTTTTTAATTTTTGACTAACCATAAACTGCACTTCACGTCCTGATTTTTTACCAATAAAGTCAACTTTGACAATCATTTTTGAGAAAATAGTTATTTTCACCTCACCGGCTCGGAAAGGCTTACTTTATCGCTCAAAATCTGCGCCCAAAAGTCCATTATATCCGCTAGCGTGGAAAGAGTTTTTGAATTTGGAACGTGACGGTCAATAGCGAGATCCAATTTTTTTCTATACAGAATGAGAGGTCATTACATTATCCTGCGTTCAGAAAGTTATGGTATTATGTCAATAATTCATTGTTATTATTTTGATAAGATTAAATTAATAATACCTATGATTTCTTAATTACATATGAAATATTAATAATTAGACTGACTTATAAGGATACAATAGAAATAACCGATATTGCGAAAATAAAATGCACGGCAGAAATCCGCAGTGCGCGCATGGCCTTAATCGAAGTTCTGTACCAACCAGGTGGGCCTGATCGAGGCGGGCGCGAGCGAGCGGCCGGCGCGCGCGCTGGCGGCGGGGCTGGCGGGCGGCGTGTACGCGCTGTGCTGGGCCGAGCGGCGCCTGTACGCGGCCGCGCACGGCGACCTCGTGGCCTTCTCCGTCGACCGCGACGAACGTGAGTCCTACTCAATATCGTCTTTATACTCGTCGACCTTAATGTTTGAGTTAACACTTCGTACACCAAACTTAAATCACATACTTTTTACTATGGAGCTCCCAACTCAACATTTCATAACTGTTGAGACAACTAAAATGAAATTGACTAATCACGTGGCGCCTTTACTGAACTATAATTTATTTGACCAATAGGACGCCGTCATGAGAAAGTCATAAGGTAATAGACATCAACGCACAAAAAAGAAAAAGCCGTTGGTTGCACTTCGTTTTCAATAGATAGCCAGTTTGTTTAATTAGTTCAATTGACTCGTAGAAAAAGTATTGTATACAATAGTTATATAATTAGCTTTTTAAGTCTCGTACCTCAATTAGGCCACTCAGCAAGCTTCGTGGCCTAAACATGGTACTCGACTGAAGAAGCATACATTATATTACGATTGTATAATAGTAATATCGCTATCGAAATTTCCGTTTTTCCAACCGAACTTCCGTGACCCATTGTAGTAAGCGGGGCGTCCTGTGATATGTGCGCGCAGTGCGCAATGAAGTTATTTGTGTTGCAGCGGCTACGCCAGTGTCTGTGTCTGTCGAGGGCGCGCAGTGGGCGGTGAGCGCGGTGCGCGCGCGCGGCGCGGAGCTGGCCGCCGGCAGCCACGCGGGCGGCGTGTGCGTGCTGCGGGACCAGCGCGTGCTGGCCGCCGCCTTCCCCGCCAGGTACCGTTCGTGTGCGTGTGGGCGGTGAGCGCGGCGCGGAGCTGGCCGCCGGCAGCCACGCGGGCGGCGTGTGCGTGCTGCGGGACCAGCGCGTGCTGGCCGCCGCCTTCCCCGCCAGGTACCGTTCGTGTGCGTGTGGGCGGTGAGCGCGGCGCGGAGCTGGCCGCCGGCAGCCACGCGGGCGGCGTGTGCGTGCTGCGGGACCAGCGCGTGCTGGCCGCCGCCTTCCCCGCCAGGTACCGTTCGTGTGCGTGTGGGCGGTGAGCGCGGCGCGGAGCTGGCCGCCGGCAGCCACGCGGGCGGCGTGTGCGTGCTGCGGGACCAGCGCGTGCTGGCCGCCGCCTTCCCCGCCAGGTACCGTTCGTGTGCGTGTGGGCGGTGAGCGCGGCGCGGAGCTGGCCGCCGGCAGCCACGCGGGCGGCGTCTGCGTGCTGCGGGACCAGCGCGTGCTGGCCGCCGCCTTCCCCGCCAGGTACCGTTCGTGTGCGTGTGGGCGGTGAGCGCGGCGCGGAGCTGGCCGCCGGCAGCCACGCGGGCGGCGTGTGCGTGCTGCGGGACCAGCGCGTGCTGGCCGCCGCCTTCCCCGCCAGGTACCGTTCGTGTGCGTGTGGGCGGTGAGCGCGGCGCGGAGCTGGCCGCCGGCAGCCACGCGGGCGGCGTGTGCGTGCTGCGGGACCAGCGCGTGCTGGCCGCCGCCTTCCCCGCCAGGTACCGTTCGTGTGCGTGTGGGCGGTGAGCGCGGCGCGGAGCTGGCCGCCGGCAGCCACGCGGGCGGCGTCTGCGTGCTGCGGGACCAGCGCGTGCTGGCCGCCGCCTTCCCCGCCAGGTACCGTTCGTGTGCGTGTGGGCGGTGAGCGCGGCGCGGAGCTGGCCGCCGGCAGCCACGCGGGCGGCGTGTGCGTGCTGCGGGACCAGCGCGTGCTGGCCGCCGCCTTCCCCGCCAGGTACCGTTCGTGTGCGTGTGGGCGGTGAGCGCGGCGCGGAGCTGGCCGCCGGCAGCCACGCGGGCGGCGTGTGCGTGCTGCGGGACCAGCGCGTGCTGGCCGCCGCCTTCCCCGCCAGGTACCGTTCGTGTGCGTGTGGGCGGTGAGCGCGGCGCGGAGCTGGCCGCCGGCAGCCACGCGGGCGGCGTGTGCGTGCTGCGGGACCAGCGCGTGCTGGCCGCCGCCTTCCCCGCCAGGTACCGTTCGTGTGCGTGTGGGCGGTGAGCGCGGCGCGGAGCTGGCCGCCGGCAGCCACGCGGGCGGCGTGTGCGTGCTGCGGGACCAGCGCGTGCTGGCCGCCGCCTTCCCCGCCAGGTACCGTTCGTGTGCGTGTGGGCGGTGAGCGCGGCGCGGAGCTGGCCGCCGGCAGCCACGCGGGCGGCGTGTGCGTGCTGCGGGACCAGCGCGTGCTGGCCGCCGCCTTCCCCGCCAGGTACCGTTCGTGTGCGTGTGGGCGGTGAGCGCGGCGCGGAGCTGGCCGCCGGCAGCCACGCGGGCGGCGTGTGCGTGCTGCGGGCGTGCGTGCGTGCGTGCGTGCGTGCGTGCGTGCGTGCGTGCGTGCGTGCGTGCGTGCGTGCGTGCGTGCGTGCCTGCGTGCGTGCCTGCGTGCGTCCCCAACTCTTCTCCTTTTATACGTGGACTAGCTGCCCGCGCCGCTTCGCGTTGAATTAATTTTTGAAATGGTATACCTAGTCTAGCCATAAGTTCTGTTACTGGCAGTTAACAATGATTTTAAGAAAAATAATAATTCGAATTTCGAATGTTGTGTTTTGACGTAAGTACTTGGATGTTTTTGCCACCATTTATATACAATATAATATTAAAATAAGTAAATTAATAATGGAGTGGGGTGTCAAAGAAAATAGAATTGCTGTGATTGCTCTGCATAAGGTAGGAATGGAGCCGTCCCACATTTTTGAGACACTAAAAAAGTTAGAGATCAGTCGAATGTTTGTGTATCGTACCATTCAAAGATACACCAAAACGTCCTCTGTCGATGACAGTAAAAGATCTGGCCGACCACGTACTGTTAGAACAAAACAAGCCGTTAATGCTGTAAGGGCCAGAATTCGCCGAAATCCCATAAGAAAACAGAAGATCCTTTCTAAGGAAATGAAAATACCACCTAGGACACTTTCGCGTATAATCAAAGATGACTTGAGTCTTGCAGCTTACCGACGATATACAGGACATATGTTAAATCAGTCACTAAAGGACAAGAGAGTTGAAAGATCAAAAAGCCTTTTATCTCGATACGCACATGGGAAATATAAAAATATTCTTTTCACGGATGAAAAATTTTTTACTATCGAGCAGCACTACAACAAACAAAATGATAAAGTGTACGCACACAACTCTCGAGAAGCTAAAGAGATAGTTGGAAGGATTCAGCGAGGTCATCATCCCGCTTACGTCATGGTTTGGTGGGGTGTGTCGTATCAAGGCGTCTCTGAGATCCATTTTTGCGAAAAAGGAGTGAAAATTTCAGCTAAAGTGTATCAGGACACGATTTTAGAAACAGTAGTTAAACCACTAAACGACACAATGTTCAAAAATGTACACTGGACCTTTCAGCAGGACAGCCCCGGGTCATAAAGCTCGCACCACCCAGATTTGGCTGCAAAGGAATGTTCCGGACTTCATCAAGGCAGATGATTGGCCCTCTTCCAGTCCCGACTTAAATCCCCTGGACTATAAATTGTGGTCAGTGTTAGAGGACATGGTCTGCTCTAAACGCCATGCCAATATCGATTCTCTAAAAAAATCTTTGAAGGTAGCAGTGGCAAATTTCCCAATGGATACAGTGCGTGAATCTATAGACGTGTGGCCGGATCGTTTGAGGGCGTGTATTAAAGCTAAAGGCGGGCATTTTGAATAAAAAATATATTGTTTAGAAACCTTATTAACTTACCTATAAATAAACATTTACTTATGGTAAATTAATTACATCCTTTTAAAAATATGTTTCATTTCATTTGTAACAGAACTTATGGCTAGACTAGGTATGCCGTTCCGAATATTACCCTCCACTTACCTATAATCATCATCATCATATCAGCCGAAAGACGTCCACTGCTGGACATAGGCTCCCCCAAAGAGTGCCACAGTGCAAACATACAAAGCTACAATCTCACAGAAATTTCCTCTTTATGATATTACTATTAGTATCATTTAGATAAGAGGTTCAGGGAGCGTTGCACCAAATTACGATTGAAGACCCAGCACTGTCAATATGGCGTCGGCAGCTGTCATTCCATAGAAACTTGTTAAACCCTCCATACATTCCGATTTTAAGGAACACCGCTTACGAATACAGACTGTTTGGTGCAAACAGGTGCAAGTGGGTCTTCTGTAAACCATCATATATCTGATCTAGGAACATTCGTTTATTTCGGATCTAGGACCCTGCCTCTGACATTATTCTTAGAATGACAAACCCTTTGAGTCTGTTGTTAGATTCTTCTAATGTTATCTGGAATGAACTATTTGTAAACAACAACAAAAATTTCCAGTAAAATTATCCACACGATCGAATGGCACCCGCATCAGACCTCCTCCTCAAATGAAGAGTCTCAGTACAAGAACCTGCTAGCGGTGTGCTCACAGGGCAAGGCCAACACCGTCATTATACTGGAGTTCGGTGAAAACGAAGGTAAGGAGAGTGGAAACGATGTATTAACAATTGAAATCAATAGTACATTTCGATGCTAGTGCTGAAAGTATGGCATTACGTCACGAGTACCGAGGCATGACTCGGGACGAGTGAAGAATGACATTTCCGCACGTGTATCGAACGCGTTTTTTGATACATGTAAGTAAGGAATTCGAATCTTTTATATTATTAATTCTGTAACATCATTGTAATACAGTTGAAAAATAATGAAGTTGTTCAAAACTAATTTTTTTTTAAACAGTTCTATCTTATTTATTTTTTATTGACATAACGATTTATGCGTGTATGGACTCTAAGGAAATGTCCACTTGAATAATTTCGTCCCTGTATAATTTTGACAAAGTATGTGGAAAAAGTGTAGTGGGAAAAGTGAATAGCACTAGTTCGCGAATTCCAACTTTCCGCACGCTAAATAGCTACATAAAGTAACACTTTTTGAGCAACTGTATTAGAAACTAAAAACAATAAACCCAAGTGCTTCTTTCTAATATTATAGTCTATGTCACTTGCACGATTACGAGGAATCCAACGACACCTCATCAAAATCATCCATCAAGCCGTTTGGACTGGTAGCCCGTGAAATAGAATGTTCTTGTGCACATACATACATACATACATACATATGCTCGAAAAACAAAACCCTTCTTGTGCCCATCCATACTTCCATACTAATATTATAAATGTGAGTGTGTCTGTCTGTCTGTTACCTCTTCACGCTTAAACCGCTGAACCGATTGAGATGAAATTTGATATGAAGATAGTTTGGATCCCGGGGAAGGACATAGGATAGTTTTTATCCCGGAAACCATCCCCGGAGGGGGTGAAATTGGGGATGAAAGTTTGTATGGTGCTACGATATAAACGAGTTCCACGCGGACGGAGTCGCGGACAGAAGGTAATACATACATATCACAAGGTAATACATCACTCAGAAAAAAATATCATTGTGGCTTAGCTCCCTTACGTATGAGGACATAGAGGACCTAATGAAAGTGGTTAAATAAACACACACACACACACACACACACACACACACACACACACACACGCGCGCGCACGCACGCACACACACTCACACTCACACGCGCACACAAAGCGCACGCGCGCGCGCTCACACACACACACACACATACAGCACGCATGTATTTTAGTCTACTACTCTGTAATGTTAATTAAGTCTTTGTTAGATTTTAGTATCCCTGATTTTCTTTTAACTAAAATTCTCTTATTCATGGGAATAGTGCCTCACGAGCTTTTCGCATCTATTATGTATATACTCATATGATCTAATCTATGTTTTTGGTCACCTACGAGACAGGCTGTGTCTAGTGTAGGGGCCAGTGAAACCGCAACTGTAACCTTTTAAGGTACATGAATGTCTCCAAATCTCAATGTATAATCTTGTCTGTTTGCTCTCCCATTGTATGTGTTGGTTTTCTATGTACAATAAAGATTTTTGAACTTTTGAACTTTGAACATATGCACGAAAAACAAAACCCTTTTTGTGATGCAGTCCTGTAATTAACGTAAATGTAAGAAAATACTGTTTCTTCTAAGTATACTTATATTTTATTAGCTTTCGCCCGCGACTTGGTCCGCTTGGAGCTCGTGTATCCGCGCTCCTCCATACAAACTCCCGCCCCCTTATTACCCCCTAGGGGAATAATTGACGCGATAAAAACTGTCCTATGTCCTTCCTAGGAATCTCATCTTATCTCTATTACAAATTTTATCCAAATTGTTTCCCCGGTTTAATTGTGAAAAGGTAACAGGCAGACATACCAGAGTTACTTTTGGATTTATAATACTAACTTCTGCCCGCGACTCCGTCCGCGTGGAACCCGTTTATATCGTAGATCCATACAAATTATCACCCGCATTTCACCCCCTTAGTGGATGATTTCCGGAATCCTATGTCCTTCCCCGGGACATAAAGTATGAAGGGGTAACAGACAGACAGGCAGACACACTTTCGCATTTATAATACTAGCTTCTGCCCGCGACTCCGTCCGCGTGGAACTCGTTTATATCGTAGCTCGATACAAACTTTCATCTCCCGTTTCACCCCCTCAGGGGATGATTTCCGGGATAAAACTACCCTATGTCCTTCCCCGGGAGTCCTCAATCGGTTCAGCGGTTTAAGCGTGAAGAGGTAACAGACAGACAGACAGACAGACACACTTTCGCATGTTTAATATTAGTATGGATTGAGAATGCTGTGTGTAAATATTCTGACCTAAATTGTTTACTGCTCGGTGATTTCAACCTTAACTCATGCAATTCCGATGTAAAAGTCAAATTTGTAATTTTCTGTAATTTTTGTGGGTTAGAACAATATAATAGTATTCAAAATAGCCATGGGGGTATGTTAGACCTCGTGCTGAGTGATCTTGACGGTAGCAAGCTAACCGTATTTAGTAGTGCTGAACTGCTAGTGCCAATGGATGCATACCACCCGCCTCTTGCGGTGTCGGCGTCGTGGCCGTGCGGCCCGCCCCCGCCGCCGCCGCCGCCGCCGCCGACGGCTCCGCGCCCGCGTGATTCGGGTTGTTCGGACTGGGACTGGCGTAAGGCTGACTATGAGGAACTCTATCCGGCCCTGGCTGCCATTGATTGGGCTGATCTCCTGGTTGCCACTGAAGTTTACAGTGCTGCTGAGGTCCTTTATGAGAAGCTTTACTCCTGTATCAGCCAATTTGTCCCCTTAAAAAACCGTCATAGAGTTGATTCCAAATACGTTTATCCGAAATGGTATACAGCAGAAATAATTCGTAATATCAAGTTAAAATATTTTCATTTGAAAAGGTTTAGACAAAGGAATACAATATACACATGTTAAAGTATTACAGAACACATGTAAAAAACCTAATTAGTAAAGCTTATAAACTACACATACAGACTGAAAATCATATTATTAGTTGCCCGGTAAAATTTTGGGAATATGTTAAAGATAAAAAAAGTGAAAGACACAGCAAGACAAAGCACCGAGATAAATCTTTTACTTTCGAGGGCCGTAACGTGAGCGGGCAAGACGCGGCGGACGCCTTCGCTAAATACTTCAGCTCGGTGTTCCAGCAGGACAGGCAGTGCTTGGATGCTGAAGCTGCTGCGCGTGTAGCTCATTCCTCGGGTGACTCTCGGTCGGTCTCGATCCCCTCCATTACTGAGGTTGATTTTAGAGCGGCAATACGAAGGCTCAAACCGCGATCTTCTGGAGGGCCTGATGGTATTCCGGTGTTTTTGGCCAAGGATTGTGCTTCCGCCTTGGTGACTCCCTTGTTGTACGTCTTTAACCTCTCGCTCAAACAATCCATCTATCCTAGTCGTTGGAAAAAGTCTAGAGTAACGCCGATTCCCAAAGGAGGATCCGATTCGGACGTCCACCTCTTTTAGACCCATAGCAGTTTTATCCGTGTTCGGTAAAGTATTTGAGATGACCCTTAACCGACACATAAGTCAACAGGTGTCTAATCGTTTGCACCCCAGTCAGCACGGTTTTCGTAAAGCCCGATCTACCACTACAAACCTAGTTGCCCTCGCTGACTACGTCTGCAAGGAGATGGACGCTGGACGCCAGGTTGATGCTGCGTATTTCGACTTTAGGAAAGCTTTCGACCTGGTAGACAACGACATCTTGCTGGAGAAGCGTTCATTACTGGGCTTCACGCCAAAGCCTTTGAGTTTCATTTCCAGTTACTTGTGCGAACGGCAGCAATATGTCAGGGTAGGCGGCTTCGAGTCAAACGATTACTGCACGCTGTCTGGGGTGAGTCAGGGCAGCACTCTGGGGCCTACGTTATTTCTTTTAATGATTAACGATTTGCCTGATACAATTCGTTCAGCTGAGTGTCTGCTTTTTGCGGACGACCTAAAGTTGTTGCTCGGCGTCAGTAGTATGGCGGACATCGCTGCGTTGCAGAGCGACAACAATGCGGCAGCTGAGTGGAGTGTTGCAAACCGTTTGCTTTTTAATGAAGCAAAATGCAAGGTCATAACATTCTCACGTAAGCGCTTGCCACTTTTAACCGACTACGGCCTAGGGGACGCTTGTTTGGAAAGAGTCGACGAAATCAGTGACCTGGGTTTAGTGTTAGATACAAAACTAGATTTCCGAAAACACGTCTCTAATACTTGCAAACGGGCTAGCAAAACCCTAGGTTTCGTTGTTCTTTGTTGGCGGAAAGAGTACAGCGTAAATTCGCCCGCTGGTTGTACCGCAAATCCTACGGATATTACCCATTTCGTTCGTCTCCGGGATGGTTGGGCTAGACACGCTTCGGATGAGGAGGAAGTTGCTGTTGTTAGTCCACTATCTGTCTGTGGTCCATCACAGAGTGGACAGCCCGGCTGTGCTCGAGAGGATCGGGTTGGTGGTTCCGACGAGGGTCCCCCAGGATTTGGATCGCGTGGCGGTGGCGCCTCGCCGCCGGCCGGGCCTGCTGCAGCGTGTGTCCGCTCGCACGCGCCACGCTCGACGCTCCTACCGCGCGCGCAATATCTTTATTACACCAAATGCTCACTCAGCACGAGGAGGTTGACATGTTTGCTGATCGCCTTACTAAATTATGCCGTATTGCTAAGCAGTTCCTTGACAATTTTAATTAAAATTATTTAAAATTTTGACATATTTTATAATTCATAATTGCGAATGTTCCCAAATTGATGATCTTTTCTTTTTTGACATGTATTGTGTTCTGTTATATAGGTATGTGTAATAATTTATCGTGCAAGTGTTTTGGTGTTACTGTATGCTGTAAACTTACAATACTTTACTTTTGACTTCATAGTATTTGTGACGAATTTTGTTTGTGAGCTTCAAATTTATCTCATGTTATTTGCTTTGTGTGAATAAATGGACTGGTAAGTATTTTAAGTTATCTTTTAAAATGGCAAGCATTGCTTTAGCAGAAAAGAGTCCAAGAGGCAACCGGATGACTCGCGGTATTTGAGCTCCCGAAGTGTGGAACCGCCCTGTGCAACCCGAACTGAGCCTGCCGCCTGTGCAGCCGGTTGAAACAGTGGTTGGCTGAAAGTGTGTACGCTGTTTATATAATGAAATGCTGGTCTAGATCGAATACTTGGCGATATATATTTTTTCATCCCCCTCCAATTTCTGCCCCAGTCCAAGTTGGCTCAGTTCGGGTTGCACAGGGCGGTTCCACAACACTGCGGAAATCATATTTACGCGCGTATATCATACAAAGTTTTACAATGCCTCACACAAGAGGAAATAAAACAAATTCAAAGTTTAAAATAGATAGGTTAAAATTTAATTTACCTAGGTTGTCAGGTATTTGATATCTGGAGCTGCATTTAACAACTTCTCCACTACTTTTGCGGTCAAGCTTACTCGCTTAAAACCATTGTTATTTTTGTTAAAAGCACTAATGCGAAAAAGTGGTACTTTCCACACGATTTGGCTGCTTGGAAAAGGCTCTTTTCGAGCACATGCATTGTAAAATGTATTTTTCATTTCTCGTGCTCGTAAAGTTCGACTTTAAGTCGTGCGTAGACGACATAAAATCGCTTTTTACCTCTAGTACATAAAGTAAAATCTTCGACGAATACCAAGGCAATCAATCGGTGCAACAGCCACACGAGCAACTTTACTTCATAGAATAAACTATTTATTTTTATTTTATCATGTTTCGTTAGTATCCTAAGACCAAGGCAAGGATACCAACAGCCAAAGTACACAATAAAACTTCATGAAATAAACTTAGTTTTCATTTCCTCGCAATCGAAGTGAAAAGTAGAGTGTACAATTCGTCCATAAAACCCATTTTACAATAATAAACGTCTCGCGTAAAATGGTGCGTTTAATGCACTTGTTGTACAATGCACTATTATATTGTGTTAGAGGGGGCGTCGCTGCAAGTGTGGAAGACCCTCGCCGGGCACACATCCACGGTCCTCCAGCTGGCTTGGAGCCCGCACCACGAGGAGAAGCTGCTCTCCACCTCGCACGACGGCACCGTGAGGGTAAGTGACAGACCACCAGAAAGTTCCAATAGCTGGAATATCTACATATGATAACATTCCCCCGCAAGGGTGAAAAGTTCCCACTTTTCACCCTTACATTGCAGTCTTTGTTTATGTTGACATTTACAACGTAAAAGCTGTCACCTGCTTGTCATAAGAACCTACACAAACATTTGTTTCCATAACAGAGCAGTGCGCGCAGCGGGTGAAAATTAAATAAACTCTCCCGGTGCTTTTACGTTGTAAATGTCAACATAAACAAAGACTGCAATATAAACAAAAACAAACATTTCAATGTAAGCAAAAACAAATCAAAAATAAACAAATGCATTTCGGAATCGCAATACGCTACCGAACATGCTCCTGATCAGTTCACACCCCATTTTTGATACACCCTGTATAGAGGACCATGTTGGGAATCCAACCGACGCTGCAGCGTAGGTAAGCCGTGTCCAGAAGGTGCTGTAGTTTGAAACTCCGTCAAAAGCAGACCGCCGCTTAAGGCCTCGTTACTCCGCTAGATTCGGGCAGGGTACGACCGTTGTGACGTCCCATAGGGTAGGTCCAGTAGTGGACGTATTTCGAGTATACATTTTTCTTGTTTGTGTGTCCCGCTGATGGGCAAAGGCCTCCCCCCTTGATTTCCACTCGTCTTTGTCCCTCGCACTCTTTGGCATTCTTCACACCACTGGGTCCAGGTTTAACCGGACAGCATCGTTTGTTGTATAGCAGGATGCACCCTGTGCAAGTGAGGTTAATTTGGGGCCCGAAAGCAGTGCTACCTAGCTGCACCGTGGGAACTTAGAATTATACCTACACTTTGCGCGCCGCTAGCGGGTATTCAGCCAGTCGGTTGGCACACGCGCTCACGGCCGGACGCTGAATATGCTCACACTAATTATTTAAAAAAAAATTTCGTCGTGAATTCTTTCAGTTCGAATACTTACTGAAATTAATCATCTGATTCAGAATTTTCACCACTCTTAATTACCTTCTTTAATTACCGAACAATTAAGAAGGAAAAAAAAACATTCAACACTACATTAAGGTAAAGCAATTGTAGACACATCATAATAAAAATTATTTATTAAGATTATTCCCAAAACTAGACCGTGTTTTATTTCACTCAACCATTACTTATAAGATCATCTCTAAGCGGTGTCAACCCTAGCGTCGATTGGCCGACACGAGTGGGTAACGACCCGCGCGTTCAAGATCGCTTCATTGTTAAATTTAGTAGGCATGGAAAACGGTAGGTATTCCCTTTTTATTTAGACTTGAGTATCTGTTCGTAGAGCTATTATATAATCTATGCATGATGATATTTGATGTAATATAAAACGTTGTCTTGTCGTACAGGTATGGGATATAACCGCGGGCACGTGCGTGTCCATATTCGGCGGGCACGGCGGCACGACGCTGGGCGCGGCGTGGAGCGCGCGGCCCGCGGCGCCGCACGCGGTGCTGTCGGGCGGCGCCGACTGCTGCCTGCGGCTGTGGGACGCGAGGGACCACCCCGCCGGGACCTACGTCGGTACGTCTGCACAGCTACAGTGTATCCGGCGGTCACGCGGTGCTGTCGGGCGGCGCCGACTGCTGCCTGCGGCTGTGGGACGCGAGGGACCACCCCGCCGGGACCTACGTCGGTACGTCTGCACAGCTACAGTGTATCCGGCGGTCACGCGGTGCTGTCGGGCGGCGCCGACTGCTGCCTGCGGCTGTGGGACGCGAGGGACCACCCCGCCGGGACCTACGTCGGTACGTCTGCACAGCTACAGTGTATCCGGCGGGCACGCGGTGCTGTCGGGCGGCGCCGACTGCTGCCTGCGGCTGTGGGACGCGAGGGACCACCCCCCCGGGACCTACGTCGGTACGTCTGCACAGCTACAGTGTATCCGGCGGGCACGCGGTGCTGTCGGGCGGCGCCGACTGCTGCCTGCGGCTGTGGGACGCGAGGGACCACCCCGCCGGGACCTACGTCGGTACGTCTGCACAGCTACAGTGTATCCGGCGGTCACGCGGTGCTGTCGGGCGGCGCCGACTGCTGCCTGCGGCTGTGGGACGCGAGGGACCACCCCGCCGGGACCTACGTCGGTACGTCTGCACAGCTACAGTGTATCCGGCGGGCACGCGGTGCTGTCGGGCGGCGCCGACTGCTGCCTGCGGCTGTGGGACGCGAGGTACCACCCCGCCGGGACCTACGTCGGTACGTCTGCACAGCTACAGTGTATCCGGCGGGCACGCGGTGCTGTCGGGCGGCGCCGACTGCTGCCTGCGGCTGTGGGACGCGAGGGACCACCCCGCCGGGACCTACGTCGGTACGTCTGCACAGCTACAGTGTATCCGGCGGTCACGCGGTGCTGTCGGGCGGCGCCGACTGCTGCCTGCGGCTGTGGGACGCGAGGGACCACCCCGCCGGGACCTACGTCGGTACGTCTGCACAGCTACAGTGTATCCGGCGGGCACGCGGTGCTGTCGGGCGGCGCCGACTGCTGCCTGCGGCTGTGGGACGCGAGGTACCACCCCGCCGGGACCTACGTCGGTACGTCTGCACAGCTACAGTGTATCCGGCGGGCACGCGGTGCTGTCGGGCGGCGCCGACTGCTGCCTGCGGCTGTGGGACGCGAGGGACCACCCCGCCGGGACCTACGTCGGTACGTCTGCACAGCTACAGTGTATCCGGCGGTCACGCGGTGCTGTCGGGCGGCGCCGACTGCTGCCTGCGGCTGTGGGACGCGAGGGACCACCCCGCCGGGACCTACGTCGGTACGTCTGCACAGCTACAGTGTATCCGGCGGGCACGCGGTGGTGTCGGGCGGCGCCGACTGCTGCCTGCGGCTGTGGGACGCGAGGTACCACCCCGCCGGGACCTACGTCGGTACGTCTGCACAGCTACAGTGTATCCGGCGGGCACGCGGTGCTGTCGGGCGGCGCCGACTGCTGCCTGCGGCTGTGGGACGCGAGGGACCACCCCGCCGGGACCTACGTCGGTACGTCTGCACAGCTACAGTGTATCCGGCGGTCACGCGGTGCTGTCGGGCGGCGCCGACTGCTGCCTGCGGCTGTGGGACGCGAGGGACCACCCCGCCGGGACCTACGTCGGTACGTCTGCACAGCTACAGTGTATCCGGCGGGCACGCGGTGCTGTCGGGCGGCGCCGACTGCTGCCTGCGGCTGTGGGACGCGAGGTACCACCCCGCCGGGACCTACGTCGGTACGTCTGCACAGCTACAGTGTATCCGGCGGGCACGCGGTGCTGTCGGGCGGCGCCGACTGCTGCCTGCGGCTGTGGGACGCGAGGGACCACCCCGCCGGGACCTACGTCGGTACGTCTGCACAGCTACAGTGTATCCGGCGGGCACGCGGTGCTGTCGGGCGGCGCCGACTGCTGCCTGCGGCTGTGGGACGCGAGGGACCACCCCGCCGGGACCTACGTCGGTACGTCTGCACAGCTACAGTGTATCCGGCGGGCACGCGGTGCTGTGGGACTGTGTGTGGCCGGTTTTCGTGTATTCGTGTTGGGTACCCGTGCCCGTGTAACACGCCCGCGGGTTTAAGCGACCGGTCCGAACGGATCCGTGTAATTGGCGCACGGGTACTCGTGCGCTAATTACACGCGGGTAGTACTACCCGTCCTTGATGTGTGAAGCTAGGAACTATCCCGTAGTTCTAAGAATGTACATACAAGTACTAAATGAGTGTTCGTAGCTTTGCAATTATAACATCTCTTTTTTGTGAATAAAAATAGCAGATTAATAAATGTAACAAATTATAACAAAGTACGTAAAGTTCGCCTTCTCAAATTCAGATTTAAAAAAAGTAAGTACGAATCCATACTGTTATAAATGTGAAAGTGGGTCTGTCTGCCTATGTCTTTCTGCTACCCCTTCACGCTTAAACCGCTGAACCGATTTAGATAAAATTTGGTATAGAGATTTGAGTCTGGGGGAGGGACATGTTATAAATGTGAAAGTGGGTCTGTCTGCCTATGTCTTTCTGCTACCCGTTCACGCTTAAACCGCTGAACCGATTTAGATAAAATTTGGTATAGAGATTTGAGTCTGGGGGAGGGACATAGGATATAAACGAGTTCCACGCGGACGGAGTCGCGGGCAGAAGCTAGTAAGTTTTATCCCATAAAAAACATTCCATGTAAAAAAGAGGCCAAGTCTCGAAACTCTTCCACCTTAAAAAGTTGTGAAATAAATATAAATATAATATAAATATATTAGGAGACAATCTTACACAAATCGACCTAGTCCCAAACTGAGCAAAGCTTGTACTATGGGTACTAGACGACGATAAACATACTTATATAGATAAATAAATACTTAAATACATAGAAAACATCCATGACTTAGGAACAAATATTCGTGCTTATCACACAAATAAATGCCCTTACCGGGATTAGAACCCGAGACCTCTAACTATGGAGCACATACACCTAAAACTATGCAGTATTGTGTGATTGCCAAGTCACACGGTGGAAGAGTTTCGAGACTTGGCCTCTTTTTTACATGAAATGTTTTTTATGGGATCTCGTTTCTTTTTGTAGGTTATTGTGTTATCAATACTTACAAATTATGATTGCAGTCTCATTCTTGCTTTTTCATTTTTTCTCGCACTCACTGCAAATGTAACTTTATAATCCTATATATTTATATGGGCTTACAAAGTTATTTATGCGTATGTGGAAATCTGGACCGAATTTGACCTGAATTTGAAAAATATTTTAGTTTTACCTTGATTTAAACACGAATTATGTTCTAAATTAGCGCTTTTGTTGATCGGTCCGTGTGTATGTGAGTGACAAAATTAAGAAACTTTGACTAGTTATAATTCTTAAACCACTGATTCAAATTGAATGAAATTTGAAATATACCGTGTTTATACAATGCCGGCTTGGTTACTGAATGTTCAGGCTTCTAGTTTTATTTACAACGAAGTTATTGGGGGGGCGGGGGGTCGAAAATGGCCTGAACTGCTTCGAAAAAAGATGGTACGGCCGTGCCGCTGTTTTGCTCGACTTGGCGGGGGCACCGCCGTGCCCCCAGATTTTTATTTGAGCTTAAAATGTGAAAAATAATGTAGTAGCATTAATCTAGTTTTGGTTTTGAACCAGATTGGCCGGTCCCAATTTTAGACCACCAGCTCTAATTGTAGATATTAGAAATAATGATGAGATTAGCACGACCATTTATTTATAACCTCACAAAGGAAAGTAATCAGTTAATAAAAAGCATGTATCTATTAAGAATTGGTCACATTTATTTCAGATTGTGTGGGCCTTTACGAACACTCAATATCACAAATTAAATATAAACTACAGTATCTGACAGAAAAAAAACTAAGAGAATCGCAACAAAATGATGTCATTTTTTTTAATCACAACTGTTGAACAGAACATAGGTATAAATATATATTGCAGATTATTGTAATGAGGCGAGCATAGTAAATAGCTAAACCAAATGTAGTAAATGATAGTAATATCCCATAAAAAACATTTCATCGAAAAAAGAGACCAAATCTCAAAACTCTTCTACCTTTAAAAGTTGTTAGATATTTCGTAGAGCCAAGTCTCGGGCATTCTTATTAATCTTTATGTGCTTGCTAAATAAAATTCTGCAACTTGGAAATCACACAACTTTACTGCCTTTATTAAATTTTGTATTTTGTGTGACCCCTTCCACCTCCCTAATATATCCAACACAACTCAGGTCGGCGAAGATAACAGATAAAGAATTATTACCTGCTTTAGAACGATGAAGTTCGTGCCTATTTAACCTGCTAAACCCTTTTCGCCGGCGGTCTTAAGAAGTAAGTAATTTGGCTTCATTTTTTTGTTGAAATTTCGACTTTATCGCAAACGCATTTTTATGCGTTTGCGATAAAGTCGAAATTTCTTAATATTGCTTTGGAATTCAACGACTCTTGGGTTTATCCAAAAAAAGTTGCAAGACACTGATAATGCCTATCCAAATTATAATATCGTTGCTGCAAATTATTTTTACTTCGTTAGACTACATCAACGATGTTTAGTACGTCCGAAATTGTAAGATAAAATCCTGTCAAAAGCGCAAGCAGAAAACGACTTTATCATGAGAGCACAAAATCGTATTTTGCTTGCATCCATTTGATAGAATTTACTCTAGTTTCGGATATATAATAATAATAACGGTAAACTTTGAAGCTGTAGCAAATTGACACAATATGGTTTTGTTCGAGTACCTTTCTTTTAAAATGATTACTGTATCCTTTATATAGGTAGGCAGAGTAATGTTGCAAGTATCGTTTTGATTCAATGCCTTTATTCGGTGCTCATATTCAACCTCGTGAGTAAAGGTACGATTTAAAACGGTATACCTTGCAATACCTTTATTAAGTACCGTTAATTAAAACCCTTAATTTCGATACCACATTCAGTCCCTTATTTAGAACCATAATGGCATGTACGGTCGAGGAAAATGAAGGTTTGGCAAATGTCAACTCTATTTGAAGGACGTCAAGGATCAAAAGTGCTAAACATTAAATTTACTCGACTGTACAATACAATAAGCGCTCGGTTATAATTAAATAGTTCTCACGTACAGTCAGCCAAGAAAGTGGTCTACCACTTTTGGACCTTATTTTGCATGCAATAAAGTCGAAAAGCGGTAGAATACTTTCTTGGCTGACTCTACTTACCTAGGTACTGTTTTTGTTTAGTTATCATGTCTTTAAGCGGCTATAATAAAAGTTAAACAGTTTGCGTGCTCTTTGTCTGGCAATCATTACATAAAATACTAGGTTTATACAATATTATGACGCAATAGAGTAAACATAGGCTTCCTGCGATGTTTCCTTTTGTCACATACCTAATATAAAACAACATCATACACACCAAACCCATAGAGTTGCTAATGCGAATAGAGTAAAATGAAATAATTATATTCTATTTGCCTCAACTCAAACGGCCACAGACGGTCCGAACCCGCGTGTAATTAGAACCCGCGGGTACGTGTGTACGGGTACACGGTTACCCGGGTACCCGCCCGCGGACCGGGCGGGTTCGGGCGTGTCCGTGTAGAACGGACGCTTAGCACCGCAGGCTTAAGAATTCAGGCGGGCGGGTTTACACGTGTAGCGGGAGCCCTAGTTTAAAGGCGGTCTTCTGTGCCTCTCTAATGTGCGGGCGCTCGTTAGTGGGATTAATATTAAGTTCGTTCTGCGAGCCATACACGTGCTCATCAGAGAAAATTGTTAGGGTCGCCGTCGTCGGATAAAGTCAAGTTATTTATTCTTCAATTTATGCATATTAATATTAAATACAGGGTTGGGCAGATTAAGTGTCCTACTTTAAAATGTCCATAAAATTAAAACAACTCGATAGATTTAAAATATTTTTTAATAAATATATAAAACATTAACTGTAAATTATTAAATTAATTCATAAGTTCAAATCTCTCTCCATTTGCTTTAATTACTTTCCGCATTCTGCCATAGAAGGAGTTACACGCGGCACGCACTACCTCATCTGGAATATCGTTCCATATCTTCACTAATCGATCCTTGAATGAATTTAAATTCATGCCGTGTGTGCTCCCTATCTTACTCAGCATAAATCCCCATATTGAGAAATCCAACGGATTCAAGTCTGGTGACGAAGAAGGCCATTCTTGCCAAGGTATAAAGTCTGTCAAATTCATTCGGCACCAGTCTTGAGTGCGTTTGGCCTTATGAGATGGAGCACTGTCTTGCTGAAAACAAAAATAATCACTCCCATATAACTTCCGGGCATTTTCTAATAAATGACCCTGCAATACGTTCTGAATATAGTAATCTTGGTTGATTTTGACTCCTCGATCGATGAACACCAGTGGTAACTTCCCTCTAGGCGATATAGCACCCCAAACCATGACAGCCGACGCACTTTGAAATCGCTGGACAGCTAATTTGTCCACTGGTATGTCTCTCAATGATACGCCATACACACGGTCATTTTGTTGGTTGTGGCTATCTTGCAATTGAAACATTTTTTCATCCGAAAAAATAATGTCATCGCCGTCGTGCCATGCTAGGAGCTCCTTGCATTTTGTGACGCTGGCTTTTTTCTGGGCGTCCGTTAGTCCGTGAATTTTTTGTTTTTTGTAGGCCTTCAATCCAAGATCCTGTCGCAATATACGACTCATGGGTCGGCGGGATATTTTCATATCTTTTGCGAGTTTACTTGCACTCTGAGCCGGGTTTCGCCTAATACGCCCACGAACATTTTTAACAACTTTTTGGACACGGACAGATGGTTTGCGTCCAGGTTTGGGCCTGATTCGTGAAGACCCTGTTTCCTTGAATCGCTTGATTGTCCGCGATATGAACTTTATATTGATATTTAATTGTTTCAGCTTTCTTAATATCTCGCACGGGCGAAATTTTTTCATGTGCAAATCGACAACGAGCTCACGTTTCGCGTCCATTGTTGAAAACAATAGAAAAACAAAAAAACATCAATTTGAAGTCTAGCGATCAAAAAGACGAATAAATTTTATTTTTAAAAACATGTATATGTGGTAAAAAAAGTTGGATTATGTAAGAAAAAAAATACGATATAAAGCTAGGACACTTAATGTGCCCAACCCTGTACATGCACGTATGAATGTCAATAAACTACCACCGGTTCGGAAAGAAATATACACGTCTGCACTTGAGTGTAATTGTAAGTGTAATTTATACAAGTATGCACGTGTTTTATTCTAGACGGAGCTAGCGACCAAATCGGTCCAAGTAGCTAACGGAGTTTCAATACAGCTGAAGCCACATGACCGATTTGGTCGTTATCTCTTAGACCATTCCTTTATAACGAAACAACAAACAAATTATTTAATTAAATATTTTTGTTTCGTGTTATTTTTTTAACGAGGAAGACCCCGATCATTTTTTAAACAATATGATACAGAGAGAAAGAATATAATGGAAAAAATAAATTCGAACCTGCGACCTTTCTACTAACGCTAGACTTGCTCTACTAACTGAACTACGAGGACAGTGGCGGAAGTTGTATACTTTTCAATTACATCCCCGCTAAGACTAGCGCCCTCTCTGTGTCCTCTTGAAAATACTTATTATTCACAGCCTTGGCACCACTCTAATGGGCGAGCTATGCGCCCGCTCCATTCCAATCGAACCACATCAGGTAGCTTCGGATTAGCGAGAGAGATGGCGCTGTTATACATTATACCTTTATAACGAAACAAATTATTAAATTAAATATTTTTGTTCCGTGTTATTTTTAACGAGGAACAAATTATTAAATTAAATATTTTTGTTCCGTGTTATTTTTAACGAGGAAGTTACCCCGATATTTTTTTAAACGATATTATACAGAGAGAAAGAATATAATGAAAAATAAACCATCGTCGTCTGTAACCCCTGACAGTATTCGAACCTGCGACCTTTCTACTAACGCTAGGCTTGCTCTACCAATTGAGCTACGAGGACAGTGACAGAAGTTGTATACTTTTCAATTACATTCCCGCTAAGACTAGCGCCCTTTCTGTGTCCTCTTGAAACGACTTATTATTCACAGCCTTGGCACCACTAATGGGCGAGCTATGCGCCCGCTCCATTCCATTCGAACCACATCAGGTGGTTTCACGTGTTTTATGTTACAAATGGTATTCAGTGGTCGTTTGAATGCGTGGCGAACTATTTAACACATAGAAACCCGCTAGATGGGCGCTCTGCTCGTAGTCTCGTCTACATGAAGTTCTTAACAGAAACTTATTTATGTGGTTTGTTTGTTAGATCGCTTACCTCAAACGCAATTTTTCGTTTGGGGTAAGGTACAAACCAACCACTTCGTAGCAAATTTTCGAGGTTGGACAATATTGACTGTACTCTCATGTGGTTATCTAAAAATTATATAAAATCATATTTTCCAACAGACACGAAAGAAGACGTACCGAAGAGAGACAAGAAAAAAAAGAAGGACAAAGAACGAAAAGCCGAAACCAAAGAAGTTGACGAAGAAACCGTAGACTCGGAAGGCACCAGCGTCGCAGCCACACTGGACTCCAAAACAAAGATCTCCAAGAAGTTCTTGCTCCCAGTTATCAGTAAGCAGATGTTTAAACCAAAGAACAACGGTGCGAGGAAATTGCTTCATAAGTTCATGGTAAAGAAACAGCTAGAGACAGAGACACAGGACGTTGAAGAATACGATCTGGATTATATCAAGATGTTCGGAACGTCGAAGGAGGTCAACGAAGTGTTTGATATGGAAAGTAAGTCATTGTTTAGAAGATTTTTATTTTATTAAATAAATATTAGTATTCTCATTAGTAAACACTATAATAATTAGTTTATATATTATTAGACTTTAATAGGCCATAGACTTTTCATGGAGTTCCTGATTTCTAAAGTCGTAAAGGACAGGAGAAAAAACTTATTTAAAAAACATCTCGAACTTTTCGAGACATACAAGGGCTGCCTTTTAAGTTGTATCGTTTGAAATAAGTTAAGACAATCTATTAGATTATTACCATTTATTGTTTTTCAAAGAATTCTCCGCGATATGTAATACAGTTTTCCATGGGTTCCAACCAGTTTTTAAAACATTTATTCCACTCCGAAGTGGGGGTAATCAAAATAGCCGATTTGTATGCGTCAACGGCTCCTTCTGGTGTGCTGAAACGTTGATCACGAAGACTGCTTAATTATGGGGAACGTAAAAAAAACTTTAGGGCTCAAGTCAGGGCTCTAAGGCGGGTGATCTAAAATTTCGACATTTTGACTACTCAAAAACGTCTTTGTTTGGCGGGCGGTTTGCGAGCTTGCATTGTCATGGTGCAGCATCATACGACGTCTTGAGTTGTTTTTTCGAAACTCTGTGATGACTTGTGGCAAACAAACAGTGGTATACCAATCAGCGTTAACCGTCTTGCGATCTTCTAGTACAATATTGGCGACGTAACCACCCTTTGCCACAAACAAGGCAACCATTTTTTTTTTGAAGTGGGCCGTGAGCGTATGACTTTGGTCGGTTTTGGCTCATCTTGGGAGACCCACACAGTTGACTGCTGCTTGGAATCTGGGTCGTAAGCATATATCCAAGACTCTTCACCACTAACCATATCATAAACGTGTTTTGACTCTCCTCGGTTGAATCGCTGCAGAGTTTTGCGACACCATCTAATACGGGGTGTTTTTTGGTCGTCGGTAAGCAAATGTTGTATCCAACGAGAGGTCAACTTTTTTACGCCGAGTTCTTGGTGCAGGATTTTTTGGATAGTAGTCCCTGAAATGCCCACGGATGCCTCTATTTCACGGTATGTCACATGACGATCTTTGACGATTAGCTGCCGCACGGCGTCGACATTCTCTTGCGTCATGGCGATTTTGGGACGACCTTCACGTGACTTGATAAAGTGAGATTTTAGATGAGATAAAATACCATAGTATTAACTTGATTGTGTCGTAAAATAATGTATCGTTTGAGTAGGCTGAGTAAAAAAGGAAAATACAGACCCAACTTTGGATTTATTTCTATAGAGGAAATTTTAAGCAATCATGTATCGGTAAAATCAGAAAAACAATCATATAGTCAAGAATCATATATCTGAAAATCAGACCTTATTGTTTCTTAATCTAGTCAGAACGAGTTTCAAAGCACGCGATAATTTCCAATGCACCGCGGGTACACCAGTATTTTCATTTTTTCTGTGGGATTATTAATTAGACTATAGTAGCCACTAATTGGCCGTAGAGTGTAGCAGAGTGGACGTTTTATAAATAAAATATGAATATTAGGGGATACATCTTATACAGATCCGACTATCCCCACAGTAAGCCCAATAAGGCTTGTGTTATGGGTACTAGACAAGAATATATTGAATAGATATAGATACTGAGATAGAAAGAAAACATCCAAAACTTAGAAACAAATATTTAAGCACATCACACAAATATTTGCCCTTACCGGGAATCGAACCCAGGACCTTCAGCTTCGTAGACAGGGTCACTAAATACCCGCTAGGCTAAATGGTCGTCTAAAATTATAGTCTTAATGTGCGGCCGCTCTTCTTGTTTTGGTGTTTAAAGAGTTAACGGTTGTGTTATTGTGTCTCAGTGGAGCAGCACCTGAAGGTAGGCAACACAGAGTCGTGGCTGGTGCTGTGCGTGCTGCGCGGCCACACCGACGCGGCGCTGCGACTTGCCGCCGAGCGCGACCTGCTGTGCCCCTACCTGCTCACTCTCGCGCCCGGCGTCTCCTCCAAGTAAGAGACATGGTTGCTGTGCGTGCTGCGCGGCCACACCGACGCGGCGCTGCGACTTGCCGCCGAGCGCGACCTGCTGTGCCCCTACCTGCTCACTCTATCGCCCGGCGTCTCCTCCAAGTAAGAGACATGGTTGCTGTGCGTGCTGCGCGGCCACACCGACGCGGCGCTGCGACTTGCCGCCGAGCGCGACCTGCTGTGCCCCTACCTGCTCACTCTATCGCCCGGCGTCTCCTCCAAGTAAGAGACATGGTTGCTGTGCGTGCTGCGCGGCCACACCGACGCGGCGCTGCGACTTGCCGCCGAGCGCGACCTGCTGTGCCCCTACCTGCTCACTCTCGCGCCCGGCGTCTCCTCCAAGTAAGAGACATGGTTGCTGTGCGTGCTGCGCGGCCACACCGACGCGGCGCTGCGACTTGCCGCCGAGCGCGACCTGCTGTGCCCCTACCTGCTCACTCTCGCGCCCGGCGTGTCCTCCAAGTAAGAGACATGGTTGCTGTGCGTGCTGCGCGGCCACACCGACGCGGCGCTGCGACTTGCCGCCGAGCGCGACCTGCTGTGCCCCTACCTGCTCACTCTCGCGCCCGGCGTGTCCTCCAAGTAAGAGACATGGTTGCTGTGCGTGCTGCGCGGCCACACCGACGCGGCGCTGCGACTTGCCGCCGAGCGCGACCTGCTGTGCCCCTACCTGCTCACTCTCGCGCCCGGCGTCTCCTCCAAGTAAGAGACATGGTTGCTGTGCGTGCTGCGCGGCCACACCGACGCGGCGCTGCGACTTGCCGCCGAGCGCGACCTGCTGTGCCCCTACCTGCTCACTCTCGCGCCCGGCGTCTCCTCCAAGTAAGAGACATGGTTGCTGTGCGTGCTGCGCGGCCACACCGACGCGGCGCTGCGACTTGCCGCCGAGCGCGACCTGCTGTGCCCCTACCTGCTCACTCTCGCGCCCGGCGTCTCCTCCAAGTAAGAGACATGGTTGCTGTGCGTGCTGCGCGGCCACACCGACGCGGCGCTGCGACTTGCCGCCGAGCGCGACCTGCTGTGCCCCTACCTGCTCACTCTCGCGCCCGGCGTGTCCTCCAAGTAAGAGACATGGTTGCTGTGCGTGCTGCGCGGCCACACCGACGCGGCGCTGCGACTTGCCGCCGAGCGCGACCTGCTGTGCCCCTACCTGCTCACTCTATCGCCCGGCGTCTCCTCCAAGTAAGAGACATGGTTGCTGTGCGTGCTGCGCGGCCACACCGACGCGGCGCTGCGACTTGCCGCCGAGCGCGACCTGCTGTGCCCCTACCTGCTCACTCTCGCGCCCGGCGTCTCCTCCAAGTAAGAGACATGGTTGCTGTGCGTGCTGCGCGGCCATACCGAGTACCTAACGTCAGACTTTAATGCAATGAAAAAATTAGGATTAGTTTATACTTTAGGAGTGGGTTTTTTGGTGCAATAAGAGCCGGGTCAAATTATGAGCATTTTGTGAGCGCAAACTGTTCTGTCCAAGTCCTAATAAGAATTGGTTTGGTTACAGATACTGGAAGGACGTGTCCAAACTGTACTTGGCTCAAATCGATCGACTCGTTGCTAACGGAGAAGAAGATAAATTAGTTGGTAAGCTTTATTATTATTAAGCCGCGTATCCACTAGAGGCAGCCTCGGGTCGAGCAGCTGCCACGCTCCAAGCAGCAGCTACTCTACGCGCGTCTAAAGCCATCGCGTTTTTGCTTTAAACTGGTCTCGCATCGCACGATGAGGCGTGTCGCCTCAGCTTGATCCGCAACGTGCCTCGGGCCTATGCCTCAGAGCGAGCAGCCTCAAACTGAGGCTGTTTGCCTCAAGTCGAGGCTGCTCGGCCTGAGGCTGCTCTAATGGATACGCGGCTTTAAGGTTAACACACGCTTAGCGCCCCGTCACACCACCTGTTCCGACTCGCCCCGCCCACCTGTTCTCCCGTCCTCAACCAACGCGCACGCAGAATCTGCGAGCCAGAGCGAGCCAGTCAGTTGAAGAAAACGTATGCTGGTATCACGAAATGCATAAATAAAACAATAATAGTACATTGTGATACAATTGAGCTATGTTGATAATTAAATCAGAGGCGGGATTGTTCACGCGAGCCGCAGGTGACCGTGATAAGAGAGCCGAGGATGTAACTATCAAAGCTCACGCGTTTCATACGACGTTTTTCAACACATTTGCACAATTTAACCTGGTGGCCAGATATACAGGTTTCCCCCTACTTCCGGCACCAGAATAAGTTATGTAGTTACATATCATAAGCATACTATTAATAACTGTAAACTCTACACTTTGGTGGAGTACAATAAATACTTTTCGATGGCTGTGTGACTCAACCTCGTATATGAAATTTTAGAGAAAATGAGATAATTATACAAAACTATTTAAATGTTACGATTCACGTTACGACAAAAGCATTCAGCATAAAAAAGATTTATTTCGTCAAAACCCAAACACGTATTTGGTATTGAAATATTTGTTTATGGCACAACCTCGTAAATTGTTATACAAGTTTGCGACACAATTTTTTTAGTCATCAATGCAGAGTACCCAATACTATCACACTTATATACAACTATTGATACGAATGATAAATGCCGATCAAAAGTCATTATCCTTATTCATTACCCAGGTACTCGTAAAGTATTAGAACACTCTATGTAGATAGTAAAATGATTACATGAAAACAGAAATACATCCTTCATAGTAACTACTGGTAGGTATAGGTAAGTACATTATTTTAAGAAGTAGTTTCTTGACTTTAGGCGTCAATCGTAATGATTTATCGCTTTGAATGGCACATTTATGCGAGAAAAAACAAATATATTTATTTCATTAAGTTTGTATTTAACGAGTTTGTCGTTTAATTAGTTGCTATGTCAGCAAGTTCGAAAGACGGCCGAGATCACCTGGTATTGGATGATAGATCGGGATATTTCACAAAGGGTCACTCTTTGATCGATGAAGATTTTGTGGGAGACGTATTTACAGATTTTATTTTGGACGAGAAAACGGGAAATATGGTTCCCAATATGGAAATTCTTGTTGATTCTGATGACTCCTCAGATTTTTTTCAACCTTCTCATGATGTTGAAGGTATACCAGGGATTGCGTGTCAAAATTTAGATGAAAAATCAGGAATTCTTTCAAGAAAACGTAAACGAAAAAGATTAGGGGACAAAAACCAATGGAAACGAAAAAGTAATTAAAGCAAGAGAGCAAGGAAAGCCATATTACAGCATCGTAAGGAAGAAAAAAGAAACTTTGAAAGATTTGGAACTACGGAAAGCAAGGAGTTTAAAGAAGGGTTGTACGTCTTTAAGATGTTTATAAAATCCTTCCAAAAACTGTACCATAATTACAGAACATGACAGAAAAAACATCTTTGACTCATTTTGGAGCAATATGTCATGGGGACAACGAAAGGCTTATGTGTGTGCACTTGTAACAAAGACAACTGTTAATGCCAATGGCAAAAAATCGCGTAGAAAACATACAAAAAATATTTCCTGAAAGTTAAGGATCAAAACGTACAAGTATGTAAACAATGTTTTTGAATACTTTGGACATTGGTGAATGGTGTGTATTGAATTGGGTAAAAAATGCTAATAATCATGGTATAATAAAGAAAACCGTTGTAAAAAAAAAGACGCGAAGACTTGATACTAAAAAACGTGACCATATTAAGAAGTTTTAAATAACACACCTAAAATGCCCTCCCGTTACTGTCGAAATGATTCGACTAAAGAATATTTAGAAATGACTTACTCGTCAGGTCGAGATGTGTATCGCACACTAAAAACTTATCTAAAAGATCAAAATGTGCCACGTAAAGAAATACCTTGTTACGAACTCTTTATGAAGCTAATGCACGAGATGAACATTGGGTTATTTAAGCCCCGCAAAGATCAATGTGACATGCTATTCATTTAAAAATGATAGTTTGTCACTGGAATCGTACCATTCTCATGTGATTCAAAAGGATAGGGCTCATTTGGAGAAAACACAAGACAAAGCTCTGGCTATCGAAGGAAAACTAAAAGTATACACTATGGATGTACAAGCAGTACAGTTAATTCCTCAATTACCCGCTGGATCTCTGTATTTCAAACATAAACTGGCTGGTCATCAATTCACTATATACGAGTTAAGTACTAAAAAAGTATCATGCTATGTGTGGCACGAATGCGATGGAGCCATGGATAGTGAAGTATTTTCTTCTTGTATTATAGATTTTTTGGAAAAGCACTGTTTAGATGCGAACGTGCCTATTGTCCTTTATAGCGATGGGTGTTGTGCACAAAATCGGAACGCCACTTTGTCCAATTCATTGTTACATTTTGCAAAATTACATGATGTAACAATCTTTCAAAAATATTTCGTTAAAGGGCATACACAAATGGAAGCAGATTCTGTCCACGCATCAATTCAAAGGCAAAAAAAGAACAAAGAAATATACGTACCCGCAAACTATGTACAGCTTATAAGAGAATCCAGAATAAGAGAATCTAACACTGTCAATTACGTAGACTATCGGTTTTTTTTTAAGTATTCAAATCTGAAATACTATAAATCTATACGACCTGGCAATCGAACTGGTGACCCGTGCGTAAATGACCTGCGTGCCTTGAAATATACCACAGAGGGCATTTTATATAAATTATCGTTTGACGATGACTGGGAGGCTCTGCCCCGACGTATGATCTCAATCACGGTTTCAGCAGATAATGATATTCGACAGTTGTATCACACACAACTGCCTATAACGCGTCGAAAATTTAATGATCTACAATCATTAAAAATGGTGATACATAAAGATTACCACCCTTTTTTTGACAACCTTCCATGTGAATAGTAAGCTGACTTAGCTAAACAAAATATTTATAAAAAAAGGAATCCTGTCATGTTTATGTCATTATCATAAAATCTCGCCAGAAGAATATCAATTGGAAGAAGTGTATTAATTTAATTAAAATGTGTCTTTCAGTTGTAGATTACCTGTTCAAAAGAGAACACGGACTTATTAACTCTCACATTTGTGATAAACTAAACAAATATAACAAAAAAAGGAGACCTTTGCAGTAAAATGGTTTGGGGAAGATATAGAAATCATCAATGGCCAGCCACTAAGGGAATACATGGCAATACATTACAACTATTCCTATGGCGTAAAATGGTGTGTTAATTTTAACACTTTACATATAGTCCTATTTCCCCATAGACCTTTGTCACCGGGCGAAGAATCATGCTAAATATTATAATTAATAACATGTAGAAGTGCATTTTTTTGTCATAGCAGTATTAGTTTGAGGAGAAGACCAGTTTTGTTCTGTTACATTATATTAAAAATATATGAACCTTGCACATTACTGTTTTATTAAGTATATATAAGAATTCAAAAACTGAAACTTGATCTGGCCTGATCGCTTTTTCTGAAATATATGTAATCTATTTCAGTTTTATATTTATATATTATATAAATTTAAAACTATATTATAGTAGTGTTACTACTTAAAGATAGCTTGGCACAAACACGTATAACATGTTAAAGTAACTTACATGTATAACACAAACTCGTATAGACATATAATGGTCATACACGACTTCAATACTTATAAATTGACTATTGTCAATTTGGTACACATTACATCGTCGAATTATCTAATTATTAAAAAATATTTTACTTGTTCAGTACAATAAAACGAAATAAAATAGTTTTTACGTGTTCTCCTAAAGTAGTTATTTTCCATATACGAAGTTGAGTCACACAGCCATCGTTTTATTATTTATTATTATTAACAGAGAGTTTCCCTTTAACAGAGAACCGTAACTACGGCGGGCCGGTGTTCCGCAAAGTGCTGACGCTGCTCAGTCTGCAAGACGTGGTGGCTGCCGTGAAGACCCTGGTCGACAACAAACTGTTCAAGGAGGCGTACCTACTGTGCAGGATCAGGTACAGGTGCAACGTCGGAGAACATTAAAAGCGGCCGCACTTTGAGCCACTGGTGACCACACTGCCGCATATTACGGCCACTGGTGGCCGCCACTAAACGTGATCACGCTGCTGCATATTACGGCCACGAGTGGCCGCCACTAAACGTGACCACACTGCCGCATATTACGGCCACTAGTGGTCGCCACTAAATGTGACCACACTGCCGCATATTACGGCCACTGGTGGCCGCCACTAAACGTGATCACGCTGCTGCATATTACGGCCACGAGTGGCCGCCACTAAACGTGACCACACTGCCGCATATTACGGTCACTAGTAGTCGCCACTAAACGTGATCACACTGCCGCATATTACGGTCACTAGTAGTCGCCACTAAACGTGATCACACTGCCGCATATTACGGCCACTAGTAGTCGCCACTAAACGTGACCACACTGCCGCATATTACGGCCACTAGTGGTCGCCACTAAACGTGACCACACTGCCGCATATTACGGCCACTAGGGCCGCTACTAAACGTGATCACACTGCCGCATATTACGGCCACTAGTAGTCGCTACTAAACGTGACCACACTGCCGCATATTACGGCCACTAGTGGTCGCCACTAAACGTGACCACACTGCCGCATATTACGGCCACTAGTAGTGACAAAGTCTTAGCAGGGCCACTCCACTAAACGTCACTGGCGGCCGCCACTAAACGCAGCCACTACACTAGTAGCGAGCACGAGTCACTCCCGCAGCTTGTGGCTGTTGTTGTGGTTGGCAAGCCTGGTATCCCGTAAATTGATCTGTTATCCGAATTAACGCATGGACGCATTTCATATGGGAGCAGGGAGGCGCTTTTCTTGTTTATTTTATTATATAATATGTGTGTCCTGTGTGTTTGTGAATAAATATTTCTTTCTTTATTTTTTTATACATGATAAATTGTGCAAGTCATTCTTATAATCTGAACTATCTATTTTATTATATCGTGTAGCGATATATCTTAGCGATTAATCTTTGCAAACTGATTTGCGTAGATTTATTGATCGTGTGTATGACAAATCATTGCAGATTGATCATCGGTAGCAGTTGCAATTGATCCTACTAATATTATAAATGCGAAAGTTTAGATGTTTGGATGTTTGTTACTCAATCACGCTTAAACGGCTGAACCGATTTGAATGAAATTTTGCACGAAGATATTTTATAGCCTGGATTAAAATATAGGATAGTTTTTATCCCGGGTCCACGTGGACGAAGTCGCGGGCGGAAGCTAGTATTAGATAAATCGTTGTCGATTGCGTTTGCACAGTTTTATCGTCGCGTGTGGATGGCGATCGCTTATTGCGGCAGTACTTCACGGAGCTCGCTTGTGCTTTGCAACATGTCGGAAGAAGAAAGAGGTGGACACTGCGAACAACTGCAAGAGTTCATAGAGAGCTGCAGAAGCGAAACTTACCTATGGAAGACCAAACCTTACGATTACCATGATCGCGACAAAAAAAATGCCGCCTACAACAGGCTAGTCGAAAAATACAAAGCCATCTATCCAAATGCCAACATGGATAATTATAGTGGTTAAGAAGATGAATAATCTTAGAACTACCTATAAAATGGAGCTTAATAAAATAAAAAATATATCATCATCTTCCATCGTGGATGCATGTATCTTGCGTGAGCTTCTGCGGAGAACTGACAACCGACGCCGATATCAAAGGCGTGTGGAGACACTAGGAACGTTCGATTCATTTGCAGTCTGAAATCGCTGCGATATATCGCTAGGCATAACACAAACTTTATTGAGCTTACCATAGGCCTAGTTCGATTTGTGTAAGATTGTCGTCTGTGAAATGCGTGTTGAAGTCTGCGCTCGAAGGTATCTAAGACAAGCTGCTTTCAGGTATATGGACACGATTGGCGAGGAGGTGCTGGAGGCGTGGGCCAAGAACTGCTACCACTCCGGCGTGCTCGACCTGGCCGCCATGTGGTGAGGATACACACTTGTTGCCTGACCTTTAGTCTATCCTCCTACAGTTCCAGAGTGCTATAGAAAGAAACAATATGATCAATGTAATACAAAGCAAACATGGTTTCGTAATTTTTTTTAGCATTTATTTTATTTCGTTTTATTTTAGTACAACAAATAAAAATCAAAACGATTAAATCCGAATTGCTAATTGTATTTTTCTCAGGATGCTCAGGACGCTGGCCTAACTAGCTAACACTACCATCCTCTAAGCTTTTAAATAATTGGGTTCGTAACTTAGTGTACGGCGTCAGTGCCCGCTCTAAACGGAGCGTACGGCGGGGCGGCCAGCGATTTGCATGTGTCTAACATGCATGCCGTGCTGCATCTTAATTTTCAAGTTTTTTTAATGATATAATTTATAACAACGTTATAACTATCAAAGGTTATTAAAGTGTCTAGGTTTTTCATCAATCTCTTCTTGTCTCCAGTCACCTCGCCCTAGGCAATCTACTGGAAGCGGCAACTGTCCTCAGCAAATGCACTGATGCGGACAACATGAGTCTAGCCGCCGAGGTGGCCAGGGCGGCTGGGCAGACTATCCTGGCCGACAACATAATGGGCCGGACTCCTTTAGCCCACGAAATCGTCACGACGGCACTCGACCAGTTGCCGTCGAGGATCGAACTGCTTCTGAGAGATGTTGGGAGAGATGAGACGTGTGATAAGAATGGTGTTAACGGCACACATGGTTAATGTTTTCAAGTGTAAGCTAATGTTATTTGATAACGATTAGTCGGTGAAACGTGTTTCCCAACGAAGAACGTGCATGTGATTTTAAATCTATTTTTGTGTCAAAATATTTGTAGCTTTCCAAAGCATATCCATATTTCATAAGGTTTCACGTGAATGCGATATAAACTCTCATCAGCCGCTCTGCACAGCTAACACAAGGCCGCACGCAAGATAGGCTATCAGTCTCTTTCTAATTAGGACAAGTAGAAACAGACGGGTAGTTTATCTCTTGTGCGAGCCGTGAGATAGTGTTCACTACCGCACTGAGATGCTTGCTTTATAAGGCGGGTAGGACCCGAATGAATTTCTATGTAAACTTAATCCTTTAAAGTTTTATGAAAAAAGTGTTGTGTTCAAATTATTTCCAGTTACACGGCGCTATAATTACTAAACAACGGTATTAAGCGTTAATTCGACCGTTTGGTCGAATAGGGAACCACATTGAATCTCACATTAAGTCCTTATAATTTGGAAGCCGGTTTTTACCAAAGCTGGATGTTACAGTAGCAAGTGTATACCAGTCTAATCAGTAATATTGTTTAAACATGTCTTAAATTTAACTGTTTCCGTTTGTAACTTGGAGCTTAGTGAGACGGGCCGCTGCAAGTATTGTTCATCCGTTTAGGTATTTGTTAGTTTATAATATACATCGGCCAGAGTAAGCCGATGTTTCCGAATGTTGATCTCCAGCCTAGTTTATATTAAGTGTCTAGCAGGGTTGTTTCAAACCATCGATAACGTTCCATCTGTTAAACTAGGAATTTGCGGGAAGTTTGACACCTGCCGGCTCTATATTTAACGTTTACCGGCCTGCAAATAAAGTCGAGGCAACCCGCCCCAATCTGTTGTTGTAATAAGCTAATAACATGCATATTGTTCTAGTTTTAATGTTGGTAAACTTGTATACTCTATGTTTAACTTTAGGGGTATATTGTGCAAGTTTGTTTCTGAATAAAGTTGAAAATTCCAGGTCTTTCATTTTATTCGGCTACTAATCCTCAAAGGCTGCCTCCGATCTAAACTACTAACCAACGAATTCTTTTTGAATTTCTTGCCTGTCCATGGAGATCGTGCTCTAAAAGGGGGGTTGCCTTGCATCAAATCGGGTAGTTCTGATTTTTGTATATGTTCTATATGATGAAGTGGTTATGGCAAATCCAAGTTTTCCAATTCGGAAACCCTCCGGATCATTTTTTTTTTTTTTTTAACCAAGAAATGTTCACGTTTTTTTCAGTTTCTACCAATTTTTACCAACGGACCTATTTTACGGCAAATATCACTTTAAAGAAGACTAAATTTGCAACAAAATAAAAGTAATTTGGTTACGTTAGACCAAGTAGTTTCTAAAATACAGCTATTCAAATGTTACCAAAATTACCTAAAACCAGAAATTTTTCTGATTTTTTTTTCAGTTTCTATCAATTTTTACCAACAGGGACCTATTTTACGGCAAATGTCACTATGTACACTTTAAAGAAGACTAAATTTGCAACAAAAGAAAAGTAAGTTGGTTACGTTAGAGAAGATGGGTGTATGTATGTATGTATGGGAGATAGTGGGAGTGTACAATGTATGTATGGGAGATTAACAATGCATTATCAGAATAAGAATTTCGTGGTTCATAGAATGGCATGTGTGATGTGTGATAAACATATTTAGTATACATTAGAATATGGACTTAACGACATGGTGGAGAAGTGTGCTGGGATAGATGTGAAAAATCCTATTTAAGACTATAATAATGCATTAGTTGATGAATTTATACCGTGAGAGATGGGGAAAAAATGCAAGTTGTGACATATTTATAACCCCTATCGCCATCTGTTGTCCAGTAACAAATTTAATTATGCACATGACCAAAGAGTATAATATAGTTATTTGCGATACAAGTGCCAAAAATAGGAAATTCGTAACGAGTGGTGATAAATTAAAACACGACCGAAGGGAGTGTTTTAAATCGACACGAGTTGCGAATTACCTATTTGCACGTGTATCGTACAACGTTTTACTGTACATATGGCTCTGACCCATTCACCGCCACGGCCCTCCAGCTTGAACGTACTCGACGCCACCATACATTCATAAACTGCCCGGCCGCAATCACAACACGTAGACGTCATATGGCGCCGCTGACGTGCAAAAGATTTTGCCGCCCGCGTTGGATAGTTTCATGCATCATTTTGTTTTAACCAGTGTGTAAGATAATAATCTTTTAAAACATATTTAAGTATTAAAATGTATAAATTAAGAGAACATCCATTTACTGTCTGGGCAAACCAAATGAAGCCAACACAGACATTGAATTTGCTTATTTAACTGAGATTATAGGAACAAAGGAAATAAAAAGCTACTAATAATTCATAAATATTTATTGTTTATAATAAACTATCATCAACTAATTAATTATAACATTATTTTGCTTGTGATACTCTACGAAACATGCCCCTTGACATAACCCCGGTTGTCGTGGACATTTCGGACAAAAGTCGCCCGTCTCTACACGTTTGTTATGTTTCCTCCAACAGACCACGCATCTTTTTCGTTTTAATCTGTTTGTTTCTGGGTGTCTTGGCAATTTGAATGATACGTGATAATCTGATGGAGGACGCGGGAGACAATTGGCAATACCATACATACAATACATAAATCCCAGGCTTATCTTTCCCTGACCGTACAACATTTAATATATGTATACAAATTTACAATATTTTATTTAAGACTTACCGGTATATGCTGAAGCCGTCTCCAACCCCATTGAGGTAAGATCGTGATCCATGTTTTCAACAGCCAGGTCAGTCGTGAGATGCTGGTTCGGAGCACAAATAGTCACAGCCGGGTCGTTCGTGTTAGGCAGGTTCGGAGTAAGGGTATGGATAGCCGGGTCAGTCATATTAAACGGGTTCGAAATACCAATATCCATAGTCGGGTTCATTGTACAAAGTAAAGCACACGCAAAACACAGAGACACAACCGAGATCTGGTTTAGTCAACAGGCAAGCCAAGACTGAAGACTATTTTATTTTATACTATTGGCATAATGTAATAATAACTTCAAAGTGCTATAGCGGAACTTTCCCTACTCAGAACCAAGGGATTATCGGTCTATTGTCACTGAAGAATCGTTATCAGTAAGTTGCGGTCAGCTTTGTTATCGTTGCAGCTGCAAATTACACGACAAGTCTTAAGACTAAATTCACATTGTTTATAGGACTCGCCCTACACACAAACACAGGATTATCGGTCAGGTGTCGCCGAAGAATCAGTGAGTCATTATGCAGCGGTCACATCAAAGCTTATAGGGAGAAGTTAAATTCTGTTATCGTAGCAGCTGCAGTTGACATGATAAGTCTTAAGACGAAATTCTCATTGTTTATGCGTGCTATTGTTTTTACAAACAAATAATTCGTTGCAAAATATTATTCTAGTTTTTTTTTATTTGCAACTGTATTGTTATCGCTACCTACTACTAAAGTTTGTTATCTTGGTTGCTGCTAAAATGGAACAATGCCGTCCATTACCATTTAGTGCAGCAAAATGTGATAACTCAAATTAGATATAAAGAAATATGGACTTAGTTCACTTGACTTAAGGTTTGAAATTGATAAACACAAACGCAGTGCCGAATATTTACCTGCCTCCGCAAGCCATTTCACAACACAGTGTTGTGATGTTTAAAAGTATTGAAAATTAAGTTTATTATACATTTATTTGATACTATTACGTGATTTGCATTAACGCTAAAGGCTGGAAATAACAATGGAATATAAAAACGTAAGCAGACACGTTTAGTCACGACCTATACTTTTAGGGCCATAAAAGTAGACTTTCTAAATTTAACTTTATAAAACGAAATATAACCGATGATAGACATAGCCTTTGAGAGGTTGTATCTAAAAAAGTCTGCCGTTTTCGGCGCGGGGGACGAGGCAACGCACACAAGTAGTGTTAACACCAATGCATTTTTTCGATAACGTCACTACACACGCACGCGACAAAATTATTAAACACCAGCGTAAACTATACTCGTACAAGTACAAACACATACACAGACAACCTGTCCGTGAAAGAGATGATGTCAGCTCGAAGTAAACATCGATAGTGCGGGGAACGTCGATAATAAATAATCAACTTATCGATATTTTATGGTCGATGAATTTTGTTTTGTGCCAATTATATTAATAATTAAATATCATGTTTCTGTACCAGCATTTTACTAACTTGCGATGTTTGTATTGGTATGTATGTTAGTATATCTATGTTTAGGACAAATAATGCAAACTGATTTAGAATCACTTTCCATTATCAGTTTATTAGTTGATTTTTTACAAGTTGCTTTAGTTCTGATGGTCGAGTACCATCGAGCTGATCTTATGATGGAGATGGAAGGCGGCCATAGGATATCATATAAAAGGGTTATCGAGTGGTGAAACATGAAATGCCATGATACGTATAGTTGAAATTTTCTGAACTGGACTGATCTTCAGAACAATAGCATTCAAGTCTAACAATACGACTGTGGACGCGTGCCATTTTTTGCCAGAAAAAGGTTAGCACCACATAAAATGTTCATTGTATAATGAACTTTATCGTCTTATTCAATAGATTCAAAATGGACTAAAAGATAAAACAACCCGCTCCCAGCGAGTCAGGTACAAGGCGCTGTGTGTGGTATTTTATCTCGTAGCTAATTTGGAATCTTATAGTGCTTACTCGTATAGCGACATTTGTTTTTGTGTTGTACCATCACTAACTTTCCTAGTACAGTGATGCCAGCGTAACAAATTAAATTTGCCTATTTACGGAATAATTTACGATCGTAAATTCCTTACAATTAATAAAGTACAACCTAAACATATTATAATATTAAATCATAACATTAAATAAAAATATACGTTGAAAATAAAATAATTTAAATGAATTTGCAAATAGTAATGCATCGTAAAATCATTAAGCATGTACAATTATATTTCACGTTATTTATGGTCAGTACAAATTTTTTGATTGGATAAATTGTGTTAATAATAAGGAATGCAAAGTAGAACTTATAATTAACAATGGATATTATGTTGAACATATATAGGCAAAATTACATAAGATATAAATAGACTAAAAGTAACCTAAAATTAATAAAATAAAAATTAATTTAAAGAAGGTCCCCAAGGTCGGACCCCTGCGGAAGGGTTCCCATAAGACTGGCTGCGTTCCCCCTTTGGATAGCTATGCCGATCCGTTGGGCAAGAAACGAGCCAGCCCTATGGTCTCCGGATACTCTGACCAATTTTTTTGAGATTTGGCCGAATAATTGGTGTGCGCCTAGGCTCCAAGGTCCGAGCGTTTCAACAGCAAAAGCCGCAAAAACATGCCGGTCTGTGAGGCCGATGTATTTGCGGCACTTTGCTGCCTCGGCCGCTGCAGCTGCCCCACCTGCTCTCAAAGATGTAGTGCTAAGGTAGGACGGCGCCAGGGTGTCTACGCATGTGGCATCCCAAATAAGGGGCCGTCCCAGTTTCCAAGGCACTAGGGTCATACCGTCTGGCCTCTTGCCGTCGTCCCGCGCCAACCCCGGCGGTTCCAGTACGGCCGGCACGTTGGCGCTGACGAAGGCCCGACGGATGATATCATTGAGGCAGGCGTGGCGAGACAGGCGACCAGCACTCTTTGCGCAAGATAGGCCATGGTGCCCCAGGCTTCCCACCAAGGTTCCGCAGGGGCAACGATGTGGAGAAACAATGTCGGCCCCAAGGCGTAGACCGACAGCCAATCTCAAGGTGTTGCAGTCAAGGAGTGTACCGTAGTTTGTAGAGGGAAGAGCATGGAGCCATGAGCCGGCCTCCCTTTCCGACACAGCCAGTAGTCTTGCTTTTTCCTGGCTGGTGGAGCAGGAGTCCAACAGATGGGAGTGGATTTGCTTACAAATAGGTTGGTCCCATCTCTTTTGAATATGTTTGTTATTTGGCAAGTCGACACCCGGGCAAGCCATCTTCTACGCGTCCTCTGCCTCGGACAAGTACGTCACCTCGAAATCACGTAGTCTAAGGATTTTACCTACGAGGGTGAGCGTACTATGTGCCGAGGAGAGGAACGCGGGCAGGGCAACGCTGGAAATTTGACGGATACCAAGACCTCCGAATCTGATTGGTAGAGTGGCGTGTAGGAATTGCCTATCGTTGATTTTGACGTTAATGATATTTTGGAGCTGAAGATGAAGCATGGAGTCTATGGATTCGGAATAATTTTTAAATTTCCAAAGGGGGCTGCAGCGCATAGCATAGGTAAATTTAGGAACAAACATGCAGAATCGGAGGATGCAAATGGCCATATGGCATTAATTTCAAGTAAACGGTCTGAAAATTCGGAGAAACGATTAATTTTGGAGTTAATGAAATCAGGAATTTATTCCTCGAATACAGGTGCACCTAGGAGGTGAAGTGTTCTTTTGCAGAACTTTGATGCCGGGGCAGATATTCTCGAAATTTTGTTGAATTTGTGATTGGTTTGGTGTGTCAGCGTTGATGAAAAGTTCACACTTGTTTGTATTTAATTCCAAACCAATTAATTTAAATTTACTTAGGTAGGTACTATTGTCGAAAGGTCGTTCATGACTGAACTAGCATCACCACCCAAACTTCCGTCGTCGAGGTACCAAACGTTAAATTTTGAATTTAGTGTCGAAATAATTGGATGGATAGCGAAGCTAAACATAGCCGGCCCCAGAGGGTCACCCTGTTGACAGCCGACAGAATAATTAAATATTTAATACAGTCAACTTTAAAAATTACACTAAAGTAGATCTAGTACCATTAATTGGGAACACTTTTAGATTGACAATATTTTTTAGTTTTTTGTAAATTTAATGTATTATTTGATAATATTTAAACGTAATAATACTTTCACATGAAAAGTTACGTTATCCTTTTGTACATTACTACACGAGAACACATTGCAATTCGGCATTTTTAGCTCACGTCATTCCGCGCCACGGAATAAAGAATCCATTGGAAGTGGTGAGTGGGCGTTCCCGTGTCCCCGAACATGAGCAATAATAAGCATAAGGTAACGGGCCATAAGTTCGTGCTAGTACGTCATTTCGTTAGTTTTATTTCTGACGCTTATAATAAGCAGCTCAAATATTTTTTATCAAAATTATACATTTGTAAAAAATCTCTGTTGAAATCTCTTTCCAAAAAATCAAATTCTACATTTTTAACGACTAAACTAATAGCAACACAACGCTCGAAACTGTCAGTCGGCCGAAAACAGCTGTGTGGTATGCGCGTACTGCTTGTTAACGTAAGGTGTTCGCTCCGACTTCTTAAGGAAATTGAAAGGGAAAGGCAAGTCCATTTGAATAAAACTTTTAACAATGCTTTTTTTAAGTTCCTTAACAATGGATTGAATATGGAAAAATTGTATATTTATGTATAGGAGCCCATGAAATTGCAATAAGGTGACTCACGAACTAGCGGTCATTATATTTATCGTGTGGCCCCTATTTCGTGTTACTGACGACTTTCTAGATACATCCTTGTATCTTTGTATTAAAATAATACTTAAGAAATTGTGAATGCCAATCTAAATAATAGATAATGTATTTAATGACGTTTTCTATGAGCTAAATTCGGTATATGTTTTGTTCACTAGAATTCTCATAAAATGAGTTTGAACGTGACCTAAATGTACAATTTTAAGGTGAATTCGCATATTTATTTGCAGCACAATTTTGTTTCTTGCTCGATTCCTGTAATTTATTTTTATGTTTATTTATTACATATAGCATAGGTAATGGTTATTGACCATAATTTAAAAGTGATCTGCGTCATTAATTGCGCGAATATCCAAGAAATAGTAACACAAAGAAAGGGACTACTACTTTTAATACTTTTTCCCCAAGTTCGTGACAGAGAAATCTATAGTGGTAGGTAAACACACAGATCAATTCTAGTAGGAGATAAGGTATGGGGAATGTCTAACCTCATTTGTTATTTGATATTCTTCTTGAAGAAGTAACGTATATGATGATATTCATCATCATCATAGCATCTGAAAGACGTCCACTGCTGGACATAGGCCTCCCCCAAAGAGTGTCAAAGAACTTTTATAAGTATATTGATAAATTGCAATAGTGGTGCCTGGGTAAATCCCAGGACTACGGGACTTGCTATCCCGGGACCCTTGTTATTTTTACGGGATTATCTTTCTCCTAGTAGGAGATAAGGTATGGGGAATGTGGAACCTCATTTGTTATTATATTATTCTGGAAGAAGTAACATGTATACATTGATAAAATGCAATAGTGTTACCTGGGTAAATCCCAGGACTACGAGACCTGAATCTCGGGACCCTTGTTATTTTTGCGGTTTTTTTTTAATTAAATGAAAGGTTACTTTATACCCCATTAAACAGTAAGATTGCTCTTTTAAAAGTGTGGAAGTCCCATAAACATTGCCATATTTTTCCTTAAATTAAATCATCGTTTATTTCATAAAATTTAAACTTGGTTACAATTTAAACTTAAATCAACTAGTTACGTTAGTAAATGATTTTAATTAAATACACGTGTTTAACTGCTGCTGGGCTTATGTAGCCCACAGCAGTGATTAATTTAAGGAGAGTCCGTCCTCTCAGCAATCATCGCTAGGATAGTCTTAGGTTAAACAATAGTAGAAAATCAAAACATATGTTTTTTCTCTGTTATCAACACAGAAGAAACAATAAGTAGGTGGTAGATTTATTGTGTCACTCTTTGGGGGAAACCTATGTCCAGCAACGGTTTTCTGTGATAAGTTTATACCCTATTAAACAGAACAGCGTTTACAGATGCGTGCCACATCCAAAAGGTTGCCTAGATATTTAACTTAAACGGTTTTGGTTAATATAGATAGGTAACCTATATGTGTGTTTTCAAAAAAGGTGAGCCTGTACTATTGGATAAGGTATTTAATCTTACATTTCATAAAAAAAACGCGGAAAAAGAACAAAAGTTTTGGATTTTGTGAATATTCATGTTAATTACCTCATCTATAATCGTGTTCAATATAAAAGAAGAAATGAGGTGTACATTCTTTAAAACGTATCTCGTACTATAAGGTACTCAAAAAATGTATGCCGAAACAGGGGTCACAAACTCACAAACTTAGGAGCAGAGCCAAATTTTATCACGAAATGGGGTTCAAATACGAGGTCTGCAAATAAATTAATAAAAAAGTTATATTGTAACAAAAACTATATTATAATTGCATTAAATAATAGGCAAGATATCAATATTCATCACACAAAATGTTTCAAAGTGATATAATGTGTAGTAATGTGTCAAAAAAATTACCAATTCATAAGTGGCTTAACATGCCGAAACAGTGGACGTTTACCTTACTTCTTGCACAGATTATTGTCAGTCACTAAAGGGTCGAACACACAGCACCGTCGCGGGCGCGCAGCGCGATATTTCCCTACAAACCGCTAGCGTGGTCAAACAGGCTGCGCCCCGTCGGCAACGCGCCCCGCTTCTGTCGCGCCCCGCCAGCCTCCCGCCGCGCGACCGCGACGGGTGCGCGGCGCGTCAGTGTGACGCCAGACCGCGGAGCGCGCGGTGCGTACGTAATGCTGGCGGGTCGATGGCGCGAGGCGCGCGGGACGCGCGCGCGTTGCTGGCTGGTTGATGGCGCGATGCGCGCGTGGTCTGTGTGACCGGCCGTCCCGCGCGCATCACGCGCTCGTCAAGCCCCGCTACCGTCCCGCTGGCAGTCTGTTCGACCCTTTAGCGACCGCACGCAGCGTATGACATGAGTGAATATTTGTTTATTTTAGGAAAATGCCGTATTGCGTTGTTGAAAGCTGCTCCAATAACAGCACATAAAAAACTTGTCTCATGGAGGTATTTCCTATCATCGTTAAGTAATATTTTAGAATACGTATAAAACATATTTAATTTTCAATTTCTTAGACACAATTTGCGCCTGTAGTCAAGTCAATATCAATACTATTTCTCTAAAAACAAAGTTCATAATCCTGTGTATTATTTCACTAATCAGAACGTGAATGCACGGAAATTTTCCCGAAGGTTTGCTTCTCAAATGATGTGGCTAAGGTCGATACTTGTTATCGATAAACCAAAATGAAAATGATTATATTTTTATGAGTAATATGCAGAGCCCGCAATTCTCGTAGCTCTTTTGATCTATCATAGGGACTTCTCATTTATCGACTTCCGTTTATACATATGTAATATTGTATAATCGGAAGTATTGTAGTACTATAAATAGAAATTAAAATAATAATATTTTATTGTTTATTGCTTTTTATAATTTATGGATTGCTTACCTATGCCTTTTAATCAGGACTAAGATCATCCTTATTATTTATAAGAAAGACTAAAATATTATTATTTTAATTTATATTTATAATTTCCTAAAAGTTGGTATCCAAAGACTTTTGAGCTATCATAGGGACTTCTCGTTTATCGACTTCCGTTTATTCATATGTATTATTGTATAATCGGAAGTATTGTAGTACTATAAATAGAAATTAAAATAATAATATTTTATTGTTTATTGCTTTTTATAATTTATGGATTGCTTACCTATGCCTTTTAATCAGGACTAAGATCATCCTTATTATTTATAAGAAAGACTAAAATATTATTATTTTAATTTATATTTATAATTTCCTAAAAGTTGGTATCCAAAGACTTTTGAGCTATCATAGGGACTTCTCGTTTATCGACTTCCGTTTATTCATATGTATTATTGTATAATCGGAAGTATTGTAGTACTATAAATAGAAATTAAAATAATAATATTTTATTGTTTATTGCTTTTTATAATTTATGGATTGCTTACCTATGCCTTTTAATCAGGACTAAGATCATCCTTATTATTTATAAGAAAGACTAAAATATTATTATTTTAATTTATATTTATAATTTCCTAAAAGTTGGTATCCAAAGGTTATCTCGAAGAGATCGCTCATTCGTGATAAGACTGCGTGTTGTTACTTCTACTTGTAATCATATTTTACATATTGTTCTGTATTTATTGATATACATATGTACAATCGGAATTCGATAAACGAGAAGTCCCTATGACAGCTCGAAAGAATTCCGAGCTCTGGTAATATGTATAATATTATGACACACAATAAAATCCATACCAATATTATAAATGCGAAAGTTTGTCTATCTCTGTCTGTCTGTCTGTCTGTCTGTTACCTCTTCACGCTTAAACCGCTAACCGATTGAGATGAAATTTGGTATGGAGATAGTTTGAATCCTGGGTAAGGACATAGGATAGTTTTTATCCCGGAAATCATCCCCCCGAGGGGGTGACATGGGGTATGAAAGTTTGTATCGAGCTACGGAGTCGCGGGCAGAAGCTAGTAACTATTATAATCTTATAGTTTTCCTAAAGACACAAATACAAAGGAAAAATGGATTGATGCCAGGAGGAGGAAGGATTGGTTTCCGCAACGATTCAACACCATTTGTTGGAAACATTTTGATGCAACTGATATTTGAGTTTCGCCAAAAGGAAACCGCTTCATTCATGAAGATTCAATTCCCACGCAGAGTATTGTATGTAGCGTAAGTACGAACAATTGATTCAATTCGCAATACGCACGGCGCACTACTGAGATTTAGTTTCCTGTTATCCCACACAACGAACAAATTTGACGGTATATTCTCACTAGACCGCACTCGCACAACGTCGGCAGTGTAGATTCTGGTAAAATAATTCTATATAGTATTTGAGATGTGCTTGTATTTTAATACAAGCACTTAATCACAGATTTAGCAAATAGACACAGATTTCTAATAAACAAAGAATATAATTCGTTTAATTTATTGAACAAATTATATTCTTTGTTTATTAGAAATCTGTGTTTAATTGCTAATACATTTATAACAAAAGTAATTTAACTAAGTCTTAGCTCAATATTTACCGTATGAATATCATAAAAATATCGATAGTCAAACTCATACCATACCCACATCCCTATTCCGTTACAGCCAAATAGTCGAATCATCATACACATTTTGCAGTACATGCGACTTTTTGGTTTTAAGCGGTCGCATCTCCATACTTTGAAAACACCGCCATCTTGCGTCGCTTAGCCGAACGAACACGCCTCTTGCAAGTCTTGCAACGCATATGGTAACGGACGTAAGAAATATTTACTTGACACTCTAAATGAGACCGTAAGTAGTACTAGTTAAAGTAGATTTTGCGTATGAAATTTGCTACCGTTAACAACATATTGTCACAGTACGTTTTAACAAATCGAAAGCGTATTGCACTTGTATGTTCGTGTATTATTGAAGTGTGGTTGTGTGCGTGCGGTGACAGTGGTTCTCTATGAAAATCGGTTGAATGCCACTTCCAATGGATTCTTTATTCCGTATTCCGCGCTCACTGTCATTCATTGAATGGCGCGGGTTGCGCGGCAACTAGTTTTATATAACAGCTATGACCGGCGGTCTCGTACCTTTGGCAGAGGGGAACGCCTGTCAATGGCCACTCCGGTTGGTTTAATGCTCTAAGGGTCAGTAGGTACATTGTTTTTCAAACGATATGTAGGTAATTAGGTACACAACTTTAAAACTAATCGAACCGCAGATCGCAAACTTTTAGCAGCAACAGGTTATTTACGTAAAATAATTACGAAAATCTCCGAACAGCATCAAGCCGCGCATCACAACCAGCCGCGCGCGCAAGAAGCACCGTGCCGTAAGTCCGCCTAAGTTTTAGCATTGCCACGGGTGAAGGGGCATGTCGCATGGCAGGTCTTTTGCGCGCTCGCCGCGGGCAAGAAGCGCCGTGCCGTCAAAAAGCAACTCTACCGTCCACGGTAAAAGGTTCAAATTCCAATGACAATGTATTTGCACCCGAAATTAAGTGCATTTTTTACCAGTTAACTAGTTATGTCTACTACTCGTTAACTAGTTATGTCTACTTAACTGTGATAGTTTTCCTTTTAAATTCATTATATGTACTACTGCCACAAATTTTTTCACGTCCCCAGTAGTAGCCATTTAGTCGGCAGGGGGGGGGGGGGGGGGGGACGACGACGACGACGACGACACATGACTCAAACAAAAATTAGGGCTTTAAATCCCATTATCTCGCTAACGCATAACTGAGTTGAAAAATAGTTTTAGAAAACCCATAATAATTTTTGCACAAGCTATCCAACGATACCCCACACTATAGGTTTAACGAGAAAAAAAATACATCACCAATTTACGTAGGGAAATAAAAACCAAAAATAATTTTTTTTCAGGATTTTATTCTACTGTTTTGTCGGCGTGAATAGTTTATATACCCACGCCGAATTGCAGTTTTCTAGTTCTACAACTCCTACGTCCTACGTCCTCGTTCAACCCCTACGGGTTACTGAGCTAAGCCGAAGACGGACAGACAGAGACGGACGGACATGGCGAAGCTGTAAGGGTTCCTTGTTGACTACGGAACCCTAAAATAGTTATTGCTAGTAAATAGGTTACGTCGTTACTCTGCAGCAGCAAACACAGTGAGGAGTGTGGACGTTTGCCTCGCCTCGCCTCTCGCGTTCGAAAAACCGACAACAAGCGGGGCGACCGCGAGGCAAGACGAGGGAACGCGAGCGCATCGTCCACACTCTCGTACTCGCGTTCGCTCGTGTACGCTCGCGAGAGTGGAGAAGCCCCATCAACAATGAAACTTGACCTAGTAGCTATGGGTACGCAGAAATATAGCAGAGACCGGACCTCGGGAGGCGGCCCTTTCAATTTAACCCTTTCGTTCCGGCAAAGTCATACACAAAATCTACCTAGTTTTCCAGATCCAGTGAAACGATACCTGCTCCTCAGTCCTGTAGGCGAGTTAACTCGAAATGATACTCTTACGTCCGAAAGACGACTTAACTCGGCCACGTAAAACGCTTTTCAGATAACTCGTTAGCTAATATTGTCAAAATGAGGGTAATGTTGCCAGAGGCCTAAAGTACAGGACGCAATGTGTCCGGTTGTGTAAGTGACTGTCGATTGCCCTAATCCAGGATGTAATGACATTTTTTTTAAAAACGAGTATACTCTACCGGACCTGAGAGCACATTGCACAAGACGAGTTAACTCATCTGGAACGAAAGGGTTAATGTCCGATCTATTTCTATTCGAAAACTGATGCGAGTTTTGCATTTTATGACCCCGATTGTCTTCTTGGCCGGACTTTCCTGTGTTTTTCAACCTGATTCGTGACGCCACAAGGGGGTGGCTTAGTATGGAAACATAGGATCTAAATAGGTACTTATTTAAAAATTTAAACCAAATAATCAAATTAAGTTTTTTATTAATACAAATAATCATCTAATGAATAGGTAATTGAAATGGAGTTATATTTGTGCGTTACATAAGAATAATAATTAATAATTTTATTCGCTGTATATAAATTTGTTCGTAGGCCAAGCCCCGGCAGTGAACGCGTTAAATTAGTGTTAAACACAACATTGATAGTATCATAATAATCAATACCCACAATGGCTGGTTCGATTGGCTTGAATGAGTGAATAAAAGTAGGTTTTACTATAAAATAATCCAGTCACTCAGCAAAGAAGTTGTCTACAAACCCCTGCATACAATAAAGTTTGTATGCTAGGGCATACCCGGGGCGCTACAGCGCAGTTAACTGCTCTGCTGATTATACATGCAGGGTACCGGATTCACTAACTAGTAAAACCTATTATATGTGCGTTTTAGAAACAAAATATTCTACGTAAATTAAATACGTTCGTGGCGACCACGAACCGGAAGGCGCGGCGTGGGTAGGCCCCCCGCAAGGTGGACTGATGACCTGGTAAAGGTTGCTGGAGTCCGCTGGATGCGGGTGGCGCAGGACCGGTCACTTTGGCACTCTTTGGGGGAGGCCTATGTCCAGCAGTGAACGTCTTTCGGCTGATATGATGATGATGATGAAATTAAATAAACTAAATGAACTCCTTGATAGATTGTTCAGTAAAAACCATTTAATAAAATAGCCAGCATATTAAGGTTTCTGCCTAATGAAATTAAATGCTGATTTATGTATTCATAACATGTATCCCTAGACGATAAGATAATCATTTAAATTACTAGCAGGTCAATTCAATACTCGAAATTATTTCCGTTCATTTCAATCGTATCAGGTCCTGCGAATGTACATTTACCGATATATCACATTTTGTGCATGTCAGAAACCTCGCTGGGTTAGTACCAGTGAGTGTCACCACTTAATTCTTAGTCAACACCCGCGGCTCATAAAAATACACCAATAATCTACATAAAAAATTAAATTACACAAATTGGCTACCAGAGCAATTATCAAATTACTATAACACAGTCAACGTTACTATAGGCACATCAAAAATTAAGTACACTACGATATATTACTAGTTATTGTACCATTTATTACAGGTCAACGGACTACAGACTAAATAATGCCTACAATGGCACCGTCTCGTTCCTGACAACCGTTCAGTCAGACCACTGCGCCCCCTATTCTCTAACTTGTTTTAAGCTCACCTCATCGCTCACCCACAAATATATCTTGACACCGTGATGCGTAGTAACTAAGAGTCGGTAGAGGTCTAGTTTCGTGACGGGTGACCGGCAGAGTGAGCCGTAGCGCTTAGCGAATAACAGCCCTGATCTATAGCCGTGATTTTCAAATTACATGGAACTATCAGTACAAGTTTAGGGCCTATGCAGACTGCGTTTTCTAAACGCGTTTGTGTTAATTGTCAAGAAAATTGTCACAAACTCGCGTCGACGGCGCGCTAAATAAACGCAGTCGCATAAGCCCTTAATGTTATAAATGTGCATTCACAAGCAAAAGGTCCCGGCTATGGCGGTGTCAGTAAGGCGCTAATTCTATAAAATCGTCATATGAGGGCCTTTTGCTTGGGAACTAAAATTGTAGCTCGAGAGCTAATGACAGGCGTCTACGTATCCAAGCAAATTGAAGTGCACCATAGACATGCTAAGTCGAACAAGAATACATCACTTTTGCATGTAGCCTGTAAATCACTGTCACAGTGCGACAGGGACGCATGTTCTACGACGCACGTAATATTTGGGAACGGTTCAGTGCTACGCTCGCTCGGCGGGTTCCTATACAACGTGAGGCGTACAGCCAACAGGAGACCAAAGCCTTGAATAGCTACTATTTAGACGACATTCATTCTTCTTCGATAAATAATGTACCTATTTTGCTTCATACACCCAAGTTCCAACAGGAAGAAATACAACAAACAAAACACGAAAACCAAACGTAACTCTGACAGTTCTTCACGAATATGGATAGTGGTTGTGTGCAAAGCAGCAAAAAAAAGGTGCTTAGATTTGCTCGTAATTGAGCAAACCGGAACCCATACATTCTTGTTCGAATTTACAAGCCTAGTTCAGTGTCTGCTGTCCAATCACAATATATCAGTCCGTGTGTTGCAAAAATGCGCCTGGAATGTCATTTGTAGCATTCCGTCTTCTTACAGTTCATTTAACGATAGCTGTATGAGGGGAAAGTCTCAAATTAGAACAATTTAACGAAACAAGAGGGCATTGTTATGGATCTGGAGCGCTGAGTGTTCATTATTGGTGATGGATACTTCCCAGCAGTTGCACAGAACTGGCTGTGGACGAGGTTGAATCTCATTACATGCGGAATAGTGCTATCTAACAAATGGGAAGTATCCTGAAACAGAAGTATGCTGAGTTATCGTGTATCAGCAGCCAAAAGCCGTTCTAACCAATGGTTAGGATTCTAGTATCCAATCATTTTATTCGATGTAAGTAATAAGGTTCTGGCTGATGTGTAATTGTGTAGCAACTTTCCCCATTCTATAATACAATTTAGATTCGTTGCTGAAATTTTTCACTTCAATAAACATGCAAATCTTTCGATTAAGTGAATCATTCCATCTTTTCGTTTACAAACGTAGTACAGTTCGGTTTGTTTTACTCTACATTTTAAAACATGCGAACACATACATTGAAATAATTACAAATTAAAAAATGAAGTGATTTATAGCTGATATTATCATAAATGAACATTTCTAACACAGCAATCAGTTACAATATCGACTTTACAGTTTACACATTAAGGTTCCAATTATAATAACATGCATTATAAGTTTTCAATCAATTACAATTATTTCAACCATACCTAATATAAGATTAGCTTCGTTACGTGTCAGCCGAATATACCTATGATAAATTATAAACATTCAAAAATATTGTAAATAATTTGTCATGCACATAAATATCTATTAAAACTTGTTAATTTAGCGTTAAAATATACTAGAGAAAAAGTAGTGATTATCTTCGCGACAACACGGCACAACAGAGTATCATTAAGTTTGTGACTAAAACGTTAATACGACGAGACTTACCAAAATGTATCTCACTGCTCGGCAAGCAGAAGGCAAATACATACATTCACGTCGGAACAAAACGGCTGCAGCTGCACAAACGCAACAGCCTCAATCAGGTCATCTCGCTTGTGCGGTAGGTACTTGGCAGATGAATTCATTGTTGACAAATTTTTGGGCTGTTCTCATTTGCACCAACCCCACAGTTGCTAGTGACACGTAAAAATTCCGAAGAGCAGAAGTCCGAAAGCAACATTATTCCCAAATTTTTAGAATCCGAAAACCATTTAGTATTTGGTAGACCACTTTTCTTGCTGATGGTACATGTTTTCATAGAATTATATAAAAAAGTTAGGTTAGGTTAGTATTAAGGTAAACGTCCGAGTGCTCGACGCTGTACATGTCACAGCAATATGGGTTAAATTCGAACTAAGAGGATTTTTCTTCATTCAAATTTAAGCCCATAGTGCCCATGCCATATTCTAGCAGCGTCGAGCACTCGGACGTGTACCTTATATCATGAAAAATCTAATCCTATAGTTGATTCCGGAATTATGATATTCGGAAAAAAACACTATCGGACTAGCAACTCTTCGGAATTATGTAGTGTACTCGGCTGCCAGACCTAGTGCCAATGGCCAAGAAGGAAATGAGAATAGCCCTAAATTTCGGCTGGATGGAATATAGCCCGGCCGTACTGAACGCCATGCGCCTTAGACACTAACAAACATTTATTTTGTTCGAATAATCGTTATAATATTAAGCACCATTATCATGAGGCAGGCCCTCAGACTAACCCATGTCTGCCGGGTCGTCGTTTTCCCGATTGGAGTCGCCAAGGGGTTTCCCTCGCTTCTTACAGATGGCAATTAACTTGGCGTTCATCCTTTTCAGTTTCTGATTTTCCTTCATCACTTCTGTCAAATGTTGGTTCTGGAAATACGAATGGCAATGTAAAAATGAAAATGTATAAGGATGTATCATCATCATCATATCACCCAAAAGACGTCCACTGCTGGACATAGGCCTCCCCAAAGAGTGCCAAAGTGACCGGTCCTGCGCCACCCGCATCCAGCGGACTCCAGCGACCTTTACCAGGTCATCAGTCCACCTTGCGGGGGGCCTACCCACGCCGCGCCTTCCGGTTCGTGGTCGCCACTCGAGAACCTTTCCGCCCCAACGGCCATCGGTTCTACGCGCTATGTGCCCCGCCCACTGCCACTTAAGTTTAGCGATTCGGAGGGCTATATCGGTTACCTTGGTTCTGCTGCGGATAGCCTCATTTCTGATGCGATCACGCAGAGAAACTCCCAACATAGCCCTCTCCATAGCCCTTTGGGTGACTTTGAGCCTTCTCTCTCTTTCTTCTTAAGGATGTATAAGGTGTTGTTATTCCGTTATAATTGGAATATAATAAAATTGGTTCACTAAGGTACGTGACCCGATCAGGGAAGGTCTCAAAATACCACGCTTGGTCACAGGAGCTCAGGTTTCCGTGACGTAGTCAATATCATCTAGGGAAATCACGCGCTTTTTAGAGCTATATTCTAAGTTTATTCTTCTTGATATTTTTTTTTAACTTGTAATTATAGCCATATACGCACTCTTGGCGTTAAGCAGCAGGCACCGTATTAAAAACGAGAAATGAGCCTTTTTATTTTATTTTTACTTTACTTTCTGCTTGCAAAAATTGGTCTAAGGCCTTTTCTACACGATCGGAACCAACCGCCAACCATAGTGTCCTTGATCGGATCAGTCAGTCGGCCGATAGCGTTCCAGACGGTTGGGACCAACCACAGACGCAGCCCGTCGCGAGAGATGCGCTCCCGATCAAGGCCGTTGGCATCAACCGAATATCGGTCGGACAACCGCTTTCTACACGGTCCATTTTTGTATCAACCCGATCAAGGACACGATGGTCGGCGGTTGGTTCCGATCGTGTAGAAGGCCTTTAAAACTATTTTTATGAATTACTACATGAGAACTAGAGGGTATCTCTTGTATATACTATTGTAAAAAATGGGTCACGTAGTATGAGTACGTTCCCAAGGCATAACGGGGGTCAAAGTGGAGGTAGGCCAGGCAAAAAAAAGAAACCACGTATTTAAAAAGGTTACGAGGCTTAGCCTATCACCATTTTTCGGCTTGACGTTGAGTTTTGTTTGGGACATACCATCGCCAACACAGTTAACTGACCATCCGTGCACTTTACGTGCATTGTAATAAGGTTCAATATAAATGGTTACCTGCACGATGGCGCTGCCGGTGGCCGCGAGCGCGGGCGGCTGCAGCTGCCGCTCCAGCGCTTGCTTCTGCCGCGACACCGCCTCCAGAGCCTGCCATTACAAATACGGAGTATGATTGCCACTATTCACCTACTTACTAATCAACATTCTAATGCCTAGCAACCTGCGTCTATAATAAGTGTATACATATCTAACGTCTGTATTCTTATACAAACAATGCATACCGTGTAAGCAAGCCAATCTTCCACGAGTCTTAAGTCTATATAATTAAATTTTGTATCATGTCAATCCAACTTCTGGTTTGTTAATCGCAAAGGTAAATAACTTGAACTGTGCAATCTTAGCAATTAACTTAAAATGTTCCATTTTGTAACTTTTATTTGTCATACAAATTGTATGGTTAATTTTGGTTACAAAATGGAACATTTTTAACTTATACTCGTTGACGTCACTAACGATGCATCTCTTCCCGCGAAAATGCCCTTTTATGTTAGGCACTCATTACAGGACCCACTGAAAATCAGCGTCGTGGCCCCCTCTGCCTCGACTCATGCTGTGCAGTTCCTCCACTTATGAGTGGACTCCAGTGGTTTAACCCCCGACGCAAAGAGAGGGGTGTTATAAGTTTAACCCTTTAACCGCTTGCAATTTTTCATCGAGCATGCTCGTGTCGCCATTGATACGAAGATGCACTACGCAAAGTAGGTCTTGAACAATCCATGTATCGATAAAAAATATTTATTTTGAAATAAATTATTATCACCCGTAAAAAAAAAAAATGACCACCCTATCACATAGTGAAACTGCATTATAGTAATTCAGGTCATTACATTAATAATTTATCCAAAGATTAAATGAATTTACTGTATTTACAAATAGTTTTGATGTCGCCGACTTTTTCAACACTGTAATTGGAATCTTCTACGTTGGACGGTACAGTGTTGGCTTTTTGAATGAACGACTTTGCTGCAATTCGGATGACTCAAACCGCAAGTATACTTCTAAATCAAATATTACGGGAACAGATGTGCATGTAGCGGAAAGTTTACAAATTGACGAAAATATTCTCTTAAATTACAGGAAACTTTACCAGGAATATAAATTTTGGTTTCAGGCAATCACGTAAAAAATATTTTGAGGAATTACAAAGATCTTTTAGTTTGTTAATTAAGTTTCTCAATTTTGAAAACTTTCCGTTGGCACTTCGGAATATCAGTAATTACGGGCAAAGAGGGACTTTTCCCATGACAATTCATTTTTAGGCAAGGCAGTCAAAATTATCTCCTTTTTTACCAAAATCTGCGCTGGTGCTGCCTCTTATTCTGCGTCTAACACAAAATTTGTGTTATGGTTTTTAACACAAAAGTATCACAAAAGCACCAAACACAAACCAGATTATAATTAAAAAAAAAGTGTAAATTCTAACGGCCTTATCCATGTATGTAAAACGCTAATATCAATAATTATTTCAGTATACTTACCATTTTCAGTTGTACAATTTCGTTGTTCTGTAATGATTCGTTAATTAGCTTTGAGCTTGTGTTCTCACTTTCTAGGTGTAAGTCTGTAAAAGAAAAATAGGTAACCATTTTTAGATTGATTTCTTAACACTTTGAATGCCAGGAACCCGCTCGGAGGGCGCTTTTCTCTTCAAACGGTTTTCCGCATATAACATTTTAAACTCTCGCGCGTTATACACATATTTATATAATTATTTTACACGGGTCTAACGCGATATTTGTTTACCTTTATTTTTGACGTTTCGCCACGGGTTGCACCGTTCATGGTCGCAGATGACTGTCGTCCCAGCAAGTTGTCAACGGAGATATGGGTGCACAATATTTCACATGCACGGTTTTCCGGATGTTATCGGCTACGAAATTGTCACGTTATCTCTCTCGCTCTCGCGCCATAGGTCTGACCCGCTTGCGAATACCTTTTCTCGCGCGCGGCGATATAAATTCATAACTAAGCTGTCTATCCTAAACATAGTACATACTTACGTAGCAGTGGCGGCGCGTGAAAATTTTCGATCGTAAAAGCAAGCGGGACAGACCTACGGCGCGAGAGCGAGAGAGATGCGCCAAGCCGCGACTCGCGCCTGCCGAGATACCGCGTGGCAGTGAGAGGTTACCGAGCATCGCCGCGGGCAAACGTACATCACAGAATCTAGATTACGGTTTTTGATCTCGGAAGGTTGAGCCCTCGCGGGGAGGGCTTCGAGGGTTGAGTGATAAGTTTGGACCTCGGACGGTTGCGCCCACGCAGGGGCGTCGAGGTTTAGTGGTGCCTGACGACTTGCTGAATGGAGCTGCCAGCAGACTTCGTCGAGACACACACACAAACACTTTTTTATTATTTTATTATTGTGTGTTATTGTGGGCCTTTATATGCCGCTTCGACCAGCAGGTGATCTATTGTGGCAGCCCTTTGTTTATATTTCACCGTTTAGACCCGTTGCCTCTAGGAAGTTCCAGATTCTTTGGGCGGTGATGTGTTGTACCTCTTCTGGGTGCACTATGTGCCGCCCTAGGTAGATACTTCTTTTGTGCATGAGTGTTCCGCAGGAGCAGAGAATATGCATTGCTGTTTCCTCTGTCTCCTGGCAGAACCTGCAAGTTGCGTCCTGTTTCATACCCATTTGAAACAGGTGCTTGATTAATTTGCAATGTCCTGTCAGAATTCTCGTCACTGCGCAGGTTTTGTGCCTTCCGAGTTGCAGTAGCTCTTTAGACAGTTTATTATTGTATCCTTTGATCAAGGCTTTAGCATGTTTTTGTCCTTTGGCGAACTTCCACAGCTTTATTGCCTCTTGATTTTTCTGTATTGTTTAGCAGAAAATATGCTTTCCGTTTTGTGATACCACAGAACGGTTCTGGGCCGACCAGGGTTGTGTCCGCGCCCTTCCTTGCAAGTTCATCTGCTTTTTCATTCCCAACTATGTCGGAATGTCCTGGTACCCATCTAAGTATGACTTTCGTTGGTATTGGCCAGGGTGTTTAAATTGTTTTTACAGTTCTGGACTAGTTTAGAGTAGGACTCTAGGGATTCTAGTGCCAGCAGAGCAGCTTGGCTGTCTGAGTTGATGTAGATGTGATGGTTCCTTAGGTTTCTTTCAAGATTGATCTCCACGCATTTATTTATTGCGAAAAGTTCAGCCTGATAGATTGAGGCATCTTTCCCCATGCTGACGCTAGCTTTGAGCTTCGGCCTCTCACCGTAGATACCACATCCAACATCATCACCCTTTTTTGATCCATCAGTGTACCACACGTGGCTTCCCTCCTTAAAGTCCATTTGGTCGTTTAGCCATTTGTCTCTCGGAGGTATTTCCACTGTGTACAGTTTGGTGAATTTGCATTCCACGTAAGTGTCGTCAGTGGGCATGCTTAGTTTTTTGTTATCAAAAACAAGGGCCTCTAGTTTGGTAAGCGCTTGACACTCCCCGGGGTCCTGGCGGGAACAACTACTACGGGATCTAGACTGACCTCCGGCGGTTCCCGTGGACGCGTCCCGGGTCTGCACGGCGGAGTCCCGGTTCTGGTCGTGCACGCTCTGCCGCTTCTTGCGCACCGACTGGAGCTTGCTGCCCGCTTGGTTATCCTTCATCGCTTCTAGTTTGGCCTGGAGAAACATTGGTAACATATGAGACGTAAGTTCACAGACTTGGAAACCACAATCGGCGTGGAAATGTAGGAAAAAGTTTTTTGGCTAAGATCTAAGATACAAATAACTTTATTTACCAAGGCTGCATTATAAACATGAGTTTTACAAATTAGTGTGGCAAATTATGATTGGTCTTAGAGTATTATCGGTAGTCCTCACACTAGGTCGAGCCTGTGTCGTGAGAACCGACAAAGAAGTTGCGTTAGGATAGGACTTAAGTTAAACATCAACAGATTCTTACAATAGTATTTAGTTGTGCACTGTGCAACAAAGAGATTTTTTTTATTGAATTTTATAGTTATAAATTAATTAATAAAGGATTAAAAGAAATAAAATAATAATAACAATAATAAAATTCTTTATTGCAACTATAAACATAGGTACATAATAGTTGAAGCCCCGGCTTTCAAAGTAGGTTTCCCTGTGTCTCAAAAGCCTAAAATTATACTCAGGTATGCAACAGAATGTATGTTAGTATGTGTGTTTGTGTGTGCGTGTGTGTGCGTGTGTGTGTGTGTCCAGCTATTGCACAGTTCTTAGAATATCTTCTGTTTCCCTGTACGACAGTGTGAGCAACCAATTTTTTAATTTAGTGTGAAGCTGTTTCACTGACTGGTTACACAGTGCGACTTCTTACTGGGATCCCCCTTATTTCATCGAATGCATTGTTTCGCTGAATGTTCGTTTCATCAATTTTTTGTTTAAGCAGCAAAAGTAGCTACGCGGGTCAAATGCTTAAAACGACACGACTCTAATGTCAAGAGAATAAGAACTGTTTAGATAATTTTGAGCGTGTTGTTTTGCGTAGCTACTTCTGCTGCTAACTGTACAGGTCATCGTGTAGAACCCTTTAGTGTTAGGTTACATTTGTTTTATAACAATCCTGAAAATGTTGTGAAACATATATTCGATGCAACGTTTGTCGATAAAACAAGGGTAAAACCTTTTTCCTACTTGCGATACAGTGCCGTATACCCTAAGGGGGAGAAATGGGGGCAAAACCTTGTATCCCTTAACGCCCGACTCGATGCGATCGTGCAAGTTATTACATTGAATTGTATTTTTTTTGTCAATTGTCATTAAACTTCATTTTTGACTTGGCTAATCAGGATTTGTCGGTTGTAAATGGGTATGAAGGTACAATATAAACGAGTTCGGCGCGGACGTAGTCGCGGGCGGAAGCTAGTTCAGTATAATACCTCAAGGGCGTCCTTCGCCTCCTTCAGCCGGCCCAGCTGTTCGTCCCGCTCCCGCAGGTACTCGCCGCAAGTCTCGCATTCTTCGTCCAACTCCTTGCACCGTTCCTTGTACTCGTCTAGCTCTCGCTTGCACGTCTCTAGTTCTAGCTTGGTGGCTTCTAGCTCCCTGTTTCAAATATAAATGGTTAGTTAACGTAACTTTTTTATCTATAACCATTATAAACTATAATTATGTTGAAAATTACAAAATTCTTACTAATATTATAAATGCGAAAGTGTGTGTGTGTTTGTCCTTCTTTCACGTCGCAACGGAGCGTCGTATTAATGTGATTTTTTGTATGGAGATAGTTTAAAGGCTGGAGAGTGACATAGGCTACTTTTTCCAGCGGGTAAACATCTAATTCCCACGGGAAAAGGGTATAGCTGTGTTTGGATGGCGAAACTGCCTTTGACGAGAAAATGGTTTTCCTTTTGCTCGGATAATTATCTTTATATACGTTGTAATTTTACCAAATATCAGCCCCAAAATCGTCATGATTTTTGAGATAATTAAAAAAAAAGGAAAATCGTTTTTAGAGGTTACAAATTCGCTTTCTTAACCTGTTGATCAGTGATATTTTTTGGAAAAAATATATGTGGTAGAGTATTACATGGTTTATAAAATATCCAATATTGGAAGGTGTCGCCACCTTGCAAGTAAAAATATTTTTTTTTGAAATATTAAAAAAAATTTTTTTTTCCTTAAATATAAAATTTCATGTTATTTTTTTTTACATAAAGTCCTCTATTATCTACATAATATATACAAATTTCAAAAAAATCTACTTTAGTAGATAATAAATAAAAACAAATAAATAATTTTTTTTTCGTCAAAGGCAGTCTTGCATGCAGGCTGGACACACCGAACGAAACATATTGTACACCATCTCTAAACTGTATTCAGCAAATAAACGATTTGTATTAAAGTTCGCGTTGCGCGCCCTCACAACCCGCATGTGCCCAGCTCGCTGTTTTCATGGAGGGTTTAGACCAAGCGATCGAACACGAATTATAACATGACCTGAGGCTCTAGTATGTTTTACCGAAACAAAACGTTACGACCGCGTTTGCGTTTAGCTGTCAAATCCCATACAAATTGAGGGTAAAACACAAACGCGATCGTAAAGTTTTGTTTCGGTAAAACTTATGAGCCCCTGTCAACTTTTTCTCCTAAAATCCACCGTGAGTGCGAGAACGCTCGTACGTTCTTTCAGTTTAATTCCACCATCATACCGAAGCTCATCCACGCACCCAGCATGTTCTAGGAGCTTTTTAACTGTCGAGCGGTCGAACGACATGCGGTTATACTAACTGTAGGTTGGCCTTGTAGGCGTGTGCGCGCTCGCTCGCCTTGCGCGCCTTGGCGAGCGCGGTCTTGATCTCGCCGTTCTTGTACCGCAGCTCGTCCACGGTGCGCTGCAGCGACTTGTTGCGCTCCACCTCGCGGTCGAACGACATGCGGTTATACTAACTGTAGGTTGGCCTTGTAGGCGTGTGCGCGCTCGCTCGCCTTGCGCGCCTTGGCGAGCGCGGTCTTGATCTCGCCGTTCTTGTACCGCAGCTCGTCCACGGTGCGCTGCAGCGACTTGTTGCGCTCCACCTCGCGGTCGAACGACATGCGGTTATACTAACTGTAGGTTGGCCTTGTAGGCGTGTGCGCGCTCGCTCGCCTTGCGCGCCTTGGCGAGCGCGGTCTTGATCTCGCCGTTCTTGTACCGCAGCTCGTCCACGGTGCGCTGCAGCGACTTGTTGCGCTCCACCTCGCGGTCGAACGACATGCGGTTATACTAACTGTAGGTTGGCCTTGTAGGCGTGTGCGCGCTCGCTCGCCTTGCGCGCCTTGGCGAGCGCGGTCTTGATCTCGCCGTTCTTGTACCGCAGCTCGTCCACGGTGCGCTGCAGCGACTTGTTGCGCTCCACCTCGCGGTCGAACGACATGCGGTTATACTAACTGTAGGTTGGCCTTGTAGGCGTGTGCGCGCTCGCTCGCCTTGCGCGCCTTGGCGAGCGCGGTCTTGATCTCGCCGTTCTTGTACCGCAGCTCGTCCACGGTGCGCTGCAGCGACTTGTTGCGCTCCACCTCGCGGTCGAACGACATGCGGTTATACTAACTGTAGGTTGGCCTTGTAGGCGTGTGCGCGCTCGCTCGCCTTGCGCGCCTTGGCGAGCGCGGTCTTGATCTCGCCGTTCTTGTACCGCAGCTCGTCCACGGTGCGCTGCAGCGACTTGTTGCGCTCCACCTCGCGGTCGAACGACATGCGGTTATACTAACTGTAGGTTGGCCTTGTAGGCGTGTGCGCGCTCGCTCGCCTTGCGCGCCTTGGCGAGCGCGGTCTTGATCTCGCCGTTCTTGTACCGCAGCTCGTCCACGGTGCGCTGCAGCGACTTGTTGCGCTCCACCTCGCGGTCGAACGACATGCGGTTATACTAACTGTAGGTTGGCCTTGTAGGCGTGTGCGCGCTCGCTCGCCTTGCGCGCCTTGGCGAGCGCGGTCTTGATCTCGCCGTTCTTGTACCGCAGCTCGTCCACGGTGCGCTGCAGCGACTTGTTGCGCTCCACCTCGCGGTCGAACGACATGCGGTTATACTAACTGTAGGTTGGCCTTGTAGGCGTGTGCGCGCTCGCTCGCCTTGCGCGCCTTGGCGAGCGCGGTCTTGATCTCGCCGTTCTTGTACCGCAGCTCGTCCACGGTGCGCTGCAGCGACTTGTTGCGCTCCACCTCGCGGTCGAACGACATGCGGTTATACTAACTGTAGGTTGGCCTTGTAGGCGTGTGCGCGCTCGCTCGCCTTGCGCGCCTTGGCGAGCGCGGTCTTGATCTCGCCGTTCTTGTACCGCAGCTCGTCCACGGTGCGCTGCAGCGACTTGTTGCGCTCCACCTCGCGGTCGAACGACATGCGGTTATACTAACTGTAGGTTGGCCTTGTAGGCGTGTGCGCGCTCGCTCGCCTTGCGCGCCTTGGCGAGCGCGGTCTTGATCTCGCCGTTCTTGTACCGCAGCTCGTCCACGGTGCGCTGCAGCGACTTGTTGCGCTCCACCTCGCGGTCGAACGACATGCGGTTATACTAACTGTAGGTTGGCCTTGTAGGCGTGTGCGCGCTCGCTCGCCTTGCGCGCCTTGGCGAGCGCGGTCTTGATCTCGCCGTTCTTGTACCGCAGCTCGTCCACGGTGCGCTGCAGCGACTTGTTGCGCTCCACCTCGCGGTCGAACGACATGCGGTTATACTAACTGTAGGTTGGCCTTGTAGGCGTGTGCGCGCTCGCTCGCCTTGCGCGCCTTGGCGAGCGCGGTCTTGATCTCGCCGTTCTTGTACCGCAGCTCGTCCACGGTGCGCTGCAGCGACTTGTTGCGCTCCACCTCGCGGTCGAACGACATGCGGTTATACTAACTGTAGGTTGGCCTTGTAGGCGTGTGCGCGCTCGCTCGCCTTGCGCGCCTTGGCGAGCGCGGTCTTGATCTCGCCGTTCTTGTACCGCAGCTCGTCCACGGTGCGCTGCAGCGACTTGTTGCGCTCCACCTCGCGGTCGAACGACATGCGGTTATACTAACTGTAGGTTGGCCTTGTAGGCGTGTGCGCGCTCGCTCGCCTTGCGCGCCTTGGCGAGCGCGGTCTTGATCTCGCCGTTCTTGTACCGCAGCTCGTCCACGGTGCGCTGCAGCGACTTGTTGCGCTCCACCTCGCGGTCGAACGACATGCGGTTATACTAACTGTAGGTTGGCCTTGTAGGCGTGTGCGCGCTCGCTCGCCTTGCGCGCCTTGGCGAGCGCGGTCTTGATCTCGCCGTTCTTGTACCGCAGCTCGTCCACGGTGCGCTGCAGCGACTTGTTGCGCTCCACCTCGCGGTCGAACGACATGCGGTTATACTAACTGTAGGTTGGCCTTGTAGGCGTGTGCGCGCTCGCTCGCCTTGCGCGCCTTGGCGAGCGCGGTCTTGATCTCGCCGTTCTTGTACCGCAGCTCGTCCACGGTGCGCTGCAGCGACTTGTTGCGCTCCACCTCGCGGTCGAACGACATGCGGTTATACTAACTGTAGGTTGGCCTTGTAGGCGTGTGCGCGCTCGCTCGCCTTGCGCGCCTTGGCGAGCGCGGTCTTGATCTCGCCGTTCTTGTACCGCAGCTCGTCCACGGTGCGCTGCAGCGACTTGTTGCGCTCCACCTCGCGGTCGAACGACATGCGGTTATACTAACTGTAGGTTGGCCTTGTAGGCGTGTGCGCGCTCGCTCGCCTTGCGCGCCTTGGCGAGCGCGGTCTTGATCTCGCCGTTCTTGTACCGCAGCTCGTCCACGGTGCGCTGCAGCGACTTGTTGCGCTCCACCTCGCGGTCGAACGACATGCGGTTATACTAACTGTAGGTTGGCCTTGTAGGCGTGTGCGCGCTCGCTCGCCTTGCGCGCCTTGGCGAGCGCGGTCTTGATCTCGCCGTTCTTGTACCGCAGCTCGTCCACGGTGCGCTGCAGCGACTTGTTGCGCTCCACCTCGCGGTCGAACGACATGCGGTTATACTAACTGTAGGTTGGCCTTGTAGGCGTGTGCGCGCTCGCTCGCCTTGCGCGCCTTGGCGAGCGCGGTCTTGATCTCGCCGTTCTTGTACCGCAGCTCGTCCACGGTGCGCTGCAGCGACTTGTTGCGCTCCACCTCGCGGTCGAACGACATGCGGTTATACTAACTGTAGGTTGGCCTTGTAGGCGTGTGCGCGCTCGCTCGCCTTGCGCGCCTTGGCGAGCGCGGTCTTGATCTCGCCGTTCTTGTACCGCAGCTCGTCCACGGTGCGCTGCAGCGACTTGTTGCGCTCCACCTCGCGGTCGAACGACATGCGGTTATACTAACTGTAGGTTGGCCTTGTAGGCGTGTGCGCGCTCGCTCGCCTTGCGCGCCTTGGCGAGCGCGGTCTTGATCTCGCCGTTCTTGTACCGCAGCTCGTCCACGGTGCGCTGCAGCGACTTGTTGCGCTCCACCTCGCGGTCGAACGACATGCGGTTATACTAACTGTAGGTTGGCCTTGTAGGCGTGTGCGCGCTCGCTCGCCTTGCGCGCCTTGGCGAGCGCGGTCTTGATCTCGCCGTTCTTGTACCGCAGCTCGTCCACGGTGCGCTGCAGCGACTTGTTGCGCTCCACCTCGCGGTCGAACGACATGCGGTTATACTAACTGTAGGTTGGCCTTGTAGGCGTGTGCGCGCTCGCTCGCCTTGCGCGCCTTGGCGAGCGCGGTCTTGATCTCGCCGTTCTTGTACCGCAGCTCGTCCACGGTGCGCTGCAGCGACTTGTTGCGCTCCACCTCGCGGTCGAACGACATGCGGTTATACTAACTGTAGGTTGGCCTTGTAGGCGTGTGCGCGCTCGCTCGCCTTGCGCGCCTTGGCGAGCGCGGTCTTGATCTCGCCGTTCTTGTACCGCAGCTCGTCCACGGTGCGCTGCAGCGACTTGTTGCGCTCCACCTCGCGGTCGAACGACATGCGGTTATACTAACTGTAGGTTGGCCTTGTAGGCGTGTGCGCGCTCGCTCGCCTTGCGCGCCTTGGCGAGCGCGGTCTTGATCTCGCCGTTCTTGTACCGCAGCTCGTCCACGGTGCGCTGCAGCGACTTGTTGCGCTCCACCTCGCGGTCGAACGACATGCGGTTATACTAACTGTAGGTTGGCCTTGTAGGCGTGTGCGCGCTCGCTCGCCTTGCGCGCCTTGGCGAGCGCGGTCTTGATCTCGCCGTTCTTGTACCGCAGCTCGTCCACGGTGCGCTGCAGCGACTTGTTGCGCTCCACCTCGCGGTCGAACGACATGCGGTTATACTAACTGTAGGTTGGCCTTGTAGGCGTGTGCGCGCTCGCTCGCCTTGCGCGCCTTGGCGAGCGCGGTCTTGATCTCGCCGTTCTTGTACCGCAGCTCGTCCACGGTGCGCTGCAGCGACTTGTTGCGCTCCACCTCGCGGTCGAACGACATGCGGTTATACTAACTGTAGGTTGGCCTTGTAGGCGTGTGCGCGCTCGCTCGCCTTGCGCGCCTTGGCGAGCGCGGTCTTGATCTCGCCGTTCTTGTACCGCAGCTCGTCCACGGTGCGCTGCAGCGACTTGTTGCGCTCCACCTCGCGGTCGAACGACATGCGGTTATACTAACTGTAGGTTGGCCTTGTAGGCGTGTGCGCGCTCGCTCGCCTTGCGCGCCTTGGCGAGCGCGGTCTTGATCTCGCCGTTCTTGTACCGCAGCTCGTCCACGGTGCGCTGCAGCGACTTGTTGCGCTCCACCTCGCGGTCGAACGACATGCGGTTATACTAACTGTAGGTTGGCCTTGTAGGCGTGTGCGCGCTCGCTCGCCTTGCGCGCCTTGGCGAGCGCGGTCTTGATCTCGCCGTTCTTGTACCGCAGCTCGTCCACGGTGCGCTGCAGCGACTTGTTGCGCTCCACCTCGCGGTCGAACGACATGCGGTTATACTAACTGTAGGTTGGCCTTGTAGGCGTGTGCGCGCTCGCTCGCCTTGCGCGCCTTGGCGAGCGCGGTCTTGATCTCGCCGTTCTTGTACCGCAGCTCGTCCACGGTGCGCTGCAGCGACTTGTTGCGCTCCACCTCGCGGTCGAACGACATGCGGTTATACTAACTGTAGGTTGGCCTTGTAGGCGTGTGCGCGCTCGCTCGCCTTGCGCGCCTTGGCGAGCGCGGTCTTGATCTCGCCGTTCTTGTACCGCAGCTCGTCCACGGTGCGCTGCAGCGACTTGTTGCGCTCCACCTCGCGGTCGAACGACATGCGGTCCACAACCACGGCGTGCAGGTTCGCCCAATCTGTGTGTACACACAACGTGGACTTATAATACTCAGGACAAGCACTCCGTCAAGCATTTCGTCTAATCCGGGTATAGTTTGGGGTGTATACACTAAATAAAGTAATCAATAATATTGTATTTTCTCGAAAAAGGATTAAAAATGTAGTCAAATGGAGAAAAAAGTAACGCGAGAGGTTAAATTATCACAAAGTTAGAAGTGTCCAAAGTTTTAAGAGGGGGTATGTTTTGTCCCTTTTATTGTGATTGGATTGGATTGCGTGGGTCGTAGATCGGGCCCCTGAGTTGGTGGGAGCCGATCGCTCCAGCTAGCTGTTTCCTCGATACTCTTTGGCGGGACGGCATAGCTCACAGACGGACCCGAGGGTTAGCTACGCCCAGGAGTCGACATTCGTCAATATTTGACCACCAAGCGGGACTTTTTTCCTCCAAACACCTCCTGTGTTAATTGGGGATCAGGGTCTAGGCGAAAAAAAAAAAAAATTAAACTAACAAAATAATCCGCACCTACTTACTACTACTACTTACCTACCTTCCGGTTCTGGGGGTATCCCAGTTCTAACCTAACCTAACCTACATTTCTGGTAGCTGTTCGGTTCTGTAAGGGTCGTGGTTCTAACTTAACCTAACCTACTTTTCTGCTAGTAGTCGGATTATGTATGACCTATACCATACTTCCAACCCTTTTTAACCTCCGTAGAGGATGAATTTTAAGAAACGCTGTATTTAGTTTCCTAGTTTTTAACCGAAGTTACAGATCCCTTACTTTACAATTGTCTAGTTCCCCGCACAAACATACAACTCGTTTTAGCCCATTTAGGGGATGAATGTGTCCCCCTTATGGAATCAATTTAAAACAGTCTAAAACAGAAGTTACAAATACCTTACTTTAAAAATGTTTTGCTCTCAATACAAACTTTGAACCCCCTTAAACCCCTATAGGGAATGAATTTCAAAAACCGAAATCAGCTTTGTAGTCTTTTAACATACAGGCTAAGACCGAAGTTAAAAATCTCTTACTATAACATTTTCTTGGTTTCCATGGTGGTGGACCTTGAATCCCGTTTTAACCCCTTAGGGGTGGAATTTTTCCAAAACGCTGAAAGAACTTATATTTATTCTGATAAGAAATCTTTATACAACACTCTCTAGCTCAAAAATGAGTGTTTCTCATCCAAATCTTGCACCCCTTTTTAACCCCCTTAGGGATAGAATTTTCTAAAACGCTGGAAGTAATTGTTTATATAATAAGTAATCTTTCTACAAAGTTTCAAATCTCTAGCTCAAAAACAAGTGTTTCCCATAAAAACCTTGCAACCCTTTTTAACCCCCTTGGTGGTGGATGTTTCCAAAACGATTAAAGTTCTTTTTTATATTCAAATTCGTAAACAAGCTACAAAGTTTCAAGTTTCTAGCTCAAACGGAAAAGTTTCCCTCATACAACTTTTGCATCCCTATTTTAACCCCCATAGGGGTGGAATTTTCTAAAACGCTAATATTTATTTTTTGTATTCATGTAAGTAATCTTTCTACAAAGTTTCAAGTTTCTAGCTGAAAAAATAAAGTTTCCTCCTTACAAATTTTGCACCCTTATTTAACCCCCTGAGGGGTGGAATTTTATAAAACGCTGAAAGTACTTTTGCGTTTTTTAATAAGTAATCTTTCTACAAAGTTTCAAGTCTCTAGCTAAGAAAATAAAGCTTTCCCCATACAACAAACCTTGCACTCCTTTTTAACCCCCTTAGGGGTGGAATTTTCAAGTCTCTAGTTCTAAAAATAATGTTTTCCCCAAACAAAAAATGCACCCCTATTTAACCGCCTTAGGGGTGGAATTTTCTGAAAAGCTGAAAGTACTTTTCGTGTTTTTTAATAAGTAATCTTTCTTCAAAGTTTCAAGTCTAGCTCAACGCAGAAACTACTTTTTTTGTATTCTAATAAGTAATTTTTCTAGAAAGTTTCAAGTCTCGACTCGTAGTTCTAAAAATAATGTTTACTCCATAAAAACATTGCACCCCTATTTAACCCCCTTAGGGGTGGAATTTTCTAAAACGCTGAAAGTACTTTTTTTGTATCTTAATAAGTAATCTTCCTACAAAGTTTCAAATCTAGTTCAAAAAATAATATTTCCCCCATACCAACTTTGCACCCCTATTTAACCTCCTTAGGGATGGAATTTCCATAAATCCCGTCTTATCCCTTGCCTACGTCATAAAAGGAAGTTCTGGTGTAAATTTCAAGTTTCTAGTCCCAGCAGTTTCGGCTGTGCGGTGATGAATCAGTCAGGAAGTCTTCTTTTATATATATAATATAATATTACTTTAATGTTACTTTGCTGCCACAACGAAGGACGGAAAGACTCCTATGCAGCTTAATTAAAACTGATCTTAAACGGCTGATGGCTTATCATAAACAACCTACTAAACTTGGACTACGACAAGGACAACGAATGATATTTCCCTCTCTGTTACACTTATTGAGATTCGCATGCTACTATCGCGCTCCGACGTGGTATTAATATTACTATAGCTTGTCCTGAGTAGGTATCATAGGGCCATGACAAAAAGGACTAACATTGCCACTACTGTCATATAAAATGTTTGCCGAGGTATTTTGAATCTAGTTACATAGACAATCGGATTGAATTTCATTTGTTCCAATAATCAACGAAACAAAAATGCTACCTTTTTGTGTTTTTTTATTCGTATGGCTAAATCAATCGTTCATATTCACACTCCTATGGAAAAAGGTTGGCATGTCATCACCAACGCTCGGATTTTTCATCGCACGGTAAGACGATTAAAAACTGGAGTCGAATTGTCAAAAATTTCACTCATATTCGTACTTATTTATTTAATTAATACCAAAAGATGTCTATATTATACATAAAAATGTTAACTGACATGTTTTAATACATTATGGGTCAAATAATAAAATGTTCACGTAATAATTCACGCCGTGTGCACCGATTGCAAATATAAATAAATGACCCGTCTAAAGTCGATAATAAACACATGAACATGACGCACACGATTTAATTTGATAAACCGTGGTCTATCGCAGCAATATAGTCTGTATTACTATGTTGAAATAGTTACAGCATGATAAGTCGGCGCTGTAGGTGTCTGTCTGACACCTCGGCATAATGCTGAGACAGCAACCGATTCACTGCCGCGGAGACACACATTATGTGCCAATTGTACTGTATTTCTACTCCCTTTATCTCTGTGTGTGTTTCGTGTAGTGAATAAATGTCTTCTTTTCTTTCTATAAATATAAAATAATTACGTAGTAAGAAAATGAGCGAGTATGAGTATGAATATGAGTAAAGTTTTAATGTTAATATCGACTCCATAGTTTTTTTTCGTCTTACCGTGCGATGGGAAATCCGAGCCTTGTCATCACTTTAGTACGTGAAAAATGTCTTTCAAAAGGAATGTCCATAGTTCCAAACCCAAAATCACGCATAGCCTACCTTCATCCGTGTTGACAGAAGCGTTTGCGAAACTGCGTTGAGCATCCATTCCTTTGATGACACTGGCATTTTCTAGCTTGTCGTTCAGCTTTGCAATTTGTTGCTGCAAAAAATGCATTATTTATTACAAGCTTTTATTTACTCTCACCTGTCCCGTTGTCTGTCTGTCTGTCTGTAATCAAATCTTGCAAGTTAAATTTGACCCACTTCCCGGTGACCGATTGAGCTGAAATTTTGGGTAACTATACTAAATAGTTTGGATGACAATTCAATATTATGGTACCATCGAGCTGAGCTGATGATGGAGACAGAAGGTGGCCATGGGAACTCAGTACTTAACCGAAGTAACCCCGTTGAGTTTGGGCTCGTTAGAATCGTCTCAATGAGTAGTCGATGATGGTCTACAAAAAAGTAGTCGGCAATAAAAGCTTGTACCAAAAATGTCATTTTTGACAGAAGCTTGTGTACATATATGAGTACTGCAGTGGGACGTATGAGGGACGACGATATTTATTTATTATAGCCATAGACGAGGCATATATGTATAAGCATGTTGGTAAAACACTAATTTTCCTATCTATCATACTTACTAGACTTAAACTTTCATGAAATGAAATTGAGTCATATCATATCTACTTTCTCGCATTCAATGTTAAAGCAATTGAACTGGACACTGAATGACACGCTTTAACAGTCCGCAGTAAGCTCGATTCTCCATACAAACGTAGTTACGTTCTCATTTTAAAACTACATGTTGGATTGTAACGAAACTTTGCGTATACAATGACATGAGGTATATATAGATATACCTCATGTCATACACAGACAGACAGACATAGGTCTGTAATTAGTTTATGTAGCTTCGAATGCCATAGTAAAAAAAATACAGCGAAATTAAGTTTCTCATACAAAACTTGTTTTTGCTGTATTTTGTTTGTTTTATATATTGGAACCATATAAACTAATTACAGACATAGATATACCTCATGTCGTTTTATATGAAAAGTTTCGTTACAATCCAGCACGTTATAAAATGAGAGCGTAACTACGTTTGTATGGGAAGGTGACGTTAGGCCGAACTTACTGCGGACTCTTAACGCGAGCAATGTTTCCCAACATGTGTAAACTTCCTGTAGAACTACGACCCACATAATAAGTTCTTTTTTGCACTTGGTGGTCACTTCTAGCGCCGTTATGAACAAAAAGGGTGTAAATATTGTGTAACTATTTTTTCTTAGGGCCAATGCTAAACTGCAATTACGACCCATAATCTGGGAAACTGCAATAGAGATCAAATTCCTAGTAATCCTCACCTGTAGGTCTTTGTTTTCGACCTTAAGCTGCATGCACTGTTGGTCCCTCTCCCGAAGGTACTCGGCGCATATTTCGCACTCCTCATCTACTTCGCGATACCTCTCTTTGAGCTCTTCTAACTCTTCTTGGCAGAGCCTAAAGCGGTCCTTCAGCGACACAAGTTCGCTGCGAAAATTGTTTTTAGAATTTATTACAGGTGGGGTCTAAGTATCAAATCGACTAATCTCGAAATAAACTATACGCATTTGGAAGTTTATTTCGAGATTAGTAGTTACCTATTTAATAAAAAGGTAATGTTTGTGAGTTTGTATGTTACGGATAATCTCCAGGCCTATTCATGAGATTCCAAAAAATATTTCACCAATATATGAAATGGACGTTCGGGATGGACTAAATTGTATGTTTTTTGTAATATACGAACGGAGCCGCGCGGTCATTCGGTGTGTTAATAAATAACAAATTAACAGATATATTAAATATTATGAAGCAAATTACCTGTCATGGTCGCCGCCATTGGTCTTGGATATTTCCTCTAACGCGTTCAGGTGTTCTGAAAATAGTTATTATGGTTAATGTACGATAATAGTTATTTACGATACAAGTGCCAAAAATAGCAAATTCGCAACGAGTGGTGATAAATTAAAACACGACCGAAGGGAGTGTTTTAAATCGACACGAGTTGCAAATTACCTATTCGCACGTGTATCGTACAACGTTTTACTGTACATATGGCTCTTTAAAGTTTCGACATATGCACGAAAAGTGCTCTTTTCCGCACTAGTGCGGGAAAGTAGCACCATATGTACTGTAAAATAACGTGCAGATTCTTAATATATTTCATTAATCACTTAAGAAATATTTATGAAACAAGTAGACCTGTTCTGTTTTAAGAGGGTGCGTAACGATGCCTATTTATTTTTTGTAATAATATTGGTCGCAATAACGCTAATTTGATATAATTCTTGAGTCATACAGCAACACTAACTATATCTATATATGATAAAATTATCATTTTATATAATGATAATTTGATGTAATAACATTGAAAATAACATACTTTAAGTCTAATGCATATTTCCTATAATGAACATATGATATCATAATTTCTCCTAATGTACAGTTAGCATAATATTTTTTGGTAGGCCGATGTAGTTACGACGACGATCGAAGCGACGAGGAGTGCTAGGAAGAACCGTGATCCTACAACGCGTGAGCTGAGCGAGCGATGCGAGCGCGCCGCGGTAGCGGCCGGCGAAGCTACAGAACCGAACAGTTTTACTACCTAATACTTACATATTATATGAGCACAATTTGCAAAGTGTTACGTTTGTTATATTTTCTTATATTGGCGTTACTAATCAGTTGTAATAAAAGCAATATATTGTACTACTCGATAGTTATGTTATATAACATGAGCATTATACCATATTATGGTTATAACAAATAGGTGTTTTACCAGACGATAGTTATAATTAACTCTTAAAAACGACACCAAGTAGTACTAGTACTGGTTTTAAATGAAGCAGAGGTATGAAAAAGGTCTTTAAGAGACGAGATACTGCTTTAGCTAATTTATATTGACACCTGCTAAATGAGAGATCAAAGTAGTAAGTGGTCGTCCCTCACCTGTAGTGGCCCTCGTGGGGCGGTGCTGGTCGTGCAGGCTCTGCCGGCGCTGGCGCCGCGCCTGCGCGCTGCCCTCGCTCTGGATCCGACCAACATATTATATTGATATTTCAATTTATCGACTTTACCCAGTATAAGTACGCGTACGTAAGAGGGGCTCGCACACACATACACACGTGAGTGACAAGGATGTAAGCGTAGACAATGACACAATGTCCCTCAACGCGTATAGGTCTTTTTTGTTTGTCATCAGAATACCAATAATCAACTAAAACTGACGTATTGTAAATATAACACGACTAAAGTATATAGGCATGAGACGTCAGAATCATGTTAAAAGATGTATTCATCTTCTGATACTTCTCAATTTAGTATGATTCATTTACTTTCATCCCTTTCGGGGATACGCCACGACTCCGTCTATGCAATCCCTTATCTGCGACTTCACAAATCATTCGTATTTTTTTCCTGATAACCTTCGCCTTCTAAGGCCCATGGGCCTACTAAAAGAACTTAGGTATAGAGTAATTCTTAGTATAAGGTGTTAATTACTGGCCACGCTTCAATAACTGGCCACGTTATACTAAATTGAATTCAGTTTGGAGGGGAACAGAGTTCATTTCTAGTACGAGGGGGCCAGTTATTGAAGGGTGGCCAGTTCCTGGCGATTTACCCTACATACACTCTGCTACATAGACTTTGGCTTTTTATGATATTAATTTATTTATTTCACTATAGTAACTATTATTACAGGTTGACCTAATGCAATAGCGCCTTAAATACGAGTACCTAATTGACTTAACATAATTATTTACTTGCACACGACAGTCATACTTTAACAAAATCGGACACTGAACAATGAAATAGATCACTTTGGTCAGCAGCTAGGTTTAGGAGTGTACAACATAGATAATACAGACATCATTACAGACATAGATATACCTCATGTCATTTTATATGCAAAGTTTGGTCACAATCCAACACGTAGTTTTAAAATGAGAGCGTAACTACGTCTGTATGGGAAGGTGAAATTCGGCCGAGCTTACTGCGGACTCTTAATTAGGCCGTTAACGATTGCATAAAATACTATTTCAGAAATGCCGTCCCTGAATGTCAAGTCCCTATTTAAGAGTACCCCAAGGTCTTTCTCGGAGCGCACTCTAGCTAACTGCGCTCCTGCTACCTCATAGTTCTTGATGAATCGTGTTTTTCCCCGTGTGAAGGTGATGGTGGCGCATTTCTCTACATTAAATTCTAACTCCCGTTCTGTTCCCGTGTGGTGTCGGGTTAGAATTTTACCACCCCCTTTCGTACAGAGCTAAGCTGTATATCATTACGTACTCTTGATAACTAGGAAAATGAATTCCAAGAGGTTAGAAGTCGCAATCGCTAAAGGTTTCCTTATAATAAGTAACCTAATTTTCGGTTCCATACAAAAAAAAACATTCTTTTTTTCTGCTGTGAATATGCCTTATATCTAAAAACATTATACATATAACATATTTTATTCCTTATACTGTGATCTGTCTAATAGTATTTTTTTAATAGGTTTTTACGAAAAAATATCGTATGCCCATTTTTAGGCCCATTCGTCCCACCGTGCGTGGGTGTCGTAAAAGTCGACTAAGGGACCAGGGTTGAAGTGTGTTGTGGGCGATGGGCTAGCAAGCACTGCAATATCACATTTTGTCGATCTTTTATACCCACATTTATACTAAGTGGCGCTGGAACATACGTTTCATGTGCTCTGCCTAGCCCTTTTGGGATTAAAGACGTGAATGTATGTATGTATGTAAATTCTAACTCGTTTCTTTAGCTCCACTCCACCAGTCTTTGTATATCCTGCTGGAGGCTCGCAGCCTCCCTCATCCTCGATTGTCAGGAGCGACTTGAGGTCGGTATGGTGCAAGGTTATGGGGAATAGGAACGTTTCCGTACTGATGTTATTTATAAACAACCAAATATAGACTACGTACCTCTTCGTGTCGAGATTGGAAGCTGTCAGATCTGCAACATAAAAAGACTTTAATATTAACATGGCCAAAGAAGATGATGATATGATTATCTGTCACTGACACAATTAGTGTACATACAAACCATGTTTTTAATCATCTCGACAAGCTTAGTTGAGAATTACCTTCTATTCCTAGCAGGAGTGCTCCTGTTGGAGTGTTCGTCCACATCCATAAACATGTCCTCAGGCGTCTCCTGCGTAGAGAAGTAAGCTTCCATTTTCTTGTGGTCTGAAACACAACAGTGAAACGATTGTCTATTTTATAAGGATACTAGCAGATGCCCGCGGCTTCGCCCGCGTGGTTATAGGATAATGTAACATATTGAATTTTCCCGTGGGAATTAGATGTTTTCCCGCTGGAAAAAGTAGCCTATGTCACTCTCCAGCCTCTCCATACAAAAAATCACATTAATACGACGCTCCGTTGCGACGTGAAAGAAGGACAAACAAACACACACAAACACTTTCGCATTTATAATATTAGTAAGGATGTTAAGTCAAACTTTAGGAACTCAGTACGATTTTTGACATTAATGACCGACATACGGTCTAATACATCTGATACCGTCAATCCTTGGGACTTATGCTTATGAATGAAATAGTAGGAGACTGACTACTCAAAGGCTGAAAGACCCGAAACTAGGTGGTAGTGACCGAGGACATCTTTTACTAACGCTTCTGCAGATCATGGAGTAATTTAGGCCCGTTTATACTGGTGCCGGTTAATGTACAGCCATGATAATGCACGGCCAAAATAATGTACAGCCCAATAATCGGCGTCCATACTGTACATGGATTATCAGGCTGTACATTATTGGGCCGTGCATTATCACCCTGAGCAAACTTGGTCCGGGGCAGTAATTGGAAGCCACTTTTGTCCGGGCTGATAATGCACGACCCAATAATCAGAGTCCACAAAAAGTGGACGCCGATTATATTGATATTGACATTGGCTTCCGTTTATATTTACAGCCATGATACGACATCATCTGTCAGAGGGCAGAAATAACCTTAGGTAGGAGATCGCCGTAAGGATGTACGTAGATAAACTCATTACAGGTTCGGACACTTCTCCCACCAAGTAATCCGATCACTTAAGGCTGTGCATTGGAAATTATCGCGTGCTTTGAAACGCCGTTCTGACTAGATTAAGAGACAATAAGGTCTGATTTTCAAATATATGATTCTTGACTATTGTTTATCTGATTTTATCCACACATGATTGCTTACAATTTCCTCGATAGAAAAAAATTCCAAAGTTGGGTCTGTATTTTCCTTTTTTTACTCAGCCTACTCAAACGATACATTGTTTTACGACACAATCAAGTTAATACTATGGTATTTTATCTCATCTTAAATCTCACTTTATGAAATTTAAATAAAACGTCTCTAAGTTAGGTATTTATCGAAATTTGTCCAAAAAAACCATTCCCGAAGAGTGTTAAATCTCTTTTCCTCGTGCGCGGAAGGCATCAGCATGTCTCTGTCTAAGGGGCGTGTTCGACTCAAAACAAGGCATCGCCTTAAGGTCGTTCCTCGATTATCGTTAAGTTAAAGGTGGAGTCTTGTAATTGCAACTAGGTATATCTGTCTGGTAATTGCAACTAAATTTAATAATGCCCTGTATAATCACTATCCTAGAGGGCATTATTAAATTTAGAGATACATTTATGAATTAAGATGGAACACCGCGGACCAGTACCTGGTTCGAGTTTATCCTCGCAGGCGCGCCCGGAGTCGAGCAGGCTCCGCCGGCGGCGGCGCGCGTCGCCGGCGCCGGCGCCCCGCGAGCTGCTCTCCAGCTCCGACACGCGGCGCTGCGGACAAACGCAATGTCAACAGGGTAGTTTCGAGGGCTCATACACATAACATAGTGTTGCTCTGTTGCTATAAGTTGCTATAAGTAGTGTAAATCACAAAATATAATCCAACTCATAAAAACACATGAGAGTTGAAAGTTTCGAAAAATATATATGTATTAATATATGTATTTTGTAGGTATACCTTCATTTGACAGAATTTCATTTGCCATAATTTCAGTTGCCATAATAGTCAAAGGCCATAATTCTTTTTACCAGAATTTCATGTTAACAGTTATTTTGGTATTTACCATAATATTCATAAGACAGAATTGTTATTCTCCATAATATCATATGTCATATACCATAAACTATCTAACTAAAGAAAGAAAGATACATTTATTCACAAACACACAGGACACACGTGTTAAACAATAAAATACTCAAAAAACAGAAAACAGATAAAACATGAAACAAGTGTGTCTCTGCGGCAGTGAACCGGTTAGAAAGAGTTAGTTCTAATTTGGACGTTATTCCTAAAGAGAGAGCTTTGAAAAATAGTTGGCAATGGCAAAAACAAATTGGTATTTTATTTCTTCGTCTCCTTCATCAATTTTGCTGAGTTAGGTTGAACTATAGCGCACTACTAATAAGGTTGTTATTAGATATATTGGCACGCAGGGGGAGAGAGGGGGGAGGAAGGGATATTTTTTTGCAAAATTAAAATTAATCAAGTTTTACACTTCTGCCGGCACTCCCGGAGTGCAACCCGGTCTTTTTTATCAAGGTAACTTATTAAAGTTCATTCGAAGTCGCTGCGTTGGAAAAGGTCAAAACTAGCTTGACCCCTGGATACCTACATTACATATTGATATTGGGAAATTAGGGATCAAGTTATACCTACTGGCGGTTGGTAACTTGGTAGTGAGACGAGTTGAGGCGGATTTGGGAATTGCGTAACTGAGTTCGACACGCATGGGTTTGTTTGTCAGCTGGAAGGATTGGTAGATTGAATAGTACCTACCTAGTAGGAATTTCAATAGGTCGGTATTTTTGATTTACCACCTTTTGATCGTTGTTGTGTCTTCCCTCTGAGAAACCGAGAGGGAGACACAAGTCAATTATAAATATCGAACTCACTCACAAAATTTCACGAGAATCTATTGAGAGATGCGACCTATAGATATAGTTTCTTATTTATTTGTCATTTTACCTACTTTTGTTCTCTCCTTATTACAGTTATTACCTATGTTCTACAGTGTTAAAATACTATCCGGTATCCGGCCGGATACTACGCCACTATTCATATTCGGCCGTGGCTGGATAGGTAGGCCGGATACCGGATACCAGATAGTGACCGGATATCCGTTGCATCTCTACTATAGACACTTACCGATGAAATGAACGGCATCTTTCATAGCTGGTGGCATTGTGCAATACTTACAAGGCAATAGCTACCTACCTACCTATCTATCCACATGCAATGCAGCACAACTTGATGTAGGTACTTACCTATATGTATTTACTTTTGTGAAAAGTTTTTTCGCATGTACTTACGAGACGAGACGTCGAGTCTTATTTCAATGTGCACATTCGCAAAGAAAGTGATGAAGTTCATAAATAGGTACCTAAACAAACAAATTGTCGAAACTGAAGGCCTTGGTAGTTCGAGCGACGAAGACAGATACACGAACGAAGTTCGTTTTCGTTTCGCGGTAGCCCGCGGCAGGTGCAATAAATTTATGTTCTGACGATTATGGCATTTCTTACTAAGGCAGCTTGGTGCAAATTAGTTTGACGCAAAAATAGTAGCGGTGTCGTTTAAAAGCTTTGATAACACCGCACCGCCGCCTGCTGCCTTTGAGGCGCGCCGCGGGATTCGGCGAACCACGATTGTTGTTTTGGTTGACTTTGACTTGACACATTACATGTGCTGCGCGCACCGAGGACGGTTGTGATTCGCTTGTACTTAGGCTTGGCGAGTCAAATAATTTTATTCCGGCCTCTTTTCGGTTCTCAAAAATTTTGCGCATCCACATTTTGCGGCTTTTTTTTTAAATACATTTCTTCCGATTTCGAATTCGAACAAGCAAAAGCAAAATTAACGTCGCAGCGGCAGCTGTGCGCACGTGCGGCTTCATCGTGATCGTGAGCTCAACTATCGGTAGGTAAATTCGCCCGAGCCGATGTGGCTCGGGCGAGCCGCGCGCGTTTGCCCGAACGCCCGTCCACACCGACCGAGCCATGAACCTAGAATACTATGGACAGGTCATGGTAATAATAATACCACGAGCGAGCGAAACGGTGCTATTCAAATCGCAATAAGTGTGACAGAAAGAGATATATCATTCGTTATCCTTGTCATAGTTCCACTTTTTTTCTATTTGGCACAACAGTTGTGGCATACAATCTGCTGTCAATGCTCGCGCGTGGCTGCATATGAGTCCGATAATGGTCCGAAATCTTGAATTTCTGTTGTGAAATAAATAGTGTCCTGTGTGTGTGTTTCGTATGTGTTCCGACTGTGCCAAGAAAATGGTCAATTGTTGCGTGCTTGGCTGTAAAAGCCGGTCGGAACAATGTGATGAAAATATAACCTTTCACACGTAAGTAGAACATCTTTCACTTTTCTGTATACGCAATACGTAAAAATAGCATGGTAAAATTACATTACGCTCAAAATCTTGTAAAATTAGACGATTAAAATAGAAATAACATCATTGTTTACATTTTTCAAGACAATATTTGTTGACAAATTATCCGCCCAAATTGCGTAGGTTGTTTATGGTAAGCAGCGAGAGGTGTTAGAATGTCTTCTCGATTTAGCTTCTTTGCAATCATTTTAGGGATACCAGCCAATACAAATTAAAAATACCCGATTTCTCGGGTAATTTATACTTTAAAATTATTCTCGTACATTGTACAAGTGTACATCTCATACACTTGTTATTACATTAAATTCGTATATAATGGGTGGGATCTATTCTTATATACTTATATTTACTCTGTACTCACCCAGGAGACGCGTGGACAGCTAGTAATAAGTAAAGATGATCGAAGGTTTAGAATTAATCATAATTTTCTACAAGCCTTTTGCTTGAAATTGAATATCAAAACAACATGTCTTATTTTCTAGGTTTCCACTAGATGAGGATGCGCGTATGCGCAGTATTTGGGTTACGGCCACAGGGCGGTTAAATTGGCAGCCAAGCCAGTCGGTGGTACAGTATTCAGCGAGGACGCGACATCCTATAAGTACTATCAATCTGTAATAATTTGAATATGTTAATAGTAAATGTTTTTTTACATGGTTGTGTCTCATTTCGGTCCTTAGTGTCTTTTTTTTCCGCCTTAAGCCTGCATCGCATTGGTGCGGCCTCCGGTGGCGGTCAATAGTAAATTTGACACTAACTGTCAAGTTAAATATGGAACGCCGCCGCAGGCCGCGCCAGTGTGATTCAGGCTATATAATAATTGAGTAGATCAGCACTGCTATCACAGAACGACCCGCGAGCTGTGTCGCGGCGAGGTAGACTCTTTCTAGTTAGAACGCTTAGAAAGAGACGGATAGTCTTCCTCGCCGCAACACAGCTCGCGGGCCGTCCTGTGATAACTGTGCTGATGAGAAACACGGGTAAGCCGCTTTCACAAGGACTATTCATTTCCTACGTTCTGTTACTAGAATCATATTTCACGTTATTAAGCTGAATATTACTAGTACTTGCGAACAGAGCGCCTGCTAGGCAGTGAATGTGTAAGGCTTCAGTAAAAAGTACTTACAATAAAAGCGCATTATTTAAAATAAACACATGGAAGCGATGGGGTAATTTTTAGTTACATGGCCACCCCACGGGAATCATCTACTTTGTTGCCGTCCCTCATTGTGGCGACACTTACGTCGCCTCTTTTAGCTATATATACTCTAAGGACCGAGCGCTTGCGGCCGACCCTTTTGACGGCTCGCCCGAGCCTTCTGACGGCTCGCCCGAACCGTTCGGGCAAGCGTTTTTGATGGCTCGGGCGAGCCGCTCGGCCGGTGTGGACACGGCTATTTGCCATACCTTTCAAAAGCCATATTACATGTAAAATCACAAATTGCTTTTGAATGATCGGCTACATAAAGATGTATCTATTTCTTTCCCTTATGTATGTAATAAGGTGGAAAAATGGTTTCATCTCTTTGTAGACTGTACATACTTAATACATTTTGTATCTATAGTTGGATGTAGGTACGGATAGGATTATAAATGGCGATACTAGTCTGAATATAAAACAATTCCTTATGAACATTCTGTATATTAGCAGTGTTTCAGTCTTTTGACTTGCAAACGGATTTGATTACAATTTGATTTATTATTCATATTTTCGCCGCCGTCGATCCAATTCTACTCTAAGGCAGGTCGGTGTAGGTACGACGACGAGCGAAGCGAGGAGGAGTTTTAGGTAGACCTGCGACCCTACAGCGCGCGAGCCGAGTGAGCAAAGCGAAAGTGCCGCAGCAGCGGCCGACGAAGCGCCAGAACCGAACATTCACAATAATTGAACGGCTGGCAGAAAAGTAGTATTTTTTATGGCTAACGAATATTCTGGTAAATTTAAAATGATGGCAAGTAAAGTTTATGGCATATGAATGATTGTGGCATACAACATTATGGAAAATAATAGGAAATATTCTGAAATATAATCTGTCAACCAGGCGTAAAACCAATCGCTAATTCAAGAATATTCTGTAATTCGTTTGGCAATGCAAGGTGGTTTGATAACTTAAATTGTATTTCACCTCTAAAGATTTCTTCGCCTCTCTCAACTCTTGGGCTTCTAGCTGCAACTTGCCCTTGTCCTCAGCTAGCTGCACGAGTTCCCTTTGTAGAGATTCACATTTCTGTACCCACTCGTTTAGCTCACTGTCTTTGACACTGTCTGACGAGCCCCTGGTCTCCTTTTCTTGCTTGAGTCTGAAATATGTTTTTATTTGTTACTGCATATGTGTATTGTTAATGTTGACCGTCTTTACTCGTTATTTGAATGATAGAGGATGACTAAAATATTAACTTTTTCGAAAGTGGAGTTTACTTTGTAACGACATTAGTTGATAATGACAGTATCCAATTTTTTTTGATATTTATTGTGAATGATTGAAGTTAAACTTGCGATTATTGAAATAAATAATTACCTGGCTATTATTTTGCACTGTATCTCAGTTGTCTTTTCATGGGTTTTCATATTCAACTTCAATTGAGAGCATAGTTCATTTGCTTCCTCAAATTGTTTTTTCACCGCAACATTCTGTTCTAAGAGCGACTTCGCTTCGGATTTCAAACTTTCGATAACAATCATACTATCTTTCATAGATTGGTTCAATGTTAGCATCTCAGCTGTTAATTTATCTAGTTCAGTTTTATTATTCTTTATAGTGTCATCAGCTTTGGCCAATTGTACAGCGTTCTCCTCGCTTTCCTTTGTTATCATTTCATTAACAGATTTTAGGTTCTTGTTTTCATGTTCCAAGCTTTTCATAGATTCTATGAGCTCTGCGATTTTGGCTTTAGATTCTGATTCATCACTATTTCGTTCACTATTCTGGGCCTGTAATGTCAGTAGTAAGCTATCCTTCTCATTCACAGTGGCCTTTAATATATCTAGTTCTTGTGTCATGTTTTCTATAATCCTGGCATTAGCCTCGTTTTCTTCCACTTTTCCTTTGTACACTTCATCAAGTTGCTCGTGTAAAGATTTTAGTGTTTCCAGCGCTTCATTTTTGATCAATAACTCATTTGTAGCATTTTTGCAGAGCTCACGTAATTGGTCCGATTCAGATTTTAGAGATTCCAGTTCTTTATCTTTTTCTACTAATTTAGTCTTAGATTCTGTAACTTCAAGGGCAAGATTGTGTTTTTCTTGCAAAGCCAAGTCACTCAGATTGGACTGATCTATAAGCTTTTCAATCAATATCGACATTTGTTTATCTACCGACCAATTTGTGTCGATGTCATTCTCAGTCATAATATTACGTTCAATTAGTTTCTGGCAGCCATTAACAATTATTTTTGCTAGATGCCTTTCTCTTTGAACTATATCCCGAGTAACGGCACTAGTTATTTCATGGACTTTTTCCTTTTGTGCCTTGAGGAGGTTGTATTCTTTCTCTTTTTCACTTAGCTGAGACTTCTTTTGATTAAGGTTGTCAGTAACGCCGCTAAGTTCAGAGGTCAGAATCTCCATATGGCCCTGTAGCTCTGAGTACCGGTCCATCATTTCTACTAAGTCATTCTTATCTTTGTTTACTACTGTGTCTATAAGATTTTCAAAAATATTTACGCTGGATAAGTGGAAATCTTTATCCAGAATGCTTAATATATTGTTTTTAAACATTGTGACTAACACTGTATTTTTATCCGCATCGCTACTGCAGATTTCTTCATTCATCTCATCTATGTTGTTCCTTATTTGGCGTAACGTGTTAGCTATACCATTGATGTGTTTCTCTTTTTGCTTTACTTCTTCATTTATTCTAGAATACTCCGACTTTACTTGATGAATGTTTTCATGTAACTGATTTCTAGATTCTTCAAAATCTTTTAATTTATTAACTAAATTATCTACTTCGTTGCCATGTTTAGCAACAAGGTTATTATAAAACATCCTCATAACCTCGATTATTCGAATTCCATCACTAAAGTTACTTTCCGCACCAGTTTTCTCAGTATAATAATTGAAGCAGTCTGTTTTATCAAGAGCATATATGTCAATCGTACTTTCTTCTAGTATTTCGGTCACTAATTTAAATTGATTTGGCTTCGGACTAGCTTCATGTAAATCTTTGGAGAATGCAAAAACATTTGATTCACCCATGCTGTCATCTAGATCCATGCCATGGGACATAGATAATTCACCACGTTCGAAGTGGTTTTTAATGGTAGCCACGTCTTCTGAAATAGTTCTGCAGTCTTCTCTGCCTGCCAACAGTTCGCTCTGAAGAGTTGACAACTTGTTGCAGCGGGAGGAACTCTCGGAATCACTCCGACTTCTGTTTAGCACCAGTCGGTGCTGTAGTCTGGTCGGTGGTGTAGTCGAACCACCGGAGGCGCTGGTGTTGTGTGCACATCGAATACAGGCCACTGTATTGCCTTTTATCAATTCTTCTAAATCACCGCATTTAGCATTTAGTGCTTTATTGTTCTCTTTCAAAGTATCGACTTCTTTTCTAAGATCGTCAGTTTCATCTATACTCTCCATTACTTGTGTCGACAGTTGATCATTTTCCTCTTGTAGCTTAATGAATTCTTCATTTTTAGCGGACAGCTTTTTTGTTAACTGGCCAATTAAAATAAATTGTTCATTATTATCTTTTTCTAATATACTTATCTTTAATGCTAACCGATCATTGGACAAAATGTCATCCGTAACGATATTACATCTCTTCTCTAAGTCTGAATTTTGGAGTTGAACTTTTAACAATTCATGATTCAATTTGTTGATTTCGTCGGTCATTTTTTCATGGTTCGGCGGAATGTTGCCATTCATACAATACTCGCACAATTTACCAGTTGCTGAGAGATTGTTTACAGATGTCTCTCGTGAGATTTCATTCATGCTGCTATTGAATTTCATAGGGCTGTTTTGAGCATCTATTTGACGAATATCAGGTTTCATACTCTCCGAAAGTTTCCCGATTTTGTCATGCAGTGTCATATTTTCTGCTTTCATTGTTTTTAACTTTTCGGACAATCTTTCATTTTCAACTGTCAGCATTTGTAATTGTGTATGTAGTATATTGGGATCTATTGTTTCAATAACGTCATTATTAATGTCGGTTTCTAAGTAAATTTGTGTACCATCTAAACAAGTTTGGGTCAATAAAGTGTTATCAACAGACGCGATGGTGACATTGGTATCAAGCATCAGAAGATCACCATCCAAGGTAGACTCATCTTTGAACGCCGAACTGTTTCTATCCAAAACTTCCGGCAGGGAAAATCTTTTGATATTCGCTTCCAGCCTATTTACCAAAGTAGTATTTTTCAATATCGTGCTAAGCTCTTGCAATGATGTCTTAAATCCTGGTATGTCTCTCTGACACACATTATATATCCTGTTGTTGTGATGCTGTAGAACTTTCACCTGGGACTTGAGTAGCTTGTTTTCAGCATATGTTGTAGCAGTTAATGTTGAGAGATTCGTTTTGTGACTAGAAATTTTCTTTCGTAATTCGTGTGCAGGTTCCATTAGTAACTTAAGTTCTTTACGAATTTCTTCTTGCTCTTTTAATAGATTAATATTAACGGACTGAATATGATCTATTTTAGCCTTCAATTCCAAAATTTCATCTAAGGCAATCTCTTTTTCCGTTAATAGTCTATCACAATCACAAGTAACAACACATGTTTGAGTTTCAGCCGTTGTAGTAGCAAAATTGGTGGTAGAACTGGAAGATTCCAGTTCAGTTTCGGTTGGCTGGATAGCGTCTATGATTCTGTTACAACATAAAGTGAACAGACTTTGCGGCGAGTAATTTCCGGGCTCTACTAATATATTACTTATAGATTTACGAATTCTTTGTCTCTGTTCATTCTCTGTATCAGTAAATTCTGACCCTACGCTGTATGGGTCGTTAATTTTGATAGATAGAGACCTCTTTATAGAGCTCTGTGATAGTGATTCGAGTTCACTATTACTGATCTGTAATTCCAATAATTGCTGCTTCATGGATTCCTCTAATGCAAAAAAGTTATTTTTCCATTCGTTGATTTTGGATTCTAAATTTTCTATTATAAACAGTTTTTCATGTAACTCATCTTGAAGTTGCTTTAGAGTCTCATTACTCTTGAGCAGATCATCGCAAATTATCTTATTATCTATTTTCATTTGTTCTAATTCAACTGTTAAACTACTGTTCTCATTTTCTGTATAAGATAGTTTACTTATCAGTTGATGGTTTTGTTCTTTCAGTACGTCAAGGAGTTCGATGGTTTCTTTAATTTCTTCACTATTATTGATTTCGTTGGATGATTTTAATAAAACGATGCTGTTTGTGGCCTTGTCTAAGGTACTAAGTATATTGCTGTAAACATTGTAATGAACACTATTTTGTAACTGATATTCATCACTTTGCATGTCAATTTTTTTCAATAAATTAACAGCAGCTATATATATGTTCTCGAAATGCTGATCTTGATTACAAATAGTCTCTTCTAGTGTTTTAGAAAGTCTTTGTATCTCTAAACAGTTTTCATCTAAAAGGCTTTCTTTCTTGTGAAACTCATGTTTTAGATCCTCATATTCGTCGCTTTTAGTCTGTAATATTTCACGTAATTCGGCTTGGTTGCTTTTAAGTATTGACTGAAGAGTTTCAATTTCATTTCTTGACGCCACCTCTTGTTGTAATACTTTCTCTAATTGTAAGCGCAAGTTATTTTCTTCGTTTTTCATAGAAGTTATAATTTGTTCTTTTTCAACTATTTCATGCTTTAAAATATCGTGTCTGTCAATAGCTAGTTGTAATTTTGCATCTAGATCAGTATTTTGTTCGTTCAATTTGGATAATTCCTTTTGGATCTCTTGAAGGTCTCCGTTTAGTTGTATAACTTGTTGATTTTGGTTTGCTTTTTCGCTCTCAGCTTTGTTCTTATCTTGAATTAAGGATTCCACTCGATATTTAAGTTTCTCAATTACATCTTGAAGTTTATTATTGTTGAGTACAACTTCGTCTTTTTGAGATACGATAACCATCGCTGTATTTTCTACAGAGTTTAATTGGTCGCAAAGCTTATCGAGATTAGACGCATTATTTACTAACTCTTCTTCTTCAATCGCATCAGTAATATATGATGATAGGATCTGCTGTACCTTTGTTACAGTTGATTTCCATTTGCATAGGTAATCTTGTGACTCTAATTGCTCTTTGTTAAGAGTACTTATAAGACTATCTTTGGTTGATATCTCACTTTTTAATTCACTTATAAGACTGTCTTTGCTAATAACGTCATGTTTTGTGTAAAGTAACGCCTCGTTTTCTTTCTGTATGATGCTTAAGTTCTCCTTAAAGTCGTTCAATAGTTTATCATGATTCTCGTTAAATTCATGTAATTGATTTGCGTATTCCTTATTTTCTTTTTCTACTTCTAGAACACGTTTTTCTAATTCACAGCTTTGTTTTTCTGCATTCAATAGTTTAGCAGAGAGGTCATCAGTAGTCTTGATCAAATCCTTATTATCTTCCATTAATTTATTTATCACATCAATGTTTACCTGTATTGCTTCCTTAGATTTTTCTACCTCCTCAACGAGTCTGATAATCTGCTGTTCTTTTTCTTCAAGTTGTTTTGTCAATAAATCCAGGTCAGATGCCTGTTTTGATTTAAATTGCTCTAACTCTTTGTTACGCGAATCTATAGCATTTTTTAAGGAATTAATAATATTTCTCATATTTTCGTTGTTGGCTATGAATTTCTTTTCATTATCAATCATTTTTTCAAGAGAATTATCGTTAATACTGATATGAACTTCATCATATTTTTTATCAATGAGTTTAGCTTGTATATCTTTGATAATGATGTTATACGATTGAATATCATTATTAGCAGATTCTAAGTTTTGTTTTTGGGTGTTAATAGTAGAATTCAATGTTTCTATAGATGATTTAAGTAGACCATTTTCATCTTCAGTATCTTTTAATATGCTATTTGTTTTGTTGATTTGTTCACGTAGCTCCGTGCACGCATTTTCTAGAGACTCCATCGTTAGTTTTTGTTGTACAAGATCGCTTTCTAACTTAACAATAGTTTCGTTCTTTGCTGTGATATCCGTCCGCATCTCTTCAACCAGCAGCTGTAGGTGGCCCGCCGGCTCATTGTTAGATGAATCTATACTGCTATCGTTGTCACTTACCAACGATATGTCTTTAGACATGTCCATGAAATTACCGAAGTCTTTCTCTAAAGTTCTAGACAATGATTTACCTGAAACTTAAAATAAATGGGAGCATGACTTTAAATTCCCAAAAAATAACATGACATGTTTATTTTAAATACTTACTGCTTTCTTTAACTTGTTTGATATTAGTTTGTTCATTTATTAGGGAAAGCAGCTCGTCTTCTCTCAATTTGGTTTTAGTTTTCAGTGTTTCGTAAATGACTTCCAAATCAATCAACTTAGTATTGTACTCCTTACATTGAGCTTCTAGCTTAACCTGTAACATGACAACGCTTGATTGAATATGTTTAACTTATTATAATTAATCATGATCTAAAAATAAATCAAATATAGTATGTACCTTAGCAGATGAAAATGTTTGAGCTTCTTGTTTAGTCTGTTCTATCTTATGCTTCAATAGTTCCAGCTCTGAGTCCTTCTCTATGTTCATGGCATTAAGTGACTTAATTTCGTCTTCCAATTTCGCTATACTATTGGTGCTTTTCTCTAATTTTTCCATATATTCCACCTATAAAAAACATCTTTTATAATCACAGTAGACAAAGGGAATTCTACCTAAGGCCAATAATAGTTTCTGTACAAATGATAACTTTGGAACAAGCTTTTTTTGCCGACAAAAACAACTGGTTTATCTTGTGTAGTTTAGGAGTTGCGAGCTTCTGTCTCTACAATAAATTCAACTGGGTTGTGCCATTATATTGCATTGTCACCAAATTTACGTAAGTATGCCAAATTTTAGTTCAATCGGATTCCGCCAAGTGGCTGAAAAATAGTTTGCAAATTTTGATGATAACTTCCATACTTATATTTTCGTACGTATATGCAGCAGATCAAGTTAAATAAAAGCTTTAAAAACAATCGTTTTTGCTGTCATTGCACAAGACAATACCTACAGTTTACTTCTGATGAAATGGAACAGAAATAATAGATAATATACTCACTACTTCCGGATTATACATCTTTTCTCGTTTCGTCAACTCTACAATATCCTTAAGATCTTTTTCAGCTGTCTTCGCTTTCTTTCTGAGCACACAAGGGGGAGTTTTCGATGCATCTATTTAATAAAAATCGCATTAATCATTAGAACCTTACAAACACATTGAATACATAGGACTGATAATAAATACTCACTGTAACATTTGTGATAGGGCGAACAATGTGAAGTGTTAGACGCGTTGTCTTCGTCACTGTCTGCAATAACATACAAAATTACTGATCAAAATTTTGAGCTGAGATTAGAAAAACAGTCTGTATTGTTAGGGTATTTATGAGTATGAGGCTCTTTGAAACTTGAAATTTAGAGCATCAAAGACGGCAATACAATTGCAACTGCAATGCCCATGACCACTTATAAGGAACTCCTTGAATGCTGTACTCTTAATTTGAAAGGTATATGCATATAAATGTGTGCGGGCGTTGTTTTGTGAGCCTCCCCACAGTAACTCACCAAGATCTATGATTTCGTCGTTGAAGTTAACCTTCTTGTCTTTCGGCGGCGGCGTGACCATTGCCCTCTCCTCCGATACGGACGGCAGTTGGCTGGGCCTTTGAATCGGCTGGAATTCTCTCGGCGTAGGGAAGGCTAAGGGGCTGCAAATACATTCATACATTACAAAAATGATGCCAATCTCAACTATCGCCAAGTGTTACAAGCTGAATAATTCTGATAACCACCGATTTGCTTTCTTGAGAAAATATCAGAATATATATAATTGTTTCAAAAGGGCAACTTTGTTTTTTTAGACATACCAGTACATATTGGTCACCAACCCAGTCAAGAACTTTAATTTGGGACCTACTTAAGGTAGACAGACCTTTCATATTGGTACTATTGGTAGTCAAAGAAGTTTTTGCTAAATGGGTCCTGAATTTAAGAAAGCTACCTTACATCCATGCTTTGAGACCTAACGAAGCTAATCGTCGCTTCTATAAAGAGTTTGTGACCGCCTAATCCTCATAATTAACGAAGCTGCCGGCGCCACTTATAATATTATAACTTTAAGGTGGAACATCACTGGTTCCTGTCGAGCTGTTGCTAACAGATGTCGCGATATATAATTTCGATGGTTGCTCATCGTTTTACGCAAAACCGTGACGAGTACCAACATGTGTTTCAAACTGCGGAAGCCGAAGAGCTTGCTACGTATGTATCGCAATCAATCTGCACTAAATAGTGTTTCTTTTTAAAATGTAGTCCGAAAATATGCATAAAAGTGCCATTTCGTGAATTTACGCAGACTAACGTAGCTAAATGTCACTTCGGAGTCTGTCATTGTCAAGCATTTGGCATAAATCAAACTAGAGGGCGCAAAGCTAAATCTTTAGTAGCGCCTCTATTAGGAAATAGTGAAACTAAATGGACTTGTATCAGGCACTCTAGAATGCTGAATGAATGCAACTGACTTTTTCACTCGTCACCTAATGTCATACGTTAGCGCAGTGTGATCTCTTTTGCTTAAATCTGTCTGTAACACCATAATTGAACCGAGTTCAAATCCCGAAGAACGTACTTCTTTTTCGTTTTTTTTTTTAGATTTCCAAACCAATATGACCGTCTCAAGTAACTTAGATTTACTTGTAATAAGCAAAAAACATTTTAAATGTTTAAAATTTCTTGATAAGCATGTTTGTATCTAGATTTTCCAACAAAAAAACCTATTTTTGGCGGACCTATTCTTACATGTTACCTACTACATCCATACTAATCCATACTAATATTATAAATGGGAAAGTGTATGTGTGTGTTTGTTTGTCCGACGGAAACCAAACGGAGCGACAAATTGACGTGATTTTTTAAGTGGAGATAGTTGAAGGGATGGAGAGTGATATAGGCTACTTTTTATCTCTTTCTAACCCCCCACGTCCCTAAAATGGGGGGTGAAAGTTTGTATGGAGCTACGATATAAACGAGTTCCACGCGGACGGAGTCGCGGGCAGAAGCTTGTATATACTATTTTGGAAAGGTATATCATTTAAGTACAAAGATGTTACGCCTTTCATTTAATTAAAAAATCAAGAGTATCCGTAGGTTTACAGTTGACAAATCAAAGTACTACCTACCTGTATCTATTCTATACCCTATTCCACATGAGATTAGACAAATCGTGCGTAAATCTTCATGTCATTTGAATGAAAACCATTTTGATAAACAAAAACATAAACATTGTTTTATTTGAAACACATTAAATAATCGAAATAACACTAATAAGTACAATATTTTTAAAGGAAAATAGAAGAAGTATTTTTCCATAAAAAATCTAATGTTATACGGAGGTACCTATACTTAGTATATTAGTACTTTGATTTATTATATAACCATATTCACTTGCGGGACTACATAATTACAAAAAGGCTACGCATTATTCACAAAATGTTTTGTATTCGCCCGTGACTCGCGTTGAATATAATTTGACCTCAAAATTGATAATAATTTGACGCCACCGGACGAATTTGGTAAGCGTTATGAATAACAGGCGAGTTTGTATATCAAAACTGTTAGTGGCCAGTCTCACGAGTCCCGACTTAGACCGCCTCAGAAAGAGAGAAATATATCATTTGACAATATGGTACTGTTTTCGATGAGCGTCAAAATTCAAAATTCGAATTCAACTTTTTCACGCGTTTATATAGGCGTGCTTGATGCTTTCACTCATTCATTACTAATGTTCGAAGGTTGAGATTTGCTTACAAAATTATTGAATGTCTTGTTTAGGTAAATATGAGATGAACTGTCGAACCCACGACCGCCGTGTGACAGTCGCATTCGCATGCCTGAACCACTATGCTACCGGAACGATTATTGAAAAGTGTTTTTTTTTGTTTGTTTGTATGTAGGGTATAACCTCCGAAACCACTTATCCGATTATAAAAGACTAGCGACCCGCCCCGGCTTTGCACGGCACGGGTGCAATGCTGACCGCTGCCGCTATGTCCCTGTATTTTAAATCTGTAATATCTTCGAAAACATTCATTTAAATTACATGTTGTAAAGGGCATATTGATCTATATTAAATGCACAATGTATTTAAGTATGATTTAAGGTACTTAATTGGAGGAGGATTAATGCTGTATTGCTTAAAATTCCTTCGTAAATAAGCCATTATTTCTCATAAAAAGTGATGGATAAAAAATGGTTATTGTGGGTTATCCCTAAGAGATAGACATATACCATCGCGGACTTTTTGTAGACCTTTTTAAGGTGTACAATACTGTAGTATATTGTTTTGATCTATCTCGTAGGTTTCAGCCAGCGTTTGCAATGGAAGCGCAAATAAATGTGTTTATTTAGGGCATCACATTAGATACCTCTAAAATGATAAGTGTTTCTCTTCTATATTATGCACGTATTATACATGTAAACTTTCCTCTTGAATCAATCTATCTATTAAAAAAAACCGCATCAAAACCCGTTGCGTACTTTTAAAGATCGAGGCATACATAGCGACAGACAGACAGCAGGACGCGACTTTGTTTTAAGTAAGTATAGTATGTGATAATCTTTCACCGGTGATGGATGAATGAACTTACTGGGTGGACATACTAAGGCATAGTATACATTTTATACGCAAAAAACGAACTCAGATTTTTTGACAGATTTGACCGTGTACTAAATTAAATGCCGTTTTTATTCTTTCTAAAATCGGTCTTATAGTTTCGGACTGAATGTCACTCTGTATAATCATCGAATCAGCTCACAACATTTCAGGAGAATCGGTTGAGAAATACGACATGTAGAGGAGAAGTCTAGACAGCCGGAAATACGTAAGAATATTTTCCGAAGCTGAAATGAAAAACTTCGTTCGTCTCGCTCGCTCGTTCAATTAAGTATATGGATATTGTTATCGATTCAGTTTTAAACAATTAGCCAACAATATATTTTTTAAAGGCAGACTCACGAGCATGAACTGATTTCGGTTACGGTTATACCGGTATGGGTCCGGATTCCATTACGATAGCGTTATATTGTAAAGATTAGCCGCGCCACCAACATAACGGTACCGGTTCCGGAACCGTGTAGAAATGCATATTTATTTATTTATTTATTTATTGAAAAAACAGGTTACATAACATTACAGTGTAAGCACCAATGCGTCATGAACCGAACAATGTTTATTTAGACGGCGAAACGGCGTGGCCCCGTTGCGTCGACATCTCGGGTGTTGGATTTGGTAGGTTGCCCCGGAACCGACGAAACACGACACCTTTCGGCCAGAAATCAGCACACGCGATGGTCTCCTGGAGCGGCCGCGGCATGCGCACTACAAAAGAGCTGAAGTGCACGTAGTGCCGGGACCGCAGCTGGTGCACCCTCAGCGAGTAGCCGGTTTTCTGGCGAACATACTGCGTCACTTCCTCAGCGGTGGCAGTGTGATGCAGGCGCGACACGTACAGCGCCTTGCTCGGTGTGGAGACCCGCAGACCACAACAAACCGGGTCTGCAGTACCACACTGACTCTTACGTGTCTTACGCTTTCTTGACACCGTTGTGAAACCCTCCTTGTCCACATTGGCATTAGCATATATTAGTTACCGGTATTTTTTTTAAATTATACTGATAGTTTTATAATTCCTTTTCCAAACCGGTATAATTATGATACCGTCATTTTTTCTTAGGCTTTTCTTCTCGTCCGTGAGAGGAGGTATGTGCCCAGCAGTGGAACGTAATATAGGCTAATTTATTATAATGCCAATTTACATGAAGTCATTATTATAATCGTCAAAAGCGAAATAGATATAATACTTATGTATAAGGACTTCCTCTGCCTCTCTTGCCTTCAATTTTACCCTCCAGGATGTTTAGGAAGAAACTGTCGTGCCGTATCAGGTGGCCCACCACCTTGCCTCTCCTATTTCTAATACATCCTAGCAAACATCTTTTCTCATCTACAATCCTTAAAACCTCTTCGTTCGTCTTCCTCTTCTTTTCTTTAGGCCTAGGCTAACATATTTTAGCCAAATAAAAGTTAAAGCTGATGTCGCATCGTATGAGGAAGCCAAGAGGCTCGCAATGGACATAGAAGAGTGGCGGTTACTCCACCGACAAGAGCAAGGCTTTCAAGTAATGATGATGATGATAAGGCCTTCAATATCAGATGATCCTCAATAATGGTATTGAAATGAGACATTGGATAATATAAATACCGGTATTACCGGGATTTCAATTTAATACCTATCTAAATTTGGTTGCACATTAAAATTCACTTTTTCTTGTAAAATAAGTTTGTAATTAAAAGTGTAAACAATACATTTGGGTATTCACCAATTAGATAACACTAAACAGTAACAATTTAATTTAAATAATAATTTTTTTTTTTTTGACGTATTCGCAAAATTTTGGTTCATCTCCTGCATTACTTGCATTTACATTATTGGAAGTTTTGCAGCGTTAGTTTGTTTGTCAAAAAGTACATTAGTATTGGTATAATATAAAATTAAACACTCAAATCCAAAAGCAAAACCAACCTGTTTACTTAAAAAAGCTATGGGGCTGTTTGCGACTACTGCTTTTATCTGTTCAGGGAGTCATGGTGTACTTGGAAACTGTCTATACAATAGAATTAGTGCGTATGTGAAACCCAAATACACCTTCCCTCCCTGAACCGATAGTAGTAAGAGTAAATGAATAATATTTTTTTAACAATAATGTTAAAAACCAAAAGTTTAGTAAGATTTTATGTCATTAAAAGTTTTTGTAATCGGTTAACAACCCTAAAAACTACGTTTTTTTGTGAAAAAAAGAACAAACATACCAGTAAAAAACAAACAAATTTATTATTAACTACATTCCCCATTTACGGTGTTCTGCGTTAATTCATAGAAGTTACCCATTTTAGCGGAAGCCTATTTTACCTTCTAACAGATCAAACCGTGCTCCTACCACCAGCATCATTAGAGTGGAAAAGTGATTATCCTTCAGTAGAAAATTATGTAGGACAGACAATAACAACTAAACTGATTCAAATAAATGTATACTTAACTAGATTATGCGTTTCTTTTTTTACAAATGCATGAAAATTTAATACTTTTTATTAAAAACCAGCATCCGCCCACGATAAAAACTATCCTTTATTTTAATCTAGGCTCCTTCTAAGGCCCAGCATACAATACAAAATGGCATTGAAATTAGAAATTCAGCTCTATTCCAGTTGAATATAATTAATTCCTTCGACAGCATAAGTCCTATCAAGCGCATGGGCCTTAGGCAGTTAAACTGTCTTCGTGCAAAATTTTATCCAAATCAGTTGAGCCGTTTAAGCCTGATTGAGTTACAAACATCTAAACATTCAAACATCTATATATACAAACATTCAAACTTTTGCATTTATAATATTTGTAGGATTAATGTTTTTTTCAATACCGGTAATCCAGTATTTCAATACTGGTCCTTTTCAATTCCGGTATTAGAATAATGGAAAAACCGGTCCTGGACCGGAAGGTATTGCGGGATGCCCGGTAATCTAATCTCCGGTAGTTGATAAGTCGATTCCTAAATAGGCTGCAATTTTACTGTCAATAGATGTGTAGCCGACTAAAGCGAATATTTAAATTTAACAGGTTCACCCTAAATGCATAATTGTCCGTTACATTTAATGCTACATTAGGTAACATTCACTCAATCGAAACTTATAAACCCAAGTTGCAAATTCATTTGATGAAATCCTATATGCAGGTATACGGTCGGTGGCATAGATTACGTTTCCATATTGTATCTTACTCCTATCTAATAAGACGCAAAATGTATGTATAATTATCGTTGCGTGGACTAGGATATTGTTCATGGAAATCATAATAAATCACGAATAAAGAGTAAAGCATTGAACTTCATACATTGCTGTTTGAAATTCGTTCTATCAAAAAACAAAAGGCATGTCTCTGACGTCATTACCAAAATGAGCAGCGTAGCAAGATAAAATGAATGCTGTCTCTTTCAGCAGAAAATTAAAATGTTTACACGATGGTATCACCGTCTGGTGAGTATAATTACTACTATTCACTCCGCTGTCTAACTAATCTTCATTTGATATCAAAGACATCTATTGAAGGTTTTAGGCAACGAGCTGTCATGTGCCGCAGCCATTTTCTTTACACGGACAGTGTAAAACTCACGCACACATACAAGGCTCGGAGTAAGATTTGATGAATTTTAAATGGCTGTATATTTAATATTACTGGTTTTTATGTGTACTTATTCAAACTGCGGTTTCTGAGGGTCATATATTATCTAAATATTACAATTTCAAGTTCCTGACATCAATAGATTAGACGTCTAGTCCGAACGAAAATTGTATGGAATTCGCCAGAATCGTTGCACCTTAATCAGTCTGCAATCGTAAGTTGGTGCAACCCGCCCATAAAAAAATCTAACATAAAGGAATATTGAGCACTCACTTGTACTTCAAGCTCGGCGTACAGAACCTCTGCACGGCCGTGTCTTCATGCTCGTCGACCGAGCGGAGCGAGGTTGTAGATATAGTCATGCGGCGCGGCGCGCACCAAGTTTTCCTCCTAGCACCGCCGATGTCGATGCTGCTTTGCCCAAAACCGTTCAAGATCATCTTCTGTAGGTTCTCTATTTGTTTCGTTAGGAGCCGGTTATCTTGCTGGAATGCCATAAATAAAATACCGTAACGTCTCCTTAAATAGTGCGAGGTTGTACAGTTGTTTTAATGCTGTCATTATCTTTATTTAATTTTACATCTTAACTGCCAAAATAACAGTAAAAACGGCTAGTACACTAATCGGCCATATATTTACGTTCCGACGTATATAACCTTATGTATGTGTCAATTTTTACGTTACTTAGCTAGCACGGTAATTAAGTGACGTATATGCTCTGTCATAAATTAGAAAAAAAAAAAATATTGAATTTTATTCGTTCATTTGTCGTTATTGTTACAATACGGCATAATAAAAGAGTAACGATGAGCACTGTACTCGTCTAATAAAGAGTAGTACTCTCAAATTAACTTGTATTTCAATAGTTTTGTTTTGCTTCTATTACTACGCGCAAAAAAATATTTTTTTGCATGTTTATACGCAAATAGTTGCATTTTATCTTCACTGACAGACCAGCACGTGTTTTAGCGGAATAGCTAAGGAATATTGTTCTCGTAACATAATGAATAGTATATTATGTAATAAAGATAGATCCTACAAGCTGAGCGTACCTGTTGCCTGTTATGAAAAATGCATCTCGGCAGAAGTATGGCCTGAAAACGCCATAGTAAGACCTTGGTTATTTCGGAGACAAAATGCCCAAATCAAAACCACTACGTAAGCCAACTAAAGACAAATCCATCAGCATTATATACCAAAATGTTAGGGGCCTTAATACCAAGCTGGCATATTTTAGACAACAACTGTTGACGCTGGAGTGTGATGTCGTTGCCATTACTGAGTCATGGTTGTCGGATTCCGTTGAAAATTCTGAGCTTGTGGGAGTGGACTGGAGCATACTGCGTCGTGATCGTATAGACGGTCGCCGAGGAGGAGGTGTGCTAGTTGCCTCACGGCCTGGCATCACGTTGCGGCGTAGACACGAGTTCGAGACCACTTCTGGGGAAGACTTATATCCATCGTGACGGAACCCATAACGTTCCATCTGTGTGTTGTTTACATTCCGCCAAAAGCTACAGAAGAGGTTTATTTGCGTTTTTTCCAAGGTGTTGAGTCTATTATTGATTCCGTATCCGGTAGTGTTGTGATAGTGGGCGACTTAAACCTGAATCCTAAGTATACGCCGACCAGTATCCTGAGTTATTATTGTTATTTCACTTCTGTTTGTAATCTGCGAGAGATGAATGAAATTTTAAACGCGCATGGAGGAGTGCTTGATGTGGTGCTGGTGCGAGAGGGTACCCGCGGTGTTTGTGTTAATGAGGTCGAGGAGGATGGACTGGTTCTGCATTCCGACGCGTATCATCCACCGCTGGAAATCTCTGTTCCACTTTCCGGCACCTCCGACGATCCCGTGAATGTTGAGCCTAGCAATATTGATTCAAGGTGCGATTGGAATTTTTCCAGGGGTAATTACGAGCTTCTTTATACTGATAAAGAAGCCCAGGACACATCTGATAACAACTGTGTTATCAGATGTGTCCTGGGAGGGAGTCCTTGAGTGCCAAGATGTCAATGTTGCGGTAGACCTGTTATACCAACAGATGTACTTAATTTTTAACATGTGCATACCTAGAAAAATAAGACCCTTAAAACCTTCTAGGCGTTATCCAGTCTGGTTCACTGTTGACTTAATTAAAGATATAGAACGCAAAGCCAATCTTCACCGCGAGTGGAAACGTTCTGGGGATTCTGATGTTTATGCTCGATTTTCTAGACTGAGAGCTGACGTTAAATTGCGCACTTCGAGTGCCTACAATGATTATATTCACCGTATTAAGTCTAGAGTTATTGGGGACCCTCGAGCCTTCTGGCAGCATATTAGTAGTTTGAAATCGAAGGGGGGTTTTGAATCTCAAGTTACTTATAACGGGAAAGTTTGCGAGGGCCGAAAAGCGGCACAGGCTTTTTCGGACTTCTTCTCGAGTGTTTTTTTGCCCTCCGCTCCTATCCTCGACTGTAACAGCATTCTTGCTGAAGATCTTACAAATACAGCTAACTATGTCCATATTAATACAATTTCACTTCAAGACGTGGAAATTGGCATTAAGCTCCTAAAGCCCCACAGCTCTACTGGTCCAGATAATGTTCCAGCATTTATCTTAAAAGGCTATAAAGACTCGCTAGTGTTGCCGCTGGTTCGGATTTTCAACTTAGCCTTAGATTCTGGGACGTACCCCTATCAATGGAAATTGACACGCGTGCGTCCTATTCCCATATCAATGGACACGGCTAAGGTTGAAAACTATCGACCCATTGCTATTTTGTCCGTGATTGCAAAGCTCTTTGAGTCCATCTTAAGTAGGCATATAACTCCCCAAATAAAACCCTACCTCAGTGACGCTCAGCATGGTTTCAGACCTAATCGTTCGGTTCAAACGAATCTTCTGACTTTGGTTGACTCGATCTCTGAACACTTAGACAGGGGGATCCAAGTTGATGTGTTGTACTTCGACTTCAAAAAAGCGTTCGATCGCGTAGATAATCATGTGCTCTTGAGTAAGTTGAATGGTATCGGCTTCTCCCCCAAATTACTTAGGTTCTTTGGCAATTACCTACGCGACAGACGACAGTACGTGCAGCATGGATGCTTTGTCTCTGAATCATACCACACCCGTTCTGGAGTCAGCCAGGGTTCGATTTTGGGTCCGTTATTGTTTGGAATCATGATCAATGATCTGGCGTCAATCCCAAAGAGGGCCGGATCACTGCTCTATGCTGATGACCTGAAGCTGATGTATGGCGTGCAACAGCTTTCAGACTGCGAAGCACTTCAGGAAGACATTGATCGGTTATATCGGTGGAGCATTCAGAACAAGCTTGTATTAAATATAGATAAATGTTCAGTAATGACCTTTGGTCGTATCCATAATCCCATACAAGCCAAATATACACTAGGGACGGAACTACTAACTCGCGTAGATACCGTCAAGGACCTGGGTGTCATTTTCGATTCACGCCTCACCTTTCATGACGACATAAAAGCGTTAGCGGCGATTTGTTTCAGAAGGTTGGGGTTCGTGATCAGGAATGCGCGTGATTTCGACTGTCCTAGGGCTATACAACTCATATTCACCGCCCTAGTTAGAAGCAAACTTGAGACAGCATCTATAATTTGGAATCCGCATGAAGCTTCTTACACCTTGCTACTGGAAAAAATCCAAAAAGCCTTTTTACGGTTTCTTTATAAGAAAAAATATGGATATTATCCATTTTTATATCCCACAAAAATTTTATTGGGCGTATTAGGTTTTAATTCACTTGGGGTGAGGCGTAACTGTGTGTTACTAACGAGCGCATACAAAATCTTGCGAGGTGGATCAGATTGCCCTGAGCTGGTGGGTCAGGCGGTGCGCCTGCTAGGATCAATTTTCGTCCGCGTAACCGGCTACTGCTAGCTCCTCCAGAGGCGCGCACCGTAGCGCGCAAAAACTCTCCTTTTGTCAGAGCTCTACACAGCCTTAATACGCTTCTTGCATCAGCACCGGATGTGGACGTCTTTGGAAGTAGTTGGGGAACTGTGTATCGTGAATGCTTAAGGTACTGTGAGATGATGGATAGACGTAATTCTTCTGTCATATATTAATATGCAGTGTATATATTAATTTGTAATTACTATATTTGTAATTCACAGTGACTTAGTTTCTAACTGTAATGCTGTGTAATTATTTTAAATAAAATAAATAAATAAAATAAAAACTAGTGTTAAGGGAGCGCCTATCTTTAAAGATAGGGGCTGGCGCCCCATTTTGCTATAAGAAATGTTCAGGAAACTTACTTCTATGTTATTCTTGATGGCCAGTTCAGACTGCAATTTAGATAGTTGTTTGGTCAAATCCTGTAATTTGGTGGCGTCCGTGGCCACGGCATTCACTTCCGGCTTGTTCTTGATTGCTTTAGCTCTGTTCGCGAATCTGAAATAATAAAATGTAACGATTTGTAAAACCGTACCAGATAAAAGCCAAAGTATGACTAGCTGATTTTTGTCCATAAAAACACTTCGGTTTAGAAAAGCGAATTTAAAGGATTTAATGGTCTTAATGATTTTTAATTACAGAGGTAGCGTAGCGGAGAAGTGTGTTAGTGACGGGATAAAATAGCGGGATATAGCGTATATCCACCCTGATTTGAAGGTCTATCCTACTGGTGAAACAATTTTTTAAATCGGAGGACTAGTTCCGGAGATTACATTATTAGTTCTATACATATACAAACATACAAACTCACTGACTTATCCCTTTATAATGACAGCATAGATTTGTACATTAAACATTTCTTGACGTACTTAAAGATATGGCAAAACTGTGACGTCCAATCCTATTCTAACAGCGGTTTGATAATACTTACTGTAAGGTGGAAATGGTTTCTTCAACGGCGGCGGGGGTCACAGCGCAAATAATACTGGTCTTCGCGTTGCCACCGAGCGAGTTCTGTAGGATGCGGGTCAACTTGCTGTCTCGGTAGTTCGCGTGTCTGGAATTTTGTAACGTTGCTTTAAGTATATAGTAGATTTTACAACAAGTGCATAAAACGAGCCGTTTTACCTTAGACGTTCATAACCCCGAGCCACCGGCTAGGGTGGATAATTACGTCGAGGGGTGAAATGTCAAACACCCAACCACCAACTGGTCTATAACAAATACTATATCTTGACTGACGAAATCGATGACTAGATCGAACACAGAAAGCGACTTGTTGATGCGAGTGTCCCTGAACCGCTTGCCGGTGAAATTGATTAGGTCTCAGAGTTTGTTGTGACCCGTTGTATACATACTTGTGGGGCCCCTCTGACAGCTGCTTGATGACTAGAGCGAGCACTGACAGCGACTTGTTGATGTGCGTGCCCTCCTTGAACCGCTTGCCGGTGGCGCCGGTCTGGCCGGCCCGCTCCGAGCCCGCCAGGTCCACAAGGTTCAGTTGTGACACGTTTACGGAGCCAGCTATCTCCTCGCCTTCCGTGTGCTCTCGGGATTCTATGGTCTGTTAACAAAAAAAATATATATAATGTACTAAATATAAATCTATAGGCACGGATGTAGAACCAACATGGCGTCATTTGTGTGACCATGTGCACTAGTAATAGCATGATCATGTGGCATGCTCGGGGCCCAACTCGCCTCTCCTCAGATTTAAACCGAAAATCGACTACTGCGTGGGTCCGTTACATTCCGCGGATTATGTATTATATTTATCTGTATTTATTTATTTGCGTTAGGCAACTTGTTGTTGGGAATTGGCCCACATTTACAAATATACCTTACAGACTAACATACATATCAATACGACGAAAGTTATATAACACAACTACCTTCTGCCCGCGACTCCGTCCGCGTGGAACTCGTTTATATCGCAGCTCCATACAAACTTCCACCCCCCATTTTAGGAAAGTGGGGGGTTAGAAAGAGACAAAAAGTAGCCTATGTCACTCTCCCTCCCTTCAACTATCTCCACTTAAAAAATCACGTCAATTCGTCGCTCCGTTTTGCCGTGAAAGACGTACAAACAAACACACACATACACTTTCCCATTTATAATATTAGTATGGATAACATGTAAAGACAGCGATGCGCGGCGCATTTTCTGGGTGACACATAACCGACCGACCTCGAAATCGCCGTTACTACAACAAAGTTTAAACCAACTTGAATTCAGTACTTTGCCAAGCCACATCTTAGGTACATGAAAATTTACACATTTGCTTCCCAATTCACTACATGTACTGCTATCCGAGAGCAAACTGCGTTGATACCTATTACAGAAAAAGCCCAAGATACCATAAGTTATTATAATATGTGGGCTGATAATATTTGAGGAGTTCCGTCGATTCCTCAAGGATCTCAGAATTGACACTTCATTATTTATTTATTTATTTATTGATACATGGAAAACCAACAGCGCAACATATTTATAGACAAAATAATAAATCCATATAGCCAATTACAGGTTCTCACTTATAGAAATAAACTAACAAAGAAATCTATAGCGAAACTTAAACTTAGCGTACATTACGACGCACAGTAACCATCGCGCACCAATAGCAAGCATGGCAATGGGAATATACAAGTAGTTAATAAATTAGGATATATAAACTCTAATAACCCAAGCCTACTGAAGTATCACACATGAAGAATCTTATCAATTTGGATTTTATTGCTTGTATGCTATCACAAAATATGTCTATATCTAATTATTAGATTAGTATTAGTCGCTATTACAACGGAATCATGTCAGAATCTTTGACGTACTTCATTGAGGAGTTCCATAAGTCATCTGTGGTCTTCAATATCAGTTCCACTGGATCAAAATTATAATAGAAAATACCGAAATCACTACACGCGTGCCTATAAAATTTGAGGGTTGCCCTCAATTTATCTGGGATCCCATTATCAGATCCTGATTTGGTGACAATGGGAACATACTCTTTAAAAAAAAATGAATTTAGACAATCGGTCCACAATTGACAAAGAAATCGGTGAACTAAAAAAATAATCAGTAGCTCCTCCTTTTTATGAATCCGGTTAAAAAGACCACAAGTGACAAAGGTAAATAATAGATTCATAAAATCCCTTGATATTAGTATTAGTACTCTATTAATTCTACTCTCTATAACGACAAAGGATATATAAGAGAACTTTTTATAGTATACTTACAATCTGGAATATTGAATGAGATCTGCTACTTTCTTCATTCATGTTGGTAGCACCAGTTTGTCGGTTAGCTTCACCCTGTAATACGAAAATATATTTTACTAGCTCCTGGATGCGACTCCGACAGCGTGGAACTCGTTTATATAGTGGCTCCATACAAACTTTCATATCCATTTCACCCCCTCAGGGACTGTTTTCTGGGATAGAAACTATCCTATGGCGGCCCCGGGATACTAATTATCTCCTTACCAAATTTCATCTCAATCGGTTCAGTGGATTAAGCGTGAAGAGGTGACAGACAGACAGTGACACACAGAAAGATAGGGTCTGCGACTGGCGACTTTTTTTTTCACCCCCCCCTCCAATTTCCTCCCTATTCCTAGTTGGCTCAGTTAGAGCGCTTCTACAATGCTTAGGGAGCTCAAATACGGCGAGCCATTCGGTTGCCTCTCAGACACGTTACTGAAACTACGCTTCATTGCTGTAACTATACATATATCCTGTTTCTAATTTGCAGTATGAGAAGTTGCTGAGTGGTATGCAAAACGACGAAATGGAGACGCCCAATTGGCAAAAGGAAAGTGGGAAAGCCGTATAAACGATGGCTAGATGATATAAAAGAAACCGCAGGGAAAGACTGGTTAAACAAAGCAGAAGACAGGCAAAAATGGAGAGAGTTGGAGGAGGCCTATACTCGAAGAGGGGTCCAAATTTAATAAAAAAAATAGTAATTAACATACATAGACATAACACTAACTACTAACTATGATGCTGTCATGACCGATTTCGGCCACAGCAACTGTGTGATCTGGACTTGATATCATCGATTAGCAATATGACTTGAGTGTTGTTGTTCTACTCTCCGGTGCGCTCTCATGTGGCTTGCATATCCTATCTTTTTTGCAAAGGTACGAGCGCAAATTGGACAGGTTAATACCCCGCCCACGACCTTGTACTGGATGGTTGCCTGTAGGCGAGCCTTCAGTTCGTCCCGCTTTCTATCGAGCTCGTTACGACGCTCAATTTCGAAAACTATAAGGAATTACTAACCAATATGGAAAAACTGAGAAATGGAGTAAAATCTTAACAACATGGTACCCAAGAGGATGTAAACGGAAGAGAGGCAGACAATTTAAAAGATGGGAGGACGAAATTATAGAAATAGCCGGCAAGACATCGACCAGAGTGGTCACAGACAGGGAGAAATGGAGAAGACTGGGGGAGGCCTTTGCCAGTAGGCACACAGAAATGTAAAATTTTACGGTTACTGTAGTTATAAGTATTTTTTGTTGTAAATTTTCTGATGAGGCTATAAATAAATAAATAAAAAAATTGAAAAACTTGTAATGTAAAAATGGGAAATTTGGAAATAAAGGTTTTTTATTTCATTAAATTTTTTTATGCAAAATGAAACTTTTTTATATTTTAATATTTTAAATGGATGCATGATTTTTTGTTTTATTCAATTATGAATGTAATGTAACATAATGAAACATATTGACATTTTAACTTGTAAGTAATCCTATTGTTTATATTACTTTTTGCATGCCTACATGCAAAAAATTAAGCACCTTTAATGGAAATTAAATGTAAGATCAATGTATCACTTGTGTTCTTGCCAATAAAAATCTTGAATATTAAATCCTGAAAAAAAAAATTGCAGCAAGTTTTACATTATTTACATAACTATAAGGTTGACAAATGGTCAGTAAATTGCATCTTCAATTATACAGTAAGCATCATAAACATGTAATACATGACATAAGGGGGAAACGTGTATACTACATACTTTTCCACCTTATGTCTGAACAATAAAGTGCTAGAATGTATGTACCTAGCCCCTCTGTTGTCACATATATATCTTAAACATACCTCTCTCATGATATCTAGGACTTCTTCCGGAGAAGAAGTGAACTTCTCAGTGGTCTCCACCTTGACACCCTGCAGTGTCTCCCGAATCTTGATTTTGTCATTGTCACAGTTCAAGAGGTCCTTTAGGGTTTCATTGTAAATTTCTATGTAGGATACTCTGAAAGTGCAAGGGTATGACTTTATATACTTATTTACATATTTTTATGTAGTCAGAACTTCTTGAGACAGGCACAATTTCATAGGATAATTTTCTAGAGTTGTAATGTGTAATGCTGTGATAATTTTATAGCAGGATGTTATAGCTCAATAACATCTACATTTGATATTTTTAATATGAAGTATGGTTCACATAATTATTAATTAGCTAAGAAGTTTGATTAATCCTGTCCACTTATAAATTAATCGTCATACTAAAAGTAAGCAAAAATCTCAATGTCATGCAATTTATTAGAGGTGCATTTGAACCATAGTGCACCTAGATAAGTTTCTAAATATTCAATGTAAGCAGGCAAGAAACGTTAAATGTTCACTAATGTTTTTTTTTACAACTTATGAACTTTTTTTAACCATTTGAGCACCATCCAGTTCAATACCTAGCATTTGGTAGGTACATAATACTTTTGTAAAGATATTATATCTTCAACACTAATATATATCAAGCTGGTATTGTGATGCTTACATGATTAGTTTTATAATGTAAATTATACACATAATTAGATAACACACATATTAAGATCAATCAGATGATAACATCATGTATATAATAACAGCACTTATAAATAAGTAAACAAAGTTATTTTAGCTAAGCATTCAGTTTGATATGTCAATAGTAAAAATATATTGAATGCATTACCTAACTAAAAAATCTCTGTCCGGTATACATTTGATCCGTTCAAACAGATTAAGAACAGCCAGCTGAATGATGCCAGAAGAAGTGTCAGTCCCAGACATGGTGTAAGTCTTGCCTGAGGAGGTTTGTCCATAGGCAAATATGGTCCCATTAAAGCCAGCAATAGCTGCCTCCACAATAGGCTTAGCAACATCTTTGTAGACATCTGCGGTTTTCGACGTCACATCATATACTTTATCTGCAAAATTTACCCACGCTTTATGTCACGTACCTGGCTCATTAGAATAACAATAGAACCTTAAAGTGAAGGTAACCCCAAATAGTTTCACTCACCAAACGTAAATTGTACCCCTGATTCTTTCCCATTAGCGTCTAGCTGGTACAACGTATCGTTTATCACCTTCCATTGGTACGAAAGCTTGTCCTCTATTTCGCGAGAAATCAGCGGCCTAACTTTGACAACAACTTTTATATTGTCACTCATTTCTACTCAATATTAACCACATACACAGATAAACATGCTCCTAAAGGAAAATGCTATTTCTATAAACGCATGATCAAATTCTGCAAGAGTCAGCTATGCGTTTCAAAATTTTATTGTATTGCGATACATAAACAGACCGTCATAAAAATAACCGACAATAAGAAAATTTTCAAATAATAATCGCTCTCCTCTCATTACTCATTGAATTTTATGTTTGTTTAGATGCCTGTTTCATGAGCATTGCCATTACAATATTTACAATTTATAATTAAGTAATTGATCCGAATTATTAAATAATGTAATGATTTCCGTTTAAACGTAAGACTCACATTATATATAATAAATATAAATTGTAACTTATGTAAAGTAACGGGATTACGGGATTTATTTAGCTGAGTATTATTCTTCGAACCTAAACACGCCTAAAGAAAATAACTGCTATCGTTATGGGTAGTTAAGGCAAAACTGGGGTGTATACATGTCATGATTTGTCAGCCCCAATTAATCAGAAGCTGACTAATTGCTACCGTCTGGATGCATGTTGCACTGCTGATCCAACCAACCCGGTAGGGCTAAAATAAAAGCTTGGCAACAGCTACCTTATTCACTTGCGTATATCTATAGTTGGCGTGAGAGCGAATGAGACAACAATCCGTACTCGGTTTCACATTTTCGTAGGTTGTCACTAAAATTAACTCGGGAAATGTCAAATGGATCTCTTTGTATCTCTTTTAGTCCAGCAAAATCAAATATGTCATCATTGTTTGGTAGTAAGTGTTATAACGTCACTCCTTAACTTGCTCGCATTATAGCAGCTGTCATATTTTCTATAAACAAATGGACCGTCTGAGGAAAAAATAATTAATTTGCGTATTGTTCCGCGCTAAATCATTAGAATACAGTAAAATTTACTTTCTTTATAGTTTACTGTAGAATATAAGCAAATGTCTTGTGCGATTGAAGGTTGTACGTCCCATATGGGAAGAAAAGAAAATGTTCAGGGACCATTAAGCTTTCACCAGTAAGTTTCAATAGATTTTGATGTTATTAATGTAACGATCTAAGCTAAAATTAATAATCACTATTAGAAGTTTATGTAAATATCATCATGTTCAATTATTCGTGCAACATCGGCAAGTAAATAAGACTTTTATGTGGATTAAAGAGGTTATGTTTATTTACATAGTGATGTGTATTTTTTATCGAACTCGGAACAATAACTTATCGATATTGACATGGATCTATTTATCAGTATATAGAAAAATCTGTGTTGGAACATACGAAATTACAAGTTTGGTGAAGAATGACAACAAAATGGCTTTCTGGTTGTCCCATGTATTGAAGACTTACAATTTAGTGTTACATTTAGGAATTATCTAACAAAACTTGACTTATTGATTTTAGTTTCCCAAAGGATGGAGAAATTAAACAAAAATGGTTACTACATGCTAGAAAAAGAAATTGGACATGGGAAACCCATAGTTGCGTGTGCTCAATACATTTCACTTCCGATTATTTTTTAGCTCATAAGAAATTTAAATTGAGACGACTCAAAGCAGATTCTTTTCCCACATTATATTTGTCTGCCATTACAAAGACGTACATCAATATGAATGTTACACCTAGAAGTATGAGTGAGTAATGTTTTTACATAGACCATATGAATTTCAATCTTACTCTTTGGCAATAGGTATGCGGCAAAATATGGCCGGTATATATAGTTCGATTTTAGCTGAGCTCAAAGAGATTGTATTTAAGTATTTGATTTAGATTTCAACTTTATATTGATTTGGTTGGAAGCCCTGCTTCCGAGAGGTATCGACACGTGCCAAATCACGCTTCAGCTAGGACTGCATGCTGGCCTGCCGATTTCACTCGTGTAGCGTCTCCTTATGATAATAGTTTGGTATGATTTCTGTAAGTATGCTACTTAAAATTATGCATTTTGTTTTTATGACTACTGAAGGAAACCGTTTTTCACAGTGCATTATTTATTAAACTACATATATAATTACAATTTAGTTTGTATAATTTATCGATAAACAAGTCGACACAGTAACATCCCTAGCAAAGACCAAACTTGCATAAAACTTGTGACAACTACACAATTGAGGAATAACAAATGCATATACATCTCTTTCTGCCGCGTTAGTATGTCGTAAGGAAGTACAGGACAGGTATACGTCTCTGCTTCCTATTTTAGCGCGTCTTCCATGCTTCTCCTTATTCCGAGGATCCAACTGTCAAACGAGTTGTCACGGTCCTGCGTTGCGGACTGCACGTGCTATATGAAGCTGTAAGATAAAGGTGGATGGGGATACCTATGAAATACATTTCCAGCACCTCTATCATGAGACGGCCGCGACATTGTCTGCTGCACGGCTATCACGCGACGGCGTGCGAGCTCTCGATTTTTCTCGCACTATCTGTTTTTCTTTTATTAGAACACTTAGAACAAGAGGTATAGTGCGAGAAAAATCGAGACTATGTCGTGGCCGTCCCATGATAGACGTGCTGTACGCTACACCCAATTATGACTTCATGTTGTACTGACAAATTGTTATCACATAATCTGTATACCCCATTATATAGAAAAGTACTCTGTGGTGTCGTTGGGCTCGTTGGTTGGTAGACAGACAAGACACTGAAAGGAAAGTAGAAGTAGCTATGTATTAGTAATCTGTGACACTGAACATTGGAAACTTACTTTATTTATACATTTTGTGTACAGCTCGCACTCAGTTTAACGCAGCGAATTAGTGATTTCGGGTTGGATTCTATATTTAAATACATTGAGACTTCGTTTTTGAACATTAAAACGTGAGTATGTTATATTTTGCAGTGTACAGTCATGGTTTCTGAGTATAGCTCTGTCTCGTCTTATATTATAAAATGGCGTTGTTGCGTATTTTTGCTAACATCTATGTTAATTTTGATATAGATGCCGAACATAAAGTTACAGTCGTCCGACAACGAGATCTTTGATGTTGATGTCGAAATAGCTAAATGCTCCGTCACTATCAAAACCATGTTGGAAGATCTCGGCATGGACGAGGATGAAGAAGAATCGGTACCGTTGCCGAATGTAAATTCTGCTATTTTGAAGAAGGTAATCCAGTGGGCTACTTACCACAAGGACGATCCTCCTCTACCAGAAGATGACGAGAATAAAGAGAAAAGAACCGACGATATTTCATCATGGGATGCTGATTTTTTGAAAGTCGATCAGGGGACTCTGTTTGAACTTATCCTAGCAGCCAATTACTTAGACATCAAAGGTTTGTTGGATGTGACATGCAAGACGGTTGCAAACATGATCAAGGGTAAGACTCCTGAGGAAATCCGCAAGACATTCAATATAAAGAATGATTTCACAGCAGCAGAGGAAGACCAAGTGCGCAAGGAGAACGAGTGGTGCGAGGAGAAGTAATCGAACCCTTTGACTACACCAACCTGTTTACTAAACTTCAAAAACAAGTGGTGCAAGAAGTAATTGAACCCTTTGACTACACCAACCTGTTTACTAAACTTCAAAAAACACTATGATAATGGATGAGGACTGGGTAAAACATACCAATTTTTTCATCTACCCATAATAGAAATTGAATAATATTACACAAATATAACTCAATAGATATTTGTATGTAAGATGCTTTTTTTTCACTTAATATTCAATTCCACCCAGTGGTGTAGTGTGGGTTTTTGCTGGAAATGGAAATTCACCACCCGACTGTATTTTTTATTTGATAAAAAACATGGTGCTTGCCGCCACACCTTTCCATGTGCTGCCTGGTGTTGTGGTCCCCTACGCTACTAAGCCTCTGATCCCGCAACCAATTGTTATATCCACAAAGATATAATTTAGAAACCACAATGTTCTCTCCATTATAATACTTGTCTTATACAAAATAAGTAATTTAATTCCTTGTATAGTCCAATAAGCAAGTAACATAGCCTTTTATGCTGGTTCTTGTCCTTATTTTCAACATGACAGTAGACAAACTTGTGACATTCTGATTTAAAGCTGCATACGAATTTGAGTGGCTCAGCCCGCTCGCCCCGCGCGGCGCGCTGCTCGCGAGCCAAATAGACTCGATTACACATGCATGGCTCATCCACTTGCTCAAATTTATACAAGCCTCGCCCAGAAAAAACTCGGAACGCGTCGCTCTGCCCGCGGCAAGCTCGGCTACACGTCCAAATTACGCGAGGCACGCGCACTGAGGCGCCTTTGAGCACGGTCAAAAGACCGCCTCTGGACGGCTCGCCGCGCGCCGCTCGCGGGCTACTCGCACACTGCGAGTGAGCTCGTACGAATTTTAGCGAAATAGGTGAGCCGTGCGTGCCTGTTAAGGCACCTAATTCGTACGCAGCTCTACATGGAGGACAAGTAAGTTAGTTGACATTGATAAACAGGTTACATCCATTTGTATCTTGACCTCATATTACAACAGATTGCACCACAAGTCTGAGGCCTCATTGAACCAAGTGGACACTGGAAAGAAAGGGAAAGACTGCATTTGCCAGCCCTCTTAATTGCATCAGTCCAAGGCATTGGATTCCTATTCCACAGATCCTAGCATTATTTCTTGGTAGTGCCTAGATGGAAGCGTGGAAAATGATAGAATCCAATAAAGCCTACTTAATGTCGAACCAAATACTCTTTGCCTGTTTGCATTTATGGTTTGGATAGTTTTATTCCTACATTATTAGGAATTACATGGATGCTCATTCCAGTGACAAATGCAAATAAGGCTTCACAGTGTTTAGTAAAGGTATATTATGTTTCTAGGCCATTTCCCCATGGGATGTAAACTGTTGGTATGCCTGTAACATAAACATGTTTGGCACAGAAGTAAAAACGAAAGTGCATTTTATACTAATTTGTTTTTACATCGGTGCTCTGGCATTTTGTATATGAAGTAATTGGCTGAATGCCTCTATACAATGGTATCATCTAAATAATACGAATGAGTTCCCTGTTGGTCAGAGGTATATTTGATTGTTAGTGCTTAAAAATGATTTTAAACCATTCTCACTTTCAAAAATGATGCTTTGCTTAGTAGATTTAAAAGAAACTTAATCAAATGGTACAGAAATAAATATGATTTAAAATTTAAATTACGTTTTTTTACCTTTTTCTCACTTTAAGGTGATTGAACCCCGAGCCATAGATCTGTTTCTTGTAGTCAATTTGATGACCACATATTTATAAATAGCTGCCCAGCTAGCACGATAGATTTTATGGTCACCTTTTAGGCGTGAATTATACAGAGATGGCGTAGGTAAAGCTGCGTACGAATTTGAGCGGCTCAGCCTGAGGCATGCTCGCCCAGCGCGGCGCCCTGCTTCGGACCCAAATTGTTGCACATAAACATGCGCGGTTGAGGCAGCGTGCTCGTGGCGAGCCGAATTGTGCGTCGTTCAAAATGGCGTCGGACACGATGACAGCCGCGGCTCCGTTTATCATATTTCACCAAATTATATACTACTCAAAAAGAAAATAGGGGCCACAAGTATGGTGATCGTTACGTGAAAATTATATTAAACAGTAATAATTTTTTTTCTAGCTTTTAGACTTGAACTCCAGCATGAAAGAAGTTAGATTCTGCCTTCAGAATACATTCATATCCTTATACGGGAGTTCATTAATTAGCCACTTATCAATTAGTTTATGTCCAATAATTACAATATTAATAAATTTACGAACAAACTCGATTAAACATGCACGGCTCATCCACTTGCTCAAATGCATACGCGCCTCGCCCACAAAAAAGTCAGAACGTGTCGCTCTGCCCGCGGCAAGCTCGGATACACGTCCAAATTACGCGAGGCACGCACACTGTGGCAAAGGACCGCTTCTGGACGGCTCGCCGCGCGGTGCACGCGGGCTGCTCGTGCACAGCGCGTGAGCGCGTACGAATTTGAGCGAAATAGGTGAGCCGTGCGTGCCTCAACCCGAGGCTGCTCTAATTCGTACGCAGCTTAAGGTGAAGGCGCGGCGCAGGCATGATGCCGCTTCAAACGATTGTCGACCTTAATTCAATGAGATGAATCCAGTGGCCGCTTGAGTGTAAAGGCTTGGTCAGACAGCGGGCGCGGCGTGACGTCGTCGGCGCGGGGCTGGCGCGACGGCAGCAGTTGTAATACAGGGTGTTCGGCACATGAACCGTCAAAATTTTTTGGCGTGCTGGTAGGGTCTTTTCCTACCTTTCCACCCTTGGACCCTGGGTCCTAAGAGTTACGGTCAAGGAGATACGATATTTTTTTTTACCTAAGTTACCCAAAATCTGACCTTCGAAGCCCCATAACTTTTTTTGTGTATGCTTTTATATGCATAACTTGCTTAATTGTCTTACGTGTTTAAAAATACATTTTTTTTTGTAACATCACAAAATGTACACGTGGGGCATTTTGTTAACAAACAAAACGAATGTAGTATAATATGGACATCACTAGTGAGTTATTTAAAAATAATTTGGGAATATGCAAAATCTCTAGCTAAGGTTAATGCAACCCCCTTACAACCTATGTTTACAAATAAATATTTTTAATTTTAAGGTAGATGTGTCAAGATGACTGTAAATTAAATTTACAGGTGAACCTTTATATGAGGATTTTTACATTTTCACAATAAAGATAGGGACCTACTATACATAGTTAACGTTGCTTACACCCAAAAAAAATATTAAAAATATACTGCATTAGCGGCAATACGTGTAATTAATTATAAATTAATATAAGTGCAACATGCATTTACTTACACAACATGAGAGATAAGTATATTACCTACTACAGGGAATTCTTATGTAATACAGTGGAAAGTGTCCTCAATACTTGTATAACTGTCAGATATGAAGTAGTTATCCATACAATCGAATATTGGATTATTGAGTTTCCCTAAGTGAGTGCCACACGTTGCTGTACCCAGCAGCAGGCCAGTGAAAAACCCAGCCAAGGTCAGGCCCACTTTGTGCAGCCATGCACGTGATTTCTGATAACGGCATAAGCAGCGAATTAGTGCACTGGAATCAAATAAAAAGGTAGGTAATTTCGTGACTGGTTAGCACGGTTCCCCAAACTTGTTTATAGCCGTGTCTGCACCGGACATATGTTCGGCGGAGGCGTGGCTCGCCGAGGCACGTCTACACTGACCGGCGACCGCGCACGCTCGGGCGAGGCGTGCTCGATGCGTCCAGCTAATTCCGCGTAGCTAATATCCTATCCATAGCATATTTTCTCCATGAGTATATTTTTCTTATCTCCTCCTTTTAGGCTACGAGTTACTTAATTAAAAGTAATTCTTTGTTTGATTTAAAAAACGTCGAATCTACATTTAATAAATGCATTTTTATAAATTAAACGGGCTATAGTACTTAAAGAAGGTACTTACAATTTATATAGGTTTAGTTTACCTACCGATGTTATTTTTGCAGTGCAGTGTCCCGAAAGGCCAAAGGACATGGAAATAGTTTCACTTTTATGTGTGTGTGTGCTGAGGTTGGGGAAACATCCGACAGCTCAACAGGGAAAAAACAATTCGGGGAATAACGCAACAGTAAAATTAGGCGAATGATTATAAAGATGCACAGGTCCCAACACGAGTGGGGTAAAACGCGAATGGAAATTTAGCTACGCGGAATTAACAAGTTTGGGGAACCAATTTAATCCTCACTCTTAGCTCGACACTCCATACGAGAAAATAAGTGTAGTATAAAAAAACTTCTTCTGTGCCTATTTTTACAAGCTTTATATTAACTTGACCTGTTCGTATGTAAGTATACAACGTGTTAATAAAATATAGCAAAACTTGAAAACTTTTTGTTCAGAATCGAGAGTAGAATGTGAGAAAAAATTAATTTTTTTTTTGAAGTATTTTTTTTTTACATTTATATGCAGCAGGTCGCCCCAGTCGGCCAACGCTCCATACAAAGGTAAAAAAAACCTATTCTTTTCACATTGTACTGTCGATTCTGAACAAACAGTTTTCAGGTTTTGCGTTATTTTATTAACACGTTGTAAAAGTATGTACCTATCATTTGCCGTTATTTAATTTTTTAAGTATTAGTATAGTTTGGATGACAATTCAATATTATGGTACCATCGAGGTGACCTGATGATGGAGACAGAAGGTGGCCATGGGAATTCAGTATTTAACCCACGTAACCCCGTTGAGTTTGGGCTCGTTTGAATCGTCTCAATGAGTAGTTTATGATATGGTATAGAGAAAAGTACATTCGGCAATAAAAGCTTGTACCAAAAATGAAATTTTTGACAGAAACTTATTTGTATTATAATTTCTAGCAACAGATACTGACAGATACAAGTTTCCGACCTATATGGAGGATCCTGGTGTGTACAGTCGACTACAAAGAGATCGATACGGCCAAAGTTACAAAAATATGTATACACGACCTTAATGTTAATGCAATACAGTCGTGTATACTTACATATTTTTGTAACTTTGGCCTTATCGATCTCTTTGTAGTCGACTGTACACAAAGTTACATGTTATTCCATTTCCAGCATGCCGGTTTAAAATGAGAATAAGTCTTAATAGAGTGCGCTGTAATATAATAAACCCAATGTCTGATGGTACGTTCACACGCACGCCGTGCAGCCTAGCATGCAGCCCGTGCACTTTTGCGGGCCAAGCAAGCTATTCACTCGCCCGCGGGCATGTTTGTCATGCAAACATGGGTCATTATTTTCTTTTCATCACACTTGCTCGAAACGGGCTTCATAATGCGCAGACATACAGACATACAGAGCTGTAATAGCCTATGTTACGCCCACGGGCGTAATGGTTTTTTTCTTAAATTGTATCTGTCACTCATACGGCAGTTACAAAGCAAAGAGGTTTTATATCAAATACGATGTCTGAAAACGTATTTATAAATAAATTTAAACTTAAAACACTACTAAAACATGTTTAACAGAATTATTTACAGATTTAATATGTAGTTATTTAGTGTCTATGTAAAATGTTTTTAAGTGTTTTCAAATGGTGGCTGTATACCAAAGGGTCTTTGCCATACGCGCCTCACGTCAAATTCAACAAAATGGACAACTGACATGTCGCAGTTTTTATTATGATTTGTATTAATTTCATCTAAAATGTATTTGTTTCCTCGCAAATGTGATGAAAAACATTGTGTATAACACGGGCGTAAGAATATTGCAAACTCGACTCATCATAGACTTGTTCGCAATATTCCACTTACGCCCCTCGTTAAACAATGCACTATTGTAAGGTACCTGCGGCAAATAAGGGCCGGCGTATTAACAAGAGCCACCTACAAAAACACACTTCCAACCGATTCCTAGGTTCCGCGTACGCACACATCCTAAAGGACCAATAGGAAAGCTTATTTCCGCGGCCATGTGATCGTACGATCCAACATTTTGCCAGTACTCAAAAATGCGTACAGGCAGTTAGGCTGCGTCACACGATAGTAAAAATCTCTCCACATAAGTGAAAAAATATTCATAAAATAACTTTTTTTTTAGTAATAGCTGCTGTTTAATAGTAAAGCATAGTGATGATTAGTGTTAAGTTAACTAATAAAGGTAAGTTTAATCGCTATATTAACATTTAACAATCTTACGTCCTAAAGTTTAAGCTTGGTGTCAGAGTCTAAAAAGGGCCACTTAAAAGGTTGGTTAGAAGGGCCAGGGCCAGCAAATCTCAAAATGTTAGATCTCATTAGTCTAATAAAAGTAATAAGGGCCAGAGGTTCAGATATAAAAAAGTTCAATTCTCTTTGTTTTGTTTAATATTTAAAAAGTGTTATCAACAATTTATCCATAATTATGAAAATTATGTTTTCACTTCTCATGCTCGAAAAGTGTGTCATATTAGGCTTAGATAGCGGGTCTAAAGTAGTACATTTAGCCCCTAGGGAAAATATGTAAACATATTTATGATTTTAAAACATTTTAATTTGATCAATCAAAGCACTTCAACGTATTAAATACAGCAATCACAAATGTTTAAAAAACTATTTGTATTTGCTATCAACTAATCAGAATACAGCTATATATTAAAATCAACCAATGAGGAAACAAAATAAATTTCAAATATTAGGCGCTTTTTATTCCCGAATTCACAACCATTAAAAAATAAGCGCCTTTGGCCGTCTATAGCCTCGTCCAAACGTTTAAGCGGGGTGGCCTGCAAACATGACATAAGCTATTAGATTGAGCGGGATAGACTGCTGTCTATCTCGCTTTATCTTATGCAGCGTATGCTGTCCGCCGCGCTCGGCCGTTTGAACCCGGCTATATACGGTAAGTAGCATTTATTCATGGTGTCACTATTTTGTATCAGTGTCAAATAGTTTATTAAAAAAATCATGCCGCCGAATTGAACAATCTTTTCGTTGTGGAATTTATTATTGATTGTGGATGGATAATCTTTGTTTTCACTATTTTCTCGCAGTCTAAGTGAAAAGTAGAGTGTATAACATTGGTCTAAAAGCTATATTACCACTCGAACAATTTTCCCTCACTTCGCTCGGGAAAATAACCATCTCGTCGTAATATGGCTTATTTTAGCCCCTTGTCATACAATCTACTATAATATTATTTTATTTGATACGTTTTAATGCAAATTTATGTTACGATATTCTAATAAGGCTCATCAGGGTTTTTTAATAAAAAAGGATTAGCTGAAAGCTTTATTTGTTAAAAAATCATAATTGACGTAGGCGGAAAACAGAAGACGATTTGTTCTTAAAGATAAAACTAAACAAAACTATATTTTGATATGGTCCTTTTTAAACTACCCGATTTTAATAAGGGCCACAGAGAGGGTTTTAAAAAGGCTGATTTGTGACGTAAAATTATGAATGAAACTCAACAAATTGTACTTGTTTGTACTGTTAATAAAGCAAAATATTTGTCTGGTGTAATGTTTTTTTTTATCGCTTAGACATTTAAAATATTTAGTTTTTAATTAAGGCGGCCCTTATTTGCCGCAGGTACCTTAATGTGTATTCTGGGGGGCCTCATACACCAGGGGGAACCAAAAATATGTTGTTGGTCAACAATATGTTCCCCCTGGTAACCCTACAGAAAGAGCAAAATTTATTTCTTTACTCCAATTCAGACATGTTTACTAACGCACGCGAGTAGGGTTTGCAATCCGGATCCGACTTGTATAGAAATTTTCGGATCCAGATCCGCGGATCCGGATATTTCCATACAAGTTGGATCCGGATTGCAAACCCTACACGCGAGTGTGTGAACAGGTACCTAAGTACCTACACATATACAAGCGCGGTGTCAAGCACACCCACACAAATCTACCATATCTTCATTCTTCACTCCGCGATTTGTAGTAACTAAGCGTAGAGATAAAGTATCGTTAGGTGTGACGGGTGGAGTGAGGCGCATGAGTACGTAAATAATAAGAGCTATAGAATACTAGTTACAGAATAGCTGAGCAGCCCCCCTATTCTGTAACTTGTTTTAAGCTCACCTCAACGCTCAGCCCACAGCCCAGCCCCCCTATTCTGTAACTTGTTTTAGCTCACCTCAACGCTCACTCAAAAATATATGTTAACACCGCGATGCGTAGTAACCAAGCGTAGGTAGCCCTGGGCTGTTATTCGCTAAGCGTTAATGCGGCTCACCCCGCCGTTCACCCGTCACGAAACTAGACCTCTATCTACCTACGCTTGGTTACTACGCATCGCGGTGTCAAAATATATTTGTGGGTAAGCGTTGAGGTGAGCTTAAAACAAGTTACAGAATAGGGGGGCAGGTATTCGGTCACTGGAATCCCTGATCCAACCGTTGCTAAAATAGGACAAAACCAATCCCAATACAGCGGTCGAATTGCGTGGTTGGAGGGTAGCCTGGGGAAAATCCCGGGGAAACCTCCGTCACGACCACGCGGGGGCAGTTTAAACACTGGCATACTCTACGAGTTTGCGCTCCAGTGAGATTGGTTGAACGGTAGGTATCAACCAAATCTGGCGCGTGAGTGGTTTCGAAATGGAAATACTGGGAGTTTTATCGCTGGTTCGCTAAAACCTAGCCTGGCTAAGAAGAGTCCAGCAAGAAACTCAGCTAGGCCCGACTTGGGTCGGACTGACCTGATCCAACCGTCCATTGTAAGTATAGAAGCCTTGAGAGCAAAAGCCGTTTTTTAATTAATTTTAATTCTCGGCAAATGGATTCTTACTCGACTAAACAAATAAAATCCTTTTTGTTAAGTAATTGACTATTTCTTTTTGGATATAATATGGAAACGTTTAATTTAGTAGAACTATTCACTTTTGATGATATTTTACTTGAATTAATAAAGATGATATTTTAAAACGAAAATATTTATTTTATTTTGTATTAGCTGTTTAGAGATTTCATGTAAAGGCCTCCACCCACCGAACGCGTGTCGTGCGCGGCGTGTGTCGTGCGCGGCGCGTGTCGGGCGCGGTTGAAGCGGTATATTCACACCGCAAGACTCATGCCTCTCTCACTACCAACACATTTAATATGTATCTCACTGTCTCTATCACACTTAGCAGCGCGGGCCCGCGCGTCGTATCTCTCTCACTACCAACACATTTAATAGATACATATTAAATGTGTTGGTAGTGAGAGAGATACGACGCGCGGGCCCGCGCTGCACTATCTGTATCACACTCAGCAGCGCGGGCCCGCCGCGTCAGCGACGCGTTAGCAACGCGTGTGCAGCGCGGGCCCACGCGTCATATCTCTCTCACTACCAACCTACCAACACATTTAATATGTATGTCACTATCTCTATCACACTCAGCAGCGCGGGCCCGCGCGTCACACGCGACGCACACGTCACTCGGCCGCGCTGCCGAGTTGTAACTTTAGCGCCGCGTTCGATGTGTGTTTGAAGTGTAGTCTCAGTGCATTACAATATGCGCGGGCCCGCGCAGCGCACGCGTCGCGCACGACACGCGTTCGGTGGGTGGACGCCTTAAGTCTGGCTTAAGGCTTACGCGCGCACTGCCAGACTTCACGAAAAAAAACTGTTGCGCGCCATTAAAGGTTATTTCACAAATATTTGTAAACATTGTTAATGCGTGTTTGGTTATTAACAAAAATGTTGACTCGTGGTGACAAGAAAAGTGATAAAAAAAATGGACGCTACTGAAAATTCTTGGCGGTGTATAGGTACATACAACATGTGAGTAAAAACCTGTTGCCATAAATAAGTACTTAAAGAAAATAACTTGGCAGGCCTATAACCTTTTCATCTTATGAAAAGGATTTTTCCTCGCAAAATGTGTTGAAAAACGTCGTATGAAACGCGTGAGCTTTGATAATTACATCCTCGGCTCTTTTATCACGCTCACCTGCGGCTCGCGTGTTACCTAATTCCGCCTCTGATGTAATTATCAACATACCTCACTTGTATCACAATGTACTATTATATTACGGCTGTACCCGTTCTGTTACAGTTAAAGCTAGCATTCGCTAATTCGCCGGGTATAGGGTTTGCAATCCGGATCCGACTTGTATAGAAATTTTCGGATCCAGATCCGCGGATCCGGATATTTCCATACAAGTTGGATCCGGATAGCAAACCCTAGCCGGGTACTTACCTACTCCCCGGCTTTTGAGAATAGTAGGTATCAGCCTTACCTGCAGCGCTCTTCAGGGATCCGGGATAGTATATGGTTAGTCTCGTCAAGTACCCTCAGAAGTTGTTGCTGAGCTAAGGTTATGACTGGGCACTTTTTGTGCAAAATGTTCGCCATATCGCCCTCGGGCTCCAAGTCGTAGAGGCAGCCATTGACCCCTCCATAACCGTCGCTTCTGGGCGAGTGATCATGATCAAGCAAATCAAAGGGCACGTTTTCTCCAGGATTTTCTGCTTGGTTCTCTAACACACAATCCCGCGAACAACTCCTACTCTGTTTGTACGATTTTCGTGTGTATCGATAGATGTTGTGGACCTGATAATCGTCCGACATAACAAAACTTACACAATGTAAATAAACTTATGAAATAAATGTTTGCGTCAATATTGCAATCAACAGCGCATTGACGCAACAGTCGTGACGTCGCCATGACAGAACAGACCCAACACAGACCTGAGACTAACGAAATAGGTATGTAAGTGAAAACTTCTTATAGCGACGCTGTGCACTTTTTGTGATGGGGAAAAAATGTTAAACTCGCGTCAGGTCACGTGACCGTCAGATTCGTAAGACGTCAGGGGCCGTACTTAGACAAGGTTACAATCGACAAGCGCTAACGCCAATAGAAAATAATAAAATGTAGGGGAATGACAGATGCCGACGAAACACTTTTCGTTAACATCTGTCATTCCCATATAGTATAGTCCCCGTATAGTAGTATAGTATAGCAAGGGTTGCACTGTCGGTTAACTAGCTACTTTCCTACTCGCTATTTAACTCGAACAGAAGGTTGCAGGCGTCTGAAGAAAACACGTAGGCGTCGGAAATTATACAAATTGTAATGTAGAAAGATATTGGACGTTACAGAAGATATAGGTAGGCAAAAGCGGAACGATACAATCTTAAACCGTCAATTCGCGTGAGTTATGGCGCGGCTGCGCTTGAGCAAAGTGGTACGTGCGTGCGCTGATACGGTCTGGGTCGCTCTGCCGGCCGCTGCTCGCTGTCTGGGCTCGCGCCCCGCTGGACCGGTTGGTAACGGGCGGCGCACACTGCAGGTGTCGTGCGCGCACACCGCGCACGAAATTATTTGTTTGGTATGCGCCCATACTACTCCCCTGCCGAGACCGGTGCTACGGTCGACAGTGGTAATAGTCCGGGAAGTTTACTCGTCTTCCACTGCGTGTTGTCCTTGGTTGGCTCGTTGAGGAACTTGGCAGCGCCGGTGGCGGTGCCGGAGGTGAGGGCGAGGATGCCCCCTCGCTGGTGGAGAAGGCTGGCTTGAGCCGGTCGATGGACACGGTGATGACCTTGCCCTGGACCTCGATGTCAAAGGTCTTGTCCCCCCGGGTGATGACCTTATGTGGCCCGGTGTAGGGAGGCTCGAGAGACCTCAGAGCCTGCCCCTTTCGCAGGAACACATGGGATGAAGTGGCGAGTTTCCTGGGAACAAAAAAAGTTTTGGTAATGTGCCACCTGGGTTGACATGGCGAGAGTTTGCTGATATGCGCACGAAGTCTTTGCGCAAAATCTGTAACTTCAGCTGGTGCTGAGTGATCTTTGGGGCTTAGGAACTGGCCTGGCAAGCGTAGTGGCTCACCGTATACTAACTCGGCTGCTGTGGCCTGTATGTCCTCTTTCCAGGCCGTGCGTATGCCAAGAAGTACCATAGGTAGTGTCTCTGCCCAACTGCTGTTGCCGTGGCACATGATGGCTGCCTTAAGCTGTCGATGTAGCCTCTCTATCATACCGTTACTAGCTGGATGGTATGCGGTGGTGTGGTGTTGTTTGGTGCCCATGATGTTTGCGATAGCTTGGAACAGACGGGACTCAAATTGCCTTCCGCGATCTGTTGTTAGATGCTCTGGGCATCCAAATCTGGCAATCCAGCCGGATACGAAAGCCATGGCACAGGCTTCAGCAGTGATGTCTGCTAAGGGGTATGCCTCAGGCCAACGAGTGAATCTATCGATTGCTGTGAGACAATACCTGTATCCGTGTGAGTGGGGCAATGGACCAATCAGGTCTATGTGGACGTGCTGGAATCGTGATGAGGGAGTGGTGATCGATGACAATGGTGCTGATGTGTGACGTGTGACCTTGCTGCTCTGGCACTGGATGCATTGGTTCGCCCATCGGCGGCAATCCTTGCGTATGCCGGACCAGACGAAACGTTGAGTCACTAACCTTACCGTTGCTGATGCACCTGGGTGACTCAGGTTGTGGAGTGCATCAAAAACTTGACGACGAAACCTGGTGGTCACGTAGGGTCGCTGGATACCAGTGGACACGTCACAATATAGTTGTTGGTTACTACCTGGGATTCTGATCTTCTCTACTTTCAAGTTAGTACCCTTCTGTAGTAGAACCTGCAGCTCAGTGTCGCCTTCTTGATCGTGCGCTAGTGCTGTGAAGTCGACAGGGGACACTATCTCCTCCACACGAGACATTGTGTCAGCAACAACGTTCTCCTGTCCTGGAACATATTTGATGTCCGTTGTGAACTGCGCAATAAAATCAAGATATCTGTATTGGCGTGGTGAACATTTGTCTCGAGATGTGCTGAAGGCGTGAGTCAGTGGCTTATGGTCGGTGTGTACTGTGAAGTGTCTTGCTTCAACCATGTAGCGGAAGTATTTTATGGCTTCGTAAACAGCTAGAAGTTCTCGATCGTAAGGGCTGTACTTGGATTGTGAAGTTTTGAGCTTACGAGAAAAGAATGCTAACGGCAGCCACGAGTCGCCTTTGCGCTGTTGGAGCACGGCTCCGATGCCTGTGTCTGATGCGTCTGTGTAAATTGACAGTTCAGCTTCCATGTCGGGATGAGCAAGTAAGGTGGCTCGTGAAAGACTTGCCTTGCATTCCTCAAAGTCTTGAAGTTGCTCTGCTGTGAGTGTGACGGATTGAGAACCCCTCGTTTTGGGTCCGGACAGTAGGGCGTTGAGTGAGGCCTGGATTCGTGCAGCACCTGGTAAGAAACGACGGTAAAAGTTTGTCATACCCAGAAACCGACGCAGCTCCTTTACTGTCTTAGGTGCCGGGAACTCCTTTATTGCTTGCACCTTCTCTGGTATAGGCTCTACTCCGGCAGAAGAGACTTTGTATCCTAGGAATGTGACTTCATTTTGTCCGAATGTACACTTTGCTGAGTTCACAAGTACCCCAAACTCGCTTAGACTCTTGAATATAGTTTCCAGGTGTTCCAGGTGTTCATCATCAGTTCGTGAGAACACGAGTATGTCATCGACATAGCCAAAACAGAAATCCAAACCCTTGAGTACCTCGTCTATGAACCTCTGGAACGTCTGTCCAGCATTTCGGAGTCCGAAGGTCATAAAGGGGAACTCGAAGAGACCGAAGGGAGTGGTGATGGCTGACTTCGGGATGTCATCTTCAAATATCGGGATCTGATTGTAGGCCTTTATGAGATCGATCTTTGAATAGACCTGGGTACCTGCTAGCTGGTAAGAAAAGTCTTGGATGTGTCGCAGTGGGTAGCAGTCAGGAATCGTTCTCGCGTTCAGGGCTCTGTAGTGGCCGCATGGCCTCCATCCAGCGTCTTTCTTTGGGGCCAGGTGAAGGGCAGAAGACCAAGGGCTCTCGGATCTACGAGCAGTACCACACTGGAGCATCGCCTCAAACTCCTTCTTAGCTATCTGCAGGCGATCAGGTGCAAGACGTCGAGGACGAGCAGTGACAGGTGGACCAGGTGTAGTCCTGATGTGATGGACAGTTGCGTGCTTAGGCTGTACAGGTTTACCTGCTGGTTTGGTGATGTCAGGGTACAGCTTCAAGGCGTCATGGTACCTCGTGTCACCTGATACAGCTTTGACGGACGATATGGCTTCCGTCGACTTGGAGTGTGGAACCTGGATAGAGAGAGTGGTGAGACCATCAATGAGTCGATGATGTCGGCAGTCCACTAAAAGGTTGTAGAAGCTCAGGAAGTCTACGCCTACTATGGGTTTGGTGACGTCAGCGATGACGAAATTCCAGGAGTACGCGCGACGAAGTCCTAAGTTCAGTTCCAGGTGTATGGTTCCGTAGGTAGATATGGTAGACCCATTTGCAGCACACAATACGTACTGTGTCTTTTTACGGCGTTCTCTGACGGCGGACCTAGGATATACGCACAGGTCTGATCCTGTATCGATCAGGAACTGCACCTTTGACTGAAGGTCGGTGACAAAGAGACGGCCAGATGATCGTGGACAGTCGTTTACCGCCATTAGCGACTGCCGTTGATGTTTTCCTTCTTGTAGGTGCAGGGATCTTCGCATTTCCTCGCATTACTGCCAAAATTGTTGTGGTACCAACAATGGTCCAGATTTCCCTTGCCTGAGCGGGAGCGGGAGCGGGAACGAGAGTGACCGCGATACCTTCCACGTTGGTTGCTGCGGGAGCGACTGTGCTGTCTGGAATGCTGGCCTGCCATCAATGATGCTACTTGCCTGGTCAGTTCTGCTACTTGCCTTTCAAGTGCGCTGCTACTACCTTGCGTCATCATTGCGCTTTGTGACGTCATCCGGCTGCTGGCAGCTGCAACTTGAGGTGTTGGAGCCAATGGAGTCACGACCTCGTGCACCCTGTCCGCTAAAGTCGCAAGCGCGTCCAGCGGAATATCCTCCTGACAAGCAAGTACAGTTTGTATGTTAGTGGGTAGTCTGCCAATCCACATAGTGCGTACGAAATCATTGGGATCGCTCGTGGTGCCTGCTAGCGATTGCATATGACGCAATAATTGCGAGGGTTTCCTATCGCCAAGCTCCTCATGCATCAATAGCTGCTTTAGCCTCTGGTCACGTGATTGCGATAAGCGATTTATAAGCGTAGTTTTAAGCTTTTGATATTTATCGGAAGCTGGCGGTGACACAATAATATCTTTAACCTCCGCAGCAATATTGTAATCTAAGTGAGAAACTACATGGTGGAATTTGGTAGCATCGGCAGTAATATTAGAGACGTGGAACTGACCTTCAATTTGGGCAAACCATAAAGAAGCATCCTCCGGCCAAAATGGGGGTATCTTCACACCAAGTCGAAATACCGTTTTCGGCTCGTCATCTGTTGCGTCAACTCGTGCGCCCGGTTGCGATCCACTCGGTGTTACATCCGTATTCGGCATCTTCGATGTTCTTATTCGGGGTCACCAGTATAGCAAGGGTTGCACTGTCGGTTAACTAGCTACTTTCCTACTCGCTATTTAACTCGAACAGAAGGTTGCAGGCGTCTGAAGAAAACACGTAGGCGTCGGAAATTATACAAATTGTAATGTAGAAAGATATTGGACGTTACAGAAGATATAGGTAGGCAAAAGCGGAACGATACAATCTTAAACCGTCAATTCGCGTGAGTTATGGCGCGGCTGCGCTTGAGCAAAGTGGTACGTGCGTGCGCTGATACGGTCTGGGTCGCTCTGCCGGCCGCTGCTCGCTGTCTGGGCTCGCGCCCCGCTGGACCGGTTGGTAACGGGCGGCGCACACTGCAGGTGTCGTGCGCGCACACCGCGCACGAAATTATTTGTTTGGTATGCGCCCATATATGGAAGTTGATTTTTCTGAGAGATAAACTTTTTGATGTTAAATAATTGTAATAGTTCTGAAGTGTGATTTTTTTAATGTAATATATAAGAATATAAAAAGCAATTCGTGCAATAGTTATTTGTGCAACAAGAGAGCAAAGTTTGTTTTTGCTGCGAGTGCTGATTTTGAGTCCCGAGGAAGCGAAAGATTCTAAAATTTGAATCTTTCAAAGTTTGAATCTTGAGCGCAGCTAGGGACTCAAAAGCACGAGATGCAAATACTTTGCTCTCGAGTAAAACATACAACTTTTCACCTCAGCAGTGAGAACATATTCACATTAAAAAATATATCAAAGTTTCACGTACCTATTCGTCTCGTTATTCAGGAAGAAAACTTAAGTAGGCGTTCGCTACTGTACTGGTTCTTTTAACTCCTCAGCGCCGCGCCGTTAGTAAATTAAATTCTAGAAAGGCGAGACAAGGCGCGAGAAACCTAAGGATATTTTAGTAACTACTAGCTTCCGCCCGCGACTTCGTCCGCGTGGACCCGGGATAAAAACTATCCTATATTTTAATCCAGGCTATAAACTATCTTCGTGCAAAATTTCATTCAAATCGGTTCAGCCGTTTAAGCGTGATTGAGTAACAAACATCCAATCATCTAAACTTTCGCATTAATATTAGTAGGATACCTACGAGTCTCGCGAGTCACTAACACATCACTAAAAACTAACCATATTATTGTTAAAATTCACAGATTTTAATCATATTTTCGAGCTATTCTTGAAATATTTATCATGCCTATTGCGCTAGAAAGAGACAAAGGCGCACTAGCATATTACGTGTATCTCGCGTCCACACCAAAAACCAGCCTGACTGTTGTTAAAATACTGCCTCCACTATATTTCCTAGTTGGTTCGAGAACTTATTTATTCTAGTAGTTTTTATATGTAAAACTAATATCAATACCTAAGAATGAAGAATAATATACCTCATATTATCTGAAACAAATTAACAGCGCGCAATTTTTTAAAAGGGGCGGGGCATCGCTCGTGCGTTCGGAAACTGCATCTGTGGTATACGTTCATAAAATAAGACTGTTAAAACTAGAATTATTAATTAGCTAGCGTAATAAAATTCATGTTTAGGTATCTATTTATTATGAAACCGGAGTTTATTCTGACATGTATGTATTTAAATACACTATTGAAATTTCCTTTGTATAATTATTTATGGTAATTTAAACTTGTTAGTTTGGTAGTTTGCGAACGTGTTACTTGTTTCGCGCTTTTTTGGGGGTCTACTTTGAAATTCGATGGTCGAACTATGGATCGACCTTTTTTCTTTTTTCGTAATGAAATGAAAGGGACAGAGCTAATAAAGTTAAAATATTCTAAACTTGTAATAGACCCCTTACGAGGAAATGTCAGTGCTCCGCATCAAAATCAAAAAGCTACTTTCTCACGGAGTGAGCAAAATCGCATTTTGCACACTGTTTTCACGCAGCAAAATATGTTTGTTCGAGCTGCTGAGGTGAAAAAAATATTCCCTAACCGTTCCGGGGTGCAACCCGGTCTTTTTTTTATACAACGAAGGTGGCAAATTAGCTTACGGCCCGCCTGATGGTAAGCGGACACCGCAGCCCTATAGGCTCCAAAGGAGTAACATGGGCGTTGCCGACCCTTGATATGTTTGAGGATTCGCTGTGTTGAGAGTACGGAACCAGGCGGGCTAACGCGATGTTTGCGCTATGGCTTATAAGTCTCGACTGCCGGTGGCTCGCCGTCCTAGTCCCGTTTACAAATATTGCTGAGCACACATTACTGCCGCTATAATCCTTTCACATAAGATATAATATCCTCCAGGGACCCGCTGGTTGGGATGCCCCTGACCAGACCCATCCTGGGTAACGTTAAAAGAGGGAATACTTAGAAGCCTTTAGCTTCTTTTTAGCTACAGTTGGAGAATGAAGAAACTTATTAGCGTCCGTGAGTGGAAGCTTATCGATACTCTGTTTCGGCCTAAGCCTTTATTAAGGGTCGAACACACAGCACCGTCGCGGTCGCGCGGCGCGCCCGTCGCGGGCGCGCAGCGCGATATTTCCCTACAAACCGCTAGCGTGGTCAAACAGGCTGCGCCCCGTCGGCAACGCGCCCCGCTTCTGTCGCGCCCCGCCAGCCTCCCGCCGCGCGACCGCGACGGGTGCGCGGCGCGTCAGTGTGACTGGGACTGACGCCTGGCCCAACTCCAACACAAGAGTCCTGAGACTGGTTTCGAGTCAGGTAAAATTGAAAAAGAATTACTTAGCCTGATATCGCTGGCAACCACCATTGACTTGTCCGTAGTGTCCGTTGAGGCAGAGCAAGACCGCAACGAGCGAGAGCGGGAGCTCGACCGAGACCGAGAAATAACATTTAAATCGCGAGATCGCGGTCTTCAGACTGACAAAAAAAACACTCCCCACGTTACGTATAGGGGAGGTACCCTAATAAAAAACACGTCACTTTTTATTTTACCACTATCGGCGTGATTGATATACATATTAGTACCAAATTTCAGTTTTCTAGTGCTAACGGTTACTGAGATTATCCGCGGATGGACGGACAGACAAAGCGAAACTATAAGGGTTCCTAGTCGACTACGGAACCCTAAACAAGCGACCTTACACCCCCGAAGGAAAATATGTAGTTATACCAAGTTAAATATTACTTTTAATTAACCTAGGTGCGGGTCTTATCATATTCAATTCGATCTATTTGCTCAGTTGTAAAATAACATAAAAAATGCGGAACGTAATAAACACGTATGACGTGCACTTTCAAATGTGACACGTGAAGTGCTACTTTATCAATAATTTTCTAAGATTTATTTTTCATTATTTTAGAATCGAATATTATTTAAGATGTCTGACGACTACATTACAGAAGAGCAGGAAACCGAGGTAATCCTCGAACCGAGGTTAGACGAGAGCTCCGAGGAGCCTTCCATGTCGGAATGGTCTTCGCTCGTCATCAACATACACGAGGAGAACTTGAAGAAGAAGCTATATGAGCAAGGGCTCTACGACCCTGGCAGCGGGGAGATCTGCACCGCCTACATTCAACAGTCCGACAGCGCCGTCCTCCGCCACCCCTACTACAACTATCCCTCCATCCCAAACCCCGGCATCGTCGACGCCCTACTCAAGCCCCCGCCAATCGTCACATACCCTAGCGACGGCCAAGAGTACTACCTGGTCATTTGCAAGGAAATGCACCAATGCCCCGTGAGATTATTCTATAAAGGCTTGCTGCAAACACATATCAACTTAGGTTACTATGGGGTCAATCCTAAAGGCGTCCGCGCGATGACCATGGCTTTAGAAAAGAACACTTTCGTTACTCACCTCGATCTGACGGATAACTGGCTCAACGATGACGCCTGCTTCCATCTAGGTCAGATGTTGGAGAGGAACTCCACTCTTGTCGACTTGAATCTGTACGGATGTCGCATCGGCTACAGCGGGACGCTCAGGCTGTACGAGGGTCTAACGACGAACAGGTCTCTGAGAGGGCTGAACATCGGCAACAACCAGATAGGCGATGAAGGTCTCGAGATCATAGCTAACGCCATAAGTCTTCTGTCGGAAATCCGTGAACTAAACTTATCTAGCAATGGCATATCTGGTAAAGGCTGTCAAATCCTGGCTGAAGCACTAGAGAGTCAAAACAAGCTCACGTCCTTAAACTTATCTTACAACAATCTGTACTCTTTCACATCTGGACTCTGCAGTGTGCTCACGCTGTTGGGCACGAACCCAAAATTTGAGTACTTAAACCTAGCTTGGAACTGCCTCAGTGGAGCGAGAATAGCTATAGGTATCAGAAATGTCTTCAAGGCTACAGGCTTGCGTCACGTAGTCCTCAATAATAACAAGCTGAGCGGCACTGCCATTATTAACAAAATGACAGCCTGTTTTGATAAACCAAAAAAGATGAAGTGTTTTGATGTGTCTTACAATCCACTCACCCAAGCCGACGCTTTGCTACTCATCGACAAATTCCAAACGAGCAAAATACAGGAACTTAATTTAGACGGCGTTAATGTGAATCAAGGTTTTGTAGCTGTATTAAAGGACATACATGAGAAGAGAAAAGATGCGGTTGTGATTCACGGCTATGTGCAAGGCGGCTTCAGATCTAAAGGACCAGATGCGAGAGATCTTGTGCTGAACAGAGTTGAATTTATAGGAAAGAAGAATAAAAAGCGTTCAATGGATATAGCTCTCGTTGTTCTACAATTTCTTAAAGACAAAGTCACCGAAATAGAAAGTAAGGGCTTTGCATACAGAATAAAGGCTTACGGTGTCGTGCTAGATGAGGACCTCTTGAACGCTGTGCAGGATCTTTGGCCGGGGCAGCCGACGAAGAAGGGGGGTAAGACGATAGGTCTTCAGTCGTTAGCTGAGTTTATTAAGAGGAAGTGGCCGGATAGAGAGTTGCCGCCGACGCCGCCGCCGGAGCTGGAACCAGTGCCTGTCCCGAACAACAAAAGGAAAACGGGGAAGAAATAAACGCAACAAACTACCAGAGGCGTTACCATGGAATTGTCCCTATCGTTTTAAAAAGCAAGAGGGTGAAGCCATACAAATCGATTAGTAACGCCTCAGAGACTGTCTTCTGCTTTGAGCTTCCTAAATCTAATCTTACGTGGGACTGACTGCAGCTTCAGTGGCCCTACACAGAATATTAAATACAGATTCATGTCTAAGATTCATAGCTAAGTTATTAGCGTTTATATGTAATTTATTTTTAATGTTTATTTTTTAGGAATTCTCTGTATATGTTAATGTATTTTTATTTATTTTATATTCATTATAGTATACCTACCCATATAATTTTTTCAGAGACCGTTTTATTTGTAGCTAGATTGCGATGCTAAATTGACATTATTTATACACACCACTTTTCAAAGATAAGTAAATGTCATCATCTTTTTTTGTATTTAACCGACTCCAAAAAAAGGAGGAGGTTCTCAATTCGGTTGTATTTTTTTATTTTTAACCGACTTCAAAAAAAGGAGGAGGTTCTCAATTCGGTTGTTAATTATTATTTTTATTATGTTTAATGTTTGTTACCTCAGAACTCCGTCATTGATGAGCCGATTCGTAATTTTTTTTTGTTTGTAGAAAGTAGTTCCAGGTAGGTCCCATTTTTTTCAAAAATTTAATTGGATGATGGGATCCATGAGGAATTGAGGGAACTCTTCAATTATATTAGGCACGCGTGTAGTGATTTTGGTATTTTCTATTTTAACTCGTGTATTTACACCCGGTAATCATAAATTTGGTGGAGTGGAATTGATGATGAAGACCACAGATGACTTATGGAATTCCTCAATTATGTACTTAAAAGTACAAATGTACGTCACAGATTCTGATAAGATTCCGTTGAAATAGCAACTAATGAAGTGCCAAAGGTGATCCTTGTGGAATCGACGGAAGTCCTCAAATATTATCGGGTCACATACAGCGATTGGTTTTTTTTTCCTAATAATCAACGCATTTGCTCTCGGAAATCAGTTCATGTGGTAAATTGGAAAATAAATGTGGAAATGTTCTCACGGCTTGGCGGAGTACTAAATTGAAGTCGGTTAAAACTATGTTTTTAAAGTAAATTATTTACTCATCATTTCAGCCCTTACTTGTGTAGGGCCTGAATCACACTGGCGCGGCCTGCGGTGGTAATGACAAGTTTACTATTGACCGCCGCGGCCAGGCCGCGCCAGTCTCTGAGAGACTTTACGCTTTGTACGTACACGTTCTAAATCTCATTGGTGTAGCGGAAAATGTCAGTTTTTATTCTAACGCTCTTGCTTTTCTGAGGGATTATATATAGTTTCTTACGCAAAACAGGGACTTGGTGATTAAATGCAAAATTATATGCATTTAATTACAACATACATATACCTATCGCTTACATTAGAAATGATCACGACTGAATAGCATCGCAATTCGAAGACCTCTTTAGGTAGTAAAAACTCATTTCTAATGCTGACTTTCCGAGGTTTTACTTCCATTTTATTTTTTAGTCAGTGTTGTCAATTGTTACCAGTGTGAAAATTGCCGGGTATCTGTAGGTAGTTAAGGCAATGACATGTAGTTTCAGTATCCGAGAGGCAACCGGATGGCTCGCGGTATTTGAGCTCCCGAAGTGTTGTGGAACCGCCCTGTGCAACCCGAACCGAGCCAATTTGGACTGAGGCGGTTTTTTTTTAAGTATGATGTGGCCAGTTATTGGCGATTTACCCTAAATAGAGGATAAGTCTGTGAGACTGACATTGTAGCTTTGTTTGTTTGTTTGTAGGGTCAATCGCCAATAATTGGCGACCCTTCAATAACTAGCCCCCTTTATACTAAAAATGAACTCTGTTCCCCTACATACAGAATTCAATTTAGTATAACGTGGCCAGTAATTAACACCTTATATACTAAAAAATAATTTTATTATAGGTAAATTAGTTAATTTTTAGTATGAGGTGGCCAGTTATTGGCGATTTACCCTACTTTGTGTTGGGATAATCTCCGGAACCGCTTGTCGGATTTCAAAAATTCTTTCACCTGTGCATAGAATTTGCTATGTATGCCGTGGTTTTGCCTGCGTTCTCTGCAAAACGCGGACAAAGCGGAGCGGGCAGCTAGTACTAATAATAAAAATAAATATCACCATCCCCCATGACGAGAACCTCTTGAAGGCCGAGAAGGACAAAGCCAGCAAGTACCTAGACCTGGCTGACGAGGTAACCGCCATGTGGGATTCGACGATCATCGTCCCGATAGTCGTTTCGGCGAACGGTTTAATAGCGAAGAGTCTCGACCATCACCTCAAGAGACTCTCGCTAGATGGCTGGATCAAGGGTCAGATACAGAAGGCGGTACTCCTGGGTACTGCGCGGATAGTCAGGAGGTTCCTGTCTGGCGCCCTGACCACCGGCAGTTTAGGCCCCGCCTCGCTGCCGGCTGCACCCTAGGTTAGGTTTTTATAATGATTTTATGTTTTGTATGTATAGTTTTATATTTTACTTTTTATATAGTTATTGTAAAAACCTAGCCTAAGATGAAAAATGAATAAAGAGAAAAATAACAATAATAATCAATCTATTATTTCTAAATAATCATGACATCGATTTTATTGTAAGGTAAAATTTAACATATTTACAGAGTTTTCTTAGTCAATAATTTAACATAGCTTCACATATAGATTATTTGGTCATGCGAGTAACGTAACAATATCTTTCACACAAAAGTACCCACTCAGCACATATGCGTTGTTGTTACAAATTTCAGGTTCACGTTATGCTAGGATGGAGTAAAGCACAGTACAAACGATCCGATTTGTCACACCAACTTGCTACAGATTAGGGATGATGCAGCTATAATATTTACCATTATTTTGTGATCAAAATGTTGAAAAAACAGAAGATAATAGCTACTGAAACCATTTTACTTTAGGTTATACGATTTCAATAAATAATTACGATTTGAAGTAATGTGAAACGGACCGTGTTTTAATCCAACAATCTTGGGCTGTACAAATCATACAATTATCACTTCTGATTTGTCGCATACAATTTCTGACAAATTGTGGCAATTTAGGGATACAATTTAGCTAAAATAATATTGCCATACGAAAGCACTGTCTCATGATTGTGATATTATAAATTTTTCCTAAGATATCGCTATTCGCAGTAAGATGTAAAACTGATTAAAAAAAACCAAGGACATCAAAGCGAAAAGACTTAAATCGACTATAAATCGCGTTTTTATAGCACAATAACACCTGTAAAATACAAATTCTTTAATAAATGCGTGTTAAATTTGTGGAAAGGCTAATTACAAATTATTATATAACATTTTAAATATTTTTTTCATAATTATCTGACAGAAAAGTTGGCTGATCATAAATATTTCCATGGTCCAAATTGTGTTGATTGTGATGTGCATGCAATTTGTCAGTACAACTCGTTTGACAGTTGGATCAGCAGCGCAACATGCCTCTAGATTCGGATAAATTGGGGCTGACAAATCATGACATGTATATATCCCATAACAATCAGCGTCTGGTGATGTCACTCCTGTCAAAAGTCAAAACTTAGGCAACTAATCTATGTCATCTAGGGACGAACCACGGACTTACCAACAAATATGGCGAATGACACACATGAGTGACGTCACAGGAACTTTAAGATCCGTTTAGGCGCGAGTTTCAATTCTCAGTTAGTAACAGGAATTTTTGACTATAAATTATAGTATTTAATTTTTTTAATACTTTCTTGGTCTATTCTACATGCGATTCTTTCAAATGAAAGCAAACATGAAAAGATTGTATCTTCCCTATTGGTAAGTTTTTTTTCTACCGACAATAGCCCGTACTTCGTCTTATTATGGCATCTCATTAGAGTATTGATCTTTACGGTTTTATAATGTTCGAATAAACGTACATATTTATTTTATCTATTAATATTATATAATATTTAACTCTCTCTAACCAGCATTGCTTTATATACGTTTGTTATTCGTAAAATGGTGTGACAGACTGGTAAACCAAAATGTGGTTTCCACTGAAAAAGTCTACTATGCCATATTATTTTTACATACACAAAATATAAATATTGGCCGGAAAGGAAACTTTCATTGGTTCTAATAAAAAACAGATGAATTTTTTTTATCGCACCAAAACCACAATTATCTATAGCTAAAACAACCAAAAAAAAAACGTCGGTTCATTGTCGGTAAAATAGAAAAACGACCCAATTGTCATTCATACTATAGAAAGTTGTTGTGACAAATTGCTAGGTGTGTATAGGCTTTGAACGAAATCACTGTTTAGTCCCCAAACGATTGGTGCATGAGTTTCTTGGAATATTCGTAGACCACAAACAAAACTGCGGTGGCGGGTATGGTGCGGACTAGAGTAGGCTTCAGTCCGTTGTACAGCGCCGAAACGCCTGGAATAGGAAAATATACTCGTTATTAAATTAATTTTTATTACGACACATACTTTGTATTAGAATCTAATGGGAGACCACCACGGAATAAAGAATCCATTGGAAGTGGTGAGTGGGCGTTCCCGTGTCGCCGAACATGAGCAATAATAAGCATACTTCTTGCACAGATTATTGTCACTCACCTAGCAACCGCACGCGGCGTATGACATGAGTGAATATTTGTTTTTCCCTCACTGCCTCGGAAAGCCGTCTTTTATCCTTTAAAACCAGTGGGCAAAATCGCATTTTATCCACTAGTGGGGAAAGTAATTTGACCTTGGAGCGTGTTTAAGTAGCTTTTGACAGAAAAAAAAAACGTAAAACGCTCATAATACAAAATTTTCACAGATGATATATTTCTGTTGCCGCGATAACAACAAATACTAAAAAACAGAGTGAAAGAAACAATTAAAGAAATACTTGTTGCCTTCATCAGGCGCTGGGTTTCAAAATGTATGGGAAAACTGAAATCCGACTCGCACTTGACCAAAATTCTACTTGATATTACTTACGTTATTATTACTGTTAAAAAAATAAAAAATATTATATTTAAACTAGCTAAAGTTGTTTTGCACGTTGCACTTTCTTGGCAACAGTGAGGTGAAAAGTTTTGTGTTACACACGGGTGAAAAATTATTTTACTTCTCGTGTGTTGAAACACTCGCTACGCTCAGGATTCTGATTTAGAAACTATATATATTTCAACTATAGAAACCTTTCGCTTGCTCGTATTTCAATTCCACACTCGCGGGTAAAATACAACTTTGCACCCTTGTATATAACAAATAACTATTATTTTAGGAAAATGCCGTATTGCGTTATTGAAAGCTGCTCCAATACTCGTAACAGCACATAAAAAACTTGTCTCATGGAGGTATTTCCTACCATCGTTAAGTAATATTTTAGAATACGTATAAAAAAAAACAATTTCTTACACAATTTGCGTCTGTAGTCAAGGAAATATCAATTCTATTTCTCTAACAATAAAGTTCATAATCTTGTGTATTATTTCGCTACTCGGAACGTGAAATGCACGGCAAATTCCCCGAAGGTTCGCCACTCAAATGCTGTGGCTAAGGTCGATAATTGTTATCGATAAACCAAAATGAAAAAGATTATATTTTTATGAGTAATATGCAGAGCCCGGAATCACAGTATATGAACAGTAGATAAACTTCGAACAAAGGTACATCGCACGGCTGCACACATGCGCGCGTGTTCGGTACGCACACACACATAGCCTTCGGGAATGATGGAGAATGCTTCAATCGGGGCCGCGCCGTTGCGGTGTTCGCTCGTTCTCACTCGCTACGTCAAAGGAAGCCGCCTCGTAGGTATGAAGACAGCGAGCCGCCAGTACCACGATATCAAAAGGAGCCGAATAGGCTTGTTACTAAGCACCTACCAACCTAGTGCAGTTTAGCAACTATTATACTTACTAGGAAATATTTTAGGCATAGTATAGTGGTATTAAAATATTCTATGAAGTGGGAAACCAAAAACACATACCCAACTATCTATAATATTATTAATTACTTTGTGTATACAATATTGTCTATTAAACTGTAACAGAAATACTTTGCATACTTAAAAGCAAAATTAGTATTATAGGTATGCCAAGCCACAAACTTGACATAGCCCTGCGCATCGAGCGAAAGTAGGTAACGAACGCTCCTAAACGGCCTCAGATTACCTACTGTATTATTCTTCTATACTGTGCCGGAATTCTCGTAGCACTTTCGGCTGTCATAGGGACTTCTCGTTTATCGTACCATACATATTTTGGAGTACATGCGACTTTTTCAAGAGGTCGCATCTTCATAGTTTTGAAAACACCGCCATCTTGCGTCGAGTAGCCGAACAACCACGTCTCTTGCAAGTCTTGCAACGCATATGGTAACGGACGTAAGAAATATTTACTTGACACTAAATTAGATCGTAAATCCGTCCCGAACCGGACCGTTGTTAAAGTAGACTTTGCATATAAAATTTGCTATCGTTAACAACATATTGTCACAGTAACAGTTTTAACAAATCGAAAGCGTATCGCATTGCACAACAACTCTCGACGTGATTAGTGTGAGGGAGAGGGTCGTTGGAAGTGCGTGACCCGAGACTTGCAGGTTTTTGTGCTGGCCCCCGTGGCTTGTATTGCAGAAGAGAACAACCGTATACGCTCGGACGAGGCGACTAAAGGGGGTTATCGGGTCTTGGGTGTTCACCTAAGGAACCCAGTGCGTCCATGTTTATATCCCGAAGCTCTGCCCATGACAGCGCACATAGCTGCCGGGGAGTTTTTAATGGAGAGAAATACCGTACGATAATCCAGCCGTTGCAAGAACGAGACAAGTTTTCGTCTGACATCGAGTCTGGACGGTCAGAAGGTGTTCAGAACTCCAGAGTGGCCTAGTCCTGGTACCAGACAAAGTGTACTGACCTTCTCGCTTAACGATCTCGTAGCCCACGGCGAGGAACTTCTGGCTTCGGTTGGAGATCTGAACTCGCGACTTTATGACGTCACTCGGGAATATGACGGTCCACAGGACGAGCCCGCCCACGGCGCCCGCCGCCATCGTCTTTAACGGACCAATGTCGTCCTTCGACTGTCCGGGCGCAGCCAGGAGCTCCCTCGTACCTGAAATATTCGATTCGTTACTTTTTTCAGCTCTTTCACCGTGCAACGTACAGTTACAGCAAAACTAATATCCTAATATTAAAGCGTGCATTGACCCCCAGATAGGTCAACTAAAAGTAGGTTAAAAATTAGATGAGACATCGTCTCTCATTCTGATCGATAACGTCTAATCGTTGACCTTTGTTGGCCCACTGTGCATGTTGCTACATGCGCAGTGGGCTAACAAAGGTCATTTCAGAAAAGGTTAATAATGCGAAACGGCAGCTATCAGTATAATAATAATAAATCATCTATTCAGTCATAGAGTGGTTTACAGTTAATGGTGCCTCTTGTTAAGTATACAATACCTGTGCTTAAGAGGCGCCGCTCTTCGTTAGAATAATTATATTATAGTAATCAAAATTAAAATAAACTCCAAATAAATAAAACAACATCATTGAGAAAAATAACAAAAGCAGTATAAAATTAAACATAATAAGTACTTTTATACGCTGGTATAGGCACTTATAAGTATACACATACTTATAGATGCGTGGTGTGAGTGTGTGTGGGCGCGCGTGCTTGCGGGTGTGTGCGTGTGTGTGTGTGTGTGTGCGCGCGCGCGCGTGTGTGTATGTGTGTGTGTGTGTGTGTGTGTGACAGAGAGAGTGGAAGTGTGGATGGGTATATTAAGGTTGGTTTACATTTGAAAAATATTTTGAAAGAAGTTTTGTACATGGTAATCTGAAAGAAATAGATTGCACTATAGGGTAGACCAGGGTCAATAGTACCACGGGTCGATAGTACTATCGCCTATAACTCTGCAACCACATTGCTTGTGTGTGTATACACCTGTGTGCCTTGAGCGTGTCTAGACCTGCTCACTAATGGTGGGTCGTTGACGGTTTTCGCTTCAACGAAACGAAACGTTAACTTAGAAAACGTCAACTAGTTGAAAAACTAGTTGATTTCGTCAACTAGGTTTTTGCTTTAACTGAAGAGAAAAAGGCATTGAGTTGATACGTTTATTTTGAGTAAGGGCGAAAATGTTACGGGCGTTGTGACGTGGATTGTCGGTTGAGTTGAATCAATGAAAGGAATGTTGATCTCAACTATACTGCCATGCCATTAGCTTAGCGTTCCATTTCGATTACGAGTCGTCAACTAGTTGAGTCTGTTAAACAAAACGTTTCGTTCGTTGACGAACGAAGAACGTTTTATCAACTAGTTCGTTGAATCAACGACCAACCACTACTGCTCACTAGTCGGCCACTTGCTGCCGCTGCCGTGCAAAAATCATGTGCTATACGACGATTTGCATTTTGGACTGACCTAAGTAAGTATTTACGATTAACGTTTTGTACTAGTGTTTATAATTAAATAGTCATAGTGTGAAAGTTATAATGAATTGTGGTTCTCTAGTTATTAATTTTTTTAATGTGTCACAGTGTGGGGGTCAGTTAGATATAGACATCGAGATTTGTGAAGGTTAGTGAGTGCGAGTAAAAAAGGACAATTGTACCACAACACTCGGGGTTAATTGTAACGTTACAATTGACCCAGACTTTTACACGAATGCTAAAATAAGACAATTGCAACTAATTAATTTTGTTCCTAACTAGTTACTTACATCTTGGGTATTTTATTTTATACCTATGTTTCATCCCGACGATTCATACGATACTTCGGGATGTATATACATTATAATATCCGCAATGCCATCCGTTTCAGTGGTATTATTTAAAATTAATTTGTTGTGAAGGATGCGGTTAGTTGTACCATGGGTCAATTATTACTGTATAGGATTAGTAATTGATAAATTATTCGTTATTTTTGTTGTACTGAGATTTTGTTATTGCTTCAAAAGTGCTCATAGGCACCCTTAAGATATTTTTTTTAATAAGTCGACATAATATGTTTCAAAGACTTGGAAAATATTATGTTACGTTTAGTTTAACTGAAATGCTAGTTTGTCTAGTTTAAAGACGAGTCTCTATAATCAAAACTGATGTAACGTAACAGACTGATTCGTCTTACGAAATTAACAATAAAACTGATTAATACATTATTTTGGGTTTTATTTACCTCTGTTTATCTGGTAGGTACAATTGACCCGTACTAGGCAACATAAGGACTTCATGAACAAAAACTCAATTTGCACCATTCTGATGCGATTAAATGAAAAATATTTTCTAGATTCTGATAGCCAATGAGACTAGAATTTTATATCTTAAGCGATTTTTACTTGGTGGTTTTGGATTCTGAGTAGGTGATAGGTCATTATTTGTAAAGTACCTACCATTGCCCCCGGTCTACTTCAACTCAAAATTTATAACAGACTAGCTTTCGCCCGCGACTTCGCCGGCGTGGACCCGGGATAAAAATAAAAACTATTCTACATTTTAATCCAGGCTATAAATAAACTATCTTTGTGCAGAATTTCATACAAATCGGTTGAGCGGTTTAAGCGTGATTGCGCTACCGATGTTTTTAAAGCGCGTTGAAAATTTATCAAATTTATCATTGATGTAGTCGTGTTATCTGTTGGTAACCCTAAGTAAACAAATTAAACCCATATCTAGCGTGGGCAATTCTAAGCTGTATAGCTCCAAATTGCTGACGTGAATGAGGATTCACAAAACAAACAAGTCAATCTGATAAATGATTACACACTAGTATAGGGTTACTCACATTATTTGAGTACTTGTGATTAACTTTACCTTACCAACTCAGTAAGTTTTACTAACCTAATAATGAGATTAGCCAGATAAAAACACCTACACAATGATGGATTCCTAGTTATTTTATTTCCAATAGTACCAATTTAGTTTGCTGGCGGAATACGCGATTACGTATATTACAATTTCAGCCCAGCAAGCACGATAGGTTTTATGGTCACGTTTCACGGTCCAAATGTACCAAAACGTCATTGAAAAAAATGCGTCACGTAGTACGCACTTACGCGCTAGCTTGGAAAGGGGCTTAAGAAAACCACCTTAACCCCACAAGCGAGCATTAAAGAAATAACGTTATTAGTATTCTATTATTATTATTATAAGTTCTTTCCCCCAAGGGATTCCATGTTTTTCCACTTTTCCTTGTCTGTTGCTGTTTCAGTCTTGTTTTTATAACGTTATCAACCCATCTTTTTCTATTCTTCCCACATTTTTTTTCCAGCCGGGCCCCGCCATTTCGTTGTTTGGAGGTTCCCATATGGCCTGCTTATCTCCACTTCTGTTGTATTTTATTAGTAAGTATTAAACCTGCTGCACATCGCCTCGCCACGCCGATAGAATATTATCGGTAACATATTTTTTTTCCCAATTGTAGAGTAGTTACATTTTGCTAAAGAGTAAAAAGTAAAAGACATACCTTCATATCCTCCAAAGAAGAAGAAGTACCCCGGCATTTCCCTCATGATGGTGGGCACCAAACCCCGGAATAGTCCCTGGATGCCGTACTGTCTAAATATTTGCTGCGTCAGTTGTATAGGCGTGATCTTAACCTTCAACGAGATAAAATGTCAGGGTCAAATATGTATGAACATGATCACAGATAACAGCTTGACAGTTATCTTGTAGTGATTATTTATTATACGTAATTATCTAATAATAATAATAATAGCATCGGTTAAATACAATAACAATAGGTTCTACGCAAACAAGTAACGGCGCATTAAAGCAATTATTAGGCTACATCCACACTGACGGGTGGCTTGCTTAGCGCTTAGACGTGACCAAAAACCACCACGTTTGTACTGTGATAGACGCTAGTAGACTAGCGAAGGCGCCAAGCGCACAGTGCGGCCGGTTGCAAACATTCTAGAACGTTTACTAAACTACTTGCTAGGTGACCTGCTAGGCTCTAGGCGCTAAGCAACCCACCTGTCAGTGTGGACATACCCTTAAACCTTCAGAATTTGTGTTGTTCCCAGCACGGCTATCATGAGACGGCGCGCGAGCTCTCTCGATTTTTCTTGCACTATCCGTCTCTCTCTTATTAGAACACTTAGAACAAGAGGTATAGTGCGAGAAAAATCGAGAGTATGTCGCGGCCGTCTCATGATAGACGTGCAGGTGCCACTGGATTGGCGTTCAATAAGATCTATATTGAATTGCATTTGTCATGACCAAAAGCGCCTTATTATTATTATATGTTTCTTTTTATCGTAATACCATTCATGTAATTTATTAAGAAATTGAAATAAACAACAAAAGTAGCGTATTGAAGCCTTTTAAGATCTGCATGCAAACTTAAAGATATTGGTGGACATACTTAAAACAAAGCAGAATAACTGAAAACCTTTTCTTTTTATGAATTATATGTACACGAAGTTTCTTGTGACAATAAACATTTAGGCTTTGTAGCAGAGACTAATAAATTATATGGATTGCAAGTCAACAGTTTCACTAGATGGCACTGTATTGGCCTCCGCCGCCGACCTGTTCGAAATTCGCGCCGTGCGTGCTAGCCCGCGATTGGCCATTATATTTATCCATGATAATTATCGTTTGTGCAAAGACTGCAGCAATGTTATCACAGATGACTGAATAATCTAAATATATTTATTTGATTTAAAGTCAAAACGAGCCGCCGGCTAGACGCCGCCGCCGCGAAAATTTTGCCGACGCGCTGCCGCCGACTATTTCGCACCCGGCTCGTCTAACTCATACTTACAAATTATTGGCAATCTTTATATTTACTGATGTTTGCTGTGTAGCAAATAAGTAAAAAATACCCAAAGAAGTGATCATCATACAGCTGTTTGGGAGCCCTGCACACTGATCTCCCGCATGGCCTGCAGCTGGCATTTGATGAGCTCCGTCGGGCAAAGCGTGAAAGATGAGAAGAAGGCTGCCAGGAATCCTGCCGAAGCATTCCCGAGGGTTGATAGCTTGTCTACACTCTAAAACATAAACATAGCTGAATTAGGAAAGAGTATTAATTTGGTATCTATATAGCAAAGCAAACCCTAGGAAATCTGGAATCTAAAAATGTAAAAATTCCTGTGACTCATCTTTTGGAACCAGTACTAACTTTACTGCATCAATATTGACAAGAAGATTATATTATACACATACTAATTACTTACTATATATGGCGATTGGAATTGTTAAGAGAAAAATTCTCATAATCATATTATTATCCTATTTTAGACAGGCAGCTGAAGCTGACACATCTAAATCATAGTTTACTTAGCCCAGGTTTGCAATGCTTTAGATAGTTTATCGAGTCTGTTTTTAAACTGGTTAACACTTTTAGAGTTCACTGCCTCCGAGGGTAATTTGTTCCATGCATTTAATATTCGATTTGTGATTAAGTTTTTGCCAATGTTTGTTTTACATTTATGAATAATTATTATGATAGTTATTCCATAATAGTTCTTAATGACATTTATATGTACCTAAAATTCAAATACAATGGAAATTGTGCCTGAATAAACAAAATTAAATATTGATTCATATTTACCTCTGTACCTGAAAGATGGCATACAAATTTCTGACAGTAACCATAAGCAGCAAAAAGCACTGAGTTTTCAGCAACATTGGCCATAATGGCAGGTGTGGTGCCCGCATATAGGCCTCGGATGACTCCATCATTCTTCAGAGTTATCTTCAGGCAGTTGTACATGCCCTTGTACAGCTGGGGGAAAGTCTGCATCTTCACTTTCACTGTGTCTAATGGCTGCCCTACGTACACTACCGCAACACCCCCTGCAACACGGAAATACCGTTATAAGTATTAAAATCTTCATCCTATATTTAAAAGCTAGGCTCTTGTTGGTGGACCAATTTATGACTTATTTATTACTGGTTACTTATAGCCATATTTCTCAGACATTGTCTAGTTGCCTTTGGCATAGGCCTTCTCCAGAGTCCTCCATCTGCCTCTATGCGAGAGCTTCTCTTCTCCACATGGCTCCGGCTATATCTTTGAGTTCATCTTCCCATCTTATCTTTTCCATTCCATTACTCCAATTTAAATAGGTAATTAAATGGCCATTCCTTCACATCTGCTATAAAATAAACCTAACCTGACTGAGTATATGTAGCACTTCACACTGTCAGGTAAAAATCTTTTATATGCCATTTAAATTTTTGTGTAGTTTACAGTTTGATGTTATATCTCTGTAATAAAATTAACCATTGCCAAAAGTACAACTTACCCAGAGATCCAGCTGTGAAATCAATGAGGCCATTTTTAAGGTTTCCTGATCCAGACGAGTGAGCCATGATTCAGAAATAATTCAATATTCTGATTCTATTTCTAGGTTAATAAATGCCTTGATTGCACAATTTATTCTGTTTTTACCAGACTGCCTCTCTGGAGGGTTATGTTTATCGAGCGTATGTATATTTGTTAGTCCAATAATTAATAATAATTTTACATAAGTGCGTGGATGGCAAAGTCTGGGGATATTTAATATGAAATAGTTTAGATAACACTACACTTAATTGTTATCTCCTTATCTTTATTCGAAAACACGTTTATCTTAAATTGTTAATTAGAAACATATCTTTAAAAGTCAACACAAGTAAAATTGATTTCACAAATTCAATATTCTCAATTTTATAGTAATAGTAAGTTACTATTAAACTGAAACTAAATCCAAATAATCCCAATTCAAAAGTTTGCGAGTTTGAAAATGATTGAATGAAAGTGAAACTGAATTGAAATGCCAATCTGATTTGAATCTGACAATTCTGATGTAATTTTACAAAATATTACGCGTCATTAATTGTTACTCAAACATCTTCACTAAAGGTCCAAAGTTTTTAACCAATAGAAAAAATCTCATGGTGTATGTTTGTAAAGACATTTAAGGACATGAATTATTAAAAAAATACTTATATTATTTAGCAAGATAATATACGTTACTCGATCGCGTTATCGAAAGTAACTAACTAATTACTATTAAAACAATGACAAATGCTTCTATGAATTAACGCCGAATGTTTTACTCCGTGGAATAAACAACCTTCGTAAATGCTACCCAAATGAAATCAAATGAATGAGCGAGCGAAGAATCGCTTGCAAGAAAACATGGTTGTTTTTCAGCTTTCATAAGATTCGTATTAAACTTAAATGCGTTTTCTTCAGTTTTTATTAATGTTTAACAAAGATGAAATTGAAAATAAATAATTAAGAATGACTAGTTTTGTTATGTATAATTTATGTAAATAACCTAGCGGGTTAGCGTCTAGAAGTGCTTATGTAGTGGTGGAAGTTACTGAGGAAAGAAACATGAATTTCGTGTCTATTCAATGAAATAAGTGAGTGTCACTGAAAGAACAATTAATCATCTATGTAAACTGTTGGTGCTGTTGAGTAGCTATAAATGAGAAAAGCGTATAACTAAATTTTTTGACGTGTCGTTTCTTGGGTTTAGTGTTCGGCGGCCATGTTTGTCCTTTTATTATATTAGAAATAACGAGTTAGGGCAATTTGTGGGACTGTGAGAACGGAACGCTTCAGTGTAAATAGAAGCATTCTCTATAATCGTCGAGTTCTTAGTGAAAAAAGCATTGGGCGCGTCTGAGATGAGTGTTTAGTAAATGTGGTAAAATTCACGTCCTTTGTTGTACTTGTACAGGTATTCAGGATGGTTGTTGGATCAGCCAGTTACCCAGGGAGGCAAGTGCTCCACAAAATGCAGCCCATGGGCATGACTCCGCGCGAGCTGTCCGAGTACGACGACCTGGCCACGGCGCTCATAGTGGACCCCTACCTCGGCATCACTACACACAAGATGAACATTCGTTACAGACCTCTTAAAATGAACAAGGAAGAACTGAAAAATATTATCAAAGAGTTTATTCAGACTCAAGACTACAACAAAGCTTATAATAAACTAGCAAATGGAGAGTGGATGCCAAGACATTTTAGTAAAAACAAACACCAACAAAACAAACTCAGAGAACATGTTAGTATATTATTGTTTTATTCCTATAATTTGTATTCTAAACTAAAATAGTAACCATTATTTAGTTTGGTAAACTGGGTATTCTGGATAGGAATATTAACAAGTAACTTCCCACTGGTTAATATTGCTATTACTATAACAAGATTGCAATTAATTGACTCTAAAACTCTCAAATATTCACTGAAGATATTGAAATTTATTTTATTTATGTTTTCAGATTTACCGCTATTTACGAGTGTTTGACAAGAAGGCAGGGTTTGTCATAGAGCCATGTTATAGGTACACATTAGAAGATCAGGTCGGAGCCAAAATATCAACAACCAAAAAGTTTTTCAAGCATGAGAGGATAGATTTTCTTGTTGGATGTATTGCTGAAATGACAGAGGAGGAAGAAAAGCAACTACTCCACTCAGGAAAGAATGATTTTTCAGTAATGTACAGTTGTAGAAAGAATTGTGCACAATTATGGCTGGGCCCAGCGGCCTACATCAACCATGATTGTAGACCTAACTGCACCTTTGAAGCGACAGATCGAGGGAAAGCCTTTGTCCGGGTTCTAAGAGATATTGAAGCTGGGGAGGAAATTACCTGCTTTTATGGGGAAGACTTTTTTGGTAATGGCAACTGCTTCTGCGAGTGTGAAACATGTGAGAGACGGGGACGAGGAGCCTTCTCCGTCAAAAGCGCCGCCAGCGACGAACAGGCTACCAGGTACAGATTTAGAGAGACGGACAATAGAATTAATAGAACAAAGGCTAAACAGAGGCAAAAGACTGTAAACGGAAAAACTACTGAAAAAACACGAATATCTCGACAGCAAGATTCCAATATCGTATCACCATTAAGTATGAAAGAAATGAAACAGAAGGGGCTAACGAAATATGACGCTGAGCTCCTGATCGCCCAAGGATGTATCGCTGACGTGGGGGATGGGGCCACTCATAAAGAGGCCCAAGGAAGCAGAGAGTCGTCAGCGTCGAGCCGGGGCGAGAGGCTGCGGCGGCGCACGGACAGCGGCCGCCTCGTGGCCGCCGCGCCCGCGCAGCCCGCGCCCGCCGCCCGGCGCGCGCCGCCCGCGCGCTGCTGCAGCGCCACCAGCTCACGCAGCAGCCGCGACTCGCATACCGGTATTGTCTTGCGTAGTCACCGGAAGCTGCTCGACAATGGCCCCCAATTGGCTTGCTCCAAAACTAGGGCTGGGCCGAAACTGAGCTGTGAAGCAAAGGTTGGGAGGAACTTAAATACACCCAAGGTTGATGCCGATGACTCCACTTTATTAGAAACTAGTGGGGTTCAGGTAAAAACCGAGAGTCTCTGTGGCACTCGGAAGGAGAATGGCAGGGAAGATGACTCTCATATTGATGTCACCGTGACTGATTTAGATAATTCGGCGACTAAATGTGATATGAAAGAATCTCTCCCTTCTGTCGCCGAAAATATCGATCCGCCCGTTATCAAAACGGAATGTTCGGAAAATGTTCCAGATGATAAAAAGAAGGAACAAAACGTCGACGTACCCTGTGACAGTGATAATATAATATGTACGAAAAGTGAGAGTTATGACTTTAGAGAAAATGTGAACCCGAGTGAGCCCATTGACAGTAAAGTGAGTAAGAACAAAGTAGACGTATCTAATAGAGTTGATGAATTAAAAAAAGAATCTGTTGCGGGGCAGCCATGGCTGGCGGATAATTCGAACAAGAGTGGTGACTGCCCGTGTACCCCGCCACGTAGGGGACTGAAGTTGACGCTCCGAGTGAAGAGGAGTCCAGTGGTGGAGGAGGTGATGGACTGCGGGAGCACGACGGACGTCCCGGAGTACGAGGTGCTGAGGCTGGAAGGCGTGGACCCCGAGACGGCGCGGCGGCTGAAGAAGCGGCGACGCTCGAAGGAACGCCACCGCAAGCACAGCCCTGTCCGTCCACTGCCACCTATGAAACGCTTAAGATTAATTTTCGGCAACGAGAGCCGTACTATTGATTTACCTACCGCTATATCAGCCGACTGACAGCCGCGCCTAGACTATCGGTATATATTTCCACCGTTATTATTCAATTATTAGTTTAATTGACTCTGACTAGGATTATTTTATCTAGTATTTATTTTGTGATGTGAAGTTCTGATTGTATTGTGTGATAGGCATCAGTTTTTTTATTTAATAATTCCAATGAAATATTTATTAAAACGTAAATTCTAAATCTTGTTATTTCATTAGCTGTGGTTATTTTATACATTTTCCTATAACATTTTACAGTCTTGATGATAACATTTCTTGTATTATTTTGATGTACGGTAAGCAACCCTACAGATGGGCACTTGGCTAATTCATCATCTTTGCATATACTATTTAAAAGTGGTGACATCCGTGCAAGTACTAAGAGTCAATGTCTGGTACTTTGAATGCCCATAAATGGGTTGCTTATCCTAGTTGATGATATACTGTATGAGTTTAAAGTAAATTATATTCGTGGTAATGTTTAGGTAGGTAGGTACTTACCTAATGTTATAGAAGACTTCAAGGGTTCTTCTAATGATAGGAGTGTAAGCTTAAGAAGAGTTGCTGTTAATAGCATATTTTCTGCAACTGTTGTTGCTTAGGTAGAAAAGGTGCAAAATTAAATCTCACCAGGCTTGTCTTGTGAGGGGACCTGGTACTTCTGTATATAATTACTTTTTAATTACGAACACACCGCTGAAACGTACTGCAAGCAGTAATCTGTGCTGGCAGTGCTTTTCAAGTCAACACTGATCTTAATTGTAAATTATAATTTGTGGCACTTGGCGCGAAGATGTTCATAGTCCTGGATAATTACACTGTACGCTACATTGTATGTTGAGTAATATTGATTGTCCAGTTTATATGTATTCAATATTTTGTAAATAAACTACCACAGTAATATAATAACGCTGTAATTGCGTGATGCTAGTTCTATGGGCTTCATTGTGTTTTTTTTTAATCGAACAATGTAATACCATATTTACGATCTTCTGCACGTTTTAGACGCCACTAAATGGAAATCGTTTTATGGTATTAAAATTTACAGATGTTTCACGTAGCTAAATAACTTTTACGTTTCCCTTGGCTGTAAAGTGTCTATTGCCGTTCGTTCCACTCGCAGAAAATTCCACATTCTGCCCGGGGAAAGTCGTAAAATTTTGTACACCTGACGGGCAGTAATAGAGGAAGCCTCACATATTTTTTATCGCCTTTGTATTCGGTTTTGGCGAAAAATACGTGCGATCCGATTTATTCTTCGTTTTACCGCCCTTGGGTGATTAGGTCAATCAACTATTTTTTGTTGCTCGTTGATACGTCGCTGCTTCTCCTGGGAGACTCTTTAAATCTATGATTTTATGGGGATTTAATCTACTTAACGTGTATTTTTTCAACGATGCTTAACTCATTTTATTGTGGGGCATCGCCTGAGGATGAGCAGCTGGGGGGCTAGTACGCTAAGTTTTATGTCGGACATACAGCATTCGTCCCATTCTGGCAAATATGCGAGTGCAAGAGGGGCGAATGCTTTACGTCGGACATAAAACCTAGTGTGCTAGGGGAGCTGGCAAGATAGGTTTTATGGTTTTACTGACCAAATGTATCAAAATGCCACGTGCAGCTAGCATGGTGGGGTCATGTTTTATGACTCCATCATGCTAGCTGCCTACGAGTTTTATTTATAGTTATTTATTTATACAAGAAACTTATTATTTTCTCCTGGCTTACTGGGACGGAATGCCTAACCCAAAAAAAGTTGATCGACCCAATTATTATATTTTATATTGTTGGTCAAAAAATTATGTTGTAATGTATTCTTTGATTACCTATGTTGAAATGCATATAGGGCATAAAGTATTATTCAAGTCTTTTCCAATGTTGCATTCTGAAGAGACTTTAATTTATTTCACTAACGCTGAGCTGCGAAACCTACACTGTAATCATGGAACTATTTACGGTAGGGTATGTTGCGGCGGAATTCCTTATCCATTTCCCTCTCCGGGATAAACTTATTCACTTTGCATTGCATTAGATTTTCATTGTGATACGCGTAATAGTTTCGCTTCTGACGCGTTAGTTCGGTTTATAAATATGCCAGAAAATATAACTACAACTTATTGTTAGAAAAGTTGAAAAATCCCCGAAATTTTCATTTCAGTTCAATATCTCAAAAACGGCTGGAACAGATTTTCACGAAACATGGCTCGGGATTAGGTACATCAGCTTTCGAATAAAAAAAACCGCATTCAAATCGATCCATCCGTTTGGGAGCTACGATACCACAGACAGATACATAGACACGTTTAACTTATAACACCCCTCTCTTTATGTCGGGGGTTAAAAATAATTCTATTCTATTCTATTCACTGTATGGGAGCGAGAGCGCGGGATGTGAAATGTTAAGCCAAATCAACCTCCTGAACACATCTTACTCTAAAGGTGTATCTCGTCTGCCGTAACATACGTTAGATCTCACGTCAGAGAAAATATTAGTTGAAATTAAGCATTTCAAAAATGCTTTGTCTTGACACTAAAAGAAATTAAACTCTTTAACTGGCGGAAAAGATAGAAACTCGGACCACTCGACCACTCTTGGGCCTGAGCTACCTTTATCGACCTTATGGAAGGCTTTCCGCCTTAGTAGCCTCTACTTATGTCACAAAAAGTATAATCCAGAGTAAGGCTCGGGGCGTGCATGGGATTCCGGACTCATGTCATCCGCGAGCCTTGCGGCGTCAGGAATTCCGGCACCACGTATTGTTGGAGCCTTACTTAAGATGCACGTCATATATATGTATGTTTGTTCACGAAGTCTGGTCCCATTTGTAACACAATGAATGTTGAACATGAAGACTCAAGTGTTGGTATTTATGTACCTTGGGACTAAATGTCTTATGTATAAATTAATCTGCATGCCTAAGTGATTGTTTACTTTGATTAGTTTCTAGTTTTTTATTTATACATATATATAATTGAAATCAGTGTGAACAGAATTGTTATACGCAAGATAGATCTCACGTAGGAAGAAATACCGGTATTTATTTACTAAGGAAAACACGACCACCGGTAGCATGATCCCGTCTTGTGTCCGACATCGACAACGCTCCCTGTTAGTGAGGGGCGAATCGTTTAAGTGGGACATAAACTTGATCTTGCTAGCAACTCTGATATAGCATGGATTAGAAAATGTACTCCATCCACAGACCAAAGGGAGCAGGCATCCATCTTTCGGTACCGACTATCTTCATTAGAACTCTTGACGAGTACAATCGAAGTGGAGAAGGTAGCGACTGTACTATTTATAACTGTGCACGCTTTATAGTGACTTAATAAATTTCACTAAGAACTGTTTTGGTGAATAATAAAAACATTTATATGGACTGATGAGTTCTTTCGGTCAACTGTTTAACACTATATCATTGTGAAAAGGAACAAAATTCATGCTTAATATACATAGGCCCAAAATAATATAGATAATGGTTTACGTTTTGATGCTACCTTATATTATAATTTACCTACTCGAAATAAGTACGCAATTAGTGATTAGTTTAAACAGTTCATGTAGGCGTAGAGCTAAAGTTTGAATCTTTCCTACCCAAAGAAAGACAACGCGTAGTTATAATTGAAGATTCGTAGGTAGGTATACTGCCACTCACTTGTATATAAGAATGTGATAAAATATACTAGATATACATATACTATAACGAACTACTTTTCAAAAAATAAAACATTAAGCCAATGACATTACTTGACAGCATGCACAAGCGGCGATTTGATTTGCTGCAATTTTATTATTTTTAGCTGAAATATTAGGACAACACAAACTTGTAAATATAACAATGAATTCTCGCTGACTAATGAAATGTATTTAAATTTTGTTTCAAACGCGATGAGACCTACTAACATCAAAAGTATAGTAGGGAAAAGCATTCAATAAATTCATAGTAAAATTATTCGCTTTTTTATTTATCCCTGTACTTATAGAAAAACATAAAAATACAGCTCGATCTGACGATTCTGACGATACAACTACACAATGTAAACAGAACACTTGCCGTAACTGGTAAGAGCTAACTATACATTAATAATATAGCTCCATCTGACGATACAACTACACAATGTAAACTGAACACTTGCCGTAACTGGTAGGAGCTAACTATACATTAATAATATAGCTCCATCTGACGATTCTGACGATACAACTACACAATGTAAACTGAACACTTGCCGTAACTGGTAGGAGCTAACTATACATTAATAATATAGCTCCATTTGACGATTCTGACGATACAATTACACAATGTAAACTGAACACTTGCCGTAACTGGTAGGAGCTAACTATAAATTAAGATTATAGCTCCATCTGACGATTCTGACGATACTACACAATGTAAACTGAACACTTGCCGTAACTCGTAGGAGCTAACTATACATTAATATTATAGCTCCATCTGACGATTCTGACGATACAACTACACAATGTAAACTGAACACTTGCCGTAACTGGTAGGAGCTAACTATACATTAATCTAATCACTATGGTTGAAACTTGGTAAATAGTATTTTTATAAATTTTCAGCCATTATCAATTAGATACCTACTAGCGAAATTCTCTAATGAAATACTTAGTTGCTGTTATGTTTTCAATTTTTATTAGAAGTTTAGAAATTTATAATTTACAAAACAACCAAGAATTAATAATCAAAATATTGTAGTATGAGTGAATTTATTGAATTATTAATGAAGTATTGACATTTTAAACCCAACATTATTACATGTGGAGGCCTAGCCCAGTCAGTGCCCATCGGCCAGCATCTAATGTCCGTACCTGAAACAAATAATAAACGTGTGGTTTATATTCTAACTAGCGACCCGCCCCGGCTTCGCATGGGTACTATATTATACATATAAACCTTCCTCTTGAATCACTATCTATTAAAAAAAACCGTATCAAAATCCGTTGCGTAGTTTTAAACAGCGGGAAGCGAATGTGTTATACTATGTAGTGATATATACAGGGTGGAAACAGAGATGTAGTACCCGGTAACCATGCTTGCAATAATTGCTTCACACCGTACCCAGAGCGCCAATATCACGTAAAGTGGCGAGGTGCATAGATATTGTGACCGGGTTGTAATCAGAAATCACTCTTCAATGTAATAGTTGTTACATCGAAAAACATAAAGATTATTTCTAAAATAATATTCCTATCACCCATAGGCACTGGTCCCACCGCCGGCTAGTAAGCTAGAAAAGTTGGGCGAGTAACGGTTCATTGCGTGCTGACCAGGCACAGTGTGATCAATCGACCTTTACAGATCCGCAATGAAATGCTACTCGCCCAACTTTTCTAGCTTACTAGCCGGCAGTGGGAGCAGTGCCATAAGAGGGATTAGGGATGACAAAACGTCGTGTGGTATAGTCAGCATCATATAGTAAGTAGCAACTGAATATGTCTTTATGACTGTAGGAGTAAGGATGTGTTACAATATATTTAGCTACTTTGGCTGCTACTAACTATATGAAGCTGATTGTATAGTGAGCGACCATATACCATCCTTATTAATTTTGTCTTTCAATGTCATAATTCATTTTTTTCATTTTTTTTTCATCATGTCTAGTAATTTCTGATCATGCCTCTGATGTTACTGTGTATAAACAAATATATGTAACATTAGTAATACTGCCGTACTTTTTTAAAAGGCAGTCTTCATACAATTTACTTGTAGATGACTGTCTTTTTAAGAATGACGGCAGAATATTGCACATATTTTTGTTTAGGGTGAAATTATAGTATTACCCAATAGCAAGGGTTGTCAAGAAGTATCATGTCCTTAGCAACAACTGTCATGTCATGGCATATAGTGTCAAAGTAACTTCTTTCAAGTAAGGTTACATTCACCCGGCTGCCACTTCTCTATTAACTAACTAACATTCACCCCAAGTTGACCGGTTTAGCCTAGTTGGTAGTGACCCTGCTTATGAAAAGAGAATCAAATGCTGGTAAGGGCTTTTATTTGAGTGAAGAGCATGAATATTTATTCAAGTATTAATTTATCATCTATCCTCATAAGGCCCAGCGAAAAATTACATTTTTGGTTCAAGCTTTTATTGCCAACTGTACTTTTCTGTATACCATCATCAACTAATTGTTGAGACAATTCTAACGAGCTCATACTCGACAGGGTTATGTCTGTTAATACCTGAATTCCCATGGCCACCTTCTGTCTCCATCATCAGATCAGCTTGATGGTACCATAATATTGAATTGTCATGCAAACTATACTTAAACCGAAATTGAGCTTCAAAATTGAGTTGCAAGATTCCACCCTAACAAACATAATTACATACCATGCATTGTAAGTAAAAAAAAAACTTGTAAAAAGGTGTAATAACATACTTTTGGAACTCCCACTCTCTGTTATCAAGAGGACAAACTTGCCGAGTCTTCAGCCAACGCGAAATACAGTGAAAGTGGAAGGCATGCTGTAAAAAACAGATGGACTAAAATAAAATTGGTCACACACCTAGAAAAACGGATCATTATATCATTATTATATCATTTCTATGTGATATACCCACTTGTAGCAAAGTAGATTTTGATTTTGCACAGATACTGTTTGAAGTGAATATCTGAATTATTAAATTACCCACATTAATACATACTTTCTCATCTGTATTCAGTACATAATTTAATTGCACAATAAGGCACAGTACTGAATAAAGTGAATATGTTAACTGGTTTAATGGTGGAACAAGTTCCTTATGATTTATTTGATAATGATTAAGCATTACCATTTTTTCAGAACTTACATTACAGACTCCCCAAGCTACTGTGCACTCTTCACTAGTAGCTGATGCCTGGTTCGCCTGGCATTCTATGCAAAGATCCATTATGTGGTTGCGGCAGATAGCGCAGTTATCCACCACAATATCTAAAACACAAATGCATATTACTCATTTGTTGCAACTAATTAAGGTTATGTTTTGGAAAAGTAGAAACATCATACGAACCCCAAGCCCATAAGGCCACTGCGTTCCACTGAAATGGAAAACAAAGCATTCAATGGAAAAAATTGGCTTGATTATAATATAATATGACAAAGACCGATTGGCACAATGATGCTGCTAATTACCTTTTTGACTTCGAATCGCTTTTTGTCCCCTTTACCGCTACTGGACGAAGCCATTTCTACTTCTTCTTCATCGACATCCATTGCGGAAGCCATTCTGTTTTAGAAATACCTTAGAACTTTGAAATAATGAATAAAAACTGTCTATCAATTTGTGTTTGACGGCGGTAGTTGACTTGCTAGGTTGTTTGAGGTTTTCTTTTCGTTCGGATTCCGATATTTTTCATGTACCACAGATAAAGATTGACAAGAATGACGTAAACAATGTGGTGTAGTTATTTGAGTCATGTTTTAAAACGTCTTTATAAAGGCTATAATAGGGTCTAAACATGTCGTGATTTGTCAGCCCCAATTTATCACTGACTAATTGCTATTCCCCTGGAGGCATGTTGCACTCACAGATTAATACTTAGTTACTCCGTGTTGCACTGCTGATACAACTGTCAAACGAGTTATACTGAGAAATTGCATGCAGATGTGGTCGGATTGTTACATCTGTACGCTACACCCAGCTACACCCAATTACGATTTCGACATGTTGTACTGACAAATTGGGGTAAAGACCAAATGCCTGAACGTTATTTTCCTAAGTTATATTATGCTGAGTGAAAATTTGGCTAAACGAAAATGTGCCTCTAAAATTATTCCAAATATTGCATTGCCAAACACAACGGTTGCCAAAGTTTGTTTGGGTAGTGAAATTTTACCAAAAGAACTGGCAAAACGGCAGGATAGGATCCCATATTAAGTATTGTACCTTATTCCAAGCCTAAACAATTGAGATGGCAACATCTGTTTCGACTGGCAACACTCCCAGGTTCCAATAATTTTGGTTTTACCGCCAAAATCCCCACCTTTGACTTTGAACCAGCATGACGTCAATATCGGCTGCGCGCCAAGCAGCCATCATTGGCGTTCTGTTTCTTGCAGAGGCAACACGTAGTACTAGCCACGGCAGTACTACATATAAAAAACGGAAAATTCCTTGTAATTTTCTGATCGTAATGTTCCATGATAGTGTCAAAATGGACAGTTTGTATGCTACAAGCTACAGTATCAACGAAATGAAGGTGCACGATTGTACTCCGCTAACAAAAGGTCGCGGGTAGCGAGGATTCTTCACCACCTGGTCACGGACGGATGCTAGTATTGTAGGAAATCGTGAGTAGTACCTACTCAGAAGGTAAGGTGCTTTATTATTCCTTACGCATAAAGGAAATTTTGATGACTAAGGTTTTTGGTCAATTTGCGTACCCGATGACCTTGAAGCCCCCTTAAGTTCTTTCTCCAGTAAAACTGGCACGGCTTAACCATATGCTAGTGCTCATTTAAAGGAGATTGATTTTAAATTCAAAACTACCCTCAATTCGTCGGGTACTGCAATTGTCTCAGGAGCGCACCGGTATAATTACCGTATTTCGGTTTCTTCTATTTTTTTCAAGTCGTTATATATATGTCATTCTAACTGAACCTAAAATTAAGATTTTGGGCGGTGCTCACTGGTTAGCTGCCATACGAGTGTCGATTTAAATGAGATACTTAAAAAATATGTTCATATTATCTTCTGGTTTTGCCGTGTAAGCAGTTGCTGATTGATTATATTTATTAACCTACGGTTTGTGAATCGAGTACCCATTTGGTGGATTTCACCCTGTTCCATTATTAGTCATATCGACTTGGATATTTAAATATGAAACTAGATTTCATACTATTAAGTGAATCTAATGATGGGGCCAAGAGGGGGAATTCCTCAATAGTTAATAGTACGGCCGGTACTAAAAATTTAATTCTTATAAAACTGATGTAGTTAGTTAGTTAGAGTGTAGTTAGTTCAAACACATTCATTTCTGGAAAAGTTACCAACTACTTCTTTGGTAGTATAGAGGTAAGTATTCCCGCCTGTCACGCGAGAGACCGGGGTTCGATTCCCCGCCGAAGAGCCACGTAATATATGCGTAATTGAGTTTTCAGAGAGCTCTCTACTTTTTCAGTAGTACCTAGTCTTGGTCAGACTGTGCCAAAGGGGGGCCTGATAATCACCAGCGAGTCGACGCCACCCCGCTGCGCGGGGTGTCTATTTCTGGTCTGAGGGACACAAGTGAACCCTAACCTAACCGACCTAAGACGGAATTCACTTAAGACATATACTTTAGTCTATATTCCATTCAATGATCATACTTGCACTTAATACTTCCTGAAAATGGTTTTTAGTCGTCGCGTAGACAGACTTTGAGAGTAACTGTTGCGTACATTCCGCTGAGAGCGTACAGGAGAGAATCTCTAATCTATGTATTTATTTATATAATCATGAGTTCGTAGCCATGTGTTGACTGTTACGCAGCGGACGCTTGTTCGAGTTCCAACATATTTCATATATTTGAATTTCAGAAGCTATAAGGTTTTTTCCAGCCTACGCTCTCCTGCGCAAGGAGTTGCTACCAACCGTTCAGCAGTCGCTCCTGCACAAGCTAGGCAAACTTGCCAATGTTACAGTCAAAGCATAATAAGAAGTCCTTAGATACCTTGCCTTCCGCAGCTTTAAGCTCTCGCTGGCTTTACCGAGGTACATAAAATGATGTAGCAAACAAGGTTGGTCGGAGTGGGGCTACAGCGCGGTTTCCAACGAAGAACAGGTTGTAATAATCAGGACAGTCTAAATACTGCTCACCAGTACCCTCCCCTCAAATGTTGTCAGAACCATTGACGGAAGATATCGAGACCTTGCGGACCACGAGTTTTTTATTGTCGGGTATACCAGGACTATTGGACGTAATTTCTCTGGTCCTGAAGAGGGCAGGTGGACGGAGTAATTAATTATTGAAACGACTCTTCATGTCGGTAAGTATATGTGGATCTTTCCCACATAATGTCTTTTTCAAGGTTCACGATTTTGACCACGTGATTGGATGGTGAGACTGGGCTTTTATGCATACTTTTTAGTCCTGAATGACTAAAAATTATACGTATAACATACAACGACAATTGCTGAAGGTAATATACTTCTATTTAGATATTTGTCTAGTCTCAATTTTTCGGCGGTAGCTCATAATTCAGGTAGTTGAGGTCCTCAGATCTCGAAGCCTGTGTGCGCCAGAGTCATTCTCAGCTGAAAGGATTCAGCACAAAACACGAGATTTTCATGAGATGTTAGGAAAGTACCTATAGAGTAAACGTCTCAATATTTGACATCTTCTATTTTAATAATTCACATATTGCTCGCCTTATTCGCTTAGTAAGTTGAAAGTTGGCCCCGTGTCGAGCACTGGAATGGTTACCTTACCTGCGTGTGACGAACGTACATATATCTATGCATTCTTTTCTCTCTCTGCCATAGACTGGGCATACACCCTCAGTCTTGGAGTAAGTCGCTTTGATGAATATTATCCAACAATATGTGCTAGATAAAGTTGAAACCTGATGGTCCACTTGTATTAATTAACTATTTGTCTTTACCATTTTACTTGCGTCAGATCTGTATTAGACGGCGTTAACGGCTGCTAACGCAGGGTATAGTGAGTCATGTTGATATTTTAGTTTTCCTGGCATGTTGTTAGTAGCTAGGGAAAGTAATAGACTGACATACTCGTCGCTATCAAACATTTGTGTTGTACCAAGTAGCATATATTCAGAATCACGCGCTAAATCGCCGTCACCTTCGTACCTACTACATGCATTACAGTCGTAGGTCATACTCCACTAGGGTAGATCGATTTTAAAGATTTTGCTGTCAGTAGGAGTGGCCTACTCTATTCAACAAGGGACTTAAACTATAACGAAGTTCTGGGGTGCTCTGTCAGATCTCTTCGCGTTGAAGGAAGCCCAAGTAGTTTCGGTACATACCTACTTAGTGATTAGTTCAGTTAGTTCATCGCTGGTCACAGTTTGTAATTTCAATCGGAGTCTTTCTCGAAACAACACGTTTTCTCTTATCTAAATGTTAAACATATCTATCTATTACCTAGTTTGGCGTTTTATTTAGTGAGCTGGGGAATGAGGCCCGCATATAATTATCCCATTTGTAGCTGACAGACGCCTTACCATAATCTATTTATTAGATGGTTGTAAAAGTTTGGCTGATGAGTATAGTGGGACATCCCAAAGTTTACTTTTTAGCACTATGATGGGGTCACCTAGCGCATCTTTTAAATCAACTTGGCTAAGTATTGCATGTACGTACTTACAAATTAAATTACGTTTGAACAGATCATTACCTACACAGGTTTTATCATGAAGTTTTGTGGTCGAACACGAATCCTTGCTGAGTTCACTCTGTTGTCAGCCAGGATTTCAAAGTTCCATCATCCCAGGTAGGTATATTGACGTGGCTCGATATTTGAGACATTTTGGTGGAAGTAATACTAAATTAAATATGTTTAAATAAGATTTTAACCCGATTTTGGCTCTAGGGTTTCCAATGAATTACGCATTCAAATTGTCTTGCTCGAAGCTTTTTATTCCAAATATAGACCCACTTATCAAAACATAGATTGACGTTATTTGTCCCCGATACAATGAGGATTTATAGGTGATTAAGTTATGAACATGTGACTTTGTTAAGCCAGCTTCATGAACAATCCATTCATGCTTTTCTGAACGATCCTAACGCTATATCTAGTAGTGTGAACAAGTACATGCAATCGTCAAGCTGGCTTGACACTCATTATTTTATTAATACCTAATCGTCTTGGAAAGTGGTAAGTGATTGATTACAATTACGTGCTGTGCTACTATATTTCACAAAGTTTATAAGGAAACTTTCGGCTTTTCAAAAACGTCCAGATCCGATTTGGTAGTTTGATATAATTATTGAATATGGAAATTACCCGAGTTTGTACATGAACATTTCACTGCTGTACAGTTTTCTTATAAAAAACTAACTAATCATTGTTGTTTCACATTGGCGTTCTAATGAAACTATACAGTTCTATTTGCAATCCTTTGAACCAGCAGCCGATAAAAAACACCTCAATTTTTTAGGCTTGGAATAAGGTACAATACTTAATAGATAAATTTTACCTAAAAATAAAATTTATATTAAGTTACTTACCTTATTCCAAGCCTAATTTCATTGCTGCCTGCTGGCGTATGCTTATATATCTTTCAATGTTTAATAACATTACATTATAATACCATCATATCTTAGTATTTAAGCTTATTTTTCAGAGACACAATTTAGTACTTAAGCTTATATTTCAGCCATAAAACCTAGTTTTTAAGCTTGTATTTCAGGAACACTTTGTACTTAAGCTTTTATTTCAGCTGTACCTATAGAGTACCATAATTTGTCTTCTTCAAAACCAACCACCTACACCCAATGCGGTGTTTGTTGCATAACATAGTATTGCCACCGGACTACCGACCGTGGCTACATCGCCACCTGTCTATCTACAGTGGCTATCTACCGTCCACATATTTCATATTGGACGGCGTACTCAATTGAGAATCCAATGATGGCTGCTCGGCGCGCAGCCGATATTGACGTCATGCTGGTTCAAAGTCAAAGGTGGGGATTTTGGCGGTAAAACCAAAATTATTGGAACCTGGGAGTGTTGCCAGTCGAAACAGATGTTGCCATCTCAATTGTTTAGGCTTGGCTTTGGCTTAATATAAATTTTATTTTTAGGTAAAATTTGTCGATTAATAACCTTGATTGGTGGATATCATCATATACCACCCCAGGTTAAAAAACAGCTTTAGGATTTAAAGGGTCAATTTGGAAGAAATTACTATCGAATTGTGAAATTGTTTTAATTCTACGCTACGTGATTTTTTTTTAATTCAATTTGGTCAAAATCTGTATTGTGTAGTTCCTTTTTCGTCTTGTAAGAGTTTTTCCATATTTCGTAGAAGCAAACTGTGGCTTGGAACCTGTAGCACACCAGGAGCGGCACCGACACATGGGTGATCAAAGTCCAGGCCCACACGCCGTAAAACTCCATCTGTAAATAGAAGTATAATAGTCCACTTCGTGATTGGAAAACAGAAGTTCCTAAAGAGTAACCGGAAACTGCAATAAAGTTGTTTGTCTTGTACTGTACAGGACAGTCGATAATTGAGGTGATTACACCCTAACAAGCCTCGGTTTATGTGGTTCTTTGCTAATTTAACCAATATTCCTGACCCCATTGGCCCGTTTCACGACCAGTTAAATTTGATAGTATTTGATAGGTTTAGTCTGGTGGGTAGTGACTGCCTGCGAAGCTGAAGGTTACAATCGACAAGCGCTAACGCCAATAGAAAATTAATAAAATGTATGGGAATGACCGATGTTCACGAAAAGTGTGTCGTCGGCATCTGTCATTCCCCTACATTTTATTATTTTCTATTGGCGTTAGCGCTTGTCGATTGTAACCTTGTCTACGGCCCCAGGACCGTCAAATCCCAGTAAGGGCAAATATTTTTGTGATGAGCACGAATATTTGTTTCTGACTTTTGGATGTTTTCTATGTATGGAGAAGTTGCTACAATATTGTCAACACGCTAAGTATGTAACCAATATGCTGATCAAGACCTGAAGCGGATGGAACTCTGCCCTAGCGTTCTTGACGCGGTTGAGCAGCCAAAGCGCGAAGTTGCCGACGAGTAGGAAGGTGACGAGTTGCCGGCCGGCGCGCTGGCCTGCGTCAGCACAGCGCCGCGACCACGCGTCCAGGATTAGCAGCGTTTGGCACGAGCTCTGCACCACTGCACACAGAGGCGATAAAATTCTGGAGAAAAAAAAAAACGATAAGGTTTGGCTACACCAAACCTTATGCAATCGAAAGTGGTGTTCGTGAAAATCAGAATGTATTGAAGTTTGACAAGTTTCTACGGGCTCAGACGTCTTTTTACGAAATTGTAGGTTACGATTATTACTAGCCTAAAGCTGGAACACTGGTCAGAAAGACCACTAGTCATTGAGCACTAAGATACTGATCATCGCGCGAGCTAGCAATCGGACGAGTCGTGGTTACACATGCGCATTAAGCTAGTTAGAGATACCGTATGTAATCAAGTGTGACAAAGAAAAAATTACATCATATGATATGAAAATAAATGAAAAACAGGCAGTGTCACTAGTTCATTCTGAATTTTCCGTCGGCAATCCTCCATGGACCATGAAAATTACCCCTTTTCAGAGCTACAAATGACCTTTCGTTTGCACGTTAGTGATGCGTTTATTAATGCGAGCGAGAAATTCAAACGAATGGTTTACGACCCCATCTCCACGTTCATTTGGTCCTATAATAGTAGGAATAGAATCGTCTCCCACGCGTTGTTTTTCAAAAGTACCAGGATGTGGAGCAGCAGCACGCATGCGCGGTAAAAGGATCATCTCCCATACGTTGCTCTACGAAGTGTATTAGGATGTAATAAAGGTACCTTGTCGCCCACCTCCCCTCAGGGTACAGCTGTATATAGGGAAGCCGGCGCTGATGAATTTGAACAGGTAAGTAGTAGAGGTAGACTCTGCACTGCGTGGCTAGCAGTAGTGCATGCGATGTAAGGGGATCGCCTCTCATACGTTGATCTGTAAAAGTATTGAGATGTAAAAGGTACCTCGTCGCTCTCCTGCCTTCTGGGTACCGTTGTATAAGGAAGCCGGCGCCGATGATCTGGAACAGGTAGTACAGGTAGACGCCGCACTGCGTGACTAGCAGCAGCGCATGCTCGAGCGGCATGGCGGCGCGCGCACGGCGCAGTGGCAGCGTGCGCATGCGCTGTATGCACGCCGCCGACCCTGCCGCCATCAGTAGGAAGAGGATCGTCTCCCATACGTTGATCTACAACAGTTGTATCTGTTAGGACGTAGCTACAGATAGACGTCTTCAATGGTTCTCTAATTTGTCGCCGAAAATTGTATCACGATTATCACTTCGCAACCAACTTTTCGCATAATTTCATTTCGTCGAATGATCATGATGTCAACGTATCAAAAGGTTTAGTTTTATATCCCAACCTCACGGTTACCAACTGTATGCTTGGACTTTTTTTATAGTCACTTTAAAAATGCCAGTGCCTCAGAATGGTTCAGTTGAACTAATATACATTTCGTAGTATAACGCTTACCAAATGTTTTATTTAGTAAGGTTTCATTTAGTAACTATGTAACATATTTATAAAGTGAGTAAGCGCAACCGCCCACTTGTTTTTATGGCAATGAAGGTACTTGAATGAATCGCATCATTGGAGATAAGTGTTTATATCATTACTTTTGGACTGTTGCTTGGTGGAATGTATGTATGTATGTAAGCAAACGAAAAAAACAAACAAAGTCTAACTAGCGTCGTAAAATGGCCCCACAGAAAGGGTGCCATGGTAGGCGGGCGTCAGAACGATGCCAGGCAGCCGTTTAGTTCGAACATGGCTGCCGTGACAAACTGTTAAACAAACCAAATGTTCAATTTCAATAAATTGTTGTGCTGTAAAATGGTGTGCGAGTCGTTCGGACAAGTACAACAAAAATGATGGAATCACTTTTCACAAGTAAGTACAGCGATAAACATATTATTTTGATTTTATTGTTATCATCACATTTTGTCCAGGGATGGTATCATGCCAACAGACATCAATACTTTTTTAATATCTAAGTTAAACACAACATTAATAATTTGATACTTTTATTTATCTAGCTAGTACCTGGGCGACCGAGCCCCACTCGGGTGAAAATAGAGTTAACTAATTTTGTCGGATACGAGACCCAGCTACTTAGGATACATTTTTCAACCCCGTAAACTTACATTGCAAATTTCGTCGAAATCGTTGGTGCTTTTTTCAAGAAACATGGTTACAAATATAACTTACAAATAAATATATTATATAGTTTAACAATATAGGATAGAATCTATAGTTGACTCCATCATTGCGATCATCGTAGAAAGGCAGTAATTTTTTTGTGCTTTATAGAGTTAGCTAAAATAAAAATAAAAAATCTTAAACTAAAAATATTTCACGAACGCTATGACAACTAAATACCTAGCTTCTTGTTGTATGTAACCATTCAACAATTATTCGTTTTCGTCGTCACTGTCATATAGCCGTCATCCGACGTGATGCACTACGGCTAATCACAGTATGTGTTTTTTTTTAAACAAACACCCGCCGATTATTTTAAGCTAACCTGAACTTAACCTACCGCTAGCGTGTCGACGTCGCCCCGCTACGCGGAGTGCCTATTTCTGCTCTAAGGGTGACAAGCTAACCCTAATATTAGGGCAGTTTCAGGTGATAATGTGGACACGTTGGACAAAAGCACCAATTTTTTTTAGGTACTGTTAGGTCCATAGCTTTAAGTTTTTGATAGGAACCAACTCCTCCGTCGGCCATCTTTAATTTTATGGCGGCAATTATGAATTATACGTATATCATTAATATCTCGAGTTCTAAATAACGTAGAATCACAAATTTAGTGTCTAAATATACATATCTGGGGGTCAACGAATTCAACTATACACTTTTTAGAGTCGTTCCCAAAGGATATCAAACGGAACCCTGTTTCTAAGCTGCGTATCAGCAATAGCTAGACTGTTCAAGTTTTCACAGAAGTGGTTTTTCTATTGCTGCTTTAACACACATTCATACAAATAAAAATAAATGAAAAATTAAACAGTGCTCTCATACATGAAACATAATTTGATAGCGATTTTTTTGCTCGCCCATAACAATCGGTATATCTCTAGAGCCGTAATATGTAGACACTTGAAATTTCCGCAGATTATGTATTACTAAATAGCCTCTATAATAACAAGTAATAAAACGATAATAACGTTAATAATCGTTTTTTTGACATAACTTAAACCAACTAAGAACAAAGATGTTTTATGCCGCGTTCAAAGCGACATTCACGTGCACCGTGCACGGGCACGGGCACGAGCGTGTGAACAGCCTGAATGTGCACGCGCCCGTGCCCGTGCTCGTGCATGCCGCCGATCGGGACGACTGTCGGTTTTTTGACAAAGATCAAAGGGTGAATGTGCTCGTGCTTGTGTTGTGTACCTGTTCACACGATCGCGTGCATTTGTAAACATGCCGGAATTGGAGTCGTCAGAAGATTAAAAATGGTCAAAGAACGAAATTTTGCTCTTTCTGGGGGGTTACCAGTGGGACACATCCAAAGATAACCACGGAGTGCATGTGGACGCGGCATTAGCATTGCAATTCAGCGAGTGAATCCCGATCCCGCGGCATCCTCGGTATAATGCCGCGAGGGCCTTTCTTAGATTTAACTTAGTTTTAATTTAATTCAGTCAATGTTAGTTATCACCTTGTATATTCTTTAGAAAATAAATATTTGCAATAAGAACGTGCTAGAGCAAGTGAGGGGGAAATATACACTCGAATTCTATTTTCGTCTCAAAATCGAATTCAATGCTCACGGACTGTACAATACAAACTGTCCACGCACCACCGATCGCGTATTACAAACAACGTAGATGCCCAGGGGCCGTAGACAAGGTTACAATCGACAAGCGCTAACGCCAATAGAAAATAGGTAATAAAATGTAGGGGAATGACAGATGCCGACGACACACTTTTCGTGAACATCTGTCATTCCCATACATTTTATTAATTTTCTATTGGCGTTAGCGCTTGTCGATTTTAACCTTGTCTAGGCCCCCAGCACAGTTAAGCCCATGAACAGACCCTTGTGCCGCAGCCCGCCGAGTGGTTTTGTACCTGCAGTAACGCGAGCTCCACGTATTTCTGGTTCTGGAAGAGACCGTTGAACAGCATGAGGCTGACGATGGTGCCGGCCAGTACAGCCACGCCCATGAACAGCCCCTTGTGCGCGCTGCCGCAGTCCACCGAGAAGTGGTGGCTAGACTTCAAGCGCAGGAGTGGTTGCCTCGGATCCCGACTTGGTGGCGGGTTTACCGACCGCAGTTTCATTGACTTCTGGAAATTTTATTTGAATATTTTTTTGAGTGAGGGGAAAGTACCCCATAAAGAAAGCCACAGACAAAATAACACCACTAAGGTACCTACTTGTTCCGAAAGTGCATTGTTCTCCTGGTGGTGAATAAGATCGCTAGAGTTCCCGCTGGGGAGGTACTTGCATTTATCAAGCCTCTAATTAATAAAGGGTCAGTAATTCATTTTTATTCTTTTGGAGCCTTACAGGCTTAGCAGGACATATGCTTACATATGTCCATAGTTTATTGTATTTGAGGGCACAGTAGTGCACCATGCAGCCTAGTCGAACAAAACGAACATGCAACAAGGCCGTACTATCGTTTTCTCGTGACCATGAATTTTTGTGGATAGAATAGTCTCGGGCTCTTGGCGTGGAACCGTTATTACTGCCCAGTAGCGTAAAAATTTAGAGCGAAAAGCCAGAGTAGCAGACAATTAGTAGTCATCATCATCAGTCGAAAGACGTCCACTGCTGGACATAGTACCCCCCAAAGAGTGCCACAACGACCGGTCCTGCGTCAGCCGCATCCAGCGGACTCGCCAGTCTACCAGAGGGGTGAAGTTGTCCTAACGTGCGTTCGAAACGTTACGTGATACGTTTCGAAAGCACGTTAGGACAACTTAACTGTAATTTTCCCGTACAAAAGTGACATTCAGCTCTACCCGAAACACGTACAATGCGTTACGTGATCGACCAGCAGGGAATCAGTCCACGTTGTGGAATTAGTAGTACTAGTGATCAAACACTATTTAATAGAAATATAATCTAGGTAGGTAATACATACCGATCCCGGCACTGTGCAGATATCATTCCAAATAACAACAATGATTATAGAGCAGAGCAGACTGTACTCCACTCCACACGGCCTCAAATACGGGTTCATGTTTCTTATCAAAGGCGTAATCATATCGGAGACATTACACTGCCAGGTCTCATTCTTGATCGTTATGTTCTCGAAAGTTCCAAACAATAATGTTGCATTGTTTCTGAAATGTTCTACAACGGTGAGGTTGTCTGGTTGATCGGCAATGACTAGTTTCGAAGGTCCGCTTATATTGGCGTATCGGAGGAGAGGCTTCCGATCGTATGCGACGGCAATTATGTCGTCCCTCGTCTCCTGAATGACGACATTCAGCCATTCACACACGTTCGTGGCGATTAAGTGCATTAGGCCGAACCTGTCGAGCACTACGCCTCGCATAGGATCCAGTATCTGCGATGAAAAAGTTAAACGTTTCTAATTGTCGAGCTTCACAAAGTGTTGAAGTGTTGTCTGTGGAGTATGAAAGTAGTTCATATCTAAATGGCTTCAAAATAAATGATTGAAAGCGTGACTTACTTGAGTAAATAATATATTATTAAACACATATTAGGGGACAACCATTTACAAATCGTACTAGCCCCGTTGTGCTCTAGGCTTTGTGTTATGGGTACTAGACGACGATTTGTTTAAGATAGACATAAATACTTACCAAATACGTAGTCAAGCTAATTCCTCAGACCAAGAAAAAAGATACACAAAACTGTCCAGCACGTGTCGCAGTGCTGTCAAGATCAGCGGGCGTAGCATGGTTGCTATTTTATCACTTATCGTTGTGGTAAAGACGCCCATCACGCTCTGACAAGTATGCGAGTGCGAGGTGACAGATGCCTTATCCACAACGATAAGTGATAAAATGGCAACCGTGCTACGCCGGCTGGGTGCTAAAACGCTGAACTGGTCGGTGCGGTGCTATACTGGACGTCAAAATAGACTGCTAAAATCATACTATCCCTTCCTTTTGTAACAATAATAAACATAGTGCGATATAAAAAAAAAACTAACATGCAGCCATCACCAATGTTTAACAAATAAAACACTTTGCCTTTGGTTTTACCGTAGTCGGGTTGTATAAGTAACTTGACTAATACAGAGAGAAAGAATATAATGGACAAATAAACCATCTTTGTCTAAAACTTCTTTAAAACGTAACTTCCTCGTTAAAATAACACGAAACAAAATATTTAATTAAATAATTTGATTCGTTATAAAAGTATATTGACTAACATGTCTCCACTTTTTTGTAGAAGTGAAGATTTAATTTAAGTAGCACGTTTTAGGTTTCCTAGGGACCCATCGATCAAAGGCGAATTCTTGGAATTCCAGTTGCATATACCTAACAGTGAAAATCCATTTAACGGTTCTCGTCTTATCTCAAAATAAACGTTTTCTTCTATTATCTTTAGGTAGTTACTAATATTACAAAAAGCTTAAAGTCTGTGAGGGTGTAGCTTTGTAAGAGTGTACGTAGGGCTCGCTCTTCAGCGACAAGACCGCCTGTTGTCTACCTCTACCTACATGTTACTCGTATTGTATTGTTTTTCTTTTTAACTGCTTTGTTTGTGTGAGGTGTGCAATAAAGAGTATTTGTATTGTATTGTATTGTAGGGCGTATAGGTACTTGACTTGGGTAGAGATGCTAATAACTTACTTACTCTATTTCAAAAATTATTTCACCATTATGTAGAATGGACCTTCACGATGGACATACGCTATATTTCATCCCCCGGCTCTACTTGGGTTCTTTCTAATACGCGCGCGCAACATCTGGTTCACATAAATCCGTGAACTGTCCCTGATACACCCATTATAAAATATCACCTCAAAGTGGGTATTTCTTATCGATAAATTTGATATTCGAAAAACTAGAATTTATTGGGATTTGACCGGTTTCCTCACGATGTTTTCCTCCACCGAAAAGGTAACAGTAAATATTCCGTAGGTATGTATACATAAGTTTCGAAAAACTCATTGGTACGAGCCGGGATTCGAATCCACGGGCGCCGCTTCACAGCCCCATGCCTGAACCACTAGGCTACCGTACCGTCCGCAAATCCGCATCCGCAACCAAATGGTACCAATGTCAGCTAGTCCAGGAAGTGCAAAGCCCCTTTAGCCATGATGTTTGCGTTGGCGTTAGCACCCATCGTGTGCATAAAATTCGTGATTGTCCTATTAGAGCATTATTTTGTACGTTGGTACCTAACAAAGAAAATCAACAATCTTCGGTTTAGGAGTTGATTGACTGTAGATATTTGTGAAGGTGCAACGTGACATATTTATCACATGTTTTCGTTTTCAGTTCTTTACGGCTGCCGCGAATTTCTTATCAACAATGAATAATGACATCTAAGTATCCTTTTTGGCTCGGTAGGAACCTAGCTAACCTATTAACACATTCACTGCCAAAAATCGCTACGTGCTACGCTCGTAGCCGATCCCGTGATTTTTCTCGTATGTAGCGGAAAGCGACTACGGCGCAGGCGCCCACTAGGCGGGTTCCTGGCAGTGAAAGTGTTAAGGTACCAGATCAGCGTATAGAGAACTTTAGGATTGTCATGGCGTCAAAAATATCCGTAGGCAAGTTGGGGCTAATTTATATATTTTTTCTTTCAAGATCAGAAGGATAAGGTGCTCAATTGTTATAAAATAAGAAAGCCAGTGGGAATAGTTTTATGGACGCCACGTCACTTGAACTAAGATACAGCATTAAAAAAAAACAGCCTATATACCGTCCCACTCCTGGGCTGGGCACAGCCCTCCTCTCATGGATGGGAGGGAACGGGCAGTAGTAGAAGATACAGCATTAACAAGTTATAATATAAGACGTGATATAAACGTATCATGTTTCATAATAGGGGCAACCAAATCCCAGGGCTCGTTTCCTATATATTTTACTAAGTTCATACCTATTTTGAACTTAGAAGGATATGAAGACAGCCTAGGCGCCCATGAAGAGTCCGCAGCGCCGGCTTGACCGCCACGATGATCAGCCGGCAGTCGCCCTGCAGGTTGAAGTACCCGCTCAGTTGCATTGCAGGCACGATTATATGATCGACCCCACGGAGAACTCCGCTACGCCCATGTGGAGGTAGAAACTGCCGTAGCGAGTGTGAGATACGTATTATAAGGATTTTAATTTGCTTGTCTAATTTGAACTTACATCGGTATATGAGAATATGAAGACAGTCTGGGCGACCATGAAGGGTATCCGCAGCGCCGGCTTGACCGCCACGATGATCAACTGGCAATCGCCCTGCAGGACGAGGTACTCGTACCCGCACAGCTGCAGGCACAAGTAGATGATCGACCCCACGGAGAACTCCGCTACGCCCATGTGGAGGTAGAAACTGCCGTAGCGAGTGTGAGATACGTATTATAAGGATTTTAATTTGCTTGTCTAATTTGAACTTACATCGGTATATGAGAATATGAAGACAGTCTGGGCGACCATGAAGGGTATCCGCAGCGCCGGCTTGACCGCCACGATGATCAACTGGCAATCGCCCTGCAGGACGAGGTACTCGTACCCGCACAGCTGCAGGCACGAGTAGATGATCGACCCCACGGAGAACCCCGTTACGTCCATGTGGAGGTAGAAACTGCCGTAGCGAGTGTGAGATACGTATTATAAGGATTTTAATTTGCTTGTCTAATTTGAACTTACATCGGTATATGAGAATATGAAGACAGTCTGGGCGACCATGAAGAGTATCCGCAGCGCCGGCTTGACCGCCACGATGATCAACTGGCAATCGCCCTGCAGGACGAGGTACTCGTACCCGCACAGCTGCAGGCACGAGTAGATGATCGACCCCACGGAGAACCCCGTTACGTCCATGTGGAGGTAGAAACTGCCGTAGCGAGTGTGAGATACGTTTTATAAGGATTTTAAGTTGCTTGTCTAATTTGAACTTACATCGGTATATGAGAATATGAAGACAGTCTGGGCGACCATGAAGAGTATCCGCAGCGCCGGCTTGACCGCCACGATGATCAGCCGGCAGTCGCCTTGCAGGTCGAAGTACCCGCCCAGCTGCAGGCACGAGTAGATGATCGACCCCACGGAGAATCCCGCTACGCCCATGTGGAGGTAGAAACTGCCGTAGCGAGTGCGAGGCGCGTTCTCTATGGATTGTATTTTATTTCATACAAGTCAGTACGAATTCGTCGGTCCCAAACCGAAATAAGGCCAATCAATCAATTGTGTTACGTGATGCGCTTGACTTTAGTAGCACTTATGTAACCGAACCGCACTTATGAAACATATATCGTAAAACCGTACCTGCCTATTTTTATTTTTATTTTATTTATTAAAAACTAAAATTAGACATGAATAATAGCATACATTGCTATCTTATTATTGTCATTATTTTGGAGATAGAAATTACTATTTAACCTACCTATTTAATATAAAAAAAATACGAAAAAGTGCATTACCGTTATAGCTTTTTCAGATTTGGTAGAGGTATAAAGCTTGATATAATAGCAATATATTCTTTTTTATATATTTTATCAATAACAAAATTAATGGTCAGTCACCACTTTACCGCGAAAATAACAAATATCAGCAAAAACTACATACTTGAACCTAATCATTTATTTTCTCCACACAGTCCTATATGTGTTTGACAATAGTCATTGAAAAAGTTTTGTCGAGTTAAGCAATGTGAGCAACGGTATTATGAAAAGCAAAATCTACTCAATGTTCTATTATTCATAATGATTTCAAAAGTGAACTTTGTTTTGGTCCAACCTGTGTTTTATGGGTTCTAGTCGTACCTACCTATAGATACCTATGTTGGCTGAGATATTTACGTATATATTGTATTCTCACCGTCAATATCCTTTTTGGCCATCTTAAGGTGGTAGAATGTATACGCCAAAAAAACCATGCTCACAACGTATAAATATATTGTAAAAATCTGAAACATAAAACTACAATTTGATAAATAGGTAAGGAAGTATGACGGGTTTTTTTTTACCTCACACCTGCAGGTCGATCACGTAACGCATTGTACATAGGTACGTTAGGTAGATTTAAAAGTAATTTTTAAAATGGAAATTTTACAGTTAAATTGTCCTAACGCGCGTTCGTAATGTTACGTGATTATCCCTCTGGCCAATAAGTGGCAATCACCGCTCACTACCCGTGCGAAAATCCCCACTTCCTGGCCAGGCGGAAACGTGAAATACTGTACTTACTACGGGCGGTAATAAAGAATAGCTTCAGATCGCATATTTATCTTTGCCTTCGGGCGTCTAATACCTTCGATCTGAGACAATCTTTGTTTTCTCGCCCTAGGTAAGTAATGTGATTTTAAACATGTCAACCCGCAACTGTGTCGATACAGGTAGTCCCCACATGGGACATGCATTTCAATCGGGAAATGAAGAAAGAAAAAACATTTATTCGTTGTTACGAATAAATGCAAATACATAAACAAAAATAAAATATAAACACTACGCAAAAAAGTAATAGGTACATCGATATATTACACCAGTGTCACGAAAAGGGGAACCATTTCGTTTTCCACCACCATTTGTCAGAAGGAGCGCGCGAAACACATTGAAATAAAGAGGCGAAAAATGTAAGCATGTTTCAATTTGACTCCCCATTCATATTCAAATTCATTCCACAGTATGTACTCTGATTATAGGCACTTTGTTTTTTACAGAAAAGTGGGTCGTCCTTCTTTTTTACTGACACTGAACCGGCGTTTTTCAATTTTTTTGGGTTTTGAACCATCGAAAATTGTGGTTTTGGTGTGCGGTAAAAAATAATTGCATATTTTTCTACATTAGGACTAATTAAAGTTTCCTTTCCGGCCGGCATTTTTTAATGTCGTATTTTTTAAATAACGTGACAAAGTGGACTCTTTCAGTGGGGACCCCATTGTGTTTACCACGGGCATTCTACAAAAAACAAATGTATAAAAAATGTGCAATATAAATATGTTAAATAAGATTAATCAATAAAAAATATGTACATTAATTCGAACATTAAAAAACAGTAAAGTTCAATATTCAAATGAGATGCCGTAATAAGACGAAGGACGGGCTATTGTTGGTAGAAAAGAAGAAACACCTAAGTAACATTTTTAAGGCGAGTGTCCACAACTGTGCGAGGAAAAAATCCACCAATAGGAAGAGATTCGTGAGCGAGGCTAGCAACGCTTTTAGTTGATTTTTACCTCGCGCAGTTAAGGTGGATGGGCATTTTTAAAAATTCGTGTACACCCAATAAGCGTGAGTTGTTAAATAAAAATTAAGTCAGTGTCAGTTTTGTGACGACAATTAAGTATACAGTTTGTATACAAATTAACTTTTTCTTTTCAATTTATAAATGCTATGCATATACACGTTATTTACACATGAAACAAGTTCAATTTCACATAATTGGAATGCTTAATTGTCGTCACAAAACTGACACCGAGTTGATTTTTATTTAACAACTCACGCGAATTAAAAAAATGCCCGGATACACCCTTACGTTCAGAAAAACTTAACATGATAATTATTGTGGTACTTACGTCTGATGTGAAGTTAGTATAAAGCTCATTCTGTATGGTGCTGGTGACCGGTAACGCAACGCCTAAAACTATTAATAGTTTTGCATAAAACGCTGACAACACCACCGTCATAGATTCGCTAAAACAAAATGATACATTGTTTCAATTAACGAAATTATCTGACACAAAAGCTAATGAATATTTTGTCAGGATCGGTTATTCGATTAATTAAATACGCGACACATTTAGGTAATCAACCGGATTTACAAATTTAATCTGAAAAGCTTTGGTGCCAAATAACGCTGCAATTTGTATTTAAACTCCCTTTTACCCACACCGTTGTTATCTAGTCTGGGTTAGGTTATTGCTTCGGGTACGTGACAACCAAAATGACAAAAGTTCTTTTAACTACTGATAATAATAATAAATAATATAGCGTAATGATCCGAAGACATTGAAGGACCTAATTTTTTCCAATAATGATTGGCGACCTTTATTCTGAACTTCAAAACCATTATCATTAACGATTTTAGCAATTTTTTGTGATGTTATCTAGAGAATAAAACTCAATAAAAGGGATATTCTTAAAAACATTATACCTACAAGCACGTTCTTACTTATTGCGAAAATATATACAATCGTCCGTCCATCGTTTTCTATCAATGCCCAAGATACGCCCACGCCTCGCCATATATAGGAGACGATTAAGAACCATACAATTCCCAATAACTTGATTATTCATTCGCACATTCAAATGTTTTTCTCAATGAAATACATCGGATTCAAATGCTCTCACAAATCATTTAAATTAGAAGATATGTTAAAATAAATTGCTATAATTTAAGTTGTCTCTAAACCTTGTCTCTACATATATCTGGTAACTGGTTACGAGACTTTCAGAGCAGTATAGCGGCCTAGGTTGATTACCTACTCTTAAAGCCTGAAACACACTGGTCCAATCTGCGGTGGCGATGGCGGTCAATAGTAAAGTTGACAACTATTGACAAAATTACTATCGCCCGCCACCGCAGGCTGCGCCAGTTTATGAGAAGCTTGAAGCACCACCAGCGGAACGCGGTAAAATAGTTTTTATATCTGACTTTAGCCTTGCCATCGCTTAACGTTTGAAGGAAATGCATAAATTGCAAGATTTCCTATGATCGTGGGTTACCTAGGTATATATGAGAATGACTTGACTGAGGTCAACGGATACCTACTCGCCATGGGAGAGCGGGGTCCGCTGCGGCTTCGAAGGTAGCGGGTCTGCGCTGGAACTGTGGCTGCAGGGAGGCACCACGCTCAGTCGTGGCAAGGAGTGCGGCGGGTGCTCTCTGAAAAACCAGAGAAGTTTAAGCAATAAACATAAATTTATACACTAGGGTGGTAGAATCCCCCCACCGGAGGAGGCGCCTGCTGGCTCGAGTCGTTTTTTTATTTTTTTATTTTAACATGAAAATATAAAATATGTGTACCGTAAATACATCATTTCGCCAAACTGCGGAGCAGTTTGTTGGCGATGAGCTCGCTCGTTTTATGACAAAAGTAGGTATACATAGAAATTGCACTGTACTACCAGCCCGACGTAGCCCATTCATAACTCATAACATGTTATTTTGCTTTACTTGCGGGACAGCAGTACAACGGTGCTTATAAACTACCTTGTTTTTAATGCTGTTTTTTTTTTAAATAACTAACTAGTTAAACTAACAACTCGTCACCATACATGTGGCCAGAGGCAGTGTGACTGTAATTAATCTTTAATACAATGTAATACTAACTTAACTTATAATAGTTACTTACTGCTGTTGTTTTATGGAGTTATCGAACTTATCTAATAATATTTGTTTAAATGTTTCTTTCAAACTACCTATTTTTAATTTCGTGTTATCAAGTAACCTAGGACTCATTATACATTTTGGGGATCAAGTATTCTTGAGTTCTTCGTCCATAATAATTTTTGGCTACAGGTTGTTTTAATTGTACTATTTTAGAGGCTCGAGTCACACGTTTATTTTTCTTTTATACTTTAAAGTCATCTGCGTAATACGTATTAATTACATTTAAGTAAGTAACTTAACAATGCACTGGGAGAATTTTACAAATTGAGAACAGTGAATCATACTGGTGTTTATACCTATTCCTCGTGTTTCTTCCTACTAAATATTTCATTAACCTAATTTGCAGTTGCTTTATTTGATCCAAATATGTTTTGAAGTTACGTCCATAGCAACTGAGTCCATAACTCAACAATGTGCAGGGTGCGCCTATTGACTATTCTGCTTAAGTGATAAAATTGACCCAATACAGATCTTAATCTATTACATACTTGATTAATGTGCAATTTCCAATTAAAATGTTTATCAATTAATAATCCTAAGTATCTGAAGCTTTCGACTAATTCTATTTTACTACATGTGCAATTATTTTTATTCCCGTGCAGGCATTCATAAGTATGTCCTGTAATGCTAATGTCGTTTGATGCTATTTGTTTTGCTTTTTTATTATACGGTGAATAGATTCTCATACATTTAGTTTTGCTGATATTCAATATTATTCCATTATCATGCGCCCACTTGGTAATGTTCTCAAAATCATCCTGCACTTTGGTCACCATGTCCACTACATCCCTGCCGGCGAACAGCAGGCACATGTCGTCCGCGTACATATAGACCTTGCAGTGCCGGACAACATTCGACACACTGTTCACATGCATGACATAGCCAACGGGCCCGTATACTGAGCCGGTCGGCACGCCAAGACTGACGAAGGCTTCGGCTCCGGACGTCCCATTTATGACAGTACGCAAGGTCCTATTGTTTAGGTATTCCCTAAACCACTGGTTTGTGGGCCCGCGTATGCCGCACTCGTCCATAGCCTGCAACAGCTGTTCATGATCCAGTGTGTCGAATGCCTTCCGGAAGTCTATGAACACCGCCAGGACCTGCTGTCCGCCGCCGAGGCAGCTGTTTACATAATCAGAGAAGTGGGTCAAGGCCGTGGCGGTGCTCCGCCCTCGTCTGAACCCGTGCTGCGCCTGCGATAAAATACCGTTACATTCTAAAAAACTGCTCACCTGCCTCACTACAACTTTTTCAACAATCTTATTGATTACTGATAAGATTGCAATAGGCCTGTAGTTTGAATAATTCAAATGAGAACCCTGAGTGGATGAGTGGACCGAGAGTCCAGAAAAATGATTCTCCTCTGATCTGCTCACGATAGAAAACTTTGATTATAGATGGCCTTACTCATAAACATTTTAGGTGATAATAACCTTCTTTTGGGAAAGAATGGCACGCGCTGAATACTTAATAGTAATGTTGGACTTCAATGCCATTGTTTTGATGATGAGTATAATAGCCTAGTTGAAAAAGTTCAAGTAAGCAAGTAAGCTGATATAGGTACCCATAGGTTAAGGTTGAGATGGTTGCCATTTTATCACTTTTCGTTGAGGATAAGACATCCGTCGCTCTCGCACTCGCATACTTGTCAAAACGTGACGGACGTTATAGCGATTACATGGCAACCATCTTAGGCCCACAGCCGTGTAATACCGTGGCAGGCAATTTAGGAACTAGTATACGTATAAGATGGCGTGAAGGTGTCATAATATAGCCTCGTCTGACAGTACATACGACGCTACACATCACAAAGTAGAGACAAATAACCATATTCGTAAACATCCATCAAACCTATTTTAGCTATGGCGTTAAAATTAGTTTGTCTCTATCTGTCACTTTGACAAATGTGTTGTGAGAAGGGGACAAAACGTATTTTAGTTAAGGGGGTTGGGTTGTAAAGTTTTTTGAATAAGAAGGATATAGTCTAGCTTCAGCTTATTAAAAGTGAATATTGATGGTTCGGTTAGTGATTCATTAGACAGATTTTAAGTTCTTAGAAAACAAGAAAAGCCTTCTTTCCCGACTTCATTGTATCTGTATATGTGCACCCGTTAGTTCACTTGATAGTGTGCGTGGACTGCAATACAAATTAGGCGGCGGTGGGGCCGCCTGTCGATATAAAGTATCGGTCGGAGGTCGTCTTGTTTGCGCCGCTTATCGTGTAATAGTGGTTTAATGAGGCGGAGCGACTCACCTTTCATCCTCAGGCACGGCCAGGAGCGGCTCAGTCCTCTCCCGCCACTCCTTAGCTGCATTTTGATTGGATTTCTCTTTATTTTTCGCCATAGACCGTCCGGCGCAGATTCAATTTTTATCGCATCCGGTTTTCCAGATCACGCGTCGCCTCTCGATTGAACCAATTAACAGGAATCGATTTTAATTACTTAGGGTTTAAACAGCGGCGTCGCGCTGTTGGTGATGCTAGCGCTTAGGACACACTGCTCGAGTCACGGCGAGTGACTAATACCTTGTACTAGGTAGACATTAACATACATGTAAGTCAATAATAAGTCATATTTTAACAAGCTACAGCTAAATGCCGGAATTTCACATGTTCCTTCCTGTTTTTTTTTTACAACTCAACTGCTGATAAGGGTGTTTTTCATAACGTCGATTTACATGTCGCCGAAAACTATTTCACGAATTGCATGACGTTGATTTTCCTAATCACATAATCATCAATTCATTGTTTTTTATTTAATCAAACAACTTTTCATCGTTAATTGTTTCGAATTTGTCTCAAATCGTAGCGTAACGATTCATCGAATTTACTTTTCGTAGAATAGTGAGTTGTGTATAGTATTAATTTATCGAAACACGGTTCAAAGTTGGTATTGTTGGTTGGTATGGTTGGTTGGTTTGGCATTTTAAGCTAACCTAAACTTTTTTTTTTGACGCTGGAGAAATGTGTTACACATACCCCCCGGCCCGGGGAAGGCCATAGTGAGGGATTATGTGGGGATCTCTCCTCCCGTAACCCACTAAAACTCCAGCGGCGTCACCCTCACCTGCCGTTAAGGGGGCGTCGTGGGATGCAGCATTACTTACCACGACGCCCCTCGGCGGCCCTGGCTGCCTAGCCAGGGCACCCACGCCAAGGGAGGGGAAGGTCAGAGACGCTTGAGGGAGGGGAAGACGCGGCCCGCGGCTGCACACCGCGCGCGTCTTCGACCCCTCCGTCTGCGCCGAAGCGGGAGCGCGTCCGCGCTGTCTTCGCGCTCCCGCTCCGCGGCCTCCTTCTGCGATATGACGACTTCGCAAAAGGAGGCCACCGCCTCCCAAGATCTCTCGCTGCCCAACATGGCCGCCACCACGTTGTGCAGCGAGAGGTCATCCACTCCGAGGGCCAACACCATCGTGCGGCGCTCTTCGGCCCAGCGAGTGCACCACTCCAAGGTGTGCTGGGCCGTGTCGTCCTCCGCGCCGCACTCATGGCAGGCGGGGCTATCCTCTCTTCTAATCCTGCACAGGTAATGACCGAAATAGCCATGTCCGGTCATCACCTGTGCAAGCCTGAACCCCACCTTGCCAGGGGCCCTATCCAACCAACTGTCCATCGACCCGAGGAGTGCCATAGGGGGAGTCCTCGAGGTCGCCTTTCCATCTCTCCCTCAACCTCCTCTGCGTCTGCCTCCTGGCCTCCCTCACCTCCTCGGGAGCGGGATACTCCCCGGTGACTCTTCACCGTACCCGCTCCCTGTGCGCCTCAGCCAGCGCCTCCGCATCTAGCTCCCACGGAGGTGTGCCAGCCAAGGCGCACGCAAGATTATGGCCTCCGTTTTGGGGAGGGAGACCCGCAACCCCAGCAACCGGATGCGGGTCACCATTAACTCCGCGGCCACCTCCACCCGCCGCAGAGCCTCCCTCATTTCTGCCCCCCGGACAGCTACCATCGTATCATCCGCATAGCAGATTACTGCTGTCCGGGGGAGGAGAGCGCCCCTTATGGCCCAGTCATACCCCAGGGTACATAGAAGGGGTCCAAGAACGGACCCCTGGGGCACGCCACAGGCCATGGACCTGTCCCTCCTCTGCCCTCCTCGTTATTCGTAGAGCACTACCCGCTGCGTGAGGTAGTGCTCCACTATGCGCCGCAGATAGAGAGGCACCCCGTGATACCGGAGTGCCTCCCCTATTACTGTGTACGGAAGAGAGCCAAACGCAATGTCGATGTCGAGCGACACCGCCACCACTCCCTGCCCCCTCCCTGCCGCCTCCTCGTGAAATCCCCTTAGGGTCTCCATGGCCCCCAGGGCCCCCAGGGCGCGTCCATGCAGGACCGCCCCGCCCTGAACCCAAATTGGCGGTCCGACATCTTGGGGCCTGTATTGTCGAGGTGCTTGACGATCCGGGAAGAGAGGATTCGTTCCAACATCTGGTTGGCTCCACCCTCGCTGGAGCCACCGGGGGGGGCCAGTGTCACTGGGGGAGGAGGCGCTTGCCTTCTCTTCGGCTTCTTCTTGCCCTTTTTGCCAGTGCCGGTGACACTGACGACTGGGGAAGATGCGAGGGCCTGGTTAGCTACCGATTCCGTCCCAGGTGGCTGGGGGGTACCCGTTGGCTGTTCCTCCGCTTGTTGCCTTCTATGGATGTGTTTTCTCTTTCCGTCTTATAGCTGTATCTCTAGATTATTGTGAAAGCTAGTGTACTGCCGTACTTTTTTACTGCTCCTCTTTCAGCTCTATAAGGGACTCCATCAACGACGCCTCCGTAGTGCCTGCTGTCTCCGCAGGACGGCCTCTCTCCGAGAAGGTCTTTCTCAAGGCCTTCTTCTCCGCCTGTAGGAGCTTGAGCTGCTCGCGCATTCTATAATTGTCGGCCCTTAAAGAGCGGACGACCTCCGGCTCACTCACAGAATCCGCGAAACCCAGCAGCTCTTTGCAGTTGGCGTTCATGCGCCCCCGCACATCACCCTTGAGACCTTTTGGCAATCTCTGCCAGTATTGCGTTGGCGCATCGCTTCACCGCCTCTGCGGAGCTCTGGAGTTCAGCCGCCTCTCCCTCAAACTCCGACGGTCGGGATTGCCGGTGCCGTCTCTGCGAGGCGGTTCTCTTTCGCTCGGGCGCTATCTCCTCGTCGCTGCCCCGCGCCACTCTCCCCCTTTTGATGGAGGCCTCCTGCACCGCCATCCTTTCTTCCGCCACATGTCCCGGTTCTTCAGAGTCTGGCGGTTCCGTGTGTTCTAGGGCCTTCGCCCCCCCTCCAATGTAGCCCCTCAGTGTCGGTGCACGCCAGCGGGGCGTCACCTCCACCACCACCACCACTTGTAACCTAACCTAAACCTAACCTAACCGCCAGCGTGTCGACGTCACCCCGCTTCGCGGGGTGCCTATTTCCGCTCTAAAAGGTCACAAGTTAACCCTATAAACCTACAAATAATACCGTTGTTACGTTTTGGTGTTGTTTTTTTACTGCGGGGGACTTCGCCCCCCGAGCCCCCGTTCTCTGGCTGCCCTGATCTAATCTACTACATTATAATCCTCATACGAAAATATAAGAATGTGGGAACTGAAATTTCTGTTAAACCGAACTTATAGTTAAGGCGATTCGATGACCGACTAAGTCGATGGACAAATAAAATAATGAAGTAAAATTCGATGAGTTGAGCAAATGTATGAGCGATCTAACGAAGTTCGATGAATGATTCCTGTGTGATGATGAAATTCTGCTAATACTCGTAGTGTTATGGGAAACGATAATCGATGAAACTATTTTCGGTAAAATGATGGATTCCCACTGATACGCTATGAATCAATTAGGCTACCTACATGATAATTCGCATAGACAGGTCATTAAGAATAATAAGAAATGTATTCGAAACTAATCATAATCACGCTAAAAACGCTTTTAAAACAAGCCCTTTATATATAAAAAGCCCTTTTAAAAAAATAAGCCAGTTAACTTTGCGGTTGGTAAATTGCCAACAACTAATCTCAAATGACACATTGAGTTCTTATGATGTCCAACTGGCCAAGGCCTGTTAAAAGCGAGTGGTCAGGCGAGTCAGTCAGTTGATAAAGGTTGTGAATCGCATAGCAGACTACGGCTAGGGTTCCCGTATGAAATAAAGCCGCACAAGTGCGCGTCTGACTCGCACACCGAGGGATCCGTACGAGCGTGAATATAGTTCGTCTATTTTATTTTATAAAAGCAAATATAGAATAGAGAAAATAGCGCAGATGGTGTGTTATTTTACCAATTAACCTTATTCGGTTTTTAGGGTTCCGTATCAAAAATGGTCCGTCTGTCTGTCTGTCTGTCTGTCCGTCTGTCCGTCTGTCTGTCACAACGTTAAATATCTCAGAATATACTTATGCTATACATTTCAAATTTAGTCTAGTTGCAGACAAAGCTTAACCACGTGCATGAAAAACTTTTATTTTCTATAAAAAAATACGGATATCCGGGGGGTAGTGAGTGCATATTCGGAAATTAGATTTTTATTTTATAGTGATTAATTTCGATTTCTGTAGGAAAATGTCATAGAAGCGAGCGAAAGCGAATGTAGAATCGCGAAACACATTATTAAATCAGATAGCAACAGACCATGCTCGTGTGTCAATCTCCGTTCCCTAACCTCGAAACTAAAATCAGTATACAAAACGCAAGTCTCTGCTCGAACTTTAGCATTTAATTCAGCTAGAAGATGTTGTCCTTACGGGTAATTAGCGAGGCCGGTGTCACTTTCAGACGGCCATCCTAACGAGCGCACGCGTCCCTCCCCCCCTCCCCCCTCCCCCTCCCTGTCTTGCTAGATGCAATCTATCTTTAATAGTAAAATTGCATAAATTTACGTATGGTGGATAAATTAACTCGCTCATTTTCCTATCTATAACTGAGACACAGGTGACGCGAATTTGCCTTACTGCATGCCACTCATTGAAAATACTAGATTTTTTTTCTGAAAAGGTTCTTACCCCTTTAAGGGGAGTATCCACCGGTGATATGCTAAGCTATGTTTTCATATAGATATATGACACCTTTCAAGCTTGCCATCTAGGTGTCACTTACGTTAGGGTTAGCAGCCTATTCATACAACTGAACTAATATCTGTTAACTAACATGTGTTTTGTCCCTTTATCACACAAATGTTAAAGTGACAGTTAAAGACAAACGAATGTTAACAGTATTCTAGCTGAAATAGGTTTGATGAATGTTTATGGATAAGGGCATTCAAGTTTCAACTAAAAATCTCATTTCAGTTTGATTACTAAGCATTTTATATTAATTTCAGTGCATCCCGCTCACACGTTGGGCCCAAGGTTTTGTGTCGTTGATTTTTTAACCCCAGACGCAAAAATAGGGGTTATTAGTTTGCCGTGTGCCAGTCTGTAGCAACGTAGCTCCTAAACAAATGGACCAATTTGAAAGTGATTTTTTCTCTCAAAGCTGACGTGATCGAGATGATTCTCAACTACGTTTCGAAAAAATCGGTTGAGCCGGGTTTGAGATATTGAACTTTGAAATGAGTATGTTGGGGTTATTTCAAGTTTTCTAAGTTGTTAATTCTTTATTGCACAAAGCGTTATCGTTTCATGTTTAAACGATGTATTTATTTATTTTGTACCTATTAAAGTTAGCGGTGCAGACTCACGTTAAAATTGATAACGTAGTGTTGCTAAATGGGTAGTAAACCATCAAATTATTGTAACAAGGTATAAATTAAAATATATAATAAAAATGATAGAGATTACCTACACTATTGAAAGTTTAGAAAAATATGCATTTTTTTAGTGTCCTAGAGTAAATTTAATTCTACCAATACGATCCTTACATTTTAATTAAAAAAAATGTATGACATTAACTATGCACCTAAACGCAGTATTTCACGACCAAAACAGTAATTACTACTACTCCATTACTACTCCAGGAAAAATACGGTTTTGAAAAACATTAATTTATTATACCTTTTTTTTTGTTGATTTCTTTAAAAAATATTATCCTAATATGCTTTATTCAAGAATCCGAGAAACTTTCCACCCAGAAGTAATTATGTAGATTTAAATGAAGCATGCATTGTCTTTTTTTTGTATGATTTATCTTTAATATTATAGAGCAAATGTAAATAAACCAAAATAAGACAAAAATATTTATTAATATTTTTTCTGACATTTCTGAAGCTAGCTAATTTATAATTTTTTTGATGTCTGAAATTTTGTCGGATTCTGTCGCTGGGTAACTATTTAATTGATAATTATATTCGTCACACATAAAAATAAGCTATTATAAACTATTTCCAAAATACAAGTTGTCAGGTCATTGACCGGACTATACTTAATTTTCCATACAACAATTAGTACAAATACAAATAGACAGCGGTGACTTCATCATTCTGTGTCAATTAGTATGATGCTTTTCTGATGTCGATGCCGCCGGGAGGTCCGTCTTAGACTGTTTTTTTTTGTACATGTATGTATTTTCATTGTAGTTCCTCCCATACAAACATTTACTCCTCTCTAAAAACTGGTTCCAATGGAATCGAAAAAAACCGCAGGAATCATGTCTATTATTCTAGCACTAGCACCCATAAGACAAGCCTTGCTAGTTCGGTTAATGTAAAATTATCCCCCAATATTTATTTATCTATATTTAAAATTAGTTACTTAATTTATCCGTTGATTAGTTATGAATTAAGTTTAATCTTTTTAATGAAATCTGCCTCCAGGTCTGTGGCGCAGCCGTTATTTTATTGGAAGTTAATATTCCAGCGCAGCACTCTATTCCTTCTAGGAAATCTCGAGCTTTTTAATTCGTCGGAAATGCTTCCCCTTCGTTAAATTAGATATTGTTTAGTCGGATCAGATAAAGAGTGGATATAAAAATGCAAGCGGTATCAAACTTATGTTTATTATTATATTTTATTATAATTATGAAACTGCGGATAAATCCGACAGAAAATGGCTGAGGCGAGTGCGCGGCAGTACCAACGGTCTTCTTAGGGTGGTGGCCGAGAGGTTCGACTGCCCTATTACCAAGTCTTGGGTTCAGGTGGCTATTGGGAGAGCGAAATAGACAGGACCAACTTTCTTCGCTTTCTCAATAGCATACCTTTTCCACTATTTTATACGTAATATACGCAATTTTATACTTATTTCTTTCTCTTTTATTTATTATATCTACTAAAAAAATGTATGGATCAAATAAGGTCTATAATAAACGATTTGTTTTATTTTAATTTTAAATCGCTGTCGCAGTCATTATCTGATAAATACTATCTCAATCTCGATTTGCTTATCTCGAGGATTAGCTACGACACCAATGACGTCAGTCAAAATGAACTCAAAAATCCTATACAACATTGAAAACAGATGTAAAGACCTTCGAAGGTCACAACATTGTACCTATTGGAATTTAATAATCAGAAATATAACAAATTGACTTGTAAAATGTTATCTTGTACCAATAAAATATATGAATATGAATATTATATATATATATGGGTAAGGCCGTTATTTCTTGTTCCTGATTAAGCAGTTTAACTCGTCCACATTTTAATCACTTCCAGTGTGTTACGAATATTAGTAATCCATTTATATAGCTAATTGGCGTAACACACTGGAATTGATTAAAATGTGGACGAGTTAAACTGCTTAATCAGGAACAAGAATTAACGGCCTTACCCATATATTAAGTAGGCAAATTGGTGGTCGAATTGGATAGTCAATAGCATCACAAGGAAACTAAGTGGCAACTGCTAAATTCTATTGTCGACCCTATATATATAATAAACAAGCCTTAATACTGTGTGATAGAATGCTTAAAACTGGCGTAAAAAGTATCCTTAAAATGAATACGTACCTATTTGATTTTGTACTTCAATTTGGCGCAACGTCTTGTACTTAAGAGCTTAATGCAATTTATTTTGAAGCATATTTATATATTTATTTAAGCTGAAGCATAAAACTTCGTTCGCTTCGTTCGCTCGTGCGATAACTTATCAATATAATAACTTATCGTGCAAAAGGCGTTCTTAATGCCGTAAACATTCTCTAACAATCTTTGGGCAATGTAGACAAATTATGCGGTTATGTCAAAAAACTCAACGCTAGAATACAGTATCGATAGATTACTTTACTCGTCTTTACTGTGATGCACGTTTAGTTAAGGAGAGACCACTAACTGGAACAGGACAACAAATGTCTAAAAAAGTGGGCAGTACCCGTATGAGATTATGAAATATCTTGAGTATGATTTGTATTTCTTGAAGACTCTTTATTCGCAGGTGATCGGAATAGGTTGAAGTTCGTAGAAATAACATTTTGAACCACACACAATTAATTTATCTTTCAAGTAACTCAAGTCGTGGATGTTTTCTATGTATTTTAAGTATTTATTTATCTATATAAGTATGTTTATTGTCGTCTAGTACCCATAGTACAAGCTTAGTTTGGGACTAGGTCGATTTGTGTAAGATTGTCCCCTAATATTTATTTAATTATTTATTTTTATTACGTACGTTTCATAATCATTGTCATGTCATGTTGCGTCATAATATTTTACTCTGGGCCCTCCCTGCCACAGACAGCAAGCCTCTCTCGGAAGTCTAAAATTTTCTGTACAGTGATAGGCCTAATGGCTGGCCCTAACCACTTTACTAGGTTATTATACTAACGTAATTACCAGGGCTGACGAGTAAGTAAACAATTAGCCGGACATCGTAGATTGCAACTAGGCTGCGACAAAGGGACGCGTTAATTGAGAAGGCACGGCAGCACGGCCCGTACACGGCCTTGCTCGGTGGTCAGCTATGTAATTTACAAGCTGTTTTGGCTCAGCTCGACACTCAACCATACTATATCTTGACCCCGATATTCATAACAACTACGCGCAAATGGAAACTATATTTACACTGGTATGCGCCAGGGGTGTTGTCGGTGAGCGTTGTGAATGCCGGTCCACGTTCACCCGCTTTATTCATCTCAGGCGAACCAATAAAGTCTGATCTTCGATGAAGTATCTCCTCCTCATCCTAGCTTTATCTCGGTTGCATCATGAAGGAGCCTGGAAACGCTACCTATATGTTAAAAATTGGCGCAGGCACTAGTTTTTGAGGAACCGATGGCCTCTTTACAACACGATTTTGCCGAATTGTGGGTTTATGTTATGTGAAGAGAGTTGTGATTCTTTCTCGACTCACCGATGCAGGTTGCGAATGCTATTCGACGAGCAGCGGGCGTAGCATGGTTGCCATTGTATCACTTATCGCTGCGGATAAGACAGCCTTCACGTTCTGACAAGTACGCGAGTGTGAGAGTGACGGATGTCTCAACCAAGACGATAAGTTACAAAATGGCAACCATACTACGCTCGCAGTTTAGCCTAGTGGGTAGTGACCGTGCATGCAAAGGTTCCTTTCCTAGGTCCAAATTCGAGCCCGTACCGAAATCTAACCATAGCAGGGCCAACCTCCCCCCAAACGGTGGTCTCCCCGAAACCGAAATCCTTTATCTGGTTTGGCCGTTTTAATGGTCAGGTACCCGCTAGGACCAAGCAGCACCAAATGCGTTTGGGCGAGTTATACTGATTCGCTTGTGGTGAGTTCTCGATAAGCATATCGTCGTAGCACCAGTTCAACCGCCTGCCACAAATTGCATACACTAAAATTTGATGCTTTTATCTATTAGAAACATCAAAACGCGTTCCGAAAACGGATTATGACATTTTTGTGAAAAAGAAAACACACGTCCTCGCATCCATTTAATTTATGTTAAATTTTTAGTGCCTTTACTCTGAACTTCTAGTCCTATCCTCTTATACGAGGAACATTTGTATTATTATTATTTTGTTAGTCAATGGGTTATTTCATCGGTAAACGGAGGGGTAAACTTGCTCTAACTTAGTCTCATTTCAGGGAAATCTTTCTTGAAGTCTCCAGTGAACTTTAATATTGTCAAAGGTGAAAAGTAGAAAAAATCCTAAATAGAAACGAAAAAAATCTGTTTTATTAAATATTACTACCGGAATCGCTGTTACAAAATATGAGCTGGCGGCTTTTTCGCGCAATGCACCAGCGTTGCTATTCAGCGGGGAAATGCCGCCAGCATCCTCTCGGTACAATGTCTCAAGGGCGTTTATTAGATTTTACTTAGTTCTAATTTAAATGTATTTTAATAAAAAAAACAAATTCATTAGATACACATTAATTTGTTTTGCTTCGATATAGATAATTACAACAATAACAATGTTCTTCTCATCTCTTCATATATGTACAAAATAAATGAACTACTCGTAGATAAATTCTATAGGTATGGAATAGATATATGACCCCTGGTACAGAGGGTAACCTTATTCACAACCAGTATTATAATTTAAGGAACAAATTAAGAATACTTTGGTAATAGTAAATAAAGTTTAAAAAAAATGAATAGTTAATCTATCAGCTACACGTTGAGATACAGGGGTTTATTCTTAAAACTGTTCTTCCAAATTTCAAATAAGCAGATTGTCGAGTGGAATCGGTAGAAGATTGCAAGCGGCATGGACACGTGCGTGATGATGGTCCAAGCCCACGGCCCGTAGAAATAAAGGTGAGCTGGTCTGAACTCGGCGCGGTTCTAGAAATGTAAGTGCATTGTTTTATTAAAGCGATAGTGATAGCAAAACACCGATATTAAAATCGGTCAATTGCTTGTCGGGCGAAATATAGGGTAGTTAGTAGTAATGTGTTTATGGTCTAAAACGGGCGACTACCGCCCAGTTTGTAACGAATTACTATTATATTAATATTATTTCTAATTTATGGTTTATTAGAAAACAATTAGTAACTAGTTGACTATAGCTAACTATAGCTAACTATTATGGAGGATGTTTTTTTTTTTTCACACGGATTTCTTAATTGGTTGCTGTATATATGTATACTCGACGTCAAATTACAGGGTAAACTACCTAATTTCAAATGGTTTTTATTTATTCACAAAGCTGTATTCCGCTGTAGGTTTTTTTGAATTTTTGGAATATTTCTAACCTAATCCCTTTCCCAGCGCATTTACTATTCAACAAACTTCGTTTGCCACTTTTTTCGTTTTTCCGACACTTTAGTTTGCGACGTTTACGGCCGGTCATTTTATGGTTTAGCTTTGTAATTGTTTGACAAATCAATTATTCCCAATCATTTGTATACCCGCAATATCATTATACCGACGTAACGATTCGGTTGATAATCTGTTCGTATTTTATCAAATCGGCTTTATTATATTTGACATATTATTGTTTATACGGAGCACACATATGTTACCAATTCATATGTTTGTTTATGAAAATTTAAAAACATTAGCAAAACGTTTGAAATTAAACTAAGGTTATCCTCCCAAAACTGTGTTTATGGTAAATAATCTATACACACGACGACCACTTTAGCCTAGTTGGTAGTGACCCTGCCTACGAAGCAAGAGGTCCTGGGTTCGAATCCCGATAAGGGCATTTATTTGTGTGATGAGCACGAACATTTGTTCCTGAGTCATGGATGTCTTGTATGTATTTAAGTATGTATTTATCTATATAAGTATGTTTATCGTCGTCTAGTACCCATAGTACAAGCTTTGCTTAGTTTGGGACTAGGTCGATTTGTGTAAGATTGTCCCCTAATATTTATTTTAGGTGAATACTATACACTATACACATATATATTAAAGAAATAACTTGATAAACATTTGTTATCAAGTTATTTCCTTAACATTGTGTTTCAAGTTATTTCTTCCGACCTGACCTTTACTTATATACTACATATGTAGATAAGTATTAGGTAGTAAAAAAGTGTTCGGTTCTGGCGCTTCACCGGCCGCTGCCGCGGCACACTCGCTACGCTCGCTCGGCTTGCGCGATGTATGGTCGCAGTTCACCTAACACTCCTCCTCGCTTCGCTCGTCGTCGTACCTACACCGACCTGCCTTAGTCTCTGTAAAAATACTTTGAATTTCACTTCAAATGAAAATTTGCCTAAACGTATGAAATGCGGAAAGTAATGATGGATAAGTAAAAAATTGGCTGCGAAACAAAAGTTGTAACATGCCAAAGCTCAAATGAATGTAGCGGTAAAAGTTTTTCGGACAACTGAAACATTTGGATAACATCAAATGGTAAACGAAACAAGTAATGAATTGTATATTCGGAGAACTCATAAAAATACGAAAAGTTTTCGGACAAACGATATTCGGTCAATCAATTTTAGTGAGTGCGATAGGTTACCGGTTCTAGGGCCTTATTGCGTATATTGGTATTAAAGTGTATACATGATTATGACGCCGACTATTATGACCTATCTTATCTGATAGGTACCCAGCGCTAAGCGCTACATTCGGGTGTGCGTGCCTAATTGGCACTACGCGGTCTTTGTCCTTACATAATACTGAACCTTCCCTAGTCAGCAATCGTGGATGGTTTATAATAGTAAATGCTTATGACCACCAATAATATCACTCAATTCATGTAATTGAATTGGGTAGATACATTCACTGGCAGTTAGATACTTGATAGCATCCATCAATCTCTAGAGGATTACCTTATTCGTCTGTTTGTATCATGTGTCGTCTAATATGACTACTTCATAGTCGGCCTGTGACACTGTCCCGGATACATACCTACAGTTTGCTTTCCGCCAGCGGCACAAAAGTCAGTCGGTTGACAAATCCATAATCTTATGGCGGTCATCGTACAAACCTTTTCGAGCGTGTTGATGGCCCACATGGCCATGTTGGCGACGAGGAGGAACGTCACCAGCTGGCGGCCCGGCTTGTCTCGCCGCTGCTCCGAAGTACTGCTGCGCCTCCACCACGCGTCGATTATGAAGAGAGATTGTAGTATAGTCTGTAATTTTTTACAGGCTTTATTGTGTTTGTACCCCGTGTTAGTTAATAAGTATGTTAGTTAGTTTGGCTCAAATCTTGCAGGTCAAATACTACCAACGTCCTGAAGTCAAGACGGTCATAGGAACTCCTCAGTTACACAAGATTACCCCGTCGCGAAGTATAGTCTCTTTGAAACATAAATATTAGGGGTACTGCCTTACACAGATGGAAATATTCCCATAGTAAGCTCAATAAGGCTTGTGTTATGGATGTTAGATGACGACATACTTAATATAATACCTACTTAGAAAACCCCTACGAGGTAGAACGAGGACCTGGCGAACGTCGTGGGAGTTCTCTGGATGTTGTGGGCGGCGCAGAACCGGTCATTATGGCGCTCTTTGGGGGAGGCCTACGTCCAGCAGTGGACGTCTTTCGGCTGATAAGATGATGATTATGAGACTTAAAAGACATTCACTTGCACAACGGCTCGGCTATTACGTATTCACCTGATTAAGTGACAGGAATTCTGAGAAGAACCCAGTAAGACCGGTGCTGTTGCCGTTGGCGATTGTGTGGTGGCTCCCGATCAAACTGAACATGCAGTACACGAACATGCCAGACTGCGCAAGAATCAGCAGAGACGTATCCAGTTGCAATACGGCTAAAACATTTGAATAATTACTGAATATATACTAAATTCGTTTTATGATATACGGCGCAACAGCTTTTTGATAATATTTTGGAAGAAATTGAGGGCAAGATAATCAACCATATAAGAGCCTCGGTCATATTCAAACTGGAAAAAGATTTCATGCTTCAATATTTTCGATTTTAACTATATAAATATGAAACAGTTTGTAAAAGAGCACTGATGCGTATACCATGAGGATTTAATAGTAGTAATAAAAATGCTATAGCCAGTAAGACCTGGCCAATAATAAAACGCGTTATGCACTTTACCTCGAGACTTTCGTTTGTATGGAAGCACTCTCATTTGTTTTATTGCTGCAATGCACGCTGCTATAGTCAAAGTATACAGGATCAACTCGCATATATTCACTTGAAATATAGCATCCTAAAAATAAAACAAAAATAAATATACTTAGGAAGCTACTAGTTCAGGGATGCGGCTGTTAGTCATGGGTTCGAATCCCGGCTCGTACCAATGAGTTTTCCGGAACTTACGTACGGAATATCATTTGATATTTACCGTTAGCTTTTTGGTGAAGGAAACACATGGTGAGGAAACCTGCATACCTCTGAGATCTGAGAAGAGTGGGGACTACTGCCTGTTCCCTCTTATCTATGAGAGGAGGTCTGTGCCCAGCAGTGCGACGTATATAGGCTGATTTATTATTATTATTGAATAAATATACTGAGTACCTACATATTAACGAGTTGTGCGAAAGCAGATAATTGAGTATTGTGTGTTTACAGGATTTCAAATTTCCTCCTTCCTCTTCTGTTGTACATGTTTTATTGCATTTTATCAGCAAATAAGTGGGGTTTAAATTGTTTAACACATAATATATAGAATTAAACACGTAATAGGTAAATACAAAGTCGAGTTTCCATCTTCAGCCTACTAAGTATACTTACCATTATTTGAGAAAATCATATTTTATAGCAGCAGTTCAATAAACCGAAGTTTAGGTAACTTCGTTTTGTCATTATAATTATAAAACATATTAAAAATTTACTATGAACTCAGTTTAAAAGTACTTTATTTAACTTGACGTCGTTAGACGTCACGAAAATGCATCTCTTCTCGCGAAAATTCCCTACTACGGTGATTTTCTCCCGGTTCTGTCTTAATTTAACCGTTTTGTCATGCCACAAATATCTAGTATTAAGTAGTAATTACGTTGACTGTAGCCGGGTTATTGGTAAGGACGAAGAACATAATGAGGGATATGATGGTGACCACGATGACGAGAATCCCAGAGAACAGCCCGCGGTGCGCATGCGAGCAGTCCACGGAGAAGTGGTGAAGCGCCGCTCGGCTGCCGTAGCGCGAGCCCACGCCTAACATGCCCGCTGAAAAATAATATGTATTTTTTCCATATATCAGGGCCGGACCCCCAGGTGCCGGACCTTTGAAAGGCATGCGTGGGGCCGAAGCCAACAGCGTAGAGGCTCTTTAAAACAATAATTATCTAAAGCGAGGGATTATTTTTAAGAAACAATTAGTCTGTACATAATAAGTGTACACTACATTTAGCATAAAAATAGACCTATCGTTTCTTTGAAGTTAAACATCTAGGACTATCTAAAACGTTACCGATATTTCTATACAAACGTTTTTCGAACTATGTCGTTCTAACTAAACAATGTTGTTATTGTTTAAGCTCACATGCTTCATAAAATAATATGGATAATTATTTATTTGAGTATTACATATTTGGTTTGTATTCATATCAAGTTTTAGTTAAAGATTTTGTATTATTGACATTTATGAAATTGAAACAAATATGATAAATGTACCTAGACTTCTAGTATAAGACAATACATAGATAAGAAAAGTTGAAGAATTGATTTATAAAATACAAGTTCTACCAAACTGTTGTAGAATTTTCTCAGGGGTCACTGAATTGTTCCTCGATTTATTTTTTGCATGCATAGGAAATTTCTTCTCAAAGTCTTCGGGGGTACATTTGACCTGAAATCAGTGATTAGATTACCTTCTTTAAACTTTCTGAATTTTATGCAATATTTTGACGAAATGGGTCTTAATCGCGTATTTATTATATACCTGTATACTATATGTAACTTGACGTATTTTATGAGTAACAATATCCTCAGTCGCGATCATGAACCTAGAATACTCTGGACAGGTTATGGTAATAATAATACCACGTGCGAGCGAGCTGGTAGCACACAAATCTCGATAAGTGTGACAGAAAGGGAAACATCATTCATTGTCCTTGTCATAGTTCCACTTTTTTCATTTGCCACAACTGATTTAGTATGAAGTTGTGGCACATAAACCATTACCCGTCCAAATTAAGTAGGTTGTTTATGGCAAGTCATCAGCCATTTTAAGACCATTTCTTAATTTAGCTGCATAGGAGCCTTTCCGTCCCTCACTGTGGCATCACGTACAGCCTGTCCAGAGTATTCTAGGTTCATGGTCGCGATAATACTCTGCATACATACACACAGACCGAGTTAAGTAAATAGGTACATAAATAATAAGCAATTTAATCCCGTAGATTAACATTTTTAAACTTTCGCTGCTTCTCTAAAAAAATGGAACGAATAAAAAAACAAAACAAAAACAACTAGCCGGTAACTTGGCATTTCCGCAGCATACAAGTTTTATCAGTATAAATCTGATGCCAGTGATTTATTTTTACCTCTTTCCACATTTCGTATAAAATTACTGCCACAATCAGTGAATATTCGATTGTGCATGGAAACAGAAAAGGCGATGCATTTTGCAGCAATGCCCCCATTATGTTGGCCCTCCTGCAGGGCATCCCTCCGGTCTCGTTGAGCGAGCTGTCCCCATGCGCCACCATCACATGCTCCAGGTGGTGTATCTCATGTTTCGTTTCTTCCACGAGTACGTACAGCCACTCGCATAAGTTAGTAGCTATCATGTGCATAAAACCAAAGCGATGTATCATTTTGTAAGTGCCGGATTCGATTTCTTTGCTCGTGAGGAAGATGAACTGCATCTGTAGAAGGGTGAGTGTCATGCGAAGCGCTGGCGTGAGCGCGGAGAGCACGGTTCGGCAATCATCGGTCATCTCAAAGTACTCTCCAAATTCTAGACCACTGTACACCATAGAGCCAATGCCGAATGCTGTAGAACACATTAAGTGTAATAAATTATGATCACATAGTAATTTATAGGTAAATCGCATTAATCCTTAATTACCAATGGCACCAAGTCTCAAGTAAAAACTGCCGTAGCGTGATATGGTTTCCTTAGGCTTCGGTCTTTCATTGGGCCCGGGCTTTAAGTGTTTGTCTTTCTCCTCAGTTTCCTCTATAACAAGTTAAGGTTAATTAGATACATAGTCATTAAAGAACATGTGTAGACGTTTTTTGTAAAACATTTATGCGAAAAGAAACGCCGAGAACGCTAGTAGAATGCAAACTAAAGAAGGTAATATTCATTGCGGCTGTAATTATGCAAACAAGATGTGATTTTAATGTCGCATTTAGTTTAACTAATGCGGATAATTACTTTAGCGTTTATTTTCTTTTCTCCTAAATAATAACAAAGCTCCCCAGAAACATATTAAGAACTCTAGACATACTTACCATAGTCATGAATAATTGTATTAACTGCTTTCTGACGCATCAGGTTCGCGTATTGGAATATTATGAAAATAACTGATACTAAATAAAGATATAAATAGAATCCCTGTAAAAAGATAAGATTATAAATATAAAAGATAACAAAGATGACACGAAATTGCTATCAAGATTACAGGTAAAGTAGAAGGCAAGAGTAACCTGATAATATGCGGTAGGAACACCTTTTGCGATGACTTCAGTGACCGGGAATGCAAGCCCGAGCACAACCAGCAGCTTGGCGTACAGCGCGGACAGGGCTTTACTCAGAGCCTCGCTGTAAAATAGGAAAGTGCATTAATTTCACAGGGGCCACATCGCTAGAGAACGCACTTAATAACATTTTCTCTCAGTTTCGCGTTAACACATTTTCAGATTCATCTCAGTTTTTGTAACATCATTAGGTATCATATTGCGTTCGGTTTTGTTTCACGTTAAATTAAGCGTGTAATGTTTGTAACGCTCTCTCGCACGTATTTTATAGGCCACTGCGCTTAGGGTAACAAAATCGTAGTATACGTACTGAACGTAATAATACGTATTATATTGCTGTGTCGACCGTTTTCATTACGAGAATAACGTTTCATTTTCATGTTTCACAATGTTAACTGGTTGATAAGTTTGCCAAGGCTTTGTGGGGCTGTCTATTAATACATAAAGGGTGCTTTGAATGGTGTTGACGCCTCGCAGACGGCCGTATTGTGGGTGACATAGTATAGGCGGCGACGCTATCCGAATGCTGCTTGTTTCTATCTAACATGTGTTGACCGTTTTACGTCTATGCCCGTTGCTTAAAATGTTTGACAGGATATTCCACTAAGCTATTTGTCTCACAAAAGAAAGATTTTTGTCACAAGAGTACCTATTCAAATTTCATAATTCGGGATACCTAGAATACCGAGGTATACATCAAACAATAAATAAACATTAGCTTTGATAAGATTAGATTCTGTAAGTTTGAAAACACTTAACTATGAGTTTTATGCTGCAGCTGCGTTTTTTATATTGTATCCAAAAACATTTTGGAATCAGATGTGCAACAATATAGAGTTAATGATACTTTAAGGGTCGCCAGGGCGCTCGACTCGCCATACAAATGTAGTTAGGTTCTCATTTTAAAACAATATGCTAGAATAACATGAAACTTTGTATGCACAGTGGGATACGTTTATATGGAGAGTCGACTTGAGTCGATCGTACTGGAGACTCTTCATTTCATGTTAAATTGTGCGTAGGTATGTATTGTCTGCTACATACATGCGACTGAATGGCATGCTTGCGGTGGGCGAGCTTCAGCGGACGGTGACGCGGGCGCGTGTCACGGGCACGTGCCGTCGGACGTCCACACACGCCTTGATTTATGTTCGTACTTTAATTAGCGTTTGCCCGACTTCTTCATGTAAACAAAGTATAATTTGCGTAAGAAATTTAAAGAGCATGTATGTCTAATATCTGTTTGCGTCAAGTTTAATGTTTCGTCGCGCTACCAGCTACTGCAGGGACGTTTAAAAAGTTTTGTAGATAAAGTGCCTTTGCGTATACAGGGTGAATTTTTTATGTGTCCAAATTTTTTGTTGGCATTTGGTATCACTAAAAGACTCGATTTTTGAAAAAAAACTGGTAGGTATTTTTTAAATTATAAATTGTCTATCCCAAAAGAATTATCCGTACAGCGTAGTTACTCGGGATTCAGTGCCGCGTGGAGCAGGGCGGGGGCGGGGGAGACGGAGGCGTGCCGTGTTAACCCTTACTACCCGCTGAGGTACCCAAGCGGTAAGGTTTTTTTGGGATAACTTTAAGCAGCAATTACTAAAAAAAATTATACTGAATGATATGAAACCAAAAACCCGTATTTTATAATTTTTACTGAAGAATCTTATACTTGAATTTGGACACTCATTAAAAATTCATCCTGTATACCTACCAGCAAAACGTGTCAGCAGCATTAACAGTAAAACACAAACTGTATAAGGATCAAATACACCGTAACTTGAATACACCATAGGCAATAATAAAGTGGCATACGTTCCGTTACGTACCAAAATGTAAGTAGACGTCCGTAGAAATCAAAACTTCATTGCGTATATGTGGGCGTCAAGCTCTGATATAGTCAAGATACAATAATGTCTCACTATCCCATGATGTCCGCTGCTGACGGCGGGGACTCGTGTGTGGTGGAGGCCATGGAAGCCCGTGAGTGAGGGGACAGCTCGGAGAGGAAACGGCGCTGTGTCGCGGCGCACAGTGCCAGGGCTTGCGACGGTCTTCGGAACGCTGCGATGATTGCTGAGGGACGCCTAAAGATAGAGGTAGATTAACTAAGAATAATTACTTATTGTTAAGCATATTCCCGGCGTTTATTTAAAGTGGAAGTTAGCAAGATTTATAATTATAACTTTTACTTTAAATTACAGATACTTTGCGAGATTGTACAGTTATATTAACTCTGTGACGTGGCAGTCATACCTATTAAAGACATGGTTAATTAAGTAGTCGATCTTACAGCCACAGCTGGCTAGACATCACTTCAGCTCCCAAAGTATTCTAAACCCACGACCCACCATACCAGACATTTTGCATTAAATTCAGCTTTTTAGAGACTGCCCGTTAGGAGATAGGTGTTATAGAGGCACAGCGGCGCAGGTACAGGTAGGTAGGCTGTGAGTGCGCGTCAAGTTGAGTTAGTTTGTGAAGGTACGTGTTGAGGTTGGCTGCTAGCCTAGCGTCTATGTCGCTGGACATCCTGCGGCTGTTGGGCTGCGATTGCGCCTGTACGAGAGGCTCCTATGTCAAGTTGAGTTAGTTTGTGAAGGTACCTGGTGTTGAGGTAGGCTGCTAGCCTAGCGTGTATGTCGCTGGACATCCTGCGGCTGTTGGGCTGCGATTGCGCCTGTACGAGAGGCTCCTATGTCAAGTTGAGTTAGTTTGTGAAGGTACCTGGTGTTGAGGTAGGCTGCTAGCCTAGCGTGTATGTCGCTGGACATCCTGCGGCTGTTGGGTTGCGATTGCGCCTGTACGAGAGGCTCCTATGTCAAGTTGAGTTAGTTTGTGAAGGTACCTGGTGTTGAGGTAGGCTGCTAGCCTAGCGTGTATGTCGCTGGACATCCTGCGGCTGTTGGGCTGCGATTGCGCCTGTACGAGAGGCTCCTATGTCAAGTTGAGTTAGTTTGTGAAGGTACCTGGTGTTGAGGTTGGCTGCTAGCCTAGCGTCTATGTCGCTGGACATCCTGCGGCTGTTGGGCTGCGATTGCGCCTGTACGAGAGGCTCCGATGTCAAGTTGAGTTAGTTTGTGAAGGTACCTGGTGTTGAGGTTGGCTGCTAGCCTAGCGTCTATGTCGCTGGACATCCTGCGGCTGTTGGGCTGCGATTGCGCCTGTACGAGAGGCTCCGATGTCAAGTTGAGTTAGTTTGTGAAGGTACCTGGTGTTGAGGTTGGCTGCTAGCCTAGCGTCTATGTCGCTGGACATCCTGCGGCTGTTGGGCTGCGATTGCGCCTGTACGAGAGGCTCCTATGTCAAGTTGAGTTAGTTTGTGAAGGTACCTGGTGTTGAGGTTGGCTGCTAGCCTAGCGTCTATGTCGCTGGACATCCTGCGGCTGTTGGGCTGCGATTGCGCCTGCACGAGAGGCTCCTATGTCAAGTTGAGTTAGTTTGTGTAGGTACCTGGTGTTGAGGTTGGCTGCAGCCTGGCGTCTATGTCGCTGGACATCTTGCGGCTGTAGGGCTGCGAGATGCGCCTGCACCAGCGGCTCCGATGTCAAGTTGAGTTTGTGTAGATACCTGGTGTTGAGGTTGGCTGCTAGCCTAGCGTCTATGTCGCTGGACATCCTGCGGCTGTTGGGCTGCGATTCCGCCTGCACGAGAGGCTCCGATGTCAAGTTGAGTTGGTTTGTGTAGGTACCTGGTGTTGAGGTTGGCTGCTAGCCTAGCGTCTATGTCGCTGGACATCCTGCGGCTGTTGGGCTGCGAGTGCGCCTGCACCAGTGGCTCCGATGTCAAGTTGAGTTAGTTTGTGAAGGTACCTGGTGTTGAGGTTGGCTGCTAGCCTAGAGTCTATGTCGCTGGACATCTTGCGGCTGTAGGGCTGCGAGATGCGCCTGCACTAGCGGCTCCTATGTCAAGTTGAGTTTGTGTAGATACCTGGTGTTGAGGTTGGCTGCTAGCTTAACGTCTATGTCGCTGGACATCCTGCGGCTGTTGGGCTGCGATTGCGCCTGCACGAGAGGCTCCGATGTCAAGTTGAGTTGGTTTGTGTAGGTACCTGGTGTTGAGGTTGGCTGCTAGCCTGGCGTCTATGTCGCTGGACATCTTGCGGCTGTAGGGCTGCGAGATGCGCCTGCACCAGCGGCTCCGATGTCAAATTGAGTTTGTGTAGATACCTGGTGTTGAGGTTGGCTGCTAGCCTAGCGTCTATGTCGCTGGACATCCTGCGGCTGTTGGGCTGCGATTGCTCCTGCACGAGAGGCTCCGATGTCAAGTTGAGTTGGTTTGTGTAGGTACCTGGTGTTGAGGTTGGCTGCTAGCCTGGCGTCTATGTCGCTGGACATCTTGCGGCTGTAGGGCTGCGAGATGCGCCTGCACCAGCGGCTCCGATGTCAAGTTGAGTTTGTGTAGGTACCTGGTGTTGAGGTAGGCTGCTAGCCTAGCGTCTATGTCGCTGGACATCCTGCGGCTGTTGGGCTGCGATTGCGCCTGCACGAGAGGCTCCGATGTCAAGTTGAGTTGGTTTGTGTAGGTACCTGGTGTTGAGGTTGGCTGCTAGCCTGGCGTCTATGTCGCTGGACATCTTGCGGCTGTAGGGCTGCGAGATGCGCCTGCACCAGCGGCTCCGATGTCAAGTTGAGTTTGTGTAGATACCTGGTGTTGAGGTAGGCTGCTAGCCTAGCGTCTATGTCGCTGGACATCCTGCGGCTGTTGGGCTGCGATTGCGCCTGCACGAGAGGCTCCGATGTCAAGTTGAGTTGGTTTGTGTAGGTACCTGGTGTTGAGGTTGGCTGCTAGCCTAGCGTCTATGTCGCTGGACATCCTGCGGCTGTTGGGCTGCGAGTGCGCCTGCACCAGTGGCTCCGATGTCAAGTTGAGTTAGTTTGTGAAGGTACCTGGTGTTGAGGTTGGCTGCTAGCCTAGAGTCTATGTCGCTGGACATCTTGCGGCTGTAGGGCTGCGAGATGCGCCTGCACTAGCGGCTCCTATGTCAAGTTGAGTTAGTTTGTGTAGGTACCTGGTGTTGAGGTTGGCTGCTAGCTTGGCGTCTATGTCGCTGGACATCCTGCGGCTGTTGGGCTGCGATTGCGCCTGCACGAGCGGCTCCGACGCCGGGTTGAGCATGGCGTGCGTGCGCTCGCGCAGCCGCTGGATGTCCGAGTACGATGATTCGTCGCTGCGCAATAAAATAATTATCGGTGGCCCACGCCAAGTTACAATTTTACAAGTCTAAATTGGCAACACTGGCTGAGGCGTTTGACCAATAAAAACTGACCATTTAACCGGTGTTGCCTAAGTACATTACGTAATGCATTCAAAATAGCAACATTCGGGCTAAGAGCGCCAATACTGAGACTGGTGAGGGACATGCACACATGTTTTGCTATTATATATTTTGAATCCCTGGGATTTTTGAGGAAAAAAAGTTGTAACCTGAGAGAGCTTTGCAGGCGGAAAAAGTCCTTCAAATTGAGAATTTACTGCAGACCCCGTATCATGGTCGGCCTTATCACACGATAAGTGACAAGATAGCGCGTCCGTCACTGGCTGACATCGTTCGATAGAAGTTCGTCTATCTTGTCACTTATCGCGTGATAAGGCCGACCATAATACGGGGTCTGATTTTTGTTACGTCAGTATTACACTATGTCATATACGTGTAGGTTATGATAAAGAGCGCCTTGTACTTGCTCGTGCTAATTTACATACACCTTGACGCTATTTAGTCTCATTTACTGAATACTTTTCACGGACATAAGTTATTATTAATAGACACGAGTGAGTTTTCTAAATTCATTATTCACAAAGTTATAAAGTACACTTGTCAAAGCAATTTTACTGCAGTAAAATATCTAAATTAGTCACTACTGATTGTAATTGTTTTTTTATCGACGACATCTTAAACTAATATTATGCTAAATAAAATGTAAATATATTAAGTGTTGTCATAATATGACTCAATAATGATATCAAATGAGCGCGCAAAATACATAGGCATCGTTACGCACCCGTATTTTTTTGCTGCATTTAGTAAACTGGCTCTTTCAAACCCCTTCTTCCCTAATTGTGACCGCCACCGCAGGCCGCGCCAGTGTGATTAAATCCTAAATCTCATTTAAGTACTTTACTTATATTTTGATCTGACTTAGTATATCACGGATATGGTCTGTGCTTAGTACCTATCGATTTTGCTTCCTTTTATAGGTATTTGCCGTATTTGGATTTCGATCTTCCCTCCCGTGTATATCTATGTAAATACACATGAAATATTACAGCAAAAGCCTGTAAATTGAATATTTAAAGGTTCGTATGCTTCAGCATCGAACTACTTCAGCGGAATAGCTTTGAGCACAAAATCTTCAAAATATGCATCTGTCCGCCGGAAATGTCTTTCTGAGCTTTCTATCCTTTCTCGCCACACTCTACTTTGAATATCAAATCATAATACAAGTATTTGAACCTGTTTTATTCTTTCCTCTGTCAAATCCACTAGTTATATGATTGCGTAACTCAGGAACAATATCTCGTGTAAGTTAAGAGGTATACTTGTGAAGCTTAAGAGATAAAAGTGCACGATTAATACAAAGAGGTGCAATTTAAAAAGAAAGTTTAATTAAATGGTTTGATATCTCGGGCGTATTTATGACGACCAGCGTGCAGCGACGCGGTGGTCGCGCTGTCTGCCACCTCGACATTTCATTTCCACGTTTTGAAATAAAAAGAATGGCGCTATCCGGAATCTAACAATGAACACCGCCTTTACCCACAACCGCGTATGAATGAATGAATGGGCTTTAGGTTTTATGCATTTCTATTAATTAAACAGAAATGGATAAGTGATGGCTGTTTAATGTTTTACACCTTGTCTATTAGTCGTAATGGGTCTTCACCCGGGGGATTGTACCTACTAGTTATTGAACGTAGCGCAGTATTTCAGTTTCTGGTATAAGACATTGACATAATTAGGATTGGTCCTAAGAAGTACCTATCCTAGCTTCGTCGGGTTGTCGGGCTTCTGATAGACTCTCGTTTGTGAAATCATTCATACTGACCATTAAATGTAATGTAACTAATGTAATGTAAGTACCTACTATTTGAATACAAGCTTTTATTTCACTTGCAGTGTATTTATGTTAGTAAGTTTTGTTGTGTTTAAATCAAATTTCGCAAGGCAAATTAGACCAACTGCCCACCTTCCAATCGGGTTGAAATTTAGTACTTATTTAGGGCAGATGTCGTAGCATAGCCACATAGATGATCCCAGAACAACTCCCAAACAAGAAAAACCCTTCGTGTTTGGGGTATAATGAGTACATTGAGTACCTAGTTGGTGACTGTGCAAAAATACAGTCCGCAATAAAAGCTTGTATAGTATATTTTTTAAAGATGTTTAATTAGTAAAATGTTAATGACGTCACCTGTCATTGTCGTTCTCCTCGTGCACGGTGTCCATGTCCGTGATGGTGACGCTGGGGCGCTCGCTGGTCTCCGCCAGGGGACGTCTGCCTGGACTCATCTGAACAGTACACTCGAATAAATTCAGTCAACTGACAAACATCTACTTATTTAGTTATATAATAAGCAGCAGAAGCAACTACGTGTTCCAAAATAGGTCAAAATCTCTCGGCTATATCATGAAAAAGCAATCTTACACAAAAACGATCTAGCCCCACAGTAAGCACAGTAATGTGTTGGATACTAGACGACTATATGTAATGAATAGGTTCAAATACTTAAATAGACAAAAAACATCTAAGAATCAGTAACTAATATAAATGTAAAATAAGAGTTTGAGAACATCACTTTGGGCACTTCACCCGCGTTCACTACGCGGGTGAAGTGACGCGGGTAAGTAAATTGCTTAAAATTATCTGCTTGTCAAAAAAAACACCGGCTGCAATTATTCGGTCAAATAGAATTCACTTCACAGTAATCATCTGGCTAGTTAGCATGATCGCTTTTGTGTCGGGCATAAAGCTTTCGTCAAAACTTATATATATATATATATATACCTACGAAATATCATTGGATATTGAACAGTAGATTTTCGGTGAAGGCAAACATCGTGAGGAAACCGGTCTAATCCCAATAAGGTCTAGTTTTCCCTCTGGGTTGGAATGATCAGATGGCAGTCGCTTTTGTAAAACTAGTGCCTATGCCAAATATTGGGATTAGGTGCCAAAGTCGACCCCGGGCTTTATTCCCGGCTGTGCCCTAAATCACAACCGAGAATAACGCTAGGATGGTATATTCGTCCCATATATGAAGAAGTATGTAAATGCGAGCGGGACGAATGCTTTATGTCCGACATAAACGCGATCATGCTAGTATTATTTTTATAATAATAATAATTAGTTTCGCATCTAGGTCCTAGACCGCTAGACCGAACTTAACCAACACTCTAATTTTCTAGATATTTGGATGCTTAGATTCTTGGAGGTCTCTTAATCAATCATGGAAGAACGTCGAAGAGATTTGAATAAAATTTAGCACACAAGTAATTCATAACCTCGATAGGAATTTTTATCCCGGAATAAAATCCTAAGAGAATGAAAATAGGAATGTTGTTAGATATGACCTAGTCAGACGTGGATGAAGTTGCAGCAAAAAGCTAGGAATATTATAAACTTAAAAGTGTAAAACCGAGAGAACGGCTGGACTGATTTGAATGAGACTTATAACCTGAGTTGAACACAGCATACATTTTACGCAGAAAATAATTCCACCTAAAATCATCGAAAGTGCAATTAATCAGATCAGACGCAGTGGCTGGCAAAACACAAACACAAAGTACTTAAACTACTTTTATTCATAGATAAAAGTACCGATACTCATAGCCAGGAAAGAGTTCCCGGCGGATTATACGGCGAGCGTTGTCCGCCGCGCCCACCGCATCGGCTTATCGACTGGCTCTCCCTTACCAACTGAATGCTTGCTGGGAACAATTTACATCAGCTCTGCCTTAAAGTTGACTGGTAGAGAATGCTCTTTGGTATGTAAGCTTTTTGTACTATAAGTTCCTTTTATGTGCAATAAATATGAAATACATAAACTCGCCTCAACCGAACCAGAAAAAGTTTGACCTCCGATTACGCACAGTTGTTACGAATTTCTGCGTCATGTTATCCTAGGGACTTGTGATGAGACAAAACATGTTGTGAACTGCATAGCTGCACAAGCAGCGCTATAACTATAAATAAAGGAACACTTCTAAAAGCCCGCTAGCGAGTGAATTGACGGCGGTGGTCTCTACAAGTGATATTTAATAGTCTTCTTTCACAAATGTGTAGTATGAAACCAGCTTCTGTCAAAAATTTCATTTTTGGTACAAGCTTTTATTGCCGACTGTACTTTTTTTTGTATACCATCATCAACTACTCATTGAGACGATTCTAACGAGCCCAAACTCAACGGGGTTACGTCGGTTAAGTACTGAATTCACCTTCTGTCTCCATCATCAGATCAGCTCGATGGTACCATAATATTGAATTGTCATCCAAACTATACTTATACCCAAAATTTCAGCTCAATCGGTCACCGGGAAGTGGGTCAAGTTTAACTTGCAAGATTTGATTACAGACAGACAAACAGACAAGGGGACAGGAGAAAGTAAATAAAAGCTTGTAAAATAGGTACATATATTTGACGCACTTTTAAAATTAGTTTCGAAAATAACTAGATGTGCCGCGCAAAATGTACCAAAATAAATGTGTGAAATCTACTAACCTGTTTATTAAATAGCGGGTATATTTTTTTCTGGAATATTTTCTCATTGGCCAGATTGCCCTAATCTCCAGCAGGATACTGTAGCGCTCAACGTAATTGAATTGACACGGCACATCCAAATTGCTTCCAGCTAAGGTTTTTTATTTTATTTTCCTATTATGTTTGCCTTTTAACTTTCACGTATACTGTCGTATACGCAGGAAAACGTTTTCATTGGCTGCTGGATTATAACGAGAAAGAATCTTTTTGATGAGCGTTAGCCAGCGGCAAGCTTCACTGAAAGAGTGACACGATTATGTCATTTTGTTTACCGAGATACTGCGTATCACACACGTTAAATGAACGAAGTAAGTACTTAATCCTCTAATGTTCTCCTTACGCGGTTACTTTAAGAACTTCAACTTGTCAATAAAGTGGTAAATACATCACGGAGATGGTAGTGCGTTGGCGGCAGGGACGATAAACAAACCAACGTCACGAAATTGAAATAAAAATGAAGAGAAGCACTTGAAATTCACGGACACTGTAGTTTTAATGCATTATCTAAATTAGATAAATATTAGAACAAATCACTCACAGACTCATGGTCACGATGGTGAGCAGGTCGCGGTGGGTCTCGGATTGAGACGTGACGCGGAATAGTCATGCCGATCCGTCACGAGCATCTGTAGTCCGAGACACACTATCACGACGGACCCGTTCCGATGCGAGTGTAGAAAATAACTAATGGCTTGGCTAATGTAACGAAATATCGAAAAATTATGGTAATTATTATTTGTCCTCGGAAACAAAGTGTGACTGCACACAAATATAAATAGACAAAAGTCTACGTTACACGGTGTTAATGACAACGTAAAGCATAGTAATTATTAGTCTCGGTAGAACATCTTAATGGACGTTATGTTTTCAGAGCTCCCAATTTGATAGAGAAAATGACCCTTTTCAGGTACTTATTATTTAAATTTGGTTGATCTATCTACCTGATCTTATATTAAATAATAAAAAATATAGTTATGCTAAAAATATATATATATGATAACGTTAAAAATAAAAGTAGATATATAACGCATACTTGTGATCATCGTTATTTGATGGGTCAATATCACAAGGTATTTTCAATTAAACTGAAAATACCTACAGTCTGTTTTGGGTATGAAAATTAAATCTACGAGCAAAGATATAAATACCTATCTTAACTGAATGCATTTTGACAATGAACGTCTTTGTATACGTAATAATCGTTTCAAATTTTAACGTCATGTATCGTTAGTTCAAGATCATTTATCGATTTAACTTTAAGCATAATTACCTTAGCTTAAAAAAACAAAGAACGTCTGTAAGTATGTGGCTAAATAAATGTTAATACTGGCTCGAATAAAGAGTAAGATCGTCATTTGTTTGTCTTGAGTCCGCCGCCGGGCGGTCCGCTCTAAGGTTGTTAGGTTGTTGAATAAGTTTCTGAATTAAGAGAACTGAAAGTTTTCTCATCTCGAGATTACAGCAAAGTGTTTACCGTTTGGTTGCAGGAGGCGGCCCGCGCGGCCGCGGCGTCGACACTAAGGCTGTTTTTATCGCCCGCACTTTACTTCGATACCTTCATGTTTGCCTATTCACAATTTAGTTTTATTACTATGCAATTTCATATTTATACAGATATATCTTTACCGATTAGTTAACATGATAGTCATAACGAAGCGGTTACAGTGTATCTATTAAGGACTGTATTGACTATAAGTACCTACCTACTTTAGATTAGCTGAGCTGAGTTTTTAGATGTAATAAACAGTACCTAACTTTATTTCTTACTTAAACCTTTATCAATATATTTAATTGATTACATTTCAATGCACGATTCCTATGGAAACTTACAAATAAATACTCTAAAACCCTACAGCTAAAAAAAGTCTTTTTAATATCACATATTGTACTTTAATGTGTATTTTTTTATCAGTGTATCACCGCTTTCTACCCATACGGATAACAGCAAGATGTCACGATATATCTTAGCGCGTCGAACGTTTCCTTGTTTGTCGTAGAGCTAATGTCGACATGCCTTGGCACATCCCTAGCGTGCGATATTCCCGGTATTTTCATAAAATATTTGCGTGAGTGTATCGCACCTGATACCCTGCAGTGCCGTTGCACTCAAACTCCCTGATTTACGTAAACAAAAGACTGCCATCAATATATATAAATATATATATATTTAGAAGGGTTCCGCAAGTAGATTCGCGCCTTTGCTCTGAAAAGTATGGAAAATCTTCTTTCTGAGGTATAATAAAAATCTAGTTCCATTGAACTCATTTAATTTTTTGTAATTATTTAACACGTTTAAATAATTTCTAAGTATTTTAATCCAGATCCCACAAAGGAACATGTTAAATTAACAAAAATACACTAAGTATTTTATTTTAATTAGCCCATAAGCCTAATATAAAAATTATTTATCAGTATAATACCGCGCCACATTCGTCGCCGATTTACAATATTTTCGTAAAATAAAATGTACCTAAGTATAGTTATGTCAGTGGGTCCTATAACTAATAAAAAAAGTAGAGACAATAATCAAAAACACGTTCCGTACTATTCACGCATTGTCATATCCACACAATTAAAAGACATGTGAGGGAGATATAAGACTTGTTAGCGCTTGGCTGGTCGTGATCCGAGTCAATTTGCGGCTGTTGAATGGTGCAAACCATCGACGTTTTATATATTAATGTAATAGTCGTTCAAATAAACATGTTAATGTATTTGAACATCGTAGTCGGACTGGAGGTATCACCGAGCGAGGAAGACAATAAATAGATAGACTTCAGCCATTTCGCTATGAAACAAAATTGTAGTATTGGTTCCCGACTTGTGTATTTTCATTTATTAGGGGGAACGAACCAATGAACTTCGATCTGTAACTGTCCGTTTTTACAAACTATGGCAATTTTAGACAAAAAAAAAATAGTTTTTTGGACGTTACTTTTGTAAAAAACCGGCCAAGTGCGAGTCGGACTCGCGCACAAGGAACCCTTTGTGCGAGAGTACCATTATCCATTGAATGAAAGGTAAATTGCGGTATACGATTTATGACGTATTAAAAAAAACTACTTACTAGATCTCGTTCAAACCAATTTTCGTAGGAAGTTTGCATGGTAATGTACATCATATATTTTTTTAGTTTTATCATTCTCTTATTTTAGAAGTTACAGGGGACACACACACACACACACACACACACACATTGTACCACTTTGGAAGTGTCTCTCGCGCAGACTATTGAGTTTAGAAAAAAATGATGTTAGAAACCTCAATATCATTTTAGAAGACCTATCCATAGATAACCCACACGTATGGGATTGATGAAAAAAAAATTTCGAGTTTCAGTTCTAAATATGGGGGGAACCCCAAATTTATTGTTTTTTTTTCTATTTTTGTGTGAAAACCATAATACATCTACTTACCAAGGTTCAACAGTATAGTTCTTATAGTTTCGAAAAAAAAGTGGCTGTGACATACGGACGGACAGACAGACAGACATACATGACGAATCCATAAGGGTTCCGTTTTTGCCATTTGGCTACAGAACCCTAAAAAGAGTTAAAAATAAAAATCTCTCGTGCATCGTTACAGACGTCAATAACGAACGAAGTTATATGTAGATTTCATACATAAATGTGCATAAACAAAATAGTAATATCGAAAACAGAGCTTTTTTGGACTATTTTTGAAAAAAACATAAAAAATATAGTATTTATTTTCAAAATTCTCCTCGTGCTAATGTAGATATAGAATTGAACAACCGACAAGCATAAGTGCCGTTAATATATCTATAGTTTGTAAGGAGGAATATCAACCCCAAACTCGTCAAAACTCACCAAAAAGCGCGTGGAGCCCCTTAACGCGACTTGTACCTTATAAATTAATATTTATTAGGGGTGCCCATTTTGTGGTTGATTGTCCTAAAAGTAAAACTTTTGGCCAAACATCTTTGGCATAACGTTGAATGGCATAAGTGCTTTACATTTAGTATATTTTTTTTTTGCACAATTGTTTATTGTCCTAATTCTTATTGCTCCTAATACAAAATTCTCAAATATCTAAATGGCTAAAACCGCACCTCACCAAATGGCCACAACGGAAGACCAGCGCTGGCGCTGCCAGCATGACGCTGAGTTGTGACCATTTCGTGGCAAATTTTTATGTGCGTATGTGTCTACAGTTTGTTTGTTTTTCGTTACGAATCAATCATCAATCTTTTCCGCTTTGCCTTAAGGTTTGACTGGTAGAGAATGCCATTTGACATTAAGTCCGCCTTTTGTACGATAAGTTTTCTTTTGTGCAATAAAGTTTAAATAAATAAATAAATGTTTTCTTTCTTTCTTTCTTTCTTCTTTCTAAAACGTGTTACGCTTATTATTATATGGCATAAAACATGTCTGGCCTAATATTCGCATTACTACAATTGCAATGCCTAAAATATGTAATTAAACATTGCATACTGATTGAGAAAAGGACTTTTCATTTACCTCCAAATTCCAGAGAATGTATATTGAAAATTACGAACAAATTACAAAGCAAAAACAAAAAAAAACGCTTATACTGTCCATGACTGGTGACTTTACCTTATGTATAAATTGAATACCTTCTTTCATTGACTTAAAGTAGTCGATCAACCACGCAAGATAAACAATATTACGTATAAGTACAAAAAATACTTCCAATTACGGAACAATGGCTTAAAATGTTTTAGCATTGAACACAAAAACTCATATTTTTACCATATAATGTTTTGGCATGTTATGTTTATTACGGTCGTGTTTTACCCATTATTGGGAATGCCAGTTTACTAAAGCTTTATTTTAAAATAAACAAAAGATAACAGGTCTTTCTTTAAGTTGTAAATAGTATAATAGGTGGATTCATAACATATATTTATACGTTATTTCCAACTTATTTTACAGTAGGTACTCCATTACTCCAATTTGGCAAATACCTATCGTGTGGTTGTTTAATCCTTGCCTTCCGCAGTTTCCGAACTGAGGCTTGTACTATTATCTATTCTGTGACTGAGGTTGTGTTCGTCTGTGATACCAGAACAAGACCAGGTTTCTATATTCGCACTCTGCTCGACACAAAAAGCTGTTTATATAGTGGCGGCAACTACTCGCCATATCAAGGAATTGTCACCAGAGTTCTACAGAGAACCTTTGCCTACAAGACTTCCCGCTATATCCTGGTAACTTAACGTTCATAACTAAGTACTAGTTATGAATCCACTAGCTTATAAAAACTACCCACCACCCATACTTTTATAAATTAACGGGGTGCATTAGAAATTATCGCGTGCTTTGAATCGCCGTTCTGACTAGATTAAGAAACAAAAAGGTCTGATTTTCAGATATATGATTCTTGACTATATGATAGTTTATCTAATTTAACCGATACATGATGGCCTAAAATTTCCTCAATAGAAAAAAATGCCAACGCTCAGCCTACTCAAAAAATACATTATTTTACGATACAATCAAGTTAATACTATAGTATTTTATCTCATCTAAAATCTCACTAAATGAGATATAAATAAAACTTCACAAAGTTAGGTATTTATGGAAATTTGTCAGGTCTTTGCAATTTGTTTGCCATTCAGCGAGGTAATGCAGCCAGCCTTATGGGCACCCTACCATGTGATATTAATCTAGGGGATATATGTAAATATAGTGTAATACCCCATAGGTTAAGTTAGTTTCAGTCATTTTAGTAGTTTCATAGACATATTTGTAATATATTGTATAGTTTAATAATATCGTATTTCATATAAAATTTTGATAATTATTAAATTAAAAAGGTATGTATTATGAATATGAAATTCCCGAAGAGTGTTGCATATCCTTTTCTCGTGCGCGGAAGGCATAAACGTGTCTCTGTCATGGGGGCGTGGTCGGCTCGAATCAAGGCATCCCCTTAAGATATCGATATTTCCTTCTAATTCAAGTTCGTCATTTAAATTATTTGTTAGGTAATTGAGCTGCAAATAATTTGTTATTTCGATTTTTTAAGCCTTTATAAAGTATTCAGTGTCTGTTGAAGATATACTTACTTATCAACAAATAGGTTAATTTTGATACCTTTTCAACTTTTTATTTTAATATTATCATATATTATTGTATTTATTATTGTTGATTTGTGGGCCTTAATATGCCGCTTCGACCAGCATAGAGTTCACAGTTAAGACCGTTGCCTCCAGGAAATTTCAGATTCTTTGGGCGGTGATATGTTGTACCTTTTCTGGGTGCACGATGTGGCCACCCTAGGTAGGTATTTCTTTTGTGCATTATAATATAACTAAGTAAAACAAGAATAATAAGAACGTAAAACTACAATAAATTATAGGGTATATATACTAAGTAAAAATGCATATTATAGAAAGACCACCCCGTCGAGGAGATCCTCTTACGGCATTGTCCATGACGCTGGCTGCGTACCTCACTGTATCGCGAGGGCGATTGTTTGAGAGAGGTAAGCGCCAGCCCTGGGGTCCCCTGCACGTCTATCATGCGACGGCCGCGACACAATCTCGATTTTTCTCGCACTATATCTCTTGTTCTAGTGTTCTTATAAGAAAGAGATGGATAGTGCGAGAATAATCGAGAGCTGGCGCGCCGTCGCATGATAGCCGTGGTGAGGTGCTGATGAGCCGCCTCGACAAAGCTCTCATTTTAATTATATAATTATTCAGTAACAACCTTTGCCCGCGAATTAGGTAACTCCCTGAATTCCTCCTCCTTGTGTGTGTTCTATCGCTTGTAGCATCCCTGGATTTGCAAGCGTCCATAGGTGACCACTTAACATCAGGCGCCCTAAGCATGTTTGCCACCGACGTGGTATAAAAAAAAACTTGACACAGCGGGATCGGAATGCAGTATTTTATAATTTGACCTGAGCTTACTGATGTCACACAGATTAGCTTATTTGAAGGTATACTGATTGTCAGTATTTGCGCAGTAGTGATATCATGCGTGAAAGCGGGGCGGTTCGCTTGCAGTACTGCATTCGTACCGCCGCCGCATTCAGGAAGCACTTATTTAAATATGGGCACGAAGTAAACATTCGATCGATACTGCCTCGACTCGACTCGCTGACAACTTACCGACATCATACCGTGTCCGCACCGATATATCAGGAAGACGATGCGATTAAATAATCAGTTCTGTACAGACGGTCTGTACAGAACTAATTATTTAATCGCACTTAGATACCCGCCCATCTTGAAACGTGATCTTAGAATTGTTTAATGGATTAAATGTACCCCATGTATCCAACTCCGGTTGTAAACTTCATGCAAATCAGCTCAACGATTTTCTCACTTCTTTTACATACATTTATATGTAGTAAACCTTTGCCCGTGACTTCGTCGTCGTGAACGGCTAAACCTAATAATAATTCACCATAGTTTTATTATAGGATAAAAGGTACCTATTATGCTTTGATCCAGATTGTGAAAAAAATCTTAAATATAAGTTTCGTACATAACAAAAGTTAAATCAAATTATATTGGTAATGAATTAGAGGCAATACTTACGGCACTAGTCCTGAAATCAGTTTCACTGAATTTAACAAGCAATTGAGATTTAGGATGGATACAAAATTGGTTTAAACGCGTTTTCCATGTCCGATACTGTGATACATACTGATTTTGGCGATCGTGACAGCCAGTAGTATCGTGTTAATTGCGTATAAACTTATGTCGCACGACTTGCGCGCGATCACGTACTCTGGGCGGGGCGGGGCCATCAGCTCGGGGCTCAGGTGTGTTGTCGGTAGCCGTGGTGAATATCAGCTGACGGGCGGACTTCACGAACTACCTAGTAGCTGACGCTGACGTTGAGATTTTATTGGAATTGTAAGGAATCAAAATGGATTCGATGGCCATTTCACAGCCTTTGGGCGAAGTATGAGCCCACCCAGAGATCGCCTGTAACCCCGATCAATTTTAGCGACACTTTTCTAACAAACTCCTTAGTGTCAGAAGACCATGGTCCAAGGGTCTCCACTGCAAGTGGCGCAAATACGTAAGCGTATCTGTGGCAATTGACTGTTTGGGCGTCATTAGCGGCCGAGCCCGGCATTTTGGCAGACCGCACGACATGGGACGGGGCCAGCGTATTCCTCAGCTGGGCAATCGCGTCAAGAGGATCTAATTGTCACTTTTAAAATAGAAAAATGACAGTTAGATTGTCCTAACGCGCGTTCGAAACGTTATGTGATTACCCCTCCGGTCAAGTTAAATAAAAGCTTGTAAAAACAAGTTTCCGTTAGGAACTGGAATTTTCCATGGACTTATCCTACTAATATTATAAATGCGAAAGTTTAGATGTTTGGATGTTTGGATGTTTGTTACTCAATCACGCTTAAACGGCTGAACCGATTTAAATGAAATTTTGCACGAAGATAGTTTATAGCCTGGATTCAAATATAGTATAGTTTTTATCCCGGGTCCACGCGGACGAAGTCGCGGGCAGAAGCTAGTCATTAATTAAATGGTATATTAATATTTATTATTAACAAGCTACGGTAGCCTAGCGGTTCAGGCATGCGGCTGTCAAACGGCGGTCGTGGGTTCGAATCCCGGCTCGTACCAATGAGAATGATGATTTTTCGGAACTTATGTACGGATTATCATTTGATATTTGTCGATAGCTTTTTGGTGAACGAAAATCATCTTGAGGAAACCTGCATACATCCACGAAGAAATTCAAAGGTATATGAGAAGTCCCCAACCCGCACTGGGCAAGCGTGGGGACTACTGCCCGTTCCCTCTCCTCCATGAGAGGAGGCCTGTGCCCAGCAGTGGGACGAATATAGGCTGATTTATTATTGATTTATTTATTATTAATATTTAGGCAGGCAATTATAACAGCTGATTATTTTTCCCTCCGGAAGACCAGCGCTGGCTGTAAAGTTAGCAACATGCTGCTGCATAAGTAATTGAGCCTGATCAGCCGCACCGCCGGCCTGAGACCGTGTTGCCTGTATGTGGGACAGTGCGAACGTATCGACGCATGTTGCGTCCCACACCAGGGCCCTACCGAGTTTCCACGGTACCAAAGTTACTCCGTCCGGGCGCTTGCCATCGTCTCTCGTCATACCAGAAGGTTCAAGTGACGAAGGTATGGAGACAGTGGCGAGCGCCCGACGCAGCAGGTCATTTATGGTACCATGGCGGTACATGCGGCCGGCGTTTCTGTTACATGATAGGCCATGTCTACCCAGCTGGTCCACACCTTTGCCGCAGACACAAGTATGGGGAACACATATTTTGCATCCCAGCCTTAAACAGATAGCTATTCTTAGCGTACCTGGGTCGAGAACTGTGCCTATGTTGCGTGAGGGAAGAGCGTTAAGCCAGTGGCCTGATTCATGTGAGGAGACAGCCAAGAGCCGGGTGCGTTCTGAGACGTTTAGAGTATTTTCGACTAAAGAAACCTGAATGGATTTATGCCGATGAGTGTCCCATACTTTCTGGATGTGTTTCATGTCAGGGACGTCCGCTTCCGGGCACAAGTCGCACCAGGCTCTCTCGGCCTCCGCCAAGTTCGCGATCTCCACGACCGGTATCTGTTAAATGTTTAAAATAATACCGACGAGGGACAAAGAACTGTACGCAGGAGACAGGAAAGCTGGTAGTGCCACACCGGACGCGGCGCGAACACCCAGACCACCGAATCTTACAGGTAGAACTGCTTTGGACCATGAAATGATTGAATGAATGAATGAATTTTGGATAAAGTAGTTTGTAGAGTATTATCAATTGACAAAAGTATAGAGGGGTATTTCCAGATCGGATAGCATCGGAGTAAGTGCATGCACTTATTCCGATGCTAATTTAGATGTAAAGAGACAAAAACGGATGATAAAAAGTGCCATATGGGGGTTTATATCAAAAAGTAAGTCAGATGTACAGTTAAACAAATTTAACTTGCAATTAATAACTGGACTGATCGCTTCATCAAAAATTTGAGATCCTAAAAGTGTGAGTGATGAAATGGAATGGACGGAGATGTTGGGTAATATCGCGTTAAAGTAAGTCAGTATATCAATTTTTCTATCCGGGGCAAGGCAGAAAAATTTCACATTTCGTGCAATTAAGGGAAAGCCCTATTTCTGCAAATATGTCTATTATTAATTGCAAGTCCTGCAAGACTGTTTCAGCGTCCCCACGAATTTATTTTTGTCACGAATAAATGTTTTGAATTTGAATTTGAATATATCTAAGAAGATCTTAATATGTTTTCAGTCGTTGTAAAATGTAAGTTTTGAGAACTTTCCATAGAAGACATTTCGTAAACTTATCTGCGGTGCATTGCTAATCTCATTACGTTGTTGTTGTGTACTTCGTTGTTACGATATGAGCCCCCCCAGACACTGTTGCCAATATTTAGAAAATAATTTACAATCACGAATTATTTATTCCATAAGTATCATGACTTATTAATTCAATGGAAGTGATGCAAATGCGAACTAGGCGAGACTCTGTGTCTGAAAATGGTCTGAAACGAAATATTATTACCTATATGTGTGTCACGCAATAGTTTAGTATCTATTAGAGTACAAAATGTATTCATCATCACCATATCAGCCGAAATACGTCTACTGCTGGAAAATAAATATTACTTATGTAGATAATAATTTAAGAGTTTATTTATCTCGTTCTACCTAAGTTCCACTTAATTGCTAAAAGGTATATACTTAGATGCAAATAAAATTTCGCCTCTGTACTTTAATGTTATGTAACATGTTTAATGTTTAATCTGTTATTGGGTATGCACAATAAAGTGCTTACATACATACCTCCATATTTTTCAGACATGTCTATTTCAATCCAATCCAATCTATTCGAAATATTTGAACAGGGACCAAAATATCTAGTAAAAAACTCTTCAATATTGGTTTGATTTTCTAGGCACTATAATTCGGAACCGGTTTAAAAGCTCTTTGATGAATCTGCGCGGAGCTGACAGCATTTGCAGTTGATGTGCGGGACAAAGCTGCCGGTTTACAGGTAGTTAGTGGGTAGCGAGGTTATCTGACATGTTCAAAGAGCTTTGCCGTCCACTGCAGTATTATGGCGCGGTGGGCGCGAGCTATGTAACGCCTAGGCTGATTGAAAACAGTCAGCTGCAGGCCGCTGACACAAACCCGCTGCGTATCAACTTATTGGACTCGCTTTTTCAACTAATATGGACGAAATAATGTGGCAGATTACGAGTAACCCCTTAAAATGCCTCTGAAAATTCAAATATGTTTTGTCCCATGCTTACAAACACAAATGTCAAAGTGGTAGATATAGAGGTTCACTAATGTTAGACCAAACAACTTTTGGCCAAATGTTTCATTTGACCTAATGCATTTTTTCTTAAATAGAAAGCTTTATAGGATTATTATAAAACTAACCTAACCTAATGAGTAATGACTTCTATTTGATGATATTCAAAGAATACCCGAAAATACCACTGTTTTGACGAAAAATGCATTAGGTCAAATGAAACATTTGTCAAATGATACATTTGGCTAAAAGTTGTTTGGTCAAGAGACAGGACCCCAGATATAGACAAACGAATCTTAATGATGTTTTAGCTCAAATATTGGTTGGTCGAACGTTCATGAACACGGCCATAAGGCGACTGTTGCCCTCAAAATTTTGTCTCGCTTGCTTGCTAATGTTAGCCCGATATGCTGTTCTCTTCACCGGAGAAGGACCAACTTGCTATAAAAATTGACAAAACGAATGAGTACCTATTTTAGAATATTAAAAGTTCATAATTCATATTGTAGGTAGGTAAATTAATAACCAATCTTTTTTACAAAGAACCGCGAACTACCATTTGTGGTTTAAAACTAAGAAGTAGCAAATTGGAAGTTGCATACAGCCTCATTTTAAAAATGTATTTTTTTTGAGAATCAAATACTTCCTAAAAAGTCCTCTTTTCTGTGGTCAATAGTTCTGGACTTACGTGCAGCATATTTATTATCGCTTAAAATCATATAAGAGGAAACGCCGTTCAAGAGAAATACGAGTCCTAAAAAAATTTTGCTTTAACATTGGCAGTGTCCACTGGAAAGATCACGTCTTTCGTTCATTTAACCTAAATCTCTGTATGACGCATATTGTGATTTTCAAGCAATTGCAATTTGCACGATTTGAGTTCGATTTTAATATACAACTTGCATTTGCCCGTAACTTTGTCCGCGTGAACTCCCGTATCAACTCCCACCCTCGATTTCAACCCCTTTGAGAGTTTTTTTTTGGGATAAATGTATTCTATGTTTCTATAGGTGAAGGCTGTAGAGTATTTGAATGAATGAATATTTTTTATTTATTTCAGCAGTTAGCCTGGTTAGTCGGTAGTTAGCCATACAAACTGAAGAAGTGAAAAAAGTGTAGGGTTATTATTATTAATTTTGTTAAGCTGACCAAGAAATTGGTCCCTAGCCCAATATGGTCAACATTAAAAAAATAGTATCATTACCTACTTATATTCAAAAGACAAAATTTAAAGGCATGTATGTCAACTTTAATATAGGTGTAGTATGGTGTTGATATAATAACAAATATAATAATTATTTATTTCAACCACATTCTGTTACATAGTTACCAGGGGTCTGATAGGCTACGACTGTATCGTGGAGAACCAGTTGGAAAGTTTATATCAGAAATAAGTTACCTTAGAATCTAGATACTTACTTGTTTTATTACATTTTGTGCAGTACGAAAAATGATACTGAACATTGAAAAGTTTTAACTCAGAAATCGAATATACTCGTATTACGAATATCTCAAGTCTCGGCATAATTTAGTGAAGGAAGATTATTACAATTATGTTTTGGCTTCATTTAAGGAGCGACCACACCGCTGCTCAAAATACGCTAACGTAACGTAAACGCAGCAAAATGTATGAAGAATACGTGACGCATCCGACACGTCAACGCGTATACGCAGCGTTACGCATCGGCATCTTAATAGTGCAGCTTGCTAGGTTACAATTTTTAAGCAAGGAGATTGTTACTCTAAGGTAATCGCAAAATAATCATTATATTATACCAACTTTCATCTTTATCCATTCAGCCGTTTCAAGCACACATCTAAACCTAACTTTTGCATTAATGATATTGGTAGGATTTAAACATTAAGTGTAATGAAATTAGGTACGTAGGTACCTATGTAAGTATTACCCAAAGAAGAATTCAAATTACTTTTAAACTTTGTTATTCTATATTATATAAAATACAACATATTAATACCGTGGGCACGGGCTAATTGGTTGAAACAAGGAAGACAGACGCAAATGGAAATGAATGTAAGTACCCAAATGCTGAAAATTCAAGACATTAATGAATTAATTAGGATTCTCCCTTTTTGTCGCACAGATTTGCTTAAATATTTTCTAAGCCACACAAAGCACTGGCGCCACGCTAAATTACGTTCCCTAAAAACGATTTTTTTTACGCCCTTTGATGATCAAAGTCGGCGGAGCTAATGCAATTTATTGTTTCTCTTAAAGCGAGGCTCAGGCGTAATATTATTTGCAAGGTTCACCTACGACTTGTTGACATGCTCCAAAAAGCGAGTGCAGGAGCGCAGGGCCTAAGTGATTCGATACACGTTCAATATGTTTCATTAGGGAACTGGGAGCTCGCTTATTCAATCATATCGAGGAGCCAGGCCGGCGTGCGCGCCACTCGCGTTCCTGTATGCAGGTAATCAGTTTTACCAGCGTAATGGTACACAATACACTCCTCTCACTTCTGCGAAACGCATAAAAGCTGGAACAAAATAAATACAGCTATAAAACAAGGTTTTTCATAAAATTCTTTAACAATGCATCCGGTCCCCGGTCTACGTTTATTTACTAACTGGAATAATGCTTCTGTCAACCAAACAAAAAAGGATCAATATAAAACAAATGAATGTGTGAATAATAAAAAAAAAACGTAAATTATATGTAAGTTGGTTCTTTCTTGGTAGTATTTTATACCTCTGAATTGTTATTGGCATATTGTTAATACGAAAACAATGATGTTTACTACTACACAACAATATATTAATATTCTACGAGTATCTATTACATGCGAGTGCGATGTTGCATGGCCCATTAAACTACACTCGTCAAGCGGGTCAAGTCTTGTTATTTGGAGTAGGAAATCATTTGATAATAGAAAACAAAAATATTTTCTTTTATAAGCTGTAGATGGACCGACCGGTTGGTTACCGACAATCCTCGACTGTCTGGAAGCCACTAGAGAAAATGGAAATGTATTTGTTTCCAATAGCCAAATAGAAGTTGAAAAACAAATAATCTGCAAAAGCAATTGTTACAGTAAAATTCTTCCTTCCGTCGGCTGGAATGCGTTTCCGTCGTAGTTCTGAGGAGCAGCTTCTTCGCCGACGTTGTCTGCGTCCGCTGTCACCGGAAATGGTAATTACCGCCTAATCTCGCCCGGAGCGCAGGGCGGCTCGGCGTCCGGATATGAACTTCCGTTATGAACAATTTACCGCGCGAAATTGGACGACGGTGCCGCGTCCTGCATTCAGCCTACACTCTACAGCCGGTGATCACACGTGCCTGCTGTCGCTGCCGCTCGCCCATTCACGCGATCTGCGCCCTCGACTACCTAAACCGGCGCTGAATACGAATAGTCAAGCCTTTACACTATAATATCAAGGAAATTGCATTTATATTCAATTTTACAAAAAAAAAAACGCGCGCGCGTTTTTAGGTAGTTATCTAGTTAACGTTTAAGCTTGTACATTAAAGTTAGGACCATTTATCATGTCCCAAAGTAGGATATGTTTACTTGCAGTTTCGGGACTTTGCACTTAGTTGCTTCGTTGGTACTTAAGTCTAAGTCGTAATAACATTATTTGCGAATGTTGCAGATTGCAGGTGCATTACTGTGGAAATATTTTCAATTATCCTGTACTAGTTCCCTACTATTTTCACTTCAATTGAATTAGACAATTACAGTATTAAGTCCTACAGATAATACAATAATCGTATTATCTAAGCCATTGAAACACATCTACTCCTCAGCCATTATCACGACCACCTAATTGTCAACGGATTCTGTGAATGCAAATGATGATACCGGTTGGATGGTAGCTAATGATCGCCATTCATAGCAATCTCCATTGATGGAGAGGTGTTATTACTTACCACGTTACACGCCTCGCCCATCTGTAGGTGTACAGGTATTCCCTTGACCGATCCTCATTGAACCCAAGATCTGAATTATTGTCAAGTCGCTAACTGTTCGGCTGATGTGAATGAGATCTGCAATTGTATGCTTACTTTAATTTCCTGCTTGCAAAGTTTCAAAATTGCTTTTTATTAGTTACCTAAATTATCTACAATATAAAAAATACCGCGATAACGGCAAGATAGTCACAAGCTTGATAATATTTCCCCTCAAAAATCACAACATGTTTAAACAGGGATAATAAGATTACGCCATGGAACGATAATGACGCGTCATGCAAGCGATTGCGGTCTGGATTTTAACTTGCATTCACGCGCAAATAATCAGTGGCACACCAGCTTCCACAAAACGTCAGGATAACTGGCGTAATTAACTTATCATCGGATCCACGATTTACATCTGCCGGCGCTCGTGGATGGCAAAATGCAATGAAATCGAGGAAAAAATGATTTGGATATTCAGAGAGCGAGAAACGAATGGGCGACCGGTTATTGTCGGCTCGCATACAGCCTCCAAATGGACTGCGCTCGTTCAATTTCGATACTTTTACAACACAATAGACGAGAGTAAGGCGTGTTCGCTCACCTGTCAAATTAAAAAAAGCACTTGCATATTCAGAATAAACTGCTAAAAGCTACGTCCAGAATATGTAGGTACAAAGTATCTGTTTTATTTGCTTTTGTTGATTTAATTGATTGGAATGGTCGCGTCTGTGCCTATTTGACTAGAAAATCCTTATGCTATCAATATGGGCGATAGAATATGCATACTCCGTATTTTCCGCTACTTAAGTGATGCAACAAAAAACAATACAGGGGAGGCGTTTATATAATTTAAACATATTACTAAGACTTACAAACTTTAAGCGCCTTGTACGATACCGTACAAACGCATACATAATTACACATACACATGAATTTTTAAGTATTATTATATTATTATTATTTAATAGCACATTACTTACCTAGGGCGGGAAATAAGTAGTAAAAAACAATGAATGTCTCAGATCTCAGGTATATGACATGACGCCCGAGCCGAAGGCAAGGATGATAAATATGCGATCTGATGCTTTCCAAATTACCTCCCGTGGTGAGTGCAAAATTTTACGTCTCTCCCTGGCCAGGAAGTGGGATTTTTCGCACGCAAGTCGTGCGGTAATTGCTGCTTTATGGCTAGTTATGACGTAATAGTACATTACGTACCTAGGGCGGTGAATTCGTGAATGGCCCAGATCGCAGGTGTTTGTGGCCCGAACCGAAGGTGAGGGCCATAAATATGCGATCTGGGGCTTTACGAATTACCGCCCGTGGTAAGTACACAATTTTACGTCTTACTTTGGCCACAATGCGAATTTTACCGTCCGCGCAGCGTGCAGTAAAACTCGCATTATGGCCAGGTGTGACGTAAAGTAACTTATGTGAGAGTACGTACATTATGCTCATGTAGGTAAGTATATGTAAGAAAGGAGGTAGGTACCTACATTAACCGCCGTTTGCAAAACATCTTTGTAACATAACCAGAATAGGAATCTGGATGTAAATCTAATTATTTAAATTAGACGTACTTAATGCCTTCCCTTCCATCAAGACCTGTACACGCACACACATACACCCACTAAAACAATATTCAAGAACCGCCCAATATCATAATAAGGTATTTGAGCGCTGTGTTTGGCTGATAGGTAGGTAGTCGAATCAGCAACATTTTATGAAGTGTCCTGCAGGTCGATCACGTAACGCATTGTACGTACGTTAGGTAGATCTAATTCTATTTTTTTACATGGAAAATGACAGTTTTAAACTGTCCTAACGCGCGTTCAAAAGGTTCCATGATTACCCCTCCGTTTTAAATAATTAGGTATTTGAAGTAGCAAATATATTACATGCAATTTTTTATATTTTTTCCCTGCTAAATTAAGTAACGAATCATCAGACGAAAGCATTCACACGCCAACTTAAAATCTTTTTTATTGGAAAATAGTTTTTATTGTGTTAATGACTATGAAAATAAAATATGTTTGACATTTTTTATAATATTGATTTGTATTTGTATTAGGTAGTTGTATTTTAATGTAGTGTGAATTGTTATGCAAAATTTTGGCGCTTTTTTTTTGAATGCATTTTAGTATAAATAAACATGTATTATATTGACATTTATAGGTCATTTTTAATTTTCCAAGGGTAATTTGTATTGTATTTTTATATTATGAAATAAAGAAATCTAAATCTATATGATTCATGTTTTCCGAGTAAATCCATAAGTTTTAATGGTAATTTGTTTTTTTAAATGTTAACTCAATTAAATTTTCCATGAAAGTTTTCCGCTGTGACACAAAAATTAACCATACAATTCTATGGTTCATTTTTGTGTCACAACGGAACTCTGTTCACTTCTTCAGTTTGTATTGCTAACTACCGACTAACCAAGTTAACTACTGGCCAAGAATTTGGTTCTCACCCAAATACTATTAACTAGCAGTTCTGTGAGTGGTAGAACTCGCAAGCATATCTTAAAAAAAAAACATTTTTTTTTATAAAAAAAATATTTACTTACATAACAATTATTATTGAACAGTCAAGTGTAAAAATATGGGTGTATACAACGTACTCGGGTGTAAAAAACTTATTTATTTAAATAATTTTAATAAATATTTTTATTATAATGTTGATCGAAATAATAAAAAAATATTATACTTACAAAACAATTAATATTGAACAGTCAAGTGTAAAAATATGGTCCTATACAACTTACCTACTCATAAATATGTCCCGTCGCTCTTATGTCAGCGAATTAAAGTTTCGGTACATATTTATGAGAGGATTAAATCGATATATATTTTTGCACTTGACTCTTGAGTTGTATGTATGTTTTAATCCATAGAATCAATTACTCAAAGAGTACATCTGAATGAACAGAACCTGCTCACAAGATTTCACGGGAATCGGTTAAGAAATGCGGCCTGTAGAGTTATTACAGCCGGATATTTGGACATCTGACCCCATATCATGATCCGTCCGATAAGATAGAGCGTCCGACTCATTCTATTGAACGGTGTCAGCCAGTGACGGACCCTCTATCTTGTCACTTATCACACGATAAGTGACAAGATAGAGCGTCCGTCTCGTTCTATCGAACGGTGTCAGCAGGTGACGGACGCTCTATCTTTTCACTTATCGCGTGACAAGGCCGACCATGATACGGGATCAGCGGGCGGGGGGCACGGTTGCCATTTTATCACTTCAACGATAAGGCATCCGTCACTCTCGCACTCGTCAGAGCGTGATGGGCGTCTTCACCACAACGATAAGTGATAATATGGCAACCATGCTACGCCCACAGTACATACGAACGATATTTTGCGTAAGCTGAAACGGGGAATTTCGTTCACTTCGCTCGCTAGTTTAGAAAGAAAAATAAGTGGATATCGGCGGTTGTTTGGCCGGTGTCGGTCACAGTGGCTCGCGGGTCCGGCCGGCGTCGTCGGTCACAGTGGCTCGCGGGTCCGGCCGGCGTCGGTCACAGTGGCTAGCGAGTCCGGCCAGCGTCGATCACGGCGGCTCGCGGTCAAGCCGCACATTTTGCAGGTTTCGTCGACAACGAACCAATTAATGTTACGGTTACATCGCCTCGAAACCCGAATCATGTGCGGTTTCTTCTCTTCGTCTTCGTTACACCAACCACAATTAGGATAAACCTTAATTCCTAAGAATCCTAAATGCTAATAATAATTCCTAAGAATGCTAACATTAGGAGAGGGCATAATAATACACATATTTATATAGGTACGGTCGCGTTCGTTAATTTCTGACCATTTTCGAGAAAATATTCATTGTATTGTATTCGTATACAGTTTGACAGGATTGTCAACCTTAAGTGGGCCCCAAATTAAAGTTCGTGATAGTACAGTACAACGTTGAATCCGAGAGGGTGTGTGCTACGTTCTACTTCTCACGGCGCACTTGTTTGTATTTCGTAGGAGCAGCGCCCCTCTTCCTGGATTGAACAGTATTATTTATGTGCTACCAAATACAAAGTGTGTAAGTACTAAATCAAAGTACCGCCGAACTGGGCAAGCAAGCGCATTACTTAATCAAAATATATTTATTTATTTAATCTTTATTGCACAAAAGAACAACTTATCCTACAAAAGGCGGACTTAATGCCGTAAGCATTCTCTATCAGTCAACCTTTGGGCAAAGCAGACAAATTGTGGGCGGTGCAACAGCTTTGAGTAATATTCCCTATTGTACAATTTGTAGACAATTGCTTCACCTTAAGGTATTGTAATGTTAATGTTGAATGAATTATTAAATAAATAAATAAAAAAAAAAAACAATAATTTAATTTAAATATATCCCGACGATAGTACGAAATAAAGTTTGATAGGTACCTACCTATCTTCGTTATTTATAACGTAAGTCTATAAATAACGTAATATTGTATAATACTTAGTTTAAAAGTAGCATTACAAACTGGAAATTAGTCACTAGGCATAAGTTGTTTTAAAATATTCTGAATTTCTGATTAGGTGTTTCATCCTCGCGAGTGCATTAAAAGCCCTTTCAAAAAGTCATTAGCCCCTTTAGCAATGACGATGTTAGGGTACGCCCATTCTTAGGCCGCCGTGAAATAGGTATTAAAGATTCAACGTTCCAAAATAAAAATCATTACGTCCTTGTTAAAACTCACTAGTTTGTACCTGTCATGGAAATAATTTGTACTTAATCGGGATTCGAACCCAGGACCTTCAGGTTCATAGGCAGCGTCAATACCCAGTAGGCTAACCTTTTATATCGTGTACGTAGGGACAGGCAGTAGATGGACGAAGGCGACAGTCAGAAAGGAATGGTGTTGTAGAGCTTGCTACCAGTACCTGAAACTATGGCCAAGAGTGAAACCGACGAAAAAGAAGAAACTATGGATTATATAAAAAAAAAACAAAATAACTTTATTGAGTAAATTAATGTTACAACGCTGCTTACATGTTATAATTATATCAGAAACAGAAACAGAAACAGAAACAGAAACAGAAACATAAAATATTTATTGTTTAACTGTGTACATATACAATCAAAGTGACTTAAGACATTTTTACATTGTTTTTTAAATAAAAGTAACAAATTATCGAGTAAGCGTGTTCTGCTCCCCGTACTAGTATTAAACTGTATCACGGTGGAAACAGGATTCACCCCCCTAATTATTACATCATTACTGATCTTAGAAGATACATAATAAGAATGTGGTTAAAAATTATAGTGTCAATAATCGAGTGGGTCGGCTGTGAAAAGATAACATTCCTGTTTTTTTTTTTTATCTGGCTTTCTCTAGGATTAGCCAGTCACGTTGAAGAGTTAAAAGTTAGGGATACAGGATTAAGGAATTTGGTATAAAATGAAGCGGGATTTTGGAAAGACAAAGGATCGGGTTTAATGGTAATAATACATACGTTTTTAGAAATATTATACGTACAGTAGAAATATATAATTATAGTTTAATATAATTTTTTTCTAGGAAAACTGCAAAAATTTTATATATATCATAAGAATTAGTATGGAGTAAACAAATTATCGATGTTGGAAAAGGAATGCTTAAAGCCTCAAGACTAGAAAAGAAATCAGACCGATCATACAGTGCACAGCCAAAGATTACATGGTTCAGATCCCCATACTCTCCACAGGAGCAATGTGGATCACAATATTCATTCTGTGTAATTGAGCCGGGGTACAAACATGACCCAGGCGCATCCTACACAGAATAGACGTAACGGACTTCGAAAATGACAATTTACTAAACCACGGCTTGAAGGGAATGGATACCTGAATTCTTCTATAAAATTTACCTTTTGGTGACCCACTATTCCAAATCCGATTCCACTCTTCGTACAAGAAAACTTTCGATAAATTAACTAAGTCACTACAATAATTAGAATATGGAAACATATCCCCTACGCGTATAGCTTCATTTGCCAGTAGGTCAGCTCTTTCATTCCCAGGTATACCCACATGACTCGATACCCAGGCCAACACGATTGTACAACCCTTCTGTGAACATTCATATAAAAGATTGCGAATCCCAAAAACAGTCGGGGACTGTTTATGGGATTTAAACGGAAACCTCATAATAGCTTCTAAAGAGCTTCGGGAGTCAGAGAAAATTATTGTTTTGGGCAATTTGACCATGAGAACATATTCAATTGCTTTAAATAGGCCATAACATTCACCAGTATAAACAGAAGTTTCAGGTGGTAATTTAATTTGCTGTACACATTTATATTGTGGGTGGTAAACCCCAACGCCAACACAACTCCTATCCACATGTTTCGAGGCATCCGTATATATGCAGTGCCAGTCAGACCAGTCATTATTAATAATATTAGTAAATTCAAGTTTTGGGTTTATGTCGTTCTTTGATATTCCTAAGTCGAATTTAATTTGCGGAACTGTAGTAAGGCTGTTGTAGTTGTATTGGTATATAGGCAAAATTTCATTACGACAGGTGGGTGCTTCCAATGTTTCATATTTTCTATAACGTTTTACTAAACAGGGAGCATCTTTGTGAGCCCAGTAGCTAGAAGTATCAATCTGATCAGTAAGTTGTCTCAATTTAGGAAATAGTGGATGGGAACTTAGTTGGAATGAACGAAAGAAGAATTTATCACAAAGGTATTGTCTTCTCAAGCTCAAAGGTGGATCACAACATTCGACTTGTAAACAATTTATTGGACTCGATTTCATTGCTCCTGTAACTAATCTTAAAGCCTTAGACTGAACGGAATCTAACTTTTTAGCTGCGCTTATATTACTTGGATGTAACAAGAATGTGCCATAATCTAATACACTCCTAATCTAAGCATTGTAAAGCAATCTCATTGTAATCGGATGGGCACCCCACCAGACGCCTGTAAGACACCTTAAAATATTTAAATTTCGTTCACACCTTAATGAAACATATTCAAAGTGAGGTACTCCAGAAAGCTTAGAATCTAATATTACGCCCAAAGATTCGCTTGTTCTTTATGTGGTAAAGCAAGACCATTGTAATTAATATGAATTGGAGGAATAGTTCGCTTTCGGGAAAACACTACAACAGAACTTTTAGACGGGGATAAATCTAGACCATTGTTATCCAACCAGTCTTTTAAGGCATCCAATGAACATGATAAAGACTCGCTAATAGCATCTAAAGATCGATCAGAAACATACAATAATAGATCATCCGCATATTGAAGAACAGTTGCGTATCTTTTAATAGAAATTTCCAAATCATACGTGTAAATGTTATAAAGCATAGGGCTTAGAACAGGACCTTGTGGCAAACCTTTCCATACTGTTCTATTAATAAATTCGTTTCCACACTGATCTAATGAATATTTAATACAATAAAATTAATTAATAGATTAGGGATATTCAGCTTTATCAATTTATTTTTTAGAATCGATATGTTGACTGTCGTAAGCGGCATTTATATCTAGGAACGCAGCAACCAAAGAGTAATTCCTGGAGAAACACAATCTTATGTCTGTGGTAAAAATGCTCAAGCTGTCAACAGTACATTTACCTTTCCTAAAACCAAACTGATTAACTGATAATGACTTATTATGCTCTAAAAACCATTCTAGTCGAATTTTTACTAGGTGCTCGGCAGTTTTAGCTAATACGGAGGACAACGCTATGGGTCTATATGAGGTCGGGTCTGAACTCGGTTTATTAGGCTTCTGTAGCAAAATTAACGTTTGAGTCCTCCACGGTTGAGGAATATAGCCAGAAATCATAACATTGTTAATCAAAGAAAGGTAATAAACAAGGCTATTGTCATTAAGGTTTGATAAAAAAGAATATGGAATTCCGTCCTCACCAGGCGCGGAATCTTTAGTCGATGACAGTACACCTTTTAGTAAAGAAAGTGTTAATGGAGAATTTAAATCACCATTATCAATGCGGTTGTTATTAGACAAGGACAGTAAAGCGATGGGACACTCAGGTACATATGGAGGAGCCAAACGATCCATGACTTGCTCTGCTAGATCTGGAGATAATTTATTTAGGGTTGACTCTTTAAATGCTGATCGAAACTTTCTAATATTTTGCCAGACAACAGAAGGAGAAACGTTAGGACTTAGCGACCTACAAAATCTACGCCATGCCTCGAACTTCTTTGTCCTAAGTAACTCTTTAGTAGAATTAGCAATTTCTAAGTAGTTGTCAAAATGATCATCAGTCATGTCTTGACAATAGCACCGTTCCGCTACCTTTCTTTGATTGACTGCTATGGTGCATTCTGAATCCCACCAAGGTGGTGATGGAATCGGACTTGGGCCACTACTTTTTATGGAAATGTTTCATTTGCAGATTCTATCAATGCAGTGGCTAGTAATTGAGAACAGACTAAAATATTTGAATTGTTTAACTCGGGTAAATTTTCTACTTTTTGTTGGACCACTTCCCTATATGTACTCCACTCGGCATCATTTAACTTGTGTCTAGTACGTGGTTGCCTTATTTGCTTTGTAGGTTTGGTGAATGGAAAAGTAATAATAAGGGGAAAGTGATCACTACCATGAGTGGATTCTGCAGGTGACCAAGACAGAGATGAAGCAAGATCAGCTGTGCAAATGGATAAATCAGGTGCACTTGGAGTGCGTGCTAGCCGTGTTGGAGACCCATTATTTAAGATACATAAATCATGTGAACTAATCAACTCCAATAACTGTTCCCCATAATATGTAGATGAAGAACAGCCCCACAACTGATGATGGGAATTAAAATCCCCTAAACATATAAAAGGTTTTGGCAACATACTAAAAGTGTTGTTAATCTCATTAAAAATGTCAATGCTAGGACGAGGACAATTACTGCTAAAATAGACAAGCTATCACTATGTACAGGGAGTGAGACAGATGTAAAGGGCATTGAGTTTTTGATGAGTATGGCCACTCCACCATACCCATCAGGTCTGTCTTCACGAAGACAAACATACCCGGGCATTTTGAACAATGACTCCTTCTTCAGCCAAGTCTCCTGAAGACAAATGAGAAAAGGGTCATGTTTATTGATAACATGAATTAAATCTGGTTTTCTAGTGGTGAGACTGAGACAATTCCACTGTACCAGTCTGGCTCTCTGGTCCATAATTAGTGGGGATTCTATATAAAGCATCAATTACTGCTGCAACGTTGGACGGTGATATTTGGTTTGATTGGGATAATAACTGTATAAGAATTTCAATAACGTCAGAGGTACTCTTATTGTTGTCGTCATTATTAACATTATTATTATTATTAAAGATAGGTTTACCTTTCGGTAATACAGGTTCTCTGATGATTTCCGAATGAGCAACACGGTCATGTCCTTTATATGTTTTAGTGTATGTTTTTGGCTTTAAAAATATTGTTTTTTTATATGAGTGGGTCAAGTTATTGGAGGTAGAAGGTGGACTAACATTGGGAGGTCCATGTTGCATGTATGATGGAGAGGACGATGTTGGCACTGCAAGTAAGGCTTCAGCATATGAGATTTTAGAAACAGGTGGATGTATTTTGGTTGCCTCCATGTAGGATATGCAACTCTTGCTCATGGTTTCCTTTATCGCCTTTTGTCTATCAAATTCTAAGCATTTTTTACTGGTGGCCTGATGTGCTCCCTTACACAAGCAGCACCAATAACCATCCTCTTCAATGTTACAATTGTCACCAGAGTGGCCCTGGCCACACCTATAACACCTTGGTGTTGATCTGCATTGATTTTTAACGTGGCCAAACCTACAGCAATTATAACATTGTACAGTAGGATAAATGTATAGTTCAACTGGTAGGGCAGCGTAGCACATGTAAATTCTAGTGGGTAGTATTTGTCCATCAAATGTGACTATTACGGTTCCCGTATTAATAAATTGGCTGCAATTGTTTACTGTGACTTTTCTTTTTATCCGCCTAATCTTTAATACAGGTCCACAACCAATAGGTACACTTATGCATGTCAATACCTCTTCCTCAGACCAATCATTTGGAACGCCTTTTACGACGCCCATGCGTGTGACATTAAAGGTGGGAATAAAGGCCTTGTACCTTTCCTGTTCAAGATGTTGATGTGCTAATAAATTATTGGCATCGGTGTATGTAGTGAATGCCATGCTAATTCGGTTTCGACCCACTCGTTTTAATGTACCATTCTCTATACCCTTAATATTATTAAGCCGCAAAAACCTACCAAAGGTAATGCGGTGAAGGGTTGTAGCATCAGAACTAGCTTCTTTTGTTACATGGACAACATATGGGGAAATATCAGATTGTTGATATTGAACCCGACCCACAGGCACATGCAGGGGAGTTGAATTCGTAACTGCGGGGCTCAGCGAAGACGAATTGGAAACAGTGTGTTCTAGATCATTATTTTGAACAGGCATTTGTTTTTTTTTGTGTGCTGTGCTCTAGGGACTCATTTTGGTTTTGAATAGGGGGACTTAAATAAGCATCTTTATTTGTACGATCACATTTACAACCGTTATGGTCTTCTTTTTCCTCTTGTCCTACTTTCCTTTTTCTTTTATGGCAAGTTGCACAAATACGTGGGAACAATTTCCTTTTCAGCTTGTTGTCCGCAGAAACCACGGACGTGTCTGTATCCATGGAAGACTCAACTGCCGCAACCAATATATCCATCTTAGATGGAACATCTGATCCTGGAGGGAAAGGAACCGTCCCTGCAGGATCGGGGGGCTGATCCCCCATGCAAGGAGTTTGAATTTTGAAAAATATATAACTTCCTTTGTTAGCTGCAGTTTAAGCGTAAACATGTAGTATATGCAAAGTTGACAGATGGATATTATAACTTATCTAGTAGTTAGTTTATATATTTATTACACATAGAAATGAAATGTATTGTGGTTTTACTTATACTATATATTCGTATGTACCTATTCATGTTCAGGGTTTTAGATTTATTACAAATGAAGTATCGTAAGAAATATCATTTTGTTAACACATGTTGTATGTATGTAGATTTATAGTGTTTGTAGTATAGATGTATGTGTGTGTTATATAGATGTATGTATGTTTGTATGTGCATGCCATTTACTTACATTACTAGGTGTTCAGTATTTTCATAGTTTAGCAGTTTAAGATATTGTTCAAGTTTCGTTTTACATGAGTACGAAGTGAGAGTCCTTAGATTTATAGATTTGCTAAGTTTATTATATATAACTGGTCCAAGTACCCTTGCAAACCGTTTTGCAAACTTTGTTTTATGTGCTGGGGTGAAATAAACGATATCGTTTCTTCTTCGAGACGCTAAAAAGTCAGGGGAGTTTCTGTGTTGATCAAGTACAAATTGTTTCACAAAAAGTTGCCTTACAGTTAAAACGGAGGTTTCATTATACAGATTTGATGTTGGATGCCGATAGTTTTTAAATGTCATTACTTTGAGTACTGCCCTTTGCGCTCTCTCGAGTTTGAGCATTGTCGTTTTTGATGCACCTCCCCAAACAGCAATGCAGTATGTAGTTATTGACGGGCACAGCGCGTAGTAAATGGATGTGAGTCGTTTTTTGTCGCAAACATGTCGCAGTGTTTTAAATATGTAAATCATTTTTCTGTCTCTTCCTGTAAGAGCACTAATATTTTCTTGCCAATTAAGGTTCTTATCGACCATAATACCTAAGTACCTGATAGATGGGACTTCAGTAATCATGTGTATAAACTACATAGTACAAATGTATACAAGACTTTCGATGAAAAACCCACACTCAAATTGCTTCTGTGAAGCTACTATCGACAACACAGCTAACTGACCATCGGTGCACCTTAAGTGCATTGTAATAAGGTTCTATATAAACACAGGATGGTTAGTTAACAGTGTTATCGTTTGTACGATGCCACGGATAGACACACAGATACCACATTAAGAGTCCGCAGTAAGCTCGGCCGAATTCACCTTCCCATACAAACGTAAGTTACGCTCTCATTTTATAACTACGTGTTGGATTGTGACGAAACTTTGCATATACAATGACATGTGGTATATCTATGTCTGTAATTAGTTTATATGGTTCCAATTTATAAAACAAACGAAATACAGCAAAAACAAGTTTTGTATGAAAAACTTAAATTCGCTGTTTTTTTTTACTATGATATCTGAAGCAACATAAACTATTTATTTACAGACATAGATATTCCTCATGTCATTGTGCATGCAAAGTTTCGTTACAATCCAACACGTAGTTTTAAAATGAGAGCGTAACTACGTTTTTATGGAGAATCGAGCTTACTGCGGACTCTTAAACTGATAACACGCGTCGTTTGAGTCGGGGGTTAAATAGGTACATCTCACATTGTGCTACACCATACGCAGCCTCTACGGGACACCTCGCAGCAATTAAACCGTCTCAAAATGGTTGAACAGTGTAGATCTATCTGACGATATGCTTCGTATGTAACTAAAAGTATACATTGAAAACGGGGGCGTACATTGTTTTTTTTCCTAATGAATAAATATTCGTCAATGGTGGGATTTGAAACTGCTATCTCTAATTTTCGGGCGCTGCACTTAACCAACTGAAATATATCGTGTTAAGATTTTAATAAATTTAACTTTGAGTGAAAATATTAATTTAATTAGTAGAGTCTGCCTGTTGAAATTTACATTACTCTTTTATTTATCACTTCATAGAGAGGAATGCTTTACGCATTTGTCGACCGACCTTATATTCATAAATGAATGGGCTATTATAGTATTTTATGCAACTGTTGTATAAGAAGGGTCATAAAACAACAGGGTCAAAAACACAGTTGCGATGCGAGCCTTGGCGAGCGTTTTTGACCAGTTATACACCGTTGCATACAATACTTTTTCTACGACAAATTTTTAATAAATAGCATTATTTGGACTATTCAGGCAGCATGTTTTCTATTCGTTATTTTGGTACTCACGCAATTTCTCCTGAAGTGCAGTTATGAATTTCTTTGACAATTTTAAAAGGAATATACTTACACTTTTGTCTTCACAAACTTTTCTCCTCACTGTTTCCCTTAAGGCAAAACATGAATTCGAGAAGCGTCCGTTACAAACATGCTATACAAACCGTGAGTGGCAAAACAGCTTTGCTGAGAAGGAGTGTACTAGGCATGGCATCCAAGATATATAATTTCTTACCAGAAAGCCTAAATAAATTAGATTTGACTTTTTTTTAAAACAAATTAAAATTAAAACTTAGAGAGAGCATATTACAATGTTGATGAGTTTTTTTTAGATAGAAGTTTTCTAAATATGTGAAATATGCAATAAAAATATTAGTTTAAGTAAATCTAATGCTCATAAAAATTTGAATTAGTTTTAGGTTTCAGTTCATGTAAGGCTTTCACACCTTTTAGGTAGGTCACAGCGTACTGCATTTTTTATTATATTGTCACCTATTATGTCACCTGTGTATCACAAATAAATATTTACTTTACTTTACAAACACAAATAAAATCTTAATAGTTTAGGAGTTATAGTTGATCATCTTTCGTATTTTCATTTTGAACTGTATTTTAGTGGGAAATCAGAAATATGATACCTCTTGTTTATGGATTGTTTTGTTTTTCATTTATTTGCACTTGCCATCCGAACCAAACCGAATCCGGACCCGAACCGAATCCGAACTATTTATTATTATAAATAATACCAAGAATGTATACCTATAACTATAACTATTGTACCTACCATTTCGAAATTGGTGGAGTCCATTCTCTCATCTTCTCTAATGACCCACTTAGAAACAAACGATTTGCTCACGGACCACCAATACGCCTACAGACAAAATAGATCCACCACAACGGCGGCACTCAAAATCATTGATTGTGTTATGACTGGTCTGGATGATAGGTGCAAAATGGCTGGCATACTGTGTGACTTATCGAAAGCATTCGATGTTATAGATCACAAATTGCTCATGACAAAGTTAAGTCTTTATGGTATCGTAAATCCTGCCCACAAATTGTTGACATCATTCCTGTCTGATCGCAAACAGGTAGTGAAAATTTCTAACGACGGCAAAATGCTCACTTCTGATACTGGGTCCTATACACTTGGGTATTCCACAAGGATCGGCAATTGGCAATACGTTATTTTTATTATTTGTTAATGATCTTCCATCGGCAATCACGGGTGGCCTTTCTGTATTATTCGCAGACGACACAACTGTCGTAGTTAGCGCGAGGACTCATGAGCAGCTTGCTGAAAGGATCTGCGAAGCATGTTGCTAACTGCAGACGTGGTTTTGCTCAAATGGCTTGCTCTTGAATGTCGCTAAATCGAATATCATGCTTTTCTCAGGTCGTAAATCTGCAGCGCCCTGTGCATTGCTGATGGTCCGATGCCATTATGTAACGAGTGTAAATTTCTGGGCTTTACACTTGATTCAAACCTTAACTGGAAGGGTCATGTCGACCGGCTGTGTGGTAGACTGAGCAGTGCCGTATTTGCTCTAAAAAAGCTGAAGCCTCTAATATCCGGAAAGTCGTTGCGGTCCGTATATTTTGCACATTTCCACTCCTTAATATCATACGGTATATTGATATGGGGCAATTCTACGGACACAAAGCGAGTATTCATACTCCAAAAACGCGCTATCCGAATACTGGCTGGAGTAAAACACAGACATCCGTGTAAGAAACTTTTTGAAAGTAACGGCCTCATGACACACTACTCACTGTACATATATGAGGTATTGATGTTCGTGAGAAAGAATTTGCCTATGTTCAAACGTGTTGAGGTCACGGGCAAACAACTCCGATCAACGGAGACTCAGCACGGTCCCGCGTCGCATGGCACTTTCACGTAGGAATCCTCGAGTGATAGGCCCAACCTATTACGAACGACTACCCGCCGAATTGCGAACAGAGTCATCTGACGAAACATTTGAACGCAAACTGAGAAACTTTTTATTGAAAAACGCATTATATTCGGTAAAGCAATTTATGGACATTAAACATTAATTTATTTTTATAGTTATTTGTATTTTTATTTTTATTTTTCGTTTATTAATGTATACTCTGTTATCTGACGATCTTTATCTTCGTAACTTATTTACTGTGGTTATAATTTGAATTTTATTGTCATTTTATTATAATTCTTAATTCTCTTTGACGATCATAATATAAATTCATATAGATTAAGCTAGCTTTAATTTATATTGTAAATTGTATATTATGAAATAAATAAATCTAAATCTAAATGTAAATCTATAAAACATGAAATTTAACACACAATAGATGATGATTAATTATTATTTTAGTAAATAATATATATTATACAAATGTTAAATTATAAATAAAAACTTTTAATTTCGAAAAATTTTGCTTATGAAGTTGGTACCACAGCAATATAGCAGCCGATTAAAAAAAAGTTAGATGATTTGACATCGCGGTAAACAGTGCTTTTATGAAAAATGTATGAACCATAAAAGTATGGTAAACAGTGCGTTTATGGGCCATAGAGCATAGAGTTTTTCGACGACTTATTATAGGTGTCATTGTATTTCAGCTAAAGCCTATATAAATGACAGATAGCGAGACAGGAGTAGAAAAATTAATTAGGAATAGCCTTTGCTTAATAAACAAACGGCATCATAACATTCATAACCAAAGTCTACGGCTTCCCTCTGGCGACTTGCTTTATTAAAAACATTTTAGAATTTCATATAATAAAAAAATATTTATGTTCGTTAATTAAGGCCGTTAAACGTCTCGAGCAACGTTGTTGAGGTTTCCACATTTAATACACCTACTCGGATAATGTAGAGCAATTCGCGTTTGTCTACCGCACTGTCACTGTAGCTCAAGATTAAACGCACGCCTGAGCATCCCTCTCACGCAACAGATGACCAATTGTTCGTTCTCCCATAACGGCAGGCGCTAAAAGTTTTCCCATTTATTCAGTGCTCATACGTCAAGTGGCAAGTCGTAGCGGGCGGCGGGGGGGCGACGCGTTCCGGCGTGATAAGGCGGCGCGCCTATTGTCGCGGCGTCGGCGCGCGTTTCCTCCGTCGCCGACGGGCCTACCGCTTTGTTCCCCTCGTAATGAACAAACTTATTTCCCAGGCTAATGCAGCGCCGCGCCCGCCTGCCGAATTCTCTCCTGCGTTATCTAGCTCGAATTGTCACAGCACGCCGTTGTCACCTCCACGCACGCTCTGACGTCAATTGTCCGAAACCCATCGGCCTAGTTCTGTTTGAATAGAGTTAGCGGAGTAGCAGTGTGTTCACATTAACACAATGCGTGAGAGGTTGTTTGACGAAGGCCCTCTATGAAGAGACCGTCAAGCAAATTTTATAATTAAATGTCATGTTTACTTTGATTTACTTCGTTAGCTTATGAATAATTTAACTTAAACTAATACCCTGAAGTTATAGATAAATAAATGTCAATACTTACGCCATAACTAAGGAGCAAGGATATACCCCAATTACGAGTTAATCGAAGATCGAGTAGATTGTTAGTAAATTGCAGAGCTAGAATTAATTTATGCCGCAACGATAAAGTGCCATTACTAATTGAAGGTATCAAATAAATGAAATCAAATCAGCGGGTTGAACGCAATCAACAACGCTCGTTTCAAAAATAAGGTAATAAAATGAAGAAGCTATTGCTTTTTGTTATATAGGGAGCCTTGGTTCCATTGGTGTTGGTGTAGGTATGTTTAGGAATATTTAGGCGTCATTAATAACGATTGTCTGGATCAACGAGCTGGGGTTCCCGCCGGGCCCATTATCCGCGCCGGGGCCGCCCGTCTTCTGCTAAACTCTTCCCGTATCGCATTATGTATTTATTGTGGCGCCAAAATTTCTTATTCATTCGAATACATTCAAAAAATTCTCATAGAAGATAGTAGCGCTCCTATTTCAATGGCGAAAAAATTCGAGCGCCAATAACTCGGGGGGGGGAGAAAATCGCATTTGAATCGAAAGAGGGCAAATCTTTTATGTAATATGAGATTGTCATCGCGATTATTACAGGAAAATAGAATATCCCGGATCAGTAAGTAGGTTATCTGCTTGCTTCCTTTAGCCGCAATCACTTTATTGGATGTTGCGTGTTACCCATGTAGGTGGGTATCGAATTCTGCATTCGTCATCTTAAACGTATTGTCATATTAGTTTTTAATGGAAACTACTTTATGATAAACCTGAGTCTATTAATTATTATAAAATAATAGTAAGTAAATTACTACAGAGGCCGGGAAGTAAGAGGTGGCCGGCCGAGTACATACATATAGACCTCGAGCGTAGCAAGGCCGGATAGTGCTTTTCTCAAACATGCAATGAAATAAAGGCCTCCATACACCGGTCGCAGTTGCGGGTCGGGCGCGGGCCCGCGCAAGTTGTAAAACATTGAAACTACACTTCAAACACACATTGAACGCGGGCCGAACGCGGGCCCGCAGCGCTAAGCCGCTAAGTTACAACTCGGGCAGCGCGGCTGTGGGTCAGTAATCAGTAATTTATTGCTTTCATAGGTACATTACATAAGGTAGAATATCAAAACAAGGTCAGCTATGAGCCCTGCAAGGGCACTGCAATTTACAATCTTAATTAGCTTAATAACTAACTAGACTAATAAAGCAGATATAATTAATAACAACATTTCAATAATAATAATAAAACATTCGGTGTAAATTTACTGGCTTATTTTAATTTAATATATCATTATTAGGCATTAAAATTTAGGAACCATCGCCTGCTTGGACTATAGTTCAGTTACCGAGTTGTTATTGTCTTGTAGGTATTGTCCACAAGAAATTATTTTAAGATTTTTATGAACTTGGTTTGGTTGGGTTCATTTTTTATGTGGTTTGGCAATTTATTAAAAATCCTTATTGATGTGGGATAAGGTCCATTTTTATGTATTGCCAATTTCGATGTTACTTGTACCAAATTATTTTTGGTACGTGATTCGAAACGTCGGGGTATATCGCCAATTCTAGATTATAGGTCTGGAATCTGGATAAGCTTTAATAAATTTACACGATTCTAAAATAAAAATGCAAGGTAAGGTGAAGGTGCCAAGGTTTTTAAAATGTGTTTTGCAGCTTTCTGGACGTCTGGTGTTTGTCAGTATCCGTATGCATTTTTTCTGTAAAATTAGCAGTTCTGGTGCGTTAGTGCTGTTTCCCCATAAGATTACACCGTAACCGAGCCATGCGTTCGCAAAGGCATAGTACCTATATACAGGGCGTCCCAAACTTATGGGACATGAAGGGGAAGTACCTTAAATATCGTAGATAGTGAATTTTGCTCAAAGAAGACTTTATGTTATTTTTAAAAGTTAGTAATTCTGCATTCATAGATTTTCTAAAAATTACTTGCTTCGTCTGGGAATCGAACCGACTAAAATGTGAAAAAAAAATCACCCTTTTTTATGATGCCAATCGAAAGAACTGCTAAAAAATAATAACTCAGCTTAAGTAACATAGTATTTTAAAATAAAGGAACACCATAAAATGATTGAGTCAAATTTCAAGAAAGTTATTTATTGCCGAAGACGACGTTCGAAAAGTAGCAATATTATCATTCCAAAGATAGCATTGATTATTCGTAAATAAGTACCCACTTCATAAAATAGGTACTGGCATAAGTTTTCCTTATTATAAGTGCACGTGTGGATAAAATGATAATTTGATAAAACTTAGTATTTCAATACGTCCTCTGTAAGCTAGACAGAAGGCAAATTTAAAACAAAAAAAAAAAAATAATAATAATAATAATAAAAAAAAAAAACTATGAATGTAGAATTACTAACTTTTAAAAATAACATAAAGTCTTCTTTGAGCAAAATTCACTATCTACGATATTTAAGGTACTTCCCCTTCATGTCCCATAAGTTTGGGACGCCCTGTATATACCTATTTCTTCTAAAAGATTAAACGAAGTGATTTTTGGTCGGCGGCGTCTGGGTGTCCATTTACGCTGGTTATTTATTTATTTATTTCACAAGAACGGCTAATACCAATTACACTTGTGCAAAAGATTCTTAAATATAGGGATTAAGTACACAAAAGGTATTTACTTAAATATATTACGTACATGTACAAGAAGTCTTAGATATATTCAGACACTCTTTGTATTCACTTTGCCGTCTTGCCCTTTGGGACCAACGCGTGTCCAAAACTTTTCACCTCACTAAAGCGAGGAAAATACTACATAGGAAAAAAAATGCTTTCGTCAAAAAATAAATTTTTTGTACAGTCGAGTTCAAAGATATGTATACACTTTTGCACACTACACTTTTGATATTTGTTTTTAAAGAATAATACGGAACCCTAAAAAGCCAGTCTAGTGCGTGTCGGGCCACGCGCAGTGTAGGGTTCCGTAGTTGCCTGTCTGAATTTGTTACATCGACACGCGCCAAGTACCTAAATGGTGGGGTTGCGTCGGTCGAATTTGTACGAAATTTGGCCTTTTAAGTTGGTCGACGGTACCTAGTTATGCGTACTTACCCGTGATAGTTTTCCTTTTAAATTCATTATAGTATACCACTGCCACGAATTTTTTCACATCCCCAGTAGTAGCCATTCATGGGTTCAACGGGAAAAAAATACATCCCGCACTTTGGGTGTCCTCCCCTACACCCAAAGTGCGGGATGTATTTTTACCGTACCGTAAAAAAAAAAAAACTAGATTTTATTCTACTGTTTTGTCGGCTTGATTGATTTATATACCCATGCTGAATTACAGTGTTCTAGTAATAAGGGTTACTGAGCTAAGCCGAAGACAGACAGACGGACGGACATGGTGAAACTATAAGGGTTCCTTGTTGACTACGGAACCCTATAAAGGGCTTTCCGAGCTAGTCAGGTGAAAAAATCTTTATATCCATCTTTTTTGTATTCACACAGGCAACTTGCGGAGGGTTTGTCCATAATCACATCGGGGTCAGTCTTACATTTCATACTTTAATTTCAATTTCAGCGCCGAACTAACATGTCAGAACATGTATCTACACGAAACATTGATATTACCTATGGCAGTGAGAAATGTGAGTGCAAGATTGATAGCCAAGATATGAACGCAAGAATACCTCCCTAAAGATATGAATCAAAACTTTCGTCGAGTGTACGGTGACGTCAATTTGTGAGAAATGCTTTCGTGGTAAGTTGACTTACTCCCAAACATCTGTCACGGGGTTGTTATTCTGTAACTTTTCAAGCAAACTGCGAATCATGCATTTACTTTTATAATAGCTGAAGTTGTTATTATTTGCGAAGTTTATAAAAACAGACTAAAACCACATTAAAAACTCTTTAAATAGTCGCATCAAGCACGACCAACCGCGTCATAAAATAATGATCGGTCTGTTATTGCTCTACACACGTGGATGTGGCTATTATCTTTGGTCCATGCATTCCCCTCAACTCGACATGCAGCTATTTGAAAATATTTTTTCTCTAGTTCATTTATAAATCACATTATTATCAAAGCATCTGGCCTGCAGCAGGTTCCTGAAGCGAAATGTGCATAGTAACTGTAGCGCATCGAACCTTAATTGCATCGAGCCAGTTAGTTGGCGGGGGCAGATGTACGGAAAAATCATACCGTATTATGAAGGCGAATAATGTCGCGTCTGACTATACGTCGTACAGTCACTTAAGCCGTTATTCATCACGAGGTGCGGCATTATTAGCAGTCGCAAGACGCGCCAACGACACATTCATATTTAAATGGCATGTTGGGACTTACTAGCAAGTGTGCTCATGTGTGTTTTACAGATTCGACGTTGGCGCTTATTCGTATGAGTGCATCCTATTCCAGATATTAAAAAAAAACTTTTTGAAATCGGAAATTTCTGATTGATGTTAACCGCTTAGCCAGATCCCGTAAGCTCTATTTTATTTGTGGTTTAGAAAAAAAACAAAATGATATCCGCTGGCACTAAATAACATTAAGGGGCTATACGCCAATGACCTTCGATCTGAATCCCTTAGTTTTCTAATGTTTTTTGTAGCTGCATTGCGCATTAACAACAACGGCTTTAAGCAATATAGTATCTCATATTTACTTTAAAATTCATTGTTTTCGAGATAATTGGCATCAAAGTTGAACAATTTTAGGCCAAAAAACTGGTTTTCTGGCCATAACTTTTGTGTTAATTAGTTTAAAATGAAAACCCTAGACACGTTTTTAGAGACGTCATAGACGAACCCAAATATGTAGATTTCGTATATGTTAGATCTTTCACGTCAATAGAGATCCGGAATAAGTGTTTTTTTAGACAATCTTTAAAAAAAACCGGTAAACAAAAATGGAGATAAAAGATCGAAGAACCGATAGCCGTTTGACTTATAATTCTATCTGTAGTGCAAAAGTAGGAGATACGATTCCAAACTTGACAAAAATCGATGAAAACCTCGGGTAGCCCCTTAGGTAAACATATATTTCGTTTTAATAATAGTTTTTTATAAACCTCTGTAGCTATTTTGTGAAGTTTCAAAGACTGTGAAGTCATGGAGCCGGCGGAGAAAGCTGCGAGAGGCTTTAAGCCTGTAAGCCAGGAAACCTTGCTGAGACTGGATTATTCCTCATCCAATCTTTTTATTACCGCTCGAGATGGCAAAACTACTATTATTTCCAACTCCGACTCCTTGTATAAAATTCTACAATAAAATTCCAAAACACATTACGAACTTACTGACTCTAAATTCAAATCTGTGAGGATTATCTATTATTAATTTCTAAACGCATCTTTACCTGAGAGTCGGATTGTCTCAAGATCATTTCAGTCATCACGTTTTTATTTATTTAATATAAAACAATGTAAAATAGGTAGGTACTTATTCATAAAACTTAAAATACCTCTGTTAAATAGAACGAGTTTTGTCCCTTTATTACTAATTTTAATATGAGAGTGACAGATAAAGACAAACGAATTTTAACGGCATTTTAGCTAAAAAAGGTTTGTTCAACGTTTTGCTTGATATGTTAAAATAGAACTGCATGTGTCCTATGTCCAAGAGAAGAAATGCGTTGACTCCCACCACATTACCATGCAAACAAAGTCGCAGGTACAGCTGTTCTATAATAAATCTAACTAATTTAAAGAAAAAAAACAGGAGAGCTGTAAATAACCGACTTTCTGAAGGAAATTTGCGATCACTAATTTAATTTCCTGCGGGGGCGGGCATCTTCGCATATTTTCCTAGAAAAAATGTTGTTGTGTTAAGTCTACTGAAGTTTCAGAATTCATCTGGTATCACTTTACTTAAACCAAGTTGAGAGCATATGGTTAAATCGTTTAAGCCAATATATATCACGCATTTGTATAACTGCATATCATAGAAATCAAACGATAAGAGGATTATTTCGAATTTCAATCAAGCAAGGTAAAGTTTATTTTTCAGAGTTCGTTAACCTCAACGAGCCCCGCATTTCATCGGAGAACAATCAAAATAGGTTACTAAATTACCAAGCTAAACCACTCCTGTATTTACAAACTACAGCACAAAGGGATAAAAAATGTTCAGTGCAATTCAGAGAAGAGCGATGCTGCCCGCGCCGCGCCGGGGAGCTAAACCGATTTTATTTATGCTTTCAAAATTAAACTTAAATTGGATATTGCTAAGTTATTTTTAAAGATTTGCGTGTTAATTATTCCGTGATCATTTTGATGGTAATTTAATGGCTTGAATCTTTTTGCGTAATATTGTCAGTTTACTAAGATGAGCAATCAAAAAGTAGGCAGAAGTACGAGGGCGATCTGAAGTTTAACGTTTTCATTTTGATCGCATACTAAATTGAATAGCCGTGTAATTGCTCATAAACAGTACCCGAAAGTTTTACATCAATTTTCGATTGGCAATTTCCCGTTTTATGAGCGGAACCTCGTTACGATAATAATATGTAAGTCCGCATACACACTATTGTACATACGTCAGGGCAATTATATCGGTCGTGACCGATTTGCGCAGTGCTCAGAGGGCCTATACCGCGAAACGAAAACGAACTTCGTTTGTGTATCTCCGTCTCTGTCGCACTTGCCAGTTCGAGTGACAGAGAGGGAGATACACGAACGAAGTTTCATTTTCGCTTCGCGGTAGCCCCTCAGGTCCGAGCGGAGGCCTCGTTTCATGGGCTACTTAATACCGGGTAAAGCTTGATTTGATTTGATAACTGTAATGAATGGACCTGATTTAAAGGCACATTCGATCTGCCCGCAATTGTTTATCTGCCTGCTTAACGTCCTGAATAGGTACAGACAAGTGTAAAAATATGGGTGCATACAACTAACTCATAAATATGTCCCATCGCTCTTATGTCAGCGGATTAAGGTTTCGGTACATATTTATGGGAGGATTAAATCGATACATATTTTTTGCACTTGCACACCAACTACTTATTTGCATATCATCATTACTTACAGTAGGCAGGACAGTGAGTAAAAAAAATCTACAAAAAGACTGACACATCAAAATCACATCAAAAGATATAGATTTTCTGTAAGATTTAAATGTTTCCGTGAAACAAAATTGAGGAAATTTTCCGCCGAACAATTTCATAGATTTTTTTTTGCACAACATGGTAAACTGTATTTTACTTTTTAGGTAATAATCTCTACTCATTTAAAAAATAAAAAGCTGTGTGTAAAATAAAAAAGTTAAACTTCTTCAATGTAGGTCTAATTTGTTAACGTAAACCCTACCTTATGATTAAATATATAAGTCTCATAATGCTCCAAAATGTGGGTGGGATAGGCCATTATATTATTTTTATGTACTTACAAAACAATACGTATGCAGCAATTAAATCTGAGTGGCGTTACAGCTTCGTAGAAACTAAGTCATTTGGATATATGTATTGCGCTCTTATTTAGCGATTCACTCGCTTCGTAGAAACTCAGTATGATGTTTATTAGAGCAGAAAATTACATTCAAACATTTAAAAATCCGCCATAGATATTTCTTGCGTACATAAAGATGGACATATTTAAAGTAAAAAGTTGAGTAGTATATGTATTTATATTTTCATCAAGGCGGTAGTTAACAGATACACAGACGTAGGTAGTGGTGCTGCTTGTGGCGAGTCTGCTACCGACACGTGTACCTTTGGCTGTCGGCTCTGACAGCCGAGAATTTAGTGAACCGAACACAGCAATGCCATTGCGGACAAATGATATGATTGCATAAAACTTAAGCGGCATGCAGTACACTAGCTGGGGGAGGAGAATTAAACCATCTCCCTCTAATAAGTGATAATTTAACTCCCCTGGCCCTGTATTCATAACAGGATCCGCCATGTCCACATCGGAGACTTGTCTCTGTTGCAAGAAATAATATAGTCTCTAATCGCTTAATTAATCTACGAGTATATAAGTAACATAATGTAATAGTTTCCGACCTAGATATGGTGGATTCCTTTGTGTATAAAATAGAAGATTGTATGACAAGGGTCTAAAGTAAGCCATATTACCACGAGATGGTTATTTTCCAGAACGAAGTGAGGGGAAATAGTACGAGGGGTAATATGGCATTTAGACCAGAGTTAGACACTCTACTTTTCACTTCGACTGCGAGAAAATAGTAAAAACAATAGTTATTTGTGTCACAAGGGAGCAAAATAGTATATTTACGGCGAGGGCGGCGTATTGAATCCTGAGCGTAGTGAGGGATTCAAGTGTTAACGCCCGAGACGAAAATAATTTTGCTATTGAGTGACACATACTATTTTTTACACCGACTTTGAAGAAATTTAAAAAAGATACTGTTAAAGTTAATTAAGAAGTTTTAACAAATTTTCTTAATTTTTATTACTAGCTTTTAAATATTACGAAAAATTTATAAATAAAAAAAAGACCTGGTTGCACTCCGGGAGTGCCGGCTGAAGTGAAAACTTGCGTAGTGCTTTAATTATCGGTATTTAAAAAAAACACCCGCCCCCCCTCCAAAGCCCCCCCCACCCCTCTCCCCCTCCAAGCCCACCCCCACCCCTTGCCCCCATCCCCCACCCCCTCCCCCTCCCTTGAGATTCTTCTGGAGTAGCGAGCGTCCATAGGCTAAGGTGTCTACTTACCATCAGGCTAATAGTGCGCTTGTTTGCCACCGCCGTAGCATAGAATAAACACTTGACATATTTCGTTTGAATCGATTACGATGAAATTACAATCAATTATTTTATTAAACCGCAGGACCGGTCATTGTGGCACTCTTTGGGGGAGGCCTATGTCCAGCAGTGGACGTCTTTCGGCTGATATGATGATGATTTTATTAAAATCTGTTTTCAATTGGCATATTGCGTTAATGCCACATGCCAATGTATTAATTAAAAAAGTAGCTTGAACAGAAAAGTAGCGTTTTGATCCCTCTCGTCGTGGAGCAAAACTTACTTTTCTGAATGAAAGGTGTGAAAATATTATTATCCATCCACACTCAACAATTATACCAAGGCGAAATAAAAAATCAATTTGGCACCATTATTTTTAATAAACTGCTTTAACACGGATACAAAATATTGACACCACGAATAAACGCCTCTGACCGTCTAATAGCCGCGTCTAAACGACCGAGCGCGGCGGACAGCATACGCGGGGCATACGATAAAGCGAGATAGACAGCAGTCTATCCCGCTCAATCTTCACAGCTTATGTCATGTAAGCAGTCAACAACGCTTGAACGTTTGGACGCGGCTCTAGTCGGTCAGAGGCGTTTATTTTTTTAATTATTGTGAGTTAGGGAATAAAAACAACTAATTTATGAAATAAATTCTGTTTCCTGATTCGTTGATTTTAATGTCTAGCTGTATTCGGATTAGTTGATAGCAAATACTAATGTTTTTTTAAATAGTTGTGATTGGTGGATGTAATACGTCGAACTGTTTTGATTGATCAAATTAAAATGTTTTATAAATCATAAATATGTATACATATTTTCCCTAGGGGCTAAATGTACCACTTTAGCCCCGCTTACTAAGCCTAATATGACGCACTTTTTGAGCATGAGAAGTGAAAAAAATCATGTTATTCCAACATGCCGTTTTAAAACGACAACCAATCTATATTTAAATACAAAGCGTGCTTCTCGGCGAGGCGTGTGTAACGCTTTTATTCAACACTGTACTAGTTACCCCCGCGGCTCCACCCGCGTATTAACGAGAACCCAGGCGGAGCCCTGGAATAACTATAGCCTACGACCGCCTTGAAGGTCCATTCTATATATAGTTACATATCACAGACTACCTAAAAGGCAGGAAAGGCTCAGAAACGGCGGCATACGGACTGGAACCAATCTTACCCCTGCCACAAAGCTACATATACAATCAACTTGACCTATACACCAAAGACCTACACCAAAGATACTGGGAGGATATAGACACATGCAGACAGACCAAAGAGATTCTGTCAAAACGCGACAACAAACTCACAACCGCACTACTGAGGACACACAGAAACCAACTACGCAAGATAGTAGGAATAATAACAGGACACAACACCCTAAACAGACACCTGTACAACATGGGTATCACAGATAGCCCCATGTGCAGAGCCTGCATGGAGGCGGAGGAAACGACCAAACATATTCTACTGGACTGCAAGCAGGTAGAAGTATACAGGAAAAAGCACCTAGGGTCTCCAGACACACTACGGAACGCAGTCAGGAACACAAAGGCACTCACCAAAATAATTTCTAGAGGAGCTGGGGTGGTTAGAGTAGCGCTACCCCACTATTTCACGCAAAATAGGCACACTGGATGTCGACTTGTGGAAAAGAGCCCAGTACAACTAACTAACTAACTAACAGACTACCTACATCTTCATTATTAGTAAGTATCAGTACTTATAGATAAATTGCGACGAAATGAAGTTAAATAATTTTTTACTAATGTATCATCGTAAAATTGCATGTAAAAGATAGTGTACTTATGTAATAAAATGTTGATGCAAGTAATAGATAGTAAAATCTACAATAAATTTCGCAGTTTCCTAAAACATTATCTGTAAGTACGGACGAAAAGAACAAAGAAAACGAAAGGTTGCTGTTGAGATTACTTTTGAACAGCTTATTGACATTGCAGGCTTTTATCACCCTTTTTAAAGGGGAGAAATCTCTGACACATATTTAAATAGGCAAACAACAACCGTGAGAACAAATAGGAATAAAAAGGGATAAAGGGGAAAACAGAGTTCGATAATATTATTAATGTATCGCCACATTAATATTACAAATGTGAAAGTTTGTATGTTTGTTGCAGAAGCGTAAATGACTGAAACGATTTGTGGCTACATCCATACTATTCCATACTAATATTATAAATGCGAAAGTGTGTCTGTCTGTCTGTCTGTTACCTCTTCAAGCTTAAACCGCTGAACCGATTTAGATGAATTTTGGTATAGGAGATAGTTTGAGTCCCGGGGCCTTCCTCGTCCTTACGTCCTTACGTAGGATAGTTTTTATCCCGGAAATCATCCTCTAAGTGGGTGAAATGGGGGGGCGGGGTGAATTTGTATGGAGCTACGATATAAACGAGTTCCACGCGGACGGAGTCGCGGGCAGAAGCTAGTTCGTAGATATAAAGGTGATTCAAACAAACTTTTTATTCTAGAAATCACCCCCTAACGGCCTGAAGTTGGGGTTGAAAATTACAAGTTATATTTGATGCTCTCGCTCGTCAGTACATACTTGCTTACTCATAGTATTCACCATAAAGGAAGAATGCCCTATATTAGACATAAATATCGATATGTTGTGCCTAATAAAAGCTTATTTTCGAAAAAAAAACCTGCGTGGAATCCTGTCGCCCATAAAAGGTTTAGGTACAACAAATAGTGTATTTTTTTTACCTTACAAGAAGGTTAACTAAAATCTCAGAAATTTGCGCTAATCTGGTAATCCTACTAATATTATAAATGTGAAAGTTTAGATGTTTGGATGTTTGGATGTTTGTTACTCAATCACGCTTAAACGGCTGAACCGATTTGAATGAAATTTTGCAAGAAGATAGTTTATAGCCTGGATTAAAATATAGGATAGTTTTTATCCGGGGTCCACGCGGACGAAGTCGCGGGCGGAAGCTAGTAATAATATAATTAAGTATTTAAACTTTAGAGTTGGTTAGCAGCCAAGTTAAAGATTAACAAAGTGCGACCCACTGGAGCAAATAACAGTCAAAAAAGCGTCGGCTTACAAAACTGATTCACGAAAGATCCGTGAAACAAATCTCGCCGTACAAACGAGTAATCGGAGCTGCGAAGATGACACGCCATATTTTAAGTATCGGAAGAAAGTCGACACGACAGGCGACACCCAGCGGAGGAGACAGGTGTTCTCCCCAGACCTGGTTCCACCTTCACCGCCCCTCTTTATTGATATTACGGTCGGCGCATTAAGCACTCCACGGCTGTATTGGCTTTCACATGAGGCCGCTAAAATAAAACTAGGATAGAGGGTCGTGCGTTCTAATAAAAATGTTACGGATAATTTGTTTGGTCTTCTCTACGGTGCTTTATATCGCGACGTGGGACGCTGCGAGTTGGCTTATAAATGCTTGCACTGTATTATAAATACCACAATACTCGGCGGCTAAAATATCAATGGGTAAAATAGAATTGTACCATGATTAAAGTTGAATAAACTAGTGATTGGATTTTTTATTAATTACTAGTACGTTTGAGAAGTGCCTCGGGCTTTCCCAATGTAAAGTTTCCTAGTTTAAAATCACAAGGTCATTTTATAATTATAACAACCAATAGCGTTAAGTTAAGATTTCAAAGTGAGACTTTTTGTAGCATTGGCTTTGTTTTTTTTTTTTTTATTCAAATGAAAACTTACGTACTATACAATTATATTCTCGCCAAACTGTTACGTTTGATGGCGAGACGCGCTACATTTTAATACAACTTAACTTAACCTATTAAACTCATCTTATAAGATAAATTAGGTAACAATTTCGTGGGCCCCATACCAAAGAAATTATATATATATATATATATATATATGCATACATACACACACACCCACACAATCATGAAAAGTAGAGAAGACATTCCTTTAGTCTAGTTTTTATCATAGATTTACTTAATTTAGGGCTTTCTCTTAGTAAACTAATTTTATTGAATATTTTTAGTACTAGGTACTTTGAACTTCTTTTGCCATAATAGTTTTTCATTTTCGGCTGTACTATCTTTTTTTCTCTTACACTTTTAGTATTATATTTATTGTTAATTAATAATTTGTACTTTTCACTGTAATAATGCTCTAAACCTAAGAGGCATGTGACTTTCTTATCTATCGGTAAAATTTTACATAAGGGAAATATTATATCATAATCTTTTTCACAATCTTTCTTAACCTTTTTACTAACTAAGAATTTAATCAGCCTTGTGTGTAAATTTCGTATATCTCTAATATATGTTATGAATGTTCGCCCGTGTACGACTAGACCATAGCTAATAAGTGAGTCAGCAAGGGCGTAATATACAACCATTAGTGTTTTTTTATTTAATGTTCGACTTAATTGGTAAAATTTGCCTAGCACAGATCTTAGCCTATTACAAACATCGTTAATATGCGGTTTCCAATTAAAGTTTGTGTCAATAGTTAGACCTAAATATTTGAATGTTTCCACATAGCTCAGTTTAGCACATCTACAATTACTTTTATCTGCATGCAGGCAATCGTATGTATGCCCTATTATATCCATTTTTTCTTTATTTACTTTTTTGGCTACCTGGTTATACGGCGAGTGAATATGTACGCATTCGGTTTTCTCAAAGTTTAAGATAATTCCGTTATCATCGGATAATTAATATTATATAAGATAATATCGTTATTATCGTTATATGTGTGTAGGTGCTTAGTTTTCGCAAGTCCACCGAAGCGGCACAGGTAGTGATGTGCCGTTCCCGGGAATATTCCCCGGCACATCACTAGGCGCAGGGCATTGTAGCCGCGCGCGCCGGACAGCGCTGTAATGAAAGAGCTCGTCCATTACGGATAAGAGCCTGTATTTCTATGCATCCCACCGTACAGCCAGCGGTCGCGATTGTCACCTGTAATTGTATCCGGACTATCCTCACTGCACCGGCAAATGATACCAATTTCTTCAGCTTTATCCTTATTGCCACCGGCAGTCAACTCGTCCCCTACCCTCAAATTAAGTATTTAGTATTTTGATCAAGACGATGCGAGTATACAAAGTTAAACTGCCGTCCGTGGCGACCATTTTCTTAGTTTGTTAGTTAGCGCGGACCGTGTGTCCCAACAGGGATAAAAGTTTACAGCAAGATAACTAGCTTGAACGCTCGAACTGCCAAAGTTGCCTGCACTTTAATTAGCATTCACTCTCCCTGCCATTATAAAGCCACATAGGCTACAACGAAACTTAAAAGGGGTTTCGCAACAAAAATATTCACGTGACAATGGTAACGGACGGGCACACGCCGAGTGATAAGTATTCGTTGTGCCAATGTTATTTGTGGAATACGAGAAACAAGTATTTCGGTTTTTTAAGCGCTATCAACTGCAGTTGGTTATAAAGTAATACGATCATAAAAATAGACAAAATTGTTGTAAATCTGATACGTGTTATGGATTTTAAAATGAATGTAGAACGAATTACGAATCCGAATAAAAAACCATATCTAAAACCGTTTATAAATCATAGCTGCATACATGGTAATTTCAAGAAATTTTACGTCCTTTAAGTAGGAAATCGTATTTCTTGCTACATATTTACTACTGCATCGAAGATTGGATGATATACCTATACAAATCTACGTATACCCTTCAAATCTACCCTCGCTTGTGGACAACACGCGTTTGTTGATGCAGTGAACGAGTTGCGTAAATGTAATTTTAAGGAACTACTTACGTTTCTATAATCTGCACGAAGACAAATACTCATGCCGGCAACTCACTGTAAACATTAACCACTCATAGCCCGCAATATCAGACGATTTCAATTACTGAATGATAAAAGAAAGCGGTTTAGACGAGGTTATTTTTATTAAACATTAATTCTGATGTGGTTAGCTATGAAAACAGAAAATACGCTGAAAGAATATTAAGTTTCGCTCCGAGTACGACCTATTCGGGATTTCCCTGTAAAGCCGTTCTCAATAGATAGCGCCGTGTAATAAGCTCAGCGATGGGCTATTACGGCGCCGCGAGAGAAATTCGTATCGGCGTAACCTACGCGGGTATCAGTGGAGTGCAACAATATTGGAAGAGTGGCTAGATTGGTCGGCTCGGGCGAGCGCCGCACAATCGCAATCGATTAGGAATAGACGTGGACCCGTCCGCAAATTACAACAATTGTTCGTTCAATGCACCGCATCCAACTCTGCACCTGCGGATTTACAATAAAAATTGCCGGTGAATTTCACGTCAAAATACATAAGGCCCTGCAATTGCGTTTATTGCTTTTATGGACTTTAATTTGCGCAAATTGGCTGCATGTAGCATGAATCTATTCTATTTTGAAAGTTTTATAAACAGGTAGGTACAATCATGTAGGTTCGTAGCCGTAGAAACAAAAATGTGGTTACGTAGCTCTAAATCAACAAGCCCTTTTCTTCGCAGAGATAAATACGGTGTGTCTAATGGTACTATGTTATTTCAAGTGTCGGCTGACGGGGCCGGTAAGTTCTCTGCTGGTAACCCGAAGTTTACTAGACGCTATAACGAGACTTGGAACTACCTTAGTAGATGGTATCAGTTGGCTTCATCTTCCCTTTATTGTTTAAGTACTAGAATTGTATCTTAGAAATGTCCATTTAATTAAGACGTGAGTAATTGTCTTTAGTGCTATTACCATGATTGACCAAATACAGATGGTTTATATGAAGCGATCTACCTAAACTTATCAATAAATAGGTTTTACAAAGTTACCTAAAATAACTGAATGAACCGTGATTTTCAGAGAACTTCCCACAGTTGGCTGTTGTGGTTGGGAATTCGCTTAGCATAATGAACAGGAATTAACAATGATCGCTTGGACAACGTGTTCACCGTCTGCGGGATCTAGTAGTGCAGTAATCTCTGACATATCTGCTTTAAAATCATCAATTACTTAACCTAATTAAGTGAACGGGCGTAAATTGGATATTTGCGAAATGCAGAGTACTCAATCGAGTAGATTAATGAGCACGACTAATGCTATCTGATCAGTGTAAATACGTCTGTCGACAATTTGTATGGGCATCAGTGGTGGATAACTCGCTGTTACGAACTACCTAATCGTATCAGCGTAATTAATGAGGCCACAGGCTGTCACTGTGCCGAAATGAGATGTCTGAGATTGTCACATTATAATGTTGCGAAATTTAATTGAATAAGGCTCGCTTACATTTTATGATACGGCGTGGCGGTGAGCTAAAGCCACGGCGTTAATCTCCTACGTAAAATCAATTGCTAAAAATTGTATTTACCTTGAGTTAGGTTGACCGAAATCCAACCTTAGGTGAAGGGGTTAAGTTACGTTTTCCAGAGCACGGATTCTCGTATAAAGGAGAATCATATCAAAGTAAATTATTTCCTCGTTTGCCTTCGTTTACGAAAGCGCACATCTCTCGGGTTTATGCGAAGGTCGTAGTGTGTTTTAGGGCATGATGTGAAGGTTCATTTTTGTTTGGCAGCGTGTGGAGCAGTATTTTATTGAGAAATTTATAGAGCGGCGTTTAAGAGCGTCACACCGAGCGGGCCGCGGCGCCGCGGTGAAGACATCTAGCTGCCCCTTTATTGCTTGCTTCAAATTAATGTCCCGACCTCACTGCGGCGGATTTCTACTTTGTGGGACCGTTTATACAGAATTTTATTATGAAAATAATATTTTTATGGGAAAGAAAAACTTGCATATCATATGATAGCTACGTCACTACAATAAATCTGACCGACAGATCTAACATAATTTTAATTTAGGTAGGTACTTACGTACCCATCTGAATGTCTAGGTGACCTTTCGATATAAAACATTATATTCACAATGTACCTACTCATTAAATTAAACTTTGTAGTGAAATTATTTCCTGAAGTGTAATAAATTAAGCATTTCATTTACAATACTATATACTTAGGCAGGTACGGAATTCTAAAGTTGTAAAGTACAAAGAGGCATAGTTTGTCAGTGTTTTGTCCTGTTTACCGCACGACCAGTGCGGGGGGGGTGTAATTTTCAGATTAGTTTGTTCAGCGCCGAGCCCTGTGCGCCTCAAATATGCGGCCAATAATGACATGCCGCGCCTTAACAAGCCGCGTTAGCAACGATATTTATGGAAAACTCCTGTGGCGAATACGAACTTTCAACTCAAAAGTATTTCATGTTCGTAATTGGAGGTATAAAATATCCTGTTATTGTATTGGAGATAATACCAGGGTTCTATTTTAACGTCGCTGAATTAGAGTTGAAAGTGTACCTACTCCTGTCATAATTATTACACAGAAAACGTACTTCCGTACATTCACAACAAGTACGTACCCGAAAACACTAACATTAATAAATAGCTAATGAAGTTTAGACAATATCTAAATATTTTTTTCCCTTCTCATGCTCGAAAAGTGTGTCATATTAGGCTTAGCAAGCGGGGCTAAAGTAGTACATTTAGCCCCTAGGGTGAATATTGATACATATTTATGCTCTTAAAACATTTTAATTTGACCAATCAAAACACTTCACCGTATTAAATTCACCAATCACGGTTATTTTAAAAACATTTGTATTTGCTATCAACTAACCAGAATATTAATATCGACCAATCAGGAAACATAATTAATTTCAAACATTCGGTGTTTGTTATTCAATAATTCACAACCATTAAAAAAACGCCTCTGACCGTCTATAGCCACGTCCCGTTCAAGCATGGTTGACATATGCCGTTATTGAACAATCTTTTCGACGAGGAATTTATTATTGATTGTGGATGGATGATCTTTGTTTTTACTATTTTCTCGCAGTCAATGGAAAAAGTAGTGGGGTTTATACCAGTATATAACTCTCACTTCGTTCGGGAAAATAACCATCTCGTGATAATATGACTTATTTTAGACCCTTGCCATACAATCTTCTATTTTACACGACTATTAATCGATTTAACGTCATCCAGTCTACTCAAACATTGCATTATTAAAAAACCAAAATAATCCAATTAAAATGGCGATATTTTACCACCTACAATTTCAAATATGAATAAATCTTCACTAATTTAGATATTTACCGACATTAATGTCTAAAAAGCCATTCCCTAAGAGTATTCCATCTTGGTTTTTAATGCTCGTACAAGAGGCGTGGTTTACAAGAATGGAGGCATCCCCCAGCCAGTATTATTTGCTAAAATTATACTTATTACAATGTCAGTGTGCCATACATATATGTTTGTATATGCGAGTGATATTTTTGTGTAGAGTACGTCTAAATCCTACCCTGTTTTATGTATTTTTTTATGCATCTCGTAATTACTCGAATGTAGGTCAAATTACGAATAAATGTTCAATACAACTCCAAATCTTGTTTGACTAACAACTGCCTCGACACCAGTATTTAGCCTACTAAAATTAAGTACCTGTATGTAATGAATAACAAAAAAAAGGAAAAAAAACGTACGTTGCTGAAAGAGGATAGTAATATTCATTTTATCTGTAATGTAATTGTTAGTCTAAGTTTCATGTTTAATGACATGTAAATGAAATAATGTACGTATGTATCTGTTGTTATGTTAATACCAAATCAAATATCAACGCAGAACCATTGGGTTTCTCCACACTACGGACAGTTTCGGAATCGCCTGATATTGAGTTAATCAAAAGAGGGCATTCCCTTTCGGTCGATTCACTAATCGACCGAAATAACATTTCACTCGTAATTACCCTTTTTTCTGCCGATACCGGTGGTATACTTACTTTATTAGTTGTTAAGTTCAAAATATATTTATTACATTCGGGAAAGGGAGGAATCAAAATTAATGGGATAAAAACTAATTAGATTAGATTTATTTATTAAAACCGAAATTTGACATTGACTTACATAATTTGAATTTGAACCAAACAAAAACAATAGTCACGTCAAAATTTACTTCTTCTTACTTCCTCTTAAGCCTTAAGTCCTATACGCATTAAAAAAAATTTAGAAGTTAATAGAATTAAATATTTAGGCTGCATAATATAACCTGTCACACCAGAAAGACCCCAGATATCACCAAACGGATAGCTATGGCTAAGAAAAAATAATTACTCAAAACATATCTAGAGTCAATTACTTCTAGAAACGTCAGGAAACTATTTATCTACACGATTATGGAGAACAACGTTGCATGGAAGAGAGACGGACTTAATAAGTCAGCGAGAGATTGTGTGCATTTGAAATGAAGTGCTGGCGGCGAATGGAAGCTATAAGCTGGAAAGGAAGAAGAAAAAATGAAAAGGTTTTGGATTTGGTAGAAGCGAAGGCGGAGAGAAGAGATAGCTGTTAAGGACGATTGATAAAGGGGAGGGTATATGTTGGGGAGCCTAATACTATATGAAAAATTCCTACGATAATTGAAGAGAAGATAAAAGAAAAGAGAGGCAGGGGAAGACCGAGACATGCATTTATGGATTAAGCCAAAGATAAGGTCAATGTAATGTCGCATCAGGAACTAAAGACATTGGCAGACCTGACTGGCGATTACTCCATCGACAAGAACTCTCTTAAATATATACGTTGATTTGATGTTGATGAGTGACACTCAAAAAATACTCAGTAAGAGATCTCGTCTATTACATTTTTGAAGTTATGTTCCCTAATAATATCTGTTGATATTCAATCATATTACTAGTATGATATTTAAAACTAACATCAGTGACATCCAGATGTTTATTATCAGTCTCGCTCGCAATAAATAAAGTCGTATTATATTCTTGAGCGAGCGATCTCATCGGTCTATAAATCATTTTTATTGTGCTGTCGAAGGGTCCCGGTAATGGCGGATAGGTTGAAGGTTAAATTGGGTCGACTTCACAATAAATAGATAACACTTCACAGTGCAGACGCAGCGACATTGATCAGGGACGAGTGGCGAGCTTGACTGATTATATGCAGAATTTAGTGTGTCAATATTTGATTACAGCATGGCTCTGCTTCACATTAATTTAAGGCGAATGTAAAACTCAAATTAGTGTCTCGCTCGCTTGCTAATGTTAGCTCGATACGCTGAGCATTTCGTCCGCGCATCGAAAATGCGAAAATCAGTATAAAAAAATTGTTAAACGGATAATTATAAAAAAAAAATAGCAGTGACGTTTTAGATTAATATATTCTTATTAATTCATCGACAGAAATGTTAAAATAATCAAATTTAGTTTAGAAGCTACTAAGTAGTAAGCTGTAAACAGGTTAATTACGTTTCAAACAATAACATAAAAATTAAATGCCAATGGTGTCGTAAATAAATATTTTTAATTGTTAGTCTAATGCGTTAGGTTCTCAAAATCTTATTTGAAATAGTTATTCGATATTTCTATTCTTATGTATAGTCTCCTTTTTGTAGTCCCCACTCCTACTTGTACATACTCTCCGTGAGTATTGTTTGCGAGTATTATAAGGTTTATAAGTGTACTACTCATAAAATGAAGTGATATCAATTTATTCTACCTAAATTTTATGAATACTCATATTATTATTGTATCTTATTCGAACGATAAAAGGTTTTACGTCGGCCCTACATTAAATGTATTTATTTTAGCCAGGTTTAATGGTTCTTACAAAGGACGATGTTTCAGTAATCAATAGACTAGTTAGATAATTAAGATGGCACAATGGCCGAAAGAATGTTCATTTCGCGAAGTGTCGGCGCGTGCGGTCCGGAAACAATGAAGCTTTGGCATTACTTCCGCCAGACGTGACATCACGCCTGACTTCGCTCCCTGCACCCATGGACCTATTAACCAAGAACCAAGCGTGCATGTACGTACAAACGTAGGTACAACGGCCGTGGGCAACTGGCCATGTGAAAAGCTGTAACCCATTCCTCTCATTAGCAGAGGTCGGCGGGGGTGAGCTGTTTACAGTTTTTGCATAACATGGACATACCTTGTCATTAAATGATAAATGACCCATGTCTAATTATTAACTACTAGCTTCTGCCCCGCCGTCCGCGTGGAAGTCGTTTATATCGTAGCTCCGTACAAACTTTCACCCCCCATTTTAGGGAAGTGGGGGGTTAGAAAGAGACAAAAAGTAGCCTATGTCACTCTCCATCCCTTCAACTATCTCCACTTAAAAAATCACGTCAATTCGTCGCTCCGTTTTGCCGTGAAAGACGGACAAACAAACACACACAATACACTTTCCCATTTATAATATTATAGTATGGATTGAAATGATTTTATTTAGGCTGCCGTTCTGCTACGAGCTTTACGTCGCCATGAAAACAAATGAATTTTATAAGAATCTACCGAATGTGATTAATCTATTTTGCACAGCTTTCCGCTTAAGTGGGAAAACAGTTTCAACTAGTATTAAAGCAAACTTCCTTAGATAATAGTAATGCATTTTCATTTTATGTTTAATCATTTAGATTTTGTCTTCTTTTAATATTTCTTTAAGGATACACCTTATCCATATAAATATCTACATGACATTAATGACGTAAAAATAGCTCACCCCCGCCGACCTCTGCTGATTAGGGAGGTACTCAAGTATTGAACTTTTCATATAATCTACTGACAGGTTGTTCAATAAGAGGCCTTAAAAAAAATATATCTTCTCTTTTCGAAATATGAAAAAGTAGGTATTGATAATTGATTGATTTTAAACGATATATATTCCATTTGAGTTTAAGGTACTAGTCACAGAGCCATTTTTTTCTTTTATTTTGCACAGTGTAAGTGGAAATTAGTAAATTTGGAGTGAAGTTTAAAACCATAGTTCCCAAAAACGACTTGTTAAATTCTATTCTATTGGGCCGCAATAGTCCAGCAACGAATGGAAAATGTTAAAATACATGTATGTCTAATTACAAAGAAAATAGCCCTAATAAAAGAGCATTTTTAAAGTATAAGAGCCCTTAAGAACGCCCTTGTATTGTATTTTACTCATGGATAGACACTTTATTTTAATTTCTGTATGTCACATCCAATTTTATTTAAAGTCCGTTATTGACTAAATATAGAGCTCCGAAGATATTTCTAAATATAGATAGATAGATAATCTAAGACCTATTTTATATGTAGTTTGCATTAAACGCTCGGGTACTGCTACTAGAAGCTTAGGTACTTGCTTTAGGGTGATTGACTGAGCCCTTACAATAAGAGGCGGTAGGGTATAAACTGAGATATAAAGGAGGTTATTTGGTTTCGCAGGCAATAAAGGCGCATTCTTCGAGGACAATGAAAACTGCAGTTGCCGTCTACGCCGTACGAGCATTTACTGTGTTTCATTTACCTTACTTCAAGGTGAGCCACGTCTGATATTATATTAGGTGTACTTGAAAATTGATAACTCTATATTGTAGTTCTGAATTTATTTGTAGGCATTACATCAGAAAGGGAAATCCCGTACCTATTACAATAATAAACTTTGGAACGATACCTGACAATAACACCATTAAATTTAAGGAAAAGCCAGGTTTAAGGAGACGCTGGTCATCAAAGTAAAGTGCAATTGGATAAGGCTCGAGTTGCGGCGACAAACATTACAAAGGCAGCGTGACTAGCTCGTTATCGCGACCGCTTCCAGACAATCAGGCGCACCCGACGCAGCTACTCGAGGCGAAAATCTTACTATCAGATCTCCAAATGACGACTGACGAATTTGCCTTACCAATATTATAATTAAAGGCCCATAACAAGCTTGGGTTTTCCGTTCAGGAAAATGATGTCGAATTCCGTTAACAAAATTTTAGTTGTAGGTTCAAGTTTAAGCAAACAGGTTTTTTTTTTAGGATATAGGAGGCACACGAGCTGTCGAATCACCTGATGGTAAGCGATAATCGACGCCCATGGACACTTACAACACAACACCAGAAGAGTTGTAGGTGCGTTGCGGGCCTTTAAGATGGGAGTACGCTCTTTTCTTGAAGGCTTGAAGGTTATAACGGTCCGGAAATACCCCAGGCGACAATTCATTCCAGAGGTTGGCTGTGCGAGGCAGAAAGTTTCGGGAGAAACGCACAGTTGAGGACTGCCAACCATCTACGTGGTGAGAGTGGAAAAGCTGTCGCGTAGGGCGATGGCGGAAGGAAGCGGCGGGGATTAATCCGAACAATTCTTCGGAACACTCCCCATTGTACATGCGGTAGAAAATGCAAAGCGAGGCTACATCTCTACGCAGTGCTAAGGGATCAAGCCGATCGGAAACACGCTGGCAGCTGACAATTCGAATCGCTCTCCGTTGAATGCAGTCTAGAGGGAGGAGTTGGTACTGAGGAGCCCCTGCCCACAGATGACAACAGTATTCCATGTGGACGGACCTGCGCCTTAGCAAATGTATTAAATTCTTAAATTATACCAGTACACAGTATTTTTTTGTTATGATTATAATTGCAAGTCGAACCCCCAACCTCGAGTTTAAGAGTCACATGCTAGAAACACTCTGCAACCGCCTGTAATTTTATTGTGGTAGACAACAACTACGCAATGCTGCGTCGGAGTTCCCTATTGATTATAATTCGGAAAAAAACCGCGTGGTCATATTCAGAGTTTTGATCGAACAATTTACAGAACAGAAAACAGAAAGGTCCGGTAACTACTGTCAGAGCACAACAATACTGAATCTTTATTATAAATTAAATTTGTTCCGCTTTTAAATACTCGTGCTTCAACTAAAAATCATTGGTTAATAGGAAGTTTATGTTTAAAACGTTTCACGTAACGACATAACGAGTATTGCACAGGTAAAAGTTTACAATGGCAGTATTTTTGTTTAAGCAATTCCAATAATCACGCACGGTTACTTTTATTGCTCGGATTAAAGGCTGGCTGCCGGTGGGCGGCGCGCGGCGCCAATAGTGACCGTGCGACAGAAAATCTTAAAATCCTCTAAATGTTTCTCTCAGCGAGTAGTCTTATTAAACGAACCTAGAAGTAATTGTGGCAGACTTACAAAGTTAAGGGGTTGGCGGTAAGCCGCTCGCTCGCCCGCGCTCATAATCGTTATTTCGTCTGCGGACTTTATAAAATGTAACCGAGGCCGACCGGCGTACTCGGGAAGTTCTTAGTTACTCGTTAAGCCATGCGCTAGTTTAAAGATATCGTTCTAAAATGGTGTTATTTTGATTACGACATGGATATAATGTAATTTTGCCCTGGAAAGAGGTGCTTTGTCGGAAGTTGGTGGGGTGGTGTGTTGGACCGACGTCTGGTGCGACGTCATTACACCGCAAGGTCCCCTGGGGCTCGAGCATTGGCTTTGGATCTCGCAGTTACAGAGTATTGTTATGATTCTGTGATTGCTGCCTAAATAAACATTTTCCTACTTCAACCAATTGCTCCGCATTTTTTTACTGATGATAAATTACTAGGAATCATGGAAACGGACATCGGCTTTCGTTTCGTTTCGATTAATGAAAACTTTATGAACATATACGTCATAATGAGATACTTTGGCGCAAAGCCATAGGTACTAATGAACGTATTTCATTTATGCTTTAATATTAGCGCTTTGCGCTTTAATATTAGCTTAATTAGGTAATGATTTTTTAAATTAATAATCGCTACCTAATAGAAACACAAGATGGTCCGTATAAAAAGTATCCTATGTTAAACCAGTTATCTCTCTGTATACCAAATATTCCTTCAGCATACATGATTGGTTCACAATAATAACATTAATTGGATAATAAATTGTTTCAAACTAACTGCGTGTTATATGTAGGTACGGTATAAAAGTAGCACTTGTAACCAAAACATTAAACACCCATTACAAAATGGAATAAATGTCACTTCGTGTTCATTTTGTAGGCAGATCGGCACGACAGTGCGAAATGTCGAAGTTATAGAATCGGGGCACGATGTGACACCAGCTAGGCGTCAGCCTATTCACGTCAACCGGTCTCGGCCCACCGCACGCGGTGACAATAGTCTTCTGCGGTAGGCGAATTCAATCAATCAAGTCCGTGCATGCACCAGAATACGCCTTCTATGCTTAAGGCTTTATGGCAACGTTGAATAGAGACATGTTTTAACAGGCACGTGAGATGCCTAAGTGGCGATACATTTCCATACGTTATTGTAACATGAGAACGTTTTAAACTGTACTAACATTGGTGTCGTGAATTCTTCAGAAGGTTTAATTCATGTACCTACGATTAGAAACGACTCATGGAGAATATGTCAATGAAAGGAAGCCACAACCTTGCAGACTTGCAGGGTGCCTTTTGTTTGTGGTACGAGACGAGACTAAAAAAATTAATCAAACGAGCGAACGAAGCGAACGAAGTTCTATGCTTCAGCTTGGACCGAAACTCGTTTGTCTGTCCCGCCTCTACAGGTCGCATTTATCAACCGATTCTCGTGAAATTTTGTAAACAGGTTCGATAATTATAAAGATTTTTATTAGGTAGGAGTCACCTTATGAAAATTAAAAAAATATACAAAAAAGACAGGCTCTCGAGTTCTACACCTCATAGTCACTGGTAATAATAAGACGGTACTCCTGCATAGGTACTGGTCGGGAGGTTCCTCTCTCTATTGCCCTCATCACCTTGCGCTCCACTCCACCTCACTGCCGGCTGCAACCTATAGGTTAGGTTTTTCATGTGTTTATATTCTGTGTATTTTTATATATATTTTTTTCACTTTTAAACTCATACTTTGTAAAGAAATTTACTGAGACTAGAACCTCTGATTTAAAATAAATAAAGCCATCATCGTCATCATATCAGCCGAGAAACGCCCACTGCTGGACATAGGCTGTCCCCAAAGAGGGCCTCAATGACCGGAGTCATATTAATAAATAATATTGATTGCACCACAACATGCCATAACCATGCTACAAGAGTTGGCTATATGATTAGTTACATTCGATGAAAGTGACATGTGTTTTCGTCGTCACTTCATTAGTATCCTGATTTGAAAACAAAGTTATTGAATACCCACATCTCCTACAAGTCGCTAAATGTTGGCAGAAGGTAGTAGGTACCAATCTCGACGATTTACTGAACATTGCTTAATTTGTTTTGAAAGGTATGAAATTACCTTCGTTATTTTATTTGAATGTCGGGTGATTCGAAAAAGTTTGATTGGCTTCAAATCACTGAAGTCGAGAGTTTCGTGGAAACTCATTAAAAGTAAACAGAGAATGTCGCAACACCAATCAAATGTGGCTAATATTGGTTGCAGATATGTTTCGCACAATATTAACTTTAGGAGTGTATTGCCATTACAACTTGCGCGAAGTTGGTTGCGCGCCGACTTGTTGCCGGAATCTGTGCAGATGCTATAGTGAGGATTGTTTCCTAAACTATTTCACTTCTGTTACGCAGGTGGTTCAGTTTTATTATTACATACATTCACGCCATTATTCCCAAAAGGGGTAGGCAGAGCACATGGAACTTATGTTCCAGCGCCACTTTTAGCATAAATATGGGTATAAAAGATCGACAAAATGTGATATTGCAGTGATAGGTTGCTAGCCCATCGTCCACAACACACTTCAACCCTGCTCCCTTAGTCGACTTTTACGATACCCATGTGAAGAAAGGGGGTGGTGATATTCTAACTCGACACCACACGGGCAAGTTTTATTATTGATTGTAAATATAAACATACTATGTCAAATATAATTCAGATTAGCCTGTTTTTAACTTTAAATACGCTACTGCTTCTAGCTAAAGTGAAGACTTTTTTTGCGAGTATTCATTTCATACATTTGTTTAATAAAAGTAAATTTTCAGCTTTATTGTATAAACAAAAAACAAACATTGCCAGCTTTTTTAATGTGCTAAGAGCATCTGATCCCCACGGCCCAAGTGTTTCCACCCCAAACGGCTATTGTATATTAACGGCCCATAGTAATATTTTATACTGGGACATTCTTCTGTATTTCTGAATTGAAAGTTTAATTTTTTTTTTCAACGTACTCGTAGTTCAACGTATTAAGATTTCTTGTCAAATTTTCGTTACTTAAATACATTCGCCAGATAATCGCTCTGAAATCGCTCATCTCATTACATTCAAGCGGTGACACCGCGCCGCTTGAGAGTAATTCACCAATAATCCGTATTCCATTGTATTAAGGTCTACAATCGTTTGAAGCGGCATCATGCCTGCGCTGCGCCTGCGCCGCGCTTTCACCTTACGCAGTCTTTGTATGATTCACGCCTTAGTCTTCGCTTTGAGTGGTTACTAGCAGGGCACTTCCATGTTTTGTTAGGCACATTTAGCCATTAATCGCGGCTGTATCTGCGAGAGCGGGAGATGTCGTAGACAAAGCCGCGTCTGCCGCTCGTTAGACACTTTCACTGTCAGGAGTTCTGTTCGTAGGTCTTTTCCTCTACTTAGCGGGAAAACCGTGGCATCGACTATGAGCGTAGGTGCAGCCTGGATACATTCTAAAAGCTGAACTGATCCATTGTGGCCCACACATGTGACACAAGGGCGTTGTACCCATTTTTTTAAATGCTGTTTTTAGTATTTACATTTAGAAATACGTCTTTTGTCACCGTTTTTCAAAATATTATAAATGTTGTAGGATTTCGACAAGAAACTTAACTTTGACGTGTAAATAGCACCGCGATGGCACTTTGAAAAATAAATTGCTCCACTGATCCTCGTGCTCTCCTATTTTGTTTTTCTACAAAAGCTACACCCACATTTCGTTATGGTTGAACTGTTGTCTGGTGTATTGGCCTGAGTTAGCCAGTTTCTCTATTTTTAATCGACTTCAAAAAAGGAGGTTCTCAATTCGGTTGTATTTTTTATTATTATTTTTACAATTTTTATCATTTTTTTTTCAATGTTTGACTTCGACATTCTTCTTGACTCCGTCATTGATGAGCCGATATGTGATTTTTTTTGTTTTTCCAAAATTCAGTTGGATGATGGGATCCATGAGGAATTGAGGGAACTCCTCAATTATATTAGGCACGCGTGTAGTGATTTTGGTATTTTCTATTATAACTCGTGTAACCCGTGTATTTTTGGTTTTTGTCGTAACTACTGCGTTGCGAATACTTTTATACTCGTAGCGACTTAAAGTGGGCGGCAATCCTATCGTACTTAAAAACCTTAATCCCTAACATATTTAGGATATCTGCTTAACCCCGTAGATTAATCAACTCCTAGCCGCAAAGCTGCTTTATAATCTACGGATATTCATATTTAATTATTAAACAATTTCGGAAGTGCGAATATTTAGATCCGAAGTGCCAATCAATTACGGTATTTAATGGATGACTCGTTTATATCCATTATGAAACTTTATTAATTACAATATCTAATATACAATAAAGAGATGATGCAACCACCCTTTAATAACAAAATCACGAATAGTCTGACCTCAACATAAAAGCTGAAGAAAGGGCATTATATTGGGAAATATCAATGAAAATGGAACTCGGTACCCTCAGTGCCTACCCACCTTTATAAAATACTAGATTTTGCTACTTTCTGATATATAATACAGGTATATGTTAGATATATTTTCCGCGACGGATAATCTTCCTTTTTAATGAAATGTTACCGCAGAAATGGAACAAAATACTGGGACAATAACAAACACAGCATAATATAACAACGCGGTATATTTTTAACGTCATTGAAACAACTACAGAGCTCGGCGGGACGCGATTGTCGAGAATAGACGAGAGTAGCGCCGGCCTCCGAGTGGTTTCATTACTAGATGACTAGCGGACTGGGCCGGGAAGCTGGACTTTCCCTTTGTTATGTCAAGCGGATCTGAACACGCGTTTTCGTAAGCAATGTATTCAAATTATAATTATCTATAGTGCCTGGGTGAACCCCCCCTCGACATTCGGGTTATTAATTCGTGGAAGTGTGATAGGAACACTAGGACTAAGAAAGACTGATAGGAATACCTGTGTCCAAATTTAAGCTTCTTTGAATTTATAATTTGTCCAGTTCTCAATAAATAAAGTAAATATTTAGTAATAGTTCGTGGCTCCGAGGCTATTGCATTATAATTAAAAATTAGTTCGTTAGTCCTTTTTTAGGCAACGTTTTAAAACATTTATTGCCAGGAACCCACCTAGCGCAGCCGTAGGCTGCTACCGAGCTGGGCTGTTATTCGCTACGCACTAATGCGGCTCACCCCGCCGGTCACCCGTCACGAAACTAGACCTCTGCCTACGCTAAGTTACTATGTATCGCGGTGTCAAAATATATTTGTGGGTGAGCGTAGAGGTGAGCTTAAAACAAGTGACAGAATAGGGGGGCTGGAGACTATGGGATCGGCTACGAGCGTAGCGATTCTTGGCTGTGAATATGTATTAAGTACCTATGTAAATGTAATTTTTTGGTCTTCTTAAACTATCGTTCGTATATTTATTTTGACTAGGTATATTTAAAAATATATTTTTTATATGTTTTTTATATGTTTCAATGTCAATTTATTTATTTGAAATCTTGTACAATTGACTCATGCAACTTAAAGCTAGGCAATGCACAGGACCCCGTTAGGGCATAGCAAACGTTACAGTTAATTATTACAATACAACAAATATTCAAAATATAAAATAAGTTAAAATTTATTTGACTAGTAAAAAAGTTAAAGTATAAAAAATATAATAAAATAACAATCACTTTCTAAAATATTAAAATAATTCGTAAAAATAATTTGTAAAAATAATTTGTAAAATAATTTGTAAAAATAATTACATACAAACACGGGAGTAATAGTAACGGGGAACCTAATTTACACTAGAAATACATTTTAATTGTTTGAACCCATTCACTGCCGACATTTCGTAGCGCTACGCCCGTAGCCAATAACACGCTAAGAACCGTTTGTAGGGAGCAGCAGCTACGAGCGGAGAGCCCACCCCTAGCGGGTTGCTGGCACTCAAAGGGTTGTTTATACCAATTAAATGCTAATCTGTTTTCTATTTGCTTACCTAAATATGAAATCATTTAACAAAAAAACATTGTAAAAAGTTATAGAAATAATATTTACATGGGTTAGTATTTAATATATGTTTCAAAGAGATCATATTCAAAAATGTAAAATAGCAAACATATTTATGTACATATTTGCGCAATACTAAGCCGCGAGTGATAAAAGGTCAGGCGAGGATGCCGCTCATGGATGATTCGGCCTGCGCTCCCGCCCAAATTACAATCCTTTGAAGATTAATGTTCTATCCAAATTTAATACGACCGGCGTCGAGGAAAATATCAACCAAATTCTGACTTGGGCCGGTATTCAATCTTCTGTAAATATGCGATATTTACGTATCAATCAAATACGCATAATGGGATATCAGCGTATGCGCTGACTCACGATCATTTTTTTAATGACCATCCGCCAGTCTACCTCATTGGCTAGCATTTTGTTCTCGAACATTTTATAAAAAAACATTGGATTATAAAATCAAAGTATCTCACTATTTCTAAAGTTAACTTTTAAAGTTTTCAACAAAACGCATCATATACAAGTTCCTCTAAATTACAAACCCAATTCCACGTTACTTTATTATTTTGTATAAAATTAAACTGTTTAAAGCGTAAGTATATTCGAGAGACACCGAAGAAATTGCTTTTTAATCAAATAAAATGTTCACTTACCCTCGAGGCGGCGGCGGCGCGCTGCTTCTCGGGAGGGTGCGAAGGGCGCGCGACCGCGCCGCACAGCCCCGCGACCACAACTGATTTTCCAGCGCGAAAACTTCCTCCAACGCGTCATAACTCACCCCTGCTTCCGCCTGGCCAATCACAGACAAGCACCACCGACGAACCCTTCCGACGCTCCCCGAGGAACCCCGAACATGCAGGGCGGCTTCAGATCTCTTAATCTGGAACGTAAATGCATGAGAAAACAAACAGCGGTAAGAGATCCGAATCCTAGACATACGCCGAAACATGAACAACGCAACAGGTAAGGATTTCAGAACGCAACCAGGTTACAGGATACAAACTATTATCACGTAGAAAATTGATTTAAATTAGGTGCAATACTGCTGTATGCTCTTAAATGCCAAATAAACGTCGGTCGTCTACCTCAAAAAAACAGCACATCCTTACTGAGCGTGCGTTTCGTGCTATCGTTATACTACTTACCATACTGAGCTAGCTCATTTATTTCACCCATTATTAGTCATAAGAACTCCAAATTGGCAAATTTAATATGAAAATCTAAAGATCAGATTGCGGCCTTACGGCTAGAAGTTAATTAACCTGCGGGGTTAAGAAGATATCCTAAATATGATAAGGATTAAGCGTGGAAGTACGTGGCAGCAAGATATTCATTAACTTAATTCTGATTCATAAAGCTGATATTTTGTGTTGAAAAAGAAACAGTGAAGTCGGTGGATTTGTCGGATTACGAATTACCTACTTTACAATTCTAATTATTTGTTTACCGCTAGGAGTGGGACGGAATTAAATTGTTAATTTATTCTTGGGACAGCCTTTTTGTTAATTGCTCGAGGTGAAATTTAGTATTTTCTTAGCGATTAATGAATTCTTTTTGCGGAATTTTCCTAACAAATGACATATTGTAATTTACTTGATTAGAATTAGATAAGTGTGACGTATGTTGTTGCTTAGTTACCAAAAACACTGCTGTCTTTAATCTAAATAACTACAACTTAGAAAAGTTGCAAGACCCCCGACATTTTCATTTCAAACTCCAATATCTCAAAAACGGCTAAACAGATTTTCATGAAACACTCGGGATCACATCAGCTTTCGAATAAAAAAAACCGCATTCAAATCGATCCATCCGTTTGGGAGCTACGATACCACAGACAGATACAAAGATACACAGACACGTTAAACTTATAACACCCCTCTCTTTGCGTCGGGGGTTAAAAATAGGAAAATCATCTCTCCAAATAAAATACTGTTTAACGTTACACAAGCGCCTTTCCAATTCGCAATAATAAGTAAATCCGTTTAGTATATAGTTAGTATAGTACATTAAACCACACATGATACCTCACAGGACGTGTGCGGCCAAATTGAAACCTCAAAGGGCGTCAGCGGCATCGGCAGCGCGCGCGTCACGTGCGCGCCAATAGATTACTTGTTTAATTCTTGACCACGAGAGCAGCCGCTCGTAATCTAAGTTGTAAACTAAATCTTGGGTCCCGTCTCACATATCCCCTAAGCCAGGCTTGGCTGCTATTTGAATGCTCCTCGAACGGGCACGAATTAGTATGCGCACTAAGTTCGGGCGCCGTCCCATGGGCCGCAGGGCCTATTCCATGTATTAGGCGTACGTACGCGCTCTTAAAACAATTAACCTCTCAAATAGTATTTACATTCAATTTGATTTTTTTGATAAATTAAGAATTTTGTGTTTTGTACACATGTCTAAATTAAATAAAAATGGCAATTGACATGGCACTGTAAAGGAAGTTTACATAAATAATAAATACTTATTGGGGGACAATCGATCCAGTCCCATGTGGCAACCAGATGATGATAACCTACAAAGATAAATAAATATTCAAATTTATCCGAAATACCCAAAACAAAGTTGACATCACTCAAATAAGTTAATTATTGCGATTTGAATTCAGGACCGCCAGCTTTGTAGACAGGGTCATTATAACGTATTAGTATGTTAACGTTTCGGGAACACTGATTTTGTCCGACTACGGCAGAGTCATCGTTTTCCACCGTGGAGTTCAAGATACTGAACCGATTTTGATAAATGAAGTGTCAATCGATTCGTAATTATGCTCCGGGTGACATAAGGCTACCTTTTGTATTAAAAAAAAAGTTTTTTTTCAGTTAGTTATTTGTAGTCGGATTACAGTTTTTTGAACTTTATGCTTGTAGGGTAGATGATGTGGGTAGAAATGGAAAATCATTTTACCCTTTTTTGGGTTTCTATCCTTTATCGAACGAGCGAGTAAAGCGAACGAAGTTCTACCTGGGGCCGAAAATCGTTTGACTGTGAGGTGGCTGTTCTTCTCTACAGGTCGCATTTCTCAACCGATTGTCGTGAGAAGGTTCTTTAATTATAAAGATTTTGCTGTCGAGTCAATTTTCGAAACCAAAACCTTTTTTGAAAAAAAAACATGCGAGTTCTACAGCTCATAGAGCCTAGTTATGTATATAGACACGATTCGTATCAAGAATCGAGCTTAATTATAATACTTATTAAGTAACATTCATCTTGAAATTAGATAAAAATATGTATAATATTAATAGATATGTGAAGTTTCCAGTTGCTAACCTTGGGAACGAGTATTACCGGTAAATGAGCGAGCAGAATAGGGCTGCACCGCGCTTCAATTTGTAGGCGGGATCTTGGGATACGCTCATTTTGTGTATTACGGAACTACACAGAATCATTCCCGTGGAGCCTGAATTATGTAAATATGGATTCAAATATTTGTGCAAATAAATGGCTTTTCTATTCAGTAAGGCGAGGGTCTAGTAATACATGAAATTTCGTGTTTTGAATCTTTGGATTGTGGCTAAATTTTAACCGGCGGTGAACTACAAGTAATGAAAAAAAAAACATTTCAAACTTGTGGTTCTCAGATGTAATCTCCATCAGATTGATTAACACATTCACAGCCGAGAATCGCTACGCTCGTAGCTCACCCCGTGGTTTTCCGCTAAGAAGCGGAAAGCGGCTATGGCGTAGTCGCCCGTTTGGCGGGTTCCTGGCAGTGAATGTGTTAAGATTTACTAACTGACTTTAAAATATACTTACGACGCCTGTATTGAACGTATATCGTACCTACTGTAATGAATATGGATTCGTTCCGTGACATAATTATATTGTCTATTTAACTATTAAAACATCAGAGCGTTCATGTATACGCGGCGAAGTTGGCAAGTTTGATATCTTGATGTACTTAGTTCCGCTTATCTGGCCCATTCAACAACGTTTCCGCGCAGAACAACTCGGACTATTAACCAGCTGTACATTCCGTTTTACCTCACTATTGACTATTAATACTACTAAAATTCGTTTATCTTTATCTGTTACTTTGACATTAAAATGAATAAAACTGAACCATATGTACTTATACATACCATCAAGATCCACAGCGCAGGTTTCGTCATTCCACAGATAAGCATCCACCACAGGTTTCGTCAGTACCTACTACTAATACTGTACGATATACCAAAATTGGGGCATGATTTTGTTAATATGTTTAAAGATAATTGACACCGAAACGAATAAAATAATTATCATCTTCACATATGTAAGAGATAGGCTGTTGTAGGAGGAGTAATAATAATAAGTCAGAAAAGAATGTATTCATTAACTAGTGCCTAAAATTAAATAGATAAAGTATTAAATACAAAATAATCATTGAAAAACCCGACCAAGTGCGAGTCGAACTCGCGCACGAAGGGTTCCGCACCATTATTTATAAAAACGGCAAAAAATCACGTTTGTTGTTTGGGAGCCCCCTTAAATATTTATTTTATTCTGTTTTTTAGTATTTGTTGTTATAGCGGCAACAGAAATACATCATCTGTGAAAATCTCAACTGTGTACCTATCACGGTTCATGAGAGACAGCCTGGTGACAGACGGACCGACAGGCAGACAGACGGACAGAGGAGCCTTAGTAATAGGCTCCCGTTTTTACCCTATGGGTACTGAACCCTAAAAACTAACCTAAAACAAGGGCAATCATCTAGATCATACATATTTAAAATGTCAAAATAAAACAAGCCTTACAATACAATACGAAACCAATACAATAAAAATCCATACTAATATTATAAATGGGAAAGTGTATGTGTGTGTTTGTTAGTCCGTCTTTAACGGCAAAACGGAGCGACGAATTGACGTGATTTTTTAAGTGGAGATAGTTGAAGGGATGGAGAGTGATATAGACTACTTTTTGTCTCTTTCTAACCCACATCCCTAAAATGGGGGGTGAAAGTTTGTTTGGAGCTACGATATAAACGAGTTCCACGCGGACGGAGTCGCGGGCAGAAGTTAGTATATAAATAAATTTAGTTACATTAGGCTGGCTGAACCCTAACCACGATAGCACGCATGCAAGCATGGCGGCTATTCCTTAGGGTCGCCGCACACGGGCCACTGGCATATTTCCTGTAGTTTTCATACATTTTACATGGACTCGCCGCACAATGTTGACGCTGGTGGCCGCCACACGCTACAAATCGTCGCTACTACGTGGCGGCGTTTGTGGCTGTCGCGTGTGGCCCGTGTGCGGCGACCCTTATAGCTTGGCAAACACTGAAGAGGACATCGTAATTTATATAAATATTAGATCTTAAGTTATATAGACAGTTATACATTTCTAGTACAAAATATATTTGTGTGTGCAGTCAAGTGATTTTACGAGTTTAGGTTAATATAAATATATTGACTAATGGTGACAAGTCGCTAGTAATGTTTAAAACTATAAGTTGAATAATTTACCACAAGCGTAGGGCGTCTGTGGGGATAGGAGGAAATTTAAAAAATTGTCCTCAAGGCGTCGGGCGGGCGTTGTCTATATTATGGGGGCAGGTATGCAGGAGCCGCGTAGCGCTAAGAACGTAGCGAACTGCTACGGCTCTACGGAATTGTAGCACTAATATTCTGCAGTGTTTGCAGATACAATGAGAAGTTAGTTAGAAGTGGAAGCCTCAGGGGCGTTTGCCAAAGACAGTTATGACGTCTGATTTGACATTTAATATGAAACAGAGAAAAAAAACGAGAAAGCTGACCAGTATTAACAAGCTAGTTTTGTATAAAAAAAAATGAGAAAATATTTTCACCGTCACTCTTTATGACATTGACAGAAGATGTATTCACTGGGCTGTAGTATTATTGCCATGATTATTTATAAATGGTTTAATTCGTTATTTCGTAGTTAATTTATATGCTCACTGATTCTGGCAAAGGCCCTCGAGGCTGCTTATTCTCTTTTGTAATAATCATATTATTGCCATCTTATACTATAGATTTCTACAAAGGCTATACGTGTTGCCACAATAAGGCTCCTATGCAGCTAAATTAAGAACTGGCTTACGGCTTACCATAAACAAGATACTTAATTTGGGCGGGTAATGTTTTTTTAAATTTGTATGCCGCATCTGAGTTGGTATGAGGTTGCGGCAAGTAAACCATTACCCCGCACAAAGAGAGCCAACCCCGTAGTGCCATATGGAACCATATGTCATATGGAACTATGACAAGGACAACGAATTATAGTTATATCCCTTTCTGAAACAGGTATTGAGATTTGTATATTACCATCTCGCTCGGTCGTGGTAATATATACAAGTTACCAGAGCTTGTCCTGAGTAATCGGTTCATGTTGCCACATTCACAGCGTGTATCTTATTTTTTCCACATGAAATAAAAGTACAACCGAATTGAGAACCTCCTTTTTTTGAAGTCGTTTAAAAAGGGCCCCGCAAATTCTTCTACTGGCGGCGGCATCGGCAGCGACGCCCCATGCGTCGGAGTGAATGATCGGAGCGCGTCCTCTCGCTCTCGCGTATGCCCCTCTCGCTCTCGGGTATGCCGCACCGCTGCCGTCGGTGCTGGAAGTCGTGGCCGAACCTGAAGGCCCGCGGCAGACGCCAGATTTCCGAATCGGCTTTTATGACCATGACTGTGACCCTAAAGTTCGTACTAAACAATTTTTTGCCATAATTATTAAATAAATATCAGGGGACTATTAATACCTATTAGGTATTGTTTTCATTTTCTCTGTGTGTTTTGTTTTGTCTGTGTGTTTTGTACAGTCAGTATCATATAGTTAGTAGAAGCTAAAGTAGCTAAATATATCGTTAACACATCCTTACTCCCATAGTAATAAAGACGTGTTGCGATGTTTTTGGCTACTTCGGCTGCTACCAACTATGTGATGCTGACTGTACACGGTATAAGTTTGCCTATCTCGTTATACCTACCTTCCTCTCAATTGCTCAAAGGTTAGCTGGAAGAGATCCCTTATAGGGATAAGTTCGCCTTTGTACTTTGATCTATTGTGTGACATGTACGAGTATATTCTTTAACCTGTTATTGTGTACAATAAAGTGCTTACATACATACATACATACATACATACAATCCTACAGAAATCGAACCAGCCCCATAGTAAGCTCAATAAGGTTTTTGTATGGAAAGACTCAGAAACAAATATCCATGCTCATCGCACATCAACTCAGATGGCCGTTTTTACAAGCTTTCTTGTCTTGATCTGTTGTTTGTTTGTTAGTTTGTTAGTGTGGGACAAACCTTGAAACTGACTTTTAAACCGGTAAACCTCAACCAAATGAGCTGAAATTTCGGTAATAAGTATAGTTTGGACGACAATTCAACATTATGGTACCATCGAGCTGATCTGATGATGGAGACAGAAGGTGGTCATGAAAATTCAGTACTTAGCCCACGTAACCGCGTTGAGTTCGGGCTCGTTAGTCGTCTCAATGAGTAGTGAAGGGCAGTATACAGAAAATACAGTTGGCAATAAAAGCTTGTACCAAAAAAAAAAAAACGTCACAACCTTTTAAGAAGGGTAATCTCTCGCGTTCTTGCGTCTACATTTGTTGCGCAGCGAGGCGGGCGCGAAGCAGACTTGATTGGAAATCCTATTCCATATTTATTATGGGCCTATTTTATCATGTTTATTGACGCGCCTGTCGGGGAGTAACCCGCTTACTGACTGGATATCCAACTAATGCGGCTACCGTGTTAACATTTTATGTCACGCTTATAAAATATCTGTAATAACTGTATAAGTAATTCGATAACGTCGGGGATAGTGCAATACCGCGTAACTAGCACTGGTAAATACTGCGTATCTACACAATACCCAACTTTACAGGAGAAGCTTGGTATAATTGTAATCAGGATTTTACGTTCGTTGGCGGGAAATTTTTAGTTTGGCTATTTTTGTTAGATACGCGGTATTTAGGTAGGTGCGCTGTAGGTCCAACTTTGAGAAAGAGGTCAATCGTCGGTCCGACTCGGCTGGGCAGCATTCGGGAGGCTACGGCACATCTTTTCGTCCAATAGTCCGCAGTGTCTCAAGACGAGAGTCTTTGACCAGTGTGTGTTGCCAGTGATGACGTATGGCACGAAAACGTGGTCGCTTACTATGGGCCTCATAAGAAGGCTCAAAGTCACCCAAAGGGCAATGGAGAGGGCTATGTTGGGAGTTTCTCTGCGCGATCGCATCAGAAATGAGGCTATCCGCAGCAGAACTAAGGTAACCGATATAGCCCTCCGAATCGCTAAACTTAAGTGGCAGTGGGCGGGGCACATTGCACGTAGAACTGATGGCCATTGGGGCGGAAAGGTTCTCGAGTGGCGACCACGTACCGGAAGGCGCAGCGTGGGTAGGCCCCCCACAAGGTGGACTGATGACCTGGTAAAGGTCGCGGGAGTCCGCTGGATGCGGGTGGCGCAGGACCGGTCATTGTGGCACTCTTTGGGGGAGGCCTATGTCCAGCAGTGGACGTCTTTCGGCTGATATGATGATGATGATGATGACGCGGTATTTACCAGTGCTAGATACGCGGTTTCGCACTATGAGTGTTGTGTAGATACGCAGTATTTACTAGTGCTAGTTACGCGGTATTGCACTATCCCCGACGATATGTGTATATAGGATAGGATATCTAGATCGGTGAGATTTGAAGCATAGTAAATGTTCGTTGGACTTTTCCATAAAGTTATGTTTTAAATTACAATTTGTTGATAAACATTATTACACTTTTAACGTCTCATCATTTCCTTGCCCTTATATCCCATTTACTTGGGGTCGGCGCAACATGTCTTTTTCTTCCATACTTCTCTGTCAGCCATCATCTCATCACTCACTTCTTTTCTCTTCATATCGTCACACGCACGTTTTAATCAAAATGTTTTAAAGTGAAATAAATAAATCCAAATTAACAGAAGTGTAACTAAAGGAAGCGGTGTTAAAATTTATTCTTAACTGATCATGATGATTCGTTTTTAAACAGAATGTAACACAAACTGAGAATCACTTTCATATTAACCTTCAGAATCTGATGTAGGTAGTAAGATAGCAAGCTAAGGGGACGTCCAGGAAACACTTATTGTGAGGTGGAAACTCTATCAACAAGCGAGCAGCATGACTTGAAGCGATGCTGCGGCCGTGCCTCGTCTACGCGAGCTCCTTGCTGTTGCTAAGCCAGTAGCTTGACTTTGCCAGTTGAATACTTTGTTGAATTTGTTTTATAAACAACTGCCAAGCGATTGACCCTAGTCCCACCTAGTGGAAAGCGACCACTGGTTAAGTCTGTACATTCCTGCTTTGAATTGATCTGGACCATAACATAATTGATAAATAATACAGACGAGAGAAACAGTAGTTATAGTCTGGCAAAACAAGTCTAGAAAATAATAGGGGGTGCCACTATTTATCTATTTATTTATATAAGTATATCCACATCACATATCATTGACTAAAATTAATCTTAAAACTACATACTATGATTCCGGCTAGATATTCTCCAAGACATCGCTTGTATACATTATACATCACTACCCGAGTGGAACTGCGTATTGTTTTGCTTATTGCATTTGAATGCTAATAACTCGGTGAAATTAAATAAATACGGTAAAATAACAACAAAGATGACTACACGTCTACTAGCATATGACAAGTTTAACGAAACCAGGATCAAAAAAAAATGTTCCGTTTCTAGACTTTTTCGCCAAGCTGTATAAATTGCATGAACTTGATGGATCATAAATTGATATTTATTGAACAAAATTTAACATTAATTGAATAGAAATAATCATAAGGAATATCACCCTTATAATAAAATAATTGATGTCAGAAAATTTGGAAAAAAAATAAGGAAAATGCTGAAACTCATTAATTTTAAGGCCTACAATCTGAAAACGATTGAAATGTTTTCTGTGTGTACTCTATACTTATAATGTAATTTTCTAAGAAGTAATGTTTTTGAAATTTATTTTTTTATGCTTGGGTAATCTTTGGAACCTATCATCTCATTTCACCTCACCTAAGAATTTGCTTTATATACATATTGGTGACACCATAAATATAGAGCGAATTCTCAATGGGCATGGAATTCTTCGTATTTACTACGCAACTAGTTATAAAAAAGGTAAATTGACTATGTCGTATATTATAACAAACAATTTTAATTGTGCTTATGCGTTTAGTAACGTATGATCCATGGAAAACTAACGGATAACGAGATTCAGCTTGAGGCCATATTATTACAGGGGGTACTTATGCTTACTTATTTTAATAAAGGTTACAATGTGTGTGACCCACACTGTTCACCACATATTAGATAATATGTGTTTATTATTCAGAGCCTTTCATAGCACCTTAATTCTCAAGGACTTCCGGTGTTAACATTAACACCATACAAAGTGATTGGATCCTTTTATGGACCTCTATTATTATAATTAAAGATATGTGCAAAAAAAAACAAAATGAGCAGGATAAAAAACAAGTACACCATTTACCAGCCCTTTGGCAAGTGCAGTGGAGGTGTGAACGCGTGCATGCGCTCGGAAGCGCTGTTAAAGGCATTATTACCCGGACGGTCGCGCCGCAAATAAATCGTCTGCCGAGCGGCTCTTTCGATTATCCTCAAATCTTCATTACATCGACGTATGCCTCTTGCGCCCGGTATCGTATGGGGTTTCATGTGCATTACGGAGCCTTTGCAGTTAGCTTTACTGAGTTTTATGCACTTTTCACAAGCTTTTTATTAGCTTGCTTTTCGTATGTAATTATGAAAATATGTAAGTATAGCCGTAGGCTCAAAGGGAGTGACGGACAAATGGTAACTTTTCAGGAGAGCCTATAAACCGTTTCGTTCAATTCGAGAAAAATTGTTTAAATTTATGTAGGCCTGGAATAATAGACGAACCAACGTTAGTATGTTCTATAGGCTTCATACTGTAGATCAGTATAAAATGATCGTTAAACTATTGAGTACAATGAAAAAAGTGAATTTGGTTTTCTCCTTGCCAATTTTTTTTTAACTAGCCCAATAGTATTTTTTAAGGTATTTAATTCGATATAAAATACTTTTCGTCCATTAAACAGATGGGTGAAGGTCGTGCCTCTATTTGTATCTCCTACAAATAGTTAACGAAATAAGAGGTTTGATTACAATACCGAGAGGCGAGATATCGTTAACAAATTACATCGTCGGGATGAAAGCTATCGCCACAATCCAGCCATGTAGTAACTATAGTATGTATAAGTAGTCATGTAATACATGCGCTTACGCCAAAGCTATCTTTTTAAACAGTTCTAAGTGTTGTATGTAGAGTGAAGGTCATAAATACATAATTATATACCTACGTCCCCAAAGGTTCAACAATATCTCAGCAACCTTAAGCCGCTTACAATAAAGTCGTATCCACATATATTAGATCACTTGGTCCGTACAAATATTGTCATGCTCGACTACACCCACCCACCTATCTAGGCTACAAACAGTTTTGCTTTTAAACTTAGTCACTACGTTAAATATCGCACTGTCGTATACAAAAAAGCCGGAACGATCAACGAAGAGGAAGGAGGAGAGAAAACATTTTGTTCCTCATTAGTTTAAGTTACAAGTGCGTTTCGCATCAAGCCTTAGTTATTTTGCTCGAACGCTCATATTACGGATTGAACATCGCAAGAAATTTTCATTCGACATGTTTCCAACTCTGCGAAGCAATGAAACTTCAGTTCAATAACAAACTTTTAATGAAACACTGTTAGTTGATCTCCGTATGGTGTGTTTTTCATTAAAATGGTTTTACGAGTATAACTCAGTGCATAGGCATGCATTAAATTTGGGGTTTTATGTGCTTAAAAGTAATGGGAAACCAAGTATTAAGGCATTGGCATAAGCTGCTCTTTTTGTAATCCGGCGGAGCCCTTTAGATTAAAATAGTTTTTACTAAATAACTAATACGTATCTATCTGTAGAATGAACGCTAAAAATATTCATAAGATTTTTATTAAACTGTCCAGGCGATGGGCGTTTGTAAATAACTACCCACTTATTGTATATTAAGTAATAAATATATTAACCGACTTTCATAGGCTTGGGCTCCGGCTCGATTCAGAAATTACGGTAAGGGAGTGGTAATGTTTGAGCCATAATAACATAATTCATGATTTTGGCCTATGTGACAGTGACCTCAACACGACTTCTGTCAAATATCCCGGACTGAAAACTGACCCGGGCGATCCGTTGCTTCCCTTATTGAAAATCGGTGGTAAATCTTTGAAAAACTATTTCCACTAGTTGATCAAATGATCATTGTGTATAATTGGCGTCACGCGTCTCGGAAGTGGCCAGTGGGGTTATTCGCGCAATGGCGGACGCGCCCACCGGATATTGATTTACAGCGGCCATTCGGGCCGCTTCCGGGTGCAGCCTGATACACTGCCACATTTGCTTTGTGAGCCTGTGTACGCCATGATTAAATTAAATGGGCCAGGAGACAAATTAGGCACCTCATTTGTGCCGTTCGCGTTCGTCGCTGGCCACGGATTTAATTTTACGAGTAACGTTATTATTATGAAATAGATAACAACACAGGTCTAAACATAAAAAGTAATACAACATTAAAATTGTGTAAGTTGTTTAAAGAGAAGTTTATTTTGAAACTATTTTTCTTAGCTATTTCGTAAGTCAGTCAATTGTTTGCATCACAGTATGTCGCTGGGTGTGTGCTGATAATGTCAAAATCGCAAAATGAGAATGATGCCAGTCCATTAGATTATCGGGAACGCAGCATTCTCAGTTGATTTCCATGTTTCACTGGTTTAATTTCGAAACATGACGACGCGGTGTTTGTAAATACGATGTTTAACCCTTTTTTAGGCCGGTACTTAAAAATTTAAATCTAATGTCGGTCTCGTTTATTGACATCACTATACATGTTTGACAGTGCGTATGTAGTGGATATAACGCCTCTGTCTGGAAAAGGGTTAACTGAATTTACAAACATACTGGTCAAGTACGAGTCGATCTTGCGCGAAGATGGCTCCGCACAAACTCGCAGTTATGTAAACGTCCGCTTTGTAAACTTCGAAGATATACGCGGGAGAGTTTTTTTTACATAATTAGAAATCTATGCATTGTAATTAAAACTTATGTACTCATCTATTCTACCTTATCTATTCCTTAACTAAGTACGAAGTTAAAAATAAATTTCAAAAATGGCTGCAGAAGCTGTCTTATCAGGATACTGAAATCTCCTTTTAAACATTTCGTAAATTAAACGCAAATAAATAACAAGCAAAATAAATAATACCTAGGTTAAGAAATGCAACTATATATAACTTTCAACACAGATCTCATTAAGTTATAAATACAACTATAAATCTAAACATAACTTTAAACTTGTTAAATTATAATTTTAGCTTCCATCTTGCGTGACTCATACCTTTGTAATAATTATTTCATTCGTTTACCTTTATTTAACTGTTACACTGTGTAAGCACCGTTTGGCATAATATTGTTTATGGACAAACTCAAACCTAGGTTCTCACACCTAGTTTAGGGGTTGGAAGTTTTTGTTAAGATATGCTGACCTATTTGTACAAACCCTTATAGTCTAAGCCTCATTTATGTAAAACACTACTTAAATAATTAATTTATTAAAATAATTAAATAGTTAATTGGAATAAAGATTGTTATTATTGCTATTATTATAAAACTCTGTTTTAGCTTGTGCAACCCTTTCATACGATACCCCACATTATAGTCGCCTCACTTATTATTTAGATTCCTTGTATACGGACCCTATTTCTTTTAATTAAATAAACATTAACGGTTTTACACTTTCACCTTTAGTAATGCTATAAGTGCTTGGTTTTTCTTAGTTCAACGGTAAGTAGCCTTATAGGTTTTGAATTCCATGTGTCAAAATCAAATCCAAAATAGCCATATCTTTTGATCTTAGTAGCTTTCTATTTTCGCAGCTTCAATGTACAGCAGATTTAAGTATGTAATTTTATTTTCACTTTATTCTTTTACCCGTGTGGTGTCGGGTTAGAATTTCACCGCCCCCTTTCTTCCCGTGGGTGTCGTAAAAATCGACTAAGGGACCAGGGTTGAAGTGTGTTGTGGGCGATGGGCTAGCAACCTATCACTGCAATATCACATTTTGTCGATCTATCGATTATACCCACATTTATGCTAAAAGTGGCGCTGGAAAATACGTTTCATGTGCTCTGCCTACCCCTTTTGGGAATAAAGGCGTTAATGTATGTATGTATGTATGTTTATTCTTTTATCTATACCTGATAAAAAGGGTCTTGACAGAACCTAAAAAGGGAAACCTTACAAATGTTCTTATATTATGTTGACAAAACTTAAAAAGACATCATTTCATTTCAAAAACGTTAATACAGTAACCCCCCGGTATGTGTAAACTTTAGTAACTATGTAGCCACAGCGAGTTGATACGCCGCCCGCCCCGTGTTCACAAGCAGGCATAATAGGTAAATCCAAACAGTGGGAATCGGGTAATGCTCGTTAAACGTTTGATATGGTATGAATAACATCACAGGCCCGTTTCAAATGGATGAACCGCATACGGGACCGTGCTTACGGATCACTGTGGACCTATTTCGTTTCATTTGCACAGGTAGGGAACGGATGCGGCATTTTTTAAATCAGTCGCTATTATCGTCTTTGCTTAAAATATTCGTGATTAAAACAAAAGCAGTATTTTTTTTGTCTTATCAGCGAGCAATTTTAAATACAGACATAATGTGTCAGTCCCAAGCAAAAGGTTCAACTTTATCGATGTCAATAACGACTGCTCGTGGTGCAGTTTTAGAAATCCCGCCTTATTTAACCCGCCAAAGCAGATAGCAATAGATTTTTTTATGACCTTTGTGGTGATGTTTAAGATTAGATAGGTACAAACGAAAGTAGATTTATTTCAAAGACCAAATAATTGATACTTATAGCCCTTATAGGTATATATAAAACTGGTCAAATAAACCACCTTAAGATTATTATAGATTATTTATATATCGTAACAATGTAAAACACATGGAGTAAGTCTAGCGAAACTGATATCAAATCATTTCAAAATACAGATTACCCAAAGGCCTGTTTAATAATTTAAGAGCTACTCTTTTCCAATGTTTTATTTGCCGAGTGTTACATTTAAAACATTTCTAATTCGACGTATTTCCGATATGGAGCGACACGCGGGCGCGATTCTCTCACTCGACAGATCACCTGAAAGTGTACCACTTAATAACTCACATCCTCTCGCGGTTCACTGGGCATCCGCTGGATCGTCACATATCTCTAAATATGGCCGGCGGACCGTAGCGGCCGCCGCGCCGTCGGATTACGAGCCCGCCTTTTCCGTACCTCGGTGATTATAGCGAACTATGCTTGTTTTATCGCCGTTTGTGATTTTGAACACTAATCTGGCCATGCGAGAAGCACAGGTGGTTCACTCGGAGAACTTGTTTGATTTGAGCCCTAATTATTGCAAATAAATGTGTATTAGGTGCCAATAAACGGCTGGTGATATGCAATAAAATTACTATGTAGTACTGTTATTGTTTTACCTGACATTAAAATTAGTTTTAATCTTAAACTTTTAAAGTGTGGCCTGTAATAGGAGCAAAAAATTAAACGATGGGTTATTAAGTTAATCAGTAATTATTTCCAAGTGGTTAAATAAATTGAAAAAAAAATGGAAAAAAATGAAGTAAAAGCGTACGTGTGTCCTTTTGCTTAACTGGAATGATATCCATTTTATTTTACTTCAAAAACAGCAAAAAATCTTGTAAAATTGAAGAAAAGTACAAAAATAATTAGAAAACCAAAGTTAGTATAATCGCAATTACGAAAGGGCCAGTGTTCTACCAAGATAGTTAATGACTGGCACGCTACGATATCGTAGGTATCACAACTTTACATAAGATTATTTCCGAATTCAAGAATCTTGAAACACTGGGACCTTTACAGGACCATTGTGGGTTTTACATAGTCAGCCCTTAAATTTATTGCTCCTATTACAGGCCACACCCTGTATATGATGGCGACTGTACAAGTATTACTGTTGTAGTTGATGAAATATAATTTGCAACAATTCGCCGTACACGTGGTTCGAGGAACCGGTGCAAATATATTTTTTCAACTACATATTATGCGATTTAAATATATAAGGATATTCACACATTAAAAATGGTTAAAATTGTGTGTTATGCGAAGCCGTTGTTTAAAGTTTAAATTGTATGAACGTGTATATATAAGGCTTTCGCCTAACAAGATAAAAGTACAAGGAAACTATTGAAGAGTTTAATAATATTCATTGGGCCCTGGCAATTTTCCGGGCGAGTGGCGTCGCGTCTTTGATCGCGTCGACTGGCCCAGGAATAGTCGAATTGATGGACTAACTATAACAACTAAGTAACTTCTTGCACCAAATGTATAAACATCCTTAAAATATAAGTAACATGATAAACAGACCTAGGATTCCGTGGGGCAAATCGTCTTGACAGCTAGGGACTTCCTATATCGATAAACTCATTTATCGATACTAGTTCTAAATACTAGTGACCCCAACATTGTGTTTTTTGTAACTTAAAAAAAAACAACTTTTTACAAAAACTTCGGGTACGAAACAATGAAAAAAACAATTTGTTACAAAAAGGTGAAGAAGTCACATTACAACCGAAAAATAAACGAAATACGGTTGATCACTTTATGAAATTTTGTTATGCTCCCATAACCTCCACAGAAATTGGAAAGTCTTTTAGCCACCTGAAATGGATTTTTCAGCCAAGACGGAGAAGCTTAACGCCTGAAAATATGGAAAAAATTCTGGTGGTGTACTTTAACAATAATAGATGGTCATGAAGAAATAAATTGTGAAAAGTAAAAATTTAAGAATTTTCCAAAAATGAAGGAGAAATTTGAGTAGTTACTTTATTACATTATATTCTTTTAATAAAAAATATTGAATAAGCAAACCTTTGTGTGATCACTAGTATTTAGAACTAGTATCGATATAGGAAGTCCCTAGCTGTCAAGACGATTTGCCCCACGGAATCCTAGGTCTGATGATAAATTTATCTACACAATTGACTTTGAATAGGCCGCACAGAGATATTTATCGAGCTACATACACTAAAAGCATTTTCCAAATACTTGTTCCCCAGAGTGATTCAATTTTACACCCCAAATAAGCGAGTCTCGAACACGTGTAGGTCGGTAATCTGGCGGCCGGAAAGGGTTGCCGTCTTGGAGCGAGTGCGCTGCCTTTTAAACATTATTTCCGGAGGGGCTCATTATGTACAGCACACTGATCACATGGACCCACTCCGTTCCACTAAACACTTCATTTTAAGGAGGTTCATTAGGTAATTTGGCGTGTGTCATCTCGCTAATTCGTTTAATGATAACCAACGAGGTGGTTAAAATTATGTTTGCATCATTTTGAGGTCACTTTTATTTACTTTTGTCTTATATTTTCCGGGAAAAGGAAACTAAAATACACAAGAGTTTTTGCGGAGATTGCTTTTAGCCCTGGTGATATATTAAATCTATTGGTAAGCGTCGCCCGTTAAGTTCTTTTGTCAGTGTATAAAATACTTTATCAATAGATAAAGGTTCATATTTTATTACGTTGCTAAATCAATGGGTAATTGTGTCGACTTGTTTTACCGTAGGGCGCAGCTTCATAATGACTGAGGCCTGGTTTTATAAAGATGTGTTAGCCGTCAGGCCAAATGTCAGGAGAAATGTTAGTACCTACCTACCTAACGCTGTAAAATTGATGACATTACTTAATGCGGTAACGTCAAACGAATCTTTACAAAATCAGGAGTTAAGAGACCTTCTGTTAAGTCAATCAAATATACGTAACTATTTTCATTAACAACAAGTAACAATTGTGATTACACAAATGTTCAAAGTAAACATTTGTGTAATCACAATTGCTATCGGTGGGAACCTGTAATTAGCTTTTTGTATTTTATCTATGTAATCAATGGGTCCTGTAGCTGTCGGTTCTCCAAATAAAAATAAAAAAAAAAAAATTAAGTTATTGTATACCGAGTTCTATTTTTAACCGACTTCAAAAAAGGAGGTTCTCAATTCAGTTGTATTTTATTTTTATATTTTTTTTACATGTCTTTTACCTCTGAAATCTAGTTGGAAGATCCGTGAGTATTTTCTATTATAACTCGTGTATTTACACCCGGAAATTATAAATTTGGTGAAGTGGAATTGATGATGAAGACCACAGATGACTTATGGAATTCATCAATTATGTAGGTACTTAAAACTATAAAAGTACGTTACAGATTCTGATATAATCCCGTTGAAATAGCAACTTATGAAGTGTCAAAGGTGATCCTAGTGGAATCGACGGAAGTCGTCAAATATTATCGGCCCACATACAGCGATTCGGTTTTTTTCTATAATAATCAACGCATTTGCTTTCGGAAATCAGGTCAGTCATGTGGTAAATTGGAAAAGAAATGTGAAAATGTCCACGTGGCTTGGCGGAGTACTAAATTGAAACCGGTTAAAAATTTGTTTTTAAAGCAAATTATTGAGGACAGAGCTCCAACAGATGATTTAACCTTCACATAAGAAGCATTTTATTTTAGGCCGGTTACGTTGTCACAACGAAGTTCCGTTAATATATCAATTATATTGTACTTTCTTAACAAAACAAATTATTTATTTAAATATTTTGTTATTTTGTTTTTTTTCTTAAAGGCTGTCAAGAGTATACAGAGAGGTCGCTATTCGTAGCAGGAATATAGTTGAAAGATACGCGATTTCAGTCACTGTCCTCGTAGCTTATTTAGTGGTCAAAAGCACTCTACTGGCAATAGAGGGATCGCAGGTTCGAGTCCTGTCGGGGGCTACAGACGAAGATGGTTTATTTTCTAGAGCTGGGTCGTTTCGACTTTTCCGTGAAAAAACGTCACCGTTTTTTTTAACACAAAACTGTTTTGAAGAAAGTTTTAAAATTAACTAGTTTCTCCGTGCGTCGCCGCCGTCGCCGGTCGCGAAATGAAGTGGAACGAGAAAACGAATGAAACAGTTTACAGTGTTCGTTGCGTTTTCACGTTTTACATTGCAACCGTTGCGTGCGACTGTCGCCTTCTACTCGTAGCTCCTTGTCATCGTTTTGAACCCCCGACGCAAAGAGAGGGGTGTTATAAGTTTAACGTGTCTGTGTATCTGTGTATCTGTCTGTGGTATCGTAGCTCCCAAACGAATGGACCGATCTGAATGCGGTTTTTTTTATTCGAAAGCTGATATGATTTCGAGTGTTCTTAGCCATGTTTCATGAAAATCTATTCAACCGTTTTTGAGATATAGGACTTTGAAATAAAAATGTCGGGGATTTTTCAACTTTTTTAAGTTGTAGTTATTTAGATTAAAGACAGCAGTGTTTTTGGTAACTAAGCAACAACATATGTCACACTCCCAAGAGGGAAAAACCGGGAAATTTTCAAAGTTGTAGTTATTATAGAAACAGTTTGTTGTTCTAGCCACAAACTGTTTTTTCACAAACCGTTACTGTACGAGAAACTGTTTTTGAAAACACTAACGGGAAAAAACGCCCAGCTCTATTATTTTCCCATTATATTCTTTCCCTCTGTATCTTTATATCAGTTATAACGACGACGAACAAACGACCAATAGGGATGATGACTAATTTTTTTTAAGATGTCATTCGAACCGGTTTTTGGACAGGAAAAAATGTTTGTATGGGAGCAACTACAATTAAAGAACATAAATACCCAAAGATCTGAGACAAAGATTGACCTCGTTGGCAGCAGCGCAAAACGCTTCATACTTACTGATAGACAGACAAGTATGACGTCACAACTGACATTTGTTAGTACCTACAAAGTTGGTACACGTATCGTTGTATGGAAAATCAGGTAATTGTTGTATCGGTCGCGAAATACTGTGTTTAAGTACATAGTTGTCATACAATTTTGTTTCTATAAAAGCGTAAGGATTCTATTGGTAACTTTAAATGCATATTTTTTTTAAACTTTCAAGATAATTATATTTTATAATTTATACTTTATAACGATAATTTGATGGTTTACTATCCATTTAGCATCATGCCTATTATGAATGATTTAAATCAGCTTATTATATATTTGGGCATTATTTTTTGTTTCACGACTCACGCTAATTGGGTCCCCTCAATTAATTAAAATGCCCATTTACACGATAAAAGTAAAAGTGAAGTACTTCACGTCTCTAGGTTGCTGAAGTGTATGGTGTTGCTGAGTGCAATGGGTGATAGAGTGGCGTAATAAGTCGCTTACCTTGAAGGCAAAGGGCTCTTCAGTGGACGCGGAGCACGCTCGACGCGCTACACTAATACGCTCCATTGGTAGACTTGTGGATCCTCTTCAGCTTTGTTCCGCTCCGCTTAAGCCAATCTGTGCCCACGACGTGGCTGATGTTCGTTTTTATTACAGATACTTATATACATACAGGGTGGAATTATTCCAGTATAGGTAAAGACACATTACAGAAGGTATCGGTGGGGGTCACTTCTGTTTTTTTTTTTAAGTGAATAGGATTGACTTTTCCTCTCTCGTGGACTAATTATGCTTTGTTCAGTAGGTACAGGTTTATATCGCAAAAGATCAAAAGTCAATGTTATTTTGTAAAAATACTATAGAAAGTTTGTAAGGTAGTTGCATTTTTGAACCAGTAATTTAAGGGGACTAGCATGTTTATTTTCGATGGACAGCTGTCCTCCCTTTCGCACTCGTATGTTTACCAGTAAGTGACGACATAAGATATAAACGCCATCGTGCTAGCTAGTCGGGGATTATACCTATGTACTCAAAACAAAGTCGAGCTTAACCTAAAGCCTTAAATAACAAATTCCACAGTACAATAAAAAAAACACTATTTAGACACTTTTTCAAATTGGTCCATAGATCACGTGTGCCTTGATCAGGCAACAAAGCGCGTGTGCGCAGTGTCACGGGTCGCGGGGGCGCTTCCGTCGTCGCGCCCTTCCGGCCTGCGCGGGCGCCGAGCGTGACCGCTATCCATTATAATATCTCATTGTCCTGAACCATCGATCAGAAAATTACACTTTGCATTCCAATTTGACGTCAATACGCCTCGTGCTCTCGTTGCGGCACGTTAGCTTGTCGCGCGTTGATGCCAGTGCGCGACAAATTGGTATCAGACTAGAATGAGAAATCTAAGTCGCAGATAGACCCGCTGAACCATATGCGCACGCAGATAGAACCTAACTGTCCATTAAATAAATGTATCGAGATTTAATTTCGTTCGTATATGGGCGATAATACTGAACATCAGTTAAAACTGTGTGTTAACCGAGGGAGTTAAAGCTTACGACGGAGCACATAAAAAAAGAGACATATTTTGTCCGAAGCATCATTAATCCGAAAATTCGAAATTCCAAAAGCCATCTTCCTTTAACCGAAAATTTGGACGCAGACGATTTAGAAGAATATTTAAAATAGCATTCTTTGCGGGAGGCCCAGCAGTGGACATCATTGGGCTGATATTTATTTAATCCTATGGCATACATTATTTGGCCTTTTTAAAAATTTGACACTCTCTAGTACCACCCAGGCAGGGGACACGTGGAGGGTTGTGGTAGGTAGCTCCTGCGGACGCGACTAACAGTAACTGTTACCCCCCAACTGTTGTCCCCCCTGATGATATGATATTATACTCGTAGTATTGTATCCCACGGCCCTTCAGAAGTTATTCAACACCGTCCTACTGGAAGGGAGAACGCCAAAGGCGTGGAACAGAGGTGAGGTGGTGCTGTTCTTCAAAAAGGGTGACAACACTCTGCTGAAGAACTACCGACCCATCTCACTTCTGAGCCATGTCTATAAGCTGTTTTCAAGGGTCATTACGAATCGTCTCGCACGCAGGCTTGATGACTTCCAGCCTCCCGAACAAGCCGGTTTCCGAAGAGGTTTTAGTACCGTAGACCACATTCATACGCTCCGCCAGGTTATACAGAAGACTGAGGAGTATAACCTGCCTCTCTGCTTAGCGTTCGTGGACTACGAGAAAGCCTTCGATTCGATCGAAACCTGGGCTGTACTACAGTCTCTCCAACGGTGCCAAGTAGACTGCCGCTACATCGAAGTGCTGAAGTGTTTGTACGAGAACGCCACTATGTCAGTCCGACTCCAGGATCAGAGTTCGAAGCCTATTCCGCTGCAGCGGGGTGTCAGACAAGGGGATGTTATTTCCCCAAAACTGTTCACCGCTGCACTGGAGGACGTGTTCAAGACTCTAGACTGGAGAAGGCTAGGCATCAACATCAACGGCGAGTACATCACTCACCTTCGGTTTGCTGACGATATAGTAGTCTTGGCTGAGACCATGGAGGACTTAAGCACGATGCTCGATGACCTCAGTAAAGCCTCCGAGCGAGTGGGTCTAAGGATGAACATGGATAAGACAAAGATCATGTCAAACCTCCATGTAGTACCAACCCCCATTTCAATCGGACACTTTACGCTCGAAGTTGTAGACGATTATATATACCTAGGACAGACTGTTCAGTTAGGTAGGTCCAACTTTGAGAAAGAGGTCAATCGTCGAATCCGACTCGGCTGGGCAGCATTCGGGAGGCTACGGCACATCTTTTCGTCCAATATTCCACAGTGTCTCAAGACGAGAGTCTTTGACCAGTGTGTGTTGCCAGTGATGACGTATGGCACGGAAACGTGGTCGCTTACTATGGGCCTCATAAGAAGGCTCAAAGTCACCCAAAGGGCAATGGAGAGGGCTATGTTGGGTGTTTCTCTGCGCGATCGCATCAGAAATGAGGCTATCCGCAGCAGAACCAAGGTAACCGATATAGCCCTCCGAATCGCTAAACTTAAGTGGCAGTGGGCGGGGCACATTGCACGTAGAACCGATGGCCGTTGGGGCGGAAAGGTTCTCGAGTGGCGACCACGTACCGGAAGGCGCAGCGTGTACCCAGGCTGCGCCTACCGGCCCCCCACAAGGTGGACTGATGACCTGGTAAAGGTCGCGGGAGTCCGCTGGATGCGGGTGGGGCAGGACCGGTCATTGTGGCACTCTTTGGGGGAGGCCTATGTCCAGCAGTGGACGTCTTTCGGCTGATATGATGATGATGATGATGATGATTGTATCCCACAAAATGAAAAATTCCTTCAGCGAAGGATGGTCTTAATTTATGATGCAATAAAATAAATATTCTGCGATAAATGCAAGACGGATTCCATTTTAATAGTAATAGGTTCTGTTCGAACCATAAATAATTTACAACCAAAAATCTACATACTTTTCACTTCACCCAAATTATCAGTTCCACTTCACCAAATGGATGGTTTCTGAGAGCATACCGTAGAACTGTACAACTTTGCCTTTTCAACATAGCTTTGCCCACCGCATCGCATTCGCACGTAAAAGCGAAATATCATAAAACTAGTAACAGATACACCTCCCTTTTCAATCTGTGGTTTATAGCTAATCATATTGCTGGCAACACTAGCCTATTGGTTGACGTGTGTCTAATTTCAGTCACGCGTGAGCCGGCTTCAATTGAGGACGTGTTTTTGGCGGGCCAAAAAAGTTAAAAAAACTTCGGTAGAATATCGGGTCAGGAGAGTCTTACATGTATGTAATTTTAACTATAAATAATATGCAGCTTAGAAACGATGTAGATGAAGTTTCAACACGTTATATGCATTACTTTTGTAATTATGATCGTGGGAAATCTCATGATCTACACACGCGGTAGCGTGTCAAGCCAAGTTCAAGCTAACAGAACTGGCGAGCAGCACCGTGTGCAATATTACACGAACCATTTGGAGCCACTTTTGACCCCCTCATAAATCAAAAACTGTTTCACATAAACATTTAAAATTTGGCCCATATATTAAGACTTGCGAGATACATATGTGCTCCAAATTTCATGAACACACCTGAAATGGTTATTTAGATATTAACGTCCAAAAATCGTCATTTTAATCACTGACCTACCTATAGATCAAAACTGGGATAGATCAAAACTCTAACCCAGTTCCAGATGACCTAGAAAGTTCAAATTTGGCAGCCAGATAGGTAGTTGGGTGAATACAAAGTACAAAATCAGAAACTAGTAAATTTTAATCATTTTATTATAATTTTTCAATTAATTGATTCTATTAGGAACACTTACTCGTAACTTACTTAATATTTATTAAAATGGATGCTACGATGACGTTATGTCAACATAGCGAATTTTGAAATACCTTGACTGCGTGTCACTATAGCAACGAGACTGTTAATACGCCGCCGTCATAACACTATATTTTTTTTGGGAATTCACTAGATAATACGTAATCGTCTTAAATAAATATTTTATTACTTCTGATATTGTACAATGAGTCGTACAATAGAATTACTACTGGGTGGCGTTAGTGCTACAGGCGGCACGGGAAAAAGTTATTTAATCAATACAATAAAAAAATGGATTAAGAAGCGAATGAATAAGTTAGTTGCAGTAGCTGCACCCACTGGTATTGCCGCTTTTAATGTAAACGGTCTAACAATACATAGGCTCCTACAGCTGCCTGTAGAGCACGGAAATTGTCCCAAGTACACTTCCTTATCAGACCAAGTACTAAAAGTTTTAAGATGTGACTTAAAAGATGTAGTACTTTTAATAATTGATGAAGTGTCTATGATTTCCAATATACTATTAATGTACATCCATCTTCGCTTAATAGAAATATATGATACCGGTGACGCTGACGACGGATGGTTCGGCAAGATTCATATAGTGTTGTTTGGCGATCTGCTCCAACTGCCTCCAGTGAGACAACTGTCGCCGTTCGAAAACTTGACTTCTGATGTCCTTAAATGTTTAGGATCCATTAGTGCTCCAAATTTATGGAAAGATCTATTTTGTTATGAGGAATTAACTGTAAATATGAGGCAAAAAAGCGACCAACTTTTAGAATGGGTGTAGTAACCAGCCAAGACAGTTGCACGGGTTCTCTTATTTATCGCCGAAAATTGTATGGCCGATTATCACTTCCCAACTCACGTTTCGCGTAATTTTATTTCTCCGAACGTTAATTTCCCAACTTAACAAATTTATTTGTTTTATTTGCCAACTTAACAGTTACCAACTCAACATGTGGTCTGTGTTTTATAATGTCATTTTTCAAAACGCCTACTTTCATGTTGTATAATGTTTTAGTTGGCATAACATACATTTGGTTGTTTATTGTTTTAGGTATTTATTCATTTATTCATTTATTCATTTATTCAAGCAACCATGGTATTACAAGATCTTACATATATTTATATAGGTACATCATGGACCCTGTTAGGGTGTAGCAATCTTATTCTAAATACTATATTTATACATTTTTTATAATATATAATATAATAATATAATTTCATTTATTCAATATTATATATATAGAATATTAATTTAGATCGTCGTAGGATAAAAATTATATATATATATATACAGCGTGTATATCCAATACGAGCAAAGAATTAAACCAGAGGCAGAGTTTAGTAGCGTAATCATTAATTAAATGAACTTTTTAAGTTAAACTTAATTGAGCGCCTGTAATATTTTTTTGAAAAATTACCGAGCAGCAATGTAACGTAAACATGTAATCCACGTAGCTGTCCAAAAATAAATCTTGGTGTGTAGTGATATTAATTATTTAGATACTGTTAGCTAACTGCTTTGTTGATAAAGACTGATATGCACCAGTGTGGGGGTGGTGGGAGACTGGTCAAGACCGGGATACATTGAAACGTAAGGAGACCTTTGCCCAGCAGTGGTATCCCACTGACCCTTAAATAAGAAAATCAATACTTAACTGCACAAAAAAATATGGTTCATAACGTTGTGTGGTTATTTTTAGTAGACTACACCACTAGATATGTAAGTTATTGAATTATTAAATACTTAAGTATTTGTTTATCAACAACCAATTGACATTATTTTGAGCCATTTTAATCAGTCACGATAAAAATTAGTTGACAGCGTCGTTGATATTAAAATAAAATTACCACGACGCGCAATGACACCTTTTTTAGAAAATCATTCTATTTAATTTAAATAGGTAACTAAGTAATCTTCTTTGTAAATTATTTACCAACAAGATTGCACTCATAATAGTTATTTAATTTGATAACTGAATTTAAATTCGATTTACAATTATTAACTGAACTCTACAAAGTTTGATAGTTACCTACATACAAGGTTGTAAATTGTACCGAACTGTTTGGTAAGTTTTCGCGTATTTTATTTCAACTATGATTTGACAATGTCAGTCACAATTCAGTCATTAAATTAAAATGCCCCGTCAAACCAATTTTAGTGCTCCGGAATTAATGGACATGATTTTAATGTATGGTGAAGCACATCAAAATGGCAGAAGAGCATTAGAAATATACAGAGAGCGATTTCCAAATCGTAGAGTGCCAAGTAGCGCTCGAGTGATCGTCAACGCGTTACAGCGAGCTCGTGAAGGTTTGCCAGTGACAGGGAGGGTGGAGGGAGCAGCTGTTAACTATGAGCTTCCAGTCTCATTAGAAGACCGGATCCTTCGCCATTTTTCAGCTGACCCAGAGAGTAGTACGAGAATAGCTGGAAGACGGTTTAATATGAGTCATATGACGGTACACAAAATACTCAAACGTGACAAGCAACATCCTTATAAATTTTTAAAGGTACATGCTTTGCTGCCGAGAGACTTAATACCACGTTTAACGTTTTCGGAGTGGTTACTCAGTCGTCATCAAGAAAACGGTGATTTCATGTCCAAAATTATCTGGACAGATGAAAGCACATTCACCAGGAATGGGGTTTGGAATCAACGTAATTGCCATTACTGGTCACGCGTAAATCACCATGACATGAGAGAGACCGGACACCAGTATCGTTGGGCCGTAAACGTGTGGGCCGCAATACACGGCAACCGGATCATAGGACCCATTTTCATCGACGGTAACCTGAATGCGGACAAATTCATCCAGCTTATCAACGGGCCATTAGCAGAATACGTGAACATGCTGCCTGAAGAAGATCGCCGGGAAACGTGGTTGCAGTTGTGTCCTTACAACAGGCCTTCCTGAGGCCGTGGAACGCCGCCTCGCGTACGCGCGGAGTCTCGTTGTCTCGTGCTTGAAAGGGCTCGGGTTGTTGAATATTTAAACACGGGATGATCACTTACACGTTTACTAAGTTTCTTAATACGCTTACATGGGTGTCTCTATACACCTGTGATAGACATACGTTCATTTTAACTCTAGATGTAAGAACCGCGCCGCGCGTTTCTTACTGATTGACCTTTGAATTACAATGAGGTTTTGTGAAAAGGATTCTAATTATTCTTATTAAGCACCACGCACCGAACACACCTCGTGTCGTGAGAAAAACATGAGAGAGAGTGAGTGGGCGGAAGTGACATTCATTCGCCTTGAACCGAGGAGGGAGAACGAGAATGGATCGTACCTAGTATTGCCAGGCCATTTGTTGGTTAATTGTAAATAGATTGGGAATAAAGGCGTTTTTGCATGAACATTCCTCCCGCCCCGAGGGAAGAGGTGAGCTGATTACATGAAGCCTTATCATATTACAAGTCGGTGATAACCAAACATAACAGACCAATGAACTGGATTAACAATGAGCATGGCATCTTAACTCTACCTTAACTAAACATTGACAATATGCAAATATACAAGAACAGATTAGGAGGAGATATCGTCCGTAGGCAGCTTACATAACTTAACTACAGGACGGATGAGCTCTCCATTTTGTGTACGTATTTTGACTGAACGTACAACATCGTCTGATCCCTTATACAATTCAATTATTCGGCCTCTACGCCAATGTAAAGGGGGGGCTCTCTCATCCATGATAAATACTAAATCATTTAGCTGCAAATTATTTACATGACGATACCATTTATTACGCAATTGTAATGTATTGAGGTATTCTAAGTGCCACCTTGACCATATTGATTGAGTGAGGCTTTGAATCAATTGAAAGCGTGATAAACGCGACATTTTTACTTCCTTCCAGTGAGGTTCGGGTATAGCAATTAAGGGCTGACCAATAATAAAATGAGAAGGAGTTAATACATCGAAATCACATGGATCGTCCGACAAGGGAATCAGCGGGCGTGAGTTGAGGATGGCCTCCACCTTGCACAAGACGGTCGTGAGTTCCTCAAACGTCAGGATGTGGTCTTTGATTTCTCGTTTGAGGAGATTCTTGGTACTTTTGACAGCAGCCTCGACCAGACCTGACATGTGAGGTGCACCTGGCGGATTGAACTCCCAACGGACGTGCTGATTTTTAAGTTCTTCCTGGATGATGACCGCATGATCCAGCAAAAACTGATTGACCTCCTTGAGGTATGAGCTAGTACTTGTAAAATTGGTACCTTGATCGGATCTGACCAGTGAGGGCAGCCCTCGTCGACTGACAAACCTTGAGAACGCTGCTATGAACGCCTCGCTGCTCAGGGACGAAACAAGCTCGAGGTGCAGTGCTTTGGTACCTAAACATACAAACACACACAGGTAAGCTTTAACTGACTTAGCGTTTCTGAGTAAACTTGCTTTGACTAAGTATGGCCCTGCAAAGTCGACAGCTACGCCTGAAAACGGGCGTGCGGCGGTAACACGATCTGCAGGTAAATCTGCCATATATGGGCTCTGATGAGGAGCATTGAATCTGAAACATGAAATACAATTGTTGATGACTCGAGATACCTGTCGCTTGACTGATGGTATCCAAAATTGACGACGCAGGATGCTGATGAGAGCCGTGGTAGGTGCATGACAGTAAACCTTATGATAGTGTTCGATCAACAATTGACCCCAACGATGATCTTTAGGTATAAGATACGGATGCTTAGCTCCGTATGACAACGCAGATTTACTTAGCCGGCCTCCGACGCGAATGAAATTTTTGTCATCAATAAAGACGCTGAGTTTCTGAAGCGACTTGCATACTCGTTTACCCTTTTTTATGAGTACAATCTCGTCCTTATACTCATCCATTTGTACCTTTTGTATCCAATGCTTCATAGCATCTCTGTTCTCGTCCAGGGTGAGTCTAGGCTGAAGATTTCGTTGATCTCTCGGTAATCGAATATTCTTACAAAACCTGAGTACATACGACGTAATATTGATGAGCTTACTGAAAGCGCTAACTCGTGACAACAGCGTATCCTCCCAGGACTCCATGGGAGTGATAATGTGAACCAGCTTCTTAAACCCAGGCAATTCAGTAGGCATAGTTACCGGTAAACTTGGCCATTGGGTCTCGTCCGCGAGCAACCAGGTTGGTGACCACCACACTTGATCTTCCAAAAGCTCCTTAGCTGATAGCCCTCTAGACGCGACATCCGCTGGGTTCAGCTCTGTTCTGATGTGGCGCCATGTCATGACTCGTCGTGATTGTTGAATCTCTTGTACTCGGTTGCACTCGAATGTTTGCAACAAATGAGGTTTCGAGTTTAACCAGGACAACACTATGGTACTGTCCGACCATGCGTTGATGCTGTCCAGCTCGATGGATGACTCGTACGATTGAGCCACGTGATTGAGTAGCTTGAAAAGCAGATGAGAAGCACTAAGTTCCAGCTTCGGAACCGTCTGAATGACCTTCTTAGGTGCCACGCGGGATTTAGCTATGACTAATCGTACCATTACGTTTCCAGTCGCGTCCTCTGTCCTGAGGTAGACGCATGCAGCATATCCAAGCTCGGATGCATCCCCAAAGCCGTGAAGAGAGTAAGATACAGCTCCGGGTAGCGCTACGCATCTCGGGATCTGTAATTGAGGCAAATGATTCAAATCCTGAATGAGTTCAGTCCACTGAGCATGTTGAGTTTGAGTTAGGGGTTCGTCCCACTTTAGTCCGTCCACGAACAATGATTGGAGGAGTAATTTGAATCTGAAAACAACTGGAGCACAGTATCCGCACGGATCATACAGCCTCGCTATAGTGCTCAGCACGCTTCGCTTTGATATGGGTTGCCCAAGGGGCACGTTGATTTGGTATGACATCGTATCTGATACGGGATTCCATTGTATGCCTAACACCTTGATGAAGCCTTTATCATCAGAGTCGAACTGATGAGGCTGTTCACAGTAATCTTGTGGAAGATCCTGCAATAATTCTGGGCGATTGGATGACCATTTTCGTAACTCGTATCCAGCGCTTCCCATGAGCTGTATGAGTTCGGATTTAAGATGCTGAGCCTCTTGAATAGAATCGGCTCCAGTGAGAACATCATCCACAAACACGTCTCGGCGCACGACGTGCGCCGCTCGTGAGCCTGAGTGGCTGGCCTCCCAGTCACTCGCCAGTTGTAGGAGTGTCCTAATCGCTACAAAGGGGGCACTCCGTAGTCCGTAGGTATTAGTATTGAGAGTATATACCTTGACTTCCTGGGATGGGTCTTCCCTCCAGAGGATCAGTTGATACCTTCGATCGTCCGGATGAATCCAGGTTTGACGAAACATCATCCTGATGTCGCTCGTGAAGACAACTTGATGACGCCTAAAGTTGAGTAATATCTGAGTGATATCAGTTTGAAGCGGCTTGCCTGCATGGAGGCACTGGTTGAGTGACACGCCGTTGGCAGTAGTCCCAGACCCGTTAAATACGACGCGTATCTTATCTGACCCCTTTTTGAAAATACCATGATGACTGATGACGTAGTATTCCGAATCGAAATTGAAATTTGAGACTGACATGTGACCCATTGATTCATACTCACGCATGAATTCCTTGTACTTTGCGGCAAGCTCAGGATTTTTTGCCAGTTTGGTCTCTAATGATCGCAACCGCTGCATCGCTATACCTTTAGAGTCACCTAAAGTGGGCTTAGTTGATAATAATGGTAATCTAACCATATATTTGCCGTCAGGCATACGCTTAGTAGTGGATGAGTACAACCTTTCACATTCCAAATGCTCTGGGTGTTCTGCTGGTTCCGCTGGGGGCTCCTCGACCTTCCAGAACTTTTCCAGCGCGTCCTCCAGGCGGGTGGCATGTAATCCGTAGTCCTCTACAGATGTGCCGGTTGGTTGAAGCGTTGATTGATTGTTGGAGGCCGCTCCAATGATGAGATGTCCGAAACAGGACCCGTAGGCTGATAGACCTGAAACGTGAGTAGGAATCTTTGTACCATCCAAGACATAATCAAGTACATCTGTCCCCAGAATAACATCCACGTCTCGAGCTTGGTCAAAGTCGGGATCCGCCAACTTTAGGTTCTGTATTTTTAACTGATCCTTCAATTGTGAATGATAGGATGGAACGTTTCCAGTTAATGAATACATAACAACGGCCCCGGTGCTTATAATAGGAACGACCTTTCCTACAGGTTTGATGACCAATTTAACTAAGGTACCCGGAAGTTCCACTGGCTGGTTTCCAATTCCATAGAGTTGATTTCTATTAGACTGTTGGTGTAACTGCAGTTGATTTACCAAAGACTGCTTTACCACTGAAATCCCAGCTCCAGTGTCGATTAGTGCTCTTACTTTAATATACTGACCATGCCTTGACTTGACCATGATCAGCGCTGTAGGGCAGATGCTGACCGGCATCTGTGCCCCTGCTACACCAACAGTGGTCTTATTTCATTGTTCGGGTTCCGGGCTCCGCCGCGAGCCGAACCGCAATGAACTGAAGGTCTCCTGAGCCAAGCGAGCACGGTCACCAACACGTGGGCGCGGTATGTATCCTGACTGGATGACCTGCGCCGAGGATGGAGGGCACGGAGGTTGAGGTGCTGCTGCAGCTGAACCTACTGCCTGCGCGTAACCCATCACCGGCGAGCTATGACGTGATGCTGATTGGTTAGGAGAGGCAGGCCGAGACTGCCAGTCTTGCCTTGATGGCATGGCTAGGTGTGACTGCTGTAAACCCCATGAGGGTGTTGTCGGAGCCACTCCCACTCGGTGGGCAGTTGCCTTGGCCGCCCCTTGTGGTTGATGTGTGCTGTCTGCATTACAGATCAGCGAGTTGTGAGCTTCCGTTCCACAGTGGGAGCACCAGTTCCGCTGAGTGCACTTACGAGCATAATGCTTCCGAAGACATTTAAAACAGTGCCCTGATTTGCGGGCCCATGACCTACGTTCTGAATTGGCCATTCGCAGAAACTCTGAGCATCTGTATAGTGAGTGGTTTTGACTGCCACAGTATGAACATTGAAGTGGAGTGGTTGTCACCTGATTTTGGATTCCAGGTTCTGCAGCCACCACTCGTACCAGCTGCGGTGGTCGTGGTGCAGCCTGGCTTGCCCGTCCCTGGCGAGGCGGAGAGTCGTGCGTTCCTGGCGGCATCCTCTCGGCCTGCTGTGGGGTGACCGTGCGATGTACCCGACATTGCTCCTCGAGCAACTCCATCAGCTGGAATATGGTTGGCAACTGCTCCGGTTCCTTCCCGTAGCGCTCCTCGTACGTTGTTTTGATCGTAACGGGCAGCTTCTGCAACATGATATACACTAACAAGTAGGACCACTCGTGTACAGGTTGTTTTAGTTTTTCTAGGGCCTGGATGGATTCTCGTAGTGGGTCCAACACCATAGATTGCAACGCCGCGTTGCATGTTGAGATGTGGGGAAGGCCCATAATACGCCCGATGTACGTGTCTAGCAGTCTTCTGCTGTTTTGATACCTATTTAACAGCAGTGACAGTGCTACTGAGTAATTGCTCCCATCCATAGGCAGCTGGCGCACCATGGAGAGTGCCTCCCCGGTCAATGATGCTCTTAGGTAATAATGTTTTTCTGCGTCAGAAATATCCCTATTATGCACCAGTGAAGTGAAAAGATCATAAAAAGGTAGCCATTCTATCAACTCACCCGAGAACTTCGGAAGCTCAATAGCCGGCAGGCGTGCCACGGCTGCCTGTGATGGTTTGACATCCTCCGCTGAAGACTCACCTACAACCTCGGTCGCCTTGCTGAGCTCGATGAGCATCCGATTCACCTCAGTGAACTCTCTGTCATATTGCTCCAATTCCTCTTCTGTCACATCCTCGGTTCCCGCTCCTAGCAGTACCTCATAGGCGGTGACAAACTGCGGATAGACACTCTCAAAATGCCGCTTTGCTACAGTCGCCGCTATGCTGTCCCTTTGCTCAGAAACCATGCCAGCATAATCTGACAACATACGGTACTTTGACCTAAATTGAATCTTGGCAGCCCTAGGTAACATGATTCTGCGTATTAAATGGTATCTGTCTAAATATCTATTTATATTGTTTACATTATGCGATTGCTACAATCGTGATAACAATTTTTTGACTGACAATAATGACAATACACGTTAACTGATAGTCTTGACACTTTATATAAACACTTCACTCTTATATCGCGTCAGCGCTGAACTGAAGACTACCGATATTTGTTACTAACTGTAATTAACTAATTAACATTGAATTTTCTTGGATAAATCTGTACAATCGATAAATTAAATACGTAAAGTCTTGTGTCACTTTGACGTTGACACTGTTATTTGTGACTGAATGAGTGAATTGAATTTGTCTTTGCTGACTACCAAGTCTACCAACCTAACTTGAGTGTCCGGTGAATGAAAAACTTCAACTTGTTACTTGCAAGCGCCGCCGCCGCGCTGCTTCGCTCGTGCCTGCACGTACTTAACAATGGCCGTCTGCCGGCCGGTTACTTGACCTTGGTATCCGCGCGATATGTACACTAATGCTGCACTAATGAACACACACTATAAACATCTACGTAAATAATGCCCATCCGCGAACTTATAATGTTCCACTAATAATTCACGTATTTTGCTCGTCGCGCCGCGCGTCTTGCAATACTTGCGTTATCACTTATCGTCTGTGGATTTCTTGAAGATTATCGTGCTGTAGGTTCTTGGCCTTTGTTGACCTCTAGCGCCGCGCCGTCGATCTTCTTGTTTTTAATATATATCCCCTCGTGGGTGCCACCAAAATGTCCTTACAACAGGCCTTCCTGAGGCCGTGGAACGCCGCCTCGCGTACGCGCGGAGTCTCGTTGTCTCGTGCTTGAAAGGGCTCGGGTTGTTGAATATTTAAACACGGGATGATCACTTACACGTTTACTAAGTTTCTTAATACGCTTACATGGGTGTCTCTATACACCTGTGATAGACATACGTTCATTTTAACTCTAGATGTAAGAACCGCGCCGCGCGTTTCTTACTGATTGACCTTTGAATTACAATGAGGTTTTGTGAAAAGGATTCTAATTATTCTTATTAAGCACCACGCACCGAACACACCTCGTGTCGTGAGAAAAACATGAGAGAGAGTGAGTGGGCGGAAGTGACATTCATTCGCCTTGAACCGAGGAGGGAGAACGAGAATGGATCGTACCTAGTATTGCCAGGCCATTTGTTGGTTAATTGTAAATAGATTGGGAATAAAGGCGTTTTTGCATGAACAAGTTGGATGGTGCCCCGGCTCACGCGGCGGTTCGTGTCCGAAACGTGCTAAACGACATGTTCGAGAACAGATGGATCGGGCGATTTGGTCCACGTCGTTGGCCTGCTCGCTCTCCTGATTTAACACCGCTCGATTTTTTTCTGTGGGGGGCAGTAAAAAACGAGGTGTACTCACAACCTAGGACATCCGTGGAACAACTGAAAAACAAGATAACCGAAGTTTTTCAAAAACTCAGGGACAATACTGATCTTTACCACGTTAGGGAGTCCATTAAACGACGCTGCGAAACTTGCGTTCGATTGCACGGGAGCCACGTGGAGAATCGATACCTGAGGCGGAGACACAGGCGTGATTAAAACTTTTAACTGTGTTTCTGACCGGTATGTAAATAAATAGTTACTTGTAGCCTATTTTTTGTTTTACTTGATGAACATCTACAGTTCTACACCATAAGGTAGTTTGAAAAAACACTCATCTCATAACATCTTTGGCTATAAGTTTATACCTAACTCAATTGCCAAGGACATTACCGAGATACGACATAGCTTTATAGCTTTATTAAATGTTGCGTTACATTGCGGGCTGAATTATTTTGTATGGTTAATTTTTTCGTTGCAATTTTAGACAAAAGTTATCTTAATACACTTATTAGGTCCTGTACTAACCACCATTTAAAGATTTGCTCGTATTGGATATACACGCTGTATATATATTTGTTTTGCGAACAAGTATTTCCGCTCATTTATAAAAAAAAATAGCCTCGAAGACAAAAGCGGGAGCTAAGCTCCCGCTTGCGTCTTCTAACCTATCCGCGATCCGAGTCGGTTTTGCCACTAAGTCCCTGCTGTTCCTGTTGCCGTTGTTCTTTGAAAAACTTGAGCGAGTCATTTCTGATGTTGATGTAAAATTACTTGTTATCATCCCTAGTTAGTTTGTTTTGAATCTTGTTATGAATGTTGTTATGTTGGTTTTTGTAAAATCCCTGTTGTCACATTTCTATTTATAAATTTAATATTTCCAACCAAAGAATATGCTAGTATGTTTTCTTATTTGTATCTTGCCTAATGTATGAAAAGGGAACGGTTGCATCAAAACGTTATTCGTCCAAGTTGTTTGACCAAGTGAAAGATTTGACAAATGATGAGTCTGCCAAAAGTGTAAAGGCGTTATAATAATCCGCTTTATAATAATTCTGCGAATTAAAAAGTTGTCATATAAAATGTTGGTAATCGTTAGTTGTCAAAGTGAATCGTCGGCGAAACGTTAGTTGGCAAATGAAATTCGGCCAAAAAAAGTTCTGCGAAGAGGCAGAACACCCAGTAAGGGATTAGTAAACGGATCCATTGGAAAAATAGAGAAGGTGCATTGGGACGTCGACAACAGCAATAGCGCACGTAAAATTACAATAATAATTTAATTTACGAACTAGAACGAGTCAAGACCAAGTTTCAGATATTAAGTAATGTATATGTTCACAGGGAACAATTCCCTATTAGCTTAGCATATACTATTACTATCCACAAATCACAAGCCTTGACAGCGCTCTTCTCGACATGGGCTCCTCTATATTTAGTAAAGGGCAGGCTTACGTTGGACTCTCCAGAATTAAAACCTTAGATGGAGTACATCTTATAAATTTAGATCCAAGTCAAATCAAGGCACAAGAGAGCTCTATTGTTGAGTACAACCGCCTGCGCACGTTATATCACCCGACTTAGCCAAATTAAGCATAAACAGAAAACGCGTAAAAAAAATCCTGATACTAAATGGGCAATTCACTTCAACATTTCAAAGGTACAAGAAAATATTGAAAATAACACAAAAAAGACGATTATACCACGTAAGCGTAGGAAAATACAGTACTTAGTTTAACAAAAACCAATTGGTATTCATTTTATTATGAATAAGTACCGACTTATAATTTCTGTACAAAAAGTAATGATATCCAAACAAAAACATAAATGTGAAATGAGAGCCAAGTCCAATATTATGGTATAATATGCCTTGGTTGTTGATTTCAACGACAAAAGAAGTGAGATCTAAATGGGTGCCAAGTTCAAAGGTCAGTCCTGAAATCTATTTATATACCAACATAAAATATTTTATAACAACTTACAATATAATTTCTCCTTATAACTTAGGATAATATATTTAAGCCTAAGGTCTTACTTGGCTAGTTCTCATGTAATACGATTTTTGTTAAGTAACTACTAAACAGTCATGGAAGAGCCCAATGTTCGATGGCAAGTTTCTACCAGCAAGCCAAATTTTCGGAAGAATACAGTTATTATTGACTTGCGAGGAGGCATTTACCATGCAACGTTGTTTAAAGTTATTATGCTAATTTAAGAGGAAATATAAGAAACAACCGCTTTATGTAGACGTAGTCTCTTATTTTCACCCTAAATAATTACATTATATCAATTTATTCACTATTACACAAGTTATAATTAAATAATAATATTTTTTTATTTTAGAAAACCAAAGCGTTACGGCGGTTTAATTTTGTTCCTTGTAGCGTAATTATCCAGGGACTACGTTCATATGAAGCGGCCGTTGCCTGTATTTTCGAAAAAAAAAACATCTCTATCTTTCTTATTTTAGGAACAATTCGATCATCGTCCCTATTGACATTTCCAAATCGTCCTTATACTTACACCTTGTTAAGTCGTAGTTGGGTAAAAGTGAAAATTGACAACCCTAGCATATTTAGGATTTTGTATGAAGAATCGCAATTTTTTTTATGACTTTGCCCACATAAGTTTGGAGGTGCAATACTGAACTTAAATGACTTAATACCTATACGATTAAACTATGCCATGTTTATTCTGGATAATAGACTTTGAGTAATGACCATAAAGTTGATAATCGTGGAGTTAAGAGATTGTAAGTAAAAGTGGGCAACCTTGAAATTTTTTAATTTTTTTGGCACGCCTGTTTAAGACCCATTTTCTACAGCAAAGAAGCTTATTTCGACTATGGTTTGCTCACTCACACAAAGAAGAGTATGTCAATGTGTTCTTGCCACAGATAAGTTATACAATATGGACCAACAAACTAGAAAAAAAAGAGAAAGACTGCAAAAAGCGGGCAAAGTTGTACAGTTCTACGGTACCTATGCATGATTTACTATAGAAAATTCGTATGGCAATCGCCATATGCGTGTGCCTATTATTGTCAGCTATAATTTACAGAAATCTATAAAATGTATGAATTAATAACAGAAACATTAAAAAAGACACATTGCAATAAATTAAAATTAGTCTATAATGGAATAAACTATGAATCCATGTTTATCGCGTCGCGTTTTCAAAAACGGCAATAAAGTCGATTCGATCATTCGTTAATAATCGCTACATACGATGTGTTGCGCTAAATACGACAAACGATTTCGCCTCATCACTAAAAACGTCATTTTGACTGTCAAAAATAGGATCTAAAATATCGCGGACAATAGTTTTGAGGAGTCCCCTGGTCTTTCGTCGGGGATGCGGTCAGCGGTGGACGCCTTGCTCCTTTAGCGGAGCTTCTGACGCTGATTGCATTATTGAAGACTGACCAAACTACCGAACAACGTCGCTTTATATAAGCAAACTTGACATTGGCGTAATCATCTTAACTTAGATGGAAGCTATTTTTTAAAAGAAGAAGTGGAGTCCCCTCATTCCTCCTGTTTTTGGAGTTTTACCGTTTTTAACGACTCCGATAATTGGTCCAACGGCACATTTTATATAATCACTCGGTTTATGCCCGTCTGTCGCAGCCATTTTCTCAAATATCGTTTCTAAATACAAACTTGCACCTACTTGGGTAAGTCTACAGCCCAGCGTGGCGGGTGTACATTGCTGGTACGATTAATTGTGTAAGTAAATAACAGTATGTTTTTTTTCATTTTAATTAATTAAAACCACTTGGACTTCATAACTGATTACTTAAGGGGTCTTTATTTTAATTTATTGCTCCTGTTACAGGAAACACCCTGTATACTAAAGTGCACCAATAAAATTGATACAGTTCTGCTTACATAAACGAAGGCAAAAAGGCGTATGCCATTAAACTTAACGTATGAGTAGGCAAAGTACTGTTTTATTTCCAATCAGTTACAAAGGACCTAAATGCACTTAAGGGCATATTTTGTTGGATGTTAAACAATGTCACGATAATAAGAGGACTGGTATAAACCAATTAGGTGGCAGCTACTGGAAAAGCTTTTATAACGTAATTAATGCATTCATTTAAAATGACGTGAAAAACAAAGGGGTATCAATTTAATCGTGACACGCTAATGGCCGATACCACCTGAGCTGTTTTAAAATATTTCCCTTTATTGAAGTTATTTGGTAATTTACGTCCATTCTACCTATGTTTGAGTACCTACATGTTTATAATGAAGTTTATGAGGCGTGGCGTGTTTCAGTGTATTAGTATGTACGTAATGTAACAAGTGCTTTCGACGAGTTTTATATTAAAATGTAGAATATTTCCATTGGAATTATTTATTGTACGCCGTGCTTCCAGTACAATATTTAAACATTTTAATATAAACTACTGAAATTGTCCCCGTAAATGAAATGTAGTTTTACTTGCATTGAACAGTGTTAAAATACGTAATAAAGCACTTAAAGCTCTACGTTACAGTATGATAGTGAGTTATCATTATAAAAATCGGCCAAGTTCGTGTCAGGCCACGCACAGTGTAGGGTTCCGTATTTGCCCGTCTTTCTTATTAACATCGACACGCGCGCGCCAACTGTTTACGTCGGCCGAATGTGTACGAAAGTTGGCCTTTCTAAGAACATTTTAAGTTAGAATATTACTCGGTAAATAGTTATGCCTACTTAGCCGTGATATTTATCCTTTTGAATTCATTATGTGTACAGTCGAGTTCTCCAATATCTATACAGACAACCTTTCAAAAATAACACATGTGTCTTATGTCAGTGACAATAAAGTCTCTGTATAGATATTTTTTATAGGTTGTCTGTGTTCGTTTTTCGACAAATCGTTTTAAGAAACCCACACGGGGGTTTTTAAGAAACCCCACTATGGGTTTAACGAGGAAAAAAATTTACATCCCCACTTCAGGTGAGAGATCTCAAGATTTTATGCTTCTGTTTTGTCGGCGTGATTGATTTATATACCCATGCCGAATTACAGTTTTCTAGTAGTAATGGTTACTGAGCTAAGCCGAAGACGGACGGACAGACGGGCGGACGGACGGACAGGCGGACATGGCGAAACTATAAGGGTTCCTTGTTAACTACGAAACCCTAAAAAAACCGATCAATTGCGAGTCTGATATGCTCGCCCACTGAGGGTTCCGTCCTTACATTCAATAATTCTTATTTTTTGTAGATTACATTTTTTTAATGTTAACATATTTTTTTTGCAGTCGGGGGACCAATTACATAAATATCTAAAGCGTAGGCCCCCCGACGACGCACAATTTTTTTAGCCCTTACTCGTTGTTAGGAGTTCCGTTAGCAGGTCATTATAAAAAAGATAAACCGACCGTCAAGCGCGTAAAATTTCATGTTAATTATGCTCAATATATCCGAATTTTCATTAAAAACTCTATTCACAAATTTTACTAATATAAGAAATGAGGGTACCGAACAGTTACGCACCTCCATAGCTCAATTAGGCACACAAAATGCCTCCATGTTGTCGCTATTCATGTGGTTGAAATTCGTCAATAGTTACGCAATCCTTATTCAGAGAAGGTCGGAAACAATTAAACAACAGTAGCATTGGTCAGCCGAGCGCAGATCCGCGTGATTCGAGCGATGCCCTACTGCTTCACTCCCATCCCAGATCACATGTGCCTATGTCACAAAATAATCCAGCTTGCCACTGTCGCAAACGATTCAAAAACGTATGCCAATTACCTTAATGCTCATAACAGAAGCGCACATATAGGCTCGCGACGAAATTTCGGCGATCACGGGTCATTGGGTTAGATACTGTCATTGCGTAAGTTCTAATTTTTTTTGACGCTTAAGTAGTTGTTGGTGACCCGGCTTATGAAGTTTTCGGTTTTGGAATTGATCCCGGTCAACGCGCGCGGTCTATAGAAAAACATAACATTTTGAGCCGCGGTAGTTCCCTATTTTTTCGACAAATTTTAGCCTATGTATATTTTCTAACATCTATACATTAACAAAGTTTTACTATGCTCAAATGTTAAGTTTTTGTACTTTATTTTACATTAGACTTAGTAGTTTAATACAAATCTAAGTATGAAAATCGTTTAGGAAGTAAGTAGGTGTTAAATAAGATTACCTATTTAGAAGTTGATAATATTCGGCCGCAATAAGATTTCGAACGCGGCGAGATAATAGATATATTGGAATAGGTTTATATTAGGGATAGTGGGAATTGTATTTCTTGTTTTATACGTATTGTTATGTTATTCACACTGAATTTTCCAGGGCCTTGGTGGAAACTGTAAAGCTGTGTACGTTTTCTGTATGAATAAATCAATACATATTAAGTTAGTAACTGTACGTTTAGGTAATATTTATGAATAGTCCTGTCTTAAATATTTTCTTCGTTGTTAAATATCAAATAGCGACATAGGTAGAAAAATATGGACACAAACGTACATACATATTGTTTATATAAAAAATAAATAAATATTAGGGGACAATCTTACACAAATCGACCTAACCCAAACTAAGCAAAGCTTGTACTATGGTATACTAGACATACGATAAACATACTATATAGATGAATAAATACTTAAATACATAGAAAATATCCATGACTCGTGAGCAAATATTCGTGCTCATCACACAAATAAATGCTCTTACCGGGATTCGAACCCGGGACCTCTTGCTTCGTAGGCAGGGTCACTACCAACTAGGCTAAAGCGGTCGTCATATAGTTACATATTAGGTTATTTTAATTAGGTTTAGTAGGTATATACTTTTTAGTACTTTGTATCATATTTTTATCTTAAAAAAAGCTTAATAATACCGAGTTATGACGGAGTCTACCCCTGATAAACGTTAGCCTTCGTTAACTTTTAAGCCTAACTTTAAGCCTACCAATAAATCAGGAATGCTTTGACTTTGTCACAAGCAACGATAGCAAGAGTGTAAAGTTTACCTGAGCACGTGGTTAAAGTACACGGGGCTAGGTACACAGCGCCGACATTACCGTACCTAACTAGTTTGTATCCCGGCTAAGTGCGCCTGGCTCCTCGGTGGTAGTACTTAACCTAATATTCGATAATTGCATCAGGGTAGCGGCATTAATTAACTCGCTCTCTGGGTTGGTCAGCTAAGACGCCGTATTAAGACGTGCTTTGTGGTTATCCTGAAACGCACAGCCATGAGTGACTACTCTATCTATTACACGCGTGGTTACGTGGTACATACATGTGCATGTTTGAACCATATTGCACAATGAATTTACTGGCTAGAGAAACAAATCACATGTCGGGACTTTTTATTAGGACGTCCGTGAATGAGGTCAATAAAACTTGTGTTATTTGGTGATATTTTCTTATAATAATCAATAATATTTGGGTATTATGCTACTTAACTGGCTATGTAACAAACTACTATATTATCACTAAAAATACGTATTAAACTACTTGTGTTGTTCCCAGGTACGAGTAATATATGTCCTGGTTTGACACCTATCAAAAACGATGTTTTATTTTACTATGTTGTTATGCCAGTGGACCCGATTCTACAGTGGGGTCTAAACTTCCTAATTTTATTTAGGTGTCGCTAAAACACTTTGCTATTCTATGAGCAGCTGTCATAATCAAATGACAGCGCTAATTTAAATCTGACGTTTCTTATTTTAGGCGTTCTATACAACTTACTTAGCTGCCTGAATGCTATTCTAAATATGTCGTTTTTAATCTGCTGCCTAAATTATGTCTAAAAATTAGACAATTTAGTTTTAGGCTAGTTAAGCCATGTGCACGTAGAATCGGGTCCAATAGCGTCTTATTGGCCAACAAAGCGGTACTCTTCGCCCGGGAACGCCACAGTTCTAATGTTCCGCCCCGGGTTTATAGGCAGAATCCCACATATCAACGAAGCACACGCTCGAGTGGAACCGGTAGAACATAATTAACGGCAGGCTAATGTGGCCGAGTATGGTCCACGCGACTTTCCCGTAGTAAGCGTATCTCTCGTCGAGGCTCTCGGGGCTCTTGTACGAGAAGGTGTTGAGGAGCCACATCCCCACGTTGGCGATGATGAGAAACATGAGCAGCTCGCGGCCAGGCTTGCTGCGGCGGAGCTTACGCCTGTTGCTGCAGCGACGCAAGCCGTCCACTAAGAGCGCGGTTTGCAGTATTACTTGGACCATCTGTAGAAAAAGTTGTGTATATAAGTTAATTGCATGTGAGTTTAAATACAAATACAAATACTTTATTCGTCGATCATAGGTATACGATATACATGACATAATATTGCAGGTAGTGGTAAAAGCGGTATTGTTTCACTATGTCGTACCCGGAGGCATACGAATTTTCATGCAGTCACACAGTAGTAGAAGTGGCATGCATTAAATTATAATTGTTTACAGTCTTAAATAAAGGTAGTTACAATGTCAAGTTTCAAATCGAATTAACGAATATTCTAACATATAAATAATGAGCTAAAAAAAAGTTTATGTCAGAAAATAAACCGTTTGAATGAGAATCAAACGTTTATATCAAATTCCAATAGAACTGAAAATTTAACCATACCATTGAATAAGTAATTTAAATAAAACTGTTAATCGAAGCACTCAAACTGCCGTAGTAAATTCGCAACAGCATTTAATTGTTATTGCTAATAAGCGGTAGGTACCTAGATGGTGAATTAAGTGTAATAACTAAGAGGTAATAGTACTCGTAATGTATGTACCTATAGTTGGTTCGTTAAAGGCCATGGCAGGGTATTAAGGGAACATCTTGTGCCTTAATAGCTTTTCCGCTTGATTTTTTTTCAGATGATAGGTCACAACGTTAGTAAGTGCTATACTAAATTTCAGCATTCTCCTCTTCTTATTTTTAAAGAAAATAAATACATAAGAAAAATGAATTTTCATGAATATCTCCCCTTTAATGGAAAGAATAATTTCGTGCTTCATACATATAATACACTTAGCTAAGACACATAATATGTCACTATAAGCCGCATGATAATCCATATAAAAAAATAAAAATAGATGGACATTAAAAAAAATATATATTACTTCTCACTTCTCACAAACACTAATGTTTATCAGACGCAAAAATGGATTTTAACGAGAAAAGTCCTTTTAATTTTTTTAAATAACTGTAATGTGGTTTAATGGACGCCTATAAATCAGGCCCTAATCATTATTAATTTAGTATCATTTTATCACGACATTAAAAAATTCTATCTTCAAGGTAACATTTAAGATAAACTAATCATACTAACATAATAATCTGTGTAAGCGCCTCGTGACGTGCATGGACGTGTGCGGGTGTGTGGGAGCTGTGTTTGTTGTCACTGTCATGGCGACCAGCGCCGATTGACGCATTTAATTTCGCGACCCGCACTCATCGCCTCTTTAGCTCAGTGGTAGAGCACTGGTCTCGTAAACCAGGGGTCGTGAGTTCAATCCTCACAGGAGGCATCACTGTTCATGACTTTGTTTTTTTTACCAATTTTATCAAGTAGGTACGTACCGATTACCTATAGTAATTTAATTTTCCAGTGATATTTGAACGTAATTAATTGTGCAATACGAGGAATAATCATTTACTTGCTGCATAACATTGTCACCTACTTTTTACAAGCTTTCTTATCATGCACTGTTCTTATGCAAGTAGGTATGTGAGTTAATAAGTTGTGTTTAAAAATTTGAATCCATTTTTCAACCACTTGCCCCAACTCACATTGCACAACCAATCCTTCTTACGTACCTCCTTTTAAATAAGTTGAGATTTGTCAGTTAAATTGCATGGATGACAAATTTAACCTTATTGGGCTGCAAATCAGTTAGGTAGTTAAAAAGTATAAGTACACATTTTAAAACGAACAACTAACGATTGGACACATTTACTACGTTATATAAAAGTTTGTAAATGTATGACTCACCATGAGTATTAAATCTACAGTTTTCAACACGTTGAGGTAATATATGGTAGCCACCAGAGAGAGCACTGTTTCCAAAAAGAAGGCGGGTATGCAGATGAAGAGCAGGATGTCATCAAGGAGAGAGATAGGATGTTCGTTGATGTCCAGCTTTTTCGTCTGGAAGTACGCGAATATGGCCGCGATGAACATTGCTGCATGCAGAGTCAATTTTGTGGAGTCATTCATAATATATCCGATCTCTAATAGATCCCTGAAATAAAACGTATTTAGAACATCAATAAATACTAAGAACTTACTAGAATGTCAATATTATTGCGAATATCAAAATTGTTTGGATTATGCTTTAATATTTTGTGTAACGCGTGGTAATAATAACTGTCTTCTGAATCTTCCTGTTACCCAAAGGTTGTCTGAAAGAGATCGCTTTAAAGTGATAATACCGCCAGTTGTTACCATTATTTATTAAGTTAACTCTTATGTCGTGGTGCAATCCACACTTCCATAATGTATATACCTACTATAAAATTATAAATGCAAAAGTAACTGTCTGTCTGTCTGAACCGATTGAGATGAAATTTGGTATGAAGATAGGTTGAATCCCGAGAAAGGACATTGGAATAGCATAGTTTTTATCCCAAAAGTCATTCTTCCCTAAGGGGGTGCATGGGGGGCGAAATTTTGGAGCTACGGTATAACTAAACGATTTCCGATAAAGAATACTGGTTTATTTTTCTTGAAATAAAATATAATAAAAGTTAGGAAGCAGCACTGTTACTAAAGACTCACTCGTCGCCGCTGCTAAAGATGAATCCGATGATAAGCATGCCGACAACGAGGACAATCAGTACCAATCCAATGAACATGCCGCGGTTGGACGCGTGGCAGTCCGCGTGGATCACGATGTTGCTCGTGAAGTCGTTGTCTTCGTTCGCTGTCGGTATTCTGCAACAATTAATAAAATAAATCAATATATTAACAAGGTCCATTCTTAAGGGAGCGACCACACCGGTGCTTAACGCTGCGTGTACGTGTTGACGTGTCGTATGCGTCACGTATTCTTCATACATTTTGCTGCGTTTTACAGTGCGTTAGCGTATTTTGAGCAACGGCGTGGTCGCACCTTTACTCTCGTGAAAGCATGTATGATATCGGATTAGTAGATCCGGAGAGTACCCCCTACATACATGTAAACTAGCATAGCTTACATCCTCAACAAATTAGGAATATTAGTATACGATTGTGAAAAAAAAGTATCGCCACACATACAAATACATACAAATAGTTTATTTAGCAGAAAGAGATTAGCATACAAAAAACATATCCATCAGACTCCAAACGAGGGTGAGCCTGTATCTTGGACGTCTGCGAGAGCGATTAACAATTATTTATTAACTTAAAATTTAAATTCCAGGCAAGTTAAAATGAAATTATTCTAGCAGGTTAATAGACAAAACTTAAGAAATACAATTACACGCAAAATGTAAATAATCCGGTGAGATTTGAAGTAAAAATGAATACTAACAGGAATACCAAATAGGCTGACAACCAATTTATAATAATATAAAAGTTCAATCTAATTGTTCGTATTTTGTGCGTGTGTGTGAGTGTGTGTATGTGTGTGATCGAATTGTGCTTGTAGTGTGAAGTATTTGTGTTGTAATGGAATCATATATAATTGTATGTGAATACATTTTATATTATCCTAGTAGGTAGGATAGAGAGTGAGAAAAGCCATTTCAGTATTTACCACTTTTTTGGCTCTGTACACTGAGAGAGTTTTTATGTCAAGTGACCTGCAAATTTTGTTGCAAGTGTAAGGATGGGCGAATGCTGGGGACCTCCTGGCCATGCCGGACCTAAGAGGAGGTAATGGAGCTCTGAAATTACGTTTCCTTAACATCTCTTCATAAACTGTATAACTAGTTAAGGATGGAACCGCGTGTGCGAGTGACAGCTTTAACAATGAAGAGCTGTCGTACTCTTAACAATTTAGCTTCAGAGTACAACCGATCTGTGGGAAAACGATATCGCCTTTTATGCATGACTTTGATAACAGCACGTTGTGCACGTTCAGCTGCGATCAGGTAGCTTTACCCAGCGCTACCCCAGACAGCCACACCGTATTGCAGAATAGATTGGCACAGTGCAAGATATATGATTTGCTCAGAACGGCTTAAATACGTAGACGAAGGCGTTTGAGGAACTGTACAAATCTTCTATTACAACTAATTACAAGAGTATCTGTATCAATTTGGGTTGATTACAAAAAAAAATGTCCTATCGTTCTTGAAATAGGAGCACTTTGGACATTTGTACCAAATACTTACTGGCAAAAGGTGTTGTTGTCCCCCAAACTGGAGCTCCCGTCTCCGGAATCTTCATTCTCGCAGTTACCGATGCTGCTCCATATTATGTAGTAGATCGCCACTGGAAGATACATCATTAATGACCGTAAGCACTGCCGTAAGTGTTTTAGTTTAAGTATGTCAAGTCAGGTGTGCGCTTGTGGGCGTGTGCCGCCGGCGGGGTCGGGGATGTGTGCGCAAGCGTTCCTATTAGCTCGCTTTAAGGCGGCGAGGTGGCAATGGGGGGTTTTAGTGGGCACACCGTGGGTCTCATTAGCCCATACGGGAGTCCAACATGACCACTCGGGTCACCTCCTGCTCCTGGGTGGTATGCGTAAGTGCGTAACGCATTTCCCCCCTAAACAAAAAAAAGTAAATTGCAACGCCAACAACCTATTACCTACGTTCGAACCTCACCGCCGGGCTGGGCTGACCGAACATTACGTTGTCGTTACAATGACGTTAAGAACGACTATAGTACGTCGTTAAAGAAATCTTGTTTGTACCTATTCGTTTTTTGTATGAAATTATATTGGCCGATGCAAAGGTTTAAATTCTAAATTAATCTTAGCTTAATAATATAATAAAAAGTAAAATAAACCTTGATCTATGAATTTATGATAATTAACAAGTTCAATACTAAAACACATTTTGTTGAAAAGTAGACAAGAAACATTTGTTTAGCAGCTACTATGCAACAGACAGACACGCAGACACGTCAAACTTATAACACCCCTCTAGTTGCGTCGGGGGTTTAAAATGGAGTGAAAATGGCGGCGCGTTGGCGCGTATATTAGGGACACTTTTTACAAGCTTTGTATTAATTTTCACAGTTCGTTTATAATTAAGTCCTTCAAATCTTCTTAGTCATATTTCACCAACTTCTGAAGCCCGAGTTGAAATTTTGGACCCTTTTGTAAGTTAGATATCTACCATACACTCGTATCGTCTGGTCACATGAATTGGTTTTATATTCAGTCGATGCAACAGCCACGTCGGGGCTAGATTATATTCTTGCTGAGTCTCGCAACTACTTACTTACCAACAACTACGTGGGTGCGCCAAAGTTGAACTATTTTTTTAATGTCGATTATCGGAAGTCCGAAAATTTTGTTCCTAAAAATTTACATCCTAATAATCACTACTCCTAACTACTCTGTTCCTAACGTTCTAAATTCCTAATAATTCAACTTTATAATGTCCGTTTGAATAAACATCTATCATAATAATATTCGTTTTCCTATATTTTTGCAACATAAGCATCTTTTACACTATTATTCATCATCATATTTTTTTTAGGTAGATTTGTTTTTATTCATAAAATTGATTAGGTTAAAACCCAGACCCAGAGACTTAGAAAATTCGTTAGCGCGTACTTATCGTGGCAAAACCGATTCGGATTGCGGATAGGTTAGAAGACGGCTGCGGGAGCTCTGCTCCCGCTGCCGTCTTCGTGGTTTTTTTAAAAGCGGAAAAAACTTCTTTAGAGAAAGTGTTTCAAGTAAAAGATGCTCATTTTGAAGTAACATAGTGTTATGGATTACGTTAATAGTAAAATAAATTCTAGGAACTCAAACTTTAGCAAACAAATTTTTAGGAACAGTGATCATTAGTAGTACAATTACTTAGGAACATCATTTTCGGACGCAAAACTTTAGCGAACCCAATATGGACCCCAACTACGTACTACTTACCTATAAGGATATTGAACTCGACACTGAACGGGTAGAGGTAAGGCGAGAAGCTCTCAATAACTCCCATGACTGCGGTCGAGCCCACACATTCCTCGTTGTACAGGCTACTCACGTCGAAAAACCTTTCCTGGTGAGCAGGCGCTGAAACAACGTTATATATTCTCCATTCGGCGGCTAATACATTTATCGGTATTTAGTTGAGCAGGGCCTTTTCGGTCATGATAAAAATACCGGCCTATTAATATTTTATTTTTCGACAGTTTTTTTTTATCTAATAATCATATCAACCAACAAAAGGATATTTGAATAAATACATTATTTGTTCATAAATAAGACTGGAAAATATTACAAAACGGGACAGTGAGGGAATATCTGAAACTGCAAGAAATACAGAAATATGCTTTTAAGTCACGAGACCGATTTTAGGAAAAATTTTACTGCATTCAAATTCGTACTAGGGCTCCCCGTATAGATTAAAAATCTGTTGAGGGAAGCGATGGCTGAGATATGCGTCATACTCGTGATCGGGTGCTTTTTGTGGAGTCCGGACCGTTCATACTTGCAAGGGCATATGTTCATATTATTATTTTCGTATTGACGAGAGACATCATTCTATTCTTGACACAGTTTTATTATTATTGACCCTGTACATCTCTGGCGATATTACTTAAGAGGCCGCAGTAAGCTCGGCCGAATTTCCCCTTCCCATACAAACGTAGTTACGCTCTCATTTTAAAAATATGGGTTGGATTGTGAGGAACCTTTGCATATACATTGACATGAGGTTTAGCTATGTCTGTAATTAGTTTATATGGTTTCAGTTTATAAAACAAACGAAATAAAGCAAAAACAAGTTTGGTATGAAAAACTTAATTTTGCTGTATTTTTTTTACTATGGTATCTGAAGCTACATAAACTAATTACAGACATAGATATAACTCATGTCATTGTGTATGCAAAGTTTCGGTTCAATCTAACACGTAGTTTTAAAATGAGAGCGTAACTACGTGTATGGAGAATCGAGCTTACTGCGGACTCTTAAAGTTCCTTTTTTTTGTTTTGACGCTTAGAGACGGTATACATCTCTAAGAACATTAGAATAATTGTTAATTGTAGTTGGATGCTCAAAGACCTTACACATCCCTTGAACTCTGAATTAATATCATTACTTCTTGTTAATGCTGATACAGACCTTATATACCTCGAATGTAATGGATAATATTTTGCATTTTGTTTTCTTTTCAGTTAGTGACATTTAGTTGGTTTCGGTCTTTAATCTGCAAGTTTTAAATGATTATCGTGTAAGATTATTATTATTTTATTGTAAATTACCGTTTGACATGTAAAAGTGCCCTTGTGCAGAATAAATAATTGATTTTGATATTGCTGTCGCTGTTTGACCAAAACAATGATGTCGTCACTAGCCCGTTATTAACGTTTCATAAAGAGTTGCCAAACTGAGTTCGAGTCAAATACCGTATTAGTTTGTTTCATGAGACTTTAGCAGACGCCGTCTTATGCCCATTCTTCATCATCATCGTCATCATATCAGCTGAAAGACGTCCACTGCTATCTAGCAGTGGACGTATAAGCCTTACCCAAAGAATGTCACAACGAACGGACCTGCGCCACCCGCATGGCCATGCTTATTACGTAGATAATGAAAGGAAACAGCATTCGTTAATACATGTCTAATATCTAATCTATCTTGTGATTGTCAGGCGTTAAACGCAACCATCCCTGTACAGACTTTTAATAAGTAACTTTATAATATAACTGTATTTACCTTCTCTATACGGCTCCGTGGCGTTTTCATACGTTCCTCCGGGTCCATATTGTGAGTAAGCGTATATAGTCAACGTCACTTCAGTCTCCCGGACGATGGTACCGATCCAGAAGCAAAGACTACTCCCAATTATGTGCATGAAGGCATAACACGCCAAACCCTGTCGACAATCAAACCAATAGAATACATACAGGACATTACTTAGTATCAATTCAAAACTCTGGTCAGCCAAGGCTCCTGTACCCTTACATGAGTTTGCATGAGTATCGTTTACTATAGTCGCAAGCGCCTGCGTAAATTATTAGTATGGAGAATCTATACACCGCACCTAGCGGTCACTTATAGAACTAAAAATCCAATCGGTACCATGAGTCATGTATAAGTTTACTTGAGTCGCAATCGTCAACTCGATAGCTCGTATAGTTATTAGCGAGAAAAAGGGCGCAAACGCCATGAAATCGGCGGCGCTTACCCATTCGGCCGACACACAATAAGTTATGATGCGCTAATATGCTAGTAAAATAGTTTACTACAGTCGGTACCGTGTTTCCCGATATCGCACGACTGTCCAATTTGTGACACATGGTACCGATGCCGCAGTACGAGACTGGCTGCGCCATTCGAGTTAGCGAGAAAAAGGGCGCAAACGCCATGCAATCCGCGGCGTTTACCCGTTCGGCCGACACACAATAAGTTCTCACGCGCTAATTTGCAAGTGAAATTGTTTACTTCTGTCGCTACGGTATTCGTAGATTCGAAATGTCAAATTTGTGTGCCATGGTACCAATTGGTCGTACGAATCGAAAGTTTAAATTAAGTACGCATCGAAAACTAAGCGCTTGCGAGACGTTTTGAAGTTGTTTTCGGAGTACAACGGCACCATGAGTTACGAATTCGACAGCTCGTATTTGTGACAGTCGAAATCTATTCGAAGCGCGTTGACTCGCTTTCAAGAATAGTAAAGTAATGTGTGTTTCCGATAGTCACTCAAGCTAGCCGTACTGATAAGTGAGTCACACATACTTAGAAAAGACGATTCATGAATATTTTAACGTGTCTGACCATTCTTGTTCCTCAGTAAAAAGCTATGTTTAATATCTTGTAACAGAATAAATAACAGTACTTAGGTATTACTCAACCGCGATGAGTTTGGGATTGGCATAGCTGTCAGTTCATATAGAAAAAAAAAGTAAACATTCCGATTCCGATCGCACGCGCTCGCCACATAACGTGGTGATTACGCGGTGCATCGACGTCTCCGAGATGTGCTAGACCCGAATTTAGCTGAAATGATAATAGAGGCGTGGTTTAGGTTATTTTAAATCACATGTACTCGTACGTACTAATTGGGTAAAGTGTACATAGGCATTACGGCCTTTTAAACTTCTTAAATAATTGTTTCTCTTAACCATTATTACGTTCAAAACATACAGATCTATTATAGAATTCACACTCTTTGAACTACATTATTAGTTTTAGATTATGCAAAGTGGATTACGAAGCGAAAGTGCCTGGAAAGGTTACAAAGTCCTTTCAGGAATCAATTAAAATAATCACCCGGTTTTAGTTTAAGTTAGGTAGGTACTTAATTTATGGTTTTATACTTTAGTCAGCTTGAAACGAATATGAAAATGTAACAAAATAATATATCCTACTAATATTATAAATGCGAAAGTTTAGATGTTTAGATGTTTAGATGTTTGGATGTTTGGATGTTTGTTACTCAATCACGCTTAAACGGCTGAACCGATTTGAATGAAATTTTGCAAGAAGATAGTTTATAGCCTGGATTAAAATATAGGATAGTTTTTATCCCGGGTCCACGCGGACGAAGTCGCGGGCGGAAGCTAGTTACCAATAACAATAACCCTGTTATCAATGTATTCCTGTTAAGGAGTTATAGCGGAGGTCGATTGCAACTTTTGGGCCACATAATGTATTTTGCAAAACGGAACCATTTTCGAGATAATTGGCTTTTAATATTTTCGTTAAAAAGTTCGGCTCGACCCTGGCTCGACCACTTTAAATTATAAAAATTAGCTAGTCTTTGTAATCTTATTTTTTCTTTAGACCCACTAAAAAGACAATACAATTAATTAATGAACGATCTTAAACGACATTTACTCGTACGCAAAAAAGTACAGCTCAATATTAGTTTGCTTATATTTTTTTATTTCATCAACTTGGTTAAAAAGAGGTCCTAAAGTTATAAAAATTTATATACAATTATTTAGCTTTACAATAATCACCAAACGGGTGCAAACCTTTCTTCCATAGAAGTTAATATTATAAGGAGCAAAAGTCTGCGATAACTTTGTATGTAAGGGGAGTAATCCTCCGGAACTACTAATCTAATTTCAAAAAGTATAGGTATAGAATGAATCTTCAGGATCGACATAGGCTACATTTAAGTCCTAAGCTTCTCCTGGGTTCTCCGTAGGACGCGGGAGGAGCCGGGCGGGCACTTAATATAACCTCGTAACGTAAAGGCACCAATGATCGACACTTTTAGGAGATAGTGGGCTTCTTTATAAAATTAAAAGTCATATTTAAACGACACGTGTCAATTATTGGAAATGACTGTGAAAACCTGTGATCGACACCAACAATTTACTATTATCAAAATAACCTTAAAATTTTGTTATAACAAAAATCAATCATATAGTTCTTATAATAACCCGTGATATACATCAAATAGTATAATTAACAAAAATATTCACTTCCTTAAGGATTTCTTTAAGAAATGCTGCTACCTATTTTCACCAGATCGCTACCCGTACTCAGCTCTCACACCGCCATTTTCAAACAGAATTCATTTTTGCTCAAATGGCAATGGGTGCCAGTCAAAAGTGTCCTGTCAATAGCACAGTGTTGCCATATTAAGTAATCGGTTTCCTACTCCTATTTTCGTACATCAAAAAGTGTCGGTTATTGGTTCTTGTCGGTCATTGGTGCCACTATAAGTCCAAGATTGATGCTTACGATTTCAAATATGGAACCTTGTGTAATTTTAGTGGCATATTTTAACAAAATTGCTTAAAAAAAATTACTGATGTAATTGTGAGATAAAGCCGACCAACTTTTATTTGTAAATATAATATTATAGCATGTAACTAGTATATATCTTTCCTTACCTTTATTTTCTGTCCCTAATGTGGCGAAATGTAAAATGCACAATTTTGCTATGACCTTGTTCGCACACGAGGTTATACTTTTGTCTTCTTTTTTGTGTTAAAATGTTCATACTACTAATTCGTTTTTTTTCTCTGGATTTAACCATATATACTATTTTATAATCTTCTTGTATCTTTGTTGTATCGGGTATTCTATTGATTCAAGATATAAACTTGCTGCGATGTTGTACGTGCGATGCGACCATGAGAAAGAAGAAAAATAATATTCTTTCACCGCAGCCAGATGGCGTTGTTCGACGCAAGCGCAGCGGCTGCGTTAAGTTTTAATTTAAGGCCGTGTCGCACGTACAGCAGAGAACGTGCTACTCAAATGGACTCGCCGGAAGACCAGCGCTGGCTCGTGAGCCAGCATTATGCTGAGGTGGGACCATTTCGTAACGAACAAATAATTTGAAGTCTTTAAATAGTATGTATGTAATAGAATATGTTTTGTTTGTTACGAATAAATAATTTTCATTTCAGTTCAGTTTGAAACTCTTCGTATTTGTCCAACTAGGTACGCGTCTTACGAGGATTAAATAATAGCACCTACCTTGGCTCGCAAAATGATGACGTTCGAATACTTAAAGACGAAGTAAAGCTGCAGGAAGCAGTAGATCGGGCTGAACACGTCCTGCGCGATCTGCGCGTAGCTCACGCACACGTCGTTGTTCACGCTCTCGTCCACGAGGTACGCCACCTGATTGGTGACCAGGAGCACAGAGTGCACCAGGTGGCCCATTGCGAAGCCTGGAAATTTAGCACCGGGCTGCATTGATGATCTCTGATCTACACCGCTAAGAGCAACCGCTCTTAACCACAAATGGCGGCTTTTTGATCTATGGCTAGTATATCGCATCAGTCGCGCGTTCATCAAACACGCGTTTGTATGGCTGCAAAAAGACGCAGTGTAACCGCTCTAAGACTGCTTGTTGTCTACCACTACTTACAATGAATTATAAAGAATCGCCCGCACAGAAGTTTAAAAAACACTGGAACCACATTTGCGTAGAAAACCATAATTCCAAAATGTGATGAATAGGGGACATGCATTTAACCACTACTCAGTTACCGGTAGTTAATGGCTATCACAAAACTGAAGATCAAGGTCAGATGCATACATTACGTCACAAAACTGATAGTTTAGATGTGATGTAAATACAACTTAAGTTAGGATTAACAATGCAAGTTAAATTAATATCCCCTAAGACACGTCACTACGTATAAGTTACAAAACTCCGATATGGTATCTGCAAGTATTTAATTTAATTATGGTGAGCAATTAATACTATTTGTTTTGTCAAGTTGTTATTATCTACTAAAATAAGCAACATGATGAAAAGGGTTTGCATTTGTTTTTCCTTTTCTGTGATCTCTATTCTTTCCCCACGAATTAACATGATCGTGCGTTTTAATTAGTGATTACATACCCTTATTATATTTGGGTGGATTTGGATATTGGGCATTTTCAATAAAACGTGTACCCAATTAGCGTGAGTTGGTAAATAAAAATTGACTCAGTGTCAGTTTTGTGACGACAATTAAGCATTCAGTTTGTAAAAATATACACTTTTTCTGTTTAATTTATAAATGATATGCATAGGTATACACGTTAATTAAATGTGATAAAAGTTTATTTTCACATCATTTGTACGTTTAATTGTCGTCACAAAACTGATACTGAGTTAATTTTTATTTAACAACTCACGCTAATTGGGTACACGTTTTATCGAAAATGCCCTTTTACTCCTTTCAGTTGAGGCTTGGATTGTACGCTTTTCACTTTAGAGACTTGAAATGTATAACCCCGGTTTTATAATGATCCGATTAGACATTATATGTGGCGTTCCATGCCTAAAGGGTCCTTATGGCAATGGTGCCATAAGGACCCTTTAGGCATGGAACGCCACATATCGCTAAGTAATGATAAAGGTGTTCCGAGTTACTAAAATTAAATCTGACATTTGGCCTAACGCATCTTTATAAAACCGACCCTTATTCATCTTTTTATCTAACAGCTTACCAGCAGCGCCAAGTTTAAGGTAGAAGCTACCGGAGTGTCGGCCATGACTGAAGCAATACGCGTGCTTCAAGGGAATGAGCAGTGGCGGCGGCCTGAACGCCTCGGAGCCAGGGGTGCCAGGGGTGCTCGGTCCAAATTCCTGCCGATAAACAATTTAATACAAAAATCAACTACCTACTCATTTACCGGCGGCTCACTTGATTTCGTATCTTAAAATTTTTGCTGGGTTGCGTTTACTTTTGTCAAGAAAAATGTGACAAGAAAGGTGTATACGTACTTATACCATATCTCTGAAGATCGTTGGAATAATTATTAACAATTCTTACTTATGGGAAAAATGACAACGAAAAAATGTTGTCCGACCCATAAAATAATTACGCCTTTAATTATGGTAGTAAGGTAAAAACTTAAAAAAATATCGTCCGACCGCTTAACTCAGTCCTCGCCTGTGCGGCGCGCGGGGGTATAATGCGGCGTGCGGGAGGAGAAGCCCGGCGGTCGGACTATAATTGTATTGTATTGTATCACGTACCTCTTGTTTCCTAAAATACTCCGAGATCTGTTGTTCATGGACGCCTTTAATTTTCTGATTTTGTAAGGCAGTGTTCTTGTATCGCCCAATGTCGATAATTAGGAACAAGTGATAAACGAATCCTATGCTGGTAAGTACAAGTGTGCAGTACTAAAAGAAACAAAAACCATGTGTTAGATTTTTTAATAAAGCGATGTGTTAATAAAGTACAAATACCTATATTAATTTAATACATCAGCATCAACTAGATGGCAAGTAGGAGCGAAATTAATCAAATATAATGCAACATCTTTATAACGATGGGAACAAGAAAATTTTACGATATATTTGGTCATATGATTGCTACATTAATTCTAACGCTGACTGAACACATTTGCATAATATTTCCTCAAAATAATCGGAATACAACCCGTGTAATAGATACGTACCTACTACGTAAAGTTATTTATACTTATCTTAAGATAACCAATGACGACGCTGTAGGCTATTTTTAGGAGATTCATTCAATAAACACCTCAAACTACCAGTTGAAAATAGTATACAGGGTGATTAATCCAAATGGGTCATTATGGAGAAGTCAGAAACTATGAGGGATAGCGAAATCTGTTGTTAGAAACAATGGCGTCGATTTTAGATTTAATAATAATGACATTCAATCTTTTTAAACTCTCATACATAACCGGGAATCAAACCTGGTCAATATTCTTTATGTAATCGCGTGTAGTATTTGTTTGTATAATTGATCCTGAAAGTATAATGACCAAACTTTGCTATTAAATCTTGTGTAAACATTAGACTGAAATGCCCACAATTTAAATAATTTGCAAAATGTCGTCATTAACCATCATTATAAATCATTTATCTGAATAGACCACTTATGCATATCTTATCTGCATGGATATTATGCTAATCCCAATAAGGTCTAGTTTTCCCTCTGGGTTGGAAGGTCAGATGGCAGTCGCTTTCGTAAAACTAGTGCCTATGCCAAATCTTGGGATTAGGTGTCAAAGCGGACCTCGGGCCCCTTTAGGGGCACAACCGGGAACCCGATATTATGCATTACAAATTGCTATAATCATACTCTACTTTAATTAACATAATCTACTTCTAATAGAATCTGTCGTTCTAAGCTATAAAGCTGTATATCTGTATACATCTGTTTAATATGCTCATAGAATTTTGTATGAATGGTTCAGAAAGCCTCCAGTAAAAGTAATAAGTAAGACAGTGTATCATTCTTTAATAGGTCGGCTAGTAGGGGTAGGTATGTCCATAAACTCTGGTGGACCGTAGGCTTGTTTGCCACCGATGTGGTATAAAAACAAGCGAAGAATATTTTGTATGATATATTTCTTTGGGGGAGGGCTATGTCCAGCAGTGGACGTCTTTCAGCTGATATGATGATGGTGATGAGATATTATAAACACTGGCCACAATAATTGATTGATATTAAAACAAAATCTTACCGTAGCTGCCTGAAAATCGACGAAAGGATCCGTAGAATATACAATCAACCCAAAAGTCACCAGCAATATGGCGTAAATCGAGCTCAGGGTTATATTCAAGTATTCACTGAAAAAGAAAGAACTGGTTATAGAGGAACTTATTGGTACACTTTTCAAACCGTTACATATTATGATTACTCCCTCGTTCCAACCATTTAGCTGTACTTACTTTATTGTATCATTAGGTATTTTTTTTACATAATAGCTAACTAATGTATTTACGAAAAAACACAGAAGCATCGTAAAGGCGAGTATAATTATTACAGACTTTCGCTTTGAACATACCTCCTACAACCCTACTAAGTAACACGACTTGCCACCACCAATACGTAATTCCAATAGTCGCCTCTTTTACAATGTACCTCAGAATTTTTTTGATTGCCAAGCAGAAACTTAATACGTAGGCAACCTTGCCTTTATACTCATACTCTTGCGTAGTCTCATCCACACACAGACACACACATACTTTGAAGTCATATACATAATTGTAAGTTACTCATTAAATATGTTAAAAATATAGGTAGGTAGTTGTATAATATTAGTTTAAAAGAGATTCTAATATTTATTTATTTCCTAATTTTTGTTGTGCCTACTTAATTTTATGAGTCTATGTCCCTTTAAAGTTGTATTTTTTCAGCGCCATCTTGCTTCTCAATGGCCTCATTAAAAATCAGCGTCACGGGGCGCGTCTTGAGGCTCGCTCCGTGACACCAAGCTGAGTGACCTTTTAGCGTAATACTATGATTAAATTGTATGTAGTTATTTTTGCTTTTATGTACTAACATTTTTACGCTTACTAATAAACTATTTTCATTCTTCTTTCTTTCTAGTACGAGTATTATAAATGCGAAGGTTTGGATGTTTAGATGTTTGTTACTCAATCACGCTTAAACCTTTGCACCAAGATAGCCTGGATTAAAATATAAGTTGGTAAATCTGTATTTCTTATACCGGGTTTTAGCTACGTTAGACTATTTATATGGAATTCAATAGAAATGGCAAAGTAATTCAACAACTTTGTACCTACCTACTATTGGGGTTACCAAAGTGTCCCTTAAAAATAATTAGTTATTTCAACATAAATTTCACATGAACGTGATATGATGAACCTAATAAAGTATCCTTCGTTATGATAAATCGGTCTTTGTAATTTTTTTGCCATTGCTATTGAATATTTACATTAGGTATTGTTTTTCACAGGTCTAACGCGATATATATTTACCTTTATTTTTGACGTTTCGAAATATTGTGCACCCCTATCTCCGTTGACAACTTGCTGGGATGACAGTCATCTGCGACCATGACCGGTACAACCCGTGTCGAAACGTCAGAAATATATATCGCGTTAGACCCGTGAAAAACAATAATGTAAATGTATGTACAAAGCCCGAGACTTTAACGTGTTATATCGCTATTGAACTCTAGTTTACATGAGGTTATGATGATAAACGCCAGCACGTTATCAATATCAGCTGAGTACTGACGTGGTAAGGCGCTTGTTATCGTCCGGGCTCGTCGGCGCCGGCGCCTGAGTTTCCACGGAGCGGATGGACTGCGCGTCCATGGTGACGACGGAGCGCTTGCGCGGGGTCGTCGCGCCGACCCGCATGTCGTTCGCTGGTATGTACATGCGGTAGCTGTCTGGAATATACGTATGCGTAATTGAAGCTAGTGAACACAATATATTAATAGTGGCTCTATGAGCTGTCAAACTCGCGAGCCTGACGTTTTTCTTATTATTTCGAAAAGGTGATTCGACAAAAAGAATCTATATAATTAACAAACCTGCTCACAAAATTTCAAGAGAATCGGTTGAGAGATATGACCTGTAGAGGAGAACAGCGGGAATGTGGGACATTCGGTCCGGAAACCTAGACAAGCTGAAGCATTTCGAGGGGTAATATGGCTTTTAGACTAGAGATATATACTTTACTTTTCACTTCGACTGCGAGAAAATAGTACTTAAAACCAAAGATTATCCATCCACAATCAATAATTATTATCCAAGGCGAAAAGATTGTTCAATTTCGCGCCATTTTTTTTTTAATAAACTGTTTTGACACGGATACAAAATATTGACACCACGTAGTTAAGCATTGTAGGACCTACATGTATGGGGCTGTTCATAAATGACTTCATCGTTTTTTGACGATTTTTGACCCCCCTATCATCATCCTGTTATTCCTCGAAATGGACCCTCCCCGCCTAATAAAATGACTATCGTCATCCAATGACCAGACCCCCCCACCCCTATTTTGAAATGACGTACTTTATGAATAGCCCCTACGCAGATAACACTTGTGCTTGTGAAGTTCCACCATCTTAAGTTTTTCACAGAAAGAGCGACCCTATAAACCGTTTATTACGCACTCACTGATTCGATACTCTCCTATGGACTGAGCACGTATGGTAGAAAATTTAAAACCTATCTTTATAAAATTGAACACCTACAAATAAGATTTATGAAAGCTGTAGTAGATAAAAAGACAAAACAAGTTTGTAGAGACGATTATAATAAATTATTTCTCAAATACAACATATTACGTTGCCAGCCTTTAAGAAGGTATCGTTCCAAATTGCATTACAACAATATGAACTGTGTGAGTTTAAGGTCCCTGTGACTAATACACATTTGCGTAGAAAATTGGCCAATGAAGCGTTAATTGTACCTAAAGTAGTCAATTATTATGGTAAGAGAACCAGATCTTATCTTGTTCCTAAAATGTATAACAATATACCGTTAAATATTAGAAAAAGCGCCAGCAAAAATGTCTTTAAATCGAAATTAAAAAGCTTATTTTAAAACAATTTGAAAATAAAATGTACTCAATTAGTTGAAATAGTTTAAATAGATTATGTTATAACGTATAACGTATAGCAAACTTATATTTATAACTTACACTACTACAGCAGTTGATAGGTATACTTATAAATAGCTAGCTTAAAACAGTAATGTACAGAAAGGGAGTTTATTTCTGCCAACAAACTGCTCTACAGTTTGGCGGAAGTTGAGATTTAAAAAAAAAGTACTGTTTTGTTTCGTGAATAAATGCTTATTTATTTTATTTTGAACGTTTGGACGAGGCGTTTATACACACATCGAACGCGGTCCAAACGCGCGCGATCGTGCGCGGGCCCGCGGCGTTAAAGTTACGACGCGCGTCGTGCGCGTTTGGTGGTTGGAGGCCTTTATCAGTTAACAGCAAATACTAATGTTTTTTAAAGAGATGTAATACGGTGAACTGTTTCAATTGGTCAAATTAAAATGTTTTATAAATCATAAATATGTATACATATTTTCCCTAGGGCTAAATGTACTACTTTAGCCCCGCTTGCTAAGCCTAATATGACGCACTTTTTGAGCATGAGAAGTGAAAATTGATCTTTTGCTGCGAGTGCTGAATTGGTAGATATTAATGCCGGTGACTGTTCTATTGTTAATATGAGTATACTGCCTTCATCACTGATTTCTTTATATTTTACTAGTTGTTTTTATATTTAATTAACACTAATATCTGTAGCGCAAGAATGAAGAATAGCTAATAAAATCTGAAACAATTTCACGATGCGCATGCGCATTTTAAGGGACGCGATTTCAACTGATCCTGCGGTGTGTACCTAAGTTCACAAAAAAATGATTTTTAAAACTAGAATGATTAATCAATCACAACGAAAACAAATTAATCAATGTTAAAATTCATGTTTTATCCTGCAAAACGGACTTTATTGCAAGATGTTTTATTGAAATACCTATTCTTTAATTTAAAACAACCCTTTGAAACAAATACTTGGTAGGTAATTTTAACTTATATATCGTAACGAAACGAAAGGGACAGAGCTCACCCCACTATGAAATGTCAGGGCTCAGCCGCAAAATTAAAAAGCTACTTTGTACGAGTTGGTGAGGTGAAATAGTTATTTGTGCAACAAGAGAGCAAAGTTTGTTTTTGCTGCGAGTGCTGGTTTTGAGTCCTGAGGAAGCGAAAGATTCTAAAATTGAATCACGAGCGTAGCGAGTGATTCAACGTTTGAATCTTGAGAGCAGCGAAGGACTCAAAAGCACGAGATGCAAATACTTTGCTCTCGAGTAACACATACAACTTTTCACCTCAGGAGTGAGAACATATTCACATTAAAAATATATCATAGTATCACGTACCTATTCGTCTCAAGATTATTCAGGAAGAACACTTAATTAGACGTTCATTACTGCTAGTTTTAACTCCTCAGAGCCAGCCGCTCCGTTATTCAATACTAGAAAGGCGAGACAAGGCATGAGACACCAAAGGATATTTCAGTATCTATACGAGTGTCGCGTTACACTTGTAACACATCACTAAAAACTAACCGTATTTTTGTTAAAATTCACTGATTTTACTAATATCTTCGAGATATTTATGAAATATATTATCATTATCACAAGGGCACACATTAGCATATTACGTGTATCTCGTGTGCACATCAAAAACTAGCCGTAGGTACTGTTGTTAAAATACTGCCCTCGTCATGTCATTGACTTCACTATATTTCCTAGTTAGATAGAGAATTGATTTATCCTAGTAGTTTTTTTTATTTCAAACGAATATCAATAACGCAAGAATGAAGAATAATATACTTATACCTAATAAAATCTGAAACAAATAACAGCGCGCAATTTTTTAAAAGGGGCGGGGCGCCGCGCTTGCGTTTGGAAACTGCATCTGTGGTATACATTCATAAAATTTAAGATTGTTTGAAATAGAATTATTAATTAGCTAGCGTAAAAAAATCATGTTTACCTATTTACTATGAAAAATGGAGTTTATTCTGAGAACTTTTATTTAAATATTCTTCAATTGAAAATTCTTTTGTATAATTATTTTGGTAATTTAAACTTGTTCATTTGATAGTTTTCGAACGTGTACTCTTTTGGGGGTCTACTTTGAAATTTGATGGTTGAACTATGGATCGACCTACGTCTGCCATTTTCTTTTTTCGTAATGGAATGAAAGGGACAGTGCTAAAAAGTTCTAATATTCTGAACTTGTAATAGACCCCATACAACGAAATGTCAGTGCTCCGCATCAAAATTAAAAAGCTACTTTGTCTCACGGAGTGAGCAAAATCGCATTTTGCACACTGTTTTCACGCAGCAAAATGTGCTTGTTCGAGCTGCTGAGGTGAAAAAGTTATTATAATATGTTTTTAAAATATAAATAAGAGAGATAGATGGTGTTATTTTTTGCTGGCTTTTTAATAATAAATAGACATCTAATTGTTTCATGATAAACACGAAACGTTTGTGAGGTTACCCCCTACATACGCACGTACAAAGCTACAAGTTTGTATTTAGGGGATAGCCGCGCGTGCAGCTACTAATGAATGTACCCGTATACATAAATAAATATTTGGGCACAGACTTACACAAATCGACCTAGTCCTAAAAGCTTGTACTATGAGTACTAGGCGACTTATAATAGATAAATAAATATACTTAAATATTTCTATATAATACATCCATGAATGAGGTTTTTTTCGTTTCCTGCATATCACACAAATAAATACTCTTGCCGGGATTCCCCGGGACGTCCGGCTTCGTAGGCAGGCCAACTAGGCTATCTAAAGAGAGTCAATGTACGCATATTTATTGAGGCCACTTACTTAATGATCTGGCGTCCCCATTACTTCTGTAGGTGCCGTTATACGGAAGAGGCATATTGCGATCACCTGAAGACAAACGGGGGTAACAATGACAAGATATACAACATCGTTATTCATGACGAATAATGCAGTGTACGTGAGATACTTGCCAACAGGGGTGTTGGTACCAGAGTCGTCGTTTCTGCCTGGAATTACTATTTTCGGTGGTTTTTCATATGACTCCTGTAACAAAAGAGCAGGTAAGAAAAATAATTTAAAAAGTACAAACAATAAAAAGTCAACAGTGTATTCAATTAAATTCATTTATTGTAATAATCATGTTCATTATACAATGGATTGGATATCAAAAATTATAATAAGTAGGTACATGATACCCTGCTAGGGCACTGCAATTTTCTTACATTCTAAAATTAGGTAGTTTCTAGGTTATAATATTACTAATATTAGATACAACCACAACAATTTAACTATTTTACATATTCAATTAGTGTGTATTAAATGTAACATTGCCTTTTGTACGTGAGTCAGGCAAACGCTAGTGCTAATTACGTGGCAACACTGTTTGGTCAAAATGTATGTTTATGCCGTCTAATCTTGCCGCGTAATTGAACCTAAGTGGCTTGGTTGCGTTTGCCTGACTCTAATTAAGAATTGGTCGGAGCTCGCTATAATACTGATCCAGATACCGCAAAACTGGTTTACTATAGTTATTTCCATAGCCATTATGTCTTACAGAATCCTGCTGTGGGGGAAATGTGCTGATGTAGACAGCATATTCGTTCAACAAAAACGAGCAGTGCGAGCCATCTACAACTTGAAGCCGCGTCGCGTAACGCACTGAGCGACCTATTTCAGGGACTATAATATTTTAACACTGCCGTCACTATACATTTATGAGGCCATTACTTTATGTACACCAGGAAGCATTACACAGATATTCCGAAAAATAATTACATACATTAAATAATTACACGAGGAACAAAGATTCATGAATAGTGCGTCGATTACGACGATCAAAAGTAAGAAAATCATTTGTTGGACAATCGATTCATTTATACAGAGTGTACCAAAAATGGGATGTGAACCGATCAAGGGCATAACAGGTATCGTGTTCTGATAAGAAAAACTAAAATAAAAAATCACGTCAAAAAAGTTTTCTTTTATTTTTTCTTATTTCATTTCATTTATTTCTTGATAAAATATAGTATTTTACATGTCAACTTAAATAAAAATTACTTACATTTCATTTTAAAATAATGTTAATGTTAATAAATTATAATCATGCAATATTTTTCATGGTACATACTTATTCTAGTAGTCATATTTGTCGTTTTGGGGTTTTGTCAGCAACGCTATCCGACAAACTCATCAATGCTATAATATGCCCGGTCTATTAATAGCGTTTTAAGTTTATTTTTAAACAATCTATTAGAACACGATACCTGTTATGCCCTTGATCGGTTCACATCCCACTTTTGGTACACCCTGTACATACAACAAAATCCCAAGTTAAATAATAAATTTAACAGATAATAAACTTAGAAATATTGTTAAATCCAGAACGATTCTGAAATCGTATTATATTATAAAGTAACGGATTATTTGTCAAACAAAAATCTTTGGGATTTAGATTGAAGATTAACACCTAATAAACAATTATTCTAGCGATAATATGTAATTATAAATCTTATTGTATATTGTTGACGGACATAAGTGTATATGGGAAGTCATTGAATTATGCCCAGGCCGATTTGTGGTGCCTAGTATTTTAAATTTAATTTTCTAACGAGCTAACTTTATATACCTAAGCCTAATCGTGTAACCATGATAGATTAGAGTAGCTTTAGCAAAACTACTGAATCGTCATACGATTACATAGATCTGTCTCGATAGACATACTGGTAGAATCGCAAATTACTACTACATATTGTCCTGGGCATATTTTGCCTTACATGTGCTTATAGTAATTGTAAGGAGTAAATTATCACGAAAACTTTTGTTAATCTGTCGATCAGGCAAGAAAAACCCAGACTGTTCATGTGTAACATTCCTACAATTTTCATACCATGATCCAAATATTAAATGTGTTATTAAGGATATTTAAATGATTTGTTAATACGTTTGGAACAGTTTTGAGACGATCTTCCACCAAAGGATGGAAATTGTGGCACTAAAAATATAGCAGACTACCATACACGATATCTTTTTTTGAACCAGGGTCTCAATTCGGGTTATCTCTTTCATGGCACAGTCGTATTTCAACATGGTTTTTGCGCTCGTACTGACATATTGCTTATATGCGCGTGGAAGCAAGTGGGCGAAGCACATTGAAACATGATTGGGATCGGAAGTTACGAACTATAATAGCCCTCCAGATTGCATGCAATTTTAAATCTGTACGGGCCCACAAAAAATGGTGAACGCGCACATCGAAAGCCGAACAAAACCGGATTAATAACTTCATTAGTCGCTTGTTTCTCTCGATCGACACCAACTGTATTTCACTATAATCCTGTTACGGTAGGTATTTCGCGTTTTCCTGCAACGAAATTCAGCCTGTCGTTTTCACGGAACAATGTTACATGTTTTATGGAATCGTAATGGCTTCGCTATGGCAAAATTGCGAATTGTGATAGTTTTATGTTTATATCCTTGAATATTTGCTTATTGTTTCTACTTAGGGGAAATTTATGTGTTTACTTTAAATCTTTTGTATAAGCTTACTTTATGTATTTCAATTGGCTATCCAAACCGAGTTATTTTAGTGTTTCGTACGAAATTGGTAAACTGAGAATACTTACGAGTTATATTGTGTGATTTCTATTGCCATTGTGATTCCTTTCCACAAGTCGGGTGACAAAGATAACATAATCCAGCTTTATCTAAAAGACTAAAATATGAATAAACGGCTGATTATTTACATTGAACACAATCGAATACTCTCTGACCACCAATTTGGCTTTAGAGCGCAAAAGTCGAGAAATGATGCAGTTTTTGGCCTTACTGATTAGTGATTATGACGTAACCTCTAAATTGGGCCAAGGACAGAAACTTTTGCTATCTTCCTTGACCTTGCTAAGGCTTTGGATTCGGTGTCTGTCCCAATATTACTTAGCAAGCTGGAGCAGATAGGAATCAGGGACAAGCAGCTATGTTTGTTCAAGGATTACCTCAGCAACCGCTTGCAGTGTGTTAAGGTTGCGAACTACATAAGTGCAGACTGGGGGGGGGGGGGGGGTCGATTCCATGGGGGTCCATGTGGGTCGATTTTGGAGTCCCCCAGGGTAGCATTTTGGGCCTGACCCTGTTTCTCATTTTCATTAATGTCATGTGTGACCTTCAATTGAACCATGGCTCTCTCATATCATATGCCAATGATACAGTGCTATTGTTCTCGGATAGTAGTTGGGCGGATGTATACGACTATGCTAAAAAGGTTTCTGTAAAGTTACTAATTGGCTAAAGCGCAATTTACTTACCCTCAATGCTGAAAAAACTAAATACATGGCTTTTTCTATGAGAAGATCTGTGCAACCATCACACAATGACACAATCCGTGCTCACCATTGCTTTCTTGCTAATCAACAGCTATGTAATACATGTCCTGCTCTATCAAAAGTTGACACCATAAAATATCTTAGCATAACGATTGATTTGAACCTGAATTTCCGAAGCCACATGAAACCTGAACGTGCTCAAAGAGACATTCTGAAAGTGGCTACCTTCCGTCCGTTTTATCTTCAGACCACGGAATTGTACCAGTCATGTAAAGTACTAACAGTTCGACAACTATTCATCAGGAGCGTAATTCTAAAACAGCACAAGTTGGCTTGCTACTACCCTAATATGCACACCAAAAGAAGGATGGATATAATTTTTAAGCAATTTCGCACTAAACACGCTTTTACTCACAGTTACTTCTCTTTCCTGGGCCCTTTTCTTTATAATAAAATAAAAAAACAATGGTCCGTGTACGATCAAAATAGCAAAGTATGGCTGCTAACCCTGACCTACGACGAGACAGAAAATTTGCTTAGATAGTGAAATAGTTCTGCAATCGCAAGCATTCTTTTTGTTAAATATATTTTTGTTTTCTTGATGCGAGGTAACAAATGTTTAGGTAGGCAATATATATGTAAAACAAAGGCAATTTATGCCTAAATCACAGATTACAACTGTAACCTAGTTTAGGCAATAAACTTGTATATTAACCCACTAAGACCATTTCTTTTAGACGCATTGGCGTATTAATTAATATTGTATACCAGTAATCCTGCTAGATGTAAGTTTTGTTGTTAATAACTTAATTAGATTATATCCACTTATTGTACTATTATACCCTAAATAAATAATTTAAAAGACGCTCTGTCCCGTGCTTGTGTTTTTTAATGAAAAATCAGATTAAATGAGAATAGTTTGGTCCGTTAACCAAATTATTATTACCGAGTGATTCCATTATTATGTATTTGACTACTAATTTCCCTACTACTAATAAAGATTCTAGATAGAATAGTTGTCCCACCGCAGAAACAAATTTGTCGGACCGCAGGTAAACCGCACTATAGTGACGCTAAATTATCGTGACTTTATTTTCCCTCGTTGCGTCAGTTTGTGTTCATAAGATAAACTTGAAAACTAGGTACTGTACTGAATTTTGTACTTCCACATATAAGGCATCGTTTGATGAATTCAAAACCAAAATACAGTGTTTACACAAAAGTTAATTATAAAACCTTTATTACCTACGTGAAATATACAAGACGGCTTATAAAGTAAAAGCATCTAATATGTAATAATTAAACTTCAGATTTTCTTACTATATAGTAAAATAAATAAAATCAGATATTAACAGCCCTAGACAAATCAAATACTTAGGTAACGTAGTAATATTTGACTTTGAACACGGTCCGGACACGCACGATCATGCTTTATAATTTAATGCTCAATTAAAAGCCTTAATTTATATCAATAACCTAACCTAACCTAACCTATTTACATATTTTTATATCTTCAAAAAAAATCAGATTAAATGAGAATAGTTTGGTCCGTTAACCAAATTATTATTACCGAGTGATTCCATTATTATGTATTTGACTACTAATTTCCCTACTACTAATAAAAATTCTAGATAGAATAGTTGTCCCACCGCAGAAACAAATTTGTCGGACCGCAGGTAAACCGCACTATAGCGACGCTAAATTATCGTGACTTTATTTTCCCTCGTTGCGTCAGTTTGTGTTCATAAGATAAACTTGAAAACTAGGTACTGTACTGAATTTTGTACTTCCACATATAAGGCATCGTTTGATGAATTCAAAACCAAAATACAGTGTTTACACAAAAGTTAATTATAAAACCTTTATTACCTACGTGAAATAAATAATGATCAATACTGAAGGCAACTTAGTACAGCGAGATCAAAAAGCAACACTTCATCACGTGTTCATTGTATCGTTGCGTACTCGATGGCAAGTAGAGGCACGACAGTTTTGTTATTGAACTGTTTCGATTACCCACGTGATGTGGTGAGTTGTAAGGGAACACAAAATAAAGAGATTGAAATTTCATTAGCCGAGGCGTTGGGGCGGCACGGTGAGCCCGCAGTGGGTATTTACGGCGAGGAAGGGGGCGACGAGAGGGTGGCTCGCGGGCGGCTGGACTCAAAAGGTTTACAGTTGGCTGCGCCAGAGTTGACCCGCCTTGCAAACACGGCCCGTTCGCCGCCGCCGCTCGATCATATGGAACTGTACCCTTTCACATTTACCTTACATTTCATTTTTGCTGATTGTAATGGATTTCATCGATTTAATTTACATGTTTTAAAAGGATTTTGTACTGTTTTTATTGCATTTCCGGAGCGAATTGACATTCGCGTAAAGAAATATTTCCTCTTATTTGCAAATTTATTCCTTGTACTTTTTTGTAAAAGTAACAAACAATTATTACATTTAACCACAAACATTTTAACATTGTGATGACGAGAACACTATAAATTACAAGCAGTATCCACACTAACCTTTAGCCAAAATCATTACAAGCCATTGATCCCATATTGAATTCATCGTTTAAACTACAAACGCATAAAACAATTTTACCATGAAAGTGAAAAAATACAAATATTAGCAAAATATTGTTACTGATTTTGCCTTTATTGTTTTATTTATTTCATTTTCCTGTTTCGGAAGAGAATTTTATTACATGTATCGTATAGGTACTGTTAAGGTTGTATAAAGAAATATACAGTACAGATGTATTGCAAAATTATTTTCCTTCGGGAAAACTCGGATCTTTATCGGAATACGATGACACCCGAACTGTCAATGAATTATCGTATTAAATCAGTGACATTCTCATACCCATTAATATGGAACTTTATTGTTAAGTGTCAAATGTCAAAATGAATAATGTTGTTGTATAATATAGAGATGTTACAACCGCAACAATTATTAGGTACTGAAAATGGGATTTTTAAAACCACTTTCTGTAACTTCAAAAATAATCAGTTTTATTGTCACTACTAAACAAAACATTATCTCCGCTTTAAAACATAATTAAAAGGACAACAAAATAAAGCTTATCGGGAAATATTTACAATGATAAAATTCAAAACCTGTCTATATTTTATCTTTGGCGTCCCTCTCGTACCTAAAAATAACCTGCGTGTGAGAGGAATGCAATCGATTCAAAAGGTTTCATAGGCAATTTCACGAAAGTTATCGCCACGCACACAACCGTTGTAATGAATGATAGAGGATTTTTAAAATTGGTGTTTTTTTTGAGTACCGATTGCAAGTTCAGCAGCGAACTGATGGGATGACAAAATTCGCTGTTGAACTTTCCTAAAATACTCTGTCGTTTCTATTTTTGAATTTGCTATTTTCCGATATGAAGTACAGGTAAATATTAAATATAATACCTTGAATTGGTTTTTTTTACCGTTTTCGAGATTTCGGCATGGCTATACAACCTTATTATAAGTAATCTGAAAATATGATTAAAATTACAGCGAATTTTTAAATTGCGGATTATCCACTCTATATAAGAAGCAATTTGAGAGAGCACGATAAATGCGAACTTTTCCGAAAAATTACGAAGGAAAATAATTTCGCACTACTACTGTACATCTCTTTCCAAGTCAGAGACGGATATGATTCATTGTCATGGCTATAAAATATAACAAAGAGGTAAGTTCGTGATTTTGTAGGTTTGTAAGTTTGTATCTAGATATGGTAATATTGGGAACTACTCAATCCGATTTCGAAAATTCTATATGTCTAACTTATCGCTATTTCAAATAAATCCGATCGATCAATTCCGCTCGTCAAATATGAGTAGGTATATATCATGAATTGTTAACAATAAGTACCACAAATTAATCAGATAATGTTGACACGTATTTAACTCGGTATCAATGATGAATAGTCGGATATGTCAAATTTGTCCAGTTTGTCTCTTTTCTTTTAGTGGTTTTAATACATAGAGATATATTATGTTTAGAGCACAGAATGATATGATTGTGCGTTGGACTTAGAAAAAATCTAGCTTAAACAATATTCAAGTTTGCAGTGTCAGAACGACGTCGATCGATCTAAGTTTGGGGTCAGTTTTTAAATTTGGGTTTCCATAATCTGTTGCATTGTTTTTCAATTAAGTAAAGTAAATGTTGTTATATCATATAAAAATATGTAAATAGGTTAGGTTAGGTTAGGTTATTGATATAAATTAAGGCTTTTAATTGAGCATTGAATTATAAAGCATGATCGTGCGTGTCCGGACCGTGTTCAAAGTCAAATATTACTATGTCACCTAAGTATTTGATTTGTTTAGGGCTGTTAATATCTGATTTTATTTATTTTACTATATAGTAAGAAAAACTGAAGTTTAATTATTACATATTAGATGCTTTTACTTTATAAGCCGTCTTGTATTTTTAAACTGCCATTAGGTATGTTATTCTAAAACATACAATTAATTAATTAGGGTTCAAGACGAAATTAAACGATCGTGACAATTTTTTTTTTGCATCAGAAAATGCATGCATTATAAATCAAAAACAGAAAAAAAAACTCGCACTGTAAGGGTTATGTAAAACATTATATCTGAGTATAATCTAATTGGAAAGTGTCTTGATATCAATGAGATAAAATGGGAAGGCAAATCCTTGTATCAACAATGTTAAATTTATAAAATAACGATTGATGGGTTTATTTTATCAGTACGTTTACCAGAAACATCAATTAAAGTGAAAAAAAAGAAATCTTTTTGTAGAACCTTGCAGTGTGGCGCATTCTTACAGTTGAGTCTTCCCCAGGCTACTCTCCAACCACTCAGTTCGAACGCTTTGTTGGGTTCGTCATATTTAAGCAACAGAGAGGAATAAAAAAAGTGTAAGTGAGCGCGAGTCCCTCTATTCTATCCTTTCTTTATGGGATGTCTAGTTGTTTTTTGTTTCTTAAGTAACACCCATATGCAGGTTCGCCAGTTAGTAATATTTTCTTGAGTTACCAACTAGGTGGTCGGTTAGTATATTATTCCTTACATACTTACCAATCACACCGTCTGGTTGGTCGGTTAATAAATATTTTTATCAACAAACCAACCATGCTCTCCAGCTGGTTGGCCGGATAATATATTTTTCTCATCAAACCAACCACACTCTTCAGCTGGGTGGTCGGCTAATATATTTTTCTCATGAAACCAACTACGCTCTCCAGATGGTTGGTCGGTTTATATATTTTTCTCATGAAACCAACCACGCTCTCCAGCTGGTTGGTCGGTTAATATACAGGATGTTTGGCATATGAACCGTCAAATATTTTTGGCGTGCTGGTAGGGTAATTTCCTACCTTTCCACTCTTGGACCAGGGGTACTGAGAGTTACGGTCTGCCTACAAGCCGCATTTGTAACCATGAGACAAGAAATGGTGCTGGCCACGACAACGGTTGGAATAAGAAAAAGGGCTTGCATACGAAACAGAGGAGCACACTTCGAACAAGATTTACGTTGAATAAAACATTATTTATTTAAATGCGTTCGTTACGACTTTCTTCACCCTTCTGACTAAAACCTTAATTGGAGTATTTTTAAAGTATGAATTGCTGTGTGTTGCATACCGTTAGAAATGTCATAAACTAAAGTAAATTTTAAAATAAAATAAAGTTCTCATTAGCTGTATTTTTTATTATTGGATTTCGAAGTGTAGATGTTTTCTTACATTCGGTTTGTTTGTTAACAAAAAGTCCCACGTGTTAATTTTTTTTGGTGTTATTTATTACAAAAAAAATGTCGTTTTAAACACGCACTAGGTACACGAAAGACAATTACTTAAGCAAGTTATGCATGTAAAAGCATACAAAAAAAAGTTATAGGGCTGCAAAGGTCAGATTTTGGGTAATTTAGGTAAAAATAATTAAAAAATTGTACTTCCTTGACCGTAAATCTTAGGACCCAAGTTCCAAAGGTGGAAAGGTAGGAAATTACCCTACCAGTACGCCAAAACATGTTGACGGTTCATGTGCCGAACACCCTGTATTTTTTTCAACAAATCAACCACGCTCTCCAGCTGGTTGGTCGGTTTATGTATATTCATTAACAAATTAATCACGTTCTCCAGCTGGTTGGTCGGCTAATATATTTTTCTCATCAAACCAACCACGCCACGCTCTCCAGCTGGTTGGTCGGTTAATATATTTTTCTCAACAGATTAATCGCGCTCTCTAGCTGGTTGGTTGGTTAATACATTTTTCTCAACAGACCACCCACGATCTCGTTATCTCAATTCTATACTGACATTCATAAAAAAAAACCATTTCGCGGATACTTCTTCGTTGATTATTTTTTACATCGTAAGTAATTTATTATTATATATGCGCTCCTAAACTCATCGTAGTAACTAAAGTGCTATCCAATCTGGCAACAAATCTGTGAAACGAAACAATGATATGATGACGTGGCTGATTACAACTGCGTAGATATCCACATTTTAATACGTAGTACTTAACGTCTTTAATAGCGACTCCAGATGTACCTACACAAGACATTATCACAATAGGGGAAATCGGGACACTTAGATGCAAGGGGCACATTCGTACACCTACGTTATTTCCTTACCCAGTAACTTTTATTTACCAGCGGCAACACTAAAACATGGTTTTGTGTGTGTGGTTTTGTAATACTCATGCTACGGCGAAGCTCGCCACTCAGCCGTTGCCAGTCGACGAGGCACAACATGGTTTCGCGGCTGCTTTGTAAAAAAATAACTACTTTTTGTCAAATTTGTATTGAGAATTTCTACAGTTCACTGGATCTACGAAATGATTAACATTGAGTATTTCTAATCAATTTCCAGGATGAATGGTTTCATTTATGAGTAATACTTAGCAGCTTATACTTTTATACAGTTTAAAGCACTTTGGTACATGTATCAAAATACCCATAAACGGCATACCAAAGTGCCCTATGCGCTGTAACGTGACTTGTAACAAATCCCATTTTTTGTATAAATCCATATACCTCATTGAATGAGTAGAATTTTATAAAACAATATATAATTTTGTATGCCTTATTAACTATGTCATTAAATAAGTACAAAAATACTTGTTTTTAGTTGATTAGGTAAGCAAGAATCAATCTCAAAAAAAGGAGTACCAAACTGCCCCGCTTTCCGCTAATAGCCATGGCTAAGACGTCTTAAATTTTTACAAAAGCCTACTTAAAGCTAGAATAACAGGTTATACCAGGAAAACGCTTATGAAAATGTACATCTGAAGCATAGTATTATACAGAGGTGCGAAACGTGTACAATGACATAGCGGGATAGAGAAAGAAGATTTGCTGATTTAAACCGTTGAAAATGGGAGAGGGAGGGAATGTTTGGAAATTACGAAGACCTACATAAAACAATCGTGGAAGGGAAAGTAGAAAAGAGCTGGAAGAGAGGGACAAGGACACCATGTTCATTGTTCTCCTTGACTTCCCCTCCTTAAAATCTAGAAAAAAGTTAACGTACTTAGTGTCGTATCAGGCTGTCAAAAAAAAGTCTCAAGAAAGAGATAAGTAAATGGAGATTGTTCCATGCAACAAGAGCCTAGCTTTCAAGTTTATGATGAAAATTAAGAGGTGCATTACGCCATTCACACATGTCTAGGGCGATAAACCACCGCATTCTGATTACCTAGGTACATCTTATGTGGCGTACCTAGACCGTGTTTTTTAATTGCGTGGAATTCTGATGTTTCTTGGTATGGCCAGGCCAAGAAATTCTCTTTCAATCTATGGAGAGAATTAATGAAAAAAAAAACTATTTAAATAGTTGAATTTACAAACACGATAATATAACATTCACTAAAACTAAAACCAGGTAGGTATTGGTTTAATTTTCGATTGCATAATTTGGACATTAAAGATTATAAAGTATTTTTCTGGGGATCAATTTAAGAATCGGAATAAATTGCAAACACTTGGTTTTAGTATTTTAATGTCATGTGCAATTAGCATAGTGTGATGTTCCATTAACTTACTCTTACTTAATAATACAGTATAGTACAGTCATATTTGACCAGAAAAATAGCAAGCTAACGGCTAGTTGTGATTTGACTGAACATGTAGTGAGTGAAACGACAGATATGTAGACTATTTTATGGGAGCTCTTCATATATTCTTCTTCTAACTTGGAATTAGGTGGCAAAGATGACCCCGAGAACTCGTTTAAGGCACTATCGGGAAAAAATGCTAGGAGGATGATGAATATGGGTTCGCCGTCAGCAGGTTGCCGGACACCGGGCCCGGCTGGGACATGGTGCGTCGCCGCGCGTTGCCATCTTCCGAGGACGAACCGTTCACCGATGTATTCACAACCTGGGGTTAGTAGAGGGACACTGAACACTGGGCCTGACACAGACAGTTCTCACATTCCTCTCGACGTCCGCGGCATAGTTGACACTGCGCGGCGGGCGGCGGCGCGCGGCGCGGGCGGCGCTCGCCGTCAGCAGGTTGCCGGACACCGGGCCCGGCTGGGACATGGTGCGGCGCCGCGCGTTGCCATCTTCCGAGGACGAACCGTTCACCGATGTATTCACAACCTGGGGTTAGTAGAGGGACACTGAACACTGGGCCTGACACAGACAGTACTCACATTCGTCTCGACGTCCGCGGCATAGTTGACACTGCGCGGCGGGCGGCGGCGCGCGGCGCGGGCGGCGCTCGCCGTCAGCAGGTTGCCGGACACCGGGCCCGGCTGGGACATGGTGCGGCGCCGCGCGTTGCCATCTTCCGAGGACGAACCGTTCACTGTCGTGTTTACCACCTGGAGGATGTTTTAATTGTATAAGTACCGTCGCCAAATAAGGCCCACCTTAATTTCAAAGCCTTGCAAAACAGTAACAGTACGAGTATAATTAATATAGAAAAGCTATTCATATGATTCCTCATGATTTATTTAACAAACAAAATACATAAAAAAACTTTTAAAAAATGATGCTGGTGCTCAAGGCTGTTATAAAACTTATAAATTTATTAAAATAATTGTTTAATCAATGTTTAAACATTACTACAGTCTAGAACTAGTCGTAAAGCCCACTTTTTAATTAAATGTATCTAATAAAATATTAAAGATTATCCAAAAATTATAGCCGTGGGCCTTCTTAGGATTATGAAAATGATAAAAAAAAACCGTTCTTTATTCAAACTTTATTTTTTGACGTACGTTTTAGTTAGGGATACCTACAGTATTTACCTAATTGGACGTTGAACGGATTAAACACCTGATTTCACTAAAAGTACCTACCAAATGTTTTTTAATTTGGAATTGTGTGTAAAATTTGAAAATAATAACACGTGCAATATTTTAACTCGACACAACAAAATGTATTTTTTACAAAATGGCAGCGCGCTTTAGTAAGAACTGAAATACGCGTTTGTTAGGGTCTATTGGGACCATAAACGCATGTGCTCACGAAATTTGCAGTACTTTGGAAAACCTGCGAGTTTTTAAGGTGGGCCCCATCTTAGGAGCCGTCCTAGGTGCCGTAAAATATTTGAACATAAAAAACCATGTTATACGAAATATAATTCAACAGTTAACGTAATACGCATGTTATCGGTACTTATTAATTGGTAAGTAACGAACATTCTTGTAAACTCCGTTTACCTTAAGTGGAACCGTACAAAACAAACGAGACTGTAAATCGAAAAGATGATTTCTAATTTCTTGTTTGGATTGATGTATTAAGCCAATAAACACCATTTTGATGTGAATTAGTGAAATTTTAGGCATACAAGGCACTAGCAGCCATGCTGAGAATTTGGAGTTTACCCGCAAATTACAGAAAAAGTCAGATAGGCTCTAATTAATTGAACAAACATCAATACATCCGATCCCTTTTCAATTTCGTACTTAATAACGAGGAAGAAAGGGATGGAACCATGTTATCTAACAATTGTTCATACGTCTACTGTCTATGTACTTGCTTAGTCTAATAATCAGATGCATGATGACATTCATTGTTACAATTGATATTTTAAATGATTGCTTTTATTGACTCAAGTTTCAATACTTTCACCTCTCTAGTCTGAGATTTTCACAGCTGTCGATATTTTTAATAAAGAAGTTGTGAGGACGTCTCAAATTACGTGGTCTATGATTTATGAACATTTTATTATGTCATTAAAGTAAATATTGCCATGTCTGAGTACCTTTCCTACACCAGAAATATACTCGGTTTGCTGGGCTGGGTTAGTATAGAGTACCCGTTTTGACAAGACCTTAAATATTTAAGGTCTTGTCAAAACGGGTACTATAATAACCCAGCCCATAATACATGTATATACATGTATTACACATAGCTTCTAGAAAATATTCGAGAGTACCTTTCTCGAACTCCTAGATATAAAAAAAATCTGACTATTTTGTTTAGGAATTTTACTAGCAGTCTACTAACGTGCGCTGTTCATCCGCTTTATTGTCTTTAGTTTTTTTTTTTAATTTTGGCCTAAGCCAAGAAAGTTGCCCAAAGTTATATATATATATATATATATATATATATATATATATACATCCGACACTTTTCACAAGTAACTATGTTCATTTTTTACTCACCCCTGGATCCTGGTCACCTCCCACATCAGAATCGGGTTCATCTTCAGGTTCTTCAAAATGTTGTAAGGATGTCTCCGAATGAAACTTCTTGTCTCCCATTCGCTTCCTATTCACTATTTCATCTGAAAGGTCTTTTCTAATGCCATCCGCGTCCGTCATTTTAAAAAACACTTGAAAGTTCACTTTGTCTTAAACGTAGCTATTTTTATTATCGACTTAACCACTCGGAACTTACAGAACTACCATTTCTTTTGTTTACGCGCTGACGATTATGAATTATGAACCACCTTCCTTCGACAAATGATTCGTGCAATTTAGATTGCGAACGAATTAATAAAAATATTCCGATCGTTATCTGTTTATCAAGTTGAAACATAGCAATCTATCGATGGTGTTATTATTGTGAAGTTAATTGAATCGTTTCCTTGTCGCGTTATTTCCTTATATAAATTATTCACGTACAATCAGCAAACTTGGTCATCATCCTCCTAGAGTTGTTCCCGGTTGTGCCCCTAAAGGAGCCCTGAATCAGCAAACTTGGTATACCCGCCATATCATGGTAAGCTGTCACATAATGTATGTTTAATGTGTGTGTTATATCTGTAGTTGCACCCACCGCCCACAATTTGTCTGCTTTGCCCAAAGGTTGACTGGTAGAGAATGCTTACGGCATTAAGTTCGCCTTTTGTACGATAAATTGTTCTTTTGTGCAATAAAGATTAATAAATAAATAGGCTACGGGGACAGCTTACCATGTGGTAGGTATACCACTGGACGCTTGCTACCACCGGGGTGTCACATACGCGTAAGTAACCCTATTTAAATGTATACACTCCTTTCTTGCAGAACCCCAGACTGTAGTTCCTCGGATTGGTGACAGTGCCGTCGTCTCCGGTCACGTGGAATCAAATGTTTTAGAGGAGCACGCTTACCAATCCAATTTATAACCAATGTCTATTTGAATAAAGCGTTGTGAAATGTCTCACTTGCCCATAAACTTTAAAATATTATGCTCCCATATTATAATTATAACAAGTGGCCCTGTGAGTATGAAACTCCCGAGCTTAACTTTTTTTTTGTTACTTTAAAACTGAGTCGACCAAAATTATCTTAGTTAATAATTATTGAACCTGCTCGCAAATCTTCACGAGAATCAGTTGACTTGTACAGGAGAACAGCAGGACAGTGGGACAACTGGACATCCGAACATACGAAAGAATTTCGTTCGCTTGGCTTGCTCGCTCGTTCAGTAATGTATTGTTTAGTTTTCACTGAATAACACTACCAATTAGATAGGTACATTATGTAATAATGATTATTGATTATTAAACAAATGTAACCACTAACATCTAAAGAAATCATGATAACTACGCGTGTCTTTTATCAGTATTTCATGGACTATCAATTCAATAATTAATCAACCCTGCAACGTGACAGTCAATTATATCAATTAGTGCAGCATTTATTTTTGTAAACAAATATGTTTAATTCTACTATATACTATTACAAATGCGAAAGTTTGGATGTTTGTTACTCAATCACGCTTAAATGGCTCAACCGATTGGGATGAAATTTTGGACGAAGATAGTTTAGAGCCTGGTCTAAACTATATTTATCCCGGGTCAACACGCAGACGAAGTCGCGGGAGCAGAAGCTAGTATCTGATAAGCTTTGAATATATATTTCTAACGTATAAAGTAGCAAACATAAAGTAGCACAAGTAGACAATTAACATCAACTAAATTAAAATAAAACAAAGTAAATCTATATAATTTACTTTAAAAACAAAGTTTTAACCGAATTCAATTTAGTACTCCGCCAAGCCACGAGAACATTTCCACGTTTCTTTTCCAATTACCACATGAACTGATTTCCAAGAGCAAAGGCGTTGATTATTAGAGAAAATAAATTGAGTGAGAATTTGAGGACTTCCGTCGATTCCACAAGGATCACCTTAGGCACTTCATTAGTTGCTATTTCAACGGAATCTTATTAGAATCTGTGACGTACTTTTGTACGTTTAAGTACCTAATTGAGGAATTCCATAAGTCATCTGTGGTCTTCATCATCAATTCCACTCCACGAAATTATGATTTTCGGGTGTAAATACACTAGTTAAAATAGAAAATACCAAAATCACTTCACGCGTGCTTAATATAATTGAGGAGTTCCCTCAATTCCTCATGGATTCCATGATTCAACTGAATTTTTGAAATAAATGGGTCCCACCTGGAAGCATATACTTACTTACAAACAAAAAAAATTTTTTTACGAATTAGCTAGAAAAAAAACATACAACTGAATTGAGAACCTCCTCCTTTTTTGAAGTCGGTTAAAAAGGCCGGCCACTGGCGGCATTTCCTCGCTAAATTGCAGCTTGCGCGAGAAAGCAGCGCGCTCTTCGGTCATATCAATTAGGTACATCAAATAGTCGTTTCGCGATTTCCTAAAATAACTTTATATCATTAGTCATGAACCTAGAATACTCTGGACAGGTTATGGTAATAATAATACCACGTGCGAGCGAGCTGGTAGCATACAAATCTCGATAAGTGTGACAGAAAGGGAAATATCATTCATTGTACTTGTCATAGTTCCACTTTTTAGGGTTCCGTAGTCGACTAGGAACCCTTATAGTTTCGCTTTGTCTGTCCATCCGTCCGCAGATAATCTCAGTAACCGTTAGCACTAGAAAGCTGAAATATGGTACTAATATGTATATCAATCACGCCGACAAAGTGGTAAAATAAAGTGTTTTTTTTTATTAGGGTACCTACCTCCCCTATACGTAACGTGGGGTGTTTTTTTTTTCATTTCAACCCTAACGTGTGATATATTGTTGGATAGGAATTTAAAAATGAATAGGGATTTGCTAAAATCATTTTTGATAATGTTAATATTTTTGGAGATAATCGCTCCAGAAGTAAAAAAAAATGTGTCCCCCCCCCCCTCTAACTTTTGAACTATAAGTTTTGAAAATATTAAAAAAATCTCAAAAGTAGAACTTTATAAAAACTTTCTAGGAAAATTATTTTGAACTTGATATGTTGAATAGTTCCACCTGGAAGCATATACTTACAAACAATAAAAATTTTTTACGAATTAGCTAGAAAAAAAACATACAACTGAATTGAGAACCTCCTCCTTTTTTGAAGTCGGTTAAAAAGGCCGGCCACTGGCGGCATTTCCTCGCTAAATTGCAGCTTGCACGAGAAAGCAGCGCGCTCTTCGGTCATATCAATTAGGTACATCAAATAGTCGTTTCGCGATTTCCTAAAATAACTTTATATCATTAGTCATGAACCTAGAATACTCTGGACAGGTTATGCTAATAATAGTACCACGTGCGAGCGAGCTGGTAGCATACAAATCTCGATAAGTGTGACAGAAAGGGAAATATCATTCATTGTCCTTGTCATAGTTCCACTTTTTAGGGTTCCGTGCGGTAGAAATAGGTAGTTAGTACTAATTTCAATTCTCGCCCATCCACGCCCCGCCTCGCCTCGCCGGTGGAAAACCACCTTGAATATGATTTTTATGGTATAATTCTTTATTGCGTGAACCGATTTTCACCGTTTATTATTTGAAAGCACGTCATTTCATTGTGATTTTGTAGAAATTACAGGCTTTTGAGATTTTTTTAATATTTTCAAAACTTATAGTTCAAAAGTTAGAGGGGGGGGACACATTTTTTTTTACTTCTGGAGCGATTATCTCCAAAAATATTAACATTATCAAAAAATGATTTCAGCAAATCCCTATTCATTTTTAAATACCTATCCAACAATATATCACACGTTAGGGTTGAAATGAAAAAAAAAACACCCCACGTTACGTATAGGGGAGGTAGGTACCCTAATAAAAAAAACCACTTTTTATTTTACCACTGTCGGCGTGATTGATATACATATTAGTACCAAATTTCAGCTTTCTAGTACTAACGGAGAGAGAGTTGAGTTGAGTAGAGTTGTTCCCGGTTGTGCCCCTAAAGGAGCCCTGAATCAGCAAACTTGGTATACCCGCCATATCATGGTAAGCTGTCACATAATGTATGTTTAATGTGTGTGTTATATCTGTAGTTGCACCCACCGCCCACAATTTGTCTGCTTTGCCCAAAGGTTGACTGGTAGAGAATGCTTACGGCATTAAGTTCGCCTTTTGTACGATAAATTGTTCTTTTGTGCAATAAAGATTAATAAATAAATAGGCTACGGGGACAGCTTACCATATGGTAGGTATACCACTGGACGCTTGCTACCACCGGGGTGTCACATACGCGTAAGCAACCATATTTAAATGTATACACTCCTTTCTTGCAGAACCCCAGACTGTAGTTCCTCGGATTGGTGACAGTGCCGTCGTCTCCGGTCACGTGGAATCAAATGTTTTAGAGGAGCGCGCTTACCAATCCAATTTATAACCAATGTCTATTTGAATAAAGCGTTGTGAAATGTCTCACTTGCCCATAAACTTTAAAATATTATGCTCCCATATTATAATTATAACAAGTGGCCCTGTGAGTATGAAACTCCCGAGCTTAACTTTTTTTTTGTTACTTTAAAACTGATTCGACCAAAATTATCTTAGTTAATAATTATTGAACCTGCTCGCAAATCTTCACGAGAATCAGTTGACTTGTACAGGAGAACAGCAGGACAGCGGGACAACTGGACATCCGAACATACGAAAGAATTTCGTTCGCTTGGCTCGCTCGCTCGTTCAGTAATGTATTGTTTAGTTTTCACTGAATAACACTACCAATTAGATAGGTACATTATGTAATAATGATTATTGATTATTAAACAAATGCAACCACTAACATCTAAAGAAATCATGATAACTACGCGTGTCTTTTATCAGTATTTCATGGACTATCAATTCAATAATTAATCAACCCTGCAACGTGACAGTCAATTATATCAATTAGTGCCGATGTCGCTGTACGCGGAACGCTCACATTGTATTGTATTAAGATAAGCTGCGCTGTTAAGATTTTTCCTGATTTAATGGGGTCGGAGCAGGTGCGCCTATACATTATTTATTTATTTATTTATTTATGTATTTATGTATTTATTTATGTATGTATTAATGTATGTATTTATGTATTTGTTTATGTATTTATTTATGTATTTATTTATGTATTTATTTATGTATTTATTGATGTATTTATCGATGTATTTATTGATGTATTTATTGATGTATTTATTTATGTATTTATTTATGTATTTATTTATGTGTTTATTTATGTATTTATTTATGTATTTATTTATGTATTATTTATGTATTTATTTATGTATTTATTTATGTATTTATTTATGTATTGATTGATTGATTGATTGATGGATTGTTGGATGGATGGATTGATGGATGGATTGATGGATGGATTGATGGATGGATTGATGGATTGATTGATTGATTGATTGATTGATTGGTTGGTTGATTATTTGATTGATTGACTGATTGGTTGGTTGGTTGATTGGTTGGTTGGTTGATTGATTGATCGATTGATTGATTGATTGATTGATTGATTGATTGATTATTTAAATATTTATGTATTTATTTATGTATTTATTTATGTATTTAAATAAATACATAAATAAATAAATACATATTTATGTATCGATCGAAATACATAAATATTTAAATAATCAATTATTGGTTGTATTTATTTATGTATTTAAATAAATACATAAATGTATTCGTTTGTATTTAAATAAATATATAAATAAATACATAAATAAATACATAAATATTTATATAATCAATCAAACAATAAATACATAAATATGTATTTATTTATGTATTTATTCATGTATATATTTATGTTTTGATTGATTGATCGATTGATTGATCGATTGATTGATTGATCGATTGATTGATTGATCGATTGGTCGATCGATTGGTCGATCGATTGCTTGATCGATTGGTTGATCGTTTGGTTGACCGATTGGTTGATCGATTGGTTGACCGATTGGTTGATCGATTGGTTGATCGATTGGTTGACCGATTGGTTGATCGATTGGTTGATCGGTTGGTTGATCGGTTGGTTGATCGGTTGGTTGATCGGTTGGTTGATCGGTTGGTTGATCGGTTGTTTGATCGGTTGGTTGATCGGTTGGTTGATCGGTTGGTTGATTGGTTGATAGGTTGTTTATGGCAAGTCATTAGCCATTATAGGACCAGTTCTTAATTTAGCTGCATAGGAGCCTTTCCGTCCCTCACTGTGCGTCACGTACAGCCTGTTCAGAGTGTTCTAGGTGCATGTCATTAGTGCTCTAAAATGCGTTCAGAAACCGTAGGAAATGACCAGCATTATTACAACCGATTTTACTATGAGAAGAGAAGATTTTACTTGTCTGAGCGTTTCTCAAAAAAAATGCCACTACTTTTTTTCGGAGATTTTATGCCACTTATGTTATTTCTACTCAAAATCACGATGTCTTTCCATCCCAATAGGAGAAAAAAAGTGTCCCAAAATGTTCATAAATTTTTAGACTTTCCTATTGTGTTACCCCAAAGTGGTAACACAAAATGGTAACACAATAGGAAAAATATCTTTGGGACAGTTTTTTGTCCTACTAGGGTCGAAAGAGCTCCTGATTCTGAGTGGAAATAGTTAACATAAAATTCCTAGAAGTACAATTAATAATAGTGGCATTTTTTTTGAGAAACGCTCGTCTGTGGTAGTAGGTAAAATCTGTACTTTAATGTCATATTATAATTGTATAATTTACATTAATTTGTAAAAGTTATGTAGTAGGTAAATATAGGAAACTTTAGGCCTTACTTCTGTTCATTTTTGCAATACTTGCAATTTTGTTCATGGCTGTTTGTTTTCTAAATACTATGCGCGGTTATGATTTTTCCAGAATTGATGGGGTCGTGATGTGTACTATATGAAAGTTTGGACGAAACTCTCCGTGTGAGGGACAAACTCGCACTTGACGGGTCCATACAATAATGATTACTTACCCCATCCTATGCTTTTTTAACACTTAGCATTTGAGCCTTTAGTTTTAAAGCTTAGTCATCTTTTGATTAGTCAATTTAGCATTTATTTAGGAGTAAAGTGAAAAGTATGGAAATAAAACAATTGTAAAATAAATACAAAACTTTACTTAACATTTAAGTGATTTATCTACATAAACAAATGTTACTAAAATTCAAACATCTTAGTTTTACCTAGCTGAACATGCGATTGGAGTTAATTAGAGAAATGGATAAATATTTTATTTTCTAAAGTATATACAGTAACCAAATTAATTTAAAATTAAGTTAAATCTAAAAAAGGCCCTCGAGGCATTGTACCGAGGATGCTGGCGGCATTTCCTCGCTGAATTGCAATGCTGATTGGAGAAATATGTGTTAATGTTCTTCTATTCCATGTTTATAAGCGTAGACCCAGATATCCGCTATGCACACACTAGAGTGAAACCTGAAGAACATTATTATAGGCGTGCAAAAATGGCCGATTGCGAGCCACACCGTTTTGCCATAGTATACGTATCTTACGTCTTTGCTGCCCGGAGAATGGTATGAAAAGGTATAAATAACCCACATTGATACGTTGGTAATGAGTAAAAATAGGACTATGTCCCGCCCGGGTTTTGTCCGTCGCAGTTTTCGCGAGTTACTGCATCGCCGTAGCCCGTCAATGATCAAGGCAATCTGTACCATCATTTGTAAAGACTGGAACAAATTAAAATGAGTTTTATTATTATTGTTCAGAACACATAAGAAGATAGAGATTAGTTACAAATATATATAAAAACAGACCTGGAGGTTCATGCATACAAACATTAAGAAAAATACAAAAGCTAAAACACTAAGTATTTTTTACCGATAACAATTTGGATCTCGTACGTTCTTTTAAAACATCAAGAGATTGTAGTTCCTTAAAACTCGTTTGGAAAAGGTATATCTTGATTAATTAGTAGTTTGTTTTATGGAACTCACATAGTTCCATAAAACAAAATTACGTGGACGTAAGGAGCGATGCGGTACATGAAAATTTTATTTATCTTGTCTGGCTAGTTAACATCTTGCAACTGATTTTTCAGCCACTTGCCGGTTATTGAGCTAAAATTTGGTAAACTCATGTTAGTTCGGTGACAACTCATTATGGCACCACATAGCTGATCAGATGATGATGAAGACAGAAGGAGGCAATAGTCAACTTAGCAGAATTAAAATAACAACTTAGAAAAGTTGAATAGCCCCGACATTTTCATTTCAAAGTTCCAAGTTATCTCATAACCGCCTGAACATCGGTCCGGTCGTGTAGGAGCTACGTTTCCACAGACACACAGACACGTCAAACTTATGAAGAGGTGGTGTTAATAAATTACAAATATGAAAAAGAGATAGGGAGAGCAGGCTGTCTAATACAGAATTTTGAATAGAACAGTGTTTTTTCACCTGTGATTCATATTTGTTGGTCACTGTTCTACTACACTACACTACTACTAACTACAATCAAGCACTACTACTATAGTTTTCTAGGAACTAAATGTTTGTAGGTACCTACTATTATTATTGACGGTGTTTTACGAAAGACAATGTTATCTTTACAACTAGGGCATGTTGCTACGGGAAAATACTTCACTTTCGGATACCAACGCCATATTTGAGTATTTTGTTAGGCGGCAGGAGGAAAACTGCCGGTGACAATCTCTACGGAGTCGGTCTCCCCGTAACGACGTCATCAAAATAACCGCGGCTGAATTTGGAAAAATGCAAATTACACCCAAGCCATGCAACGTACATACACATTCAATTCTGTATTAGACAACATATGGGGTATTCAATGAAAGCTGAATTAATTGTCTATCATTAATTTTATTTCAATACATACTATTATACATGCTGTCACGAGCGTGGGAGGGTAGGATAAAGTTAATACTCGTAACACCTTTATCACGAAAGTAGATTTATTCTGCGATTTACACGAGGCAAAGTCCACTGAGTCCACACTTACTGACGACTCAATTAACCCACAAAAGTGCCCTTCGGCCGCCACCGCAACCATGTTTCGCAACCAGTTGCAAATAAAGAATTTTCCTCCTTTGTTGGCAACTAGTTGTGAATGAAGATTATTTTACATTAGAATAGAATAGAAGAATAGAAAAAATTATTCGTGACAACACAACACAACAGAAATAAAAACAGTAAAAGTGGGTATGGAAAAAGGGTGTTGCACGAAATGGTTCCAGCTCAACGTGGTGCTGGCGCGATTTCCAGGGCTGATCTTCTGATGGAACCATCAAGTGATTTCACAGCCGGTAACACATAATAAAACAAAAGAGAGAAAGAAATAATAATAATAATAATAAAACAATGAAAAATAAAACAACTTCAGGCGAGCAATGTCCAGCCCGACAACACTCGTCCGACCGTCCAGCAATCCAGCAATCCGCGTCCAAACGGTGGGCGCGGAGTGTCGTGTCGGGCCGGGCATTACGAGCCGTACATTACGACATGACAATTGACAACAAGATGTAAACACAACATGGCGGTACTGAATTAGTTTGCACAGTTTTACTAAATAACAATTACAAACACAATAGTAGGAAGAGAAGAATATAAAAAAAATGGACAAGTGAAAAGATGTCACACACTGCCAAGCCAATAAAGCATATTTATGGTAAGTATATAATAAATAATACTATTACGTTAGAGGCAGCTTGTCTCTAACCTTAACGTTTCCTGCCCTTATTGATGGCTGAAAAGGATTTTTTTATGCGAACTCACTCTATATAGCACTTTCAGCTTGTAGAAGCAATTACTTACACAGTTTGCAATGTGTTTTTCAAACCTTAAGTCAGTGTCCATCAGCAGGCCCAAATTACGTGCTTCACTGACACATTAAATAGGCTCCCCTAGCAGTGTTACACCTCACAGGAGGACCGCTGTTGCTTACTACCAAAGACAAGATATTTAGCCTCCACCCACCGAACGCGTGTCGTGCGCGGCGCGTGTCGGGCGCGGTTGAAGCGGTATATTCACACCGCAAGCGGGCGGCGTGTAGCAACGCGTGTGCAGCGCGGGTCCGCGCGGGTCCGCCGCGTCATGTCTCTCTCACTACCAACACATTTGATATGTATCTCACTATCTCTATCACACTCAGCAGCGCGGCAGCTGCGCAGCAGCTGCGCGTCAGTGACGCGTTAGCAACGCGTGTGCAGCGCGGCATATCTCTCTCACTACCAACACATATAATATGTATCTCACTATCTCTATCACACTCAGCAGCTGCGCGGGTCCGCGTTCGGACCGCGTTCGATGTGTGTTTGAAGTGTAGTTTCAATGCTTTACAACTTGCGCGGGCCCGCGCAGCACACGCGCCGTGCACGACACACGTTTGGTGGGTGGAGGCCTTTTAGTCTTGGAAGGGTTTAGTAGCAAGCTATTCTCCTGTGCCCAAGTGGCTATTCTATTTAAGTCATCATTAAGTAACTGTATGGCATTGTCAATCTCTGTTGGCTTACAGGATATATAAACTTGTATATCATCTACATATACATATATAATATTTTCAATTTTTTATATGCGACCTTATGTCTGCGGAGTATAAAATGAATATAGAGCTGGATAAACGTGCCTCGTCCCTGTTTCTCGATTATTCCAAGCCCAGACATCACAACATCAAATCAAATCAAAACAAATCAAATCAAAAAAAAAAGAACAGTCGCTTCCCGCTGTCTGTCCCTATGTATGCTTAGATCTTTAAAACTACGCAAAGGATTTTTATGCGGTTTTTTTAAAAAGATAATTAGTGATTTATAAGAGGAAGGTTTATATGTATAATATAGTACCTGTGCGAAGCCGGGGCGGGTCGCTAGTCTATCTATAAGTTTTCGTAAGCATCGAATGTTCTATTTGCCTACTTTCTCTAGAACATTCCAATGCTACTTCAGCGTTTTGAAAATGTACTCACCAAAAATTTAAAACATACAAAAAGTGCAATGTCTGTCGCTGTTCTCGAACTCGGGTACATACGTCGGCTCTAAGGTCGCATTCCAAACCACCGGTCCAACTGTATCATATGACAACACGGCGAATTTTGAAATACCTTGACGGCGTGTAACTATGACAGCAAAACTGTTATTGACCCCGCCATCGTACAAGACTATACCGCTAGTTTAAGTACTCTTAGCAAAAGTATAAAGAAATCTATGAAAAACGATTTTGAATCTTTTACCGTCTGATAGTTAAGCATTATATCAATTGTACACAACATTATTGCATAGTGTCTAATCTTTCCAGAAAATTTAAAGTTAGCAGGCTTTTAACTTTTCTTCTCTACTATTTTGCTATTAGCTCTATATTTTTGGATATATGGAATCACAATGTTAGCAAGAATTATAGCATATTTATTTAGCTTTTACATGACATAACACACGTTTATATATGTATATTACACGGTTCAGATAAATTCCCACTTTTAAAAAAGCCTCTGCGGCAATGAAGATTACTTCATTACTGTCGACCTATAGGTAGACACTTTAGTGACTATCTCTGCAGTTTTACGGTGCACATAACATGTTAACAACATACTAAAAAATTATGCTGGTTTCTCGACAATAGTAATATCGATCAATTTAATCTTGCAGGGAAAAGTCACTTTACGTTGTTAGTTTTTGAGCATAATTTTCCCAATTTTGCTCTTGTCTTAAGATAATAATGTGAAGCTGAAATAATACATAAAATTTATGTTGTACATTACTTTCATGAATCTTTTTTAGTTTTGCCGCAAAGTCTGAAAGTCCTAAGAGATTTCTTTGTTTTTTGTATACTTTTGCTAATAGTACTAAAACTAGCGTATGTATTGAAATAGAATGTAAGAATGAATGATTAACAAATTATACATTTTTCATTTGATACCGCACATGAGTATATACGTTGTCTGGTTTGGACGTAATTTACACTTTTACATACGCGATCGCGGCGATTTTGATCACGTCAATACTGGGGAGACTGACTCCTTAGAGATTGTCTCCCGGCAGTTTTGGGATCCAGGAGACATGCCTAACAACATCCTAAAAGATGGTGCTGGTATCCGAAAGTGAAGTATTAGTTCGGCAGAATCCCGTAAGAACACGCACTAAAACGTCTAATTAGTAATCGGCGCTTACTTACCATAATGATTGTGTCCAGGAATTGCACTATATTTAACGTGGTTATAGTAGGAATGACGGTTAATATTGATTCCAGGAAAAAGGCAGGTACGCAGATATAAAGCAAAACATCGTCTAGCCACGGCACCGGGTGTTTGTTAATGTCGAGAGACTGAGTCTTGTAGAATGCCACGCCGCTCGCCACCAGCATACTTGTGTGAAACGCCAGTTTCATGCTGCTGGCGAATTGTTGTCCTACATATTGAAGATCCCTGAAAAAAGGCAATAGGCTCTTTTAACTAAAAGTTCGGAATATTATTAAACTTTATAAATTAACCTTTTTTGACGTCAACAGAACTACCTACTACAATATTATTAAAACAAATAAATATTAAAATAAATAAATATTAGGGGACAATCTTACACAAATCGACCTAGTTCCAAACTAAGCAAAGCTTGTACTATGGGTACTAGACGACGATAAACATACTTATATAGATAAATAAATACTTAAATACATAGAAAACATCCATGACTCAGGAACAAATATTCGTGCTCATCACACAAATAAATGCCCTACCGGGATTTGTCATAGAATATGAAATGACTTTTCTATTTTTCACTTCCAAAGTCTTTATGTCATTGACATAAGACGGAATTCCACCTGGCCTGTGGAAAACTGTCACTTCCGGGTAAGGTTTCGTGTTTTCAAAAGCGAATATATGCTATCTTGAAGCCAGGATATTTGCGTATGGTTAAGGTCTCGTGAATTATAATGAGGCGCTTAACGCATCTAATCCTATTTTTAACCGATTCCAAAAAATGGAGGCACGCGTGTAGTGATTTTAGTATTTTCTATTATAGGTATAAGTAACTCTTGTATTTACACCCGGAAATCATAAATTTGGTGGAGTGGAATTGATGATGAAGACCACAGATGACTTATGGAATTCCTCAATTATGTACTAAAGTACGTCTAAAAGTACAAAAGTACGTCACAGATTCTGATAACATTCCATTGAAATAGCAACTAATGAAGTGCCAAAGGTGATACTTGTGGAATCGACGGAAGTCCTCAAATATCATCGGTCCACATACAGCGATTCGGTTTTTTCTCTAATAATCAACGCATTTACTCTCGGAAATCAGTTCATGTGGTAAATTGGAAAAAAAAAGTGGAAACGTTCTCGTGGCTTGGCGGAGTACTAAATTGAAGTCGGTTAAAACTTTGTTTTTAAAGTAAATTATAGCCTACCTTTTATACTTTAAAACACCTAGGGTTGGGGTGCTCAGTTTTTTTTTAAAATTCTACAATAACTTTAAGTGCCGATTCAAAGCGTGTAGAATAGACTAACTATTATGCATCCTATCCTTAGACCTGCTAAAGATGTTTTGTTCAAATTAAGTTGCGTGCCCACATTTTATCTGCTTTGCCTAAAGGTTGACTGGTAGAGAATGCTTTATATCATGTAGTCCGCCTTTTGTACCATAAGTTACTCTTTTGTGCAATAAAGATTCAAAGAAATTATATATATATGAACTGTGAATTCCTTAAATAAAGTAAACATATACTTACTCATCTCTAATACTCGTAGTTCCGAACACGAACCCCAGTATGATCGTGACGATGACCACGACAATCACAAAGAAGCCTGCGAACAGTCCACCGGCATTGCGACAGCTGATGTGGATGTCCAGAGAGTGCGGGCTATTTATCTCCCCGTTTACGTCGCTGCGACAAACAAACATACATGTTGAATGCTTTTGTAAATTTAATTTATTTCGCTGGCTCAGTGACCCAAAGATGATTTTTGCTTTTACACGGGAAGAACAAGTCGCGCCTGAGTCGCACGATGCGAGAAGAAGGGTGACAAAGAAAAATTCAAGTAGATATGATGTGTTGTAGTTTTTCTCGCTTGTCTTGCTATTTGTGCTAGACGGAACAGAAGAAACTTACGACTGTGCGTATAATGACCGATGAAAATCATGTATCTCCTCCGAGGAATGTCTACACTTTCCAATTCTTCTCCAGACCATGAATAAAATTCCCGCTGAAAATAAAACAGAAGGTATGTTTTTATAAACAGTTGTATTGCAATACGCCAAATAAATGAAATATCAAATTTCTTGGCCAGCCTTGGCAAAATAATTTACTTTAAAAACAAAGTTTAAACCGACTTCAATTCAGTAGGCACTTCGCTAGGCCACATAGGTTGGTACATGAAAAATTCCACATTTCCTTTCCAATTTACCACATAAATTGCTTTCCGAGGGCAAATGCGTTGATTATTACAGAAAATATGTGGGCTGATAATCTTTGAGGAGTTCCGTCGATTTCTCAAGGATCTCAGCACTGACACTTGCAGTGTCTAATTCAACGGATCATCAGAATCAGAATCATTGATATACTTTACATCCTTGAGGAGTTCCATAAGTCATCTGTGGTCTTCATTGTCAGTTCCACTTCACCAAACTTGCTATTTTAGAGAGTATTCACACGAGTTATGATAGAAAATACCGAAATCACTACACGCGTGCCTATAAAACTAGAGGGTTGCCCTCAATTTTCCTGGGATCCCATGATCAGATCCTGACTTGGTGACAATGTGAATCCTATACCCTTATAATAAAAAAAAACCTTGGAAAATCGGTCCACTATTGGGGCGTGACTCAAATTTAATATAACTGCAAAAGAAAGAAGGCAAACATATGCCTAGTGAAGAAAATCCCATTCAAATATCTAAAAAAGTAAAACCGTTTTATAAGCTTGCTTGTTAGAGACAGAAAACGCTAGCAGATCGTGACGTCACGATCCTCGAGCCTCATAGTAAACGACAAGCGTTTCATATGAATATGCATTTAGCGGAAAAGGGACCGACCATACCCCTCTTAAAACTTTGGACACTTGTAACTTTGTGATTATTTAACCTCTTGTGTTGCTTTTTTCTCCGTTTGACTACATTCTTAACCCTTTTTTGCCTTTATTATTGCCTTATTTAGTGCCTACATCCCTATTGATAGAGAAATCGGTAAACATATATTTAAAAAAAATACGTAAAGTGGAACGTCGGACCTCCTTTTTTGAAGTCGTTTAAAAATATGTATATCTAAGTGGCATTACCTACTAAAACATTAAATTCAACGGTGAACGGGTATAAATATGCAGAATAGTCATCAAAAATTCTTGCAAGTTGGGCAGTAGGCTTGCAAGACTCATCGTTTCCGAAGGCCGATGATGCCGCTGATGCTAAGGCTGTTAAATTGGCTGAAAATAATAATAACAATATCAATAAAATGTCTTATGTTATGTCTGTATGCAAGAATCGAGATACCAAATAATTGGCCTTAGTTCAATTACCCTCGTCAACTATTCCAAAACAATTATTATAACACTAGCTTCTGCCCGTGACTTCGTCCGCGTGGAACTCTTTTATATCGTAGCTCCTTACAAACTTTCGCCCCCTTAGACGATGATTCCCGGAATAAAAAGTATTATATACTTGTATGTTAATCCAGGTTATACACTATATATATGTATGTGTGAATGAGGTCTGAATTTTAGCATTCATAATATTAGTAGGATTTGAAAAATTTCCAGGGACACCACTCGCTAATGACATACTCTAACAGGCATTTTATGTTTAATGAATTTATTTAATTTCGATGCGCTCATAGCCGGCGCCTGCGAGTCGGAAACGATAACGCAGGTTAAGCAAAGATGCCAGCGGTCAGTCTTTGGATGGGTGACCGCCTGATGTTTGAGCGGTTAATATAAATGAGCGCTTCCATGCTTTGGAAGGCACGCGAAGCAGTTGATCCCGGCTGCTGCCTATGACAGTAGTCGTTAAGCCGAGTTAGAGGCCTTCGGGCGGCTTAAGAACTTCTAACAGTCGAGTTGCCCACTCACTTGACAAAGGGGGGACAACTGTTACTCGCGGTCGCAGGAGCTACCTACCACAACCCTGTACGTGTACCCTGGGTGGTACTAAAGAGTGATGTATGCCATACGATTAAATAGTTAAGTGAATGAGGTTTATTCACGATTTTCGCTACGGTGATCGAATTGTGCTGAAGTTTACCAAAAAAGTGAAAAATCCATTGATAAAACATAAAGTAAAGGATAATCCTACTAATATTATAAGTGCGAAAGTTGGGATGGTTGGATACCGTCAACCGGGGGTATTAGGGATGGCGAGGGGAATAGGAAAGAAAACCGCGAATGACATTTACCCGATAATTTCTCAAAAACGACCAATTAGAAATTTTATCGGGTTATTTAAAATAATAGTAGAATAGTTGGTTTCAGTAAGGACAACATTGGAAGGGCATGAAGTTGGTGCTAGATTGTCAAACTAACCGTTTGAAGTTGGTTCTCGGTGACGGCAGTTTTTTTGCCCTGCAAAACTTTCTTAAAAACTAATGGTTTTACTGAAAGTAGGTACTTTCAATGGTGCAAAAGGTGTTCAGAATTTAATGCAGAACCTGTTTTAGACACGGTAAGTCAACTTTATCTTTGTTTTGTAAGTAAAAATGCAAAAATAGTGATGCATGGAAAATGTTGAAAAAATCCGACGTTGATCGGAACGCAACGAGGGTTATTAGGGACGAGCGTGGAGTAAAAAGGCACGCCGTTGGAAGTTAATAGGGACGTAATAAGTTGAAATCGGGACGCTAAGGGGTGTACAGGGACGAGGCTGCCAAAACCTAGTCTCGTTTTGGTACATTTAGGTACATTCAGAGCTAGTAAGTACCTACATAAGCATCACTACCTAGCCTTGCCAGCTTATTATATTTGTGACAGCGCTAGCCATGTTTCCCTATTGGTACCCTAGTTCGCCTCTATTTAGGTATAGTACAACGTACCTAGACAGATTCAGGCTATTCAAACTGCTATCGTACCGTGTGTTCGATTTCTGTTTCTAGTCTCACTTGTGTACTTGTTGCTATTAAATAGGCCTTACGAGGTCTCGAAGGGCTTAATAATGATGCTGACCTTGATATGTTACAATATATTTTATTATTATTTCATCATCATCATCATCGTAGCAGCCGAAAGACTCCCACTGCTGGACATAGACCTCCCCCAAAGAGTGTCAAAATGACCGGTCCTAAGCGACCCACATTCAACGGACCTCAGATGACCTGGCATCTGTCCACCTTGTGGGGGGCCTACCCACGCTGCGCCTTCCGGTACGTGGTCGGCACCCGAGAACCTTTCCACCCCAACGGTCATCGGTTTTACGTGCACTGTGCCCGCCCACTGCCACTTAAGTTTAGCGATTCGGAGGGCTATATCGGTTACCTTGGTTTTTCTGCGGATTTTATTATTTGCTTTTCAATTCCTGTTCATCTGCATTAGCTTGAGGTCTTTTTGTTTTAGGTACCAAGCTACTAAGTGCTGGAAGATTATACCTCTACCAATTCGAGCATTAATAAATAAAACACATTAAAATTGAAATTACGACAGTACTTCCTAAACAGAAACTAAAAATAACACAGCTTAAGCCATCTACTGACCAGTAGGTAGCTAACTTAAATTTAAAGTATTACACGGGCTTCAACTTAGGTACTTTATTTTAATGTAACTGTGTTTTGTATGTGAAGTGCAATAGAGGTATTGTATTGTAGGTAATTGTATAATTGTCATGACATTTTTTTATCTTTATAAATAGTAGACTATCATCAGGTAAAGTTTTACAAAGCTTTAAGGGAAGTTATATAAAAATGCGTTTAGTAGTTTTTGAGATCGAAAAACTGAAGCAACATCAACTATTCTACTGTGATTTGTGCCACAAAAACGTGTACAGCATATGCCATCTATAGGTAGTGACGGGTAAATAAAGTTGTGGTACTTAGGGTTTCTTAGTACAAACTATCAACCAAGTTTTAATCCCTTTAGAGGATGAATTTTCAAAAACGCTTCAATTTGTTTTCTTGTGTTTTAATATGGAATCATATTACGAAGTTTCAAGTCCCTAGCTCAAAAAATATTCATTCTTCAAACATCGACTCAATTCTCTATCTTAAAAAATAAACTAATTCCCATACAAATTTTCGACCCATTTTTGATCCCTTTAGGGTATGAACTGGCAAAAACGATGAAATTTGTTTTCTTGTATTTTATTAAAGAATCTTTTTACAAAGTTGAAAGTCTTTATCTTAAAAAAAATACTAATTCCCATACAAATTTTCGACCCATTTTTGACCCCCTTAGGGTATGAACTGGCAAAAACGATGAAATTTATTTTCCTGTATTTCATTAAAGAATCTTTTTACAAAGTTTCAAGCCTCTATCTAAAAAAAAATATTAATTCTCATTCATTTTTTCGAACCTTGTATCACCCTCTGAAGAAATTATATCTAAAAAAACGCCACGCTATGTCCTATTCTGAGGTCTAAAATACAATATTAGAACGTTTCATTAAAATCGGTTCAGTAGTTTTTGCTATATTCTTCCCCCAAAAATTACTGGTTGTCATCGCCGCCACAGGGCGTCCTCTTGACAACAAAAGATGGCGCTGTTGGGTATACACGACTTTCTCCAATCGGTTAGTCTCAAATTTGGTCTGTGGGTCACCTGAACTCCATGAAACTTTTTTATACGTTTCATATGGTTTGACGTAGTTAGTAGACGCCAACAAAAAACTGGAGAATGACCTACTAAGGCTAGAATATACGTGAAGATTGGTGATGTTCTGCATCGCGCTATTTTAGTTTTTAATTTATGTCGTATAAATAAAATTTCCTTCAGGATTTTCTTATTATGTCTCTCTGACAATATCAACGAATTTTCACATTTATAATATCAGTGTGATAATGTATTTTGTTTTGTCACTGTGACTAATCATTATTACCTCAGGTCTTTTTTAAACTAATAATATAATTATTATTATTAACCACCTTACGACAAATACCTTAAAGATTATATAACAAACATAATAATACTGAGATAGGATACATACAATACAGTTAGTGCTGATGATGATGATGTAGGTAATGATACTAATGATTGACTATGACTGGATGATATAGCGAATTAATGCAGAAAGTATTTTACCAAAGTAATTTTTTTCGACGATAAAGTCCAAAAATACCTGAACGAAATCCGGGCCGAGGATTGGACAGAAACTGCATATTAGACAGGGAAGCCTGGCGGCCTTTAGTGTCGGATGCCAAGATCCACTATGGCTTTTTGCGCGAAAGCAGTAAGTAAGTTTTTTACCAAAATAACTTACTTGTGTTTTCTTTCTTCTGGACCCATTCGTACGCTCTATATGCAAGTTTGGTCTCCGTTGTAACTGCTGTAAACCATAAGCAGATATTTCCCGCCATCATGTGCAAGAATGCTACACGCGCTATAGTCTAGAGAACAAACAATGAAACATATTTATGTTCTTATTTTTATTATAGCGAGCGTGGGAGTATTCCGCTGAATATATTGAACTAGACGTGCCCGCGGCTCCACCCGCGTGAATGAATTATATGAATGCATTTGTCACAATTGCATTTTTATTCATGAGCCCTGCATCATGACGATATGGAAATAAAAAAGAGTATATATTTTCATATAAGTACATTTATTAAAATGTCAACATGAAACTCAGTAATACGGGCGTAGACAAAAGAAAGAAGGCAAAAAAATATGCCTAGTGACGAAAATCTCATTCGAATATCTCAAAGAATTACGAAGCTACAACCGTTTTAATATTGCTTGTTAGAGAGAGAAAACGCAAACAGTTTGTCACATCACAAACTGCGAGGCTGGCGCAGAGCGCGTCGCGCGCGCGGCAGGCCGCGTCGATGCCGGCGCCGAACACGATAGGGCACAGCACGTTGCCGTCTTCTAGTGACGTCACAAACTGCGAGCGTTAATTGTTTCATATGAAGTTGCGTTTTGCGAAAATAGGGCCAGAACATACCCCTTCTTAAAATTTTGGACACTTTTAACTTCGTGATTATTTAACCTCTTGCGTTGATTTTTTCTCCATTTGACTACATTTTTAATTCTTTTTAGAGCAAAATATGACATTACTTATTGATTATTTTATTAAGTGTCTACACCCCTATTAAAAAAACCTCTTGTACTCTGCGGCCACCAAAGATTACTCGTCAACGTCAACAGCCGCTTTAAGCCCACATCACACTGGCGCAACCTGGCCGCAGCGGACCATAGTAAACTTGTCTTTAGCTGTCAAATTTACTATTGTCCACCACCACAGGCCGCGGCAGGGTGTTGCAGGTCTTACATACATGCATACATATTTATTTCCTTTTTTTATCTGCATAGCACAATGTTTTGAACTGGAAATTTGGAATCTTTGCACTTTGATTGCGCTTACTGAACACAAAATTTCAATTCAAGACACTCACTGTTTAATTTATCAACCGAAAATAATAAAAACTAAATTTAAATTATAACTTCTTGTATTCGAGGTGTCACAGACAATTTATTTATTTATTTATTTATTTAAGCTTTATTTTTTCCATATTGTTAGTAATCACTAATCTAAAAAGTTGTGTTGTGTTAATGTTTTTGTACAAATATACACCGTGATTGTTAATAACCCGAAAGATTTAAACCACGTATTTTTGACGACATTACGAGTAAATAATGTTATATCAACATGGGTCTAATTATGCGTCTTAATGAAATTACTATTTCAGTACAATTTAAATCTTATTAATTGCCCACTTCTTTGTGAACAAGCCTTTAGGTGAGAAACTCAAGTTGAAGAACAGAGAGCGAGCATGACACTTCACGAATCGCTCCGAAATCATACGAGGAACGGCGAATGCCGTCACTTGTATTCCATGAATGACAAGAATTGTCAAGTTATGTCTAGCACGATGTTTGTATTGAATAATTTCATTTTTTATTTATTGGCACCACATTGAAACTTTAGGTATCTTTTTTTGACTGACAATTACAACCATAAATTGTTAGGCATGATAATATTCGAAAGGAAATCATACCACTTATTTTTTTACATCATACCTCATACAGGAAAGGGACTTTGTTTTGACAGCGATCACGCTAACCTGTACCTACAGTAAAATAAACAACAACATGAAACAGTTATGCATTTTTATTACGAGTAAGTAATTTAATGAATTAAATTTTCAAAATGTGTACCGCCGTTGTCAGCACAAATATTCAATCGTGAACGGATTTCATGATTCAAGTTAACATGAGTGTTCTTGATTTCTTCTGAAACCGCTTGAATTCTTATTAACAACTCTTCTCTAGTGTTTACAGGTGTTGAGTAAACCTTATCTTTCAGAGTTCCCCATAGAAAGAAATCTAGCGGAGTTAAATCCGGTGAACGGGCAGGCCATGCTACAACTTCGCTCCCACGGCCGATCCATCTCTCAGGGTATTGTTGGTTCAGCCAAACACGAACAACTAAGCTGAAGTGGGCCGGGCAACCGTCGTGCTGGAACCACATAGTTCGTCGGGTTTCCAAATCGACATCTTCCAGCAAGTCGTTTAATTCATTATTTAGAAAAAATAAATAGTTCTCAGAATTCAGTCTATTTGGAAATATGACGGGACCTATTATTTTATTCCCAATAATGCCAGCCCACAAGTTTACGGAAAATTTGTGCTGGTATGAATTTTCCCTTTTCGCATGGGGATTTTGTTCTAACCACAGATGCCGATTATGGGAATTAAAAACTCCCTCTCTCGTGAACAACGATTCATCTGTCCATAGTATCTTATTTAGAAATCCAGGATCTTCCACTAATTTCTGATTCATCCTTTGGCAATAGGCAACTCTAGCTAGCCCGTCATTGTTAATTAATCCGTGTACTTTCCTGTAGTGGAAAGGATGCAGGCCGTACCTTTTCCAAACCCTTAATACAAGCTGATAGTTAACATTGACCATTCTTGCTACAGCTCTTGATGACAAGGTTGGGTCTTCTATTATTAAGTTCATTATTCTGTTCTCTGTTTGTTCATCTACATTTATAGCCCTTTCTCTGTGAGCTTTTCCAAGCCCTTTTTCGCGAAACTGTCGATGGACATCCGCAAAAGTCGAATGGTGAGGTATACGACGGTCTGGGTATCGTCTTCGGTATTCGGCGACTGCCTGGAGCGAGTTCCCATCACACAATCCGTATACAAAATGGATATCCGCTAAATGAGCCGAAGGATAATGCGGCATACCGAATATTATTTATTACAGTCAATAAAATTTTCGATGTTATTTTATGACAAAATATTCGCGTGACAAATAGTAATAATTTGTAATGTGTCATTTCAGTGACAATCGATTTCAAACTAGCCAGTTATAAGAAGAACCACTCTCGCGACTAGAACATAACAAACCTAATTATCTCTATTCTCAATGATAACAGAAAAGCTACTTGAGATCGAAGTGTGTAAGATAAGATATTATAATTATTCGGTACACCACACTGCATTTTAGTTGCATGCTATCCTTTTATCACGCGATGAAAATTTTCGGTAGTAAAACCTTTTTGTAGATAGATACCAAACTTCTTTATGAAACTGGCTAACAACCATACAGGTAAAGTGCATCTACGTTTAAAAGAAGTAGGTGGCTACGTCATGCTCACGCCCTTAGGGTGTGTTACACTGGAGATTATTTAAATTTTGGTTTGTTGTAAATAATGAATATCTCGTTAATTACGAGTTTTGGACTATATGTTACATAAGTATATATACTCTAATTAGGTTCTAGTATCGTTAGCTTAAATCTTTCGGGTTATTAACAATCACGGTGTATATGTTTTCTTATGGACCCCATTTGGGTAAAAGCCTCCTCCATCTCATGCAATTTTTCCTGATCTTTGGCCAAATTCATCCAGCTAGGTCCGGCAACCTCGGTTATGTCGTCTGTCCACTTTTTCGTGGTCTACCTTTCTTTCTTTTGCCTTTCGGCCCCGACCATATTGTTGCTTCTAGTGCCCATCTTTTCTCCTTATATGTGGCGATATGGCCTGCCCATTTCCACTTAAGGCACAGTGCTTGGTGATGTGCATCTGTTATTTTTGTACATTTTCGAAAAACTTCATTTCTGGTTTTATGTATGCTTTCTTAACTCACACCTTTTTGGTCCACCTACCATCATTCTGCATGGCAAGGTGTCCTGCCCAAGTGAAAGCCTGCCCTTAGTGCGACGTCGGATCTCAACATTCCTCACTCGGTCTTGTAGTTTACTACCGAGCATGTCGTAAATAACCGAATCAAGGTCCAGATGAGAAAACAATAGGTCCAGCCGATCAGAGCACTTCAATCAATCAATTTTTGGGGCTATATGGGTCCATCAAAGCCTTGATGATTCCGCCAATGTCAAGTTTGGATAAGACGCGGTCAGTATTTAATCTTGACGGTTGACTACAGGTAGTGTTCGGTAGTATATCCGACCGACCGAACATCAGAGCACTTGTTGCACACGATAACAAACGATAAATAATAATTAAAGTAACAAACAGTGACAGTGACGGACTGAACTCAACCGCGTACGTTCCATTTCATGTAAAATTCTCTAACCGCAATTTCAAAGTTCAGTTTTAATCATTATTATTTATACACAGTATGTTTTTTAGCCGAATCAATTGTATAACGATTATACTAACTTGGAAATGTAGTCTCAGATATAATCAAATTACGTAAAATGGAATTTACCTGAATGTGATTAGCCGAACATTTCCGAAGATTTCCGAACAATGGCCTACGTTTCAAATTGTCAATGTTATCGAGATTTCATTACGTGATTGTAGAAAAAATACGCAACAGAATCGGGAGCCTTTATGCTCTTATTCTAAGGTAATATCCAGAAAATTGATTCTAACATTTATTTGTCGTGTTACTTGCGTTGTTTTTGAGAAACGTGTCGCCGGAGATCGTGTTTTTGTAAGGCGCTATCTCGCTCGTTCCTTCGTGTTTTATCCCGTTCTGGTTTTTCAATTTTATATAATAGATTGGAATTGGTTTTGTATTTGTCACTAGTTCGTTTTAACACGTTTAGCTAACTGAACGTGAAAGCAATTATACACGGTGCTCGCGAGGAATCCAAAAGATTTTAACCAGACATTCCATGGGTCATTAGGATTAAAAAATATGTAAGAACCGGAGTCAAACCCGGCTTAGTTTTGAAGATATCATACATTTTCATGTAAACTATTTATATTTCGAAAATATTTGACCGTTTAGGGTTAGTTGCTCCTACCGTTCTAGAGGCCAAAGTTATGATGCAGAAGTTGTGGTTGCACAAGTTATCGTGGGACGAAGCTGTTCCTGACGACATAAGAGACGTCTGGAAGGCATTTGTACTTACGTTGTACAACTTAAATGAGGTACAGATCCCTAGACACGTCACATGTCACAGCCCTGTAAATTTGCAGTTACATATTTTTGTAGATGCGTCAGAGTTAGCCTACGGTACTTGCGCGTATGTGCGCTCAATTGATGTGAAAAACGTAGTAACTGTCAACCTTTTATGCTCAAAGGGGAAGGTGGCTCCACTTAAACCATTGACCACACCCCGCTTGGAATTATGTGGCGCCTTGCAAGGCGAATCTACGATATCGTCACTAAATCCCTACATAGATATAAATGATTTAAATTTAATGAGGGTAGGTGGCAGACTGTCTAACTCGAACTATGAATATGACAAGGTTCATCCTATTTTATTAAGTAAAAATCATCATTTGACTAGATTAATATTCAAAGGTCAACACAAGGCTCTCATGCACGCTGGTCCTCAGCACTTGCTTTATTCAGTAAGAGAACGTTATTGGCCGATTGGGGGACGTAGCTTAGCAAGATCAATTACACACCAATGCGTAACCTGTCGACGTTTTGGTGGTCACACCGTAACTCCAATCATGGGCAATTTACCGAGACAAAGACTTCAACCAGGCTCAGCGTTCTTGGAGGTTAATGTTGATTATGCCGGGCCAATTCTAATGGCTAATCGCAGAGGGCGTGGTTGTCGTCTGATAAAGGCCTACATATGTATCTTTGTCTGCTGCAAAACCAAAGCCATTCATGTCGAGCTTGTGGGTGATTTGAGCACGGCTAACTTTATTGCTGCTCTTAAAAGGTTCATTGCTCGCAGAGGAAAACCAGTTAATATATTCTGCGACAATGGTTCCAACTTCATAGGTGCATCCAACGAGCTCAAATCTTTCATCGGACAAAATGCCTCTGATATTTCAGATGCCATAACTACCGAATCAATCAACTTTCATTTTTTGCCTCCATATGCGCCACACTTCGGTGGCTTGCACGAAGCCGGCGTACGATCCGTCAAGCATCATTTGCGCCGCGTACTAGGTTCGGCACACTTAACATACGAGGATCTGTACACTACACTTACACAAATAGGGGCACTATTGAATTCCCGACCCTTGACCCCCTTAGCTCGGACCAGAACGATTTTTTACCCCTTACACCTGGCCACTTCATTATTGGGAGAAGCATGACAGCAATCCCAGAACAAGATCTCACTTCACGTACGAGACTGGTGGACAGATACCAGAAGATACAGCAGCTTCGCCAGCACTTCTGGGCACGGTGGCAGCTCGAGTATATCAGCGAGCTTCAAATCCGAACTAAATGGAGGCAGTCAACGAACGGAGAGTTGACGATTGGGACTCTCGTTGTAATTAAGGATAAGCAACAACCACCAATCAAATGGCTCCTAGGGAGAATACGCCGAATTTTCCCAGGGCGCGACGGCATTGCTCGAGTCGCTGAAATTCAAACCGCTACTGGGCTGCTGCGCAGAGACTTCAGCAAGATTTGTCCCTTACCCATCGACACAGCTGTTGAAGACGACACTTCAAGGTCCGCCGGCATGTCGCGAACCACTCCAGCGGGGCGACCCCGGGGTGAGGAGGCACTGGGGGGCGGCAGTCAAGTGATCACGTGACTTACCTATCTACCACCGCAGCCGCGACTCGGCTCCGCAGTACATTTTTGTATAATATTTTATTAAATCCTTATCTAAGTAATTGGAGTTCATATTCAGCATCCACAAGTCAGGATAGCCCATCAACAGTGATTACTAAGTGTATTAAGCTCTTTTGATCGCGAAGTTGCCACCTATGTTGTTAAGTTTAGCGTCGCTATTGACAGACATCAAAGTGACAGATTCATAATTTTTTGGAAAAAATATCGGAAACATTTTATTAAAAAGGATAAGTTTCATAGGGAAGCAATAGTTGTTATCTACATTTTATAAAAAAACTTTTGTTTTTTTGCTGAGTCAATCGGGTTCATTATTTTTTTACTCCTAATGTCCCAAGGAATGCGTGGTTACTATCTTTGGATTCCTCGCGAGCACCGTGTATGCGTACCCTAAATCACAAAACCGAACACATTACAGGATGAAACAATAACGGTAGCGATCCCTTTGAAACCTTAATTGGTATCATATCGTAACTAGAAATAACCAGGCCTATAAATAGATTTGACGTAAAAAGACTAAATAATCTTAATAGAAAAATGTCGTGCGTTAATCTGCATGCAATTTCCAGGAAAACCATATTGAAACGCAAAAGTATTGCATTATTTTGCATTTTTTCATGTGCACCAAATATATTTGTAAACAGGTTTATTTTTCAAAATTATTGAATGAAGTTATATTTCTTGAAATGTTAGCTTTATAAAAAGTAAACAAACATGGAAATCGCGCCAGTATTTTACAAGCTTTTATTTAGTTTCACCTGTCCCGTTGTCTGTCTGTCTGTAATCAAATCTTGCAAGTTAAATTTGATCCACTTCCCGGTTTCCGATTGAGTTGAAGCACGAATATGCAAATCGCGTGATAATGCAATATTATGATGACATGGAGCTGATCTGATGATGGAGCTGGAAGGTGGCCATAGGAACTCCGTAATAAAACCACATAACCCCATCGAGTTTGGGCTCGTTAGAATCGCCTCAATGAGTAGTTGATGAGGGTATACAGAAAAGTACAGTCGGCAACAAAAGCTTGTACCAAAAATGATTTTTTTTTGGCAGAAACTTATTTATTTTAGTTTTTAGATTATGGGCGTTTTAAATAATCCCCATTATTTTTGTTACAACCTATATATTACACTAGCGTCTGCCCGCGACTCCGTCCGCGTGGAACTAATTTTTATCGTAGCTCCATACAAACTTTCACCCCCCATAAAACTATTATATGGCCTTCCGCGGGACTCAGACTATCTCTATACCAAATTTCACCCGTACAAACTTTGCACCCCTATTGAACCCGTTTAGGGATGGGTTTTTCCAAAACCCTAAAATTACTTTCTTATATTACACATACACAAAGTTTCAAGTCTCTCACCTAAGACTCCATCCCGATACAAACCCCCTTTTTCCCCAATTTTCAAAATTCCCTTCTTACTGGGTACTTACGTCACATAAACTACATTTATTGTGAAATAATAGCTTTATAGGTTCAACAGCTTGGGCTGGGCGTTGATTAAGTCAGTTAGTCAGTCAAGGCTTTTACGTTTATATACATAGATAAAGGTGGTTCAGCGACCATACAAAACGTTTTTTGGCATTCGCAGATTAACGGCGTGATATTTTAAGAAACTTATATAACACACTTTCATAAATTGGCTATCCATTGCCCTTTTCTTAGAATAAACTTGTATAAACTAGAATAAATTGAGAAATTAGTTTGTCACGTGATACTTTGGGAAAATGATTATTCTCGAACTATCCTTATATCTATTTAAGTAAACAAGTTTCTTCTAGAAAATGGGGAATCTTGCGCAAATGTAAAGCAAATGTATGAAAAATTGTTACATACGTTTCTTAAAATATCACGCCGTTAATGTGCGAATGTCAAAAAAAATTTGTATGGTCGGTGAACCACCGGAAAAGACTCCCACCTAGAAGTCGGTCTTTAGGACTCGCTATTGGATGCTGTGTATAGTCATGAGATAGCAAGCATGTTTTTGAATTACCCAAAATATAACCAATAAAAAGAGCAGTAAATTAGTTTAATGTACAATTTGATACAACTTATTTATCAAAAGTATACATTTAAAATAAACAGCAGGAGCAAATGCTTAGCGCGGATCCGATCCGTGACTAAGAACACAAATGATATAATACAATAATTGAACAATCTGGTGTCACTTACCGTTTGTTTAACGATTATTAAATTGGAGTAAGTAAAGATGAAGAACAACTGCACGAAACAATAAAGACTCTGCAACAGGGTGGCTATGTAATCGACCACGTTGATGCATTGCGCGTTGCTGATCGCCATACTCCAGTGCACCGTCACTACTAGCAGCATAGTATGCACGAAGTGACCCAAAGCGAAAGCTGTCGACAATGTTTACAAGATCAGATACCGCGTCACAGATTATATATATTAGTTCTACAAACAAATCAGAAGTCTAATAAAAACGAAAATACCTACCGTTTTGCATGCCTACAAAATTAAACAATGGATCGACCTTGAACGCGCGGGTCGTCCCGCTCGTGCCGGCCAATCGACGCTAGGGTTGACACCGCTTGGAAATTATTTTATAATTAATAAATGATTGAAATATAAAACTGTTTATTTTTAGAAATAATCTTAATAAATATTTTTTATTATGATGTGTCTACAATTGCTTTACCTTAATGTACTGTTAAATGATATTTTTCCTACTTTATAAGTTCGGTTATTAAATTTAAGAGCGATGAAGATTCTGAATCTGATGAATAATTTCAGTAAGTATTCGAACGGAAAGAATTCACGACGTAGTAAAGTTTTTGATATTTGGTCGTAGTGTAGTTATAATTCTAAGTTCCCACGGTGCAGCTAGTTGGCACTGACCGCGTCGCTTGAGTGTAATTCACCAATGGACCTTATTCCATCGTATTAAGGTCTACAATAGTTTGAAGCGGCATCATGCCTGCACTGCAAATGCGCCGAGCCTTCGCCTTACGCCTTCTCTGTATAATTCACGCCTAATAGAGACAGAAGATAGTGTTGATGACATAATAGTATCCTGGTCTCGGGAGAAGGGTTAGTACGAACGCAATCACAATTATTTATTTATTTATTTATTAGGAGAACCAACACCTATATTCACACAATAAACATTGACAGTAGATACAAACAGCCGATTACTTATAAGAACTCACAGGTAGTGACATAGTAATTAGTCCAAATGCTCAGAATGGGAATGTTTAAGTTGCACGATTGGGCCTCGAATTGCAAGCTAGTGTTAGAAAATGTTCCCAAAAACAGTTTACAGCTACTTACAGCTTGGCAAAAAAGTCTAGAATCGGAACAATTTTTTTCGACCCTGGTAACTTCGTTAAACTTGTCATATGCTAGTAGACGTATTGTCATCTGTGTTGTTATTTGTCTTGCGGAATATCAAGCCGGAATGATTTTGTCAGAATTGGATAATGTTTATACATGAACTGCTGGAATGACAGGTTTTTATTTATTGTAGACTACCTACTACGAGTGCTCAATTATGAATGGTAATATTAATTTTATTTATTCCTAACGCTACAATCACAATAAATTGATAATTTTCGTCTTGTTTACATAGTGCATTTTAGAGGTTATGTTTACATAAAACCACCTTGGTACTTGCAATTGTAACCATAGCTGCATAGCCAAAGTGTAATACCTATTTGGAGGAAGAAGAAACTGTATATTGTACTATTTAATAAAATTGGTAATCAAAACTTGTATTTAAATTACTAGTATTCTGTCTACATAAACATGATATAAAGATTATGTTTGTGAGTTTGTATGACTGTCTGTACCAATATGTATTGGATTGCCATTTTTCTAAAATATAAACCAAATTTAAATACTTTCTAGTAAAAAGTGAAGTATCAAAATCTCTAGGTCGTATTCGTGTTGCCATATGTATGAGCGATAGCGGCGCCCCTATTATTTTCTAGAACCTTACAAGACTATAGAATAAACAGGCCTCCAAAAAGATCATGCGTTCGTGAAGACATTGGGCATTCGTCTTGATGTGAAGTCTTGATGCCTTCATCGTCCCGAGGCCTATAGTAGCCCAAAAGATTCGAAATGCGATATTTTAAGCTACATTGCAAGTTTTACGATGCTTTGGGTCTAATTGGTCCGGTTTTCCTTCGCGGCTCCGAATTCAATTGTTGTTCGACCAACCATGGTGACACCGTAGCCTAGATCGTTGCCTAGATACAAACAACGTTCAAACTTAGAATACCAACAATCATAGATAAACTATGATTTGTATGTTTCCAAGAGGTGGAGAACGTAATTCATAAACTGCACAAGATAAACCCGTCGTGTTTGGGATAATTCAACCCCCTCAACGATTACCTAGTTCATTAATTTCACCATGCAAAAAGAAAAAACTCTCGACAGTAAAAGTTTGTTCTAAAAATTATTTCTTTGATAGAAATATAAGTAGGCACTGTTAGTTGAAAATATAATTTTAATTTGCACACACGCCGTTTTTTATCACAGTCCACGGTCAAATTTCAGGGAGTAGATGTGTGACGTAACATATTGGTTGCAAAAGCCGAAAGAGAATTATAAAGGAAAGGAAATATAGGCGCGAGTCAGTACACCAGACCGAGCCACCGTTACCGATCCGACCCTACTACAAAATAGCGCCACATAGTGATGCTGCTATGTTGACGACACGAACCTACCTACTTATTTCGGCTCATGGGAGACCCAAATACCTAACTTTCTATAGTTTCTATACATATGTATAAACAAAAATAATAATTAGTTTACTGTACCGGCAGCTCCAAATTTCAAATATACACTTCCAGCATGCTTTCCTTGAGCAAAACAGTAACTATGTTCAATGTTCTCTATCTCGATTTGTCGTCCATGGGCCGTAGTTTGATTCAACGCCGTTGCAGCGTCGAATTCATCACTGTTGTTTAAACTTCTGTCAATCTATAAAATGGTTACCTATCATAAACTCGAAAATCGTATTACAGAATATTAAAATCCCGAAAACGTTTCCCTTTTTATCAGTTGGCTGAATTTTTGTTTGCCCGAAATTTCTTTTCCCATATTATTATTTTCCCAATTCTCAGTTCGTAATTTTATTTCGCTTATGTTTCGAATATACACTTATTAAAATTCCGAAGGATCATTTGCCAACTAGTTTTAAGTGCCGAAAAGTATTAAGTGCGAAATATTATTATCCCGCTATTATATTAAAAGATCGAAATTGTAGCATGTCGATGCAAATTCTCGATACATTGGTTTGCTATTTTATCAGCGTAGGCGTCAATATTAATTGCTTGACCCTTAGTGTGGGTAAGTGAATACAGACACTAACCTAACCTAAACCTAACCTAACCGCCAGCGTGTCGACGTCACTCCGCTTCGCGGGGTGCCTACTTCCGCTCTAAGGGACAGAAGACCCCTTTTGCACGTTTTGAGAACTCGTGCAGCACTCTTGTTACCTAAATGTTTGGACCTAAGCGCCTTTTCTATCAATTGTTTATTTTTTAAGGTCACAGTTTTAAATGTAACCTAACCCATTTATTAGTCAAAGTTTATTTTCGCATTGCAATTTTAAAATGCACTTCCTGAGGGTTTTTAACATATCTGAATGTTTTTTTAATCGTGTAAAATGAGATTTCGATTTTACGTAGCATCGGAATTATGAAAAGGTGGTATTCGGTTGTCAAATAATAAAGTTGGCAATCGTTCGTCGGGTTATTGAGTTTCGGGAAAACGACAATGTGGGAAAACAAACCAGCGATATTTCAAAAGTATGGTAAACAAAGTATATGGATTATAAGAATTCGGTTAACCGTTTTCGGACAAGTGAAAATCGGGCAAGTGTTTTTCGAAACTTCGATAGGTTACCCTATAAAATACTTCATTAGGTAAATCATTTGATTAGAAAATATCGATTTAGAAAACCACTCATCGGTGAATCATAATATCTTCGATTACGAAAGTTAAATAGGTTTGCAGTTATCTCTGCATATACCTGTCTGAAGTATTCTGATTCTTGTTTCTCTTCCTCGTCCATTAAAGCTTGAACCTGCTTACGTATTCTCCAGGTAAATAGCTTGATATCCACAATCAATATACACATTATTACCAAACCGGTTACTGTAACGTAAATGGTTATTATCTGAAATACAACCATTTTATCATTTACATTAATGTGTTTAATGAAGTATGTTTAAATGCAGCTATGGCTCAACTTCAACGCTGTCAATTCTGATATGTGTATTTTATTCAAACTGCAACCAGGGGATTTTCAGCAATTTTTGTATATTATTAACATTTTCACTGCCAAAAACCCACCTAGCCATGGTCGCTTTCCGCTACGTACGAGAAAAACCACGGGATCGACTACGAGCGTAGCGCGTATGTACGTCCTTGTGAAAGTAAACTATTACTTTAATTTTGTGCACACTTACATGTTTCAGACTGGAGTATGGATTTGGCCTGAAGTTAAACGTCAACATTGTATGAACTAATCTTCGAATAAACTCTATTATCACATTCACTGTCAACAATTTCGTATGATTCGTGTGTTTTCTGCTTTGTAGCGGAAAGCGCCTACGAAGTGAGCGCCCGCTTAGCCGGTTTTATTGTTGTCTGTAGTCAAATTATAAAACGTTTAAAGAAACCGATGATGGTCAATGAATACTCACGGGTGTCCAAGGATCATTAATTAGAGCTGCCTTCGTAAGGATCGTCCCCGCTAATATAATGAGAAATAATGAGTATAGGAATCCCAAAACATATGACAGACGTTTTCTGAAACAAGGTATTCATAGTTATAAACCGCGGTCAAAGGGAAAGGGCCTCACTGTTGGGACTATTGGCAACGTGACGTCGATTTCAGTACAGCATTAGCAATTGTAGCATAAAAATGACGTCGATATGGGCACGATGGTTGTGTTGTACCTTGTTTTATCGAATATTGTTCCATCGAATGTATATATGTTTCGCAGATTTTGCATTTCATCGAAAACCATTTTTTTCTGAATCGGTAAACTTTTCAGGAATGTTATAAACCTAACCTAATGGATTCTACAAGGATGACCATTTAGCTGTACCTAAAAAGTTAACGGTTTCTGAGTAAGTAACAGAAATTCGATGAAACGAAAACTCGGCGAAACCATGCATTCGGTGAAACGTTTGTCGGTGAAATAAGGGAACACCGGGCACGATAAACGAGTTTTGCTCGTCCGTGCAAGTTAGGATGATCTTGGCCCTATATTAACATTGTATTCATAATCCCTTATTCGTTACAACCATGCTGTATCGAATATAACGAACGTGAAACATGTTGGCGGTTCACTAATAATAATAATCTTTAAAAGAAGATTTTGCTAAGTTATAAAACATATGTTTGTGTAAAACTATTGAAATAATATTAAATTTATAAGCACATACAATTATAGGTACATACATACACAGTTGCTGCCCTTTTCTCGTCAGGTGGCGTTGGAAGCGGAATTTCGTGCACGTCATGCAGCGAGTGCACTGACCCCAACTCCATCGCTGCAGGTCTCATTTTTTTACTAATATGTTTACAGTCCACTGAAAACGGCACGTAGATAATTTAAAAAATATATTTTATTATGAGTTTACACTTTTATTTGTATTTGTTTTTATTTAAACACACCGTCAGAAGAGGATTTTGTAAAAACATACATATTCTAGAGACATGCCTAACAGAACTCGCTTTACTGACAAATTCTTTAATCACAAATGTGTATTTTCAATCTAGGCGTGTCTTATCATTAGTGACAGACTATTTTATCTCGAGATTAGGAATCTTTTTCGTCAAATTCTATATTAGACGGATGCCTGTATTTTAAACCGAATTTTAAATCTAGGTGGTTTTCAAATGACTGTACATTTTTTGATCTAGATATTTGATTTATTACTTCTTGATTTATTAGCATTTTTATAATTTATCATTATAAATAAATATAAATAAATAAATATTAGGGGACAATCTTACACAAATCGACCTAGTCCCAAACTAAGCAAAGCTTGTGCTATGGGTACTATACGACGATAAACATACTTATATAGAGAAATAAATACTTAAATACATAGAAAACATCCATGACTCAGGAACAAATATTCGTGCTCATCACATAAATAAATGCCCTTACCGGGATTCGAACCCAGGACCTCTTGCTTCGTAGGCAGGATCACTACCAACTAGGCTAAAGCGGTCGTCAAAGACAGAAGAGAGAAGAGAGAAGATTATATGTAATTAAATTGAAATTTGACCAGCGTTTCATTAGATTTTGCATATTTGCTGTAAGTGTCCCGGCTACAAAGACAGAGGGTAGAGCAAGTAGTTGAGTAGGTGCACGTGAAGACTGGATTCATCCTGAAGGTCGTGAGTGGAATCTGGCCATTACGTGAATTTTCTGGTGGTCATAGTTCCAACGTGCCAGGAAGAGTTTTGACCGAAGGGAGTCAAGTTCCGGCATTGCCGTGGTTGGTTACCTGACAGCATGAAATTGCGAAACACATCGCAGTTATAGGGCGGGTTGGACTACGATTACAGACCAATCAACGTTAACTATGACGCCGGCAGCCGTCATCCCATAGGAAGTTGTCAAACTTCTCATACATTCACATTTCAACGAACACCGCTTAGGTACGATTACAGACGGTTTGGTGCAACTTAGGTACCCAATGTAAGATTACATTGGGTACCTAGTTCTAAAATGATTTTCGTTGAGTTCCAGCATTTTTTTTTTCAATTCAGTACCTACACGGCTCGATAGAGGGAGGGTCACAAGTTTTGATACTTTCGGAGTGATTATCTCTGAATATACTCACTTATTTAATAAAAAAAATATGTATCTGATTATGCATGACATAACAAAAATGAAAAGAAGAAATGCTGAGAAAACCTTTATTAATTTTTAAAGGCCAATCGGTTTATGTGTCACATGCTGACCTACAGTGATAATATATATATTTTTAGGGTTCCGTACATCAAAAGGAAAATACGGAACCCTTATACGATCATTTTCCGGTCCGTCTGTCTGTCAAGACCCTTTATGTCGGGCACGCCTGGAGGCATCGAGTTGAAATTAAAACCATATACTCAAGTTATAGGGAACTTTCCGTTGACCTAGAACTATGAAATTTGTCAAGTAACATCGTCCTATACTCGTACTTTAAGTATAGGGAAAAATCAGAAAACTATACATTTGTACGGAACCCTCGGTGGGCGACTTGTGCGGTATTTATTTACATGCCCCACCAAAAAAAAATTTTTTTTTGTCGTTTGATTATATGGCCTGGCATAGACGGACATGACGAAACTGGGTTCCGTTTTAAAAATTATTGTGCCGCAGAGCAATATTATGTAACGGAGCAGCGAGATGAGAATTTATCTTACTGGATATTTAAATAAATAAAGAAATATCAGGGGGCATTTACACAAGTTGAACTAGGGGGGCAGTAAGATCAATAAGACTTGTGTTATGGGTACGTACTAGACGAAGATATATTTAATAGGTATAAATACTTAAATACATATAAAACATCCAAGACTTAGAAACAAATATTCACGCTCATCACACAAATATTTTTCCTTACCGGGATTCGAACCCAGGACTGTCAGCATCCCAGTTCGGGTCACTACCCACTAGGCTTACTGCGTGTTTCGTTGGCATCTGTCATTCCCCTACATTTTATTATTTTCTATTGGCTTTTTTTTTGACATGTAAAACTACGTTTTATCAAGGAATAAATGAAATGAAATTGGCGTTAGCGCTTGTCGATTGTAACCTTGTCTACGGCCCCTGATCGTTTACATGAAGCTGTTTATGCGAGGGTAAATAATAATTCTAATGCAGTATTAATACAAAGACACAAATATAAATAAAATTGTATTGAACCGAGTGCTATAAATGCTTTCAAAATGTTGCTTCTAGGTCTTTAGGAATAGCGTCTTATGAAGTCTGAACAGCATTAATCGTTCATAATCACATCCAGTACTTCTTTCAGTTCAAGTGTGAATTCGGAAACCGGCAGAGCTAACTCTTGCACAGAGCCACCACTTCCTTCTTTAGCGAGTATGAAATCCGACGGGACAACAAACGCCTGTTTCTTGTCCCCTGGAGTCTCCAGCGACTTTAAGAACTTGGCCATCGGAAGGTGCGGTCGCTTTTGAAGCCACGTGTGGAATGCTTTCGTGGACCTATATAAAAAAAAGAGTTGAAATTTAGTCCAGTACTTGGATGTGCACATTCCAGATGGTTTGATAAACTGGAGCTATGAAATCGTGAAAGCTTAAATCAATGACAATGGTTGGTCCAATATAGAAGCATATACGTATACCTATATGAAATGTTCAAATTAATATTCTGTGTAAACTGACCTGTAACCATGTTATCAATAAAGATTGAATTGAATTGAATTGAATTGTACTTAATTTTTTCCATACATATATCGTAAGAAAAACTTACGTTAGGTGAGCAATGTCATTCCACACGGCCGCCATAGTCTTAAGATCTTCAGGTATTACAAGAGAGTGCCACATCTTCTCAGTATCATTGTTAGGAGGAATATGCTTCATCCTCTGCGGGAGACATGTGCCGAAGGCTTCTTTGTGCGCCGGGCTAGTTTCCGCGTGGATATCATACGCAATCTGCCGCTTAAGTACACTCGGGCATGAGGCCTGTTGATAAATAGGTATTGCGATTAATTGTATAGTATAGCGTATACCATCCCCTTTTCAAATACCACCTCAGCGTCGTTGTAATATTAACATTATATTAACCCTTTTAGTTATTCGAAAATTGTAATAAAATCATGAGATTCATGAGTTGCCGACATGTAGAGCAAAAAAAAACCCGTCTAACATTCTGCCAGAATAAACGTACACGGTTAATAAGGCACATAGTACACTAACATACACACACATACTTAGGACACACACATAGACATAGTAAACTATCCTGCAGTTTGGCAGAAGAAAATGCTGTAAAACAAGGGTTGTTTAAGTGAATACATTTTTCTTATTCTTATTCTTATTCTATGGGCCTAATTAACGCATTAATGGTAATTTATCGTTACGCCCTATAAGATGTGCCTCAATGTTATTAAGTAATATAGCAAGTAAGCAATATATAATAAATTATTATGTAAGTATACGTTACTTAATCTACCGAGAATATAACATCTTCGGTAAACCTATGTCTGGTTTCACTTAGAACCTCCATTATATCCCTCAACTAATATCAAAACATCTCAAACAGAAGGAAAATCAAATTGAGACAAGTGTCTCACTGGTCGATCAGTATGTACCTACTACATATGTAACTTCTTCAAAACAAGGCCGTCGTAATCAATTCAGTGCCAATCACGACACACAAGCGTCAGCGCCCTACGGGTCTTTCTATGCATTTTAAGCTATGAATTTTAAGGTGTTACAGACTACGGCGTTACGCTACAAGCGTAGCCGGGTGGTGAATGGGTTAATATGACGCGAACACACTACGCTGTAAATTTTATTAGCGTTCTACGAAAACAAAAAGAAATACCTTGGGTACACCAACAAATTTAGCGATACTGGGTAACACACACGGCAATATTTTCGGGTCTAAAACGAGTGCTCTCGATGCGTGCTCATCAAACAAGACCTGTTGAAAGAAATTATGATTACTAAAGTAAACAGTCCACATACTATTTCTAGCAAATTAGTGGTTAAATATAATGTAAGTTTACTTGGAATAAGTCTTCGATATCTTCAGGGCGCTTGATTTCACTCTTAAACTCCACGTTGCCCAAACCCACCCACCAATCGTAAAACTCTTTGGAAATCTGAAATTCGAAATTGTTATTGGAAAATGCTCGCCTATCTTTATGTTGTAACTGAAACTCTTTGTCTCGGTTTGTAAGTGATGTACCTACTAACACTTTTATGGGCTCTGCCTGAAATAAATGATTTATTATTATTATCTCTTTATTCTTATTTCATCTTAAGTTAGGTTTTACAATAAATTTATAAAAAGTAAAATATAAAAACTATATACAAAACATAAAATCATTATAAAAACCTAACCTAGGGTACCGCCGGCAGCGAGGCGGGGCCTAAGCTGCCGGTGGTCAGGGCGTCAGAGACAGGAACCTCCTGACTATCCGCGCAGTATCCAGGAGTACCGCCTTCTGTATTTGACCCTTGATCCAGCCATCTAGCGAAAGTCTCTTGAGGATCACCTCAAGAGACTTTCGCTAGATGGCTCTTCGACCATCAGGTCGAGACTCTTCGCTATTAAACCGTTCGCCGAAACGACTATCGGGACGATGATCGTCGATTCAACATCCCACATGGCGGTTACCTCGTGAGCCAGGTCTAGGTACTTGCTGGCTTTGTCCTTCTCGGCCTTCACGAGGTTCTCATCATGGGGGATGGTGATGTCGACGAGCACTGCCTGTCGTTTCGATCGATCTGTCAGCACAATATCAGGCCTATTGGCAAGAATAGTCCTGTCCGTGATGACAGATCGATCCCAATAGAGCGTGGCACGACCATTTTCGAGAACTGGCGCAGGGGTGTACTTATAGTAAGGCACTTCGGAAACCACAAGACCGTATAGCAGAGCAAGTTGCTGGTGAATAATCCTGGCTACAAGGTTATGTCTGTGCAAGTACTCGCCGTTAGCAAGATGACCACAACCGGAGATAATATGCCTGAGTGACTCCCCGTCATGATAACTTCGTCCGCAATTGCACAGACAAAACCTTCGGTTTCCCCGAAGAGATCCCCGAAACGTAGCCAGTTCACCGACGCGAGCAGATCTACATCGGGCCCTGTGAGGGCCTTGTAGAACCGCCCGTGTAGCTCCTTGTTCCTCCACACCGCCCTGCGGTCCTCGACGCTCATTACTTTAAATCTGCGCCATTTCTCGTTTGCCAAGGCGAGCGGGGTGAAGTTTCCGTCTACTGCTACTACGTCACGATGCATCCCACACTCGTTGTTTAGGAAATAATCCCTGAGACTGCACACCTCGCGGTTGTGGAGGTCTTTGGCATTTAAAAAGCCGCGACCTCCACACTTCCGCGAGATGTACAGTCTCATAACAGACGAGCGTGGATGTAGCATGCGATGCGCAGTAAGCAGTACTCGGACTTCGATCCAGGGCATCCAGCTCAGTCTGAGTCCACCTTAGTACGCCAAAGGAGTAAGTAAGCAAGGGCATCACCCAGGCGTTGAAGGCACGCACCTTGTTGCCGCCCGAAAAAAGACTATTAAGTACTTTGGTCAGGCGACAAAAGAAGCGCTCCTTCACCGCCCGCTTTACGCCCTCACCCTCAATACCCAATGACTGTGACATACCAAGATACTTATAGGTTTCTGCTTCGGAGATAGATTTGAGGGACATTGTTTCAGAAAGTTGCAAATTTGTTGAATTTACAACTTTACAGACCGCACTCTTATCGACACCAAACTCCATTTTGATGGCGCTACTGAAGACTTCTGTTGTTTTCAGTAGTTCCAACAGGTTATGTCCATTCTGTGCAAATAGCTTAAGGTCATCCATATAGAGCAGATGAGAAATGACCTCACCCTCCCTCCGAAGCCGGCAACCTAGTCCTGAATCCCTCAGCAGGGTGCTAAGCGGATTCATTGCTAGGCAGAACCACAAAGGACTCAGACTGTCGCCCTGGAAGATCCCACGTTCAATCCTTATAGAGTCCTGCGGGCCAGAAGGGCAATCTCCTCCCCCCGGTTGACGAATGACTGTGGTCCACTGCCCCATGCAAGCGCCTAAGAAGGATCTTAGAACTGCATCAACTTTATACAACTCTAAGATCCTCCTCAGCCATGAATGAGGCACCGAATCATAGGCCTTCTTGTAGTCAATCCAGGCGGCCGAAAGGGCCCCTCTATTCCGCCGGACTCGTTGGCAAATGGTCATGTCTATGAGGAGGAGCTCTTTAGTACCACGAGACCCAACCCTACATCCATTTTGAGCAGGGGCCAAAACGTTGTTTGCAACGATGTGTGCGTTAATTTTTGCTCTCAGAATGGATGTAAGGAGCTTGTACAGCGTAGGCAAGCACGTGATGGGTCTGTAATTTTTCGCTTCCGTGTTACTACCGGACTTATAGAGCAGGGAGGTGATACCATTCGTCAAGAAAGATGGCAGGGAACCGAGCTCAAGGGCCTGCTGGAACTGCGTTGCCAAATGCAGGTGTGAGCATCGAAACCATTTCAGCCAAAAGTTGTGTAATCCATCCGGTCCAGGACATTTCCAGTTCGGGGCCAAACGGATGGCACAACTAACGTCTTCGGGGCTGATGGTAACAGTCCCCATGGGTTCGATGAACTCACACTCACGTTCGACACCACTCATCCACTCACCTTGGGTGTGTTCGACTGGTACCGACCAGATACTACGCCAGAAGTCAACCATGGCAGTAGCATCCGGCAGCTGCCCGTCGGACACACGAAGGTCGGTTTCCTCCCATTTTCGGTACACCTTCCTTTGATCGCTCTGGAAAAGGCAATTCTGCTTTTATCGGTCCACACGCTCTCTGTAGCGGCGAATACGGCCTGCCCATGCATAGACTTTCTGCTTCAGAAAGTCAATACGCTCCGTGACGCTGGCTATATAGTTATTATTATTATTATTATTAAATACATGCCTTATATTTTGTCCTTTATATTTAAGCAGAATTAGAAAAGATATATGCACTTATGCTGGTCCTCGGGAGCTCTAGCGATCTTCCTTACTCACCAACACCAACATACCTCGTAGGATGGCCTTATCACAAGATAGAGCGTCCGTCACTGGCTGACACCGTTCAATAGAACGAGACGGACGCTCTACCTTGTCACTTATCGCGTGATATTTTTTATTTTTTATTTGTTGTGAGACCCCGTATCATGGTCGGCCTGACCATGATACGGGGTCTCACAACAATTTGCGCTACTTATACGCATGCAATGACTAGCTAGCTCTTGAGCTATCGTAAATTAATTACTGAATCCGAATCTTAAAAGAGTCCGCAGTAAGCTCGATCCTCCATACAAACGTAGTTACGCTCTCATTTTAAAACTACGTGTTGGATTGTAACGAAACTTTGCATATACAATGACATGAGGTATATCTATGTCTGTAATTAGTTTATGTAGCATCAGATACCATAGTAGAAAAAATACAGTGAATTTAAGTTTTTCATACAAAACTTGCTGTATTTTATTTGTTTTCTAATCTGGAACCATATAAACTAATTACAGACATAGATATACCTCATGGTATTGTATATGCAAAGTTTCGTCACAATCCAACACGTAGTTTTAAAATGAGAGCGTAACTACGTTTGTATGGGAAGGTGAAAATCGGCCGAGCTTATTGCGGACTCTTAAATAAATCACTATCGCATCGCGAGGAAGGAAATATCTCAAACTAATGTATTATACATGTTATTATTTATTATATGACTACGTCACACTTGAACGGGAACAACTGATTAAAAAGAGCAAACTCTAACTACTTATCGCTTACCCGTTTTGCCAATATTTCGGCTTTCTTGCTGAATTCATCAGAAGCTGATATTTCAAAACCTTTTTGCTTATACTTTGAGTTCCATTTGATCATGTCCGTTTCAGATTCGTTGCAATACAGCATGTCAAAGTGAGGATTTTTCAAAGTCTTGGTAAATGGAATTTTCCTTAAAAGTTTAGATATTTATAGGGTTTCATTTATCGTTTCTTTCAACGGCATGACCACATTACATAGATATTTAAAGTAATTCGTTTCGCAGAGAGTTCCTATGTGCCCAAATACGTCGGGTTTATAATAGTTTATTTAGAATATTAATTGTCAAGCGATTTCAGCTCAATTGGATAAGGGCAAGTGGGTGAAAAAGGGTTTGCAAATTTTAAAGTACAACTCTGGAATCCTCTCAACGAGTAGCCGATATAGCAGTAAGTAGTACGTATAGTATAGTAGGCTAGGCAACAAAAGCTTGTACCAAATAACTGTAAATAAGTTAAATTAAAGCTTGTAAAAAATAAATTACCGGCTTGATTTCCTACTTTTCTGAACAATCAAATCGTCATCGGTTACTGCAAGTGACTCTGCGTAGTCTTTCATTTGTGAGAGCCTTTTTAGTTTACTTGAAGATTTCTTTAAAGATTTTGCTGTTGATAGCCTAGACACGGTAAATTTTGACGTAAAAGCCTTTGACATAGAAGATTTGGCTTTCACAAGTGACTGATATCGTGATGGGCGATTGTCTAATGATTCCCCTTTCGATGACGTCGTGCTCCAGTTCTCTAACTCCTCCTCTTCCACACTTGATTCCTCTTCCACGGAAGGTTCGAAATCACTCAACGAATATGGGGCATCACCTTTTGGCTAAAACGTAATTTATATTATATGCATTAAGTGGAAAACGGCAACGGCGTAGGTTCTTATTTTAAGAAATAAGTTTTTTATAACCCCGATTCTGTCGTTTCGTAATCGTAAAATCCCTTATTCGATTGAAAATCCTATGGAACTGAGACATAAAACCGTTTAACATTTTTGTCTTTAGATGTCGGTGAAAATAACAGAATGATAAATGTCTACAGTTGGAAAAATTAGGTCTAACCAGCCTCTAACAGTCTGCTTTATTGGAAGTAACAAAAACAGACTAGGATTTAAAGTTGTAAACATGATTTAATAATCACTATCAAACTGAAAGAATAATTGGTCTTACAAGATGTTCATCAGATCCTAGTGTGTAAAAAAATCCTGACGCCTGGAGGGAAACAGTCTCCGATTGAGGCTCGTAATCTTTGGCGTCCGGAGGGAGCTTAAACATCTGCATTAGTCTGCGGAAAATGGTGGGGCCAACCAACTGCTGCACTGTGTTGCGTTGGCTCTCCCAGAACTGAAACATTAAATACAAATGAACGGATTTAAGAGCTGAACACGCGATGACGTTTTGCAGCGACACCAATAGACCATAAGCCTACTTCCAATACGCCTAAGTCTCATGACAACATGATAAAAGGCATGGCAGCAGGTCCAAAAAGTTGTGTTGAGCAAGAAAAAAAAAAATGGCCGAAAGTTGAATATCTCACTTCCGGTCAAAATTTGTACGAGTATGTTGATATATTTACATCTTGTGACAACAGTATGAGACATGTGGCATCATTTAGCCCTTTTATCGTAGAGAGTAAAAAAGTGGGGTCCCTTTGTTTCCCATAAACTTATTGTTCCGAATTTCGATACTCAGAAATTGATATCGGGATATAATTGACTCGGTCGGCGGGGTCAGAGGTTAGAATCGGCGTGCCTCAAGGCTCGATATTAGCTCCTCTTCTTTTTTTGGTTTACGTCAACGACCTACCTTTTATGGCGGAACACCTATCTCGAATAATTCTTTTTGCAGATGACACTTCACTCATTTTTAAAATCAATAGATTAGCCCAGGACGTATCCGACATAAATAATGCCCTTCAACTGATTCACGAATGGTTTACTGCCAACAATCTCGTATTAAATGCGAATAAAACAAAGTGTATACACTTCAAGTTACCAAATGTTAACAATCATATTACAGGACTGAAAATCAATAATGAAATGCTACAAATAATAGACAACACTGTTTTTTTGGGGATAACAATAGACTCTAGACTTCAATGGGGACCTCATATTGTAGCTCTCTCAAAAAAACTGAGTTCAGCTGCATACGCTGTAAAAAAGATTAGACTACTTACTGACGTAATCACTGCAAGACTTGTTTATTTTAGCTACTTTCATAGTGTTATGTGTTATGGCATGTTACTATATGGCAGAGCAGCTGATATCGAGTCCATTTTTGTTGTACAAAAGCGAGCAATTCGCGCCATATACAGTTTGAAAGGACGTGACTCTCTCAGAGAGGTGTTTAAAAAAATTGGAATTATGACCGTGCCAAGTCAATATATTTACGAAAACATTATGTACGTAAGAAAAAACCAAGCGCTATTTCGAAGAGGTTGTGACATTCATGATAGAAATACTAGGAATAAATTTAAATTATTAGCAGTTTCAACTAGATTAAGTAGAGTTTCAAATTCGTTTGTCGGTCTCTGTACACGCTACTACAATAAACTACCTGACCAAATTTTGACTATGTCAGAAAATAAATTTAAGGCAATTGTAAAGCAAACGCTGGAAAAAAGAGCCTATTATAAACTCAGCGAATACTTAGACGATAAAGACATATGGGCAAAGGCCATCGTTATACCGAAGCAGACTGTAAATATATAATATTGTTTAACCCCTGACCTTCAAAAAGTGTTCTCGAAGAATTTATTTTGAATAAATGATTTGTGACTTTTTTTTTTTTTTTTTTGATATCCAAACAATTTATAGACATAAACATCAATAGTCATAATTTTTGTTAAGTATTACGCTTTATAGTTCTAACATTAATGACCTATAATATAAAGTATTTTAATGACAAAAGTCAGAAAAATGATGTCCATAACGATCAAAGGTCTATCGATAACTATTCTTAAATTTTCTAAGGCATATATTTAAACGTACTAATGGTTGTTATTCATATCGTTTTAATGCCTAAAGTGAATTACGTCTAAGAGACCAAATCTATAACATCCATAGTCATATAGATAATTACTCAGAAACATTTCCAGACAAACATTTGAAAGGGGTACTAGGTACTACTGTGCGGTGTCATTAAGGCATGTACTTTTTATATTTTTATCGCACTGAATTTTCTCTGAAATGACACAAAATCCATAGAAATTTTTAAAAGTACAGATATTTCTCTTTTTTTTGAAATCACAGTACACCGTATGACATATTTGCGATCACTAAACAAAACAGTGAGCGGCATAGATACCTTTCAATCGCATCACTCCATACCCTCTTTATTTTTGCCCAAGTAACATTAATTATAAAGCAGTCTGGAAGAACGCGTTCAGTAACATTCGGTAGTTACAATTTTATGTATTTTATTTATTATTTTTATGGGAGTGAGTTTATAGGCTTTACCATGACATTGAATGATATGAATCAGATGACTATCAATCATTATGACTTGCGAAAAAAGACCTTACAACAATTATTACAAACTAGATTATTTCCTTAAACATTATGTAATTGCATACCACCGGGACCTTGAATGTTATGGCTAACCAATTTTATGACTAACAATAATGATGACCTGCAAAGATCGGAACCTCAATTTATATTGTTAAATTTTATGACTTTCGACAATATGACTCGAAAAAATTATGGTGGAAAACGTTATAGGAAACAATAGAGACCCTAAAAAAGTCTGTCAGCCCTGAAATGGTCGGAAGTACTTGGCAGACGGACGATGCCAAAGTTGGCAACTTCTGCCATGAATTTAATCATGTTGTCATAGGTGTATTGGGAGTGGGTTTACGGTCTACCACGCGCGTTTCACTACTCGCGGCGCGGAACACTATAGCCATCACACTAGTACAGAAGCTGCTCTTAAGAGTCCGCAGTAAGCTCAATTCTCCATACAAACGTAGTTACGCTCTCATTTTTAAACTGCGTGTTGGATTGTAACGAAACTTTGCATATATAATGACATGAGGTATATCTATGTCTATAATTAGTTTATTTAGCTTCAAATACCATAGTAAAAAAATACAGCGAAGTTAAGTTTTTCATACAAGACTTGTTTTTGCTGTATTTCGTTTGTTTTATAAACTGGAACCACATAAACTTATTACAGACATAGATATACCTCATGTCAATGTATATGCAAAGTTTCGTCACAATCCAACACGAAGTTTTAAAATGAGAGCGTAACTACGTTTGTATGGTAAGGTGAAATTCGGCCGAGCTTACTGCGGACTTTTAATGAATAAATTTAAATAAAATGTGATCCGGTTTAAGTCGTTGACAAGTGTCCGTCTGTCTGTATGTAATAAAGTGAAGGGCTCCGAACCGATTTGATGCAATTTTTACGAGGCTGGCCTTACGTTAAAACACGTAGTTTGGATATTTTCCTCGCACACTGCTCCGCTGTCTCGCACAGCTCTGGTGGTTACTCACCATTACACGAGCTTGGGTGGTAATAGAACAAGTATCCACACTGCTTTAGTAATTAATACACATTTGCAGCTAATTCTATTATCTGGTGTAACTTTACTTGGTCATCCTTGTAGGACAGCTCCAAATCCCGGATGACTTTCTTCCAGTGAGCCTTGACGGACGCCTCGTTCTGCTCGTATCGGGACGGGGTTATGACTCGGGCTTCCTTATGTTTCTCCCATTTCTTCACGAGAGGCCTCTTGCCGCAAGGCATCTTGAAAAGGACCCCTTAACTGAACGTTTATTTAACTAACTAACTTGTACGTTTAAAAATGGCGTGAAATATTTAAATACGTATTAAACGTATAGCCACTGAACAGTAACAAATAAATAATAAATTAATAGAAACGCGATTGACATTGTCAAAGAATGATATATTTCCAATATATTTCTCTTTACACAAAGACTACCTTCTACATTTCATGAATCTTTTCTTCTAAAGCCTGTAAGGTCTGCATCACACATCGTGTTCATTGGCATATTTTTGTTATTAAATTATGTGACTTTGGATTCATATGTTTTACTTGTAGCATTTTAGTACTTACGCTTATTATGTTTTAGCGTTGTATTTATAATACATCATTAATAAATTATAGGAACTTAGATTGTTAATAGAAGCGTCCACTGGTATTGATGAATTATCGAGAACATGGAATTGCATTTGTAGTGGTTGTACCGTTTGCAACAAAAGGAGAATAACTTTCTCTTAATTTAATAAAATTACATACCCTTAAGAAATGGAATAAGTAGTAGTCCTCTGTTTTTTGCTTTTAGTGCTATCATGTTCTTCATCTGAGCTGTCACAAGTATTGATAATAAGATTGTTTGAAATTCGATCCATTTCCCCTTCCTGACATCGATATTTATTTTCTTCACTTTCGACATGGCGACAAATATTTTCCCAGTCCTCAGCAGTAATAGTATTCATTCGTTCAGTTGCTAAACTCATAATGCCTTGCATGTTTAAAGAAACGTTTCTTTTTGCTACATATCCTTTTACCATGGACCAAATATTTTCGATTGGATTGAATGTCGGGTGATACGATGGAAATCGTAAAACGGAGTGGCCATGTTCTTTTCAAATTGCATCTATGTGGTACTCACGAAACCGCTCTTTATTTTGTTTAAGTAAATCATACAAACTGGTTTTGTACATCAACGGGCTATATGAAATGTTGTGTTCTGTCAACTAATCCATCATTTCTTGTTTAAGAGAATTTGACGTTGGAGCACGATTCAAAAGTTTGTTGTGATAGGACGCATTATCTACGATAAGTACGCTATTCGGTTTAAGGTTCGGTATTAATTTTTCTTTTAACCATTTTTCGTAGTTAACAAAATTCATCTGGTCATGGTAATCTCCCGTTTTTTGGTTTGCCTTAAACATTAACAAAGCGTTGGGAATAAAACTATCTTTTGACACATGTGAAGTGTGGATGTAGGTTTTATCAGTATAAACTAGTGGTCTATCTTTAGACCGATATTCCGCAATTTTGGTAAGGTAATTTATTCTTAGCAGTCGTATGTTGTGTCTTTCCATTAATATTTTTCGGTTTTCCTCGGTCTTTTTCCATTTAAATCCTAATTTTTGTATTTGTTTTCGTAAGGTGAAAATGCCAAATTTGTAATCTATATCGGATTTTACCACAGAGTGGAGTGCCTTTAAGATTGGAAATTGTTTATGGGACAGATGAAAATTGTATATAGTTCACCGGATGACTTCCTGATCAAAATCGTCTACTGCTGATGACGGACAAGTACGTAACTTTTTATTTCTCGGGGAGGTGAATTTCTTTGTTGAAGCGAATTTCTCACTATTGCTCTCAGACACAATGTTATAAACAGTAGAGAGACAAACACCTGTAGCTTTTTCAACTAACTGGACAGCCGTGTAGGGGAATTTAAATTTTTCTTCAGTTCGTTCAAAATATAACAGTTAAAAATAATTTGCTTACTTTGACTCTCAATCGGACCAAAATTACTCACTGCCATATTTTTTGAAAATTATGTAACTTACACTTAGTCGTACGGGCTGACACAAAATTATTCTGATAATTGTGAGAATACAATAAAATCAGACGTAAAAATATATGCACAACGTAAATAATATTCACAATTTGACACTGACATTGTTTTGGTATTTACTTCTTCAATATACTGCGTGGAACGGATCGATGGACTTTCCCGCAAGAGGGGGATTATTGAGCGCTAGTACGTCACATTTTCCAGATAAACAATTTTTTTTGACGCTTTTATTTTTTACATTTGTATGGAGCTCGTCGCTCCAGTCCATACAAAGGTAAAAAAAAAATCGCGTCAAAAAAAATAGTTTATCTGGAAAATGTGAGGTACTAGCGCTCAATAATCCCCCTCTTGCGGGAAAGTCCATCGTTCCGTTCCACCTTGTATAACAAACCTCTTTTTATGCTGATAGTACGAGAAAATAGAAAATTCAAATATAGAATGCCTGTAAACATACAATACTACTACATATGCAATTCCATGCTCTCGTTAATTCATCTATACACTTCACCTTTCTTCATTCATATTGTATTTGTATTGTATGATTCAAAATGAAAATATCATAATGATAAAACGATTTAAATTAGGTGTTTAGTTACCTATAGCTCGTTAGGTTCGTATACACTTTTAGGTATCAATTCGACAATACACTGTATTCCATGATTAACCCATATAATGTCGACATTTTTTCAACTCCTTATTCGGTTGAATCCCGCCCAATCCCGCCTCAAAGCACAGTAGCAGCAATAATATTAAGATTAGTGCCATCTATCGGACAATAGGTTAACTATCGACGTCAATGAGCAACAGCCGCCGAGTGAAACATGTTCATTTACGTAGCTGCCTAAGACAAGCATAGACCGAGTTTGTCATGAAGCTCACAGATGGCGGCGCTGCGGCAGCGACGGTATGTGGGTGCGAGCCTGTCTCGTCGGTGGCAAAATAATGTGTTTATCACTAGATGGCGTAGAGTTAAGATTTAGTTATTTTTTTTCCCGACGACGGCAGATCCACATGGAAGGGATAATATTCTTTTGCCCGACTACGGCAGAGTCGCTTGGAAGGGATGTTTTTAGCAGTCTATGTTTGTATTTACGTGTGTTACACCGTAGCTTTAAAGTTTTAAGATACTGAACCAATTTTGATGAATGAGGTATCAATCGACTCGAAATTATGCTCCGAGTGATGACTACCTTTTGTAAGAAAATATTTAGATTGTGTCTCAAGAGGCAAAATGATATAGGTATTTACGGTGAAGGCGGTATATTGAATTCTGGTTGATTTCCGGGATAAAAAATATCCTAAATGTTAATCTAGGCTATACACTATTTGTGTACTAAAATTTATCTTAATCCGTTCAGCCGTTTTTGCGTGGATGAGTAACCCCCCGTTTCCACTATGTCGTCTGTCGGGACGATTTTTTATCGTGTGTAGTAGTGGCAGAACATTTTATATATGAAGCTATTCACACTTGTCGGACACCAATTTGTATGAGGCGACGACACACTATAAAAATCGTCCCGACAGACGACATAGTGGGAACGGGGGGTTACAAACATCTGAACTTTCGCATTTATAATATTAGTAGCATTTAAAGCGCTATAGTAGGGACTATAAAAGGATGTATAGAGTTTTTCTACTTAACCTTTATGTGAGCTGATGAGTCTTACGTTTAATATTTATGTTTTGTTTTTGTGTGTTTTATTTTCGAATAAATGTTAATAAAATTATACAACTTTTTGTAGTCGACTGTACTTGTCTTGACGTCGACCGAGCAAAATGCATTACTGGAAAATGTCGTACAGTTCACCTGCCAGTTATTATGATTTAAGTACCCTAAGTTATTTTTTAAATCTTGTTAAAACCTTGTACGATAGGTAGTACGATTGCAACTATTTAAACATCATACGATTTCGATTAGATAAAGAGAGAATATACAGACCGTACACTAATGTGTAACTGCGAGTACCTATGTCGGTTGTTAAGCCATAAAACTGGCAAGTATCTTTATCAATCCTACTAATATTATAAATGCGAAAGTTTAGATGTTTGGATGTTTGTTACTCAATCACGCTTAAACGGCTGAACCGATTTGAATGAAATTTTGCACGAAGATAGTTTATAGCCTAGATTAAAATATAGGATAGTTTGATCCCGGGTCCACGCGGACGAAGTCGCGGGCGGAAGCTAGTATCTTCATAAACATGAAATGCTGGAATTTATAGATATGTTGTGCTTAATAATGAATTTATTTGAAGTGTTTAGTGTACAATTTTATTTAAAACATAACCAATAAAAAAATAAGTTTATTTCATATTACGCATGCGCAGATATATATACACCTGTATCAAACGTTTCACACGAATCTAGTTCATACAGTTTAGTTTCAAGTACTGAGCATATACATGTATAGTTGACGTCAAAGATATGTATACGTTATTCGCCTTATTACAAAGGAATAAAGTGCACAAGTGTGGACATATGTGACTTCGACTGTACATTCGCTTCACTTAATACGCTGTTAACTCGACATAATTTATACACATTTATCAGTTAATTGTCACTATTTACTAATGCAGTATACACATATAATAACTACCGTCAACTTGGGAACTTCACACTGGTGAAATTGATACTTCAGTTTTAAAAATAGAGAATAGATTGTATCGCAAAATCTATGAAAGCGTTATATACCATACCATACGTTTAATTAACTATTATTATATGCATGCAGTTCCAATAAGCTCTGCGTCTTCCACAGTGTTCGGTAGCTCAGCTCCCAACGTCTCCGGCTGCGAGAGAATTAACACCGCGGAAATGACAGCCATCCCGCCAAACATCAACAAGGGTATCCCCGACCAATACTCCATCAGAGGAGGTGTCAATGGTGATATAACCGAACCAATACGACCCATCATCGAAGAATACCCCAGGAACGAATGCCGATGCCTCGTAGGATACAACTCGGAAGTGTAAAGATACAAGGAAGTGAACACTGCTGCTATACTAAACTTGCCAGTAAGGTACAAAGCTAAAGACAGACCATAATTGTTGTTTGAAATAAAAGCAAACGCTATGCAACAAATTGCGCACGCCATGTAACCAGTAAATAAAGTCACTTTTCTACCTACTCTATCCAGTACTAAAACTGCCGTCCAGTAGCCTGGAATTTCTACAGCTGCGGTTGCTACATAGTTTAAATATATATTTCCTGACATACTCACTGAGTTTATTGACAAACCATAGTAAATAAAAGTAGTTGTGATCCACCACACTGGGGTAGTACAGCATCTCCGTAACAAGACACGGCTTTTAACGACTCGCAATATTAAGGGTCTTTCGGTGTCAATATTATTTGCTTCAATTTTTTTTGGTATTGCAGTCAACAGGAAATCCATGTCAGAGCATGAAATTGTCTTGCCGTTGACTTGAGCTGCGTAATTAAGGGTTGCTCTGGCTTGCTCCTGTTTATTTTTGCTTAGTAACCAACGATGACTTTCATGGACAATCCAATGATAAAACACTGTTAGAAATACGGGGCAAAAAAGTACTAAGGTTAAATGCCGCCACTCCGTTACCACTGAAGCTAAAAGGCCTACTATCATTTGACCTAAAGCAAAAGCTGATGACATTGTAGCGCTTGTTAGAACCCGGTACTTTGGTCCCACTAGTTCAGTCGCTAGAATGTAGCTGGCGCTGTATATTCCCCCACCGATTGCCGTTTGCAAAAATTGAAACGCAACGTACATACCATAATTTACTGAAAATGCCCGAATTACACCAGTCAAAGCTTCGTTAAACCCAAAAAATATGATAGACATTCGTCGACCTAAGTTGTCCGAGATGTATCCGGCAATAAGGAGAGCCACCATTCCTCCGACGCTATTTAACGTCCCAGCGAGAGCACGCAACCACTCTTGACATTGTAAATTGAAATCAAACACGACACTGTTCGTTCTCTCGTACACGTAGCTGTCACAAGACTCGGTTCTATTTCTGTCGAACATGCTTGCTGGGCAGACATCACCCGCAGTCATATTAGAACTGGCCGATATGTTTACATATCGACTGCATTCGTCGAAGCCTGTGGCAGTTCCTGGTATTGCATTTGACATCCAGTCGGGTAGGTACTCCGGGTCTGCTCCGTCACACAGCGGCACGGCGCAGCGATGCGGAAGCCTGGCTGCCGTAAAAATATAATCTGCCGCCATAAAACCCGAACACGCTGCTGGTATTGCCAACAACAATATACTGATCAACTGATATTTGCCAAATTCTCCTACGGCATTGTTCAAAACAGTTTCAAAATCCTGCTTCGATCCATGTTCACTAACACAATCAGCCATTGTTTATAGTCCGAAATTAATAATATTTTAAAAAGAGGCTGGTTCGTTATCTAGTCTGCGAGTTATTGCATGAGTGCTAGAATATATATGAGTGAGTAAAACTATATAAACGTTATCTTGCTTATCGGCATCGTGCCAAGGTCGGAATAGTTCGTGTGACTTGGTGAACAGATGAAAAGAGGAACTTGGTTCAAAGGTTGCTTTTATATTTAGCAAACATGGTAGGTAAATAGTGAAGGTAAGGACTAATCCGTGTCAGCCAATTGCGAAAGCCGTCTACGGATATTTTCTATAGGTGCAGGAGCATTGGCAGAGTTGTTGTTCACTGGTGACGCCGTCCTCTGGAGCGATTCCAGAGTGAGCCTCGCCTCCAATACAGCAGAGTCAAACATGCCCAGACTGCTCAGGTAGGGAGCTCGCTTATACTCCGGATGATCAATCATCCAGCGGCAATACTCTTTAACGCTCCTGTGAAATGACAATAAGCAATTCATTATGTGATTGATTGTTGCTCAATCGTTTAAGAAAGAATAAAAAGATGGCCGAATAAGGTGTCTGATGCTTTGGAAGCAGTACACCTAATAATATTGAACGACAGTTTCGAAAACGTACATATCAGTTTTCGTGTAGGTATTCAATTGTTACTAGGTTTTTCAAAACGCTATAGAATTACATGATTGATAAAAACTGAACCTGAGGTTAGTGATGCCTTCCCAGACGGTTTTCAAGGAGACTAGGTCCCTAGGAACGTGGCGCGCCGACCGCCACAGCGCCTTCGTGTGGTTACGAGGCGCGTGTCTTTGCTCATGGTGCGGGAGAGTGCGGTTGAAAGCCCTCAGGATGTCCGGCTGATGCTCCGCTTTGATGTCCCTAGTTACTTCCCTTTCCAACACTGCGTATTGCGACAACTACAACATTGGAGTTACGTTTTTTTAATAAAACCATTAATATTACGTATTAGTTGGTTATAATATTGTTTAAAACCCATACAAACCTCTGGATTTCTAGTAACTTCCGCTATTTTCTCCTCTACAGATGCCAGCTCCTTTGGAATGACTTGAAGACTGCGAGCCACGTGCGTGTCAAATTCAATCTGCAATTGGAATCATTTTAATAGAGAACGGGGGCGGGCGAATCTCCGAGCGTTTGAACCGATCGGTTTTAACGTCATTGTCGGCTTAAGATTATTTCATCAGAGGTAAACCGCGGTGCATACCGCAGAACCTTTTATCAAAAAAGATTCAGTATTGGTATTGGCTTACATCTTCATCAAAAGTAGACTCTGATACCTTTTAATAGTATTTGCTGTCTATGACAATGACGAAAAAAAAAAACGCCTTAAAACGCTGAATATTCGCCCGGGCGGGGCGCCGTGATACATTCAAGTACAACTTATTGCGTTACTAGTTTTTCCCGCGACTTGTTCGCGCGGGACTCGTAGAAATCGTAGCTATATATATATACTACGCTTAAGAGATGATTTTTGGTATAAAGACAACTTTGCTGTTCCCCGGGTTTCAAACTATCTCCGTTCCAAATTTCATCTCAATCGGTTCAGCGATTTAAGCGTGTAAAGGTAACGGACAAACAGAAAGAGTTACTTTCACATTTATAATATTAAATAAGTACCTAAATAAGTATATAAGAATGAATTAATATAGATTATAATATTTATAATTATAACAGTTTTAATTTGTGTCGCCACACACATACCTGAAAGAGTTCCTTTATAGCCTTTGGTTTAAACAGTTGAGATTGTTGGTTTCCTCCCAATTGCGTCATATACTGGCAAAATTCTTGAACAATCTAAAAAAATGGTAAATAGTCCCTTATTTTACTGACAAATGTTTCACCAAATGCATATTGTTTCGCCGAATTTTCATTTCATCGATTTTTTTCACAGAAAATATTTTTTTTGGGTAAGTATAGCTAAAAGGTTATTGTGTAGACGTTGTAAAACCTATTTGGTTAGGTTAGGTTTGTTTTATAACAATTCTAAAAAAGTTAACTGTTGGCAAAAAATTTTTTTTTGATAAATTAAAAATTTGCCGAACAACCAACCATTCGATGAAACGTGTTGGTAAAACAAGGGTAGCATTGTAAATAGGTATCTATATCATATTACACGTATCAATCATTTATATTCATTTATTACAGTCATTAGAAAAGGGTGATAAATACAATGCAAATAAAATAAGCATTATGATAAAATACATATTTAACAGACGAAACAGCCGACGCGACGTATTGCATCCACACCTCTCCGCACACACTATCCAGGAGCAGATGAATGCTTTGCGTCAGCAATAATATTATTAAAATTAAAATTCAGAACGCAGTGTTGCTAAATGGATACTAAACCGACTTTTGCAGTAAAGTGTAAAATGCAAAATATCATACAAAGTTTATAAATAATATTATGTATGTTTTTGTAGCCCAAGAATAAATTTAATTCTGCCAATCCGATGCCTACACTTTCATTAAAAAAAATGTAAGACAGTTGTCTTACATAGTTATGCGCAGTATTTCACGATCAAAACAGTAATTTACTTAATTTTCCATACAACGATTAGTACAAATAGACAGCGGTGACGTCATAATTCTGTGTCAATTAGTATGAAGCGTTTTTGATGCCGTAAGCGAGGTCCAACTTTAACTCATTTTTTTTGTCTATTTATCATGTACTTTAATTATAGTTGCTTGTATGGACAAAGATTTGTTCCTGTCTAAAAATTGGTACGAATGGCATCGAAAAAACACCATAGGAATCATGCCTATTGATACTGTGTCAAAAGATAATGGTGTTTCCCGGCCTGTTGGCCCAAGGTCTTACACGGTCGGTAAGATCGTCTGCCTTCCTGACGAGGGTTTTATCTTCCTCCCTCTCTGGCTGCAAGTAGTGAGTGGCCCAAGTTACTTGCTCTCGCTCTGGCTTCTGAAGTAGCTCCCAATGTACATTTACGTCGTCTTGGGTGTCCCTGAATATTAAAAAAAAGTTTCAGATTTTATTTTATGTTTGAGAAGAAGGATTAAAACTTCTGATCAAGGAAACAGTCGTTATGGCTCGTAAGAATCAATCATTAAAAAATCTGATGCTCCCAAGTTATTAATATCCGGTAAAAGAGAAAATAAATTAGATATAAATCATATTGGTTCAACAATTTTTTAAGATACATGGATGTGGACTTTATTGATGCTTGCTTTTGTATCCCTAGTAGTTATTATTACAACTTTTTGTTTCGAATTAAGTAGCCCCAGAAGTTAGTGAATATGTACTAAGAGGACGCTTCCAAATACAAAACCGATTCCAATACTATTATTTAAAGTTTATTCAAATAGCCCCATGCTCCATACCCAGCCCATAAAAGCAATAACGTGTCTTCTGATCTGACAAAAAAGATAAATCTTTTTATTGCTCGTAGTTTAATAAGTGCCATACATAACTCAAGCGCAAAGTGGACGCTAATAGTCTCAGTAGTTCCAAGCAAAATAACAGGCTGTTAGATATTAAAATGTATAATGCAATGGAAGTTAGTTAAAAATAAAATTAGGTAATGACATTTATCTCGTTTTCGAAAACGTATATATAACCACTCGAAATTAAGCTAAGTATTGTTTATCATTTTATTGTACTTTTTTTACTACGAAATGCCTCAATAATGTTACATTCGATTCGACCAACATGATATTGTACCTGTTGTACAAAATATGATAACTACTCTCAATCTATGGGAAATAGAGATTTAAATTAAAAAAAAAAAAGTCAAAATGATTTACACTAAAGTCATTACCTGGGTGATATTTCTACTTCGGTATCAGAGTCCACCTTCCTATCTATACAAATAGTTTTTCTCAACGATAAAACTGGGGTTTTCACTATCCTGCTAGAGCGTTTCTCTGCGAAATAAATATAAAATTAATCAAGACAACATTTTTCTCATTTATATGAGTAGGTATCGTTAAGGTGTGTATCCTGTATCCACCAGAAATGTGCTCAGCTGTTGTAATAAACATATTTGTTACTAGCTTCTGCCCGCGACTCCGTCCGCGTGGAACTCGTTTATATCGCAGCTCCATACACACTTTCACCCCCTTAGGGGATGATTTCTGGGATAAAAACTATCCTATGTCCTTCCCCGGGGCTAAATCGGTTCAGCGGTTTAAGCGTGAAGAGGTAACAGACAGACAGACAGACAGACACACTTTCGCATTTATAATATTAGTATGGATATGGATATATCAACATCTTCTTGCTGTGCAGGTTTTCCGAACTACCCGGACTTGGTCTTTATTATTAATCCTACTATCCTATCCTACTAATATTATAAATGCGAAAGTTTAGATGTTTGGATGTTTGGATGTTTGGATGTTTGTTACTCAAGCACGCTTAAACGGGTGAACCGATTTGAATGAAATTTTGCACGAAGATATTTTATAGCCTGGATTAAAATATAGGATAGTTTTATCTCGGGTCCACGCGAACGAAGTCGCGGGCGGAAGCTAGTAACCACTATAAATGTACACTAGGGTTGTCACCCGGCCGGCACCGAGTGACCAACGATGTTACCTCCGAAACATCGGGAACTTCAGAGAAGTAAATAAATAAGTTAATTATTCGCCATTAAGTCCCGATTAGTAAAAATAATGTGTGAGAATCGTGAAAGTTTAAATCAATATAAATTTTATCATGTATTTGAAGTGTACCTTCGGATCGTCCCTCGATTTCTTGTTCGGCTACTTTTTTTTTGAGTGGCAATTCCAGTGTAGTGCAAACTTTGCGGTATAGATTTTCGGGCAATATTTCAGCTAAACATGCGCTCTCGATGTTTTTTTGTGACTGTTCGTTGTCCTATAATGAGTCGTATAGGCAAAATTTAGTTATAAATATTATGACAGTAGTTTTAGATAGGTACGTTTCTTCCAAACCTGAGCTTTTGAGTGAGATAGAGCGTTTTTGCAGACAAACTCGCAGACCCGATTTTGGTCCGGCGGAAGACCCCTTAAGAACAGCAAGGCACCCGGTGAAGACGGAATTACAGCCAAACTCCTGAAAACCGATCCTTACGGCCCTTCAGAAGTTGTTCGACACCGTCCTACTGGAAGGGAACAGAGGTGAGGTGGTGCTGTTCTTCAAAAAGGGTGACAACACCCTGCTGAAGACCAGACCCATCTCACTTCTGAGCCATGTCTATAAGCTGTTTTCAAGGGTCATTACGAATCGTCTCGCACGCAGGCTTGATGAGTTCAGCCTCCCGAACATTAACATTAAAAAATGTCGGTTCTTGTTTAAAAAATATTTTGTTTTTTGGTGGCTAGTTTTCCTAGAGTATTAAATCATTTTGGAATCTTGGTTAGTTGCGTCAACTTTTGAAAATACTTGCCATGGTAGTGTCCATACTTTTTTTTTACACCCTGATGAGTGAAAGAGGACTAAAGGAAAAATCTTTAAAAAAATGATGGGTAACATTAATTTTGATATTTGTTTGTGTAAAAACTGCATGTATTCTAGTATTTTTAAGGGCTGTGGTGCATAGCAGTGCTACTTAGGTTGGAGTTACAAAAAAAATAGAATTATTTGAAAAGTTGTAGAAATGGTCGTAAAAATACCATTAAGGGTGTCGATTTTCGAAGAATTTCATTTTCTTTTGTAACTTCAAAAAGGAGTGAGATATATTTTTTTCTTTTTTTTCTCGACTATACATGAGCAGATCCATCCTCTAGTGCCCACTTATTGTTGAATTTTGGGACACGTTGTATATACCTAGGGCAGACTGGCCAGTTAGGTAGGTCCAACTTTGAGAAAGAGGTCAATTCAAGAGGCATTCGGGAGGCTACGGCACATCTTTTCGCCCAATATTCCGCAGTTTCTCAAGACGAGAGTCTTTGACCAGTGTGTGTTGTCAGTGATGACGTATGGCACGGAAACGTGGTCGCTTACTATGGGCCTCATAAGAAGGCTCAAAGTCACCCAAAGGGCAATGGAGAGGGCTATGTTGGGAATTTCTCTGCGCGATCGCATCAGATATGAGGCTATCCGCAGCAGAACCAAGGTAACCGATATAGCCCTCCGAATCACTAAACTTAAGTGGCAGTGGGCCGGGCACATTGCACGTAGAACCGATGGCCGTTGGGGTGGAAAGGTTCTCGAGTGGCGACCACGTACCGGAAGGCGTAGCGTGGGCAGGCCCCCCACAAGGTGGACTGATGACCTGGTAAAGGTCGCGGGAGTCCGCTGGATGCGGGTGGCGCGGGACCGGTCATTGTGGCACTTTTCGGGGGAGGCCTATGTCCAGTAGTGGACGTCTTTCGGCTGATATGATGATAATGATGATGAGTTAGGTAGGTAATACATTAAAATGGAACGTCAAACAAAAATTGTACGTACTTTACTTACATATTTTCCAAAAAAACTTAATACCAGAAATAATATAAAATAAAAGTATCTTTCATTATTCCAGACTTACGTATGTACATACTACAATCATGCGTCAGATGACAATACGACGGTTGGTATTTTTTGACATGTTACAGTTTTGCTACATTTTCATGAACGCAATATCAGCACGATTTCAAGGTGGTTTGTATTGAAACAAAACAAGAAATAGTACTACTAACGCAATAACACAATAGGCATGGTGACTAAATTTTTTTTATGACGTCATTCGAACCAGTTTTTGGAAAGAAACAAATGTTTGTGCTCCCATACAAACATTTGTTTCTTTCCAAAAACTGGTTCGAATGACGTACAACGACATTTGTTAGTACAAAGTACGTGTATCGTTGTATGGAAAATCAGGTAAATTGTTGTTTAGGTCGCGAAATACTGCGTTTAAGTACATAGTTGTCGTACAATTTTATTTCCATAAAAGTGTAAGGATTCTATTGGTAACTTTAAATTTATTCTTGGTCAATAAAAAAAAACATATTTTTTCTAAAACTTCAAGGGTCATCTCTCTTTACGATTTTAATTATATTTTATAATTTATACTTTATCATGATAATTTGATGGTTTAGTATACAATTAGCATCACTACCAATTTGAACATGAGGCACCATGCCTATTATGGATTTATGTATACACGTGTATACAATTACAACTGGTACTTACTTTGACAGGCGTATCAAGTTGATCGAAAACGTTTCCCCAGTATTGTTTGTTTGCCTGAATCGCTTCAGTGGTTTCGTATTTGGACGGTTTGATGATCATTATCTTTCGTGATTTACTTGAATTTCTATGAATAAAAGACTTGCTTCGGTACATTTTTGGAGCAAAACAGATTATCAAAACTTGGCCACATAGATTTTAATAGGTTTGAATAAAAAGGCAGGCAGAGTGCAATTTGTCACGTCAGCCCGTTTCAGGCGCTTATTCCAAATGGCGGTGAAGCTAATGCAAAGCAGCTAGGCAGTGCTGAACTTTTCCGCGTAGCATTAACAACATTCAGAGAAGACTCGTGCCGAAGTAAATTTTAAGACTGAAATTTAATACTACAATTTAAAACTGATTAAAGGATTAGCATGATTTTTTGAATAATCGTTATACTTATAGACAGTGACAGCTAAACTTTTCACCAATCAGCAGGCCATTAGCATCTTATACAATGCTTTTGTGAGGAGTAAGCTTGAAACGAATGCTACAATCTGGAATCCCCATGAACAACACTACACGCTCCTCATAGAAAGGGTCCAAAAACCATTTGCACGATTTCTTTACAAAAAATGTATGGAAACTACCCTTTCCTCTATCCAACTTTATTTGTAATTGGAATGGTAGGCTACACATCCCTGGAAGCTCGTAGGAACTTCTATTTAATTAAATATTTCCTCAAATTAATACGCAGAGTTGTAGCCAACCCTACACTACTAGCTATGGTACGAGTCAGAGTTCCCCCCCTTCTCGACTACACTGCTGCGTGCGCGCAGCCGAGGCCTCTTCGTTGTCCCCACTGCGCGGACGCGCAGACTTGACTCCTCTCCCCTGCACCAAGCACTGATGCTAATAAATAATATTTTAAACAGTGACAGCCAACTCGATGTCTTTTTCACACCAGACGAGAACCGTTTCTTGACCGCATCGTCTCACTATTTGGAATCAATTGTTACCACTACCTCAACTTGATTATTAATACCGCTAATGATAATCCTACTAATATTATAAATGCGAAAGTTTAGATGTTTGGATGTTTGTTACTCAATCACGCTTAAATGGCTGAACCGATTTGAATGAAATTTTGCACAAAGATAGTTTATAGCATGGATTAAAATATAGGATAGTTTTGTCCCGGGTCCACGCGGACGAAGTCGCGGGCGGAAGCTAGTATATAATAAAATTTGTTATTGATTATGATTATTGCGTCACACCTTTTATCAATTATTATTTATTGTAAAGCATATCCTAGATTAGTACGTAAGATCTATGTTTGACCGACTTAATCCTAATAAATTGCCTACATTTTACTTTTATCACAATGTTTTGACTATATCCATTTTACTCCCTTGATCTCTCTTATGTAATAGCTACTAAACTCTACAGTAATGTATTCAAAATTAAAATTAAATGTACTTATGATAATAATTTCACTGCACCTTACATTAAATAATGCATGTTAGCTATTAATAATTGTAACGCAGATTAGTACGTAAGGCTTGTCTGTTAGTGTTAATTGTATGCAATAAATAAATAAATTGAAGCCTACAGTGCCAACACATACGCGGATCTCGAGAGTGAACTATGAAACGATGTATTGTATTATTTTATTATTTATTCCCTTTAGTCGATTTAATAAGACGCACAGTTCATTTTTAACCGACTCAAAAAAAAAGGAGGAGGTTCTCAATTAGGTTGTATTTTTTTTTTTTCAATGTTTGTTACCTCAGAACTCCGTCATTGATGAGCCGATTCATATTTTTTTTTTGTTTGTAAGTATATACTTCCAGGTGGGTCCCATTTTTTTGAAAATTCAATTGGATGATGGGATCCATGAGGAATTGAGGGAACTCCTCAATTATATTAGGCACGCGTGTAGTGATTTTGGTATTTTCTATTATAACTCGTGTATTTACATCCGGAAATCATAAATTGGTGGAGTGGAATTGATGATGAAGACCACAGATGACTTATGGAATAACTCAATTATGTACTTAAAGGTACAAAAGTATATCACAGATTCTGATAAGATTCCGTTGAAATAGCAACTAATGAAGTGCCAAGGGTGATCCTTGTGGAATTGACGGAAGTCCTCAAATATTATCGGGTCACATACAGCGATTGGGTTTTTTTCTATAATAATCAACGCATTTGCTCTCGGAAATCAGTTCATGAGGTAAATTGGAAAAGAAATGTTACCGTGGCTTGGCGGAGTACTAAATTATAGTCGGTTAAAACTTTGTTTTTAAAGTAAATTATTGATAAGAACGAATTATAATTGACGTGTCTTCCATTTAGTTTTGAATAGTCATTGGCAGATGACAATTGCCAGATAAGGTTTGGATTATAAACGAATTGAATAAATCTGAGACATATTTGACGTATCTACAGTAACGCAAAATTTATTGGATGTATGGAACTAATAAAATGTGAAACATAACCGGCAATATCATAAAAAAGTATTTCAGTGTTTAATTATTCTTAGGTCTATAGGCGCCTGTTAACTGCGTTGCTCTGGAAACGTGATAACTGTAGTACATTAGTATTATAGTATTTATTCCTGCCTACATATTTTTATTTTATATAAGTTAAAATTAAATGTTAAGCCATAATTGTTTGCACTTATACAACACAACACACACGCTAAAAGCGTTATTTTACAAACATGATGGCAGAACTAAACGTAACTCTGTTATATGTATCTATTTCAAGATAGCGCAGGGGGTCCATTCTCGTTTGGTCCTTCGCATCCCATTCGCGTTTCAATCAGTTTCGCCTGCTAACTCTTCCACGCACACCGATCTAGCGTTTCAGGTCCAGCGTGCGAAGCACATTGACATTGCGATTTGAATGTGAAAGAGTTGAACCGAATCGAGGCCCAGACCTGTAGACTAACTTTGTAAGCCAGTTTACATAAAAGCATTATTCTTACGAACTTCGTTTTTCATTGTTACTCTAGTAATTGGTTGCTAGTGATTTAACACATCCCTGCAAATGATATTCAAGTCTCTATAGACTTCTCCATACCAAACATTCGACGGCCATGATGTTACATATTTGTTTGATCAATATTCCTGGCTTGCTTTCGTTTCTGTACGCTTGTAGTTTATTAGTCGCCCAAAATCAGAATGGTGTTGGGACCTGCGGTTAGCACAATAGTACTTGTTAATTACATAGGTATAGCTACTGAAACAAAGAGTAAAACTCAGAAAAAAGGAAATGCGTCACTTGTGCTGGTAACAAAGAGAAACGATATTCAACACGATTATACCTGGTTAACAAATCCTTGTTTATTCTCAAAAGGGTTCTATGATTTATTTATTCTTTTACTGAAAATCTAAATTCACATCCACACAGCGGCAGATTCAGGGGTTGCATTCAGGGGCTTAGATCCAGGATTTTTGTATGATGTACTAGCTGTTGCCCGCGACTTCGTCCGTGTAGAACTTGAGAAAAAATATTGCTATTAAATTATTTTAGGCGTAACCTTAATTATCGCTGTCCTAAACAAACTTCTACCATCTTAAGGGATGATTTTCGAGATAAAAACTATCCTAAATCCTTCCAAGGGTCTCAAATTATCTCTATGCCAAAAGACGTAGAACTTTCCATCTCCACCCCCAGTCCCCGTTTAACGGAGTTAGAGAATAAATTATTTTGATAAGCCTTTTATTATTGATTGATTGATGATGATTAACTTCTTAAATTAACAAAATGATCCGCATTTTTACTCTAACATTCCCTTCTTTTCGGTTTGTGAGCATTGCAGAGCTAACCTTAACCTATTTTTCTGGTAGCTGTTCGGTTCTGTAAGGGTCGCAGTTCTAACAAACTAACCTACTTATCCGCGAGTAGTAGGATTATGTATTCTGAATTAATGGCTTACCAAATAGTATATATGTCTGACCAAAGAATTCTCTTACTTCAAAAAGTACCTGCTGTTCCCTATACTTTTAACCCCTTTTAAACTCCAACCTTAGAGGAAGAATATAAAATACGCAGTTATTTGTTTTCTAGTCCTTGACCGAAGTTACAGTTCCCTTATTTCAAAATTGTCTGGTTCCCCGTATAAATTTCCAACTCCTTTTAGCCCCTTTAGGGGTGAACCTCATTTAACACCCAATATTTTTTTCTAGTCTTCAAAGAAACAGTCTAAAACCGAAGTTACAAATCTCTTACTTCAAAAATGTCTTGCTCTCTATACAAACTTCGAACCCAATTACCCTCTTAGGAGATAAATAAAAAAACGCTAAAATCTGTTTTGCAGTCTTTTAGCATACAGGCTAAGACCTAAGTTACCAATCTCTTTCTTTAAAATTTTCTTGCTCTCCATACAAACTTTTTCCCCCTTTTAACCCCCTTAGGGGTGCATTTTTCCAAAACGCTTAAAGTTCTTTTTTGTATTCAAATAGGTAAGTAATCTGTCTACAAAGTTTCAAGTTCTAGCACAAAAGGAAAAGTTCCCACCATACAAACTTTGCACCCCTATTTAACCCCCTGCCAGGGGTGGAATTTTCTACAACGCAAAAAGTATTTTTTTTTTGTATTCTAAAAAGTAATCTTTCTACAAAGTTTCAAGTCTCTATTTCAAAAAATAATGTTTCCCCTATACAAACATTGCACCCCTATTTAACCCCTTTAAGGGTTGAATTTTCTAAATCGCTGAAAGTACTTTTTTGTATCTTAATAAGTAATCTCTCTACAAAGTTTCAAGTCTCTAGTTCAAAAAATTATGTTTCCCCCATACAAACATTGCACCCCTATTTACCCCCCTTAGGCGTGGAATTTCCAAAAATCCCGTCTTATCCCTTGCCTACGTCATAAAAGAAAGTTCTGGTGTAAATTTACAAACTTTAATTAACAAACAAATAGTATTTTGATTTTTATTTGATTTTGAAATTTTAAATTTACAATCCCAGTAGTTTCGGCTGTGCGTTGTTGAGTGAGTGAGTGAGTCAGTCAGGACATAGGCATTTATATGTATAGATTATTTGTCGCGGGAAGTCTCGCGGATAGTTTTTGAGGGCTTGAACTGCCTAGGGCCCCTAGGAATCCAGGGGGACATGGGGAAATTTATTTATTGTGTGGCAAAACGTCTATTCAGCAGGTCGATCACGTAACGCATTGTATATAGAAAACTGAGAGTTAATTTTGTCTTATCGCGCGTTCGAAACGTTACGTGGTTACCCCACAGGATTACTTTACTCATGTGTGACATGTTATCTTTACGTTATTTTTAAGAAAATGACACTCCTAGTATCGTCAGTCAAGTACAACTTTCTAACCATCATAATGCATTTAGCTACTGAATTAAATATGCAATCGTGATCCACCATGAAAACGAAATTAAAATATAGGGGAAACTTGCCTAGTATTAATAAGAACCATTTCTTATTATTTTATCATTCTGTTCATGATAAAAGATAATTTATTTATTGATTATTCAACAAAAATAACAAATTGAACTTAAACTCCCGTAAACTTTGAGAAAAATAAGGTTTAAAAAAGTAGAAAAGGTACGATTGGTTTAGGTTGAGTTATTTAGTAGTTTATTTTAATCGAACTTGCTGCTTAATTTATTGGTCAGTCATAGAATCACTGCAATTCACTTAAGTTACTGTTTGACTAATCTAAGTAATTTGTTACATGGCCGACTAGTAATTCCAAATTGTATCACTTGAGTCTATACTACTGTTCTTGGGTACGAGAATTTAATAGGGTACTTTTAAGGAACGAGTACGAATTAGGCAAACGAGACACGGAGTTTAATTATATTTTTCTAAACGGGACTTCATCGTGTGTTTTTTGCGTCGTAATATCCTAAATCGCGCGCAGGCTCCGTGCTGCTCCTTTCGCAAAAATAGTGTTTAAACACCGTGAAAGTTCAAATCAACGCAAAGTAAATGATTATGATTTTAATAAATTTTTAGATACATATCATTCATTCAATCTCACGGCAAATACTTACTTTATTAAAAATTGGTTTTATGAGAACAAAAGGTGAACAAAGTTTTCACAAGTGAAGTTGGTAAGTTTATTCAGACTGTGCAGTTGTGTCAGATTTCGCAGGAACTCGCGCTTAACACAATATTATGGAACGGCAAAACGTCAAGTTAGCATAACACTGTTAACTTTGCCCGGCACTATTAAAATTGGAATAAATGTTCATTTCCGCTAGAATGCAGTGATCAAATTATCAAAATATAACGTATGTTTCTTTTGTAAACATATCTAACTTGGCTTTGTCTAGTATTATTATAAAAAGTTGCTTTATGTCTAAATAGTAAGTACCTATATAATAACTAGGCCTAGGAAGTCGCAATTGAAGGACCGTATACTTGGTTGGTACTTAGGTGCGTATTCCATTGATTATAGACATATAACTTTATGGGATGCGAATACAAACGTGTCATAAGTTAATTTGTCCCTTCAATGGGTGCTTACATAAATTTGTAGTCACATATTTGCTTGCCATCAAGTTTCTCTGCGAACAGAGACATTCCTTGATGATATTGTTTATCTTTCCAACTTCTACGACACGGGTATGGCAATTCCAACAAGATTATGTTTAATTAACCGAAAATTGCTTTGTACTCAGATTTATTTGAGAACTTTGCTAGTGATGGCAGCTATTCCGTCTTTTGTTTAAACAAGCTTTATGTTTGTCGCGATAACAGTTAATCATTGACATGGAGATTGCATGTTTAATAGCACACAAATCGTTTCATTTTTTGGTTCATATAAACTCCTGCAAACAAAGCGAGATCCTATTTTTATAATAAAACTCCGCTTCTAACGTATTGGGTAAATTACCATATGCTTAAATCTAATCTATTTGGAACCTTATCTGTCCTGACACTTAGACAGCTAGTGTTTATATGAATTTACCCAAGGTATCATTTTAGTGAGTGCCTTGTAAATAAAAAACACAGCAATTGACAAATTTCGTCCCTACATACTAGCACAAGTTACCGATAGCCATTTGTCTGATGTACCCAATGATACCCGAAAATCAAGGAAAAACCTGGTAGGCGCAGCTTTAAATAATATGTAGAACCATTTTACCAAGAATGTAAGCACATCACTAATGTAACTATTGGAGTAATTCTATATAGGAATGTCATAAGTCGTCCTCCGAGAGGTGACGACTTAATAAGTTACGTTGTTATGGGACGTGTGTAAATTTACCTTAACGCGGATCCGCTGCCGCCCCGCATTATTCTTAGCTAACGCTGCAATTTATATCATTGTGTAGTATATGCTAAATTCGCAAATAATGTATGCGTACATTGAAAATTAACATTCTTACATGCGCATGGAAGCTTATAGAGTTTTGAAAATGATTTAACCCTTTAATTCACAATGTAAAGTATAATTTACACAATTGTTGACCTTTTTTTTATAAACCCTTTTTTGCTTTAGGTACGTGTTGCAAACGAGGCTTTAAGCCTCGGTTTTTTTATTTGCGAACTAAAGGTTTAACATTGCTTTAAATTGATTGTACCTAATATTTGTATCTATTAAACTGGGCTGTTTGTCAACAAAACCAGGGCGTTTCAACAAATTGTTCCACAGTTTACTATATAGGTAGGTATTTTGTGTTCAAAAAGTTCAATGTTTACGCAGGCCAACTGTACACTCCTGCAATAATATCTGACACGACGAAGGGTGCAAAATTATCTGACACGCTCTAACGGCTACGAATAGTGTGGTATCGGATATAATTTGCGTCCATTGTTCTATCAGATTTGTGGTTTAATTAATTTAAAAATCCGAACAAATGCGAGTCGGACTCGCCCACCGAGGGTTACGTACAAAATTACAAATGTATAGTTTTCACAATTTTCCCTGTACTTGTAGTATAAGACGATAATACTTGCCAAATTTCATAGGTGTAGGTCAGCGGAAAGTACCCTATACATTTTGATTCCCTTGAAAGTCTCCAAGTACAAGTTTTTTGCGTCATACACGGCCGCATCTTTTATTTACGTTAACTTAGAAGTTTGATTATTTCACAGCTTTGGGACTGTAGACCTGAGTATATGGTTTTAATTTCAACTCGATACGCGTTCCCGAGTTAAAAGGTCTTGACAGACAGACAGACGGACAACAAAGTGATCCTACAGGGGTTCCGTTTTTTCCTTTTGAGGTAAGGAATTTAAAAATGACCATAAATGATCTCAAAATATTTTGACATCAACTCTACATTTTACCATTGACAAAATATCGGCTGACAGATTTTATCTCTATGACAAAAGATAATGTCTTAAGCCCGGCGTGATACATGTCCAGTGTGACTATCATTTATTTCTTGACATTTTATTGGACGTTTCTCCGTTAGCTTTACCGAAAACTGCGTAAACAGATACTGGGTGCAAACAAGAACAAATGAATAGAGTTTAGCGAGCAACCGCCAAGATACGGCGAGCAATTTGTGATCACTGACACGGGCAATGTTCACACCTGGTTAAATTGGAGCGCGCCAGCGGTTTCAATATCTGGCTTTTACGAAGCTACAGGAGCTTTATAATAATGCTGAACATTGCTCGACCAGTTCATTTCATAGAGTTAAGTAGGTAGAGATTCTGAATGCTCAATCAAAATTGAAGCATAGCAAGAACATAAAAATTTACCATACATTTCTTACCTTTTACGCCATTAGCTCTGGCAGCCACGTCGCCGTCGTAACGATGGGAAGTGTCACATCAGGCGTGGATTATGCAAGAATGGTCGAAACCGTCTAAGCCGGGTCATTGCCAGGAGCCTTTCCTTTTATCAGCCCGAATGCACGCCAGTACTACGTGTAACCACATGTACTGGCTCACAGCTTAACTCATTTAGATGCACAGTCAAATATAAATAAAACGAATATTATTGAAATATTTATTAAAAATCCCGTCTGAAAATTAAGCAGATCGTAACACACATAAAAAATTAACAAATGTTAAACTTTTACGAATAATAAATATAAAATAAATAAATCGGATTATAATGTCCCACTGCTAAGAGACAGTAAGCCTTTCAAAAATGTAAGTCGAAGCTTTCATCAGTAAACATTTTTAGTAAGTTAGGGTTGCTAAACAATAAATGTTGCATAGATATTCTGCGTTTCACCATAATCTCGTTAATTAGTTTAGTCTTGGACTCTCTTTCATTATCTTTTATATGGCGAGTATTAACTCTCTTTACGCAGGTGCACTCCGTAGCATCAATTTTAGAGACTGATATATCTTCTTCGCTAGAGCACTGTGTTACTGCATCATGATAAGGCTTGAAGGCTCTTATAAAAGGCAATTGTCTTTGTGCAATTTCTTTAGCACTTATTATTTCTGGCGACTCTAACTTTTCTAACGGTACGGTATATCTGTTTAGGACTATTTTAAAATTGTCTTCTGAAAAATCAACCAAATTAGAAATATCAAACGATATTCGTTTTTTCCAATCCTGGCAGTGTCTAACCGGGCAGTCCTGCATTCGTTTGATGTCATCGACCCGCATAAGTTCAATCGAAGATTCACTTTTAGTCGATTCATTCTCTTGATGTGGTTCAACAGACATACAAATAGGCTCGGACTCTGGCGTGTGTGATGGTGTTTCCGATGTCTCATGCCCGAGGCATTTACATGTTTGTGATTCGACCAAAGCTTTAATTTCATCAAACTTGCTGCATTTGGCATAAACGAACTTTTTCTCTCGTACCATCGTTATAGCGGGAAGATCTACGTGTGAAGGCAAGGTTTCACGGCTTCCATACGGTGTTGGGATAGAATCCGCAGTATCGCCAACCACCTCGAATGGTTCTCTATCACAAGTTACTTTAGCTGCCTCCTTTTCTTCAAAATGAAATATATTGCTTAAGCTCTCCTCAACTTCTATCAGAATGTTTGGCGCTGTTTCAGGCTGTTTTTGAATTTCATTTAGTTGTAATACAATCATTTTTTCCAAGTCAAGCAAAAACGTGGTCTGTTCAGGTAGTAACCTAAGGCTAAAGCTAATAAACTTCAAAAATAACTGTATCACTTTCCTTATTTTTTCTCTCCATTCCAAATTGATGTCAGCAATAAACCGTTCGTTTTTTTTGTATGAATCTATAATTTCTTGCTTTGCCTTAATTTTTTCTAGCTTTTGTTTTATCTCTGAACTTTGATAGTTTTCTAGCAAAAATTGTTTTATTCTACATTTTTTTCTTTCTAAACTCATCATATACATTGTACTTGTCATAGTTTCAGCTTCAATCTGTTTATAAAAAATGTTTAGTGCATCATTTTTTTCATGAAGCGCCTTAGTTATAAGCATGTCATATCTGTTAAATTCATAATCTGAGATTAATTTGTAATATTTAGTCATCTTTCGTATCTCCGATCTGTATTGTTTTTCTAGAATTTTCTCTAGGACATCCCTTTCCAATTTCAACTTCTTACTTATTTCTATATTAAAATCGCTGATTATATTTCCATGAGCACTAAACAGAACATGTTGTATTTCGGAACGTAAATGGTTTTCCAGTTCCTGAAGGCTATTTTCGTAAAATTGTGACATCTCACTGGTCATTATTTTCCTTTTTTCTTCAAATATTTTCATAAAAATTTTGCGGACTTTTTGTTTGACTTGTTGTTTTTCATGCTCTAAAATATGGTTCCATGCAGCATCATTATCCCGAAGCAATTGTCTCAGTTCTTTATCAAATTTTTGGCGTTCTTTTGCCAACATTCCATTGCCAATTGATATAATGCCCTCGTGAGTAACTCCCCTAGTAATTTTGGAAGTGAATGGTGGAGTTAATTCTATTATTTCAATAAGTAAATCGCTGGGTGATACCCAATCTTCTCCAAAGCCATTTTGACTTGAATTCGATTCTTTGCCCTTTTTTAGTTTTATAGAAGACGGTTTGCTGTCATTATTCTCAGAAGAACTGGATTCGTCGTCATCGTCAAAATAATTTTCAGCATATTTACTTGTCACCCTCTCACCCGTTTTTAAGGTATCTATAATATCCATTATACTTTATTGCGTAATAAATTGGTACAGTTTTGTATACTTGGTTAACAAAATTAAAATAATTTGTTGACAACAACGTCAACCTGAGTGGGGTCGACGTTGACTTTTAACAAGAGGCCACAGACTAAATAAATCTTTTATTCTCTACGCAAGAGGTTCGTTGCTATTTATGATTGTCATACGGGTGCGCCAAAGTTCATATAAAATGCAACTTCGATTATTGGATTCCGAAAATGTATCTCATAATAAATAATAAATAAATAAATAAATATAAGGGGACAATCTTACACAAATCGACCTAGTCCCATAGTAAGCTCAGTAAGGCTTGTGTTATGGGTACTAGACGACGATATATATAATAGTTATAAATACTTAAATACATAGAAAAACATCCATGACTTCGAAACAAATATTTTATGCTCATCACACAAATATTTGCCCTTACCGGGGTTCGAACCCAGGACCTTCAGCTTCGTAGGTAGCGTCACTACCCACTAGGCTAACCGGTCGTCTCATACAATTTTATATCATAACTAGCTCTTGCCCGCGACTTCGTCCGCGTAGAACTTATTACCGTCTTAGAAAAATTATTGCTATTTAATTATTGTAGGCAGAACCTGAATTATCGTCGACTCAAACAAAGTTCTACCATCTTAAGGGATGAGGATCTGGAAGGATGATTTCCGAGATAAAAACTATCATATCCTTTCAAGGGTCTCAAATTACCTATCTGTATCCTAGTACGGAAAATGTCATCTAAATCCGTTCAGGGATTAAGCGTGAAAGGTAACAGTGCGATGAGTTCATTAGTTTAAATTGGTAAATTGTAAACTCCATTTTACAAATATAAATATCTTAAGAATCGTCAACAGGCGTTTTGCTTAAATTGTATATTTTTCATAATGTATTAAAGAAAGCTACAGTACTGGAAATGTTTGCCTTAATCCGTCCAGTAGTTTTGCCCACGTTAGTCCGCTTACCTGTATAGTTTTGAAAGCACTTATCTAATGCTAAAAGACGTAGAACTTTCCATCTCCATCCGCCGTCCCCATTTAATGGTGTTAGGGAATAAATTATTTAGATTATCCAGAAAATCTTTTTCAATCATCATAATAATCCGCAGGTTAAATGAAACATTACCTTCTTTTCGGTTCTGACAGCATCGCAGTTCTAACCTAACCTAACCTACATTTCTGGTAGCTGTTCGGTTTTGTAAGGGTCGTGGTTCTAACTTAACCTAACCTACTTTTCTGCTAACAGTAAGGCTTGTGTTATGGGTACTAGACGACGATATATATAATAGTTATAAATACTTAAATACATAGAAAAACATCCATGACTTCGAAACAAATATTTTATGCTCATCACACAAATATTTGCCCTTACCGGGGTTCGAACCCAGGACCTTCAGCTTCGTAGGTAGCGTCACTACCCACTAGGCTAACCGGTCGTCTCATACAATTTTATATCATAACTAGCTCTTGCCCGCGACTTCGTCCGCGTAGAACTTATTACCGTCTTAGAAAAATTATTGCTATTTAATTATTGTAGGCAGAACCTGAATTATCGTCGACTCAAACAAAGTTCTACCATCTTAAGGGATGAGGATCTGGAAGGATGATTTCCGAGATAAAAACTATCATATCCTTTCAAGGGTCTCAAATTACCTATCTGTATCCTAGTACGGAAAATGTCATCTAAATCCGTTCAGGGATTAAGCGTGAAAGGTAACAGTGCGATGAGTTCATTAGTTTAAATTGGTAAATTGTAAACTCCATTTTACAAATATAAATATCTTAAGAATCGTCAACAGGCGTTTTGCTTAAATTGTATATTTTTCATAATGTATTAAAGAAAGCTACAGTACTGGAAATGTTTGCCTTAATCCGTCCAGTAGTTTTGCCCACGTTAGTCCGCTTACCTGTATAGTTTTGAAAGCACTTATCTAATGCTAAAAGACGTAGAACTTTCCATCTCCATCCGCCGTCCCCATTTAATGGTGTTAGGGAATAAATTATTTAGATTATCCAGAAAATCTTTTTCAATCATCATAATAATCCGCAGGTTAAATGAAACATTACCTTCTTTTCGGTTCTGACAGCATCGCAGTTCTAACCTAACCTAACCTACATTTCTGGTAGCTGTTCGGTTTTGTAAGGGTCGTGGTTCTAACTTAACCTAACCTACTTTTCTGCTAACAGTAAGGCTTGTGTTATGGGTACTAGACGACGATATATATAATAGTTATAAATACTTAAATACATAGAAAAACATCCATGACTTCGAAACAAATATTTTATGCTCATCACACAAATATTTGCCCTTACCGGGGTTCGAACCCAGGACCTTCAGCTTCGTAGGTAGCGTCACTACCCACTAGGCTAACCGGTCGTCTCATACAATTTTATATCATAACTAGCTCTTGCCCGCGACTTCGTCCGCGTAGAACTTATTACCGTCTTAGAAAAATTATTGCTATTTAATTATTGTAGGCAGAACCTGAATTATCGTCGACTCAAACAAAGTTCTACCATCTTAAGGGATGAGGATCTGGAAGGATGATTTCCGAGATAAAAACTATCATATCCTTTCAAGGGTCTCAAATTACCTATCTGTATCCTAGTACGGAAAATGTCATCTAAATCCGTTCAGGGATTAAGCGTGAAAGGTAACAGTGCGATGAGTTCATTAGTTTAAATTGGTAAATTGTAAACTCCATTTTACAAATATAAATATCTTAAGAATCGTCAACAGGCGTTTTGCTTAAATTGTATATTTTTCATAATGTATTAAAGAAAGCTACAGTACTGGAAATGTTTGCCTTAATCCGTCCAGTAGTTTTGCCCACGTTAGTCCGCTTACCTGTATAGTTTTGAAAGCACTTATCTAATGCTAAAAGACGTAGAACTTTCCATCTCCATCCGCCGTCCCCATTTAATGGTGTTAGGGAATAAATTATTTAGATTATCCAGAAAATCTTTTTCAATCATCATAATAATCCGCAGGTTAAATGAAACATTACCTTCTTTTCGGTTCTGACAGCATCGCAGTTCTAACCTAACCTAACCTACATTTCTGGTAGCTGTTCGGTTTTGTAAGGGTCGTGGTTCTAACTTAACCTAACCTACTTTTCTGCTAACTAACTAATAAATGGCTTATAATTCCCGGCAAACTACTTAAGCAAATGACCTTGCCTGTGCAAAGGTGAATTGTACGTGCGAGTCTTTTTCCCCTTACAAACATCCAAATTCTCCATTTTAGGGGAATAATGGTTAAAATTTCTTTTTTTGCATTTTAATAAGTAATCTTTCTACAAAGTTACAAGTTTATAGCTCAAAAGGAAAAGTTGTCCTCATGCAAACTTTGCACTCCTATTTAACCCCCTTAGGGTTGGAATTTTCTAAAACTCAGAAAGTACTTTTTTGTATTCTAAAAAGTAATCTTTCTACAAAGTTTCAAGTCTCTAGTTCAAAAAATAATGTTTCCCCATACAAACATTGCTACGCTATTTACGGATGGAATCTCCAAAAATCCCGTCTTATCCCTTGCCTACGTCATAAAAGGAAGTTCTGGTGTAAATTTCAAGTCTCTAGTCCCAATACTTTCGGCTGTGCGGTGATGAATTAGTCAGGAAGTCTTCTTTAATATACAGGGCGTCCCACGCCTATGCCACATGGAGGGAAAGTACCTTGAATATTTTAGATGGAGGATTTTAATAAAAGAAGTAATTATTTTAATTAAAAAACAATTTAAACTGCATTCATAGATTTTTAAATAATTACATGGTTGAACAGGGAATCGAACCGAGACACGAGAAAAATAATGACCCTGTAGCTTTATCATACCGATCGAAAGGCTTCATCATAAGGATTATTTTTTGCTAAATAACATAGTGTCAGAAATAAAAGGAAGACCACGAATTTTAACATAACAGCAGAAACTCGATTTATTGCATACACCCTGGTAACTACTAATTACGTATCTCTTTATCATTTTATCATGCTCTTAAATTATAATAGGGAAATGATGCGTACTTCTCGAGTGGGTACTGATTCATTAGTAATAGGTTTTAAAATTACAATGACAGAATAATATTTAGACTTCAATATGATAATGTCAGTTGTATGTTGTAAAAAATCTATAAATGCAGTTTAAATTGTCTTTTAAATTAAAATAATGTCTTCTTTTAGTAAAATCTTCCATCTACAATATTCAAGGTACTTTCCCTCCATGTGGCATAGGCGTGGGACGCCCTGTATATAGATGATCACTATTCATAATTATTTGTGCTTAATAACTATCGTAACTCCGAATTGTCCATATTCATAATATCATTCAACATAAGTATCTCTGTTATTACTATCTATGTTTATATACTTTGATAACGATTTATAGCAACATAGTTTAATATCATATTTATTTCTATACATACTAGTAGTTACTGCTAAATGTTGTATTAATAAAGAACAAGTGTATAACATCATGAATGCGAATAAGTATTATGGCCAGTTTATACATAATATTAAGGGTCTAAATCTAAAGCAACCACTATTTTTTTTCTTTTTTTGGATATCCGATTAGGCGATTACCTCCCTATTCCACTCTAAGACAGGTCGGTGTATAGGTACGACGACGAGCGAAGTGAGGGATATTCTGCCATTTAAAATTCATACAAAATGAATCATTTGCCCGTAATATTCCCTAAACAGTTATTCTATGAAATTATAAAAATTGGAATGATCTGGTCATGAAATCAAATTATACCAAACAATTTTTTTTCAAATATTTGCCAAAGTTATGCTATGTGAAGTGTGCGAAATGAACATTCGAACAAATGTTTTGTTTGGAAAATAATATTAGCCCAAACAAAGTGTTTGCTTAATAAACTTTTGTCTTAATAACACTTGACAAACCAAAATGATGCCAGATGATATTTTGACCAAATGAACAAAATGCGAAACCAAAATATGCTATTTGTTCATTTGGGAAATGAAACTACTGCCATAAGTTTTGTGGGAAGTGAAATTTAGCGAAAAATATTTTGCCGAAACGGCAGGATACCGGGGACGGCTGATGGAGATGGAAAGTCCTAACGTCTTTTAGCATAAGATAAGTTTGCTTTCAAAACTATACATGTAGCCCGAACTAACTGAGTAAAACTACTGGACGGATTTAGGCAAACCAATCCAAAATGTAGCTTTCAGCGCTCAGAAACCTCTGTTGATTATTCTTAAGATATGTATATTTGTAAAAACGGAGTTTTCAATTTAATTTTAGCAAATTAAACTAATAAACTCATCGCACTGTTACCTTACACGCTTAATCCCTGAACGGATTTAGATGAAATTTTCCGTAAGTACAGATAATTTGAGAACCTTGAAAGGATATAGGATAGTTTTTATCTCGGAAATCATCCCTTAAGATAGTAAAACTTTGTTTGGGTCGGCGATAATTAAGGTTCCGCCTAAAATAATTTAATAGCAATCATTTTTCTAAGACAGTCACAAGTTCTACGCGGACGAAGTCGCCAGGAACAGCTAGTATATACATACGCTCTAAATACATAACCCTCATTCTGAGGCAGTTGGGGGAAAATTCGTAAAGAAGTAGTAAAAATTACCACAAAATATTGCAACGTGGTAACGCAGAGATAGCGTAGGTACCTTTTTTTGCTAGATAGCTGGTTAGTTTAAGTCGGAGCCCGTGTCGACGGCCTACTGCACCCACGAGTACTTGTGATTAGTGGCGCTGATGTAGAACGGCAGGAGCCCGCCACTGGATTTAATTAAATACTTCCTCGCCCCACCCACCCGCTATTTCACTTTTGGTACCCGCTTATCTCTCCTGAAGCCGAGGTGCATTAGTAATGCTCCCAATGCCACCGAATAGCTACCAGCACAAAGCTTAAGATAAATAGTGGTCAGTTAGTAATACACATTTTATAGCAAAAAGTCGATTGCCGGTCTCGCTTTGTACAGAACAGGAGTATGTGATAATAAATTATGGACATATCTCGACTCCATTCTCATTACGGATGCGGCAATGTCCGGCGGAGTTTTGTCATAACTCAGTCTCGGTTGAAATTATTTCCGTTGGGTCTGATGAGAAAACTAGAGGTGGAAAACTCGAAATGTAAGTATTCGCGCAACAAGCCTTGGAATAACGGCGGGACATATTTCATTCTTAACGAAGTTAAATTTCCGGGTAGGTCCTGTAGAAGCGTGCGTAACTCTGATAAAAGGCTAGTCCCGCAATACTGATTTCGTATTTACCGCCCTTCAAAGCCCATGTGTAAATAGCTTATTTTATTAAACGGTAGAATTAAGTAGATAAATGCATCTATTAAATCTATTATATGGTGACTCATAATATTATAAGACTTTTGTTTCACACTTTTTTCCATGCCTAGACTGTCTTAACTCAAGAGCAATAAAATTGGGAACAGTTTGTACCCGGGATTTCTATTTAAAAAGTAGTTACAGTCACGAAATTTAATCCACTTAAGGTTCACATTTCACAATCCTGTCAAATTGTATAGGAATACAAAGAATATGCAAAAAGGGTCATAAATTAAAGAACGCGACCGTACATACGTTTTTTTGTCAGGATTGATTCTGATAAATATATGCCCACACATCAGCGGGCTTAGCATGGTTGCCATTTTATCACTAATCGCTGTGGATAAGACATCCGTCACGTTCCGACAAGAATGCGAGTGCGAGAGTGAAGGATGTCTTATCCACAGCGATAAGCTGTATATACGAGTGTGTTAGAATTTACCATAATGCTATCATATTACATACTAGCTGTTGTCGGCGACTTCGTCACGGTAGAACTTGTTACGGTATTAGAAAAAATATTGCTATTAAATTATTTTAGGCGTAACTTCTACCATATTAAGGGATGATTTCCGAGATAACACCATATCCTTCCAGGGGTCTCAAATTTTCTCTACGCTAAATACCATCTAAGCTACATTATTTACTTTTTTTTCTGTCTATTCACGTTAGTCCGGGCTACCTGTATAGTTTTGAAAGCAAAATTATTTTATGCCAAATGACATAGAACTTTCCATCTCCGTCCCTAGTCCCCATTTAACGGTGTTAGAGAATACATTATTTTGACTGGCCAAAATAAACTTCTTAAATCAACAAAATGTTGAACAAACTGATTTTGAACAAATTAACAGTTTTAATGTAACATTAACCTTCTTTTCGGTTCTGTGAGCATCGCAGTTCTAACCCAACCTAACCTAATTTCTGGTAGTTGTTCGGTTCTGTAAGGGTCGTAGTTTTAACTTAATGTAACCTACTTTTCTGCTAGCAGTTCGATTATATATTGAGTAATTAGTGGCTTACCAAGCAGAATATATATGACCGAAGAATTCCCTTACTTCAAAATATACTTGTTCCCCACAACCCCCTATTAGACGTTTAAAAAACGCTGTTATTGTCCATTCTATCTTACAGTTCCCTTACTTTATAGTTGTCTTATACTACATATAAAGATTAGGTAGGTTAGGTTAGGTTAGTTATATATGTAGGTAAGTGCTTCCGGCGCGCCTCACTCTAAGCTTTATATCTGCATACATTTAGCAACTATATCAAGTTTGGTGTCTTTTTCGTATAATTCGAGGATGAAGAATTCATTTCTGTGACTAAATTGTCAGTCACCCATACGAGTACAAAAAATACGAGAAATTCAAAATTTTAAAAAAAATCTTCACCCTTTTTTTTTTCGAAAATCCTCTACAGAATTAAAACTATTAAGATTAGCTCTAGAAAAAAAAACCTGTGAATAGCCCAGTTGTCCTACTATATAAAATAATAAACTTGTCAGCCATGTATGCCTTATAATTGTAATTAAAATAAATGTTTTGTGTCGCACCGTGGACCGTGCTAAAGTCGGTATTTAGTTTAATGCGTAAGCATTTAGTTTAAGCACGCATTCACTTTAAAACGTTATTCTACACTAGTGTTTAGTGTATAAATCAAGGAAAAACTAAAATATTTTGCAATTTCGGTCCAGTTTTCTAGATACACTAACTGCATAAATAACTTTGGAATCCTACAAAAATATATAGGATTACCAAGTTACATTTGCAGTGAATGGGACAAAAAAGCAAGAATGGGACTGCATTCATAATTTGTATGTATTGATAACACAATAACATACAAAAAGAAGTTACCTAACCTACAAATAAAATACATTCCATGTAAAAAAGAGGCCAAGTCTCGAAACTCTTCCACCGTAAAAAGTTGTGAGATATTTCGAAGAGCCAAGTCTCAGGCATTCTTATTAATCTTTATTTGCTTACTCAATAAAATGTTGTGACTTGGCAATCACACAATACTACATAGTTTTAGGTATGCAAAAATCCATAAATGCAGTAAAGTTGTGTGATTGCCAAGTCACAAAATGTCACAAATAAACTTGGTCGTCGATAATATTAATTTTAGATATGCCCAAAATATCCATTTTGAGAGCGCTCCCTATAGGGGGCCCAGGTCCGAAGGCCCTAGGGCGAGCCCGACGGGCACTCACTATCCTCAGGTGTCTTGCAAGCGAGACCTGAGGCCAAAGTTCCGATGGTGAGCGGCGAGGCAAGCGAGGCCGAAGGCCGAGCTTTTCATTGGAATTAGAGGCCTAAAGCAATCCCTCAGAAAGCGGTCTCACTGCGAGCCCGAGGCCGAGCCTTCACAGATACTCGTTATCTCCGAGTAAATTGCAAGTAAAACCTGAGGCCCAAAGTCCTGAAGGTAAACAGGGAGGCAAGCGGAGCCTAAGGCTGAGCTTTTCGTAGGAATGAAAGGCCCTAAACATGCTTTTAGAGAGCGGTCGCTATGCGAGCTCTTGGGCTGAAGGCCTGTGGGTGAGCCCCCATGGACAACTGGTAACCGTTGAGTGAAAGAGATCCTACCCACAATGCAACCACGACAGACAGGCGAAAACAGGGAACGCAACTTGAACATCGGCGACCTAGTGCTCATCGTGGATGAAAATCTTCCAAGAGGGACTTGGCCACGAGGCCGCATCATTGCAACATTTCCTGGCCGAGATGGCGTAGTCAGGGTGGTGGACGTAGCAACACAAGGAGGCCTTCTTCGTCGGCCCTCTAAAAAATTGATCAGGCTAGACGCGTAGGGCTCCTTGGCTGGCCCGGCTAGCTTTGTGTGCTTTCGCACACAAGGGGTTGCATTGTGGGTAGGATCTCTTTATCTACTTGAAATTTGGCAAGTATATACTTGCTTAGAAAGTAAAAAGACCCCCATTCAAACTTTTAGCAAAATATAGATAAAACGTGAATAAACACGGGATTTAAGTGCTAGGCGGCTAAAGACAATATAATAACCAAAACTGGTTGATTGATACCTCCACAAATAGTAACTGTTAGACATTAGAGACCTAATTATATTAATTGGAACTCCAGTCACTGACGACGTCGCTGTTGATATTGAAAAACCAGCAACCTTGATAGATGACTGCCTTCATATATTTGATATGAAATCAGAGGTCATCTAAAGTTGTTTGATAGGTTGAGTTAAATACTTATCTCGAATTATCATAGTTCACCGACGTCAAAGGATGTGGGTATAACATTTGGACAAAACGGCATGCCGCGGAGAATTGAGTATACCAATAGGTACCAATTTTTTTTCTGTAGAAAACTCCCATCACTTTCTGAAATATTATTGGGAGCGCATAAGGAACGAGCCCTAAAGGGATATTTTGGGCCTTTAATTCCTATGAAAACCTCAGCCTTCGCCTTGCTTCTTCTTAGCTTGCCTCCGACCCTCTAGTTTCCCTTGCAAGACACCGGAAGATAATCCTTAGGGGTCATTGCTCGCATTGAGACTGCTTTCAGAAGGGTTGATTTGGGCCTTTAATTCCAACAAAAAGGCCTTGCTCGCCTCGCCGCTCGCCTTCGGAACTTCCTTCGGGGATTCGGGCCTCAGGTTTCACTTGCAAGATAATGAGTATCCGTAGGAGTCGCCTTTCATTCCAACGTAAAGCTCAGCCTTTGGCCTCGCTGCCATCTGGACCATAATAAGTGGCCTTCTGACCCCGAGCGCTTTCTTAAGGCTTGTTTTGGACCTTTCATTGTTACGAAAAGCTCGGCCTTCGGCCTCGCTTGCCTGGCCGCCCACCTTCGGGATTTTGGTCTCCGGTTTCGCTTGCAAAGAACCAGGAGATACTAATTGTCCGTGGGGGCTTACCCACAGGCCTTCAGCCCAAGAGCTGGCATAGCGACCGCTCTCTAAAAGCATGTTTAGGGCCTTTCATTCCTACGAAAAACTCAGCCTTAGGCTTCGCTTGCCTCCCTGTTTACCTTCAGGACTTTGGCCCTCAGGTTTCGCTTGCAAGTTACTCGGCGATAACGAGTATCCGTGAAGGCTCGGCCTCGGGCTCGCATTGAGACCGCTTTCTGAGGGATTGCTTTAGGCCTCTAATTCCAATGAAAAGCTCGGCCTTCGGCCTCGCTTGCCTCGCCGCTCACCATCAGCACTTTGGCCTCAGGTCTCGCTTGCAAGACACCTGAGGATAGTGAGTGCCCGTCGGGCTCGCCCTAGGGCCTTCGGACCTGGTCTCGCATAGGGAGCGCTCTCTAAATGGATACGTTGGGCATCTCTTAGATAATTAATATTATCGACGACTAAGTTTATTTGTGACATTTTGTGACTTGGCAATCACACAACTTTACTGCATTTATGGATTTTTGCATACCTAAAACTATGTAGTATTGTGTGATTGCCAAGTCACAAAGTTTTATTGAGTAAGCAAATAAAGATTAATAATAAGAATGCCTGAGAATTGGCTCTTCGAAATATTTCACAACTTTTTACGGTGGAAGAGTTTCGAACTTGGCCTCTTTTTTACATGGAATGTATTTAATGGGATCTAACTTCCTTTTGTAAGTTATTGTGATATAAATACATACAAATTATGAATGCAGTCCCATTCTTTCTTTTTTGTTCTATTCACTGCAAATGTAACTTCGTAATCCTTTATATTTTTGTGGGATTACAAAGTTATTTATGCAGTTGGTGTATCTAGAAAACTGGACCTAAATTGCAAAATATTTTAGTATTTCCTTGATTTATACACTAAACACTATCGTAGAATAACGTTTTAAAGTGAATGCGTGCTTAAACTAAATGCCTACGCATTAAACTAAATACCGACTTTAGCACGGTCCACGGTGCGACACAATTCATTTTTTTAAATCACAATTATAAGACATACATGGATGACAAGTTTAATATTTTATATAGTAGGATAACTGGGCTATTCACAGGTATTTTTTTTCTAGAGCTAATCCTAATAGTTTTAATTCTGTAGAGGATTTTCGAAAAAAAAACGATAAAGATTATTTTTAATTTTTAATTTCTCGTATTTTTTGTATGGGTGACTGACAATTTAGTCACAGAAATGAATTCTTCATCCTCGAATTATACGAAAAAGACACCAAACTTGATATAGTTGCTAGATGTACGCAGATATAAAGCTTAGAGTGAGGCGCGCCGGAGGCTCTTTTCACCCCCCTCCCCTGCCCACCTGCTGGGGGAACCTCGTGGCAACCGGGCTAAATCAGCTCAGATCACCCTCAGGAACACCTGTTCCAAACAGTTTGCTTTGTCTCAGAAATGCAAGGTCCCCTTAGAAAACGGACCCTAAGATCTCCTACTATATGCCAGACTAAACAGTACCATATTTTAAGAGTAATTCACCAATTATTTTTACAAAATAAAAAACACGTTCATTTCCCGAAAGTTTGGCGTACCTACGTTTTTCGCGCCTCCATGTAACAATAGCCATAATTCAGAAAGTCGAAACAACTTGGATTGTTTTCTACACATCATATCGGCAAATAAATCTTTGGGCCGCTTATCTGGCGTCAAACTTAATTCCCATGCATAATTCATGGCGTTGATGCCCGAAGAAGAAAACTTTTCGACTAGTGCTACGATCGCTGGCCTGACATCCGTCCAATACGGACATATTTAGAGGATAAAAATATGTAGGTGGCTGTATATAGCACATCTAATAATAAAAAATCAATAGCATTGGGCAAAGCCTCTTTACTAACGCCAGGTATTTCGCATTTATTTGCACTTCGTCCTGAAAGGTTTCAATAAGCGATTTTTATTACATATGACATGTTTTCTACCTATACCAGTTTTATTTCCAATTTGTGATCGACTGATCGTTTTTCACAATTCAATAAAGTAATGCGACAAGTTTCATGATATCTCATCATCATATCAGCCGAAAGACGTCCACTGCCGGACATGGGCCTCCCCCAAAGAGTGCCAAAGTGACCGGTCCTGCGCCACCCGCATCCAGCGGACTCCAGCAACCTTTACCAGGTCATCAGTCCACCTTGTGGGGGGCCTACCCACGCCGCGCCTTCCGGTACGTGGTCGCCACTCGAGAACCTTTCCGCCCCAACGGCCATCGGTACTACGTGCTATGTGCCCCGCTCACTGCCACTTAAGTTTAGCGATTCGGAAGGCTATATCGGTTAACTTGGTTCTGCTGCGGATACCCTCATTTCTGATGCGATCACGCAGATAAACTCCCAACATAGCCCTCCCCATAGCCCTTTGGGTGACTTTGAGCCTTCTTATGAGGCCCATAGTAAGCGACCACGTTTGAGTGCCATATGTCATCACTGGCAACACACACTCATGATATCTAAATAAACATAAAAAAAACATTAAAATATCTACAAACCTTTTGATCTCGTGTTTCATAAGACCTTTGACACAGTTTTCTTAAACAGTTAAGTCTTAAAGATTGTTAACAATGCAATCTGATGTTCTTTATTTCAATGCAAATTCACAGAACATACTGTCAGTAGGAACTCAGCTGGGGTTAAAAAATCCATCAATGTAAAGTGGCTAGGTTGACACTAGGCAGGTAGCGTCATCAATCGGAGGGAGGTAGACGCGGCACGAATCAATTCCGCGTAGCACCTGCCGGAATTATTCTGCTGCTGCCAAAACGTAAAATTGCTATTTGTTTTATGCTTGTACCGCTATTTGCTCTTGCCGTGAACAGTTCAATACACTCTTTTTTATTTCCGGATTTTTTCATTGTAAATTCGATTTTGTACCATAGATAGCCATGCTTTTACATCGATTTGTTTTTACCATAAACTCATTTACGGCCATGGTACTCACACTAGATTAGCCCGCACTAGGTTAAACTCCATGTGTAGGGAAAAATTCTAAACGAATAATGTGTCATGAATGGCGCTGATTTCATAAATCATGATTCTTTTATATACAACGAAATATATAATCACATCACATTTAAAATATAAGCATAAGATTTGATGCTGCGAATACAAAGCGTTGTGACGAATAAAATAATGTGATAAATATAATTGACGACAAAAACTTGATGCCTATTATGCTTGTCTGGACTTGTGCAAACTATGTCTGGCTTCGTTTTGACAGGTCATATTTAATGTGGCTGTTTGTCTGTTTACGACATTTGAATTCAGCACGGCAGAGCACGGGTAGGAGTTTTAGCATTTGTCCGGTAAAGCTGAACTCACATACGGAATTGTAAATTTATTCGTTGGATTCTTAACGCCGAGGTCGCCGAACGTCTCTCAAGTTGTTAGGGGAAATATTTTTAGTGTGCTCGTATTGCACTGTTGGAAGTCAAGTTTAAAATAAATGTATTCATATACTTTGTATGAGTTCTAAATATGGCGGAAATTTTACAGTATTTGGTTTGTACTTCTAACCTTTTTGCTATTTAGGCATAATTGATATGATAGAACCATGAACCTAGAATACTCTGGACTGGTTATGGTAATAAAATAATAATACCACGTGCGAGCGAGCTGGTAGCATTCGATATTTGTGACAGAAAGGGAAATATCATTCATTATCCTTGTCATAGTTCCACTTTTTTTTATTTCCCACAACTGATTTAGTATGAAGTTGTGGCAAATAAACCATTACCCGTCCAAATTAAGTAGGTTTGTTTATGGTCATCAGCCATTTTAAGACCATTTCTTAATTTAGCTGCATAGGAGCCTTTCCGTCCCTCACTGTAGCATCACGTACAGCCTGTCCAGAGTATTCTAGGTTCTAGGTTCATGGATAGAACATAGAACAATAGACGATAAAACGTTGCAGTTAAAATCTCCTTGGTTTTATGATAGAAGTCAAATCAGACTACAATATACATACTGAGTCATATTGACAGTCAATCGTCATACATATGTATTGGTAGTCTTTATAAGGGTTGTTCAAAAGACTTAAGTAACACAAAACGCAAGCAATTAAGTGTATTATGAGTGAATGTAAAAGGCATTGCGTCCACGTCTCCGGCCGCGGTAACGGCCGCGCGGCACGGCACGAGGTGTTGCTTATAATTTCGCCGGGGCAAGATTGCGCTCTAATGTAGGGTAAGGGCTGCTTGAATTGCTGTATTTCCTTAATAGTCTGCATTTACCCTCGCTGACAATTTGTGACAAGAGCGTGAGCTAAATTGTCGCCTAGAGGAAATAAACTAATTTACTTATATATGTCATTCATAAACTAAAGCGTTCGTTGAAATGCAAAGTGTCTACTGAAGACAAAGAGAATTTGCGACAATTCTGTTGAAATATCTTCATAATAAAGCTACCGAGGAGGGGATTAGTTCATTTGAGAAAACGGTTGTTTTAAAAGCGCTTACTGACAGCGATTTTGTTCCATAGGTACCTAAAACACCATAAATAAAATTGAAGCCTTTAAAATTGATTGTGAAGATGTTATTTGCATATACCCTGTCTCCACATCTGCCGACGTACAACATAGAACAACCATAACGTTTTATGAGCATTTCCAGAGTATAATTGCATCTTAAATTCTACTCCAGACAGTCTTAGTCTCGGAGGTATTTTAATAATGAATTCTTTTCCGCTGGCACGTAGTTAATATTGCCGTTGCCATTTTAATGAGGGGCGTTATAAACGTGTCATTGTAGCGGGAGTGCGGGGAGGAGTTTAATGCCTGGCATTAACACTATCGCCCGCGCGCGCGGGGGATTAGCGGCACACTTTGTAACTCGCGCGGCGCGTCGCCTGCCGCTGACGAGGCCGGCCGCCCGTCGACTTACGGACAAGGTAAACAGAATACACTGTGAACCGTACCATTAGGTAAAAGCCTCATGCTAAAAAAATACATATTGTTGCTATACCCATAGTCAACCATCAAATTGTTGCAGTAAAGTGTAAATAAGAGAATATAATCAAAACTATAAACTAGTGGCTCTGTGAGCTTAAGAACTCTTAAATTTAAACTATTAAACAATATTTTTTTCACTTCTCATGCTCGAAAAGTGTGTTATATTAGGCTTAGCAAGCGGGCCTAAGGTTAGCCCCTACGGAAAATATGTAAACATATCTATGATTTTTACTCACCGTATTAAATCAAACAATCACAACTCTTTAAAAAAACATTTGTATTTGCTATCCATTAACCAGAATACAGTTAGTTATTAAAATCGACCAATCAGGATACAGAATTAATTTCAAACATTAGGTGTTTTTTATTCCTCAAGACACACTTATTTAAAAAATCGGTCGGTCTTTTGGATGCGCCTATAGCTATAGACGGTCAGGAGCGCTTATTCGTGACGTCAATATTTTGTATCTGTGTCAAAACAGTTTATTAAAAAAAACAGGCCGCCAAATTTTGCTGTGGAATTTATTATTGTTTGTGGCTATCTCTATTATAATCTTTGTTTTTACTATTTTCTCGCAGTCGAAGTGAAAAGTAGAGTGTGGAACTCTGGTCTAAAAGCCATATTACCACTCGATCAATTTTGATTAATCATAATGACCATCTCGTGGTAATATGGGTTATTTTAGACCCTTTTCATAAAATCTACTATTTATATCGAAAAAGTGGCTCCACAAAAACGTTCTATATAATTAACGAACCTGCTCACTAAATGTCACGACAATTGGTTGAGAAATGCAACCTGTAGAGGGAACAGCCGGGAAAGCGGCACATCTAAATAAATAAAATATAAATATAAATATTACGGGGCAAATCTTATAGAAATCCACCTAGTCCCAAAGTAAGCAAAGCTATGGGTACTAGACGACGATAAACGTACTTATATACATAAATAAATACTTAAATACTTAGAAAACATCCATGACTCAGGAACAAATCCCCAGGGAGGTGTGCTTTCTCCATTATTGTTCTCTGTTTTTATAAATAGTATCACCGAATCCCTAACTACATCATATCACCTTTACGCAGATGACCTACAGATTTATGCAGCGGGTACTGTGGATGAGATCTCCTCATTAATCTTGGAAGTCAATCGAAACCTTGAGTCGATACGCTGCTGGGCGTGTAAGTTTGGTTTACAAACTAATGCAAAGAAATCGCAAGCGATTGTTATTGGTAGTCCTTACTATGTAAATAAGCTCTCAGAGGTGGTGGTGCCTGACATCCTTTTTGATGGAATTTCTATTCCTTTTTCCTCTACTGTCAGGAATTTGGGTATCACCATGGATCAGACGCTTTCTTGGTCACTTCATATAGTTGAGGTGAGTCAGAGGATCTTTAGATCCCTTCACTCCCTAAGGCGTCTCCAGAATTTCCTTCCTCTTCGTACCAAATTGACCCTTACTCAATCTCTTTTGCTTCCTCTTCTGGACTATGGTGATATTGCGTTTCTGGACCTCAACGAGGAGCTGCTTGATAGGCTGGAGCGCCTGCAAAATGTATGTATCAGATATATTTTTGGTCTACGCAAGTATGATCATATCTCTGAATTCCGCTCTAAGTTTCGATGGTTACCGATTCGCCGGCGCAGGGACGTGCATATCCTGTCATTACTTTTCAACACACTGTTCAGTCCTACTTCCCCTCCTTATCTTTCTGAGCGGTTTAACTATATGGCAGACGGCAGTGGCCACCGCTTGCGGTCGGGTGCTAACCTTACTCTTACTGTACCGTCTAGAAAGACGCGAACATACTCCAGATCTTTTACCGCGCACGCTGTTAAGTTGTGGAATGAGTTGCCTTTGTCGCTGAGACAGTCGCGGTCTGTTGCGTCACTTAAGATGAATTTGAAGAAGTTGTGGCTTTCCAATGACTTGTGAATTGGTTGAATATAGTATTTATTTATTTATTGTATATTTGCGATATATATAGTGTGTATTATATTTTATACTGTATATTTATATATGTATTGGCATGTTTTTATTTGTCTAGAATTAATACCTATTAGGTTTTGTGTTTTTGTACACGGTATAAGTTTGCCTATCTCGGTCTACCTACCTTCATCTCAATTGCTCAAAGGTTAGCTGGAAGAGATCCCTTATAGGGATAAGTTCGCCTTTGTACTTTGATCTATTGTGTGACATGTCTATTCTTTAACCTGTTATTGTGTACAATGAAGTGCTTACATACATACATATATACAAATATTCGTGCTCATCACACAATTAAATGCCCCTACCGGGATTCGAACTTGGGACCTCTTGCTTCGTAGGCAGGGTCACTACTAACTAGGCTAAATCGGTCGTCGAATCTGGACACACAAACGATTTTAGTCGCAAGCTGTAGCATAGAACTCCATAAATATTAGGGGTCAATCTCACACAAATCAAACTAGCCCCAAAGTAAGCTCATTAGGCTGGTATCATGTATACTACTAGACCACGATATATTTAATGGATATAATAACTTAAATACATAGAAAACGTCCAAGACTCTGACATTTTTTTTTTTGCTCATGCTCATCAGTCATCAGACAAATATTTGCCCTTGCCGGGATTCGGACCTAGGCCCTTCGATTTCATAGGCAACGCTAACCGGTTGTAAAAAATTATCAGACTTGAAATATTTCGAAAATATATACACTTTTTAATTGGTTAAGAGGAAAAAAGAAATGGTATTTAAACGCAACATTTCAACAGCAATTTACTAAATTTTCCATACAATAAGTACTACGGGACTCGACATGGTGATGTCACAATTACCTGTCAATCAAGGACCTTTTTTAACCATCGCCAGCAGGGTGTGACTTTGAAACTCCTTTTTGTCTTTTTGCCCATCTAAGGCAGAGCCGAAAGGAAGAGATACGAGTTCTGTGTTGTGTCTGTTTGTATTTACGTGTGTTCTACTGTAGCGTTTAAGATACTGAACCGATTTTGATGAATGAGGTGTCAATCGACTCAAAATTATACTCCGGGTGAAATAGGTTGCCTTGTGTATGAAAAATCTTTTTTTTCAGTTCGTTTTCCGGAGTCGTGGTGTACAGTTTTTAAACTGTTTATGCTTGTGACCTCTAGTTGTAGTAGAGTACACACAAACATTTGATTTTGACTACAAATTGATTTGAAGGGCTTCGTAAAAAAAGGAAACTTGCCTATTGTCGGGTTTAGACGCAGATTGTTGCAGTTATGTTTACATTTATTTAGTTATCAATTTAAGTTTTGATGATGATTGTATATATGAATGCTCGTCGCTTGGCCCAAACGCAGCTTAGACTATCCTTAATTCTTACGTATATTTATAACGAACATGCACGATAGAGTGCTTTAAAGTGTTCTAGATCTTCAAAATTCAAAATACAATGTCCTTCTAAAGAAGCAGTTAAATCGCTAAAATTTACACCTGATATCTACTAAACCGTATAAACCCAATGATTTATTCTCGTAGCGGGCCGTCACGTTTACACCGCCTTTAAGTGTCAGATTAAAGTAAACATTCTAATTTAATTAAGAGACACTTTATCAGAATATTAACAACGCGTCAATAACATGCCTGGAGGCGATGACGTACCTTGAGATAAACTTAGTCGAGTATAAGCGCTAGGTATGCTATATAGAATTACATGTACAGGCCAAACGTTAAACCTAGTCACTGGGGCCCAAACGCTGGCTTGGAATTTGATTCCATCCCATTACCCATTGCCCGATGTTCGAAGTGTAGCAGCATTACATTAGACACTGCTTGCATTCCGGATGCCCTGGCTACCAGTGCTGCTATGTCTGGGCACCTTAGCAGTAAATAGACGTGTATATATTCCATAGGAAATCCTTAACTTATTTTAGCTAATTTAAGAAAGACAAGTTTCAGAAATACTTAAATCAAATTCGTGTTTCTTCGCTAAGGGATTATCCTTGTTTTTAATAGTTTTTGAAAATGTAAATAGGAAACGGTGTTACATTTACGAGATAATGTAAAGGTTATCTTTGTGTAATTAACACCATAAATTAAGAACTGTATTTTTGTACGTAACGCACAATAAACACATAGTCGGAATTAAATAACAGAAGGCTGTGTTGCCAAGGGGCTGTCCATATATTACGTCTTTCGAAATAGGGGGGGTAGGTTAGGTCAGGTTGGGTCTGGGGTCTGACCATTGGATGACCGTAGTCATTTTATTAGTCGGGAAGAGTCCATTCAAGGAATTAACAGAATGATGATAGGGGGAATAGCCCCGACCATACAAATCATTTCGTCTTGAAGCCCGCTGGAGAAATCCTGGTTCACACACGATTTTAAAATTACATAATTCATCATAATGTGTATTTGTTCGGAAGTACATACCTGGACTGGTATCCAAGACGTTTACTCACCTTAGGCCAACCAGTGTAAGTTTGATCTCCAAATACGCGTAGTTCAACGATAGAGAATTAGCTGAAGCTGAAGCTGAAGAGAGAGAGAGAGAGAGATCTCTCTCTCTCTCTTCAGCTAATTTGTATGTAACCAATGAAGAAATGCTGAATAGAGTGGGACAAACCAGTCAGTTAGTGAGAAACTTAGAAAATAGACGAGGAAAGATGATAGGCCACCTCATGAACCGACACATCACCGACATGACAACTTTATCCTCATTAATTGAATAAAGTATAGAGGGGAAGCGAGGAAGAGGAGGACCTATAAACTTCATAGAGCAACTCAAAAAGAGAGTTGAGGTTAGGTCGTATCGAGATGTCAAAGAGGTTGCGTGGGGTCGGAGTAGACGGAGGGCCTACTTTGAGCTACACCGACAAGAGCTTAGCTCTTAAATAAGAGGAAAACTATACAGAATGTACTAAGGATGGGCGGTGAGATCAAGCAGGTTGTTACAGCACATCTGCTATATTATTGACAACTTACTCCTCCTTACCTCAGTGGTCATCTAGAATGACTTGAAGCCGCGATCCGTAATAGCACTGAGTATGAGCACTTTAGATTATCTGAGTTGGCCAAATTGCATTAAAGTAGTCCGTTCAACTAGCACCTCTAGTTTCTACTGTCCAACGTAAAAGATTCCAATTCCAAAGACAGTTTTGTAAAAAGTCAGCCACATTCAATAATCTCAACCACAATTGGAGATCTGATAGTACTGGTTCGCGGTGAAGTAATGTAAAATGTTGTGAGCAACAGCCCTGGTACGTGTAAATTGTATCGGTTGACGTTAACCTGTCTGCCTGCCTCGGCGGGTGAGGTCGGTTGAAGACGGTCGCTCGCGGCAGACAATTGAATCATAAAGCGCCACGTGACTTCACCGGATCATGTATTTTGGGCTCCTCTGACATTTGCTTGCAAAATGAATTAATCTCAATTGAAGAGCGCTGGCAAAAATAAACTAAAAACACGTTTCGTAGGTATTACAGATTAATTAAATATAGTATTGACGTAAATATGGGTAAAATTTTGTTATCACTATAAATTATAAATACCGTTTTCTACCATTATCATATTTATCATTCGCTGTAAATCATTTATGTGGCAAAAGTTCCGAGTATACAAGCATTCAATATGATATCCAAATGTACAGAACTTCCATTAATTAGATTTTCCTTGAAACAGTAAATTTTTCATGATGTCTGAAACTATTATTAGAAACAATCGCTTTCTATGAAATTTATTGTTTCTAATAGTACTTTGTGATGTGCCCTAATCGAGTCCTGGGTCCGTTTTGGCACCTAATCCTATGATTTGGCGTTGACACTACTTTTACAAAAGATGGTAGTAATCTGACCCTAGAGGGAAAACTAGACTATATTGGGATTAGACCGGTTTCCTCACGATATTTTCCTTCACCGTAAAGCCACTGTTAAATATAAAAGAGTACAATATTTTCGGTCACTTAAGTTTAGATGTGTCACTAATCCGCGATACCCTAATTATAATATCTATCCCCAAGAAATATATTAGTCATCATAATCAATGTCTCTAAGTATAAATCATCGGATAAACGTGAATATGTATCTTAAATTATAGTTTGGTCACTTTTTTCTATAGCTTTTATGATATCTCCACTAAAAAATAAGTCACTGCCGCTATATATTTTTTATGATTTGATCCTATGGAATGCTAAAATAATTGTGTTTTATTTAAAAACTCTTGTCTAAAATAAAAAATGGCCAAGATATTGAACCTCCAAAATGTAATTAACCAGGTCTTAACCAAAGAATCGTCCGTATGATGTCAAATTGACACAACTTCTTTATGATTGCATTTTACAGAATTCGTCAAAATAAGCATGATCCTCTTGTAAAACTTTTTTCAAAAATTTAAAAATACCGAGATATTGAACTCCAAAATTTGCTCAATTTAGGGTTCCGTACCCAAAGGGTAAAAACGGGAACCTATTACTTAGGCTCCGCTGTCTGTATCTCATGAAGCGTGATAGTTAGACAGTTTAAATTTATTTAATTCAGTATTTCTGTTGCCGCTATAACAACAAATGCTAAAAAGTTTCTGTCAAAAATTTCATTTTTGGTACAAGCTTTTATTGCTGACTGTACTTTTTTGTATACCGTCATCAACTACTCATTGAGACGATTCTAACGAGCCCAAACTCGATGGGGTTATGTGGTTTTATTACGGAGTTCCTATGGCCACCTTCCAGCTCCATCATCAAATCAGCTCCACGTCATCATAATATTGCATTGTCACGCGATTTGCATATTCGTGCAAAATTTCAACTCAATCGGAAACCGGGAAGTGGATCAAATTTAACTTGCAAGATTTGATTATAGACAGACAGACAGACAACGGGACAGGTGAAACTAAATAAAAGCTTGTAAAAAACCGGCTAAGTGCGAGTACCAAGTGGAACCATACAACAGACATGATTTTTCTGCCGTTTTTATAGGTAATGGTACGGAACCCTTCGTGCGCGAGTCTGACTCGTACTTGGCTGGTTTATTTCTATTCAATTTATTTCATGAAGCAACACATTCTTGACTTTGTTGTCCGAGCACAAACATAATATTCTGTACATTATGTTTGTACTCGGACAACAAGTTAACACGGTTAGCGGTTATTATTAATAAATATGTCATAAAATCAGTTACACAAAAAGATTGCCAATGTTCGCCGTCCTAAACAACAGATGACAAAAGGTAAACTGTTAGAATTTTGATGTATTAATCACGTGTTGGTTTAACGTAGCTTGCGCCTATCCCGTGCCGGACGACGTAATCAAATCTTGTCGGGCAGTCTGCCCTGCCGACACGAAACAGCATAATCTTAGGCCAGGTATCTTAAGCTAAAAAGTCGTATGTCGTCATGAGACCCATATCGAGATACAACTTTTCGAAAGTAAGATATGTTAGGAAGTAAGGTCGGTTAAGACCATCAGCGCTGTTAGCGCGGAGTAATCGGGGTAGCCCACGCTCGACCTCCGTCAAATCGGAGGAGCTCTGCGATGTCGTGCGACCTGATAACTGCAGGATGCTGTGCCTTCAACCCTTGCCCCATCTATTGGGATTAGGCACAGTCGAACGATTTGATACGTGACCCACTTTAAGTTCAGTAAAATCCAATGACAATGGGAACATAACACGGTCAATTTGCTTCATAAACTTCTTGGTAATTCTCGTTCATTTACGCATATATTGGTGCATTACTTTCAAGCGAATGTCAACCTGGAAGTTTTCTCATAGGTAACTTTCCAATTTTTTGTGCATACTGATATTTGATCAAAATGTATCATTTAATGAACTTTATAAATAAACTAGCTTCTGCCCGCGAATCCGTCCGCGTGGAACTCGTTTTTATCGTAGCTCCATACAAACTTTCACCCCTCATTTCACCCCCTTAGGGACTGATTTCCGGGATAAAACTATTCTATAGGCTTACCCAGGACTCCAACTATCTCTTTACTATATTTCACCCGTACAAACTTGGCTCCCTTATTTAACCCGCTTACGGGTGGGTTTTCCCAAAAACCTAAAATTACTTACATAAAGTTTTGTCTCTCACTTAAAATTTTACTCCATCCCCATCCAAACTATCAACCCCCTTTTTACCCCCTTGAGGGTGGAATTTTCAAAAATCCCTTTTTAATCGGTACTTACGTCATATTTAAACTACCTATTGTGAAAAAAACGGGGTCCTGTCTCTTGACCAAACAACTTTTAGCCAAATGTATCATTTGACAAATGTTTCATTTGATCTAATGCATTTTTCGTCAAAACAGTGGTATTTTCGGGTATTCTTTGAATATCATCAAATAGAAGTCAGTAGGTTAGGTTAGGTTTGTTTTATAATAATCCTATAATGCATTCTATTTAAGAAAAAAATGCATTAACTAGGTCAAATGAAACTTTGGTCAAATGAAACATTTGGCCAAAAGTTGTTTGGTTTAACATTAGTGAACCGAAAAAAACAGCTTTCTAGGTGCAATGGTTTGGGCTGGGCGTTGATTGAAGTGAGTGAGTGAATGAGTGAGTTACTCAGTCAGGACTTTTACGTTTATATATATAGATAAATCATTATTAGGGGACAATCTTACAGAAATCGACCTAGTCCCAAATTAAGCAAAGCTTGTTACTATGAGTAGGTACTAGACGACGATAAACATACTTATATAGATAAATAAATTTATACTTAAATGCATTGAAAACATCCATGATTCAGGAATAAATATTCGCTCATCACACAAATAAATGCCCTTACCGGGATTCGAATCCAGGACCTCTTGCTTCGTAGGCAGGGTCACTACCAACTAGGCTAAACCGGTCGTTCTTACTTTACTCTTACTAATTCTCTGAAACAAGCAGAATTTAGTACCTATTAATAGGCATATGTATTATAGGTAGAACTAAAACCTATTGAAATATAGGTAAGTTGTTTCAAAAATTACCCTTTGACCAACAAAATAAGGAATTCAATTCTCGTCCAAAACAATTTCCAAGCTGCAAGCTTTTCATTAGCCCGACCAATGTGGTGTAATTAAATAAAGTGATCGTTAGTATCATAAAGTTGCCGATGGAAACTTCCAGAAGCCGCCACGTGAACAAACTTAAGAATGGGCGACTACCTACCTACCTACGTAGTATAAAATCGTAGGTAGTGTATAACGAGGGCAAACAAATCTTAAATGTATCTATTTTGCACATACTCCTACGCCCCTGTACTCACTTTGCGATTAACATTATTGTACACCGTAACGAGTGTATTATGCAGGAATAGAGGAATGCATACCTACCATAGTATTTTCCTGACTGTGCATAAGATAATTATTACTCATTATTTTCTGCAGAGTTACAAATTATAATCCATTCAAAACGTGAACTATGATTTAACTAATTCAGCGCTAATCACGTGTTTTACAGCAACCTTTGCGGCGCGACCGCTGTCACACTGGTCCTTTTTTTTGTTTTGTAACATATATATTTATTTCGAGTCCAGCTCCATTGTATACGCATGGACGCCGGGGACGTCCGGAGCACTGGCAGGTTATAAAAACGAAAAAAGTTCACGGTCGTGATTTGTTTTTTTCATGCTAAATTTTCTTCAATGTGCGGTGTCGCAATCAAAAGTATTTTATCTGTTACAGATATAACTTCATAATTGATATAAAGTTCTCAAAAAATTTCATATGAACAAGGGCTGCTTCTTACACAGGTATTGTACATAAGTTTTGTATTCTGGACATAATGTTTGTGAAACCCAATCCAAGCCTCATTTAGCCGTCACTGGCCTAAAACATATAAGGCTTGGATGGGTTTGAACCTGTTCTGAGTAGAAGAAGTATTGCTTGCAGCCCTTTATGCCTGCCTCGACGGTACCTAGCTGAAGGTGTGGATTAGACCTACCCAGACCAGCGAGAATTCCACGAGGCTGTCCTAATACTTCTTACGGCTCCTTTTTCGTGTTCCTATCAGGTCAGTGACTTTTCATTTCGTACAGCTCCGTGCTGACAGAATAAGTTTCATCAATTTTGTAAATACGTAACTTAAACAATTTTGATTTTAAATTCACATTTAGTTTTTTACTTACTCACCGGTGGGTAATGTAATCTCGAACCGAGATTGATAATTCGAGATCTCGCGGTATAATTCTGATGTCGAGTACCTATAGGGAATTGAGATCTCGTTAGCCAAATCTACGAGATCTCGAAAAATCTCGACAATATCGAGTTTCTATTATATGATACTAGCTTCCGCCCGCGACTTCGTCCGCGTGGACCCTGGATAAAAACTATCCTATATTTTAATCCAGGCTATAAACTATCTTCGTGCAAAATTTCATTCAAATCGGTTCAGCCGTTTAAGCGTGATTGAGTAACAAACATCCAAACATCTAAACTTTCGCATTTATAATATTAGTAGGATATATCATATAAAACAATACCTACTTAGGGTAAGTATCTCCACTTATTGCTATTATATTTTGAGCATAAATTACATCTATGAAATACTGAACAAAAATATATCGTGAACTTGTAACTTGTACAACACAACGTAAAAAATGTGCACACACGCACTAATATTACATGTTTTTCTATTAATTTATTTTTAAGCATTTAGTAGGTACTTGCCATGACTGTCCGACACGACTTATTAATATGCTTTGGGTACTGAAATCTCGTTCCAGATCTCGATTATTTCAGTCAATTTCCTGCTACCGAGATTGAATCTCGTTAATTCGCTCGAGATTTCGTGATTTCGAGATCTCGCGAGATCGAGATTTCATTCGCGGCTTCTTGGGTCACATTGGCACCCGCTGGGTTATTCAGTCTTGTAGTTCTCTTAAACTACCTGCAGTACATTGTTCTAGTTACAAAATTTGCTTGTATGTTTTGTTTTTATTAATTTAACTTGTCTACAGTACATGTCTGTTATTGGCTGGTTCTTATTAGTTAACGAGTGTGTTCTATGGGATAGATGACAATATTATATTTTACCTATTACCTTCGCCATCAGCATCAAGAAAGTGATGTGTTATCAGCCTGCATCAACTAGTTTGACACTATTGCTCAAAGGTTAGCTGGAAGAGATCCCTTATAGGGATAAGTTCGCCTTTGTACTTTGATCTATTGTGTGACATGTATATTCTTTAACCTGTTATTGTGTACAATAAAGTGCTTACATACATACATACATACATACATACTATTTTTAATACATTTAAACATCTTAACTACTTTCCGATTAAGACCAATACACCACCTTAAAGTGGAACAGAGACACATTTTTTATAGTAAGTATAGTAACTATTGAAGTATAATTAAGTATTTATTCAAAAATTTGAAACGAAGGCTATGAAACGATGATCGGACTATGTTTTTTTCAAAACCTCGACGTGCTCATGGAAGTCCGTCGACTGAACATATTTCACTACATAAATCATAACTTTATTTCCTCTCGCTTCTGCATGCCGACTGGCGTTCTAAGGAGGTTTCTTTGAAATGGCTTTAAGAGGTCCTACCGACACCGCACCGCAACAAAGGACTGCGAAATTCAATTAGGGACTACGCGACGTTAATATTATTTTTAAATAATGCAATTTAATGCAATAAGCACATCTTAATTAAAAGTACCCTTTTTTTAAGTAGGCTCATTGGTCAGAAGGTGCCAGAAATGTCTTTAATCAAATATCTGCGATTTTCTTTGTATTACTAAGTAGGTACCCGCGCGGCTCTTCCCGCGTATTACAGAAAAGCAAGGTGGACCCGCGGGATCAAATATAGCCTACTTAACCTGTCTATAGACTAGCATTTGCTTGTGCCGTAAAGAAATAAACTGAAAGCTTACCCATGGCTACGATTTCCAGCATTGCTCTTAGAATACCGCATTGCTCTATGAGGTTCTCGATCCATTCAAAACTCAGCTCTTCCAGGTAACATAAGGCCTCATTAAATATCATTTTAGCAGCGCATCCTGGCAATTAGCGTTATGGAAACATAGCTCGCTAAACAAAAGGAGGGAGGCCCATGAATTTATTGTTAGGTTACTGGCTAAAGTTATTTAAGTGTTCGCGGAACGGGCGTTATTCACGTGCGAGACGCGGCGCAGAATGCAGCTTCCTGCGACAATTTATCATGAATCTTTAATTAAACTTTAGCTGACTGCTCACAACGAAGAGACTCATTGTGTCTCACAATTACTACCCAGAATCGATTTTTGGTGTTACTTTATTGCTACAATTATTAAGGTTTGCTTGCTATTTGGCGTTGGTGATATGGATAGACCTAGGGACCACGGTGTCTGGGGAGCTATCGCAATCAACATAAGTAGGTTAAATTCTATTCGACGATGTACATATATGAATAAGAAAAAAACTATATCTTTTAAACCGTATTCCGGCCTGCTTATGCTTACACGAATATTTTGTTTATGATATTTATAGCCTAGTGGTTCAAGCATGTCAGACGTCTGTTTTGGGTCCCGGCTCGTACCGTTGAGATTTGCGAAACTTATGTATGGAATATCATTTGATATTTACTGATAACTTTTTGGTGAAAGTAAAGATCGTGAGGAAATTCAAAGGTGTCCGTGAAATCCCGAACCTGCACTGGGCTAGCGTGGGGACTACTGCCCTTTCCTTCTTTATATCCATGAGAGTCGACTTATGCCCAGCAGTGGGACGTATGTAGGCCGATGGAGATGATGATGATATACATAATACATGTATATATATATATACATTAACCGACGATTGCATGGTTCAACGGACCGAAGACGGACAAAGGTATCTGAAAGAATGAGAGCCAGTACTCACGTCCATCTTGGTCCACGGGACTGTTCGATCTTCTGCAAGCACTATGAAACTATCAATTTACAGCCGTGTTTAACTTTTTAGGGCGGCTTTATACGGCTTTAAGCGGCGCGGTACAGTATCGATATCGATGCAGCACGGCTATCATGCGACGGTGCGCGAGCTCTCTCGATTTTTCTCGCACTATCCGTCTCTTTCTTACACACTTAGAACAAGAGATATAGTGCGATAAAAATCGAGAATATTTCGCGGCCGTCGCATGCTAGATGTGCTGGTGATCTACGGCGGGTGTCCCGACACAGTACAGTCGTGCGTTTGTATCACGCAAAACGTCCCTGTACTTCTCCTTAGGGTTTAGAATTTATCCCCGCGGCGCTAGGCTCTTCGTCGGTTGGGTGTTTAGGTGCGCTAATGAAATGAATATGACGCTGAGTTGAAATAATGTGCTAGATTAATGCATAGTCATAAACTCATATATTTTTCTATAAAGTTTAAGTATTTACAACAATGTCAACAAATTTCTTCCGATGATGATACATTTATAACACGAAAATAGCTATCCAACGTAATTTACTATAGTCTCTAGAGGAGCTCTATACGTACAATATTTATAGATATAGCAAGTAACTATTGCAGGCATACGTTATTTTCACATTTATTTATACTTTATTTTGTTACAAATATCATTCACTAACATTTACACTGGTACATATATCATACATATACAGTTATTTTCTAAAATGCTGTAAAACATTCGCCTAAATTAACAAACATTGAATGCCGTATTTTGTTGTATACGTTAAGTGTCACGTCACGTCTTGGGGCCTATAACGTATTGTTCTGTATTCTAATCACACCATTATAAAATGACATCACTTAAAAGTTACACCACATTACCACGACCTATTAAACGTGTAGTATAGGATAGGTTTATTTTAGTATTTATTTCGCATGGCAAAATATCTAATTTGTTTAAAAAAATGAAGCGATTTATAACAATTTTGTAAAAATCTAGGTGTTAACGAACCACATGTTTATGAATGATGATTACAGAATCATGCATATTCTTCATTTATGAGACGCAATATATTGAAAACCGGTCAGTACATAATAATTACATTAAAATGCAGTTCAAAGGCACTAATCGATATAAATATATTATTTGATACGTTTCTCGTGTCGTTGTCATTTTATTAACAAATAAAAGGTTTACGCGATTACGTTATTATTTTATACATACATTTTAAGTATTACGTATACCATGACTTCATTCTATGTTCACTTTAGCATAGACATTTTTAATATCAAGTAATTTTCATTTGCTATACAATATAATGTTAAGTAGCGCTTACACAATCACCACAGATATCAAACATCAAACATATTTTAAAATAAACCAAATGTTTTATTAGTTTCAACATTTTCGTAAATCACGTAACATAAAATTGTTCAAACCCTCGTAAATTTTATCTTTAGTTGTACTACACACAAAATACTCCATCTCTCACAAAATTATCTCTATAAACTTTTCCCGATAAAGGAAGCTGATCAAATAGTAGTTTTACCTTGACGACCGGCTTGTAGTTTGGGACTCTCGAATACGCTAATGACATAAATCATGACAGTCCAGTCTAAAAGCCGGTCGTCACATGATGATGTTTCGATCCGAATCGGTTGACACGCTCGCTCGTGCTAGAAGAGCCAGCAATTTGCTTGGCTACCCAAGCAAATTGCGCGAGAGCGGCATGCCCTGTACCTACACCTACTAGGTTTTTTTTTTAATTTTAGGCCAAAATATCGCCCAGTATGTCCATTAGGTTCATGGGTTTATTTAACAAGTTTAAACGTAGTGATTTTTGGGTAGGTATGTCACGTTCATCATGTTCTTTGGCACGTTCTGCAGCCTACACTGATTTACGAATTTTAACGTAAAGAATCTCCTTAAAGTGACAGTTGTTAGAATGACAAATTTTTAAAAAGTTCTTATAACTTTCCATACTCGAACTGATTTCTTTATTTTTTTAAATAATAACTAAGCAATAATCGAGTACGTTTAAACATTTCTTCATCACGCTATTATCAACGCGCTTTATTACTCCAATTACCAAATTCTAATACATGAGAACGCAGCTTCCAAAATCGATATTTATGTAATTGTATCATCGACATATGAGGCTTTCCTCCCTCGCCGCGCATGCCCCGTGCGGCGGCGCGAGGAACAGCTTGCCGTTCGCGCACGCACAGAGCTGGTAGATGTTCTGGTGGTGGGGATCGTGCGTATGCGGCGATGAAGGCGGTAACGGCAGCGCCGATTTCAGCTTGGGCATGTATATGCTTGGAGCGTCTAACCGTATCTGTAAGGAGAAATATTAATCTTAGACACTCTGTTAATTTCTTGGATTCCTCGTTTTAGAAAACAACTTGATCTGCAAGGTGATTAATAGCTGGCTCTGGTGGCACCGACGCAGGACTCGAGCTCGATGCCCTGCGAGGCATGCGTTGGACACCCTAAAATGTAGTGGGCACTTACGGTGCCCGCGACGGACTTGAGCCGGAAGGTGGTGAGACAGCTGGCGCTGATGTCGCCGGCGCGGGACTCCAGCTCGATGCCCTGCGACGCATGCATTGGACACCCCTAAATGTAGTGGACGCTTACGGCGCCCGCGACGGACTTGAGCCGGAAGGTGGGGAGACAGCTGGCGCTGATGTCGCCGGTGTGGGACTCGAGCTCGATGCCCTGCGACGCGTGCGTTGGAAACCCTAAAATGTATTGGACACTTACGGCGCCCGCGACGGACTTGAGCCGGAAGGTGGTGAGACAGCTGGCGCTGATGTCGCCAGCGCGGGACTCGAGCTCGATGCCCTGTGGGGCGTGCATCTCCAGCGAGCGTGTCGGGGACTCTAAGCTGCAACAAAAAGGATTCTTAAAATTATAACAATAGCAATCTATCGCATAAATCCAGACATTCTGGAGCAAAAAACATTGAATTCATAAAATGCGATTTTTCTCTTTACTTTTATTTAACTTTTATTATACCATTATTTTTTCATTCCGGTTAATTAAATCACTCATATATACTGAAAGAGAATGTAGCCTCTATATTTATCATTTATGTTAAAAAATACAGGTAAGTATTATTTTTGTATCCAATGCTAAAATAGGGCTTTCTAAATAAGCCTTATTGAACGTTCTGGCAGACGTATTAGTTTCATGGTTAAAATAGATAAGCAACCGTGTCAAAATAAAAGAAAAATATAAAGTTATTTTTTTTAAGATTCCTGTAGTGCTTTGCGCAATTGCACTACAAGATGATATCTTTTCATTCCTCTCGACCCACAACGCTACACCAAACACTCACATTAGTCTTTTAGATGGTGGCGCCCGCACCAACGGGGTCTGCGCGGAGGTATGCAGCATGACGCCGGCGGGGCTAGTGACGGTCAGCGTCTCGGCGCCGACCGTCACCGAATCATGCGCAGCACCGAAGAGCAGCGCTCCCCGCGCGTCGCGCACTTCCAGTCGTGGCGCGTTTACTTCTAAACGATCGTGATCTAATAATAACAAATGAAAATGGGTCGATCAACTATTTCTTGTTGTTATTCTATTCCGTTAGACAGGAGACAAAGTTACATACAATACGGACTTCTTGCGTGCCTTGAAGATGATCCATACAATAATAGGATAGTAATTTATAGTCGAACTTGACAAGAAAACCCCACATTTGGTGATTTAATACCCCATAAATCGCAGTCTTAAAAATGACTCCGATTGTAGCTTAATATTATTATTTATTTATTTATAATGGGTAGAACTAAATGTATTTTTAATGGGAAAATTGTAGCTGAATTACCCTAACACTCGTTCAGAAAATTACGCAATTACCTTTCAGGAATTAGACAACAACATATGTACCGATATAATCATGAAGCCGATGAAGTTCACAGCACGAAGCAAATTTGTTTAAATACAGGTGTATCAAAAATGTTCGGTAGCGTATTGCGATTCCGAAAATGCATTTGTTTTTTTTTATTTGATTTTGTTTGCAATACAGTCTTTGGTTGTTGACATTGTTTGTGTATGACATCTAAAACGTAAAAGCTGTCACCTGCGTGTCAAAAAAACTTACACAAAACATTTGTTTTCATAACACAGCTGTGCGCGCAGCGGTTGAAAATGAAATAAACCCGCCCACCCTTCACCCTCGCGGGGGCACGTTATCATACACAAGCCATGTCAACAAAAACAAAGACTAATGTAAACAAAAACAAAAATATATGTAAATAACAAAGGCTCATTTGGAGTCGCAAGCCCTACCGAATATGCCCTTGCTCGGTTCACACCCCATTTTTGATACAACCTGTACCTATATTAATCTCTCTTGTTAGTACTTACTCCTGTTGTTTTACATATTCAATCTATATTCAATCTTGGCCCAATAACCTCGTGAAAAGGAGACGACTTTGACGATTTTCAGCCCGATTGATGGACATGCACGTTTATAGTCAGCGGAGAGTTTTCGCTGTTTGGCGGTAAAACAATGTCACGGGCTAGGACGCGCAAATAGAATAGTAGCGCACCATAGCGGAGAAAGAATTCTAGCTGGAAACTAGGCACATTGTTCGTAGAACTGATAGGGTAGTTCTTAAATAGTGAACATGCAAGAAAATGGAACATGAGAAGTCTCACAAGATGAACTGAAGCTTACTTATGACAATAAGCAAATCAACCGTCTGCGGAGTGATAATGACCAAGACAAATGACGGGTGCCGTACATATTATTTTTTAATCATAAACTTACTTAAAAATAATCGACTCTGCAATAACCCTTCCGTATCTCTCGTGGAAACGGTGAAGTTTCTGGACGATTCGAAAGTGATGGGCAGTCCTCTTCTCGACTTAATGGTGGATGCGAATAGAGAGTCCAATACTAGGGCTTGACCTATTAATTGAAGACCTCCTGGAACAACTCGTAACTGGCCCATCCCCTCCTAAAATAAAATAAAAAATACAAACAACTGTTACGTTAATTGCTTCACTACGCAAAATGAAAAACGAAGAAACTAGGAAAATGAAACCATTATATTATAATTGAAGATTTCAAAATAGTATTGTAAGTATTTTTGAAATTCTAATATAAATTGATTCCCATTCATTTTTCCTTTTGGACTACAATTTAAACAAATTCACAAAATCAAAAAGAAGCTGTGAACTGTATTTTATATACACGCAATTGTTCTTGTCAGCACAGAAGTGTGGAGTGCCAGGGTGCAGTGCAGACCGCACTTCTTTGCTGACTGAATCTGGACTTGTTTTTTTTGTGATTCTACTATGTCGGCACCAAGTGTTTAATGTAAAAACACTTACCGAATTGAAATCCAATACTTTCAAAACCCAAAGCGTCAATGCAAGATTAATAATCATCATAAACATGAGTGCCATGACGAGTATGTAAAGGCATTTTTTCCGCCAGCCGTAGATGCCCACTTTGAACTGACTATTGTAGCTGTTCCTGATCGAGTCGACTTTTGTGTCCCGCCCATTATTGTTCAGGATTGGCTCCGGCGTGGTCTTGTCAGCGTACGGGATTCTGAAAGAAAGTACCTATTCTTTAAACAATACGCTCAGAACAGAATGAAATCTAGAATGGATCATCTACAAGTCTATTTTAGTCGACGTATTGCTGTGATATTGTTTTGACACGTTAAAACGCGAACGCAGAAGTTAGAAGTCACGTCTGCTAAATGTAAATTGAATATCAAACCAATACAGAAGGACCTTGTGGTTTAAACAACTGTTGCGGTCTTTAAACTTGAGAAGTTTAAATGGAAATTTTGCATATCTTGAGTTAGATTTGGACTGCATTAAATATTTATAGTAGCCAAATGCGCTGCAGAATTTAAAACAGAAATTTCATAACATGTCCAAATAGCCATTAACCGAAATAAAATATTTGTATAACAGAGGTCCCAATTACACTCCCAATTACAACCCCTCAAGCACATTTTTGGAATAAAAAGTAGGTAAGTACGTTTTAATCCAGGCTACAACTCAAAACGGTAGTTTCCTCATGTTAAAATTGATAACCCAGTGTTGCTATATGGATATGGATAGTACGAGCTAGTTGAGCTTACCGTGGGGCTAGTTAGATTTGTGTAAGACTGTCTCTTAATATTTATTATTATTAACCCATCAATTTATTCAAATAAAGTAAAATCATCACAAAATATAAGTAAAATCATCAAAGGGCATTGAGGTTTATGAAAAAAAAAACACTTCTTATGCTCGAAAAGTGTGTCATATTAGGCTTAAATAGCGGGGCTAAAGTAGCACATTTAGCCCCTAGGGAAAATATGTAAACATATTTATGATTTTAGAACATTTTAATTTAACCAATCAAAACACTACGAATACAACTACCTAACCAGAATACAGCTAGATATTAAAATCGACCAATCAGGAAACAGAATTCCATTCAAGCATTAAGTGTTTTTCATTCCCCTAATTCACAATCATTAAAAAAACACCTTTATGCGTCTATAGCCGCGTCCCAACGTTCAAGCTTGGTTGACCGCATACATGGCATAAGCTATGAGATTGAGCGAGATAGACTGCTGTCTATCTCGCTTTATCTTATGCTCCGTATGCTGTCCCGCGCTCGGCCGTTGGGCACGGCTATAAGACGGTCAGAGGCGTTTATTCGTGGTGTCAATATTTTGTATCTGTGTTAAAGCAGTTTATTAAAAAAAATATGCCGCCAAATTGAACAATCTTTTCGTCGTGGTATTTATTATCGATTGTGGATGGATATTCTTTGTTTTTACTATTTTCTCGCTCTCGAAGTGAAAAGTAGAGTGTACGAGTATAACTCTGCTGGTCTAAAAGCCATATTACCCCTCAAACTATTTCTCCTCACTTCGTTCGGGAAAATAACCATCTTGTGGTAATATGGTTTATTTTAGACCCTTGACATACAATCCACTATGTTTTTGATGTAAAGCTAAATATTAAGCTACCTAGGATCCTAACGATTTAGTTATAACATATTTGTATGCCTACCATTCACCTAAACTCAGTATTTCACAACAGCAAACAGCAATTTACTTGATTTTCCATCCTATACTTTGACGTCATCCTTCTATTCCAATTAGTATGATCGTTTTGGACTAGATTTTGCCTGCGGGGTGGGCAGCGTAGTGCATAAACCCCCTGTTCCCACTATGTCGTCTGTCGGGACCATTTTTTATCGTGTGTCGTCGCCTCATACAAATTGGTGTACGACAAGTGTGAACAGCTTCATATAAAATGTTCTGCCACTACGACACAGAGTAAAAAATCGTTCCGCCATACGACATAGTGGGAAAGGGTGGTTAGGCTGCAAAGTCCAAAAACGTTGAATTGTATTTATATTTTACTGTATAAACGGACACATTCGTTTAAAAACTATACAGATAGTCCAAAACTAAGCCAGAATTATTTCATAACATAACATTACTTTGTATCATATACGTACTTGTACCCAAGCGAATTTAAATAGGCTTTGACGGAGCCGAAACGTGAGCTTACAACGCCCGAACTATTTGAAAAACAGTCATTTCACTTGCATAAATCACAAATACATTTCCTCTCGCCCTTCGGATAGTTGCAAATACGACGTAACATTTCTGGAGACATGGCTTTAGAATGACAGAATTACATTTATTGCATTACAATATAGCTCGTTTATCGTGGCTCTTGTCGCATAATTACTGTGCCTAGAAAAATCCGATATTACACCTATTTTACATTTCCAATTGCTTGTATTGTATACACACTCACGCGGAGCTCGTAGCCCGTATTTTCGACATTAAATTAGCCTGTTTTTACTTCGGTAAAAATAAAATTGCACTTTTATATTCACGAATTTTACAGTTCCGATAAAACTCGTTTATAGTTTCAACGTTATTATTGAGCCTTTAGTCAGGTTAAATTATTAGTTTTTCAGACTATCATAACCTTTTTAAGAGCTTTGTATTTTAGTTAACTTGCTTGTTGGTAACATTTCTTTTAGGTAAAAAAAGAAATGTTACCGCAAGCTATAGCTAAGGTTATAATAGTCTGCCGCATACCGCATTTTTTTTACTAAACGTGACTAGGTGCGTATTGACCTATTTATTTACCTCTTTCAGGCTTCCCGACGTTTCGGATGTGTCGCAACATCCTTGGTCCATTATACGCGATTAGGTCCCGTTTAGTAAAAATTATGTATGAGAATCGTGAAAATTTAAATTAATCTACCGACCGCGTTTTTCAACAATAATGAGAATCAGGTTTTAAGTTATTATACACATTACTAACTTAGAACACAAACATTTTATTGTCAAAATAAGTTTAGTCAAAAATTTCATTTTTGGTACAAGCTTTTATTGCCTACTGTACTTTTCTGTATACCATCATCAACTGCTCATTGAGACGATTCTCCCAAACTCGATGGGGTTATGCGGTTTTATTACGGAGTTCCTATGGCCACCTTCTGTCTCCATCATCAGATCAGCTCGATGGTACCATAATATTGAATTGTCATCCAAACTATACTTATACCCAAAATTTCAGCTCAATCGGTCACCGGGAAGTGGGTCAAATTTAACTTACAAGATTTCGACGGACAACTTACATACCTACTTTTATACTTACATACGAACAAGTTAATATAAAGCTTTTAAAAACATCTCATCTACTTAAGTATACCTACATATGGACCGAACATTAAATTCTAAGTAGGTAGGTGTTTGTCATTCTCAGAATTTACAGCGAAAATCTCCATTGTAGTGAACTTGTATGTAGGTCTCAATATTCTCCCCGAATACATGCTTCAACGAGACGTGTACAAAAGCGTCCTATCTAGTATTCTTGAAACTGGCCAGCATCAGCGACGGACGAGGGTCATAAATTTACAAGGATTCTAGTACGACACAAGCATTGCTCTATGAAAAATACTAGGTTGCGTCTCAACCGCGGAGCGTAAGCTGTATTCCTGCATTTTATGCAGCCTGGCTGACCCGAAGGTTGCACGGTTGGTGTAAATCTGCCATTCGCTCTGTAGGTATATCAATTTGAGTCTCGCTACCTGTGAGTTGTGAGCACCACACTACCTAAACCCGATTATTTACCTTTCTCTTTTTTATTATATGACTTCATTTCCGATTTATATTTTTATTTTACATAGCTGTCACAATTACCTTACCGTAGTTATGCCGGCGTGTTTTCGGTATTATTCCAGCTCCGCTGCTTGTTTAAATACAAACATTACAGGAGTTGTCGCGGCGTGGATCGAGCGGGATTTGGCTAATGCTGATACAATAAGAGGGGATCCAATCCGATTCCGACTGCTTTTACATACGAGTACATCTCCCATGTCTTACTTAAGCAAGTCAGCTATTTATTGTCCTGTACAAACAACAAATAAACATAAGCAATATGCGCTATGGTTCTTTCAATTTAAATACACTTTTAAAACATTTATTAACACGCTATCTTGTTTGTCTCTTTTATACCTACGAAAATGAAACTGGTGACAACCCGTAACATATTTTTCATAAAACACAAAGATAAAAGCTCGCCACCAATACCATTGCAGGTAAAAATAAAGAACCTACTTTATTAAATTGAAACTAAATCTGTTGGACAACGTTCGTTGCGTTTATCTCTCGGTCCAGTCTCTCGACACGTTTAGGGGGTTTATGTGGCATTACAAACCAATTACATCAATAATGCTAGCTCCCCACGTTCTTCCTTCTCCGGAAATACTTCAGAACGGCTGCGACATGAGCGTTCGAATTCGCTGTTTTAAAATTGCGCAACATAGGTAAGTCTATCACATTAAGTAAGCGTTACGACGTATCAGGAATGTAAGAACATAACATTAAATACATAATAGAGATAAAAGGTAGAAATGGGGTGGAATCTAATAAATTCTCAGTGCGGAAGCGTAAACGATGTACGTGAAGACGAGCACGTACCGGCGCGCCGCTCGCGCCCGCGCCGCACCGGCCGCCAGCGCGCGCCGCAAATGAGCCTTATTAATCATTCCCATCAACGTGGCCTGACTTCTGAGCTTCCTCTGTTCCCAGATTCTCATTAATAAGACAATGTTTTCCTCTTTTAGATATAAATGCGTGATCATTTGCATACCTTGGAATTATTCCACATATGCCGTTTCCAATTGCTACCTATATAATATAAGTTATATATGTCTAAAAAATACCTTAAATTTTTTACAAATATTGAAAACACGCTGAGTTATTTTGGTAATAAAACGACATGTGTGTTAACTACTTACAGTAAAAAACGTCCTTACATACCAGGTAAATTGAAGAATCTAAGATTTAATTTTATATGTAGGTATTTATCTTATTACCGTTTTTTAAGTATAATAGGGTAGGCAGAATAGTTTAACTGTGTGTGCTAATTGAGCGTTTCACCACGCGCCGGCTGCCGGAATGCGCCCGCCGCACATTCGTTAGCAATATTCCGCTAACGAACCAAATTAATGGCTATTAAGTTGAATAACGTAGCACTTTGCGTTTCGAATACCATACGCAATCGCATCATACATGACTCTGCGCCGCTTTAAGTTTTATGCTTGCATGTCGTCAGCCGATCGCCTGATACTCTCGTTAAGCAGATGCCTTGATTCGAGTCGACCACGCCCCCTTGACAAAGACATGCTTATGCCTTCCGCAGACGAGAAAAAGAGATGCACCTTCGGGAATGGCTTTTTTGGACAAATTCCGATAAATACCTAATATAGTGAAGTTTTATTTATATTTATTTATTTCTTGCCATCTTTAGCTTTATAGGTTGTTAAACCAGCAGTAGAACGGTTGCTAATAGAATCCCGTAGGACAAAGCTAACATAAATAGGTACGAGTAGTTAGTACGACCAAAATCCATTTATAATCAAACAAATACAGACATGATACTCGTTTACTAGTATAGGATTGGGACAAACATAATTCACGGTGCGATTTACGATGCGAGTTACCTCTGCGTTGGCAGCTAAACAACGTAAATAAGGTGTTTAGGTAAGTTGTTTAATATAATAATATTTCATGATAAATTGTTTTACGCTATGAGAAAACCAATTATCTTTCGTCACATCTTTGCTTACTGCATAGATAACAACCCTCTTGACAACGGTGTTTTGTTCAAACCCGAACCGATAAAGGTTTGAAATTAACTGATCCTTTTTATTGAATGTAGGTACCGAAGGTTGTCAGGAAATATTTTCAATTTATCGATGTGAAAGTGAAGCGAGCGCAGACTGCGGAAACAAGAAAATCCAGAGTATTCCAAGTGTCAACCTGAAATAAGCTGCATAAGCTCATGCGATGGGAGAGCCATAAATTAAGTTTTCAATTTGCCAATGACGTATCGCAAAGATGGTGGAGGAAGAGGGCTGTGTAAATTCGAATCTATTTCGTAACGGGTCGGCTCCCTGAATATTTGGTTAGTTAATGTTTAGATCGCAAGTTGGGGGGCTGGTTGCATGTAGTAAATGCAACGCAGCGCTCCATTATGTGGCCCATAAATCAAGTGCATTGAAATCGCCTTCCTCCTTCGTGTCGGTGAGCCATCGCAGCGGCGGATATTTGAACCAATGCACTGCCGAACCGACTAGAGAACCGAGTACACTGCCGCGTCTCGTGTACTCGCACCGCCCGTTAGCTACTGTAGCGTTGAACCCTGCCTATACATACGCAACTACATGCAAAACAGGGCTCATAGCCGATGAGTAAAATAATGTCACGAATTTTATAACAAAGCCCGTAAGCCGCGTAAATCAAATAGGTAGGCAACGTTGTGAAACGTTCACCACAACTATGTTCGCAAATAACGGATCAAACCCAGTTTTTGAATGTATGCATTTAAATACATACTTACTGATTATCATATGTTTAGATATTTGGGGTGAAAGTTCGAACGTGACACCAGACCAATAATTTGAAGACACATTCCCAGTGTTAAAACTCTCCGCTAGGACCCTCGTTTTTGAAATAAACACAGTATCTTTTTTATGTTTTACAAATATTTTGTTAAATGTAGCAGAGATTCAACTGTTTTCGACCATTGGCAGTTTTTTTTTAGGAAAGATATAAAGCTTAACACATTCACTGCCAACAATTTCTTAGCGCTACGCTCGTAGTCAGTGCCATGGCTTTCCCGCTAAGTAGAAGGAAGCGCCTCCACACAGAACGCCCGCTAGGCGGTTTCTTGGCAATAAAAGTGTGGTCTGTCATCTGTGCAGTAAAGCCCAAACTATAGAATGCTCGTTGACACCAGACGGGCCGCAAATAGGGATTTTGAAGACGACGGGAGGGTCAAAAGTGCGTATGATAAGTATGAAATATACCCGACAAGTAGGCACATCCTCTCCCAGAAAAAATGCTACTTCGGTTATCTGTAGGTATCACATTTGCGAGGGCGGGGCGGTAGGCCTCAGTCGTTTCTCTTAAAAAAAACTCATGTATTTATGGAATTTAGCCATTGGCAAGCTCAACCCTGGTCACTTTACAATTTTCGCATGTTAAGGCATAACGAAAGACATTAGTGTTTTGAGACTTTATGAATAGAGGAATATGCGAAATGATCCGTTTACTTGAACAGAGCAGTACTGTATCGTAGTGTGGGTGCCGGGTGTGTGGTGCACAGTGGGCCCGCGGTGGCGGTGTCATGTTCGGATTAATACCTTGCCTGGGAGACATGGTTGCCCAGCACAGCAAAACGTCAAAGGGAAATTGAAAATTAATTTATGCTCCAAAATTTCATATGAGGCCACAAGTGATAATAAATCTGTTGCGTACACTGAGAATGTAAAGTTTCCGAGAACAAGTTAGTACCTATCATAATGTTATTTCCACGGAAACACTAGTATGATTTTCATAGCATGATTGTGTGCGTAGAACAGCAGCTTCAACGTTTTTTATTCATCGTTTAGTAAGTAGTATTTGTACCTAAGCAATCAGAATATAGTTCTTAAATATTTCAAAAAATGGTATAAGCAAGTGGAAAGTTTAACATTTGATACTTGTAACAAGAACATGTGTAAATGTACGAGTATCTGAAGTGTGGCTGTAACGCACTCGCGGGAGGGCTCCAGAAAGAGTCGTAAATAGTCTCGACGCCGCTCACTTATAAATTAGGATCATAAAGCAGTTGCCGAACTTTGTTGGCGGCACGACGGCCATAAAACAACGCTTACTTCTCCGAGGGGACCCGCGACGCTGTCTCGCCTGCGATCTTTCAATTACGAAAAATCCAACCAAATTCATATTGTGAGCAATTAATCTGTGCTACATCGAGTTCCAAGTTGCTCAAGTCGGCCCATTTGCTTGCTCATTCCGAGCCCGCTGCAGCTGTTTGGGCAGATAAGAGCCGTGGGGTACGCTTTGCGTGTTTCGACAAAAACTTAGGTAAACTTCATTTTAAACTGCGGGAGAGCACTTCATTTTCTCACTTAAGCGTACTGTACTTCTAGGTTTCTGACTCGGATTGTTGAGAATGTCGAGGTTGAAAAATCACATAAAAAAATTGATGACGAGTGAATTATAAACAACGCCGCAGGTTTCCGGATGCCCGGCACGCGTGAAACCAGAAGTGTGAATATAAATCAAAATTTCAACAATCCCTGCCAATTTTCGTTTTAATTGCACGTTTTATTATGTCCGTTGTAGTTCATGACATGAGTAGTCATGCAAAATTAAAACATGACGTAAATGACGCAATCTTCACAAATGCAGTGCATGCAATCCAGAATCCATGATGACGGTGGGGGGGAAGGTTTTTTTTTTTACTGATAATTAAAGCAATTCGAGCAAAATTATAACCATTCCAAAATATCAAAAATGCACAACGTTAAGCAACCCGGTCTTTTTTATGAGTTTACTAGCTGCCGCCCGTGACTTCATCTGCGTGGACCCGGGATAAAAACTATCCTATATTTGAATCCAGGCTATAAACTATCTTCGTGCAAAATTTCACCCAAATCGGTTGAGCCGTTTAAGCGTGATTGAGTAACAAACATCCAAACATCTAAACATCCAAACTTTCGCATTTATAATACATATTAGTAGGATTTTTATAGGCCGAGAGCAAATTTGAAGATGCCAATTAATCCTTACACTTTAATAAAAATCCCGTACAAACATTTGATCCACTTTGAAAACTGGTTCGACTGGCACTGTGGGGTAATGGATGGAAGAATGGATAATTAATGTCAAAGTTTCTATAATTTTAATGACAGTTGACAAAAAACGAGAGTCAAAATATTTATTTACTTCATTTTATTGCACAGTAACAAGATACAAGTACAAAAGGCGAACTTAATGCCATAAGGCAGTCAACCTTTAGGCCAAACAGAAAATAAGCATAGCTGGTGCGCGTTATGAGGACAATACAGAAATAAAGTAAGAGGAAATATTACTAGTATGTTATACGGATAATTCCAAAAAATATAATACAATATACATCCTTATTATAATTAAATATTACATAAATATCATATAAAACGAACATAATAAATACAATATAATATAATATAACACCTGCTACTAAAAACTACAAGAGTCTTAATCTCGAGAATTTTCGAGTGGACGCTTGCGCAACTTGCGCTTGAATGAAAATTTACTTTGAGCATGTCGTATGCTGAAGGGGAGAGCATTCCATAGACGAGAAGCCTGTACAGTGAACGAACTGGACATGAAATGGGAGCGGTGATGAGGGACAGTGAGGACAAGTTTACGGGAGGTGCGGAGTTCACAGCCTGGTCTTGCAGTTATAAATGTTAATTTAGAATTAAGATAATGAAGGACAGCTGGGTCATATAAGATAGAATAAAGTGTAGTAAGAATTTTAAGATTTCTGCGCTCCCGAATGTGAAGCCAGTGAAGTTTTCTCCGATAAGCAGATACGTGATCGTTCGAACGGAGACCGAAAATGAAACTTATGCAGTTGTTTAGGAACCGATCCAGCCTGTCCAGTATCCTTTGTGTCACATTGGTGTAGCATAGATCACTATAATCGATGATAGCCAATACTAGATCCTGTATGAGGAGACTTTTTGTGCTCATGCTTAAATCTGTAGAGCGATCTCAGAGTGTAACACAGCGACACACGTCAGAGACCTGGGGTTCCCAGGACAGGCCACTGTCAATTATTAGCCCCAGATTTCTCACCTCTCCTAAATATGGCACAACTACGCTATCGAACATGATTGGCGTCACATGAGTAAAGTTAGTGTTTTTCGGTAAGCGTGGACCCCCAATAATGATGGCTTGATACTTTAAAGGGTTGACGGCTATCCCAAAATCTTTAGGCCAAGATAAGATGCTATTGAGGTTTGCGTTCAAGTTAGATATAGCGCCGTCCAAGTCGTTATAGACTAAAATATATAAACTATATTTTAAGAAAATATTATGGTTGACATTAATTTATATTTTTGTGTAAACAATACCCCTGATTACTCTTCACGGTGTAAACGGTTAACATATATGATTTGGTACGAATAAAAAATGGCTAGATAAATATCGATGGACCCAAGTCAGGTGTGACCAAATCTTTTAATATGAACACGGGACTAAAATTTATTTATTATATTGATAAACACAAGTCCAGGTATAGTTTCCCTAGAATGTATATTTGTGTTTTAAATAAGATGTTCCTGATATGTACTTACTTGGTCGAGGGTGACCGAAAAACATAATATTTATAATGATCTGTGAAGAGAGTATATCTAAATCCTTTTGATATATATATAAATATTATTAATTTGATGTTTTCGTATACACCTAACCTAACCAACAAATTTAAAATAAACGTATGCGTTTGTAATGCTGATTATTGTAAGTTATGGAAGAACAACAAATACTTTGAAAGTTGCCATAGTTCTACGGCAGATGTGCGAGTTAACTTGTCATTCAGAGATCGCGAAATGGCTCGGAAGTAATGCGCGAAGGCGAGTCGCCACAAACACTTTGCTCGCAGCACTTGAAGTTCGCAAAAGTTGTCCCAGCCTGTACCACTCATAAACTCCACAACGACAACTTACTCACTTTGCGTCAGTTCAAATTTAAAGGACAATATTTGTGTTGTAGACCACTTGTTTGAAATGTCCTTCAAACTAAGACATGTTATGTCATTATTTCAGCTTGTAAACGCTCACTGCTGAGCCTAGGCCTCACATTGAGTATGCCACTCGTTCCGGTCCTGAGTTAGACATGTACAGTGAGCAGCAAAGGTAGCTAGGCGACGGTCACGACACTAATGTCAAGAGAATAAGATCTGTTGAGCATGTTACATATTTGGCGTAGGTACTTCTGCTTCTTCGTCTTGTCAGTCGTGCACACTTGTCCGAATGCCAGTGGCAGTTTAGATGTCGACTGTTGGTCTTTGGTGTTGGAAGTTTTGTTGATGGACTTCACTCTTTCGTGCTTCAAGTGATTTCAGCAGTTCGGTCCACCGGGGACACCGTCCTCTTGATCTTTTGCCATCTGGCCCTGGATCCCTAGCTACTCCATTGAACACTAATTTCTAGAGACATGGCAAAAACAAATCTTTTAAACATTTAACCATAAAATTGGTTTTATATAACGGGCACCGCTTCATAGCAATTAATTATCTACATAGAAACATAACAATAGAGACACATTCGCATCTAGCAAGTGTTTACACCAAATCTCGAATAATATCTTTACAAACATGTCACAGAATCAACAAGCATCAGTCATGTACGGGAGCAAACACATATTTCAATTGTATTGACCCTCAAAAGAGTGGCGTTAAAGGAAATAGAAATTATATTTCCTCGCACGCATGCCCTACGACGGGACGTGTGTAAATAATTCAGCCAAGCAGTTCCATCGGAATATCTGATCTGTGATTGCACGCGATAACTCTGCTCTTTTCAATGGTACGACTATTTTCGTACACTTATATTATTTCTAATTTTAAAGGTTTTTTTAAAAGGTTAAAATGATCTACACACTTCTTTATGATAAGGCTATAAGAGCTTGTCTTGATCGTTTTAAGCACTTCGAACGTTTTGAGCTACTTTCGGTGCTGACTAAATAAACTCACGCATGTTAAGGGTGTATTATCTGCTATGTTTTGCAATAACATTTTTATTTGTAACATTTTTGTTATTTTGCAATAACATTTGTATTCTGTTCATATTCTTATACCAGTGCCTGAGCAACGACCGAGCTCAAACCGGTTGAAAATACGAAGAAAACTAATTTCAATAATCCAAATTTAAAAGAAAAATAAAATACAGCAATAGGTATATACTAAGAACATGCATCTAAGCCCTAAGCAGTTCCCACTAGAACTTACATTGATTATGAATGTACCTACAAAATATCAATTCAAGAATATAACAACACTGAATATACAATTGCAGCGCAAATAAATAAATAGCTAGGTAATCTAATCTTAGCTAACTATGACGAGAACAACCTTATAATAATTAATAATAATAAAAACCATGCCTCTTCCTACTAGAAAAAAAAAAAGTATAACTACCTATGTGAAAGATACTAATTATGTACATTGTTTTCCCACAATTTGTATTCAATATATTCCTCGTTGTACATTTAGTTATAAATCATAGAAATTTTAAGAACAAATCTTTGACATCTAGTTACGAATTCATTCTTTTACCGACTACAGGTTGGTTAATACAAGCGTGTCTAGTGCAAAGGAAAAAGTAAAATGTTCGACGCTCACGGTATGCGGTCCACAAACATGGCAAAGCCGGCGAATACGTGACGCGCAATGCGATGCGGCTCAAATCAAATGTGAGGATGCTTTTTCCCCAAAAGTAAACGTCAGATTTATAGGGCAGTTCCAGGTAATAATGTGGACACGCTGAACAAAAGCATCCAATTTTTTTCAGATACATGTTAGGTCCAGGTCTTTTAGTTTTTGATAGGCACCAACTCCTCCGTCAGCCATCTTTAATTTTATATACGAGTATATCTACCAATATCCAAGTTTGTGATTTTAAGTGACTTAGAACTCGATATATTAACAATTAATACGATTTATTCGAAATGGCCGCGCCGACGGAGGAGTTGGTTCCTATCAAGAACTTAATGCTATGGACCTAACAAATGCCTGAAAAAAAGTTGTTTTTGTCCAGCGTGTCCACATTTACGACAATTTGTTCGAGTACTCTGCCCCACTATTATATGTATGTATTTTTTTATGTTTGCGAGTATCGAAAACTACAACATTAATGAAACTGAAATTTGGTCATTATTCACTTTGTAATATAAACCAAGCCAAGCAAAATATTTTTTGTCGTGGCTATTACGGCATAGAAAGTTACTGTAAAAAAATAAAGATTTGTCCACGATGTTTCATCACAATATGAGTATAGACGCACAGTGCACAGTATCGTCTCAAATTTGCGTATCCTTTGTAAGAGACCGATTTTCGATGTAAAGCATATAATATTCGTTGCTTTAAACTTAAAATTCCACTTACAGTAGTGAAATATGTAACTGTTATTGGAAGGCTCAACATTTTCGTCGAATTAAACATTTTAAGAGTGAGGACCAAATTCTAGGCCATTAGTTAGCCTGGTTAATCGGTATAGTAGTAAAAACGTTGTGATGTGACACAAAAATTAGCCGTACAATTCTATGGTTAATTTTTGTGTCACAAGGGAATTTTTAACTACTACTGATTAACCAGGCTAACTACGCCCAAGAATTTGGTCCTCACCCATAACAGAGTAAATACGATATCTTCTTTGTGCGTTTCCGCATATGAGAGCTTTATGGCTGTGTGCGTAGGCATAATACAAACGGGCCATTATCAGCAATTAATGCGCGGCGATCTACAAAACCGCATTTTTATAGTCCTGTTGAGCTTTATTCGGACATGCTGCCAATAATTTCATTGTCAACTAGTTTTGCCCGCGCTAATTATTTCTGGCGTAGGCTTAGGAATAGAAAGTAGAAATAAAACATATCGCTTAAACATGGCTCCCCATAGAAACTTCCCTGCCTTTTCACCCCATGAAGGGATTTTTTCCGGTATACCTAATAGCTATCCTATGTCATTTCTCTGATTTTAAACTATCATCATCGTATCAGCCGATAGACGTCCACTGCTGGACATTGGCCTCCCCCATAGAGTGCCAAGGTGACCGATGTGGCGCCAGCCGCATTCAGCGGAATCCCGCAACCTTTTTTAAACTATATCCATGGCAAATTATATCTAAATCAGTTCAGTGCTTAATGCGTGCAAAGGTAACGGACAGACAGATAGACACGCGGATAGAGTTACTTTCTCAGTTACTAGAAATATTACTACCTACATTCTGGATTCCTACATTTCTTCTAGTTGTTGAGAGTTAGTAGTACTAATTGTGGCTTACTTTAGAGTACTGAATGGTTTTTTTTTAGTCGGAATCTATTTTACTACCTAACGGCTAATCAAATGTTATTTGTGTTTTATGAAATTTTGCTGTTCGATCAATTATTTTGCAGGTCTACAATTTATAAAGAGGACGAATATTGGATAGGTACCTACATACTAGATCGTTTGTAACATTCTTTCCAAATCAAGAATTGCAGTTTGATTTTATATATACTAATATTATAAACAGGACAAGTCTAAAAGGAAGTTTGTTCATAATGGGTCATTTGCGGAACCCCTACACCGATTTCAAAAATTCTTTAACCTGCGTTTAAATTTACTTTCTGTAACGACAAAGGCTATATTTTATCCCGCGGGTTTATCTGCGTTCTTTGCGATGCGCGGACGAAGCCGCGCAGACAGCTAGTATATAGCAAATTCAATCACGTAAGCTGGTCAAATAATTTGACGAAAAGCTCAGTTTTGTTGCGAACCAATAATAATAACAGTATAAGCTCTTTGAAATTGAGTTAGTAACTCGCCAATCACGGACCTGGATATACCTCATGTCATTGTAGTTTCGTAATAATCCAACACGTAGTTTTAAAATGAGAGCGTAACTGCGTTTGTATGGAGAATCGAGCTTACTGCGGACTCTTAATGATGATTAAAGTGAAATGATGTCATTATTAATTAATTAATTAATTATTATTATTATGTTTATTATATTATTTATATAATTTATGAATTATTATACTATTATACTCTGATTTTAACATGCTAAAGTTTAATTTACTCAAAATGATGAATAAAGAATAGATGTAATTATAACTTTGTAATCAAAAATAAATAAACTTTCATATAAACTTTCACCCCATATTTCACTCCTTAAAAGAACGAATATCCAATAATGATTTCATCAAAACCTGTAACCTGTTTTCATCACTTCTCAAATTTCAAAGACAGACCTTCAAAAATAACAGATTTCCATACATGTCATCCCCAACTTCACCCCCATAGGGGTTGAATTTCAAAAAATCCTTTTCCCCTCTGCCTCGGAAAGCCGTCTTTTATCCTTTAAAACCAGTGGGCAAAAACGCGTTTTATCCACTAGTAGGTAAAGTAATTTGACCTTGGAGCGTGTTTAAGTAGCTTTTGACAGATAACAAAACCGACACCGCTCATGATACAAAAATTTCTCAGATAATGTATTTATGTAGCCGCTATAACAACAAATACTAATAAACAGAATAAAATAAATATTTAAGAACTTAAAAAATTGCTTGTTGCCTTCATCAGGCGCTGGTTTCTCAACAACTACTACGACTAAAATCCGACTCGCACTTGACCAAAATTCTACTTGATATTACTTAACGTTATTATTACTGTGTATATATATATATATATATACAGTAATAAATTTGCATGTTGCATTTCCTCGCTACAGTGAGGTGAAAAGTTTTGTGTTACACACGGGTGCAAATGTATTTTACTTCTCGTTGTTGAAACACTCGCTACGCTCAGGATTCTCTTTCGCTTGCTGTTTGTTTTTGTGTTCAATTCCACACTCGCGGGTAAAATACAACTTTGCACTCTTGTATAACAATAGTAGTTTATGCAACTGATACATAATCAGAGGCCTTAAAACAAGAGTGTGTTTTTATGAAACGAGCGTTAGCGAATTTCATAATAGGATCACACGAGTGTTTAAGGCCAAATTATGTATAGTTTCGTACACTACTTTATCTACACACATATCATAAGTACTCTAAGATGGGTTCAGAAGCCGTAGGAAAATGACTTGCATTGCTACTACAGTGCTACCTGTAAAATATTTTTGTTGCAATCGTGGCTTCATTTACGATATCCGGCGGAGTGTGCATATCGTTCTCGGAGTCACTACTACTCATATTTTCAACTAAAATGTGAGTTACAAACAAACAACTTTTCACAATTCTACTTTCGTAATAACAAAAAACCAACAAAGAAACGACAACAGTAATAGCGGCAATTCGATCCTACGTCAAGAGTGTTTTTTAAATCATAGACAAACGAATGAAGTCCCTATTCTCATGTCACTCGAGATCAAATATCGTGCGGTTTATATAAAAAAAACATACTGAATTGACGTTTCGCATCGATAACTGTTTTAATATCTATGAATACTAGAATAGAGACCCATATGAGTTTTGACAGCTGTTCCAAATTTAAACTCATAACCTTACAAAAATCTGTACTGTAATAACATTACAGTACAGATTTTACCTACTACCACAGACAAAAAAGTTCTCATAGTAAAATTGGTTGTAATAAAATAATGCTGGTTATTTCCTACGGTTTCTGAACGCATTTTGGAGCACTAATGATATGTGCGTAGATAAATAATTATTCTTAATGGGCCTCTACTTCTCTTTTAAGAATATGTGTTTCAAATTCCATGCTTCTATATTTTGCGGTTTAGGCTGTGCGTTGTCTGTCAGTAGTTAAGTAACGGTCTAATTTTATGTCGTACTACCTAATAGAATAGTTCATAGATAGATTAATTAAAGGCAACAAAATGTAATAGATTGTAGTGACATTAAAACAATACGCATAGTATTGTAACAAGGTTGTCTAAAATTATTTTATTAGGCAAACTTTTACTGTTTTACTTTTTGCAGATCATCAATTAACATCTGGACAATTCTGACGAGCCTATGGACACTGAGATGACATCTGACTTAAATAAGAGTACATAAAGAGTTTTAACTCGATTGAATTCCGAATTTGGCCACCTTTTCGGAGTCCAATTGAATTCAATTTGGTTTTTAGGTTGATATTTGAGCTACACATACATACACAATTATGTAAAGTTGAATAACAATAGTCGAAATTGAAAAATTACTCATGAAAATGTATCGTAAATTTTATAGTGCCAAATATGGGAAAATTTGTAATGATAACCATTTGAACGGGAGCAAAGTAACGAGGAGTCAATTGTTAACATCTGGACAATTCTGACGAGCCTATGGACACCGAGATGACATCTGACTTAAATAAGAGTACCTAAAAAGTTTTAACTCGATTGAATTCCGAATTTGGCCACCTTTTCGGAGTCCAATTGAGTTCAATTTGGTTTTTAGGTTGATATTTGACCTACACATACGTACACAATTATGTAAAGTTGAATAAAAATAGTCGAAATTGAAAAATTACTCATGAAAATGTATCGTAAATTTTATAGTGCCAAATATGGGAAAATTTGTAATGATAACCATTTAAACGGGAGCAAAGTAACGAGTTTGTGTAGATTTTGATATCCGGCAATGAACCATTTAAAGAAAGTGTTATCGACTCATCCACCCTTCACTACTGGACCATTTACATCAACCATCACTCAATCGTATCACTTCCTTACATCCGCTTCATCGTAGAACGGGTACACTACGAAATTCTGAAGGGTCATTGTGCGATAACATGATTTACCCGAAATACCATGTTCCACTGCACGTAGATTTCATTTTTTCAAGATAGCATACTTACTAACCTCACCAAATTGATTAGATATATGGTTTTTTTTATAATCATCTTCGCCGTTTAGTCCTTTTATCGGAAATTGGCGTTCGATATTCTAATATTTAAATTGAAGGTAATAATCTGGGGGCACGGCAGTGCCCCCGCCAAGTCGAGCGCGAAGCAAATACTGCCGTACCATCCTTTACTGGAACCATTTCGCCACATTTCAAGTCTGTAGGTCATGTAGTTCCGAAGTTAAGCGAAAGCAAAGTTTCGCATTTATGACACTCACTCACTCACTCACTCACTCATGATCATCAAAATAGAACCAGTACTTCCCATAAACTCAGAGAGCTGAAATTTGGTACAGAGTTAGGGTTTAATGGCCACATAAAGGGAAAACTATAAAAACTAGGATAATCGAAGATCTGGAGTACCTGGTGACCCTGATTAGAAAACACAAGAGCCCAACCAAACTATTAGAGATATATCTATACCGCCTTTACAAAAAATATTCAACTTGGTGGGCCGCTTCCTTTGATGTCAAAAATCGAAGGTCTGAAGTATCTGATGAAGAACCCTCAGCTGGTCTCAGCTGTATTAGAGGGTGTTATGGTAATAATAATATAATAATAAAACATCTTTATTTCGAAGAACGGGCTTCATAGTTGTTAGTAGCAAAAGAAAACGATACAAATAAATTAAACTTAAAGCTTAAGGTTAGTTGCTTATCTCCATAAGGATATATTAGAACCAGAATCAAATGTCTCCATATTTGATTCTAATAAACTAATAACCCTACCTATAACTATTTAATACGGGCTCGTTGCCACCGCTTTTATTTGGCCAATCCAGTGAGCGAGAATTGGGCTATCATATTTGTCAGCAATAACATTCATGCCTATAAATTAACATTAATGCCCCCTTCTACTATTGGTACATAAAAAAATCGATTGTCATTGCAAAAATCCAGCGTAGTGGGACACATCTTCTCATTTAAATTTAATCTGGGGGCACGGCAGTACCCCCGCCAAGTCAAGCAAAACAGCGGCACGGCCGTAGGTACCATCCTTTTCTCGAAGCAGTTCAGGCCATTTTCGACCCCTCTATAACTTCGTTGTGGATAAAACTAGAAGCCTGCATTTTCATTAACCAGGCACGCATTGTATAAACACGATATATTTCAAATTTCATTCAATTTGAACCAGCGGTTTAAGATTTATAACACTGACTGACTCACCGATCATCAAAAGTCTAAGGCACTTCTAGCAGACATAGAAGCTTCAAATTTAGAATACAATTAGTGTTTAGTGTATAAATCAGGGGACGCTAAAAAAAATTGCAATTTAAGTCCAGTTTTCTAGATACACCGACTGCTTAAATATATATTTTTTGTAATCCCATATTATAACATATTTGATTACAAAGTTATATTTGCAGTAAATGGGTCAAAAAATCAAGAATGGGATATTGACACAATAACCTACAAAAAGAAGTGAGATCCCATAAAAAAACATTTTATGTAAAAAAGAGGCCAAGTCTCGAAACTCTTCCACCGCAAAAAGTTGTGAGATATTTGGTAGTACCAAGTCTCAGGCATTCTTATTATTCTTTATTTGCTAGCTAAATAAAATGTTGTGACTTCGCAATCACACAATAACTTCATAGTTTTAAGTATGCAAAAATCCATAAATGCAGTAAAGTCGTGTGATTGCCAAGTTGCAGAATTTTATTTAGCTAACAAATAAAGAATAATAAGAAGGCCTGAGACTTGGTACTACCAAATATCTCACAACTTTTTTGCGGTGGAAGAGTTTCGAGACTTGGCTTCTTTTTTACATGGAATGTATTTTTATGGGATACTTTTTTCGGACATTTGACTCTTCGGGATGTTTGGGTGTTCCTTTCATGTTGACTCGGCGTATAGGTGATACGCCGGATTGCGCTATGAACGAAAGAGCACATGCTAATTGTCACATTTGTAAATACTATCATATAGAATCCAACAGGTTAGCTTTGGTTGGTTTTAAAAATCGTCAAATAATGATGGCATCACAAAAAATACATTAGTTACACGAAAATTAAGCACAGATACATTAGGAGAAATAATCATTCCGAGGTTGTAATGCGGATAAGCGAACTTTTCCAAAAATTTACAGTGAACTTCATCTATGAAATATGACTAAAAACATTAGCCAAATTTACATCTGCTCGTCTGAAAAGTTATCAATTTCCACATCCGCTACTAAATATGGAACTTTAGTAGAGATCAAATTAATCGTGCACGATATGAGTATTTTTTTTACAATTTACAGAATAGTCATGTTACTGGTTACATACAGGTTAAACGTATGATATTATTCAAGGCAGATCCGCCGCTGTTGCTTGCATATGCGCTAACTTGCTGATCGTCTGTGTGCACTTGCCTTGGATGTCATGCTAGTCTATAAGCTATTCATAAAGAACCATTGTATCTCATAATGTATGATGTTTAATAAATAAATAAATAAATAAGTCAATAGGTGCTGTTACGTATGCCCCGGCGCGGAAAGAAAGGGGTTGTCCGACAACCACCTTGTTGGCATGCTGAGGCTTGTCGAGGCCTGCCAAGAGACGAGTCAGGCAATCCCGGTTTTCGCCAAGGTTAAAATAGTGCTTTTCTCAAATATGAGAAGTTATAATAGAAAGACTACAAAATCGTTTTCTGACATCTAATATGGCCCACCGCGTACGTTGTACCTATTTGTACTTTGTTTTAAGTAGCTGAAAACATTATTTCTGTGACTTCTTTCAAAGACGGTATTCACTTTCACACTCAACGCGGTTTTTAAAGTAATTATTAAATTTGAATGTTGTTATTTTTCAAATATATGAAAATTATTAAGCTTTCAAACGTTTTCATTTATTATTCTTCTAACCATAAACAATAAAGACCGAAAAAATATCACTATTGCCCGAGCGGTTTTCTTTGGCGGAATGTGATTTTTCCTTAGTCTTCTCGATTAAGGATGACGCAATCAGGATTTGAATAGTTAAGTTGTATTACTATACTCCTAGGCAGGGGAGAGTTTTACCTCCATAAGGATATGAATAATCATAAAACTTAAAATGCATCTGCTAAATAAAATGTGCTTTGTCCCTTTCTTACGAACACAAATGTCAACGTGACAGATAAAGACAAACGAAATTTAACGCCATTTTAGTTAAAAAGGCTTGTAGAACGTTTATGAATACGGCCGTTAACTTTTATAATTTTGGTGGCTGAATATTAGGCGCTTCATGTTTTCGTTTGTCAACCAAAAAAACACTTTCCCATCATAAAATGTACCAGTACTTTAACGAAGTAATAAATGTACTGTAAAAGTAAAAACCCAAGAAGTTGCACATCTATTTGCGCGAAATTTTTGTGTTTCTGTTGAGAACGACGTATACTCATGAAATGATGATGAAAACACCTCGATAAGGAATAGCTAAAATGGCTGGATTACCAGTTTGGTAGTATAGAGACAAGCTGTTGTTGTGCCAACGGGAAATACTAAAATTTTACTGTATTTTTCAAACATTTACGATATGTGTGCATCATTTTCATGCGGGTATCATAAAAGTATTTTTACGAACCACGGTATTTCGAATATTCAAAGCTTCATTCTATAAATAGATCGTAGGGGCGCTTTTAACGAGAAACTTTATTTTAGTTCGGTCACAAATATTTAAGTATGAACTAATCAAAAAAAGTATCAAAATAGTTATAAATGTAGTAAAAGACCACATAACGCCCAAATAATTAATGACGAAAATAACAAAATGTGTTGGGTTCTCTTCTCTGTCCCCGAGTAATCAAATTAACTGCCACTGAAATAATTTCAGCGATTCCAAATATTTTAACGGACAAACAGAAATTTTGCTCGGAAAATAGCGATTAAATCGTGCTTGCATTTGCGGGATGTTAATTCAATGAGCAAACATCAAGTCGCACAACAACGAAATCCATAATCATTTAACTCTTTACCAAACTTCGTATTCAAATAGGCACCCGCGATGTGTGCATAATCGGCAATACAGAAAGAATATGCACACCTACATTTAAGACCGTAAATTCAAAAACAACTACAAGAAGGAAGAGCCGTAAAACAGTCTACGGGTAGGTATGGGAAAATCATTGGAGGGCCGGCGTTCCGCCTGTGCGGAATCACAAAAATGTGTCACGTGCCGCTTAATGTGCGAGTTAATTCACACAATTTACTCGAAGGTTAATCTTACAAAAAAGTTGGCGGTTCATTACTAGATCCACATGCCTAAAATGCCGTTCGCGTGACTCCGTATAATTATCACGAGAAAGCTCACGTTTACTTGGATGTTATTCATTTAAATTTCATAAAGGTAAATTATTAGTTTTACGAAAACTTTCATCCAATCGCATTTGTTGGAAATTGATCGTTAATGTAGTTCTAACTTTAGATCATCATTCCGTATTGTTTGATTGACGCCTAATGTACAAATTGTCTCTAACGACGATAGATCTAGTAAAACTTTACGACTATTACTTGGGGCCGCCACACTTATGTTATGTCGCCTGTAAGTTTATAAATTTAAGCAACAGGACATAAAATTTACATATAACTTATTTGCACCGGAGGTGCGTCGGCTCGTAAATCTCGCGACAAGGGGATTTCTGTTTGTGAAGTTCTTTTTTATTTCCACTTTATCTATGTAACGCAAAGGACTGAATACTCCGGCGCAACTCGGGAACCCGCTCAACTTCAATAAATCAATTTGTACACTTACTCGTACTTATATGTTTTCGCCGAAACGAGTTCGCAAAGTGACGGGACCGACTCCGGCTCTGAATGTTAAAATTTCTACTTTGTTACTGTACAGTCTAATCAAGTCAGGCTCAAATGAAATCTTTTACGTAGTTTTAGAAAGGTATAAATGTTGGTGGGAAACAGCTACAATTAGAGCTCATAAAAAGATTAAAATTAAAGGCAAAGTCAGACCTGGCTTGCGACAGCTGAAAACGGTCCATGCTGGTTGACAGATAATCGTGACGTCACAACGTTGACCTCGGTACTCACTTTACTGCTATAAATTAATGGTTTACTTCTCATACACTAAGATTCACATTTTAACATGAGGATACTGCGTACGCACTATGAACGCCTGCACAGTATAATTACAAACAGTTTTGATAATCTAGAATTGGGTAGTAAATTCTAGATTATCAAAACTGTTTATAATTTAATCTCACCCTTAACATAACCGTCTCAACTTACGTAATACTGTTTCAACGCTGGTCACAGAAAAACTCGTAACCAAATGTGTACAAAGAACATAATACCATCATTGTAAAGTCAACGCAAAATTATTATTATATTTCGTCGCAAATGTAAACGACTAAGAGCAAAAACTATGTCAACCCTTTGAGAATCACTTAAACGAGTTAGCCGTTTCGGTGAGTACCAAAATAAAATACGCGTCCGTAACGTTTTGTCCGGACTGGGCCGTGACCATTTTGCATCACAAAGTTAGATGTGTTTGTCGTTCTATTTTAAACGCGATAACGCCAACTTTCCAGTCCTCGAAATGTGAATACCGTGTTGCGAAAATGTGACTACCGGAAAGTGTACAAGTAACTCGACTGTCCTTCCGCGGCACACAGTCAGTCGGCCGGCTGAGGCGAAGGAGGCAGCGGCGGAGCCCTAACGAGTTACCTCGAACTGCGCCCCTGGCGCTTTGTAAAAAGAGCTCCTATATTCTGTAACCGTATAATTGTGAAATTAAAGTAAGACCTCCTCAGTAGGGAATATATAGAGCAAAATAATTGAAATGTGTAACTACTTTTATTGTACTCGTTCTGTCACGACAACTATGTAGCTGCCTGTCGGGATGGTGAACTGGCTTGCAGCATATAATAGAACTCTTCTTAAGCAATGTGAACATGAACAGTTAGTGAAGTAAAAACGTTGATCACCAATTGTTTACTCTTTCTATTGAATTAAATTTTCACGATTATCACACATAATTTTTACTAAACGGGACTTAATCGCGTATAATTAACTCTGAGGTCTCCCGATGTAAATAAATGAGTTGACTTTAGGCGATTAAGTCGTATATCAGTCACATATATACATATGACTTTAATCCTTTAATACTTTTGAGTTTCAAAGATTTAATAACGTAAGTAAATTTGCCTTGCAGCAAACTTTCTAAGAAATTACTGTGATTGTCGTCTGAGAGAGGTCGCGAATCTGTAATTTTGATGAAACAATACCTTTTTCTTATTCGAAAATCATCGTAAATTGGGAGTTTAACTCAAGCGGATGAAGTCGTGGTTTATAGCTTAGCAAGTAATTTCAATCTTGATATTATATACCATTCATGATGATATAGGTATGCATTTTCAAATGAACTTGAATAGAGCCAACATAGACGATATGAGACGACGACGATGATTTCACGATTTGATTTTGAGTGACTTATGTATCTTTTTGTTAATTGTACACGAATAAAATAAGGTCATTCATCGTCATCATCATCATCATATCAGCCGAAAGACGTCCACTGCTGGACATAGGCTGGATGGATAATGGGGAGTATCCATATAGGCAACCATTATCGTTTCAAAAATATATTCATATGCAATGTTTTACGTCTTTTTTCACTTTTTGTTTAAAACTTTAACTGATTTAATTTGATTTCGTATTTTACCGCTACCGCTTTTAATAGAGACGTCAGTCTCATAGAACAAGCAACCCTCGGGCCATTTCTATTCAAATTTCTTTATTGTGCAGAACTACTCTCGTCACAAATAATATTTTAAGATAGCATTGGAACTTAAAACAAAGATCTGTCAAGGGTAAAAACAAATATGAACAAAGTAACAACTTGCTTTGTTTCAGAACTCTTCTTAGACTTCTTACTAAATAAATGTAACTTTGCATTTATTTGATATTAATTGGAGGTGATAGATTGTGTTGTAAAACACAGGATTAGAAATAGGCAACGAGTAATATTTTCAGAATGGTAATTCACATATGAAAAAAATGCATAATTTAAGACGTTATTAAATTCTATTCTATCTTGTCAGGGAGATCCTGTAATGTAATTGGCATTATATTTTAATCTTAATACGTTTTCAAGTCCTACACTACATTACTGTCACTTGTATAAAAAGTACTTACAGCGATTAGATTGACTTAACATTTTGTGTACATGGATGTCTAAACAATAGATACGAGTATTTTGTGAGGATCGTCCATAAGGTACCAATACAATTAGGACACAAACATGAGAGTCGAAGACAGACATTCCTACCGAGCGCTGAAAACACCCCATACATTTTCACGTCACCAACATCAACCGTGTGGATTTAAATCAGGGACCGGAACCGGTTACCCTAATTAGGGTTTTCCATAGGGTTATTTTAGAAGTTGTTTTTATAACCCTATCCAGTAACCTTATGTTAAGGGAACCTTAGTGATAGAGTAACTCATTGATCTAGTTGACTTGGTTTGCCACTAACCATTTTGAAAACCCTTTAAAGGGGTTTCCGGTCCTTGATTCAAATTTATATTTTTGTCGTGAAATACTACGTATACGATTGGGTAGGGATACTGGGTAGCCTAAATTATATCTTTAAAGTTAGTTTTTAAAATTATAAAATGTTATGTTAGTTTGTATGTTAGTCTTTAGAGTATTTGTTATATGGGTCTTAGATGCCTGAATTAAATGAATTATAATTATTTATTATTTAATTGCTTTTTAACCGACTTCAAAAAGGAGGTTCTCAATTCGACTGTATTTTTTGTGTGTTTGTTATGCGGTAACTCGGTAATTTATAAACCGATTTGAAAAATGATTTCTGTGTTTGAAAGCATATATTTCCAGATTGGTGACAACGGTCACCAAAATCCAGTTCTGATGATGGAATCCATGAGGAATTGAGGGAACTCTTCAAAAATTTAAGAGAAACATAGAGCGATTTTAGTATTTTCGGCAATAAACCAAGCATTTGCATTCAGAAAGTAGCATTTGGTGATCCAGTTCCAGAAGACCACGGATGACCATCCGTGGTCTTCTTTTTGGATGACCATCCAAAACTGCAAGTGTTTTTTTCTCTAATAATCAACGCATTTGCTCTCGGAAATAAGTTCATATGGTAAATTGCAAAAGATATGTGGAAATGTTCACGTGGCTTGGCGGAGTACTAAATTGAAGTCGGTTAAAACTTTGTTTTTAAAGTAAATTATAGATTTTACAAAACTTTGAAGTTATAAGACTTAAAATTATTATTTGGTTTTTAACTTTTACTTATTATCCACATAAATAACAATGCTATGTTTTACTCGCATCCACCTCTATCGCATCATCAAAATACCGTTATTATTTTTGACACATTTTTTTGCGTAGTGTTAGTGTACTTGATATAATTATGTAATACGTGTTTATTACTGATCCAATGGGAATTAATGAACATTAAGTCCGCATAAGCTCGGCTGAATTTCACCTTCCCATACAAACGAAGTTTCGTTCTCATTTTAAAACTACATGTTGGATTGTGACGAAACTTTGCTTATACAATGACATGAAGTATTATCTATGTCTGTAATTAGTTTATATGGTTCCAGTTTATAAAACAAACGAAATACAGCAAAAACAAGTTTTGTATGAAAAATTTAAATTCGCTGTATTTTTTTACTATGGTATCTGAAGCTACATAAACTAATAACAGACCTGGATATACCTCATGTCATTGTACATGCAAAGTTTCGTTACAATCAGGGTTGTGCCCCTAAAGGAGCCCGGGGTCCGCTTTGACACCTAATCCCAAGATTTGGCTTAGGCACTAGTTTTACGAAAGCGACTGCCATCCGACATTCCAACCCAGAGGGAAAACTAGACCTTATTGGGATTAGACCGGTTTCCTCGCGATGTTTTCCTTCACCGAAAAGCTAACGGTACAATCCAACACACAATCAACACGTAATTTTAAAACGAGAGCGTAACTACTTTTGTATGGGAAGGTGAAATTCGGCCGAGCTTACTGCGGACTCTTAAATTCGCCGTCCATCCCCGCTGTGTTCACCCGGTGCACGTCACGACTCTTTCAGTGAGTGCAAAGTTTTCACCTTTAATTTATATGAAAATTTCTTTGATATAAGTTGGACACATTATTCATTTGCGGGCATGGGCTCACGTCATTTAAATGGAGAACGACATAAATACATAATTCATTAATAATTACAAGTAAATGATGTCATTAAACATTAAAATTTACTTGGAGTTTACTGTCACGTGCATTATTCAGTGAATTGGCGGTAGCTGGTATTGAGATTGGATTGGAAATAGGGCCCGCGCGCTTTCTTCAAAAAATAGGGTTAAAACAATTTAATTTTTTAACGTGATGCTTTTTTTAAGAATTCTACAAAACTTTTCACACGGAAGTAATTATATAGATTAAAATGAAGCATTAAATATTTTTTATGATTTACTATTTATTTATTATATATTATTATTTATTTTTTACTATATTTATATTTGCTTTTTAATAATAGCTAATTAATTCAGTAATAATTTTAGTGATATTTGACATTTTGTTAGATTTTATGGTCTCTAGTTGATTATAATGATATATCCATTACACAGAAAAAAACAGATAAGTATTAAAATTATTTCCAATAGAGTGGCTGAGGGAATATTATAAATTAAATGGTTGGACAAAATAGTTTGCTCGTTAGAGAGAGAAAACGCTGGGAGATCGTGACGTCACGATCCCCGAGCGAAATAGTGTATTTCAATAGGGGTGTAGACACTAAATAAAATAATCAATGTCATATTTTCTCGACAAAGAATTAAAAATGTAGTCAAATGCAGAAAATCAATGCAAAAGGCTAAATAATCACAAAGTTATAAGTGTCCAAAGTTTTAAGAAGGGGTATGTTCTGTCCCTTTTTCGCAAAACGCAACTTCATATGAAACGATGACGCTGGATGATTGTGACGTCACACTTATAGATGGCAACGTGCCGCGCCCTATCGTGTTCGACGCGGCCCCCCACAGCATCCTGTAATGTGACGTCACACACTGTTTGGGTTTTCTCTCTCTAACAAGTAATATTAAAACGGTTGTAGCTTCGTTCTTCTTTGAGATATCTGAATGGGATTTTCGTCACTAGGCATATTTTTTGCCTTCTTTCATTTCAAGTAATAATAATATTCGAGTCTACACCCGTATTGTTTCATTGGAAGGTGAGCTTTGCGGAAAAGGGACAAAATATACCCCCTCTTCAAAATTTGGATACATAACTTTGTGATTATTTAATCCCTTGCTTTACTTTTTTCTCCGATTGACTGATATTTTTAATCTTTTTTCAAAAATAATAAACATTATTGGTTATTATACAGGGTGGTCCCTGTAACAGGAGCAAAAAATGAAACGGTAGAGTATTGAGCTTGTAAGCAATAATTTCCAAGTGGTTTTAATTGAAAAAATAGGACAAAAATACTTTTTTTATTTTAAACACCCAAAAAAAAATTAAAATCACAGAAATGTCTTTTAAAAATGCAATTATTGTTATGACTCATACATGATGTTACCTCAAAATCTGCAGTGACGGCTGTGCTATGATCTCGTGGTGCCAAGATACATTACTTGGAAGTCATAACTTTAGATCAAAATTTCTCCGAAATAAAAATAAATAATAAAAATTGGACACAAGGGGTTACTGCAGATGCTCTAAGAAAGCGTCCTGTTCAATATTTGCTCCTGTTAGTGATAATTAGTTGTTTAATTCAAATTAAATTGGTTGTCACTTAGTCAAGGCCCTTACAAATACACAACACTACAAATTTCAAAATTTATTGATTTAAAAATGTCCAGATGATCCCTCATCTAGCATAACTCATCGTTCTTCTGGTGAAAAGAATATTCAGTTTTCTATTTACCTGCCTACTTACGTTTCAAATAGAATTTTACATATTATTTCCTCCTCGAATACTTGGAGTAGATCTTGAATTATTGTAAATTCATATTATTTTACAATAAGATTCTCTATAACATTTTTTTAATGTTTTAAATTCGTTTTGAAACGCCGGATTACCGATCCGAATAAGTTGTGTACGTGTACAGACCTCGTACCTACTACTCCAGAACGCTGCAAGTATAATAACGATTGTACCTAATAACCCAGTAGTAAATTTACAGAAACAAAACTGAAATAGGAAGAACGACAGTTAACTTCCAGTTGAAATTAATGATTACAAAATTCACGGCCATTGAGTTCCGCGCTTCGGGAAACCTTTGACTCTAAGTCGCTTGTTAGACTAAATTGAGAGAAATAATAGGTCTCATTTGTTTGGTTTAAAGGTTTAAATTTTACCCTTTGGATATAATTCTTAACATTCAACCATTTAGTCTTTTAATTTGCTTAATCCTTTACAGAAAAGTATGTTTAACTAAATTAAAGGCGAATTCCAAAACGAGAACTAATTTATGTTAATCTAGTAATAACATGCAACAATAAAAAACTTACTTTCTGCCTTTCTGGTCGGTGTAGATGATATGATTCCTCACAGCAGGGGTTTGGCGTGAGCGGCCGAGCGATTGCGTCTCCATACTCGGCGGTGGATGCTGTCAGCGATAGATCTCCGGGGCTCTCTTGCACCGCCCCGGCCGCCGCCGCACTTCCAAACTGTCCGCAAGAGCTCCCCAGTTACTGACCGCCCGCCTAGAATTATTCGGCCGCCTGCCTGTTCTGTGCCTGCCCGTTTAACAACTTCAGATGCCCTGCTTGTTAGAGCGCACTGTTACCAGACATTGTATACTCGGTTCCAAGAAGTTGGGAAAGTTTTACCCGCTTTGTTGAATTTGTTTGTTAATGCTGTCCTGTTAGTTAACTCGACTTCAGAAATTCAAAGTAGTAGCTATGCGGATGAAATGCTCATTTGATCTAGACAAGCTCTTATGTCTTGTAATAAAAACGTATTTAGATCATTTTGACCTCTTTGACTCTTGATGCTGACTCAATGATATTTCGATGTTTTTTATAAATTATAGGTTTCATGACATGAATGTTATCTAGTAGACATTAAGTACTTATTGCCGTTGTTTTTATAAATATATTTCGCTATCTAGTGCCGGTATCTATTCAGCTCGGAAAATCCGTTTAAAATAGCGTACTTATTCCGCTTCATGGCGGCGAAGCATGCAGCAGGATAATTTATGCTGTTATCTTTCGTACATGAATAGTGCTATGGCTAAGTCTCGAATATAATAAATTCCTGGAATAGGTCGTTAGAATAATGCGTGCAATATCTGTTTCGACGAGTTTCTGTTGGTTTATTTGTATTGGTTTCTTTACGCTACGTGAAAATTTACAAAAGTAATCTAATAATTATTTGATCATAGCATAATACAAGACGCTGATATACACAAGCGGATGATACTTTTCATCGTTTTTGCATTATATTGGTGAGTAATAAAATAATACGTCATAAAAGAGTTTGCACGTCTTAATGCACATACGAATCATGGTTGACATATTTAATAGCACAGATTTAGTTTAGCGAAAGCTTGTAAATATACCAGGTAAAGTGAGCCATATACTCTGTATATTTACTGAATGAACAGCGAACTTGGGACAGGAAAAGGACTCGTGTACCGCGAAGTACATAAGACTGTTTACATAAGAACATATTTACCTTCAGCGAGTAGGCGGAGCTTGGATTGAGGCGGGCTTATTTGCCATCGACAAGGAGGTGGAGTGAAAGTCGTTGTTTATCGATGGCCACGATTTATATGAAACCTTACGCTGATGTAACACTTTTCTTCTCATATTTATAAGTGTATGTAGTGTTCTTATGTTAAAGTTTAAAGAAACAGTCATTGATTTTATTGTGTACAAAACAAGGGAACGCTAATCCTAGAAATTTAATCAAAATATTAACGATTTAAGACGTTTAAATTATTGTGTAAATGTCGGAAAGCTTAATAATTTCAGAAATATTTGTCGGAGATACAAATGGTGAACAAGTCGGAATGTGAGGAAGCGGGCGGAATGCGAGCCGCGCCGCGCCGCCGGCGCCGGCCCGAGACCGCTTAGTAATGGACTAACTACCCACCGTTTCTATTACACTAATGACTTGCCACTTTATTGCAATTTCAATTTATTTATTGTTTAAATTAAAATAGGTAACTCTTACACAAAAACAGTTTTAGGTCGAGATATGAATTACTTCACGGTAAAGATCTGTCACGATTTCCCAATACTACTAATAATAATATACTCGTATTGGTTTCTTTTTTAATAATAATAGGTAGAATAATGTCATTCAAAACCACTGCAGTTAGTCGTCAAAATATACTTTAAGTAACTGTTACTACAATAAATGAATAAATAAATGCAAAATTTCTTGCAATAGGAAACTCAATAAAGCAAAAAAATCTTGGATTGTAGTTGTTTTAAACAAGAAGCGATTCCCACTTTTTATAGAGATTAAAGAATGAATTTAGAATAACATTGATAGTTAAAAGCGTTAATAATCGTCAGAAATGTATTTACTTATGGTATTATTTAATTACTACAACTCATGATCAGCCATTGAATATATTCTCGCAACCGGCTACAGAGCTCGCTACGTAATAAGTTATGAAAGGGACTCAGCGCGTGAGACAGGACTCGTGCAGCCGCCTGCCAGGCTCGCGGCCAACTGAACTCCGAACCCTTCGCACCATCGTATCCTGCGGATTCGCCAAAACACAAACGAATAACGACCTTAACCATTCAACAATAACGTCCTATTTAACAGCACACTCGTGTCATCAAAGCCTTCACCGGCAATCAAGTAATAAATTGAAAGATGTGGCAAGAAAATCTAATTCTTCCTCTGAGAACGTAATGATTGTCTTAAGTATTGACGATGACACGGATCCCGCGAACTTCATCTAGCAGGTCCTCAAATCAAGAGTCTTTATGTGTAGGAGCAAAGGACTCATTTTTGGGAGATGTTGTGCGAGAGAGGCGGTCGTAAGGCTCAAGGGGTGGCGCGATGACACGCGCATGCGTCTATCTTTTTAACATTTTGCAAACTGTGAAGTTGTTCTTTTTGGCACCACAATTATCCCAAGTAAGGATTCCCAAAGACATCCTAATCAACAGTGTGTTCATTAAACGTTGTTTCCAAGGTCATACAGCTTGTAAAATAATAAACTCAAAGTTTTGCCAACTTTTATTGCTTTCTCTTACTTTTACGACTTTTTCAGACACTGAACTTTTAATCGTAACTTTGTACACTCAAATTATATTATAAACACTAAAACCTGATCAATTTTAAAAATATAAGTTTTCTCCCTCATACTGTGATAATACTGATAATGCAAATATTGGTTATGAGTAAATAACTCTTTCAGGTCGTCTTCTTTGAAATACTTGGTACTCTTGGTTCCTTGTATAAGAAACTTTTTATTTTTCTCAGCGTCGTATCGATAGGTAATATTGATATTAATAATAGGATGCACGCGCGTGAAGCGGCCGGCGGGGCACCGGCACCGGCGGCGGCGGCGGGCGCGCGGCGCTGTAACTCTCAATATGAGCTTTGTTACCGCTCTGTGCCGCCATTTCTTGTGTCACTGCATTGAATATATCGGGCGCCTTCCTTTGTGCACGGAATATTGCTCGTCTTTTGTCGGAATGAACGTTACCTCCCCGCGAGTTGTTTCAGCGAAGAATTTCGCGATTGCAAAGTAATATTTCCCCTTAAGAATTTCGATGTGTTTCTTTCATGTCGTAGATGACTTTACTTCGGATTATATTGTATCGGGAAATGTTATTCGGAGTTCGGTTTCTACATCGATGGTTCTTTTGTAGTCTTTTGGATGACAATATTTCGCTATTAAGAATTCTTTCATAAAGTTATGGATGGTTTCAGGTTAGTTAATAATAATACTTTTGTTTTAAAGACAAAATGAACAAATGATATAAATGTGTGGAGATTCCTTTTTACTCGTAATTGCATTGGGTTTGCCGCTTCAAGTCCAATAGTCTTCTGGCCACCAATTAGAGGTGGATTAGCAGCGGACGGCTAGAAACGCCTCGTATAATACACTCTTGCGATTGCTTGTTAACATTTCATATTAAACCTCACTAACAGCATAATAAAATGTGTAGGTAGGTACAATGGTTTAGGAAGATTTTGAAAAGTTATATTGGAGGAGAAATCAGATACCTAATAGATAGTTTATATCTACTACATCATTCAATAGTTTCATTAACTATACGTTAGTAGCGATATGTTTAGAGGTCGAAATTAAAATTATTTAGAGTAGGTACATCGTACGTTTTAAGGTATGTAGTAGACACTATGATATTTTCAACATATAAATAAATGATCGAATTGATGGTATCCAAAATGATTGTGCATCTGTAGTCCATATGGAAGTAACATGATTTAATGTAAAATGGGTACTGAAACCCCTGGTTATAACACGTCTCTGGTTGGGTCAATCTGGCATTAAGTAGTCAAATTTTCTGTAAAATTGTATTAATTATATATATTGTATTTTACTTACAAAAGTACATAAATTATTGTAGCCCTACAGGGAATCCGTACAGGTACAGGTGTAACTGTTATTCGTAAAGGTTAATCAAATCTATTTCAGCCAAAAAGCCGCTAAAAATCGTTAGTATATTTGTCACATAGTCATTATATTTGCGAGAAAGAGACCAAAGACATTTTAGTCAACAGAAACGTATTACGTTTGTTGAATAAGAAGTATAGTTTAACCGCAGACTTCTAACCAAATGTACCCACTAGTCACACGTTCTCAATAGAATAAAATGGAGAAGTGTCAGCTTACATTTGACGTTAAATGTATCACTAAATGAACGTGTTTAAAATACTTCATTTTCAGTTACACATGAGTGTGCGTTTAAAAACCGATTTCATATAAAGTAAAAAACTAATTCAAGTTACATGATAAATTACGAATATATACTCGCTAAACTATTATACTTGAGGGCGAGATGCGCTCATTTACTATAACTATTGTAACTTAACTAAAGCTTCGTAATACGTTTACATTCTTGTGGAATGATTAGTCCCATTTTCGTTTCTCGTATAGGTACATCAAACTAGATATAATCTATCTAATACCTAAATCAGCTAAAAACACAAAATGTAATTGTTTCGTCACCGAATCTCTTGCAACTTGCAAAGCGCTTGCAACAGATGCAACCATAGACTATTCCTTAACAACCCCGTCCCGAGACAAAGGCGCCGCAAAGAAAATCCCAGCATAATGGCGCGGAATGGAATACTCTTAATTATAATAGCATAACCGTCGAGAGAGAACGCTATAAGCATAAAATTTGTCTCGCTGCGTAAATATGAATTCGCACTACATGCCCGTAACAATGTGATAAAAACGCGTTGTATGCGCCGCGCGTCCCGCTACATTTCAACAGAGTGAACTGTACTACCGCTGCGCAGTTCGCGCAACTTGCCGGCATAGTAATTATTATGATTGGATAGGATAGGGTTTGAAGTAACCAAATTTATCTTAGCTTATTTTAGAAGTAAGAGTACCTAAGCTACCAGGATGTTAATAATATTACTTCATGAATTAAGTTTATTTTTTTCAGTTGGTGACCCACTTAAGGTTTATTTTGAAGTGTAAACTTCTTTAGCGGCCGGCGCTATGCACTTTTTGTGATGGGGAAAAATTGTTAAACTCGGCATAGGTCACGTGAACGTAAGATTCGTAAGACGTGAGATTCGAGACATTTCACGTGACCTGATCGAAGAACTGTTACAATGTCATTGAGTTTTCACTTCTGCCGGCACTCCCGGAGTGCAACCCGGTCTGTTTTTTTAATATTTTTGGGGTCAATCTTACACAAATCGACCTAGTCCCAAACTAAGCAAAGCTTGTACTATGGGAACGAGACGACGATATACATACTTATGTAGATAAATAGATATTTAAATACATAGAAAACATCCATGACTCAGGAACAAGTATTCGTGCTCATCACACAAATAAATGCCCTTACCGGGATTCGAACCCGGGACCTCCAGCTTCGTAGGCAGGGTCACTGCCAACTAGGCTACAGAGGTCGTCAAAGAGAAATGTCGTCAAGATGTAATTATAATATACCTTTTAATTTACTACGTATAGGTAGGTACGCATTTGACTACTATCTCGCCTGATGGTAAGTGATGATGAGGTCGAGGGTGTTAGACGCATACCTAGATAGCGCCTATTCACTCTCGTCTTGAAAAGATCCAAGTTATATGTAAAAGGTTTGCTGGAACTGAGATTCACTCTTTGGCTGTCCTCGCGAGAAAACTGGAAGCAAAGCGCTTCGTGCGAATCAGTGGTAAATCAACAACATAAGGGTGGAACCCACGACCGCGCCTAGTCCCAAGATGGCAAAATGGTGAGGGTGGGATTAATTCGTGTAATCCGAAATGTATCCTGTAGAACACCGATAAGCAGGCTACTTTTCTACGGTGCTCCAGTCTTTGTATATTCGCCTCAGTTAAATCTAGGTCACCAATGAGCTTCCTGGCACGCCTATCAATCGAATCCAAGGCGGCTAGCTGATTTAGCGGATCCATCCCAGAGGTGGCAACAGTATTCCATACATGACCGAACCTGTGCTTGGTAAAGCTGAAGAGCTTAGAGAGGATGCCAAGTTTTTTTACCGCAGTTTGTGCCAAGGATTTAATTTAGAGCCCAAAGTTCATATCGGACTTGATGTCCATGCCAAGGAGCTGCAAATGGTCTGAAATTGGTACGGATACACTCCGGAAAGTTGGAGTCAAGTTGACCGGACTCCGATTAGTGGACACAAACACGCCCGCGTCTTGGTTGCGTTGAACTTGACTAGATATGATAATGATAATAATTGAGTTACAATTAAATTTATTTCTAATAGACTATTGAACCAAATAAGAAAAAAAAACAACTTTTTAAATACAATAATGACGTTTTAATTTAATCTCAATAATGCATTTATCAGACACATACTTCCTGACAAATGAATCAGGCATACATGAAAGCGAGCTCGCTCAATCACATTGAAATACAAAAAATATATCTGATAGTCCCAGGACCCTTGCTAATGTGTCCCGGGCGCCGTGTGTCGCGGCCGCGGCGCCGCCTGCTAATTAACGCTGGATTACCGCGGCCCGCGCCCGCGCCCTCGCAAACCGAACACTAAGCCGATAATACCACTACACTTTTCATTTGTCTTCCAATTGGACTTACCGACGTATTCGACAAAGTTTGTTGGAAATTGTAGTTACAGCAGATTCGGATGCTTACCGCAAAATAGTTACAGCTCATCAATTGAAATAATGAAATAACGTTGACAGTTACAGAAAACTGTACTTCAGAATGAAAGAATTTAAGGAACAGTAAACAAATCGGCCAGACAACTTGTACCATTCGTGGTAAAAGTCGAAGGATGTAAATATAGGGTTAATTCCGTGGACACAGTGTAGCTAGTTTTGTATTCTCCGGGCGCTCCGGCCGGCTGCAGCTCGCCGCAAATAACAGAAAGAGCAAGTCCTCAGGGCATCGCTTTAGCTTTTCAATTTCCCTTTCGGAATTATTCGTGATAATCGAATGCCCCGGCCGGGCTCTCGGGGCACAATCGCGATGATTCATTCATAAGACTAATGTACCCAATGAGAAACTAGGTGTCATTCCAATATTGTTAATAGTTTGATCGTCCGATGTTAGGGCGCGACATAATGCAGGTATAGAAAAAACACTTCAGAAAACCCGTAATTAGTGTGTTGATTAGTGCAAGGTAACTAAGACCATAAAGTAAAAAAATTACATCCGCTATATATGAAGCTATTGTATGAGTTTGTATTGTTGAGTAGTCAATGATGTCTCGAAGGTGAGGGGAGCTGTGCGCGGTGCAGCAACGGTGCAAATGAGGAGGCGCGAGGTATTGTCGCTCCATTAATGAGCGGGCTGGCGGGACAACGCGCGGAAGAGGAAAATTAAACTGCTGAGCCCCGGGCTTGTTCATTACGCCACGCTACCCCACTGCAATGTTTGTGAATTCAGCGTTAAAATATCACTACTGAAAACACTGCTCACTTGCCCACCCAAACATTCGAAATTAGAAGCGTCCGAAAACAAAGCCAACAACAATCTAGTTCTGTCTCTATTTTTTCTTTCCCAGCGGAAGGTACGATGTTTTCAGCCGAGTTGTAAGTTGTCCGAGCTTGTTTTCCATTTATTCCTCATTCAGAACGCTGCTAGAAATATATTAAAGCTAGAGTCCGTGGGGCATTGCTTTAAGATTTCAATTTCCTTTCCGGAATTACTTGTTCTCTAATCGAACATGCGTCGGGGGACGGGGCCTGGGGAAGCGTCACAACCGCAAATTACTCCGCCACGCCGCGTGCCGTGTTTAAAATGTATTATTGAGATACGTTCTTATTGTTCACAGAGTTAAATAATGTGTAATGGATTTTAATTATTCATTTGTACTTGTTCTGCACAAATGGCGGATCAAATGGTTTGATATATTTTCATTTGCTGACAATGCTAAGTAGTCTCGTAATTTAAGTTTCAAATTAATATATAGATATAAAATGAACTTATCCAACTTTTTTTATTTTTTCTAGCGTCAACTGTAATTTTGACATAACTTAAGAAGTTTTTGTGTTAGTTCTAATTGGTGTAGTTCCACGGTATGTTTTTATGCGTGGCGTAAGTCAGTAAGTTATATCAGAGAGGGCAGAGGCGTGCGACAGGCGGCTGCTGATTGTAAAGCGCTCACAGACGGAGCCTATTCGATTTCACGGCTCGCCGCGCCCGATATTTATTGTCATCGGTGCAGTTGTACGACACGCCGCCTACTGAACCGCTCTGAAAAATCTCTATTCACAAAATCAGACGAAAACAATACCATCATTTCATCCGAACTTTTATTCGAAAGGGTTTCAGCTTTCATTCCACGTAAACGTGTCGGCGGCTCGGCCTTAACAATCGCTCCTTGAATGTGTTTGCAAGCACACGACACCTTGTCTCGTTAGTAAAAAGTGATGGTACTAGACGATTTATCACTGCATACGACACGGAAGGTTCTGCGGAGTCGAGCTTCCTTTCCAACGCCCGTCAGTGGTGAGAACTGAAATGAAAACAAACTTGTGAATTTATAGCAGGCTATAATAACGTCAGTGAAGCAACTCCCTTAGAGACAGAGCTAGTTACCCGCAATGTTGTGACATCCTTCATGATTTAAGCAAGATACGCAATCTGTGGGACTGTGGAGTGTGCCGACGGAGCCGTCACGCGCGTGATATGCTCTGCCCGCTTAGCGGCACTAATCATTAACGCCACACCGGTCGGGCGTGCTCGGGAAGGGTATAGCTGAAGGCACATCCAACGAAAGCGTAAATCGTACCGCGTTGGGCACTTAAGTCAATAATGGTGGCGATAGTTAACTGGTACGGTGCCAAGTTGGCGGGTATCGTTGTTTTAATTCAATTGTCCCGCGGCTAATGCACTCGGTTGAGCAATCTTAACCCTGTCCGGGATTATTACGGAGTCCTGTTCTGTACTCGGTTTAAGTTACACTGCACTCTGTTAGTGGAACGTATCTCATGTTGTTAGATTAGCTGCTCTGCTTCTATTTTTGTCCAATAGTCCAGTGTATAAGCTACAGTAAGTACAATTATTTGGCTTAAATTACAATAAAATATTAGTTAAATACTTAAAATACATAACTACTTATCTTTTTTCGCAAAACAACCGCTAGAAAGTTGTAATTAAATGACATTGATGTTTCCGTTCTTATGATTATTTTGAATAACGACTAAATTTATTTAGTATTCTGGAATGCGCCTAGTACCGCAAAAATATCGCAGCATTCGAGAGGTTATTAATTAATGTAATCGGTTTCTATCGATCCAATCCGTCCATGTTCAAATCACCTAAAAAATAAATTACGTGGATCTGAGGTAGCAACTTTAAAAACACCTTCAGTGGAATTAACAACGTATTTTTTTGAACTCTGTTGAAAACATACTTCATTCCTTCACTTTTGAAATATTTCATTCAGCTCGTGAAAATGCGAAACGCAAAATAGAGAACACACAAAAATAGAGAGCATAGCCAGATGCTATAGTTCAATCAAATACACACGTCGGCGGCTCACGAGCGAAGAAGCCTATCACCGCAACGTCGAAAAACAATGAAATAGCAAACGTGAGTTCGACTGCCGATTCGGGCGACCAAACTGTGTGTTTAGCGTGAACAAACCGCCAGTTGCAGTGCGTGGCGCGGCATACGTGCCACGTCTCTCCGCTGTTGACACGCCCGGAGGAATCTGTTTACGTGATTACCGGTTTGCTTAGGTTAATCATTCCCTTTATTAGCGCCTAGCCCGGCATACGGCAAGGCAAACCGCTTTAATCGCTCATGGCGAATTTCGGCCTTCAGTAGCGTAATTTCAGAAAGTTGTCAACAACATATCGTGTGTTCTGTTGTGACCACCACTTTTTATGAATGTTAGTCAGTTTTGTTATGAGTTGCACTGATGGAACGAGTCAGACTTTTAATTAAGATTCGTTGAATTACTTGATTCATTTCCTCCTTCCCTAACCTTCTTTTATCCTTCGTTTGAAAATGTAACTCTAAAAAAGTCCAAAGATAATGGAAACAGTGTAATACTTGATTCATGTTATAAGCATTGGAATTGCAATACTAACCATTGTACATATTACAAGTTCATTGCAGTCATTTGTGTTAGATTTAGTATGCCATAAAGTAGATAGCCGTCATAAAACTCTTACACCGTGATTAAAATAATCGTTTGAAAAACAGTTGAGCGGCGCCCGCTGATTCGAGTTTCTCTGATCTGATTAAGTTACTTGGGAATTCCATTCCAACAAAGTTTTCTTTTGTAAACTATTAAGTATAAAGCTCTATTCCTCACTCAACATGGAAGATTTTTATTACTTAATAAAAATCTTCCATGTTCAATACTCAGTTTTGATGAAAAATGCATTTATATTAATGTTTTACATACACTTTAATTCAGCAGTGGTAACAAGAGTAAAGGAACAGAGCGCTACATTCAGTGCTGAAATCTAAAAACGGAAACCTTACGCGTCCTTGCCTCCGTTGAAAATAAATTATTTTAATATTACAGCGGGCGCAAAATAATGTTGTTGGCTGTTTTCCGGCAAGATTACGAACTAATTACATTACAAAACAAGCTCTTTGCTGGTAAATTATGCATGCACTCTCGGATCATTACCGCCCGCCGGTTGGCTTCTGGCCTGCTCAAATCTTATAACCTCGCCACTACAAAAAACAAAACACTGCTCAATCTAAAACAGATTAGATTGTATGATATTACTCCATTAGACCGGCTCTCACGCCCAAATTAAAGGATAAACGGAAGCTTCGTTTATTATTCTGCTGTGATACGGAAACGCTTCCTATTTGATACTTTTGTCGTTCAAGCGTATTAGATGTAGCTTTTCAATTTATTTTAATACGATAACTAATGCTAAATTAAGCAACTATGATAACTACTTAAAATTGAAAAAAGAAAAACTTAGTTAAGTACTTTATTCTTGGTTGTATTTTACCTATTCTTATGACTCTTTTTTTATTTTCCATTGTTAGATTTATATCAATCAATATACTTACAGGAAATATAGAAATACTTACTTACAAAATATAAATTTATATTTTTAATGCTTGTTACCCTAGAACTTCGTTTTTTTTTAAATATTAAAAAGGAAAAGTCACAATACAAAATGAATAGAGACGTACAGAAACCTGTTTAAGGCTTGCGTGACGCGAACATCTCGCACCGCTCACAACAATAATACTATCATAATCCTTATGCTTATAGATAATTACAATACCTATGGTAGGTATTGAGTTAAAGCAATGACGCGTAATTTCGGTGTCCTAGAGGCAACCGAATGGCTCGCGGTATTTGAGCTCCCGAAGCATTGTGGAACCGCCCTGTGCAATCCGAACTGAGCCAACTTGGACTGGCGGAAATTGGAGGGGGGTGAAAAAAAATATGGTCGCCAGGTTTTAGATTTACACCAGCATTTCATTATATAACCAGTGTACATACTTTCAGGCAACTGCTGTTTCAATCGGCTGCCTCGAGACAAAACTTTTTTTAAATTCTTTTTTTTATATTTCCGCCTGGCCGCGGCGGTCACTAGTAAACTGGTCATTAGCTGTCAAATTTACTATTGACCGCCACCGCAGGCCGCGCCAGAGTGTTGCAGGCTTAAATAAAAAAAGACGCCTCTGACAGTCTGTAGCCGCGTCCAAACGTTCAAGCGTGGTTGACTGCATACATGGCATAAGCTATTAGATTGAGCAGGATGGACTGCTGTCTATCTCGCTTTATCTTATGCAGCATATGCTGTCCGCCGCGCTCGGCCGTTTGGACGCGGCTATACACGGTAAGTAGCGTTTACTCGTGGTCCCACTATTTTGTATCTGTGTCAAACAGTTTATTAAAAAATCATGCCGCCAAATTGAACAATCCTTTCGCTGTGGAATTTGTGGATAAGGGTGAATATCAGATTTCGCTTGAAATTTTCTAATTTTTATGGCGCATTTTTTTTTTAGATTTTCGGAAAATGGAATAACATACCCTGTTAAGGACCTAAATCCGTATAAAATTTTGTTAGTTGAATATGCTTGAAATAAGTTGAATATTCTTAAAATTTTAGCAATTTGAAAATTTAGTTACCAAAGAAATTAGAATTGCTCCAAAGAAATTAGAAAATACGCCAAATAAATTAGGCACACACCAGAAATGCACCAAAGATATTGGAATAATGCGCCATAAAAATTAGCTATTATTAAAATCCATGAGGATTTTGTTAAAAACTGAATGAAATTAAACAGATTTACTTGGAATCATGATATTTATTAAAGTATTTAACAATCGGATCGGATTGTTACATAATACCGATCATTTTCTTTACGAAATACCTCCGCTTCATAATAAAAATGACTGATTCAATATAAATCGTGTTCCCTGCATAACATACCGGATTTGACAATATAAAATAAGCTTGAACTTCTTTTATTAATTATTTAAAAAAATACATACAATCAAAACAATATAGTAGCTATGAATTTCTTAACTCTTTAAAAAAATTGCCACAGAAACAACAAAGTTATTCTTAACATGAATAGACTAATATAATCACAAAAAAATACTTCTAAGTAGTTATTGAATCTTCTTCCATACATAACATAACGGATTTGACAATATAAAATAACAATGTAATAAGATAAAAAACAATATAAAGTTTAATTTTACTGGCCGATTTCTTTTTCTTCGTGGCCTTTTCTCAATTAATCTGTAACCAAGAGTTTAACCATCTCAAAAACAGTTAAAAAGCCATGGTTTAAGGCCACAGCAGCTATTCACTATTTTCTCGCAGTCTAAGTGAAAAGTAGAGTGACGACTCGAACAATGTTCCCTCACTTAGCTCGGGAAAATAACCACCTCGTAGTAATATGACTTATTTCAGACCCTTGTCATACAATGATGATAATGATTTATATTATTATTTTCTTCTGTATGTATATGCTTTTTGATTTGCGCCATTCTTACCAAAATACAATTCGAGTGATGGTTTCCATGTCGAATTGAGGAAACGTCTCTTAAATATTAGACACGCATATAATAAAATTCACCTATGCCCAGCAGTGGATGTCTTCCGGCTGATATGATGATCATGATAGTTTTTTTTTTTTCTATCGTAATTCATGCATTTGCTCGCGAAAAACACGTGGAACTGATGATGGAGAGCACGGATTACGTGCAATCCTTGAGTGGACGTCTCGGATATTATAGGAAGTCATACACAGAAAATGCCCAAATTCTTAACACGTACTAATAGGAATATGAGTATTTTCTTACTACAGTTAATACTCATATTCCTATCATTTGCTATCGGAAAGCAGTTTGTGTGGTGAAATGGAAAGAAAATTGGGAAATGTGCACGTCAATATGTAGCTTGGCAAAATACTATATTGAAGTCAGTTTAATTTGGTATTGTCTACTACTAGCTTAACGCTCATGCTCGCTGCAATTCGCTCGTGGCAAGTACTACACGTTATATAACTAACAGAAGAAGGTAGTAATAAACTCGAAAGGCAGTAAAAATCAGATCGAAAATTCAAGCTATCAGGTATCATCATCGCAATTTACAGTCCAGTCCGGAAGATCGGCAAGCCAGTGCTCGACTTAGGGACTGATTACCCCGGATGTTCTTAGTCACCAGAAAAAACGAAAAGGTTACCATTATTCATTGGCGTCTGTGCTATACTCGGATTTAAGTTACGAAATAGATACTGGGTACGCTAAGGACGACTCGAGGGGGACTTTTTGACTAGGCTTAAGCTGGTCTTAAGTTTACTGTTATTATTTTATTTTATTTACATGAATACTACTAAATGTCTTAAATTTCTGGCTGCTATATAAAATAAAAGGAATTTAATAGAAACCAGACAAAGAGTAAATAGCTGTATAGAACTTCATCCTAAGAGCATTTTTTAAATACCTTTCAACACTTAACAAATTCACTGCCAAGAATCGCTACGCGCTACGCTCGTAGCCGAGCCCGTGGTTTTCCTCGTATTGTAGCGGAAAGCGATTACGGCGTAGGCACCCGCTAGGCGGGTTCCTGGCAGTGAAAGTGTTAAAGTCCAGGCCATGAAATCATTAAACCAACCTGAAAAATTCCAATAAATGGCACAATATTTGAGTGGAATTCCAAGCCTTGGCCAGGATTATCGGGATTTCTTCCAAATTGAAGGCTCGCCTCGATCCCCGAGCACGAGCAAGGTGTGCGAGCATTTTTAAAGATCTTATTAGCTACTCGCGCTTTTGTTGATCTGTGGCTCTATGACTGGCTACTAAGCCATTTCAAATTAAAAGGTTTATCGAATTTTAATATTATACGCAATACTGACAAAGTTCAGAAATTTATATTTAAGATCCTACTTCGGGTTAGTGGTTCTGGCACACATATTGTTAATGTATAGTTTATGCACAGCACTTACATGTTTACGTTTGTCTTGCCCTTGAATATTCAAGGTGTATTATTCAAACGGGGTGGGCCAGTGAGGGAAAATCCGAAACCTGGTCTAATCTGTAAAAAAACTGTGTTCGTTTCGAATGCAGTTTTAGATTTTCCCTTTCTGCTCCGTCTGAACAAAACACCCTGTATTTATGGCGCACCAGGCGTTCAACCTGTCCAAGAAGGATACGTTTTTTGGTAAAGGTTTTATAATTGAATGGCGCAACCGCTGCAACAACACAGAAAAATCAGAAGCAATAAGGCACTGGTCCCACCGCCGGCTAGTAAGCTAAAGAAGTTGGGCGAGTAACGGTTCATTGCGTGCTGACCAGACACAGGTGATTAATCGACCTTTACAGATCCGCAATGTAATACTACTCGCCCAACTTTTCTAGCTTACTAGCCGGCGGTGGGACCAGTGCCTTAAGCTGTGGAAGTTCGCCAAAGGACAAAAACATGCTAAAGCCTTGATCAAAGGGTACAATAATAGACTGTCTAAAGAGCTATTACATCTCAGAAGGCATAAAACCTGCGCAGTGACGAGAATTCTGACAGGACATTGCAAATTAAACAAGCACCTATTTCAAATGGGTATGAAACAGGACGCAAATTGCAGGTTCTGCCAGGAGACAGAGGAAACAGCAATGCATACAAGCATTCTCTGCTCCTGCGGACCACTCGTGCACAAAAGAAGTATCTACCTAGGGCGGCACATAGTGCACCCAGAAGAGGTGCAACATATCACCGCCCAAAGAATCTGGAATTTCCTAGAGGCAACGAGTGTTAACAAAGGGCTGCCACAATAGATCACTTGGTGGTCGAAGCGGCATATAAAGGCCCACAATACCACACAATAATAAATAAAACCGCTGCTTTAATCGACATAGTATTGGCACCAACATTTAAAGAATTCTTTTATTTCACCATTAAAAAAACCGGCCAAGTGCGTGTCGGGCACACGCAGTGTAGGATTCCGTAGCTGCCTGTCTGTCTTTGTTAAATCAACAAGCGCGCGCTAACTAAATGGTACGGTTGCGTCGTCGGCAAGATTTTTACGAAAGTATGCCTGTCTAAGTACATTTAAGTTGGTCAACAATTTCTCTTATTAGTTACTAGCTTCCGCCCGCGACTTCGTCTGCGTGATCCCGGGATAAAAAATATTCTTTATTTTAATCCAGGCTATAAACTATCTTGGTTCAAAATTTCATCCAAATCGGTTAAGCCGTTTCAGCGTGATTGAGTAACAAACATCCAAACATCTAAACATCCAAACTTTCGCATTTATAATATTAGTAGGATGCCTACTTAGCCGTGATAGTTTTCCTTTTAAATTCCTTATATGTACTACTGCCACGAATTTTTTCACATTCCCAGAAGATGAAATTTTGTTTTGTTCAGGGTTATATTCCACTATTTTGTCGGCATGATTGATTTACATACACATGACGAATTACAGTTTTCTAGTAGTCGCAGACGGACAGAAGGACAGTATAGTGTAACTATAAGCGTTCCTTGATGACTACGGAACCCTAAAAAGCTACCAATGATAATGATTTTAGGGTTTTAATAAGTAGTTGTATACAACCGAGGTCTCAGTGGACCACAGATTAACATGATTAAACCCAGAATTTTCAATTAAATGATTGATACTTTTTTTTAGTGTTCCGTACCAAAATCGGTCCAATACAACATTTACCTATGCGATTACTCGGTGTCCATCTGACACAGGCTGGTTTAACTTTGTATGGTACTGAGACTTCTTTGTACCTACACTACCGTCTAGTTTAACTGTTAATATTAGCAGTTCTTAAATAATAAAATAAAATAAGCGGTCTTAGTTGCTAATACTACGCCAACTCAAGTACATTTAGGTAAAGCAGTAAAAAACAGTCATTAAAGGAACATCCGTTTGAGAGCATTCGAATAAAACCCTCACAAGTAGCAGATACCTGAGCAGTGAGCAGAGTAGAGGGATTAGCGGGATGTCTTCCGAATTGAGGGCAAACATCCGATCCCCGAGCGGGGCAAGGTGCGCGAGCATTCGTAACTGGATCTTATTACCTTGCCTCGCTCTGTTAATCTGTGACTGGATAACTGGTGTTTAGGAGTTAAATAACTAACAAGAAACATTTAAGTTACCGTGTGGTCAATTTAATACACTTTGCATTCCGATTTGATTTTACTTTGTTACGCGCGTTAATGTTCGTGCACTTTCGGGCTAAGGTGACAAAACAACCCCATTCAAATACTTGGTAATCCTTTTAGTTCATGTATTCCTCCCTGCGTAAGCGCATGTTTATCAGCCGAATACCAATAACCTCTAAAATATTAGAGTGTCAGACTATAACATATATGTATAGAATGTAGTACGGACTCAACGTCTTCAACGAATAACGGTACCAGATATTTTTGTACTACCCATACATTTCGCATTCCAATTTGATTCGACGGGTTTCGCTACGCTCGCTCTAATAAATTGGCGACTAGCGGGAAACATTTGATAAGAATGTGTCAGATGGACCCGCAGGAGCTTTCAAATTTTCGTTTCTTTGTCAATCATATACTTCCAATTTGTAATGTTTGAAGAAATAACTACAAATAAAGAAAAAAAATACAATGTCAAGGTAATATTTGTATCATTTATATGGGCTCGAAATTTTTGATTCAAATGACAGATAAAACATTTTTATAGGCTTCTGTCGATCGATATCCCTACCAGTATTTACCAAATTGACAGTAATCAATCGATCAAAGTCAATACAACAAAAACATTGCATTCAATTGTGTTTTTTTACTTCAGCTAAAAGAAACTTCATCAAAGATACTCTTCGATTAATTGCAATATCGTGCTTCTTTATTCAAATAATAAACATAACTTGAATATACAAGTACGTACTCTTAAATGGGTCAATTTTTGAAGAGGCCGTTTTTCGACATTTGTATGGTTTTTTTTTTTTGGAATATCAAATTCGTACCGACAACGTGAGGTAGGGCTTTTAAAAAGAAAAAATATGGTGCACGAGGCACCTCTCTGCTTCTAATGGTTAGCTAGATATTGACGCTTTAAAAACACCGTGCCATACCAATGTCGTCAGCGCCATACAAATGTCGATTCTGCCATACAAATGTCGATAGCGGCATACAAATGTCGGTGAGTGCCATCAAAATGTCGATTTTGCCATACAATTGTTGAAAAACTTTAAATATTTGTACCATACTAAAAAACTCACTATTTCGATATAGTATCTCCGGTTTATGGTTTATGATGATCGTTATATTTGTACTATTACTTATTCTGTGGTTATATTCCAAAATATTAAAAATCACTTAGAAAACAGATTATTTCATTCTGCCTAAGAGAAGGTAGCAAAATGACAGCAAAGAACCGGCCAAGTGCGAGTCGGACTCGCGCACGAAGGGTTTCGTACCATTATCTACAAAAACGGCAAAAAATCACGTTTTTTGCCCTTGAATATTTATTTTATTCTGTTTTTTTAGTATTTGTTGTTATAGCGGTAACAGAAATACATCATCTGTGACAATGTCAACAGTCTAACTATCACGGTTCATGAGATACAGCCTGGTAACAGACGGACAGACAGACAAACACACGCACAGACGGTCGGATAGCGGAATCTTAGTAATAGGGTCCCGTAGTTTTTACCCTTTGGGTACGGAACCCTAAAAAGTAGTAAGTAGGTAAGGTAGCAAACAACAAATGTGTCACGGAACCACTGCCTAAATCGAGGCCAGTTTAATCCTTTCCAATTTCCATTAATTTCGTGCTTTACTTACATTTTGTTTTAAATCGACATTTGTATGCCACGTTCGACATTTGTATGGCCAAAAAAGCCGTACAAATGTCAACATGGATGTTTTTTGACTGTCCTTCGTACACTATTCATTGAATTCACTAATTAGTTAAACACGAAACTCTTAGCCCATATTGCTAACCTTTGTTATGAAAGACACATTTTTATTTCAATCGTATATTAATAAATAAACGCCCATACAAATGTCGTCATAGCCGTACCAAAATACTTCGTATAAAGAAAACCTGTTTCCTCCGTCAAAAATACTGGCGCTCCCTCCCCTCCCGTTGGTGGTTGAAGCCCAACTAACCTATCTATCGTATCGTAAAGTAAATGTAGGGGTAGGACAATAGAAAACCAGATTTTAAGGGTTTTGAGCTTGAGTCCTAATAAATGGGTCGCGCGTGGGACAACTACTAAAACACTTCACTGGTTTTAATTATTCGCGCATTAATTTTGCAAGATACTTTAATGAATACGCTAATAAATCTTCTTTATAACAGTACAAGTTGTTTATTTACACGTTGCCGAAATCTATAGTTATGAATTTATGTTTGAGCAAAACCGCAAGTGGGACACGAGAAAAAGCGGTAGATTTCGCCGTTTTACGATATCAACAATATTTTTTTTCAGAATCTATTAATATTTAAGGTATTGTTATATATATTTTAAGTACAATATAATACACGGAATACAAATATATATGTATCAATACTCCGTGTTAAACTGACTTGAAATTATAGCCGTGGGACAGCAAAAACAGCTCGTTTGAAAATTGACCCAAATACAAGATACACAAGACATACTAGGTATTTTTTTGTCCTTTTAGTGCAAGTGCACTGAGTGTTTAAAGCGAATCACTAACAAATGTGTGTCCCACTTTTTCCTACTAAATTGGGACACACACAAAACATTTCATTTGACATGTAAAAGTGCCCTTGGGGCCAACTTGCAGAATAAACATTGAAAATTGTAAATATTGTGGAGTACTATACCATTATTATTATAAACAGGGTGTATCAAAAATGGGGTGTTAACCGAGCAAGGGCACATTCGGTAGCGAATAGCAATTCCCAATATGCTTTGTTTATGTTTTATTATTTTTTATTTATTTTTGTTTACATTACAGTCTTTGTGTTTGTTATAATAAATATAGATATAGATATATATATATATATATGCCTCGGCAGGAATGGCAATCCGTGGATTCGTATCTATAGTCCACTACGCAGGCAACTCTCTGTTTTAATTTATCTAATATTAAAGTAAACAAAATGCTGAATCAGGGATGGCTAATTATGTACACAAAGTATAATTCCAAGTGTTAGCAATTACCATACGTCAGCCGCTCAAATAAACAATTTGCATGGAGATCGCTTACCATTCCGAGGGACTGCCGAGATAATGCCAGCGGGATCCGCGCGGGCGCTCAAATTCTTAGAGCGCAGTGGCGAAGTCTTTGCCCGACGGGTGGTAATAAAAACGGCTTAAACAGGATTTTAACCGCGAGTTCCTCGACTTAATTAAATTGGATTTGAGTGAATGAAATGTACGTGAAAAATTCCATGTCGATTATGTCACGGAACGAGTTTTGGAATCCGTTATTAGTAAGCGGATTAAGACTACGAGGTTTCGTCGCTGGAATATAATTCCAGTTACCACCGGCGTTATTATTAAAATTACCGCATATTATGTATAGGAGCAGTAATCATGTGAACATTTCCATTGCTGGCTATGATATTCGCCATGGGACATATCTATAATTCTAAACACACGATAGAATTTTGCAAGCAGGTTCTACAACAGCTCATTTGCAAAAATATACTACATCTCACTTCAAAATATCACTTAACTTAATAAAACAAGTTTGTTTTTATAAGTTTATGTTACGATGTGTTTCCATTTATATATTACTGAAACTTATTAGTATTCAAGAGAACATCCACGTAAACATAGATAAAACGTTTAAAAATGTAGGAGATCTGTCGCAACGAGTATTGTCGCCTTGAAAGCAAAGACATGCGACAGGAAGTAACAGCGGGCGCGCTACGCGTGTTATGTACAGCTACGTCTTCCAGCTCGTAGCTCCTCTACGAGTGCTACGAGCTACGATGCCTTCTTGAATTCATTTTATTTTTAACTTTGCATATGAATACGAACTAAATTACAAATAAAGACCAGCATGTTGCAGAAACAATCTAAATAAGTTTGCGTTAATCTCAGCTTGAGTACGCCTAGATTACACTTTATTTTATTTTATATTTCAAAAATAATTTAAATCCTAAGATGAGAGTTGTAATTGCTGTAGTAACGGGGTTTTAATTATCACTTATAACGTCTTTCAGCTGTGGAGAATTACACCCATAAACCATTTAAAAGGAGATTCAACGATTTGGCATTTATAACCAAGAAATAACCGGTATGATTAACAAGCGTGCTCTGACAGTCCTACATCTTTATAAGATATTTGTAAAAATAATGACAGTAAACGTACATAACATTGCATTAAATATGCTAACTCGGCATGACAAAAGAGTGCGTAAATGAATTATATTTATTGACATTCCCCTATCTGGGTCTTAATTCAATCAATGCGGTTCGATACTGCATAACATTATCCCCCAATTAACATTCTTGGGTCGATTTTTAAGGCGGTTACAAACGCGGGCCGGTGTAGGCAATAAAGCGCCATCCCTTATCCGTCATCCCGTCCTTAGAGATTTCTTCTAGGGGAATAATTTACGTTGATCGCCCAGAAGGGGAGCGTGTAACTGCCTCACTGAAACTTTAAGCTTTCACTCAGAGCTTGCAATTCGACTTTCAAGTTTAACTAATAAATTGCTTTTAATAGAACAAGTCCGCTAATTGTCATCTATGATATTTAAGCAGTTTTTATTAAATTATTCGCCAACAGATTGGTCGGAGTGTACAAGGACCATAAACTACACTAGACAGGGAATTTATTTTTCCCTCGCCATGCCCACGCTTTTTAAATATCGAAAGCTAATTGTATTTATATAATTATTATGATATTTTTCGACACGTATTAAAATTCTCATCAACAAATTGATCGGAATAATGTGTGCAAAGACCATAAACTACACTAGGCAGGGGATTTATTTTTAACGCACGCCATGCCGCCGATCTTTTTTAAATTTCGCAGCGGCGGCGGGCAGCGCTGATGGCGTTACGTGTCGATGACTGCGAATAAAGCCTTTGACGCCTTTTGCTGCATGCATCGCAGCAAGACACTTCAATTTCTGTATACATGCGATCGCGCCGCAACCGCCAGCAGCCTTTAACAAACTTTTGATGAATAAAATGTGCGCGTCAATTTCGGTTTGTGCTCGGTAATAGCCGCTATTGAAATTTTTAATTTCAATTAAAAACTTAACTTCAATTAAACGTGCCGTTGGTCATATACAATGTTATACTTACTTCGTCTCGGGTGATTTCTATAAGGGCACTCTTCATAAATCGGTGTGGACTCGGTGCGATATCAGTCAGTTGCCAGCATAGAGAAAGGACAGATCTAGTCTGTCCTTTCTCTACACCCATACACACATGAGTGACCAAGGTTTGAGCATAGACAATACTACAAGCGGGAACGAGATACAATGTCAAATCTTGTGTCCCTCAGCGCGTCACCTGTCAAAATATTCTACTGAAACTGACGTCACGGATATAATAAGACTAAAGTATATAGACATAAGATGTCGAGGATGTATATCTGATCCTTCTCAATTTAGTCCGGTTCCATCCCTTTTGGGCATTCGCTAGGACTCTCAATCTATTAAATCCTCCAACTGACTGCAACTGTCAGTCAACCCGCCCCGCCAAGTGCGGAAGTGGCCTTAGTTAAACTCTTTACATCGGGGCTGGTGTTCCATCCGCTTAATTTGACAGGGGGACGTATCCCTACTTTGATTTTTGTGTATCGATTTTGAAAAACAGAAATACAAAGGGTGACCTACGGTACTGATTGCCGGCAAGGACTGATTTCGATGTGTTTTGTTTTGCACTCTAGTTCTGACTCACTCACTCGCGAAACATATTCAAAACAAAATGGAACGCGAAATTTTAACAGCACTTTTTTAGAAACTATATATTAATTGCTAAATTGATCAGCTCAGAATTTGAATATCGAATAAATATTTATTTGGAATTTTTAATCGTAAGTTTTCTGTGAAACGGTCAGTGTATGCAAACATGTGGAATAAATGTCTATTATTATTATGCTCTTTATTCATTTTTCATCTTAGACTAGGTTTTTACAATAACTATAAAAAAAGTAAAATATAAAACTATACATACAAAACATAAAATAATTATAAAAACCTACCCTAGGGTACCGCCGGTCAGTACCGGTGGTCAGGGCGCCAGAGACAGGAACCTCCTGACTATCCGCGCAGTATCCAGGAGTACCGCCTTCTGTATCTGACCCTTGATCCAGCCATCTAGCGAGAGTCTCTTGAGGTGATGGTCGAGACTTTTCGCTATTAAATCGTTCGCCGAAACGACTATCGGGACGATGATCGTTGAATCAAGATCCCACATATTATTATTACTGCTTCTTTTTATTATCAGTATAATCCAGTCTACAAAATAGCGTACAAGTATTGCCCGTGTGATCGAAAACACGAAGTTAGTTAATGAGGGTGATGCTTAACATTCAGCGCGGCTGGCCCCGTGCGGCGTTGTTAGCAAAAACATTACCCCTCCTGGGACAGTCGGGTAAAAACGAGGGGCTCCCTCGCGGTCCGTCTGAGAAACATGCCACCGACCCTGAACGACGATGGACATGAGGGTCTTGATATATTTATATTTAAATTAAAGTAATTTAAAAGTATTTTTCGGGTAGGTACCGTGATTACCGCACTCATTAAATCTATATGAAACGAATTGTAGGGCGTTTATTTAAAATAAAGATTTTCATGAAACGTATGCCCAAGGACACTTTTTTATCGCCTGTGTTTGTCAGAAGTGGACATACGCTTAAGTATCTCTGTATTTCAAAACAACGTCGATTTAAAAATAAAACTACTATGGTATTTATTTATTCGTTGGAGCTCTTTTAGGATTGGATTTCCTTCAGGAATCGAGAGCTCACACGTTTTGAACTGTTTGAGTGCCAACCCAATCTCGTCCACGTTGACGTCTGGTAGGTGGTTGGTGTTGGCTTGAGGGTCGTAAGAAAGGACTTGCTGGGATTGTCAGGTATACAGCCGACTGTAAAAGTTCTCTCTCCACGTGAATAATATATAATAATAGCTTAGAGTAGACGACTTGGCTTTGACTCGGCCAAGTTTAAATCCTTTGAAGCTTCCTCTGGAAGAATTATTCATCAAAAGAGTCCCTCTTGTTCACCGAAGTTGACTAACATCTGCCCCCTGTGATTTCTGCTTCCAGGTGGACCAGTATAATGTTGTTTATCCTCGTATATAGCTTCCACTTCATATAAACGAGGTTGGCGCATATACCTTTATAACCTTTATAAATATCCTCCGGACGGTTTTAACACTAGGTAAGCTACCCTGGTCAATGTATTGCATAGTCACTTCCGTTATTGTGTCCTTCCCCTCTCATTGGAGTTCATTTAACCCGTCCCGATGTGCCGTCGCACTCTGCTTATAATTTTGCAATGTGCTTATTGAGCCTCAACGTTTGTCCGTTGTAAGCCAAGAATTCTTAGCAGCCCTTGCTCCACCGATATCGCAGCCTTTATCGTGGCTGGGCCTGGTAAGGCAACAGGGAACTTGGGGACGTTTTCTATTTGTACGTTGCGGGGGGTAATACCTAATAATCGCCACGCTGATGCTAGCATACTTGTTAGTTACATCAAGAGACAATCAACAGAGCCTCGTCAGTTGATTAGCAAGGTGCACCACAAGCAGGAGAGGCTAACTTTTGACGCACCTAGATTGTTATTCGCTACCCACTCGCACATCAGACAAATCATGTTGTAACATATCAGACTTCATCTGCTTTGTTTCAAAAATATGTAAACATAATTTTAAATATTATTTTATATTTAATCAGGTTATATTATTACGCATTCCAGAGAATAATATTTCACACATATCTCGAGTAATGAAGGACCCTAAATTTATGACAATACAAACTTAATTGGTTATTGCACCTTAGTAAACAAAACATATTTTACCCAAAATTGAACTTTATTACAAGGCTTTAAGGACTTTAGAACATTTATTCATTATTTAGCAACAGCATTTTATTTTGTAAATTATACCTTGGCGACAGAACGTTTCTTAAGTACTGAAATATGAACTACAAAAACAAATTAAATTTTACAGTCGAAGCACATATAAACAATAAATATTTAACCTAAAATGAACCTTACCCTTAAAGGAATATGACAATGGTCAAAATAGTTTACTTAGCTTATGACAGCAAAAACTGTTTGGAAAAAGTGTCAAGTGCCTCTAGCTAGTCGATAGTGGTCTTTCGCACCGTGAGATTGTTTTTTACAAATTTAAATTGATTGTTTAGCATAGATCATATTTGATGTAGGAAATAGAGTTTAAAATAGTCATACTTAAACGTAATTGATAACTTTGCATTTAATTTCAGACGCTTGTTTCAAGGGGAACGGGGGGGTGTTCTTGGACTCCAGAGAGTCAGGGTAGCGTGGTATTCGAGGATTCTTATTTTGGACGTTGGACGTATCAGACGAATTCTCTTAGCAGGGTAAATAAGTGAACTAGGTTACCTAAGTTGTGTCTGGACATGGATTGTATTAGTATTTTATTGTGCTGGTATAGTCTTCTGTTCGGATATAATATATGGTACATTAAATGGGTTTTTTCAGTGTGTGGGATATTTCTATTCAGTTCAGTGATTTCATTTTAATTTATTATTGTAGATATTAAAAGTTTATAGTGAAGCTTTCTTTCGTGATTCTTTTGCTATTCATAGTTAGTGTTCAAGTTTAAGTGATTAAGGTATTTATTTTTGACTAGAGTTAACTTGCTTAAAGTTTAATAGTTTGTTGGAGTTTCATTTAGTTTAAATAAGTGTTTTTATGGGGTTAGTTCGTCTAGGAGAATTCTGTCTGATATTCAAGTACAGTTTACTTGGACCTTTTAGGGAGATTGAGACAGGTCACCCCAACGGTGTCAACGATAGTCTTAATCGTTCTAAAAAGGGTCTTTAATTATTGTGGTTAGTTAACTGTCAATTCTGGAGTTGTTGACTGCTTACCGTATTTTACTGAAGAGACGGTAAAACTCCCGAGTCGCTTGATAATTTGGAATGTCATACCAGACGTTTTAAATTCTCTAGTTACTCTGACCTCATAAAATATCTATTTATTTATCTGCAAGTTTGGTTTCCCAATCCCCTGTCCAGACTTGTAGAAGCACACGAGGAATTAGGGTGTTAGGGTATCAGGGCGATCCTCACCCGACTTAGTTTAGATTTAGCCTAGGAATAAATATCTCATTGCACACCGAGATATTTTTATACACGTTTAAATTAAATGTGAGACCCGGGTCTCTAGTTCGCATTATATATCGGCAGATTAGATGGATAGTTTAGCTGCTAGGGCTAGGGAAAATTGTTTAGGTCATGATATTTCGTATTGGGGTTATATTTCAAGTCGCTCTGTTAGAAAAGCCTACACTTTATTTACTTATTTTATTAACTAGCGAGGTTTAATCTTTCGAAATTATTTCATTTGGCTTTTGGGGTAGATCTGGATGCTTAGTTGTAGGTAGATTTAGGGCTATTGGGATTTACTATTTTAGTGAGCTAGTTTTGTAGTGGGTTTAGGAATTATTGATAGGCTAGGGATTTTATATACATTTATATATGACACTGACTAACTTACTTGACAAACAAGTACAATATTGAGTATATTTTTGCTCCGTTTTAATCATCCGTCATCATTTAATCTACTGGTAGATTAATATTGTGAGATAAAATTAAAATGAATAACTCGCAGTATATTAAAATTGTAAATTCAGTATATTATGAAGAATGAAAATATTTGCTTGCTCTCTTAGCAGTTGTGATTGATTTTATTCTAGTTTCTTTGGTTCTGTAAATAAATGAACATACCTTCAAAATGATCTAAAATTTACGATGATTCTTTTATCTTGGCTAGATCGATAAATATGATCGTAGTTGTTTAGGTGATCCTGAAAATATGGGTGATCCGAAAGGCTACATTAAAGGTCTGGATAAAATATTTCATTGAAAATTGAAATCTCGCCTAGATCTAAAAGTAAGATCTTAGTATTTTTGGCTATCCTGAAAATGTGGTGATCCAAAATACTATCTCATCGGATTATAAAATAATACTCAAACAATTCAAATTAAATTGCAGAATACTAAGAGCTGGAGTAGATCTTTTGCAGCTGCTTCTACCAGTATTTTGTTATTCCGTAAATGGCCCTTTTTGCAAATGTCCTCTCAAAAATGACTGAAGTCACAAAATTTATTAAAGTGACAACAAAATAAAATAATGAAAAGAATAAATAGTCCTTCAGACTATGTGGAGGAGTTTTGTCCATGCAGCGGGTATGAGAAACACTGAAGGTAGCGAGGAGGGGCTCCTTCTTTACCACAAAAACAAATTTTGTTAATTAATTGATTAATTTGATCAACATTGACTTCAGTTAACTAAGATTTCGATTCATTAGACAATGACTTCATTTCACTAACTATTTCAATACTCAACATCCATAGGGAAACTGTTTATTCACTGCGTATTTTAAAAGATGAATTTATATTTTAATAGTATTATTTTGTAGGTATTTATTCTAATTAGATTAGGTAGATAAATGACTCCATTTCTTCATGTGAAAAGGACTTTGGTTTACTATTTCCGGACATAACTAGGGGTTCTACGTACACACTAACGATCATTTGGCCAATTTACTGATCTAATTCAAGATATTAACTTATTTACTACATTAATTAGAATTTAGAAATAGTTTAGATATTCATTTGCTTTTTCTTATTGGACTATTCTAATTAGAATTTCTAGGTCGTCTAGGTAGTGTAGCTAGGCAGATATAGAATTAAGTAAATAATAAGTAGGCGTCGTTAAATAATAATATATAGGGGGGGGGTATTACAATTGGTGACGTCGTGACCAGGATTTTATTATTGGAGACTGTTATTATTATTTGATTATTGTTTCATTTTAGTTTGCGTTTTAATTTTCTGATAATTATTGCATACACAATTTTCATTGACAGTAAATTAAAATATTTCTTTGATAATATTTTACGGACTAGTATACCAATTTCATGATAATATTCAGTTTATTTCACAGTTAATAAGTTATATGTCTTGTTTTGGATCAAATACGTTGTTATTATTGATACGCTTAGCATTTGATAATGACAACACAATTGTTGCGGTGAAAAATGGATAGCATCATAGAATTGGAGTTCATTTATTGATTAGTACATTTTATTTTTAATCATTAGTTTTGTGTTTTGTTAACAATTAGTAAATAATTACGAGATCAGAAATAGTATACTTGTCATTCATTTTTACAACAGATTCGATGCATTAGAATTAGAGAAGTAATAAAATAGGAATACTTGTTAAGAATTAGGTACTACCAGTAATGCCATCTATTGTAGGGAAGAACAATTCTTGTGCGTAACTATTGACAGTGGAATTAGTTTAACATTTATATAGTTTGATTAATTTATGTAGAAAATAGAGTACTTGATTAATTGACGTATTAGGTATATAACATTATAAACTGCAAATATTGGGGGCAGTCGATTTCTACCATGGTTGAATAGGTTATTTTCTATTTGAAGATTTGTTAATTATGGGGGAAGCATACGTCAACTGAGTTTTGAAAATTGCTGTATACTTTCTTTTTAAATTATAGTTTTCAACAAAGTTATTAGAAAAAAAGGGTTGATGTATAGATGTCAGGTATTCTAGTCATGAAAATATCAAAGACATACATGGTGTACATAGCATATTTAATTGTCTTTTATTTACTTCATTTACAAATAATTCAGTTATATACTTGGAAGTCCAACTTAATATAATATGCTAGGTAAAGATTTTCAATATCGTAGCATTGTTGGTCGATCAATCGATGAAGTGCTGTTTTACTCGATGAGTAGTTTGTAGTCAATATTTGTAGCTCAGCGATCTGAAAATAATAAACGAAAATAAGTTACGTTGCTTATACTTACTATAGTTTTTTACTTATAGTTTTTCATACTTACTTGATATCAGGTGCTTAATTAGGGTATTTGTAGAAAATCTGCTTACAACGTGAGGTGTATTTGACAATTAGGTAGACATTCCTATTTTAGTCAATCAATTATCACCTGAAATTATATAAAATAGTTATTAGTATAAAAACATAATGAAACGCGACACTCACGTCTTTAAGGTCGAATATCACTTGACATGTGCGGTTATTAGACATTGGTTAGGATACTTATTCACGTTGATAGATGTGTAATATTTTATATATGATTACGTTTTTTAATTAAAATTCGGTACTTTAGGATTTTATTATTTATAATGGTTTTGACATTTAAAAATCCAAATAATAAAACTAAACTTAGTAGTTTTATTCACATTACAGAAAAGGTTATATAAAAGAAAGTTCGTGAAAGAAATAACTTTTAAGATTCTCATATAGCATTTTAGAATCAGCAACGGATTCTCATATAGCATTTTAGAATCAGCAACGAGCATGTGACACCCTAGCATTTCAGGTAAGCGTACAGATGTTTCTCGCCAACGTGGTGTTAAGTAAAATAAAGACGCCAAGAGTGCAATTTTATTGCCTTTGCTTTTTGTGTAGTTTAGAAATAGTGCGTCGAGAACGCTATCCGTCGAGTCAGGTAGTTGGTAGAACACTTGAGTTGAGAAAAAAAAAAGTGACTTTGTCATCGGCTTTCGTGAACTTTAGTTTCATAACTCACATGTATTTAGAAATTATGATGCAGGAATTATAATAGCATTGATTTGATAGAGCTTGAAGTATTTTAATATGAAAACATTAGAAATATTTTAGAATAAAAAAGGTAGCAAATTAGTTATAATAAACCGACGTGGGTTTTGAGCGTAATGTAATAGAAAAAAAAAAGAAAAGTATTTTGCAATCACTCGAAAATATGTCTTGCAATTACATTATTAGTTTGTTCGGATATGTTGGAATCATAGCTATTTTGTGCAAACTAGTTCAACTATAGATAATCTTTATTTTCATTATAACAGATAAATCATTTGATTATTTTAATGTCTATCTATTGACACAATTATAAATAAAGTAGAAATGTCTTACCATTTTATGTACTCATCATAGTTTAGTGTAGAATCGTGCCTTGCTGTAGATAATTCACCACATTCCTGAAATGTAAATAACAAATGCTAAGAACAGGATTTTATACAAATACATATTTGTATGTAGGAAATATAACACGTCTTCATATCAAAAATATAGTTATACGTATTACGAGTATTATGTTTTAAAAGTAAATGATTAATGAAATATAAAAATACCTTTATATTTGAAGTGAAGTCTGGAATTGATACAATTAAGATCAGAACTTTAAGAAATAAATGATTTAGATGTTTGTTTTAAGAGCTAGATGGTCACTGGTTTTAGATGCAAAATATATGACATTAAAACGGATAGTAGAATGATGCATAAATTAGTAGGTACTTATTTAAATTAATTAATTTTGCTTAGATGTTGTTACTTGTGCAATTCTGGTATTTAGGTATCTACGTATATATTTTACAGAATAGTAATAGTATCTTTGTTGTATGAGTTATGCATCGTTATTTTTTTAGATAGATAGACATGATATTAAAATATTTTTGGTAAACAAATTGATTTAAAAAAAAGGACCATGCATTGTTTTTATAAAATTATAATACGTATTTATTTAAAAATAAATATTATCGTAACTGGCTGTCTACCGTGGTATTTTTTGCATTTACTACTTTAATATTGTTCATTCATAACTAAAACGGTTCACAAATAAAATTATATAAATATTTAATTTTATAGTAGCAATAAAATTAGTAGATCATAATAATCTTTGGTATAAAGTAACACAAACAATGTTCCTACGTAAAAGTAATGCATAAATTGTACTTACATGATTTAATTCCGGATTTCTGATACTAAAACACTGAATTATTTCACTTGCTTAAATTACAACGCGACGCACTGACTTGATGCACTGCACTGTTTAATTTAAAATGAAAGTGTTAATAACGATCCCGCCTAATCAACGCGCCATTTTAAACGTCAATGTTGCCATAATAGTAAAATAATAGTACAAATTTTCTATTACAACCAAAGTTTATACAATTAATTATTTTCATTTGTATAAGTTTTAAATATAAATAGTAAAAAAAAATAGTGATAATTTTAGATTACTAAATACGCGCCATAAGATTTAAATATGAATTACAAACTCTTTTGTAAAAAACAAGATGGTGTGACCATTGCAATAAACTTTATGCCAAGATTTCCTTTTATTAATACTGATTAATGATAAAAATATTAGATAGCACACACATAAATAGCAAAATATTAAATTATTTGAGTAGTGCTTTCAATGCAAGAGATATATGTGAGAATGATATCTAGTAACAGTTAGGGAAACTAATTATCTTATTCTATTAATAACTTTAATCACTAGATGGCTCTTATATCTATTAGAAGATATTTTGTTTAGTTTGCTGTAGAAACGATTAGAACAACATTAAAAAAATAGGTTAAATTAAATAATGGGGTATGGTAATGAATACTTTGATCTTATGGTTTTTTTTAACATACAATATATATATATATATATATATGTGTGTATTCAATGAATAGAACAAATGTTTGCCAAGTTGTCTTTCAAATAAATGACGTTTTACTTACCCAACTAAACAGTTACTATTATTATGTTTGATATTTTTAAATTCGTACTTAAAGTGTTGTTTTCATATTCAGAGTAGTATGAGAATGAGAATGACGATGAATATACTTGATGAGTGTTACTGAATTTTAACTTTTTTTTAAAGAGTTAAATAGTTTGCAGGCTCTGATATGAAGCAAGACTGACGCGAAATACTTTATTAACATTCTGACCTGATCACACTCACACTACACAATGGAAACAATACAGTCGATAGATGCTAGGTTTAGGCTCGACAAAAAAAAAAGAGCAATACTGCAGATTTATTAACTGCCTTCTGTAATGTTTCTTCACTACACAATATCGTGCCAGTCGATGGTACTATGATTGACCCAGACACGTCATCGTTAACAAGGCGTATAGTGCTTTCTTTAAAATGAGAAGCATAACTGACAGAGTGAGTTCGTTGTGATTTTAAATAAATTTTAATCTTGAACTTACTTCTAATCAATTTATGATTAGTTATTCTTTTCTATTAGACAGTACTATTTAATTAATTCATTATTTTTTTGGAACTATAATTTAAGACAATTTTTCTTTGTTTTGACGAGTGATAAGCTGGGCAAGTGGTTTTTCCTGGTTTAGTTTTATCATTCGAACTTAATAACGTCTTGTTAATGCTGCAACATGCTCCAGGCTAAGCATGGCTTTTTAGGAGGAAAAGATCTAGATTTCTGTGTTGGAATTTAATCTTTTAATGGTTTAACACCCATGCTTGGCATCCAACATGGTTAAAGGGTTTCAATCTTGTTTTAAGTAGAGATGCGTCTGAATCCTTTCTTGGTCGTTAAAATATAGACTCGAGTCGGATGCTTTCGTATGCACCAGTAGGGTCGATAGAAAAGTAGCACAACTTCTGTTCTCTTGTGAGGCAAGATTAACTTGTTGGGCTATTGATTGTTAATTTCTAACATATTGAGTTTAGAATCTTGTTCTCTTAGATAAGTTTCATTCTTTGGTCAGGTTTAAACACACACCACACACTGCCGTTCAAAAAAAAAGGCAACCACAGAAGGGATGAGTGTTAAGAATTTAAAATCAAGTTTTAATTTTAATTTTAATTTTACAATAAATAGTTTATTTTATTATCATTGATTTTGTTTGAAAGTTAACTTACGTAAATATATGTTTATATATTTAAACTTCAGTGAACTTTGGGGGAAGATTGTAACATATCAGACTTCATCTGCTTTGTTTCAAAAATATGTAAACATAATTTTAAATATTATTTTATATTTAATCAGGTTATATTATTACGCATTCCAGAGAATAATATTTCACACATATCTCGAGTAATGAAGGACCCTAAATTTATGACAATACAAACTTAATTGGTTATTGCACCTTAGTAAACAAAACATATTTTACCCAAAATTGAACTTTATTACAAGGCTTTAAGGACTTTAGAACATTTATTCATTATTTAGCAACAGCATTTTATTTTGTAAATTATACCTTGGCGACAGAACGTTTCTTAAGTACTGAAATATGAACTACAAAAACAAATTAAATTTTACAGTCGAAGCACATATAAACAATAAATATTTAACCTAAAATGAACCTTACCCTTAAAGGAATATGACAATGGTCAAAATAGTTTACTTAGCTTATGACAGCAAAAACTGTTTGGAAAAAGTGTCAAGTGCCTCTAGCTAGTCGATAGTGGTCTTTCGCACCGTGAGATTGTTTTTTACAAATTTAAATTGATTGTTTAGCATAGATCATATTTGATGTAGGAAATAGAGTTTAAAATAGTCATACTTAAACGTAATTGATAACTTTGCATTTAATTTCAGACGCTTGTTTCAAGGGGAACGGGGGGGTGTTCTTGGACTCCAGAGAGTCAGGGTAGCGTGGTATTCGAGGATTCTTATTTTGGACGTTGGACGTATCAGACGAATTCTCTTAGCAGGGTAAATAAGTGAACTAGGTTACCTAAGTTGTGTCTGGACATGGATTGTATTAGTATTTTATTGTGCTGGTATAGTCTTCTGTTCGGATATAATATATGGTACATTAAATGGGTTTTTTCAGTGTGTGGGATATTTCTATTCAGTTCAGTGATTTCATTTTAATTTATTATTGTAGATATTAAAAGTTTATAGTGAAGCTTTCTTTCGTGATTCTTTTGCTATTCATAGTTAGTGTTCAAGTTTAAGTGATTAAGGTATTTATTTTTGACTAGAGTTAACTTGCTTAAAGTTTAATAGTTTGTTGGAGTTTCATTTAGTTTAAATAAGTGTTTTTATGGGGTTAGTTCGTCTAGGAGAATTCTGTCTGATATTCAAGTACAGTTTACTTGGACCTTTTAGGGAGATTGAGACAGGTCACCCCAACGGTGTCAACGATAGTCTTAATCGTTCTAAAAAGGGTCTTTAATTATTGTGGTTAGTTAACTGTCAATTCTGGAGTTGTTGACTGCTTACCGTATTTTACTGAAGAGACGGTAAAACTCCCGAGTCGCTTGATAATTTGGAATGTCATACCAGACGTTTTAAATTCTCTAGTTACTCTGACCTCATAAAATATCTATTTATTTATCTGCAAGTTTGGTTTCCCAATCCCCTGTCCAGACTTGTAGAAGCACACGAGGAATTAGGGTGTTAGGGTATCAGGGCGATCCTCACCCGACTTAGTTTAGATTTAGCCTAGGAATAAATATCTCATTGCACACCGAGATATTTTTATACACGTTTAAATTAAATGTGAGACCCGGGTCTCTAGTTCGCATTATATATCGGCAGATTAGATGGATAGTTTAGCTGCTAGGGCTAGGGAAAATTGTTTAGGTCATGATATTTCGTATTGGGGTTATATTTCAAGTCGCTCTGTTAGAAAAGCCTACACTTTATTTACTTATTTTATTAACTAGCGAGGTTTAATCTTTCGAAATTATTTCATTTGGCTTTTGGGGTAGATCTGGATGCTTAGTTGTAGGTAGATTTAGGGCTATTGGGATTTACTATTTTAGTGAGCTAGTTTTGTAGTGGGTTTAGGAATTATTGATAGGCTAGGGATTTTATATACATTTATATATGACACTGACTAACTTACTTGACAAACAAGTACAATATTGAGTATATTTTTGCTCCGTTTTAATTTCTACTGGTAGATTAATATTGTGAGATAAAATTAAAATGAATAACTCGCAGTATATTAAAATTGTAAATTCAGTATATTATGAAGAATGAAAATATTTGCTTGCTCTCTTAGCAGTTGTGATTGATTTTATTCTAGTTTCTTTGGTTCTGTAAATAAATGAACATACCTTCAAAATGATCTAAAATTTACGATGATTCTTTTATCTTGGCTAGATCGATAAATATGATCGTAGTTGTTTAGGTGATCCTGAAAATATGGGTGATCCGAAAGGCTACATTAAAGGTCTGGATAAAATATTTCATTGAAAATTGAAATCTCGCCTAGATCTAAAAGTAAGATCTTAGTATTTTTGGCTATCCTGAAAATGTGGTGATCCAAAATACTATCTCATCGGATTATAAAATAATACTCAAACAATTCAAATTAAATTGCAGAATACTAAGAGCTGGAGTAGATCTTTTGCAGCTGCTTCTACCAGTATTTTGTTATTCCGTAAATGGCCCTTTTTGCAAATGTCCTCTCAAAAATGACTGAAGTCACAAAATTTATTAAAGTGACAACAAAATAAAATAATGAAAAGAATAAATAGTCCTTCAGACTATGTGGAGGAGTTTTGTCCATGCAGCGGGTATGAGAAACACTGAAGGTAGCGAGGAGGGGCTCCTTCTTTACCACAAAAACAAATTTTGTTAATTAATTGATTAATTTGATCAACATTGACTTCAGTTAACTAAGATTTCGATTCATTAGACAATGACTTCATTTCACTAACTATTTCAATACTCAACATCCATAGGGAAACTGTTTATTCACTGCGTATTTTAAAAGATGAATTTATATTTTAATAGTATTATTTTGTAGGTATTTATTCTAATTAGATTAGGTAGATAAATGACTCCATTTCTTCATGTGAAAAGGACTTTGGTTTACTATTTCCGGACATAACTAGGGGTTCTACGTACACACTAACGATCATTTGGCCAATTTACTGATCTAATTCAAGATATTAACTTATTTACTACATTAATTAGAATTTAGAAATAGTTTAGATATTCATTTGCTTTTTCTTATTGGACTATTCTAATTAGAATTTCTAGGTCGTCTAGGTAGTGTAGCTAGGCAGATATAGAATTAAGTAAATAATAAGTAGGCGTCGTTAAATAATAATATATAGGGGGGGGGTATTACAATGTACATTCAACAATTATTAGGTTTGTAGCGTGATGGTAGCTGTCTACTGGCAAGGCGAGAGAAGAGTCGAAGCGGAAATCATACCATCGACGATAAAATAGTTATTTGTTTTATCGTATGTAATTTCTAGCATCTCCTAGTCCCTTACTGGTGAATACCGAATAAGGCATGATGCAATACCATAGTTAATGAAAAATATTGGATGAAAGCATATTTTGGTGGGCCAATATATCGCGTTCTTCTAATAAAACAGGAAGCTTTATCATGTCACCATAAAGGAGAGTGCAGTGGTTGGTCGATGCAGGTTTGGCATTCATTCTTGTTTACGGCATTCGCTTTTAGTAGCCGTGTTCAAAGCTACCTCGTGGTTCGTGGCGCGTGAGCCGCCGCGCGGGCGCTCGTCAATATTCCGAGCAGTTCACTGGAATGTCACGTATGAAAATCCGAAATGATGAGTAGAAGATTCTTTATGTTTCCAAATATAATTACATTAATATTACCATTATCACTAACTGAGAAGGCATTTACTTCTGAATTATGTTCATATGTAGGTATCAATGCAAATTACCAATATGATATGCTATGATATAATTTATCATTATTTTCAGAGCAATTCTTTCGAATACTGTATAATTTAAATATACGTATGATTGATTCACTGAGGTTTATAGACAAGTGGGGATGTCACCTGTCGGTGTTTTTCTGCTCAAAATGAACTCAGGAAAATAAGGTAAAAAAAAGCTTACAAAAATCTTGGCGACTATAACGACAATCCAAAGGTAGATGGATAGATGAATATAGTGCTGCGTAGTAAAAGCGACGTGAGTCATCTATTCACTAATCCAACTTTTACTAGGAGTTACTGATTATAATTCGTATTTGGTAAGATATTAATAAGCCGAGACACCAAATATACACAAAGAACAGTAGATTTACCAAAAAGTTCGTTACATTTCCCTTGGATTCCCAGAAAATAACTCGTTCATCATTTTAAACTGAAGGCTGTAATTAAATATTAATTTGCAGTTAAAAACCACCCTCTCATCGTTATCGAGGTGGAAAATAACGGAAGTATTTAAAAATAAGAAACGAAGACGGTATTTTTCAAGAGGTTGAAAAAACAATTAATCATACTGTTCTTTTATGGCGTTAAAGGTACACTCGATTGTTCTATAATAGTGGGGTGAATCCATTGTTATCCATACATACAGAATAACAAGTGCTCAACAAAACGATGAGCTATAGTTTCCGAAAAGGTCGACAACAGATTATACTTTTCAGCCTTCAGTTCCAGGCATTATCATGATTTATGCGCCGTGAAGGACGTTTGTAAATAGAATCGACGGAGTGTTCTGGCGGTATTTAGATAATACCTTCAAATAATGGGCGCCGCGATGCGCATTAATATTTAGGTAAATCTTATTAGGACCGCCTAAATGCTGCGATAATATCATATTGTTTTGGAATCACCGTCCGCGTTTCCTCTCTTATGCTCGAAAGGGTCTCGTCCTCGGGGACAACGAAAGCCCCTGAATATTCATAATATTATCACAAACCAACTTACAAACTGAGCATCGTCGTAAATACATAATACTTCGATTACGGTAGAGTTAAGTGTTTATTTGGACACTGTTGTCAGTAATTGCAATTTGCAGCGAGTTAAGTGAGCAGGAAAATCGAAAGTATTTTTAATAGAAAAGCACGTGTATTGGTGGGTTTTGAAGGTTTGCTGAGGTGTTATTGGATGTAGCATTTTAGATGTAATTGTTGTGCTGATTTCCCCCGGGACGAGGTTTCCCGCGCCTGGCGGGCCAACCATGGTCCACGTGCTTCCCGTCCGGACCAAACAATATACCTACACACTACCAATCTTATTGGTCGTCACATATTTATTTGCAACTTAATTGTTTTTTGTCTTTAATCACCTCTTAGGGCACATGCAGACTGCGTTACAAGCGCGCGCGTGACACAAACGCGCGTCAACGGCGCGCTTAAAAACGCAGTCTGCATAGGATTTCTCAACACATAGAGGCAATCCATTAGATAAATTTTAATTTGTATGTACTTAATAAATAAATAAAAATTAACTCCAATAAGTTTTCAGGAAATAAAAACTTATCACTAAAAGTAGAGTAATTAAATCACTACAAAGTAAAGGCGTTTAATAAAATGTTAAATTTTTAACTTTCCTTTTTATTTTACATATTGCCTTATTACATTGGTCAATAATAATAACCAACGAGTTTCATACGAGTTTCATTCACTTTTAGTAGAGACATCTCGCATCTTGAATACGATATAACCAAGGTAAAGCGAACAAGCCAAGAATGCATTTGTGTTTTTATTCAATTCCTTATGGCGTAATTGTAAACATTTTGGAACTTTACATAAAGGCTCGGCTAGGTCGTTGCAGAAACCGTTGAATCAAGAGATGTACCAAAACACATCAATAAAGAACATATACATCATGTAAAGTTGTAAACGTACCAACCGATAATAAACATGAGGCAATCAATGAGGCACCATTAAATATTTTTCGTAAAACAATTTTTGACCTGTCAAAGTATCGCAACTGCTGTTAATTTCGCCTAATATTTTGAGCAACCGTTACGCAGTTGCCATCGCAGGCGCTGATATAAACATGATGGATAACGCTCATATAAAATGAAATAACGGAGTGTGTGATCAACGAAATGCATGCCCAACTTGCGAATATGATGTTAACAGCTTTATCGTGTATTAATGCTTCTCAATTCATAGAAACTGGTAATATGGTATTTAAATTAAAGTTTTTATCTAAACTGGTGGGCTAGGGCACAATTGTGCTATGCTTATAGTGTTCAATATCGTTTAATAATTTAAAATATATTGCATCGTACCGACATTACAAAGTGCAATATTTTTATAGCAAGGATATGTTGTTACACCTCAAAGGTTAAGATTTATTCTAAAAAGCTGCTGGTTTTCAAAGGTGAACTTTAAAAACAGTGCAACTTAATTACGTCATCGAAATGGACCCGTGGCTTTCGAAATCTCTTCTCAATTAGACCGCCTTGAGTTGACTAATGTACAATGGAAGTTTTATACATTACTTCGAAAAATCTGTCATCCATTTTCGACAGTCAATTTACCTAGGCCTTAGTATTTTTTTATTTCAAATAAAATAATTTCCGTTGGATAAAATTGTACTCGTGCAGTGACTATATAATTTAACTATTAACGGTGATTGTAACTACGCACTATATCCCAACAAATTGTACTATAAATTTTTTTCTGCAGTTAAATGCAATTAAAACGCATGTAGGTATAGTCGCTAAAGAACTGGAGGAAGTACAACATATTGTATATTATAAAAGGAGGCTTTACAACTTGAGAAAGAATAACCCAGCGTTTATCGGCAGTAGCAAACGACATCAATCATACACATAATGGCCGCGTCCCCGACTCACGTCCTTTAATAATTTGTCAGTAGTGACTCTCCAACGCGTAACAGCACAGTATATTGCTTATTGCTATATTTTAGTGTTCCTTACATTGGCTTATTAAGTAGTTAAAATATCAGAATAATTGTTAATTTTATATTAAATGTAGCGTTTTATACGTAACTAGCTGCCCGCGCGGCTTCGCCCGCGTATTACAAAGAACGTGGGTAAACTCCCGGGATAATCAAAGCCTTAAAAATAAATGAAGACATTTGGTGCCACTGTAATTAGTTAGGTACTACAATTATGTAGGTAGCATATTGCGGGTAGCATTACAAAAGTCTAATAACTTATAAGTAGTACTAACACAGAACAAGCTTACTTTTTTCAGTCTTTTTTTTCAATTTATTGATTAATACAACAAAGAATATCATTATAAAGCCCATCTAGGCAAAACCTTGGAGAGGTTTGTGTGCCGATGGGGAGTTCTTAGTATTCTATTGATCTAATTTATAGTTAAATTAAAAGCTAAGTATTTTAAGAAGGTTAGTTAGTACAACTTAGTTTATAGAATATAGGTTACATTATTGCATTTTAAAAAGTGCATCTTTCATATTTTTCTTATTTTACAACCTTTCACATATAAATTTTGTACATGTTCAGGTAATTGATTTATTATTTTAGGCAGAAAGTATGAGTATTTTTGAGCACCATATATTTTATTATATTTAGGTAAACAAAATTGGCTTTGGGATGATAACTTTCTTAATCTAATACATCTTTTCTTAACTTTGAGTTTTGTAACATTGTGATATTCTTCAATTAACCCGACGACCGTGCGTCGTCTGTAGAACAATGTGTAAAGGGCTTATGACTCAACTCCGCTCCATAATTAGGGTGCTAAATTCAGGTAGGTGTCATAAGCCCTTTACTATTGTCCGTTAGGCGCTTACGTGTGTGTCTAGGACGCTTCACGGGTTAAGACAGCTAGTTAATTTTTTTTTGTACAGGTAGTAGATTACAGTATTTAAATAAGGTACCTCCGCCAAAGATGGCCCTGTTCCTAAGATGGCCCGCTTTCAAAATTTTATACTTACAACCGTTCGAATGATTTTAAATTTCGCGCCCATGTTCGGTTAGTGCCATAGACATAACCGCAAGTTCATGTCAAATGGTGGATGCCGCCATCTTTGTAGCGTTTGACACTTCGTCAATCACGTCGCAAACGGCTTGCTGTTTATAACTAGGGCTCGCGGTCGTATCCGGGTTTCGTGTATTCGTGTCGGGTACCCGTGCCCGTGTAACACGCCCGCGGGTTTAAGCGACGGGTCCGAACGGATCCGTGTAATTAATCATAATCATTTATTCATTGCTTTGTGTGTATAAAAGATCTTAAAGCTAATAATGTTTCAACACAACCCTGTGAGGGCACTGCAACATAATATAAGAAATATAGATAAGAAAATAATATAAAATAAAAAATTAAGTTCAATTAACAATTTAAAATAATATTTGCATGCATTTACATTTTTATCAACTATAACATTTTGTAACCATTTATAGTAATAATAAAAAATCCATAATCCCAATTAAAATAAATAAAAAATAAAAAACAATCGAAAAATAACAATTATAAATTAAATCAAATGGATTAAAATGAAATTTAGTTAAATTACAGAATGTCATGAAAAATAAAAATACAACGAAGCAATACAAATTATTTAAGATTATAAATTATATATCCGCAAAATTCAATATTAATAGCATAAATTATATTTTAGCAACACACAACAGTAGAGAAGTCAACGATTGGTTCAACTATGGGTTCACCTAGGTGGTTGTTTAACATACGAAGATTGAAAAATTAAATTAAATATTACATTTGTAGGCTAAATATTCACTAACTGAGTAAAACGCTTCATTTACAAGGAATGCTTTTAAACTTGTGAGAAATCTATTACTATTAGGCTCGTTTTTACTTCGTTGGGTAATTTATTGAAGATTCTTATTGACAGAGTAGGGCCCCTTTTTATGTATAGCTAGTTGCGATGTTGTTTGGAACAGATTGTTTTTGAACCGGGATTCAAAACGACGGGGCATATCTCCAAGTTTAGTAAAGTAAAGTAAAGTATCGTTTATTTGCAAGAATATGTACATTAGATGTTAACATTATATGATGAGTCTCAGTATTCAGCCTTCAACGGCATGCAAATATTAGCCTAGTAGCCAATTATAAATAATTTCAAATAACACAATTAATAATAATAGAAGAAAAAAAAATACAGTAATGTCAATAAATTCACAATTTACATTCAAAATAGATTAATAATTACAATTTAAGGTTCTAATAAATTATTTTCGTGCAATGTCCAAATATTCCTTTACAGAATAAAAACAACGTTCATGGAGCCATCTCGTCAATTTTGTCCTAAATTCTAAATTGCGCAAAAGTTTAATTTCGTCTGGTAGGTTATTATATGTTGTTATGCAAGAATAGTAGGCATTGCGTCTATATATATCAGCGCAGCATCGAGGTTGGTACAAAAGATTTCTGTACTGTGCCCTTAGTATCCCGAAAGACACATCGGAACGTAGTTGAAAATAGTCCCCATGAGCCTTGACAAACAAACAAGCCTTCCTGATGTACATACATGCTAATGTTAGTATATTGTATCTTTTAAAGAAAGGTTTGCAACTGTCCATTAGCCATGTGTTGCTGATGGCACGTATGCACTTTTTTTGTACTTTAAATGCCCTCTCAACCTGAACCGTGTTACCCCACAATAAGAGACCATAATCTAAAGTAGACGAAACGAATCCATAGTACGCTGTTATTGCAGCTTCAGTAGAAACTGTTCTACTGAGTTTTCTTAGTGCAAAAACAAATCTATCCAATCGGGAGCAAACGGAATCAATATGGTCTTTCCAATTCAGGTGGCTGTCAATGGTTAAACCTAAACATTTTATGCTACTGGTTTCCTCTATTAAGGTGTTGCCATACCTAATATTTAGCTGTTTAGGATTAGATTTGTAAGAACGAAATTGCATGTATTTGGTTTTAGTCAAATTGATGTTAAGATTATTATTGCATGTCCATGTATAAATATCTCTTAAGGCTTTGTTTATATTGGTCTCGTATTCATTGACGCTATCACCTTTTACCATGAGCGTCGTATCATCAGCAAACAGAATGCACTTTTCATTTGTTGCTTGTGGTAAATCATTTATATAGAGTAGGAATAGCAATGGGCCCAAATTGCTCCCCTGAGGTACTCCAGAGTTATTTGAACGGAACTCAGATCTGTAGGTTTTCTTAACAAAACGATTATTTTCGGGGACCACTCTTGTTATTTCCGTGCATTGCTTCCTATTTCCTAAATAACTTGTAAACCATTCCAAAGCTTTTCCTCGGATTCCATATGATTCGTTTGGAAAGGAGTATAGTGTGGTCAACGAAATCGAAAGCTTTACTCATATCTAGGAAGATGGACATAACAGGCAATTTGTGATTTATTGTATCTGTGATGAATTTAACGAAGTTAAAGCTAGCTAGTTCTGTCGAAAGACCCTTTCGGAAGCCATACTGATCAGAATTTAACAAATTATTTTTCGTTAAGTAGTCGGTTAATCTGACACACATAGCCTTTTCGATAACTTTTGACAGAATTGGTACAATCGTTATTGGTCTGTAGCAATTAGGATCATCACGGTCACCTTTCTTATGCAAGGGCTTTACTATTGAGAGTTTCAGTTGCTCTGGAAAAATACCTTGACTAAGTGACAGGTTAATCACATGGGTCAAAGGTCGACTTAAGTTCAAGGCATTTAGCTTTAAGATATCCGTCGATAAATTATCATAACCACATGTTTTACTATTATTTAATGACATAATTAATTTGTATACTTCAATTTCAGATACTGGTTTTAAGAAAATCGTATTAGGGTGGTTACATAATTTAATCTTGGAATTAGTATTAGTTTTAGGAGGGATATTGTAATTAATAATGTCAATGAAAAAATTATTCAATGTATTACAAATGTCTTGTGGATTTTCATAAGTCATGTCATTGAATTTTATAGATTGGATGTCGTTTTTGTGGACTTCATTGCCAGTGGACGATGATATAACATTCCATGTAGCTTTACATTTGTTCTTATTCGTAAGTATGTACTTGTTATTATTAATTTTCCTAGATGTGCTTACACAATTCCTTAAGATTTTATTGTAGTTCTTAAGGTAGTTTTTGTTCGTGTTTTTGTTTATACCAGAATTCCTATAGTTTAGATATATTGCACGTTTCACATGGCATGACCTTTTTATCCCCTTTGTTAACCATTTCATATTTTTGCGTTTGTTATTAAGTTTTACCTTAACTATTGGAAAACATAATTCAAAAAGCAAACATATTAGGTCATAAAAAGTTGAGAAGGCATCATTAAAGTCATCCAATGTTGAGACTTCAGAGAAAGAAAGGGCTGATATACACTCACAAAATTTACCAATGTTATAGCTACTATAGTCTCGTTTATATTCGAACCAAGTGACAATTGTTTTATTTCTGTTGACATTGATAGTCAACGTTTGCGCCATTTCATGGTCTGATAGGCATAGTTTATGATTGTCAGGCTCGACATTATTAATATTGCTGGCCATTTGGTCCAGACATGCATTCAATCTTGTTGGTGTTCGAATGTGCAAGGAAAAGTTATGATTTTTTAAAGTACTAGCAAGTTCTTTGGAAAACTGACTATCCTTAAGAATATCTATATTCCAGTCTCCACATATAATGATTTTTTTATTCTTATTCTTGTATTTGCTGGTTAAACGATATACCAGGTTATCCATTTTATGTATAAAAGTTCCGACATGAGATTGAGTCTGCTCTGGTATCCTATAAATGACTATTACGATTAAGTTTATTCCCGTTATTTCGACCCCACAGCATTCGAAATAACAGCTGGTGGATAAATCTGACGTACATTGTACTGGTTTAACCTCTAAAGTTTTTTTCACAAGTATACAAGTTCCACCTCGACTTTTATTCCTGCAAAAAGACGCAACCAGCTTATAATTGTCAAACTTGATATTGCTTTGAGTAGAAGTCCGGGTAAGTTTCACAAATTTACAGGTTTCAACTATGTATATGCAGGGTACCGTGAGGATTTTAAGGTCTTTAAAATGTGGCTTACAACTATCCGTTTGTCTAATATGCGTTAATATACGAATGCATTTCTTCTGTAAAATCAGCAAGTCGTGTGCGTTTGTGCTGTATACACAGACTATAGCGTAGCAAAGCCATGAATGTGCAAAAGTATAATATGCTGTCAGGGCTGTTTGCATGTCTGTGTTTTTTTTAGCTGTCTCAAGGCGTAAATAAATTGGCTAAGTTTAGTTTTAATTTTTTGTACATGGTTTTTGCAGTTCAAATGGGAGTCAATAGTTATGCCGAGAAGTGGGAAGTCAGGCACGCATTCTATTTTGTTATTCTGGAATGTAAAATTTATATCTAGCTTTTGTTTTTGGTAAGGTCTAAATTGCATAATTTTGGTTTTGGAATAGTTAATTTCTAAATTGTGATCGCTCGTCCAGTTAGCGATGCTTGTAATAATTTCCGATAACTTTTCATTTATGTTGGTGTTGCGGTTACATGATACCAACAAGGAAAAGTCGCTATTAGCGCACGTGTACACGTGTACACGGGTACCCGTGTCCTATTTACACGCGGGTAGTACTACCCGTCCCTGAGGTGTGAAGTGTCCCGTTGTTCTAAGCTAAATGAGTGTTCGTAACTTTGCAATTATAACATCTTTTTTTTGTGAATAAAAATAGCAGATTTATGAATATAACAAATTATAACAAAGTACGCAAAGTTCGCCTTCTCAAATTCAGATTTAAAAAAAGTAAGTACGAATTCATACTAATGTTTTATATGTGAAAGTGGGTCTGTCTGCCTGTGTCTTTGTGTTATCCCTTCACGCTTAGACCGCTGAACCGATTTAGATAAAAATTTGGTATTGAGATTTGAGTCTGGGGGAGGGACATAGGATGTAAACGAGTTCCACGCGGACGGAGTCGCGGGCAGAAGCTAGTAAGCTTTATCCCATAAAAAACATTCCATGTAAAAACGAGGCAAAGTCTCGAAAATCTTCCACCTTAAAAAGTTGTGAGATATTCGTAGTACCAAGTCTCAGGCATTTTTATTATTCTTTATTTGCTAGCTTAATAAAATTCAGCCACTTGGCAATCACACAACTTTACTGCATTTATGGATTTTTGCACACCTAAAACTATGTAGTATTAAGTGATTGCAAAGTCAAAAAATTCTATTTAGCTAGCAAATAAAGATTAATAAGAATGCCTGAGGCTTGGCTCTACGAAATATCTAACAACTTTTTACGGTGGAAGTTTCGAGACTTGACCTCTTTTTTACATGGAATGTTTTTTATGGGATCTCACGTCTTTTTGTAGGTTATTGTGTTATCAATACATACAAATTATGATTGCAGTCTCATTCTGGCTTTTTAATTTTTTCTCCCATCCAATGCAAATGTAACTTTGTAACCCTATATATTTGTATGGGATTACAAAGTTATTTATGCGTATCTAGAAATCTGACTCGTGTGGTGTCGGGTAAGAATAGCACCACCCCCTTTCTTCCTGTGGGTGTCGTAAGAGTCTACTAAGGGTACAGGGTTGAAGTGTGTTGTGGGCGATGCGCTAGCAACCTGTCACTACGATATCACATTTTGTTGATCTTTTATACCCACATTGATGCTAAAAGTGGCACTGGAACATTAGTTTCATGTGCAATGAATGTTATAATAATTAATTAATTAATTATTATATCATTCATTTCCCATTAAAGAAATACCCTGTACGCAAAATATCAAAAGCTTGGGTAAGCGAGCCGGTGAAAAGAACGCGAACACAGTTGCACACTCTAAAAACAACTGTAATTAGTAATATTATTAATTTCCAATTTCCATATTCCATATTCTGTGATTAAATTACTTATATTTTTAATAAATTCTTGGACGTAATTATAATCATTTTATTAATTCGCGTTAGGTTATTCAATTGGTGATTTTATATTTTAAATAAACTTTTCTGAATTCTTTATGCTCATCCGGTTATAATTATAAGTAGGCTATAATTATAATTATGTTAGGTTATAATTATGTCTCGTATGCTGTGTTTGTGATATCTGGCTGTTATTAACATTAGGTTTGTAAGTGATGTACCTATTAACACTTTTATGGGCTCTGCCTGAAATAAATGATTTATTATTATTATGTATGTCTTTCCCGCTCACGGGACAATGACGTCCCGGACCTTTGGGAGGCGTGCGTGGAGCTAGGTACCTACAAAGTACCAACTGAGCCAACACGTAGAGGCCCTTTTTACAATCTAATAAAATGCAAGGAGTACACCGAGCGGATGCTGTCCCTGCCCGTGTCATGGGACGCACACAGAGACAGCACCCGATGAGGAGCATAGGGCCTATTGATGGTTGATGGAATCTAAATGAAACGGGTTATTGGGTGAAAATGATGGACTAGTGGCTGGGCTATTGGGTGAAACATCGGACGCCTGCCTAATAAAACTGTCTCACTTTTTATCTCTGGCAGACGGTGACTCGCCAACTGCTAGATGGGCCCCTATTAATAGCGACATTAAAAAATGGCCTAAGGGCAACACCGGTCAGAAAGCTGGGGGGAAGAGAGGTGGCACTAGACTTATTATTATTATTATCTCTTTATTATTATTATTATTAACAATACACCTCATATGCGGCCATGCTGTGACTTGTTGTTGCTAGAGAGTAAGTACCAAGCGGAACTCAGCGCCGCACGTAAACATTACATTAATAGGTTGATATACAGTAGCACTAACATATGCCAAACATCGTGGCGGTTGATTGCATCCGAGACAGGTCGAGGCGGCGCTAGGAGCGATGCACTGGGCGTACTGATAAGCGCATCAGCTGGTCGGACGACCGAGTCCCCCGCCGCCACCACCGCCGCGGCGCTGAACCGGTTTTACATCGACGCGAACAAGAACTCTGGAGCCCGCGCGGATATTCGAGCCGCCTTGTGCTATCTGAGTGGGTATGTAAACAAACATGTTAACCTCATTAAGGCTGAACCGTTTGATTTACAATGCGTTGAAAAAAGTATACAAAAAATAAAACGCAAAGATTCTAAGGATATTAACGAAATGTCTACTCGCTTACTAGACCTAATACCAAAGTTTCTAATCAGCATCTTATGTGTACTTTTCAATAGGTGCCTAGAACGCGGAATATACCCCAGTAACTTGAAGAAAATTAAAATACAACCGATTTGTAAAGGGAAAGGTGATGTAGACATGTTAAAAAACTATCGACCAATATCATTAATACCGTTATTTTCCAGTGTTCGAGCGTTTCAAAAGCGATAAACTGATGTCTTACTTTAACTTAAATCTTTTGTTAAATAAGCAACAATACGCCTACCAACATTGCAGATCCACGATCGACGCGGCGCGAAACGTCGTGACGAGAGTGACCAGCCACCTCGACGCCGCGCGACAGGTCGCCGCCATATTCTGCGACCTGTCGCGCGCCTTCTAGCTGGTGGCCCATCCTTTCATTTTATCTAAGTTACTGGCAATTTCAAAAACTTAATATCCTCGTTTCTGGATAGCCGTAAACGATTAACGTCTTATGGATGGTGACTTATTGGATCTAGGTGACTGTGCCGTGCCTCAAGGTTCTGTGATTGGCAATAATCTGTGTTTAATTCTTATGAACGATTTCACAACCGTCACCGACCATGAAGAATTCGTGATGTTCGCTGATGACGGTTGTGGCATCGTCTCCGCCGACAACCAGGAGGACCTAAGATGCAACTTCAACAAGGTAATGGGGGACGTTGCCTCTTGGTTCTCGGCTAACGGTATGTTATTAAACATTGAGAAAACCAACATCATGCACTTCTCACTTCACGGAAAAAAGAACACAATCTAAATATATACTGCAATGGTCGACTCGTCCCTCAGGTTGAGGAGGTGAAATATTTAGGTCTTACCATTGATTCTGGCTTAACGTGGGGTCCCCATATCGACTCACTATGCGATGGTTTGTCATCCGCGTGTTTCGCACTCAGTAGGCTGCGCCCCAGTCTAGATCACATTAAGGCTCCACATTCGAAATTTTCGTGAAAATGAGTTGTTTTGTAACCGTTTTATACATTATAACGTAACATTTTTGGTGTCGGAAAAAATATATCATAATCTGCAAGATATGCGACGGGTCATAGTTTTCGTAGAAATCCATTTTAACAATAAAAATTAGAGAAAAGAAATCTAAAGTCACCCCTATTTTTTCACTTGTAACCATTTTACTGCTCCATTTTTTATCAGAATAATATGAAATTTTATAACTTTCTTCATATAATAATGAACAAGGGCATCATTTTCTTACTTTCTTAATTTTCTTAAAAATGTATCTCGTTTTCTGAAATATTCCGCCAAAGTTCATACGCCTCCCCGTTTTCGTCCATACGGTCAGTGCGGGACGAGACACGTTGCATGACGGACCTGTGTCAATTTGCGCTGCGCCGAATTTTTTAAATATTTGTGGAAATTGTGGACTATATTTGTTGCATAGAGTGGACAATCCGTTTTGTGATTCGTATAGTAGGTAACTAATAACTAATAAACATTTGCGTATAGTTTAGTTTTTAGTGACAGATAATTTTGTTGCATAGAGTGGACAATCTATTTCGTGGTTTGTAAAGTAGTAGGTACTATAGAAAAGACAGCTGACTGACCATCGGTGCACTTTATGTGCATTGTAATAAGGTTCTTGTATAAATACAGGATGGTCAGTTAACTGTGTTGGCGTTTGTACCTAATTAACATTTACGTAGGTATAGTTTAGATTTTGTTTTTAGTTCGATACGACACTTGAAAAATTTCTGTCCTCGACTAAGCTGAGCCATAAATCGGAAAAGAAGAACTCTGAGACCTGCAACTATGTAATCGAAGTCCCTGCACCCATTCGTAAGGCCTTAATCTCAAACGACAGAGTATTTGTAAACTGGTCGTCGTGCCCCGTTAGGGACTTTACCCTAGTGACGAGGTGCTTCAAATGTCAGCAGTACGGTCATGCAGCGAAGTCATGCAAGATGGAGGTCAACATCTGTGGGCATTGCGGCGTTGTAGGTCACTCAATAAAGGAATGCACAAAGATAGCCGACTCACCAAAATGTGCAACATGTTTGCACTTTAAAAAGCCGTGTGACCACGAGACTGGCAATGCCGAATGCCCAGCTAGAAAACTAGCCGAAAAAAGGTATCTTAACTATATAGATTATGAAGGCGCCTAAGAGCGCCACCTTAATTTAAAACTTTCGTAGAACTTTTTGTCTCATTAGCTTAGATCTTATGAGTAATAATTTAATTTCTGACCTAGATAACTTCTCTGTATCTGATTCTTTAGTTTGCGAGGTTGAACACTGCAAGCAATATATTGATTCTTCCCGCCTTCCGCTAACCATACTAACACAAAATATACGAAGTATATGTAAGAATTTTGATAACGTTAGTGTATTTCTACAAAGACTTGGAATGAGTTGCGATGTCATTGTTCTGACAGAGTGTTGGTTAAATAAACAATCCAATTTGCCAAACATGTCCGGTTATGACATGTACGTGACCAAGTTGAATCACAACCAAAACGAGGAGTAGTTGTTTATGCCAGATGTAATTTGGAAATTAGTGTTGAGGAGCCAAACATATCAGAGTGCAATCGACTGTTAATTAAAATTGGAACAGACTTTGCCATACTGGCATTGTATAGACCGCCGTGTTTTAGAAATGTTAATACATTTATTGACTCTTTAGACGAGATGTTACGAAGTTTATCATCATTTAAAAATCGTATAGTAATATGTGATATTAATATCAACATTCTTCCAGAAAATACTGACCCCGCAGCTCAGAGCTACCTCAACTTATGCTCGTTTCACGGCTTGCTTCCCGCGCACACGCTTCCCACTCACCAAAGCGGCTCCTGCTTAGACCATATCATGCTTAAATCTAATCTCCCAGCACGAACATTGGTTACTAATTCCTCTATTACAGATCATAGGGCTGCCCTAATTTCAATATTTCGTAAATTACCATATACAGCACGCACGCCAATAATTTCTAAATTAAATGTAAACAAACTTGAACGTGATTTATGTAACATTGAATTGGGCCCAGTTTACAATTCCGCTGACGCAAACACTAGCATGTCATACCTTATTCAAAAAGTCCAGCAAGCAATATTGAGTAATACCGTAAACCTACGTGTTAGTAGTAAATATTTTAACATTAAACCTTGGATTACACCCGGACTTATCCGTTGCATGAAACACAGGGACAAACTGCATCTTAAACTAAATCAAATCCAGACAATTTAGTACTACAATTATCGTACAAAAGATATCGTAATTTTTGTAATAACTTACTCAAAAAAGTGAAATCTAACTACGACAAAAAACAACTCGAATTGGCCGGAACAAACACTAAACTAGTCTGGAAGTATATTAAAAACGTTACATACTCAGCAAAACAACGTGAATCATGTTCAAGTTTGTCACAAGTTTGCTCATCACCTTTAACATCTGCTAATTGCGCAAATGACTTTTTTGTAAACATAGGAAGAAAATTAGCTGAAAAAGTCCAGCACAACCTGCCTTTACCCCTCCCTAATAGTTTTTCAAACCACAATAGTACATTAAAATCATTTGTGCTGATAAATACTGACGAACGAGAGGTGGAACGGATAATTATGTGCTTAAAAAATGAGTCGGCTACGGGTTGGGATGGTATATCTAATAAAATACTCAAGCAATTCAGACACATCCTGGTTCCTCCTCTTACCTTCATTTTCCAAAAATGCCTTTCAGAAGGTATATTTCCTAAATGTCTAAAAAAGCTATTGTGGTTCCTGTATACAAATCTGGTAGCAAAGACCAGGTGTCAAATTATAGACCTATCTCTATACTACCTTCGACGTCTAAAATATTAGAAAAAATCATCAATAATAGGCTTGTCCAATATTTAGAGAGCCACGGTATTTTGTCTACAAGTCAGTTTGGATTTAGGTCGAAACTATCAACTGCCGACGCCGTACACGAATTGACCGACTACTTAGTGCAAGAACTAGACAAGGGTAATCAGACTTTGGGAATCTTCCTTGACCTTGCTAAAGCTTTCGATACCGTCTCCGTTCCCATCCTGCTTCACAAGATTGAATTATTAGGAATTAGAGGTACGCAGCTCAAGCTATTTGCAGACTATTTAGATGGAAGCACGCAACGCACAAAAATAGACAATGTCATGAGTTCTGACCTTAATAATGCCTCTTTTGGGGTCCCACAGGGAAGTATTCTAGGTCCTACGCTGTTCTTAATTTATATAAATGACCTTTGCAATCTTAAAATTGACTGTGGAAAAATAATTTCATACGCTGATGACACTGTCCTACTTTTTTCTGCAAACTCAGTAGAGCAAGTCTATGAATATGCACAGCGCGGCTTTAATATTGTAAGTAGCTGGCTTCTACATCACCTACTAACCCTGAATTCGGATAAAACCAATGTTATAAAGTTTTCCATGCGCAAATCGAAACTAGCTCCGACTAACCTTAACCTCTATGCTCACAATTGTAAACATCCCACAAATAACCAGTGTGCATGTCCGGGTATTGCTACCACAAGCAAAATAAAATATTTAGGTATCATAATTGATGAGACCCTCTCCTTTCGGCATCATGTGGAAGCGTTGTGCACTAGAGTTCGTAAGTTAATATTTATTTTCAAAAAATTACGTACGATTGCAGACTCGCACATAATCAAACAAGTTTACTTTGCGTTATGTCAATCTGTATTAATTTACTGCATCTCTACGTGGGGTGGCTTGGCTAAAACCACTTTACTAAACCTAGAAAGAGCCCAGAGAGCAATCCTCAAGGTTTCTACTTTCCGCCCCTATCAATTCCCCACTAACCTTCTGTATAAATTATCTGAAGTTTTAACAGTTCGCCAATTGTTTATATTGCACACAGTTCTAAAACAGCACGCTGTAACCCCTTACAACACTGATCATGCCAGTAAAAGGCGTAAAGATTTTGTTTGTCCTAAATATACGCAAAAACGACACGCTTTCTCTTCTAGATTTTTTCTTTTCCTAGGTCCACTTCTTTACAATAGACTTAATGCGCGGCTAGGTTTATATCCTCTAAACTACATGAAATGTAAATCAACGCTACGAGAAGCCCTACAGAATATGTCCTATGACGATACAGAGAAATTATTTATCGTTTTAAAATAAAATTTTATTTTATTATATCTTCATAGTTAGCGCCTAGGTTATAAGTTCCTAACTATTTTATACTAGCCAATAAGAATGATATTGTATTATATTATGAATAACTTGATTTTCAATTGTTAGTTCTTTTTTGCCTGAAACACAGGGTATCCTAGCTCAGGCACATGTGTTATTTATCTCTAATAGTAAGCTCCTAGTCTATAGTAAAACTGATGTACTTTATGTTTTATCAATAAATTATGTTTTTATGTTTTTAGTTCAAGATGGGAAATAATAATAATAATACATTCTTTATTTCAGGCCAGTTTGCCCATAGATTGTTAGCAACATACAAACTTACGATACTAGAGTTAGTACGTCTTAGCTTAGGTCTCACAAATTTTTCAATAACTATTTTGGGTCTTTGGGGTTAAATAAGCGCAGGAGGAAAATACGTAATATCAAGAAATTTTACAAGAGAAGAGGAAAAAGAATACACAAGTAAATACCTATTCTATCAAAGCATCAAATATCTAAACAGTATCAAAATTGGGAAATCGCTAAAACCAGACATTTTATTAGTAAATATATTTACAATATCTATTGCTTAGGAGCATGAACAATTATAGAAACATTATTGTTTTATCTGCTCGTATTAAAGACTGTCAAGTGTTAATAGAATAAGTTCTAATAAAAATAGTGGGCTTGGCAAATATTGTAGGTTAACCTACCTATGGGTTGCATGCCAAGTCCAAGTTCGATACAGAGTTATTATTTGATATGAAACAAAGTATGGTTAACGTACAACTAATCTATAAGTATATATTTACCCGAGGCCGATTTCTGTACAGTCAGCATAATTATAGTTAGTAGCAGCCAAGTTAGCCAAATATATCGGAACGTACATTCATCGAAATAGTCTTTGTTACTATAAGTAGGAGTAAGGAATGTGTTACGATATATTTGGCTACTTTGGATGCTACTAAATATCTGATGCTGACTGTACACGCCATCATCATCAAATCAAGGAAGTAGAACGTAATAAATATACCGAAAATTAGTTTAAAACTTAACAACCTTACACTTACACAAAAGGTAACGGACAGACAGACACACTTTCGCATTTATAATATTAGTATGGAGTATGGATATGAAAGTATGGATAGTATGGATTATATGTCTTTCCCGCTCACGGGACAATGATGTCCCGGACCTTTGGGAGGCGTGTGTGGAGCTCTGAGCCAACTCGTAGAGGCCCTTTTGCCAATTTAATGAAATGCAAGGAGTACACCAAGCGGATGCTGTCTCTGCCCGTGTCATGGGACGCACACAGAAACAGCACCCGCTGGGAAGTAAGAGTCTATTGCTAGTTGATGGAATCTAAATAAAACGGGTTATTGGGTGAAAATGATGGACTAGTAGCTGGACTATTGGATGAAACATCGGACGCCTGCCCAATAAAACTGTTTCACATTTTATCTCTGGCAGACGGTGACTCGCTAACTGCTAGATGGGCCCCTATTAATAGCGACATTGAAAAATGGCCTAAGGGCAACAGTAGGTATGGATTATTATTATTACTTTTATATTTTTTCGCACTATCCGTCTCTCTCTTATTAGAATATTTAGTAACAGAGGTATAGTGCGAGAAAAATCGAAAGTATGTCGCGGCCGTCTAGTGTTAGGCGTGCTGAGGGCCTACCGCGAAATGAAACCGAACTTCGTTCGTGTATCTCCCTCTTGCTAGTTCGAGCGACAATGAGAGTTATTCGAACGAATTTCGTTTTCACTAGCACGGCTAGCACGAGACGGCCGCGACATACTCTCGATTTTTCTCACACTATACCTCTCTTTCCTAATGTTCTAATAAGAGAGAGACCGATAGTGCGAGAAAAATCGAGTGTATGTCGCGGCCGTATCGTGCTAGCCGTGCTGACGGAACTACACTAATCGTAAGTAAATAGTATTGTAATAGTAGGGACATCATTTTTGAACTTAATCAATTATGTAATTTATGTATGACAAATATCACGTTTCAATTAAGCATGACGAATGTCACCCACCCACGTCCACCCTTGCATTGGTAACGATGCGCGATGACGCGTCTGTAACTTAATCTATGTAACGCTTAATAAACGACGGCGGGTTGTGCGACTTGCGCGGGGAGAGGGTCGAGGCTCCGCCCATACGCTCAAGGACTAAGCGGGTATACAAGCCTTAATGTAAGAAAAGCTTATTTTGGGTATTTCCACTCTCTCCTAACTTATGGCATCGATTTATGGGCAAGCGCAGCCAATCGAGAGAGGCCATTCAGACTTCAAAACCGAGCCATTCGTTGCATATGTGGAGTCTCGTGGGATCATCCTGCTCGTGAACTGTTCAAGGAAACCAAAATTCTCACCCTTCCAAGCTTGTATGTCCTTGAAGTAGCCAAGTACGTGAGAAGAAGTAACCTTGAACAGTTCCCGACGCGCGGTGACTCACACAATTATAACACCAGGCGACGCGGTGATCTGCGCCCACCCGCCACACGTCTCGCAAAGGCCAAAAAATGTCTTCACTCGATAGGACCCAAGATTTACAACAAGTTGCCCCATGATGTCAAAAGCGCGCCGAATATGAGGTGTTTTGTTAATAGACTTAAAATTAAACTAGCATCCGATGCATGCTATTCCATAAACGAATTTATGAATTAAAAAGGTATGTACACTGACAGCCAAACAACTTTTCAACTGGCTCGCTGCCCAACCTACTGATAATACTATATGGTAGTTTAAAATGTCTTTCTTCCGGAAACATTGACAAATAAACATATGTACTAACTAACCATAATTATACCGTAATGTAAACTAAGACATACTTACGTAAATTTTGTAATGTTATGTATAAATGTTATTTAAGATCTTGACAAAAATTTACATGTAAAACTACGTTTTATCAAGGAATAAATGAAATGAAATAATGATAACGGTATCGTAGGCAAAGTAATGTTGGAAGTATCGTTTTGATTCAGTGCCTTATTCGGTGCTCATATTCAACCTCGTGAGTAAAGGTACGGTTATAATGGTATACCTTTCAATACTTATTTCAATACCTTTATTAAGTAGGTACCGTTAAAAACCTTAATTTCGATAGTGGTATGAATGTGGATTCAGTCCCTTATTTAGAACCATAATGGCATGTACGGTCGAGGAAAATGAAGGTTTGGCAAATGTCAACTCTATTTGAATGACGTTACGGATCAAGCGGTGCTAAACATTAAATTTCCTCGACTGTACAATAAAATAAGCGCTCGGTTAAAATTAAATAGTTCTCATGTACAGTCAGCCAAGAAAGTGGTCTACCACTTTTGGACCTTATTTTGCATGCAACAAAGTCGAAAAGCGATAGATCACTTTCTTGGCGGACTGTACTTACCTACTGTTTTTGTTTAGCTATCATATCTATAAGCGACTATTAATAAAAGTTAAACAGTTTGCGTGCTCTTTGTCAGGCAATCATTAAATAAAACACTAGGCTTATACAATATTATGACGCAATAGAGCAAACATAGGCTTCCTGCGATGTTTGCTTTTGCCACATACCTAATATAAAACAACTTCATACACACCAAACCCATAGAGTTGCTAATGCAAATAGAGTAAAGTGAAGTAATTATATTCTACTAGCTTCTGCCCGCGACTCCGTTCGCGTGGAGCTCGTTTATATCGTAGCTCGATACAAACTTTCATCCCCCATTTCACCCCCTCAGGGGATGATTTCCGGGATAAAAACTACCCTATGTCCCCGGGGTTCAAACTATCTCCATACCAAATTTCATCTCAATCGGTTCAGCGGTTTAAGCGTGAAGAGGTAACAGACAGACAAACACACTTTCGCATTTATAATATTACACACTTTCGCATTTATAATATTAGTATAGATTTGCCTCAACTCAAACGGCCACGGACGGTCCGAACCCGCGGGTACGTGTGTACCGTGTGCCCGCGGACCGGGCTGGTTCGGGCGTGTCCGTGTAGAACGGACGCTTAGCACCGCGGGCTTAAGAACACGGGTATTCGGGCGGGCGGGTTTACACGTGTAGCGGGAGCCCTATTTATAACCTCACACTCGCATATTATTTAGTGTTTCTTTAAAAAACAAACAGTTTTAGTATTCATTTGTGATAAAAAGTTGCTTAGATTCAAGGACATTCCTATGAAGGTAAGCGTTGTTTATATTTTGTGTTTATTTTCATTTTATAGAAATAATTCTCGGTGCCGAGAGAAGTACCTATAAAGGCCCACCACACGGGCTCCCAAGATAGCCCGATGGGATGGGCCTTATTAGGACTATTGAATATGATATTTTTTCGATCATAAAATGACAATGGGTCATTTTAATTTCTTTTTTAAACATAATATAACTATTGTAATAGAAATAGTAGCAAAATAAAATATTTTTACTTATTTTAGGTTAAAACACTTTATTTTACTATTTTTGGTTTGAATTTAAAGTTCTCAGATCTGTGGTTTGTTTAATGTAATATTTTAATACTTTTTTGGCGTCAAATACTAAAGGGATCGAAAACTTAATGTCATATCTTAAAATTGCAGTTTCATTTGTTTTTAGATTTCACAAAATGGAAACCAATAAGAAGCAACGTGGTAAATGGACTGAACAACAACTTCAATCGGCCATTGAAGCTGTAAAAAAGCGCTGTATGTCACAACGCAAAACAGCAGCTACTTTTAGAAAGAACTTTAAGAATTAATTAAAAAACTGGCAATGACAAAAAACAACTGGTTGTACAACAACACTAACTCACGCCCATGAATGAGTCTCAGATATGAGACAATGCGTTGGTTGGTAGGTACCACGAAGAATATGTTGGGCTAACTAAGAACGATGTAGAAGATTTCTCATGTCTAGAATGCATCTAAAAGGGCCTACAAAATGTATAATTTTTATTAGTTGCGTGTAATTACTTAAGTATAAATACCTAAGTTGGTTATTTTCGTTCCTATTACACTGATTTTTTTTCTATACTCCTGACAAGGCCCACAAAAATTTGTTAAAAAAAAGTTTGCAATTTGTAAGGTTATTTGTTGTTTAAATTTAAACAAATGTTAGAATAAGCAGAGGAAAAATGTTGTTTTTATGTTTTATAAGGTTTTTATTTCGTTTTTTGAGAGATTAAATTTTGCTAAGCCCAAGATGGCCCACCGTACAATTATGACCAAAAAATATATTATAAGAGACTGATTACCTAAGAAACTCATTTAATACGTTAATTTTAATGCGTAAAGAAAAATTTTGTTTCGATAGCATTTGGAAATCACTTGCTTATAATTGGGCCATGATAAGTGCCTATGTTCCTAAAAAGGCCCACATTCGAGAAATTTAATTTAATTTGTTAACTTTCATGTTGATTTTATTCGCAAATCAATAAGGAATATTTCAATATAGTTTGATTTCAGAAATATTTTTTTATTTTTTATTTATTTAAGTATTGCAAAAAATGGGCCTTACAAGGCGCAGGTACCTTAGTTGTGAATAGTCGGTTAAATAATGCTCTTTAATATTTTTTGGTACAGTAGTTTTGATTATTCCAATTTGTAGGTTGTATATTTTTTCCATATAGGTCTTAAAGGTTCTACCATAGGTACCCAGGGCGTATCCGATCACAGAGTCAGCGAGGGCTAGGTATAGCAGACGTAGGGTTCTGTATGGTACTTTATGCTTTAAAATGTATAATCTACTCAAGATAGCTCTCAGCTTAACGCATACGTAATTAACATGAGGTCCCCAGTTGAGCCTTTGATCTATTTTAAGTCCAAGGTACATGTGTTCCTTTACCACTTCTCTATTTTCGCAGTTACACGTAACTGTGCAGCTGTGTTGGTGTAGGCACTTGTGCTGATGGGCAACTACAGAAACTTCGTGTGCAATTTTGTTATGTGCAGTATTGTTTTTTGCGCGTTAATAACAAGCCCGACGTCATGCGCCCACTTACAGAGAGTGTTAAAGTTTGTTTGCATTACGCTTTCGGCCTTAGCTATATCTTGGTCGGCTGTGATAATGCATGTGTCGTCCGCGAACTGGTAGACAGAGCCCTCAGTTATAATGTTACACATTTCATTAACATACAACAAGTATTCGGTTGGGCCAATAATGGATCCCTGGGCCGTCCCTTTATCCGTTTTTACAGCTTCACTGTATGTGTTATTAACCTTAACTCGAGTATATCTGTTGGCGAGATAGTTTTTTAGTAAATTAACTAGGGGGCCCTGTATGTATGAAATATAATATATCCTTTGGTCCCAGAGATGACCCATTACATACAAACTTACAAGCTTATAAAATAAAAAAGCTACAATCTCACAGACTTTTCCTCTTTATATCATTTATTAGTATAAACTAGAATACATAGATTATCGAGTTCAAGGTATTGACCGACCGGTTCGCATAAAATTAATCCTCACAGTACAGTAACTCTCAATAGTATGTCTGTGAATGTTTGTCAGTTTCATTAATGCGAATCGGTTTTCGGTTCTAAACTCATGGATCAATCGGCAGCACGTCACCATTACATTTTGTTGACACCAACGAATGCCCTTTACATATTCGCCCCGAACACACAAAGATTGATCCGTGAAATTGAAAATGGTTTCTATGAACAAAAACGTATTCAGCTCACGCTCTCAACATATCGTCACTACATGAAACTATTGTTGTTTTTACTCATAGATTGAGCTGTGGAATGGAAATAGTTTTCTGTTGCCGATATCCATTTCGTATTTATTTGCAACGACAAGTGTTGCTTTGTTATCTAGTCCCAGATAATACTAAAAGGTAAAGTTTAAGTCTCGAAAATATTTCGAGTCTCAAAACAAGCTATATTAAAGTAGGTACTTACAACACTCACATTTTATTAGTGAACTGAACTTCTTATTAATGTATGTATGACTTAGTTCCAGCTTTCACGTAACTGAAATAATGTAGGTTAATGTCGACCAAGACGTCTATTTTTGTTCATCGTTTTCGATCCCAATCGAATTTCAATATCGTTCGCGTGCTTGCTTCGACGCGCGCTAAGCTAACGAATCCGAACGAGCGAGTGCACGAAAGATATTATATTGAAATATACAAACAAGTATTCAAAATATATTAGGACGTCAAATAGATGAACCGAATTGAGGACCAGATTTAAAGTATTTCTTAAGCGCGCTTTACCAAGTACGAGCGTTTATTAAAATGCATTTCATTACCACCTGCTTCGTTCTTCATTTCCTGCGCATTTTATGACGGGCACATTCATAAAACCAAAGTATTTAAACATGTAACTTTCAAATAAAAATCCTAGTGTAACTTACATACACATGCACTCATAACCAAACCTACAGAAGTAGCAAGTAAATATTGGTATTATTAATGTTATATTATATACTGAATGACAACCAGTACCAACTGATATTGACGACCAGTTTAATTTAGTGGGTAGTGACCCTAAAGCTGACATTCCTAGGTTTGAATCCCGGGTAAGGGCAAATATCTGTGTGGAGAGCATGAATATTTGTTTTTTATGTATTTATGTATATCCATTAAATATATCGTCCACGAGCCCTATTGGGTTTGCTATAGGGCTAGTTCGATTTGTGTAAAATTGTCCCCTATACTGCGTGGAACGGAACGATGGACTTTCCCACAAGAGGGGGATTATTGAGCGCTAGTACGTCAGATTTTCCAGATAAACTATTTTTTTTACATTTGTATGGAGCTCCTCGCTCCAGTCGGCCAACGCTCCATACAAAGGTAAAGAAAATCGCGTCAAAAAAAATAGTTTATCTGGAAAATGTGACGTACTAGCGCTCAATAATCCCCCTCTTGCGGGAAAGTCCATCGTTCCGTTCCACGCAGTATAATACATAGTGGCACGCTGTATTTAATTGTGTAATATGTCAGTCAGTGAAACGTTATCATTAAACTGTAATATGCTTCATTACAGTTTTATTGATAATTTTGACTAACAAATAAGCTAGAATTAATCTGTAAATTCATTTGAATCTACAATATTACAGGTAATAAAAAGAATGTTTGTTGCATAAGCTCGTAGCGTGTAATTTTCTCCGCTAGGTATATATCAGACGCCAGCCCCTCAAGCTGTTTACCCTGTAAGTATTGGGAAAAGATCGAACTTAATCCCAACGGGTTCGAAGCGCTGCGCTGAGTGTGATAGATACTGAAAATTGCATAAAATCCATCAACACAACGACTTTGTGTTCGTACAGCGATACCTTTAAGTAGCTGCTTATCGCTAGTGGCACACGTAACAGCCTACATTTCAATTGATAATCTGGTCGTATTATATATAGCGTCAGGCAGAATAAGCGTTGAGAATAGAGGAGTATATTTAGATAAAAAATACTTGATTTGTATTCACCAAACCGTTTGAAAAATTGAAAGATGTTTTAATTCACGATTTATTCCATGGCCAATTTAACCTAGGATTTAGGAGATTAGAACGCCATCAGAATACTTACACCCATGTCCTTATAAAACATCCCAAACTCAAAGTTAATTCAACAACCTTTCAACTGCACCTCCAATTAGCATGAAAAGTGGTAATAAATCGTTGTATTATTCGTCTTGGGTACAAACAGAATCATTCAAAATGAATATCTTGCGTCGAGAATAACATATTTTTTCGGCGCTTGTGCGGCGAAATAGAATCACGAAGTCAGCGTTTGATCGTAGGGTGCGGGCCCCTGCACATGTGGTGTCGCGATATAAGTTCTTTATGCATAAAGATGTAAACATCGTTAAATATACATACCTATATATATCGTTTTAATTGTTCACTTATGTATCTATGTGGCTCATGAACATCATCATACTTACTTACATTTAATAGTCTAGCCAACATATTCCATTATTTTAAACCTTTTGTGTATGTATGTATGCTGCACTTGCAATAAATACATATTTATGCCAATATTTATTTACCTAGTCAATCGGTTCAATGGTTCATCCAGGGCCCGTACTTTTCTTGTCGATGACGTGAAACCACAAATAGGATGATTTCAAATAGTCTTTTCATAAACAGTGACGACCTATTTACCTCTTTAATTAAACGATATTGGCACTTAAAATGGTGTTTGACTGAAATTGTCATTTAGATGAACAATAAATTGACGTATTACGTTTAGTTGTTGTATTTTTACAATCGTATGTATAGTATTTATTTTTAATAAGTTGCTATACAACGTCATCTTTACAGGAATATTTTAATTTTTTATCATGAAATAAATAATCTAATCTAATCTAATGTTTTTACGATTTTCCGTTTTTCGAGGTTCGGTAATAAGCTTAATTAAACTTATTTTATTTATCAAAATTACGTTATTTTTACGTCAGCCCTGGTTCATACATACAATTTTTAAAGACAGTGCCGCTCCGCTCGTTTTGAAAGCTATTATTTAAAAGTACGTATTGCTTTAGCGACACGTTTTATTTTTGCTTGACCACTATTTTATTAACTCTATCATACATCCTAGTATCTAAAAACTGAACCTGATATTGAAAAGACCAACAATAGAACAGTGTACGCGAAGCGTAGGTACAATAAAAATTTCTTCAAAAGTTATAAATTAGGTAGCTCTAAGATGGCGTAACTAATCAAGTAAGAACTAAACTGGATTTCCGTGCATAGGTATTACAAAAACATATTAATGCTAGCTCCAAATCCAATCCCCTCGGTTTCGCTTTGAACCTGTGGCTGTGATTTGTTATGTTGAATGCTCAGACTTTGTTTGATGCACTCTGTTGTTATTATTCAAGTGATAGGCAAACTTCCTCGTTGGACAGGTTGCATTAGCAACAATTCTCTGTCCACCAAAGAGCAGCCATTATGAACTACTAAACAACATCTACGGCGAAGTTGGACTCGTCCACATTCAGGATTTAACTATACTCGTTAAATGTTACTTGCGGGAATTGGAATCGCATATGCATAATGTAGTTACTTATACCAGTTTGCGTATCAACTGAAAACACTTGGGGTCTATTCAACTTAACGTGTCGGTCAGAGGGATGCACGTACGTTAGGACAACTTAACTGTCAATATCCCATAAAAAAGTGATTTATTAGTTATTGTTAGTGACACACAGTTCACACATATTAAACAACTAGCTTCCGCCCGCGACTTCGTCCGCGTGGACCCGGGATAAAAACTATCCTATATTTTAATCCAGGCTATAAACTATCTTCGTGCAAAATTTCATTCAAATCGGTTCAGCCGTTTAAGCGTGATTGAGTAACAAACATCCAAACATCCAAACATCTAAACTTTCGCATTTATAATATTAGTAGGATAAAATAAACAAAAAACATATAAAACATGAAACAAGTTAAGTGTGTCTCTGGGGCAGTGAACCGGACACTGGCTCAGCATTATGCAAATAAATACAAAGTGAGATATATACGCGCTACTTACATGCAGCTTCAATAATATAATAATTAAATTATACATTAAAGTAAAATTTTACTTATTAAACAATTTTTTTATCAGCCATTGGCATATTTTTTGCTGTTAGATTAGGATTTCGATGATTGTGGAGCGTCAACAAATAGTTAGTGTATCTGCTAACGTGATGCTGTGTTACGTGATTGACCTACTGGAATCGGTTTTTACTAGCCGTAACCGCAGGTTCGTAACCAATATCGAACAAATAATATTTCGACTTGGTACCACGCCAGGAGCAGTCGGTTCTTTTTCCTTATAGGATAACCCATCGCAATCGCGCGAGATACTAGGTATGTTAGGTTTGTTAAGCACCTTCAAATGCCCAAGGGGCAAACCGCCCGGAAATAGCCACAAGCCGCTGCCTCCGTCAAAACTGCTGAATTACAAATAAAATGGTTGCAACTGATTTCGTATAGTCAAAGACAGAAGTAAGTTAACAGATTTCACTTTATATTAAATTAAAATATATTGTATATTAAAATATATATAGAATAAGGTGCAATAATTACATTGACTGAATAAAGAAAAAAGAATCTTCAATCGCAACTGGTTTCATACGAAGACAAAAATGTATGCGGTCGTGAACTGGCGGCTACGCACGGAGCTGAAGGGCATAACGCGAGCCAAGCCTAACGTGTGAGAACGAGCGCACGTGATAAATACAAAACCTATTCCGATTCAGTTACGTACATCGTTATATTACGTTATATACCTTCACTACAAATTGAGCGTGTTGCCTTAAGTAAATTTATTCTGTATTTAATGCTCCAACAAAAAAATTAGTTCGACATAAATGGGTAGCTATATAATTAAGTTAGGAATGATTGATACCCCATAACTTTACACTGCTGCTTGATACTCACTATTGACATTAAGTGATGGATAACCGCATAGACTTTTATGAAACTACATACATTTTTCATCAACCACTTAATGTGTATTAAAGGGTCATTTTAATTCCGATTTGACACAAAGTTAAGATAACCGACGGCGCGGCATACGTCACATATATGATGTATTTCATTGTTTCCGATATGATCGGATGATAGCGCATGTATATCACGTAGACAAATAGGTAGAAATCAAAGAGCATTTTTGACAAATCTGTTAAATACGCGCGCCCGAGCGCGTGTCCCCCGCGCGTCGCGCCGCGCCGCGCCGCGGCCGGCTGTGATTGATCGCTGTTATAACACGGCTCAGCGCCCATCGCGACTCCAAACCCTCCCGACAACACAATCGGTTTCACTCCCCACAATTCCTTACATCTGAATTCTTAATGAAACAAAAATTGCACATTTCACGCCATATCACAATGAGGCCCATGAATACTAAAAACCTCATCGTTTGTGGATCGTGCGTTTACGAAATTGAGTCGTGTCAGTTAAGGAAATAACGATGTATGATATAAATTTAGGAGCCTCATGGCACGTGCAATTTCGAACGAAAGTTACGCTCGCGATGAGCTATAAATCATGACATCTGATTTAAAGGAATGATACTCGTCGTCAGAAAACAATTGGAAAAACGTGAGCAGAGCACAGATTCGCCCCAACGGCGCGGGGCGATCGCTATACGTCTCGTACCGCCCAATGCATACTAAGTTATGACTCAGTTTCAATTTTACATCTCCCTTCGATACACCATAAAAACATTGATATGTTTGAAATAATGCATTTCATGTTTATATGCACTTGAAGCACTTTTGTCGGTGTTGATTATGTAATTTTATTGTAACTTGGATTTAAAGCTAAAAGGAATGCAGCATAAGATCCACAGTTCGCTCAGTGCACTCGTCCGTGCTTATACCTGACGCCCACAAGAGTCCTCTCGCCGGCGCTCGTAGCCGAATCCTTATAAATAACTTATTACATGTTGCATGTTCCCGGCGTGACTGCTCTCGCGTCGCGTGCTGGCTTCAATCAGTTGACATGAAGCCAGGAATTTTTGCTTTAGCGCTTGAAGTGTTGTTTTATGACAATTAACTTCCCAAAAAGTGCAGTGTTATTTCCTGAGGGAAGGTATATAAGATTGTCTTAATGCCTACTGTGGCTACTACTCTGGTTACTTAAGAGTAGAAGGCGTTTTCACTTGGAATATCCAAACATCGCTCAAAATGAACAGCACGATACAATTTAAACTTAAATGGTACACGATTTCTAGCCAATAAAATACTGAGTATAATCAATAAGCATAAATCGAACTATTCAATTAAAATGGCTTGAAACCATGACGGCGGTACTTGCTATTCAAACGTATGCAAATTACAGACGTACTATGCAATAAATGCCGACACACGGATCACAATTCGACAATTGCCATTTACGTGGCAATTGCATTGTTTCTGTTCAACAAATACATTTATATTTACTTGGCAAGTACCCTCTTGTTTGGAATCATTCGCTAACGTTATTTTTTTATTATCTAAGCACATTTCTTTGTGAAATCGAATATAATAAATTAATCACAATAATATTAAAATCCGAATTTTGTAATTCGTGCAAGTACGATTCGTAACTCAAAACGGAAGTATAAGTACTATTGTTAAATTATATTTGTTACGATTAAATATGTGCATGGAAAAAAATCCGTCAGCACGCATTTTACACACTCAAAATTGTTTCGGAATTCAGATACATACTTTAAAGTTAAAATAATGTTCTCTGAAAACGGTATCGGATCGCCATATGGACTGAAATAGAGGCAATGGTTCGGGTGTGGTGTTGCGATAGAGCGGATTGTGCAAATCGCGGCGAACACCGCAGCGCGCTCGGGCGAGTCTTAAGCCGCCTGTTATGTGGGCCTTGTGGACCCGGTCGCTCGGCTCCTGTTACATTACACACCTAACTAATTCTCGCACTCAACCTGATGCAAAAAAACGAAAGTTCATAAATAAAAAAGCGACTATGTATTTTCTTGTGTTACTTTATGAGTGTAACTCAACAGTAAGGCACTATATTGGTCCTAGCGGTACGCCAAAACAGCTGCAAATTGGCGTTAAAAGCATGAAAATCGGAACGATTGATCTTTAGGCCAGAATCAATTTGACCCGCAGCACGAAAAAAAAACAAAAAAGGAGAGGAGTTATTTATTATATTATATATTATATTATATAATTTATATATATTTCAAAATTACTTTCTTGGGGATGGATATGAGGCTATTTCATAACATTTTAGGTATATTTTACAAATAATGATTCAACCGTATCATATCTGGAGGAGCCCGAACTTGGTATGTTTTGAAAATGATTTTTATTTTAATAAAACAACTGAAGTGACTGAAATATAATGATAATATATATTTTTAGAATCGGCTTAGTATGCCCTTTCATTAGATACCACACGATAGGTTTCAGAACAAAAAAATCCCATACAAAAAAAGATGCCGTCTTAACTCCTCTCCTTTTTGATTTTTAGGGTACCTTAGTCAACAAGAAACCCTTACAGTTTATAAAAACCTAAAAAAAAATTTTTTTAGGGTTTCTCTCCTACATGTGAATTGGTGATGTATTTTTTTTTCTCGTTAAACCTATAGTGTGGGGTACCGTTGAATTAAATATTATGGGTTTTCTAGATAATGGGATTTAAAGCACCCCCCCCCCCCCTGCCGGCTAAATGGCTACTACTGGGGACGTGAAAAAAATCGTGGCAGTAGTATATATAATGAATTTAAAAGGAAAACTATCACAGTTAAGTAGACATAACTAGTTAACGAGTAGTAGACAGAACTAGTCAACTGGTAAGAAATGCACTTAATTTCGGGTGCAAATACATTGTCATTGGAATTTGAACCTTTTACCGTGGACGGTAGAGTTCTTGCGCGCGCGGCTAGTTGTGATGTGCGGCTTGATGTTGTTCGGAGATTTTCGTAATTATTTTACGTAAAAGCTAAAAGTTTGCGATCTGCGGTTCGATTAGTTTTAAAGTTGTGTACCTAATTACCAGACATAGGAATCCGCGGGGCAAAATTGTTTGACAAGTAGGGAGTTCCTATATCGACAAATTAAATTATCGGTGCTCGTTCTATATACTAGTGAAATTTTTTCTATTTTTTGTGTGTTTTTTGTTCTATGGTTCAACATAGCATATTTTAAATAATCGCTAGGTTATATAAATGTAGTGCGTAATTCCTATTGCACTACAAAATAATTAATAGTATCTCAACCTCTTTAGATAATTAAATAGAAGTAAATTAGCAACTTTAGACACTCGCTTATTTTAAAACAATAGGTACTTGTCACTTGGGAAATTGTTTTTAAAAACGAAGAAGAGTACCTGTTGAGTTATTATTTAATTCTTTTTATACTCTTAATAATAATAAAAGCATATTTTTACAAGAAATCCCTTGTGTGATCACTAGTATATGGAACTAGCATCGATAGTTGAGTTTATCGATATAGGAACTCCCTACTTGTCAAAATATTTTGCCCCGCGGACTCCTATGTCTGCTAATTACCTACATATCGTTTGAAAAAAATGTACCTACTGACCTCTTTATTTCAATTGAGAAGTTGTGGTCCCTAACAACTGAGTGGTCGCTAACCGGCACATGAAATTAGGTGGTCGCTAACCAGCGAAATGACCTATATATTGGTGTGTTATAAAAATAATCATATTTACGATTATTTACGTGGGTAAGCTATAATAAATACCCCAAAAGCCCCTTTTAAGTCCGCATTCTGTGACAGACGCGCAAATACGGAACACTACCCTGCGCGTGGCTCGACACGCACTTGGCAGCTTTTTTTCGTGCTACGAGTCAAATTGATTCGTATGACGTAAAGATCAATCGTTCCGATTTTCATGCTTTTAACACCATTTGCAGCTTTTTACTGAATTTCGGGGTGTACCGTACCGCTAGCACTATATGGCTGGTTGACTATGACGGTATTCTATGTTACTTATCACATATTTTCCAGTATATAACAATTAAATGTGGTGTTATTTATGTAAGATCAAAGATTATTGATAATCCTTGGTAAGATGAGAGTAATGGTAAGTGATCATTGAATCGACGATAATGAAGCATAATTTATCCTCGTATGTATGAATAATCATAGAGTGAGTGTGAGATTTAACTGATTTATTGTGAGTAAATAATGTAAAACACAGGCAAACGTACTCAGAAGAGTCATTCTCTTTTTATCTACAAGTGAAGTTCAATATTTTTTGTCGGTGTCAGTTTCTCCCTTCGAATGATAACACCCGCATGCCGATTCAATGACCGTTAGTGTTAATTATCATGGACCGGCAATGAACGTTTTTCTTGTAACGTTTTATGGCAGTTAAGAAACAGATAATGAATACTTATAAGCTTATTGAAGTCCGTATCAAATGAAAAAGAGGGTAGGAAATGAAAATGCAACTGGAGAAAGACAGTGTTAGAAGGAAGAAACAACTGCATAATCAGCTTTGCGTCGATTAATATCGCCGTACCCGCGGGCCGCCCGCGGTCTGTACTCGATATTGCGGAGACAAAGAAATAAATTAATTCCTCCGTTTCTTCAACGTCTCTTTGTTTTAAATACCTACTACGGGATTATTTTAACAGTAATCTTACCCTGCATTATAATTTGCACTTCTTGGGTAATTTCTTCACGAACTTGTATTATGGTACATACAAATACAAATCATTTATTCGTAGTAATATAGTTACAAAGGTTTTAAAGTACGTAATACGTAAGTATTTGTAATAGGTATTTATTGGATCATAATTAAAATCATTTTAAGCAAACGGCGCTTAATTATACTCCACTTGGTTTAAACTGCGCCGTGTGTGAAAATCTTTCCTACTCTATTAAGTAGACAAGTATATTTGAATAGAACGGGTTTGAATAAGCACTTTGCACATAGCGGGTTCGAGCCGTTGCGGGTAAGCCCGACAATATCGAAACGCCACTTCCTTAGTCAAGCCATAAACACAAATTTAGCGTACGAATAACAGTGAAAATATTCTAGGTTGTTCAACGAGTGGTAGTCACCGTTGGTTCCGTGCCAAACAGTGTATGCAGCGTTATGTAATTGTTTGCTGCGACGTGTAATGCACTGGTAACGACGTAGGTAACGCGTCGGCTCCACCTTCAAAATAGCAAGGAAATGGACATATTAAATATTCACGATACCTAATTTTCCTTCAATGAATACGGCGAAAAAGTAAATACCTTGGTTTATACGACTTTTACCTTTGCTTCAGACATTAACTGATTTTCATTATTGTTTATTATTGCGGATTTGTGCGTCTTTGATAAGGAACTATTCGAAATTTGAAGATCCATCTTAAGTTTTTTAAATAAGTTTTTTATTTCGTAAGAGACTTATGCTTATGAATAACGCAATTTCTATTGAAGCAGTTACATATTTTTCAGGAATTTGACCGTGTTTTTGTGAAAATAAAAACAGTCATTGTAGGCCCTCCTACAAATCTGGTTAAAGATCTGTCTGAGCCGTCTATTGGACGCGCACCAAAGTACTATGGCGGTAGTCTAATATATACGAAGGCGCTATTTTGTAGGTATGATGTATTTTTATAATGTATAATTCTATAAAAATCTCTATATCTTTAGTTAGTTGTTTCCGTTATGCCCTAGATTGTTTAAATAAGGAAAACATGTTTGTGTTAACCTAATCATGGCTTATTTTTTTTTAATAAAGAAAATATTTTTGTTGCAGCCCATTCAGCACCAATCACGTATGCATGACGCGTTACAGGCGCTTTTTGCTACATATTGAGTTAAACTTGCTACAGCCTACAACCTACGGTGTAGCACAACGAGCTTAGCGTGACGGTTAATGGGATAACCCGCTTTATGTTTTTTTTTCTTTTTTGTCATTTGTGTTAATTACAGAAGCATTTGAACCCAACAAGATCTACGTAGGGAACTAATATTTTATTGATATCAAACATTGAGCGGCTGAAACAAACACAATTGGACGCACCTTATCCATAACTCATAAGAATGAACGACCGATTCCGAAGCGGCCAGAACAAACACAAAGCGACAAACAAGTACTATGCCTGTTATACTATAAGTATACTATGTCGTTGGGATGATTGTTCTATCTGACGTCACTAGGAATCCTATCCACTGTGCCGGTAAAACAGACAAAATATTTCCTAGAACCAACAATCATTGAAGACATCACATAAAATTCACATTGTTCACGACAACCTATGCAGATATTAACTCTACGAAAATGTCTATGAAACAAATCGGATTGACATGGTATTTTCATTAGGTTCGTTGGTATAAGTAAAAACTTGGTGTTACTAAAGAATTTCTAATTAAAAATGTAAGCTCTTCACGACATAGCAATATTTCAGGCCCGTGAAGGTATTTCCAATAAAGGACTTTGCCAAGTCATAATTCTCGAAAGTTACAGATAATGAGATGTTACAGCATCTTGGAAGTAAGATATTGTCTGAGCTCCCACCTCCGGACCTGCTCACAAACTTTAAGAGTTTAAGATGCATGTCATTCTTTGCGCTGTCATAAAAGGGTTATCTTCCCTATGAATGAATGAATCTTAACGTGAAGCAGCTGCTATCATATCATGGGCTTAGAATAACTTCATGCGCATGTTATGAAATAGGAAATTATGTTAAATATAGCCTAGGTCGGTACCTAATTCCAGCGCGGAGAGGAATGGCGCAGCAAATGGCGCATAAATTTAACTTCGGGAATAAGTCGAGAACATTAAGAAAATATAGATTACATGTACGGGACATAAAAATGGTCTTGCAGCGGTAACCTGCTGCTCCTGGATTTATGTCTCCCCACCTTCTATGTATGGCTACATATTTTGTTCAACGCTGGGAGATAATAACATTCAAAAGGAGAATTTTAAATTAATCATTATGATTTCGTATTATTCAGAACGATGACCCCGCTGGGTTTGGGGATTCATATAAACTTTGACGTATTTCTATGGCAAAACTGTCACCTCCGATCCCTTTCTAATCGCGGTTTCATAATACAAATAAGTAGTTAACCTTCTTCTTGCTTGTATATATGTATAGAACAAAATAGTTGGTCATTTAATTTCATATTATTATGATTGACAGTTTTTTTTTTTCAAAATATGTAAACCAACCATCTCGATAACCTGACAAACAAACACAAAATTGTTGTCTGTGTCAGAATTTACGTAATTATTTTACCTATAATATACAGGATGTAAAATCTAAATGGCACAGCGAGGAAAAATCTGAAACTAAGTATAATAGATACGGATTTTAGAAAAAATAAAAACTGTATTCAATATTTTTTTTAAAGTCTCTTTCACGGCCGGGTATCGATCCCGGTCAAATCTATCTAAAAATCTAAGTTCGTAAAATTGCGGACATTAATATTGCTGGTTGTAAGGAACAATCGTTGATATGGAACCCTGTTTCTCCGAAAATGCCGTTTGGATTATACACCCTGCTGTATGTAAAAACAATTTATTTGTATTTTTTTAGGGTTAATGTAAGATTTCTAATCGACGTTTTCCGCCTTGTTTCGGTTAACAAAGGTCCAAATATTAACTGGTACTAATTATCAATTTGGAGTCAGTTTCATAACACTTGTACGGCACCGCCACCGGGTCTCGCACTAATGGGCTTTCCAATTTTCTTCACCGCATTGCTCTCGCTTATTATTTCTCCATACAGGAGGTCATTTGATTCGACATTTTGCAGTCCAATGTGACATCAATGTTACTCCTGCGTGCGACCTCTTCCACGCAGGCCAGCTAACGTATCGAGGCCGGTATTCCATTCGCTGTGTTTGGCAGAAAGCAACGTATCCACATGTGCCTTCATATCTCTGTATTTTGCGATGAAATCAGAATGACAGAGAAATAGAATGGGGTATATGCCCCCTTCTCTCTATTTTCGCGAAGAAAATACCGACTTAAAGCAAACTCACGCACATATTAGGATGCAAACTGTCGAGGCAGATTGACCTCCAGCGCAAAATCTTCTCTACACGATTATTTATATCAGTATTACTGTACATATAATTTCCTGTATATTAATACAATACTTGGTACACTCGGTGACAGAGGTTATTAATAAAGCTCGTACAATAATGACGGAGAATACCAGTACAGTTCTATTCCGAAACGAAAACACAGTTCGATAGCGGTGTACCATCAAGGTAAGAGGATCAGAGCGTCCGTAATGCCCGGCCTGCTCGCTGCTGCCCATCTATAGGCTACTTAAACTTGCTGTGCGGGAATAAAATGCTCTAAGATTATTTTTGGTCTTATATCAATTGCACTCGGTGATACCAAACGGATACTTATTGGAAACAATTGGATACATTTTAGCGCAATTTTATTTGTAACGACATTTTATCTTGAAAGCGGAAATCATGCCGATATTGAAATAGTTCGTATGAGTATATATTTATATATACATTCAGCGTCAGACGACGATCTGAGAATAATCTTATTTAGCTCCCTATATTTTCCGCTGGCGACTGTACTTACAATAATAGTCGAGTTTCATTTTGTCAACAGCGCAATCATTTTCAAGTATTTCATGACTGCTCACGCGAGTATCTTCAGTGCAAGCTACGAAATTTACATAATACGGTGAACAGGAGCGATCAAAGCCCCGAGAAGGCAAGTACGCAACAGCGTCACGAAAGTCGACATTTGGAAAGTGGTCACGTAAAATTTTACGTTTGAGCTCGGCATCGGTGCACCGACAGCGCTTCGGACCTAATCCAATCAGAAGCAATGGTGCCGGACACGGGTGTCAATTTTGCAACGTGCAGCCACGAACCGCTCATTGCACCATAATACTCGAGACATTGCATTACCCTACTGTTATCAAAAGTGTGGATATGAGTTATATAATAGTTCTTATGAACAGATAGTCAACACTTAAGAAAAAAGTCGACTACCGCTGCAAAGTTCATACAAAGCTGAATTGTGCCTAACGGGAACTACTTTTATTACCACTACTTTTTTTGCGTTACAAGATGGCCGTCTTGAAATCGCATGACAATTAACGCACGATTTACTTTTATTTTATCTAGAATAGGGTATAGTTATTTTAAATAACTGATGAGATTGCAAATAACACAAGGAAATAATTTATTTAGGTAAGATGTTTGAATAAATCCTGTCCACTTATAATTCAATTGACGTGATATGATTAAGCAATAAGTTTTGTGCGTCAAAGCATTCCCCCAACGTAAAGAAAGGATTTTTTTGTTTTAGTAGACTGTACTCAAATACATGTAAAAGAGATGAATATTGTTTTTTTTGAGTTCAGTAAAACCACGTAATAGGTATGTATGTACACGAATTCACCAACGCTCTCAAATTTCACGAAAATATCGGTATCGGCGCGGGCGTTTCTACAAAAAAGGCACACACTTCGACAGTAGCGTTGTAGTTAATAACAACTTTAAGTATTTCTTTATTAAATACTTAATTATGAGGGTTAAAAAAATCTTATACAATATTAGCAAGATCGATGAGTACTGTGTCGATATCCGACTTTGGCCCATGTGACTATACCCATGTCCCCGGTTTCATGTTTCTGATTTGTAAGACTGAGACGTGTTGGTATGACATGCTGGGGACACGTCACATTTTGACAATCAAATCGCGTCCCTGCTTTAAAGGTTATTTTAACGTATTAGGCGTGTGCAGGTTGCAGGCGGTCTATTTTTTAATAATTTATATAGGCCGACGAACCACGTAGTCTGTAAATAAAACGGGCTGAGGAAGCTTTTAATAGTTATTATTTACGGGCCCTAATAACTGGCGGAGGTGCACGCGCGCTGCGCTGCCCGCCTCGGACTCACCTGGAATATTTTAAGGGTTGTTAGCCAATTTCTTTGCATGTGGACATGACACAGCATTCGGGCATCCTAATACTTGGCTATGTGAACCTATGTTCAGTTCAGTTAATGCAATTGGTTAAGATACACGGAATAAGATCAGTATTGTATCAGTATTAAGATCTATTTTTTACTGAAAATTACGGCCATCTTTTTTCTTTTGAAGCTCATAAAGTGGTAAAGTATTTCGTTCATGAACATCGCTATTCTATACTGATTAACTACCAATTTAAAATAAATTTGTTAAAGTTTGAATTGTTAAATCGGAAAACATTATTCAGCCGCTGTATTAAACGGCAATAAGTACGATAAAAAACATTGTTTGAATGTAAAACATGGTTGGGAGCGGAGCCGGTAGCAGTAAACGATTTGTCGGCGTATTAATAAAACGATTAAATGAAGCTCTCGACGGTAATCTGAGAGCGGGCGGCGCGCAGCAGATGGCCACAATTCCCAAACTTTGATGACGAACGCCCGCGTCTCCGACGCCGAGCATCAACCGGCGATTTGTAGACTTTTGCTTTCAAAGGAACGAGTTCTTTCAACGCTTTTAATTTCCATAGTTTGAGCATGATGACACGGATGAGGTATTCAGCAGACCACGAGCTCTACTTTAGGATGCAACGGGGGTAGCAATAAAATGAGTCCGAGCAATGAAGAAACCTTCCAAAGTAAAAAAACTTGCTCGTCATAAAGATGGTAATTAAGTCTTAAATAACGAATTGTCGTCATAGGCAGTAAACTAATGATAGGCATCTATCTGACGAAGCAGCTTCGATCTGTGTCCGTCGTTTGATGAGTCGTCAAAATTGCTTCCGTGCTGTTAAGTGCAGGAAATTGTGACATCTCCATCGACACACCCGTAAAATATTGACTGCTTTTACAGGGTGAATGATTTGTGTTTCGGGTGCTTTATAATTAAGTACCTACTAATAGAATCTACCTAGAATCAGAGTTCCATAGGCAAATCGCCGAAGAAAAGGTTTTTAAATAATCTTTTTATTAGTTAGAAGCGGTTTAAACGTTTTCGAAGTTCTACGCACTTTCTATTCATCGGTTTTAAAGTCGTGCAATATATTTACAAATACCTTTATTTTAAACACTATGAGCTAGTTGACTGAGCAATCAACTAGCACGACAATTATTTCTATATAATATGGTATTTTTTTAACGTAAAACTGGTAAAGAGAAAATCACCCGAAGCGGAAAATGGTGTTTTGGGCAATATTTCGGTAACAGCAGCTGTGAAGTAATGGCGCCGACACTTTACGCGATGCGATTACGACCACCTAAACATTAATTATAAGTAATGTCCGTCATTTATCTGCTCTAATCACTATGCGAGGAATTGCCCTCTAGTGTTGCAAAAATATTTCGCGATTTGGTATGTCCAGCCAAGAAAAGGGAAAGGTTATTATATAGTTTTGGCGACGACCCCATTGGCTTAGTTGGCAGTGAACTGCATACGAACCCGGTGATCCCGGGTTCGAATCCGCTAAGGGCATTAATTTGTGTGATGCGTACAAATATTTATTCCCGAGTCTTGGGTATTTGAAGTATTTATTATGTGCAAACTTTGCTTAGTTTCGGACTAACTCCGTTTGTGTAAGATTGTCGCCCAATATTTATATTTATTCCTTATAATTGAAGAAACGTGGATATGTAAATCTATTACTATTGCGTCATGGATAGTGAGCTCAAACACTATTTCATGATTGTTTTGTGCAGATTATGGTCAAAACGTTTTTTTGAAAAAAAAAATGTTTTTTTAGATATAAATCACCGCCGAAGGTAGCATGACAACGCATTAATTAACGAAAAAACGGCTGATGTTCCTTTGTTTGGAATGTAAAAGGCTAGCAACTGCGATTACTATAAGACACTGGAATTTCCTGTTAAGGTAAATCAAGTGCAAGAATAAGTATGCCTCTTAAACGGCGATGTGCCGTTCGCGTGAAGCCGGCGCAGCGCCGGGCCTGTGGGTAACGCTAAATGTTTCACGGTTTAATCAAACCCTAGCCATCAGGCAAGACAAATAGTCGGCTCATCTGCATCTATACGAGCCGGTGAAACGTGATACGTTTCCAATTATTTTTCCTCGCTATTGTGATTAGTTATCGAACTGTTTACATCGATGTATGTCGCATTTCATGTCATGTCGCATATTGTATCAATCAACGATTGTGTTGAACAATTTGATAAAATTGCCAGTTAGAGGATAGGGGCACGTATTGGTAAATTATGAGATTTGACAAAGACAGTTCTGCCTAAAATAGAAAACAAAATGAATACACTTTCTGTATAATGCACATTGGATATATATGTATTTCGTTGTTTTTCTGAAGCCGAAAGATAGCTATGAATTTTCTCGATAGAAGAAAAAATAGAACGAAATAAAAACAAGCATATTTTACACCAACATATTTTACAGTAATATCCTGAAACATGTGTGTGTGTGTGTGTGTGTGTGTGTGTGTGTTTAATACTATTTGTATTTAATACTTCTAGAGGATATTTTTTCACTTCAATATTTTATTAGGGATTTATATAAACATTTTGACGACCGCTTTAGCTTAGTTGGTAGTGATCCTGCCTACGAAGCAAGAGTCCCGGGTTCGAATCCCGGTAAGGGCATTCATTTGTGTTATGAGCACGAATATTTGTTCCTGAGTAATGGATGTTTTCTATGTATTTTAAGTATTTATTTATCTATATAAGTATGTTTATCTTCGTCTAGTACCCACAGTACAAGCTTTGCTTAGTTTGGGACTAGGTCGATTTGTGTAAGATTGTCCCCTAATATTTATATTTATTTATTTATTATTTGTCCAATAAAGACATTCCGGAGGAGCGTTATAGTATCTCGTCCTTTTTTTTTCCTACCTATCTTTCCAAGTTAGGCCCCGAAGGGGCCCTTAACTAATTACCTAAGTATTTCGTCCTCTTGTGCGCGGAAGATATAAACTAGTCTCTTACATAGGGGCGCGGTTTACAAGAATCGAAGCAGTTCCTTATTTATTATGTAAAATAAGTAATTAATTAGCGTATTTTTTTAAATTGAATGTATAAATACACATAATGCTGGTGACGCCCACGGCAGTGACGGTGTGCACAAACATTAGAGGGGGCATATTTACCGGCCAAAACATTTTAGCAGAATCCCCAGATATTTGTATTGATAAGTTGTAAGTTTTACGGATGCAGGTGCTGTATGTATTGGCGTCTTTGTTGGGCTCTCGTAGCGGTCGGCGGCGGCCGAGTGCTCAATCGGACTAATGGCAAGAACCGCAAGCGCAGTCTCCGGGGACAGACTAACTAAATATGTAATGGTTATTCGGAGCGCTGTCGTTACACTTAGGCCCCACTCGCATTGACCAGATAAATACACACGCCTAAATTACCGTCCAGGCCGAGGCCGAGTTACGGAACCCGCCTAATAGCGTCCTGCATTTAGGGCCGCCACACATTAATACACCCTATTTATAATTTCTATTATATTAGAAATGCACACGTCTAAATCAAGCTATAAAACCGTCGTAACGAATAGCATTCCCAAGTTCAAAAGGAACTTCAGAAAGTGTGAGTGACTGCAGTAAAACAACTTTTGAGCCTTATTTACTCGTTCCGAAATTGCAGTGGGTTTAAGCGAGATTTCATTTGTATGGGACCCGGCATAATCTGGAATAATACCACAGTGGCGGCGGCGCGGGCCTTCAAAGACGGCACTCGTCCGCGCCGCGGCTGCCGCGTGTAATGAGTTTTTTTAAATGCGCAACACATTCACACCACGCCGAGCTCTACCGGGCTTAACTCCTACAAGAGCAGCCGTAAAAGCAATATCGTTTAATTATAAATTGAGAGCGTTTTAAGAAGGTACGTGAATAGTTTCATGTAAAGGCTTAATAAAAATCGTTTCAACGTTTCAAATCGGTTTTGTTATCATCGGAAGGCACACTCCTTTCGCGGCGGGGCTTCGTTCAAATGTAACTGCGGGTTGAAATCCAAGGGATGTCGTTACCCGATCCCCGCTAGACTATTCAAAATTGGACGGATTATGAGGAATTTAAAGGACAATGACTGAGTATGAAAGAGAAACGTGTTTTTAAAATTAGAAGAATTCTCCCTCTAAACGTTCAAGATTCCTCGTATCATGTTATTCTTGAAAACAGACTGATTAAAATTCTTTGTCATGCTGATTAAAGACCATTTGACGTAATAAAAGTAAATTACACCCACGCTGCGAGGTAATAGAATTTGCACACTTGGTCATACGGTTAAAACGATGTGTAATTTTATTCAAAACTTAACCATAATTTGCGAATACTTTTATCAAATGTTTGAGTGTACCGGGCAAGCACGTTCTTGTTTAGTGCTACGCATATTTAATAATCGACTTCAAAGTACGTGATAGCGGAAATCATAGCCGCGCACGTTTAGTAGTCGATCGTTAATAAAGTGACTTACAATCCAATCCTATACTTAGGCAGTGGTTTCATTCAGTTCACTGCTAGGATTTTCTATATCATATTGTAGGAGCCTCACCCTACAGAGAGCATTTTAACACACACACACACACACACACACACACACACACACACACACACACACACACGAGAATGTGAGACAAGGGCATGCTCGGAAGCACACGCAGTACAGAGGGCGCGGAAGGAACACGGGCTAATTACCAGACCAGCGCTCGGAGCCGTTCACAACGCTAACCCTCAACTCAAGAGGACCGGTATAAGTCTGACCTTCGCTTAATACTCATAATGATATTTGGGCTCAATTAAACTGGGAATTAAACTGGGTAGAATGGCGAGTAGGGTAGAATGTATGAAGGCAGGGGAAGTGCTGGCCTTAAAACGAGTCGTGTGACGGCTACAGCCGTGATTATAATATTAAAAGTTAATTTAAGCAGAAACGTCCGCTAACGAAATTCCAAATAGTGGAAGGAATTGAAAGATTCGTCGCCATTAGCGGACCCACGGTAGCTCAATTGGCAGAGCGATGGACGGATTCCAAATGTTGTGGGTTCAAATCCCGCTCGTGGCAAATAATTTTTCAATTTTCAACTATTATCAAAATTTGTGATTTATTAGATCATCATATATAAAGAGCTGGGCTCTTGTCGGTGAAATAATTTCCTGCAGTATTCAGGTTAATAGATGTTAATCTCACAAATATTTGCCCCACCCAACAACCCATGACCCTCATCAGCTTCTTCACTAGGCAAAGCCAAACTAAAAAAAACCGCCGAAGTGCGAGTCGGACTCGCGCACAAAGGGTTCCGTACATTATCCGTTGAATGAAAGGTAAATTGCGGTTAACGATTTATGGCGTATTAAAAAAAACTACTTACTAGATCTCGTTCAAACCAATTTTCTGTGGAAGTTTGCATCGTAATGTACATCATATTTTATTTTTCGTTTTATTATTTTAGAAGATTATTTTTTTAGAAGTTACAAGGGGGGGACACATTTTACCACTTTGGAAGTATCTCTAGCGCAAACTATTCAGTTTAGAAAAATATGATATTAGAAACCTCAATATCATTATCGAAGACCTATCCATAGATACCCCACACGTATGGGTTTGATGAAAAAAAATTAAGTTTCAGTTCTAAGTATGGGGAACCCCCCAAAATTTATTGTTTTTTTTATATTTTTGTGTGAAAATCTTAATGCGGTTCACAGAATACATCTACTTACCAAGTTTCAACAGTATAGTTCTTATAGTTTCGGAAAAAAGTGGCTGTGACATACGGACGGACAGACAGACAGACAGACATGACGAATCCATAAGGGTTTCGTTTTTGCCAGTTGGCTACGGAACCCTAAAAAGCGGCCAAGTGCTTGTTGGACCACGCGCAGTGTAGGGTTCCGTAGTTGCAATCTGTCTTTGATCTTTGTTACATCATCCTTTTCAGGTATATTTATTAAGTTAGTCGACTATTACCCGTTAACTAGTTATGCCTTCGTATCTGTGATAGTTTTCAAAGTAAATTCATTATATTTTTTACTGCCATAATTTTTATCTTATACCCAGTAGTATCCATTAAGCCGGCAGAGGGCCGGACACATGACTAATAAAAATTAGAGCTTTTAAGCCCAATATCCCGCAAACGCATCAATGAATTGAAAAATGGTTTTAACTGGGTTGCCTTATTTTTAAACAGGCTAAGGTCAATGAGGCAATTCAGTCTACGGGGCTATGCCATCATATACACGCCTGCGTTGAATCCAAGCACTTTAGGAAATGATGACTCGGTCGATAAAGCAGCAGGGTCTTCTTGTTCGAACTAAAAAACACAGATGGTGCTGTGCAATCGACGAAGAAATATATCTGCTTTCGAAGTTCAGTTGAGTTCCGAAGTCGAAACTGGAGTGCAGTGCAGTTTTAACAAAGGTAAATATAAAACAGTTATATTTCAAACTTTGTTTTTGGGCTTCTTATAATGTTTAAGATATGTCTAAAAGTATCTGCCTGTTAATGATGCATAAAATGGAAATAGCGGCATATGATGCCCTTTATAACGTACGGATTTTCCCACTTCATCATTTTGAGGTTCCTACTTTTACACGGTGAATTACTTAAAACTAGCGGGGTTTTAAGTAATTCACCGTGTAAAATTAGGAACCTCAAAATGAAGTGGGAAAATCCGTACGTTATAAAGGGCATCATATGCCGCTATTTCCCGATCCAAACGTTGTCAACTATGTTTTTAATGTGATCATTTTAAGAATCGTTGAAATTTAATAAAAGCAATAATTTATAATGGCTGATTATTGGTTTGCTGGCTGATTGATGGCTGAAAAGTCTGCGGATGGTTTCTGTGTCAGACGACAACTTTATTCTATTGAGTATTGTAGTAAGAATTGTTACGTCAATGTACACTGCCCAGTATGTGGACCGATCCGTTAACGATGGCTGGGGCTAATAATTACTACTAAAAGTACTTCGGTAGAATGAAGTACGACACTACATCTGACTGTATAGTACATAAAGCTATACTTGATAAAAAAAAATAAAGAAATATATATAATTAAAAAATCTTATAAAGTTTAAGCTCATCTGATTGCCAAAACATGCCGGAATAACCCCAAGAAACCTTTATTGCCGATATCTCATACTGCGAATCTTGTATTCAAGGCCTAAAAGCGCGTATTTGATTGAAATCTGCGTGTGTTTATTTTCAACTAGCACAGACTTGAAAAAACTTGGTTATTCTAGAAAATATGTTGTAAGACGGAATAGCCCCAATTTTTCTGAAAATTCCGTCTACCTGACTGTTTAAAATATATATATATTAAAGTTTGCAACTGAGATACTCTGAATTTAACAATTTATCTTGAAACCCAAGCTAATTGATAGCCAACTACATGCACGCCAAGGGTAAATAGTCTACCTAAACGTCTCAAATTTTCAACTAAAGTTGAACTAGCTCAAAAATATGACGGAATTAGCCATATTGACCTTATCCGACGATACATCACACGATAGGTTTACCGAGAGAAAACAAATACATCCCCCAGATGTTTATTTCAAAATTTTACTCGCCCCTTTTTGTCGGCGTGATTGATTTATGTACTCATGCCGAATTACAGATCTTTAATAGTGGGTCACCGAGCTAAGCCGCAGACGGGTGGACATACGGACAACCAGACATGGCGAAACTATAAGGGTTCCTTGTTAACTACGGAACTCTAAAAAGGGGAAAAAGTATATGAGTCACACCACCCATTCGTGATATTGGGAAAAACTGACGTTATTTAATCATTCCCTGGTGGATTAACACGTTGACGGCCACTGCACCAGAATGAAAGTTTTATGATATATCACAGTATATAAAATTCATATTTTGTCAAATATTGTGGCACTAAAGTTACGTATAATCAATCCGCGATTATCAAATCAGCAGAATTTCGGTGGAGGTGACAGTTTTGCCATATAAGTACGTTAAAGTTTATATGAACTGACAGCTATCTATTCCAATCCCAAACTCACCGCGGTTGAAAAATATACCTATGTATGTTTGTAATTTCGTGCGAACTTAAACTTTCCTCTTGTGGCAGCACGGCCGCCGCCATCAGGTGCGTCTACAGACGTATTGTCTTACAGCACGCGTTTTTCCCCTTTTATCTTAAATTGAAGTGACAATTTGTAATATGCATAACGACACAATATGTCCACTTTCATTTTTATCCTTTGAGAAGATCGTTCTGTGGACGGAGTGGCAGTTTTGCCGTGGCGAAGATCACCTACCACACCACAGCTCTAGTGTCGTATCACGAGGGTCTCGATTTACGTATATGGCCGTACTGTCTGTGAACGTGTTAAAACGTGTAAGGGCAGGGTTGCACTGGTAGTAGTCGAGCGGAGGAAGGAAAGTCGCGCTAATTACGAGCTCCGCTCCTCGCGCGCTGAAAGCACGGGAAATGACGCGCCGCGTGCCAACTGCCCGCTAACATTTGTCGTGCATACCATTTTACATACAAGTCATATATACGTTAACGAATAGTCTTAGGTACTAGTTAGCAAATAGCATTTGTATGTGACCTAAATGTCTAGCGTTTGTTTATCATAGATACTAGTAGAAGTCTGTTTCTCCACTGTTTGTATAATCGCTTAGAATTCAATATCTTAGCAAAACAGATGTTTATGATGTTATTGTAGTTAGAAAGAAAGAAAAATATTTATTCTTGACTAAAGTAATTAAACCAACTAAATATAGAAGAGATGAGTTAATAATTATATAAAATTCTCCAGAATTATAGAGAGATATATACAGCATGGACGAAAAAATCGAGAGAAACTTGCCGGTCCTATAAAAAGACGGCTACTAATATTATAGCAAGTCGTAGCTAGTTTTACTTTACTTTAGAAACGTCCCTTTCCATTCATTTCGTGTGGCACTTAGACTTCTACTAATACATTTTTTGCGCCATTAATGAACTCAATGAAAAAGCTCCTTATAGACGTGCTCATACATTTGTAATCGAAGAATAGTATGAATTAGGGGAACCTACAAGTCCCTCAGTGCGGAACATAATTCTTTATAAATTAAATTTTGTGAGCAAAAATCGCTTACGCAAGAATGATGCAATGTGTAATTAGGGGCCGCACACACGACACAACCGCGTGTGTCTACCCACTGTATTTACCCCAAATTGATGTTAAATCGCTTTCTGTTTGCGCATCCAATCCCGAAGTAATTTCACTGTTACTAACAATTTTATGGACTCACTGTCTTTTTAAGCTCCCGGGGAGTATTTAAATTGCTATTCTTCATCGAAGGAAACGATGTGCGACCTGTCTTGTTATGACGTTGATTGGTGCTACACATTTATATTGGTCAAATTATCAATTTATAGGAGTAAAATGTGAGCATTAGCAAGCGCTACCGCAAGCATTAATTATTGGATTATGCATACATACCTAGAAGCCAACTTAGACCAAGAAATGTACAAACATGCAGAAAATCGCCATCTACCTATTGGCATAATACATAATCTTTATCCTAATCATTTTGTTTGCTCAAATCATTTCGTAACTCGAAATGAACTTAATACAACACTTAAAGATATAATATTATAAACCAGGATCTTATGCCCCAAAAAATGGTTTAAATTACAGTCCATTTTAAACTGCTATAATATCTAAAAAGCATGTCACAGCGGGGAACCGACGTGAGCCGAGTGTAGCTAATATTAGCAACAGTACCGAAGCGTTCTCGTATTTTAAAACTTAATATGTTCTAGCTTTCACTTAAAGCCAGTGCTTTGGCATCAATATATCACCGTAACCCAACAAAGTTACTTAAATTATTAAAACAATAGGGTTACTGTTGTTCACCCGGGGTTCAACCCAATATGCCTCGTGTAAGTAGGCTCAAAGCATCTCAGTAACTGAACGTAAGTCACGGCCGGCGAAGGAAGGCGTTATAAATACTATTAAAGGGGTTAATTTAAATAATACAAGAAGTACGACTAGGTGTTTATTCAACCAAGGTTCACAAGAGAAAGAGAGCTATTTTAACGCTCCCGCTACTTTTATAACAATCGTGAACGAACAATTTACTAAACGAATGATTGAATGATGTCACAAGCGTCTTGTTTACGTTATGGCAACACAGATAATAATACTGTGTCACACCCGCAGGACAATTTAATCATGGCAACACTGACGCCAAGTGTCATCATTCATAAACATTTGAAGTTCATTCCAAATAATTGAATTACAATTTGCTTATAACTAACAATACCAAACAAGTTTTAACAAACACTGTATCTAGTATAAGAGCCTTCCAAGTGTCGGCTGGCAAGACGCAGAGTCGCGGAGGAAGCCATTCATAATATTGTAATAACGGCTTCCAACAGCAGTTATTCCGTGCTTAAACGTTTTACTGCGGTCATTATCTACCCGCTGAAAGGATATGCAGGCGATAAATTGTAAGCGTTACCTACACACGAACATCTAAGCGGCTTGATCGAATTGGCAAGTCAAGATGTACCTATGAACATTTTACAATTTTATTTTGTATGGCATTATTCCATTACCTATTTTTAATTCTTGCACGTCGCGAAACGTGCAATGTGCATTTGCATCTGTGTGTTTTAAAAGTGTATGATAATAATTTAACTAAAACCTCTATCCCTGGAATATAATGGAAAAAGAGTAACAACATTGGCAGGCAATCTTTTCCAAAAGCAATGATATCAGTTTGAAATCTTAGTGGTAACCCGTGCACATGTATTCGATATCGCAATGCGCCCATAAAGGGACGCGCCTTTCCTTTGGCAATAAAGAAACCATTTAATCGAAGCTTATCTGCCCGGAAGCATTCATTAGATGATTGCCTTACTAGTGGCCTCTTCTACTCCACCCTGCGACATTTTACCTATTAAATCCGACAAAATACTCAACACCGGTTTTTAATAGCACCGCTCAAGTAAATTAATGATAACAATAATTTAAGCAATTTGGAGTGAGTCAATTGAATAAGTGGACAGCAAATATTTGCAACTTTAAGGCTGGCTAATAAATAACGCTGAAGGCGTGAGGTAGCGAGGGGACCGAGGGCGGTTATAATTAGACATTTTCAAAAGAACCTGAGCGTTTTTGTCTACCAAGCTAGAATATCAAAATACTTTAATGTGAATACATTCCCAAAGTGTATTGGCGTAAAAAATAGTATTTGATCTAATATACCCTACATGCATACCTATATTAACTTTTGCCCGAGACTCCGTAAAAGTATCTTGTGTTTAATCCAGTTTTTAACCTATCCGTTTACCGAAATTCATCCAAATCCGTTCAGTTGTTAACCTGATAGAGTAATTGAGATCCACAAATACATATTTAAGTTTATTATTAATAAGTAAGTAGTAATATTTAAAGGTACATGTAGCCCTCTTAGCACCACAACTATCACAAAATTATGATTGAAATAAATACTTATTTTGTAACGGCTAATAATCGGAAGCATCTCCTATCTGTATACATCTGCCCTAAACCAATACGTGTGAATAGAAGGGCAGTGTAAATGTTTTTGTAAATACGCGAGAGCAAACAGGAGGAACCGATGGCCCTCGTGTCGGATGCTGCGCTAAACGAGCGCGCGCGGGAGCAAATAATTCAATTAGTGGCACTTGAGCGATTTCTCGCGGCGGCTATGTATCGTCTTACTTACTGTAAATCTTGGGGTCAGTATTTTATAGCATTATTTAACATCAGCTATTAGTATTACGGGAGCAGTAAGTATCATTCAATTCGGTCCAATTAAGGATTTGAATTAATTGATTCAACGACATAAAGAAAATGTAATAGTTATTTTCTTTACATTTTAACCACGTAGGACGCACTGAATGCGTCGAACCTCTACGAGCAATTTTCACTACACAGCGTACATCAATGATACGTGGTGTGGTGTGGTGCTACGGCGTAGCATTTGTAGCGTGGCTGTACTAGTGTACAGTGAAAGGGATTGAGAAATTATTACTTCCCTGGGTATTTGATAATAATGCTAAATACTAAACATAGTGCCAAAAGAAAGACACTTGAATAAGGCACCTCACCAAGGGTTAACATTTACCCGGTTAAACGCTATAAAAATACCAACAATCTACACATAATAAATACTACATTAATCTTTCAAATCATTGAACTTAGAAGTAGAAGTCACATGAAGCTGGCGCTCCTTACAAACGTCTATAAACTTCGATAGTACAATAAATCTCTATCAAAAAATAATAACAGTATGTAATAGTAGGAAAGCACAACATAAGGTAAGCAGTTCAAAAGTGGTGCATAGCAGAGAGGATCGCGCGAGTCGCGGCCGCCAGCAGGTGGCTTAAATTACCGCATTTGTTACACGTTTACACGAAACTGTATCAATATTTCATGCGGATTTACACGAGCTATCGCGAGGGTTTGCATTTTACTGTCCTAAAAATACGCGCACTTAATATCACGCCCGCAGAGCCTACCCTACCCGTGTTATATAACTCCAAATCTATTATATTATTTGTCTAATAAACTAATATTACCTAATTATAAATAATTTATGGTAATACACATTCATTTTTATGCGGAACACACACACACATTGTGTGTGTGTGATATGTGTGCGCCTATTCACTAATACACAATGTTGATTGCATTTTCTAAAAAAAATATTTATTCACTTGTGGAGAAAAATGACAGGTTTTACCTAATCCTGTCTACGTGTGACTGTAAGTTGTGAGGAATCGAACGAGCTAAAGTCACTAATCGTCAGTTCTTTCAAACAACGAAGTGGCTTTCAGATAAACCTCGGCAACCTGCAAAGTGTTCAAGTGCTCGTACAAACTATCATTGCAATGAGACTGGCTCTGAATCCTTACAATGACAACTCACTCAAACGTAAAGCGAACTATTTCCATAAGAAAGGCATTGCGAAAGTTTTTCAATTTTCAAGTGACGCAGGTATGATGGGGAACTTTGGCTTCGGACGACCACACTGCGGCTTGTTCGCATCCCAACTTATCGTTCCATAACCACTGCCGGAAAACAATGCATTTCTGGTTAGACACTCTTCCATCGAAATATCATTTGATATCTTTGTGACGTAAAATCTCTATGCATATTTGTGTTTGTGCAGCTATGTTTTTTTATATGAATAACAGTCAGTGAGTGATCATTTGTTACAAACGTCAATAACTAATAAGAGTAGGCTTTTTTTACCGTCCGCTATCCAAAAACGCCATTGTTGTCGTCAAAATTCTGGGCACACCATTCGCACACTAGGATAAAATATTAGTAGAATCAACTCTTAACGAAACAATTTATTTTATTAAATTATTTTATTAATAGAACCAGCCGTAACTTTAGAACAATAACTTTTAGTAATAAAAATGTTCAGATTTCGGAATCTTGTGTTTTTTTTGTGTCTGTATAATATTTACTATGAATGGCATTAAGCCAATTAACAGTCTAATAAATACAGAATTAAAAATTTACACGTTTAAAGATATAGACTCGTATCAAACTATGTACTCGTAAATGTAATATCTTTATTCAAAATTACACACTTACACAATGTGCAAAATCAGAACGCTAAAACACATTCTTCTGGGAAAACTATTAATCCTCTCTCCGAAGCAAACAACTGAGGATAGGCAACTAGGTACCGAAACTAATGCTACGATGAGAGAAAAAAGGAGTGTCATCTAATCTTTCACCTAATATTTATAATATTTATCATGGTATCCTTGCTCCCTCAAAATACTCGTTTTTTCACATTATATACCGACAGATTTTATAATAATACGAGTATATGATATTATCATATGTATTTATATTATCATATACAATAAAAAAAGATAAATATTTAAAAATCTACGCATTGCATGATTCTGCTATATATTTATAAACCGGCAGTGAGTTAAGATTTTAAATTGATAAGGGGGTGTATGCTGGGGCGGGCGTGGACGGCATTATGCAGCATCACGCCGGGATCACGGGATCGTTTCCTAAAACAGAATTGAAGCCCTGTCTGAATTAACGAGACCGTACACTCTGCCACTCACCCTGTCAGATCTAACGACACACGAACAAAATAATTAAGATTTTTGCTGTTTTGAGGCTTAAGCGTACGTTCGAGTAGAATGATATTTAATTTAGGCGCTGTAGATTAAATACCTAAATATGTAATAGTAATTTCTTTACGAATTATAGGTATTACATGTCTCTAAAGACCATTGCATAAAGGATTACAATATTTTGTAGTTTTAGTTTTTGTTTGATCCGTCTCCCAAAAATATCCGTTCCCGTCATTACCGTTTCACGAAACACGTACCAATTTCCCAGAATGTGTTTTCCCCTAAAGATACATTGGGCATTATATCCGTTTCCCAAAAAGACCGAGACGATCGCTCGTATTTTTGTGCACACACACAAACATTCACATGTTACTACCATGAATGAAAACTTTTTATCATCATTTTAAACAGTGATTGGGTACATAGGTACATATTAATAGCCGCGGTAGTGATCCTCGGTTGTGGCCGTGTGCTCAAAACAAGAATGGCCCGAGTAATTGGCGGCGACGGTTTGGCAGAGGAAAAGCAAAAAAAAGTGGCAGAGCGGAAAACAAATAAAGAAATCTAAATCTAAATGTACTGTCAAATTGATGCCGGGAAGAATGAACTTTTCTGGGTACGTATAGTTTTTTCCCAGAATAAAATTTATCATTTAAATGCGAGCTGTAATTTCACCCCCGTATTGTAAAGATTTACAATTCTAGTCTTCCATCGAAAATGGTACAGCCTTTTTCAAGAATCCATCTACAAACAAATAAATAAATAACATAGTCGTCAGTCATCTATATATATATAAAGAAAGACTTCCTGACTGATTCATCACCGCACAGTCGAAACTACTGGGACTAGAAACTTGAAATTTACACCAGAGCTTCCTTTTATGACGTAGGCAAGGGATAAGACGGGATTTTTGGAAATTCCATCCCTAAAGGGGTTAAATAGGGGTGCCAAGTTTGTATGGGGGAAACATTATTTTTGAACTAGAGACTTGAAACTTTGTAGGAAGATTACTTACTAAGATACAAAAAAAATACTTTCAGCGTTTTAGAAAATTCCTTCCCTAAGTGGGTTAAATAGGGGTGCAATGTTTGTATGGGGGAAACATTATTTTTTGAACTAGAGACTTGAAACTTTGTAGGAAGATTACTTATTAAGATACAAAAAAAATATTTCCAGCTCTTTAGAAAATTCCAACTCTAAGGGGGTTAAATAGGGGTGCAATGTTTATATGGGGGAAACATTATTTTTTAAACTACAGACTTGAAACTTTGTAGAAAGATTACTTATTAGAATACAAAAAAGTACTTTCTGCGTTTTAGAAAATTTCACCTCTACGGGGGTAAATAGGGGTGCAAAATTCGTATGGAGGGAACTTTATTTTTTGAGCTAGAAACTTGAAACTTTGTAGAAAGATTATTTATTAGAAAACAAAAAATAACTGTCAGCGTTGAGTAAATTCCACTCCTAAGGGGGTTAAATAGGGGTGCAAAGTTTGTATGAGGAACCTTTTCCTTTTAGCTAGAAACTTGAAACTTTGTAGACAGATTATTTATTTAAATACAAAAAGATCTTAAAGCGTTTTGGAAAAATCAACCCCTAAGGGGGTTAGTAAGGGGTGATAAGTTTGTATGGGGGATTTTTTTTCTTTTATTTAGAATCTGAAACTTTGTAGACAGATTACTTATTTAAATACAAAAAGAACTTTAAGCGTTTTGGAAAATCAACCCCTAAGTGTGTTAATTAGGGGTGCAAAGTTTGTTTGGAGGGAACTTTGTTTTTTAGCTAGAGACTTAAAATGTTATATAAAGATTACTTATTAGAATACAAAAAAGTACGTTCAGCGTTTTGGAAAATTCTACCCCTCAAGGGGGTCAAAAGGGTGTGCAAGGTTTGTATGGGGAAAGTTTTTTTTCAGCTCGAGACTTGAAACTTTGTAGAGAGATTACTTATTTGAATACAAAAATGTACTTTTAGCGTTTTAGAATTTTCCACCCCTAAGGGGGTTAAAAAGGGGTGCAAGGTATGTATGGGAAACACTTTTTTTTAGCTAGACATTTAAAACTGTAGAAAGATTACTTATTAAAATACAAGAAAAGTACTTGCATTGTTTTAGAAAATTCCATCCCTAAGGGGGTTAAAAGGGGTGCAAGGTTTGGATGAATTGTTTCTCATTTTTGAGATGAATTGTTTCTCTTTTTTGAGCTGGAGACCTAAACCGTTGTATAAAGATTTCTTATCAGAATAAAAAAAGTTCTCTCCGCATTCTGGAAAAATTCTACCCCTAAGGGGGTTAAAACGAGATTCAAGGTTTATATAAAGGCTAAGAAAATGTTATATAGTAAGAGATTTGTAACTTCGATCTTAGCCTGTATGTTAAGACTACAAAACTGATTTCAGAGTTTTTGAAATTCGTCCCCTATATGTGTTAAAGGGGGTTCAAAGTTTGTATGAAGAGCAACACATTTTTAAAGTAAGAGATTTGTAGTTTCTGTTTTAGACTGTTTAAAATTGATTCCATAAGGGGGTTAAAACATTCATCTCCTGAATGGGCTAAAAGGAATTGTATGATTCTACGGGGAACAAGGCAATTTTAAAGTAAGGGATCTGTAACTTCGGTTAAAGACTAGGAAACTGAATACAGTGTTTCTTAAAATTCATCCTCTAAGGAGGTTAAATAAGGGTTGGAAGTATGTTCTAAAGTCATACATATACTATATGGTAAGCCATTTATTAGTCAAAATACATAATCCGGCTGCTAGCAGAAAATAAGGTTAGGTTAAGTTAGAACCACAACCCATACAGAACCGAACAGCTACCAGAAATCTAGGTTAGGTTAGGTTATAACTGCGATGCTCCCAGAACCGAAAAGAAGGTAATGTTTCATTTAACCTGCTGATTATTTAGTTGATTTAAAAAGTTTATTTTGGATTATCAAAATAATTTATTCTCTAACACCGTTCAATGGGGACGGCGGATGGAGATGGAAATTTCTAAGTTTTTTAGCATTAGATAAGTTTGCTTTCAAAACTATGCAGGTAGCCCGGAATAACCAGAGTAAAACTACTGGACGGATTTAGGCATAAACGTCTATTGATGATTCTTAAGATATTTATATTTGTAATAACGGTGTTTTCAATTAAGCAATTTAAACTAATGAACTCATCGGACTGTTACCTTTTACGCTTAATCCCTGAATGGATTTAGATTAATTTTTCCATACAGATAATTTGAGACCCTTGGAAGGATATAGGATAGTTTTTGTGTCGGAAATCATCCCTTAAGATGGTAGAACTTTGTTTGGGTCGGCGATAATTAAGGTTTCACCCACAATAACAAAGACGGTAACAAGTTCTACGCGGACGAAGTCGCGGGCAAGAGCTAGTCTAATATAAATATAAAAGCGGTAAGTAGAATTTTAATTTGATTCATCAAAAGCTTTCGTGTTTTAATACTAGCAATGAGAGTTTTCATCCAGCACTATTGTCTTAACTTTGTACAAATGATTGCCATCGCCCAGCTTGAGTGTTCGGCCTGGCGACGACTACGACTTTCGACACCGGCTGATCTGAGCGGCGAGCGGTGCGGCTGCGCGGGGCTACGCAGCCACTATGCTTTACCGCGACTCCGCACGAGCGTCAAGCCCGTCAAGGAGTGGTTCATACTCTAAGTGTGTCATAAACTTTTTTTCTTTTAATTTATTTAGTCACATACGGAAAGAAAAGAAATATTGTGTAATATACATAAACAAACCTGGAGTTCTATTAATTATAAAATAAAAAACTTCAGTAATAACTATAAACAGGGTGGGTAAGCACGAGCATGCTTACCACGCAGGTGCCCATAAGGACATTTGTACATATGTACATACAAGACTGCTTCAGAAGAATAAAGATACATTCCGTTAGAATCTAACGGAATGTATCTTATATTTAAAATGTTTAAATGACAATCAATACAATTCAAAATCGTCTAAAAAATTTTGTCCGATAAGCTGCCCGCCGATTCGTGGCACGTCTCAAGCGCGTCCGCAGACCGAACAAAACGCCAGCGCTAGTCACCGCCTCAACTCATGGCATGCTTCATGCAGCGTATGCAATGCGTATGTTTACTTCGCTGGCCGCCCTGCTCTTAGCAGTCTCTCCCAGTCGTGGCCGAGTCGTATATCAGGGGAGGGCGGTACCGCTTTTGCGAGTTCCGATTATATCCCTAAATACTTCACTTATACAAAATAAAAGTTATTAGATTAGATTATAGTCCGACCGCTCAACCGACCGCGAGGGTGCAGGGGTACGACGATAAGGCGATGCCTTGATTTGAGTCGATCCCGCCCCCTAGACAGAGACACGCTGATGCCTTCCGCGCACGAGGAAAAGAGATTCAACACTTCGGGAATGGCTTTTTTGGACAAATTTCGATAAATACCTAACTTAGAGAAGTATTATTTAAATTTCGTAAAGTGTGATTTTAGATCAGATAAAATACTATGGTATTAACTTGATTTTGTCGTAAAATAATTTATCGTTTGAGTAGGCTGAGTAAAAAAAGGAAAATACAGACCCAACTTTGGATTTTTTTTCTATCGTGGAAATTTTAAGCAATCATGTTTCGATAAAATCAGATAAACAATCATATAGTCAAGAATCATATACCTGAAAATCAGACCTTATTGTTTCTTAGTACAGTCAGAACGGCGTTTCAAAGCACGCGATAATTTCCAATGCACAGCCTTAAAGGGGCGCTATGTAGATTCATATATCTCACGATAAAATGTAAAATATAAAATTGCCAGATTCATGACATGTCATGTCAAAATCACAAGAATTTCCACCATGATCGTCAATTTATAGCAGTAGACTTAATAATTAATTATATGTTCACCAACTGAATCTTTCCTTTAGTAGGTATAGGTAGGTACCTAATTTATCTAGGTACTATTTGGCAACGGAACCTTAAAAATTTCCACTTCATAAAAAGAAGTCGTGAGAAAAAGCAAGTGGTTTCTCCTGGTTACCAACATCAGAAAAAGCAATCGAACAAGTTTACACGACGCGTGTTTTACTACTGATGTGGAGGAGCGGCCTATCCCCCGAGGCTTGCATTTATCTGCCCAATAAAACTCCGATGAAAACACTCGATGACGTCCAATATGATCCCGGCTTCCCGAAGGGTCCTTATGCGCGTCACATCAACTATTTTGCTTTATTACACCATGTTGTAAGGGTTTATGGGCCCATTTGAAGTAATAGGATTTGTTCTGCACAAATTCATCCACATATCACTTTCATACGCGATTTGTGAGACAATCTGTGCCTAGAAGTTAGAAAGCTGTGTTGATAGGGATCCTGTTGTTTTACCAAATTTATTTTGGTCAAATTTCATTTCCCAAACAAAGTTTAGCAACTATTTTGTTTGCCAATGCAAACTTTGGCACAATTTTAATACGAATATTTTCATTACGTCAAATTTTCATTCAGCAAAATATTAGTACGAAAAATTACATTATGACATTTGGTCTTTTAGCAAACGCTTTAATAAGGCAAAAAAAAATTAGACGATAAACATTTAGTCAAGTTAATGATATGGCAAACTATAAATAGACAAAAAATCACATTTAATTGAGTTATGAAATTGTACCAAAATACTATCAATAAAACGGCACGGTCCCTTAAATAAAAAATGCACGGTGAGGTAGGTCGGTAGGCAAGGGCGGTAAATTAGGTTAGGGCAGCCAAAGAAGGGAGGCGGGGGGGCAGAGCCCCCCACAGAGGGGGCTCGCGGGGCGAAGCCCCCGCACTAAAAAGCATACGATCGTAACAATTATATCATTTGGTTGGTTAGGTTAGGGTTAGCTTGTGTCCCTTAGGGCGGAAATAGGCACCCCGCTAGGCGGGGTGACGTCGACACGCTGGCGGTTAGGTTAGAATTGCGACCTCTACACAAATTAATTTATACTCCCTACCCACATAACAAAAAAGTTGTTATTTTATTGTATATCTTATACACCATTGAAATAAAGATGCAAATGATTTGTCATTGAAGAGTTCCTCTGCTGATTAACCGACAGAATAGAAATGGTAAATTAAATACTCAGACCAAGAAAAAAGACAGACGGAGCGTTACGAACAGTCTAGTGAAGCCAACCGGTTTTCAACCAAGCCCCATAAGTTTAGCACACGCTAAACAAATTAAATCGCACAAAACTCGAAATAAATGATCTTGACAGAATTGCGACACGTGCTGAAGAGTTTTGTGCAATTTTGTTTGTATATGTGTGCGTGAGCGTGTGCTAAACTTGATGTAGCTTGGTTTTGTTTGTATGTGGTTTGGCTTCACTTGACTGTTCGTAACGCTCCGTCTGTCTTTTTTTCTTGGTCTGAGATTAAATATTGACGATACAAATCATTTGTCTTATTTTGTTTTGGTTAAAACATATTATGCCAACTAACATATTTGACTGAATGAAATTTGATCATAGTACTAGTTGGTAAACGAGGTACTCGTATTGCTTAAACATGAACATGCCAAACATTAGGTTTGCCAAAGAATTATTTGTCAAGTGTTAATTTGGCAAACGATTATTTGGCAAATTAAATTCTACCAATTTTTTTTTTGAGAAATGATAATTTGACAATTTTTTTTTGGTAAAACAAAGGTAACCCGTGTTGATAGCATTACCTGAGATAAGTTTCGTAGCGAGAGTAAACGTTTTTGAAGTGGATACTTCTGTTTGCGAACTTGTATAGGCCTGGAGTCCAGAATTTAGTACGCAACTTCGGGAACAACCTTTTTATACGAAGGCTATTTTAATATCCGTTAGTAGTTATTATCTTCGCCTTTGTACTTTGATCTATTGCGTGACATGTATATTCTTTAACCTGTTATTGTGTACAAGAAAGTGCTTATATTACATACATATGTGTTTGATAGTTCTTTTTTGTTATAAGTTGTTACTCTTTAAAAAGTTAATGCTTAAGATAAGTAGGTATAACAGCGGAATAATAATAATGTTGAAATGACCATTGACCGCCATTGGTGAGAGTGGTGAAACACGCTGAGAGCTATCGGGGTATTGTTCTGTATATTAAGATACCCTCAGAACTAAAGTTGCTTACAAGCACTAACATATTTGTTACAAAACTTTTAAAAAATCCTGCTAGAACTGCCAGGTGCTTCGGACTGACATCGGTATGACACTCGAGAGGTGAACAGACTTTTGTTTTTTTGTTTTTCAGCCTAGCTACTAGCCTAGCATGAAATATATTTGTTTATTGAGTGTGGTATATAATAATAATAAATAACTTACCTAGTCTGTAATTATGACATCCAATGACGTTTGACGTGTTTACATTCTTTTCTGAGAATTGTACTAATATTTGAAATTTAATTATAGTACGTTTTAATGTGTATTTTGTATACCTAATAACAAATACACGCGTTAGGAATTTAAAAAAATGAATTTATTTTTGTCTCTGGGATTGTATTTTGACAACATTAACATTAAAAACAACACACAAATTCATCCAAACTTTTATGCGGGAGCCATATTGCCTTTATTTACTTGATTTAGTGATGATACTGATTATAGAAACTAGTGAGATAAGTGGAAACGAAAGAAGTATGCACCTTCATTTAACCCTTAAAGCTTTCCCGTCACTTTTTTAGTACAGTTAATAAATGCCGCGCAAAGTTTGAACGCGCCTACAGGCTAGAATAGTAAATACGCCAAACGAAAGGGTGAAAATATTACTTTATCTTTCTCAAATACGCCAATAGTGTGCAACGTTCAATTTGTGCGTGAGCGTCACTTGAAGTCAAGGATTTTCGAAATTTGCGTCGGCTTTTGTTTCTAGCCCCATAAAACAAACGTGAATTTAAAAAAATAGTCCTTTTCGTTAAATTAACATTCAGGTGAATTAAATTTTAGTTTTGAATATAAATTTCATTAAATATTCTATTAATTCTTAGTCAAAAAGGATGATTTAAAGCTGGTCCTGTTTTGTGACATTATCGATTGTATAGGTAACTACGTACCATTTAGCATGTCATAATAAACGGACAGTGCCGAATTGTATGGCTACATAGTTTGTTTTACATTGTGACAGAAAACGTACGTTGCCATTATTACCTTAAATTAGTTTTATATTAACTGTCACTTTTATAGGATGTTGTTGCTTTGGAGTTGTAAATTACACGTAAATTATTTTTATCCGTGTTTCACAATGGCGTCAAAAACTTCATGGCGCGCAGAAAAAATAATGGCGATGCTTCCGCCATCTGACTTGGAAGAGTTCAGTGAAAAATCTTGCACAAAATTAAATGACTTAACCAGGGGAGTTCTCACGTAACGTTTCTAACGCGCGTTAGGACAATTGAACTGTCATTTTTCTATATAAAAAAATGACATATAGATCTACCTGACGCGCGTACAATGCGTTACGTGACCCCGTCTACAAGTAACTTTCGTCCTCAACAACAAATACAACTGGGCAAGATGGTGATGAGTTGAGTGTGTCAATTTGGCGTTGTAAGTTGGAACCGCCGGGGCCAACTACTAGCTGGCTTCTTGGAGAAAAAGTGACTCTACATGATGAATTATTTCTTCAAGAAACGCGAGCACAGAAAGTGGACCTGGCTGAGAGGCTTAGGAGACGGTGCAACTAAAAACGAGACTGCATGACTTCATCCTGTCGACGAGGAAGGATACATTAAATTATCGATACAGTTAAAACCGGGAGCGATCACCGTCTGGTAAGAGGCACATTGAATATATACGTCAAGCAAGAGTGCTCTCGATTGATGAAGTTGCTCCATCCAGCACCAATCCAAATTCAAAACCCCGAGAGCTGAAAGCTGGAACTCCAAAACCTAGGTATTATAATGGAAACCCATTATAATACCTAGACGGCGATTTGGACGAATTCAATGACGGGTTTGTGGAAGCTGTCCGTACCTGTGGGTCCAAGTTCTTCAAGGCTCAATGAACCAACATAACTAAAAGGGTCTCTAGAGTATAGCTCCACTCAGAAACTCATGAAGGAAGGGAGTGAAATGATCCTCCAGTCTTCAGCCGATGTGACTACACCGGCAGCTCAATAAAGAGATCTGCAATTCCTTTAACCGCGATCTGCGCCAATTTAATACAAGCTATTGAAGAGGCCATCCAGCGTAATAAGGACGCTAAAGTGATTTGGAGAGATCTGTCTATTGGGCAGAGCCAGCTCGCTAAGTTGATAACTGAAGATAGTAGAATCGTTTCTTCTAAACATGAGCTTTTGGTTGAGGTAGAGCGCTTTTACAGACAGCTATACACATTAACTCGCGGACCCGAGGCTAGTCTGGCGGAGGACCCTAGAGCTCGCATAACCCGACTATTCCGACGACATCCCGGAAATCGGCCTGTACGAGATTGTAATGTAATTGCTCTTAAGCAGCTCAAGGACAATAAAGCACCAGGTGAATACGGAATAACAGACGAACTGCTGATGGCGGGCGGAAACCCGGTCCTGGCGGCTCTTCAGCATTTGTTAAATTCCGTCTTACTGGAAGGGAAAATGCCAAAGGCATGGCACAGAGGTGTGGTGGTGCCTTTATTCAAAAAGGTGACAACACCCTGCTGAAGAACTACCGACCCATTTCACTTTTCGTCCAATATTCCGCACTGTCTCAAGATGAGAATATTTGACCAGTGTGTGTTGCCTTATGGCTTACTTATGGCACTGAAACGTGGTGCCTTACTATAGGCCTCATAAGAAGGCTCAAAGTCACCCAAAGGGCAATGGAGAGGGCTATGCTGGTAGTTTCTCTGCATGATCGCATCAGAAATAAGGCTATCCGCATCAGAACTAAAGGTAACGGAAATATATCCCTCCGAATCACTAAACCTAAGTTGCAGTGGGCTGGGAACATTGCACGTAGAATACGTTGAGGTGGAAAGGTTCTTGGGTCACAACCACGTACCGGAAGATGCAGCGTGGGTAGATCACCTACAAGATGGACTAGTGATCTGGTAAAGGTTGCGGGAGTACTCTGGATGCGGGTGGCGCAATTCCGGTCACTTTGGCACTTCGTAGGAGGCCTATGTCCAGCACTGGACGTCTTTCCGCTGATATGATGATGATGCTGATGATGATTTTATTCATTGTATTCAAGCTTATTTTGGTTAACAACCCTTTTTTATTTTATTTTCGTGAACTGCATGACAGCATTGTCCGTTTTTTAGGATAACATCAAAGGCAATAATTTTTTACGACTCGTGGCAATGGCCGTTTTAACGGACGTCCTGAAAAACTAACTTTCAGAATGTTTTTCTTTTTTTTCCTTAACATAGTTTCTTTTTATCCAATAACTATCACAAAAAACATTCCGAGTGATAGCTGGCTACATTCCCTCATGTCTTGCCATGTTAAGGGTTAAAAATGTTACGGGTGGACGTACTAAATTTTATACTAGGTCTATACAAGCGTGCAAACCAATTTAAATAAATAACTGCGGTTGATTATGACCATGATTGCCTAAATAGTTGTGCAATTTATATTAATGTCAAAATCATTTATATTAATATGTAAATAATGTCCTCTGTCCTGAACAATTTGGTTTCCGAAAGAGTAAATCCACTTCACTTGCCTGTTTTGATCTGGTTAAGTTCATTACCGAGAGCGTTAACGAGAGTACACCTATCTTTTTGGACATGACAAAAGCGTTTGATTTTGTCAATCACTCTAGACTCCTACGCAAGCTTGAAGTGTACGGTATGAGGGGAAGAGCGCATGACCAGATCAGGAGCTATTTGGCAAATAGAAAGCAATGTACGGAAATTAGCCAAATCACAAAACAAAATAGAAATTTAGAAATTTAAAATTATTTAATAGTGATGCAATATATTTATTTTATTCTGACATTGCCAATTATAATTTTAATTTTATCTATGATAGTACTATTGACATTGATTGCAAATTTAATAAATTATTTAATATATTGACACACTACATTGACATACACTTTCCGATTAAACCGATGCGGTTAAAAAAGAAGTCGAATGTTCCTTGGATGACTGACGAGCTGTTAGGATATCTACAAAAACACAGTGACCTACACGAGATTAGACGTCAATATCCCGGTAACCACCTCATATCTGACTGTATTGAATATTACTCTAGTTTGATTAAAACAGAGACCCTGCGAGCTCGTCAGACACACATCGAAACTAGGCTGAGAAAAAGCCAAAATCCTTCGAAAGAGATGTGGAAAGTCGTTAACGAAGAGATAGGCTTAAAAACGAAGTCGAAAATTATATGTTTGAAGGACCCGTTAACTCATTCTGACGTATGTTATAAAGAAGTTCCCAATGCGTTTAATTCGCATTTTCTAAACATAGCTGCAAATTACGTCATAAATAGTGATGAGACGTTGTCCCAAGAGTACGTATGCAAGCACCTCGGTGGCTCAGACATTCCCTTGTTTACCCTTCCCTTTGTTACGAATGACATCATGGACAGAACGGTTAAGTCAATGTTAAAGACTCGCGGAACAGCTGATGTATATGACATGACATTGAATATTATTTTAAGTATTTGGCCGATTATATCTAATGTTCTGTTAGTTTTAGTAAACAATATGTTCCAAACTGGTACATACCCAAACGTGCTAAAAAGTACTAGGGTATGTCCTGTTTATAAAGGAAAAGGCGATAGGTCCGACGTAAATAACTACAGACCTATAACCATTGTACCTACAATTTCCAAATTAATTGAGTCAATTTTATCATCTTACCTTATGATGCATCTTGAATCGAATGAGTTGCTCACAGAAAATCAGTATGCCTACAGGCAGGCAAAGTCTACAACCATGGCGGCGAATAAAATTATTGATTGTATCATGACTGGACTAGACGAAAGATACAAGATAGCCGGCATACTATGCGATCTATCCAAGGCATTCGATGTTATTAGTCACCAATTATTATTATCCAAATTAAAACATTACGGTATCGAAGGGTCCGCCCATCAGCTGTTTGCATCGTTCTTAGGCGACCGTAAACAAGTAGTCAAAATGTCAACCAACGGCAAAACACTTGTTTCTGACGCTGGACAGGTCTGTCTGGGTATTCCGCAGGGATCAGCGATCGGGAATACGCTATTTTTATTATTTATTAACGATCTTCCATCGGCAGTCACGAGTGGCTTATCTGTGCTGTTCGCAGACGACACTACAGTCATAGTGAGCGCGAAATCTTACGAACAACTCGCGATGAAGATCGATGAGGCGTGTGGTCAACTGCAAACATGGTTTTCGTCAAACGGCTTACTCCTTAATCTTTCTAAGTCGATGGTAATGATTTTCTCGGGTCGGGTGACTGCACTACCCCCATCTGTTGCCAATGGTCCAATGCCATTATGCAACGAGTGCAAATTTCTCGGCTTTACACTAGACTCGAACCTTAACTGGAAGTGCCATGTAGACCAACTATGTAACAGACTGAGCGGTGCTGTATTTGCCCTAAAAAGGCTGCAACCATTGATATCACGAAATTCTTTAAAATCTGTTTATTTCTCTCATTTTCACTCGTTGATGTCATATGGTACAGTCATTTGGGGTAATTCAACCGATGCTAAGCGAGTGTTCTTACTCCAAAAACGTGCGCTTCGATTGCTGGCTGGAGTAAAACCCAGGCATCCATGTAAGGAATTATTTAAAACCTACCGCATCATGACGCACTACTCCCTATACATGTTTGAGGTACTAATGTTTGTGAGAACCAATATACGAACGTTTAAACGGGTGGAAGTACTAGGTAAACAGCTCCGATCCACTGGAAGGCTAAGAACAGTACCGCGTCGCATGGCACTTTCAGTAAAAAATCCTAGGGTAATTGGCCCAACGTATTACGAGCGTCTACCCGCCAAACTGCGAACTGAATCATCTGACGAAACATTCAAACGTCAGCTGAGAATCTTTTTATTAGAGCATCCATTGTATTCTGTATGTGAGTATATGGACATATAATATATTTGACATGGTTAATTTAATTTAAATTGTTTTATAATATCATAATGTTCTGGTTTTATTTTGACGATCATTACGAGATACGAGTATCAATATCAATATTTATATTCCCTATTTTGACTTTATCATGAATCATTTTGTAATATATGTCCATATGAATGTTGTATTGTACCTGTGATTTCATTCAATTAATATTCATTATTTGACGATCATTAAATAAATTCGTGTAAATTAGCTTAAAGTTAACTTATAATGTAAATTTATTTTATGAAATAAATAAATCTAAATCTAAATCTAAAACATGTCATCCTTAAACAATCATATATTAGGTCACAGGGTAGCATTCTCGGTCCTCTGTTACTTATCCTTTATATTAATGATTTACCGAATGCTACTCCATATAAAAGTATAATGTTTGCTGACGATACAATACGCTGTTGGTAAAATGTAATAATATAAATAATGACCATGAACGTGACATGAATAACTCATTAAGTGACATAAAGAATTGGGTGCAAGTAAATGACCTACGAATCAATATTAATAAGACTAAATTCATGCAATTTTCCTCGTATAATTCCAGTGACATACATATTAGTTTAATTAATAATAACGAAGAAGTTGAGAGAGTGGATACCTTCAAATTTTTAGGGATAATAATTGACCAACACTTAAATTGGAAGGAGCATATAGAGCAGGTTTGCAAAAATTTAAATACATTCGTTTTCGCTCTCAAGGGATACTGTATATGCTGAAGCTGTACTTACGGCCTATCATGGCTACGTATCGTCGGTTCTCTTATATGGATTGATTTTATGGGGTAACGCTGTCGACTTAGACAGAGTTTTCAAAATACAGAAAAAATGTGTTAGGGTTATTTGTAACGTAAATTTTGACGATAGCTGTTTTCCACTTTTGAGAAAGTTGCACGTGTTGCCCTTACCGTGCCTATATATAAGAGAAGCGTGTGTATTTGTCACATCAAATTCAAAATATTTTAAAATTAGACTTAATACCAGGCAAAGAGAAACAAGAGTAAGACTGATGAACAAGTTATATAGACCATCATGCAAGAAGTAGATCTATAGGAGAAACATTTATAACATATGTATTGAAATATACAACCATATACCAAATGACATAAGATTCAGATAAGGACCTATTTTTAACAGAGTTCAATTGGATGATGGGATCTATGAGGAATTGAAGGAACTCCTCAATTATATTAGGCACGCGTGTAGTTATTTTGGTATTTTCTATTATAACTCGTGTATTTACACCCGGAAATCATAAATTTGGTGGAGTGGAATTGATGATGAAGACCACAGATGACTTATGGAATTCCTCAATTATGTACTTATAAGTACAAAAGTATATCACAGATTCTGATAAGATTCCGTTGAAATAGCAACTAATGAAGAGTCAAAGGTGATCCTTGTGGAATCGACGGAAATCCTCAAATATTATGGGGTCACATACAGCGATTGGGTTTTTTTCTCTAATAATCAACGCATTTGCTCTCGGTAATCAGTTCATGTGGTAAATTGGAAAAGAAATGTGAAAATGTTCTCGTGGCTTGGCGGAGTTCTAATAGTAGGGAGGCCAATTGGCTAAAACCAAAATTCCGTTTGACTCAAGAGGTTCCTACCAACAAGTGGTATCGTCGAATTCAGTGAGGTCTCCCGAGTATGAAAAGTGCTGTTGTCGCTCTCTAAAAGTGTGGAGGGGATAACTATGACGTCACAAAGATGGCGGCGAGTGTTTTATCATCTCCCTAAATATTCAACGTATTTGAACGAATGAGGCATCAAATGAAAGCTATTTAAACAGTCAATAAAACCTGTCATACAATATAAAATGTACATCTTACAATAAAAGAGTCACAATTAAATAAACATTTTTCTTTACACTCGCCTTTTTTTTTCAATGCAACAAATCTATGAAGAAGGCGTTATCGTCAAAAAATACTTCATATAAACGAAAATGCTACTTTTATCCTTTAAAATTCTTTTTGAATCATTGGAATCAGGTCATAAATAAGTACACTATAGCAATTTCACCACGGGCGTGGCGAACAACGCGGCGCGCGCGCGGGCGCGAGTGTGCGCGGTTTCATGAGTGTACCTCCATAACTACTTAACTGATTTGGACAAATGAGATATCATATGAGAGTTATTTGAATTCTGAATTAAACTTCTTTAATAGCCAAAACTTTAGCATTTATGTAAAAAAAAGAAGCAAAAATTACAGAAATCAAAATATTTTCAGTGTATTAAAAAAAAAGAATGAAAATATGCAGTTCCCATAAAAATATTGTAACTAAGTAATAGCTACATACCCGCTTTCGTGAGAATAAACATCTGACATAGCACCGAATAATTGTACTTCAGTTGCATATAATATATTCATTATTATTACCTCAACAGTGCTCAAATCTTGAAAAGATTCATTTGCGTGCTGCAAAAACCGTCTTTCTATGCGTTTGATGTTGGCGGTACTTGTGAATGAACCGTTACAGTTTCCTTGCCATTTCAGTTTCGATTCTAATTCATTTATGTCATATCCTAAAAAAACAGATATCTTTAAAGCACTCTCTGACGTAAGAAATATGGGCTTGAATTAGGGAATTACCTACCTACCTATTCTATTTGAAGCAAAACAGTTATGTCTAAAATATATGACCCGCGAATCGCAATCAATGCAGGCAAACCAGTGAGATAAAACATAGCCTAATTCCATCCAACAACTCCATTCTATATTTAGGGAATGCAACCGAGTAATGAAAAAACCGAGTAGCGAGTTTAACCGACACCAAACAGCTCTGTGAAACCCGCAGTCTGGTTTGCTTCTGAGTGTCCGTAAGCATTCTGGGTACCCAGCGTGCTGAACCTTTTTCATGCCCATATGGTCATGTATTATATCGTGAACAATATTTCTTCAATCTTTACTTCTTCAGCTATAAAACGAGAAGTAACACGTCGATCCGTTAAAATTATTTTCTCATTTTTTTTTATCATTTGTTCGGTCACTGCAGTGTTCGGCCGCCCTGAACGTGGGTCGTCATTGGTGTTCGATCTTCCTCTTTTAAACTCGGCACACCACCGTGCAACCGTAACACCACCGAATGTTTCTTGCAAATCTAAATTTACTTGGTCAGTAGTAAAATTTTTCAAGCAAAGGTATTTAATCACCGCACGAACTTCAATTTTCTCCATTATTACCATTTGGTCCCGACACAACGAAATGAATGTGTTCTATTTAAAAAAAACAAACGACTGTCAAGTTTTTTTTATTTTATTTCTCATGACAATTAAATGGGCTATGCCTGCCAGTACTTTTTTATTTCTTTGCTAAAGAGTTTATATGTCATTCTCATTACTTATTATAAGTAACACGAATTTGTTTTTTTTAATGGCATCGCACTCATGGCGCTTCTAGCCACAGTACTAGGAACGGAATTACTAAAAACTTAGGATACATCTAAAATTTAGAACACAGGGGAAAGGCCAATTACAACTTGTAGAACAAGCAGAAGTCTATTTTCAATAAAAGAAGTTGAAAAGAGATTTCCGCTTATAATAGAAAAGGTGCCTTACGGCCGTCTGGAAAACATGCAAAATAATAGTGAACAAATATTATGATGAGGTGGGTCATAGAAACTTAGTTTGTGGCGGAGCCTATTTTTGTAAAAAAAAGTCGTTCGGAGTAAGCTAATTTATGAAATCATGTTACTAAGCCATAAGGGCCCTTTTCGTTTCAAAAAATAATATTATAAATGCGTAAGTAACTGTCTGTCTGTCGGTCTGTCTTTTACCTTTTAAATTTTCATGCTTAATCCGCTGATGAAACTTGGTATAGAGATATGTACTTTGAATTCCGAGGAAGGACATAGGTTAGTTTTTATCCCAAAATTCATCACCAAAGGGGGTGTAATAGGGGGCGAAAGTTTGTATGGTGCTATGACATATAAACGAGTTCCGCGCAGACGAAGTCACGGCCAAAAGCTTTGTTTTATTTTTACAAGCTTTCATTTATTTAATTTGCTATACTTACAATTTAATATTGAGACACTAACTCTAATATTTATTTCCGTTCAAAATAATTTATTATTTTATATATTGATAGATGGACATGTATTTTATATAAAATAGTTGCGTTAGATTAATATCACGGAGTCTGGACACTACCGTTACTGCTTAATACAAAAGTACCCTTAGCATAACTTAAAACTCTAATTCAATTGTATTTAGAGATCATAAAAGTTGGAACGACTAGCAAATGGGATAACGGCTCGGCAGCAGGCGGCCTAGCTAGAAATACCCAAATTATCGATTCACAAATTGTCGCTCTGAAACAAAATATCAGAGGGATGTGTGGCTGTGCGGTAGCCAGCTACCTCAACACTTTCCCCTTTAGCAAGCCCATGTTCTTGAAATGTTTGTTATCTTAAAACACATAAAGAGGGAACACTAGTTTTGCTGCATCCCTTTCACACCCTTAGAAATAAAACTGTGAGAGAAATATTAAAAAAATAAAGCCAGTAGAACGTTTCTCATACAAAGTCTCTAAACGCTTCAATCTTTTTTTCTATTAAGTATAATTTATAGAAACCGAAACTATTATCCTACCTAGATGCGGATCCCATTATGTATAAAAAGTTTCATGTTATTCCAGTATGCCTCAACTTGAGTTGACTTGAGTCAACCGTCCTGGGGACTCGGGAGATGGTCATAAGGCACTGGTCCCACCGCCGGCTAGTAAGCTAGAAAAGTTGGGCGAGTAGCATTACATTGCGGATCTGTAAAGGTCGATTGATCACACTGTGCCTGGTAAGCACGCAATAAACCGTTACTCGCCCAACTTTTCTAGCTTACTAGCCGGCGGTGGGACCAGTGCCTTAGGGGGAGATAGCTCATCGAAATATTTCACAGAACCAGTGACTTGATTTCGCGAGTTTTTGTTTATTTCGCTTCGCGCCGCGCGCGTGGTAGCACGGGTGCAATTAACAATTAGAATAATAAAAAGCAATAAGTACCTAAGTAAAATCCTTTTTGATTATGTAGACTAGTGTCAATACTTTTTGGAGAGTTCATGGTTTAAGATGCGATGAAGACATTCTCTATATACATACAGGTTGAATTTTTAATGAGTGTCCAAATTTTTTATAGGCATTTGGTGACACTAATAGACTCCAGTTTTGAATAAAAACTGGTAGGTATTTTTTAATTATTAATTGTCTACCTCACCTGCACGGCTATCACGCGACAGCGCGCGAGGTCTCTCGATTTTTCTCGCACTATCTGTCTCTCTCTTATGAAAGAACACTTAGAACCGAGATATAGTGCGAGAAAAATCGAGAGTATGTCGCGGCCGTCCCATGATAGACGTGCTGTAATAATAGACGATGTCTCGTTAGACATCGTTAGTAATATTGGTCATTATCAATTTATTATTATTATTATTATATAATGTAAAGTTTGACAATTCGCACATGGGATGACTAGCGAAATGCTGTTAACTAAAATAAATACTAATAAGTAACTCATGTGTTATTCATCAAAACGAGCATTCGCTGGTAGTCTGACACAAGGTAAAATAGGGGTTGCCTACCGTTAGCCTGCACTGCTATAAGGTTGCCTAGTTTGAAAAAGTCACTGAATGGAGTTAATACCTGTTATTTAATAAATAGTTATTTAATTATTTTTATATCCTGTCAAACGGTGTTAGGTTGCCTAGGCAATACCTGGATACAAGAAAAGTTGCCTAACTTAAAATAAAATAAATAAAGTTATATTTTCAGGCATAAAACACCCATATCAAATAACACATAAAATCAAATACATTTGAAATAAAGTAAAAATAAAAAATAATAATTAATTAAATTGTAATATTCTAAAACTACTACTTTTTGTTATTTTTCTGGTGAACAGAAAGCCCTAAAGATAGGGGTGTTCATATCGCGATATAGTATCCCGTGAGCGTCGCATTCCCTCCCAGAAGGAGGCAATGCGGGCGCGGATCACGGCGAAGAAGTCGGGGACTCCGGCTTCAGCGAACATGGAGGAGGCACTGCACGAACGCGGCAGCCCCATCAGGGCCCTAAATATATTATTATACTGAACCCTGATGGAGCTGTACGCTTTCCTGCTGTGTCTTACCCACAGTTGACAGGTGTAGAAGGAAAGACAGTATGCGTTGAATAACGTACACTTGACCTGCCTGCTACACCCGGCAAACCTTCGGGAATCATGTTCCCTCGTACTGCCAGCGCCCTTCTTTCGCGCTCCATGTCCACTTAAAGATCGGGATTATCAAAGTCGATCCCGACACTTACAAAAAAATCGAACAGCTTGGTGTCATATTAACGCCATCTTTTTATGGTCTTACTAGCTACTGCACGCGATTCCGTCCGCGTGGAACTCGTTTATATCGTAGCTCCATACAAACTTTCACCCCCCACTTCATCCAAAACTATCCTATGTCCTTCCCCAGGACTCAAACTATCTCTATACCAAATTTCACCCAAATCGGTTTAGCGGTTTAAGCGTGAAGAGGTAACAGACAGACAGACAGACAGACAGACAGACACACTTTCGCATTTATAATATTAGTATGGATTGTCTAGATCGTGAAAAATATGCATGTCTTGTTTGAACCACTTTTATGTAAACTTGAAATAAGAAGAAATTGCTGAGATAAAGGGCCTCGCATTATATGTAGAACTTTTGGACTTTTTATTAATTTCCAACTAATCAGAATCACACATTATTATGTAATTTTTTAATACCTCCTTATCTTACTTTTTAAGGTTCCCTACCTACGGATTAAAAAGATCCAAAATAGAGCCAGCTCGGCGTGTAAACGAAATAAACTGTTGCGGCTTCATCGTAGACTTCGACGACATCTTACATACGAATTGCACCTAATTCGAGGATATGTGCTTAGGAATTGAAAATAAAACAAAAACATAGTAGGTAAGTGATAGAGTGAAGTTATGGCCATCATTCCTGTAAATGTATGGTCATCACATGACACCCGGCACACCTTGGAAAAGATGGCCAACCGTGATAATTTTTAACAGTTTTATTTGAGGCTATTTCCATTGAAACTATAGTTTTTTTTGTATTCAACAAAAATCCCAAGTTAATAAGTTAATAAGCAAATGTTTATAAGAGATAAAAGTATTAATGTGCAAGCTTTTGTTTTAACAGTGCTCCAAAAAAACTATGGGCAACTACCCCGGACTTACCCTACATGAAAATTTTAACACAATCAGTTTAGCAATTTAAGTACTAAATGAAAAGGTAAGTATGTACTATTTACCTATAATTTACTTAATGTACTACTTTCACATTGTTAATACAAGTAAAGAAGGATTAACATACATACTTGCCAATATTTACCAATTACCTTTGCGTTTCAAATATTAGGTTTTTCTTTTTTTCTGGAATCGATAAAAGGTTTTTAATTTTTAGAAAATCATTACCCTGTAGTAGCACGTCACATAACACATGTGTGTCTAATAATCTACGTGTTAAGTCAGGTATACAAATAGGTTATATGTATATCCGAGTTTTAACAAAAAAATGCGCCCGTAAAGCAGCCTGACCCACATATATCGGCAGTGCCAAACGACGTACAGCTGTTCACAATATCCCCTGCCGGTGGAGGTTGATAGGGGTCCACCTAAATTATTAACAAGTCTGCATGAAGGTGACGGTTAATGATAACGTTAACTAGATTTTGAAATAGAGGCAGCTGTGAGCGTCCCGGCGTTATGTCCCGTGCGAGACGGGCAGCCGATTAAAAATGCAAAACTTCAAAACGAGTTGAATTCGGCATGGGCGACGCTCGCGCAACTAGCGAGCCCGCCAGTGTTGTTATGACGCCGGCCTCGCGTGGTTGCCTCCGCGTCAGTCGGCCTGCCACCATGCCAACCGACTAACCGCATATCTGAATACATCCTTTACAACGGCCCGTAATCTTCTGTTTCGGATTGAGTGCTCGTTAACTAAGTGATTAAAGGATCTGCAATCACGAGTTTTATGGTAAGCATATTGGATTGTTTCCTTTCGTAGTATTTTACAAAAAAAAATCAGCTGATTGTAATCCGTTCTGCAATTTTGCAACACATTCTATTTTTGAATCACTTTATTTACATGTATGTCTGACGTGGAGTATGTGACACGAAACACAATAAAATTGGAGATATTTTTAAAGTACCAAATTCCAGATTGGATTGACTGCAGCACTGACGTTTATAAAGCAGGAACACGGCTAACGAAAGACAGGGACGCTACAAACGTCGGTATTTACGTGGAGAGAACAACGGCATCCGCTCCAGAGCTTCTATTTTTGCGCTATATCGTTTATTATGAGGGCCGGCGGGCGGCGCGCGGTGGCGGGCCGACGCGGCTCCGGCACGACGCCGGCACGCGGACGGGACAGGCGCGCCGCTCTCGCCGGCCACTACACCTTATATTATATTCTGGAGCACGCCGCCGCCTCGCGCCAGATATTTCGAGTGTTGCATCTACCACCTATGAATTTACCTAGCCTCTCAGTCACAGGGTAGCTCCGGTGCAACCACCCGTCTCGCGCATTGCCATTTTAGCTATTTGTAATATTTATTTACATCTCATTAAAACTGTAAACGTCGCGCGTCGCAGTCAAGAGCGCCTTTATGAAGGAAAGTTTGGTGCTCTCGGGCTCGCGTAGCGTTGGTGGCGAACTGGTACGATATTCAGTTATTTTGTAGGGTATCTTGGATTCGAGTACAAAACCAATGTGCCTAACTAATGTAGTTGTCTTAAAAATCAACTAAAAATATGTTGGCTGTCAATATTTACTAAACAATATACAAGGCAAGTAAACAGAAAACGGCGACGATGTCGATAACGTTTAATATTTGGTATATCTTGCGAGGTTAGAGTATTCGTCTTTGAAGTGGGGTCTATTGTACAGACTAGTAGAGCTCGCCAGACAAAGCCCTGTGATATAACGTGATAGAACGGTGACATACATTTATGCTCTAACTATACCCTTTATAATATGTTACATGTTACCTGAAATATTATGTAGAATAAATTTATATAAATAAAGTAACAGTATAATATCAACGCATCTCGACGTTATTTCAGTAAATGCAAGATACATATATTAATTACTAGCTTCCGCCCGCGACTTCGTCCGCGTGGACCCGGGATAAAAACTATCCTATATTTTAATTCAGGCTATAACCTATCTTCGTGCAAAATTTCATTAAAATCGGTTCAGCCATTTAAGCGTGATTGAGTAACAAACATCTAAACATCCAAACATCTAAATTTTCGCATTTATAATATTAGTAGGATAGCTTCTGCCTACGACTCCGTTCGCGTGGAAATAGTTTATATCGTAGCTCCCTACAAACTTTCACCCCCAATTTCACCCCCTGAGGGGATGATTTCCGGGATAAAAGTATCCTATTTCCTTCCCCGGGACTCAAACTTAATCTTTATATCAAATATTCATTTAAATGGTTCAGCGGTTTAAGCGTGAATAGGTAACAGACAGACAGATAGAGCGACAGGCACACTTATATATAATAGTGGTTGGTTATTTTTGGTGAGTGTCGGTCGGCACAAGGTTAGAACAGATATCAGAATGTCACTTAATCGAAGTATTAAAGTGCACTACTTTGTAGATATTGTCTAAATATAAATCATTGTGCGCTAAATTATCTGCATTGCAGATCTGGAATTTCATTCACTATAATATGTAGGTTACAGTCAATGTTGCGCGGTTTGTCTCTAACGAACCATATTTTTCTGATCGACGCATAACGTTTGTTGTATTGCAACTTGGCGCACATAATCTTTTGGACTTCTCAGTCATTGTCGACTTTGAATCACAAGCGTCTGGACCTCTGCAGGTCGAACACGTCACGCATTGTACGTACGTTAAGTACTTAAATCTAAATGTCACTAATTAAATGGAAAATTGACAGATGAATTGTCCTAGCGCGCGTTCGAAACGTTACGTGATCAGGAATAGTACGATCCAAAGATTAATTAAAGGGATACATACACTGAATTACAAAAGAAATATTCATGTAGCTATTTGTCGAACCTGCTCATCACGTGACAATTTCACGAGAATCGGTAACCGATCGGTTGAAAGATACGACCTGCCGAAATGTAATGGAAAGCAACCAGATAGCCGGACAGCGGGACAAACACACGAAAGCATTTTATATAGCTTAGTAAGAAAACACCGGTCTTTTTCCTGATTTTTTTCATTTTGGCATTTAATGTAACGGGTTTTTTGTTTGAATTTGCAAACAATTTTCTGTATGTCCTTGAAGTAGCGTTGAATCTCCTTCAATAGTTGTTGGCTTGTTGTAAACAATCCAATGGGGTTAAACACCACCGTGTATTCGCCATTAGGTGGCCTAAGCTGTACGCGGTTCTCATTTGAGCAACAAGCACATTCTTCTTTATCTTTGACACAGTCCAATTAAGAGTTAAATGTGAGTTAATTTAGAGTTAATTTTTAATTCGCTGTTTTTTTGGGAAAAGTTGTTCAGTATCTAAAGCTTATAATAAGTTCGGATCATGACCCCGAAATCACCCAGTATAGCTTAAAGCAGTGAAACAAATCCGTAAATACGTCCGATGCGACGCACTCACACAGACATGCGTCGCTACAAGTGCAAGTCGGGGTAGCCCGGCAAATCAGTCCGCGAGCACCGCGTGTGTGCGTTGAACTGGTGTACTGTACTAGTTGAAATACTTCCTTAGCTAATATATTTACTATTTCTAAGATATGTAGGGGAGAGGTAGCCTCCGATAGTCATAGGGTGCAACCAGTAGCGTCCACATTTTATTCTAGAGACAATATGTGTTACTATGTCTGCTGCGGTCTTCTCTTAAGGTTCGAGATGCCCAATTGGTTGGTACAAAATAAAAACAATTTTATTTCACGTGACTCTTAGCGTCAAAAGTTCCAATAAAGCTTGTTGTCTGGCAGTGTTATTGACATCGACCGATTCCCCGTTGTTTTTGAAAAGCCTCCGTGTCATACTCATTAGTCGCGCCGGCGGCGGCATTCATTAGTGCACTGCGCTGCGCTTTATCCGCGCGTTTTGTCCCAACCTTGTTATTAATTCGCTTTACACCAACTAATTGTGGAATCACGACAGGGGCTCATGTCATATTAATATTTTTTGTGTGGTAATGTGAACCCGGTACCCGTCGTCGGGTACTGACTGCGAAATGTGGTTGCCATCTGAGCTTCCATGCGGAGTAATCCAGGATATCAATAATCTCACTGAAGTCCTGCTTGCTCTTGGTTTTTTCTAGCTCATCCTGGCTCGCCGTATTCATGATTTTTATTATTAATTACTTACAATAGAAGTAAAAAAAACTGTTCATTCCATCCAAATCGATTCGCAACGGCTAGCCTAATTTTACACCTTATTTTTGGCATTAGAGGTATATGTTGATTATTTAAGAAAAGTAGCCAAACTTTGGCTTACCGAAGGACGTTTTTCGCCTTTATTCTTTCTGTCTATTTACTATTTTTGAGCAGGTTTTTAAATCAATACGTTCGGTGGCATATCACTACATATACCTACGTAGTATAAAACTAAGTCGCTTCCCGCTGTCTGTCCGTAATATAGTAACCGTGCGAAGCCGGGGCGGGTCGCTAGTAATCATAATCTATTTTCTATACATTTGTTTTATTTGTATAATGTACCTAGTCTGCGTCGGCGCCAGTAAGCCGCAGGCACTCCATTAAAGCCTACTTCATGTCTAATTGAAATTAGTTGTAATCCTTTGTTGCAGGGTAATAGCGTAACGGTAGCAAAGGGCTAAAGGATGTCGGTGGACGCCCCTGGCTCGCTCCATGGCTGGGGTTGTACGCCGACCGGCGACACGCCTCCGACTGTGGCGTCCGAGCACGCCACTAATCCGGCGTGCCTGCCGGCAACTCTGCTCAGAGGCTGGCGAAAGACGGCCCTCTACTGCATCCTAGTTTTCGTTATGGTGTTAATTTTTCTAAATATTGGGCTAACGCTGTGGATTATTAGTAGTTTGAAATTGAGAATGGTAAGTTCCCATTGTTCCACACCGTTTTATTAAACAAAGTGCAATTTGACATCATTTTACGCATGATACATGCACTGCTGCAAACATACATTCATATCAACGCTATTTTCACCCTTCTATTTGCGCCAAATATGGAAACCAAAACGCAGACTCCGTAGCATGATCGGCCTTATCACACGATAAGTGACAAGATAGAGCGTCCGTCACTGGCTGGCACCGTTCAATAGAACGAGACGGACGCTCTATCTTGTCACTTATCGCGTGATAAGGCCGACCATGATACGGGATCTGATCATATTGTGGCAGTAGTACCTACATATAATTAATTTAAAAGGAAAACTATCACGGTTAAGTAGGTATAAGTAACTTTTTACCGAATAATAGTCGACCAACTTAAAATGTACTTAGAAAGGCCAACTTTCGTACAAATTCGGCCGACGCAATCATTTAGTTGGCGCGCGAGTGTCGATGTAACTAAGTAATCGACACTCACGCGCTAACTAAATGGTTGCGTTTGCCTATTTAAATGTGTGTCAGAGATTTCTCTCCTTTAAAAAGAGTGATAAAAGCCTGCAATGTCAATACGCTGTGCAAAAGTAATCGCAACAGCAACCTTTCGTTTTCTTTGTTCTTTTCGTCCGTACTTACAGATAATGTTTTAGAAAACTGCGAAATCTATTGTAGATTTTACTATCTATTACTTACATCAACATTTTATTACATACACTATCTTTTATTTGCAATTTTACGATGATACTTAGTAAAAAAATATTTAACTTCATTTCCTCGCAATTTATCTATAAGTACTGATACCTACTAATAATGAAGATGTAGGTAGTCTGTGATATGTTTGTAAGTATATATAGAATGGACCTTCAAGACGGTCGTAGGCTATAGTTATTCCAGGGCTCCGCCTTACGCGGGTGGAGCCGCGGGGGTAACTAGTGCAGCGATGAATAAAAGCGTTACACACGCCTCGCCGAGAAACACGCTTCGTATTTAAACATAGGTCTCGTTTTAAAACGGCATGTTGGAATAACATGATTTTTTTCACTTCTCATGCTCAAAAAGTGCGTCATATTAGGCTTAGTAAGCCGGGCTAAAGTGGTACATTTAGCCCCTAGGGAAAATATGTATACATATTTATGATTTATAAAACATTTTAATTTGACCAATCAAAACAGTTCAACATATTACACCCACCAATCACAACTCTTTAAAAAAACATTAGTATTTGCTATCAACTAACCAGAATACAGCTAGACATTAAAATCGACCAATCAGGCAGGAAACAGCATTCATTTCAAAAATTTGTAGTTTTTTATTCCCTAACTCACAATAATTAAAAAAATTTACGCTTCCGACCGACTAGAGCCGCGTCCAAACGTTCAAGCATTGTTGACTGCATACATGACATAAGCTATGAAGATTGAGCGGGATAGACTGCTGTCTATCTCGGTGGATGCCCCTGGCTCGCTCCATGGCTGGAGTTGTACGCCGACCGGCGACACGCCTCCGACTGTGGCGTCCGAGCACGCCACTAATCCGGCGTGCCTGCCGGCAACTCTGCTCAGGGGCTGGCGAAAGACGGCCTTCTACTGCATCCTAGTTTTCGTTATGGTGTTAATTTTTCTAAATATTGGGCTAACGCTGTGGATTATTAGTAGTTTGAAATTGAGAATGGTAAGTTCCCATTGTTCTACACCGTTTTATTAAACAAAGTGCAATTTGACATAATTTTACGCATGATGCATGCACTGCTACAAACATACATTCATATCAACGCTATTTTCACCCTTCTATTTACACCAAATATGGAAAACAAAACGCAAATTCCGTAGCATGGTCGGCCTTTTCACACGATAAGTGACAAGATAGAGCGTCCGTCACTGGCTGACACCGTTCAATAGAACGAGACGGACGCTCTATCTTGTCACTTATCGCGTGATAAGGCCGACCATGATAGGGGATCTGATCATATTGTGGCAGTAGTACCTACATATAATTAATTTAAAAGGAAAACTATCACGGTTAAGTAGGCATAACTAGTTACCGAATAATAGTCGACCAACTTAAAATGTACGTAGAAAGGCCAACTTTCGTACAAATTCGGCCGACGCAACCATTTAGTTGGCGCGCGAGTGTCGATGTAACTAAGAAAGACAGTCAACTACGGAACCCTACACTGCGCGTGGCCCGACACGCACTTGGCCGATTTTAAACTATTCGCAAACGTACATAATTATCGCGTCAAGTACCAGCATTTTGAGTGGTTAATAAATCTGCAAATGACTTCATTAAATGTATAACCATAGCTGCAGCGTCTCTTTGAGCCAAGTAATAACCATTAACGCTCGCCGCACTTCACAAACTGCATAAACCGATGTAGTCATGGCTAAAATTCATTTGTTACCTCTCCTTGCCCGTCTTTTCGATGTTACTCCGGCTTTTAAACAGTTTTTAATAATAATAAGTACTACAATGTTCAGAAACATAAGTACTTATATAAGATTTAAAGATATGAGCATAGTTTAATTAGGTACCTATTTATTTTGAACAAGTAACGTTTATTTAACATTTGTTATGCTAGTTCTAAAATTGAGGTAAGCCTGAAGATAACAAAACGAGGAAGCTACTAAAATGCACTGGATTATAATTTAAATGATCTTATTTTGTCATAAAACTTGGCTAAAGCTTGTAAGTACCATTTAAAAAATAACTAAATCAGAATTTCGATAGATATCTGATTAATTAATTGAATAAAAAAGTATTTAGAAGATACGTATATGGTATTTACAGCACTTTTTTGTGTCAAGTTTTTACCAAGGCAACCTAACACTGAAAGAATATCAAAAACCATTTATATCATGTACTAACTAACTATTTATAACAGATGAGGGTATATTAACTTCACTCGGTTACCTCAAAGCAGTCGAGGGTGACAACAGGCAGCCACTATTTTTCCTATTCCTTTTATCATTATTTTCTCAGCTAACATGAAACCCATGAGAGGAGGACTCAAGCAATATGTATCTATAGGTATTATTTAATAGCTTCGTTCCAGGATTTCACTAGGATTTATGAATAATTATATGATTATGAAAAATAATATAATGTAACATGTAATATCGGTAATTATCATATAACAGATCTTCAACGGATCATATTTCTATAACCTGCAGCATCTTGCGTGAGTCTGACTGTGCCGAGTTGGTGGCGCAATTTGTACCTACGTGTACCTCATATGCTGACCAAAATTTGTTTCCGCCCTCGTGATCGCGCGTAGTAGTTCCCCGCTGGTTCGCCCTTAGCAGCTTCTAATGCCTCATTTACATTCAGCCGAAGTGAGCAGGGCAGACGAAGTTAGTGGGCAGGACGGGCGTAAAATGCGGTATTACGCCGTCCTGCCCACTTCCCTGCCCACTTCGGCTGAATGTAAATCAGGCATAAACGGGCTCCTTGCATCAGCCCCCGAGTGCGATTTGTTTGCAAGTAGATGGAATGTGGTGTGTGATGAATTTCTGTAGTTCTGCGAGAAAATTGATGTGCGTCGCTCCTCTGTTAATTATTAGAACTGGGGCCGTAGACAAGGTTACAATCGACAAGCGCTAACGCCAATAGAAACTAATAAAATGTAGGAGAATGACAGCTGCCGACGAAACACTTTTCGTTAACATCTGACACTCCCATACATTTTATTAGTTTTCTATTGGCGTTAGCGCTTTTCGATTGTAACCGTGTCTAGGCCCCCTGTTCATGTTAATATTGTTTTTGCTGTGATATTTCTAATTAAAATAATGTTGTTAATATTGTCCTATGGTTTTACAGTTGTTTAGTTATTACTGTTTGGTGTGTAACTAGTTTAAATAAATAAATAGGCTATAACGTGTCGCTTAATACCAGGGCATAGTAAAAAAAAAACATTGTAACATTTGCAAACAAAGCAGCAAACAAAAGCTAGTCAGTAAAATATATCGTGTCACTAAGATACGCGGCGAGTGAGCGAAACTGTCCCGCGCTAACTCTTCGCCTAATAACTGATAATGATAAAACCTAAAATCATGATTTGCTCAAAAATATGCGTGTCAAGGTTGGTGTAATCAAATAATCATCTGCTACAGAGACTAGTAAATTATTAAAGACTGCCTACACGTCAATGTCGCGTTCCTTAAATATAACCTCTAAAGTTATTTTAAGTATATATTTTGTTTTTAAGACTGCTATTTATTTAGCAGTCCTATGAATGCTGTTCTTTATTAATCATACCGTAATTATTTTACAAGGCTTTGAAATTTAGGTGGGCCATCTTTGGCGACGGTACCTTATACTTAGTCGTTCTTGGGCACCGCGGGTACTATAATAAGCAACATATTTTAATATCTGATCCAATTAAGTTTAAAAAAAAATCCATGTAATATAATATGTGTAAACCATTTGCTAATTAAATGTCTTGTCTTATTAAGATGTTTTAGGCGTTCTAGGGTTTTAACCCGTCCTTTAGGACGGCAACATTATATAGACATTGGCAGTCTTTACAATTGACTAGTCTCTGATCTGCTACCCACAATCTATCTCTCACGTAACTACTCGCGCTGGTTTCACTTGATCCGTGACCCGTAATCGATCGATTATGCATAGTATACTATGCGTAATCTGTCAAGAGTAAAACCCCAAGCCGCATTTGGCGGTGCGATATCAGTAAGCAGTCAGCTGTCAGTGTCAAATCAGTACTGATACAGATTGTTTACAGTACGATTACTGTTAGTTAAGACCTGACAGATGGATTGCCTTCATTTAATTTTCAACTTTAATTTCATATAGATAAAGCATTTTTCAGAATACTGTTACCCACATCTACCGATTTAGTAATAACTATTTTATTTGTATAAGATTAAAGTTGAAAATTAAATGAAGGCAATCCATCTGTCAGGTCTTAACTAACAGTAATCGTACTGTACAAGGCGCCTACATTTCATTGAGTGCTTCCTGATCGGCGCGGGATGCGTGGAAGTGGGACGATACGGTTGCAGTACTGCACAATTCCGCGCAATAATTATACTGCACAAATACAATAATGAGTATTCCGGCGTGTAACAAAATCTGGGCGGTATCTGTAAGCTGTCTGTAAAGTATAACCACCGATGTTTGACAGACTAGAAAACTCACACTCACTTGCTCTTTCGTCTAGATACGGTTCTCGCGTTTTGTGTGACGCTGATAGTGACAATGCGGGCCGCGTGATTTGCGAACGATAGTGTCACGGTCCGGTGGTGTCAACCCAAACGCCAAAGAGCCAGTGATCTATATTTTTAACCCCCGATGCAAAGAGAGGGGTGTTATAAGTTTAACGTGTGTGTGTGTATATGTGTATCTATCTGTGGTATCGTAGCTCCCAAACGATTGGACCGATTTGAATGCAGTTTTTTTATTCGAAAGCTGATCTGATCCCGAGTATTCTTAGCATGTTTCATGAAAATCTGTTCAGCCGTTTTTGAGATATTGGACTTTGAAATGAAAATGTCGGGGGGTTTTCAACTTTTCTAAGTTGTAGTTATTCATCATCGTATATTTAAGAGCTTGGCTCTTGTCGGTGGAGTAATTTCCATTCTGTTCTATTCTCTGCCTTTTCCTTATCCCTATACGATTCAACTTCAATATTTTCCTTTAACTGCTCCATGATCCACCTTATGATGTAGTCATCGTGACGAAGACGTGACTTCTTTTAATGTAGTCATCGTGACGAAGTAGGTGTCCTATCATTTTTCCTCTTCTGTTTTCAATAACTTTTAATAAACTTCTGTTTTCATTTACTATACACAAAACCTCTTCATTCGTCTTTTTCTCCGTCCAACTGATGTTTTCAAACCTCCGCCAACACCACATCTCAAAGGCTTGCAATCTTTCCCTGTCCCGTTGCGTCATGGTCCACGTTTCGCAGCCGTAGAGAGCAATGCTCCAGACGTACATCTTAACCAGTTTCTTCCGAGTTGAGCGTGATATGTTAGCCGTGAGCAACGGTCTTTTGAAATTAAATGCTTGCTTGGCCATGGCTATCCTGGCAACAATATCAGGTGTACATCTAGAATCATCGGTAATAATGCTGCCCAAATATTTAATTTTTTTTACTTGTTCAATTGCTGTATTGCCTAAGAAAATTGTAGTGATGACTGTTCTTTTCGATACCACTAGAGTTTTAGTTTTGCTTGCGTTAATTTTAAGCCCCGATTCAGCAGTGCCTGGAGTTCTTTTTATTTTCAGCAACTGCTGCTATGTCGTCTGCAAAGCGTATAAATTTAACATTTTTCCCATTAATTTTGACCCCTCCCGTACTAGACTCTGTTAATTTTCTTATTGCATTTTCAATAAATATGTTAAAAATTATTGGCGAAAGTGGACACCCCTGACGAATTCCTTGACGTATTTTTGCGATTCCTTTCTGTTCGTTAATTACTTCTGTGGTTTGTTGTTCCCTGTACAGCTCTAATATAATTCTTTGGTCTCGGTAATCTAGGCCTGCTTCTTTCAAGATTTTCATCATTTTGTTCCAGTCGACTGTATCAAAAGCTTTTTCAATATCTATAAAAGCTATATAAGTATCTAAATCTAACTCTAATCGGCGGTCAACTAATAGTCTCAATGCAAGTATGGCTTCTCTCGTACCCTTTTGTTCTCTAAATCCGTACTGGTCTGGTCCTAAATATCTTTCGGCTATTGGTTTAGACCAATTCTATTCTTATTACCAGATTTTATTTATCTTGCACTGTTCATATAGTTGTTATATGGTAACGCCTGTTACATGGTTGGGAGACCTGAATTACAACTAGCAACACACACACAGACTTCCGTCTGAATCAATGTCATGTCATGTCGTCAACTAATACAGTCTTTTATATAATAATAATTTGTCTTGTCATTTATTTATAAACCTGATTACCACTACATGGTGTCAGAAGTGAAGTTCGTCAAAAGATGCCGCCGAAAGAGGACCCTGAAACGACCAACAGTGACAAAGCGCTACGAAAACCTATGGGCATGGGTTGCGCCGCCATGAACACGTGTGGAAATATGGCTGAAAATTGGAAAAAATGGATACAGGCGTTCAAATTGTATCTGCGGGCGTCTTCGCTAGATGGGGAATCAGATACACGAAAAGTAGCATTGTTTTTACACATGATTGGAGAACGCGGGTTAGAAATTTTCAACTCGTTTGAAAAAGATGAAGAAAAAATCACATACACAGAGCTACTAAAACTCTTTAATGAACATTTCGTTCCCAAGACAAACTTAACCTATGAGTGTCACAACTTCTTTACATACAAACAAGAGGAAAGTGAGACGTTGGAAGAATTCATCACTAATCTAAGGGCTAAAAGTCAATCATGTAAATTTGGGAGCCTGCAAGAACGAATGATCAAATCCATGTTGATATGCAACATGCACCCTAGATTTAATTACATAAGAGAGAGGCTGTTACTGCAGGATGATTTAACACTAGAAGGAGCAATAGAACTGTCCAAGAGTATAATATGTGCAAGAAACCAAAGTATGTTAATACAAGGTGAAAGTCAGAGCGGATCCGTGATGTATACGACCAGGTCAGGGCGACAGTCGCGTCCACATGAGCAGTCCAGGCACAGGTCTGAATCACGGTCACAAAAAGGTCACCAGTCTTACTCAGCACATCGTTCGCATTCGAGACAGCAACGGTGCGGCAGATGTGATCAAATTCATAGGTACAAGTGTCCAGCAGCTAATGTGAAGTGCCATAGCTGTCATAAAGTAGGTAGGTAAAAATGTGCAGATTCAGGCAAGTGAATTTTGTCCAGGAAACATCGGTGGAATCAGAGGTCTGTACAAATGACTTTTTGGTGGGACATATTAAGTCGAGTGGTAAATGCAAGTCGGATTGGTCAATTATCATGAATATTAATGAAATAGATGTCAATTGTATTTTGGATACGGGCAGTGATGCTAATGTCATGTCTGTAAGTGTATATGACAGTCTAGGACTCAATAATGCTTTAACTAAATGTCATACTAAAATAAAATCATATAGTGGTGATGCTATTGAGGTTGTGGGTGAAAAGACCCTACTATGCAAATTGTCAGTAAATAGTAAAAGCATTAAAAAAGGAATAACATTCATTATAGCTAATGTTGAATCACCAACTGTATTAGGGAAAGATACATGTGCAGAACTAGGTCTAGTGAAGAGAGTGTTCAGTATTGAGCCTGAACAGAGTTGCAATGTATCTTTGCCTAAAGAGAGTCACAATGTATCAGTGTCAAGTCAGTCAAATGAAACAAAATTGTCAGAGTCATATACTCAGTCACAGCCTAATATGTCAATGTCACAGTCTCAAAGTAAAAGCAATGTGTCAAATCAATTAAATTGTAATTTAATGTCACAATCTGCAAGTGACGATTATGTGCAAGCCTTACTTAAAAAATATGACAATGTGTTTGTTGGTTTAGGATGCCTGCCTGGTGAATGCCACATTACAGTCAATACAGATATACCGCCAAAAATAGATGCCCCGAGAAAGGTGCCATTCGCTCTCTATCCCAGACTTCAGCAGGAGCTGGATAAGATGGAGCGCATGGGTGTCATCACAAAAGTTACAGAACCAACTGAATGGGTAAGTTCTTTGATTCTTGTCGAGAAGAAGAATGGTCAATTAAGGGTATGTCTAGATCCCAGAAACTTGAATCAAGCTGTCTGTCGTAGTCACTATCCCATACCAACCGTGGACATGGTGAGATCCAAGGTGGCCGGTGCCAAATATTACTCCACTTTGGATGCGAGTAGTGGGTTTTGGATGTGCTGCCTTGACGAAAAAAGCTCTTATCTGACAACATTCAACAGTCCTTTTGGCAGGTACAGATTCAAGCGCTTAGCTTATGGAATTAACTGTGCGCCAGAGTATTTTCACAGAATTATGACAGAAATATTTGGTGATATACCCGGTGTCACAGTGTATAGTGATGACTGGTTAGTATCAGGCTCAACAATGAAAGAACATAATGAACGTCTAGCAATGGTCTTTGAGAAAGCACAAAAGCTTAATGTCAAGTTTAATAGAGCCAAGTGTTCATTTGCAGTCACACATGTCAAATATTTAGGTCATGTTTTCTCAGCACAGGGAGTGACACCTGACAATGAAAAAATCAGAGCAATCACAGAAATGCCGTCCCCTACATGCACTAAGGACTTGCAAAGGTTCTTAGGCATGATTAATTATTTAGGTCCATTTATTAATAATTTGGCAAATGAAGTAGAAATGAAATTAAATTGAAATTATGAGAGAATTTTCAACCGTCTTAAAAATTTAATTTGTGATGCCCCGGTTTTGGCACATTTTGATGTGAAAGCCCCTATAGTGATGTCAGTGGATGCAAGTAGTACAGCGGTTGGTGGAGTGCTACTCCAAAATAATCATCCTATATATTATGCATCTAAGACTTTAACTGTTTGTCAGCAAAAAATGGCTCAAATTGAAAAAGAATTATATGCCATTGTTTTTGCATGTGTCAGATTTCACCAATTTATTTATGGTCAAACAGTAACTGTGGAAACTGATCATTGTCCACTGATAACACTTTTTAAAAAACCACTTGCTGAGGTACCTACTCGTCTTCAAAGGATGATGCTAAAAATACAAGCTTACAGTCTAAATGTCATTTACAAGAGAGGTACACTCATGTTCATTGCTGACACATTGTCAAGAGCAGCGTTGGCAGAAACTAGTGTGGATGAACTTGATGATGATATTGTGGTCCATGTCAACTCACTAATAAAATCATTACCTGTGTCACCCGAACGTCTACAGTGGTTGAAAGATGCTACTAAAGCTGATGAAGACATACAAATAATAAAAAACTATTATTTTCAAGGATGGCCCAAGTCAAAATCACAAGTTCTACCAAAAGTACAAGAAAATTGGCAGTATAGACATGATTTGCATACAGAAGACGATCTTCTGTTTAGGAGCAGTAGTATTGTAATACCAAAGAAGATTAGGCCAGATATTCTTAAAATTATACATAGTGGCCATTTTGGGGTAGATCGTTCCAAGGCATTTGCCCGAGGAAATGTGTTTTGGCCTTTCATGTCAAGCGACATTAAAAACCTGGTAGAGTCTTGCCATATATGCATAAGGCATAGAAATTTAAATCCTCCTCAGCCATTAATGTCACATAGTCTGCCTAATCTTCCATGGGAAAAACTTGGAATTGATTACGTCTTATAAAAATAATAATTATCTGGTAGTTGAAGACTATTACTCAAACTATATTGAAGTCAGTAGTGTTAGTACGACCAGTGCTAGCATTCTAGTAAATACATTGAAACCTATATTCAGCCGACATGGCATCCCAATTGAAATCATAAGTGATAATGGTCCTCCTTTCAATTCAGTTGAATTTAAAAAATTCACCTCTGAATGGAACATAAAACATACAACTTCTAGTCCATACCTACTAAGGTCAAATGGTTTAGTCGAGTCAGGAGTAAAGATATGTAAAAAAATATTTACCAAATGTGATGAGTTGGGTTCAGATCCTTATCTTGCCCTTCTCCAGTACAGGAACACTCCAAGAGGTAACCTAGCCTAACCAGCACAATTATTGATGTCACGTAGTCTCAGAACTCAATTACCTACCATTCAAAGGAATTTGTGTCCGAAGGTTGTCAGATTTGAAGAACATATAGAGTCCAAAAAGAAAAATCAAGGAAAAGTAGAGGAGTATTACAATCAGAAAACCAGACCATTAGAGGAACTTAGAAAAGGAGAAATGATTTATTATAAAAAAAATCCTTAAAAGTGTATGGGTGCCAGGAGAAGTTAAAGAAGTGTGCTCAGAGCCAAGGTCTTACGTTGTTGGTAGTCCAGATGGGTTTGTTGGTAGGCGAAATAGACAACATATCCTGCGACCTAATACAAGGTTAGTATCACCTAAACAGGAACCACCATCTAGACCTTCTGTGCAGTCAGGAGACAGTCAGCCTGCAGCGAACACCTCGCAGGTGAGTCAGGGTGCAGCCACACCGACTCTCTCGCCGGTATATACCAGGGCAGGTAGACTAATTAAACCACTCATACGGCTGGATTTGTAATTTATTGCTTGACCTTGCAGTAGCATATTTAGTTAATTATAACTAATTGTATACTATTGTATTGTGTATCCAATTGTACTATGTTGTGTAACTTAGAAAAATAATTAAAATGTTAATAAGGGGGATGTTATATGGTAACGCCTGTTACATGGTTGGGAGACCTGAATTACAACTAGCAACACACACACAGACTTCCGTCTGAATCAATGTCATGTCATGTCGTCAACTAATACAGTCTTTTATATAATAATAATTTGTCTTATCATTTATTTATAAACCTGATTACCACTACAATAGTATAAGAACCTAAACTGAGATTATTTGAGTTGGCCGAATTCCATCAAAGTAGTCCTTTCATAAAGCAACTCTACTGTCCAAGGTATAAGGTTCCAATTCCTATGACAGTTTTATAAAAAGTCGGCCACATGAAATAAACTCAATCAATTTGCAAACCGTTTTTCAATCACCTGCCATCATGACTGAACAAAAAAGTAAACCTGCTTTAAATGCTTGTACCAATTTTTTTATTGTAGACAGAATCTTACTTTTCACCATAAACCGCATTTCCGCGGCATAATCAAGCTCAAGCTCCGCTGTGGTCGGTCAAGTATTGTTTTTCTTTGTTTCAGGGTGGTTTTGGCCCAATAAACATTGTGGAAGGAGGTATCGAGCTGCAGGGGCAGGCGTTCGTGATGGACAATCTAGTCGCGTCGTCGATCAGCTCGCGCACGGGGCAGCCAATCGTCGTGCACTCGCACCGCAACTTCAGCGTAGTCGTCTCCGAGCCCGAGCGAAAGGAAACCGCCAAACTGGTCCTCAGTGAGTTTACCACAAATGTCAGAATCAGAATGGTACAAAGGTGCTGTCGTTGCAATTCTCTTCGCTACCAAGTTCGAAAACTTCTCAATAATATTTGCGCTGGTCGTGTGATGTCATATCACGATTACTACATCTAGGCAAAAGCGTCCATGTCTGCAATCATTGACATTTTGAACTGGTGATGGGCCAGCATAACTCCGATTTACGAAATTACTATGCTACAATTGGAAACTCACGTTTGGTAGGTAATGCCCGGAATTCCTAGAACATTAATTCAAACGCTCATATTTAGAAAAAAAAACGATTTTTTTACATTCGTGATGTCATTTTTTTTTACTTTTATTGTATGTTTAACAAATATATTTGTCCATAAACACTTTTCTTATAGAAATATCCTAGTAAAATATTGCTAGATATATCATGAAATTATAGTAAGGTAGGTGCACCAAGAAAGGCCCGGCTCCTAAGATGGACCACCTTAGAAAAATCATAGTTATGGTTTTCCAAACTGCTTCAAATTTCGTGACCACATGCGTTTATGGTCACAAACAAACGTGCATTTCAGTTTTTACTCAAGTACGCTGCAATCTTGTAAAAAAGTTACAATTTGCTGTGTCGTGTTAATAAAATATTGAACGTTTTATTATTTTCCAACCTTTACAATATCATCACAAATTGAAAAAAATAACCCAAATTTTGTCAGTAGGTACTTTAGTGAAATTAGGTGTTTAATCTGTTTAACATCCAATTATAGGTAAATACTTTTATTTTAAATTCATTTATGTATTTTTATGGCATTTAATTGAACTGAAGTAAAAGTCCTCTATAAACCCACTGTATGTACTCGTATCCCTAACTAAGAGTACCTACATCAAAAGATAATGTTTGAATAAAGCACCGATTTATGAATAATTAAAAAGTTATTGTCGTTTTATACTTAGCAATTTTTCATTGTTAGAACCCACAGCTATAATTTAACAAAATAACCTTTTAGTTTGGATTGATTTAATAAAATATTGTATGGGATATATACAATATTTTATTAAATCAATCCAAACTAAAAGGTTATTTTACGTCTAGTTCTAGACGATAGTAATGTTTAAACATTGATTAAACGATTATTTTAATTAATGTATAACAGGCATTAGGCGACCTGGTGACTAATATGGTCCTCCGGTCCACTAGCAACATTTTATTTAAAATTGTTTTTTTCTGTTATAAAGCAAATAACATTAAAGTTTTTTTAAATATTTTGTTGGTTAAATAAATCAGTAGCAATCCTATGTGGCTAAAGGCTTTTCTTTATAAATATGTATACACAGTATATTATGACCACCTTAGACGACGGTATAGTATGACAAGAAAGTCTAGAAAATAATTGGGGCGCCACTGTCGCTAATATGGCAATAGGAATAGTACGTCCTAGAGCTTTTGATACTTTTTACTAGGACATATTTGGTTCCTAATGTAGATAAATGAAAATCAAATACATATTGGTACAGATAGACAAACTCACAAACATTACCTCTATATAATTTTTATGTAGACTGAAGGCTAGTAATTTAAATACAAGTTTTGTTTACCAATATTGTTAAAAAGTACAATAGTACAGTTTCTTCCTCCTCGCAATATTCCACTTTGGTTATAATTACACTTAATTATAGAACTTTTAAAATTCATCACATATACAGAACACGATACCTGTTATGCCCTTGATCGGTTCACACCCCATTTTTGGTACACCCTGTATTGCAAGTACCAAATTGGTTTTATGTAGGTAAACATAACTTCTAAAATGTACAATGAAAACAACACTATATTGCAGCGTTAGGAATAAATAAAATTAATATAATCATTCATAATTTAACACCTATTTGTAGATTAAAATAATTAATACCCGGTCATTCCAGCAGTTTTTCTATAAATATTGTACAATTCTGACAAAATGATTCCGACTTGATATTCCACAAGACATCGCTTGCATACCTACATTATAAATTACTCCCCGAGCGGAACTGCGTATATTCTTGCTCATTATATGGAATTTTTGTTGCATTTGAATGCTAATAAATCCACGAAATATAATTAATACGGTAGAATAATAACGCTTATGACAATACGTCTACAAGCATATGACAAGTTTAAGGAAGTTACCAGTGTCGAAAATAATTAGTTCCGATACTAGACTTTTTTGTCAAGCTGTACCTGTGTAGCCTAAGCTTAGTTTCAACTTTTGTTGTAAACGCGTGATGTTTCTTAGGAATCTTGTACATATTAGGTTTCGAACACATTACGTTTTCAACTTTAGTATTTTTAAGTTAGTTAAATAAACATGTCCTAAATGTCCTGCATGAGTATTTTGATAATTGAAGTATTGTCTTTAACTGCAAAATTATTTATATTTAATAAAAGTAAGTCAGTAAGTCAATATTTAAGCGCGCGTTCATTTTTCAGAGAGGGACAGTATTGAGTGCAGCGGGCGCACATTCGAAGTGCGTGACGCACATGGTGGCGAAGTGTTCCGTGCGTCACGTGACGAGGTGCGCGTGTTTAGCGACGCGCTAGCAGTGGACGGGCCAGGCGGACTCACAGTCAGGACAGCGGTGCAGACTCCGAGCATCAGGGCGCCGCCTGGATCTGATCTGCAGTTAGTTAACTTCATACCATTTAGTGCAGTAGACACACGTACTTGAAGCTGAAGAGTTATATACGTCACGTGACAAGGTGCGCGTGTTCAGCGACGGTGGACGGGCCAGGCGGACTCACAGTTAGATCGGCAGTGGGACAGAGTGCCTCCTGGATCTGACCTTCAGTTAGTTCTATTTTCTTCATAGCATTATACGTGTGCAGTAAACGCACGTTCAAGGTGCGTGATGCACACGGCGAGGCAGCGTTCCGCACCAGATCCAGCCGTCTGAACGAAATTATCAAAACTTCCAGGTGCCAAATCATTTCTACCGACGGTAAGCAGTATTCAGCCGTTCAGATACAGACAGGATAAATTTGCAGCTAATAGTATTAATTACCTTCCACAATTCTAGTAACGCCCATCGGCACATGACAATACACGCGCACGTACATTAAGCTAGATGTAAGCGTTTACACGACTAACGAACGTTAATCATCAGGAGAGTAATATACACTAGTAATATACACTTATGAATACGCAGAATTGAGTAAAATGGCAGTAAAGCTATTTTATTGATTACTTTTTTAGTTACAAAGAAACCCAATAAAATTCTAATAATGTGGATGGACTGGTGAGTAAATGTTTCATTTTCATTGTTCAGGTTGGAATCTATGACAAGGCACTTGGATCTGATAGCCCCGCAGTACATACGCTTGGAAAGCCGCGCGGGCGGCATAGATGTGACAGCTCACAGCAACATCAAGCTGGACTCTGTTGTGGGCGCTGTAAGTATTTTCCTTCTGTAATGCAGAATAATAGATAAAAAGTGACTTTATATACGCACGTATCATTAGTGCTCTAAAATGCGTCCAGAAACCGTAGGAAATGACCAGTATTATTATAACCGATCGATTGTACTATGAGAACTTTCTTGTCCGTGGTAGTAGGTAAAATCTGTACTTTAATGTTATAACAGTATATAAATTTTTGTAACGTTATGAGTTTAAATTTGGAACAGCTGTCAAAACTCAAGTGGGTCTCTATTCTAGTATCCATAGATATTAAAACAGTTATCGATACGAAACGTCAATTCAGTATGTTTTTTTAATATAAACCACACGACATTTGATCTCAAGTGACATGAGTATAGGGACTTCATTCGTTTGTCTATGATTTTAAAAAAGCATTCGTCTTGACAGAGGATCGAATTGCCGCTATTGCTGTTGTAATTTTTCTTGAGTTTTTTGCTGTTACTTACTACTACTTATATGTGAGTAGATAAAGTAGTTTATGCAACTGTACATAATTAGGCCTTAAAACACTCGGTGTGATCCAATTATGAAACTCGCTAGCGCTCGTTTCATAAAACCACACTCGTGTTTTAGGGCCTCTCATTATGGATCAGTTGCATAAACTACTATTATCAGCTAGTGTTTTATAGGGAAAATGTTGGAAAGTCAGCATAAAATTGACCACAGAAATTTCCTAGTTTTGATGTATGTAGTTTTGAGTGAACTCAGGGAATAAATGTCTCGTTCCCTGGCAAAAGTAATCACTTTTCTGTTTTTAATAAATATGATTTCTGATAGAATTTCTACCAAAATTGCATACAAAAGGAAAGTTTTTAAGGACATGTCATAACGCTGAGCTGAGCTATAATATAACCACGAAAATCGAATCTCGAAGTCTCTATCTCACTTATGGTTTATTATGGTACTCGAACGACAGAGACTGAGATATACGTACTTCGGAATTCGATTTTAATGGTAGCGCCGCTGTGCCTATACCAGTCGAGAAAGTCAGGCAATTTACCATGCCACGTCTGAGCATAGCCTGGAAAACGACTATAGGTACCTACTTGTCAAAATCGCATAGGGAAACCACGTCAAGAATATTGCCTTGAAATATATTACTGAGACTAACTAAACGAATCAGTTGTGTGAATCAATAGTTGCAAAGTTTTTATCCATTCTTGTTTCATATATTTCAACAAAAATATACACTATTCGGTGAATATTAAATTTATTCGACAACACTGTTTTACTCACAGCTAAAAATCGACACTCCGAGTATCTTCATTTCGGACCTTAAAGAGGCCGTGAAGTCAGACCCCGCCCGACAGAGCAAGCACTTGAGGCCCCAGAAAGTATACCAGCTGTGCGCGTGCGCGTCGGGCAAGCTGTTCCTCGCCGCCGCCGACGCCTCCTGCTCCGCCAACAATGCCGACACCGACTTCTGCAGATGAGAAATACAACTCGTAGTGCCAAAATATTACGCAACAAACATCATTAAATTAACTACTTACGTACATTCTTATGAATTCTGCACAATGCACAATAATTATATTTTAGTACAAACGTGTGATCATAGAATATTGAAATATAGGAATGAATTATTATTATAGGTATACCTAGTAAATATACTTTGGTTTTATTTTGAAATAATCTAGATTTCCTTTTAAGATACATTTGTCGTCAATTTCGATCGACCAACAGGGTAATAAACTTTTCGAACGAGTGCTGGTACACACTATCATATTTTCACCTTTACAAAATGTCAGTTGATATGTTCTTACGAAATCTCATTGCAAGAAGTTTATTCCATAATAAGTTTGACGCTTAAGCTTTGACGTTTACGCTCATATTTGTTCATTCTTCCAGTTTAGTCGAATCGAGCCTAAAAGAGAGTCCAGATAACAAATACAATAGTTCATATTTGCTTGCGTATCCTTTGGTTTATCATGAACCTTAAAAATATCTAAGAATATTATATAGCGAAGATACCCGTTTCGGGATAGATAAGATTTATATGTGTTTCTGCAAGTTTTTTCGACATATTTCTAATATTCATATAGGTTAATGTATATGTCTCTTGCAAGAGTAAGTCGAGTTAATATAACCAGAGCTGATCCGCCACGGTGCGGTGGCCGCCGCACGCGCTGCCGTAATTAGAGCTCGGCTATCCTAATTGAGACCGCAGCGACAACATTTTGTTCCCCGTGTTTTTACTCGACATACTGTTAACGAGCCAAAACATTAGTACTCCAACCACATACTTAGTTTCACAGACCATCCCACAAATCTAAAATCAAGCTAGGAGCTATGTAAAACCTTATAAAAAACTTTATTCCCAAATAATAAATAATGCAATGAAACTGTTTTCGGCAGAATGACGCAATCGAAAATGCCCGTTGAAATAAAGTTTTATTTGTTCTTTTGTGTCATATAAACGGACGTGAACGTTTATTTTTATTTCGCTGTACTTTTTTAGTTACGGCTCTTTAAACAAAAACAGTCAAGGGACAAATATTTGAACATCCACGGTCTACGCGCACTGAATCTTATAAATTGTTCTGTTTTTAGGGCTCCTTGCCGAAAAGGAAGCGCTTCTTACCTAATCGTCCCACTCCGACTTTGCCTTGGCGTCTGTTAAGGCGGGAAGTAGGTATATGCAAGCAAGAAAATATAAAACCAGTCATGTGGAATACTTTTATTTTAAGTTATATTTCCAAACTAACTTTCAATAAAAATTATGTTTTTCTAGCAAAAGTTTAAAGTCACCTTTTTACGGTTCTGGAGCCAAATGGCAAAAATCTAACTTATAGTTTCGCTGCGGCTTATCTTAGTGACCCTTACTAGAAAGCTGTAATTCGGCATGACTATATAAATCAATCACGCCGACAAAATGGTAGATTTTTTTTTTTATGTATTTTTTTTTGTCAGTAAACCCATGGTGTGGGGTATCGTTGGATAGCTTGTTCAAAAATATTAGAGTTTCTAAAACCATTTTTCAACTTATTGGTCCATTTGTGTAATATTGGGTTTTAAAAGCCAAATTTTTGTTACATTCGTGTGTCCCCACCCCCTGCCGGCTAAATGGCTGCTACTGGGAGTGGGAATATGAAAAAAATCGTGGCAGTAGTACATATGTGGTTAAAAGGAAAACTATCACGGCTAGGACTAGTTACCGAGTAATAGTCGACCAACTTAAAATGTAATTGAAAAGGCCAACTTTAGTACATTTTTTTTTAATTTGGTCGACGCTACTGCACTATTTACTTGGCGCGTGTCGATGTAACAAATACAGAAAGGCAACTACGGAACCCTACACTGTGCGTGGCGTGGTTTTTGTTATATTAAGGGTGAATATCCACTAGAGATGATCAAAGTTATGTTTTCATATATGTATTTAACTACTATATATTCTTTTTTTTGTGAATAAAGTGAGTGCAATTACTCGCCAATAAACACTGTGTTTGGCGAACCAAGTCATAAAAAATTAAACCTATTTGTAATTGGAAAATAAATTTATAAAACCTAGGTATCAACCGTGCGAAGAGACGTTAAAAAAGGTAGGTATTAAAAAAAGGTATTCTACGTATATTATATATCATGTGTAATATTTATATTTTATTAGTATAAACTAATTGAATTGGCATGACAAAAAGATTCGCGAATGATTGCGATTGCTAACATTCTTAAATAACTGCTAATGTAGAAAGTAAGTCCACACCACATTCCAACTTCAACGAAACGTCGCGTGTCCGTCTGTACCAAACTAGATATTACAGAACGGAACGCGGTGAATTTTAAACTTACTTTTATGCATTACATGCCCTTGCTACGCCCGGAAAAGCCAACCAAAGTATCGGACTAAAATATAGCCTTCGTAAAGTAAAAACTACTTCCTGATCGTGTACTTACTCAGAGGATCCGTTTTGCAACTAAAAATTGTAATTTTATACCGATACCACCTCTATGTGTGCGAATGTGCGTCTCTCTCACGCAATCGTATCAATATGCTTGCGCAAGTAAAAGCGCATGAATCAAGGCGTTTCACGTATGATTGCAATACTTTAAAAACGTACAGGTAGCCGCACAGGGTACACCTATACCTACATGCACTTAATTACTTCAACGTAAATATAATATGTTTATTACTCACGATAAAACATATCGATACTGTCGAACTTACGAAGTCAACAATGTCGCGCAGACGTCATCGAACGAGATTAGAATAAAATTGCTATTTGCAAACTGAACGGCCTGATTGGCAGATTGTTCAACAAAAAACCACTTCATTGGAATTCTGAAGTTCAGTCAAACTGAAACTCTGTAAGTAGTGTCCGCGCCAGTGTATTGCAGGCTTTACTACTGCTAGCAAGCCTCAAGCGTTCTATTACATGTAGGTATGACTTCTATCAGCGCTTCGGAAAGTTATCATGAAGAAGCACCGCAAAATTTTAGTTAGTTTTGCCTATAAAAAATACATCAACAATGGCATGATCAACTACACGTGGCAGAATACAGGTATACAGAGTGTTCTCAAAATCTTCATCTCAAGATCTATATGTTTTCGGATGATAGTATACTAGCAGTGCAGGCCCGAGTGGCGCCCGCGCGGCGAGTGGAGTCCCGAAAGTGTCCGGCCGCAGACTCGTCCACATTATGCAGATGAGGCCGCAGGTGCTCGTTATGCGCCCCTGCGCCGCGCGTATAAAAACTTCGCCAGCCAAATGACCCTTGCTCACTATTTCTAGGTGATCCTTGTTCGGCTTAAACATTGAACTCTTCAGACGTAAACAGACATTGTTCAATGTAACGTGGACATTTATATTATAATTCGGTTATTTAAATTGGGGACTTCATCTACACCTTTGAATTTCTTTCCAAATATTTTCTGACGATATTTCCTTTCAGCTATACTAGGCAAGCGTCGGGACTACAAATTATTCCTGAATTGCCAATTGACGAAAGAAAAACTTAATCCTCATGATCAGACAAGAGTCTAAAAGAGAATCTTCTCTTAGTTTCTGTTCAAAATTATTTTACACCTTGTAAACCCTCATGGCGAGCAGTTAAATAGGGGAACATATTTTTGCTAAGCATAATGAGGGGAGCGAATATAATTTTAATGTTATTCGACGGCGTCGCCGGCCACCTGCGATTAATCACAATCACGCGCGCACGTGTCTTCATACGCGCGAATGAAGAGAAAACGACTAGCGGATTATTTTTCCTGTTACCTACCCTTTGTAATTATCTTTTACACGCTGCTTGGATTTTAATCTTCGATTATAGGAGTCCTCAATAGTCAGTCAGGACCAGTTCGGTTCAGGACCTTGCTGACAAGAATTTGAATAAGTACCTGTAACACGATTAGCCGTGGTTAGCCTCAAAGTCCATTTGGACACGTTGACGTCACTGACACACTAGTGTGATATTTTTAACTAAGGTTGCTAAATTAGCAATTAGCAGTTGGTTTCTCAGTTCAATAGCGCAATTGACAGTACGGAAATAAGATGGAAATTTATTTAAACGTGCTAATATATAGGTATGAAAAGAAATATATCTAATAAGGTAGGTACATATTATTATAATAGGTTTATGATAAATAATTATAATCACATTTTTTTTCTCAATCTAAACTTTATTAAAGAAAAATACAGTCAAAATAAAACAATACAATAGAAACCTAAACCTAAAATTTACTACACATAAATCGATTCCTAAGGATTAAGGGTTTTTTATGCTATACTTTCTACCGACTTTAAACTTTGTTGCCTGGCAGGAAAGAAATAACGTTATAATAAATATTAAGAACGTGTCAATCAAAGCGCTTTTTTCCTTCTGGGGTTCTAAAAATGTCTATCAGTCTTACTTAACAAAGTTACTTCGTAAATTTTGTTTGCACAAATTTCGCCGGACTCAGACACAGGTGACACGACTGACGTTGATAAACGCTGCCTGTAGGTATTCACTTTCAATTCACTTTGCGAAACTTTAATTCATTGACTGTTACACAATAACTCAGGTAACTTGTAATGATTTCATATTTGATCTTCGTTTTTATAAGTCTCCGCATTTTTATGCTGCTCAGCTAGGCTAGACAATCGTGCAGTGCTTCCTTTCTTGGCATTACATGCCAATCCTACGTTAGGGAGCCGCTAACTTGGCTGTTATTGCACATGCTTCACCTGCAACACACTCGGAACGTACGTACTATAATAACATTTACTCAAGGGAAATACAAACGTCGAACTATTGGCGCATTTTTCCCAAAATGAAATTTCTTTGTTATTCGAACGATAAATATTACAGGAACGATGTGACAAAGAAGTCAGATGCCCGGATTTTATACACGCCTTACATATTTAATGGCACGCGTCAAACACGTCGTTTTTAAATATTCCGCTTCAGCGGTGAATAAAGAGATATGCAAACGAAACTAAATAGGAATGAGGAACTAAATGTTTTAGATTAATCAAGGAAGAGTACAATCGACTCATTTGCATTTATACGAGTCGCTTACCCACTCTCGCTCGAACCGCATCAATAATTTGTATTTGGGCTCTTCGGTGTAATAAACGCTAAAGCTCTCAATAATTACCTGCACGGCTCCCATCTCGTTGGGCGCACTTTAAATGGTCCACCAGAAATAATATTAGAAATTCTCATTATGATCCTTGTCGTGGTCTAGGCATTATGCGCTGGAGCGAATTAAACTAAGTATCGGACAGTAAATAAAATAACATCAGCTTTTTGTATACGTAGCGATTCGGTTGTTACGTTCAACACTTATTGAAACTGTTCTTAAGTGTTGTCCTTTTTATGTAGGTACTCCATAAATGTTTGATAGGGCCATCTCGGGAAATCTCTGTCTCCATTCGCAGAGGGTCTGCACTCAAATAAAACGGGAATCCCAAATATTATTCCGCGACATTTTCCCTGTTCCTTCGATGTGAACTTTTATTTTTATGCTCTTACGTATTCTTTCTTATCAGCGCAGAAACACACTTCCAGCGAGATGCTGAAGTACTGACTTAAACCCTTCCTTTCAGGACAGTCCTTTTGCGCACACCTTTAAATATTATCAACTCTGTATCGAGTTAAAATAATTTTATTTAGTATATGTATTGTATATAATATTATTAAGTATTCAAATATAATAAACTATTTTTGTCCTTTGAAAATTGTAAGAAGATTTTTAATATAGGTACGAAATTCCTAAAATAATTAGTGCAAGTCATAACTTCGTCACAGCAGAATAAGCCTCAGCTGTAAAATTAACCCGAACATATTTCGGCTTCACTCGCCTCATATTAGTATGCCGCACCGCAGTAACCGAAGTCGAATCACAAAAGATATCCGGAGCGCGCCTTGCACAAGGGATGAAAGCCAACATTGTGTAATCAAAAGGGTCGCAATCTCACCTCACCCCGCGCCGCCGAACACAGCTTCATCAACCACCACTCTTTCCACTCATTGTGACGTTTCGTCTTCAAAGCTTCATTACTAGACCTTTCGGGAACAACATTCGATCCATAACACATGATGCTCTCTGTTACCTTCAGAAAGTATGTCGTGAATTCCCACAATTTAGATACCTCAAATTTAGATCAAATCTCCGCTTCACTCGTAAATAGCGCATGTCATAAATAATGAGTGACACGAGCCAACACAAGCATCAACAAAATATTTTTGGGACACATAATCTGATAGCGCGACATTTCCATCAAACATTCGAATACGAGGACTAAATAAATATTCATGTTGTTATGCTTCTATATCCCGTCGATCGAATATTTGTGCAAATTCCTTGATAGGCAAAGGCGCGACTCAATATGGCAGAGACGTTTATGCCACACCGCGCACTCCTCACCCAAGTGCCGCAATAGTTTCACGTTTGAATTTCTTGAACAAACATTATTACTGCTCCAATGGCGAAATGTTCCTCTGAAACAATTCGCAATAGCGGAAACTTCACTGTCAAAGGAAAAGAAGAATAGCAAATCTCAACACGCGCGTTTAAGTTCGCAATAAGGTTTTCGTTCACTAAACGAAACACGTGCGTTTTATTTTGCCGATTTGCATTCCATTTAGCAATGTTTTATTATATAAGAGCTTGAAAAGACCCTTCGGACTTCATTATATCTGGTGATAATATCATAAACTCGGTCATGAAATAGGAAATTCGCTGGCAAAGGGCAGTCTCTACGCAACGGTCTATTCCCCAAACTCGTTATTGTTTCACATCATCTTGATGGTATTTTATTTCCCTTTTAGTTGCTTGGATCCATCGCCTAGCTTCGTTATTATACGATTCTAAATAATAATGCGTAATTCACTGCAGTCGTTTTACACAAAAACAAACTATCGTGAAACTGAGTAGCTTTTCATTATTTCTTTGAATTTCGAGTAAAACCTTAATAAAGCAAATTAAACGTACCTAAGTAAAGGAGTTACTGAAGAAACGAGTCGTCTTGCCACTGGCAGTAATTAAGATTTCGAAATACCCAGTCTTTGTGATAGAGTTAACTCGCTCAGGGATATTGCTCGGTTCTGCAAATCAGCATTGAAACATGTTCAGAATGCTCATTAATTTTAATGCTATTTAAAAACACCGTAAGTAAGAAAATTAAATCAATGCATAACTAATAAAATCTTGTTTTTCCAATCGTAGTGTAATGATCGTCGTATAAGCGTAGTATAACTAGGAGAGCATTAGGATATAACTGTTTTGTGGCATTAGGTTCTTTGTCTTTGGCACGCGCTGTCCGCGATGCCCGTCCCGTGCAAGCAGCACGCGGGCCACGCGTCCACATCTTGAGTGTGGGCACACTCCCAAGCGGCTTTGCTGGGTATGCCCATGCAGGATGTTGAACTTCATTCGGATAAATGGGATACCTGAACTACCTGACAAATAAAGATATATTGATATTTGGATGCTTTCAAGCTTAACTAAGAAGAGAAGAAGTTATGAAGATTTTAAGGGTCGAACAGACTGCCAGCGGGACGGTAGCGGGGCTTGAAGAGCGCGTGATGCGCGCGGGAGGGCCGGTCACACAGAGCACGCGCGCATCGCGCCATCAACCAGCCAGCATCGCGCGCGCGTCCCGCGCGCCTCGCGCTGGCCTCGCGCCATCGACCCGCCAGCATCACGTACGCACCACGCGCTCCGCTGTCTGGCGTCACACTGACGCGCCGCGCACCCGTCGCGGGCGCGCGGCGGGAGGCTGGCGGGGCGCGACAGAAGCGGGGCGCGTTGCCGACGGGGCGCAGCCTGTTTGACCACGCTAGCGGTTTGTAGGGAAATATCGCGCTGCGGGCCCGCGACGGTGCTGTGTCTTCGACCCTGTAACGTTATTCCCGCCGGACCTGTGCCACTCGTACTGGTTACGCCTTACTTATTATACTGTCACTCCGAATGTTACTTTTCATTTGTATTTGTTTTTATTATAATTGATGTGCTAATTTCTATTGTAATTTATTATTTAAATTTCGCAGGTGATTAAAAAATACTACTAATACTTAGACACCAACAAAATAATTCAAACTGATTACAAAAAAGATTCCATCACGTTGACAAGGAACCCTTATAGTTTCGCCATGTCCGTCTGTCCGCCTGTCCGTCCGTCTGTGGCTTAGCTCAGTAGAAAACTATAATTCGGCATGAGTATATAAATCACTCCAACACAATGGTAGATTAAAATTTATCATTTTTTTTTAATAGGTACTTGGTAAATCCATGGTGTGGGGCATTTTTGGATAGCTTGTTTAAAAATAAGATGGGTCTTGAATAGCCATTTTTCGACTATATGCGTTTGCGTGATATTGGGCTTTAAATCCCTAATATTTATTAGAGATCTGCTGGCTGGCTGGCTACTGGGAATATTAAAAAAAAAACATTCCAGTAATAAAATATAATGAATTTACTTCAAAAACTATCACGAATAAGTAGGTATAATCTAGTTAACGCGTAATAGTCGACCAACTTAATAAATGTACTTGAAGAGGCCAACTTTCGTTCAAATTCGTTCAACAAATAGACAGACAGGCGACTACGAAACCCTTCACTTGTTTTTGGTCCGGTCCGGTTTTTCCTATATATATATACATATATCGCGACGCTACCCTCATGAAGGACTTCATGTCGGCTGACCAGGGTCCCATCGTTACTGCAAGCGGCGCAAACTCGTACTTCTGTAGAGGCGGTGGCGAGCGCCTGACGCAGCAGGTCATGCGACCCAGCTGGTCCACAACCTTATCGCAGACACAAGTGTGGGGAACCTTTAGGTATTTCAGATTTCAGGTCCAGAACTGTGCCTACGTTGTGTGAGGGAAGGGCATTTAACACTGGTTAAATGCCCTTCCCTGCCACTGGGCCACTGGGCTTGACTCATGTGTCAGACAGACACGAGCTGGGCGCGTTCTGAGTCGTTCAGACAATCGTTGACTGTGTCCCATATAGGATCTGTTTCATGTCTAGGATGTCTGCACTAATCGCACCAGGCCCCCTGCTGTGCTTACTTAATTCTTTTGTAATTTTTTCCATGTCCTGCACGTAGGTCGAACTTTGAGAAAGAGGTCAATCGTCGAATCCAACTCTGATGGGCAGCATTCGAGAAGCTACGGCACATCTTTTCGTCTAATATTCCGCAGTGTCCCAAGACGAGTCTTTGACGAGTGTGTTGCCAGTGATGACGTATGGTACGGAAACGTGGTCGCTTACTATCAGCCTCATAAGAAGGCTCAAAGTCACCCAAAGGGCAATGGAGAGGGCTATGCTGGGAGTTTCTCTGCGCGATCGCGTCAGAAATGAGGCTATCCGCAGCAAAACCAAGGTATCCGATATAGCCCTCCGAATCTCTAAACTTAAGTGGCAGTGGGTGGGGCACATTGCACGTAGAACCGATGGCCGTTGGGGCGGAAAGGTTCTCGAGTGGCGACCACGTCCGGAAGGCGCAGCGTGAGTGGACTGATGACCTGGTAAAGGTCGCGGGTCCGCTAAGTGCGGGTGGCGCAGGACCAGTCATTGTGGCACTCTTTGGGGGGGGCTATATCAAGCAGTGGACATCTTTTGGCTGATATGATGATGATGATGATAGTATTGTACGTAAAATAGAAAGAGGGAGTTATACATTTTATCATTTGTATGAACTGACTAATAAGCTGCATTAGCAATATTTAAAAAATACTGAACCGCTTTAATTTTTATAAAATGCTAAAGGTATAATTTTATTTACACACAACACAAAGTGTAAGAAATTGATTACTATTTATAGTAACTAGGTATATTAATACCATAAAATATGTACAATGTAAACATTTTACGAATGCAGCTAGCGAGATAGTACAAAGTAGCTACCGCAAAAATAATCAAGCTTTATTAAAAGCCGTTTGGATTAACCCGTGTTTTACGGTTCTCATTAACCACTGCCGTTATTAGCCACCCCAATGAAAATATGAAGGTAGCAATCCACATCCTGAACAGGCTCGAGACGCATCGATTGTGCCGGGAATCATTGGGGGGAAATGGCATATATTATTGGAGTGCGGCGGATAACGATGATAAGATCTTCAAGCACGTAGCTAATGCGAAAGGGCTCATTACATTGTGTTGACACCGACAAATGCCCTTTTACATATTCTCGGTGAGATCCCGAAGATTGAGCCATGAAATTGAAAACGATCCCTTTGAAGAAATTTATTCCAGGCACGAACTGCTCTCCCACTCCGATGAGGAGGAGATTTGCTCGTTTATTTTTATGAAATTATTCAAGAAACACTTTATTCTTGTTGAGCTGTCAAAATAACTACGTGCCTACTCATGATGACACCGCAAATTACCATCTCCTGTATTTTTTTATTTTGATGGGAAATTTTATATGGGAAAAATCCTATTGTTCGAAATTATCCACTATTCGTTATATAAACTAAATTCACGTGTTAGATTATTATAAAAAAATATGCACAACACATAATTGAATTAAATTTATTAGCGACAAAGACGTATAAATTACTCAGTGGAAACTTGCTCCAGGGTTTTTCCAACTTTACAACAATAAAAATCTGAGGAAAGAGCTTGCTACTATTTTAAGCTTTTAACTTGCATTTAAGTTCGAGGAAGAATTAAGTTCGAAATGCAGTAGGTAAAGTAAAAGTTGAAAGTACGTAAATCCTAATTGAATACTTGTGGAACTAATCATTGAATATTAATTATCATACACGCAAATAAAGGTGCATATAAATAGTACAAAGCAACCTTTTAATGTGATTAAGACAACAATCGATATTTATTAGTTAACTATTGGATACTTTCTGGCCAAAAACACACGAAAGGTTTAGTAATTAATAAACATTTACATTCCGATTTGGCATTGTTAAACACCTATACACAGGAGGGCGAAATGGCATATTACGCGATAAATGTGTTTATGTTCGTAGCTCCATTAATACGGCGCCCACCGCCAACTTTTGCACTTTTTCACACAGCTTGCCAGCCACACGTTCTGTTAGCCACTCGACGAACTCCCCAACCTCCATTATCACAGGGACCGAATTCATTTTAAATTTCCTCCTAACTTTTTTTAAACAAAACAAAACACTGCCGAGCTTTACTATCATTTATTAAGCGGCTCGCACTAAAATAAAAAGTTTCGTGTGGAGCGTTTTTCGCGACGGCGACTGAAAGTCGGTGAAATTTCAATCGCCGCGAGTTTCCTCAGTTCGGCGTTGACGTATTCCGTAACAAATATTCGGAAGCACATTCCTTCCCGGCCTTTAACGTCATAACTGGCGCGTAATGACCTCATCGTATAAAGAAGCAAAAATATCGCGAACGCAATTCGTCATGTCATTATGCAAGGAAAGGGCGAACTTTACGACTATAATAACGCGAGATGTCTGACTCGGTGCGCTCATGAATGGCGAAACGTTCTCTATTGTAGCGTGTTTTATGCTAACGATTAACCTTTAATGTAAACCGGCCGTTCGAAATGAAATCCCCTATCGAAAAATTATACCATATATATACACACCGTGCTGCATATTTTGTAAAAAAATAAGTCTTTTTATATAAATTACAATATTAAGAAGTTTATTTATTAAGTATTTTCTTGGTGATTTTTAAAGCCAAAGCAATTCCGTAAGGTTGCGTAGCAAGAAAACAATTTGTTCTCGATGACTGCTAATGCTATTAGTGTTTTGTCAGATCATGCGGTTAATGAAAACTGTCTCCTTGTTTAATTTGTCCACTCCGCCCAAAACAATTTGTTTCTTTTAGAAACTTAAGCTTTTATTTCAAGGGTTCAACATGGTAAAGAAATCCCGTTAGTGAATTTATGCAGGTATATAAAATCAGTGGTAGGTAGTCCCATCGAGGAGTGCTCATCAGAGTTCTCATTGTACGACTACAATGATAGCAATCGCACGTCGGAGCCGTGCGTTTCTGCTCACACCGTCTGGAATCTATACTAAAAAACCGGCCAAGAGCGTGTCGGGCCACGCTCAGTGTAGGGTTCCGTAGCCCGTTCCGTGAACCGAATGTATTAGCAAGAGAGTTCAAATTCCCAAATCAAATCGACCATGTAATGTAGAGTATGACAAATTTTCGACCTAATGTATGGGCGCACCTGCTCCGACCCCATTAAATCAGGAAAAATCTTAACAGCGCCATGTATAATGTGAGCGTTCCGCGTACAGCGACATCTATCGGCAAATTAAGTAAACTATTGCGCGCGAGCTTAAAGTATGAAAGATGATTTTTATGGGATAATTCTTTATTGCGTGAACCGATTTTCACCGTTTTTTTACTTTATTTGGAAGCACGTAATTTTATTGTGATTTTGTAGAAATAAAAGGTACAATAAACACCTGCTTATGCGGTTAAATTACAAACTTAGTTCAGCAATTATTTTGTATTTTTTTTTTCAAAAACTATTCAACCTATCAAGTTCAAAATAATTTTCCTAGAAAGTTTTTATTAAGTTCTACTTTTGAGATTTTTATCATATTTTTAAAACTTATGGTTCAAAAGTTAGAGGGAGGGGGGGACACATTTTTTTTTACTTCTGGAGCGATTATCTCCCAAAATATTAACACTATCAAAAAATGATTTTAAATACTTATCCAACAATATATCACACGTTGGGGTTGAAATGAAAAAAAAACACTCCCCACGTTACGTATAGGGGAAGTAACCTAATAAAAAAATAAAAAACACTTTTTATTTTACCACTTTCTCGGCGTGATTATTATACCTACATATAAGTACCAAATTTCAGTTTTCTAGTGCTAACGGTTACGGAGATTATCCGCGGATGGACGGACAGACAAAGCGAAACCATAAGGGTTCCTAGTCACTACGGAACCCTAAAAACCGTCTATTCAGCACAATTTACAAGGGAATAGCAAGTTTTACGGCAGACGGAGAGGCATATTTTTCATGCCTTATATTAACGACACCTGTAACTAAGTATGTATATTTGCTCGTTTCAAGGTATCAAGTAGTTTTTCACCCAATGCATATTAGTCGCATCAATTTCAAACGAATATCGCGCGTAAGATTATAGATCGATCTCGGTGTTCATAATCAGTGTATACAATGTACATGTGTGTTACCGTTAGGTTCAGAATTTTATTGGTATTGTATAGGCAAATATAACTTATAAAGATTTGGTCTTATTAAGCTGATCTGATGATGAAGACAAAATAAACTCTTCAATGGCTTATATATTTTGTATATAGCCTTATTTAAGGTACCTATACGCTACGGTTTAATGATACCTATATCCCTGGGGATAAATACTAAACTATATCACGGCTATAACTATTATTCTGCGTCAGATACAGCGGTTAGTAGTCAACTATACACGTACGAGCATGTCCTTCACCAGGAGAAAATTTCATTAACGCCGTACATGTTCAATTATCGAATAATATTGGCTGCAGCTTACTGATACTGCGATACTACGGGACGTGCCGTGTACTCTATACCGAGATAGCTATCACTACATGTTAGACTTGTCTAACCTATTAAGCTAATACATAGTATCGATTATCAATTAATTTGTGTTAACCGTTTAATTTACACCTTAACAAAACATTAAACAGTAGATCCTATTTCTTTACTGAAGCAGTTCTAGCATTACAAACCCATAATGAGTTTAAAGTGATACCTAGCTGAAAACAAACGGTAAGTGCTTATTTAACTTGTACTTAACTAGTTGCACGCGCAGCTCCGTCCGCGTATTAGGTACGAAGAATCTAAGATAGAATAGTTTATGTCCATCCCGAATTTATGTGAGAATTTTTAAATTGTATGATTAGTTCCAGTGATTACCTCCTATGTTTGTACAAACTTACAAAGCTACACACTCACAAACTTTGCCTCTTTATAATATTAGTTCTTTATAAGTTTAATATTAGTAAAACATGTGCTTAAATACCTATTACTAAATTTGTTAACATTTTGCCTTCAGATGTGCAATATGAGGAGCATGGATATCAACTTGTCGGCAACGCGTTGTTTAATTTTACGCTTGCCCGCACCCAATATTTATAATATCATCATCCACGATATGACCACCAGGCTGCCGTGGCAATACCTGACAATTATATCATGCCACTAAAGGGTTCAATTTATATAATTTGATGATAAATTATTCAAAATTTCATGCAGTAATGCATAATTTAAGTACACTGATAATGCAAAATTCAATACATGTAAAAGCAACCTAAAGGTAAAATTACATTACATTACCTAATAAAGTTGCAAAAAGTACCTCTGGGTAGAGTTAGAAGTAATTTGACCGGTCAGTGATAAAAGACAAATAAACTTTATCCTATTCTACATATTTAAATGCAAAGTATGGCAAATATCTTCCCACACAATGTCAGAAATCATAAATCAGAAAATTTATTTGCTGCAAATACAGTCTGAGGGTTCTTACAAAAATGGCGCGCACAGTGTATCTAGCCTGCGCGCAGGCGTGCAAATCATTAAATAATACATTTAATGTCACAACTGCACACATTATAACTATTATAAGAAATCAAATGTCAAATGTTATGAATAATTTGGAATAGTACAATTGATAATCAAAATAATGGAATAATTTAAATATAGTCACAATAATAATAATATATTTAATTAGGAGGCTCATACAATTACCATAGATTTAGGTATTTAATTATGCTCGAGGTAAGCTTTGACACTATAAAAACAAGGGTCTAAGAGCCAACTTGTGAGGCTACGTTTAAAAACGTTCCCCTCGAGCATGAAATGAAATGAAATGAAATGAAATGTCGTTTATTCACATTAAACATATGGTATAAGCATAGGTGTTACAGTGATTTTCTTGTCCCTTAATATGTTTAGCCCAGACAGGCATGTGAAAATGTGTGCATTTTCAGGTTTACAGGGAGTTTGTTATAAACCACGATGCACATAGTTATTAAAAACGTTCATCCTATACATCATTTTCCGACATCGAGGATGGTACAAAAGCTTCATTACATTTGCTCTAGTCTGTCTATCTATGACCTCGCCTCGCGTTTTGAAATATGATCGGTGAGCTCTTACAAACATGCATATTTCTCTGATATAAAGACAGGGCAGAGGAATAATTGTTTGCCTTTTGAAAAGTGAGAAGCAACTGTCGTCCCACCATGCTTTACAAATGGCCCTGACACACTTCTTTCGGATTTTGAAAACCCTGTCCACCTCAACAGCATTACCCCACAGTATTAACCCATAGCTGAGGACAGATGAAACATATCCGTGGCGTGGTATGCCGTCAAAGCAGCATCAACTGAAACAATATCTCTAATTGTTTTGAGTGAAAAAACAAAACGGCCCACTTCGGTTCGGTGTCTCACTTCGGTGTACATATACTTATTGAAATTAAGTTAAAATAAAAACACAAAAGTATTTTTATTACAAACAAAACTTATTGTGCTATGAGCATTCGCTACTCAGTTTTTAGAGATGACACAGAATTAGGTATGAAGTCACGACTTTGTATCGGGTGTCCATCTAGTGTGATATAAACACATTACACATTTTAACATGACGAAACTACCCAAGTGGACGGCTTAGTCCCGGTTGTATAGATATGCGTTAGACCAAAATGTCAGATCAAATTGTAACTAGTCTGTAGTAGTTGACAATACTACGTGTCTTTATAAAACTGTGGGGCGACGTGTACCTATGCGACGCCGACGGCTAGATGTTGCCTTAATTGTTTAGTGATGCCTCCGATTGGCGTGGCTACTGGCTGTCCATCCGCTTGTACGAATTAGAGCGCAAGAACTAACTGAATTTTTCAATTAGAGCCACGTCGAGGGGAGGACTATTGCTCTCATGCGAGAAACATTTCCGCGATTGCTATTTCGCTAACAGAATAATATAACTCACAACAGTGTATTTGTGAAGATTAAAACATATTAACATACTTCAAGTTTTTTTGGATAATTTAACAATTTAGCAAATGCTAATGACATAATTTATGAAAGCATCTTAAGAGGATAGCTACACTAAATGACTTATATAGACAGAAAACTACCTAGAACAAGTAAACTTTTTTCGTAACCCGTAAGGAGTGCCAAAACAAACACTTTTTAATAATAACTAGGTTTATTCCTAAAATGTAGACTTTTTAATAATAACCAGGTTTATTCCTAAAATGTCGAAATATAACTCGTGCTTCTTTATTATATTAGTAGTATATACATACATTCAATCTATTTGAAAATGTACCTTTATTGGATTGTTTTAAGGGAGGACAATTTTAGTTCAAAGTCTGTTCATGTATTATCCTTTTCACATTGAATAAGTCCAATACAAATTATATTCTATTATACAACAACAGCACAACGATTATGTTTTGAATAGACATTAAGTAGGTACTTACACCACTTATTACCTTAGGCTATCCGCAATCGGGTGATTCTTGAGAGGGTCAATTTTCAGCGTCCAGAGGGAAAAAGTACCCGAAAAAATAAAATAATTAACCTGACACATTTTTGTTTAGTAGTTCAACACTTAATCTAACTGGGGCAGGATTATTTTTTATTTTAAGGTAAGTAGAATCTGCCATAAAAAAATATCAAACACCTAAAACATGATTCCCCTGATGCGTCCATCCGCCATTTTGTGAACAAACTACTCTGAAAAAAACTAGTTATGGATTGAAATCAAATATTGTATCGAGGTAAATCGTTAGAATATAAGTTAAAGATTTAATTAAAAAATATATGGTTCCCCTATTTATCACAGTTTTTATAGGAATCTATATCAAAGGTTTGTCCAGAGCTAACGTATGATTCCCCTGATGCCTGACTAAACAACGCGCACATCCCTACTGCAATGTATTGTGACGCGTAACCTCTGCCGTGCCTCACCCTTGCCAGTTAGCGCTAGCAACGCCGCGGAGAGAGGACGCTTCGGTCGCTGGAGCTCTGAGCAATGAAGGTAGATATCTAATTCCCCTGACTTTGGTTCACTATGACTATGATTACTCTGTATTTTCATATAAAATCTATTTCCTGCAATTGGCATACAATGTTTAGTGTAGAGAATAACACATGAATGAATGCGTGTTTTGATTTAATAGATACTCTTATATTAATAATAGTTTCGGCATAATCGACAAAAAACATACTTTTTCTTATTCCCCTGACTCTGATTCCCTCGGTTTCTGATTCCCCTGATTCTCATTCCCCGGTTTTTTGAACGGGGTAATGATAGATTTCTGAAGTTTTCTTGAAAATAAATATTTTATCATATAAATTCGTCTTGCTTTACGATGGTGCGTCTCGAGTTTCGGGACGGGTGTAAATGGTTTCAAATTACCTTCATCAATTTGCCGTCTTACAGTCCAAGCACTAAGTTGGTTCCACCAAGCCCTAAAAAATGATGAGTCATTGCTGTTCCCGTAAGAAACCGATTTCGCAGCATAGTGTTGACTAGATCACGATCTTCCCGTGCCGTCGTACACCTATGTCTGCCTGTTATTGGTCTGCGTAGGTTCGAACTAGTTTCTAGAAAACTTTGGCGAACACGCTGAACTGTAAAAAACAATACACCGACTATTCTTGCGGTTTCTCGCTGACTTCTCCCATTTTCCAGCATCGTCAGGATTCTGGTACATTCCTCGGGTGTGAGTGACATAATTACTAATTTAATAATGACAAGTGGATACTTGGTAGACTTCTTATAAATACATTTTCACCTCAGCAGCTCGAACAAGCATATTTTGCTGCGTGAAAACAGTGTGCAAAATGCGATTTTGCTCACTCCGTGAGACAAAGTAGCTTTTTAATTTTGGTGCGGAGCACTGACATTTCGTCGTTCGTTTGAACTTTATTAGCACTGTCCCTTTCATTCCATTACGAAAAAAGAAAATGGCAGACATAGTTCGATCCGGGAGAAACGCTAGGTTAATGATGATTTTTGCAAGTCATGCAAAGAATTAATGTCAATGATACTATAAGTCTCAAATTATGGTACTAGTCTATAAGAATATTAAGAAAAAAAATACTGTGAATTTTTTATTTATTCCAAGTTCGATAATTTTGTATTTATTTAATAAAACATCTGATTAAATACCAAAGATTATCATTCCCTTGTCAATTTTATGATTCCCTTGTAGTTTTTATGATTCCCCTCTCATTTTTCTGATTCCCTTGTACTTTTTATGATTCCCCTGACATTTTTTCTCATTCCCCTGACAGCTGAACTTTGAATTGGTATATTTCCGAACCTAATTGACCCAAAGTGATGCCTATTCGATAAATGTGTTTATTATTAAATATTTAATTGGATTTTATTGTAACTTAGTAAAAATTTCTTAAAATAAAAATGCCACGGGAATGAGATGAATAATGCAATTCTCAAGAATGACCCAATCATGGTCCCACTGTTAAGAAAATCTCGAATTCAGAAAATTGTTACTCAAAGTTATACCTTATCCCAAAGCAAGCATTGGCACCATATGCAAATTTACTTGAAAGACCAAATGGAGGCTTTCAGTCCACACATGACCAGTTCTGTTTCCGCTAATCGCGTCGCTTGCGCACGCTCCGTAGCAACGACTCACGACAGTCACGACTTGCGACGCGCTGCCTCCGTGGCCACTGCCATTGGATAAATAATTCCAGTCGCGCGATCCACTTGAACTACAACTAAATTACGTTTGTCGTGGCTGTCTGCGCTGTCCGTTGATGCTCTTTTTATTAACACGCCACGCTAGGATAACGGCTGTCAACGATACGACACAAAGCTAATTTATTTACTTTCTTACTGTTATCCTATCAAATCTGAACGTGGGAGCAATTTAAAGGAAACTTGTTACATCTTGTAGGTAAATAGGTACAGGGTTTCGCTGTTAGCCATTTTCACAAAAAAAAAACACTTCAATACTATGTATTCTAGTTTGATACTATTATTACATTAGTCTTCAGGGATGATACAGTAATCAACTAAGTTTCAAAGTAATAGTAGGTACATTGTGATACTCGTACAAGTGAGGTATATTGATATGATTATCAATATACCTCACTTGTACGAGTATCACATCAGAGGCTGAATTGTTCACGCGAGCCACAGGTGAGCGTGATAAGAAAGCCGAGGATGTAATTATCAAAGTTCACGTGTTTCATATGACTTTTTCAATACATTTTGCGAGGAAAAAATCCTTTTCATAAGATAAAAACTTTATAGGCCTGCCAAGTTATTTTCTTTACTTAATGATGGCACTGTTGCCATCATTAAGTAAAGAACCTGTGTTTTTACTCACATATTGTACATCGCCATGAATTTCCAGTGTCGTCTATTATATTTATCACTTTTCTAGCCACCACGTGTCAACATTTTTGATAATAACCAAACACGCATTAACAATGTTTACAAATATTTGTGAAATAACCTATAATGGCGCGCCACAGTTTTTTTGGTGAAGTTCGCGCAGTGCGCGCGCATGTGTTAAGCCAGACTTAGATGAAATCTCTAAACAGCCAATACAAACTAAAATAAATATTTTCGTTTTAAAATAACGTCTTTATTAATTCATGTAAAATGTTATCAAAAGTGAATAGTTTTACTAAATAAAACGTTTCTATATCATATCCGAAAAGAAATAGTCAATTAGTTAACAAAAAGGATTCAATTGGTTTAGTCGAGTAAGAATCCATTTTTGGCGAGACTAAAAAAAAGCTGTACATTCTGTACAACCCGGTTAATTTAAGAATGCACCGTGTTCATGCATACATCTTGCTGCAAGGTGCCAACGTGACTTAATCGGGATATAACCATAACACACGTGTGTCGTAATGTTATAAAACACGCGTTTAATACCCAGGATTATGAGCCTGCCTAAAAGCGACATAATAAGAGGTACGTTACGAGCAAATGTGTTGAAAAATAAAATACTTACTTATATAGTAGGTATACCCAAGTTAAACGTTGTTTGAAGAGGTGAGACCGACTGTTATCTAACTACGAGTAACTTGCATTATTAAATGTTTAATTTTGAGCGCAATTGATTAATCTATATTTAACACGGATCGTAGTTAGCTAGTACGTATACATGTACTGTTCATTTACCGACAACATGTATCTCGTAAGATACGTGCGCTGATATTGCGAGGGTAGGAATTTCAATAAAGTCGAGATGATTTTAGTCATTTGTCTCAATGCGGCTGCGGTTAAAGGAGATATATGTTACTAAACCCGATTACCTTCTTGGGCTTCCCTTGTGTTCAAAGCGTTTACTGGAGCGGAATGCTTCACAAGGTAGGAGCAAGTATTCATGTTTAATTTCACCCCGTAGGAAGCCCCGTAAAACCTTTTATCTGGACCCGAATTCCTCAAGAAGAATTATTTCTCCTCGTATGCGTCTTCAGGGTTATAAAAATGAGCGCAGACATTGTTCTTAAAGCTAATAAGAATTTAATCTCGAAGGGTGCTCTAAGTATTCATGCGGTATACTTTTCATAAGTTGGAGTTAGTCGAATAACGTTACCTGGTGGCCCACGGCCTGTTACTTAAAATACAATTTAAATTAGTATCGTGTGTAATATTTTCCATTACTTTATTTGACGCACGGTACCTAACTTATTTGACATAATTGGTCTTGAACCCGTATTTTCCCACTGAACCATATATTCATTTTTTGAAATGATCGTTGTATACTAACAATAGAACGGGTTAAGTTTGTTATACTTAATAAGAAACGTAACACGTCCTATCGATAGTATACAAGTATCTTTAAAAAAAAAAAAAAACCTTACACAAATCGACCTAGTTCCAAAGTAAGCAAAGTTTGTACCAAGGGTATTAGATGACGATATACATACTTTTATACTTATAGATAAATAAATACTTAAATTAATTACATAGAAAACATCCATGACTCACGAATAAATTCGAGCTCATCACAGATATAAATGCCCGTACCGGGATTCGAACCCAGGACCTCCCACTACCATCGGGACCATCCAGACTAACTACAGAGGTCGTCCTTAAGATGTTTTGGGAAGCCTTAACCTATTCCAGGTCAATGACTCACATATGAAGCATGCCTCTACGAAAGATGCTGCTACGCGCTACGGCGTAGCACACAGTATTACTTGGCCTCAAATGGAATTATGGAAACCGTTACACATTTAGTTAACCAAAATATAGGCGTATTTCCTATAGAAAACGCAATACTTTAGTTCAGATACAGATTCATTTGTTTTCGTAACATACAAACCGGTTAGCCTAGTGAGTAGTGACGCTGCCTACGAAGCTGAAGGTCCTGGGTTCGAATCCCGGTAAGGGCAAATATTTGTGTGATGAGCATGAATATTTGTTTTTGAATCTTGGATATTTTCTATGTATTTAAATATTGTATCTATTAAATATATCGTCTTCTAGTACCCGTAACACAAGCCTTATTGAGCTTACTATGGGGCTAGCTCGATTTGTGTAAGATTGTCCCCTAATATTTATTATTATTTATATTATTATTATTTATTATTCGCTAAGGCACTTTACATGGCAACAGCAACAAAATTAAACTTGACGCCTGTACACGCTGCTTGGGGTGTACTTTTGAAGAGTAGATCTTGGGGTTCGTGATGCGGTGAGAAATGACACTCGTAGTCCAAGACATGCACGTATAATGAAGATTTAACTATCTTACAGGGTGATACATAGATGTTAGATCACGTATTAATGTATGTTTGGGCACGAGCAGCCCGTTGAACGTTCGTTTTGCTATACTCCTCCTGCCGCGCCCCTCCTCCCCGCGCCCCGCACCATGCACTGCGCCGGCGACGGTTACCGATGATTCCCGAACAAGAACGAGGCGTAGACAACGCCGTATATAGATCCGAAAAAAACCTAAAAATTGCCATTAAAATGAAGAAAAAAAACCGACACTTCTATATTTTTTTTGGAATCTATATACAGCGTCAAGTATTGGCCTATTTAGTTTTTAGTTGTGTCTACACAGGAAAGACTATCTCATACACATAATAATTTGACCCACCGAGTGTACACACATGCAATTAGCGCGCTTCAGTTTATCCTCTCTTCTCGTCCAATTTTTAAACGAGCGCGTACGAGAAAATATCACGTTGATCACCTGATTGATTAAGGTTGTTTGGCTACCCTGGCTGCTACTAACTATATGACGCTCACTGTACTAGGAACGAGACATCCAATACCCACTGGGTACATTTGAAGACAATGAGCTACGAGTTTAATCATGAACTTTAAAATAAATTATAATTCTAACCATCTCCGACTTGTCTATGGTTACGTTTGACGTGAAACCACGGACGAGTACGTTCAAACGCAGTACAGTCCCAAAGGTAAAAGGCTTATAATGACACTGGCTTCTGCCCGCGACTCCGTCAGCGTCAAACTCGTTTATATCGTAGCTCCATAGAATCTTCCGCCTCCCCTTTCACCCCTATAGGGGATGATTTAAAAACTACCGTATGTCCTTCCCAGGGTCCACACTATATTACCAAATCTTATCAAAATCGGCTCAACGGTTTAAGCGTGAAGAGGTAACAGACAGACAGACACACTTTCGCATTTATAATAATAAGTATGGATTATATCTTTTGAAGGTTTAGTGGGGGCCTGGAGTAAGCAAGATAAAAACCAAAAATATTTCTTTATGTTTTAATTAAAATATTTGCATGCGAAGTCAGGTCAGAGGGGTCATAGGCGGGTTTAAGAGTACTGAGCGGGGACGGCGTCCTTGCTCCAGTCGATGTCGACGGCCTTGCCGGCGCGCGCGCTCTGCTCCGCCGCTGTCGCGATCTTGCTCACAGCCAACGTCTGCCAGCTGGTCACCTCCATGGGGACTTTGACTGTAACAATACAACAGGAGTAGGGGTGTTGCATGCGCGTTGCCGACCCGTAAGATTGTATACACTCCTTTTTTGAAGAACCCCATACTGTAGTCCCTCGGGGAAACTCCAATACTTATGTGTCCAATACAAATACTTATGTATTAATTTACATGGTCAAGCACATAGTTTGTACCCTGTACATATTATATGCTTGACCATGTAAATTAGGACATAAGTATTTGTAAAATATGTAAGTCTTATAATGGGGTTTACTTACTTAAGAGGAAACAGAACGGCCGTTTTTCCATAGAAACGTAGTCCCGTGGAATGGAAGTAGAGCAATCATTTTTTTCCATAAATCTATGGCTACTATTGACATGTTCCTGTGTTTTCCTATTTTTCATAAATTTATTCTCAAAAGAGATCCTTCAAAAACCTAAAAAAGGCCGGATTTTCCGCTGTGTTCAAACATCCAGAAAACAATTTTGACTAGATTATTTAAAAAAAAAAAGGAAAACATAGGAACACGGCCAAAGCCTTTCTTTGATTTTTATAAAAAAAATAGTTAAATAGGTCAAGTTTTGGAAAAGACATCAGGGGACTCCGAAACGTGCTCCCGAGGATGCGTTGTGTTGAGAGCGAGGGAATTTGTTCCTTCAGCTACGGCGAATCTTCAAACATATCAAGGGTCGACAACGCCCATGTTACTCCTTTGGAGTTGCATGCGTCTATAGGCTGCGGTTTCCGCTTACCATCAGGCGGGCCGTACGCTTGTTTGCCACCGTCGTTGTATTTAAATAAAAAAACGTTGATTTTATGTAATTTTAATAGGTATTTTGGGTCCAAGCTGCTGTTGTCGCTATCGCGTTCTGCGGCGGGAGGCTTGTGATTGGCGCGACAGCAATACATTTTACAAATACCTATTTCTCAATTATATTGACCTTAGTGTTTCCTTTTAATTTGAACGGCAACGCGCCTATATCAGTTGTTTCAATTTGTGTGGCTCGTTTCACGAAGTTACAATTTTACAAGTCTAGACATACAGCACGCGTAAAATAGCCACTAGTTATTGGTCAAGCGAGTCTGTCTTGCCTCTTTAGAATTGTAAAATGGTTACATGTACTGTTGTGAGCCTTACTGTAGGCTAACAACAGTACCCGTCGACGTCGTTTGTCACGAATCCATAATTGAATTCAATGATAACTTTATGACGTATATGATTCGTGCGTCACTTTGTCCCTGATCAGTACGTTCGCGCGCGAAGTAACCCCTTGCTGGCCGTGCCGGGCGCGCGCACGCGCACGATCCCATTGCGCGCGCGTTAGCGTTCCTCAACTCCGTGCTCCAAGCGCACCCACAGTGTAATCTGTTTGCGAGTTCGACCGCGCGACTGATGTTTGGATGCAGGAAGGTGGCAGTATGCGAGATGCATGTGAGTACTATAGTTTAACATACTTAAGAGTCGTTGTTGTTTATGTTTTTCTTTTCTTTTCTTTTTCTTATATTACATATTTATAAGTTTGTACCGCTTTGGCCTTGCTGTTAAGGTATAAATGTTGCTATAAATAAATAAATAAATGACTTTTATTTAAATTAGTTGTAGTTTTATCTCACTAAAGCGCATTGATCATACTTGTATAGGATAGTACATACAGGTTGTCTAGGTACATAAGCTGGAAAGGCTCAGCTTTCATTTTCCAACACTAATATCGCTAATCTAACCTCGTCTATATTCGTTCACACACACTTACATTGTCCGACATCAAGGAAGTGCTCGAGCTCCTGTTGGTAGGCGCGATTGTAGCGGGAGGGGAAGGAGTAGAAGATGGGGCTCTGTCGGACGCCCTCGTGGCCGATTTACGCCTCGGTGGAGGCGGCCGGCCTCTCGTTCACACACACTTACATTGTACGACACCAAGGAAGTGCTCGAGCTCCTGTGTTGGTAGGCGCGATTGTAGCGGGAGGGGAAGGAGTAGAAGCTGGGGCTCTGTCGGACGCCCTCGTGGCCGATGTACGCCTCGGTGGAGGCGGCCGGCCTCTCGTTCACACACACTTACATTGTACGACATCAAGGAAGTGCTCGAGCTCCTGTTGGTAGGCGCGATTGTAGCGGGAGGGGAAGGAGTAGAAGATGGGGCTCTGTCGGACGCCCTCGTTGCCGATGTACGCCTCGGTGGAGGCGGCCGGCCTCTCGTTCACACACACTTACATTTTACGACATCAAGGAAGTGCTCGAGCTCCTTTGTTGGTAGGCGCGATTGTAGCGGGAGGGGAAGGAGTAGAAGATGGGGCTCTGTCGGACGCCCTCGTGGCCGATGTACGCCTCGGTGGAGGCGGCCGGCCTCTCGTTCACACACACTTACATTGTACGACATCAAGGAAGTGCTCGAGCTCCTGTTGGTAGGCGCGATTGTAGCGGGAGGGAAAGGAGTAGAAGATGGGGCTCAGTCAGACGCCCTCGTGGCCGATGTACGCCTCGGTGGAGGCGGCCGGCCTCTCGTTCACACACACTTACATTGTACGACACCAAGGAAGTGCTCGAGCTCCTATGTTGGTAGGCGCGATTATAGCGGGAGGGGAAGGAGTAGAAGATGGGGCTCTGTCGGACGCCCTCGTTGTCGATGTACGCCTCGGTGGAGGCGGCCGGCCTCTCGTTCACACACACTTACATTGTACGACATCAAGGAAGTGCTCGAGCTCCTGTTGGTAGGCGCGATTGTAGCGGGAGGGGAAGGAGTAGAAGATGGGGCTCTGTCGGATGCCCTCGTGGCCGATGTACGCCTCGGTGGAGGCGGCCGGCCTCTCGTTTACACACACTTTCATTTTACGACATCAAGGAAGTACTCGAGCTCCTGTGTTGGTAGGCGCGATTGTAGCGGGAGGGGAAGGAGTAGAAGATGGGGCTCTGTCGGACGCCCTCGTGGCCAATGTACGCCTCGGTGGAGGCGGCCGGCCTCTCGTTCACACACACTTACATTGTACGACATCAAGGAAGTGCTCGAGCTCCTGTTGGTAGGCGCGATTGTAGCGGGAGGGAAAGGAGTAGAAGATGGGGCTCTGTCGGACGCCCTCGTGGCCGATGTACGCCTCGGTGGAGGCGGCCGGCCTCTCGTTCACACACTTACATTGTACGACATCAAGGAAGTGCTCGAGCTCCTGTTGGTAGGCGCGATTGTAGCGGGAGGGGAAGGAGTAGAAGATGGGGCTCTGTCGGACGCCCTCGTGGCCGATATACGCCTCGGTGGAGGCGGTCGGCCTCTCGTTCTCAACCTTGATCATTCCTGTAAAACAAGTATTCATTAAATACACCATTTCAGTGATTATCAGGACGAATAGCAGGAAATTGCATAATTATAAGTAATAAAAGCAGGTCTTCAGTAAAATGTACAATTTTATCGCAATTTAGAGAATATGAACGAAGAATGAACCTTAAGGATGACTACACCGTTTCGAGCACAAGGCGATTTCGTAAAATTTAACCCTGATCTTTGCAATTTACAGTATCCAGTCATACAATTCGCAGTTTCAACACTACTTAGACAGGAATTCGGACCGATTTCTATAGCCAACCTAAGACGTGGCATGGTATGGCCGATGTAGCGTAAGTTATCTTGAGGGCCCGCTGAATTAACTTGATCAGGTCTTTTACAATTGCAGTCTAAGTGTAATAAGTTTCTGTCAAAAATTCCATTTTTGATACCTACAAGCTTTTATTGCCGACTGTACTCTTCTGTATACCGCCATCAACTACTCATTGAGACGATTCTAACGAGCCGAAACTCAACGGGGCTACGTCGGTTAAGTACTGGATTCCCATCGCCACCTTCTGTCTCCATCATTAGATCAGGTCGATGGTACAATAATATTGAATTGTCATCCAAACTATAGGTACCTTTACCCAAAATTTCAGCTCAATCGGTTGATGATTATCTGCTTCAAATTTCAGTTGCATGATTCCACCCGGACAAACATACATTGCAAGTTAATTAAAAGCTTGTAATATTTACCCTTGTTTCCGAAGACCTCCAGCCTCTGGTCGTACCCGTAGGCGGAGAAGCGGCTGTTGTCGCCGATGGCCACGGCGCCGGAGGGGAAGGACAGCAGGAAGGCGACGGTGTCGAAGTCGTCGATGGCCTTCACTTCGGGGATCAGCGCGGCGGCGTGCGCCTGCACGCGGTGCGGCAGCTCGCCCAGCACCCAGCACGACGTGTCGATGTCGTGCACCAGGCAGTCGTGGAACACGCCACCTGAACTACTAAATAGATTAGAACTAAAGGTTCACTCCTAACCCGAATAATGCGTTTCTTCTTTGTCGCAGACAAGGCTTTCCATTCGTTATGCCGCGTGTATGAACAGACAAGTGCCGCCTGTACTTATGTGGCGGTCATAGGTTTATCAAGTTTGCGCATTACCTATACGCGAAACTGCATCGATGGCAGGTACAACATTTGTTTTTGTTCTTAGGTCTGTTATATAGGAATAGACCGTTCCTTCGTGGACTATACGAATTATCGCAATCCAGCGCGGAAATATTGCTTGTTTGATGAGCACCCTGCAATTTTTTCTACTTTAGTAGATTTTAATTATTTATTTAAGTTCTTACTAATAGCACAGAATAATTAATAGTACCTAAAGGTACAGATGGTCCATGACCTTAAGCTGCCATTTTTTTGCAATATACAATCGTAGAGTGAGATTGGGTTGTTAACGTACCTACCATATATTATAACTGAACTATTTTAGTTTCTATGTTTGTTATCGAAATAATCATCAAGTTTTGGAAATAATAATAAAATTATACAATAGTCGGGATTAAGTAAAAAATACTTGAATACAGGTTAAGTATCTACAAAACAGTTCATATTTTACAATGGGATTACTTATTTCGTCGCGTTAGCAAGATGTTGTAAAATTGAAGTTCGTATAACGGTGTGCGATCAATGAAATTATGTTGGTTGTTACTACGTAAAACGGAACGTATATATGAAACGTAATTGTGTGCGATACGCAGCTGTACTTACGTACTTACAGCCCTTGTTAGACCTCCACAGGAGGTTACCATAGACAAACGTTGTTTCGCGCCAAATTGACAGTGGGATAGGCCTGCTAATAGTTAGTTCTTGTTTTATATTTATTCATGTAATGTAGTGTTGTAGGGTAGCAATAATTCCTTTCAGCTGGATTAGAACAGGATTATAAAACACTTTTATCGAAGAAGGACTATGAAACGTTAAAATATACCCTGAATATAATATATTCTTCACCCTGTGAGTCCATTTTGGGATACTGCATTTCTGCATTGTGACGGCGGGGTCTTCATTTATGATTGATCTTGAGAGGGCCCAGAGATCAAAAACTCTATGCAGAAACACAGTTCGACAACTCTTCATAAGTAGGGCTGTTACAATAATGCATTAACAAACTTTAAATTCCTTTGACTATTGTAAATATCTGTTGAGTGTTGACGTATAACACAACGCAACTTCTTTTGCACGACAAAAGTTCGACCTAGTGTAAGAACCACTGATACTCTAAGACCAATCATAATTTGCCACATTAATTTGTAAAACTCATGCTTGTTATGCAGCTTTGGTAAATAAAGTTATTTATATTTGATATCTTGCATAATGAAGCATTCAGTATTTTGCAAAGGAAAAGTACCTGAGGTTTTGAGGTAGTCGATAGATGGCAGAGGGGAGTCCCTGGCGGTGACCTTGAGGATCTGAACGTGGCCGACCTCTCCGTTCCTAACTCTGCTCTTCAAGCCCCTGTAGGCGGGGTCGAAGCGACGGTTGAAGGCGGCGAACAGCGTCTTGCCCTTGGCCTGAGCGGCTTCGTAGCACTTCTTGGTGTCTTCGATGTTCTCAGCAATGGGCTTCTCGCAGTACACATCTTTGTCGTTGGCGATGGAGTTAACCACGATGTCGTGGTGAGTATAGGTGGGGGAAGCAACGAAGACAACGTTGACACTGTAATTTAATAATGTAAAGTAATGTATCAACCCAGCAATACACCTGCAGTGGGTCGTAAATACAAACATAGGCTATTAAAAGTTATGCAAACTTGAGCCTAATACTTGGCCTCGAAGCAATGTTTTTGTAAAAGTTAAAGTTTTGTCTTTAACGATCGGTAACAGGAAAGACAAATTAGGAATAAATTTAAAATCGTGCGTTACATTTGCCATTTAAGAGTTATCGGTTACCTATCGCACTTACAAAATTTTATTTACTAACTGTATCTTATCCGAACTCGCATTTCGGCAAAAAAATGTTTTTCTCTAAAATTATGATGTTTTCAGGATTATTACAACACAAACCTAGCCTAACAAAATGTGTTCCACGCGGTAAAGTTAAAAAAAACTGCGTTCTTTGAAAAACTGGCTTTCTACTGAAATCAAAATTCGGACAAACGATACTGGTGGGAAAGGAAAAGCGATTGCAATAAGTATATTACAGTTATTGTAATATATTTGAGTTAAGACCAAGAGTGCGTTGTAGTTGAATTTAGTAAATGATTGAGCTTTGGCTCATTTGAGATTGGAGGGGCCATTGGAGATCAAAGAATAGATGAAAAACAATATCTTACGCCTTGTCCTTGAAGATGCGGTCAGCCTCGTTGGAAGTGATGAACTGAACATCAGCGCTAAGGCCCCAGTAGTCCTTGAGTTCAGGGAACCTATCCTTCTTGTCATCCACGACGTACTTGACGATGACGCGGGGGTTGTTGATGATGCTGGTCAAGTGGATGGACCCAGCGCGCCCTAGTCCGAAAATGGCGCCGACCACTGGGGCCGCTCTGCGCTTGGCATTAGCGTTCGCAGTCACTGTCTCCACATACCTGTATAGAAGTTGGCTGTTAGCGTCAAGGTAGCACCTAAGTTTTAATATTATTGTAAGTAACATTCAGTGACATGCATCACTCGTGTGTGGCGCACCTAATAGGGGAAACAATAAGATGGGTATTCGAATGTATAATAGTCTCTATCACTCTCTTTTCAGTAGGTAACCGATGTTTATTGTTACGTAGTTTATAATTGTGTTTGTTTGTGGAGACATAATACTGAACAACGTCAGTCTTCTTTCAAGGAAACCTTAGCTAATTAATAGCTGCAACTCAGGGTCTTAGTTCATTTACATCAATACGAGAGCATCCATTTGATACACAACTTTTGCATTCCAATCATATATCAATCAGTTTGGCGTGTTTGTTATAATAAGACGATAGCTCTGCGCGGTGGAGGTGGGTGCGCCAAACATATTGGATAGGCGTGAAAAGTGATGGACCACAGCAAATTGCATTAAAGCGCAAGTAACTTACTCGGTGTACAAGTAGTCTTCAGCAGGGTAGCTGCTTTTAAAGGTGTATGGGGAAGGTCCTGCGAACTTTTGGGTGGCCATTTTGAATTATCTGAAAGTAAAATGTTTGACGTTATGCTTATTTACCTGCCTATAATTTTTGATCTTATCTTTCTTTGACGGATTTCTGTTACGTTACATTACAGCACACAATTTAATCCGCTAAAAATGACGAAGCGATAAAGACCAAATAGCGCATGATCTCGGATTGCCTAAACGCGAAATGACTAGTGTGTTGTTTTGCCTACATTGCAGTTTGACCACCGAGCATTGTGCCTAAAACGCAACTCATAGGTAGGTTAGGTTCGTTAGGTTTCTTCAGATGCCCGAAGGGCAAACAGACCAGAAATAGGAGCCCCGCGGGGCTCCGTCCACGTCGCTAACGTAAAGATAAAACGACGAAAATGAGGCATTTTGCGTTTTAGGCATAATGCTCGGTGGTCCAACTGCAATGTGGGCAAAACAACACACTAGTCATTTTGCGTTCTAGGCAATCCGCGTATAACCCCAAAATAGGCAAAAATGGTTATTTTGCTTTTACTCTGGTTAGAGTTTTGATATTACCTATATGGCCCCAATGATGATGAGGAGAAAAAAGTTTTTCGAACGTCCGGCTATTTCTCAGCCAAAAAGACAATCTTAGATTAAATGTAAAGATAGTATAAGAATAAGAATAAGAATAATTTTATTGTCATAAAAACCTTAGTTATGGTTGAGTCCTCCTATTAGGTATGGTAAACCTGTTTCAGGAGACCTCGCTCTTCCGAACATAGTTCATGACAATCCTAAAGTTAGTATGATGTTTCGACATTATGATTTTACCTTATATTACCTTATCAACTAACTTTCGTGTGTGTGTATGTTGTTCGTGTGCGCATGCGTGTCCGTGTGTGTGCGTGAGTGTGTGTGTGTGTGTGTGTGTGTGTGTGTGTGTATCTGATGATGCGATGATGTGACGATATTATTATTATTATACTATGATTTATTTCCATTTAAGTACTAATTACTTTTTCAACACAATTGCTCGTAACGTACCTCTTATTGTGTCGCTTTTAGGCTCATAATCCTGGATATTAAACACGCGTGTTTAATAAAATTACGATACTTGTGTGTTATGGTTATATCCCGATTAAGTCACGTTGGCACCTTGCAGCATTAGATGTATGCATGCACACGGAGCATTCTTAAACGAACCGGGTTGTACAGAATGTACAGCTTTTTTTTTAATTCTCGGCAAATGGATTCTTACCGGACAAACAAATTAAATCCTTTTTGTTAATTAATTGACTATTTCTTTTTGGATATGACATAGAAACGGTTAATTTAGTAAAACTATTCACTTTTGATAACATTTTACATGAATTAATAAAGATAACATTTTAAAACGAAATTATTATTTTTATTTTGTATTGGCTGTTTAGAGATTTCATCTAATGCGCGCACTGCGCAAACTTCCCAAAAAAAAATTGATGCGCGCCATTTTAGGTTATTTCACAGATATTTGTAAACATTGTTAATGCGTGTTGGGTTATTAACAAAAATGTTGATTCGAGGTGACTAGAAAAGTGATAAAAAGAATGGACGCCACTATAAATTCTTGACGATGTATACACCATGTGAGTAAAAACCTGTTGACATCAATAAGTAAAGAAAATAACTTGACACGCCTATCAAATTTTCATCTTATGAAAAGGATTTTTTCCTCGCAAAATGTGTTGAAAAACGTCGTATGAAACGCGTGAGCTTTGATAATTACAATTCTCGGCTCTCTTATCACGCTCACCTGCGGCTCGCGTGATAATTTCGCCTCTGATGTAATTATCAACATACCTCACTTGTATCACAATGTACTATTACACTTCAACATTTATGTATTATTATTAGGTAAGTATGTTTTCAGTATTACTATAATCTAGGTTACTTATCCAGCTTAGTAACTTTTTCTTACAATTATAAATGTTCTGTGAATATAACTCAAGTTTCTTATTTATGTTATTATACATCAGCGCAGATTGTACTTTATACTGCCGTTTTGCAAAGACTGAATTACTTGCAGTTGTTGGTGCAACCGCATGTGTTCTTCTTCGGGTAAGTAATTCAGGCTCAAATGTAATTGTTCTGTGTATTTTTAAGATTACAGACGTAATGTATAATTTTACAGATACAGTGTTTATAAAGATCAATAGTGGGATATCAATAAGGTTTATTAAACGTTGTCTTAAGTAAACACCTCTGTCCTCTCTCCCCTTCTAGAAACTTGGTCTTGTTAGCTCCTCCCCATACTGGAATGCAGTCATGACTGATTGTGCTAGTGTAGTGTAGATTTGTATTAATAGAGTTGAGACAGTTATGTGTCTGAGGATTTTGAAGAGCCATATCAGTTTTCTGATTCTGTTGTTAATGTACTCTATGTGTTGTATGGACTAATCTTTGAATAGAGGCGGTCGTACGAACCATACTTCTAAACTAATATTATAAAGAGGTAAAGTTTGTGATTTGATTAGTTTATATGTTATGGTAATAACTGGATTATTTCATATGATTTTTCAATTTCACCAGTAAATAGAATGAACCTTCGAGTTGTGCATAGGTACGCTTCCTTTATCCCGCGGCTCCACCAACGTTCTGGGTAAGCGCGGTCGAAGTTAAGTAGAAGAAGAAAAGTTATTCTACGTGGGCGAAATTAAGGTCTATAATTTATATATATATATATATAGTCCCCGTGTGGTGTCGGGTTAGAATTTCACCACCCCATTTCTTCCCGTGGGTAAAAGTCGTAAAAGTCGACTAAGGGAGCAGGGTTGAAGTGTGTTGTGGGCGATGGGCTAGCAACCTATCACTGCGGTATCACATTTTTTCGATCTTTTATACCCACATTTATGCTAAAAGAGGCACTGGAACATAAGTTTCATGTGCTCTGCCTATCCCTTTTGGGAATAAAGGCGTGAATCTATGAATGAATTTATATAAGTATAGTGATTGCTTTATAAAAAAAAATAGGTTGATACATTTTCAGTTTTAGATCACAATATTCAGGAAGGCTAATAAAATCTACTGAGTCTTATGGTTATTAATTGGTGACGGTAATAGTTGAGTTAATTAATGAGCTGTAGTGTATATGTAATAAAGAGAGCCAGCAAATACGAGCAGTTGATAACGCTTTACGCGGACATGCAAGTTATGTATGTAAATATAGGTAAGTAAATCATAAGCAAGCTAGGTATGATGTTACGGTAACGCGATTTGTGTTTTGTGGGTAACACTGCAATCTTCATTTACTTAACTATCTACTTTCAAATAAAGCTTGTAGGTGATTCTTAAGTGGCTATTTGGTCAATAAATTGAAGTATTTAACGCGCATATATACGTGTTTTTATTATTTTCTAAATGAATATAACATATTACTACTTCCAAGGCGGGCGGCGCAGCAGAGGCGGCCGAAACAAAAAAGGCCACAAAATACAGGGGTCTCGGCTCTCAATACCATTTTATGGCATTCGGTGTCGAGACCCTTGGGCCTTGAGGTCCAAGTGCTCGAAAATTATACAACGAGCTTAGTAAAAGACTTGTCGACACTACAGGTGACCAAAGAGCTGGCACCTTCCTCGCACAGCGGATTAGTATTGCTATTCAGCGAGGTAATGCTGCCAGCATCTTTAGTACGATGCCACGGGGGCCCATTTTAGAGATTTTTTAAGTTAGCTTTAGATTCTTCTATTTTCGTTATTGTAAATAGTTTTATATTTGTTCTCTAACTAAAATTAAATATCACATATTACTAAGACTTACTTGATGAACCCGGTGTCCCCTCCGAACCGAAGTGCGGTCACGGTGTGCGGGCGGCCTTTTAAGTAGCTGCCCGTGGTGATAAGTCAGTCAACAGCTGATATTAAAGGTCGCTTATGGTGCCACCATAGTTTTCCACTATACTCAACAATAATTATACCATAACTTTGGTTATAAATAAGTTACTGAGTATTGTTTTATATTATAACCACTAGCTGCCCGCAACTTGATTTTAAACCATTTAAAGTCGGCCTCCATTGTTTTTAGGGTTCCGTACCAAAAAAGGTAAAACAGGAACCCTTATGGTGCGACTCCGTCCGTCTGTCTGTCTGTCTGTCTGTCACAAAGTGAAATATATCACGAACTACTTAAGCTATCTTTTTGAAATTTGGAATGGTTTTAAATGAGAGTTATCCACGTGCATGGAAAATGAGAAATTTAAATAAACATTTTAATTTTCTATGAAAAATTAAGAATATGAGGAGGGGGGCAAAAAAAATTATTCAACTATTAGGTCAAGTGGGGTATCATATGAAAGGGCTTGAGTTGTACTTTTTGAAACAGTTTTTCTTTTTTTTTATGAAGGAAAATGTAAAAAAAATACCATTCCCCCCCCTTGTCTCCAAAGTTATCCAAGCGAAAAATTTTAAATATTTACTTGTGATTAAGATAAACATAAATATTACTGGAAAAGCATAACTTTTTCTTTATCTAGCGTATTTTTTGTTTTATTTTCAAAAATCATTTCCTAGTTAAGTTTGCAATTTAATCAACTTTATAAGTATTTTTTTCTTTTGAAATTCCTATAAGACTATAATAGAAGTACTCTCTTTCAGATACAAAAATAATAATCGAGATTGGTTCACGTGATAAACAATAATCGCTAAAACACCAACATACATACTAACCTGATTGCCCTTGCACGTTAGTACCAAATGGGGCGGATAGATGGCGCTGACCCCATTCCTACATCGCGCTGTTAAGATTTTTCTAGAATGAATGGGGTTGGGACGGGTATCTTTCAATAGCAGGTCAAAAAGAATTCGTGATACAATTGTCTTGGTAGTTCGATGGTCTTGGTGTAAAAGTTATTCGTTGTTTGAAATTGAATTCTGTTGTGTTGGGTTAAAATAAGTAATTTAACAGGCGAAATTTACTTCGATCTATTTGTCATCGTATTCGTTGGGCTTTGGCTTCGTAATGGGAAAAACTGAAGCGGATCGGCTAGGAAAAAACTAAATAAAATATACTCATTGATACATTGAGGTATTAGAATTCGTTGTTTTCTCCTCTGTTTCATACGAGGGTAATTTATATTTTCGGGTTTATAAAAGCTTAAAGAGAAAATTTAATATGGATGTTGATAGTTTTTCTTACGTAATTGAAAATAATTACATCGAAGATGACTGCGTGGATAAATTTCATGCAATTCTTGCTCATCATGCTAGCTACAGAATTAAGTTGTCAAATATAGGGACATTTTCTTAACTGAGTTAATTGATAGTTTGTACGGAACCCTCATCTCTCATTATACTTACATTATTCTAACCTGTACACGGTGGGAGCAAAGTATAGGAGGGAATATAAGAAAAGCTACGTCAGTGTAGCCGCCTTTGAAAGTTTTCAGTCATTAAATTATTTCAGTTAGTTTCATTATCAATTCTCATACCGCCCTTGGACCCACAGTTGCTCATTATTGTCTATGGTCATGCATGATACTTATTGGAGTACATATAGACGGCCGAGCGTAGCGAGGTCGGATAGTTATGAGGCTGGCAACTCCTTTTCATGCCGAGGTATGTATAGTGATTTTCTCAAACATGCAATGAAATTAATTAAAAAACTCCAAAAAATCAAACTTTAATTTTCATGGCAGAACGCCGGGATCCTATGCCACAAATAGTAGAATGAAAATTAAAAAAGACCATCTTGCCGGCCTAGGCCTCCAATTTTGTATGAAGTGCCACGTCTACGGATCTCTCGTCTCGCTGCGCCCAAAACGTGACACTTCGAAGCCCAATATGAAGAAGAAAACATTATTTTACGATTAGTACATGAGGCTGTATTTATGGACAAGCGGGGCTTTGGGCGGTGCGAGATACGGGCTGTCAGTGTTATGAAAACGCTCACGCTTCTACTATATAGGTACTTCGAGACAACGCCATACGTTTTACCCGCTCATTTTCGCCGCTCCGACCATCGTACCACTGGTCTATAAAGACAACCTAACAGCGTATCATCGGCTTTTTCTTAACTTTCGTTGGTTATACATTTTGGTTGGTTTCTTTATTTGGCTAGGTTTCTGTTGTTTTGTTTGTCTGTTATTAGAAAAATATCCCTTTGCTATTGCGCTAAAAAACGTGCAGTTCTATCAGCAATATTTGCTTATTTTTTTGCATGCGGTTAATAATGCGCCCGCCTTCCCTATGCCAACAGGTGCATCTCATCATCGGTGATAGACCAGCACGTTTTTTTTGCGGATTAACAAAGCAATATTGTTCTCATAACATATCATGGACTTGTGGGACATGGACCGCAAAGTAACGCCTGATTCAATCAGTTATTTTGTTTATCTATCAAAACAATCGTGTAATGTTTTCTCCCTTGTCATTGAGATTAAGGTAATCGAATTAGCGTTGATTGCCGTAATATTTATAATTATATGCATAGATTACGGGTAGGTAGGTATTTATCAACACGTTTGTCTGATAATTAAACTTATGTGGCAAAGCTGTTAATCGCAACAAGATTATTTATTGTGAACAATCGTAATCCCGGACGTGCGTGAGGTGAGGTGAGGAATTAGGAACTTAGATTGGTGCCAGGAGTTTCAGCCGACCCTCCGGTGAAGAGTAATAAGGCAAACTCTTTCTTCCCACGTACGGTCAATTTGTTACAGTCTTACACTCGCTCAATAAACGATATGAACAAACAAGATCGCTATTTTGTACTGTTTTAACGTCCTCTTTGTTGAAAGGTAAATAAAGCTTGTTCAATCCAAAGGTCGGACGGAGATGGAATTCATTATCCAATCCAGATGTCTATGTACATAATATATGCTTGCTGGAATATGGACAATTCGGAGTTACTATAGTTATTTTATTAGGCACATGAAACAAATAACTTTCATTACATAAATTCAGGTTAGAAATGCCATCCATAACATGTAGGTATACATAGCATGATTAGAAGTAACAACGAGCGAAAACTACACTAAAATACTACATACATTACAATATGCAAACTTTTACATATTACATAAACTTGACTTAAAAACAAAAAATAAACGAATAAAATACTTTTAAAAAAATCCAACACTGATTGCACTTAAAATAGGTTTAGAGGTGTGATGACTGAGAACTCGGACTAACTGCTTCCTCAATGTCGTAGGACTCTTAAGTCGTGAGTCGAATAATGTCAATATCACTGTGTTTCGATACCAGTTGTACAGTATACTGACGACACATTCTCACCAAAAGAAGAATGCTTCAAAATTCAAAAATCGTCAAGTAGCGATAATAATCATATTTAATAAGTTCAGTTTTATTACCGTATTTTAATGAATGTAGAGAAAGTACCTATATAGGTATATATTATATATTATTCTCTGTTATCCGCGAAACGCCGGTTATTAGGTAGTTAGGGCCTATGCAGACTGCGTTTACGCGCCGTTGACGCGCTTTGCCTTACTAAGGACCTAATAGCGGATGGTAGTAGGGGAACGCGCGTCGACGGCGCGTAAAAAACGCAGTCTGAACAGACCCTTAGGTACCTAAGTAAAAAATGCACTTTGTTAGAACAATCCATTCCTCCACGCCTATGGATAAGTATTTGTTAATATGATTTCTCTAACTTTGTTCCTAATTATGATACATACTTGGCTCTGGTTTCACATTGATTAGTGATTAGTGCGAGTCCATACAAAAGCTAGTCGCACTCGCAGCAAATGTATGAACGCGCACTAATCACTAATCAGTGTGAATCGGCCCTTACCCATTACATAATATCAATATTGGAGTGGATTTGTACGGTAACTGTTTTTTTTTAATTACCTGCCTTCTCGAATTTATGGCCGTCGAAAAGCAGCAAATGCAATTATTTTCATTTAACGGAGGTTAATAATCATTACTTATCAGCTGATACATATATATATATATATATATATAGTCCTCCTCATCGATTTCGATGACGGCGACCCTAGTAATTTTATTACGGATTTGCCCTATTGTGAGCTCTGATATGGCTGGCTAGGCCATTACTTATCAGCTGATACATAATTATGGGTTATCAACACTTCAATTATGTTATGCAAACGACTTTAATGCGTATTTATTGAACTTGACAAGGGCGTAGCGAGGTACGGGCGAGGGGGGGGGGTGGTGATGCATTGAAAAAAATGTATATGTGTCATATGTTAATATATGTTAGAGCTTTAGAGTGGGACGTGCTGGATAGTTTTGTTATATTAAATGCAGGTCACTGTAACCAAGTGTATTGGTTCACGGAAATTACGAGTATTTGTTCCCAATCAACGAACAAACTGTCTTTTGCATTCATATTGTTATAACTAACAATATGAATGCAATAACTAACAATATGAATGCAAAAGACAGTTTGTTCGTTGATTGGGAACAAATACTCGTAATTTCCGTGAACCAATACACTTGGTTACAGTGACCTGCATTTAATATAACAAAACTATCCAGCACGTCCCACTCTAAAGCTCTAGAAATAAAGCTGTGTCAGATATGTAATTAAGATAGAACAACTTTATTTTAACATCATATTTTATACATAGGTGCGGTGTACAAATTAGACTTAAGAATAGACTTCGGATAATTTACTTTAAAAATAAAGTTTTAACCGACTTCAAATTAGTACTCCACCAAGCCACGAGAACATTTCCATATTTATTTTCCAATTTACCATACCATATGAACTGATTTCCGCGAGCAAATGCGTTGATTATTAGAGAAAAAAACCCAATCGCTGTATGTGGCCCGATAATATTTGAGGACCGTCGATTCCACAAGGATCACTTTTGGCACTTCATTAGCTGCTATCTCAACGGAATCTTATCAAAATCTGTGACGTACTTTTGTACTTTAAGTACATCATTGAGGAATTCCATAAGTCATCTGTGGTCTTCATTATGAATTCCACTCCACCAAATGTATGATTTCCGGGTGTAAATACACGAGATATAATAAAATAATACCAAATCACTACACTCCTGCCTAATTTGAGGAGTTCCCTCAATTTCTCATGGATCCTATAATCCAATTGAATTAAAAAAAAATGGGACCCACCTGGAAGCATATACTAACAAACAAAAGAAAAATTACGAATCGGCTCATCAATGACGGAGTTCTGAGGTAACAAACATTGAAAAAGAAAAAAAAAAACAACCGAATTGAGAACCTCCTCCTTTTTTTTGAAGTCGACTAAAAAGGGGCTAAACGTGGCTAGACTCAGCATAATATTGTACTGAGTATAATACTGCAACGCTGGTTTTCAGTCAGACCTTTACCCTCCAGTTTTAATCCCAATCATTTTTATTTCGGAATGGAATGAAAATGTTGTGTGTATTTTTATTTATATAATGACTATGGTTTGGTTGAACTTATAATATTTATAAATATAATTATATATTAGGTAACAAGTACGTTTAAAAATAAAAATATAAACGAAAATAACAAACAATTTGAAATGACACGTCTATAGTAGGCATCAAAGATACGAGGCCAGGACTCGACCGCCCGAGAGTAGAGTTTTTGTATCTGGAGGAGACGTCGAATTAACTTTAATTTAACACTGCTCAGACAAATAATATTTTTGAGGGGTGGAGGTATGTTATTCCAACACTTGGTTGCTGTGTACTTAAAACGACCTCATAAAAGCGGTGATGACGCTGAGGATGAGGAATTATAAAATCTTGGCTGATCGACCTGAGGCCTCTTACACTGTGGAACATTTTTTTACGCCAAGTGTGGTTTTTAATATTGATTTAATTTTGATTTAATTGTATTGTATTCTTATGGGTCTATGATATCCGAATTAAATGATTTTTATTTGATATTATTTTATTTTATTTTAATCAAATACTCGTAGTACTGAAGTGTTTAAGATATCAAACAACAAAAAAGACAAGTGAAGTTCGAAATGCCAATTTGAGGATGCCTGCCGAATTTAAGTGGAGTCACATGTGCTCGAGGAGGAATCCCGAAGCAGAAGCGCGGGCACGGGCATGCGTTTTGTACTCGTCGCACTACATCGGCATAATTGAGAGAACCAAGGACAAGCATTGCTTGATGCGTAAATCCACGCTGATGAAATTTCGGATTCGATGAAGAATTTATATTTAGTCTATAAAATGAGGTTGTTGCAATTTCCGCTATGTACTTACCTAACTCTTAAAACGTAGTCTCATCCATTATGATACCTAAATTACGCAACTCACTCACTCAGAGTATCACACGCTCCAACTGATCGTCCATAAGGGAAATATCTGGATTATGACTATGTATCAGACAGAGCCAAATAACGTATATTTTGTTTTACTAGGATTTAATACTATAGGCAATTTGACCAAGCAGTAATATTTTCTAGATCTTCATTTAAATTAGCAACAGCTTAACTAGTATTTGAGGAATAACATATTTATTAACATTTGTATGTCGTCGGCATTCAAGTGGAAATGACAATGTTTTATTACATCACGGACATATGCCGTAATAAAGAGGAGCGGACCCAGACTGGAGCTCTGTGGCACTCCTCTGGACACTGTCGATGGTTTAGGCTTTATATAAAAACTATTGTCATCCCGAAACTGGACAACTTGAGTGCGGTCACTGAGATAGCTTAAAAACCATTCAATTGCATGTCACAAAACCGAAGTTTAGTTAGAATTTTCTGTTAACCCGGTCTTTTTTTTTCTTTTTTTTATGCAGCATTGTAGATTGTAGCCAAGTAAACATTCTATTCAGCCAGTAACTTTTTTTTCTATGCCACATTCTTGTCAAACACACTGTAGGTCGTTATTCTTGAAAACCAGTGATATTGTTAGTAACCAATTCGTCTCCGTCGGGATTCTCACATTCTATTTTTGCTTTAAGTTATGCGATATATGAGATATCTCGTAAAGTATTGCGGCGTCCCTCTCGTCAGTGACTGAATTCCGGACAATGTAATAACCACTTATCAGTATACTTTTTGTTCCCTCAACTCCTCCATATCTCAAGGAGCGTTTTAATCAACTCACTTCCATCAGATCTTCACAAAACCATCTTGTCGCTCCACCTCCTTCATCCACCATGTTTTATAACATGTCATTCACGTAGGTATGTGTAAGTGTCCTATGTTTTGCATGCCTACTCTTAATAAGGTATGATTATTACTAATAATAAAAATTGTCTACCACCTTCAAAAATGTACGTAATGTTCAGCAAATTAATGAATCTCAATTTCAATTTAAATATAGTTGTATTATAGTTTGTATGTAGGTATCTATGTATTTATACTATACTTATTAATGATAGTATGTATTTGAATGTGTGATTGTCAAAAGTACTAAAACTATTCTTGATTTATTCCTGCACTACCCGTTTACAACTTTTGTTGAAAATGTCCTGCTACCCAAAGGTTGTCTGGAAGAGATCGCTTTAAAGCGATAAAACCGCCTGTTGTTACCATTATTCATTTAATATACTCTTGTAACAGGTTTTTCTTATGTTGTGGTGCAATAAAGAATATAATTATTATTATTTGTATGTGTTTTCCATGTCTCGGGACCAATGGTGTCCCGGACTTTTTGAATGGATCCGTTGGGCCAAAGCCAACAGCGCAGAGGCCCCTTAAAACAAAAATAATCTAAAACGAGGGATACACAGGGCGGATACCATCTCCGAGCGCACAACATGATACCCGGTTATGGTCCCCGCCAGGTGCAAAGACTATAGCAATGCAACACTGTGCTGCGATGAAAACTATGGTCATGGCATGGGCTATTGGGTTGAATGGTGGTTGGTCTGTAAAAAGGGCTATGGGAGGAGACTCTAGCGTACACCTGCCGTAACCATCGGTCTCAAAATTGTAAAAAGGCAGACGGTGACTCGCCAACTCGCTAAGTTGGCCCCACAAAACGTGGCACGCACAGTGCGACAATAGAGCAACACACATAATCATAATCATAATCATTTATTTCGTCATCATAGGTAGGTTATGTACAGGTGATAGGTATTATAAAGGGAACAACCATGATGTACCTTTCGGCGTACGATAAATTACAAATACAATGTCACAAACTTAATCCTAAAAATACTAATGATATTAAATAGTAAGCAAGCAGTTAAAACATTGAATAAATTTGCGACATGTCAAGTGTAACAGTACAATTATTGTTATGACTAATAAGATTTAATTAATACTAAGGTAATCTTGAACATTATAATAACATTTTTCCACAAGAAATTTAAACAATAAAGATTTAAATTTACTTATGTTCTTATTTTTTATATCACCTGGTAATTTATTAAATAGCTTTGGACCCATTGTTAGAATACTTTTTTTCATTAGGCTAGTTTGACACATTCCAAAATGCACACCAGGGTTTCTTGGGCGAAGGCAGAGTCCTTGTACTGCTTCTTTCCTTTGAAACAGGTCGGGGTTGAGGTTTACAAAAATACAGCACTCATAAATGTAGAGGGATGGTAGAGTTAATAGTTGTAATGATTTAAAGTGAGGCTGGCAGCTTTCCGATGATTTCAATCCGCAGATGGCTCTAATGCATCCTTTTTGGGCTCTGAATAATATTTCTCTGTATGTTGCATTCCCCCAGAAGATTATGCCGTACCGCAAGGTGGATGCAACGAAACCGTGATACGCTGTTAGTACTGTTCTACGATCTGCAGTTTTTGCTAATCTATATAATGCATAGGAAAACTTGTAAATCTTTTTGCAAGTTTCAATGCATTGTGTTTCCCACGACATATTATGATTTATATAAATACCTAAAAACTTATGTGTAAGTGTTTTGCCTATAGCTTGTCCTTGATATTTAACTTTTATTTCAGGTACTATTTTTGTTTGGGTAAATTGCATAAGATTAGTTTTTTCAAAATTAATTTTTAAATTATTGTCACTACGCCATTGAAATATATTGTTAATAGTGCTATTAATGTCGGTTTCATTCACACATTGCGTAATTTAGGTATCATAATGGAGGAGACTGCGTTTTGAGAGTTAAGTACATAGCGGAACACGTCAGCGGCCCTAGCACACTAGCAAAATGACGACTTTTATGCACATGTTTTATGTCCACAACCGACGTATAAAATTTTACCGTCATGAGCTAACATGATATACCGTCTACGGAAAATGTGACCATTTAGGTATATGTCTTGCAACTATTTTTTTACGTCAAATGCTAACATGCTCTTGATTTTGGCACATAAAACGTGACGATATGAACCGTTGACGGACGAAATTTTATGTAGATCACTCGAGACCCCAGATAAATTTTAACACTATGAAAACGATATATTTGGCCGCAGGATATTTGTCAAATTTCTGTCACAACACACGGTTTCAGTTTCAAAACTTAAAACTTATTATTATTCGTTTGCTGTTTGGATTGATTACTTTTCTACGACTTTTCTCTTGACCATTAGTTTTCGATATCGCATATTAATCGTACCCCGTGTTTACGTATTTTGGACCTGACTGTTTCGCACCGGAACTTACAAGGTAATTTTATTTTATTTAAAAGGCCTACGAATACATATATATATAATATGCGCATCTTCAAGAAACCTGACCCTCTCCTACATTGGTTTCAGGATGGCATCACCTTACATCAGTTACCTAATATATCGGCAGGCCGACAAACAGGCAAGGAAGTTGCACCGGCGTCAAATACGCGATGCCTCCAACCTAGGGTTTGCAATCCGAATATCCGGATATCCGAAATATCCGGATATCTGCCCAATTTTAGATCCGGATCTGACAGGCTCCTGGATCCGGATTTTTCGGATATTACGGATCCTTAAAATACAACCATGAAAATCGAAAATACCGCTACAAAATGAAGTTTGTACCGAGTTCACGCTAAAAACGGAATGATATAATGTAGATCATTCTCAATCTCTGTTTTTATTCGTCACTTCTTCATCCCAGACCAGATTATTTTTGTTTTTAATTTATTAGTCGCAATATTGCGGAATTTGATGTCGAAATTTGGCGTTGGTTTAAATGCACTAATCCACCGTAGGCACTAAGTACTTAATTATATAAATTCAATATTACTTAGACTATACATATAGTCCACCACATACATACCTACCTGTTGGAGCTAGAGCGTGCCCCGGCAGTGGAAGAGCGTGAGAGAACGTCCGACCAAGTAAAATGCACTGCTGGTAAATAATCGTGTATATTTCTTTATAAATACTGGCGACGATTACAGACACTGATACATGTAATATTGGCAATCGTTTGTATATTAATTGTTATATTAAAAGTGTATAAAATAAAATAATTGGGACAGACACAACTTATCTTAGGAAAGGCGGAGACAAAAGAGAGTGTTGCCAGCATGCGACATATTTGGTACTATCTAATGTTAAGGCATACACACACGCATTTCAACACCCCTACTTATGCTGTACATTAGACAAACTTACAACATGATACTACAATGGAATATGGAACAAAACATTATTGCACAAGTACTGAAAAAGAAAACTAAGTCCAATAAAAGTGACTATCTTTAAACATGAAACATCACAACTATTTAGAGTCTACTGTTGACATACATTTCAGTTTTAGACTTTTGACAAATTTAAGATGCTTTTGTGAACACAACGGTTTTGTTAAAACATCAGCAATCATTTCATCAGTACATAGGTATTTTACATTGACTTTTCCCTCATGTATTAAGTCTTTCACAAAGTGGTACCGCAAGTCTATATGTTTAGTTTTCCTATGGGAATATTCTTTGACTAATAACAATTTCTGTGCACTCTGATTATCATTAAATACAGTGACATTGAAATTTTTATCAATTATTTCCGACAAGAAATTCTTGATAAAGCAAATGTCCTTGACTACATCACTTATACAAAGAAATTCACTTTCGGTCGAAGAAAGCGCCACACATCGTTGCTTTCTTGCTTCCCAATTGATGACATTATTACCTAGTTTAACTACAAAGCCAGTATATGACTTGCGGTCTGTTACGTCATTAGCCCAATCTGCATCTGAAAAAGCATTTATTTCGAAGTTCTTATCCTTTTCGAAATAAAGGCCATAATTGATTGTACCGGCCAAGTACCTCAACACTCGCTTTGCAGTGCGCCAATGACTATCATCAAAACATGTACTGTACTGACTTAATTGACTACAGGCATAGGCAATATCTGGGCGCGTACATACACTAAGAAATGATAATGAGCCCAGTAGCTGCCTATATTGATAAGTATTGTCATCTAAAGGCTTGCCAGACTTTTCTAGTTTACAATTTAAAGGTAACGGGGTTGAAACTGGTTTACAATCTGTCATGTTATATCTTTCCAACAGACGCCCAATATAATCATGCTGGTCTAGAACAGTTACATTATTGTATTTAGTCACATTCATGCCTAGGCAGTTCTTTAAAGTACCGAGATGACGTATATCAAAGTGCCGTTTTAGCAATGATGTAACTGTTTCAATACAATTACTATGAAAGACATAAAAATCATCAACAAATAAGGCAATAATTACATATTCATTTTGATTTTTCTTTGTATACACACATGGCTCACATTTACTTTGTTTATACCCGTTTTGAGAGAGCAATGTGTGGATTTTGTTGTTCCACATTCGGCTAGCTTGTTTTAAGCCATATATACTTTTTCTTAACAATAATATAACAATATCTTATTATTATCGGATTGAAAACCGGTCGGATGCTCCATGTAGATCTTTTCGTCTAATTCGCCATTTAAAAATGCTGTGGTGACGTCAATATGATCCATGGAGAGATCCAACTGATTTGCAATAGCAAACAAAATGCGTAATGTTGAATGTCTAACCACAGGTGAATAGGTATCGGAATAATCAATTCCTTGTTTTTGACTGTAACCACAAGCGACTAGTCTAGCTTTAAATCTTGTGAAGTTACCAGTTGTATCATATTTTTTCTTAAATACCCATTTGTTTTTGACAACATTTACATTTTGTGGACGTTCCACTAACTTCCACACATCATTCTTAACCATTGAGTTAAGCTCACTCTCCATGGCACCATACCATTCATCCCTTTCAGGAGAATTCATGGCATCACGGAATGTAAGTGGTTCATGTGACAGACTCGCTGCGGCCAACAGTGACGATAAATGATAATCATTATACCTTTCAGGAAAAATGCCTCTAGTATTCCGCACAGGACGAGAGATGGACGAGACGGTAGGCTCCTCCGTCATCATCGGCTCGTGTTCTGGAGACGCAGCGGGCGGCAGAGAGGTGTTAGGGCTATACAGCACCACATCATCATCACCAGCCTCGATGTCATCAGCATCAGCGTCTTCAGTAGTGCGGTACAGGTCAGACAGAGGTGACAGCACCGATGAACTGATCGCCTCCTCTGAAACCGTCGAAGAGTTCTGATTAGGATTTGTATCATTTATATTGTCATCATGGCTTTCATCACTATTAGGAATATTATCACAGTCAGTATTATTACTATTAATATCACAGTTCTTCTTATTTAAAATATTATTGCAGTTATTAGAGTCCTCACTGTTATTTGTAGAATTATTATTCACATATAAATCATTAATAAAATTATCAAAAATAATAAAATTTGCTCTTTGCCCCTCAATCCTAAGATTTCCTATAAATTTGTCCTCAAGGAAAGCAACGCTTCTCGAATAAATTACCCTTTTAGGATTATTTGGATCTATCAAGCGGTATCCCTTGCACGTTTCACCATATCCTACAAATATGTACTGTTTTGCCCTAGTATCCAGTTTTTGCCTTTTCTGCTTAGGTACATGTGAGTATGCTACACAGCCAAAAACGCGTAGATGACGAAGATCTATATTAGATCCGGTCCATTCACACTCAGGAATTTTATCTGATAATGCACTGGTAGGCGACCTATTTTTCAGGTAAATGGCTGTCATAACAGCTTCGCCCCAGTAGCGATCAGGTAACTGTGACTCCTGTAACATGGCTCTAGCTTTCTCAAAAATACTTCTAAAAGCACGTTCTGCGACACCATTCTGCGCAGCGCTGTAAGGGCAAGTAGTCTGGTGAATAATGCCTTCTTTCTTGAGATAGTTTGACAATTGACTGTTGCAAAACTCAGTTCCATTGTCACTCCTTAAAACTTTAATATGCAAACCAGTTTGTTTTTCGACTAAATTTTTAAAATGAACAAAATGGGAACTCACCTCCGACTTATTCTTGAGAAGATATCCAAAGGTCTTCCTAGTTCGGTCGTCGGTAAACGTCAGCAAATAACGAGCTCCGCCCCAGCTGGGTACATGAACTGGTCCGGCGATGTCACTGTGTACCAGGTCCAGAGGATGAGCTGCACGCCCCGCACTTGACCGAGGAAACGATGTTTCACACATCTTCCCCGTAAGGCAGGCGATACAGCGAGTGGGCACGCCGTCTTCAGGCTGAAAAACGACACCACACTTATGCCCTCCACCAAGTACAGACATACCTTTTGCGTTCAAGTGACCTAGGCGCTTGTGCCAAGTGGAAAAAGGCACAGCAGCAACAGCATTGGCACTCATGGATCTTTGCCTTGTTTGCAGAGACATAGAGTCACCTAATTGGGGGTCAGGTCGCGTTTGCTTACTTACTTTCAACTTATAGAGCCCATTATGTTTATGAATAGTCAATACCTGTTTGCCTGTGACTTGACAAGAACTATAAACATTACATTTGTCATCGGAAAACACAACAATATAACCTTTACTGGTTATTTCACTAACAGACATTAAGTTCTTTGATAAATTAGGCACATAAAGAACATTATCTAAAGAAATTCCAGAAGAAAGTACTGTCTTACCAATTAATTCACTATTTAAATGCTGTCCATTAGCTACTGATATGACACACTTCTTCTCTGCAGCTTCATGGATAAGAGAAATGTCCCCAGACATGTGGGAAGATGCACCGCTGTCGATTATGAATTCTTTAGACTCAGAAGCTGAGTAAGCCGATGCGTACATGGTATGTTCCTCTTCATTCTTCTTCGCGTCTTCACGTTTCTTTTTAAAACAACGGTTTACAGTATGTCCATTTCTTTTGCAGTAAGTGCATACAAGCTTGGTTTTCTTTCTTCTGTCATTAGCTAGAAAAGCTACATTGTCTGTTGTGGCACTGGAATTACTTCGCCGATGGTCCTCCTGGAGTAGTCGACTGCGGACAATTTCACTCGATAGGCTCCCACCGATGTTGGCTGTCTCGAGACCGGACACTAGGACATTATACTCTTCTGGGAGTCCAGAAAGAAGAATTGCAGCAATTTCCTCGTCGTCTATCTTCTTACCAATATCCGACAACTGTGTCACTAGCTTTAGGACTCCTTCGATGTATGCAGACATAGATGAAAACTGGCTGTATTCCACGCGGTGTAGTTGTCGAAGAAGTAGTACACGTCTATACAGTCCCTTGTCTTCAAATGTATCCGTCAATTGCTTCCAAGCTTCTTTAGCAGTTGTGGATTCTCTAACAATTTGGTATAAGTTCGGCTGAATCGACAAGCAAATTTTCGCTTAGGCGCGGGCAATCCGCGTGTCATCCGTGTCCTCGCCTACGACACAATTCCACAATCCTTCTAAAGTGAGAACCATTCTAATGGCAAATTTCCAATTAATCCAGTTGTCTATCCCAGCAAGTTTTTCTATACTTGTGGAGGTTATGTTGCACGTGTTCGTTGCAGTCGGTCCCTGTGCATCACTTGGCGGACTCATATTTGATATATAATATTCTACTCACGTTTAATAAATCTTTCGTGATCTTCTTTCGTTGTCTGGGCCCATAACCTGTTGGAGCTAGAGCGTGCCCCGGCAGTGGAAGAGCGTGAGAGAACGTCCGACGAAGTAAAATGCACTGCTGGTAAATAATCGTATATATTTCTTTATAAATACTGGCGACGATTACAGACACTGATACATGTAATATTGGCAATCGTTTGTATATTAACTGTTATATTAAAAGTGTATAAAATAAAATAATTGGGACAGACACTAAGTTGTGAAGAAGAAGTGGGTGTGCCAGAAGGCGGAGACAAAAGAGAGTGTTGCCAGCATGCGACATATTTGGTACTATCTAATGTTAAGGCATACACACACGCATTTCAACACTACCTACCTACTTACTAAAGAGTTAGTTTAGATGTACCTAAAGAAATATTTAAGAAGCATATTTGACACACTGTATTCTTTGATTGACACAGGAAGTAAAAAGTAAATGCAGCAACAATACCTACGTTTTTTAATTGTAATTTTCTTTTTTAGTATTATGTTCTTGACTTACAATATTGTATTGATCATGTAAAATAAGAATAGTGCGCTATATATAGTTCACCGTTTTTGCCATATCTAGACATACCTAGTCTTATTAGCCTAATGAAATGTCCCTTGCTAAACAAACACCTCGTCCCTTGATTTTCACGATTTCCGTGTTGGCTCTTCTTCCAATCGATTACTGAGGAAGGCGTCCGAGTCATCATGTCAATTTCTTATACAACCCTATCGAATTAACTGTATACATAGAGCTCATTAAAATGTATGTACGAGCACCAGGTACGGAGTTAACGCGACCTGGTTGTAGTTATTCAAGTGACAGCTTTCAGTGACTGAACTAACTTTGCCTTTTTTAGATTTAGTTTAGTACTATTCTATTTTATTTTTAATTTAGTTTATTATTATTACTTTAGTTGTTATCACTTTGCTAATTAGTTTGTAGTCGTAAATTAAAAGTTGAAACAAAATAAAGTTTTATACCCCTTATGACCTCGGGAATGCTTAATCTATTTAAAATCTTTCAGGTATATAAATACGGTGGTATAGCCGTTTTTTAGTTTTTTCATAGCCTTACAATTTCTACTTTATACCAAAAAAAAACCTTGTGGATCCGTTTTATCCGAAAAATCCGGATATCCGGATCCGTTCGATTTAAATATCCGAAATATCCGGATCCGAAATATTGGCGGATCTTGCAAACCCTACTCTAACCCTTTCGAGTGGCCGGAGCCGGAATTTCAACACATACGATTATAACAGAACTTAATACAAGAGTACAACTATTTAGTAGCAGTGCAGTGCTTATCATTACTCTTTAATTAAGTAGTATTATATTGGGTCTCTAACCATAGACTACGATTGAACGAATGAAATGAATGTAATAATTGGTAGAAATTCGGTTGTACATATTGGCAACACTATAGTACACACTCCTTTTTCCTACATGGGTCAGGCCGTAGATTTTGCCACAAAAGGTATAACCTAACTCTCCGCTCCTTTTTTTAACCTTAAATACGTAATATTAATTTCTCAACCACAGCATTGTATTCCCTAAGAAATGGTGAACCTTGGTCACAGAAGATATTTAAATAAATCCATACTACATCCACTTGGGAACTTACACAATATTATTAAAAACGCGAATCCGCTTAGGTAGTAGTGTACTTTACTCAATCATAAGAATTAAAAAAATAAATCTTTTTATTTTGACGTTATGAAATAATAGTTACCTAGCCGCCTTTAAGTATCGTTTCATGTTTCTTAAGAAAGTACATTAATTTTCACACATTTAAAAAAAACACACAAAACAATTTTTCTGCGCTACTTTGACTGCGTAACTAACATCTCCCCATTTTGTGGAGTTAAACATTAGCAGTATTTGTATTACAGTAGTCGCAACACCAAAGTTACCTTGTCGATGGTCAATGACGCGGTAGCGGCCATATTTTTACCAGACGGCCGTAAATTTTGGCTCAAAGTAGAAGGTAACCAGTTTGTCGCGGAGTGCATTTTTTAAGATTTCAAGGTAATTTTTGAATTAGTATTTGTTATTGTTATTGGGCCCTATTCAGTAGTGTGTGTAATCTTTCAAGGCAAAGAAACCTGGAAAAAACAGTGTATTTATCGAGTTAAAATAGATTATATCTGCGTCACGTTACGCAGAATGGCTGTATGCTACTCCGCGCTACTTAGTAAAGGTGTGCACACATACTTGCTTAGATTTGCGGTTTTTTAGGTTTTTTTTGATTGCCTTTGACTCCGGCAGAGAAATCCGAGAAATTCAGTCTTTGTCTAAAGTGATAAAAAAATATCATACCATACCAAAATCCGTCATTTTATTTTGTACCTGACCTAACCTAACTATGATGAAAATCCTGAGGCTTAATAATAGTACTGATGGGTAATGTCTACTATTTAGTATGGAGTCTCTTGGTGATATTTGGCGCATTATGATATTTCCTAACATCAAGTCTGTTCTAGTTTCCTCATATTCGAAATCAAACGTGTAGGTATAGTGTTTTACTCGTATGAAACAACCCATTCCATCCACGACCCAGTGGCACTGGAACGAAGCGGGAGCGCCACTTCGTTCCAGTGCCTTTATTACAACCGAGGCTGTAATGGGGTTTTTCTTCCCTCGGTTCACAATCTACTATTATTTTATATTTATTCCAAATATTTTATGTAAAAATCACACATGTTGCGCGCACCTTAATTATTTTGCGTTTCCGTTGTGCGTCACTCTGCGCACCTGCGTTACTGTTTTGCGTCACTCTGCGCATCCGGTTCGTAGAAAATTCTGCGTCACCGCTGCGCTCTTTGTGGCAAAATCTTCGGCCTGACCCACATATATTTTACGCTATGGCATAAATATATGTTGCGAGATTATCATGTTAGCTAAATAACGTAAAAATGGGACAAATCGTAAAGTTATACGCTCGAACACAAATATATGGCCGATTAGTTCACCATTTGCTATGACTATTTCATTCAAATCATATAGCAGTAGGTAAGTCTCGCTCACACACTATGAGCCTGCGCAAGTGGCGCGCGCACAAAGACGACTTAAATACATAACATTTCGACACTTCAATCAAAATAGAGTTCCGAAATATGTCTCCAGTAATCTAACAATACCAATAGCCGGACCCGCAACAATAACTGCTATGTATGAAAAATCTCGGAATGGAGTATTATATTTAAAACTAGTCTTCGTCCGCGACTTTGCTCAGGAAATAATATAGGCTGATGATGATGATTATGATTTAGTCCCTGTTAGAGCTGTCTGTGTCAAACAAAACATGTAATTTTTAACAAGCAAATGTATCTAATAATATGGCTATGACATTTGGAATCACTACACACAAACTTTACATCTATACATATAACATTTATAGGAATGTTGAAGAGGTTCCCATGAGCCAAAACACGACGATGGTGCCATACCATTACATTGTCATCGAACTTACAGCAAATTTCAGCTCAATCGAAAACCGGCAAGTGGGTAAACCTTGTAAAACGTATCAGATTTTATTTTATTTATTTTTTGATTTGATTTTCATTTAATTTTATGATTTATTTTCGTTCTTTTGTTATTGTTATGTGTTTATGTGTTACGTACCGTGTCCTCACTGGGTGGAGCCAACGAGAGACCAGCGCTGAGCGCAAGTTGAGCCGAGAGGCGGCTCCGCGTTCGATAGACAATATCGATGTATCGACTGTGATGTGTATAGTTGATAAATGTTAGGCCACGCCACACCAGCATCGTGCTGAGTTGGGCTCATGTCGTGACACGGCACAGGTTCACTTTTTTTTCTTCTTTTGTCTGTCTTGTAGTGGTGTGCTGTGCCACGAATAAATATTTGATTCAGATATTGATAGGGTAGGATGAAATTATTTGTACACACCTACCTACTTATATGCAAAGAATCCACGTCGTACTTCCCTCATGCGTCGCCGTTGCTCATGTCCATTTGTTGATCTTCGAAACTCGTGAAACGTGATTCATTCGTACTGTGTGGAGCCGCTAGCCGTGGTGGAATCGATATGGACAAAATTTGAAAACCGTTCATTACCGTTACGTCGCGTCGGTACCCAATTAAAGTCAAACTAAAAGTTATTCTTCGATTTAGGCATTTTACATGCGCCTATGAATGTCGATAAACTGCCTACCACCGGTTCGGAGTGTTGTAGCTCTGTAAATTTGTTAGTTTGTATGAAATGTTGTTCTACATACGAGTGTTAAAGTAAATTGACCAATTGGCTTAAAACAAAAACCTGCATAGATATAGCAAACCTAATTAAATAAAAATTAGACACACACACACACGCATACACGCACGCACGCACACGCACGCGCACACGCAAGCGCACGCGCACGAGCACGCGCACGTGCACACGCACACGCGCACACGTACACGCACACGCACACGCACACGCACACGCACACGCACACACAGATAATAACATTATTATCTGTGTGTGCGTGTGCGTGTGCGGATACTACGGGTTTAAAGATTAGGAAATTAACATTAATTTCCTAATCTTTAAACCCGTAGTATTAAGTTAAATTTGTTGTTTCTTTTTCTTACAACTAAGATAAATTATTGTGAAGCTAATATTATCGAAGAGCGGTGCTCTCTTAGCACAAGTGTCTAGAGCACTTAAAAAGAGGCACCAGCACAGTTATTGATACTTATCTTAAGCTACTGAATTTTTTTTTTTTTTTAATGTGTAGTCACCGGAACTACCTTATCCGATTTCAAAAAGTCTTAGCATGGACTTTCCGGATGAACATTATTGTTATTATTATTATATAGGTAGCCTTTTATTTAAATCTCTTTCCTTAAATATTTACATTTCACTGTGTTAGTTTTTGTTAGTATGTTAGTTGTTTATCTATTATTTTTATTATTAATCGTTAGGTTTGGATAGAGGCTACCTTCTTTGGGTAACGGCCTCCCTCAGTTTGGTCCATTTTTCTCCATTAAGGGCCTTGCTTGGCCATTGTTTACCTGCTGTTGACACTGTCATCTTGCCATCTTTTGCGTGGTCTTCCGACTTCTTTTTCCTAAAGGTCCATTTTATATAGTGGATTCCAGATGGAAATAGTCTATGTTTATCCCGCGGGTGTGCCTGTGTTCTTCGCAACACGCAGGCGAAGCCGCACGGGCGGCTAGTAAAATGATCACTGCCCAGGTACACAGTTGGAAGTTTCCAATGCATCCAGCTGTGCTTAGGCCGGGAAATGGTGACCGTCAAAATTGTGTAGAAGCTGGTACACATTCAGGGCCAATGACGACACATATGCGTCAGACCGCCGTAGTCGCTTTCCGCTACAAACGAAGACAACCACGGGATCGGCTATTTACGAGCGTAGCGCGTAGCGATTCTTGGCCCCGAATGGGTTGAGTACAGATGTGTAAGATGCGGAAAGCTTTCAAAAATATGAGAAACTACTCGGAAGCTTCTGGAAACTTTAACAACAATGTAAGAAAGTTTCCATCATACAATTCCCTATAGGAAGTATGAGAAATTACCGAGAATCCTCCTTTGGGAAAGCACTTTTAGACTATTTCCGTCGACACATCAGTAGAAAGTCTCTGGGGGACCGAGCTCTACTCGGGTGAAAATAGAGAAAATACGGAGAAAACGATTTTCCAGACATGAGACCCAGCTAGATCGATTTTTCGCCTCCGTAAAGCCCTCATTATCATCCTCCCGGCGTTATTCCCGCTTGTGTCCTAAACGAGGTAGTTGTACGAAAACGACTGCCATCTGACCTTCCAACCCAGAGGGAAACTAGACCTTATAGGGATTAGACCTCGTGATGTTCTCCGTCACCGAAAAGCCAACGGTAAATATTCCGAACACAAGTTCCGAAAAACTCATTGATACGAGCCGGGATTCGAAACCACGACCGCCGCTTGACAGCCGCATGCCTGTACCACTAGACTTCCGTAAAGCCCTACACTCCAAATTTCATTGAAATCGTTAGAGCCGTTTCCGACAACGTGATTACAAATATTGCTCGTTTAATAGTATAGTATAAGTGACAGTGGCGAACTTTCAGTCTCTAAGTAGTTGGGATTATAATTTTCTCGCAACTTAAAGATTATAGGCGAATATACCGACAAGAGCTTAGCTCTTAAATAAGCAGAAGAGAGGAGAAGAGATGGCAATAGGTGCTCTTGCAAATATCACAATTAGTTTGGTGCGTATTCGTTTCTTAGATATAGATGAATGCTTTGCGTCAGCGATATACTTTAGATACCACGCCACGAGACTAGCCGTCTAAACCCCAAAAAAAACAGATCTAGAAATACTCCTCCTTAGAAATAATGCATAGAAAAGCAAAATAATTTTAGCATGTTCTTTATTTATTTCGGATTGATTGAAACAAAATTGTAAAAATTTCCTTATTTTTTCATAAAGCTTGCTTACATGTCTAGAATTCAAATGGTCCTCGTCTCATTTTTATCCCCGAAAAAAAACCAACAGGTTTCACGACCAAATGCGATTGATTATTAAGGTAATTGTGGTATTCCACTTACCCAATATCTTTGTCCAATTTTGATGTCCTACGTTTTACGGATGGATTAGGTACATTGTATGGAGTACATTTGATATAGGTAGTCATCCTAATTCATTTATCAAATGTACATTGAACAAACATTTGTTAAAAGGAACACCACCCTAACTAACATGTGTATTACTCGTAGTCATAATTTAAAACTTCTTTGATGTTCGACATAAAATAATTCTAACACAATATTTACATCAATCTGATTGACATGATTCAAAACCATAATCTCCTGTACCAGAGTATCACAATAATAATACTGATCTTGTGCAATAATACAAATCAATCCCACTGGAAAATAGAACTTCTGCTTTGTCAGGTAGTTTCTTCTTTGGAGTCTTTATTCTTCACTTGTTCGCGTTTTAAAGCTGATTGTACTACTAGAAGCTCGTCCAGTAATATTTCGTTGTCCAGCAGTTCTATACTACCAGCTGGCTGAAAATAAACAATAATTAAAATTATTTCAAGTCAAGTAAATCGGAAATCGTTCGAGAAGGTATTCGGCCGCGACCCGCGCCCAAAATGGAAGGAATGGAAGAGCGCCCGAACAAAGATATGAATAAATAATAAATAAATAAATAAATACTAGGGGACAATCTTACACAAATCGAGCTAGCCCCATAGTAAGCTCAATAAGGCTTGTGTTACGGGTACTAGACGACGATATATTTAATAGATATAAATACTTAAATACATAGAAAACATCCAAGACTCAGAAACAAATAATCATGGTCATCACACAAATGTGGAGGACGCGGTACGGGCAGGGGGCGCCAGCGCCGCGCGTGTCGCTGCCGAGACTAGCGTTAGCGAGGTGCGCGGCGCTGGCGGCGCTCAAGCCAAAGCGCTCGGCGGGGCCGGACGGCATTCCTGCGTTCGTCGTAAAAGATTGCAGCAGAGTTTTGGATGAACCGCTCCTTCACATTTTTAACTTATGTCTAGAAAAATCATACTTTCCGAGGCGGTGGAAGGTTACGCGAGTGATAGGGATCACATAAAGGATTATAACATAGATCACCGTAATAATTCATAGTATTCAAATATTGAATAGTATTGCGACTAATAATACGACTGATTGCAGAAAACAGAACACAACGCGTAGCGGCCTAAGTGACAACTAATAAGCAACAGAAATATCGAATGACGCTTGCATAGCGTCACTATCTATCTCTTTCTAGCACGTAACGTCGATATGAGGTGATAACTTACTGGTACCGATTATTTAATAAGAGATGGCACCGCAAGTCTCTACTGAGTACTGATTTGTTTATTTAATTATGTACATGGTGATAAAATATTGCTTCTCATTTTATTTTCGTATCTCAAAAGTAAACAAGGAGTGTTTTTCATTAAAACACTTATAATATATTACAGTGTTTACCTATGTTTGCGATTAAGACTGCCATATTAAGCAACATTTCCGTACGGATAGCCGCGTAACCTAGCGCAGTACCTTCATACTTTGATCATGTATCTTCTACGAATATCAAGATACAACTATATTTTTTTTTACATAACATTTCCAGGCTATAAACTACATTTTTATGCTAAAATAAAAAAATAAAAAATGCTAACTTAGAAAAAAAAATTTTTTTAATATTAACTTCCAGTTTACTATATGAAAAAAAAATTATTTTTTTTCATTTTCAAGAAATACCATTATTATTCTACATAAAACATCATTAATTTATTTTAAAATGCATTTGAGCATTTGCATCCATGACATTTGAAAAATCCATTCCTCAGATTTTGTTTTTTTTTTGTCGTATATAATCGTAACCAAGCAATAAATAAAAAAAGTAAAAATGCATTTTTTTTAAAATCTCATATGTTTAACTACCCCAGTTATAAACAAAATCCGGATCCTTACCCTTTTTTGGCTGCCCGCTTGACGTGAAATGCCCCCTATGTGGGAATTGTCAAAAACGTGTTTATATGTATTATGCTATGTAATGGATTGACATTTAATTTGAATTATTGTGTAATGACATATTGAAATCTAAATTGACTAATATGCATTGTAATAAATTGAATTTTTAATTTAAATTATTTGGTTAAGTAGTAATAAGGATGATTTTTAATTTAAGGTTAAGGCACTATTGTATTAGGGTTACCTGTAAAGATAGTTGCTGTGTGTAATAAATAAATAAATAAATAAATAAAATGTGAAATGATGAACTGAGGACGTGTTATATATTATATTGATGATGTGATTTGATTCGTAACTTCTCGTATTACGTCAACGAAGTCGCGGGCAAGAGTCCGCAGTAAGCTCGGCCGAATTTCACCTTCCCATACAAACGGAGTTTCGTTCTTATTTTAAAACTACGTGTTGGATTGTGACGAAACTTTGCATAGCTTAGTGCGGACTCTTAACCGATTTAGATGTGTAAGGTATCGTTAGAATCCTTACGTCAACCCAGGTGATATAGGATAATGTGAAGTCACAATAAAAACATATGGGCGATTATATGTACACTCCATATTGCGTGAACTAAAGAAAAATATTTTCCAATCCCATCGAAATGAAGAGTTTCAAAAGGGGATTTTAAAAATACATACAACTTATTGCGCAACGGATCAGCATTGCTATCCAGCGCCGCCTTATGGGCACCTTGCCGGACTCTTAATCGCCTTCTTTCCTGAACAGCTAGGTGTCAAATGTATGAAAGCATAGCTTCGTAGATGTCATTTACCCTGGGGTCGATTTGACCAAACAGGAATAACATTAATTTTCAGATTAATTGCTAGTAAATCGCTAGATAATAATTTTATAGTGAACATATTCCGGAATCTGTGGGTGGAACTTACTATACCACCTAAATTTCTGGGCATAACAAAACTAACAGTGATTTGACAAGTTTTATGAATAAGGGTAATAATGTAATGTCTTTCTACTTACGCATGTGTGGCAACCTTGTTGCACAACAGGCTAGGCTGGTTGGAAATATTAAACATAGATTTGTCTTGATTTCTTTCTGTCAAGTGTGACACAGAGTTTTTGTCTACGAGCGCTTGTGTAGTTCTGAACATATTATTTATATTCAGATTTGAGTATGTTTTAATACACCTATCCCAACTCTAACTGGCATTTATTTTCACCTGAGATCCGAGGAAGATCATTGAATACGCAACCGACCCAATAGGACGAGGAGGCGGAATAGCGGGGGCCTTGCCCATGCTGGCACCCGCGCGCGCCCTTTAAACTCCTATACATGCATAGAAGATGTAACTTATGTTATCGTGATTCCTGTTATAAAAATGCAATTTTCTAAATAGGCTAACCTGCTGTGCACTAACTGAACGCGCCAAGAGTTTCTGGAAATACTTCGCGCGCCGTTGCTGCTCGCGGATGCCGCGCAGGCGGTCGAAGTCGTCCGCGTCTGAATCGTCGCCAGCGTGGCCAGCGTCGCCATCTATTTCATCCACTGTTAAAAAGACTAAACTGTATTATTCTGAGTAGAGTAGTCTTGAAATTTCTATTGTAAAACAAAAATTGCCAAAATCGACAAACCTGTGTGATTATTTAACACTATTTTCTATTGACTCTTAACTTGTCAGAAGATAACGCGTTGATAGAGTCAAAAAATCGTTGTCGAGGCGCGGGCGCGGCTCGGGCTCGCTCGCGAACGACTGTGTGCTACGGTATCGTCTACGAGATAGTGTGATGGGAGTAGTTACACAAGGTCTGGCTGCCAGCCGCGCTGAGCGAGGGCCCGACGTCGCTGTCGAGGCGCGGGCGCGGCTCGGGCTCGCTCGCGAACGACTGTGTGCTACGGTATCGTCTACGAGAGAGTGTGATAGGAGTAGTTACACAGGGTCTGGCTGCCGGCCGCGCTGAGCGAGGGACCGATGTCGCTGTCGAGGCGCGGGCGCGGCTCGGGCTCACTCGCGAACGACTGTGTGCTACGGTATCGTCTACGAGAGAGTGTGATGGGAGTGGTTACACAAGGTCTGGCTGCCGGCCGCGCTGAGCAAGGGCCCGATGTCGCTGTCGAGGCGCGGGCGCGGCTCGGGCTCGCTCGCGAACGACTGTGTGCTACGGTATTGTCTACGAGAGAGTGTGATGGGCATAGTTACACAAGGTCTGGCTGCCGGCCGCGCTGAGCGAGGGCCCGATGTCGCTGTCGAGGCGCGGGCGCGGCTCGGGCTCACTCGCGAACGACTGTGTGCTACGGTATTGTCTACGAGAGAGTGTGATGGGCATAGTTACACAAGGTCTGGCTGCCGGCCGCGCTGAGCGAGGGCCCGATGTCGCTGTCGAGGCGCGGGCGCGGCTCGGGCTCGCTCACGAACGACGGCTGCGTGGACAGAGTGGCCGGACTCGCAGACGCGGCCAACTGCGTTGGCGCTGACGACGATAAAAGACCGTCTGAAATTTTAATATACGACATTTTAGAACATTTATTATGACTGTCAGCTACTTACATATGCAGTGAACTATCACAATATTCACCGCCAGTCAAAAAGATAAGTTGAATTAAGTAGAGTAATCAGTTAGTAAAAAAACAACTTCGGTACCTGATACGTATTTTTTTTATTTATTATTATTACTAAACAATGGAACACAAAACTTAATCTATTTCATTTTCCTGCAAAACTGTTTAAACAGTTTGTCTGCAGGTACGAGTCTCTATAAAAACTATCTATCACAATATTTAACTTTTTACACTATAATTTTAACTAAGTAATGTCTATATAATGTAAGTTCTGAAATCGTCAACATACGTAAGTACTAGTCTTGTTTACCTACAAAAACACTCCTTTTCGTTGGGCAGTCGTGTAAAAAAGCAGATATATGTATCAATGGCCTAGTGTAATCTACTGTTGACTCCATTGTTTCTAGTATTATGCAAATGAAATCACGACGTTATTTAAGTAACTTAATTGTGTTCTCACGTGCTAAATATTACGATGCTTTTTTCTATGTAAGTAATTAGTAAGACTGTGCCTGGTATGCCTGGATTGATAATTCTATTTCGACCATTACCCGAAACGTTGCGCTGAATGCTCTCGTAAATGATAGTGCCTAATTTACTTAATATTATTTAAATAAATCGTTAAATTAACTTCCGAAACTAAACCTGTACCCAGCCTAAATATAGTTTTATTGTTTTTCAAAATATTCTCCGTGATGATAGGTGCACTTTTGCATACGTGTAAACCAATTTTTAAAGCACTTTTGCCACTCTGATTGAGGTATCTCCAAAACGTGTTGTTTGAACGCGTCGACCGCATCTTCACGGGTCGAAAATCGTTGACCACGTAATTTATTCTTTACATTTGGAAATAAATAAAAATCATTGGGTGCCAAATCAGGGCTGTACGGTGGGTGACCCGTTAATTCTATATTTTGACCTTCCAAAAATCGAGTTGTTTCGCGTGATGTATGACAGCTGGCGTTGTCATGGTGAAGAATGATTCTGCGTCGCTGGTTGTCTTTACGTCTTTCTTCAAACACTTCTGGCAAACAAATGGTCGTGTACCACTCCGAATTAACCGTTTTACGATTTACTAGTGGCACTGTAGCCACATGGCCATTCATACCAAAAAAGCAGGCGACCATTTGCTTCAAGGTGCTTTTTGCACGAGTAACTTTCGTAGGGTTCGGCTCATTTTGAAACACCTACACTGTTTATTGCTATTTAGTTTCGGGATCATACGCATATATCCAAGATTCGTCACCTGTGTAGATATTATAAACAGCTTTTGAGTCACCACGGTTATATTTTTTCAACATTTTTTTGCACCATTCGACGCGAGCCTCTTTTTGATCCTTAGTTAAATTGTGCGGTATCCAACGCGAAGAAATTTTTTTTACAGCTAAATGTTCATGTAATATCTTATTAATGCTCGTCATAGATATCCCCAGAATTGCTTCTATCTCGCGATACGTAACATGACGGTCATGCATTATAAGTTTCCGCACTGCTTCAATATCTTGTGGTACAACGGCCGATTTCGGGCGACCTTCCTTAACTTCGTCCGTAAGCATACTACGTCCACGATTGAACTCACTAAACCAGTGATACACAGTAGTTTTTGATGGAGCTTCATCACCAAAAGTCAAAGTTAATTGATCTATGCATTGTTGTTGCGTTAAGCCACGCCGAAAATCGTAATAAATCATAGCACGAATATTTTCATGAGTAAGTTCCATTCTTGCAACGAGATAAAATTTTAAACCCGCCAAAAACAAGACTAGCGTACTCAAGAAAAAAATATATAGCGGCCAGTATTAAAAGAAGGTTCAAATTTTACCATGGAGGTCAAAAATTGTGTTTAAGAAAGTTGGAATCCTGGATTCCGGATACATAAGTAGCAGCCCTCGTATAACAGGTGAGCTTTTGTTTGTGCATATAACTTAACAATATCTAATCTATTTCAGCACTGTTTGTCACTCAAACGGATTAGCTTTTTGTGAAGATAGTTTTAATAGTACATTGTGATACAAGTGAGGTATGTTGATAATTACATCAGAGGCGGAATTATCACGCGAGCCGCAGGTGAGCGTGATAAGAGAGCCGAGGATGGTAATTATCAAAGCTCACGCGTTTCATACGACGTTTTTCAACACATTTTGCGAGGAAAAAATCCTTTTCATAAGATGAAAATTTGATAGGCCTGCCAAGTAATTTTCTTTACTTATTGATGTCAACAGGTTTTTACTCACATGTTGTATACATCGTCAAGAATTTCTAGTGGAGTCCATTCTTTTTATCACTTTTCTAGTCACCACGAATCAACATTTTTGTTAATAACCAAACACGCATTAACAATGTTTACAAATATCTGTGAAATAAGCTATAATAGCGCGCATAGATTTTTTTGTGAAGTTTGCGCAGTGCGCGCGCATTAGATTAAATCTCAAAACAGCCAATACAAAATAAAATAAATAATTTCGTTTTGAAATGCTTTATTAATTAATGTAAAATGTTATCAAAAGTGAATAGTTTTACTAAATTAACCGTTTCTATATCATATCCAAAAAGAAATAGTCAATTAATTAATAAAAAGGATTTAATTTGTTTAGTCGAGTAAGAATCCATTTGCCGAGAATTAAAAAAAAAGCTGTACAGAATGCTGTACAACCCGGTTAGTTTAAGAATGCACCGTGTGCATGCATACATCTTGCTGCAAGGTGCCAACGTGACTTTATCGGGATATAACCATAACACACAAGTATCTTAATGTTATTTTTCAACACAATTGCTCGTAACGTACCTCTTATTGTGTCGCTTTTAGGCTCATAATCCTGGATATTAAACACGCGTGTTTAATAACATTACGATACTTGTGTGTTATGGTTATATCCCGATTAAGTCACGTTGGCACCTTGTAGCAAGATGTATGCATGCACACGGTGCATTCTTAAACTAACCGGGTTGTACAGAATGTACAGCTTTTTTTTTTAATTCTCGGCAAATGGATTCTTACCCGACTAAACAAATTAAATCCTTTTTGGAAATTAATTGACTATTTCTTTTTGGATATAATATAGAAACGGTTAATTTAGTAAAACTATTCACTTTTGATAACATTTTACATGAATTAATAAAGATAACATTTTAAAACGAAATTATTTATTTTATTTTGTATTGGCTGTTTAGAGATTTCATCTAATGCGCGCGCACTGCGCAAACTTCACAAAAAAAATTGATGCGCGCCATTATAGGTTATTTCACACATATTTGTAAACATTGTTAATGCGTGTTGAGTTATTAACAAAAATGTTGATTCGTGGTGACTAGAAAAGTGATAAAAAGAATGGACGCCACTAGAAATTCTTGACGATGTATACAACATGTGACTAAAAACCTGTTGACATCAATAAGTAAAGAAAATAACTTGACAGGCCTATCAAATTTTCATCTTATGAAAAGGATTTTTTCCTCGCAAAATGTGTTGAAAAACGTCGTATGAAACGCGTGAGCTTTGATAATTACAATCCTCGGCTCTCTTATCACGCTCACCTGCGGTTCGCGTGATAATTACGCCTCTGATGTAATTATCAACATACCTCACTTGTATTACAATGTACTAAAACACGCGTGTTTGATATCCAGGATTATGAGCCTAAAAGCGACACAATAAGAGGTACGTTACGAGCAATTGTGTTGAAAACATTATTTACGAGCAAAACCTAGTCGAGTAGAGTTTCACCTCCATATTTGTTTATCGCAATCGTATTTGCTCGACACAATTTTTGCCTTAGTTACTTTAGATAATCGTTGTTTCGATTTTGAGATATTGTACAGTGCAAATATAAAAAAGGAAAATTATAATAAAACATATTTGAGTAAAAAAAATGGTATTTTTAATATCATTTCAAATATTATTAAAATCGAATACCATTATCTGCGTCTTTAATGTCTAGTTGCCAACCTATTCCACCCTAATGCTGGTTAGGTTCGACGACGAAGCGAGGAGTGTTAGGAAGAACTGCGACCTCACAGCGCGCGAGCCAAGCGAGCGAAGCGAGCGTGCCGCGGCAGCGGCTGGCGAAGCGCCAGAAACGATACGCTGGCTCGCTTTGCTTTCTAATGCTAATGGATGCTTTCATTACAGTAGATTTAAATTTACACTGCTGTCTTTAAATTAAAAAAAAGCAAACCTTGTTTCAACTCAAAAAAAAATATACACTGAACTAGGATGTTGTCAAGCAATTTGCAACACCAAAAGCTCATCTCATATAATCGGCGTCATGGCTAAAATTCTGTTATAGACCGTAATATATTAGTATTTGTTGCTGGATTGCCAGTAAGAGTTTAGCTAACAAAGTCTAGGCGATTTCAGTCGATTTCTGTACTATAACAGAATAGGGTTTTGTGAAGGTTTTGCATAAACAAAAGCTAATCGAGTTCAGTTCTCACTTTGACTCTAATAGTATAGGCTTTGTAAAGTCGCTGCCCGGCACTGTCCTAATACATGACACTTTCAATCTTATATCAAAACAAAAGAGGATATTGTTCACCTCTGTCAACTATTAGGCATTAAGGTGTCGAAAGAACAATGATATTGCCCAAACTGCGTTTAACTAATTTCTTCTGCCATTGGCTTAAACTTAAGCACAATTTCGTTCAATAATTAAAATGATATGGAATATTTACTTACAGACAAAGTAGGACCAATTATAGAAAATATGTGAACATGCATGCGTTATAAGACTAGGTTACCTAGTCTTTAAACGCATCTAGTCCTATAACTAATATATAGTATACTTACTGAGGCGAAAATAAAATAACAGGGAATTCCACACAGTATGATAACTAAGCACAACACAAGATGATGACAGACTAGCATTCAAGGTTTCCTTCACTTATCTAGTAGATCTAATCTCATTGTTAGGAACCTATTTATTTACTCGCGCAGATGACGTAGTGTGAACATGTTAAAATTGAGGCTGTTCTTAAATTAGCACTTCGTTCGTCGACAAGCGTTAACTTGTGACGTGTATGACCTTTGAGCATAATTTATACATTTCAAACATGAAAAAAAAACTGTGCCTATATCAATCATCTGTTCGGACTTCGGAGCAGGTATAATGCAATAATGTGAAAGGTCTCGTTCACATTGTGACGTCAGGCGAACTTGATAGTAGAAGAGCATTTCTATATTGATAATAATAAGTAAGACATACTTTTAGTTTTCCTATTTTTTCATTTTTTTCTAATAATTTGAGTTTATAACTATACGACACTAACAGTATTCAGTATTTGTTTAAAACCTGGCCAAGACACTTGACTCCAACAAAAAATATGGCTTTGAAACACAATATCACGGAAACTGATCCCTGAATAGAAAAACCGGCCGAGTGTGAGTCGGACTCGCGCACGAAGGGTTCCGTAGCATTATCTATAAAAACGGAAAAAAATCACGTTTGTTGTATGGGAGCCCCTTCAAATATTTATTTTATTCTGATTTTTAGTATTTGTTGTTATAGCGGCAACAGAAATACATTATTAAACAATTTCAACAGAAAATTCCAGCTAACTACCACGGTTCATGAGATACAGCCTGGTGACAGACGGACGGACGGACGAACAGCGGAGCCTTAGTAATAGGGTTCCATTTTTACCCTTTGGGTACGGAACCCTAAAAATGGTTTCAGAGAACCCATAATATTTTTGAAGAGGCTATCCCACTATACCCCAGACCATGAAATTACGAAGACAAAAAATTATATCCCGTCTTTACGTGTAAGTACCCAAAAAAAAATATTCTACCATTTTGTTGGCGTCATTGATTTATATACACATGCCGAATTACAACTTTTAGTAATGGCGAAACATAAGGGTTGTTGACTACGGAACCCTAAAAACAGCAATTAAATTCATGTAAAATTACTGAAAAATTTGGTCAGGAATTAGGTAAATTAAAAGCATGCTTTATTTACGTACTTAATTGGTACAAACTATTCTAGAATTTTTTAGAAATGTTCTTCTTATACATCGACCGCAAGCGGTCTATCGACCTAGGTCCCGTAGCGAACGTGGCTGGTGTCTGTGGCTCTAGTATAGGTTTTACAGAAACAAAACGTTACGACCGCGTTTGCGTTTAGCTGTCAAATCCCAAACGAATTGAGGGTAAAACGCAAACGCGATCGTAAAGTTTTGTTTCGGTAAAACTTATACTAGAGCCTCTGACGACTGGTGGCACAAATGTAGCCAATGAGTGATTAGGCAACTTACTGTTAGTCATGTACGAGTTCCGAGAAGGCACGTTAACCGGATCGCTGGGCGGCGGGGGGCCGTCGGCAAAGAGGCTCATTGCTGTAGGCCTGAAAAAATATTGAAGATTTTCATTATGGGAATATAATATGCCTGAAGTAAATAAGTTTATGGATACTAAATTTCGCCGAACCGATAAATAAGTAAGTGAGAGTGTACCACCTAATATTTGAGTAATTCCCCAGATTCCTCATGTATTCTAACTTCATATCTCAGGCCTGCCAAGAATAGAATAGGGCTATTTCAATCTGTCTTCAAACAAAAAAACTGTTGCTGTTCTGAGATAAAAGTTAACAGTCATATTTAGAACTTGGCTAGTTTTATAAAAGTCGTTTGTAAACCACCTGTTGTGGTGGCAGTGGTATCCACTTTTTAACCGAATTCAAAAAAAGATGAGGTTCTCAATTCGGTTGCTTTTTTCTAATCATTATTATTTTTAATACCGTAATATATGTTTGTTACCTCAGAACTCCGTCATTTAAAAACAGATTCGTACATTTTTTTTCTGTTTGTAAGTATACTCTTCTAGATTGGTATCATTTTTTTTTAAATGCAGTTGGATGATGGGATCCATGACGAATTGGGGGAACTCCTCAAATATATTAGACATGCATGTAGTAATTTTAGTAAGTTCTACTATAACTCGTGTATTTACACCCGGAAATCACAAATGTGGTGAAGTGGAACTGATGATGAAGACCACAGATGTCTCCAGGAACTCCTCAATGATGTACTAAAAACTATAAAAGACGTCACAGATTCCGTTGAAATAGCAACGAGCGAAAGTAGGTAACGAACGCTCCTAAACGGCCTCAGATTACCTACTGTATTATTCTTCTATACTGTGGTTAGGTACTAATCGTTTGAACGGTGTAGAGTGCATAATCCAATGTCGGTTATTGTAGACATTAATAAGCTAAAGAATCTACTCGGAAACACGCGAGCGTTTATCTACCTACTTGCACATTTTGAAGGTACAGCACAGTAGATTCTTGCATACTTACTTTAACCGTCAGTTCGCACGTGTTAATGACTTTATTAAATTTATTCATCTATAATTGATTCATCTTAATAACATCTAACAAAAAGGTCTCGGTTAAATTATTTGCCGAGTGTAATTATTAGTTATTATTAGAGGTAAATACCGCAATACCCATGATAAAACTACAAGTTAATTACTCAACAAAACAGTGTTGCTCATTATCTAATTTGGCTACTAATACATAGTTGAAAATCATTTTTTTGAATGAAGCTCATGAGTTTATCTGACTTGTTACGGCAGCTGTCGAGCGATTTCCTGTGGAATGCAAGTATAGATGTTATATAGTTGCGGGGTTTAAGGTTTTTTTTAATACAACAGAGTTTAAAATCGTATCCCTACGGGCAATTTACGCTAGTTGCTTGAGGGCCTTGAGTGCCAGTCGGCGCGATATATTGTGAATTACAATAGGTATTCGCAGCATAAGCCGGTCTACCATAGATATTTACCACAGCCCATAATTAAAGCATTCGTTTAATAAGAATATCATAAGTGACTAAGTGCAAAACGCGCTCGGACAAAACCGCCACTGTTACAAACAGAAACAGCAGATGTTCTTCAGACAAGAAAGGACGATGCTGAAGCCATTGTGCTATCGGAAGCGTAACGAATTAATTAGTCCGAATACAAATCATTAGCGCATGATGATCACTCCATTGTTGCGCTATGGCTGTGCGTTACATAACATAACACGTTAGAACAAATAGATGTGCTACCCATGCATTGCAACATAACTACATAAATGTGGCTGCTACACGGTTATTATCATTTCAATGTTTTCCTAGAATGCGCAGTTTTACTAAAACTAGATTAACAGGAACTTAGCATGACATGCGTGCTTATGAATCATATTCTTTAATCTGAGTTTTTACAGCTGTCGGTAAAGATAGTGTTTGATGTACATAGTAGGTACTTTAAAGTACCTACCGTTATTTTTAGTGTTCAAAAAGATAACAAGCATTTGTGTCAAACTGGATTGATCGAAACCGTCACATGCTCTCTAGATATCGATCAAAAAGTATATGTAGCAAAAGAGTTTTGGATAAAATATGTGCTTGAAACTCAGTTTTTAACAAACTAGTTATCTCTTCTGAACTGACAACTACAGCCTAGGCAAACATGTATACTTAGCGTCAAAATCATTTAACACGGCAACTAGATAGTTGCCGTGTTGTTTACATGTGTGTCACATAGATATGTGACACACATGTGAAGCGCTGATGAATCAGTCATTTCCTCTTACGAAACGCACATGATACAATATGACGAGTAGACAAACGAGTGGTGCAGCATTAACCAGAATCCGACTCGGTCCTTGGCCTTGAAATTAGGCTTTTCGCACGAAGTCAAAAAGTGTAACGTATCGGAGATTATCTTGTGGATAATAGAGAAATGGCATATCTATGCACATACCACAACTAAAGGTAGTTGTGGTATGTGTACAAGGCGGACGACCCTACAGAAATGAAGTGTAACTACCTACTTAGATAAGAAAATGGTTTGAAACCTAACACCACTCACACACGCCAAAATACACTTAAAAAAAAAGTAAAGTAACACTTAACTATCCGACCATCCTCCGATTTTTGTGCAAAATTTTCTTACTGCTTCAGAGGCTGAAATAGCCACTTTAACCCAGAAATGTAAAATGAATAGGTAAGCAAACTAGTACTCTCACTTTATACGAACTTACTACGATGTTAATCAAGCAATTGATTGCATTGTTGTGGTAGTACATTACTATAGAGGCCGGGAAGTAAGGGGTTGCCGGCCGAGTACATACATATAGACGGCCGAGCGTAGCGAGGTCGAATAGTTATCAGGCCGGCAACCCCTTTTCACGCCGAGGTATGTATAGTGCTTTTCTCAAACATGCAATGAAATAAATTGAAAAAAAAACTCCAAGAAATCAAACTTTAATTTTCATGGCTGAACGCCGTGATCCTGTGCTACAAATAGTGGAATGGAAATTAAAAAAGACCATCTTGCCGGCCTAGGCCTCCAATTTTGTATGAAATGCCATTACGGGTCTCTCGTCTCGATGCGCCCGAAACGTGACACTTCGAAGCCCATTATGAAGAACACAACGTCAATATTTCATTGCATGTTTGAGAAAATAACATTAACACTTAATACCTAACACTGCTACTATCTAACAATAATGTAGTTTCGATAATTTCACGAAGGTGCGCTCATATTCTTATCAATCCGTATTATTTTAGACAGATTGATTACTTAAGTAGTAAAAATTCACAAAGATGGCTGGCATTGAGTGAAAGATCATACCTTTAATGCGATGGCTCAATCCACGCTGAATTGTGCCACGCATCACGGACGGCTTTCCATTCCCATTCTGGGCACTGGCCGTCAACTGGCAAGAAGTAGGTGGTCCATGGAGGCAACATTAATCTCGGGACCCTGGGAAGTTCCCAGGACTAGACTACTGGCACTAAAAAGGCCTGGGCCCCAAAAGGATAAGGCAAGGACACAACACAGGAGTGGGTCTTTTTTAATTTATTATAATGATGAACAACAAGGATAAAGGGTGTATTTTACCTGTTTTCCGGTCGTTTCGCCATGCTGGTGATGGTGGCTTGCTCGTCGACCTCCTCGATGACCTCGTTGGCGATCTTCATACTGCCGCCGCTCGCCACCGCCGGCTTGTTCAGCGCCGGGTTGCTGGCTGATATTGTGAAACGGCCAACTATTCAACAAGAATAGGTATATTTTTATTGCGGTCTCTTTTACGTAAGGGAGGCTACACCTTATGGCCTAAACTCATCAAGGTCTATTTTTTATCTATGGACAGATAGCGGTCACATCCGCAAAAAATAGGATCTTCGCCAATATGGGTGTAGACTCGAAAACTAATAATAATTCTCAAAAAGAAAGAAGGCAAAAAAATATGACTAGTGACGAAAATCCCATTCAGATATCTCAAATAATTACGAAGCTACAACCGTTTTGATATTGCTTGTTAGAGAGAGAAAACGCAAACAGTTTGTGACGTCGGCTGCCGCAGAGCGTGTCGCGCGCGCGGCAGGCCACGTCGATGGCGGCGCCGAACACGATGGGGCACGGCACGTTGGCGTCTATTAGTGACGTCACTAACTACGAGCGAGCGTCATCGTTTCATATGAAGTTGCGTTTTGCGAAAAAGGGACAGAACATACCCCTTCTTAAAACTTTGGACACTTATAAATTGTTGATAATTTAACCTCTCGCGTTGCTTATTTCTCCATTTGACTACATTTTTAACCTTTTTTCGAGAAAATACGATTGATTATTTTATTTAGTGTACACCCCTATTCTTGGGATTAATGCTGCACATTTATAAGAGGCGATTCGAATAAGAGTATTTCATTCACGCCCAAGGAAAATCTGTGAGACTTCCGTACAAGAAGCAACAATTTTGCAAGCTTTTGGCATAATAAATGTGAATCATAATTCACATGAATGATGTAGGTCATACGTCCTTCAAATATGTACCACCCGAATGGTAATCGTTTGTAGTTCTCCGATTTAACTATAAATTATACTTATATTAATATATAGACCTAAAATGTCAGTGTTCTAAATAGGTGCTCCAGAGGTTCGACGTAAGTAGGTAAGGGCTGGTAAGGGCCCTTAATTCACACACTACATACGTATTTTATAGAATAATACGAATTCTATATAGCCCTAATTATTACAGCCCTAGCTATAAGGCTCTTTTATTTTTATTCATACAAGTTATGAATACTAAAATGATGTATGTACCTAATGAATACAACAAATCCTTTAATTATTAGTATACAAAAAAATACATTAACCATAACATTTTTAACGCGCTTAATACATTATTGGCAAAAAAAATCCTCCTACACGCACTGGTGTCAATGATCTAATACTCTTACGTAATACCTACTCTAGACACTTCAAAAGTTCTTATTCAATTAACGATCGTTTCAAGGTGCTCGTTCGGTGGGTTTTGCCAACTTCTTAAATATGCAATCGTAGAGCTTTGGTAATCATATCAATGTGCTTGCCTAATCCCTAATGAATCATTAATGAATATTTAAGGGAAAATAGCATTGATTTGTTTTTAGACGACCGGTTAGCCTAGTGGGTAGTGACGCTGCCTACGAAGCTGAAGGTCCTGGGTTCGAATCCCGGTAAGGACAAATATTTGTGTGATGAGCATGAATATTTGTTTCTGAGTCTTGGATGTTTTCTATGTATTTAAGTATTTATATCTATTAAATATATCGTTGTCTAGTACCCGTAACACAAGCCCTATTGAGCTTACTATGGGGCTAGTGCGATTTGTGTAAGATTGTCCCCTTATATTTATTTATTAATTTATTTATTTATTATTTATTTGTACACCATGTTGTGGTATGAGCTCCCTGCCCCTGCCGTGGTTTTCCAGAGGGACTACAGTATGGGGTTCTTCAAAAAAGGAGTGTATAAATTCTTAAAGGGTCGGCAACGCGCATGTAACACCCCCGGAGTTGCAAGCGTCCATAGGCTACGGTAACCACTTACCATCAGGTGGGTGGGTGGATAAGCTTGTTTGCCACCGACGAGGTATAAAAAAAATAAGAATACCACCATATCCATATTATTCATACATTATTTTAATATTAAATACCTGCCGAGCTCAACTCACCTCCGTCAATCTGCACCTGATTCGACGTGGGCGTCTGCCGCTGGTCTTCCTTCGAGAATAGTCGCTTCAACATAGAGGTGACGGAGTTGGTCCGCATTATAGGGGTCTGCTGAAGCGATGTCATGGAATTCGTAGACCCCAAGCCCACTGAGTACCTGTCTTCTTTCTTGCCGCGCTTGCTTCCCCGATGGGATACGATGAAATGAATGCCCGATTGAGCATCGTCGTTCATTTGAAGTTGCTATAGGAACAGTCAGGGCAACGATTAATGTACTTAAAAAAAAATTATGAGCTGTGATGATGCAATGAAACTAATTAAAAATGTAAGAATCAACAAAATAATGACATTTACTGAATTAATTAAAAAGAAGGAAAGGGGACAATTAAACATCAAAGACATTGCAAAGATGAATTATTAGGTATTCAGTGCATTGGACAAACAAAAGAAACATTAAGCTTTATTTACAGCGGAAATTACATTGCATCTTGATCAATTGTAAGATACCAAAATAATCAAAATGATTCGAATGATACGTGTATGTCCCTGTTTTAGATTAAGAAAGAAATAAACAACGCTTACTCGTGTTTTGATTGTTTTCAGCGATGTTACATGTATTGTACTTTTTATTAACCTACCTATAACCACATCAAGAACCACTCGTGTTGAACACATTTAATTTGCATTGCAACGTTAAGTTTAGATGCAAATAGCTTGGTAGCATGCTGTTAACACATAAGAGTTAATTCTACGTCAATAGTATTGCAATCTAGTTAGTCAAAAGTGAATGAAACGACAATTCCCCCAATTGCGGTATTATTTACTCACAGTCGGGAATTTGTTTCACCCAAATAAATTGTAACAATGTTAGTCGTGTTGATGTTGTTAGTTAGGATTATAAATATTATATGCACAACGAGATTTTTATGTCATCGGTATGTGATGTTAGCAAAGAGTTTAGTGTTAGTAGTAATGAGTTAAGCATAATGCCATTGAATTATAATGAAAATTATGTTACCTATAGGTATGTTGATCATAATAATGTTACTACATACTCATTACTCATACATGGATTTTAAACGGTAATGAATATGCACATCAATTTTGTATACAAAAACATCAAATATTGATACACGGCAGATAAGCTAAACACCGTAGTCATGGATAATTGACATTGCACATTCCACGTCATTCTATTTCTTTGGCCGTTTCCCGAATTATCGGTTTAATATATTTTTTATTTCCAATTACTTCATTAATCAACCTAATAACATCAGATAACGAAGTTTATTATGGTATTAGAGGTCCAGTTTCCACGATATATTTTTAGCCACGAGTTGTCAATGTTGTCATTGACCTTGATTTTTGTCATTCTGGGTTAGGAGGATTCTGCAGAAGTATACAGGATTCAAGGCTAACGCGCCTACAAGTAGCTTCTAAGGAACAAACTGAGCATTATGCATTAGGATGTTAGATAAATAGATCCGACCGCCAGCGCACATGGATGAGACACTGACCCAGTGAATAACGAAGGATGCCGGATCCTACTGCCATAGGATGACAGGCCCCTACACTTTAAACTCTCGCGCTTTATACACATAACATAGTTGTCTCCGTTGACAACTTGCTGGGACGACAGTCGTCTGGGACCATGACCACCGGTGCAACCCGTGTCGAAACGTCAGAAAAATATGACAGGATCCTCTCGATAGCATAATGTAAAATTCTCGCGCGTCACTCTCAGCTCAGTCGCAGAGCATTGAAAGTTAAGACCTATTGACGTTCCAACGGTTTGTGATGTCTCGATTACATCAACGTTGGTCTGAGGTAAAAAGTGTCGCCGCAAATGAAATAAACCAACATAACGCATGGAAGGAGAACAAATACATACTACAATATTTACCATATTATAACCGCCATAGGTTACCATTACCACACAAGTAAGAAGAAACAAGCCTGACATCATAATTTTCCTCACTAACCTCATACCTACTCATCGCCTGTTAGTGACAAATGAGGAAAATAAACTAAACATAGCATAGATATGTTTGGCAACCCATAACATCAACACACTGCCAAGCTCCACGTATAGTCCGAACGTGCAGCATGCTATAAAAAAGACGCGTCTAACCTCGGGCGGGGCGAACTTGTAACTCACGGTGTGAGAGGGTACCATCTCGTCCATCTTGACGGCGGAGGGCGCGATCGTGACCATGCTGCGCTGGCGAGGAGGCACGGCGACCCGCGCCGTCGACGGCTCCGGGTGCTCTTCCCGGTTGTTCTCCGTCGCGAGCGTATAAGGCAGCTCCGAGGGGAACACTTCGTCCCAGTACTGATCCTTGATCAGCTCCGGATGCTCGTGGTGCATTTCGTCCACAATCATGTACGAAACCTGAAAACGTTAAGACCTGAGCACTATTTCGGAAGATCTCAGAACTTAGGCGGTACCGTGATTACACGTACTCATTGTCGTTACCTGCAAATCTCTGTCGATCAGCCAGTTCACTTCAAAGTCGTCGTCGTCTTCACCGAAGGGGTTTATTAAAGACTCGGCCACTTTTAGCCATCCCATGTAAAAGAAAAACTCTAGTGTACTGAATATAGGAAAATAAAGATCTATATTAACTATATAAACCGAGTCGCTCGTGGCATGTAATTTGTTATCAACCCATTGACTGCCCAATGCAGATGTAATAAAATATGAGTATACGGCAATGGTAACTACCTGAAATCAAACAAGTATTCATCAATGCAACAACTAACTTCTTATTTAAAAATATATGTGAATACATAGATACAAATCATACCTGAGTATATACGAGTGGTACACTAATAGTATCGTAACTCAGTAATAATCCCGCCTGTCCTCTGAACTTGTTCAGTTCGTCTACAATCGTTTTGACGGCAAAATCATCCCTTACTCGGCCCTCTTTTCGGGCTCTCGTCACTATACTTGCTGCCCATACTATAGGCATCCTATAAAAAACATTTGATTGTTTAACATGAAGTCATTATAATGTTACACTATAAAATTTATCTCAATCTTGTCATACCAATGTTTAGACGGCTTGGGAAACTTTTCGTTAAGGTTTTCCATAATAACTTTTTCATTCTCGAGAAGGAGGCCAGCTTCGACAAAGTTGTCTAGTGTGGGGAACCGTTTCTTCACTCGGGGCGAGATCATACTGAGCACCATGGTGAGACAAAGGCATACGTAGCGGACTATCGTACGCCGCATCAGCCGCCCTCGCTCGTCCTGACGACAACAATGTAGCTAATTTATCATTCCGGGATGAGACATAAGTACGTAATGTCCGTAATTGAAATATGACGTAATATCAAGCTGGACGAAAAGGAAAACAAATGCAGTTATTTCTTAAATAACGCAAAACGACCATATAGCGTAGGTATTTAGTACAGGGGAGCGTGCGTGCATATAGGATAGTAGTTCATCAATGTATCCATTATCTTTAGTTACGAGAACATTGATTAATATCGTGACAACGTCTGCCTGTAACCTAACACCTCAGACCAAAAATAAATACAGACGGAGCGTTACGAACAGTCAAGTGAAGCCAAATCACAGCCAAACAAAACCAAGCTACACCAAGTTTAGCACGCGCTCACGCACACATATACAAACAAAATTGCACAAAACTCTTCAGCACGTGTCGCAATGCTGTCAAGATCATCTATTTCGAGTTTTGTGCGATTTAATTTGTTTAGCGTGTGCTAAACTTGTGGGGCTTGGTTGAAAACCGGTTGGCTTCACTAGACTGTTCGTAACGCTCCGTCTGTATTTTTTTCTTGGTCTGACCCCAACACTGATAAAATAATAAATTGTTAATTTTACTGTTACACGAATTGAAAGAGCTACAATTAGGGAATGCAATTTTCGAGTTTCTAGCGCAGCGGTAGGAAATCTCGTGTGTTGGGGAATGCAATTTTCGAGTTTCTAGCTCAGCGGTAGGAAATCTCGTGTGTTGGGGAATGCAATTTCCGAGTTTCTAGCTCAGCGGTAGGAAATCTCGTGTGTTGGGGAATGCAATTTTCGAGTTTCTAGCTCAGCGGTAGGAAATCTCGTGTGTTGGGGAGTGCAATTTTCGAGTTTCTAGCTCAGCGGTAGGAAATCCCGTGTGTTGATATCTCGGTCGACGTCTCAACTAAAATAATCTAGATCTCGAGCGAGATTTCAGTACGCAAAGCATGTTAACAATTCGTGTCACAGTCCTTGGCAAGTACTAAATGTTTTTTTACGTTTGTGTTGTACCTACCTACAAATCATAAGTCATTTATGTTTTGTCAACGAAACATGTTTTTAACCGACTTCAAAAAAAGGAGGAGGTTCTCAATTCGGTTGTTTTTTTTTCAATGTTTGTTGCCTCAGAACTCCGTCATTGATGAGCCGATTCGTATTTTTTTTATTTTATTTGTAAGTATATGCTTCAAGGTGGGTCCCATTTTTTTCAAAAATTCAATTGGATGATGGGATCCATGAGGAATTGAGGGAACTCCTCAATTATATTAGGCACGCGTGTAGTGATTTTGGTATTTTCTATTATAACTCGTGTATTTACACCCGGAAATCATAAATTTGGTGGAGTGGAATTGATGATGAAGACCACAGATGACTTATGGAATTCCTCAATTATGTACATAAAAGTACAAAAGTATATCACAGATTCTGATAAGATTCCGTTGAAATAGCAACTAATGAAGTGCCAAAGGTGATCCTTGTTGAATCGACGGAAGTCCTCAAATATTATCGGCCCACATACAGCGATTGGGTTTTTTTCTTTAATAATCAACGCATTTGCTCTCGGAAATCAGTTCATGTGGTAAATTGGAAAAGAAATGTGGAAATTTTCTCGTGGCTTGGCGGAGTACTAAATTGAAGTCGGTTAAAATTTTTTTTAAAGGAAATTATTTTTAATCGAATTCGGGCAATTTTAACAAGATAATTTGTATGTTAATATCACAAACATTGATTTGCCATCATATTGTTAAAGTATAAAAAAACAAAACGACATTTTGATACTATAAAAGAACTACGAACTAGACTTATAAACTAAATATAAAATACCCCACCCAGTTCACCCGCTTGAGGCATGGACCCTAGGATGCTGGCTGCATTGCCTCTTTGCACCGCTAGGCTTAGACGCTGGGAAAAGAAAGAACCGGCCCTGTGGTCGCCTGAAACGCCAATAAGACGGACCGACACCTCTTTCATAATTTTTTTGGTGTCGGACGACCAAGGGCCCAAAGTCTCCACCGCAAGTGCCGCGAATTCATATTCATTGCAATTGGTGAGAAATGCGTACTTGCGGCGTTCGCAGGCCCAGGCTTTCGAGCCGACCCTTCAACGTGGAACGGAGCCAGCGTGTCGATAAGATAATGCAATATTTTAAACAATATGTGGAATCTTGATGTTGTTGAGATTAATCGAGATCTCGTCCATTTGGCTGAAGAGATCTCGAATCGCTCTCGAAATACGAATCTCGGCTCGAGATTGCATTCCCTAGCTACAATTACCATAGAGCAGCAGATGGAAACTATAGTAAGAAATACCATCATAATATTCTACCACGTTGTACTTAAACTGAAAGATAGCGAGCATGGTAGTGGCGGTTACTATTAGGGGCTGGACACATTGATTCGCCTCGCAATGATAAGTTCTTTGACAAATCAAATTATTATCAAGTGTAGATCCCTGCTGTGGTCGGAAATGGGAATTGACAACTTTTTACATCACTTTAGACAGTAGCCGAATGCAACTTGTCATATTTAAAATAAATAAATAATTTGGGGACAATCTTCCTAGTACCAAACCAAGCAAAGCCTATAGGTACTAGACGACGATATACCCTACATACGTATGTAGACAAATCGACCTAGTACCAAACTAAGCAAAGCTTGTTCTATAGGTACTAGACGACGATATACCCTACATACGTATGTAGACAAATCGACCTAGTACCAAACTAAGCAAAGCTTGTTTTATAGGTACTAGACGACGATATACCCTACATACGTATGTAGACAAATCGACCTAGTACCAAACTAAGCAAAGCTTGTTCTATAGGTACTAGACGACGATATACCCTACATACGTATGTAGACAAATCGACCTAGTGCCAAACTAAGCAAAGCTTGTTCTATAGGTACTAGACCACGATATACCCTACATACGTATGTAGACAAATCGACCTAGTACCAAACTAAGCAAAGCTTGTTCTATAGGTACTAGACGACGATATACCCTACATACGTATGTAGACAAATCGACCTAGTACCAAACTAAGCAAAGCTTGTTCTATAGGTACTAGACGACGATATACCCTACATACGTATGTAGACAAATCGACCTAGTACCAAACTAAGCAAAGCTTGTTCTATAGGTACTAGACGACGATATACCCTACATACGTATGTAGACAAATCGACCTAGTACCAAACTAAGCAAAGCTTGTTCTATAGGTACTAGACGACGATATACCCTACATACGTATGTAGACAAATCGACCTAGTACCAAACTAAGCAAAGCTTGTTCTATAGGTACTAGACGACGATATACCCTACATACGTATAAATAAATGGGTACCTATTTACATAGACAAAACATCCATGAATCAGGAACAAATATTCATGCTCATCACATAAATAAATGCCCTTATCGGGACGAACCCGCGGGACCTCCGGGTTCGTAGGCAGGGTCACTACCAACTAGGCTACAGAGGTCGTCAAAATAAATACCTACTTCCGCATAGGTATGAATAACAGTGAGGGTCCTAATTATTAGGTTTGACGCTTCGGTTTCGCGGATGTGATAATTTAATTTCATCATATTAACACGTGATAGACGAATTAAAAAACGTAACGTAAACGAACGTTTAAAAAATAAACGCTATGAAAGTTATAACGATAAATGAAAAGAAAGGTTACAATAATTCATTCTTATGTATAGAGTCAAAAAGTCGTATAATTATACCTATTGTGAGCCTTAAGTTAAATGGATAAGATTACATTTCACTCTAACCGCTCAAGAAATAATCTCTTTCTAAATATGTAAGTAAGAAAGTACGTACCTAAATGGGATAGTAAGTTATAAAGAAAACGAAGAATGTCTCAGATCAGATCGCGGTTATCTGACGCCGAGCCGAAGGCAAGGGCGATAAATGTACGAGCGAGGCTTTCTTTAAAACCATCCGTGGTGATTACATTTTACGTCGCCCCTTGGCTACGAGTAGAAAGTGATTCTTTTTTGATAGATGTGACGTAAAATATCTACATGTTGCTCGTCTACGACTCGGCCGTCTACCCCAAACTCGTCCAGCAATACCTTATATAATGTACTATTTCGCAAAAGTGATCGGCAAAGTTGACTTTATTGGTAAAAAATCAGAACGTGAAGTGCATAGTTTAAGGTTAGTCAAAAATAAAAAATCTTGCCGGCTCGATTTTGCTCGACAACAATGTTGCATACAAATTACATTATTTCGATATCATAGTTCACAATCGTACTAATTACAGGGAAAAACGTAGTGTACCTAATTAGTATGATAGTGCTCAAATCATAAAGTTACAATTTCAGTGACAAAATTTTTTTAATTAGTATGACTGAACTAGGGTATCGATTTGTCGTGGTACAAACTTTTTAAAAAGTTAAAACGGCCATATAGATAAAAGGCATAGGTCCTAAACAGCCAAAACGGAAGATCAGTAGCTGTGACTTATCGCGACTTTTTAATTGTCTCAAGTAACTTATGGCGTATTCGGAAGAAAAATACACTTCTAACTTATTATTTTAATAATTTACTTTAAAAACAAAGTTTTAACCGACTTCAATTTAGTACTCCGCCAAGCCACGAGAACATTTCTTTTCCAATTTACCTCATGAACTGATTTACGAGAGCAAATGCGTTGATTATTATAGAAAAAAACCCAATCGCTGTATGTGACCTGATAATATTTGAGGACTTCCGTCAATTCCACAAGGATCACCCTTGGCACTTCATTAGTTGCTATTTCAATGGAATCTTATCAGAATCTGTGATATACTTTTGTACTTTTAAGTACATAATTGAGGAATTCCATAAGTCATCTGTGGTCTTCATCATCAATTCCACCACCAATTTATGATTTCCGGATGTAAATACACGAGTTATAATAGAAAATACCAAAATCACTACACGCGTGCCTAATATAATTGAGGAGTTCCCTCAATTCCTCATGGATCCCATCATCCAATTGAATTTTCAAAAAAATGGGACCCACCTGAAAGCATATACTTACAAACAAAAAAAAAATATGAATCGGCTCATCAATGACGGACTTCTGAGGTAACAAACATTGAAAAAAAAAAAAAACAACCGAATTGAGAACCTCCTCCTTTTTTTTGAAGTCGGTTAAAAAAGGCGGTAATGCAAAAAATATTCTGTTTTTACCCGACTGCCGAAGGAGAGGAGGGTTATGTTTTTCGAGCGCATGTATGTATGTATGTATGTGCCTATGTCTTATTACATACAGTGGCTAGTTGTTTTTCGCAAAATATAGAAAATTGACGTAAAAATGATTCCAGATTTAAAAGAAGCTGCAAGCCTAATTTGTTCCCTGCAAAGCAAAAAAAAAAATATTTAAAGGCGTACGACAATTTCATGAAGTGGCGAGAAGAAAAGCATGCCTTATCAATTTCAGAAAGTTTTTTTTTTTCTTGCACAATTTTTGAGAAAAGCACTATATTTGTCTCAGCCGAAAGGGCAATTGCTGGCTTCGTATTAAATTATACAGACTCCCAAGTTCGTCCGTTTAAAATTAATACTCAGCCTGCAATTGCCTACTTCCCTTGCTTCGACAATAATGTACTATTGTCAGTTCGGTACTTAGTAAAGACATACTTCTAACCTAACATACGTACGTTGTAGATTCTTCATTCTGCCCACTCTCTTTGTAAATGCGGTTTGTATTGTAGGTATTAAGTTATGCTCATTAAAAATACGGAAAAGTATGAACATTAGAATAATAGTAGGAATCAGTTATTTTTTCTAAATGGTATTTGGTATTTATTAATTAAATTATTTCAATCTTAAAATCCTGATCAGGCAGGCAACGTGTGGCTTCTATTTTGCTGGTATTCTATAATACCGTGCCAATAATTTCGGTCCCTCGTCCAGACACTAGTTATTTTGCATATTATGTATGTATAATTTAAAATAGGTGTTAACCAATCTGGCCAATTAAACACCAGAAAGAAGAAGAATCACAGAACAAAACCAATAGAAGCAACAGAAAAGGTATTTTTATGTTATTGCGTGCACCGTTCATTCAAGCAATGTTAGTTTAATAAGTGAGTTAAATATTTAGGTTTCTTATGTTTACATTGCCCATCGACAGATAGATACGAGTGACACCTAGGTCGTAACTTAGTTTAGCCGAATAGGGTATTGCATCTTTTTTTTATTACGAAAATCAAAAGCAGTATCCTATAATCCAGAGGAATATCAACTGTAGCATTAAAACATTCTTATGTTTTTTTTCTGAGGTTATAGGCATTTGAAATCTGCACGCCGGCACCCGCCGAAAACACTTTATTAAACGGGCATAGACTATGACGTCACAAACCAACTCTCCTTAAAATGTGTAAATCAATATCCTGTCTATTATGTAATTTAATCGAAAAATTAAAAATACAATTATTTAATTTTTCCGTGTTTTTAACGTTAGATAAAACGAATACAATAGATTATTTTATAAATATTTCTGTTGTATGATATTTCTACGTAAATCCGCATCGATTGAGTGCAATTTATTCAAAACTATATATTCCCAATTGTATGAAAACACAGCAGTGCTGTGACAGCACATTCTGGTGGGCACGGCCTTACTTTAGTGCTCTAATATGGATACCGTAAAATGGGGTGAGTAGAGTTCGCGGGGAGAGTTGGGTTATGAATGGGGAGAGAAGGTATGAAAGGGGGGTAAGATGGGATTTTAAAGCTACTGCTACAAAAATAATGTATTTCTAATTTAAAATGGAGCTATAGTAATATACTCATAATAACAAAAATCGATCCAACAATCTTCCAAAATCACCTTTGTATGTGTGTTGTTATCTTTCTACCATCTCACCCCAATTACGAGGGACTACGGGGTGAGGTGGGATTTCCTGTTTATCGTCAAAGTTAAGGTCCACACCGCTGCTCAAAATACGCTAACGCACCGGAAAACGCAGCAAAATGTATGAAGAATACGTGACGCATACGACACGTCAATGCGTATACGCAGCGTTAAGCACCGGTGTGGTCGGTCCCTTATGAAATGGAACTACCCAAAATAAAATAAAAACTAAAATACAAACGTCCGGAACACTTATTATATACACGATTCAGTTTGCATATGTAAAAATAAAATGTTATCGAGGTTTGAATGTCAGTTTTGCCCCTACTCACCCCATTTTACGGTAGTAAGTACTTCTTTATCTAAGAGCCTGTTTTACAATCGCCGGATAAAGTTATCTGCCAGTTAAAATTATTGCTATCTTTTTCTCCCGTCATATAAAAGAAAAGTGACAGCCAACATTTATCTGACGGATATGTTTTAACTGGAGATTGTGAAACAGGCCCCTTAGGGTAATTTCATCTTGTGGTATTTTAAAGTAAATACGGCAAATTCTCACCTGACCATGGACTGCGGCAGAGACGAAAACGGCTATGGAGTCGGGCCAAGGTATTGAGGTGTACTGGCTCCACCAGCGGTTCATCACCACCGTCACGTAGAAACCTAACACAAACGACAACGGAATCACATTGCCGTGAAAACTGCAGTAGTTTACCACACCTTCGAATATCCTGGAAAATAATAAGTAGGTAGTTACTACTAAATGTTTCCATTGTTTACTTCAACAGCAACTAAAGAAATTATGCATTTCAACACGTGTTAGCGGCGAAAGCGATATTTTTATAAAGGCAAAGTGGCAGGCATGCTGTATGATAAGATTGCTAAGTAACAGAAAGTTAAATATCGAACGAACACGATGTTTTACAGGAAAGTAGCTGACTTATGCCTTTAAATCAAAACTCGATTCATTTTAGAAGCTTATCATTATCTAGCCTAACAGGTCTCAATCTGCACTTCGTGCACATTTGGCGGTCGAAGAAGTCCGAGATGTGGTATCGATCAATAAAAAGCTAGTATCCAGACAGATAAATAATGCAATGAAGTGAGAGAGTGCAGGCATAGACACTATGTCTATTCTGTGCTCATAACAAAGACTACAGTACCAAAGTCAACTAGAAAAGCTGCAAGAGTAACCAGCATTCTTAATCTATTTCATTCAAAATTAAGATCGCGAGCACCGAATGATAGAGAATTTAGCACGCGGGCACTCGCCTCCTAGCAGCTCCTAGATGCCTTGTATTGTTTAATAATATTGCTATTGTAATCTTTATTTGTACGTGAAATGATTCCTTTGTCGTTCAATTACGCTTTGGTGTGTTTTGCATTTTAATTGCTTGCATACATATATGCAAGCAATTAAACTACAATTAAAATGCACCCAATTGAAACATATTCTACATAACAATAAAAGCCATTCGTATCTTACTCTTGACGTTTCAAGCTAGTCATGCATTAGATCGCGCGCGCGTTATTTCGAGTGTCAACTTTTTGTAGACTGTTTTGATACCAGACCACACCCGTATAATATTCGGCCTTATCACGCGATAAATGACAAGATAGAGCGTCCGTAAATGGCCGACACCGTTCGATGGAACAAGACGGACGCTCTATCTTGTCACTTATCGCGTGATAAGACTGATAAGGCCGACCATGACACGGGGCCAGGTATGAGTTATTCTGCAAACACAGGCAAGTGATGAATGTAAGATAGCGAAGCAACAAAGTTTATACGAACACATGTTTTGTTTGGGCACGGTGTGTTGGTAACGCATGTAATTGTGCTGTCGTCCGCCACTTCGCACCCTTTTGTTCGAGTCTGATGGTAGTTTAGATTTTATGCGAAATAGCTATTTTCGAAAGCGAATGTTGACAATCGATAAGCAAATTAGCAGGGACACGAGTGTCGAGTCAGTAAAAAGCCATGTTAGTAAAATTATTTATTACCTCTTTGACTGCTCATCAAGTATTAACCGATAAATCAAATTTAAAACGTAGTAAAAAAGTAGAAAACACAGGAGATCTAGCCAAACCAACTTATAAATGCTGCCCCGCCATCTGAAAAAAAGAACATATTGAATTTAACGTAAAAATACTTCAGAATGGACTACAAAACTTCCAACAATTCTATTTCCGACAATACTTTTTTCGACTCCTGTGGGACGCCTATATTTATAATGAGTTTAAGGCGGTGCATTGGAAATTATCGCGTGCTTTGAAACTCCGTTCTGACTTGATTAAGAAACAATAAGGTCTGATTTTCAGATATATGATTCTTGACTATATAGTCAAGATAATAATCATATAATCATATGATTGTTTTCGATTTTACCGATACACGATTGCTTAAAATTTCCTCGATAGAAAAAAAATCCAAAGTTGGGTCTGTAATTTCCTTTTTTTATTCAGCCTACTCAAACGATACATTATTTTACGACACAATCAAGTTAATACTATAGTATCTTATCTCATCTAAAATCTCAGTTTATGAAATTTAAATAAAACTTCTCTAAGTTAGGTATTTATCGAAATTTGTCCAAAAAAGCCATTCCCGAAGAGTGTTCCATCTCTTTTTCTCGTGCACGGAAGGCATAAGCGTGTCTTTGTCTAGGGGGCGTGTTCGACTCGAATCAAGGCATCCCCTTGTTAAGGGGATGCCTTGGCAACTGGCAAAAAATCCTGCTTGTTCTAGGTGCACTTAAATAGTGTTCCAGAATATTATGCGATATGCGTCCAGTTATATAATAGTATACTGGCTTTGAGCTGTTTTCACTCATATTGGGATGAAGCCTATCCTAATACTATAGGTAAAGAGGAAAAGTCTGCGAGATTTTAAGTTTGTAGGTATGTAGGGAGTAATCTCCGGAACCAATTATCCGCAATCAAAAATTCTTTCACGTCTGTGTATAGAATACTTTCTGGATGGACATAGGCTATATTTTATCCCGCGGGTTTACCTACGTTTTTTGATTTGCACGCGGGCGGAGCCGAACGGACAAATTGTACACAGGAATGGAAATTTTAGGCCCCCGGCTTTCATATAATCACAAACACCGTTGCACATCGGCTACAAAAAGGAGGACTCCGCATTTAGAAGTAAACATTTCAGCCTTTTTAACCGATTTCAAAAAAGAAGGAGGTTTCTCAATTCGACCGTATATATATATATATATATTTTTATGTATGTCCGCGGATAACTTCGTCGTTTATGAACCGATTTTGATTATTCTTTTTTTGTTGGAAAGGGAGTATCCCAAGGGTGGTCCCATGGTAAGGAAACCAGGATCTGATGGTGGAATCCTGAAGAAATTGAGGGAAACTCTCGAAAAAATTGTCTTTCCGACTAGTGTGTTCCTTAATATTATTCAATATAAAGAATTTTAAAACCCTATTATTTTCCCTAATAATCAACGCATTTGCTCTCGGAAATCAGTTCATGTGGTAAATTGGAAAATAAATGTGGAAGTGTTCTCGTGGCTTAGCGGAGTACTAAATTGAAGTCGGTTAAAACTTTGTTTTTAAAGTAAATTATTATAATCATTGAATCTTAACTATGCCTTTACGTAGATTTACGGAGAGCCATTGTAATAGTTTACTAACTGTTAAGTACCTAGTTTACGGCAAACATAACACAGTGATGACAAATTTATGCTTTAGTTATAAACAGGGAGCGAAACTATGGTATATATGTATATTATAGTACTCTGACTATGGTGCCGGTGACGTCATTATGACGCAAAGTAGGGGTTTTTTTTTAAACAACATTGCAATTTGCAACATCTCGATGATTCTTAAAAATGTCAAATATCAATGCTTGGTATTTGTACAAAAAATAATGTAAATATATTAAAAAACGATACGAATGTAGTTTTTTATTGGGTAATGTAATTCTAACAAAAATATTTTTCCTCAAGTAAATGAAACAACACAAAAAATATACTTTTCTAACGAAACAAATTATTTATTAAATATTTTGTTTCGTGTTATTTTAACGAGGAATTTACCCCTATCATCAAATCAGTTGGTCAGAGCAGTCTAGCGTTAATAGAAAGGTCGCAGGTTCGAATCCTGTCGGGGGCTACAGACGAAAATGGTCTATTTTCCATTATATTTTTTCTAACACAAAAAATGTTTCGTTCGTTGCTGTTGAATTTTGCTGACAGCATGAGCAGTACCTAAATTTTTTCATCTTTTAGAATCAGAAAAATGAACTTCTGCAAATACGGCTGCATAGACTCCATAGCGACTTCGCTCAAGCGAAACAATATTACTTCGGTTATACTCGTATTTACAATTAACAAAAAAAAAATAGTTGAACAGAAATTGGTTGTTGCTTCCAACAATTTTGTTTTTAACATGACAAAGACAGTAATGTTTTTATACGTGGCCAGTACGTATAAAAACTCAACTCAAGTATCAAAATCAATAAACTAAAGAGGCCAATAAGTTGGAATTAGGTATCTATAATCTAAATAATGAAAAGTTGAAAAACCCCCGATATTTTCATTTCAAAGTCCAATATCTCAAAAACGGCTGAACAGATTTTCATGAAACATGGCTAACACTCGGGCTCACATCAGCTTTCGAATAATAAAACCGCATTCAAATCGGTCCATCAGTTTGGGAGCTACGACACCACAGACAGATACACAGATACACAGACACGTTAAACTTGTAACACCCCTCTCTTCTCTTTCCGTCGGGGGTTAAAAACACTATTATGTATGCAACTTGACGTCATACGTCTGTTATCGGCACCATAATTACGCCCCTTGGTTATAAAGCAAAGACACTTCACTAGCATGAACACCACGAATTCATATACAGTTTGTTGAATAACTGATGGGATTCCAAGTTAACTCAATGTAGTTTAACCATAAAACTACCGAATAGTGGTGTTGACGTCGGCTAACGTCGCTATCGTAAAGACTGCAGCCCCCCTATTCTGTAACTTGTTTAAAGCTCACCTCAACGTTCACCCACAAATATATCATGACACCGCGAACGCGTAGTAACAGTAACTAAGCGTAGGTAGAGGTTTAGTTTTGTGACGGGTGTACGGCGGGGTGAGCCGCTTTAGCACGTAGCAAATAACAGCCCTGGGAATATTATGAAAGGGATAAATGTGCACAACAATTTTACGAAATCAACAAGGTTGATTAGTTTCCTAGATAGGGCTTTGCGACAGTTTTGTGTCTTTCTCTTTGTGAAAAGTATTAATTTTGTTAACAAACGTAACGATAGTGTGACATATTAGGGCTTAACTAGAAAGTATACCTGTGTCAGGAAGTCCCGCTCTTCCATACATAATGTAGTCACTATGCAAAAACAACATAAATATACATCTGATATGTAAGAGATCTAAGATAAGAAGATGCAAGAAAATTAATCAAGACGAAGCCTGTTGCGGATTCTATCATTGTTAGTTAAGTACCTATAACTAGGGGGATGTTTGTTTGTACGCAATTGACGAAGCCTGCTTTGCGGATATTTTTATGTACGTACCTAATCATTCTTGTTTCGTAAATAAAATTTACCTACAATTTATATTTAAAAAAAGAAAATTAATTAACAACTTAAATTATGATATCTAAATATTAGTTGCAAGTGCGGTCGCGCGAGTCGATTGTAGCGTGTGTATATTACTTAGGTCTACTAGGCAAGTCCGCTGTTATTGATAAATATTAATATTTTCATTGAAAGCAATGATTTAATATAAAAAGAGGTAGGTACACACTAAAACTGAGTCAATTGCACCAACTTGCCTCAGTTTCGCGTCGCCGATGGAAACGTATAAACGTTTCTCAGCTGTCAGATTCGTTGGCCATTTTTAAACACGGAATTCTGTATAGACAATGTATCCTCTTTTTTTATGGGGTGTATAAATGTCATGATTTGTCAGCCCCAATTCATCAGAAGCTGACTAATTGCTATCGTCTAGATGCATGTAGCGCTGCTGATCCAACTGTCAAACGAGTTGTCCTGACTAATTGCATGAAAATCACAATTTGGACCATGGAATTTGCATGATCTGCCGTTTTTTTTCTTACAAATTTCATTCAAATAAATTTAAATGAAAATTATTAAAGAATTTTATGAACAATATTGTTTTAATATTTTACACGTTTTTTTAAAACCGGTTGTAGATGGAATAAGAATAACTACGGAGAGTCTTGCTAGTTGATATAATATTAATCATATACAATCAGAATCACTATCACAATCCTCTAAGATCACATTCCTAAGAATACATGCGCTAGAGCAAACACTGTTTTCTGTTTTTATTTCAAAGTCAAGTCAATTTAGACAGCCTGTAACGAGCACCAGACGGTCCTGCGTTGCGGTCTGCACGTGCTATATGAAGGTGTAAGATAAAGCGGGATGGGGATACCTATTTCCAGCACGTCTACCATGAGACGACCGCGACATACTCGATTTTTCTCGCACTATACCTCTTGTTCTAAGTGTTCTAATAAGAGAGAGACGGATAATGCGAGAAAAAACGAGAGCTCGCGCGCCTAGGTACCTACTGGTACTTTTATGATCCGTGACAAGCAATTACCAGATTTATGCTAATAGGCAGAGTAATAATCGTAACTAATTTTATCGTTTTTGCCTTAACAATAATGCATAATTTCTATTATACGAGTGTAGCGGATGTTCATTGTTGCCATAAAATATTGGCGATGACAAAATAAGTTACTTGGTTCAGTTCCATTACTTCATCCATACTAATCCATACTAATGTCCATACTAATCCATACTAATATTATAAATGCGAAAGTATGTCTGTCTGTCTGTCTGTCTGTTACCTTTTGACGCCTAAACCGCTGAACCGATTGAGATGAAATTTGGTATGGAGATAGTTTGGATCCCGGGGAAGGACATAGGATGGTTTTATCCTGGAAATCATCTTCCGAGGGAGTGACATGCGGGATGAAAGTTTGTATCGAGCTACGATATAAACAAGTTCACGCGAACGGAGCCGCGGGCAGAAGCTAGTGAATAAATAAATCATTGACACAATCTTACAAATGCAGCATTATTAATTGAAGGAAAAATAAAAGTTAAGTACTCAAATTGCCAAAGTGATACCTACCATCGACCGTTCATACCACAAGAACTTTTCTAATGGACCTACCAGTAGATCGAAGAGTAGGTCCACGGGGAAAGAGTTTTCATTGCGTGTATAGCAAACACAATTGTTTTGTTTTTTCCATTGCGCAGATAGGAGTGGGGCGTTCTTTCATGGATTGACCCACCACCTATGTTTACGTTATGTTCATATTTACGTATAGTGAAGTAAAACAATGACGGTCTCTTTGTATCGAATCATAGAAATTGATTCATTTGTCTAGACAAATCTATAAGTATTCCGAACAATTCCGAAACCCGACCGTTATGCGCCTACACGCATTTTTTGCATTGGACATCGTATACCTATGAGTCCTATGACCTTGTTGGATCTGCAGGCGGGTCGGATGCTAGTAGACGCGCATCGAAATAATGATATCAGCAGGTCGATCACGTAACGTACGTACGGTAGATCTAAATGTCCATTTTTATATGGATGAATGATAGTTGGATCTGCCTAACGCGCGTTCAAAACGTTACGTGATTACCCCTCAAATCGCTGTAAATTAGTTCAGACAATTCTATAGCTAACTGGCTATATTGTATCCGTTTGGCCATGTTCAAAGTATTGACCTTGCACGGTGCCGCTGCCGTGAGGAAGATACACTACACCGCGCTCTCGTGTCGCACGCAATCGACGCCAGTCGGTCGGAGTCGGACCTTCTGCACATTATGAACACGTGTATTCATAATTATACACTAGATATCTTGCCAACCCTCATCTACCCCACCAATATACGCGACTTGAATCGGTCATCACATCATTAACAGTTCGATTTCATCCATACTATGCTACACTACATATAATATTATTTTTATGGTAATGTTATTGCGTCTATAAATATGTTGCGCTGTTGGTTTTCCGTGTACTTATTCATAAATAAATAAATAAACTAGCTTCTGCCAGTCACTTACACGACGTTCGCATTTATCATTTAGATGAAATTTGGTATAGATCGTTTTTTTGCAAGTGATAATTAAAACGCCGAATACTTCTTGAGCTTGTATTATTTATCAAGATCACAAATTAACAATAATTGTAAGATATCGTGGACACAAACCAAAAGCGGAAAAACATGATAGTCCAGCATAGACAAGACTAGAGTTAGGCGGTGTCAGCACAGATTATATAATATTAACAAGTTTGAGTCCCGGGGAAGGACATAGGATTGTTTTTATCTCGAAAATCATTCCCTAATGTGTTGAAATGGGGAACCTGAAAATTTTGTATGGAGCTACGATATAAAGGAGTTAAACTCGGACGGAGTCGCGGGGGGGAGTTAATAATGCACGGCCCAATAATCCGCGTCCACTTTTTGTGGACTCGGATTATTGGGTCGTGCAATATCAGCCCGGTTAAAAGTGGCTTCCAATTATTGCCCCGGACCAAGGTTGCTCAGGGTGATAATGCACGGCCCAATAATGTACAGACCAATAATTCGCGTCCACTATTTTGGACGCGGATTATTGGGTCGTGCATTATCAGGGCGGACAAAAATGGCTTGCCATAACATAAGCGAACTCTGTCTTAGGTCAGTTAGGTTATATAAGGTTCACTTGTTTTGACAACCGCTTTAGCCTACTTGGTAGTGACCCTGCCTACGAAGCAAGAGGTCCTGGGTTCGAATCCCGGTAAGGGCATTTATTTGTGTGATAAGCATGAATATTTGTTCCTGAATCATGGATGTTTTCTATGTATATAATTATTTATATCTTAATGTTCATTTAGCAAAAAATAACTAATCAAATTATTGTTTCGCATTTTATCACTTGGCATTATCTCCTATGGCAAAATATTACTTCGCAAATTATGTTTAGCAAAGTTTTATATAGTCAAGTTTCATTTGATCAAACGTATTATTTGGCATAACTTCGTGTAGTGCATACGAAATGCAAACTAATAAGCAGCTTTTATACGAATATTTTTTCTCTATAATTTACTTTAAAAACAAAGTTTTAACCGACTTCAATTTAGTACTCCGCCAAGCCACGAGAACATTTATTTTCCAATTTACCTCATGAACTGATTTCCGAGAGCAAATGCGTTGATTATTATAGAAAAAACCCAATCGCTGTATGTGACCCGATAATATTTGAGGACTTCCGTCAATTCCACAAGGATCACCCTTGGCACTTCATTAGTTGCTATTTCAAAGGAATCTTATCAGAATCTGTGATATACTTTTGTACTTTTAAGTACATAATTGAGGAATTCCATAAGTCATCTGTGGTCTTCATCATCAATTCCACTCCACCAATTTATGATTTCCGGATGTAAATACACGAGTTATAATAGAAAATACCAAAATCACTACACGCGTGCCTAATATTATTGAGGAGTTCCCTCAATTCCTCATGGATCCCATCATCCAATTGAATTTTCAAAAAAATGGGACCCACCTGGAAGCATATACTTACAAACAAAAAAAATATTTATGAATCGGCTCATCAATGACGGGGTTCTGAGGTAACAAACATTGAAAAAAAAAAAAAAATACAACCGAATTGAGAACCTCCTCCTTTTTTTTGAAGCCGGTTAAAAATTAAAAATGGCAGTTAGACGCCTCCAAAGATTGATGTTTTTAAAGGGAGCTGGGACTTAAAATTTCCATCGAGTCTCCAGCGAATCGACGCCACCCCGCTGCGCGGGGTGTCTGTTTCTGGTCTGAGGGACACAAGTGAACCCTAACCTAACCGACCTAAGTCAGAGTTCGCTTATGATAAGCCATTTTTGTCCGCCCTGACACCTAATGCACGACCAAATAACTGGCCGAACTCGCAACATTGGACCGTTCTTAAAGTTTCTTATAACAAAATGTGTACTGGTAAAATATAAATTAAAGTATGTAATGTTTGGTATTTGTTTGTCTTTTCATTTTAGTTTGTAGCAATAATAAAATATTTGCCAAAGTTATGCTATGTGAAGTGTGTGCGAAATGAAAATTTGAACAAATGTTTTGTTTGGATAACAATATTAGCCCAAACAAAGTGTTTGCTTAATAAACTTGTGTCTTAATAACACTTGACAAAGCAAAATGATGCCAGATGATATTTTGACCAAATGAACAAAATGCGAAACAAAAAATACAACCGAATTGAGAACCTCCTCCTTTTTTTGAAGTCGGTTAAAAATGTATTAGTTCGTTTGGGAAATGAAACTACTGCCATAAGTTTTATGGGAAGTGAAATTTGGCGAAAAATATTTTGCCGAAACGGCATATGTTTATCGTACAAGCTTTGCTTAGTTTAACTTGTGTCGAAGCCACAGGGGACTCGGATTATTGCCATTACTGGGCCGTGCATTATCAACTCGTACAAAATTTGCTTCCAATTATTGCCCCGGACCAAATTTGCTCAGAGTCAGAGTGCATAAGCCGCGGGCATAAGCTAGTAAGGGAATTTCTGTCCATTGTCCCGAGTTCCCTACGTAGGACAAGTTTCTTACACTACACACTACATATACACTCGCGGGAAAAGAATACGGGTCACCCTAAATTAAATAACTGCAATAGATTTTTTAAAATATTTAATACTTGTTTTATTTACATAATATGCTATTCTTTACAATACCCAACTGTATTAACAATTCCTGGATCCTATCATAAAAATATCGATATCCAAAAATCACGATTATTGCGATATCTCGCTCCTTTAGCGTTCTTTTTTTTCATGGGTTTTTACGAGTCCGATTTAAACCTGGTAACGTTATATTTTTTACTGTTATTAGCTGTTTATATGTAAAATTAAATAAAGATCATGACAGGATTAACTGTACAACCTCTTACGCACTATTTTAGGAAATATGACGGTATTTTACCGACCCGTATTCTTTGCCCGCGAGTGTAGGAAGCAAATAGCTCGTTTACGAAACTGTATTGTCTCGTTAAAGCACTTGAAACTTGAAATTATAAATCAAACAAGAGAAAAATAACAACATTTGAAGAATGCAGTAATTAAGACATGATCCGCATCGAATCGGAAAGTCTCAGCATTACCTCATTTCGCCATGCGATACGATACATACAAACTAGTAGCCCGACAAGAACAAAGTTATCTCATCGTGGCGATTGTTAAGATATGCACGTGATATAAATGATAACAACTAATGTACTTGTTTATGATCATGAATGACGGAAGTAGACTACAAAACACACTACTTCTGAAAACGCAGTGCAATAGTAAGTGGATTAAAAATTACACATAGCAAACGAAATCACCCAAGTCTCCCTCTACACTATAGTTTAAATACAAATAACTATGCCGCTGCACTAGGCCGTGCCGCGTGCGGTTACAAATGATTAAGCCAGGATTTTAAAATGATTTGTGTGAAACGAGTCAGCAAATGAGCGATGTATGACTCAAGAGATAGAAACGTGGCACGATTCCAACAATGTGTACTTAATAAAATAATACATTTTGTAGTATTTTCTAGAAAAAGGATTAAAAATGTAGTCAAATGGAGAAAAAAAAAACAATGCAAGAGGTTAAATAATCTTATAAGTGCCCAAAGTTTTAAGAAAGGGTATGTTCAGTCCCTTTTTCGCAAAAACGCAACTTTATATGAAACGATGACGTTCGCAGTTAGTGACGTCACTAGAAAACGGCATCGTGCCGTGTCCCAGGTAATGACTAATGACAAGTAATCACGAGTACGATCAACGAAGACCAAATAAGCTGAGGAATGAAATATTTGTACCTTATTGTGTTGTTTGTTGATGTACAAAGAAAAATATGTTGTAGTAGTTATTACACTAAGATTTTACATACTTAGGTATATTCTCCAAACTATAATTTGAAACATATTTATAGCTAGCAGTGCCTGATTAATCGTTACATTACATACATGTTTATGTGGTGTCAATCAATTAAAGAAAACTACACAAGTCACAACGCATACCAGAGATTTTAAATCATCATCCAGCCGAAAGACGTCAACTGCTGGACATAGGCCTTCCCCAAAGAGTGCCACAATGACCGGTCCTTCGCCACCCGCATCCAGCGGACTCCCGCGACCTTTACCAGGTCATCAGTCCACATGCCCCCCCACAAGATTTTAAACAAAGTTTGGAAATTCGAAAGGAGCCTGGCAGCCACAAAGTCGTCAAGCGTACGTTTAGCAAATAATTGAAATGATTCATCTGTGATTTTTAGAAACCAAACCGTCATTGTAAGCGTACTCGGGCTTTCCGCTAAGTTAGATCCAATAGGACCAATATTCATAAAGCCTAAACTGAAAATTTAACTGGACATCAAACTAACAACATCAGCCACCCTACAAATGGTGCAACGAACCCGTTTAAAAGTAGGGTACGGAAAATGCAGCAGAACTATGAATAATAAATGTCCCTTACCTGGTAACGACCAAGTAAGCCATGAAAACTATCCACGTTTTATAGGCACGTCAGAAAGCTATCGCTGTTTGGTAAGAATGAGCAGCCTTTAAGGGAAAATAGGCGTGGTATATAGACGAGGGGGTTGCTGAATATCTCGTTACTAAATATAGAACAAGTACTGTTTACTTTTCTGTTTCTTTGTACTCACAAGGCAAATGAGCATTTCAGGGAGTGGGATCGGCTCTTTTTACAAGCTTTTATTTAACTTGACTTGTTCGTTTGTTTGTTAGTGAATAGTGAAGGACAGGGACACATCTTGCAAGCAAACCCACGCACTGTGAATCGAGTAGAACATGCAAATGGGACAAAAACCCTTATCAAATATCCAAAAACTCATTATGGTAGGTCATTACTAATGAGTATACATTAAGAGTCCCACGTGTTATTTTTTCCTGCAACCCCCCCTTACATGAGTAATTAAGGTGACTATATAGGATGAGTGCAAATTTACTATGCATTCATTTGCGTAATTGCTCTTGGCTTAAAAATAATTGTGTGCATTTCCAAGTTATTTGTGTTTATTTCATTATTATGGATTCCAATTTGGAGGGTAAGTAGTATTTTTAGACATATATTGATTATAAAAATATTCATTGTATTTTGTAAAACATCAACATGTTTCCGAATAATCATTGGAATTTTACCCTAACTTTGACTTTCATGGTCAAGAAATTACATGTCGGCATCTGTCTACTCTGTGAAATTTATATATAATATACTTATAACTATAAACCGTCATATTTAATAAACTCCCTATCCAACTTTTGAGTACAACTATTTTTTTTATTTTTTCTTTCAGAATTCGATTTTTGCATTTCAAAAGTCAATTTCTTCGATGTATGGCAGAGACATTTGAAGGAAGCGAGAAACAACGAAATATATACATTTATATCATCTGAGCATGATTTAAGTGGAATAACCGAGGACTCCCAGAGACAAATTAAGGTAAAGATATCCCAATTTTCATCCAGGATAGCTCAGAAGTGGGATGCTGCTGGTAAATGTAGACAGCGATTTCTCGAGAAGAACTCTGACTGGCTTCATGGTGAACCTATCAAGTTTGAAGTTCTTAGACGTACGACGATGCCGTCATCATCCACTGAAGCTGTAGCAGGCCCTGGAAGGCCCCAGAAGGAATTCTCGGACTCTAGCCTGAAGACTAAACGACGACGAGTAGAGAATTTAGTTCAATCTACAAGTTCCGAGGAGTTATTGTTTGCAGCAGAAATTTCGTCACGTCAATCGGGCTCCAAGGAAGTGGCTAGAAGAATGAAGAACATAATTGAAGATAACAAGAGCGGCGACACCTCAGGCAACAAAGAAAACACCAAGTCATGCAAAGAAAACGCTAGATGTTTGACGAATGAAGAAGCTTTGGCGTGCTATATAGATAGCAAATTGACTACATGCACATACAACATCATAAGGCAGTCGACTAGTAAGGTAGGGCATACCGTATTTCCATCATTGTATTGTTTAAAAAAGGCTAAAGTTGCATGTTATCCTCCTGAAGATAGCTTTTTGATTAATGAAACGCGTGCTGAAATCAACGTTCAGGCAGTTTTAGATAAAACCGCTGAACGTTTGGTTTTATCACTGGAAGATGTTTTAGATAATTTAGTGTCCCCTTGTTCATCATTCAAACTAATTAGTAAATGGGGTTGCGATGGAAGTTCCGGTCATAGTACATACAAACAAAAGTTTACGAATAGTAATGACACTGATGAATTTTTGTTTGTATATTCGTTCGTTCCGCTTCAATTACGGGATGATGCTGATAATGTCGTTTGGCAGAATCCACGCCCGTCATCTACTGCATATTGTCGTCCAATAAAGTTTATTTTTTCCAAGGAAACAAAAGAATTGACTATTGCCGAAACAAATCGAGTCTTGGAAGAGAAACGCTTTATTGCCAACATTATGCAAGGTGATGGGAAGGGAAATTTCTGTTGAACACATTATGCTTTTTACCATGGTTGACGGAAAAATTTGCAATACTATGACCGAAACTTCTTCTGCTCAAAAATGTTTCATTTGTGGAGCTACTCCAAAAGTTATGAATGATGAATCTAGGGAATATATTGCAAATAATGATAATCTTGGTTTTGGTTTATCAACTCTCCATGCTTGGATTAGATGTTTTGAGTGTTTACTTCACATAAGCTATCGCCTTGAAGTAAAAAAGTGGCAACTTAGAGGAGAAGCCGATAAAGCGAATGTAAAGAAACGCTCACTAGAAATTCAAACTAGATTTAAAACGGAAATGGGACTGATCGTTGATAAACCAAAACCAGGCTTTGGTAATACTAATGATGGAAATACAGCTAGAAGATTTTTTGAAAACCCGGAGCTTAGTGCTGCAATTACAGGGTTAGATGTATCACTCATTAAAAAATTTGATATAATACTTCGAGTTCTATCATCGGGCTATGAAATAAATTTAGAAGCGTTTGAAAATTTGACACGGGATATAAGAAAACATTATTTAAATCTCTATTCGTGGTATTACATGCCTGTTACAGTACACAAATTATTGATTCACAGTAGCGACATTATCCGATCAGCACTATTGCCGATTGGACAGTTATCCGAGGAAGCACAAGAAGCTCGAAACAAAGATTGCAGACGATTTAGGGAACATCACACACAAAAACGATCTCGTCAAGCCACGAATAGAGATTTAATGAATATGCTGTTGATTACATCTGACCCTTTAATTAATAGTTTTAGAAATGTACCAAGGCAAAGAGTAAACTCGTTGTCTTCTGATGTTTTAGCATTGTTGAAACCCCCTAGATTTAATGAAACTAATGTAGATGTAGTGTCTAGTTTGTTTAGTGTAGATGATCATGACACGTCAATTAATGATTCGCAGGATGAAGATGATGACGGTGAAAGTAATTAATAAAATGACCGCTGTAATTAACTCTAATTGATTTATATGTACCTACTTAAGAATCCTATGTAAATGTAGTCCTAATTAGTTTTACTTTTCCTTGTAATGGCATGATAATGTTAAAAATGATGTTGATTAAAAGATTACTGCAACAGTAGATTTAGTATTTTATGTGTACATGTAATAAAATATATAATTCATTATTGTACATTCACTTTTATAATATTGTTTTTTCTGAACCCCCACCCTACCCCTCTAAGTCACGAACCAAAGTACATAAACTATACGTATATGTATATTCATACATAATGAGCTCGTATAAGCTCAAAAAACTACTAAAATAATTTTGTCCCATATGCTTGTTCTACTCGATTCACTGTGCCACGTCCCGGTGACCGATTGAGCTAAAATTTTGGGTAAAGATAAAGTCTGGATGACAATTCAACATTATGGTACCATCGAGCTGATCTGATGATGGAGACAGAATGTGGCCATGGGAATTCAGTACTTAACCAACGTAACCCCGTTGAGTTTGGGCTAACGGCATACAGAAGTAAAGTTGACAATAAAAGCTTGTACCAATAATGTTTTTTTTGACAGAAACGTATTCCCATCACGTTTTTAATAGTACATTACTACAGAGGCCGGGAAGTAAGGGGTTGCCGGCCGAGTACATATAGGCGGCCGAGCGTAGCGAGGTCGGATAGTTATGAGGCTGGCAACCCCTTTTCACGCTGAGGTATGTATAGTGCTTTTCTCAAACATGCAATGAAATTAATAAAAAAAAACTCCAAGAAATCAAACTTTAATTTTCATGGCTGAACGCCGTGATCCTGTGCCACAAATTGTGGAATGGAAATTAAAAAAGACCACCTTGCAAGCCTATAGGCCTCCAATTTTGTATGAAATGCCATTACGGGTCTCTCGTCTCGCTGCGCCCGAAACGTGTCACTTCGAAGCCCATTATGAAGAACACACGTCAATATTTCATTGCATGTTTGAGAAAAAATAAATATAGGTACCTACCTTTGTGGCTGAGTAGAAAACTGACTAGAATTGGATGCTCGAGAGAGCATACCTTCCGCTATACGCGACCACACCATAACTGAGTTTTCATTATGACCACTGGACTTCTAATAGGCAGTTACTGCTTACTGAAACCTTTCAAGTTTTAAAAGGATGTTTAAACTGCTGCATACTTAACGAATGTGAATGACCATATAATATTCTATGTACAAATCAAACACTGTCTAATGACGTCTGACTTCTTTGCAACGCGTTGTCGACTTTTTTAAAAGCATTGGGTTAGTCAGTATTAACCAGCATTTGACAGAATAGCAGATTAAGAGCATTACCTAGGTGCACACTAACTACTATTGAGTAGGCATACACTAGATTCACGCTGTGATGGTCGCATTTATAGCACGATATCGTAAGGCCCTGTCTGCCAGATGCAGATTTGAGTGCCTCGTTTCATCATCTCTTTCTGTGCTACTTCTAGCTTCTGGTAGGGAACCCTCTAAACAAAATAACAACGAGACGCGGTAGGTAGGTACGTTGCCATATTGATTTTGAGGAGCGACGACCTTTATAAGAGAACTGGTAATGCAGTGTGGCATTGCCGAGCCAAGTTCCAGGCCAAGTGTGGCAGCCACGAAATAAAAATATTGTCATTAGAAATGGAGTTACCAAGGCAGGTACGGTACAGGCTAGTCATAAAAAGAATTGTTTGTTTTGTTGATGGAAACTACCGTCGTGCCTCGCTCATGTAGGTACTCCTGTCGTCTTACGATTTGTAAATATTTCCATATTCCGACCTTGTCTGTAAGGGACATCTGATCTGAATAGATAGACGGTTTGGTGCAACTCACCCTTAGAAGTTATATATAAATCGCCAAATAACAGCGAAATAATTTACAGTATCTTCCAGCTACCATAGTTTAGAGCTTACGTATTTATGTGCGAAGTAGACCATCTTCATTCTTAAAGTTTTGATTAGATTTTTTATTTATTGTTATTGGGTATTCTAGTATTTTTTAAAGAATAAATCGTGTCAGAGAAACAAACTTAAACGTATAATACACGGACATGAACGTACCGACCGTAAACCATGAAGTACCTAAGTATTGAAAGAGCGCCGTAGACAAATCGCGAGCATAGCAGACAAAATTTTCCTTATAGGGTTCATTATTTTTCTTCCAAACAATTCCTAACTAGGTAGTTAACTTCTTAGCTTTGTGGTGATTAAAACGTGTTTAATATGGATACTCAATAGTTATTCATTTTTTCGTTATTCTGCGAACTATGGCTCAAATGTTGAATTGTTGACACCTGTGTTCCTCTAAGATTTTTTTTAAAACCTACCAGCCGCATGTTGTACGGTTGACGTCACAGTTATGTTTGCACCCCGTCGAACGTCACTCGAAGTCAAAATACACCATTGAAACTCTATTAATATAGTTAAAATTCCTTTTGGCACGGTGTGCCAATAGGGTGTTCAACGGGTTAACCACCTTTTTTTTTGGAATAACGTAATAAGGAGAAAAATGTATAGGTATCTAAGTAATTTTTATTAGGCGGGGAGGGTCCATTCAAGGACAGGATGATGTGATGATAGGGGGGGTCAAAAACCGACAGTAAACGATGACGTAATATATGGACAAGCCCTAGGGTGAAGAACGTACATTTTTGCTTCTTAGTTATATGTTAATTTTGAAATTAGAACACTTTCTAAATTAAATAAAAGGTTCTTAGGAGGCAGAACAAAAAACACATTATTTCATACAGTAATATTACCAAAAACTTACCTGGTCAAAAGTTTCAAAAATGTTCCAAATCCACGACAAGTTGCAACTTCAGCAGTATATGTTACGGTCATTTTGTTTTTCTACCTACTTAATTTAACAAAGTAAACAGTTTTCTAAAACCTCTTCTTTTCTTTATCCATTAACTATCTTACGTAAATATTTGTTTATTTCCAACTAATTACATTTTTATCACACGCCCGAAAATTTGTCATTTTATTTCCCAAATTTAACATTACATATTTTTTTATTTACTAACACTAATCACAATATAATAGTGACTGCGGTAAAAAAAATGCTGCAGCTGTTATTCGAACACAACAATGAATTTTGATAACACTCGACAACAAAATCTACCGCAGCGCGCAGCTATAGCCTATAGATAGCACAATCTGGCTGATCCGGCTCAGTAAGCACTTGCATCGCACAGCACTGTAAACAAAACACTAACTAAACTAAATTAACAATGAACTTTATAAACTATATATCGTTCTGTCGAGTGTCGGCACGGCCGTCAGTCACTAGCGTCAGCGTTACTAGAGTAGTGAGCGAATGATAAGAATGGATGAAACTGTGGAGCGAATGGCCTTAGTTTTACAGTGTTTGTCTGTCTGTGGTGACTTGTCTATGGTCCAAAACTTTCAATTCATTCAGTCAGTCAATTCACAAAAATGCCAAAATGGCGGAACTCCTTACATTATTCGCGTCAGTGTTTTAATTGAAAATTGGTTACTATTTCTGTAATATTTTCCTAGTGACCACAGTGTATTACATGTGTTTTTATACGCTCTCGCCAATGTATAATTTTGTATAACTAATAAAAACAGTCGACAACTTCCAATATGAGTGAGACTTCACGAAACGAGTCCAAATCTCCTGACTCCCAAATGCCGGCTCAAGAGGACGATGTCAAATTCCCGCCTTTCCCTGGTGATAACACTTACTTGAATAATAGTTTGTCAGTAATCGGATTGCAGTAAAAGTACTGCTTATTAATCATTATACCTAAATCGTTTCAGAGCCGAGGGATGTTGATTTTGATGAAGATATAACTGAGGACGAAAGGAAATTTTATAAAACTAAATTTCAAGGTATTGCCACAATATTATAAAAATAGTTTTTGTTTTGTTGTTAATAAATCATCACATTACAATATGCATTACTATTTGTATATATGTAAAACATGATTAGTGACATCTGAGGAGTTTGATCAATTCAAGTATTATTATCTGTGTGTAGTTCCAAAGAGCTCATGAATTCTTTGTTCTCTGCTACCAGAATTCTGTTTATTATTATCTTATCTTAAAATTACATATACAAGTGATTGAGTTTAACAGTGAACTAATAAGAACCATAATAAAACAAGTTTTGGTCCTTACTGAACTATCCATCCTGGTGTACTTTTAGGCGGAACTAGTACATTTTGATTACATTTAGTGACAGTGAAACTAATAAGATTTCAACCAGAAACAAACAATAGAAACCTACTTGTCATATGACCACTTAGAATGATACTCCTTTATGACCATTATATTATTGATTACCATTTCAGATTTAGCTACAGTAACAAACAATAGGATGCACTGCACTTCTTGTGACCGTCATCTTGGTTGTTCGGCTAGCAATGATGCTAGAATGAGGATGCACCCTTTGCTACGTACCCTAATATGCAACACCTGCTATGCATTTTATAACAGTGGAGAATTTGAAAAGGGTGATGATGGCTCTGAGCTATACTGCCGTTGGTGCGGACAGGGGGGTCAAGTCTACTGCTGTTCTGATTGTCCCCATGTCTTTTGTGCGGTAACTATATATTTTAATGTGCATGTATTTTTCATTCATTTTTAATAGCACAAGATGAAACACACTCTTGTCAAGTAATCAGAATATTTATAACCCTTTACAACCGAGAAATTGTAATTTGCAAAGTCAAAAATGAACTTTAATGTCAAATCTCAAAAAATATATATTTCACTGTAATAAACCAGCATGATTGTATTGAGTTTGGTGTAAAGGGATGAGTTGATTTATCAGCAATTATTTTGGGAAAATACACATTTGTTGCAAGATTTTCCCAGTGAGGGATTTATTGTTACAAACCGGCTAACCATGTGTCAGACCATGCACAATGAAGGGTTCTATACCGTTTACTAGTTGACCCTCAAAATCACTATTCTCTACTACTGCATTCCCCTCCTTGCATCATTACCTGAATGATATGTTTTTGCAAGTAGCAGGGACACTTTATGTGATTTTTCTATGACATTTTCTAAGGCGATGGATAAACGAAAATCATCTATTGCTTTGTTTGTTAAGTCTTTTTCTGTTTGACTATTGTTTTATGTTCTCAATTTGTTCCACTTTTCGTGTTTTTTAAGTAATTATTTATGAATTCCACAGTAGTCCTTAGAAATATTGTACTGTAATGCTGTCTTTTTTGTTGGCAATATATAAATAATATAAATAAATAAAAGGGGACAATCTTACACAAATCGCACTAGCCCCATAGTAAGCGCAATAAGGCTTGTGTTACGGGTACTAGACGACAATATATTTAATAGATATAAATACTTAAATACATAGAAAACATCCAAGACTCGGAAACAAATATTCATATGCTCATCACAGAAATATTTGTTGTTTTTATAATTTTTGTAATTTTTATATAATAATATGATATAAATCTTCATATTAAAGTCACGACACTTACTGGAAGGCATTTTTTCAGCAATAATTCAAAGAAATTATCAAATTTTGGTCAAAATATTTTTAGTTGAAAGTTTTCAGACATTTTATTACTCGATTTTATTTATTATACCGACTGATCATGCGCATTTACGTTATACAGGTGTCGAGATTCAAAATAGGTTCTAATTTCTCAACTACAATACACTCGCAAGTAAAATAAATGCATCACGCAGTGTTTCATGTGCACCCAATATTTTTGTAAATTGAAATTCTTAGATAAATAAATTCATAGTAAAAGTATAAATATTGTATGGTAAAAGTTTTTCTTGGTTTGGGACTCTGTTCCAAATATTAATTATTTACTTATGTCACAATATTACACTTTGTATCTTCCAGAAATGCATCAAACGGAACTTGGGCATAACAAAAATCAAGGAAATAGAAAATAATGATGACTGGAAATGTTTCAAGTGCAACAATAGATCACTGTGGGATCTTCGAGCATCTTGTTGGGCTCTTCTGCGTTACTGTGATTTAAAGAACAGGTATACACTATTATTTGATGTTTTAGCCAACACTGTGGTCAACGTGGTAACACGTTGACCACAGTCACTAACTGTTATCACGTAACAATGAGATTATACGCTATTCTTATTGACTGACCGACAAAGTGGTAGTCAGCAATATACGTATTGCCAGCTGTACACACTCGTCGAGACACCCCGAGACAGACCGAGAACGAGTGTGCACATGGTGCTCCCACCGTGGTGCTCACGCCTCGGTCGCGTGTCGGTTTTTGCGGCCGAGTCAAAGGGTTGTTCCACTGTTCAAATGACGCAACGAGTGTGTACATGGTGTGCTTTCGTCGAGAGCTTCTCGCCCGAGACTCGACGAGTGTGTACATCCGGAATATAGATAGCAAAGGCCAAAGTAGCTAAATATATTGTAACACATCCTTACTCTTCCAGTAATAAAAACATGTTACAGTATATTTGTCTGCTACTGAAGTTGTCTGTACCTTTTGCCTGGGAAAGATACATTTTCGGCTTTATCATGGTAGGATATAACAACGTGTAATTCCCGACGATGACTCTAACCTACGTAACTCAAATGTTGCCATTGACTGACATATTCTATATAAACAAGGAAGGTAACTCTAAGTTTAACTATTTATTTGGGGTGAAAAGACAACTGTATAAAACTAGTAGTTAAACATAAATATTTATTGAAAGCACATAAGAGGAGTAATTTACTTTCACATAGTGACAACACACAACAGCCCGCCATTTTTTATGATACTGATGACGTAGGTCAGGGACACTGACGTCACGGGAATAACTACCTATAAATGTTAGATTGAAACGACTATTTAACATGAAAGATAAATTACATCAATTTCATGAGAATAATTTAATTCCAGGATAACTATGGCTACACAAGATCAGGCTTTGAAGGACAAATATCTAGCTGATTGTGCTAGAGATCGCTCAGATTGCTGTAGGAATAAAAAGAGACGAGACAAACTTGATAGTAAAAAAAAAGAAGAGAAGAAAGAAGCAGAAATATCATCGGCTAAGAAAGCTGCTACTGCAGCAGTTATTTCAAAAATTCCTCCAACTATACAGGTATCTTATACCCACCCAAGTACCTTATTTCCGGGTTACATTCATTTGCATTTGTAATTTTATGAATATAAATATTATAATTGAACCAAAGCAGAAAAAGAGTTAATCTGAAATGATGAAGCTTCAGAGCTCCCGAGGATGTGTTGTGTTGAGAGCGAGGGAATTTGTTCCTTCAGCTGTCAACACAGCGAATCCTCAAACATATCAAGGTCGGCAACACCCATGTTACTCCTTTGGAGTTGCATGCGTCTATAGGCTGCGGTTTCCGCTTACCATCAGGCGGGCCGTACGCCACCGTCGTTGTATATTAAAAAAAAATGATGCATACAAATTCTACTGATTTGGAAGATATAATTCTTGTTTAATGGAAACTGTAAGATAAATGTTGATAGGGGTGATTTCAATGTTGTTTAGGTCCTGAACCTAAACTCAAAGCAAACACTATTTCGAGAATGATTTCAGGATTATGTTTTTTTGTAATAGTATGATGTCTAACTTGTAACTTATCTTTCTAGGTCAAGAAGTTTGCTTCAATCAACTTGGAAGACGCAAAATCTGACAAAAAAGCAGCAAAAAGACCATTAAGTCCAAAACCAAAATCTGTTTACCTTAAAAATCCAATAGCAGTGGCAGCGAATACTAAAACTTATAATGCCTTTTCACCGATGCCTAAAAAGATAAGGGTATGTTTGAAGATAATTTTCATACGACTTTTGTTATGACTGTAATTGTGAAGAATACATCAGGACGGCTATCACACGACGGCGCGCGAGCTCTCTCGATTTTTCTCGCACTATCCGTCTCTCTCTTATTAGAACACTTAGAACAAGAGGTATAGTGCGAGAAAAATATGTCGCGGCCGTCTAATGACAGATGTGCAGTATTCTGTCGTAGCACTGTCTAATATCAGATATTTCATATTTTAGGTTCTGCAATGCTTGTATTTCGAGTTTTTATCTATAGGTAAAGGGTGGTCCAGAATCCAGATACAGAGGAAGTTTTTTGCAGCCGTTACTATGACTACGAGAATAAACAACCGAATTAAATGTCAAATCCATTTTACAGATAATTTATTCTTATTTGCATTTCGGTATCACAATCTCTAAAATAATAATAAAAAAAAACCACTTGAATAATTTAAATTTTCCAAAAAAAGAAAATATCCGTAATTTTCACATAAAAAGAAATGTACATTAAAAAAAAATTTCGCTGTTAGCCGACGTGACAGTTGTTTCAAATTAACAGCATAAGTAGTTCCTGTGATATTTTACGTTGTGGCAGACAGACAGTGTATAAGGGTTTCTTTTCTACCTTTTTCATGCGGACCCCTAAAAATTGTCGTCTCACGAAACGAATAAAATGGGTATAATGTATTAATTTGACTTGTTTCTATTTGTTTTGTGTCACGAACGATTGCAAATTATCGTAGTTTAGCTAAAATGCTGTTAAAATTAGTTTGTCATCGTCTATCACTGCAAAAACATTTCAAATAACAGAGGTTCGTTAAATTTAATTATTTTGTAAAAATATTGTTTTTCTTCCACAGATGTCATCTACACCAAATATAATAAACCCTGTTCGGTTTTCGGCTGAACGCAAAGCAATGAACACCAATCCCATACGCATAAGGGCTAAAGGTCCACCGCAACTGCCTATTCCAGTAATGACCGCATATAACGGGTTCAATAATGTCACACCATACAACAGTTTCATAAATGATAACATAAATTTATCTCTGGAAAGTTTAACACAGGTACACATTATACACTTCTTTAAATTAGTAGACTTACATTTTATGTTTAGATAATTTTTTAGGGTATACCTTACCTCTAAAGCAAAAAAGGAGTTGGTTGTCTGTCTGTGTATGAAGACCCTTTTACTCGGGAGCGCGAGTAGCTGTAAAAAATTCAAACTTCAATCAAAACATTCAGCCGTTTATCATCAACATCATATATTTTGATACTCGCAAGAATCATGAAATTTGGCAAAAAGCAAGGTGTATACAGCACAAATATAGGAAAAAACGAATAAGGTTGACTTGTAACAAGGTTTATTTTATTGATAGTTATTAAAAGATATTTGATGAAAACAAAAAAATAAGCTTAATAATTATTTCGTGTTCAAGGGATTGGATATGGCGGCTGTGGCTTCATCAATGAATAACAATTCCCTAGAAGATGACGTAGTGTGCACCCCAGATTTCCCAATGGAACCTTTGTGTGAGGTAATTATATCAAACCTATAAGCATAATAGGTTGTAAAAGCAGTCCCCGCGGCTCGAATTAGTGAACGCGGATCAATTTGGATGGTACATTCCATTAAGTAGTCTTTTTTGGAGATTCATTTACCCCCTTCATACACACCTACCTCTTTATCATATGATTATAGATTACCACATTTATGCCGCATTAAGAAAATTTTAATTTTGAAACGAATAAACGAACATATTCCTAGAGCTCGGCAAAGCACAAGTAACATTTGTTCCTACACTTTTAATACAAGTCCGCGTGTGAATTTACTTCAATAAAGTTGCGTTGACATAGGACGTCGCCTACCCTTACTTGGTCTTTCACCTGAATCCTTATGGGTACCTATGTTGCAAAATCTTACATTAAGATACATTTTTATATAATTTTAACAGGTTACCGAAGATCCTGCTGACGATGACGTGGAATGCATTACACCTATGAACACTCCGAAATTGAGCCAACCGCCTCCATTAGTACCTCGTGCAATGAACACTTTGCCCGATCTTTCGGCCGATAATATTATACAGATGACTGAAAATGACGTCACTGTTAATGCACAAACTGGCGGACTGAAGTTTCGTGTGGATCCTCAAACTCTCTCTTCCAACAAAATGTATCGGTTACCAGATGGCAGGATATTCGCTATCAATGCCAATCCCAACATGCCTGGTGGATATTCTGCTACCATAGTTGCGGTTACTGAGACTGCCAATAAAACTGCGCCTAAAGGAGCGACATATTCCGCGAAGCTTAATCCTGTTCCCAATAAAAATGCAAACCAGCCTGCGCCTAAACCAGTGCGTACGCCTGTTACTCGACCCACGAGTGCGAAGCGTACTCTCAACTCGGTCAGAGTGACTCGTGGAACTGAAACTGTTACCAGAGAGTGTGACTTAGAAGTGCCTGTTGAATGGTATAGATATAATTTAATAGATGCCGTCGATGCCTTGGAGTATTCTTTGTCTCGTTTGAACAAGTTGAAGAAAGATGCAACTACGGTACACTTACGAACACGGACTGTAACCGAAATGCGGACACTACACAAAACGCTTGAACGGTTGTTGCATACTTCTACCAGCAGATTCAATGAAATTCGAGACAACCTAAACAAAGGGTTTAAGCAGTACTTAGCTAAGAAGGCGGGGAATAATTCTAATAATCAGTCACAAATCAGTGATGATGAAGATGACGATGATGTGGAAATATTGCCTAATCCAGGTGAAAATGATGATCCTATTTTCATAGACGAGAATTCCGTAGATTCTAATGCAAATGATACAAACTCAATTGACCAGCAAGAAGTTGATTTAACAGGTGCGTTGAGTAATAGTGAGCTTAATGACAGTGGAGATAAGTCAATTGAGATGTTGGATGAGAACTTTTCTAAGGTACATGAAGAAATAGATGATAAGCCTAGTGAAAATAATGATACGGCGTCAAAACCTGAAGAAACGGATCCTCTTGAAAGTACTGAGACAGACCGTAATGACGAAAATGATAAATCAATTGTCAAAACAGATGATACCTCCTCAGAAGTATCCCAAGGAATTGATCCTCTTGAAAAAAATGAGAGTGATCAAAATCAAGAAAACCATAATATTTCCACGGATGATGATAAACCAAGTGATGTTAGTCCTTCCCTAGAAGACGCGCTTGATACGGATAAAAACGAAGAAGATGATAAGCAACAAAATGGAGAAGCAGATAGTACTGAAAAGAATGAAGAGTCCATTAGGGAAATTAAGAGTGAGTCCCCAGAAACAAAGGAGGATAAACCTATTAACGGCGCAGAAGAGCATACGAAAGAAGACGCCGCAGACAAAGAAAAAGAAGAGGAAATTAAAGCGTCATCTGAAATAAAATCTGATGACAAAAAAAAAGTAATTGATACTAAAACGAATCAAGAGAATGATGATAAATCACAGGACTCAGAAATGAGCGAAGAAATGATTGAGACTTTGCTAGAAGGTGATGATGGTGATAATGACGATGACGCACAAACAATTAATAATACAGAAATAATAGGTGTGTAAACGTAATACAGAAACTAGTGCGACCTTTTATAGTATGTGTAAGTTTCATAAACCTAAAAGAATTGTAGGTAAGATAAAGATTTATTACTTAGCATATGTTAATGATAGGCAAGTAAAAAATATCATTCCTAGGAATTATTTGTAATCTTTGTTTTTATTATTCTATTGACTTTATAGACTTACATTCTATTGAGTGGTATTAATTGGATGCCCATTTAAGTCGTTCTCAAACAAAAAAAACTTTTAGGCGTCCTATTGGAAAACAATGGAATTAGAATTCATCTTTATTGACAACTGACAAAGCGTTACCTTTTGCCTGTGAAAAACGTATTTGTCATATGTTGCAAACTAAAGAAAGGTATATTACAAAAGTACAATCTGCTTGTTTTTATGAAACGTCAAAAACGCTCCGTAAGTAGGGAATTTGTAGGGATGACTTGCTTGTGAGGTCACAATCCAACAACGTCCTTATTACAGTACGATTACTGTTAGTTAAGACCTGACAGATGGATTGCCTTCATTTAATTTTCAACTTTAATTTCATGTAGATAGAGCATTTTTCAGAATACTGTTACCCACATCTACCGATTTAGTAATTACTATTTTATTTGTATAAGGTTAAAGTTAAAAATTAAATGAAGGCAATCCATCTGTCAGCTCTTAACTAACAGTAATCGTACTGTAATCGTTTTTATAAATTAAAAAATCTTAAAATAGCAAACATAAATGAGAGATTGATACTTTCAGAGTATTTTAGTAATTAATAAAAACCATTTTTCGATTTGTATTTGGGCCAACCATTTATTTTTATTTGTTGTTGCCATGGTTACTCCCCGAATACCACCTGCATCCATAAAATCACCAGCTTTTATTACACATACATTTTTAATTTGTTGTTTGGGCTGAAATGTTTCAATTCTATTTTCATCCATTTCCCAAATTTATTTCTACATGTAATTGAAAAGTACGACCTCTTAATCACTAACGCGATGAAGGGATATTATAGCAAACCAGAGGCTCTCGTATAAGTTTTACCAAAACAAAACGTTACGACCGCGTTCGCGTTACCCCCAATTTGTATGGGATTTGACAGCTAAACGCAAACGCGGTCGTAACGTTTTGTTTCCGTAAAACTTATACTAGAGCCTCTGAACGCACTTACTAGCTAGTATGATCGCGTTTATGGCGGTTAGACGATCGCGTATTGGGACATATACGAACTTCGATTCTCGTGGCACCGCCGCAGTCCAGAGGCTCTAGTATAAGTTTCACCGAAACAAAACGTTACGACCGCGTTCGCGTTTAGCTGTCAAATCCCATACAAATTGAGGGTAAAACGCAAACGCCATCGTAAAGTTTTGTTTCTGTAAAACTAATACTATAGAGCATCTGAGGCTCTAGTATAAGTTTTACCGAAACAAAACGTTACGACCGCGTTCGCGTTTAGCTGTCAAATCCCATACAAATTGAGGGTAAAACGCAAACGCCATCGTAAAGTTTTGTTTCTGTAAAACTAATACTATAGAGCATCTGAGGCTCTAGTATAAGTTTTACCGAAACAAAACGTTACGACCGCGTTTGTGTTTAAAGGTACAAGCTGGAACCCGACCGCAGACAGCAGCAGCAGACGACGTGTCGTAACGACACTATCGGTTTCTATGAATTTCTATGACGGCGACGTGTCGCTGTCTACGGAAGGTATTTCATAGAAATACATAGAAACCAGTAGTGTCGCTGCGTCACGTCGTCTGCTGCTGCTGTCTGCGGTTGGGTTCAAACTGTCAAATCCCATAAAAATTGAGGGTAAAACGCAAACACGATCGTAACGTTCTGTTTCGGTAAAACTTATACTAGAGCCTTTGCTAGCACAACTGCCGCCGCGACGTGACGTGAGAAGAGTAAGGGTTGCACCAAACTGACTGTAATCTTAAGAGGTGCTCGTTAAAATTTGAATATATGGAAAGTTTGACAAGTTTCTATGGAATGATAGCTGCTGGCGCCATATTTAACGTTGATTGGTCTGTAATCGTAGGTTGGTGCAACCCGCCCTAAATCATGGGTAGATGAGCGACCTGGGATTTTCATCAGCGCGGTGCTCATATTTAATCTAAGAGTAGATTTACACCTCTTCTTCTAATTAGCATTGTTCGAGTCCGCTCGCGACAAGGCTTGCAAGTTCTGCTGACATCAGATTTGATTACATACACAATTTGACGGTCAGCAAAAGTGAAGAAATAGGGATGCTGTAAAATTCCTAAGAGATATGTTCGGCGGCCTTATTGTAACGACTATATTTTTCGCATTGGATTATAATTATTGTGTAGATATCGCACCGAGAGTTGAGTCCACGCGCACAAAGACGCATCATAATATTGACATGATACTGTCATTGCGATTTTAAATTTGGTGTTCTATATGAATATGCATTTGTGTGTACCAAAAATGGGGTGTAAACCGATCAAGGGCAAAACAGGTATCGTGTTCTGATAAGAAAAAACTAAGAGATGTTTTTTTACCTTTGTATGGAGCGTTGGCCATCTGGGGCGACCTGCTCCATAAAAATGTAAAAAGAAATCGCGCCAAAAAAAAAATAGCTTTTTCTTATTAGAACACACGGTTCACACCCCATTTTTGGTACACTCTGTATAATTCAATTATAAGTTTTAGGCCCTAAGCAGACTGCGTTTTTTTTCACGCGCAGTCGACGCGCGTTTCCCTACTACCATCCGCTAGGTGTAGTAGGGAAACGCGCTTCGACGGCGCGTGAAAAAACGCAGTCTGCTTAGGGCCTTAGTGCCAATGCAAACCGCATTTTTTAAACGCGCCGTGGACGCGCGTTTGTGGCGATTTACACGTGATACAAACGCGCGTCGACAGCGCGTTTAAAAAACACAGAGCCTATGCCCTTACTCTCTTGTTGCGAGACGTATACATACATACATGAGTCGACAAATTATTACAAACCTTAATCTTTTAACTACGCGCGTGCTACGTGTGCTACGCCGTAGCGCGTAGTTGCATTTTTCGATTCGTGGCGTATTGAGTCATTGGCCTTGAATGGGTTAAACGCCGAACGTTAAAACTTACTAGCAATTGTCAAATGTCATAAATAAATTAAGTTGTAATTTACACTGTCACTCCGTCTGACATATCAGACGACGGTGATGGGAAAGGGCCTGGCTGAAACTATTTGATGTCGATATTACTAAAACGATAAGATAACTGGTACAGAAAAATATTTTCGAAACTATTTTTTATAGCTGACAACCTGTGTTTATTGTTTTTCAAGTATCATTTTAACGAAATGCCTGAATGGTCGAGCTAATTAATTATTTGTACGCGGTATTATGTATTTTTTAGATAAACAGTAATTTGTGTTACAATTTATAAATTATAAAGTACCTAAATGAAAAGTCCTGTAATAAATTAGTCAATAAATTGTACAATGTTACAATCTGAATAAAACGACTAATTCGTGAATGTTAATCTTTAGTTGGATCTGAGTTGTTGTGAAATGTAAATAATTTAGGTAGGTAGGTACAACTTTCAAATTATGTTTTTGTCATTTTGATATTTCACAAATCTTCTAAAGATATATTTTTTGTTAAGAATTCAATTTTTTTTTTCAGTTACTAATGAAAATCAGTGAGTTATGAGCAGACGAGGTCTGTTATCGGCATAGCATCTCCGTATTTACGTTGTCATGACGACACTACGGAGATTTAAGGATAAGTACAGTAATGATTATGGCATGCGCGAACATCTCCGGTAGACTTTTTTTGTTATTCCTTACATATATGTATATCTATGTTAGTTTGGTAGCTATACAGAAAAAAAGATTTGTTTTGTTCAGAATTTTTTTATATTCCCTTATTGCATGTATTGACTGAGTGGTCACAATTCCGTGAAAATATATTTGTAATAACACGATCGTATGTGATTGTGCTTTCGTTTGCATATTTATTATATAGAAGTATGTGGTTGTAAAATACATTAAAGGTGTGATTCGTTTTGGCACTATTGTGAGTTCACTTGGTTTAGCAAATTCAATTTAAATAACTTACGAATTATGTTTGTGATAATTTGGTATTGACTAAGTTTTGGCTTTATTATTGTTATATGAGTACATTTCACATACAAGTGTTAGAACTTAAGTTCATAGCGATTAATACCATAATTGTATATAAATACAAAAGTAACATTATACCCAAAATTTGTATGTCTATTGCTAGTTTTTAATGTATTTTTTGTATTATTAAATTGGGATTAAATTAGCTCTCAAAACTTTATCTGATTCTTGTATTCGTTTACACCAATCTATACTTCCCAAATAAATACTATAAATATAAGCCCAACTTCGTAGGAGACTGCGGAAATCTGCATCAGGCTTGGACACCTTGAGAGAATGCCAGTACAGTAGTCGAAGACCGGTTGGTCGGCCTAAATATCGCTGGAAGGACCAGGTAGATAAAGAACTTCGCGCCCTGCACGCAGAAAACGGGGAGGAGCTGACTCGCACAGAGTAGGACGCGCTGGCGCTAGCTCGTATCAGAGACCAAGATCGACTTCGGGTCGTTGAGCCCGCGGAGTAAGTAAGTAATAGTTACATATTTAACATTCAAAAATATCCTGTCACTATTCTATTTGTTTGAGACGAATCTAACCCTTTCAGTCCGGCTGACGAGTTCAACTCGTTTTATGTGATGAGCTAGTGGATCTGAGAGCCGAGTATACGGATTTTAATTTTTTTGTCACTACATCCTGCATTAGGACAATCGGCATTCACTTTTTCACCAGTTAACTCGCCTACGGAACTGAGAAGCAGATATCATTTTCATTATCATTTTCTCGAAAATCAAAACAAGCTAGATCGATTTCTCGGCCCCGTAAACCCCTATAAGGTAAGGTGGGGGAAGATTGAATGGTTTTTTGATTAGATGGACAGTGTTGTGTTAAAACACTTGTAAAATAAAAAACTATTTACTTCCTTTCAATTGTAGAAATTGGAAGGTATGTGCAAGGACTATATTTGTGTAATTTGTCGACAAACCTCGGCTACGCTTATTCTACTATACAAAAATAATAAAATAAAATACATTTTTGTTTGAAAAATACACGGGTTAAGATGGAATGGTCGAGTGACTAAAGGCTTTTAAATGAATGCAAACGGTAACTGTTGATCGTTATTCCATAGAATTCCTTATGTTTAACAGATACAGTTGATTTTTGCGTAAATAGTCCTGCTAGGTATCAAGAAAACAGCAATTGAAAAAAAAAGTATTTCACTCTTACCCCGCTTTACAGGGAAAATGACAGTGATACTCAAACTTTTTATTGTATAGTCTTCGTATTATAACCTAACACGTTTTTTATATTAAAAAGATCAGCTTGGAATTAAAATAACAGTTGCAGGGAAACAATTATTTATTACAAAAAGTAAGTATTTTCTTGCAGCATGATTAATTTTGTTACAAATTAAGTTATCACATGTAAAATGTTAGAAAATCAAATATCAATCTGTGTAACAAATTAAGTAACAACCATTTAAAATAGAAAAAAAACAAATACTTAGTAATCTGTGTATCAAATTAAGTCACAGGCCTTACATTTAAAATATTAGAAAACCAAATAAGTAGGTACTGTAGTAAAATGTAGGAGTTTTTTTTTCGCCGAACAAAAATAAATATTATTAAGTATCCAGAGATCACGAGTATCACGACTCCACAAAAGTATTTGTATGAGCAAGCAAAACAAAACAAGTAGGTAACATTAAGGCAAATCTAACTAAATAAAACAGCTATAAATAATTTCTCAAAGGGAAAGTAGTGTTCCCAAACGGGAGCTTCATATAATTATGTCAATCTTTAAAATATGATAAAATCAACAAAATATAAATTTCGTCCTATTTAGGCGTTTAGGAACATAAAGATTTCTTAAAATTTTAGGAATATAGTTATTATTACAATAATATTTCACTCACTTGTATTACAAATTACGATAATATCTATCTACGGTAAAATCAACAAATCAAATTTAAATTAAGTACCTATTTTTGTCATAGGTTTAGGAACTTTAAGTTTTCTAACAATCTTAACAATACTTATGTGTGAAAATCAGTCAATCCTGAGATCAATATTAGGTACTTATATGTATTAGGGTGGAATGTTTTTACACTCCTTTTTGTAATAGTTACGAGCCTTAATCTAATCTACGCTATACTTTTTTCAGATGTGTAACGACAGTTATCCATACATTTTATATGGGTAACTTTCGTTACACAACTGAGAAAAGTTAAAGCGTAGCTACGCTTTAACTTTTCTCAGTTGTGTAAATTTACATAGTTAAGAGTTGTGTAAATTTACATAGTTAAGAGCCTTAATCTAATCTACGCGTAGATTAGATTAAGGCTCTTAACTATGTAAATTTTTTTTGCATTCCACCCATATTAGGCGGGTAAACATAAATGATGCAGGAGTGCTAAAAATGTTAATCTAACTGAATGACTCACTGAATATTATATTTATGGAAATCAACTTGGAATTTAATTTGACCACGACGAGATATAGTAGGCTGAGGTAATACACAAAGAATATCTTCTTTGCTTTTTATGACACCTATATCTTCTACTATTGGGTAGGTAAACGATGTCACCGCGTCAGATTGTGATTGCTTCACTTTTCTGACATATTTGATAACAGGCAGTTTGTCTACAAACGAGACTATAGTTCCAAGAAAATGTTTGACACTCTTTTTTGTTGTAAACTTTACTATGAGCCAATCATCTTCTTTTAAATCGTTTTCATCACTATCAAATGTAATGTCACTCAAACCCAGTGGAATGATTGTGTACGGATCTATGTTTTCTTGGTCTTCATCTTGCTCCTTCAAACATTTATCTATAAACTCACCCATATTTTCATAATCAGAGTCATCAGTGTCCATAGTAATGATTTCCGTTTCTTTTTCAAAGCTGTCTGTATCACTCGATGAATTGTATTTTCCAAGTTTCTTTTTAAGCGTCTTCTTTTTCCTGCATCCCTCTTTATTTTTGTATTTATTTTCATTTATTTGACTACTTTCACCAATCTCTTTTGATTTTGTATCATTCTCAAAACGTTCTGTTTTTCTTTTCTTTTGTTTATTTTTTTTTCATTTTGTGGTGACCTTCTTGTTTTATCTTATGTTTACTAACGTATTTACTTTTTACTTGACTAGTTTTACGAATCATTTGATATTTTTCTTCATTTTCTGTGGAATCTCCATCACTATGTAATGAGTTTTCTTTTTCTTTGAATAACATTTTCTTTCATTGCCTTATTTTTCTTCGTGGCATTCGTTGTCTTCTTTGGTATTGTTATTTTGGTCTGAAGTATACTTTGTGTTTTCTTTTCTTCTAGTTGTTTTTTCATAGTCTCCGTGATCACATCAGCTCCTTTCGACACTCGTTGTTTTACCGTATTAAGGAGAAGATCTTCAAAACTCATTAATGTATTACTAATTATGTTGATATTTGAGTGAGGTTTCGTTGTTGAATCTTTAATTATTCTTTTTGGTTCCAGGCATATCGGAAAGTTTTGTTTTTTGTTTGCTATGAATGTTTGTGCTTGTTCTTGACATTTTAGTGCATCTGTCAACATATGAACATTTTCTGGTTCTTTAGTTGAATTATCGTCTTCAAACATTTGGGACGTAATGATGTCTATGCAAAGTTGGTTTAAACTTTTAGTAAACTGGACCTCTAATTTGGGATCTTGCTGCGAAAGATGGGCATTTTCGTGGAGTGGCGGTGAATTTTGTGGTCGATCGTCTGGTAGAGGACACGAAGACTGTTCCCCTAGAGGACTCGGTTTATTTTTTTGAACTTCTTGCCAGCGTTTGTATGCTCCTGGGTCATACTTATCAGTAGGGATCACGTTAGAGTTAAAGGGATGTATGCCCGCTTTTCTAAATCCGTTCATTATTATTTGGGGTTGAGTATCGTTCCAAATTTCAGCAACTAGTTCGGAAAATATCTTTTTTGGCAATTTCACACCCGTGTTTTTTCTTTGCCATTCTACCAATTTTGCGTCCCATCTACTTTTAAATGATTTAAACACAGCAACATCTAACGGTTGCAGAAGATGGGACGTGTGTGGTGGTAGTTTCAATATTGTGATATTGTTTTTAAGGGCCAATTCCACTACATTTAAGTTGACGTGGGAATTGTGTCCGTCATATATGAGCAAGACTGGTCGGTCTTTCCCAATTGCTGGAATAAATACTTTTTCCATGTAATTCAGAAATATATTCGTGTCTATCCATCCGTTTGGGCTTGCAGCATAGGACGATTCAAAATTATATTTTTTGTCTGTATTAGCCATCCATGAATCCCACACAAATTTTCCTTTAAATATTATTAAAGGACTTCGCTCCATCCGCATTAACGGCCGTTAACACAGTTGTGTTATCTTTACCAGTCCCATGTGTGGTTCTGGAGGACGGAACTCCCTTCTTTCCTACTACTTTTGTCTTCGAGGGGTCAAAGCTTACGGATGTTACATCCAAATTCCAGATTTGTGATGGATTCTGTTCCAAATATATATTTTTTAAAGTTGTCTCTAAAAGTTCGAAGTATTCATTTATGGTAAATGGATCAGTGTTCACTTTTCTGGCGTGTTCAACAGGTTGAGCTTTCTTGAGAGAAAGACCATGGCGTTTACGAAAATTTGCAAACCAATCTGGGCCAGGAACGCCGTCTTTAAATGGAGTTGGTATATTATTAAGGCGAATATAGTTTGTCACAAGTGTAATAACTTCATTTCTAGATAGGCCAAACCCCCATTTTTCCAATGTCTTGAGGCCGTTTGCTAATTGCTCTTCAATTTCATAGGTAAAGACAGGAGGCCGACCCAACGTACTGCTTTTAATGCCCGTTTTCTTATACAACTTATTGTGTAGAGTTGAAAGCGGTATATTATAATTCTTAGCTGCTCCAAATAGAGTTATCTCTTTTCTTTCAATTTTCTCTATAGCTCTAACCACATCCTCAGCAGTGTAACAGGTTGCACGTAGAGATTTTCTAACATAATTGCGTGGCATTTTGAATCTGCATGAAAAAATAACAATGATTATTATATGTTCCCATAACTACTAAAGCTCTAAATGATTAAAAAAATATATGGACATTGTAATATCCATAGACACATGATAATCTCGTCTATTCTCTAAGTGGGTAGGTGAAAGTTATTGAAAGTACGTATTTAGTGCCACATGTATTTTAAACAATAAAAAAAATGATATAGCGAAATATTTTTCTAGTAAAAATTAAACATTAATATACGTTTACCTTTAAACATAATCGTCTATCCTTTATTCTGCAGTGGATACTGGTATAATTAGATTAATTCGATTGGTTTTTATGGCTGAAAAACAAAACAACATTCCTTAGTTTATTTTTTATAGCACCCTAATTAAAATAAAATGTTATGCCTCGTCGTGGTGTACAGTCAACCACAAAGAGATATACCCACCCAATATTCAAAAATATCTATCCAAGTATCCACAACCTTAACCCCAGACAATATAGTCATGGATACATATTTTTTGAACATTGTGTGGGTACATATCTTTGTAGTCGACTGTAAATCTGACCATGTTACATGTGTGTAAGTTTACGACTTACATGAGTACCTAAAGAAACAGATATATACTTTTATATTTTCATACCTACTCATAAATTGTACAAGTTTACGATTTATATGAGTACCTATACAAACATATATATATATTAATATATAATTTTACGTTCCTACTGATACATAATATTATAACATGTTTAATTTATACTTCTAATTTATTTATCTTATCGTGATTAGTTCAGTAAATAAACCTAACGTTAATTTTTTTTAAGTGCAAAGTTTGAGAATATGTCTGATTATCTATGACTTTCAAAAACGGAGAAAGATTGAAACATTACTATTTCAATGTTACCCCATCGAAATTTGCTGGGTAAAGAGTGAAACTGCTCGTAAATCTCAATATATGATTAATAGCTACACCTAGCACTAGTAAATTAAAATAAAATCTCAAATAACACATAAATAGTCAGTCAGAACTTGTATACTCACCTTATTAATCAAGTTATATAACACGGGGTAAGATTGAAAATCGACGAATTATCCACGAATTCCTGACCTTCACAAAATAGCACATAACACTCGTCTACTCACTCCGAGCGGTCACTGGCGACTGAGCGGCGGATCGTAACAAAATGGCGGTTTAAAGGATGATACCAGCACTAAAAAAATTAAACCAAATAGGGAGTTTTGTGAGACTTTTAATCTTTCCCCTTTTTCAACTTGGGGAAGTTGAAACAAGGGGAACCTTACCTTACTGGAAATTTCATCAGAATATGATCTCTCGCTTATAATAAACCAGGGACCGGACAACCCTTTCCGCGGTAAAAGCCTTTCAAAGGGCATCCCTTATACAAGGCTAACCCATTGAAAGACTTTCCAGTTTGAACTGCTAGCCCATTCGTTTGACTACCCCTTATCGAAAAACTCAGCTAAAAATAAGGCTAGCCCTTTGCAATTGCTTACTGCTATCCCATATGCCTTGCAATCCCTTAATAAGGGTTACCCTTATCATTAAGCGCTTTTTATAAAGCTTTCCCTTTAATAATGTCGTAGTTGAGCCTTGCGTAAAGGAGACAGGATTAGTGTATATCTACGCTAGTGTTTGTAAAATTATTTTGTTCGCCACCATACCTACTATACTAGTACGAATACGAATACCAGTTGCTGTGGCCGCGCACAGACTGGACTGACTGAACTGATAAAACCAAGGTCTACAAGATCAGCCATGGGTAAGTAAATATGGTATGATATTGTTAGTTTTAGTTCACAGATTTTTTTTGTTAAACAGGTGCTTATACCCTGTTTGGATAGGTATTTAACTAAATAAAACAGAACCACGTGAATTGGTTGATCATTCAGATTCAACCTTTTGTAGATATCTATAGTATATTATCTTATTGGCTGAATGATCAAGTCACGTGTTGTTTTTTTGTTTACAATTTACATTAAGTTACATACAAAATATCTATCCAAATAGGGAACCTATAAGTAGAAGTAACATGTTCGTTGTTCATGATCTTTATTTTAATAATAAATATTTTGTTTTTGCCCGACTGCCGAACGAGAGGAGGGTTATGTTTTTCGAGTGTATGTACCTATGTATGTATGTGTGTATGTGACGATGTCTCATGCTTTGGCACGCCCCACACTGGGCTGAAAATCGGCTTTCATAGACATAGGAATCGAAGTTAACATTTTAAAGTTTTTGTGTTTGAAATGGCTTATGCTTGCCATTATTATGCTAAATTATGATCCTGGCGTGATTTAGCACTAAAACGTATGAGTTATAATTTTTTTCCGAAAAAAATGTATGGAGCTATAACGAAAAAACTGGATATCTCGGGAACCGCAAAAAAAACACTAATATCCTTACAGCTGGTTATATTACTAATTATTCCTGATTTTTTGACATACTACATATTTCAGTCTAAAGTGCGGTTTTTTTTAAAAAAATCGGCGAAATTTTTAATTCTTTTTGTTCGTTCCGGACGTCCTAATTTAAAGATTAAACACAGAAATATGTATGTTTCGCATTTTCAATAAAGGGTGAGTCATATTTAATCAAATTGCTAGTATTTTTTTTTACATAGGTTAGTATTATTTACATAAAAAAAACAAATATTGACAGAACCATAACAACTTTAAAGAAAAACAAATAATAAACAAGTATAAAAAGAACACCATAACCTTACAATATGTCTTTATTTTTAATTTATTCTTCTAAATCACTGTCTTCTGAATCTAATTCAGAGTCAGGTTCTGCGTCACACGCACCTAAAACCTCAATTTGGGGTTCCTCTAATTTAAGTAGGTCTATCGTTTCTATAAAAAACGCCTGTTTCTTCTTTGCATCCAGGGTCGGTCTCATTGCAGTAATTAGAGGATCGGAGGATAAAATAAGCATGTTGAGAATATCCTCGTTGGATGCTTGTCTGCTTTTCTTCCTGGAGTTATGTTCCCTGAACATCCTAAAATCTTTATTTCGGGCTTCTGAAGCTTCTTCCGAGAGACTTCCAATAGGTACAATGGCATTGCTGGCGATGATATCAGCTCCGTGAATTAGCAATTTATGCACGGTTGATGGCATGTAGTACCAATCATACAACTCTACGTACTTTTTAGCCGTCTCCAAGGCATACTCTCTAAAATTCGAAACAGCAACATGTTCCCCGGATGTTATTGCTTGCAGTATCACGGCAAATCTGCGTACGAGCTCTTCATTCAATCCGGTTATTGCTGCAGTTTTTTCTGGATTCTGGAAAAATCTTCTTGCTGTATTCCCATCGTTTGTGGTCCCCGAACCTTGCTTCACAATATCAATCAAAAGGTTTAGCTCTTCTTTAAATCGATCTTGAATTGTTTTCTTTGTCTCGTTCATAATTTTTTTATGTTCGTCTCCCTTTGCAGCCCATTTCTTGAAGACGAGTCTGTACGAAATGTGTAGGAGACATTCCATTGAATTGATGCGGGCATGCAGTGGTGACAATCCAAATTCGTACAACTCAGTGGCTATCGTCTTTGATGTAACAGAATTTATGCGATTCATTTCTGTTGGCTTAGCCAAACATAAATAGCATGTAGCATTTGACCTAGCTGCAGAAAGGTATGTACAAATTTTCCCATCAATCATCGTCATTTTCAGGGCATGATGTATCTTACAAGTATTGTATTCCGTAGGGAGTAGAGCTTTAATTTCTTCTTCTATCTTTCTTTTTTGCTCAAGTACGACTGCTTCACTTTCTTTCACAAATCTGAACATCAATGGGCGACAATAGGAGGGTGAGCAAGGTTTTGGATTCGTCCATACAATGTCTTCTCCAGAAACCAACTTAAGTGGTACTAAAGATGTCATGAATATGCTCGAGTCATCTTGTTCGCCTTCCATTTTCTGCTTATATCTGCTTTGACTAGAAGCACCATCAAAACCCCACTTAGATATTAGCGTCAGCTGTTTGTTTTCTACATTGCTTGATAATCCATCCAGTATCCTCTTCGTTGTTAAATCAAGTAAAGCTTGAAGTTTAATTTCAGCTGATGAATCCGTTATAGTTATGGTTGACTTCGGAGGATAGCACTGTAATTTGGCCGATTGTATCTTGTAGTAAGACGGATAAAGCTTCTGGGCACCTTCTCGAATAGCAGTCTCCCTTAAAGTGATGTATTGCCATTTACTTAGTTTTAATGAAATGAAAAGTCCGAGTGCTTTTTCTGGTGTAAATACAGCGGAGCAATTCGGCTTCTTGATCATTCTACATATGTTTGTAGCAATTTCTGGGTTTTTAAGCATGTTTTCAATCACAGATGCGATATCATCTCGACCATCCTCTTTCAAAAGTTGTGCCGCTGTAAAAGCCAACTCAGTTGAGTTTTCACCTTTATGACTGTCAGACCTTCTCTTCTTTTGCTTGTTTGATAGGTCTTCGAAGGCTTTTCTTGGGTGCTTTGTCATTGTCCCAATTGAAGATGATGATGTTGAACATTCTGGAGAGGTAAGTTCGGTGCTGGTTGATGTCGCAGAATACTCCAAACAAGTAGACTCTTCTTGTAGTTCAGGCATAAGAAGATTGGTTTGTACACAGCTGGGCCAATCAACATCTTTTTGGAGCCAATTTTCGTAGTTTTTTCTGAAGTCCTTGGTGTTTCTCTTACATTTCTTCCATCTCCATTCAGCAGATCGGGTGAATCTTCGACAAAATTCTTTGAGGGTGACACTGTCTTCTTCTGATGGGCTAGAGCCTAACTGGACTCCAACTGCTTCGAATAATAATCCATCATTAAAAGAAGGACTCCCGCTTTGTAAAATAACAAATAAGTAAAAGTTGGTACAAAAACTAAACATATTTTTGTATGGTTACAATTTCGAAAATTAATCAAAATATATAATTAGATGTTAACAGTTGCGTACAAGACTTTGTAGTGATTTTGTCACATAGACGTTCGATGCTTTTATTCTTGTGTACTAATGATGGTGCTTTAATCACCAGTGACCTTTCTATTATGCTATTTGCTTATCAGAAGTCATTGCTAAGACGTATTACAAGTAATTTACTTATTATTGCTATGATCATTATCATTACTAATTGATGCAATCTCGTAAGTATGTCCAATTAGATATCGTTATTCCTCATTACCGCAGAAAATAAAACGAAAAATTATATTTTAAGACGTAACATGAGCTCGGAAATCCTTTTGGTTTTATGTCAATGTATAGTTTTTCATAATTTGAGTAAATTAGATACAAAACATACATATTTCTATCTTTTATGTTTAAAGTAAGACGTCTGGGACGAAAAAAAAAATTAAAAATTTCGTCGATTTAAAAAAAAAAACCGCACCTATGACTGAAATATGTAGTAAGTCAAAAAATCTGGAATAATTAGTAATATAACCAGCTGTAAGGATATTTGTGTTTTTTTTGCGGTTCCCGAGATATCCAGTTTTTTCGTTATAGCTCCATACATTTTTTTCGGAAAAAAATTATAACTCATACGTTTTAGTGCTAAATCACGCCAGGATCATAATTTAGCATAATAATGGCAAGCATAAGCCATTTCAAGCACAAAAACTTTAAAATGTTAACTTCGATTCCTATGTCTATGAAAGCCGATTTTCAGCCCAGTGTGCGCCCTGTAGGCCAAACCGTTTGACGGATTTTGACACATGAGGTGTCGTTGGATTCCTCTTCATCGTAGGAGTGACATAGGCTATAATACTTGTAAAAAAGCAGTCGGGTTTTTCGAAAAATATTTTGATTACAATTGTTGTTTGTTGTATTATATTCTACTTGTATTTCTCTTATTGTAAAAAACCTACACCTAAGAAGATAAATAATTAAAGAGGAATATAATCACAATATGTTAAGTTTCCAAAATATTAATCGTAGAAAAGAAGATTTTAATGATATTTTCAACACAATTGCTCGTAACTTACCTCTTATTGTGTCGCTTTTAGGCTCATAATCCTGGATATTAAACACGCGTGTTTTATAACATTACAACACTTGTGTGTTATGGTTATATCCCGATTAAGTCACGTTGGCACCTTGCAGCAAGATGTATGCATGCACACGGTGCATTCTTAAATTAACCGGGTTGTACAGAATGTACAGCTTTTTTTTTAATTCTCGGCAAATGGATTCTTACTCGACTAAACAAATTAAATCCTTTGTTAATTAATTGACTATTTCTTTTTGGATATGATATAGAAACGTTGAATATAGTAAAACTAGAGTTGTTCACTTTTGATAACATTTTACATGAATTAATAAAGATAACATTTTAAAACGAAAATATTTATTTTATTTTGTATTGGCTGTTTAGAGATTTCATCTAAGTCTGGCTGAACAAATGCGCGCGTACTGTGCAAACGAAAAAAAAACTGTTGCGTGCCATTATAAGTTATTTCACAGCACGTTTCACAGATATTTGTAAACATTGCTAATGCGTGTTTGGTTATTAACAAAAATATTGACTCGTGGCGACTAGAAAATTAATAAAAAGAATGGACGGCACTGGAAATTCTTGGCGATGTATACAAAATGTGAGTAAAAAGCTGTTGCCATTAATAAGTAAAGAAAATAACTTGGCAGGCCTACAAAATTTTCATCTTACGAAAAGGTTTTTTCCCTCGCAAAATGTGTTGAAAAACGTCGTTAAGCATAACATTGGCACGTGTCTAAGACTAAAGAAAAAACCGCCGTGACGATGCGCTCGACCCGCGCAAACCAACAGCCAATCACAACTCTTTGCCATTGAAAATAGTCCAGTCAATGAACTGACAACTTGTATGGAAAAAATGTCAATTTTGGAAATAATTTATAATAGCTAATTTTTTATGTGTAACTGATATATTATCAATTAAATAGTTACCCAGCGACAAAATCCGACAAAATTTCAGACATCAAAAAAATTATAAATTAACTAGCTACTGAAAAGTCAGAAAAAATATTAATAAATATTTTTGTCTTTATTTTGGTTCATTTATATTTGCTCTATAATATTCAAGATAAATCGTACAAAAAAAGACAATGCATGCTTCATTTAAATCTACATAATTACTTCCGGGTGGATAGTTTGCCGGATTCTTGAATATATCATCTTAGAACAACATTTTAAAACGAAATCAACAAAAAAAACGCTATTATAAATTAATGTTTTTCAAAACCGTATTTTGCCTGGAGTAAAATTGAACCGTATTTAATTTTTATCTACAGCGGCTTCGATCATTCGGAAGCGCGCGAACATCAAAGAACGCCGCCGCCGCCGACGATCGCTTACTATTGGATTCGGAGTAATGTGTGCTTTATGAACAAGGTAGACGATATAAATTAGCTCGCTTACGTGCTAAAAGGGAAACCCTTTATAAGTGTAACCCTTATACGGTATTGGTGAGCGGATGATAAGGGTTTTGTAAGGGTATTGGGATACCGCTTGCTCATATGGGTTAGCGCTTATATAAGGGCTTTAAAAGCAAAATGAATGGGTTTCGTCGGCAAAGGGTATGGTTAGTTAAGCCTTATGCAAAACCCATACAAAACCCTTTATAAGGGATAGCGGGCCGGTCCCTGTAATAAACTAGCTTCCGCCCGAGACTTCGTCTGCGTGGACTCGGGATAAAAACTATCCTATATTTTAATCCAGGCTATAAACTATCTTCGTGGAAAATTTCATTCAAATCGGTTCAGCCGTTTAAGCGTGATTGAGTAACAAACATCCAAACATCTAAACTTTCGCATTTATAGTATTAGTAGGATCTCTAAATTAAAAAAAGAATCAGCCAGTATCAAACTAAGCATTGTTGTGTTCCGAATGATCTCGGTTTCCCATGAACGGAAAAACATGAAGTACATTATTGCTCTAGCTTCCGTATATGATAGTTTTTATTCGACTGCGACGATTAATTAATTTTCTGAAACATTTGACCAAATAGAATATAATCACTACCTTTTAAGAGGCGGAACTTCATACATTGTTTTAAGATTCTCTTGTGTCTACTACCAACGTTAAGAAAATATTGCCAATCTATTATATTCTGTATTAGATTATACATTAGGTCCTACGTGGACCTAATGTAGGACTCTAGGAATTCTGTGTTTTGTTAGGTTGGCTGCAATGGGACTTCGTCCCCGTACATTTTTTCATTATAAGAGAGTTTCCAAAGGCTGCATTTCATCTCATTAAATTAAATTACTCATTTCTTCTGCTTGAAATCGTAGCCGCCATATCTGTCAACTGTCAGTGACGTCAAAATGGCGGGCTTGCCATAACTATCAAATTATTCGGGGCACACCAATGCTTAGTTTGATACTGGCTGATTCTTTTTTTAATTTAGAGATTTATTATAAGTGAGAGATGAGAGATTATATACAAATATTGCTCGTTTAATAGTATCAGATAAGACCGGTAGCGCCATCTATTGTGGAGTTCTTCACTCCAAACTTTCATTTAAATTTCCCTTTAGGAGGAATTTTCAGAAAAGATGAAATATTTTTTCTTGTTTTTTAATATGGAACCATTTAACGAAGTAACAAATCCCTAGCCCGAAAAAAAATCACATCATACAAATTTTCAACCCATTTTGACCCCCTTATGGTATGAATTTTTAAAAACGCTGAAATTACTTTTTCTTGTATTTTATTAAAAACCCTTTTTCAAAGTCTCAAGTGTCGTATCTTAAAAAATTTATTCTTAGACAATTTTTCAATCAAATTTATATAGGACATATCCTATTCTGAGGTCTCAACTACAATACTGGAAAGTTTCTAAATACTGGTTCAGTAGTTTTTGCTAAAATTGGGAACTCGACAACAAAGATGGTGCTGTTACGTATACGCGACTTTATCCAGTCGGTAATTCTCTAGTTTTCTCTGCGGACACCCATAAAACTTTTTTATACGTTTCTTATGGTCTGACGGAGTATAGACGCAGACAAAAACCTGGAGAATTACCTAGTACGGCTAGAATATGCGTGGAAATTTGTGATGTTCTGCATCGTGCTATTGAAATTTTTTAAATCCGTGGTATAAATACCTACAATTTACTTCAACGTTTTCTTATGTCTCTGACCACATAAACTTTACAATGCATGTGCTCGAAAAGAGCGTTTTCCGAGCACTCAAATCGTGCGGAAAGTGCAACTTTATCGCACTAGTGCTTTTTACTTTTCAATTTCTTTTTAATTTATAAGTCCGTCGTCAGCCCGACGCAAAGAGTGCATTACTTGCGAAAAGTTTTACAAATATTTCAATCAAATCTTTTTCTTTCATATAAAAGGTACATCAATACTAATAATGTATAAAATTATTTATTAATATTTTTGAATTTTGAATTTGGTCAAAAAATTAATTAGGTAATTTTAAATATTCACTTAATGTGTTTGGTTAAACGCATATCTTTCTTATGCCTTTTGCGATACGACAGTATGGCGACTTGCACATGCGCATATGTTGACCACGCATGTATTTAAAACTAAAAAGCCCGCCATAGTTGTGATTGTTGTTTACTTCGGATTTATTTTATGTAAATATTTTAAAAATGTCGAGTGAAAGTGACATCAATTATAATGATGATTTATTGCGTTTCAATGGTGTCAGTATGTTTCTTAGAACTACGACGGTACAGCGTCTTTTTGTTGTGGATTATATTGAGTTTACTCCAAATTAATTGTGTTCCAAAACCAACAATGCAAGTGTAAAACAATGGTTTTCACTTTTAAGTGAATAAGCTTGACAGCAAAAGATGTGAAGTTGTTAAATGCAGTTCCAGATAATAAGGTAGGTACCTGACAATCTACCTAGATTCTTCAATTTTAACCTATCTATTTTAAACTGACATTTCAACATTGTATCATTGGGCATTGGGGATGGGTCTGTTTGTGTGGCAATTACTGCACAAGGTGGCCCATTTTCATTGTCCTTGACTGTATGTATGCTTAGTTGTGTATTCTTATACTATTTACTACGTTGTTCTTACCTTTCCTTTTTGGTTTTATTAATATTATGTTTTATGAACTTCCAGGTCTGTTTGTATAACCTCTCAGTTATTGTACATTGTGTAGAACATATGTAACAAGTTTATTATGACTGTTTGTGTTTCTAAATAAAAAAAGCAATACTTCCTCACACAAGGCATAGTAAAACGGTCTATGATACACGCGCGGAAAGATGATTTCCGACTCGTGTCGAATTATACATTCGTTCGCTTCACTCGCTCGTGTATAAAAATGTCTCTCGTCGGAAATCACCTACTTTCCACACTTGTAGCATAAATTACTATTCACATTTATAATATCAGTGTGAAATGTGATAAATGATAATACTGATAATACTCAAATTAAACACCAACACTATTGTGAAATAATTTTATTTCAAACTGTCATATAACTGTTACCTAAAATAACTAGGTACAATGCAAACAATATTAATAAGTAGTAACAGTCAAACTGTTAAATAAATATTAATTGATTAAAACTTGATTCTATTAGTAAAAAGCACTTAAAATATCACAATTGTGTACTCCATCATTACATTAACATCAAAATATGTATCATATTATTACTTATTTAAGATACAATTAGGTACTTACTTTAAAAAAATGTCACAATAGATTTAGACATAGTTTAGGACTCGTGCCTCCAATGGTTGGCATTTTCAATTTTATGTAAAGGCATTGGCATTGTAAAATTCTGGAATTGTGCTTCCAGTGTTCAATAATAATGCCTTACGTACATCCATATATGTGAAATTGTTTATCGTGTCCGAGGTATATCAGAATATACCGAAGGAGTCATCGGTATATCGTAACGTAACGTTGGCAGTAGAAATTAAAGCGTGGAATCCTATTGTAAATTGATTGATATGTTTTAATAACGGAAATGCCCCTTCCTGGACCGCTCCTCGTGGTAGACTCGCGTCGGAGAATAGGTGCCGTTCGACCCGCCGTTGGTGTTCAAACCTGGAACATAATCTTATATTAATATTCTAGTTTCTAAGATCTCGAGTAGAACTAGCGCACGTACTACGTACCTTTCCCATTCAGATGTCCATCCACAGTGGAAGCTTTTAAACAAATAAATCGTTATTCGGCAACTTCTGAGGCAGAACATTTTAGGTGTTTAAGCAAAAAAATAAACTAAGTCGGTAAGTAAATAATGAGGCGACTGCCCTACTTGGGTACTACAGCACAACTACAATGGGTAATACTTGAAATTATACGATAATAAGATTATTAGTGGTCTAACCATAGAATGCGATTAAATGTCAACCTTGTGGTTTAAGTCAGAAGGTTAAAATTTTATTTTTATATCCGTCATAGAAAGATTTGAAAACCATGCCCTTTTGGCAAGTAGATCATAGACTAGAGTTTCGAAGACATATTTAATAGAACGAACTCCAATCGCAATCCGTGACTGCACGTAATAGGGGTGCTGGGATGTAGACACAAAATTTATTATTACTTCAAAAGAAAGAAGGAAAAAAAATAATAACGAAAATCTCATTCAAATATCTCAAAAAATTACTAAGAACCGTTTTAATGTTGCTTTTTAGAGAGAGAAAACACGAGCAGATCGTGACGTCACGGTCCTCCAGCGTCATAGTAAATGACAATCGGAATCGGGGCTTTCGCGGAAAAGGGACAGAACATACCCCCTCGTAAAACTTTGGACACCTACACCCCTATTGTTCGACAGTGTCCTAACTCAACACGCAAGAGCTCAGAGTGAGGGCATATTTTGTGGTAATATTTCACGGTGCATGCTGTATTGTCAAACTGGAAAGCATGGGGTAAAATCCGATCTATCTCCCAGAATGCCTCACCGCTGCCACTCTACAGTCGTCTCGCTCAAGCCAGATTCAAACAATATGCAACACAGGAGCCGTCACATCCTCACGTCAGAGCGCAACAGATAATCATAATAAATGTATGAAACCGATGACGGTCCATGTTGTACAGTTAGCAGCAGAAGTAACTACGCAAAATTACCGACACAGTTCTTATTCTGTTGACTGCTGACTGTTGAGTAGGTCTTCTGAGCACAGGCCGCAAACCTTTTTTTGCTGTTGAATGTTAACTTAGTTTTTTAAAGCTTAGCGGCCAGCAGCGCCGCCACCGCCAGCGCGCGGTACGCGTCCCGCGCGCTGCTCAGCGGCGTGCCCAGGCTCACGATGCCGCTCACTATTGAACCGATGCAGCGCCCTGCGACCAGATTGGACTGAGCTACTGAATCGTTACCTTGCAGCAGATGCGTGGGCGGCGGCGCGGAGCGCGCGGCGCAGCGCGGCGCGAGCAGCAGGTGGTAGAGCGCGAGGTACGCCGCGGCGGCCAGCAGCGCCGCCACCGCCAGCGCGCGGTACGCGTCCCGCGCGCTGCTCAGCGGCGTGCCCAGGCTCACGATGCCGCTCACTATTGAACCGATGCAGCGCCCTGCGACCAGATTGGACTGAGCTACTGAATCGTTACCTTGCAGCAGATGCGTGGGCGGCGGCGCGGAGCGCGCGGCGCAGCGCGGCGCGAGCAGCAGGTGGTAGAGCGCGAGGTACGCCGCGGCGGCCAGCAGCGCCGCCACCGCCAGCGCGCGGTACGCGTCCCGCGCGCTGCTCAGCGGCGTGCCCAGGCTCACGATGCCGCTCACTATTGAACCGATGCAGCGCCCTGCGACCAGATTGGACTGAGCTACTGAATCGTTACCTTGCAGCAGATGCGTGGGCGGCGGCGCGGAGCGCGCGGCGCAGCGCGGCGCGAGCAGCAGGTGGTAGAGCGCGAGGTACGCCGCGGCGGCCAGCAGCGCCGCCACCGCCAGCGCGCGGTACGCGTCCCGCGCGCTGCTCAGCGGCGTGCCCAGGCTCACGATGCCGCTCACTATTGAACCGATGCAGCGCCCTGCGACCAGATTGGACTGAGCTACTGAATCGTTACCTTGCAGCAGATGCGTGGGCGGCGGCGCGGAGCGCGCGGCGCAGCGCGGCGCGAGCAGCAGGTGGTAGAGCGCGAGGTACGCCGCGGCGGCCAGCAGCGCCGCCACCGCCAGCGCGCGGTACGCGTCCCGCGCGCTGCTCAGCGGCGTGCCCAGGCTCACGATGCCGCTCACTATTGAACCGATGCAGCGCCCTGCGACCAGATTGGACTGAGCTACTGAATCGTTACCTTGCAGCAGATGCGTGGGCGGCGGCGCGGAGCGCGCGGCGCAGCGCGGCGCGAGCAGCAGGTGGTAGAGCGCGAGGTACGCCGCGGCGGCCAGCAGCGCCGCCACCGCCAGCGCGCGGTACGCGTCCCGCGCGCTGCTCAGCGGCGTGCCCAGGCTCACGATGCCGCTCACTATTGAACCGATGCAGCGCCCTGCGACCAGATTGGACTGAGCTACTGAATCGTTACCTTGCAGCAGATGCGTGGGCGGCGGCGCGGAGCGCGCGGCGCAGCGCGGCGCGAGCAGCAGGTGGTAGAGCGCGAGGTACGCCGCGGCGGCCAGCAGCGCCGCCACCGCCAGCGCGCGGTACGCGTCCCGCGCGCTGCTCAGCGGCGTGCCCAGGCTCACGATGCCGCTCACTATTGAACCGATGCAGCGCCCTGCGACCAGATTGGACTGAGTTACTGAATCGCGGAAAAGAACGGAGCAAGAGTTCCTTTGGGCGCTGAACAGATGAGAAACGCAAGTCGTGTTCAACCTTTCCAATTGATAGAATTTGTGTTTTAATCCTTAAGGCTTGTATACCCGCTAAAGTCCTTGAGCGTATGGGCGGAGCCTCGACCCTCTCCCCGCGCAAGTCGCACAACCCGCCGTCGTTTATTAAGAGTTACATAGATTAAGTTACAGACGCGTCATCGCGCATCGTTACCAATGGAAGGGTGGACGTGGGTGGGTGACATTCGTCATGCTTAATTGAATCGTGATATTTGTCATACATAAATTACATAATTGATTAAGTTCAAAAATGATGTCCCTACTATTATAATACTATTTACTTACGATTAGTGTATTTCCGTCAGCACGGCTAGCACGAGACGGCCGCGACATACACTCGATTTTTCTCGCACTATCGGTCTCTCTCTTATTAGAACATTAGGAAAGAGAGGTATAGTGTGAGAAAAATCGAGAGTATGTCGCGGCCGTCTCGTGCTAGCCGTGCTAGTGAAAACGAAATTCGTTCGATTACTCTCATTGTCGCTCGAACTAGCAAGCGCGAGCAGAGAGGGAGATACACAAACGAAGTTCGGTTTCGTTTCGCGGTAGGCCCTCAGCACGCCTAGCACTAGATGGCCGCGACATACTTTCGATTTTTCTCGCACTATACCTCTGTTACTAAATATTCTAATAATAGAGAGACGGATAGTGCGAAAAAATATAAAGGTAATAATAATAATCCATACCTACTGTTGCCCTTCGGTCATTTTTTAATGTCGCTATTAATAGGGGCCCATCTAGCAGTTAGCGAGTCACCGTCTGCCAGAGATAAAATGTGAAACAGTTTTATTGGGCAGGCGTCCTATGTTTCATCCAATAGCCCAGCTACTAGTCCATCATTTTCACCCAATAACCCGTTTTATTTAGATTCCATCAACTAGTAATAGACTCTTACACCCCAGCGGGTGCTGTTTCTGTGTACGTCCCATGACACGGGCAGAGACAGCATCCGCTTGGTGTACTCCTTGCATTTCATTAAATTGTTAAAAGGGCCTCTACGTGTTGGCTCAGAGCTCCACGCACGCCTCCCAAAGGTACGGGACATCATTGTCCCGTGAGCGGGAAACATATAATCCATACTATCCATACTTTCATATCCATACTCCATACTAATATTATAAATGCGAAAGTGTGTCTGTCTGTCCGTTACCTTTTGTTAAGTTTTAAACTAATTTTCGGTATATTTATTACGTTCTACTTCCTTGATTTGATGATGATGGCGTGTACAGTCAGCATCAGATAGTTAGTAGCATCCAAAGTAGCCAAATATATCGTAACACATTCCTTACCCCTACTTATAGTAACAAAGACTATTTCGATGAATGTACCGTTCCGATATATTTGGCTAACTGGGCTGCTACTAACTATATTATGCTGACTGTACAGAAATCGGCCTCGGGTAAATATATACTTATAGATTAGTTGTAGAGTCAGCATCATATAGTTAGAAGCAGCCAAAGTAGCCAAATATATCGGAACACGTCTTTATTAATACCTAAATAAGGATTACCCAAAAGCTGCTGGTACAAGGGTCATGCCAAAATAAATTAGATACTCAAAAGTTACAGAGTTTATTCTTTATTACAGTTATCTATTTTTTCGAAGTATTCACCGTGAACACGTATAAGTGCACTTTTCCATCCGTCTAAACCACTTGGAAAATACTGATGACCACTCTTCTATACACACCTCAGAAATTTCATAATTATACGCAGCCAGGGCATCTTCTTTGTTCTCAAATCGCTTTCCTTTTATTTTTCTTTATTTTTTGGAATAAGGTTTTAAATTGAAATAGTCAAGTGTTCTAGGTTTTTTGTGGTGCCAGAGCGTGCTGGGGTTCCTCACTTCGGTCGCTTGTAACACCAACCTCACAATACCTTGCCACACCACCAGCCTTGTCCAACCTATAGTGTGGAGTATCATTGGGTAGCTTGTTCAAAAATATTGGGCTTTAGCCTAAATTTTTTGTTCGAGGCATGTGTCCCCCCCTACCGGCTAAATGGCTGCTACTGGGAATGTGAAAAAATTCGTGGCAGTAGTACATATAATGAATTTAAAAGGAAAAACTATCACGGCGCTGGCTACGGAACCCTACACTGCGCGTGGCCCGACACGCACTTGGCCGATTTCTTTTACAAATAAATAGGCACAATGTTCTATTGTTAAACTTTTGTAAACTGAAATAGAATGTGGTCACTACACTAACCGATACAGAAATGTGCGATGACGGGCAGCGCCTGGCCGGTGGCGGTGTACTTCCTGGGCACTAGGTGGCGGAAGTAGAGCATCGCCGTCACCCACACCAGGCTGATGGTGAACACCTCCAGGATCTCGCACATCGCCACCCAGCTGTAGTTGGTGCTGTACGCTAAACCTGTGGACAGGATAGCAGTCAATAATAGTACATTACTACAGAGGCCGGGAAGTAAGGGGTTGCCGGCCGAGTATTTATATCGAGGATAGTTATGAGGCTGGCAACCCCTTTTCACGCCGCGGTATGTATAATGCTTCTCTCAAACATGCAATGAAATAAATAAAATAAAAATAGTTCCCAGCCTAGGCCTTCAATTTTGTATATAGAAATATAAATGAAATTCCTTTATAGTTCTCTCGAGTTGTTCCGCCCGAAACGTGATACTTTGAAGCCTGTTATAACGCACGTAATGACGACATTTCATTGCATGTTTAAGAAAAGTAATTAAAGTAGTTTAATCAAGAAGAATATTGTAATAATAGTCTGCAACGTTTCGTTATTTTAAGCATTACCGTCAGGGAAATTTGTTACGGTGATAATTATGACTGATTTGCGAACTCTTAGAGCCGGTGGTTTCAAACTGTCGGTAATCGTAATTAACGTCAGTTAAAAATCTGACTGAATGAAAAGTTTGTTAGTTTTCAATGGGATGACAGCTGCCAGCGTCATATTTAACGATTACCGGCCTGTAAAGTGAGGTTTATGCAACCCGCCCTTACTCTCTTTACAATAAAGACGCGTGAGTCAATCGCGCCCGTGTAGGTATCTATTTTTGTTACTGACTGGCTGCCCGCGTATCAGAGAACCCAGGCAAAACTGCGGGATAAAATAAGGCCTATGTCCGAGAATTTTTCATATCGGAGCTCTGACATGCTAACTTACAACTTCACCGACTTTTCATCTTTATAGTATAGGTATTTTATATTTTGCGCATTATAATGGAATAGGGTACAAAGTGTAAACATCACACTACGGAATAATATCGTTTTAAGGGTGCCGTAGTCAACAGGAAACCCTTATAGGCCAGTCATATTTGACAAGTAAAATCGCTAAAAAAGCAAGCTAACGGCTAGTTGTGATTTTGTAATATGTTGTTAGGACCACTACCAGTACCGTATATCCAAGTTTGCAGGTTTTTAAAATAAAAATCTGTTTTTTTAAGTAGACTAAAATTGCTACCATTTGAGACCAGAACCAGCTCTGTAGGTTCAATACTTACTACCGAGATCCAGCTCTCCAAAATTGGTTGATTAGTTAGGGCGAGTTGCATCAACTTACGATTACAGATCGATCAACGTTAAATATGGCGCCGACAGCTGTCATTCCATACAAACTTGTCAAACTTTCCATACATTCCGATTTTAATGAACACCGATCCCGATTACAGATATGGCGAAATAACTCATCAACCTTATTTACCAGTGTATCGCAGGCAGTAGAAGGTGAAAGCAATAATGAAGACGTTGGAGTGTCCGATGTAGTCGACGAGTGCTTCGGCCCACCACAGCGCAGGGATCGCAGGCAGCGCGCCGACCGTCAAGGTGAGTCCCATCTCAGTCACCGTGCCGTTCAGGTCCCGCACCGTCCTGGAGTTCAACGGTCGTGTTAACAGGAGCCCGACAACCGCTAGTCTTTTTTTTTCTTATACTTTTTTGGAGATTCCTCCACTCTGCACGCATGGTCGCCGGGGGAAAGAACCGCTAGTGGTAGCGGATACGAGGCAGGCCCCAAAAATATCCGAGTCCTAGCTAAAATCTAACCTCATCAAGATCAAGCCCAACCCAAACTAAACTCCTGGATCTGCCACTACTACCTAATACCAATCTACGGGGTCGTAATCTTCTTAAATGATACATATAAAAATACTGACAGGTTTTAAGCCGGTAGGAGCCCGGCGCTGTCTGCTTCCTTCCCAATCGTTTGTAGGTAGGTACATAATTTTGTTTTATCTACAAACAAAAGTAGGACTCTCGTCTTTGACCCTTCTCGGGACTGGCAACAATAAAATAAATAATACAGGGCTTTGAAGCCAATGTTATGAGATCCAAAAAGTGGGAAAACTAGAGGTCATTGTGGCTTTGCTTTATCAGATTAGTCTGCGCCACGAAAGCGTGTCAAAGTACAGATCAGGCAATCACTGACCCAGCGCATTCAATTCGAAATTGATTGCAACCGTCTGTTAAATTTCCATTTGATCTGGAGATGATGTTTTCCAAATCACTTATGGAATTATAAGCAGTGTGCTATTCATCAACAACCCGCTTTCCGATTCTTCTTAGATGAAAATCAGTCCACAAATGACGCAATATTGATGTTCGTGTCAGCAGTCGTACCTGCAAGGCTTCTCTTTTATTGGAAGTCTGTGGGAAAAAGGACCACCGGATTTTTTCACCTGTTCAAGGCCAATGATTCACATGTGAGTCATGCCTCTACGAGCTACAAAGTGGAAAAACGGTTCTAAAACGCCAGCAAGGAATGGGAATCTGACGTTTCAGTTTGTCCAGGTTGTCTGTAACAGGCCACTCACCAGGGCAAGTAAGAGTCGATCCCGCTCCACAACACGCCGAGGAGCGTGACCACGGCGAACACGGCCGCGGTCTCGGCGCCGTAGCGCCGCACCGCGCTCATCGGCAGCGCCAGCATGCCCGTCGCCGTGTGCCACCACCACTCGGGCGTCGACAGCGGCATGCGGCTGCACAGACGGACAAGTCTTCTATAACCTTATCCGATCACAAGTAACTACAACTCGCTGAGACGGGTCCAAATCAGAAAACGGCCGATACGTTCGGTAGCGTCCACATACACCAATACACTGGCATGGATGACCGCTCTTTCTTACGCCGGACCGGCGTCCGTCGCGCCGAGGACGAACTGTGAAGCATCCGGCGAAATTGGGTCGCCGGAAAATGTACACACCTTCATCATAAGCACAGATCATATAATAGTTCTCTTATAAGCCATAACACCGCAAGTGCGGCAAAAAAAACGGTACATTGTCCGGTGAAAACCACGGCCTAAGGTCGCGTCAGTGCGACGCCGGTGGCGACGGGCGGAAAATCTTTGTTAGTACAGCATGTTCAGAGCCGCATACTAAATGACTTCGGAATTATGTAGTACCGTATACCCGTTCCAAGCGGCTACCGCGAAACGCAAACGTGATTCGTTCGTGTATCTCCCTCTTTGACGCTCAATTATTCAAGTGCTATAGAAATAGAGATATATAAAAACGAACGAAGTCGGTCTTTGGGGGTAGCCGCTCGGAGCGCGGATTACATTGTGTCGCTCAACGCGCAGAACGCGCTGTACCTAGTCTTGATACTTTTGTACTAAATGTCCGTGATCAATACCTGCCTCGCACTGACACGGGCTTAAGTGTAAGGCCTGAGTGGACGCCCCGCTCATACGCCCGGGGCGTGCAGCGTCCATATAAAACAAATCCAATTAATATGGACGCTCGACGCCCCGCTCCGAGCAGGGCGTCCACTCAGGCCTTACACACTAAGACAAATTAAATAGAGTTAGGTAAAAAGTACACCGAACCATACCGAACTGCTTTTCTGACTGTAGCTAATAAACACAACATGGGAACATTGAATTCATAGCAGTATTGTAAATTTATTTATTTACTTATTATTACTTTTATAACACACAATAAATCCTTCGAATGTATATATTCACTCGAGTGATTCATGTAATGATACCGAGGTACCTACACAGTACCTATTTACTACGAAACATTCTTGCACAGACGCCTGCTCAACTTGCGGATGTGATATCATTGGTGCGATAGATTAGTTCAATACTGTTAAGCTGCTTTTCCATCGGCTAGAAGAGACCGAATTTAACGATAAACTATTAAATCTCATACTGTACGAAATTTCTCTCATCGCCTCGCATCTCGTCACCTGTGGAAAGATCAGTTAGCACTTATATGATCAGAAATAGTAATACATTACTATAGAGAAGCGAAACGAAAGTATAAAACAATGAGTGCTATTATGACAAGCTTGTATCTATTTGCTTTCACCTAGGCATTATAGCCACCTTCCGTCACTAGACTTCAATGTGTGCACGAAAATGTTTCGCAGAATTGTCTCATAATTTTCATTTTTGTCAGAAACATGTTTATGCCTGTCTTACCTATCCAGAAGCAAGATGGCCGCTCCAATCAACATGAACACTGCGTGCATAAGGAACGGCACAAGGAACGGGTTGTCCGGCATCTGGTCGGAAGCGACCCCAGCGATGGGCGGGAAGATCGCCAGGCCGATGGTGCCGAAGGCCAGCTGCCGGCCGACGTCGCCGCGCCCGATCGAGGTCTCCCGGGTGGCGATGACGCATGCTGTGCCGAGAAGCGCTAGAACCGTCGTTGGCCATATGTCTGAGAGGATCCTGGGGAAAAAATATTAATAAGGTCTATGCTTTCACCGCCGAACAAGGATTCTCTTCTCTTCTGCTTATTTAAGAGCTAAGCTCTTGTCGGTGTAGCTCAATATAAGAGGGCCTACTCCCTCCATCTACTCCTATCCCAGGCAACCTCTTTGACATCTCGATACGACCTAACATCAACTTTGTTTTTGAGCTGCTATATGTAGTTTATTCTAGGTCTTCCTCTTCCTTTCCTTCAATTATATTGAGTATGAACTTGTCATGTCGTGCTCAAGTTCATGATAGATACTCATGATAGGTCATCTGCCCTCTTCTATTTTCTAAGCATTTCAAACTACCTGGTTTGCCTCACTCTATTCAGCACTTCTTCATAGACAAACAAGGATTAAAAACACTTATATGGTCTTCTAATACACGCCTTATGATGACTATAATATGATGAATCGTATAGGCAAATGGAGCAATTTTGAAACCTAAACATACCTTATCACAAAGTAGCTCCAAAACGTGGCAGTAGGGTCCCCAGTAAAGACCTTACACTCGGCATGCCGCAGCACCGACTTGGGCTCATCGTAAGGATCCAGCACTTGGCACCGCACGGTTGGGACGCAGTCCTCGCCGGCCTGCACGCTGTCGGCAGGCACCGAGCAGCTGGCTTGACCCCCTGATGTCGACGGGCAATGAAGAGTGAGAACGTTGTGAATATAGTATATCTGTGTGTAGATACAATATGCATGCGGACTATTATAAGGGCGGGCTGCACCAACCGCACAGACCGATCAACGTCAAATATGGCTCCGGTTGCTTTTATTGCATAAAAACTTGTCAAACTTTCCATACCTTCGGATTCTAACGAACACCGGTTACGATTTGGTGCAACCCACCCTTAGTGACACAGGAAGACACGACATTAGGGAGATCTTTCAGGGACCGAAGTCCAGTTGTGATAGGTAGGGTACCTGGAACATAGGTTCTCTCCAATTCAAAAACAACAAGACGCCCATAACTGCTTTTTTGACGCCAAGCTTCGGATAAGATATTGGTTGACGTGGAGACAATAGCTACAGTGAGTAGGTATCTAAATTATGTTTTCTCAAACATGCTCGAAAATGTATGCGTTAATATCACGAAATGAAGACATCAAGTTTCTTGTTTAAGGCTCCCTACATTTCTTCTTGGCCTTACGCCAAGAAGTAATGTATGAAAACCGTAAGTAAAACCATTATTTTCCGCTACTTTAACTTTTTAAATTTGCTTACTAATATTAAACTGACAAAGGAAAAATTACATACTGCCAACCACCACTAGACTCTGTAAGCATACACGCGACATTAAAAAAAAAACTATGGTACTATACTTATGTGCGATTAAACATGGTGCTCGAACGGCTTGTTCGAATTGCATGTTTAAAAAATAAAAAAGGCGGCAAATTACCTATTATTTAGTTGATTACCTTGTATTTATTTTAATTTTAATATTTCCTCACATCGTTTGAGAAAAGCACTATACAATCCGAGGCTGGAACAGGGATTGCTGGACTCGTTGTATCCGGGTGTACTCCAAACTCGTCCAGCAATCCCTTACTTCACGGCCTCTGCAGTAATGTACTATTACGTCGAAGTTAATTATTTAAATTTTTCTTCCTATTTATTTTAGGCATTCCTTGGAATTTGGAGTCCTTGTTTGAAGCGACATTTTATAGGTACTCTCCACGCAAGTGAAAGTATTCTACAACTTTGAGAGGTTAATTAGAAAGACAGAAATACATTTATTTTCTGTATATGATCATGTGTCTAAATTAACCAGTTAATGTGTCCAGTCTATGTATAACAGCTGATTCTTGACAGGGTTACGTTAAACCTCGCAAATTATCCCAGAACTGGCCAAAATTGTGCAAGTCTGTTTTGCGAAACCAATCCAATAAATCCACTGAAATTCCCCCATGACGGGTAGATAACGGAAAAGGTTTCTAAGGGAAATAATCCATGGTCATCTGAAGCGCACAGCAAAGGCGCAAGAGTTTAGGTCCGTGCTCACCTACGCGATACGAGCAATAGTCCGTATCGTTGCTGTCATATTGCTCATCCCACGGCCTGATCTTCATGGGCACCACCATACGGGACCTGTAGGCCATGTAAACATGGCATTCGCCGTCGATGCACAAGTGCGGCGGGTTTTCTTCGTATATCGTCTCTTCGTCACCCTCGGTGCTGTACTGATTACAAAAAAGTGTGTTAAAACAGGGTACAGTCAAGAGTAAAATACATGGGTACATAACTTACGTATAAATATGGCCCATCGCTCTCATGTCAGCGGATTAAGGTTTCGGTAATGCATACTCGTATTTATAAGAGGATCGATCGGGGATAGATACATATTTTTGAACTTGAATGTACCTAAAAGTAAATTCCTATTGACACATTGACTACCACTGAGCACTAAAATGACTATTGGTATGAAACCTACAACATTTAATTCAAAGTAGAATCTATAGATTTGACCATCGTGCAAAAACTTAGGGCCGTTACTTGATTTTTGGGCGCCAATCAATGAGTGTATGAAGTTGTCAGTTACAGTAAACTATTAGACTATTACCATGCTATTAGGTAATAACATCCTTGCCCTAGAACGGACGCGACAACTGCTTTCTCGTGGTAATATAGGTATATGAAGTAGGTACTTAGTCCTGCGATATTTCTTTACGCAGTATACTCAATATTATACCGTCTATACTTATTACCCGTGTTTGTACCTATAGGTACTTTATGCATTAACGTCAAGCACATTTTAATTAAAACGTTCGGAGAACGTTTTGTTAAGACTGCGTATGTGACGTCTATAGACGTTACTCGACCGAACGTGTTTGTATGTTTTTAACTCATATTTAAATACCACAGTGAGATTAAAATTAAAAAAGAATGCGTTTGTAATAAGCGCACACCTAGCTATTTGATTGTAACTAATGGGTAACGCCCATTAGTTACAATAATACTGAATAAAGAAGCGATACTCACATTAATATTGATGTATTTGTTATACATCGTTCTCATAGTGGTGGTGGTGGACGTGGTGGGGTACGAGGCCCGGACCCACGTCATGTTCTCGTCTCCGCAGCCGTACTCGCAGCGACCCAGGGCCAACACACCCTCCTATAAAACATGTTCAGGTACAGGTCATATATCAGGTATAGGTATCATTTTGTAGTGTAAAAAAATAGGTTGTCTGTAAAGTCAGTTTACGGACGATAATTTTACGTGATAATGATAACGTCATAAGAAAACATTGATGAAAAATTACATTCTTTTATTAATTGAATTGAATTATTATATTAAGTATCACTGATTTATCATTATATTGTTGTACGTCACAAAAAAAACATAAAATCGACACCAATGTTTAGACATTTCAACCCCATCGCACCCCAACAGGGGGAGATGGTATTTCACGTCCGCCACGCTGGATTTTAAAATCGTTGTTTTTTTTCGTTATCAGCTACCCGTAAAACCATAGAAACAATACCCATTTTGATTTTCAGACTTTGTCACCACATTTCCTCCTTTTAGGGGTTGAATTCTCAAAAAACCTGAAACACGTATTTACTCATTTATCGTTAGGACTACTCCTGTGAAGTTTCGAATAAAATAGTCGTTTCCCCATACAAACTTTGGACCCCATTTCACCACCTTAGAGGGTGAATTTTGAAAAATATTTTCTTAATGCACCCCTAGACCTTATAAGGAACCTACATGCCAAATTTGGAATCCCTAGAACCAGCGGTTTGGGCTGTGCGTTGATAGTTCGGAACGGGACAATAATGTCACACTTTTTCGTGCGTGCAGCCGGCGTTCATCGATTTATAAGACGTTATCACGTCAAAATGCTGTTCATTTACAATCATACTATCATTGGAACGATCGGTTCAATTAAATACATCAGGTGAAACTTCTGGGTCCACAATAAAAATGAACATAAAGATCCGCCGCAAAGTAAGATTACAATTCTGCCTAATGTATGAATTGGCTATATTTTATCCCGTCCCGTGGCTCCCGCCTATGTTCATTGTACTAAGCGGGGGACATTACTACAAACAGAGTAATTTAATTATTAGACTTAGGCAGGTATCTACGAGAAAAACAAAATATCTACTTCGAAATAATACTATTATGAGTTGACCTAATTCCTTTAAGTGGTGGTTTTCGTCGTAGGAAAACCGTGGCCGGGTCAGTGCCCGCGTGGAACTGACATTTATATGCAAAAAGCATTCAGGTATATTGGTCGTAATCAGGTCTGCTTCTTATGCCATTGAAATTCGAACTTTACCGAAAAGGGTTTAGAGTATATTGCAAGCCTTTGTTTACGGAAGTGCAGTCTGGAATAAAGCACTGTAACGAATCATATGATCGAATAAAATATACGCACAGTAAGTTACTAACAGGAGCGTAACTACATGTAACTACATTTATTATTTATTTATACTAATAAAGAGGAAAAGTCGGAGAATGTAGCTTTGTAAATTTGTATTTAAAAAAAATCACAAGGGTACATTTTATCCTGCGGGTTTGCCTGCGTTCTTTACAATACGTAGCCGCGCGGGTTACTAGTTACCTAATGATTCATTGAATAAGACACTAGGTAGCTGATGGCGGGCAGGTTTATAAATAAAAATTCTAGTCACGTATAATTTTGTTCATTCAAAACATACAATTTTCGGATTAGTTAAGTGCAACATAGTCGATTAGTCGCACATGGTTACACTCCTACTTTGCCTTATCCATAAGGCTATCGCTATTTTGCGATAATGTGACCTATTATCGGCGAAGTTACACTTCGTTTTTTTTTATTATGCCTATGAGTCCTTTGTAGAATCCCGAGCAAGCGAAAGATTCTATAATTGAGCGTAGCGAGGACTCAAATGCTTGAGGTGCATATAACTTTGATCTCGTGTGACCATACAACTTTTCACATCAGGAGAATCAATTTCCGAGGAATTCTACCTGTATCTCTTTTTTTAATTCATTAAAAATCATGTCCCAGCAAGATAAATCGGACGAGTATACTTACACCTAACCTAATTTATTTACGTGACATTTTATTTTATTTTATTTGACGTTGTATTGAGTTTTTAAATTTTAGTATTTGTATGGATTTAAAGAAAAAAAATGTATTATGAGTCTTATTTATGTTACTCGAAATAAATGACTTTATTTGATTTTTATTTGATTAAAAATCCTTGATTGACAATGTTTGTAAGTTTATCACCTCTCAATTACTTTTTCTAATTTTAAAATGTTACTTTGTCTCACAGTGCAAAATTTCATTTTGCTCACTGTTTTCTGGCAGCGAAATCTGTTTTTTCCAGCTGCTGAGGTGAAAAATAATAAACAAGCGCAATTACTCCATTGCAGCATTAAAAATTTGCGCACTCCCACTCAGCTTAGGCAAATTTAAGCTAAGTAGATAATCGCTTATGTAGTTGTATTGTATTTTAGTTGCGTACCTTGGAGCCATCGGTTGCTTCCGCTGTTTTGTGAGTTCAAGAGCTAGGTAACCTGTACAGCTAAAACTACACCCAGGACCCCAGGAGTAATGAAAACGGGTAAATTTTCATGGAAATTCGGTATAATGTGCACGCATTTTGCTTGCTCATGACTTATAACTAAGTATGACGACTTTATCGCTGTAACTATATGGTACAGTCAAGGGCCAAGCCAATATGTATACACCACAGTCTCAAAAATATGTACACAGACCTTATTTTTGCAACAATAAAGTTGTAGTATCCTTATTTATGAAACTGAGTGAATACATATTGGTGCCCTTGACTGTATGACCATCTACACAGACTGAAAGTTGCGAACATGGTTGCCTAATGTTGGTGTATAAAAATTTGTAAGTCATGGTTCAGACACTATCAAACAATAATAAACCAAATAAAATCATCAATAATGTTGATTTTTCTCGAAAAAGGTAAAAAAAATTGTCACGTGAAAAAAAAAACAAGACAATAAATAATCACAAAATGGTAAGTGTCCAAAGTTTTAAAAGCGGGTATACTCTGTCCCTTTTCCGCAATACGCACTTTCACATGAAACGATTGTTATTTACTATGACGCTCAAGGTCCGTGATATTAAAACGGATCTCAGCGCTTTCTCTTTCTATCAAGCAATATTAAAACGGTTGTATCTTCGTAATTTTTTGAGATACTTATATAGGTTTTTCGTCATTAGGCATGATTGCATTCTTTCTTTTGGAGTAATAATAAAATAGAGTCCACAACTATTACCGTTTACCACTATTATCGTTTTGGTGTTTTTCAATTTAGCCTTATGTTCTTACCTGCTCTTTTGAAACGTAGTGGCACTGCTTGCCTTCTGTACACTTTTCCTGCGTCACATACGCACCGTTGGCGTCACAAGAGAACCACGCAACTGGACGGGGCGCCTGGGGAAAAATACCACTGTACATGTCCAGTCGTTATGGATAAATATGCAATTTATTTATAAAAATAATAAAAAATGAGAGAAAATAACAGATATTTGCAAAACTTAATAGAATAACAGCTCATTTTATCTGCTTTTATTAATTTAGTACCTAATAGAAAACACGAAAGTGAAATAGATTAAAGCAAATCAAATAAAATAACAAGTATTCTACGAGATTTTATTGTGCGCGTGGCTGTCTAAATTTTGTGCAGCTTACATACAGCACAAAGGCGAACTTCGCAAGCATGTGAAGTGAAAACATTACTCACATCATCGCGGTTGGTGTATGGAACGGCCAACAGCAATGTGTAGAAGAGGGCTCCGAGGATCATGCAGACAGCGGTGACGACCCGCAGCAGGCGGCCCGAGCCGCTGGGCCCGCCGCCGCCCGTCGACCCCCGCCCGATAGACAGCCTGCACAACCGAGACAAACACATAGTGACGAAAATCCCATTCAGATATCTCAAATAATTACGAAGCTACAACCTTTATAATATTCCTTGTTAGAGAGAGAAAACGCAAACAGTGCGTGACGTCGGGCGGGCCGCGTCGACGGCGGCGCCGCACACGACGGGGCGCGGCACGTCGCCGTCTATATAGTGACGTCACAATCTACAAGCGTCATCGTTTCATATGCAGTTGCGTTTTGCAAAAAAGGGACATCAGAGGCTCTAGTATAAGTTTTACCGAAACAAAACGTTACGACCGCGTTCGCGTTTAGCTGTCAAATCCCATACAAATTGAGGGTAAAACGCAAACGCGATCGTAAAGTTTTGTTTCGGTAAAACTTATACTAGAGCCTATACCCCTTCTAAAACTTTGGGAACTTATAACTTCGTGATTATTTAACCTTTTGCGTTGATTTTTTCTCCATTTGACTACATTTTTAATCCTTTTTCGAGAAAATATGACATTATTGACTATTTTATTTAGTGTCTCTTACCCCTATTGATTGAGTTAGGTTTCTTTAGTACCTACAGCAAAACTTCAAGCTTGTTGGCTTGGCACGCGAGGAGCTCATACTATCAGGCCGTATCCCCTCCTCCTTGCATATTTCCCGGTTGTATCCTAAAAGAGGCCGGAGTCCGCTTTGGCACCTAATTCCAAGATTTGTGGTAGGTACTAGTTTCATGAAAGCGACTGCATCAGCACGGAAAATTAGACCTTACTTGTAAAATTGGGTTTCTTCAGTATTTGCGTGTGGAGCTCATACTATCATGGTTTCTCCATTAATAAGAATAAATATAACATTATGAGTACGAGGGTTGTCTAAGAGTTAGACGATTGTGTTTGAAATGTTCATTGACATGGTCTGAGACACAGGATCATCCTTATCTTATCTTATCTTATCTAGATGAGGGCCCTTTCGGATGCACTTCGACCCAGCGGGATCTTTTGTGCATTTGCCCTCTCCTTTATGCCTACTCCCTTGAATTCCTTGAGAATGAGCACCTTGAATTCCTTTGGTTGCGGATAGTCGTTACCAAAGTAATTCATTCTTTGTCTGGCAAGGGCAGGACATTCACACAGTAAGGAGGGATGGGGGGGGGCACAGGATCATCCTAGTTCTGACGCATTTAATAGTGCATGTTATTAATATCAAGCACATTGTTAACATTAACAATAAGTTTTTTCAATAAATTATTATTATTATTACACAAATTTTAAATACTATTGAGGATTCAATTCAATTCAATTTCACCAAGAACAAACTTTCATATTTTTTTCAGAGTTAGCAGCGTTTATGTAGCTACGCGACGCGATAGAAGTGCTCAGATTCTGCAAGTAGCCACTGCTATTGCTGGCTATACCAAAAGAAATCTGTCTTATAGATACAAAAGTAGAACACGAACTTCTACGCTTAACATTGATACAATAACACCAAACTGGACATAAAGACGCCATTGTTGCAGTCATATACAAATTGGATCTCATTCAGGCGTATACGTACTTATCAATGAGGTGTCCCAGTATGGCGGGGCCAAGGAGCGCGACGCACGGCGCTACCGCCGATATGAGCCGAGCCTCCCCGCGGGTCAGCCCTGCGCCGGACTCCGTCATGTGTAGAGGCAGGAACGGGAATATGCATCCCACTCCTATAGCAAAAGTTACATTTTTATAGACACAATTTATAAGGTACTTGACACTTTCTATCATTCATAACAATACTTGGGTGATCGAACAATCGCTAGTCGGTTCGCCCATTAGATTCAATTACGCGGCAACACTACACATCATAGCCATATATTTTAAACTACCGTGGTGTCAACAATTAGGCAAGGTGTCAAACATTAGAACATTGACCAGGGGCCCATTTCTCAAAAGCTTGTAACTTGTAGCAAGAAAAGAGGCGTCCGCTTGTAGTACAAGGTACAAGCTTTTGAGAAATGGGCCCGAGTACGTAGTAATTTTGCGATAAAGCTTTGGACCCGTGATCACTCTCTTAAAAATAAGGTAACCCAATTGTGTTTGAAGATTTAGACGAAACAAATACTTAATAAGAAAGATAAGAAAAATTGAGTGCGTGTTCGTTCGCTTAGTCTAAACATATGCATACATGACATATGTGCAGTCGTGCACCTTGAACTAAATAAATATTTTGAGTGCCTCGATAGCTATAAAAACTTCGCACTACGCTTTTGTGTAAGGTAAAAGAAATAAGAAATATATGTGACATAAAACGAGCAATACAGGTCGAGGTGAATGGTCCCTAAATCATTCGGTTCTTGGGGCTACGCTCCTTAGATGGAAGCTTGTGAGTGCCATACGGCATTATTGTAACACTCAAGAGAAAAAGGTAGTATAAATATACGAGGTTGATAGAACCAAGCAACGTTTCTGTACAAGTCGCAACATTGCAGTGCGGTGCAACCGACTGCCGTCGCGTCAATCGCCCGACCACTTTTTATTGTGACCGGGATAGGATTGCGATTGTCAAGTGCACTGCGAAGCACATAGCAATTAAAGTTATGGTGTTAAACGATTTAGCGGTATCCGTATACAGCTAACCCGTTCTGAGAGACAGTGACAATTAAAATAGCTTCGGGTTGCAGACGAGATGCCCCAACCAAGTGCCTACTTTCGTGTGCTGTTGGCAAGACGATTAAAGCCCGACATCATCTTTATATTGGTTGAGGTGTTCGGCGACAATCCGGAAAAACAAAAAGTGGCTTTGTAATTATGCGTTAAGTATTGTATGTGTCGATCTATGGTTTTCAACTTGAGATTACGCATTAAAATTAAATTAGTGGTTAGTTTCTTAGTTGACTAAAAGCGAGGATAAAATACACAACATTATCGAAAAAAATATTTTTCAACACATTTGCTCGTAACGTACCTGTTATTATGTCGCTTTTAGGCTTTAATCCTGGGTTTAAACACGAGTGTTTTATAACATTACGACACTGTGTTATGGTTATATCCCGATTAAGTCGCGTTAGCACCTTGCAGCAAGATGTATGCATGAACACGGTGCATTCTTAAATTAACCGGGTTGTACAGAATGTAGGTACAGCTTTTTTTGAATTCTCGGCAAACGGATTCTTACTCGACTAAACAAATTAAATCCTTTTTGTTAATTAATTGACTATTTCTTTTTGGATATTATATAGAAACGTTTGATTTAGTGAAACTATTCACTTTTGATAACATTTTACATGAATTAATAAAGATAACATTTTAAAACGAAATTATTTATTTTATTTTGTATTGGCTGTTTAGAGATTTCATCTAAGTCTGGCTTAACACATGCGCGCGCACTGCGTATACTACACGAAAAGAAACTGCGCGCCATTAACTATAGGTTATTTCACAAATATTTGTAAACACTGTTAATGCGTGTCTGGTTATTGTCACAAAAATGTTGACTCGTTGTGACTAGAAAAGTGATAAATAGAATGGACGCCACTGGAGATTTGTCACTGAAAACCTGTTGCCATCATTAAGTAAAGAAAATAACTTGGCAGGTCTATAAAATTTTCATCTTATGAAAAGGATTTTTTCCTCGCAAAATGTGTTGAAAAATGTCGTATGAAACGCGTGAGCTTTGATAATTACATCCTCGGCTCTCTATCACCCTCACCCGCGGCTCGCGTGAACAATTCCGCCTCTGATGTAATTATCAACATACCTCACTTGTATCACAATGTACTATTATGTCACATTTATGAAGTTTGCGGTTATTGACGACCGCTTTAGCCTAGTTGGTAGTGACCCTGCCTACGAAGCAAGAGGTCCTGGGTACGAATCCCGATAAGGGCATTTATTTGTGTGATGAGCACGAATATTTGTTCCTGAGTCATGGAACTCATGGATGTTTTCTATGTAAGTATTTAAGTATTTATTTATCTATATAAGTATGTTTATCGTCGTCTAGTACCCATAGTACAAGCTTTGCTTAGTTCGGAACTAGGTCGATTTGTGTAAGATTGTCCCCTAATATTTATTTTATTTATTGTGATAATTACTATTCAAATGGTGCTTAACCGCTGTACTGTTGCCACTGGTTGATTTAATTCAATTTAAATGATATCGCTACAGCGTCATGTCATGAATGAGTGTACCTAGGCCAAGGATGACTGTACAGCTATTTATAGTCAGTTGTTGAGGACCTATAAAAACCTAATGGTTTTATGGTCCATTTACCAGCACGTGATCGTTTTTGCACGCTGGAAAAAAGTTTTCGATGACAGGAATATATTTAAACGACTTACTACTACTACTATTTTACTGAATTCGACTTAATCACGAATAAATAAATACAGTTTAATGAGTGTGTAATATACTAACTATAAAAAATAAAAAAAACGGGGTTGCACTGGGAGTGCCGGCAGAAGTGAAAACTTAAATTAATTTTAATTTTGCAAAAAAAAACCCCTTAGTTTTGATTGACGAGTATGTAGATAATGGAGTACATTTTTAAAGGTTGATTAATATTATGTCGGTAATAAACTCTCAAAATATGGGATGGGCCGTTGCCTGAAAATAAAGTTTTTTTTTTACAATCGAAAACAAAATTATAAGTAACAACATCTCGCGTATTACACACAGTATATGTACATTGATAGATAGAGTTAAAGTTGGAAATTCATACATTTGTTAAGTACTCTGCCGGTAGAAAATAGAGAAGTATCTAACTAGGTACTCGGTTTTCCAACGAGATGTAAGTAGATACAATCCATTTACCTGAGAGAAAACAGAAGAGCACGCATTTTAGTGTGATGAGGTTCTTGTTGGCTAGTTCCTTCATGTTGGCAGATTTCTAACCGCGCGTCAGTCCGAGCGGCTCGCTAACATCTCGCATCTGAAACCGGAAAAGGCGCGTCAATCAAAGCGTATCTTCAATGAAAGTATGGAGAAATTCTTACGTTTGTAGAACCCCTGACACAGTTGCATATAAACTAAGGTTTCGTAAAAAAATAACATTAGGTATCAACCACGTATCCACCGACCTACTTACTGAAAGTACTTAGGTACATTAATTAATCACGAAAATGAGCACCGGTAATAAAATAATAGCCTTCTTATAAGTAAGTTTTGATAATGTTTATGATCATAATAAATTAGCACAGCGCAACCGACACCTAAATAATCCATATTTCCATACTATAATATTAAAAATTCTTTTTTATTTACAAGAATAACCATGAAAAAAAAATGCTAATGTTTGTTTTGTCTTCACGCTTAAACAGCTGAACCGATTTAGATGAAATTAGATATAGAGAGATATAGTATGATGATGATGTTGATGATGATGATGATGATTAGTTTGTATATAGTGAAAATAACTGATATAAGGTAGAACATTCATTGGTTAAAACCCCACGACACAAAAATTTACTCTAAAAACGAACAAATAATATTTTAAACCTAATATCATTATTATCGTCACATATACAGGGCGTCCCAAACTTATGGGACATGAAGGGGAAGTATCTTAAATATCGTAGATAGTGAATTTTGCTCAAAGAAGACTTTATGTTATTTTTAAAAGTTAGTAATTCTGCATTCATAGATTTTCTAAAAATTACTTGCTTCGTCTGGGAATCGAACCGACTAAAATGTGAAAAAAAAATCACCCTTTTTTTATGATGCCAATCGAAAGAACAGCTAAAAAATAATAACTCTGCTTAAGTAACATAGTATTTTAAAATAAAGGAACAACGTGAAATTAATCATTTTAATCAAATAAAAAACATACATGAAACTGCCGTAGTCAATTAAGTAGGTATTTTTTTGTAAATTAATTAATTAAATGCTCAAAATGTGATCCCTCTTGTCTTACGCAAATCGCCAATCTATTTTATTAGATGGCCGGCCAGATCCCCGGACCTCACACCATTAGATTTCTTCTTTTGGGGATACGTGAAAGATATGCTATACAAAAAGCGATACGAGAACGTAGGCGAGTTGCAAACAGAATTGTGCCATATCACATCGAGTGTTCACCATAAAATGATTAGAAAATCAACAGGCAGCGGGCTTATTAAAAGATTGGCGATTTGCGTAAGACAAGAGGGATCACATTTTGAGCATTTAATTAATTAATTTACAAAAAAATACCTACTTAATTGACTACGGCAGTTTCATGTATGTTTTTTATTTGATTAAAATGATTAATTTCACGTTGTTCCTTTATTTTAAAATACTATGTTACTTAAGCTGAGTTATTATTTTTTAGCTGTTCTTTCGATTGGCATCATAAAAAAGGGTGATTTTTTTTTCACATTTTAGTCGGTTCGATTCCCAGACGAAGCAAGTAATTTTTAGAAAATCTATGAATGCAGAATTACTAACTTTTAAAAATAACATAAAGTCTTCTTTGAGCAAAATTCACTATCTACGATATTTAAGGTACTTCCCCTTCATGTCCCATAAGTTTGGGACGCCCTGTATATTATACTAGCTTCCGCCCGCGACTTCGTCCGCGTGGACCCGGGATAAAAACTATCCTATATTTTAATCCAGGCTATAAACTATCGTCGTGCAAAATTTCATTCAAATCGGTTCACGAACAAACATCCAAACATCTAAACTTTCGCATTTATAATATTAGTAGTATCCTACTTCAAGTATTTAGTAAGTTCAAATATTTTTATTTTCTAAGCGTCGTCGCGTCGGGGACCGTCGGGCGACTGAAGTAGTCCCCGACGCGAAGGCAGTCAGTTTATCCATACAAAAACTGAGCTGACTGTATGTATAGGTATACGGGCCTATTATCAAGTTCAAGGCTTTTTCTTATGGCCATTAATATTTTTTTGCTAGTAGATAGTCGCAGGGACAAAACAGTTGATTGGAATTAATATAGGTACATTATCATTTATCACGCAATCTTGAACAACGAGACCGAAAATCAGTAAACTTAAAACATATACCGAAGGTCGCAGTCTCCCATTATTTGACACCTTAATGACATATCGATTGTCACCTTATTTATCAAAATCTGTTCAGTATCTTGAACGCTACGTTGGAACACACGTAGACTAATAAAAAGTTTCTGACAAAAATTACATTTTTGGTACAAGCTTTTATTGCCGACTGTACTTTTTTTTTATACCGTCATCAACTACTCATTGAGACGATTCTAACGAGCCCAAACTCGATGAGGTTATGTGGTGTTATTACAGAGTTCCTATGGCCACCTTCCAGCTCCATCATCAGATCAGCTCCACGTCATCATAATATTGCATTGTCACGCGATTTGCATATTCGTGCAAAATTTCAGCTCAATCGGAAACCGGGAAGTGGATCAAATTTAACTTGTAAGATTTGATTACAGACAGACAGACAGACAGACAGACAACGGGACAGGTGAAAGTAAATAAAAGCTTGTAAAAACATATCCCTTCCTTAGTTTCGGCTCTGCCGTAGTCGGGTTAAAATTAATGCTTACTAAAGTTACTGCTTACTAAAATAATACAGCTTAAGTTTCTACAACCTAGCAAACAAACTAAATTAGTTTAAACAAGCTTCTGTCAAAAAATTCATTTTTGGTACAAGCTTTTATTGCCGACTGTACTTTTTTTGTATACCATCATCAACTACTTATTGAGACGATTCTAACGAGCCCAAACTCAACGGGGTTACGTCGGTTAAGTACTGAATTCACCTTCTGTCTCCATCATCAGATCAGCTCGATGGTACCATAATATTGAATTGTCATCCAAACTATACTTATACCCAAAATTTCAGCTCAATCGGTCACCGGGAAGTGGGTCAAATTTAACTTGCAAGATTTGATTACAGACAGACAAACAGACAACGGGACAGGTGAAAGTAAATAAAAGCTTGTACAATATGGATTACTTGTTAGAGCGAATTACGTCGGCCCACAAGCTGTAAAAAACTCACAGTAGTTTTAATTCTATATAGGCACCTACTATCAACCACCCACAACCAATTACGACTATCTAGTCACCTCGCCTACCCTATTCAACTCCACGCAATTTAATCCCACTTCTCAAGAAATGAACGCATCTAATCTTAGACGTGAGACCAATATTAAGCGTCTCGCACAATAGGTATATGTTCTCCTACTTTAAAACCCAGTTATTTGGGGTCAGTCTTACTATAATTATAGTTACAGAATGTTTAACGTTCACGTCGCTGACGACTGCTTTTTTAATAAAGGCTATCGCCCACTGTATCTGGGTTACGTTTGAGTAAACATAAACATTAGGGACGATCTGAGACTTTCACATTAATAGAATCCGTGCCGAATAGCCGGTGACGAACGCGTCTCGAGACAAGTCACAGCATATGTATGACAAACTGTAAAAATTGCAATATAGAATTAAACGACTGTCGATGAAATTCCTTTCAAAATGAATTTTACCTAGACCAAAAAAACTGATCATTGTACATGTGGTGAACAAAGATTGGTAGCTACCTCTCTGTACCTACACGTTTTACTGATAGTGATAACAGACGTCAACTAGTACCTACCTAACCTGTTAATAGACGGTACCACAGTAGGTATGTAAATACCACATGCTTGCAACTTAACTAACGCACATAGTCTATCCTAGATTTACGCACAATTAGTCTCCAATACTTTTGTGAAGTGATTCACCCATGTTCGTTGAGATCGATGTGGCAAAGTTCGTATTTAAATGCCATTCTAAAAATAAATGGTTACTATTTGCGTGACAGCGGATAGTTAATGTTGATGATTATTAGAGCCGAGGGCGACGCGAAGCCCTAAGTAGAAAACTTATTAGATAACCGAATACAGTAGCTATAATTTACACAAGTAAATTATATCCCCTATTCCCTTGCTATCATCTCCAATTCTTCACCATCAACCTCTATCCATCTTACTAACTGGGCACGGGACTCCTCCGAAAGAAGGGTGGGAATGGGCTGTAGTCTCAATCCCAACGATGGCCAAGTGGGGGTCAGGCACTGCCACATATAGTGAAAATCAGCATGTTAGAATAGAAATCAACTCTCTGGCGCTTGTATACAACGAATGACAGTGCGCAGCCTGCGTGACGAAACGACGCAAGGGGTACGGTACAAACAATGCACGACTCTTGCCCACGCCGTTCCATCCGTTAATATTTTAATTTTCACACTCCTGCGGCGTACGATAAATTTTGCTAAAGAGCACCTAATTTATTCACGTACTTACATTCATATTGTTCTTAGTTCGCTATTCGCTATACAGTACAAGTACAAGCTACTTATCTACATTTGGAAACGAATGCACATATATTTATATGTCTTACAGATTAAAGCCAATCCTCGAGCTACATCATGAAAGAAACTTAGAAACGCAACAGTCAAAAGTAAAACAAATCAATAAAGGAAGTCAAACTGGGGCATTTCTAAATAAGCTGTTAACAAATTGAGAGTCGCATGTTAATCTACGTCAATTAAAATAAACCGACGCAGATGAACGTAATCTGCCTAAACAAGCTGACTGATCAATTCTTACGTTAGATTAACGAAGCTAACACATGCGTATTGAGCTTTGTACAATACAATCAGCATTCCTAATAAGTAACATGCATTTCCTAACGTTTGTAACAGGCAGTAGGTGGGCAGTGGGTGAATCAACTTTTGGGCCCACGCCACGCTATTTTGCCCACAGTAGTAGGTAGTAGAAAAATAGAAAATATACAACAGGTATGGATTGAATACTATCGGTTAGGGCCATATTCAATGAAGACATTTTAAAGTCAATCCATTACATTACATCACGCAATAGACAACAACCTGATGAACCAGAAACACTTATAGCGACAATTTATTGCTAGCTAGCATGATCGGATTTATGTCAGTCATAAGTAAAGCGCATTTGTCCCACTCGCACTTACAGAGTTATTACTGATCTCTATATGAGAAAGGTCCCATCTGAGCAAAATAGGTGTTATCATAATAAGTTATTTGTGTTCTCGAAACATACATGTGGATGACTTCATTTATCACGTCGCAAGAAAACGATCTAACCCCGAAGACACGCGTCGAGCGAAGCAGAAAAGATGTCGTCACCGCTATAATCGGCGAAGGTCTGTCGCCGACCGCCGACCCGTTCCCGTCCCGACTGCATTTCGACAGAGATATCGCTAATAACTGAATGGACTCCCAACGACCGACATATGTCGCAATTAGACCTAAATGTATAAACGTTTTTAACAAACTGTTAAACGTATTTCGGTTGAATCGACTAAGAGAGAACTAAGCTATCTAAAAATACCGATGACGTCTACAATAAAACAAACAATAAATCGACCAGAACCCACCACACCGGTTTTGCAATGTCCTCTGTTTTTATCAGGCACGCAAACGAACATACGGGTCACCTGACGTTGCACTGATCATCATGTGTTCAACTGTTCGCCCATAAGGGCATTAGTTCGGGAAAATCGACAGGAAACAGCTGCGCAAGGGTGTCCAAGCTTAAATTAAGTAACTTGGTGTTAATTATAATATAATGGAAGTTGATCTAAGGGCCTAACCTTGTATGAAAAAAGGCATTTTTTTTTGCAGCGGTCATGGATGTTTTTTATAATCGTTTGGAGGACCTCTTAATATAAAATTAAACGCGTTTAACAATATCGGAGCCGAGATATTGAAGTTTTAAGTTTTTGTTTATATCTTTTCAATATGACGTGTCGAAATATATATTGCAAATATCTCGGCTCTGATGCATTTTAGAGTAAGTAGTTATTACATTTTGTAACAAAATATCTACCACCTCTACGAGTAGCCGCTCACCTAAAAAAATTAAGTACAACACTTTTACCCAATGCCCTTTGACTTGCAAGATCACATCATATATATAAACTTCCTGGAATACAAGTGTTCGAGTTGAATGGTGGTCTGGTGACAGGTGGCCAAACTCGAAACTCGTTTGAATCGTATTAAGACTCGTTAGTAAAGTCTTGATAAGTTTAACTACAACACGGCGAATCCTCAAACATATCAAGGGTCGGCAACGCCCATGTTACTCCGTTGGAGTTGCATGCGTCTATTGGCTGCGGTGTCCGCTTACCATCAGGCGGGCCGTACGCTTGTTTGCCACCGTCGTTGTATAAAAAAAAACTAACCACTGCACTGTGCAAAAAACCGCCGACAAAGAAAAGATCTCTAAAATTTAATTTATTGTAGTGTAGATAGAGAATTTAATGGATGGAGTCCTAGCGAATGCCCCAAAGGGATAGAGGTAAATTAACCTGACTAAATTGAGAATACATCCATGAAAGGAGGCCTGTGCCCAGCCCAGCAGTGGGACGTACCTATATAATAATATACACTAACTCGAACAAAAATGAGGGCTTCACAGGCCAACCAAACGAATCACTGAGTTGAAAAATGGTTTCAATAAACCCATAATATTTTTGAACAAGCTATCCAAAGATACTCCACACTATCGGTTTCACGAGAAAAATTATTACATCCCCACTTTAGGTGTAGGGGAGGAATCCTAAAAAAAAAGAACGGGTTGCACTCCGGGAGTGCCGGCTGAAGTGAAAACTCAATGACATTGTAACAGTTTTCGATCAGGTCACGTGTCCGTCTTACGAATCTTACGGTCACGTATTTTCCCCATCACAAAGAGTGCACAGCGCCGCTAAAGAAGTTTTCACTTCAAAAATTGTTCTACCGTTTTGTCGGTGTAATTGATTTATATACCCATACCAAATAACAGTTTTCTAGTAGTAGGTTACTGAGCTAAGCCGCAGACGGATAGACGGACATGGAAGTAACTATAAGGGTTCCTTGTTGACTACGGAACCCTAAAAAAGCCTAATAGGTACGCGCCGAGGGACTGGAGATATGACATTGTATCTCGTACCCACTTGTGGTATTGTCTATGCTTACATCTTTGTCACACATGTGTGTATGTGTGTGAGTCCATCTATTATATCCCTTGTCTATGAAATTTATACAGAAACTTTTTAAAATATTACTTTGATGTATTGATTAAGTTAACGTAGAGCGTGTCCAGCTCTTCGTATCTTAATGGTCCCCACCCACTATCAGTCCGCCGGACGATATCAGCCTGTCAGTTAGAACAAAAAAATGACAGTTGCGAACAACTGACAGGCCAGGGACTGCAGGCGGACTGATAGTGGGTGGGCCCCTTTAGACGGCGCGCGAGCTCTCGATTTTTCTCGCACTATACCTCTCTTTCTAAGTGTTCTAATAAGAGAGAGACGGATAGATCGAGAAAAATCGAGTGAGCTCGCGCGCCGTCTTATGATAACCGTGAACGTGGACTGTGTTGTGTTCAATGTTGTCATGTCTCTAAGAGTTGTTCACCTTTATTTTGGTGAAGGAAGGGAAGCAGGCGTGTGAAGTATGATATAATTGTGTCATTGTAAAATAATGGGATGTTTTGCCCATGTCTGCAATAGAAATTAGCACGGAAATTTCGGCAACTTTATGTCGAGGGCGTCGTCGACTTCCGAACTTCCGTCTTATGAATATTTATCTTTTAATCGAAAATGGGGGCCGTTTATTTTCAAGTCACGTATATAATTAACACGTTGACTACTGCATAACAGTACTCAATAGCAGTCATAAAATGTTCCGAATAAATACACAGATGTAATTTGACAAACCACGTGCAATGATAACACTAATTCAATTTCAAATTGAGATCGGCAGAAATACGGTAGGTATGTAATGTTACGAGTTCGTCTTTCACCCTTTCAAACCGTTTAACGGAAAATTAAATTTAAAATCCGCAAACTACTAAACAGAAAATTTGTTCATATTGTTGTATTTTCCCGTAAACTAAGGTAAACAATCAAAATGTAGACACCTTGATTCCAATAATTGATAGCATGTTTACCTCTATTGCTATGAATGATGATTGATGGTGCCAACTATCGGGTCAGTGTCGAGAAATTTAAAATATTTACGTCCGTATTCATAAACGTCCTGTTATGTATCATATAAGCCTGTTTTAACTAAAATGGGGTTAAAATTCGTTTGTCCTTATCTGTCACTTTGACATTTGTGTTCGTAAGAAAGGGACAGAGCACATTTTATTTAACAGAGGCATTTTAAGTTTTATGAATAAGGGGGTTATTCTCTACAAGAGCCATATTTTACATGAGCATAACGTTAAAAGTAAAACAATAGGACCTTCCGATTCAAAAACTCAAGTGATCCCTTAAAACGAGCACGTACTAGTTTACTCATGATATGAATTAAGCATTATTGAAACAGCAAACGGTTTAGTTTTCTAGTTAGTAGTCATGGGCTCTATTGTTTTACATTTAGGGTGCTCATTCATATTCTGATGCTTCCTCTAAGAATAGTATATCGTCCTTTATTATTATTAACTACTAGCTTCTGCCCGCGACTCCGTCCGCGTGGAACTCGTTTATATCGTAGCTCGACACAAACTTTCATCCCCCATTTCACCCCTTCAGGGGATGATTTCCGGAATAAAAACTATCCTATGTCCTTCCCCGGGATTCAAACTATCTCCATACCAAATTTCATCTCAATCGGTTCAGCGGTTTAAGCGTGAAGAGGTAACAAACAGACACACTTTCGCATTTATAATATTAGTATGGATAAGTACTAGCTTCTGCCCGCGACTCCGTCCGCGTGAAACTCGTTTATATCGTAGCTCGATACAAACTTTCATCCCCCATTTCACCCCCTCAGGGGGTGATTTCCGGGATAAAAACCATCCTATGTCCTTCCCCGGGATTCAAACTATCTCCATACCAAATTTCATCTCAATCGGTTCAGCGGTTTAAGCGTGAAGAGGTAAAAGACAGACAGACAGACACACTTTCGCATTTATAATATTAGTATGGATTATAGTGTACACGTACATTCACGGACTTTAATTTGGGACTAACTTCCTGACATGTTCTATAGGAATCCAAAGAATATTTTTGCGAAATAGGTCTGCTAACTGCTGTAAAGTGTAATAATAATACCATCAAAAATCCTAAACCTCCGTCTGTAATTATTTATTGTTTTTTCACGGACAAAATGTAGTAAATATTTTGTCACTAACAGTTTACAAATTACAATTTTAATGTTTATCGATATAATTAATTTAGCAACATAAAAATCTAACGACATAAGCTGGAATTAGGCTCAGGCTACACATGTATCAGATTTAATGGTTCATTGAACTCACAAGTTTGCTCGTGTTCGTTTTACAGGCGCGACTGAACCGAGCGAAGGGTGCGGCGATGGCGTCTTTTGGCGAAGTTGGGAATCGATCCGATATGGGGCGATATTAAAAATACTGAGAAAGCTGCTTCAGAGAGTGACCAACCAGAGTTAGGATGGAAACTGGTGGGTACCTATAAAAGAGAGGAAGCGACGCTACACACGAGTTTAGCAATATTATATATTTATAAGGTGCTGTATCTAACTCACATCTGAAACATCAGAAATGAGGCTATCCGCAGCAGAACCAAGGTAACCGATATAGCCTTCCGAATAGCTAAACTTAAGCGGCAGTGGGAGGGCCACATAGCACGTAGAACCGATGGCCGTTGGTGCGGAAAGGTTCTCGAGTGGCGACCACGTACCGGAAGGCGCGGCGTGGGTAGGCCCCCCACAAGGTAGACTGATGACCAGTTAAAGGTTGCTGAAGTCCACTGGATGCGGGTGGCGCAGGACCGGTCACTTTGGCACTCTTTGAGGCCTATGTCCAGCAGTGGACGTCTTTCGGCTAATATGATGATGATGTATCTAACTTGCATTGTCATATACTTAGGTAAGTAAGTTTTTGCTTTACTTTCATTTGAAACAGAATATAGCTAGACGAAATGCGCATTTTGAACGTGTAATGCTTTTAGGGTTAAAATCGTCTCGGTGAGTATAGTTGATGAAGATGACTGTGAAGAAAAAAGTAGGCTTCACTGAATGCTTGTCTCCAGAATGGTTTTGTAGAAATTAACTGCTGATTCTCATGAAATTTTGTGAGCAGATTCAATCATTAGTTTACACCTGTAGTTATACCGACTATGTAAACCTGAACACAGACCGGCCTCCTACATTCACATAACCCAGGCCTACCGCAGGCCTAACTGCAATCAAATTAAATTACATCGCTCAACTCCCCAAGACGCGGAACGCGATAACACTTACCAAGATGACTGGTTTATTTATAGAGCCTACCTAATATCGTAATAGTCTTCTTAAATAACATGAATGGACAGGGACAAGGGGTCAATAACAATAAATGATAAGTTTGTATTCTACTGCACATTTCGCAAGCAGACGTAAGATAATATATAATGTAACAATTCCTTTAAAAGTTTAACAAAGGCCCTTTTAACAACAGATTCGTACTCTCGTTTGTTCCCCTGTATAGTGCGCAAACAAGCCCCGGGTTCGTTTTGGCTCCTTATCCCAAGATTTGGCGTAGGCACTAGTTTTACGAAAGCGACTGCCATCTGACCTTCCAACCCAGAGGGAAAACTATTGAGATTAGAACGGTTTCCTCACGATGTTTCCTTCACCGAAAAGCCGCTGTTAAATATCAAATGATATTACGTAAACTCGTACTTAATTAAGTTTTTTGAAAAAACTCAATGGTACGATAAAGCCGTTACACACAACTCATGCACACAGACTCAATCTTGCACAATAGGTACATAATTATAGATTCACATCCCAACACAATAAATAATAATAATAAAATCATTTATTTCAGGCATAAAAGTAACTATATTATCCCTTTTCTTAGTTTATTTTTTACTGCTTTTCAACTTGTTGTTTTTGTTTGTTTTATTATTTTCTTCATCTGTTTTTTGTAAATATTTATACCTAAGCTCGGTAATTTGTTAGCCTGCGATCGATCGACCGATCTCTCGGGACCAGTCTGAAAACCAGCGCTGGGCCTCGCCCAGCACCTGCTGAGACTGGGACCCATTGTCCACATTCATTTTTTCCTATTGTTTGTACTTAGTTTGTAAGTTTGTATTTTCTCTATTTGTAATTGTTTTGTTCTTTTTTTTTCTTCTTTGTGTGGCAATAGATACTTTTCTGATTCTGATTCTGAAAAGTTAAGTCGGTTTGGGCACTCCCTAAACACATTGAACCATAAAACACGTGATGGCGCAAACATGTGTAACCCATATAACGATTCCCACCATCGCCATGACATCAACAGGGAAACTTTTATTACTTTGGGATCTGGTAAAAGCGGATATCAAGGTACCATTGTATAAATAACATCATCACTGAAGTCGCTTTTCCAAGTAAACCACAGTGAAACAGTCTAATAATATTTTCTTATGGCCTGGTGAACAATTTTCGTGGAAAATCCTATAGGTATTGAGAATGACGTTTCAAAGTATCGTAACCTAAGGCCTACTGAATAAATATAGAACCTAGTTATGATATAATCAGACTAAGTAGTAAATAAATGACGTATGTGTAGGTGAGGTAGTGTTATGGTATGTATGGCGTAGACGTAATTTACAAATTTAGACCTATCGTCGGTCGGCACCTGACTTAAAAAAAAAAAAAAAAAAACCACTAGAGGTCCCTATTTAAATATTACTCATCCATCATCCTTTTTAAAAAGTGTTCGCAAACCGAATTGACGACTGATAATAATGCTATCTCTGTCGCACTTGCATGCTCTTATGGATCGTGTCTCAAATAATTTATGAATCCGGCATCAAGGCCTTCCACCCACCGAACGCGTGTCGTGCGCGGCGCGTGTGCTGCGCGGGCCCGCGCAAGTTGTAGAACATTGAAACTACACTTCAAACACACATCGAACGCGGGCCCGCGGCGCTAAAGTTACAACTCGGCAGCGCGGCCGCGTGTCGTGCGCGTCGCGTGTGAAGCGCGGGCCCGCGCTGCCGAGTGTGATAGAGATAGTGAGATACATATTAAATGTGTTGGTAGTGAGAGAGATATGACGCGCGGGCCCGCGCGTGCCCGCGCTGCTGAGTGTGAAAGAGATAGTGAGATACATGTAAATGTGTTGATAGTGAGAGAGATATGTCGCGCGGGCCCACGCTGGACACGCGTCGCTGACGCGCGGGCCCGCCGCGTACCCCCGCGTTGCTGCGCGCCGCCCGATTGCGGTGTGCATATACCGCTTCAACCGCGCCCGACACGCGCCGCGCACGACACGCGCCACGCACGACACGCGTTCGGTGGGTGGAGGCCTTAAGCATTGTGATCATGCTAGCTAGTAGCCAGTTTAGATTGTGGACACCATAGTAAAGATCCATCATGAATTCTGTAGTAATCCGTATTAGGTGTGTTAAAGTTCGGTGTTCTAATACGGTGGCTTATATGCTGCCCGTCTCTCATAAAGACCTAATAGAAGTCGAAAATGAGCACTAGCGCGGCACCAGCATTTGCATAATTGGAGGTCGGCAGCGGACCGGTTCGCCGAGGTACCGACATGACGTCACCGCTGACATCACCGACACACGCGAAAGCTTTATTTTGTTGAAAAGCTAGTTGTTCTCACGGTTTTTTTTTAATATATCGGTTTATTAGTAAATACTTATTTATTGAACCCCTAATCTAAAGAACATCGTAGCTGGTAACAATGGCGGAACCAGAATTTTGGTTTGGGGGGGACCTTCAATCTGTTAGGGGCGGCTTGACACTACTAAAATTAGATTTAAGCTGAATGTAAAAAAAAAAAAGTAGTAGGTAGGACTCGGCTGGTTTTGGCTTGATTGCCCTGTAAATAAAGTAAGCCCTGAAAATATTTTTATATTTTTGTCTAGCTATAGCAAGATAAATACTATATGTAGGAACATAGGCGACATAAATAGTATCGGACCGAATACAAATTGTATAGACCCATGACGAGACGACCATTCCGAAAGGTGTGCCAGCTATATAAAAATTCACGAGTTTTTTTTATTAATTAACCTGCCAACGTAATCCTCGAACCAGGTCGGCGGCGCACCCACCCCGAGCGGAGACCCACCCTCGGCCAGCACTCCCTTCATAAATACACCAATTTTTGTAATATTCAATTATTAGGTAGGTACCTAGCGTGCCACGAAAAAGAGCGCCCCGGGTGCCATATAACATATAAAGTGATGGCTGATGGCCGCCAGTGTTCTTTTGAGGTCTGCAGCAACGAAATAGGCGAGTTACCTGTATAGGTAGTTAGGTTAGTTTTTGTTATTTTATCTAATCAAAATCCGCCAAGTGTGAGTCGAACTCGCGCTCGTACGCTGGTTCTCGCATGATTTGTAGCTAAATAAACTTTATTTTGGGCAATATGGAGCTCCCGTTACGAAACGATTTCTGGCGTCCCTTTACACTGGTTACATTCAAACAGTATTTTTGTGCGATGTAGTTACAAATTCAATTTTCGGACGAAGCAAGGCCCAGACTATAATTCCGAACTAGGTATATCGCATAGAACGTATTGGTATCAATATTGGTATCCATATATTCGAAGTTTTTTTTTTCACAGCTCTGAGTTGCTGCAAACCTGAGTAGATATTTAATGTTTGTTTAAATTCGATACGCGTTCTCAAGATAAAGGGCCTAGACAGACAGACAGACGGTAAGTGATCCTAACATTGTTCCTTTTTGCCTTTTGAAATACGGTACCTAACTATGGTACTACAACCTGATCACCGTTTTAGACTTTTAGTATGCATTCCATATTGTTTTTGGCACCTGTACCCTACCTATATAATCTACACTCTAATATTATAAAGAGGAAAGATTTGATTGTTTGTTTGTATTTAATAGGCTCCGAAACTAATCCAGTAGTTTTGAAAAATTATTTTACCATTAGAAGCCGACATTATCCCTAATGAACATAGGCTACTTTTTACCGCGGGAAAATGCTTCATTCCTACGCGCTGACCGTGCGAAGCCGGGCCGAGCAGCTAGTATAATATAAGAGGGTTATCGCATAAATAAGTCATATGTAAGACTAATTAAGTAAGTATATGTTTAAATATAAAACTAAACCACAAATATAAGTTAACAAAAACAACACATTTCTTCTTTTATTAGGACCTACTGCGGTATCTAATTATGTTTACTTTTATTAATTTGTGAAGAATTCAGTTCTAAATCTTCGCTTTAAGAATTCATACCCAATACAAAATAATTATTTTACATAAAAAAGCAGTGCACGCTCCGGCTTCGTTACAAATGCCCAAGGCGGTTCGTTCGTAATTAATCAAAAAGAAAGAATCAAAAGTTATATAAATGCCACTTACATGCCAAAATAATTTAAACCAAAATTGTTGTTTAACAATTATTCACTGTTTACACTTGTCTGTCACGATAACTACAACACAAAGTTTATTCAACACAGCCTCTCACTGATCGAAATTAAAATTTCCCGTAAAACTGAACTCACTACCATCCACAACTAGAAACTTACGAGAATGATTGGATTGAGTTGGTTTGGTTGTTGTTTGTTGGTAGGTAGGAAAGGAACGAGATGGCAGGCAAGCGGCAGCTTAGCTGTTGATGTTGCTAGCTGCTCTCAACAACGTGCGTCCGTTCAAGCGTTGCTTTTTTTGCTAACGGTACAAATTTCTAAAATCCATCAGTTCGAGCACAAAAATGTATAATTAAGTTATATTAATAATTGTGCTGGTAGTCAAATATTTATTTTAATCAGTTCACTACCTTAATCGGCTCCATCATGCTGAAAACGTTTTACGCTATATGTATAAAAAAAATATAAACATGAATATCTATCCGTTTCCTTGAACGTCCCTACCATAGACAAAGGACGAAATGTCAAAAATGACATTATGTTAGTGACGCACACATTTCTATCCTTATATATCTTATCGATATATTAACATCATTATTTATTATAAAAACAACGCTTGACCTTGTCCAATTAATTCATACACCTTTAAACAATTATTTGTAGTGAATCATCATTTCTTCAACGAGAATTAAGTTAATTTGGTGTCGATATGGGCACGCTTTGCTTCTCTTCATTTTTGAGTAGGTTTTTTATTAGTATATCGATATTGATTGCTACATCTCTATGCCACTGTTGGTGATTGATTGTGGTGTATTTCTATCTTGAAATATAGAATTATTTAAGTTTGTTTTATCGAATGACAACGTTCGAGTAGTTCTCTCTTAGGATTCTTAATTTTACATCATACCGCTTAACACAGGTCGCAGTGGAAACATTAAGAATATAATATTGAAAATGATGTGTAAATGGCTTCTTACCAAGATTGTACTTTCGGAAGTTATTGCGCCGGCCTACTCTTAATTTTTACTGGTATTTATAAAGCCTTGATGCACTCTGTTGACGGCAATCTCAGTTGTTATGGCTCCTGGTAACAACGAGCGACATCCAGGTCACACGGGAACGATTCCGAAGACGAAAGCTCGGAATAATTGTAATGTTCCGCAGGAGGCTGTGACTCCAACCAGGAGGGACATGGCCTCGAACCTAGTATCGGTAAGCATATCCTATGTTTTTTCTGCCTCTTCTTCCTCGTTCCGTCATTGCTGAAGATCGCGACTCGACATAGTCTGGCTCCAAATAGTGCCATATGGACTGCCTTTTTTTATAGCTGAACGGTGCATGCTGCCCCAAACGACTAAAATCCCATTCTTAGATATTAATAAAGTTTTCTTTTTGTTAAAATCAGGATAGACATTACCGAGGTTTTCCCCTAAAAATACAATGCATGTAATGTAATAGTTGCCATGGGTGTTGTTTATTATTTGTCTTCTGCTATTATTTGTGACTGTCTTCAGAGTTGATCTACAATGTGAAGTTGTTCTTATGAGCACATGTACCCACAGCCTTTATTTTTAGAATTTCAGGAGAAACATTATTTTATTGGCCCATAGCCAACTTGTGTAGTCTGCCACTTTTAGGATCTACTTTCAGTTCCTTAATTTATTTAGAAATATTTTCAAATAGTATTGTTGTATAAAAGACAATATCAAAGTTCTTACAATTTATCTTTAATGGGTGGTTGTTTTTCAAAATTATATACAAAGAAGGTGTGTGGAAGTATATAACTGTGGAGGATATAAAGTAATGTCAAGTGACACAGTTACCATTGGTATTTTACATGAATAGTGTATTTAATACAACATTGGTAATACAAGCTCATATTTTTGTAGACATCCCTTGACTGGGTACCAGTTTCGGAATACAACACCAGAAGTAATTATAACCAATCAAGAAAGCAAACAAATAACACGTCTGACCAGGAACTTAATGATTTAGGTAAGTGTAGTAATTTGTGACCTATATTAATGTCTCCATATTTAGAGTTGTAATTAGAGTAGTGATAAATTTATCTTTTTCTTAGACGGTAATCTATTAAGAAGCAATTACATTTATTGTTATAAAATTATTATTGCTCTAGAGAGAACCATCTGCTGACACTACTTTTAAATTTACAGAAAAAATATAATATTTGTTGCATTCTTCATTCATTCGATTCTAACGGAACCTTTTGGTAGCTCAGTTAGAGTTTAAAGTAAAGGTTGGTTTTTAATCAGGCCCAAAGCATAGACTTACTCACTTTAATTTAAAATGTAAATTAAATCAAAATAATTAATTACCATATTGCATTTTATACCTTGACAGTGAAACAAACCAGTGTTCTTCAAAATGAGAACCGTCATAAATGTGACTAATTTGTCACTATAGTGATACTTCTTTCAGATTGAAGATAAAATACCTTGAAATGAATTCATAAATAACTTGGAAAGTCTGGACCCTGTGGGGTAAAATGTATTTAACTCTCTCCTTTTGGATATCTCATCTTAAAGATCTCTTTATTGCATTTAAGACTTTACTCACTTTATTGTGCATTTTCATGCATAGTGAGTGGAATACCCATATAAAATACTTGACTTTATATGGGTATAACCATAACTTGGATTTGCCCAAGTATGCATGCATATTCCCAGTATGTAATAAATTAACATTTTCATAATATATATGCTCATTTGCATATGTTTTTTTTACATATTTGTCAACCTACACACAATACTAACAACTAATAAAACTAATATCATTTTAGAAAACTCAGTGTCGTTTGAGAGTGGATTTGGGAGGTTTGTCCCAGTGAGACCACAGCCGCGGGCCCTGCCGTTGAATGTTCAGAACCGCGAGAACCTTACGAATGACCACCACGACGACGGCGCCAGTTCCATGTCCGGACATACCCTCCACCCTTATGCACACCAGATGCAGAATGGTAGAATTAAAAGTCATTCATGGTAGTGGTGTGGCGCACATATCCTTGGGCAAGCCACGGCTAATTCAGCACTTCCAGAGCTCTAGAATAATGTGGCATTTTGCCAATAAAGTTCTGATTCTGAGTATAAAGAGAAGATGCTTATCTTGAAATTGACAAACACTGCAACATGATTCCATTTGATTCGCGCGCTCTCATTCTGAGACTTTGTCCCAACACGTAACCAAGCGAGAGCACGAGCTATTGTAATCACATTGCCAGTGGGAGTCGACTTGTATGGACGCCATGCCACTGCAACATAGCCGTTGAGTGATCACAATAGTTCAGTAATAACCCATTCTTTTGTAGGTCTAGTTCCTCACTCCAATCATGCAAATCATGCCGCCGCTGCTGTCATGATTGTAAACCCCACCACACCTAATGCGGTGACTGCGAATATGTCTCAACCCTTTAATGTAAGTATTATCTACCAGCTTCTGCCCGCGACTCCATCCGCGAGGAACTCGTTTATATCGTAGCTTCATCTAAGTACTTCATCTTCAGCGGTTTAAGCGTGAAGAGGATTACCTCTGTCTGTCTGTCTGAGATAGACAAACACACTTTCGCATTTATAATATTAGTATGGATAATGGGTTGTACAGTTATGCGTTTTTTGTGAAACAGTAAACGCAATAATGGCCAAACCTACAAATACCTACATTTCATGATTTTCATGCGTGCCCGTGAATCGTGAGGTGAGAGAGACACGATTTCTCGGAAAGAAATCTGAAACAATCGTGGTTTCAGACTAGTATGATTTTTGGACTTGCATATATACATTTTTGAAAATCCCACAAACCATCAATATTCTACTTCAAAAGTAAAGTAACTTATTAGATTTGGAAATGTGGTTTTCTGGCTCTTAAAATCAAAAAACTAAAAAACATGATAACGCGTAAGGGGGATTACGATCAAAACATTCATCGGACTATTTGGACTAGGTATCGTGTCTTTGCACTCTCTGGCAGTGAATATATATTTATCTTTAACATCAAGAAGTAATCATTGGAGAGGTAGGGCATAGCGAAATGTCATCCCGCTCGAATTAGGAGCAGCCCAACTGGGGAAGTACCTCCGCCTTGCAGAAGACCACAGCCATAATAACACTACTACTTGCTCTGTAGTAGTGTTGTGTTCCTGGTGGTGAGCAAGGTCGCCATAGCTCCCGAGGATGCGTTGTGTTGAGAGCGAGGGAATTCGTTCCTTCAGCTGTTAACACGGCGAATCCTCAAACATATCAAAGGTCAGCAACGCCCATGTTACCATCAGGCGGGCCGTACGCTTGTTTGCCACCGTCGTTGTATTAAAAAAAAAAACCTATTATTTGTGTAAATATTGTAATCCCTGATGCGATCTCGTCTTTTATCATGAATCATGATCCTATATGTATTTTACTGAATGAGACTCTGTTTTCAGGCGCCTAATCAAAATAGAAAGAATTTGACGAATAACCTGAACCCTGCACGCAACAATTTTGACGGAAACCACTCTAGCAACAACAACGCTAACACAGCGGCATCTAATTCTAGGACTGGCACCAAAACAATCAACTTGATGAACAACATGTATGACCAGGGACAGACAAGCATGAATAATGTCAACGAAAACAACCATGTGAGTGCTTGTACTTCCGCATGGAACTCTCCTTGAATACATGTACAGATTTAATTTGATGAATATATTTCACATGTTTTGTTCTCTATTTAGGTTCACAGGGATTCAGCCAGGGCTTTAGGAGAAGCGATCGTGGCTGCTTGCCCCGACACGGCTGCGGTAGAGCGCCGATTGGGGCAGATCCGGGAATACATTAGGGTGACATCATCTCTCGTTGACACCATGCGTAACTCTGAAGACGAGGCAAGTATTTCTTCTATGAAGTATAATATTACAATTCTTAGGTTACTTCATAGGCATAATAGCAGCGAACGAAAAACCATAGAATGCGAGCTTCTTACAAATTTCTACCCAAACACGTGCCTAAAACCCGGTATGTGAAATTGCGCATGTTCGAGCTCTGCCTATCATCGTTTTGACACCCCACCCCCAACCCCGGATAATGGCAATGGCACCCATTCTGTGGGGCCATTTTGTGGCGCTACTTAGACTTCTGTGGTGTTTTCGTTCGCTGCATAATAGTAAATTATCCGAGTTGAACAATACTTCCTACTGTGGTTTTGACAGCTGCGCAGATGCCGCTGCACAGCCATGCCGGCCATTCGGCTTTCAAAATCATGACATGAAATATTGTTTCACTTTGACAGTTTTATTATTATTATTTCGTCTATGTACATGAGAGATCCATTGTACAGCATAAAAGCGTAGAACCTTAGCTACACTAGTATTATAAATTGACAGTAGAGTATTTATTTGACCCAATTTCTAATTTAGGCTTTTATTGAGCATACAAAAGAAGAATACGATGAACTGGTAGAGATGGTAATGAAATTGAAGGAAAGTGAGACTAAACTAGAGAAAGTATTGAATGAGGAGCCTGACAATGTTGAGGTTCCAGCTGAAGAAGCAGATGATACGACGCAAGCCACAAGTGAGGCGGCAGGCGATACAGAACTTGCTGCTGGAGCTAATGTCAATGAGAACGAAACAGGCACTGTCACGAGCAAACCGGAAACTGTTTTGTGTATTAATAATCCAAAGAAAGTCACAAATCTTGAGAATGAACAGTTGAACAAGAGTTTGCAGAATGTGAAGAATTCCAATGATCATCTAACGCAGTCTGCAAGCGATGCAGAGGAATGTGTACGAGAGCGCACGCCGCAAATACCAGAAAGACATGAGCCGGAAGAAAGCCATACAGTTGAAATTAAAGAAATAGAAACCATTCTCAACGAAGACACGGAAAGCCCAATACACGACCATCAATTGAATGAGGTGTTGCGTAAAAATATTATTTCGTGCGTAGAAAAAGTAGCGCTCATAGAAGAAATGAAAAGTAAAAACAATTCCAGTAACGAAGATCAGGTTACTGACTGTTGATGTTTGCTGTACAAGTGTGTTTGCTCTCTCATGAATTATTGGAACAATCCATAGCATGTGGATGTGCAACTCAAACCAGAAAATAACCGTCTCTGTTACTATTCCTTTCATAATCACCAACAACCATTTGTAACTGTCAACTGTGTGAAAGATTTTCGCTTCCTAGTCTAGTCTAACAGTTTTAATTATTAGCTTAGTGTAGCCCTTCTAACAGAGCCTACCTAGTTTTTCTTTACCAGCTGTAACTGAAAAAAAATACGTATTTATCTTTGGTGTCGTTTTCTTCATTTTCATCTAATTCTGCGTGATGTACTTAGCAGGAACTGGTGGTCCGGCCATTGTCTGCTCAGAGTAACGGATCAGCGTATAGCGAAAATGAACTCTGGCAGAATGAGATCAAAAACAAAATGGAGTTATCGCAGCGACGCTTGACTGCTTTGAAGCAACAACAGAAGAGATTGCTCAAATACCAGGTCCGATTCGAATATGCTTAATAACAAGCTATGTAATAAAGTTAAGAAATCACCACAGCTAATAGGTTTGGCATTTTCTGTCTTAGGAGGAAGCAAAGCAGCAATTAGAAGAAATTAATCGAGAACGACAATCTCAAGAAGCTGTTCCTTCTACTTCCCATGACAACTTTAGTGGCATGCAGGTAACCCACATCCAATTTTTGATTCAATTAATATAAATTAGGGAATACATTTAGGGTTTTTTTATAAATCCATAACACATCTGGTAGCACTCTCTGGCCAGAAGTGTACGTGTTAAAATCCACCAATCATGTCTAACCATCGTTAATTTGATTGGTGAACTTTGACAGCTGCTGCCAGAAAGACCTTTCACAATGAATTCACCTGGTAAAACAATGAATTTAAACCCTCATCGCCTGAAATGCTTATCCCGAAATTATGTCAACCAATTTCCAGGGCCACCCAAACGGCAACTACAACCAACGCATGTACGCCGCGAACCAGATCGGAGTGGCCACGACGCTGCCGCACTCGAACGAGAACGTGGCCAGCCGCGCCAGCAGCGAGCAAGGCCACTCCAACCAGGACGACAGGTTCTCGCATCGGGACGCGAATATCGCTAGTAGTGAGGTAACGACCATAGCGTACGCTAAAAGCACAATTTCCCTAAATGGGACCGATTTTTATATATAACTTCCTACAGTGTCCTACAATTTTATTCCAATGAGTGACATAATGGTATGGTATTTTTGAATCTCAGTGGATTTTTAGTACACATACTAAACTATTAAAAATACATATTTGGATAATGGGAACCACAAGCTTCTCCACCCTGCCCAGTTTTATTCCATTCTGAATAAAAATCGACAACAAATTAATAAAAACCAAATTAAAAAATATTGCTAATTATTTATGTTTTTACGCCTTTTTCCCAAAATATTGATCCTTGTCATCCTGTATTTTTCGTCAGTTAATTGTTTCGGTTGTCAACAATCTAGAGCCACTTTTTTTAAATACCACCTTTTTTGCCGTGACCCCGAGAATTTGGCCTGTCTCGTGCACTTACCCCCCCTTCGCACTATGTCGTCTGTCGGGACGATTTTTTGTCGTGTGTCACCCATCGCCTCATACAAATTGGTGTCCGACAAGTTGGAACGGGGGGTTAGGATGGGTTGCACGAATTCGTCTGTAATCGTAAGCGGTGTTCGTTAAAATCTGAATGTATGGAAAGTTTGACAAGTTTCTATGGAATGAAAGCTGCCGGCGCCATGTTTAACGTTGATCGGTCTGTAATCGCCCTTATGCTTTTGGTGGTATGACAGGAGGCAGTGGGCGGCGGGCGCGACAGCGACGCGGAAGACGACTCGCTCCTGACGGAGCGCGGGCGCATGCTGCAGGTGAAGCTGCGCGAGTTGCAACTCAAGAAGCAGCATATGGAGAATCTCGTATGTATTCTAAACGTGTTAGCCTAGTTGGCAGTGACCCTTGTTTTCGATATATTTAATCAACCCCACCCTGTTGCACCAAACCGTATGTAAATCGTGAGCGGTGTCCGTTTAAATCTGAATGACAGCTGCCGGCCCCGCCGCCATGTGTAACGTTCATCATCATCATCATATCAGCTGAAAGACGTCCACTGCTGGACATAGGCCTCCCCCAAGGAGTGCCAAAGTGACCGGTCCTGCGCCACCCGCATCCAGCGGACTCCAGCAACCTTTACCAGGTCATCAGTCCACCCACGCCGCGCCTTCCGGTACGTGGTCGCCACTCGAGAACCTTTCCGCCCCAACGGCCATCGGTTCTACGTGCTATGTGCCCGCCCACTGCCACTTAAATTTAGCGATTCGGAAGGCTATATCGGCTACCTTGTATAATGTAACGTTAGTTGGTCTGTAATCCTAGGTTGGTGCAACCCGCTCTATTAAAAAAAATATTTTGACCTTTTTTTAAATGCCTCATATTACCCTGTAAGTAATGTTAAATTTGCAATCAAATCTTGCATGTAAATTCTGACCAACTACCATTCGTCGTATCCGTTTGAAATTTTGCAAGTATGTATAGTGTAGATAACTGAGGCTCTAGTATAAGTTTTACCGAAACAAAACGTTACGATCGCGTTTGCGTTTTACCCTCAATTTGTATGGGATTTGACAGCTAAACGCAAACGCGGTCGTAACGTTTTGTTTCGGTAAAACTTATACTAGAGCCTCTGTACAATCATGTGGGTCATGTGGTAACGAAACTGTAAGAGTGCAGTCTGTCAAACGATCGCAAGCAAACGATTTAGGTTCTGGCTATAAAGAAGCTTTTTGCTTGTTTGCTTTGACAGGATTTACTTTAACAGTTTTAGAACTATACCATCAAGATCTGATGGATGACGGAACTCTTCAATGGTCGATACACTTTTACTACTTGTACTAGAAATGTGTTTTTGTAACATATTTTAATGTAATTTTCTTCTTTCTGTGAAACCCGATTCCGAATATATTTTGTGTTTTATGCAACGAGTGTGGCAAACAAGCGTACGGCCCCCCTGATGGTAGGCGGACACCGCAGCCTATAAACGCATGCAACTCCAAAGGAGTAACATGGGCGTTGCCGACCCTTGATATGTTTGAGGATTCGCCGTGTTGACAGCTGAAGGAACAAATTCCCTCGCTCTCAACACAACGCATCCTCGGGAGCTGTGACTCTGATTGAACACTCTGTTTCTCACTCTGTTGTTGTGTGTTTGTTCTGGCTCTGATTGTAACTAAGGTCGAAAGATAATTGTATATTTCACCCCACATGTCCAGGTATCAGAATTCCAGAAACTGCAGATGGCCACGCACTTGGGCTCCAACAACACGTACTCCAGTTCAGGCGAGGAGAGCGCCGACGAGGAGCCTTCGCGCAAGTGTATGTTCTATTATTATATCACACTAGCTGCTTGCGCTGCTTCGCCCGCCTATTGCAAACAACGCAGACAAACCCGCGGGATAAAATATAGCCTATATCGATCAAGAAAATCCATTCTACACGCAGGTATTTTTGAGACTTCCTCTCTATACTCGTAATATCAGTATAAATTAGCTGTCCATTAGGCTCCGCCCTCGTTTAACAAAGAAAGAAAGAAAGAAAACAAACAAAGCCGCGGTTTACAATATAGCCTATGTTCATCCGGAGAGTTCATGTAACACACTGGGGAAAGACTTTTTGAAATCGGACACGTGTTTTGGAGACTACACCTTACATACAAATTTACAATCTCACAGACTTCCTCTTATATGAATGAGTAAGTGTAATCATTAATAACATTGACTTTTTCCGAATTTTCGACTATTTATAGTATAGTATTATCATTGTTTTTACTAAGCAGGGCTTAATCGCGAATACGTTACTGTACTTTTCGCATCTGGCACAACATGAAGAGCAGACCCAAAAATGAAGCGAAATTAAGTCTCGTTTAGTAAAAGTAATGTGGGAAAATCGTTACATTTCAAATCAATGTAATCTTAAAGCAGTCTCCTGGGCCGCCATCGCCATTCCAAAATAACTCTTAAAACTTGTTATTGTTACAGGTAACAAATCGGGCGGAAATATCAAAAACGATGATCCTTTTAAGCTCATGGAGATCAAAGCTATTAAAACAGCTCTACAGAAGACTAAAGGTTAATTTACACTTTGTGACAATAGTAGTGTAAAAATAGACCACGAAAGTATTAAAAAATTAAAATAGGTACAAACTGACAATCTAAACTTCCGCGGCTAAACAAGTTCCTGTGACGTCACTCATGTGTGTCGCTCGCTGTTTGTCCGTGGTTCGTCCCTAGATGTCATAGAGTTGCCTAAGCATGGACCTATGATACTCAGGACAAGCTATACAATACAATACAATCATTTATTGGTAAAAACGACATTTTACATGTCACAGAAATAAATAATAATAATCTTAGGTCTCATCACAGTTGCATAAATATATGCTAATATTTGGTATGGTAATAATAATACCACGCGCGAGCGAGCTGTAGCATACAAATCTCGATAAGTGTGACAGAAAGGGAAATATGATTCGTTGTCCTTCTCACAGTTCCTCTTTTTAGGGTTCCGTAGTCGACAAGGAACCCTTATAGTTTCGCTTTGTCTGTCCGTCCGTCCGCGGATAATCTCAGTAACCGTTAGCACTAGAAAGCTGAAATTTGGTACTAATATGTATATCAATCCCGCCGACAAAGTGGTAAAATAAAAAGTGAACATTTTTTTATTAGGGTACCTCCCCTATACGTAACGTGGGAACTGTTTTTTTTTTTCATTTCAACCCTAACGTGTGATATATTGTTGGATAGGTATTTAAAAATGAATACGTGTTTGCTAAAATCATTTTTTGATAAAGTTAATATTTTCGGAGATAATCGCTCCAGAAGTTTAAAAAAAATGTGTCCCCCCCCCTCTAACTTTTGAACCATAAGTTTTAAAAATATGAAAAAATCTCAAAGTAGAACTATAAAAACTTTCTAGGAAAATTATTTTGAACTTGATAGGTTGAATAGTTTTTGAAAAAAAATTCAAAATATTTTCTGAACTAAGTTTGTAATTTAACCGTATATTGTACCTGTAATTTCTACAAAATCACAATGAAATGACGTGCTTTCAAATAAAGTAAAAAAACGGTGAAAATCGGTTCACGCAATAAAGAGTTATCCCATAAAAATCATCTTCCATACTTTAAGCTCGCGCGCAATAGTTTACTTAATTTGCCGATAGATGTCGCTGTACGCGGAACGCTCACATTGTACATGGCTCTGTTAAGATTTTTCCTGATTTAATGGGGTCGGAGCAGGTGCGCCCATACATTAGGTCGAAAATTTGTAGTGCTCGAATTGTCTTAGCTGTCTTTGGTCGTTCGTTAGACATAATAATAAAATTGTTCGCTAAGTATTGCTTGTATTGTGTCTGTCTATAATACATGGTCGATTTGATTTGGGAATTTGAACTCTCTTGCTCATACATTCGGTTCACGGAACGGGCTACGGAACCCTACACTGAGCGTGGCCCGACACGCTCTTGGCCTGTTTTTTTTATTTGCCACAACTGATTTAGTATGAAGTTGTGGCGCATAAACCATTACCCGTCCAAATTGAGTCTGTTTCAGTGGCTATTATTTTATGCTTTTTTAACATTTTGGTCACAAAATAATGGTAAATATTATAGCTGCATCTTCCCTATTATATGTGTTACATGTGTTTTCAACGAAGAAGAAGAAAAGTTGATAGTCGATATTGTGTTTTCAGATCTGATGCGATCAGTTGAGAACTACGAATCGGACAATTTGTCAGGCTTACACGACGATTCCTTCCCGATGCCGAGTCATTCTAATATCAATGACAAGTAAGCCACTTTTTATCAAAATACTGTAGGATTCTCGACCATTATCTTCGTGTTCACGTGGATTAGGTAGGGCTACTGACAGCAGAGGAAATGCTATTCTATCCTACTTACCATACGTACAATACAAAATGGTATTGAAATATAAATCATGTAAGTGTCGAAAATACAGTTCAATTTCTTTTGTTTCAATAATAGACCGAATTAAGTCAGAAGACAATAAATGCAACTCTATTCCAATTGATAATAATCATATTCCTTTACTATCTAAAATGAAACTGTTGATACAATTATCGCTTTTATGCGGACCATTCTCCGAATCTCGAATCGGTTACTCTCTTGCCATTACACTCTAATCGAAGAATAATAATATCACCATGGGAATTTAAAACCTTTTGATGGTTTTTATGGCGTGTATGGGCGCGCATGTAGCGCCCGGATGCAATCGTTACCGTTAGTGCCCTCTAGCACCGTAAAGCGGCCCCTGACTTTAGCGGAAGTTCCAAACATAAAATGTAATGCGATCCCTGAACGTAGCGGAAGTTCCAAACATAAAATGTAAAGCGGCCCCTGACCGTAGCGGAAGTTCCAAGCATAAAATGAGTTCATTTTCTATAGCAAATCCGAAGGCGGCGGTAGTATCGGTGGCTGGTCGAACGAAGGGAGCGTGTGTCGCGTCCGCAACTCGCTGCCGCAACGACACAAGTTCACCAACGAGCAACACTCCCAGCAACACCTGCAACATGCGCAGCAACATCCGCAACAGCACCAACAAAATCCGCAGCAGCACCTGCAGCATTTGCAACAGCACCCGCAGCAAATGCATCATCCGCAGCAGATGAGTAAGTTCAGTATCTATTGCAAACGTGGCAACACTAGCAATAACTATGTACACACAACATCTGCATTAAATAAAATTGTTTGCCTCATCTGGGAACACAATTGTTATTGTTACAGGTCATGAATCGAATATTGCTTCACTGCAAGAGTTAGCTCAAGAACTTCGCTTGGAGACAGAGAAGATTGTTGGCGAAAGAGCACGTATCAAGGACATGCTCTCGAATAAGGGTGAGTTGGTGAAAAGCTAGCTCTTCGGGGATATATGATGTAATGCGTAGTGTCTTTGGACTAATGGAGAGCGCGATCTGTCAGCTTTTCTCGCAAGAATCTGTAATTGCTCTATTCGTCGTTTGGTCTAAGCCCACCATTAGTTGATGAAGAGCGTGGCGAATCTTCCATGACACCGGCCTTATACGGTGCGTTCACAAATACGCCTAACAATCGATAACTAGCAGTGGGATTTGCGATAATGTTGACGTATACTTGCAGAAACTAGTCGCAAACCGAAGAAAGTGAACGAGCAAGCGTCGACGAGCGGCTGGGGCGGCGCGGGCCCCGCCGAGCGGCGGCAGCTGCAGCTGCGCGCGCTGCTCGCCGACAAGCAGCGCGAGCTCGACAAGCTGCTCAACAAGGAGGTACCGTACACTAGCCACAGCAGGTGCACGAGCAAGCGTCGACGAGCGGCTGGGGCGGCGCGGGCCCCGCCGAGCGGCGGCAGCTGCAGCTGCGCGCGCTGCTCGCCGACAAGCAGCGCGAGCTCGACAAGCTGCTCAACAAGGAGGTACCGTACACTAGCCACAGCAGGTGCACGAGCAAGCGTCGACGAGCGGCTGGGGCGGCGCGGGCCCCGCCGAGCGGCGCGGGCCCCGCCGAGCGGCGGCAGCTGCAGCTGCGCGCGCTGCTCGCCGACAAGCAGCGCGAGCTCGACAAGCTGCTCAACAAGGAGGTACCGTACACTAGCCACAGCAGGTGCACGAGCAAGCGTCGACGAGCGGCTGGGGCGGCGCGGGCCCCGCCGAGCGGCGGCAGCTGCAGCTGCGCGCGCTGCTCGCCGACAAGCAGCGCGAGCTCGACAAGCTGCTCAACAAGGAGGTACCGTACACTAGCCACAGCAGGTGCACGAGCAAGCGTCGACGAGCGGCTGGGGCGGCGCGGGCCCCGCCGAGCGGCGGCAGCTGCAGCTGCGCGCGCTGCTCGCCGACAAGCAGCGCGAGCTCGACAAGCTGCTCAACAAGGAGGTACCGTACACTAGCCACAGCAGGTGCACGAGCAAGCGTCGACGAGCGGCTGGGGCGGCGCGGGCCCCGCCGAGCGGCGGCAGCTGCAGCTGCGCGCGCTGCTCGCCGACAAGCAGCGCGAGCTCGACAAGCTGCTCAACAAGGAGGTACCGTACACTAGCCACAGCAGGTGCACGAGCAAGCGTCGACGAGCGGCTGGGGCGGCGCGGGCCCCGCCGAGCGGCGGCAGCTGCAGCTGCGCGCGCTGCTCGCCGACAAGCAGCGCGAGCTCGACAAGCTGCTCAACAAGGAGGTACCGTACACTAGCCACAGCAGGTGCACGAGCAAGCGTCGACGAGCGGCTGGGGCGGCGCGGGCCCCGCCGAGCGGCGGCAGCTGCAGCTGCGCGCGCTGCTCGCCGACAAGCAGCGCGAGCTCGACAAGCTGCTCAACAAGGAGGTACCGTACACTAGCCACAGCAGGTGCACGAGCAAGCGTCGACGAGCGGCTGGGGCGGCGCGGGCCCCGCCGAGCGGCGGCAGCTGCAGCTGCGCGCGCTGCTCGCCGACAAGCAGCGCGAGCTCGACAAGCTGCTCAACAAGGAGGTACCGTACACTAGCCACAGCAGGTGCACGAGCAAGCGTCGACGAGCGGCTGGGGCGGCGCGGGCCCCGCCGAGCGGCGGCAGCTGCAGCTGCGCGCGCTGCTCGCCGACAAGCAGCGCGAGCTCGACAAGCTGCTCAACAAGGAGGTACCGTACACTAGCCACAGCAGGTGCACGAGCAAGCGTCGACGAGCGGCTGGGGCGGCGCGGGCCCCGCCGAGCGGCGGCAGCTGCAGCTGCGCGCGCTGCTCGCCGACAAGCAGCGCGAGCTCGACAAGCTGCTCAACAAGGAGGTACCGTACCGACCACCTTACTACGACTACTGCGAGACATTCGAATCGACAAGGAAGTACCACTACGAGACATGCTGGTCTAAGAGCCCTATTCCAGGGGTTACTTCTAGGGCGCCGCGGGCCCGCCGAACCGCGGGTTACTGAGAGTACGGTCAGCAATAGAAGAACGAAGCGGATGAATACCGTCATGTAAACAAGCACTTCATCGCATCATCCTATCATTTTCTCTGTCGTACCCTAAAGGAGAAGGAGCTAGGGGTCCGCTTTGCCCCAGGACGAGCCAAATGTGGCGAGGCGCGAAGGAGACTCCAGTGCGTTCAGCATGAGATCCCTGTATGAGAGCGCAGATGCCCCTGCATCTGTACCCTTACCGTGGAGTTTTGTGGATAGAAATACCACATAGCCCAGTCGTCCCCCGATGATTGGAAAAATACACACGTGCGCCGATTTTGAACTTCTAATGCTGACTATACTATTAGACATGGGCGTCTATAACTGAATGAACTTATTTCTGTTTATCGGAGTAAAAAACAAATAATATGAGCAATGTTGGTTCAATTTTTGGAGGAGAAATCATGAAATTAACAGTGGTCATCTTATCTAGTAACTTTTTTTTTGCATAGACGTAACAGCAGCACTTTTCTTCGTCCTTTCCTTTCCAGTATTGCAATGACCCAAACCTTCCTCGATAATCCTAAGGTTTTATGTAAATATGACACATTGTTATTTACTCGAGAACTTATTTCACAGAAAGTTCTATGCGGAAATCCCGAAGCTCAAAAAATGAAGGCCGACTCTTGCACCGGCTCCATTATAACTGGAATCAACCAGTCATACAATAGGTGAGATTTAATACTTTTCGAGCATATATATTATCTGACTAGTTTACTCAGCCTGTTAACAATAAGCATCTTTTAAATAAAAGTATTCATTTTATCCGTTACAAAAATAATATAATTTACTTTAAAAACGAAGTTTTAACCGACTTCAATTTAGTACTCCGCCAAGCCACAAGAACATTTCCACATTTCTTTTCCAATTTAACTCGATGACCTAGTTTGCAGCTATTGTCGACGCTGACACTGCAATCCCGTACGTAAATGAAATATGATGAAATAAATATGCTTAGTTTGATATGCACACATTATTTATGTTGTAAGATAATTCGTTATTTATGTCTTTGATGTGTATGATTTTAATTTTTAAAATTGTTTTCCTATTAGTATAATATCTCTTTGCCTGAGATACAGGGTAATCCTAGTTCAGGCGCATTTAATGAATTCCCCTAACATGAAACAGTGCAAGCACAATGTAACGTTAGCAATAAGGTTTTTTTCAATTAATTATTCTTATTCTTATTCTTAATTTACCACATGAACTGATTTCCGAGAGCCAATGCGTTGATTATTAGAGAAAAAACCCAATCGCTGTATGTGACCCGATAATATTTGAGGACTTCCGTCGATTCCACAAGGATCACCTTCATTAGCTGCTATTTCAACGGAATCTTATCAGAATCTGTGATGTACTTTTAAGTACATAATTGAGGAATTCCATAAGTCATGTGGTCTTCATCATCAATTCCACTCCACCAAATTTATGATTTCCGGGTGTAAATACATGAATTATAATAGAAAATACCAAAATCACTACACGCGTGCCTAATATAATTGAGGAGTTCCCTCAATTCCTCATAGATCCCATCATCCAATTGATTTTTTTTAAAAATGGGACCATCCTGGAAGCTTATACTTACAAAAAAAAAATTACGCATCGGCTCTTCAATGACGGAGTTCTGAGGTAACAAACATTGAAAAAAAATGATAAAAAAAATACAACCGATGGCTCCTCCTTTTTTTTGAAGCCGGTTAAAAATAAAATAAATTTAGGTAGATAATCGAATGTAATAAAAACCACCTGACGTCGACTTATTGCAGATGACAAAGCAAAATTTTACCCTTCGGCCGCGTACGAAACTGCAAGTTCGTAACCAGTTACGACCAAAGAATTTTTATTTGCTGTATGAAACCGATCGCTCCGCGGGGCTCCTATTTCTAGTCTGTTTGCCCTTCGGGCATCTGAAGTTATCTTACGAACCGAACCTACCTACAATAAGAATTCATCGATCGCAACTGGTTTCGTGCAAGAATAAAAATGATTCGATCGTAACTTGTTACGAACTTGCGGTTTCTTACGCGGCCGAAAGGCAATTTTCTTCTTATTTCATTGACATAAGTTTAAAAATGTCTTAGGCCTGTTCTGGCCGCGTTTACCACATGTTAAAGAGCATCCATCTATTTAAGTGGTGTCGGAATGGGGAAGGGAGACGGAGAAAATCCTAAGGAGTCATATGTCTGAAAGCACAAGGATTTGTTTTTTTTGTTACTTAAATATATATATTGAAAATCGAAAGTAAAAAGTAAAAAAAAAGTAAAAGTAATTTTATTGCACAAAATAATAAAAATACAGTTAAAAAATACAGTTCGAAACAATAGGTTGGTAAAGTGTACAAGAATTTACAATGCAAAAGTGACAGAGGTTCCCGCACTAGGCCAGGCCTGTATCGCGGGAAACCAGGTGGTTGGTGTCATGCTTGCATTTATATATACGCTAAGTAATTTACATGAAAATTAAAACAAAATTAACATTGAATGAAATTGAATGTAAATGAAAACAAATGAACGTTGAGAAATACAAAAATAAAGCTTATACTATAGTGAAAAAGTTATATGAAAGGCGTTTCCTGTTTAAATGCTCGAATATTTGGAATAATTTAATTCGGAAAAACAAAGCTTTTGGACTAATTTCTAATTCTTCAGAATTTACCTACCCGTCAAAAATAAACGGACTGAACTCCTCTTACTGTGAGAGTTATATGTGCGTCAAAGCTAATGTTCTAGAGGACTGATGGAGAAAGCATATCAGATAACTAACATAAAACACATAACACACAGACACACACATAACGGGGAGGAACTTTATTTATTTGTTAAGCGTATAAGATTTTGTGAGATAAATAAATAAATAAAAATAGATGTTTTTGCATTTCATTTTAATAACATAATCTTTATTTTCAGTGAACAAGAAGAACCCGATTCGCGTTCGGAACAGATACTCTTGGACTCACAGAATTCCAGGGACACGGACAATTATAGGGTATGTACAATTGTATTGTATTTTTTTTATTAAAGTGTAAAAAAACCATCCGGTTTTGACAAAAGATTTTTTTCTCTTGGACTATAAAAAAATACATATTTTTTCTAAACTTTCACGTATTGTTCATATACAACACGGAGTTGGTAACGAAAAAAAAACATGTCACAGCTCAATAATTGATGAAGAAATAGTCATAAATAATGATACCACTTGATGGGCTCATGCAAATTTGAAACTTCCTACTATCAACTTTGCCTAAATTAATTATTTTACTCCGGAACTTCAAACCTTTGCTCAAATAGGTCCGTTTCTATGAAATTAGACGCCTTTTTCCGTCACATCTCAGTAGCCTAAAGACTGGCTGGCAAACCTGTCAGACCGTGGGTACCTACTGGGTAGGCCCAACTATATAGATCGACACACGTAAAAAGAGCACTCTAAAGAGGCCATACATTTAATATGGCGCGCAGCTCTTTTTGCGTGTGTCGACCTGTACGACGATTCGACGGTTCGATGGCTCTGTTCCCGCAACATAGTAAATATATTAGCTAAACCAGTATCTCAACTAGAATTTCTTAAGTACTTTTTAGACCTGCACCACAGAATAATTAATAGTTACTAATACTAAAGGCACAGAAGGTCCACTGCCTAAGTGATGATCTTAGCTGTCATGTCAGTGAGATAGGGTTGTTAACGTACCACATAACTTAACATCCAAAATGATAACTATTTTAGTTCCTATCTTTGTTATCGAAATGATCATCGAATTTTGGAAATAATAATATGATATGTTAATAGAATAATACAATAGCCGGGAAGTCAAGATTGAGTAAAATAATAATTGAGTAGGTTAAGTTTTTATAAAAATGTTCATATTGTGCAATGGTCACTTCTCTCGTCATCTTAGCAAGATGTTGTAAAATTGAAATTCTTATAACGGTTTGCGATCAATGAATTTATGTTGTCACTACGTAAAACGGAACGTATATATGAAACGTTAACACAATGGTGTGCGATACACTGTACAGCCCTTGCTAAACCTCCACAGGAAAGGAGGTAAGACCCGTAAAACAATAGGGGTGTAGACTATAAATTTATTGTTACTTCAAAAGAAAGAAGGCAAAAAATATGCCTAGTAACGAAAAACTAATTCAAATATATCAAAAAATTACGAAACTACAACCGTTTGAATGTTGCTTGTTAGAGAGAGAAAACGCTAGCAGATCGTGACGTCACGATCCTCGAGCGTCATAGTACTCATAGTAAATGACAATCGTTTCATATGAAGGTGCGTTTTGCGTAAAAGGGACAGAACATACCCCCTCTTAAAACGTTGGGCACTTATAACTTTGTTATTATTTTACCTCTTGCGTTGCTTTTTCTCCGTTTGACTACATTTTAATCCTTTTTCAAGAAAATACATCATTATTGATTATTTTATTTAGTGTCTACACTCCTATTAACCACAGGAAGCTCGATACAAGTCGGCTCTCAATTCGAACGGAGTTTTGGCTCTCATTTTAAAACGGCGTGCTGGTATCAAATAAGATGAAACTGAGCTTAAGCTATGTAACCGCGTGTGGCTAGAACTAGTGTGGCCGCGACGTGGGCAGTTGTTAAGTAAATGTTCAGGCGTGTCCGCAGGGCGGCGACAGTGCGCTCGGCGCGCGCTCCAACACCATCCCCTCCCGGCTCGGCAGCGCCTACTGCACCGACAGCGACAGGTAACTACTCATTAAGTAAATGTTCAGGCGTGTCCGCAGGGCGGCGACAGTGCGCTCGGCGCGCGCTCCAACACCATCCCCTCCCGGCTCGGCAGCGCCTACTGCACCGACAGCGACAGGTAACTACTCATTAAGTAAATGTTCAGGCGTGTCCGCAGGGCGGCGACAGTGCGCTCGGCGCGCGCTCCAACACCATCCCCTCCCGGCTCGGCAGCGCCTACTGCACCGACAGCGACAGGTAACTACTCATTAAGTAAATGTTCAGGCGTGTCCGCAGGGCGGCGACAGTGCGCTCGGCGCGCGCTCCAACACCATCCCCTCCCGGCTCGGCAGCGCCTACTGCACCGACAGCGACAGGTAACTACTCATTAAGTAAATGTTCAGGCGTGTCCGCAGGGCGGCGACAGTGCGCTCGGCGCGCGCTCCAACACCATCCCCTCCCGGCTCGGCAGCGCCTACTGCACCGACAGCGACAGGTAACTACTCATTAAGTAAATGTTCAGGCGTGTCCGCAGGGCGGCGACAGTGCGCTCGGCGCGCGCTCCAACACCATCCTCTCCCGGCTCGGCAGCGCCTACTGCACCGACAGCGACAGGTAACTACTCATTAAGTAAATGTTCAGGCGTGTCCGCAGGGCGGCGACAGTGCGCTCGGCGCGCGCTCCAACACCATCCCCTCCCGGCTCGGCAGCGCCTACTGCACCGACAGCGACAGGTAACTACTCATTAAGTAAATGTTCAGGCGTGTCCGCAGGGCGGCGACAGTGCGCTCGGCGCGCGCTCCAACACCATCCCCTCCCGGCTCGGCAGCGCCTACTGCACCGACAGCGACAGGTAACTACTCATTAAGTAAATGTTCAGGCGTGTCCGCAGGGCGGCGACAGTGCGCTCGGCGCGCGCTCCAACACCATCCCCTCCCGGCTCGGCAGCGCCTACTGCACCGACAGCGACAGGTAACTACTCATTAAGTAAATGTTCAGGCGTGTCCGCAGGGCGGCGACAGTGCGCTCGGCGCGCGCTCCAACACCATCCCCTCCCGGCTCAGCAGCGCCTACTGCACCGACAGCGACAGGTAACTACTCATTAAGTAAATGTTCAGGCGTGTCCGCAGGGCGGCGACAGTGCGCTCGGCGCGCGCTCCAACACCATCCCCTCCCGGCTCAGCAGCGCCTACTGCACCGACAGCGACAGGTAACTACACATTAAGTAAATGTTCAGGCGTGTCCGCAGGGCGGCGACAGTGCGCTCGGCGCGCGCTCCAACACCATCCCCTCCCGGCTCGGCAGCGCCTACTGCACCGACAGCGACAGGTAACTACTCATTAAGTAAATGTTCAGGCGTGTCCGCAGGGCGGCGACAGTGCGCTCGGCGCGCGCTCCAACACCATCCCCTCCCGGCTCAGCAGCGCCTACTGCACCGACAGCGACAGGTAACTACTCATTAAGTAAATGTTCAGGCGTGTCCGCAGGGCGGCGACAGTGCGCTCGGCGCGCGCTCCAACACCATCCCCTCCCGGCTCAGCAGCGCCTACTGCACCGACAGCGACAGGTAACTACACATTAAGTAAATGTTCAGGCGTGTCCGCAGGGCGGCGACAGTGCGCTCGGCGCGCGCTCCAACACCATCCCCTCCCGGCTCAGCAGCGCCTACTGCACCGACAGCGACAGGTAACTACTCATTAAGTAAATGTTCAGGCGTGTCCGCAGGGCGGCGACAGTGCGCTCGGCGCGCGCTCCAACACCATCCCCTCCCGGCTCGGCAGCGCCTACTGCACCGACAGCGACAGGTAACTACACATTAAGGTGAAACGACAGCGTCAACCTTCCATACAAACGTTTTTCGGACTACATTACTTATTGCAGAGGCCGGCAAATCGCAATTCGTGGATAAGTTGATTTTGATACGAATTCACGAATTGCCATTCCCGCCGAGGCAGATAGTGCTTTTCTCCAAAAATGCGAGGAAATCAAATAATATTTTCAATCAACAATAATGTTTTCAAACAGCTCACGTATGTCAATAACCTATCAAGGTCCCGCCCAACTTATTTTTTAAAGTAGGTACACGGCATGACTCATGGTGCCAGTTTCAATTGGCATAAATAAAAATAAATAAAACATCAAAATCCATCACAATTTTAAATGTTTTGTTTTTTTTATTATTATTAATGAGTAAACGGGATTGAAATTTAATTCATTATGAATTATATTTCGTAATTTAAAAGTATTTGAGACATTTTTAAAAATGTCACTTATCACTTACAAAAGTAAGCGTTTTGTCTATGACAATTAAAAAAAAGAAAACGCGCGAAAACTTTATGCCCACTACAAACGGATGCAATTTGTCACACCAACTTGCGATAGTTCGATAGAGACAGCCATACATTACTAACCAGTCTAACTAAAGCAAGTTGTTGTCACAAATTGTTAGTCCTTTAAACGTAGGTACGAGCATTTGGCTGTTTGTAGTAATTTGTCTTAGTCAAAACATATGATTAAAAGGTAAAAAAGTATACAGTAATGGAATTTCATACATTTTCCTGGCCGCTAAAACTGTACAGTAATGACTTTTAACTTTTTAAATTTGCACTTGTCAGTAACGAGGAACATCACGTACTATTTTTGCTACAGTAAGGCGCACATTTCCGAGCATATTGGAGAAATAGTACATTACTGCAGCAGCCGGGAAAATAGGGATTTCCGTCCAAGTAGATATAGACGAACGAACGTAGCAAGGCCGGAGAGAGATACGAGGCTGGCAATCACTTTTCACGTCAAATTATGTATAATGCTTTTCTTAAACTACGCCACGATGTTGGGACAGGAATTGAAAAGAAGGTCACTTTGCAGTCCCTAGAACTCCAATTTTGTATGAAATTTCCTTATGGACCTCTCGTCTCACCGCACCCGAAACTTAATATTTCGCAGCCCTTCGAGAAAATATTTATTGTTTTGTTTAGTCATTCGCGGTCAACTTATTTAATTTTCACATTTTCTTGTATGTTATTATTTCTGTAATTATTCGCTTCGAAAAATACATCCCTGCAAATTTGTTGTTGCAACTTGTCTTTTTCCAAATGAGTAAAGAATCCATTCACGATATATTATTTAATTTATAAAGGTTCGGTGTAGCATTCATTATTTTTTCTAATTATTTCCAACAGCGCTTCGAGGACTAAATCGAACCAGAGAAGTCGCGCTCGACGCAGGCAAACACAAGAACGTCTATCTGAAGATAATAATGTGAGTGTCACGATGTTTTACATGCAATTTGATTTGTCTTAAATGTGACGAAACCACGCAACAAATTGCATGAATTCGACATTTATTTGTTTCTTTTATATTAGTGAAGTTACTTAATGGTTAAGAGGTTCTATAAGATATTCAAAGAGGGCTTAGGGTAGCATAGCTGAAAAGCGTGAAAGGTGTCAAATGTATGAAAACACATCTCTTGTGGATATTCGCCCTTGAGAGAAAGAAAGAAGGCGTTTATTCACTACACAAAAGACACAGAGACAAAGGGAGTAGACATACTCCCTTTGTCTCTGTGTATCGTGAATGCATAAGGTACTGTGAGATGATGGATAGACGTAATTATTCTGTCATATATTAATATGCAGTGTATATATTAATTTGTAATTATTACATTTGTAATTCACAGTGACTTAGTTTTTAACTGTAATGCTGTGTTATAATTTTAAATAAATAAATTAAAAAATACAATACTATTGACACATATTGTGTGTGTCTTCGCGGCAGTGAATCGGTCGCTGTCTCAGCATTATGCCGAGGTGTCAGACAGCACCGTACGTGACCCACGGAACGCAACACAACAACTACTGTTGATCTCATTACCAGGCTGTTTTACGTAGCAAAGTTATAAACCCCCGACGCAAAAAGAGAAATTTTATAGGTTTGACGTGTCTGTGGCATCGTGGCTCCTAAACGAATGGACCGATTTTAATGCGGTTTTATTGTCCGATAGCTGACGTGGTCGAAATCGGTTCAGCCGGTTTTTTAGATATTGAATTTTGAAATTAAAATGTCGGGGGTTTTTTAACTTTTCTAAGTTTTTAATTATTTTCTTAATTTTCTCCAAAAACGAACACATTGTTTTTTATAGTTGTATGCTAAAGGGTCTTGCTAACGAGGAGTTTTATCAGCTCTTAAAATATTTGTACATGACTAATTTGTAGTACAAACGCCAACACAGTTAACTGACCATCCTGTATTTATATAGAACCTTATTGCTATGCACATAAAGTGCACAGATGGTCAGTTAGCTGTGTTGTCGACAGCACCTTATATTTATTGGCTGATGATGGTGATGATTGTTTTTCAGGCACAGTCAAACAACTCTAGCCAGTCCCACAGGCACGAACCGCGAGCGGAGCCGTCGAACGTCAACATGGTCCCGCCCATATCCCAAAACAGTAAGCAAAGCACCACATTCATCGCATACGTTTACGAACTCAACATGGTTTACCAGAAAATATTGGTTGCCTAATACACTCGCGGGCAAAGAATACGGGTCGGTAAAATACCGTCATATTTCCTAAAATAGTGCATAAGAGGTTGTACAGTTAATCCTGTCATGATCTTTATTTAATTTTACATATGAACTGCTAATAACAGTAAAAAATATAACGTTACCAGGTTTAAATCGGACTCGTAAAAACCCATGAAAAAAAAGCAACGTTAACGGAGCGAGATATCGCAAAAATCGTGATTTTTGGATATCGATATTTTTTATGATAGGATCCAGGAAATTGTTAATACAGTTGGGTATTGTAAAGAATAGCAAATTATGTAAATAAAGAAGAAGAAATAGAGCAGGCAGGAGTTTAAACAAAGTTGTAGTTAAATTAGATATAGACATATTTTGTGATAGCATACAAGCAATAAAATCCAAATTGATAAGATTCTTCATGTGTGATACTTCAGTAGGCTCGGGTTATTAGAGTTTATATATCCTAATTTACTAACTACTTGTATATTCCCATTGCCATGCTTGCTATTGGTGCGCGATGGTTACTGTGCGTCGTAATGTACGCTAAGTTTAAGTTTGGCTATAGATTTCTTTGTTAGTTTATTTCTATAAATATGTTGCGCTGTTGGTTTTCCATGTATCAATAAATAAATAAATAAATAAAAACAACTATTAAATATTTTAAAAAAACCTATTGCAGTTATTTAATTTAGGGTGACCCGTATTCTTTGCCCGCGAGTGTAGTAAATTCAGATAATGCATGACGGAAACTTCTCGTCTCAGATTAAAAATATTAATTTAACAGCACTAGAGCGGCAATGTAATGTTAAGACACGCGTGCGCTTATAAGCCTAAGTTTAGCAGGATTCCGAAAACAAATTCGGTGATAATGTGAACTAAAAGGGTAATTAACCGAATCTTCTTTCTTCTAGTTGACAATCCAATCAACATGCCGTATCCCCACATGCCGCCGCCCTACTGGAGTAATACGAACAAAACGAATCAGGTAAGCAAAGAAAACGGTTCGAGATCAAAATCCGAAAACGAAAATAACAATATTTCCATCGCTCCTACAATAAATAATCAAGCCATAGAACTGACAAGGCCAGTTTTCTCCAAAAGTTTGTTTAGTTTCCCGTAGCGATATGCCCTTCACTTGTAATTATGTAATAGAATCTTGCAATTTGACGGTCGATCAAGCCACTCCATACCTCCAAATCAACAGTGAAACTAAAAATTGCTTTGTGAAACGCTGTCATATGGTAATTCTGTGTAATGTCGGTTTTAATAAATAAATAAATAAAATAAGTTTGATGACAAAGCTATGAAATAATAAGCACTAAGAATCTTAGTTATTTATCAAAAAATAATAATTGTTTATTTTTCCATTAATTACTTGCAGGATATGCGCACAAACCAGTTCACTCAAAACAGCCACTCCCAGACCATGGAGAGGCTCATGGGAACGCCGCAGATGTCTTTCCCGCATCCCGTGCCGTTCAACATGATCATGCCCTACGGTAAGCCCGCACCGGTCCGCGTTCCCGTCATCTCGTCGTCTTAAGGTAAGCGTCCACATTTCCGCATCGGACGGAGCCGTCCGAAGTACGTCCCGTCCACTGTATCTGCACTATCCGCAGCGATCGCAATGCCGCTGCAACTATTGGCTATGGGATTTCCGACGCCACTTTTTTGTCGCGAGCGCACGAGTGGATACATCTGTCTTGAGACATTGAAATGGTTTTTGATGGAAGTGACGGAGAACTATTCGTGGTGGTTGCTTGTTTGTTGACAGGAGGAGGACACGACAAAGAGGAAATATAATTAGTACATTCTAATATCATTCATAGATCTCCTGATTCGTTAAACGAAGACACAGACACAGTTTTTCCTGCACGGCTCTCACAAGACGGCGCGCGAGCTCTCTTGTGATAGCCGTGCTGTATTTTCGTATCTTTGTCTCATGCTAAATTGACGACTTCTTTATATCATGAAACAACATACAACCCGGTGGTGCGTCCAATGATTAGCAATATGATGACGTCAGCGGCACGCATCGGAAAAATGTCTCCCAGTACATTAGCGTCGGTCGCGCATCGATGACAATGTGAGAGGTGTCATCTCTGTCACTCATCAGAAATCGGCGTATGTTCCAGGCGGCATGGGCGGCTGCGGCTGCAGCTGCGGCTGCGGGTTCTGGGGCGCGTGGTGCTGGCAGCAGTTGCTGCTGCAGCAGCGCGAGGTGCACGCGCTGCGCGACCAACTCAACCAAGTGAGTGCATACTGACATACAGTTTTATGCTTTGCTATCCGGAATGTGCATCCGCGGAATCCAGATAAATGCCGGAACCTTCAAACGACCCTGTCGAAAATGTTACAATCGATCATAAGGTGTAATTTGGTTTGAACGTGAGTCCACGTTCCGACAGTATAGTGAGTTTCCGTGGATCCAGGTTCCGACAGACCCATGGTTAACCCTGTCGGCGCGAACGCGTCCTAGCGCGCTGCGAATAGCACGCGAGCACCATTTACTTATTTGTTTAAACTTTGTCACCCAAATAAAATTAGTACAAGTGGACCACTTAATGCCACAACGCATTCTTTACAAGTCACCCATAGGGCCTAACAGAAACTTGCTAAGGTCAGTGCAGTGTTAAAAAGACATCGAGGGCATAAGTATCTACAGAACAATTATTTCCGTATTTTAAACATGGCGACCTTGGTGTTAATGCGCAGGACTGCAATCTCATGAAGCGTTTGGGCATCTTCGGTGCTAAAAGAGTTATAGAGTAATTTCTCTATATTTTTTTTGATCCCGACAATCTCTGCACGCAGGCATGAGTAGAGCTTATATTATAATTGGCGAGGTAATTGTTTCTTTGACAGCTTGAGGAACGTTGGCGCGCGGAGACGGCCTCCCATACGTTGAACAACCAAGTGCCCCCCGGCAACCGGGCAAACAACTATTGGGACAACTTCCGAAGGTACGTACAGGTCACGACTCATCCCAGTTCCTTCCATCCTCATTTTCCCGTTGTGTCCTGCTACTGGGCACAGGTCTCCCCTATTGTCTGCGAGAGTTTTTGTATGTTTGGAGCAAAGACTTTCAGGTATATTATAGGAGGTTATTTAGGATATTTTTACCACACGTATTCTTATGTAGTTATGTATTTTTTAAGAAAATAAGTCATGTTTAATTTTTTTTAAGACAGTACAATAAAAAACTTGATTTTTTCAAAGTTTTTTGTAAGAACGTTTTCAGTATCAGTAGTAATGTAGGTAAAACATAGAAAGCGAGCTCCTTACAAATTTCCATTCAAATTCGTGGCTAAAGCCCGGTAAAAATAAACGAAATAATAGTACATTATTGCAGAGGCCGGGAAATAGCAATTAGAATCCACGAATTGCCATTCCCGCCGAGGCAGACATAGTGCTTTTCTCCAAAAATACGAGGAAATCAAATATAATTTTTTTAAATCTTAAAACAGTGAGTACCTGTGTCAATAACCTATCGAGTTCCCGCCCAAATTATTTTTTTAAAGTGTGTACACTGTACACGGCGTAACATAGGTACATAAAAATATTTAAAACAGAAGCGATCACAATTTTAAATGTTTTATCTAATTAACATTTTAGTTCTTTATGAATCAATAATTTATATTCTTATTTCTTCATTTGAAACTATTTGAGACATTTTGAAAAACGTCACTGATCACTTCCTAAAGAAAGCGTTTTGTCTATGACAATAAATATAAATATAAGGGGACAATCTTACACAAATCAACCTAGTCCCATAGTAAGCTCAGTGAGGCTTGTGTTATGGGTACTAGACGACGATATATATACTAGATATAAATACTTAAATACATAGAAAAACATCCATGACTCGGAAACAAATATTTATGCTCATCACACAAATATTTGCCCTTACCGGGATTCACTACCCACTAGGCTAACCCGTCGTAAAAAAAGCAAACTCAGATTTTTTTAAGCACAGTACAAATTTGTCACACCAACTTGCAATAGTTGGTAAGAAACAGTCATACACTACTAACCAGTCTTAACTAAGCTAACTAGCAAGTTGTTGTGAAAAATAGGGAAGATGCTATATTTACATTTATGCTTTCATTTGAAAGAATTGCATGTAAGTACATACATAGTACATGCATTTCTATACACCACGAAAGTATAAAACAAAGTTCTCATAAAAGGAGTGACGTCACCAGACTCTGATTGGTGGATTAAAACACGTTCCGTTTTACATTACTTCAAATCGTAATTATTGTTTGAAATTAGTATAAAGTAAAAACGTTTCGGTACCTATTTTTGAAGTTAAAACTTCTTTAGCGGCGCTGTGCACTTTTTGTCGAGTGCAACCCGGTCTTTTTATCACTAAGGCGTAAAAAATAATTGAAATATTTTTATGTATGTAAATAGATAAACTTTAAATATAGAGTCATATCGTGTATAGTATCTGTTTTGGTCTTGTATTTTTTTTACATTTTGGTTACAAAATAATGTTAAATATTACAGCTGCATCTTCCCTAGTGCCTGTTTGTAGTAATTTGTCTTGGTCAAAACATATGGTTAAAAGGTAAAAAGTATACAGTAATGGAATTTCAAACACTTTCCTGGCCGCTAAAACTGTACAGTAATGACTTTTACTTTTTAAATTTGCGTTCGTCGGTAACATGGAACTTCACGTACTACTTTTGCTACAGTAAGGCGAACATTTCCGAGCATATCGGAGAAAATTATTCTGCAAGTAGCCCGCAATGGCACTTTTACAAGTCAAAAAAAGAAGACTGTTAAGAAGAAACGCCGAAACAGACTACAGTCAGTAATTTTTTGCCATAAAAAGCTTGTTACAATGATATAGTACTTAACCTACTTAAAATAAGTAAACCTGAATAATAATACCTACGTAAAAAAATAAAACATAATGCGTTGTTCTACAAGGGAACATGTCCGAAACTATGTTACAGAATACAAGACAGGGAGATTAAAAAAAAACTAAAATAATAGAATGCAGTTACCAAACATATAAGCCTATTTTCAATTACCCAACACAAAAGAATGCGACTGGTCAATCAATGCATTGCTGTGATTAGTCGTCATGCATTAAGGTGCGACCACACCGCTGCTCAAAATACCCTAACGCACCGTAAAACGCAGCAAAATGTATGAAGAATACGTGACGCATACGACACGTCAACGCGTATACGCAGCGTTAAGCACCGGTGTGGTCGCTCCCTTACGTCGGACGACTGCCATGTGACAGTGACAACGATACGACAACGGATAACTGTTGAATGATAACATGCGACAATTAGCATTTTAGCTGACATGTCGATAGTAAAATGACCGAAAGTTGAAATTTCGTTAGCGTCGGACGTTTCTGCTTAATAAAACATTTTAATGTCGATAGTAACATATAAAAAAGTAATGATCTGTTGGCATGAAACCATCTCTATACAAAATATGATCCCAACAATAAAAATCAATATAACCTGCTTACCGCTTTAGTTACTCGTGAAAAGTGAATCCATCTTTTTAGTATGCTTGTCCGAACGACTCGCACACAATTTTACTGCATGGAATATCTTTCTGGTTTTTACGCAAGTTTTGGCTAACGCTGCCAAGTCCGAACTAAACGGCTGCCTGGCATCGTTTTGACAACCCGCATACAAGGACACCTTTTCTTTGGGGCCTTTTTGCGGCGCTAATTAGACTTCTATGCTTTTGTCTTTCCCTGACCATAAGTATTATAGGTACAACCATCACTCCTACGATTAAGGGTCTGGTTTCACATTGATTAGTGATTAGTGCGAATCCATACAAAAGCTACTCGCCCTCGCAGCAAATGTATGAACTCGCACTTATCACTAATCAAAGTGTGAATCGGCCCTAAGCGGAAATTAACGACAACTTATACTTGAGCGTCTCTCAAAAAAAATGCCATGACATTTTTTCGGAGATTTTCTGCAACTTTTATGTTATTTCTACTGAAAATCACGATCTCTTTCCATCCCAATAGGAGAAAAAAAGTGTCCCAAAATGTCCATACATTTTTGAATTTTCCTATTGTGTTACCACCATACAAAGTATAAGGTAAATGGTAACACAATAGGAAAAATATCTTTGGGACAGTTTTTTGTCCTACCAGGGTCGAAAGAGCGCCTGATTCTGAGTGGAAATAGTTAACATAAAATTCCTAGAAGTACAATTAATAATAGTGGCATTTATTTTGAGAAACGCTCATTTCGAAATCCATCAAACGGTTTAGGCTGCAGGGCGTGCCAAAGAATAAGACATACACACATACATATATATGCTCGAAAAACATAACCCTCTCCTTCGGCGGTCGGGTAAAAAGTCTGATATCTCAAAAACTTGAGGATTTTTTACAGTAGTGTGGTAAAAAATGTCTAAATTAACCTCCTCTACCATCCCTGAAATTCCTTGCACCTAGCTTTCGAACGCCTTGTATGCTGTTTTTTTTACATTAAACTTAATTATTTATGTAATTTTATGATAATTATTTTTCTTTTTTCAGATACTAGATATGATACAATAACATAGCTACTCATATTTATACCCAAATAGTAGTAATAATTTTATATTTTAATGTATGTACACGGATATGGGTGAGAATTGTGTTTGTTCATAAAATAACCCCGATTTGTTATGGGCTTCATGAAATTTAACTGTATATAAAGTGTTTATGAAATGCAGCTACCTTTGACACGCCTGTTTTCTGATCCTTTTGCCGTACCTATAATAGTACATTGTGATACAAGTGAACTATGTTGATGATTACATCCGAGGCGGAATAGGTCACGCGAGCCACAGGTCACCGTGGTAAAAGAGTCGAGGATGTAATTATAAAAGATCACGTGTTTCATAGAACGTTTTTCAACACATTTGCGAGGAAAACTTCGTCCGCGTATAACTTGGGAAAAAATATTGTTTTTATTTTATTTTAGGCGCAAGCTTAATTATCGCTCTCCCAAACAAACTTAATAGATGCTCCGATATAAAAACTATCCTAAATCCTTCCAAGGGTCTCAAATTATCTCTATGCCAATGTTCATCTGATTCCGTTCTGGGTTTAAGCGTAAAAGGTTTAAATTGTTACCTACATTGAAATGTCCGTTTTTAAAAATATAAGATAAGCCTAAAAGCGACGTAATAAAAGGCACGTTACGAGCAAATGTGTTGAAAAAACTAATATTCCAGTTTCGTAAGTGGCCGTCCAAGGAATGAGGAACGTTAGATGAACCTCTAGTCTCAGTAGTTCAGTCCCGAAGTATTAAAACCTTGAGTAGCTAGTAAATAAGATGCCGGTCTGGCAACAAATTTAGGAAGCGACCACACCGCTGCTCAAAATCCACAGACTTGACGCATATCTACTAACTATACGATGCTGACTGTACCACACGTCAACGCGCATACGCTGATTACGCACCGGTGTGGTTGCTTCCAAACAGAATAATTTCTGGACTAAATTGTCAGACAACTCGCTTTGAATAAACGGACATAATTAAAAGAAACTACGTATTTTCACTGGACTCATCTTGCAAAATACTAAGGTCAGAAGTTTATAATTTCCAAATTTACTTCGCATGTTTGGATCCTATTCGTTTAACGTAACTATAATCATACGTCCAAATGTAATGGTGGCCATACACCATACTTCCTATCGTCCAATGGGCATGACGCTGCAGGCTTGATCCAATGTGCAGTTCATCTATATACACCACACACGATCAGTTTAAATTGTCCAATCGGCAGCGACGTTCAGTTGAAGCCATGGCGTCACCGGTGACAGACGACGATGTTTTAGCCGTTTTGGGCATTTTACTCGTGAAAATGAAACAAAAAATAAAAGAAAAGATCGAGCAGTGGTACAAACAGTGGTTAATGAATAGAAAACAGTTTACTCATACAAATTTAGTAAAAGAATTGAAGATTACGCCAAAAGATTATTGTAATTATTTACGAATGAATGAAAGAAACTTACATGAAACTTCTAACGTTAGTTACTCCTCTAATTGAGAAGCAAGACACTGTTATGAGAAACGCTATCTCGGCACACGAGAGGTTAATAGTGACTTTACGATTTCTAGCAACAGGGAGATCATATGAGTGCCTAAAATTTTCGGCCATCATATCGCCTCAATATTTCTATTCCTTTATTATTTATTAAGAATTCTCACACATATCGCAACGACGTCTATCACCGACAAAAATCTTGACTTGACTGAACTGACGATCGCCGACCGCCATACATGGTCCAATCGGCATGATCAAGCCAAAAGATTCGAAATCCGATTATGCCGTCAAGTAATTGTTGGCATGACTCATGCCAATCCACTCCCACACACGGTCAGTTCTAACTGATCAAATGTAGCGCAATGCCGATTGGACGATACGAAGCATGGTGCATGGCCAGCATCACACCCTTTCTCGCTTCCAATCCATTTTGTGCAGTGAACGTTCGCGTTCAGCACCTTTAGCACAAGACAGCGCGCGAGCTCTCTCGCACTATCCGTCTCTTTCTTATTAAAAGCTTAGAAAGAGACGGATAGTGCGAGAAAGCTCGCGCGCCGTCTTGTGCTGACCGTGCAGTGTTCGTTACTAACGCGTGAAAAGTTTGCAAATTATGATTAGCACCGACACCTAACTCGACCAACAGTTTCGGGTATTATAGAGGCGGGCTGATCATATTTCGCTGACTCACGATTGGGACCCAAAATCAAAAGCTGAACTTATTTCCAGTTACTCGCGGCAGAACCTGCTTTCGGCGAACAGCAAGACGAATGGAGCCATGACCGGTACGATGGCGACGGCGACGGCGGAGGCGACGCCGCGCCACAACGCGCTGCGCCGCGCGCCCGCGCCCGCGTCCGCCCCCGCGCCCGCGCCCGCGCCCGCTCCCGCGCCGCCCAAGCGGAACACCGACGCGCGCCGCCTGCCCGACCCCGTGCAGCGCTCGCTCTCCTTCTGCTCCGCGCCCGACGTGCTCAACCTCAACCACGGCGACGAGCCCGAGGACGAGCGCCACCTCAACGTCGCGCCGCCCCTGCCCGTGCCCGAGATCATCCAGGCCCACTCCAACAACCTCGACGCCTCCGACAAGCGCAAGTCCTCCTCGAAGCTGCCCGCGAAGAACTCGGCCGACCGGCGCGCCTACGCGCGCGCGAGCACCAGCAACATCGACCTCGCCGGCGCGAGCCGCCCCAACCCCAACCTCGCCTCGGCGCGGCCCGACACCCGGGACAAGGCGGCCTCGAAGCTCTTCGACCTGCTCCGGGAGAACGTCTACTCGGAGGTGACGGCCCTCATCGGCGTCAACGAGTCCCACCCGGACTTCCTCATTCAGCTGTTTAAGGAGCTGCAGCTGATCAGCTCGGACCCGCTCCGTCAGAGGGTTCTGCAGTCTATTCGAAACGTTCTATCCCCGTATGGGTCCATGTCGGAGAGCCAGTCGAACGAGAATCCCCGCGAGCAGCGGGCGGACGGCGCCGTGAGCACCACCTCCGCCGATCCCGAGCCTGGCGACCTACCGCTCCCCCAGGCCTCGTGCTCTGGCTCGAATCAGTTCGACAACAATATTGTTCGCTTTCTATTACTAAAAAGTGATGAAATATGCACGCCCGAGCTCCTCGACGCTCTGGCTACGCAAATCCTAAACGGAGGGTTGGACGGAAGACAGCCCCAGATATCCAAGAAGAGGCTTCTCGACTTCCTCTCCAAATACGAGGGGATAAACGTTTGCAGCGTGACGAACGATATAATCGAAAGCTTGCCGCTGGTGATCTCGACGGTCGGCGACGGGGAGTCGTCGGGGCAGCTGTCCGAGTCGTCGATCCTGCAGGACGTGGCCGGCTCGCTGAACCTGTTCAGCTCGAGCGACTCGCAGCTGCACGGGTGTCCCTACGACATGTGGCCCGGCCACGTCCACGTTGACATGGACGGCTCGGATCTGAACGAAAACAGCCCGCGGTCGAGTCAGGAGGGCAAAGTGGACCTGATAAACTGCTCGGAGATGCACAACGGCGACTTGGCCGAAGCGGACCAGACGTGCCGCGCGGACGAGGCGCGCGACGCGCCGCCCGACGTCGTGGACACGGAGGAGCCCGCGCCCACAGAGGTAATGCAACAGGTGCTCTACTGTAGGTGCCTTCCCTTGATCAATTGTGCTAATAGAAGCGACAGCTAAGCTAGAATCATTGTCTAACACTATAATCGACTACACTTGTTGCATATTACGAAGGCGAGTGGGCGCGTTCCTATTATTACGACGTTAGTTTAATTAACATTCTTTATACCCATCTTATAACCTTGGAAAGAAGACTGCCTCCCATCACGTATATCGTGTGCCGTATTACAATATGAACCTATTTATCGCCTTGCCTCTGTACACGCGTTTAAACTATGTAATCGTGAAATGATATAATAAACGGAGCTACGTGAAACGATTCAGATGCATTTTCACTTTATTATGTGTATCAAGTTTGCATGTCACTCGTGAGACTAGTAAATAATTGTATTCAGCTATTTGGCACTCTTTGGGGGAGGCCTATGTCCAGCAGTGAAGTCTTGGCTGATATGATGATGACGATGAGTTTGAACTACTTAAACTAGAGGATTGGGAAATTTGATGACACCAAAACGACTGATTTTACAAATGTTTTAATACAGATATAATATATCAGGTACATAATATCACAGGCGCAAGAAAAAAAAAACAATTTCGAGTGAATTTAAAAGAACATTCCGTTTTATGCCGTTATGCGTAAAATAAATCTGTACGTCAATTGAAGAACGTAACAGTTTGATGTATTTATATTAAAGGCTGATGCAGAATGGCTCGGGCTCGATCGCGTGCCAACAAGGCTGCATATGGGAGAGTCATCTGAAAAACAGAAAGGTGATGTTAATATTATGTAAAAATGGAGCAAACACTCAAACTACAAACTTTACAGCTTGTCTCCTGTTTGAGTGGCCCTGAAACGAAATGTCACAAGATTAGATCTTCTAACTGCATCTGAAACAGAAAAATGAAACAAATGGAAATTAATAATATTTTTTCTTTTTCAGATTAAAGCTCGAGCATCCCGTTGAATTCCCGTTTCTGTGTAATACATTGTTTTATCACGTTCAAAGGCAGATTTAATTCTATCCAATAATTTAATATTAATCCCTTTAATTTTAGAATATGCAAGTATTTTCAATAGTATTGAATGTTTAGATCAATAAACAATTATTTAACAAATATACTTTTTTTTTATAAATAAAAGCCTTACTTTCCCTTTTGAATTTATTTTGAAAAACTTAAATGTAAGTATTCGAGAAAAGAACTTAACTACACATATTTTTAAAGTTAGTGTCCCATTCACTTAACTAGTACTAAAGATATCACACAATCCACTTGTACATGTCACAAACACTGCAATAAATCAATAAAGTTCCCTCCATGTATATTCCAATATAAGGTCTCCAATAATTCTTCTTTACTTCTGTCCAGTTTCATGTTCTCATTTGTCTCAGGTTCAATGCTTTTCTCTCTTTGCTTCTCTGCAGATAGAATTAATATTTCTGAATTAGATACTGTTTTCTGGCTTGTCAACAATTTGGTGGAGTTGGTAGAGATTAGATCATATGGACCATGAGACAACGAGATATATCTGGGTTGTTGTGGGTTGGACGCAGTAAACATGGGTTGTAGTTGGAAGTTGATGGCACCATACCCTCTGAAATAAAGTCGGACTTCATCACACTGTGCCACAGGTGCATCAGCAGGAAGTCTCCAAATCCAGTTTTGTTGCCATTTCAACTAAACACGCCTTCATAAATATTTTATGTGATATTTAAATGCAAATTAAGTATCATGAGCACAATGAACTTTCCATTTCTAGTTACCTTTCATCTTTACTAATATCATAAAGAGTTTGTATATTATGAGACTTATGAGTAATCTCTGGAACTACTCATCTGATAAAAAAAAACGAGAATTATATTTTAGAATGTCAGGTTTTAAGAAATCATAGTTTCAGTGGTCACATCTCTCCCAATTATTTACCCATATATCATCTAATAGCACCACAGACTTCAATGTATGATTGTTATTTAATTAGATAAATTTGCATTTACATTGAAGCATAATAAACAATGAATGATACATAAGTATTAGGTGGGCCATTTTACGGAAAGTTGTACACTCGACTTTTTTTATTTTGATGTAATCGGGTTTTTTCTACTCAGAATCGAGAGCATTTTCGAATGTTATACGAGAAAAAAGTGTCCCAAGATTTTTTATTCCATTCCGTTACCGTTTCCATACTAAGCTTGTATGATGGTAACGGAACGGAAAACCGAAAATTATATGTAACATATTGGACAGTTTTTTAATCCTATTAGGTTCGAAAGTGCTCTCGTTTCCGAGTAGAAAAAACCCGATTATATCAAAAAATTTAAAAAAGTCGAGTGTACAACTTTCCGTAAAATGGCCCTGGTAAGCCCTGATAGAAATCTGGTATGTCTGTCACAAGGTACCTAGATATTCTGATCATCTAAAAATACATGAGATGTGGACTCTTTGTTTGGCAGGCAGTTTGAATTAATCCTCAATCAATTGTAATTATGGTGACACTACAATACGTAAACCTATAATATAATACACAACAGAGACCTTGACAACACAGGCTGAGTATTTGTGGATCTAGATCATTCATAATATAATCTAAGTTATTTTTGTATAACTTTGCATTTGAAAGTATATATATATATAAATTTATTTGTAAGGAATACTTACATCTACAGTCAGGGGTATTCATTTGTCAATTTCAAAGGCGTTGTATTTGAAAGTATATATATATATATATATATATATATATATAAATTTATTTGTAAGGAATACTTACATCTACAGTCAGGGGTATTCATTTGTCAATTTCAAAGGCGTTGCATTTGAAAGTATATATATATATATATATATATATATATATATATATATATATATATATATATATATATATAAATTTATTTGTAAGGAATACTTACATCTACGGTCAGGGGTATTCATTTGTCAATTTCAAAGGCGTGTACAGATAATTATGTACTTACGTATATTAATACGCCTGACTGTACATTATATAGTTTGTGGGTGTCCATGTAAAGTAGCATTGACTGTGACAACATAGTCCTCTTCAATGAAAGCTCCTACTGGATTATTGTTAACACCAAAATTTTCTAAATATAAAGGAACCCTATTCTGTCGTAGTTTTTGGGGACAGATGGGAATAGCTGGCTAGAAGGCAACCTTATAACAATTTACAAACAACTCATTATCCTCCTAGCCGTGGTATATATACTTGTCCTGGAATTTAGATCCTAACTTGAGTTTTAGTTACACAGTATTAATAATAAAAAAGGTTCTCCTGTTCCCAAAATGTTAAGACACTGGGATGTAATTATATCTATTGGCTTCAAAAGTGAATTTACAAAATTCTTGGCTATTAGCAAAATTATATTTGAGGCTTGAACTTACTTGCATGTCTTAAACTATTAGGAGCAAGAGAAACAAATTGTAAGCTAAATTTGTGACTTCTTTGAATTAACATGTATATTCTTTAACCTGTTATTGTGTACAATAAAGTGCTTACATACTTACATACATGATATACTTACACATTTTGAGATTAAACAATTGTCTTAAGGCTTGAATACAAGCCAAAAGTGTCAAATACAAAATATTAACTAGACTAAAAAAAGTGAAAATTATGAATTTGGCATAAGGTTTCAGTTTTGAGCTATGAATATGCCATTCATTTCACAACTCTTGACCTATATTTAGCCAAACAATGACCTAAAGCTGCGTATGAATTAGAGCAGCCTCGGGATGAGGCACGCACGGCTCACCTATTTCGCTCAAATTCGTACGCGCTCACACGCTGTGCGCGAGCAGCCGCGAGCGGCGCGCGGCGAGCCGTCTAAAGGCGGTCTTTTGACCGTGCTCAAAGGCGCCTCAGTGTGCGTGCGTCGCGTAATTTGGACGTGTATCCGAGCTTGCCGCGGGCAGAGCGACACGTTCTGACTTGTTTGTGGGTGAGGCGCGTATGAATTTGAGCAAGTGGACGAACCGTGTATGTGCAACAATTTACCACGCGAGCAGCGCGCCGCGCGGGGCGAGCATGGCTCAGGCTGAGCCGCTCAAATTCGTACGCAGCTTAATACTAAAAACAATTTTCTCATATTGTATATGTTAATATCATCACCTTCTGAAACCACAGTAAATTAATAATTTTTTGGTGCTGGTTTTATAATCATCAATTAGACCTTCATTATAATTAGATGCCAGAAAACAATATAAAAAAGTAACAGAGTAACTATAATAAAATTTGTTTGGACATAGTCAATAGGACATTCATAAAACCGAACCAAATTAACATATCAAAATATGCAGCTAGTGGCTGACACATTAATTTAAATGGTTACAAGACAGTATTACTTTAGGGATTTACAAAATTTCAATGTATATCCATAGTATGCAATATATAGCACTGACAGGAGGACACTAAACAGGCTTACAAAATAAATAAAACATTGACCAAACAACATGACATTAAGTTGATTACTTACTTAGAACCAGCGAACGAAAAAACCATAGAAGTCCAAGTAGCGCCGCAAATTGGCCCCACAGAAAGGGTGCCCTTGCCATTATGCGGGGACAGGGGCGGGGTGTCAAAACGATGCCAGGCAGCTGTTTAGTTCAAACATGCACATACCGGGTTTTAGGCACGTGTTTGGGTAGAAATTTGTAAGGCTTGCATTCTATGGGTTTTTGTTCGCTGCTTAGAACTGAAAGAAGATACACACACATGTTGGAAAGACATCAGCATAAGAAAGAAATTATGCAGTTCTAAACAATGAAACAGAAACTTTATAATGTAAGGCATATTAAAAATGACTGTTGACAATCTCAAGTTTATTTCATGAAATTATTGAATACATAGGTTTTTACAGATGTTTGCATATTTAATAACAAAATAAAATTACATCAGATTGGGACTATTAAGCTAAATTTATTGTTATCAATCTGATGTCAATGTAGTGAAGATGGTTTTGAGTGTTTGTTTTTTTAGCATTAAATTATAATACATCCTCTGAAACTTATTTTGTGTATGTTTTTATTAACAAACGTAAAAACTATCATCACACAAGTATTGCCTGCCAAACAAAATGTTTAAATAACTGTTATTAAAACAATACAATCTGTCAATGCAACAGGTGTATCCAGTGTATCCACATATCACCAGACAAATAAATGCCCTCTACAAATAATATATTGATTCTTAACAATGTCTTGTGGGTTAGAAATTGCAACAATACTGTCAGTTAATAAAATAAATAATATTAATTGGCTTTGCACCACCCACAAAAACACAAATGTAGAGACTTCCCGCAAGTAAAATAAATGGTGACAAACAACCTGCTGCATTGTTTAAATGTAACAGATGTCAGAAATAAGAAAATTATTTATGTTAAATACAATAATGAAAACATATACTCTCTTTGTTGTAAGTATGTATATAAAGACAGTACAAATGCACTTCAAGAAACCTCTTTGAATTGACATTTACATAATTATTCAGTTTAGTTATTATAACATTAATTTAAAGTGTTATCTTGGCCAACTGCAGAAAAAAGAAATTCCTGTCTGTTCAAAGAGATTTCAAAAGCCAATTAAACAGAAACCTACCTGGTCGGGGTCGCTTGATTTGGAGGTGATCGCCGTCGTCTGCGCTGCGTTTTCTACCGTGGTTCTGAAGTGGTGGTTGCGCATTGTCACGCGTGGCCTCAACCATTTCGCAATCGGTTGCCATTTCAATATTCTGTGGTCGCTTCGGCTCATGGTACCCGTAGTAACAATTCGTAGATATGTGTATATTCTGACATTGTCCCATAAATTGATTGGCAACGGCATCAGTACAAGTCGGAGTAGGTCGCATAGCATCGAAATTATTCCTGGCGTCTTGCATGTTATACAAATCGAAGCCGCTGGCCGGCATTTTATCTTGTCTTGTTGTTGATTTACTTCTTGATCAGTCGATGTTAATGTCTGTGGACTTCTTTCTTTTCGGTTTCAATCGATGTTTAAAACAGCACAACTTGAAGTGCGAAGAAGTTAAATACAATTATTATAAGACCGGAGCAAAATTAACTACCTAGGCGTGGCGTTCTCTGGAGCCAAAGCCAAACCAAACGAAGAAAAGAAAAAAGGAAGTAGGGTTACAACACAAACATTCAGTGTGACCATTGCTAAATTAGACAAACTGCTACGGAAAATGGTAGAATCCTTGTAGAATCTATTTAAATTAATGATCCAACTGTCAAACGAATTGTACTGACAAATAGGTACATGAACCTAGAATACTCTGAACAGGTTATGCTAATAATAATACCACGTACGAGCGAGCTGCACGTCTAGCACACGACGGCCGCGACATACTCTCGATTTTTATCGCACTACACCTCTTCTTCTAAGTGTTCTAATAAGAGAGAGACGAATAGTGCGAGAAAAATCGAGAGAGCTCGCGCGCCGTCACGTGCTAGCCTTGCTGGTAGCATACAAATCTCGATAAGTGTGAGTGACAGAAAGGGAAATATCATTAATTGTCCTTGTCATAGTTCCACTTTTTTTATTTGCCACAACTGATTTATTTAGTATGAAGTCGTGGCACATAAACCATTACCCGTCCAAATTAAGTAGTAGGGTGGATCGTTTTTTTTTTTTAGTTTCGATGTTGGCAGATGTTAGAAAGTTGCTAGTCACAAAAACATTAAATACTGTATAATTTAAATAATTGTAATATTTCCGGAAGTACTGCCCCAAGCCACTGAAAAATTTAAAAATCGTCATATTGGGCTAATCACTTAATTGTATGTTAAAAATAGTAAAACACTGTATTTTTACTCATACTATGTGTAATTTCATTCTAAAAACCAGAATAATACTTATTTACAAACAATATTTATAGATAATCGGTAACTGTTTAGATATCATGCAGAAATTAAACCTAAAATGCGGCCATCACTCAATTTTATAATGTTTTTTTGAGTTAAATACAGGCATTATTTTGCGTGATTTAAGTCTAGCTTTAATGAAATCATCTCTTTTAATAGGACCACAAACAGTAGCAGATGCCTCTCGTCACTATTTTAACGCATCTTTCAGTACCTTGGGTGTGACAAGGGTATAATTTCAGTAGCGGTAATATCGAAGAATACATATTGTGCGTATTTTCTACACACTCGTTATTTACACCTGTGCTTAGATTTTTCAGCAAGGGTGGCTTAGTAATTGTCACTTTGTCCCAAGTTATCATGTCAATGTAATCTTTAGAGTTAAAGTTGAATTCAGGCAATTTAAAGATCCTCATATTTGGCTGTGGTAAATCCCTTGACTGCAGTATTTTTTCCAGAGCCATGATTTTTATTTCCTTTCGGTCGTCATTCAACATTGCCAATAGTATGTTCTCAACATGGCCATAGAAACCGTATCTCTGTATTACAGGATCTATGACTGCGTTTAACTATTGTGGCATATAAATCTTGTGAAATAAATGACGTAAAGGAAGTTCGTTCGCATGTAGTTTTTCTAAATGTCGTATAACACCTCCATTTGCTCCTGTATTGACTGCAGTACCATCACATCCAGCGGCTGGTAATACTGACAGTCAACGTCCTTCTTATCCAAAAAATCTTTTATATTTTTACTTATAACCTGCTTACCACTTAAGATCGTAGGTAATATGTCCTATGTATTCTGAGTTAGGCTCTTTGACTAAACTTATATGCTCTTCTGGAATTATTTTTCATTTTGTGCCATTCACAATCGCTAAAGTACTATCTTTTCGACCATCAAAATATATTGCAAAGTCTTCATGTACTAATAAGGGCTTGTTAACTAGGACACTTTTTTCTTTTTCACGGTTTCGTCTGATTTTATTTCTATCAACCACCTTACTTAAAACTATTTTTGTTATCATACCAACATCTTTAAAAGCCACCGACACAATAGCTGCAGCAGCTCTGTCGGAAACACCATATCTATCAACAGTAACAGCGACAGCTGGCATGGGAAACAATTTGCATTAGCTTGAAGCTCAGGTGTTTGAGAATGTTGTGATATGAGTAAAGGCAAAAATAAATCCTCTGTCTCTGATTCATCTGAAATCTCAGAAGGCGATGAGAGTTTATCACACGATATTTTAATAGGATTTGAAACCGAAGTCTGGTTTTGTTCAAAAATATCATATTTTCTCTTTCTCACAATTTTTTTCATATTTTTTAAAGTCATTTTAACGTCTATGCGCCCAATTACCATGTTTCGCTATATATGGGGTAGTTTAGAATAATGCCTCAATTTAGATTACCCTCTTTATAGACATATTAGGTAAACAAATAACAATGTTACCCGATCAGAATTTTATACTTGTCTATGGTTAATGTATGATACTTATTAGAAAAACATTACAACTTACAGAAAACGTTTTTATAATTAATTTATGGAAACTTCAAGTGAGTCGGGGCAGTACTTATTATCGTTAAAATTCTAAAATATTTTATATTTGGAGGTTTTATATGTGTTAGCAAAATTTGATAGTAAGCCCCAAAAAGTAAAGTAAGTATATAGGTAAGCCCATTTCAAAATTGAAAAAAATTTATTTTTGCATACTAGACCGATTAAGATTAAGTAGGTTGTTTATGGCAAGTCATCAGCCATTTTAAGACCAGTTCTTAATGTAGCTGCATAGAAGCCTTTCCGTCCCTCACTGTGGCATCACGTACAGCCTGTCCAGGTTCGCTTCATTTAAGGGTCAATATATAAATAATATATAGTAAATGTAACTACAAAAGAGTTTTCATTTTTTGACTCACTGACGATTGCGTTGCATTGATTGCTATGCATTCAACTTCATACAAAAATGAGAACGTGGATTTTAATGAGCACCGTATATGGAAAAGCATCAGTGGTTTCACGCACCCAAACTTACAGACTTATTAAGGTGGCGGTGATTTTAATTGGTATTTTTTTAATTTCATAACTTTTAGGTTTAAAATCGATCATCAACCAAAATACTTATATAATTATACTGAGGGGCTACCGCGAAACCACAGCGGCGGTATCACGAACTTCGAAAGTCGAAGTTCGGGTATTTCCATCTCTATCGCACTTCCTTACTCGAGTGACAAGGATGCATATATTACGAACTTCGACTTTCGAAGTCCGCGGTAGCGCCGCAGGACTTAAGTAAGAATAAGAATAAGAATTTCTTTATTTAGCACACAAAACACGGGAAAAAGAAAATGCAATCAAAAAGGTAACCTTGTATTACAGTGCGTAACGGGAGCCTCACTTAGCGTGTAAGTAGGTAGTTAAGGTACCTAGGCATTTTCCAAAATAAGTTCCGTGACGTAATGGAATTCCACGCACTAAAAATAAATATATTTTTAGAAACGCTTATTAAATGAATTCTACTTCTTCTATATTCTTAGAAAATCATACTTGTTCCAATATAAATTGCTTAACCCTTAAATGCATGATTTTTTGTATAACTTTTTAATAAATTTAAATTGATGTGTCATGTTGTATAGATTGAGGGAAAAATAAAGAAAAAAATCATAGTATTTAAAAAAACATATATTTTTTCCGAAAAAGACTTGATGCATATATACATCACTATGCATTAACGTCTAAACGCTAAAGATTAGATATTTAACAGTAAAATTATAATCTGCAATTTATTATTACATTTGTTCTCGTATCTTTATAGCACAAAACAAATAACTTAACGTACAACAGATAGAATAGACTTCACCTCAAATAGCATTCTCCACCAGTCAACCTTTGGGCAAACAGAAAATTTAATAATTATATACCTATGTCGTTCCCGTTCACGGAACAATGTAGCTTTGCGAATCTGAATCCGGCCGAATGCTCATGACTAAGTTTTTCGAAATAAACCCTAAACAGGTTGAGCTACTTTTGGCAAAGTGACCCGTTTAATAATAATGAACATGTTTGAGACTCACTGGAGTTTTCTACATAATATTATTGATGGAAATATGTAAAACAGTTATTTCTTGGATTCAAACAAAGAGGCACATTACATTTTGAGCAAGACCAAGATGTTGTCCCGTTGCAACTAGGTATTTTGCACCTAAGACGAGTAGCAATCATAGGCCAGTGATCAACGCCATCTTTTCTTACATCTACGCTTGGAAGAGGATGACTAGTACCTTTTCGTTTCTTGGCTTGTAATTGTTCTTCGATGGAAGCATTACTTGGACGTCCTCTTTTGATGCCGTAAGTTAATCCAATATTGCAAAGGACATCAGCTAATTCATTGCGAAATTGACCAAGATTCGGTAGTTGTTTCTGAGGAACACCCTTTGCAATGCAATTCTTCTTCATTAAGATCCAGGAATTTATTACGGCCAAGTCCAAAACGTGATAAAATAATCGTAAGTACCATTTACGGCTCTTGACCCTGACGCTATATCGGCCTAAATAGCTATCCATTAGGTCCACACCACCCATATGCATGTTATATTCTTGCACAATTTTTGGACAAGGTATTTCCACTCTTAGTTTTTGTTTTTTATCATAACGTGCAGTTTTTCCCATCGGCTGGGAACCAATGTAGTCAGATAAAAGCGTAACTATCTTGTTATCTTTCCATGCTGTCACCGAAAAGTCAACCCCGTCAAAGTGCGTAATCCTTTCTTCATGTGTTCCCCTTGGAACTGCTGCTTTCAACATCTCTTTTTTATCCGGTAAACGACAGTTTGGAAGTCTATTTTGCTGCACGGTACCAACGCAGTGTATTCCTTGTTTTGCCAGATGATAAATCAGAGGCAAGGAAGTGTAGAAGTTATCGAAGAATACGATGTGATTTCTCATCCTCGGAATCACCCTTGCTAAACGTAAGACCACATTGTTTGTTACTCCCAGGTCCGGCTCACCTGTTGGTCTATCTTTATTTTCTTGCCCAGAATAAATTTCAAAGCGGTATGCATAACCCATAAGACTACACAAAACGAAGAGCTTATATCCCCATTTGTGAGGTTTATTAGGTAGATATTGTTTGAGGAAGTGTGCGATTTTGGTAGAGCACATTTGCTCGTCTATAGAGAGGCGTTGGTCCACTGGTATTGATGAAAACCTTTCATTTAAATGCTCTATTACTGGTCTAATTTTATGTAATCGGTCGTGATCTGGGTGCTCTCTTGGCAAATGTTTGGTGTTATCATTGAAATGCAGCAAACTACGTATAAGCTCAAATTTATTTACCGGCATAACGCTTTTTACAGGCTCGTAACCATATTTTTCGTGCCAATACGCCCGCACACTCGGAAATCGTTGGACAGACATAAATAAAATAATGCCTATAAATTGTTGGATGTCTCTGCATGTTATATTCTGCGGACGAGCTGGGTCTTGTTGACACGAATATAGATTTGTTTCATCAGAAATTTTTTGGAGAAAATCCGGAGTAAAGAAATAATTAAAACATTGATATGGCGTATCAAGATCTAGTATTTCCTTATCGGTGGATTCGGTGGTGTTGGGATGAGGTGTTATTGAAGTTTCGTCGTATGAAATATTGCCTACTTTCCAAATTAGCTTTCGTTTGTCGAAATGTGGAATATCATGTCTATCTTCAATGAGTGGCGGATCGCTATCATCCTGTTCAGTATCATCAGTATGTTCATCGTGCGTATCACGACTGTCATCAATATCGTCCTCTTCCAGTAAATCTCTCAAAATTTCTCTAGCATCGCTGTAAAATAAGTCATTATCATCATTCTCGTCATCCAACCCATCTTCAGATACATTACCATTTTCTAACGCGGCCAATAAATCTTCGATATCCCTATCTAGTAAACGTTTCGCCATCCTTAAAAAAAACATGACAATAAATATATTTGCAAAACTAAAGTTAGCACTAAAATAATATAATATATGGGGCATTTCGTATGAATCTACGATATTCATTTATAAATTATTGGTCCTTTAAACATAATAATAGTCGAAATTCCGATGTTTCAGATTTAGTTATTCAAATGAAAAAAAAAAACTATTAAACTTGCCGTTTTGTATCGGTGTTTTGTTGCTCTTTTTAATAGACATTATTTTTTTAATGAAAAAAAATGTACAAAAAACGGAAGTGAGACTTTCAAAATAATCTGATCAATTCTACCAATTTTTTATTTTTATTTTTTTGCTCCAAAATATAGTCACAATGTTATTTAGATCACGCTAAAAGTTTAATAGTGGAATCTCAATTACTTAGATACCTAGGTTACTTTTTAGTTGGCTCAAATACTTTACGGTGGCGTTTTGGTAAAAAAAAACACTTCCAGTTTAAAAAAAAATAAAGCGGCAAAGTAAAACTTAGTAAACTAAAACTGTTTGCATCATTAGCCACCAGCAGAAATTACTAGTAGTAAACGTATTTACCTGAACATGATGAAATCTGACGAAACAACACTATTTAATCTTTGTTATTGGAAAATTGCGATAATTATATCAAATAAGGTGGATTACTTCATGTACAATAACAACGAAAAACCACTTCTAGAAAAGGTATTTTTCGAAATTATTTACTATTTTTTTATTATTTTATTATCAACATCACATAGTTATGTTTTTTGTTTACTAATTACTACATATTGTTCAATTTATTACAGGTGGTCAGTGTCAAACAATCCGTATTTAAATTGCTGCTTCCTGATTTCATGTTGTGCCAATTGTTCTACGATGTGTTACCAATTTGGGTAATAGATCTCGAAAAAGAAAACTAACTTTAAAAGGAGACCTGTGTGAATGTGGGTTCAATAATGATAACGCACATTACTATGACACGGAAAGATTTCTGCCGGATATGTTTTGCATAAGATGTGCTAGGCCTCTGTTTAATTTCCATAAGTAAAGTCGTAAATCATAGCAAATGGTTGTTTTATTTGTGTTGTTGTGTAGGTATATTGGAGCATCACTCAGTGCGACATTGAATAACCTATCTTCCTAAGTAGGTACCTAATTGTAATTCCACTATGAAACTTTTAGTGTAAATTTAATATTATACTATATGTACTTTAAAGGGACTTTTTACTTTAAGGCCACGGATGCCAATTTATAAGAAAATTATTCTAAAACTTTTCAATGACTATACAAAGAACGAAACAATAAAGTAAATTCTAATACAACCGATTTTGCATGGTGATGTATTTACGCATCACATATAAAACACAAATTTTCGGAAAACTATACTATTATTATCAAACCTGTTAATAATATACATTACACTTACCTTTTATCCTTTTCAGAAATAATTTTTACTTGCAGTTCTTATTAATATTTATCAATAAATTTTGAACTTGTAAATTTCGCGGCAACCAGTGTAGCAACTTACGCGCCAAAGATTGAAAATATGACACTACAGAAAAAATAAACTATCAAAAGTTTATGGGTGCGTTCAGAATCTAACACGTAAACGTCACATTTATTAAATAAAAGTAATAAATGTGATTTTGGATAGCTGCTTATTGAGCCACGGACCATCAAATATACGATGCATATATACATCATTATGCATTTAAGGGTTAATATAGTAAATATGGTACTTTGAACCTAATTACTACCGCTGTGATATTCCACTACGATATGAACTTTAGGTCTGTTTTAAGTAAAGTTCCGAGTGTTATTTGCATACCAGTATTTATTAAATCACATTTAACACAATAATATTCTTCTATAAATAAATAAAATTTGCAACATTAAGCGTCAAAATAAAGTTATTTAACATAATCTTTCCCTTACGTAACTTTTTGGTTTTTTTCATAGCTTAACAATCATCTTAATATGAGAAATACTGAAAAAAACTATCAAAAGTTATATTTATCATAATTGGCACACATTATTCTAACAAATGAGATAGAACGATAAGACTACCAAATAGTATCAATTATTCTTAATAATTAATATAAATTCTTGAAAAATCAATCACAGCACAGTAGGAGAGTGACGTAAATTAATCATTCGTCACGTATAGGAACTACATGAAAGGTTTACATGCGTCGGAAATATCTCACAACCCAACTAAGTTTGAAGTACAAAATCTAGGTATATTAAACCTAGTCTATATATAATATATATATAACATATTTTTTAGAGTAGTTTTTGGTATTAATTTTGAAAAAAAAACTAAACATACCTATAGAGTACTTAAACCAAACTCTAACGAAAATATAAAAAAACGCATTGCAACACAAGCAATCTGAAGTCATTAATACAACAAAAAAACTAGAAACATGGGATTCGATTCCTCAGATCTTCATTTCAGCTATTGTTTCGGAAGATATTGACGAGATACATACAGGGCGTCCCACGCCTATGCCACATGGAGGGAAAGTACCTTGAATATTGTAGGTAACATGGAAGATTTTACTAAAAAAGACACTATTTTAATTTAAAAAACAATTTAATGCAATTCAATTTCTTTATTTCGGACATACAGGTGGATACCTATAGTGTTAGTACACATAACAAGGATCTTAATCTAGTGTTAGTATTATATCTAAGCAATTGACATGTAATAATTATACTCGTACAAGCTAATTGGGTATTTGAAAACAGTGGAAATAAATTGCTTGAATTGCATACAGTTTTACATAACTACTAAAGAGCTTAATCGGTTGAGGGTAAGTACTTTAACATTGAGTTGCAAGATTTGATTCGAACATACGTACCTATATACATTCACACATACATGCATATTGCATGCACACATACCTAATACAAATTACAATGCCAGTGCAAGTTGTTTTATAATAAACGAAAACTTATAAAATTGGCTCATAGTTTAATTTGTAATTTTAAATTAGGTAGGCAGACGTATAAAATTATTTTATGTTCGTAAATAAATTATGATTATTATTGAAACGAAAAGATAAATAAAGCTTTTTAACTGTGTGTCTTTTTAACATATCTAGTTTAATTTTTACTACCCTAGGCCTATTATATTTTTTAGCCCGACTAATTGAAATTAAATAATGTACTACAAACTAGTTTACGTTTTTAACGGCAATCAGAGCACTTAAAAACACCGGCATGTAAACCATGACTTCATTCCATACGTCACGTTTTGTGTTCCACTAATACATCACGTATAGTAGTGGATGTGACGTCAGTATGCCGGTTGTTATATAAAGTGAAGTAGCGCTTTGATTCCTTGCAATTTACTATTTCTAACTTCTTTACATGTTACCGCACTTATCAATATGTCTAAATTCATAAACGTTAATCTCAAAGTGGCTTACTTACCTTCAGTATATCCCGTTCGTGATGGACACAATATTTTAGCTCAGCGTGACGCACGTCCAACTTTGAAACGAAACTGACTACCACTGACATCTAATCTAAACAACGGTTAATATTTGGGCTCACAATGCTGCCAGTAATATAAAAACATAACTGTTTTGGTAGTTTTTTGTACATATTTGGTAAAAACGCCGTGACGTAGGTGGAATTTTCCACCATGCTTGTAATTGAGGACAACATTTAAATTGTGATTTTATGATTTTTTTACTGTAGCCGTTACTAAATAAGGTTCATAATGTGTAAACGATAATATGATCGATTCACACAACACCCATGTTCAGGCCTAGAAGGAGACAGATATACGTAAACTTCGCCTCGAAGTTAGCAGTGTACGTGGGACACCCAAAAATCTGCACATTTTCTTCGGGTTTTCTGATAAAAAAAATACTTTTAGTAAGTTTAAAAGGGAATATTCACCATGATTATACAGTAAACGAGTTAGACTTTACCATTTTTGCAAACAAACATTATACTTTAGAACAATATTTAATAGAAAAAAAGTACTCCAAAGTCACGGGACAGCGATATTTGATTCAAATATTTAATTTGGAAAATGCCCACCTATGGTTTTTGTTTTTAGTGTGGTAAATGCCGTAAATATCATTTTGTAAACATGTATTGCATACATGTGTTAAATTGTATCTCAATACAAGTGTATGGAGCTACAATTTATTTACGACTGGTGGAGATGACGAATATATGAAAAGTAAATATCGATATCGATATCTTGTAACAAAATATCTTTCGCTACACTAAATCTCGAGCGAGCGAATAACATCGTGCGAGCGAGAAAGCGGAGACAATGACGTATGAAGACCTGTCAGATAACATGGTTCTATCCCTTTCTTACTCGTTGTTCAGTACGTAAGTGAAAAGAGATCGGATGTATGGAAAACGTTCAATTTATTAGGGCCTATCTGCCTTTCTCTGTAATCTGCGGCGCTACCACGAACTTCGAAAGTCAAAGTTTAATACATGCATCCTTGTCACTCGAGTGAGGGAGTGCGATAGAGATGGAAATAACCGAACTTCGACTTTCGAACTTCGTGGTACCGCCGCTGTTTCTGAGACACAACTACCTACATGAGGTGTACTTGTTTCGAACTTTAAATAAATATTTAAATGTAATTTAGTAGTATTTAACAAGTATAATAATAATCTATATAGTTTCAGTTATCTACTGAAATAAACAATACAAAAGTTAATGTGGTAGGTATATGGAAGTAGCAAAACAAACCTCCAACTCACACTGTATTTCCAGTCTCGGTATCTCAAACTTACCAAATGCCTCGCCTACATAAAATGCACGCCGATAAAATGTCGATGAATATAAACTTTAAAATAATTACAACACTATAAGTGTCAACTTGACGTTGACGTCTCGGCAAAATTGTTTACTATTTTAACACTGTGGTAAACAGTAGATGGTGACGAGTCGTCAATACTCAAAATACCATACTTATACTATTCGTCTCATTCTAACTCACGTCAGTGCGCGAAACGAAAACGAACTTCTCTGTCACTCGAACTAGCAAGTGCGACCGAGACGGAGATACACGAACGAAGTTCGTTTTCGTTTCGCGGTAAGGCGCAGTTCTCGAGTTCTCAAACGAGCACGTTACTTTTTTTTGACAGCTGTCACATTGAATATACTATAGATACCTTTCATTCATTCATCCATAATCGGTATTTTGCAATTTGCAAAAGTATATCTAACGTTTTAGAAGTAATATATCTATTTGAATAGTTTATTATAAGGATGTGCTACTCATCAAATTCAATTATGTATTATAATTTATAGTCAACTATAAGCAGCTGTCGTATTTGGTATCGTTTTCACCAAAATAATAGTCGTAAGATTGAACTATAAAAATGGTTATACTATCTTCATTTACTGTAAAATCGTTTTATAGAAAACTTGGTAGGCAGTGCGCAGAGTTTAAACATTTGCACACATTCTGTGCTGGAAGTTCGCGGAATTTGCATTATGATGCTAAGACTTGGCCTGCTGAAACTAGAAGGTTGTCAAGATGTTTCACTACTTCTTTTCGCTTCTACGATAAAAGTGAAGCGAAGAAAGATGTAAACAAATCGGATCTTTTAAAAAAATCACAGAAGCTCTTAGTACAGAAACCGCAAGGGAGTATAAGTGTAAAAGCTGAGACAGATGAGGGCAATGGTGTCACAAAGGTCACTATACAGAAGGTGCAAGCTCCAGAACCTAAGTCGGCTTCTATTCCACCAGGTAATTTTCAAGATTCTATTTCAGTAAAACATAGTTTCTGGTTGGCTGTGATGACAGTATAAAGTATTGTAATATTTCGTATTAATATAAAACTTGTTCATGGAAATAATGCCTTGGAAAGTAATTATTGTACTTTGTCTCAATATTCCAGCTAAGAAGAGGCTCCTGATAGACTTTTCTGCTTCATATACTGAGCGCAACTTTATAACACCAATGAGAGCCATGACAGAGTACTTGCTTAAACAATCTGACTTAGAGACTCTCCCCAAAGTACTAAGGCGATCTCCTTATGAGGCAGAACCTCCCATCACTGTATATTACAGGAAGGATGTAGAAGCCAAGGCCATTGAGGTGAGTTTTTTTTTGGTAGATATTATTTTCGTTTGTTTAGTTATATCCTCTCCCCATCCACCATACAATAAAGATGGGCAATCAAATTTGAATCTACTTCAATACGAATATAGTAGACTTTTTTATTATAAAATTGAACAAAATGAATGCAACTGATCCAATTTAGCCTATACCTCTTAATAAGGCCTTTGAGTGGCCAGAGGTGAAGGGTGGGTAGCACCAAATTATAGAAAAGTATTTTAAGTTTGTCAAGTTTCTATGGAGCCATTGCCGGCGCCCTATTTAACATTGATCGGTTTGTAATTGTAAATTGGTGCAACTTGCCCTAAGACTTAGTTTTATACTTTGAATTGGGAGCAATCTTTCTTTCAATAGTCTACCATATCTATGTTTGTTGTTATAGGATCTCATTAGCCATATCACAATAGGGTTTTTGCTGGTATGAATGTACCATAATAATATCAACTGTATCTGATTGATAGTAGCCAACAGTGGCAGAGCACCCATACAAACCGATTCCCATCTACAGTTTTATACTCTAAACTCTTTCATAACTTTTTTTTGCGGGTTGCCTATCGAAAACGCTGCCACTGGTAACCAACCCTAATTGGATTTATCAATCACATGTATGTATAATGTAATAAAAAAGTACGTATTTGAATTTTTATTTAGGTTTGGGGATCAAAGGAGTCTCTAGATAAAGAATTGTTACGAAGAGAATTAGATAGAAGAAGATATGAACAAGGTATGCATGAAAAGTAAACATTGATTATTTTTAATAACACTTTCTCTGCAGAAATTTATTAATGTGGATTAATTTTGCTAGGAAGTTGGGTATTGGCATAGTAGATATATAGATTAAAGCAGTAAATCAATTCATGTGCTGCTGCAACTTAAGTGGACTCAGTGTTGCATCACTCATATGTGCGATCCATGTAGAACTAGTTTTCAATTAAGGTCTAAAAAGGTCTTATAAGACTAATTCAGATACTGCTTAAGCTAATATATTTAATGTGGTTTTAGGTCTGTGGCTGTGGGACATAAGGATTACTCAGAGCACAGTTGGGCTTCATTAAATTGCTATTAAAAACACTTTATTCAAATACAAGTTATACATACATACTGAAAAACCATCCTAATTGATAATAATATTGTTAAACAGATGTATTTACCGTAAAAAGGCGATTGAGGAATTATAGAAGAGAGATGAGCCACAAGAAAGATGAAGAAGATACTGGGCTGAAGACCAGGTCTGGCAAAGTGGTGTTGACTGCAATAGGAATGTAAGTTACCAGCAGCTAGTAGCAGTGTTTAACTGCTAAAATTTATCAGCAATATACTGGCTGTATCAAAAATGGGGTGTGAACCGAGCAAGGGCATATTCGGTAGCACACTGTCAAAATCAATAATCAAAATCAATTATTTATTCTGCAAATAGGCCACAAGGGCACTTTTACATGTCAAACGGTAATTTACAATAAAATAATAATAATAATCTTCACAATAATAATTTAAAATTATATATAAAAGGTTAACAAACTAAATGTCACTAAGTTAATGTAAACAAAACAAAATTGCAAAATATGACCATTACATTCGATATAAGATCTGTATCAGCATTAACAAGAAGTCAATGATATTAATTCAGTATTCCAGAGATGTCTAAGGTCTCTGAGCGTCCAAATACAATTATAATTATTCTAATATTCTAAGAGATGTATACGGTCTCTAAGCATCAAAACAAAAAAGGAACATTGATGTAATATTGTCAGACATGTACAGGGTCAATAACAATAAAACGTGTCAAGATCGGAATGATGTCTCTCGTCAATACGATAATAATAATAATAACACTAGTATGTAAGTAGTTAACTATGTACTATGCCCTTGCAAGCATGAACAGTCCGGAATCCACAAACAGCACCCGATCACGAGTATGACGCATATCTCAGCCATCGCCTCCCTCAACCATATTTTAGGGAAGGTGGCGACCCGATCAACGACGCCACCGTAAGCAAAGCCCTTTAAGCGAGCATGACATATTCAAGCCACCGGACATTGATAATAACAAAGATTAAGCGACTTGTTCGGCGAGAAACAGCATTACGTGCTCTCTTCTTACATAAAACGGAACAGTTATTTCAGGTAGATTCTTATAATGATTACATGTATTTAGGTATATTCCTAATAGAATTAGACTACTACTGGCTTAAAGGCATTTTTGTCGTTTAAGAAATCGTTGACAGTATAATACGCCTTGCTTAGCAAATTACTTTTAACATGACACTTAAATTTACTGAACGGTAAATTAATAATTTCGGTGAGTATTTTATTGTAAAAACGTACCTATGCAGTTCCCCACGAACGACGTGCTAACCTTGCGGAGACGACTGGCCTTCACTGCGATCTTGTTTTTACTTCTGGTGTTGTAGTCGTGGATATCACTGTTGAGTTTGAAGTGTTTTTCCGCACATACATGATATTCTCGAGAATGTATTGGCATGCTACAGTAAGAATGTTTGCCTTCTTAAATTTGTCCCTGAGAGAATCACGAGCTTTTAGTTCGTATATAGAGCGTACAGCTCGTTTCTGTAGCACGAACATGGTCTCGATATCAGCCGCTTTCCCCCACAACAGGATTCCGTAGGACATAACACTGTGGAAGTAACTGTAGTACACCAGCCTGGCCGTCTCAACGTTTGTTAACTGTCTTATGCGTCTTACTGCATAGGCTGCCGAACTAGGTTTTCCGGCTAGGGCGGCGATATGCGCATGCCATTGTAGATTTGAGTCCAAGTTGATACCTAAAAACACTGTTTTGTCTTCAAATTCCAGTTCATCGCCCTTTAATTGGATCTTGGTATTGTTTACCTGCTTGACATTAGGTAAAGTGAATCTGATACACTTTGTCTTTTTAGAATTAAGCAGTAAATTATTTGCTGTAAACCATTTCACAACAGTGTTGAGCGCATCATTAATACCATCGAAGCTTTTCTCTTTCCTGTCTACCTTGAAGATAAGAGACGTGCCGTCTGCGAATAACACTATATCATGTTTATCTTGCAACACATTTGGTAGGTCATTTATGTTAATCAGAAATAGAAACGGACCCAGAATCGAGCCTTGAGGAACACCAAGAGCAACAGTTATCCCTGCTGATTGGGTCCCATTGATGACTACTCGTTATGTTCTCTCCGAGAGATACGATGACACAAGATCAAGAGCACCGTTTTTAATCCCATAATGTCTCAACTTTCTGATTAAATTCTCGTGATCAACGCAACGCACGCACGCACGCACGCACGCACGCACGCACGCACGCACGCACGCACGCACGCACGCACGCGCGCACGCACACACACACCCACACACACACACGCACGTATTTTTAAAGGATAGTTAGTTATAAGTTAAGCATCTCCATTAATATTTCTGTATAATCTAGGAAAACCTATTGGCTAAGCAGTTGTATCTTAATTGTAAGAATATCAATATAATGTTAAAGTTGTTGGTTTTCTAATAAAATAAAAGCAAATCTTTCTATTAAATAGACGGCCACCAACAAATACAACTACGAACGACAGTTATAATGACCCATGTCAGCTATATATTTGATTTTTTTAAGTGGCCAAAGGTGGGTAAAGAGTATTTACACATTTAAGATTGATACATGATAACGGGTATGTTACAAATACAAGTACATATACTCGTAAGTAAACTTTTTTTTTGTAAACCGTACCAAATGACATGCCCGCAAAATGCCCGGTGGAGTGCGACGTATCGCCTAGTGTCTGCAATACGGCCATATCTCAAATGTATTTAACTTTCGAGATGTGACCGTATTGCACTGTGCAATAGAGCCACATCTCAAATGTATTTTATTCTTGAGATGTGGCTGTATTGCAGTCACTAGTCGGTATGGTGATTCCAAATATGCATTTGTTTGTTTTATATTTATTGATTATTTTTGTTTACATTGATACTTTTGTTTTTATTTACATTACAGTGTTTGTTTTTGTTGACATTGCTTGTGTATGTCAACATTCCTTCGCGAGGGTGAAGGGTGGGTTTATTTCATTTTCAACCGCTGCACGCAGAGCTGTGTTATGAAAACAAATGTTTTGTGTATGTTTTTTTGACACGCAGGTTTACGTTTTTGATGTCGCCTTCACCCTCGCGGAGGAATGTTAACATACACAAGCAATGTCAATAAAAACAAAAAACCAATCAATAATTTAAAAAAATAAACACATTCGTTTTTGGAATCGCAGTACGCTACCGTTGTCAGATGAGGCCAGAATGTTATGCAAACTATACTCGTTATAAACCTACCAATTTAGAACAAGTACCTACCTCTAAGATAAATTATATTATAATGTACATTGGTCTTGCCCATGGGCGTGGCATAGTCACTGCGTGACAAAACCCCTTTTCTTAATAAATATTTATAAATAATAATAATAATACGCTACCGAACACGAACATGCCCTTGATCGGTTCACACCCCATTTTTGATACACCCTATACAGTCACAATACCTGCCCGCATGGTACCCGCGTATTGCAAATAAAAGGGTTGCAGGATAAAATATAGCCTATATCAATCTGATAAGGTTCATTTGGCTTATTAATTTTGAATGTACCAAACTGCACTGGTACCAAAAAAGGTAAGTATATGATTACAACTGTTATATTGACACATTTGATATTTTCAGAAATGGATGTAACTTCTTATTCAAGCTGTGTGCCTGGTGCTACACTGGATCTCACAGCCTGTTCTCTGAGTGCATCCACTCCCTCGCCGACACGGTCAACCAACTAATCTTAGCCTATGGAATACACAAATCTGTCCAAGTATGTGGTCACTTTTGAGATTTACTTCGATCTTTCTGTTTCTGACTTATGACCGCTTTTTACAAGTTTTATATTAACTACACTTGGAAGTAAGTAACTAACAAGTTTGTTATTAAATCTTACATTATTGGTGAGCATATAAACATTTGAGGACAATGCAACATAAGATAAGGTATGATTAGGATGAGTGAAAAGGCTTGTGTAAAAATCTTGACAAAAACCTTATATTTTCAAGCAAACTCCAAATTTTCTCATGCTTTTAGATGGCCGATCCTGACCACCCGTATGGATACACTAATATGAGATATGTGTCGTCTCTCATTTCTGGTGTGGGTATATTTTGCGTGGGAAGTGGACTGTCCTTCTACCACGGCGTCACAGGCATCTTGGATCCGCAACCGCTCCACGACTTTTACTGGGTAGGTATCACACAATATTCTTTATAATTGTCATAAATTGGCGAAGCTCTGTCTCAGATAATCTGAGAGAAATATATATTGTTGGAAATAAAAGCATGTTATGTGAAGCCCTTTCACTTCAGCTCTCTCATTTGACAATAGTTGCAGCGATAAATTGTAGTGCGAATAAATACTCAAGATAGTTTAAATACGCGCTATTAAACTCGACCTCTTTAGTAGGTATGGGCAATTCGGATAGACATTTACCTTTACTATGAAATTCCCGCGATTTCTAAATAAACAAATTACGCCAATATACATGTAGCCGACTTTAGTCCGACAAACATAAGGTTTTTGTGATGTGATAGGATGAACCGATTATTTTTTAAATTATCTCCTAAGCATATCAGGAGCTAATATTTTAATAATTTTTCGAAGAATCTCTGGCATATTTGTCCCCTGGCTGATGTGACAGAATAACAATAAAATAACATCTATCTGAACTTCCGAACCCTATTGACAAAATAACATCAGGACTATAATATTAGTTTTTCATATAAAACTGCGTCTGCCATTAAGGCCTGATTCGTTACGGATTCGCCAAATTTAAAACGCAATTTTAATAAAATTAGTCACTATATTGTGTTTAATTATGGGTGATTACATGAAATGATATGTAAAATTTGTCATTTAACGATATTTTCAGGGATTCTTTTTTTTATTCCACTCATGTCGTAGTTTCGGTCTGATGCCCTCCATCAACCGTGCGACAGTGTCTTTAGACACTTGTTTACATGCCCAATCCCATTTTTTAAGGAAATCCTTGTGGTCGCTTGCTGTTTTGCCTGATTTTCGTAAGATTCCTTTAACTAAAGCCCAATATCTCTCAATTGGACGGCACTGTGGAACACTTGGAGGGTTCATGTTTTTTGGTACGATTTTAATATTATTACGTTCAAGGAACTTTATCGTATTTTTTGCGTAATGAGCTGTTGCCAGATCGGGCCAAAATAATGTCAACATATTGTGTTTTCGCATAAAAGGCAAAAGCCGCTTCTTCAAACACTCATTTATGTAGACTTCCTTGTTGATGGTACCCTTTGCTACGTAAGCACGGCTACGATCACCACAGGGGCAGATAGCTTGCCAAACTAAATATTTTGATCCAAATTTTTCGATTCCAATTGTGGTTTCCGAATCAGGAAGAGTTTCTCCGTCAGCTATTGTATAGTATTGGTCACCCGGAAGTGTCGAAAAATCGGCTTTTACATAGGTTTCATCGTCAAGAATTATATGAAAGTTTTTTGAGCCCAAAAAATCGTACAGTTTTCGAGAACTAGTTTTAATTGTTGCTTTTTGCTTTTCTGACGTTTTTGGTATCTTACGCTTTTTTTTGACTTCATAGAAGCACGTTGCTTGACACGTCGAACCATGGATTGATCAGTGGATTTTTTTTTTGCGATATCACGTTCGGACATAGTGCGATTCTTACGTATGGTCCTTAAAATCTTTTTTTCCAATGCGGGGTCACGAGGACCATTACGTTCTCTGGTTCTTGGCCTCTGAGCCGTAGACTGGGTCTCGAAGTACCGTTTTAATACATCATCCACAGTTTTTCTTGGCATTTTGAGGTCCCTGGCGATATAATGATTCGGGCGTTGAGTATTTTCTAGCCATTTGGTGATGATTAGTTCTCGGCGTTGCCGTTGATTCATCTTATTTGGTGTTTAGTAAATATTTAACAATAAACATCGCAATCGTCATATTCTTGTGACATTAAAGCGGTCAAAACTCGAAACCCCAACGAAAAAGGTTGGTATATAGTGGAATAAAATAATTTTGAATTTGGCGAATCCGTAACGAATCAGGCCTTAAGTACTACCATTCTTGTTTTAGGCCTACTTTGTACTCGGAGGTGCAGTAGTTTCGGAAGGTGCGACATTAATGGTTGCTCTGAATTCCTTACGGAAAGGCGCGAAGGAAGCCGACACGTCTTTGTATGAATACAGTAAGTGACCTAGTGTGCTCAAGTGTAGTCTAATATATAGTGTTGGCGTTATTTCTAGTAGTAATATACGTTTATCCTATCCTATTATAGCAAATCGCTGGAGTGAGAGCCTAGGCTAAACTCTTTGCTCGACTTTGCATTGCACCCTCCAAAATTAAATGTAAGCAATAAAATAGAATTAAAAAACCTATACCTCAACAATAAACTTTTTTTCAGTAAAGCGAAGTTCAGATCCGTCCGTGAATGTAGTGCTCCTCGAGGACACGGCGGCCGTGGCCGGCGTGGTCGTCGCCGCGTCCTGTATGGCCATCTCCCAGTACACAGGCAATCCGTTGCCCGACGCAGTAGGGAGCCTCCTCGTCGGCACCATACTCGGCGGTGTCGCGTCCTTCATCATACTCAGCAACGTGGGTGCGTTGGTGGGCAGGTAAATAAGTTAAAGGATAGTTATCTTAGGAATGTAGCCGGAGCGGTTTATAAATCAAAAAGCACTCATTAAAATTCATAATGACCAAACTGAGTATTGAACGCAATCATTACGATATATTGCTGGCTAAGACATTCGTCAAAGGGTTAATAATGAATATTGTATTTCAGATCTATCCCTCAAGAGCAGCTGGACGAAATTAATAGTGTTTTAGAAAGAGACTTCATGATTCGTGCCATTCATGACGTAAAGGGCATTGATATGGGAAGTAACCTCATTCGATACAAGGTATCTTGCTGGTTTTTAATTGATTAACGCATTCACGGCCTCGGACGCCTTTCTCTATTTCCCGCCGTTTCTTTCTATCTCCTTTTTGCATTAATTTAGTTGTTAATATTCGATAACATGTAAATAGTGTCTGCGAATGCATTGATCTAAAATTCTGTGGTATTATATTTCTAGGCTGAAGTGGATTTCGACGGCCGGGCACTCACAAGATCTTATTTGGAGAAGCATGACTTAAACAGCTTGATGGAGGTAGGTTTGACTTGGAATGTGTTATTACCAATAAAGTATGTGTATGTCTAAAGACAATAACTGTCATTAAAATGAATTGATTTATTTAAATATTACTTTGCGGAATTCCATGATAAGTTACTAGAACAATATTGTTTTGCTATTATTCCGCTGAAAAACAATAGCCAAAATATAAATAAATAGATATTTAAAAAATAATCATATTGTTTATTAATTTAGTGGCATGGCGACAGTCATATTGTTTTCTTTGTTTAATCCGTTCTGCGGATAATGGGACTATAAAGAATATTCGTCGAGACGTTGTTCCCCTGTTTACGTCATATTGCATTCCACACCCACAATAGTTTCGCACTCTACAAGGAAGTCAAGTATTTATGAAACTCATTATTTTTTTCAGGATATGAAAAAAATACAAACGATTGATGACGTGGAAGCATTCCTGCTGAAGCACGGGGAAAATATAGTTGACATGTTGGGCGGCGAAATTGACAGAATAGAGCTGAAGTTAAGGGTAAGAAAAATAGATAAAAAATAGTTGTCCATGAATGTGTATATAATTAGAAACAATCTTAAGAAAACGACCTATTCCCAAAATAACTAAAACTGACTAGGCGACGATACACATAAATATATATATTGAAAACATCGAAGACTCAGAAATAAATACTTGGACTCATGACAAAAATAAATGCTCTTTACGGGATTCGAAACCTGGACTTCACATGTTCTCCTGACACCAGATATTTTGGGTCGGTCTGAAGTGCTTCTCTACTCTATTTGATCTGTGCTTTAGTGACATGTGAGATCCAGCTTACTTATTATTGTTTGTTTATTCATTTCAGAAAAAGTTTCCACAAGTTCGGCATTGCGACTTAGAGATACTTTAAACTTATAAAGGAGTGGTAAGGCAGCAAAACTGAGGATATATAATTATAAAAATTTTAGGATTAGCCGTACTTTCAATGAATATTGTATATATACAAGTGTTATATTGTGATAAGTATTAGCTTTAGATAACTCGGATGAGTGCATAAACTTCTCATTGAATTATTTTGTTGTACATTATGGATTGTTGTTACTATTAGGTTTCAGATAAGGGGACAAATATTAAGTTAAAAAGTAATACAGATCATTCCCCCTCCCCTGACCCCGTATCATGGGCGGCCTTATCATCGTTTGATAAGGCCGTCCATGCTACGGGGTCTGATCATTATTTGTTAATCGAATGCCGATTCGCTTTTTTTTACATCACTATCTTATTTTAAGTTATTGTAAGCCTTGCGTTAACTTATGTAAAGTCCTAAATTATGGGCTCTGTGAGATGTAGAACTTGCAAGCCTGTCTTTTGTCTTTTTTAGGGTTCCGTAGCCAAATGGCAAAAAAACGGAACCCTTATGGATTCATCATGTCTGTCTGTCCGTCCGTATGTCACAGCCACTTTTTTCCGAAACTATAAGAACTATACTGTTGAAACTTGGTAAGTAGATGTATTCTGTGAACCGCATTAAAATTTTCACACAAAAATAGAAAAAAAAAACAATACATTTTGGAGGTTCCCCATACTTAGAACTGAAACTCAAAAATTTTTTTTTGTTGGGTATCTATGAGTAGAAAGAAGTGAAACGTAGCATCCGAGTAGATGTTAGGTCCTACAAAACAAAACTAGTAGAAATAGCACTAACCAAAAATAGATCACTTAAAACGGCTAAGGACGGAGCATCCGTCGGTAAAAGTTGGATTACAAGTTTAAGAGACCCATCTGGAGTAAACCAGGGTGACAGGGGCAAAATTCTAAACATAGCTACCGAATATTACCAGTCTCTATACTCTGACCCCCTCCAAACAGGAAGCTTTTCAGGAGGTGCAAGTTTTAATGCCGTCCCGCCCATAACGGAACACGATGTTTATCTTGCACTTCGCAAGATGAAGTACAACAGAAGCCCTGGCGAGGACGGTATAACAACCGAAGCCCTGAGAGTCGGAGAATCATCGCTAATCCCTCACATCACCAAATTGTTCACTAGCATAATCAAAACCCAAAATTTTCCACGAGAATTATGTCACTAAACCATAACACTGCTGTACAAGAAGGGTGACAGGACTGATATAGGTAATTATCGCCCTATTTGTCTCCCATCTTTACAAGATTTTTATAAAAAACATTGAAAGCCGTCCCGCAGGGCACCTGGATCACCACCAACCCCCAGAACAAGCAGGATTCCGACCAGGACTCTCTACCACCAAACATCTTCATTCCTTAAATCAAATAATTGAAAAATACCAAGAACACAATCTCCCACTTTATTTAGCCTTTGTTGACTATTCCAAAGCGTTTGACAGCATTACACATAATTCCATATTCACAGCCTTGAACAGCCAGGAAATAAACCCATGCTATACTAATATAACTCTTCTAAGCAACATATACGCAAATGGCACAGCCGCCATCAAACTGCAATCCTCTGGCCCGTCTTTCAAGATATAGAGAGGAGTTAAGCAAGGAGACCCGCTATCGCCGTAACTCTTTACCAGTACATTGGAGTACGTCTTCCAGAAACTTGCGCCGAGTTGGGGAGAGAGGGGACTGGTTGTTGGAGAACGCAGACTAACCAATCTTCGTTTTGCCGACGACATTGTTCTTTTCTCCTCAACTACTTCCGAGCTACAACAAATGCTTCAAGAACTAAGCAATGCAAGCCTCGAGGTTGGACTAGGAATGAATATGTCAAAGACCAAGCTCATGACCAATAGCATACAACGTAGGGTCGCGATAAACGGAGAACAAATTGCATATGTCCATGAATACCTTTATTTGGGCCAATTAGTCTCCTTCCAGGCGCGAAAGAGATCGAAAGACTGACTGAAAACGCTTGGAGGAGCTATTGGTCCATGAAACACCTAATGAAAGGAGACCTGCCACTATCACTTAAACGTAGGCTCACAGACTTGGTCGTTGACAGCATCTCAAAAGTCCAGACTCGGGGTTTGCCAGCGAGGCCATGGAGCGCAGCATATTAGGTGTCAAATGAATGGATCGTATCCGGAATACCACGCTGCACTCCAAAACTCAAATTGTCGACGTAGCTCGGAAAGCGGCTAAGTTGAAGTGGGAGTGGGCTGGGCATGTCTGCCGCATGCCGAGTGAACTGTGGGCCAAAGCCGCCACTGACTGGCAACCCGATAGTTAAAAACGGACACGCGGCAGGCCTCGCAGGCGGGACGAGCTAGACTCGTTCTCAAAAGATTGGCCACAAGAAACTCAGGATCGAGAACACTGGAAACGGAGGGGGGAGGCCTTTGCCTGCAGTGGGACACTACAGGCTCCCAATAATAATAATAATCTATGAATAGGTCTTCAAAAATGATATTGAGGTTTCTAATATATATTTTTTTCTAAACTAAATAGTTTGCGCGAGAGACATTTCGAATGTGGTAAAATGTGGGTCCCCCACCTGTAACTTAAGAGAATGATAAAACTAAAAAAAATATATGATGTACCTACATTACCATGCAAACTTCCACCGAAAATTGGTTTGAACGAGATCTAGTAAGTAGTTTTTTTAATACGTCAAATCGTAAACCGCAATTTACCTTTCATTCAACGGATAATGGTACGGAACCTTTTGTGCGCGAGTCCGACTCGCACTTGACCGGTTTTTAATTTCGGAAAAGTGACTACTTACTAAAAAACCAAGTATATAATTAACGAACCGGCTCACAAAAATCGGTTGAGAAATGCAACCTGTAGAGAGGAACAGCCGGGCAGCGGGACAGACACCGGACAGATGAAATATTTTCGTTTGCTTCGCCCGCTCGTTCGATAGTAGAACATTGTGTTGTAACGAAAAAGTTGCGATTACCTTCTGCCATTCCAACTTTTTTTATTGTACTATCGACAACACAGCTAACTGACCATCGGTGCACCTTAAGTGCATTGTAATAAGGTTCTATATAAACACAGGACGGTCAGTTAACAGTGTTGTCGTTTGTACAAATATTCAATGATTAATATGCGATTCAAATAACATTACGTATTTTAGGTACTGTAAAAACGGGATGATGCTAGTTTACGTATCATTTATTTAAACGAAATATTAAACTCAAACAAAATATACTGCTACTACATCGCTGTTTATAATAAAATAACGTTAAAAATGCGTGAAAATTGACAAAACAATATCTTAAAATGAGCAACTATTGAAAACAATAATTTTCAATTATTGTACAGAATAGTTAAATCATTATTCTTCTCGAGTGGATTGCGTGATGTGATGTCATGTAAGTAAGAATTTATAAAATAATACCTAATCATCATTTTTGAAATACAGAATTATAAACTTACTATTTTCATATGGATATAATAGGGCCTGAGGTCCAGAGCGCACTACTAATGTATTGTTATTAAATGGGATTGCATTTTTCCCTGCGCTGTCGCTAGCACCGCTGATACTAAATGTGTGCATGCGAGAGGCAGCAATCAATACGATTGAAATCTAATCTCAATATGTCATTCATTAGCGAGTTTCCAGTTAACGAAGTGAGAAAAGCTACAACTACATTTTCAAAATTTGTTTAAGTACCCAATAAGCGCGAGTTGTTAAACAAAAATTAACCCACTGTCAGTTTTGTGACTACAATTAAGTTTTCCGGAATGTAAATTAACTTTTCTTATCAATTTCTAAATGATATGGATCAACACGTTCCTTTGTAACGTTATCGTTACATATATAACGTTTTTATTATTATTATAAGTAAAAACAAATATATACAATACTTAAAACTAATGTCATAATCAAATATTTACAAATCTACACCTTAAACACTAATTATTAACGACAAAAGGTAACATGAATTCCTCGGCGTCATCTTAGCGCTCACGCGAAGCGCAGTTTTAGCGCTCTTGCTAACAGCCGCGCAAGGAATGCATTTTTGTGCACCGCCGCCGCGAGACTCCCGATCTGTTACTGTTACAGAGTTTGAACGCACGTCACCTATCGGTCTTTATACGTGAAGACAAATCTAATTAATTGTTAAAAATACGTAACCGATACTTTAAAGTGTTCGTCCCTAATCGTTCCTCGAGTTAATTTAAATAATTAAAATGTTATTCGAGTGTTGTGCAACCCCAATTTGGGGTCCCAAGTTCGGGTTCCTGAATTGGGTGGAGGAACCACCGCGGCCCAGGCCTACACCAACGCTACGACGTCTCGGGGCTAGGAACGACGCCCATCGCCAATTTCGACATCACACGGCTGCCGCTCGAGTACAGTCGGCCACCATTACGAGCGCCCGCGAGCACCAGCCTACGCCACGTTCCCCCCTCCAGGCGAGAGTACCTAACCCGTGTGACAGAACCGGGACAGTGCGAATTTATTTAACCCCACGACCCTAATCTTTTCATACAGTCGGATTTCAATTTTAGATTATTATATTTTAATGCACGAATCCTTGTCTCCTTATTTATACATACCACGTTGTTTAGTAAACCCTGTAGGAGTCGAAAGACTACGAAATGTGACACCTTTAATGTGAAACTTGTTCATTTTCACATACAGAAAACTCCCGTGGGAATCAGACATATTAAAATATAATAAAAACGGACTCGAAATTAAATACGGGAGTGACCGTATCGTGTTTATTTTTTAAGACTATTTGAATGCTTAATTTTTGTCACAAACTGACACTGGGTTAATTTATCTTTAACAATTCGCGCTAAATAGGGTACAGTTAAAAAAAAATGCCCAACTACGTTACTCCTTGTGAAATTGACATACGATTAAATTTAGCCTGTCCTGTATAAGCGTTGTGTTCAAATAAATATCGTTATTCCTCACCGGGATTATACTCCACTCCCAATGGCCATGTCACAGTTATTTAGTAATGAATTGCTGTGATTTAGTTGTATGTAATAATTATTAAAGTATTTTTTGCAAAAATGCATAAGCATATTTCTGTGTATGTTCTTTAGTTTTACGAAAATATGAGTAAAGCCGTTGACACACACGATTCTTATAATTTTACCGAACCCTCAGGAATACCTACTTTAATATAAGTAAAAAACATTTCGTTCAATTATAATTTTAATTATTAAAAAATATAATCATTCCATTTAACTTACGCACTTTGTGATAATTAAAAATACATGACAATAAAATAAACTGCTGCAGAACACAACTGCTGTATTTGTCTACTATGATGGGAGCTCATTCATTCCCAAACTAACGACTGTAAGCGTAAATAAACCTATAAAGTGCTTCCCATAGAGGTAGTGACGAGTATTGTGGCTGCATTCTCGGTTTTATAAACGTCTAATAATTTAAGTTTCAGATTGTGTGATGCAGCCAAACTAGATATAGTTGATCAAGCCAGGATAACATAAACACTTTTCAAAAAAATCCTCAAAAATTTTACTTTGCAATTGGAATTCATTAATAAAATATATAAGGCAATTCAATAGAATTAACCCATTGTTCTTATTTACATGAAATGAATCCTCTAAAACTCATAGGACTCATTAGAACTACTATGAATATAATAAATGCCTATTCGCGTTAATCTGATAATTTTTAAATAAACTTATGTTAGTACTAGCTGATGCCCGCGGCTTCGCCCGCGTGGTTATAGGAAAATGTAACATATTGAAATTTTCCCATTGGAATTAGACGTTTTCCCGCTGGAAAAAGTAGGCTATGTCACTCTCAAGCCTCTAAACTATCTCCATACAAAAAACACATTAATACGACGCTCCATTGCGACGTGAAAGAAGGACAAACAAACACACACACACACTTTCACACATTTATAATATTAGTAAGGATTGTAGAAAACATTAAAATGCAATTGACTGGAATCATAGAGCAATCGCGCCGATATCACAGCTCAGCGTTACATAAACACACACACACACATATTTGTTCATGACTTGGTCTGTCCGTGGGAGACCTAAAGCGTCACGCATACTGACGCGGCGTATTACGTGAGTCTATAGGTCACCTACAGCCTAAAAGGAAAACTGAAGCCTGTTATTATGGGAATGAATGAGGGCCCATAATACAATCATAACAATATACTTCATAATAGGGTTCATTACTTTCAAAGAGACTTAACTTACTTAATAGTACCGGAGACTCAGAGAGCGGGTCTCGTCTGCGGCAGGCACATGTTGTAGTGAGCAGTTTTGTTCCAAAAGTCCGATTTCTTCCAACCACACCAACCCTTGCTGATGACCGTGGACAGGTCATCTGCACCGGTGTAGTGCGGATCCAGTATAAGATAACGCGTCTCGTTTGATTCGCGGTTAAATTCAACACCCAATATTGTGTGGGCTAAAACTCCACCACCTAAAAATAACAACCATAAATTGTTACTTTATTGCATCTTGTAATTGAAACAAAACCGGCAAAGTTCGTGTAGGCGCAGTGTAGGGTTCCGTAAGTATTGCCTGTCTGTCTTTGTTACATCGACACACGCGCGCCAATTAAACGTTGCGGTTGCGTCGTCCGAATTTGTACGAAAATTGGGCTTTTCAAGTACAGTTCTAGTTGACTACTCGTTAACTAGTTATGCCTACTTATTCGTGATAGTTGTCTTTTGAAAATCATTATATGTATGTACTATTGCCATGATTTTATTCTTATATCCAGTAGTAACCATATGGCACTAGTCCCACCGCCGGCTAGTAAGCTAGAAAAGTTGGGCGAGTAAAGGTTCAGCCGGCGGTGGGACCAGTGCCTATAGTTGGCTTGGGTGAGACACTTGACTCTAACAAAAATTAGGGCTTACCTTTAATGTAATTAAGTGAATATTTAAAATCAATTAATTTATTGATCTAATTCAAAATATAATAACATTCATAAAACATTTTATAAATTATAAGTATATATAGGTAACTTTTATATGAGACAAAAAGTGTAATTGAAATATTTATAAAACTTTTCTCAAGTAATTAAAAGTTTTTGCGTCGGGCTACCGATGGAAAAAAAATAGTAATAAGAACTAGTGCGAAAAAGTAGCACTTACCGCACGATTTAGTTTTTTGGAAAACACTCTTTTCGAGCACATGCATTGTAAAAATATATTTAAAATTATGTTTCACTTGACACTTCGACTGGAATGTAAGTAGGCAGACAAGATGTTTTCATTAGTTTGACAACTTACCAATCATAATAGGGCTACCATGTTTTTGAAAATGGTGCAACAGTTCTGGAGTGTAGCTTTGCATTTCTGCGCCCGTATTTGCAAATAAAATTCTAGAGTGGACACCAAGCAGGGTCTCCAGACAAAATGAGACCTCAGTCGAACCAATCCATTGCTTGGAACCTACAAATGATGATTGCTTATCTCCAATATTGACAAGGCACTGTTGGATTTCCCTGTGTGTGGGAACTTCTACTGTCGTGTATCCTTGATACCTGAATAAACACAAATTGCAGAATATTTATTTCCTCTATGTGAACCTGAAAGAAACTGCAAGTAATGTGAACGCTAGTATTTCCAACTTTGCCCAGCCAATTTATCGAACATTTATTCATTTTTGACGACCTCTGTAGCCTGGTTGGTAGTGACCCTGCCTACGAAGCCGGAGGTCCCGGGTTCGAATCCCGGTAAGGACATTTATTTGTGTGATGAGCACAGATAGTGTGACGTTCCTGAGTTATGGATGTTTTCTATGTATTAAGTATTTATTTATCTATATAACTATGTTTATCGTCGTCTAATTACCCATAGTACAAGCTTTGCTTAGTTTGGAGGGGACTAGGTCGATTTGTGTAAGATTGTCCCCTCATATTTATTTATTTATTTATACCTGTGGGATTGTGAAGAACCGAAATAAAATTAATACACATAAAGGTGCGTACGAATTAGAGCAGCCTCGGGTTGAGGCACGCTCGGCTCACCTATATTGCTCTAATTCGTACGTGCTCACGCGCTGTGCGCGAGCATCGCGCGAACGGCGCGCGGCAAGCCGCCGAGGGGCGGTCTTTTGCCCGTGCTCAAAGGCGCCTAACGTAATTTGGACGTGTATCCGAGCGTGCCGCGGACAGAACGTGTAATTTGGTGAAGTAAATGTGCACCACATGAATTACGATTTTTGTACAACAGTTTCATCCACCATTTGGTGATAATTCGGTGAATTCCGCCCGCGCATGTTTATGTGCATGCTTATATAATAATTGGCTCGCGAGCAGCTCGCCGCGCGGGGTGAGCATGCCTCAAGCTGAGCCGCTCAAATTCGTACGCAGCTTTAAAGATATGTTATCATGTTTCAATTCGTAATAGGCCACCTTGTGTGGTCACGGTGGGGTTTTGCGGAAGGTACTGGCCGCTAGGCCTGACTGTATAAGTCTTTTATTTTAATGTAGAAGATCCAAAATAAACACAAACTTTACGCGCATGAGAAGTAAAAAAAATATCATACCTAAACCACGAGAATATAGTCTGCATCGAGCGGTAAGCACATCCCCAGCCGTCATCATTGAATTTGTCCTGCATGTAGTGATAGTACCCGTACTTGCCACGCACTAGCGCGGTCACGCCCTTGCTCTGCTGCGGCGGTATCGCCTCGTGGGGATTCAACAGCCTTCCAGAATGTTCTGCATATGCATTACCCCTTCGGAAAATAGGTCTATCGACCGATAGTCCTAACTGTTCATGTAATAAACGCCTTTCTTTTTCTGTAATAATATAATTCAATATTTCACGTTATATATCTATCAGGGATGTGACGAATGTCATTTCTATTACATTCGCGAATGCGAATATTTAGAATGCGAATGTGCGAATGCGAATATTAAGGAAGTACACTAAAAACCCAACGGACGTAATCACTTTTTAATCATTTTATTTAACAATCACAAGCACAAAAAGCAATCACAAGTCACTACCCAAGTAAAAGTGCTCTCTATTGGTCAAAATTAATCACGTGATACGGGTTGGCGCGCTTGGCACATGCGCGAGTCGGCGGCAGGCGGCCGGCGCGGGCGAAACGCGCTACGACTTGCACATATTCGCATTCACAAAACATTCGCATCGTTTGATGCGAATGCGAATCTTGATGCGAATATTTAAAATGATGCGAATCATTCGCATATGCGATGAGAATGCGAATATTCGTAACATCCCTGATTTCTATAGTTCAAACCAAACAAACGTAAGTTTTTATGAACACAGGTAACTTACCCATACTCTCGTCGGGTATCCCTTTAGGCATAATCCTCGTCACGAAATGGCCTAGTTCATCTGACATGAAATGGAAAGTTTCTGGTAATCGTAAGCCTGCTCCGTCGCCTATACCCTCCTGACCTAGAATAAATAAACAGACAGGTAAGTCCCAAAAAATCCGATATAATGCTTACAGTTAATAATTCAGTACATAGTTCCCGCATTATATCTTGTTTTCAACCTGGGTTGGTTATATTAGTCACTGGAGAAAGTAAGTCTTCTCTTAAAGTCAGAGGCCAGCTATTTATATTATATTTATATTGACACTTAATATTGCAGATCATGTAAAGAAGAAGAAGATTAGTTAGAGAATTTGATTGAAAAACGTTCTACTCACTCTATTTTAATTTCTAGACATAGAAACTAACTTCCCACCTAGATATGGCTGATCCCATTGTGGATACAAAGTTTAATGTTATTCTAGCATGTTGTTTTAAAACAAGAACCAAACTACGTTTGTATGGAGAGTCGAGCGTCCTGGCGACCCTTAATTGTCACTACTAGCAACATGTTTCGGGCTCCTCGGAAGCCCATCACCAGGATAAGTGTTCTCGCGGGCACGGCACACAATAGGGAACATGCAATATTTTAATTTATGCTTTCATTTGAAAGAATTGAGAATATACGAAAGTATAAAAAAAAACTATAACTTATAGTCAAAAATTCCTGTTACAAACTGACAATTTAAACTTTCGCGCCTAAACGGATCTACAGTTCCTGTGACGTCACTCATGTGTGTCACTCGCCATATTTGTTGGTCCGTGGTTCGTTCCCAGATGTCATAGATTTGCCTAAGTTTTTGACTTGACATATTTTTTAGGGTTCCGTCGTCAACAAGGAACCCTTATAGTTTCGCCATGTCCGTCTGTCTTCAGCTTAGCTCAGTAACCCTCACTACTAGAAAAATGTAATTTGGCATGGGTATATGGGTCAGGCCGTAAATTTTGCCACAAAAGGTATAACCTAACTCTCCGCTCCTTTTTTTTAACCTTAAATACGTAATATTAATTTCTCAACCACAGCATTGTATTCCCTAAGAAATAGTGAACCTTGGTCACTGAAGATGTTTAAATAAATCCATAAACTTTGGAACTTACACAATATTTTTTCACGAAAAACGTCGAAAATTTCATAAAAAACGCGAATCCGCTTAGGTACTAGTGTACTTTACTCAATCAGAAGAATTCAAAATATACATATTTTTGATAATCTTTTTGTTTTGACGTTATGTGAAATAATAGTTACCTAGCCGCCTTTCAAATATCGTTTCATGTTTCCTAAGAAAGTACATTAATTTTCACACATTAAAAAAAAACACAAATCCATTTTTCTGGGCTACTTTGACTGCGTAACTAACATCTCATTTTGTGGAGTTAAACATTAGCAGTATTTGTATTACAGTAGTCGCAACACCAAACTTACCTTGTCGATGGTCAATGACGCGGTAGCGGCCATATTTTTGCCAGACGGCTGTAAATTTTGGCTCAAAGTGGAAGGTAACCAGTTGGTCGCGGAGTGCATTTTTTAAGATTTCACGGTAAGTTTTGAATGAATATTTGTTATTGTTATTGGGCCCTATTCAGTAAAGTGTGTGTAATCTTTCAAGGCAAAGAAACCTGGAATAAACTGTGTATTTATCGAGTTAAAATTGATTATATCTGCGTCACGTTACGCAGAATGGCTGTATGCTACTCTGCGCTACTTAGTAAAGGTGTGCACACATACTTGCTTAGATTTGCGGTTTTTAGGTGTTTTTTTTTGCTAAGCTACAATTATTATATTTCCTTTCAGATGCTTTTGACTCCGGCAGAGAAATCCAAGAAATTCAGTCTTTGTCTAAAGTGATAAAAAAATATCATACCATATCAAAATCCGTGATTTTATTTTGTACCTGACCTAACCTAACTGATGAAAATCCTGAGGCTTAATAATAGTACTGATAGGTAATTTCTACTATTTAGTATGGAGTCTCTTGGTGATCTGGGGCGCATTTCTTTATAATGTATGATATTTCCTAACGTCATGTCTGTTCTAGTTTCCTCATATTCGAAATCAAACGTGTAGGTATACTTTTTTACTCGTATGAAACAACCCATTCCATCCATGACCTATTGGCGCTCCCACTTCGTTCCAGTGCCTTTAATATCTCGGCTGTTATGGGGTTTTTCTTCCCTCGGTTCGCAATCTACTATTATTTTATATTTATTCCAAATATTTTATGTAAAAATCACACATGTTGCGCGCACCTTAATTATTTTGCGTTTCCGTTGTGCGTCACTGCGCACCTGCGTTACTGTTTTGCGTCACTCTGCGCATCCGGTTCGTAGAAAATTCTGCGTCACCGCTGCGCTCTTTGTGGCAAAATCTAGGGCCTGACCCATATATAAATCAATCACGCCGACAAAACAGTAGAATAAAATCTTAAAAAAATATTTTTTAGTCCACCTGAATTGGGGATGCAATTTTTTTTTTCGTTAATCCCGAGGTGTGGGGTTTCGTTGGATAGCTTGTTCAAAAATATTATGGGTTTCTTAAAACCATTTTTCAACTCAGTGATTCGTTTGCGAGATATTGGGCTTTAAAAGCCCTAGTTTTTGTACGTAAATGGCTACTACTGGAGATGTGAAAAAATTCGTGGCAGTAGTACCTATAATAAATTTGAAAGGAAAACGATCACGGCTAAGTAGGCATAACTAGTTACCGAGTAATAGTCGACTAACTTAAAATGTACTTAGAAAGGCCAACTTTCGTACAAATTCGGCCGACGCAACCCCACCAATTACTAGGAGCGTGCGTGTCGATGTAACTAAGACAGACAGGCAACTACGGAACCCTATACTGCGCGTGGCCCGACACGCACTTGGCCGATTTTATTTGAATAAACAAGTCAAAGCACTATGACAATTTCTACAACCGGTAACTTGTTAGGTAAAGCTAAAAGGTAATTGTGTAGAACCCATTAGGTTAAGGTTAGGTTTGTTTTATTTATAACGATCTTGAAAACTTGACTGTTAATGAAAAAAAAAAAGTTTTTTGATGAAATGAAAATTCGGCCAAACATTCATTTGATGAAATGTTAGGGTGAAAGAAGGGTAAACGATTTACCGTTTAATGTTGTTGGTCTTACCTAGTTGTTCAAGTAAGACACACTCCAGTAGTCTGAGGGAGCGGCAGGCTGCTTCCACCAGCACTGTATATAACTCCAACAGCTTCGTATTGCGATGGATTATCGCCAAAGTATCCACTCTTAGTGGCATACTGATACAAAATGCAGCTAAAATCGAAATATTATTATTATTATTAAGCCTTTTTTGAAATGAAATGAAAGTTTATTCACAAGAACACATGGTACAGTTAAAGGTGGATTAAGGCACAGTTACCAATACAGGCATGTGAAAGTATGGTCTAACATACTTTCGAAATCGAAATATTGTTAATTATTATTATTTTTATGTCACATATTACATACTACAACAATATTCATAGGTCCAATTCAGTCAATAAATGCTGGCTGCGCCTAGTTTGGGGAACCCTATTAAATTTTTTTCAGTAAGACATCTGTCTCGAGTTTTATTTTCAATGCTTTAGGTTATTTTATTATATAATGTGTGTGCCTTATTATTTATTTATTTCATTTATACAACTTTTGATTATAGTAGAATACTGCATTGACTTTACATTGCCCTTTGAAGTATTTGTAGACCTCAGCTATGCTTTTAAGTGCTATTAGTTGATACTAAGAACTGAAGTATCTTGGTTTGACAACATTACCAGCTTATAAAATATGTGGAGTTCAAATACAAATCAACAGGTTTATTTAAATATAATAACTTACGTTTACGTTGTGTTGTCATCATCTTAACAGCAGTCTTCACAAGCTTATCAGACAAAATATCCTTAGTAGCTTTTAATATTAAGTTTGCTGGTAAAATCTCCTATAAATAATAAACATGGACAATTATTTGTATTTGTCAATATGATGCTTAAACTGGAGATAAAATTATTGTTTTCTTAACTTTTAATTTACATTTAATCAAAGGAGAACTTACTATACAATTTGTGTTATGTTTCTTCTTTTTGGGTTGTTCTGGGCTCATTGAGTCTACAAGCTCTCCAATTGTGGCATCTGTGCTTATCCCTGTCAAGCCCACATCTGATGCTACTCCAAATAAATAAACAGATGTTCCATTGATATGAAAGGAAACTTGTCCAGATGCAATCTTGAATATGAAAGTATCATTTGTCAATGAAATATAAAAAATGACTATTAAATTAAATTACATCAAAAATAAGCTCATTAAAGAGCATAAATGTGTTACTTATATATGACAGAAAAATGCACATATGAGGAACAAGCCATTCACCACAGCCCGTCTTGGCTTAGGTCAAATGCCACCTGAATTGGACATAGGCTATGGAGTCCGCTTATCATCATCATGGTAGTAAACAAGGATAGCGGTGGCTTATAGTTGTCAGACAACTGACACACCCTCTGCTTCATTAAATCAATAATATGGGCAATATCAAAAAAAACAACCAAATCACATCTGCCAAAGTGAGTTGAAGCTTAACTGAATTGGTTGCCTCTTACAATATAATGAAAAAAAATGGTTGCTTTCTACAAAACTACATGAAAACTGTCTTGAAACAGTGAATATCCACAAAGGTGAGAGGTAATGAAGCTTGGATACCTTTTTCCTTTTATTCTGCATTATATTCTTCACACCAGCAATAGTTGCTTCACAGCTCAGTGGTATCACAGTGTTCAAACGCACATGGAGAAACTGCCTCCACAACTCATCGGCATCCAAAACTTCATACTTGGTTTCCTCAAACTTGTCATGGACTAAGAAGTGGGCTTTCATGTCCTTCTTTTGATTTATAATGATTACCAGCGGGTTGTCTGTTATGTCTACATCCTGGAAAAATATGAGTGAATTACAGGACAATATGCCGTGTGCATTCACCTAAATCTATTATTAGTTTTGTGCTTCCAATTCTTACAATTTTACATATGAAAATTTCCATAATTGATATTGAATTTCTGAATGAATTATTGATTTTAATCAAGGTTTCATGAGTGTTGTTATTAAGGGCTCAGCAGATCCTTGAAGACTCGAGCCGGTAAAGCTAAGACTAGCATTATGCAGTACTGAAATGACTAGCATTATCCCTGATGGCTCGAGTCTTTAAGGCTAGTCAGGACTAGTTCATTTAAATTACCTGCAAGATCTGTTTCAACCTAGTCTCAGTCGTTAAAGATTCTCCGAACTTGATGACCCCACACAACTCAACCTCGGTGGGCAAGTGTAGGAGCAGCTGCTTATATGTATTCTTCTCCTGCTCAAATAACTCCAGACTCAGCCCAACTACGAGCAGAGTGCCATCGTACATAACCCCGTAAAGGCATCCTGTACTCTCGTTTGTGTCTAATTTAGACAAACGCTGCCGGTAAAATACCAATAATTAGTGAATAAACAATTATGATGACGTATTAGGAGAAACCTGATTTAGAGACCATTTAAATGCTCCAAAAATATTATTAATATACTCGGATGGGGACATCACAATAAATTGTTTAAAATAATGAATTGAGCCTTAGTTTACACGAAAATATTAAAAGTTTACCTCGATAACATAACTCGATATTTTGAGACGTGGTGACATTTTAGCTAAATGTTGCCATGTGCGGCGATGCGCTGCGGAATGTTGCAATGAATATCGGTAAAAAGATGGGTGCATTCCACTATTCCGTTTGATGTTTGATTCACGAACAAAACCAATATTTGTTACAACTTGCTATGGAAAGCAGACGCTACACGGGCCGATATCGGCGGACAGCCAAACAAGGTCACAGAAAATCTAGTATGAAGTGACCTTAATTTGGTTGGCCGCCTAGCTTCCAATCCAACACCTATCCACACGGGGCGAATCACGTGGCGGCACTATACCTCTTCTTCTAAGTGTTCTAATAAGAGAGAGACTGATAGTGCGAGAAAAATCGAGAGAGCTCGCGCGCCGTCGCTTGCTAGCCGTGCTAATATAAGAAAGAGACGGATTGTGCGAGCAAAATCTATAGAGCTCGCGCGCAGTCGCATGATAGCCGTGCAGATGTAACAATCCGACCCCATTGTAGGTAAACGGGAAGTGCTCAGGGTTTGAGTTCCATGCGAGAGCCAAATACGCGTATAAATAATTATATCATTACGAGATAACTTAATACTATATAGACCTATAGTTTCCAAATTGATTTTAACACATTAAAAAATGCCGATTTCACTCGTGTAGCGTCCTTATTCGTCCTTGTGATAATAGTTTGGTATGATTTCTGGAAGTATGCTACTTAAAATTATGCATTTTGTTTTTATGACGATTGAAGGAAACCGTTTTTCACACAGTGCATTATTTATTAAACTATAAATATATAATTACAATTTAGTTTGTATAATTTATCGATAAACAAGTCGACACAGTAACATCCCTAGCAAAGAGCAAAGTAAACGCATAAAAATTGTGACAACCTACACAATTGCAAACACATTTACATCTCCTTCTGCCGCGTTAGTATGTCGTAAGGAAGTACAGGACAGGTATACACCTCTGCTGCATATATGTACAGTGGTGGAAAACCCGTCAGCTGGTCACATGAAAATGTTAAAATATATACCTACTACTTATAGGTGTACGCGGGCTGGGTTTCCGCAACTGACGTCATATCAGCGCCTATTTTGCGTGTACCTACTACAAACGCGCGGTTAAAGTGACGGCGCAATACTTTGCTATGCGTTTTTAAGCAGATTAACGCCTGCTATAAACATCTAATGCATTACTTCGTAAAAGTACAAATTACATTTATATAATATTAGAAAAGTTGAAAACATTTACATTTCAAAGTCCAATATCTCAAAAACGGCTGAACAAATTTTCATGAAACATGCGTTCATCAGCTTTCGAATAAAAAAACCGCATTCGAATCTGAATTCCGTATTCGGCTTATTTATGGTATTCGGAAACCTTATCAGGAAACCGTGTGTGCGGCCAGCCTTATTCCGAGACATTTGCAGCACGTCTGCGCCATGTCTCATCGGTTAGTAACAATTTTGCAGTCCGCCTCGCAGGACCGTTTGAATGCGGCAATTTTCGCTTTCTTATTGTTAACTAGCTACACTGAAAGAAATTGTAGTTTGCAGAACTTGCAGATTGTTTGCTACACACGCTACACCAATTCTGACTTCTACATGTACTGACAAATAAAATTGGGGTAAAATCACATAATGTTGATACCCCATCAGGCTCATCTTTCCCTGGCCAGCCTTCACTCTCCAGCACACTGCCCTATTAGGGTATGCGCGCACGAGCAACTTTTATCTTCGCGACTATTTTGTCTCTCGCATCAAGTCTATGGGTTAGAAATATACTTATTATACTCTTTGTGGCTTAGTATGGAAGTGCGCACACGTAGCGACGCGACTCCGTGTGCGCACTTCCATACTAACCTATAGACTTGATGTGAGAGACAAAATAGTCGCAGAGACAAGTTGCTCGTGCGCGCATACCCTTATGTCCAGGTCCATACCGAAAGCAAATCTTTATAATATTAGAATGGGCATGTTCAAAATATGGAATTACCATAAGGAAATGAGGTGGATCGTGGTCTGCGTGATTTATAAAAAAAGACTATAATTTGGGAAGCTTCACATTATTTTGGTGTCAGTTTAAAATTGATTGGTATTTATTAAATATGAAAACATCAATCCAATTTCATGATTTTGCTTGGTCTAGTATACATGTATTAATGACTTCTTCTACTAGTTTTGATCTCTGCTTGGCAATCTTCAGGGCATCCTCTTGTATGTTAGATGATAGATTGTGTCCTCCAAGTTTTTGGACTCCACATAATGTTCCATTGTTATAACAAACAATCAAATTCGAGCCGATTCCACCACACATCTCTTCTTCGTAATTGGATGGGTCGGTTAGGATGACATTACTGAAAAGATGATTCATTTAAAAAAAAATAGTTATAACATTTTTAGTTATTTATTATTTATTCATTACTAGTTAAAAAAAATATACTTTGGTAAATCTGTTTGCAGGAGAACAGTTAATTTCGCCGACAAACTGCCGTCATTTTGGCGATCAGGAAATGTATACTTACCGCTAAGATGTTTTTTTGAAATAAATACAATAAAAAAAAAAAAAAATTAGTATGAGGGGGCCAGTTATTGGTGATTTACCCTACCTACGTGTTAAAATGGCACCACAAATGATTCATACCTTTGGTTTAGCTTATAAACAGCAAAACTGGTGGCTACTGGCATCCCATGGACTGTCAATGGTGTTCTAACAGCTGTGTCTACTGTGAAATCTTCTGTTTCATTATCATATATAACTTGAGGTAAACTCACTGAAAAAAATAGCTTTTTAGTCTTGTTACCTCAACAAAAAAATACTGTCATATATCAAAGTGTTTATGCTGGGAGAAGACTTTAAATACCATGAATGTGTAGTTTCTAGGCAAAAGTGTACCAACCACTGCATTGGCAGTTAAAAAGTTATAATTTCTGATTGAACTCTGCAATACCAGGAGTACATTGCTGAAAACACTGTGGTACCTATTACCTGGGAACCATACAAATAATTGAACAATGTACTTGCTTACATGTTTTAAGGCTGGCTATCAATGTCATAATGCAGGCATCCACCAGGCTCCCATCATTATCCAAGCAAACCATGTCACAGTACACAACCCAAGCCAATTTATCCGGCACAATGCAGAGATCTTTCAGATCAACACACTTGGAGTTTATGACAATATCTGATACCAAGTTGCTTGTGATTTGTGCATGGTCAGATGGTGGCCCAGGCCTGTATTTAGACGAACACAAAGGTGGGAGCTCCACATTGGTAATGAGATATCCTACATCAGGTTCTTCAGCTTTAGGAATTGCTAGCTCCTACAAAATTACACTGTTAAATAATAAATTTGAATTATTTAAATCAAGAATATTCAAAGTAACTGAAAGATTTTGACCGCACCAATTTAATGCCACAAACTACTGTCGTATTTCCACACTTCACAACAGCCGATGCATCAGCAGTATTCAGGGAATCAACATTAAGTTTTAAGTTTCGGTGTTCTTGAAATTTTCTTCCATCAGGTCTTATATCTTTGGAAATGTAGTCATTGAAGTACTTCACTGGGTGAATTAACCTTAAACAAGTATTCGGTATTATTTACGAGTTTCCACAATTTACGCGTTATGAATGAATTAAATTAAACTTACTTATATATTTCTGCCATTTTTTATTATATGTGAGAATTTCGAGTGAGGTTAAACTCGACTCGACTAACTTGGTAGTCAAAAGCTTGATTCGTAACTGGAAGATCAGGCGCTATATTCAGTAAGTCGTTTCAAAAATTACTGATCGCTATACTACTTAAGTGTAAGAATTCTGTAGTATGATATAATAAAAAGATAATACACAATTCACTTCAAAAGCATGCTGTCTCCATCATTGCATACACAATAATAAAATAAACACAACACAACAATCTACACTCTACAATGACAGCATGAGCATGCAATGTGATGTGAGTCACATCATGTGAGACACACTTTTTTCTCCGCAAATCCGCAGTAACGTCAAATTGACAATTCGTCATCTCGGTCCTAACGGCACACACGGCTCCACACCGAGTAAGAAGCGTTTTTTTAAAGATAAAATCATTGTTTTAGTTAAGTATAACTTAAAAGATATTAGAAAGAAAGTCTAATTTTGGTATTAATTTAATGTATCTGCATGTATGATAGAAAAATAGCTAAACGAGATTTTGGATAAAATAAACTACAATCTTAACTATTTTTTTTAAAAAAGCTTTTGCTTGTCTGCCAAATTTTGACACTGACGTTTCTTTTCGTGTCGGTATTCGAAGACGTGAACTAGGTTAGCATTTCTGTTTTTAAATCAAAAATAATCAAATGAAAATGGTGATAAAATGATTAATTTCCGACTGGAACCCACCTGTTCCTTAATAATGCATGTATGTAACTCAATATTTTTACGTGTTTGCCTGCTTTTCAGTTCACAACACAATGGCAAAACCCAAAGGAGAGAGGAAAGGCAAATCCGCTATCAATGAAGTAGTGACTCGTGAATACACAGTCAACCTACACAAACGCCTTCATGGAGTTGGTTTCAAGAGGCGCGCTCCTCGAGCCATTAAGGAAATCAGGAAGTTCGCCGAAAAACAAATGGGAACTCCCGATGTCCGAGTGGACACCCGTTTAAACAAATACCTGTGGTCGAAGGGAGTCAAGTAAGTGTTAATCTAAAATAATCTAAAGTTTTCTTTGAGTTCTATGTGTTTAAGTTCTAGATTTTATTTATTACAACTTGTTCTGGCTGTTGATTTGGTTAGGACAACATAACCTTACTTTAGTGTTTCCATTCCATCAGTCAAGAGTTGTTGCGGATGTAGTAACATTATTAGTGCTACAATCTTTTCTATAAAGTTATGAGCTACAAGTGGCCAATGAACTTAATCTTACAACCTGTTTCTTTTGTTTTTTTCTTCCCGGTCAATCAAAACTGCAATTTGATAGGATGATGATGTTGATGATGTTCTGAAGGGACGCCCGGCCGGTAACAGGAGGGCGGTCGATCGCTTGTCGCGTTCATTCAGCCCCGTTCCCTAAGTTTGGAGCCTCAGGTTACTGTCTCGGCAACATTCCCATTCCCATTCTTCTCGTTTTACTGCAGAACAGAAGGACATCTTTAAGGCTGACATCCCTCAGTTCCCTCTCCTCTAACACATCTTTACCGAATGTATTAAACCGCAGTGCTGCGTACATAATACATTCCGCTAGTACATGTTTACTTGTTTCTTCCTCCCCACAGTGTGGGCAGGAGCCATCGTTACTAACTTTGATAGGACAAACCTCTTAAGAAATTTAGGAGCCCATATGATAACCATATATATATATTATGAAAATTAATGACATTTCAATTATGACAACCGTTAAGCCCTTAGTAATCATGACTAATAAAATACTAGTGCAGTAAAACAACTAGCAGCCTTATCAACTAAATATTTGCATCTCCTGGTTGTTGTTTTAAACAGTTTCACCTTATATTCTGCTGCTAGATTAGTGGCTCTTAGATATTAAACTCTAGTACTTTTTTTAACTCTATAAAAGAATAGAGTTTATTCTTAGATAAATTCAGCACAATTTCTGTTGTGCTGAATTGCAACCCCCTTTTTGCAAATTTTCAAAATTTCTAGGTCCTAAAATCGGGCCCTTCATCGATCTTTGGAGGATCTACACATTCATTTAAAAATAGTGCCATAATGACACACCACTGCCAAAAAAATATAAGTCTCAGCCCCCCCTTTGCTACAGTCCAACCAAGAGACTGCTAGCCTATCTCGTCGCGAGACAGATCATGCACCGTCATGTGTATCCTCATACTACGTAGGTAGATATCAGTTATGAGGTCAAAGCATGTGCCAAATCATGTGGGTATACCACTCATTCTTGAAATCTCTTAAGAGAACCATTCACAATTTAAAATTGTCTGATAAAGGTGTGCAAATGTCTATGGACAGTCTCGATCTTGTCTATGAACTTCAGTTCTTGATCTGCACGGCTATCACGGGACGGCGCGACTCTCTCGATTTTTCTCGCACGATCCGTCTCTCTCTTATTAGAACACTTAAACCAAGAGTAATAGTGCGAGAAAAATCGAGTGTGTCGCGGCAGTCTCAAGATAGACATGCAGTCTTGTTTGTTTAAATCAATTTGACAAGAAGTTGTGTCTGAGTTACAGACATAATGCCTTTCTTCATAAACGTCCATCAAACCTAAATTAGTTTCAAATTGCTGTTTGCATTTATCTCTCACTTTTAGCATTAATATTGTGTTTGGTGTGAGTGGTTAAAAACAATTTATTTTGTCCATTCCAGGAACGTCCCCTTCCGGGTGCGCGTCAGGCTGTCCCGCAGACGCAACGACGACGAGGACTCGGCACACAAACTGTTCACGCTGGTCACCTACGTGCCCGTTGCCTCCATCAAGGGTCTGCAGACTGAAAATGTTGACGCTAGCCAAGAATAAAGAATAGGTGTAACATACTCTGATGTTTTCTTTACTGCATATCCCTTATATGCGATTTTCAAATAATCATCATATATCAGCCTTAAGACACGAAGAATTAAAATGCATGTGCATGATTCAGAATTACCTAAAATTAAAACGTAATAAACGAAAATATTAGGTTTTAGATGGTTTTAGGAAGAAATTGTATGTTAGCTACATTGGACTCGAATGTACATTTCACGATTTTGACATTTTGAATTTTAAAATTGTAGATTTAAGAAATTGCTATGCTCAACAGAGCTCATGTTTGACTGTACCTAGCTTTAAGACCTATTATGCTAACATGAAATGCAATAAATGATGATTGATATGATTGAAGACGTACACTGCTGGTCATAGAACTCGGGGGCGGTTTTATTATCTGTAGTGCACCCGGGCGTGTGCTAGAGGGTGCTACGGTAATGTTTGTACCCGGGGGCATGTAGATGTATGGCTAGAGACGCCTCTGATAGGCCTCCCCCGAAGGCAGCGTCCCTGAAGTGCGGTGGAATTCCTACGATCGCCAACACGCATGCCAAGCGCGGTGATTATCGCCTTTTTTACCCCTATGATGAATTGATGATTTTCAAATATTTGTAAGCAAATGAAATTAATCTTGCATAAATCCATACTAGGTGTTATTAACGCGAAAGTGATTCCCGTCTGTCTGTTACCGCTTATTTATAAACCGCTGAACCGACTTTAATGAAATTCGTTATAGAGATTGTTTTAAACCCTGGGAGTGGTTATGGACGTTATGTATGGTCCCGGAAATCGTCCACGTCCTTCCCCGGGACTCTAACTATACCTATAATACCTTCCAAATTACATCTAAATCAGTTAAGACTGCGCCGAGCTTTTGACGCGGGCACCGATTTGGCATTTGCACCTGTGTGTGCGTCATCACGCACACTACCGCCGGCTCGCTCGATCGGTACGGTCGGTCACAAGCTAAAAGTTAGTAGCTCATCATTCTCTACTCCGCGTATAAAACCGTGGATGGTATAAGGAATAAAATACAAAACGCAATTATTATTTTTATTGAAATTTGTCCGTTAACTAAGGAAAAGAAAAAAATAAGCAAAGTAATAATAACGCAGTGTTACCGGTGGACTAGTGTTGCAATTGAATTGGCAATCAGCAGCGACGTGCACAGTCTTTAGACGGGATAGACAAAAAAAATAGCCAATCTAGCCAAGTCCACGAAAAGCTAGCTCTTGTTTCTCCAAAAAAAGCAAAAATATCTTTGAGTGAAAATATTGTCGATTTCGGCCATTAAGTCCGTTTCAAAAGATTCCTGTAATAAGATGCAAGTGCTACATATAAATTTAAGTAGAGCATTTAAAATCGTAAGTTTCCATTTTTGCCATTTTGGCCATGGATTCGTCATGTCCGTCTGTCTGTCTATCCGTCCATATGTCTTAGAATTTTTTTGTAAGTTGCAAATGCAAACTCGACTACAGATTGAAAAATCAACTCTAAAAATGTTAATCAACTAAACTTACTGTAAAGTCTTTAGTTGACACGGAATGTTCGTTCTGGACCTTTTCCTCACATGACGATTCCTAAAAAGAGTTCAATACATAGTAATGTTGATAATGTTGATATTAGCTACTTTCTTTAGTGTTAAATATATTGTAACCTCTTTATTATTTGAAAACAAAACCTTACCACAGATTCATTGCGTGCCGTAACATTGGACGCTGCACTTTTTCCATTCTCATTTTTTGTTCCCAATTCTCCAATCGGATTATTCGATGATTTCTAAAAACATAATTAGTAATAAGTACATTGAAAATAAGAAATTTCTTATTATCTGCCAATTATCTGCTAATCTGCTTAATACAGGGTGTACCAAAAATGATAAGAAAAACAGAAAAAAAAAATCTGACGAGATTTTTTTTTTACCTAACTATGGAGCGTTGGCCGACTGGGGCGACAAGCTCCATAGAAATGTAAAAAAAACGCGTCAAATTTTTTTTTTCTGTTTTTCCTTATCAGAACACGATACCTGTTAAGCCCTTGATCGGTTCATACCCCGTTTTTGTTACACTTTGTATAATGCCAAAAGTATTTAAAAAAATATACTTACATTGGAAATTCCTAATTCATTTTGTCTCTTTGTTCGTGCAATAGAAGCAAGAAGCCGTTTGTGGAAATACTTCGGGCCATTTTTACGTGTATTATATCTTTCCTTGCGTCTTCCCATTTTAAGGGGCTCCCATACGATACGACAATGACCTTCGATCTGAATCCCTTAGTTTTCTAATGTCTTTTATAGCTTAAGAACAACGGCTTTAAGCAACATAGTATCCCATATTTACTTCAAAGTTCATTGTTTTCTAGGTATTTGGCATCAAAGTTGAACAATTATAGGCCAAAAAACTGGTTTTCTGGCCATAACTTTTGTGTTAATTAGTTTAAATTGAAAACCCTAGACACGTTTTCAGAGACGTCAGACGAACCCATTTGTAGATTTCGTATTATGTTAGATCTTTCATGTCAATAGTGTAGTGTAGTAGTAATCTTTCACGAAATGTGTTTTAAGACAATGTTTAAAACCGATAGCCGTTAGACTTATAATTCTATCTGTAGTGCAAAAGTAGGAGATACGATTATAACTCGGCAAAAATCGATGAAAACCTCGGGTACTTAACCCCTTAACTAAAACAATAAATAGTTGGTGCACCATCAATAGGTTAAATGTTTCCTCTATTATCATTTATGACTAAATGTTGGACACGTATGTTTTCTTTTGTCAAGGAAAAAAATTACAGAAAAAGCACGTCAAAGTTCAGAGCTGCGGACTCGTGACGTCAGTTGTGGTAAAAAGTGTGGCACGGCATGACGTCACGCGGAACTTTAACGGGCTATATCTTCATTACTTTTTTTTTAATTGAAAAAATAAGAAATACCTGTCTAATATTTTTTTGATTTAATAACTGACTATAGAGACTATACAGGAATAAGCTAACGAGCTTGAGTTTGAAATCGACTATCTTAGCCCCTTCCATCATATAGTACCACTAGCCATCTTCCGACTTCATCATGAGACCCTCACCATCATGTTTAATGGTAAGTACTCAAGATAACAAAGCAAACGAGCCCAAACTCGACTATCTTAGCCCCTTCCATCATAGAGTCCCACCAGCCATCTTCCGGCTTCGTCATGAGACCCTCGCCATCATGTTTAATGGTAAGTACTGAAGATAACAAAGCAAACGAGCCCAAACTCGACTATCTTAGCCCCTTCCATCATAGAGTTCCACCAGCCATCTTCCGGCTTCGTCATGAGACCCTCGCCATCATGTTTAATGGTAAGTACTGACGATAACAAAGCAAACGAGCCCAAAGTCGACTATCTTAGCCCCTTCCATCATAGAGTTCCACCAGCCATCTTCCGGCTCCGTCATGAGACCCTCGCCATCAGTTCTCGTTGCTCCTGAGGGGCAACCACGTAACGTTTCGAACGCGCGTCAGGTAGATACAAGTCTCATTTTTCCATATAGAAATAGAAAACGTTTATTCGTGACACATACAAAACAATAACAAAAGTGAACACAGAAACAAAAACAACAGGTATGCCACGAAAAGGCCCCGACTCAGCATGGTGCAGGCCATTTTTGGTCATTTAGATCTAAACTGACGCGCGTACAATGCGTTACGTGATCGACCTGCTTAGAAGCTTATAATATCAAAAATAATACTTACCCTGTTTTGCTGCGTATTACTGCTGTATTCATACACAATTGACATCGAAGTATTTTTAAGTGTCACAGCGCCGCATTGAGACGTGCTCTCTCTCTGAGCTCTCGGGGGTGACTGAATCTTACTTTACTCTTTGGACTGAATATGTCATGCGTTGCTCGCGTATTATTATTTCATCATTTTGTTCCATAGTAATTTTATATGGCGGATTTGAAGGGCGTTTTTAAAAAATCATAAGTAAATAACCAAAGCACTTTGAAATGTTAGGATTGGATTCTTTTGTAGTTAATACATTGGAGATTCGTTTGAGTAGGATTATGAAACTAAAGTATATTTATTTTTATTCAATTTTACCTAAACGCCGACACACGTTCTTCTCATTTTTTGTGCAACTTTACGGAATTGTATTTATTAAACTGTAGATGATTTGAGAATATTTATAGTTTATTATTGTATACTCAATCTTTGTGATTATAATTACATATAATTTATATTTTATTGTAAAGAATTGTGAACTCCACAGTCGAAACGGTGACTGCCGTTTTTGCCGATTATGCTCGGCGCAGTCTTAAGCGGTTTAAGCGTGAAGACTTGAAGAGGTTACAGACAGAAACACTTTCGCATCTATAATATTAGTATGGATTACACCTACAATTTTTATACACGTGCATCGCTAAATGTAACATTTCAGGGATCGTAAACATTTTTCTTACTTATTTTCGTTATTGTTTAGATTCAAAGTGGTATGATACCTCTTGAATATTTGCCGACCCTGTACTGTAATACCAAAGTCTGCAAGCTCGGGGCTACGCGGGCCAACGATGGAGGGTACGCGGGAGGCAAGGAAATTTGGCGCTAACTATTTTAAACGGGTGCCAAGTATGACTTTATAAAACCGACTTCAAAAAGGTAAGGTTAAAATGAGGTGATAGTTTCCCCATGTCCATCCGTCTGTCCGTCCGTCCGTCTTCGGCTTAGCTGAGTAACCCTTACAACCAGAAAACTGTAATTCAGCATGGGTATATAAATCAATCACGCCGACAAAACAGTAGAATAAAATAAAAAAAAAAATTGCGTAAGTAGGTACCCCCCCTACACCTGAAGTGGGGATGCAATTATTTTTTTGCAAAATCAATATTTGAGGGCTCGAGAGGTCTTTTAATATGAATCCGTGGGAAAATAAAAAAAGGCTGCCATCTTGAAATTTATTTATTTAATCTTTATTGCACAAAAGAAATATGTTATGGTACAAATGGCTGACTTTATGCTATAAAGCATTCTTTACCAGTCAACCTTAAGGCAAAGCAGATGAAATGTGTCAGTGCAACTTAATTTTAACAAAAATCTTTAACAGGTCCTAAGATGGGATGGATAAAATAGTAAAATACGATACAATACAATATAATATAACAATATATATTAGTACAGTATACATACACATACATATGAATAAATATGAATCAGATAGATTATTTTTTAGTTCAGCCAGCAAATACATTTAGTAAGGACTTTTTCAAGACAAGCCTGTTTGGTGATTGCCGAATTTTGACAGGGAGACTGTTCCATAGGCGAGCTACTTGGACGGAGAAGGAATTGGACATAAAACCATTACGGTGAGGCGGAATAGATAAGGAAAGGTTGCCGGAGGAGCGAAGTTGACGGATTCGAGAGACATGCCGTAATAGTTACTGAAAAAGAGTTTGGAGGTATTCGGGAGATTTAGGATCGTTTAGAATGGTGAAAAGAGCAAAGGTATTTTGCTCCGTAGGCGGATGGGCAGCCTGCCCAAAGGGGAGCGGAAGGAAGAGACATGATCTTATTTTCGAAGAAAGATAATAAATCAAATACATTTATTAAGAAGACGATCTAACTTGTCACCATAGTTGATTAAGAGTCATATCAATGTCTGCACTAATAAAATTATTAAATTTTATTAGTGCAGACAGTACTAATTAAATTTTGATGGGCAAGAAATGCTTTAGCCTATTAAGCGCATAAAGTGAACCTACAACTTTCCGACGAACCTCAGAGATCTGTGGCCTCCAGGCTTTTAAATACCGCTATTTTCGCAAAGCGCTATCGTTTATATTGTTAGTATTCCAAAAAAGCGTTATACTCAATGCGATATTTTACGCGCTGTATAGCGGTATCTATTATAACGTTATAAATCTAAAGCAATATAGCATATATAACGATAATTGCTTAAGCGATACTTGCTTGCTTGCTTGTTGTAGCTTAATAACGTTATAGGGCTTATAGTGTGTCTTTTTCGCACTTGTGGTTTCGCCCATTCGACAACGCGCGCGGCTCGTATTTTAAAACGATATTATAACGTTATTCGACCATATTTTATAATGGGATGATATTCATTCTGTTATGATATTTATATCGTTATGGGGCAACAATTTCAAAAATTTCAACACTAACGAAATATAACGTTATCATATCGCTTTTTCTCATATAACGTTTTAAAGGTCTGGTGGCCTCCAACTCAAGTGTTGTCGAGATAAACACTACTTACACTTTTGCTATACGGGAGGTCTCTTTTCACCAACCTCTCGCCAGACATAAAGCCTATAGCTATATGCTCAAGACGGCACTCTCAAGTAGACCAAGACTTTATATCAAACGAAATAAACAACCTACTTAAGGACAAAGTAATCGAACCTAGTATCTCGCCATGGAGGGCACAAGTAGTCGTTGCCGGCGGAGGCCATCACCGTAAGCGCCTTGTCATCGACTATTCGCAAACAATCAACAGATTTACTGACCTAGACGCTTACCCTCTCCCAAGCATTGATTCTATCATAACAAAAGTGGCAAAATACAACGTTTACGATCGATCTGAAAAGCGCTTACCATCAAGTCCCAACCCTACCGAAACAAAAGTTTACAGTGCATTCGAAGGTTGTAGTAATCTCTACTAGTTTACAAGAATACCGTTTGGCGTAACGATTGGAGTGGCGGCCTTTCAAAGAACCTTGCAATACATAATTGTCACTGAAAAACTTAAATGTTCATGAAGGCCGCTGAAAAATACAAACTAACCTTAAACATGGACAAATGCACATTTGAATCAGAATCAATCAACTTGCTTGGATATGCTATCACGCACAACGTTATAAAGTCTGACAAGTCTCGATTGGAACCGTTATCTTCCAATCCCCACTGATACCGCTACATTGAAGAGAGCGCTCGGTCTCTTCGTCCACTATTCAAAGTGGATCGACAACTTTTCTACGAAAATCACACCTTTATTCGATGTTACTTTTCCATTATCTCAAGAAGCTACTACTACCTTTCATAACCTTAAAACCGATATATCGAAATCAGCATTAGCAGGAATCGACGACAGTGAAATATTTTCAGTTAAGTTGAGACAGACGCCTCCGATTTTGCCATCGCAGCGATCCTATCACAAAAGGGTCGTCCTGTCGCATTCTTCTCTTGTTCTCTCAACGACTCCGAGAAAAGGCAACCTTCGATTTTTTATATTTTGTCGTATTCACTAAAACTCGTAATACTTTTGAAAATGGTTTAATCCTTAAAACTTATATCCATGTGCTATCCTCGCGCTACACAGCCAAAAAAAAAAAAAAAAACACAGACAAAAAATCAAGTCCCATGAATACACGTCACTCGTCCCCCTTTTAAAAAGCTGCGACTATACTAATAAACATGAAAACTAAATCTAAGGATGCCTAACCTATGTAGATTTATTATAAATCTAATCGTTGAGGAGCTCTCCTGATTCTTATAGACCTTCTAGGTTCTACGCTCCTCACCGGAGTGGCCTGTGTATAATCAGGAATCTCAGGAGCCTCCTCAATTATTGGTGGTGGTCTATCCTCAGTGCCCTCGCCGTTCTCTACACTTTCCTCATTTAAGTCTAATTCTATTGGTTGAGACTGTGTGACAACGACAGGAGCAGGAGGTGTGATCACTACCGGCGGACTGGGCTTATTTATAGCTGGGATCTGAGATACATTTGAACATGGTCTCAGATCAGAAACATGATAATATTTTTGAATCCCATTTGTCTGAATTAAATATCTAAGTGGACTTAAACATTTTACCACAGTGGCTTTGGACCATCCTTTACCAATTTTTAAATTTTTACACCACACTGGGTCTCCTTCTTTAAAGATCAAGATATTATTTTCTACTTTATTATCTTTTAGTACTTTCTTAGACAAGGCATTAGACGGCTTTAATAGTTCAAAACGAGTCCTCGGTTTGTATTTAAACAACATTTCATTTGGAGACATGCCAGTAGAGTTTGGACTGTTTCTATATGTGAATAAAAAGTTCTGTAATAAAAGTTCTTTAGAATACTCAGGTTCATGATCAATAAGCAATCTGCTTAATGCTTGTTTAACAGTCTGTACACTCCTTTCGGCCATTCCGTTTGACTCAGGATGATATGGAGGACTCTTTAAAGGCACACATCCATTATTTTTTAAAAACTGTATGAAATTTTCAGAGGAAAAAGGTGGTCCATTATCACTCACTAAATATACAGGAATACCAATGACCGCAAATGTTTTACACAATTTTTCAATCACCTGTGAGGCTGAAGTACCACCTTGCATTATGTGTATATCAAGCCATTTAGATGTCGAATCAACTATTAACAAATAAGTCACTGAGTCTTTCATAAAAAAATCTACATGAACTCTCTCAAAAACATTCACACAATGTTTCCAATTTACTGGCTGGCTTGTTTTTGTAAAATTTCTAGATGACTGACATATATCACAACTACTAACTACTCTCTCAATATCTTCATTCAAGTTTGGCCACCAGCAATATCCTCGCATTAACATTTTTGATTGTACCATTCCCTGGTGAGACTCATGAAATAAGCTTAACACTTTAACTCTTAATAAGCTACGGATAATAACCCTGTTACCCCACAATACACATTTTTGCTCAGTACACAGTTCAGATCTTTTATTAAAATATGGTTTTATATTTTCATCCTCAATTGAGTTTGGCCAACCTGACAAAATATACTCATACACTTTACTCAATACTATATCTTTTTGTGTGTATCTAGCCACTTCCTCAAAATCAATTGACACATCATCTTTAAGATTAAAATAATTTATGCATCCAGCCACCTCCACTTTTTCTGGTAATGGTAATCGTGACAGAGCATCAGCATTTCCTAATATTTCCCCTTTTCTATAAATTATTTTGTATGTGTAACCTGACAGTATCAAAGCCCATCTCTGTAACCTTGAATTAGCTGTAACTGGATTTTTTTTTAATGGATCCAATATAAACTGCAAGGGCTGATGGTCTGTCACAATAACAAATTTTCTACCATACAAAAATTTATGAAACTTTTGAACAGCAAATATAATAGCTAGTGCCTCTTTTTCTATTTGAGAATAGTTTTTTTGAGCATCATTTAAAGTGGCTGATGCAAAACAAATTGGTTCACTATCTATTTGATGGCTTAAAACCGCCCCAAGGCCATATTTGCTTGCATCAGTGGTGACAAATATGTCCTTACTACAATCATAATGTACTAGCAGCCCATATTCCATAACTAATTTCTTACTTTTATTAAAAGCCTCATTACATTCTTTACTCCAGTCAAAACACACATCTTTTCTTAATAAGTTATGCAGTGGTGCCAATTTCTCTGAAAGTCTAGGTAGAAATTTCCCATAGTAATTTAAAAGCCCTAAATATGCTTGTAGCTGTGTGACTGAAGACGGGGCTGGGGCATTCGCTATTGCTTCTACTTTGTCTGGCAGTGGCTTTATTCCTTTCTCACACACTAAATGCCCTAAAAATTTAATTTCGCTTTGAAAAAACTGGCATTTGTCCAAATTAACTTTAACTTTATACTGTGATAGTTTTTCTAATACATTTTCTAAATTTTTATAGCAATCTTCTAAATTGGAGCCTGTTATGATCAAGTCGTCAATGTATGCCTTTACATTATTCACCCCCTGTAATATACGATCCATCACACTTTGAAACACAGACGGACCTGATGACACACCAAATTGTAAACGAGTTGGTCTAAATAATCCCAAATGAGTATTTATAGTCATATATTCTTGAGACTTTTCATCTAATAATAGCTGTTGGTATGCCCCACTGAGATCTAGAACACAAAATGTTTTAGCCCCAGCTAACTCTGCGAATATATCTTCAGGCAATGGTAAGGGATAATGTTCTGTATCTAACATTTTATTTAATGTAACTTTATAGTCTACACATACCCTAATTTTTTTATCATTTTTGTGCACCACAACAATAGGGCTAGCCCAATCACTATGTGTAACTCTTTTAATAATACCTGCCTTCTCTAAGTTTAGTAATTCCTTCTCAACTTCCATTTTTTTTGCATAAGGAATGGAATATGCCTTATGAAAAATTGGTGTTGCTCCATCCTTGAGCTGCAAGGTAGCCTGCATGTTCACAATATGGGAAGACCTATCTTTACAAAAAACTCCTTTATATTTATTTTTGACACATTCAATCAACCTATTTTTTTCAAGTGATATCCCTTGCTCTTGCATACAACATACCTTATCAATCTTATCATTATCAATCTTGAACTTTTTTGCCACCTTGGAAATAACAAGTTTAACCAATTTCTACCAATTAAGGGATTAAAATGGTGGTCACTTTCAATAACTATAAGATACAAGTCCTTTTTAATATTCTTTGGCTGTACCCTTATGGCTCCCATCACCGATAACACTTCTCCTGAAACAGATTTTAATTTGACATAACATTTTCTTAATTCACATTTCGAAAAATAAGTTTCATAGTCTTTTTTGTGAATCACTGACTTACAAGCTCCAGTATCAATTTGCATATGAATGACTTTACTGCCTAGTCACAATGGAATTTCCGCATTATCTGATTCTGACACATTCCGGATGCTTCCAAGTATAATGTCCTCTTCTGACAGGTTCTGCTGTTGTTTAGCGTCCACGGTGCTCTGCTCCATATTCTTGATATTTCGAAATCGACATTTGTGTGCCAAATGTCCTTGCTTCTTGCAAATGAAGCACACACAATCTTTCTTGAAACACCTGTCTGTGAAATGCGACCCACCACAGCACCTGCATTCCAATCTTCCTGCATTGTTGTTATATAATCTCCCTGCATTGTTGCTATATCCTTGTTTCATTGTAGCCTGATTCCTATTCTGTCCTCTTGCTTTCTGATTTACCACTTGTATGTTGGTCTCCAGCTCTGGTTGAATATTTTTTGTTTCTTTTGCTGCACTCTCCAAAGATGTAGCTAATCTGATGGCTTTTTCAAACGGTAACTTGTCCTCCATTAAAAGTCTGCTAATGATACCTTGGTCTTTCAGGCCACACACTAGTTTGTCTCTCAATGCCTCATTTAGAAATGACTGAAAATCGCACAGAGCAGCTTTTCTTGTGATTTCGACTACGAATTCATTTATCGTTTGGTCAGATTTTTGTTGACATTTGTAGAATTCATATCTCGCCGCAATAATGGATTGTTTTTCTACATAATGATTACTAAGCGTTTTCACGAGCTCCACATACTTTTTGTCTTTTGGTATTTCTGGAGACAATATATTCTTCAGTACTCCATAGTATTCTGGTCCTATTAGGGTGATAAACAATGCCACTTGTTTGGTATCATCCTTTATATCGTTAACGATGAAAAATTGTTCCATGCGTTCTATGTACGCCATAAAGTCTTGTCCTGGACGGTAATTCTCAATCGCCCCAATCATTGTTTATAACTAGTTTCTTTACCTCGTCGCCACTTTTATATTTTGTCGTATTCACTAAAACTCGTAATACTTTTGAAAATGGTTTAATCCTTAAAACTTATATCCATGTGCTATCCTCGCGCTACACAGCCAAAACCCGCCTTAGATTAAACTGTCATTTTAACATCCCACCAACACTATTCAAGTCCCATGAATACACGTCACGATTGAGAAAGAGGCCTGCGCCATAGTCGAAGCTTTGCGAAAATGGAGACATTTCCTGATAGCAAGACATTTCTTACTCATTACAGACCAGCAATCTGTCACATACATGGTCAACCAAAAAGTGGCGGCTGGAGCTCTCATGTTTTAAATATGATATAGTCTACCAACCTGGGAAACATAACCTCGCAGCTGATGCACTTTCACGAGTGCATGCTCATAAATACTTCCGCTTCTAACTAAATTAGTGGAACTACACCGAAACCTCTGCCATCCAGGGGTCACGCGCATGGTTCAGATCGAAGAACCTACCGTACTCCGTAGAGGATGTAAAACGAATGACGGCCGCATGCCCAACTTGTGCGGAAATAAAACCACGTTACATGAAACATCAAGGACATCTTATCAAAGCGACATCCGCGTTTGAAAGATTCAACATTGACTTTAAGGGACCAATACCATCTAGCACCCAGAACCGATACATACTGACAATAATTGATGAGTTTAGTCGTTTCCCCTTTGCTTACGCGTGTAAAGAGGTATCTTCAAGAACGGTAATCAATTGTCTCGAAGACTTGTTCTCCACTTTTGGTACTCCAGCGTACATCCACTCCGACAGGGGTACATCTTTTTTATCGGATGAACATACAATTCTTGTCTTCCCTCGGGACATCATGCAGCCGTACTACACCCTACAATCCCCAGGGAAATGGACAGGATCAATGTCTCAACGGCACACTGTGGCGGTTGATCCAACTAAACTTCAAATCAAACAATGAAAATAAACTCGGCGAAGGCACTGCTACCGGCGGGGCACTCTATAAGATCTCTCCTGTGTACGAGCACTAACACCACGCCGCATGACCGCATGTTTAATCACCCACGCCGTTCGCAAAACGGACAATCTTTGCCGACTTGGCTACATTCGCCTGGACCGGTGTTTATGAAAAGGCACGTAAGAGGCTCCAAGTATGACCCCGCTGTAGAGTAAAAGAAGTCCTATTGTTGCAGAGAAACCCACAATACTCCTTTATAAGACTGCCTGATGGGCGAGAGACAACAGTCTCCAATAGATCGTTAGCTCCAGCACCACGAGCCGTTGACGATGACCTTTCAGATGACGAAATTGACGATAAGCAAACCGAAGAAATCTCTGCCATTCAAGACCCGCCTGCCAACATCGATCCGGAATTCCGGATGCAGGAATCAGCCAACTTCGGCGTTCGGGCAGAGATCGCAGACCTCATGCATGAAGGGGGGCGAATTCACATTCGCCCCCCTTCATGCATGAGGTCTGCGATCTTCGTCGTTTTAATAGCCTCCTTGCGTCTTTATAAGAAGAATTGTAAATATCTTATTGGCTATGGTGTCTGACATTGCCTGTCGCTATGTAGATAGAACGTTATCAACAACTACTTTGTCTTGAATAAAGCCAATATTCTATTTGGTCTTGTCTGAACTTGTATCACCCGGCCTGTATCATCGGAGATTTCAAGAATCGGTGTTTTAGGTAAGTGGCTTTAGACTAATGTACACTACTACCACACTGTATGTGGGTCTGCAGTATCGCCACTATATGATATTATATTGTATAGTCTATAGGCCTGTCCCTTATTGCCCTGGCTGGCGTATCAAAGCCGATATTGCAGCTTGCAGCCTTCTTCGTAGCTTTTATTTACCGTCGTTTGCGGCTCCCTCGTTGAAATTGATGTTAAGTAGACAATGTTTTTTTAATTTAAGGTTAGATTTGTATTTTGAATACCAAAGTTAAAAGTAGTTATTGAACCGAATCATTTACTCCTATTTCAGGTGTTTCTAATATTGGTAAGACAACGTACGTTTCTAAAATGTACTTAGGTACCGTCACGGGAAAATGCTATCATTAATAGTTATTTGTGTCACAAGGGAGCAAAATAGTATATTTACGGCGAGGGCGGTGTATTGAATCCAGAACGTAGCGAGGGATCGTACAATTGAATCCTGAGCGTAGCGAGGGATTCTAACGTGGGATCCTGAGCGTAGTGAGGGATACAAGTGTTAAAGCGCGAGACGAAGATAATTTTGTTACCGAGTGACACATACTATTTTTCACACCGACTATGAAGAAATTAAAAAAATATGCTGTCAAAATTACTTAATAAGTTTTAACAAATTTCCTTAATTTTTACTACAAATTTTTAAATATTACTAAAAATACATAAATTTTAAAATAACGTAAAAGTTAAAACTTGAAACATGATAGTTTTTAACCGATTACGATAAAATTACAGTCGATTATTTTATTAAGATCTGTGTTCTATTGGCACATTGCGTAAATTCTACATGCCAATGAATAAATTAAAAAAGTAGCTTGAACAGAAAAGTAGCATTTTGATCCCTCTCGTCGCTTCCTCCGCGGGATCGACCAAAATAATATGTTTTGACTTTTCATCCTTATAGTATAGTTCCTACCTATACATAACTTTACGCCGTAATTGGAATTGATCGAAATAGGGCTCTCAGAAGACACTGAACTAAACTAACGTTTCTTAAACTAACGTAGTTCCAGCGAATTGTCGAAACTCCGCCTCAACGTGGTACTAGTCTGCCCTACCCATAGGGTGTTTTTGGAAAGGCGTGTAGGTAGAGTAGCCCTCGCCCGCCGTAAGAAAGCGCAAGCGGTGCGCAGCTTCGGTTCTAGCCTCAGCCGCTCGGTTCGTGCGGACGCTTGTGCTTTCTTAAGGCCCCTCCACATTCGCGTGCGAACGCGCGAAAAATATGCGCGAATGCGTGAAAGCGTGAATGTGGAGCCACATCGCAGGAATGCGGAGGGGCCTTTACGCAAGAACGAAGGAGCTGCAGCAAATTTAAGGAAAAAAGACGAATTGTACTCAAACACCCCTCCCTCCTATTTTCTTTGCAAAAATCTGGGCTGTATATGCAATAGTCCTAAAATCTTTCAATATTATTATTATTGCTTGCCCAGCTCTACATGTCAAAATAAACTACACTGCAAAATTCAACTGCAGCTACAAGCTACTATAATTGTTTTTTTTTAACAGCCGAAATTTGACAGCCCTCATACTTGTACAATAAACATCAATGATGACATGTGATGACATAATATTGTACTGGGATCACAGCTGTCAAATATTGGCTGTAAGGGAATTTTTACTATAGCTTGTTTCGGCTGGGTGTTGACGAGTCAAGTCAGTTCAGACTACTTCGGACAAACGATTGTATGTAGGTATAGTTACATTTATGAATAGGCATTTATAAAATGCAATAGAATAGACAGATCATTTATAGTCTGTATTCGACCTTCAATATCAATAGCGCCATTGACAGCCGTATAGTAGGTATATAGTATTAGCGCGTTTCTGTCTAAATAATAATGAAAACATTCTTGTCCAACCTAATTTCGTTCGGAACTTTATAACCCACCACGTTAAGGCTTGTTCACAAAATAAAGTAGCCATAAGAAAATGTAAATAAATTATATATTTCTCATAGCACTTCTAATAAAAAAACAGTCAATTATATCAGTAAACATTGTAAAAAGAAACTGCGGCGAACTGTCCAACTTTCTTTCGAATGCCTGCCATTAGCGTGTATTGAACTGCTAGTGAACTGACGACAGACTGCGCTCCATTTTTTTTTAAATCAGCTTCACTATCGGCCACTGCATCCTTGAGCAGGTATCGTGTAATATTTGCCCAATACCTTTCAATCGGGCGAAGTTCTGGGCAATTTGGTGGGTTATTGTTTTTCGCAACATAACTAATATTCTTGTTATCAAGCAAATTTTAGGTGGCTTGAGGGTAATGAGCAAAAGCGAAATCAGGCCAAAATATTGGAGGACGTGTATGTTTCCGATATGAGGGCAGAATTCGCTTGTTAATACACTCCTGTCGGTAGACATCGCCGTTGATTGTACCGGCAGTGAAAAAGCTCGTACTTTAAAAAAAACATAAAATAAAAATAAAATGTTTTATTGCCTCCAACATGAACTTAATAATAAACTTATATAAACAGATAAACTGAATAACAGGGCAATGGGTATCAGTCTCAGCGTTCGCTGAACAGAATCCATCCAGCGCTGATTTTCAGACTGAACCCTTTTTCGATACTACTAAACTAAGTAAAAAAACTAAACTAAAAACTACGGTGTGTGTGTGTGTGTGTGTGTGTGTGTGTGTGTTTTCGTGTGTGTGAGTGTGTGTGTGTGTGTATAAGTACGTCTATGCCTGGTACATGTGTGAATTACTTATAAATGCGTATTTATTATTACTGAGAAACCTTGGCTTTCACATATTTAGGCGGTTGTTTTTGTAACTCTAGAAAATGTGATTTGACAAGTTTCTTGAATTTTAGTAAGGGCATTGGGTTTCTTAATGGTGGTGGCAGATCGTTCCATATTTAAGTTGCTGCATATTTGAAACACCCCCCTGAAAAATTTAGTCTTATGTTTTGGTATCATCAGTAAATTTTGTCTGTGACTTCTAACTAACCTAGCCCGTTCCTCCTGTACCCACGTTAATTTCTCGAATAGGTAAAGGGGTGTTTGGTATTCAATTATTTTACGCAGTGTAAAAGCCAAATGCAGGTTCCTTCGATTTTTCATATTTAATATATTTTTACTATTAAGATGGGGAGTAATGTGATCTCGTCGGTGTACATTATAGCAGAAGCGTGTGCAAGCATTCTGTATTCGTTGTATTGCCTTACCTGTTCTACCTAATAACCTTGGACCATACACTATGTCTGTGTAGTTAAACGAAGATAGTACTAGCGCCTCGTCGAGTATTTCTCTCACTTTTTCAGTTAGGTATTTTCTGAAACCGTACAAGACTTTGAAACGATAGTAAGCATTTCGAAGCTTCGTGTTAACGTGCTGCTCAAATCTTAGTTCTCCATCCATGATTAAGCCTAGGTTCTTAGCATATGGTACAAGTGGCACCGGCTCCAATCCCACTTTTACCTCGGGTTTTTGGATAACAATCTTGTGCCTCTGCCACTTACTACCCATTATCATAAATTGAGACTTTGATGGGTTCAGCGAAAGATTATTTTTCGCCGACCACTCCGCTATTGTATTTAGGTCTTTGTTTATCTTGTCCAGAGCTAGACCTAGTTCTTGTGGCTTGAAAGAGTAATAAACTTGTGTGTCATCTGCGTATAAATGTATTTCACAATATTCCAGTTTTTTTACTAGGTCAGCAGTGAACAAGACAAACAGTAACGGACTTAATACGCATCCTTGCGGCGTTCCTCGTTCAATTTGCCGGATTTGTGACGTGGCAAGTACTCCTCACTCTGTTTGCAGTTCCACGTATTGCCTTCTACCTGACAAGAACGACTGAAACCATTTGCGCGAATTTTGGGCAACCCCATAGTAAGCCATTTTAGAGAGTAGCAATGAAGGGTTAATACAGTCAAACGCGCGAGAGAAGTCCAACAGGACAAGAATAGAGCCTTTTCCTTCGTCTGATGCCGCTATTACGTCATCTGTTACCTTCGCTAATGCCGTCGCCGTGCCGTGTTTGCTACGAAATCCCGACTGTATTCGTGGCAGGAGATCATTTCCGTCTAGGTACTTACTTAATTGCTCACACACTAACTTTTCAATTATTTTAGAAAGGATAGGAAGAATGCTGACTGGGCGTAGATCCTTATATTCCTCCATTCGGGTTGTTTTAGGGATCGGCCTTATTTTTGCAATCTTCCAGTCCTCTGGGAACATGCCAGACTCGATTGACGTATTTATAATATGCGTTATTATAGCTAAAGTGGTGCCTAGCGTGAGCCGAATCATGTCCATAGATATTTTGTCATTTCCACTTGCCTTAGTTTCAACGGACTGTATGATCTTTAAGACTTGACTCTCCGTAACTTTTTCAATATGGAAAACATGACTATTATCCCTACTGTTCTCAAAAAATGTCTATGTTTCACAATCCGTATCTGCGTTCCCTGGCACATTCAAAAAGAAATCGTTGAGATCATTGGGATTACATAAATGCTCCGGTATAAGTGGCTTACCTTTATCTCCCATTATTGAACAGCTCTTGAGGTGTGTCCACATTTGTTTAGGATAAATTTTGTTCTTATTGATATAGTGCGTAAAATATGCTGTTTTTTCTCGTTCTAAGGCCCCGTTAGTGTAATTCCTCAAGTTCTTGTAGTAGTCCTCATATGCTTTGGTCTTTGATTTACGGGATTTGACAGCAGCGCAATCACGCAGATTCATCATGAGCTTAATGTTGTCAGTTACCCATGGGTATGATTTATTGTTAATGCGTATCCGCCTCACCGGCGCATGTATCTCGAACAGAGTACCAACAAACCTGTTAAAAAGCCTTACTTTTTCATTCACCCCTTCTGATTTTATTATGTCTATCCAAGGCAGACGGTTTAGATCTATGTCAAATTGATCTTTTTTTATTTTATCTAATTGTCTTTTATAAATATACTGCGGCGATTGCTTAGGTTTTGTGATTTTAAGCTCTGCGACCACCATTGCATGGTCGCTGATACTATGATTATTATATACAGTTACAGATCTGCATAATCCCGGGCTGTCGGTAATTATCAAATCTAAAATAGAAGCTGTCTCGTCCGTCACCCTTGTGGGTTCCTCGACTAACTGTGTCAAGTTCCTATTAGACATAAACGTTAATAGTTTCTTTGTGTTCGGCCGCTCTTTTAAAGTAACATTTACATTGAAGTCTGTAAGGAGAAAAATACCGCTATACGAAGCGAACATATCAATAGAATCGCTGACTGCGTCGATCGCGTTATCTAACGAGATCGACTCCGGTCTGTATGCAGTACCTATGGCGTACATCCTTTTACTCTTAACTCCAACCACATTTGTTCCAACTGCGATATAGGATTTTCCCTTATCTTTACTCGCAGACCATTACGAACAAAACATCCTACTTCTCCCCCTTTCTTACCGGTAGACTTTTTAGAACGTAGCCCGGTATTGAAGGTACAAACTGTTCTTCACCTTCGCGTAGCCACGTTTCGTTTAGAGCCATGATATCGGGTTTGTACCTATCCATCAGTGCAACTAACTCATCTCGGCCGGTATTAAGGGAGCGCACATTTAATAATGCTATGGTCAAATTATGTGATTTTATTCGTTTCATTTTTTGTCATAAATATAGGTATGTAATGAAAGTATAAAAGCAAGATTAATACATAATGGAATAAGACTATATGATAATGGAATTAAAAATAATGATCTATATTGAGAAAGTGTGCAGTTAAGAGTCAAAATAATGTCTGTTGTGTTATTAATATGATGAGTATATACGTGACATATTACTAGCTTGTGTTCATTACATACTAGTAGTATTACATTACCAAGTGGCATATACATTCTTAAATCAACTGCAGTACCGCTTATAATTGAACTACAATATAAGTACCTTATAAAAAACATGTTCAAACACCTACTATAGTCATTTATTAATTTATACGGTGGGGTCCACACCGAAAACCTTTTAAGCCCGCATGAGCGAATAGCTTGCCATACAAGGATGTTTTGGGCGAATTTTTTCAAAAGTCACGCACTTATGCTCTTCTGAAACGACCTCGCTATCTGCAAACGTGTAAAACTGTGGCCCCGGTAACGTTTTCATTTTTTTACATATGTTTCGTCATCCATTAAAATGCATCAGTCATTATTTTGAATTAAAAACTTGTTCAAAGTTTTAGCTAGGGATTTCGCTCTTTCAAGCTCGGCAGCAATCCTTTTCGGCATTTTCTGTTTCTTCCTGGTCTATAAATAATTTCTCTTTTTTCGTTTTGCATGTTCTCAACATAATAACATACTAAATCAATGGTTCCCAACCGAAGTTTTTGGCTACATCGCGAGTAGAGGCCGATGGATTTCGACGGAAAGACTACTATTTCCGTGTCCAATTTCGGCTTCACGCAGCCTTTTCTGCGACCGCGACCTGGCAGTTTTTTTTGCAGATCACCTAGAGTATAAAATTCCGCAATTTTTTTAAATGACTTTTTGTACTTACACACCACTTTTAAATAATTGATACTATTTTGCGAGTTGTCGCATCGAGATATCCTTTTCTGTACAATAGGACTGGGTAATTAATTTACGACTTTTTTCATTTATCCTCGGCATCTTGATTTTATCTAGTGAATGACATACATATATATTTTTTTCTTAAACTTCACAGTACATGTGTTAGAATATCACGCATTAGCATTAGGTACAAGGCCCAACTTTAGGTGGCTAATTTATTTCGTGAACAAGTCTTACTATTACACTAGATGGGTCGCGACCGTTGAAAGTGCCAGTATGAGAGCCTCAATTACGCGTAATCACAGCATCCGTTTCATTATTCTGTCCGAGCCTTTCTAGTCCGAGCCTACGTAGAGAGTAAATAAGTGAATCGACTAAATCCAAGGGATCTAGTAATCAGCAGTTCCAATCCAAAGGAGATCTGATAACATGAAGACGGCCGTTCCACTCCGCGGGAGGAAATGAAATCGCAATGTGGGAGTCGATTACATTGAGTGAATCTAACTACTTAACGAAATGTGAAGACATAAATAGGTCTAAACTAAAGTCCTTCATATTAATTTGTCTATGTCTTGATTATTTAGATGGATATTTGTGCTTAGCTGGTCAGGCGGAAATCGAATCTTCGAAATCACTTCAAATTACGAAGAGAAATTGTGCACACCTTTGTGCAGGTAATGCTGTATCTATTGCTTGACTCTGGAAAGAAAAGTGTTGGCGTCTTTCTTGGTCTTGCCAAAGCATTTGACACTGTCTCGATTCCTGCACTAGTAAACAAGTTAGAATGTAGCGTAGAGAAGCGTCTCTACACTACCAACGTACCAAATACTAGTCCCGGGTTATAATCCCGTTAAGGGCGTTTATAAAATCTGTTCCTGAGTCTAGAATGTTTTCTATGTATTACCGTAGTATGTAGTAAAGTACGTATTTATTTTTCGAAAAGAGCAAAGCGATCGATATTATATTCTACGCTTCAGCTGGGGCCAATATTTATGTCCGGCGTCTGTCCGACTGTTCTCCTCTACATTTGGCATTTCTCAGACGATTCTCGTGAAATTTCGAGAAAAAAAGAGTTATTGTTAGCTTGTACCAAGATGTAAAAGAAATTGCATGGGATCGGAGTAGATGGAGGACCTACTTCGAGCTACACCGACAAGAGTTTCACTCTTAAATAATTGAAGAAGATTAATTTGTCGATTCAGTTTTTCGTAGTTCAATTGTTTGTTTTTAACCCCCGACGCAAAGAGAGGGGTGTTATAAGTTTAACGTGTCTGTGTATCTGTGTATCTGTGTATCTGTGTATCTGTCTGTGGTATCGTAGCTCCCAAACGGATGGACCGATTTGAATGCGGTTTTATTTTATTCGAAAGCTCGTGTGAGCCCGAGTGTTCTTAGCCATGTTTCATGACAATCTGTTCAGCCGTTTTTGAGATATTGGACTTTGAAATGAAAATGTCGGGGGTTTTTGAACTTTTCTAAGTTGTAGTTATAGTTAAAGACGGGTTCGCGATTTCAATAGCTCACAGCCACTGAATGCAAAAACACCTGTATTCCTGTCACAATTAGAATCAAAGTTAAGAGACCTAGCAAACCTAGCAAGTGCATATCTTACTTGCAAATATCAAATTCAAAATACTAGTAACTAACATTTCCAAGTCCAAAAACCTATTAAATGTGGCCTATACTAGGTTTTTTAATTTGTAAACGGAACTTACTAGGTTTTTAAATACGAAATTGCCCCATACTAGGTTATTGTTTTAAAAAATTGCCGAAGTGTAGAACAAGGAATTCAAATATTACAATAAATAAAACCTAGCAAGTCAGTAATGAGTTACGATTTGGGATCAGAATGAGTTTCAACTTGAAGTTTGTAGTTTCGTTCGACTTGATACTGTCAAATTTGAGCCGACATAGTTGGCCAGAACGCCAAAAAAAAAGAAGAAGTTTGTAGTTGGTCGTACTTCGCGTTGCTGTGTAGATTATTATAAATTGTATGCTCGCGCGCTGTATGGTCGCAGTTCTGCCTAACACTCCTCCTCGCTTCGCTCGTCGTCGTACCTAACTGAGACCTACCTTAAGGTAGATATTATGCTAGTATATGTTGAAAGTGCGAAATGACTGTTTGAACTAACATGACCACTTGCTAGTTTTTAATATTGTAATTGATATAACACCATTGTCTTATTTTTATAGTACTTTATAAAAATTCGTTAGTAAGGCACATAAAACTTGTAAAAATACATATAATTTTAGTTTGACTAATTCGTCTTGTAAAGCAAGTTATATACGTACTTCTGTGTATGTAAACAAATGTTGTGTGAAAAAGTTATCTGCGTCTGAAATTTTTAACAGTGTCTAATTGCCTCTCCTGTAAAATTTCGCTAAATGCACTTACTAGGTTTTGATAGAAGTAGTTTGATAGATAGGTAGAAGTACTCAAGTTGTTGGGCATATTCCGAAGTGAAATATTTTTTTACGACCGCATACTTATGTAAAGGAATTGCTCAGCATTCGATCCGCTTCCGAAAATTACACCCTCGAGGGACACCATCGATGGCACACATATGTCGCTTTTGGTCGATACACAATAGGTTCGTGACGAATGGTTTACCTACATTTTAACTTACATTTTTTAACACCCGACGCGTCATAAGTTTAACGTGTCTGTATGTGTATCTGTGTATCTGTCTGTGGTATCGTAGCTCCCAAACGGATGAACCGATTTTCGTTTAGTTTTTTTTTGTGTCATAGTTAATTTTATCCCGAGTGTTCTTAGCCACATTTCATAAAAATCTGTTCAGCCGTTTGAAGGTCATCAGCTCTTTTCTAGTTGAGTTCGATTCGAAATTTGGCACCGTGTTAGGTACTTTAATGATATTGAAAGTATAAATAAATAAATAAATAAATAATGATTTATTTGCCAAACAGTGTGTACATATATGAAGATGTTTTTACAGTATACAGTTGGTCTCAACAATGTTTGATACCTTATAGTAGTAGGTATACAAATATTTTAACACTAAACCTAACTTACGGATAACTTATGACTACTTATGTAATGGTAAAAAGAAATCTTTTAGTGAATAAAAATTTTTTTGAGAGAGCCATTTTAACAGTTGTGGTTTAAATTTCTTAATAGGTAATTCTAATAAAGCCGTGGGCAGGTGATTATAGACTCGAGCAGCCATCCCAACAACATTGTTTTTATAAAACTTTAAATTTGCTCTAGGTGCATATACTTTATTTCTGTGCATACTTCTTGCATTTGGGTTATGATGCGAAATCCTAGTAAAGTAATTACTATGTTTTTTGACAAATAAACATATTTCAGCAATATAAATACACGGTAAAGGAAGTATTTTTAATTGTTGGAAAATTGGTCTACACGACTCTCTTTTGCCTATATTGCTTATCGCTCGTATACATTTTTTTTGGGCTAAGAACGCTCTCTCGACGTCTACGGAATGTCCCCACATAATGAGGCCGTAGCGTAGAACCGAACCAACATAACCGTGGTAAGCACTCAGAGCGGTCTGCATAGAGGCAATTTTTCTTAATCTATGTAAAGCGAACACAAACTTGTTTACTTTACTACACACTAAGTCTACATGACTTTTCCAATTACAATTTTCATCCAGTGATATACCGAGAAATGCCGTTGAGTTTACAATATCTATTTTATTACTATCATAGCCTATATTTAAATCGATTTGTTTACTTTTATAAGTTTTAAATTGTATTGCTTTAGTTTTACTGATATTTAATTTTAAATTATTTATTTTCATCCATCGACCAACATCTGCCAAAGTAGCATTTATGTCTTTTTCAATATTATTTTGATCAGTACTAGTAAATAGTATGGTGGTATCGTCCGCGATACCACCGATATATGGTAAGGTAACCATGACCTGATCAGCTGTTTGAATATCATCAGCTCTTTAATAGTTGATGAGGGGATCTGACTACCTTCCATATGTCCTATCGATTCGAAATTTGGTACCGTGTTACTTCAATGATATTGAAAGTATATGGTAAGGTAACCATGACCTAATCAGCCGTTTGAAGGTCATCAGCTCTTTTCTAGTTGAGTTCGATTCGAAATTTGGCACCGTGTTAGGTACTTTAATGATATTGAAAGTATATGGTAAGGTAACCATGACCTGATCAGCCGTTTGAAGATCATCACTTTAAAAACGACAAAATAAAAGTAAAATTAAAAACTTATAAAACCCCCTGACACAAAAAATAAAGTCTAAAAACGAACGGTCCCCCGACGCGACGGCCCCCCGACGCGACGGTCCCCCGACGCGACTACGCTTGAAAAATAAAAATATTAGAACTTACATAATATATGTGATGATAATAATTATAACAGGTTTAAAATATTATTTTTTAGTTTTTAGAGATCATTTTTTGTGTTGAAGGGTTTAAAAAAAAAGTACTCTTATCAAATTATGCGAGCAGCATCGTAAACAGCTGACTGAGAATTTGAAAAACAACTGACTTAAAAAAAAGCTAACTCCGGACCTATTACTACTACTGTTTGGACCTATCTGTGTGTAATAAAGATTATTTTGAGTTCATCCGTCTCCATATACCTATATACATTATACATTTAGACCACTTTAATCGCCAGCCGACATAATTTTTAGGGTTCCGTATGTCAAAAGAAAAAAGGAACCTTTATATATATTTAAGATATCTTCGTTGTATGATATGAGATATCCGTCAGTCAAAACCTATTTCTCAGAAATGGTATCAAGATAAAATTAAAATCAAATACTCAGGTCGCAATCTCTTGGAACTGTGAAACATTCAAACTTCTAAGTTTACGCACTAATAAGATGACTGAACATAACAAACATAACACCGTTTATGCCACATATTGTCGCATATTTTGGCACTCGCAAGAGGCTTTATACTCGTAGCACAAATTGGGGAAAGTCCGTGAATTTAGATATAATTACTTCCCAAAACATAACCCTATACAAGGAATTGTGGGTCCTAATCTTAACTGAAGTGGGGCGACTGTATCATGGGGTGCAGTAAGAAACACCTTCATTGGCACAAGCTAAAACTGATTTTTGCAATGTAGCTTTCGATTTACATCAATAAAGCTTTTCTCCAGTTTATCTCCGAATGTATTCATACGAAGCAAAAAACACTGCCCTTTACATACGAATACGAGTTTGGAAGAAACCCTCGGAGCGTTAGTCCTACTTGCACTTGACCGGTTTTTAATATTCCCTCACGCCCCTTTTACAGTGAAAGCCTCATGAATGGAGAGATAGCAATTGTCATTACGAGGAAACAATAAACGTTGATTGCCCCATGTTGTATGTTCATTTAATTGCACGTTTCCGGGCATGTAAAACAATGGTGCACTGTGTATTTGCGTAGGGAAATAGGCTATTTACACCCAAACATAGTCATGCTGCGTGCTGGCTGATTTAATTACAAGGTAAGTTATAATATAACGGTAATTTATTCAGTTAGCATTCCATGGTGTGCTTAACGGATGTCACCAGGAAGCGGCCGGGGCCCGTCAGCCACAGCGCTAAGCCTGCGGTTACCTTCCATTAACACGGCTAAACCCATTACCGAAGACATCTCGCCTTACCTTACCATCCCTGTCAGATACCTGGCCTTCAATTCCGCTCTGCCATTCACATCCCAACCACATTTTAATACGTTTCCTCGTTTTAACACGTTAGCTAGGCGAGCGTGGAAGCGAGCACGAGAAGCAATTGCGATGTAATCGGCGTCGGAAACGACGGACTATAGTAGGCCTCTTGTATGGTAAATGCTCATGCAGGTTATTACATAGAACGGAAATTATGAATCGGTCACAGGCGGTATCTACTCGGCTGTGTAATACATTTATATATAACTACAACTTGTGCTTTTATTTGACTTAAAAGTTTACAATACAGGCGCCCTTGTGCACCAAGTAGGGGGAGAAAAGCACCGGTTTTGATAACAAAACGACGTTTGTTTTATTTTATTCTTATTTAACCACACAATTATGAATCTTCGGCAAAATAACTACAATTAGAACATTTTATATAAAAGACGGTGCAAAATATGATTTACGATTTGCTCCGAATGTAACAGCGATATCTCCCGAGTAAATAAATCTTTTACCGTTACATCATTAGCTTTAAATTATATAAGCTTTATAAAAGTATATATTATACACCGTGGGCTGTTTAAACCCGACCGATTTCAACCACATATTCCTGACGAGATTTCAAGTAAAAAATGTTATATGAACATATGTCCAATTACGAGTTTATATTTTTTTAATTTTTGAAACAAAGTAAATCAATTAGGCATCGCAGTTCACTGTGAACGAATCTTTACTTTGGTCACAAAAATAATTTTAGACATTGACGTTATTGACATTATTTAAGTTCAATTTACCGGCCAGTTCTATTATCGTAATGTACTATGTAGGTATAATAGGTTGCACTCTAGTGATAATTGATAAAATGCAGAATCTAAACATAAGTCTAGTTTAGCGATAAACGTGTATGTGATAAAGAAAAGATAATAATTTGATACATAATACGAGTACTAACTACACTGGCACTCAGCGGTAAATGGCGTGTTCGTTATACGTAAAATTACATTCCGTAATAAAACCTTTCTGTAATTGAACACCAAACTTAGGAACAAGATACTGGCCAATAATGATTTTTGTGATTCTGCGTAGAAAAAATTAAGTGCAAATAATTACGTCACATTCTTAGGGTGCGTTATACTTGAGATTATTCAATTTGTTAAATACTTAAAATTGCGATTTTCTAAAAAACTATGCATTTTCGGACTACATGTTGTACGACTTTTTTTACTCTATTTTAGCTAAGGAACCTATGGTTAAAATCGGTCGGGCTTAAACAGCCCACGGTGTATACATTTATAAATAAATAAAATAAATATTTTCGACCAATCTGACACATATCAATCTAGTCCCAAACTGAGCAAAGCTTGTATGTACTATGGGTGCTAGAGGACAATATACATACTTATATAGATAAATAAATATTTAAATACATAGAAAACATCCATGACTCAGGAACAAATACTCGTGCTCATCACACAAATAAATGGCCTTACCGGAATCGGAACCCGGGACCTCTAACTTCTTCGTAGGCAGGGGTGATAGATGTTTCTAGCTGTGCTAGTGTGAGAGACATACCAGCGTAGTACTAAATTCGTTCATATTGTTAAGCTGTCACTGATACAAAACAACTTTGGCAAAGTAGTATTTGCAACTAACAATTTCGTTCTATTTATTAGTTTTGTATGAAAGTTTTAAAACCGCAAAAAACATGTCTATTTTATCATTATTGACAGCTTTGTCTTGTTGTTAATTCGTAAATATGTGGCATGGGTGTGATTCATAGAACAAAACAATAATTACTTACACTAAATTCCGCAAAAAAAAAGAATTTGAACTGTTTATTTCTTTGAAAAAACACTACATTTCCAGCGATAAGGCTTAAATAAATAGTGCGTAGTTATTAAATGTATTATTCTAAAATGGGAATAAAACATAGGTACATTCACATGTTGGCAGTAAATGTGTTAACTGAATCATCATAACATACGTAGCTGGCTGGCTACGACTGCTACGGCGTAGCACGTCTTTGTAGCATTACCTGAGTTGCGTTTGGCTGACGGCGAATTGTTAACATGTTCATTGCGAGGGTTCATCTTGCTTCCCATATGGGTCCAAAAACCTGAAATAAATATTGAATTTAATTTAACACTTTCACTGCCGCCTACCGGTCGCCTACGCCGTAGTCGCTTTCCACTACATACGAGGAAAACCACAGGGTCGGCTACGAGCGTAGCGCGTAGCGATTCTTGGCAGTGAATGTGTTAATACTTTCAGTGCCAATAGACGCTTTCCTCTATAAACTGTTTTCCCATGTTAGCGGCTACGAGCGTTAATATCTTCACCAATATGAATAAATCTTAAATTAATTAGTGCCTATTAAAAAAAAAAAAAATGTCATTCATATTTCATATATTCTAGCGTGGGTTGCACCAACTTACTCTTACGATTGCATATCATCAACGTTAAATATGGCGCTGGCAACTGGCTTATAAACTTGTCAAACTTTCCATACATTCAGATTTTAACGAACGCCGGTTACGATTACAGACGTTTAGGTGCAACCCACCCGTAGTCAATACAAATTAGCCGTTAAACCACGGATTAAGTCCTCACTCCAGTTTGGTCGAACCCGGACGTACTTAGTATCAAAGAGCCCATGTTTTTTTTAAAATCACCGTATTACTAGTATGATTTAATTTTGAAATTGGCGTTGTGCAGTAAACATGGGATTTTGACTACAAAAATAATCACTACCTTTATGTGGAGTATGTATTCATACACCTCTCTAACCTCTATCAACTAAAATGAGTCGTGTACGTTTGTCAAAAACGCAAATGTCAAAGTGACGGATAAGGACCAAACGAATTTGAATGGCATTTTAACTAAAATAGGTTTCATGGACGTTTTTGAATGAGGGCAATAATTAGGCTTTCGAATGCTATTTATAAAAGTTATTCTTATACACGATGATTTTTAAATCGTGATCAGAAGTAGAAAAATATTGATCAACAGCCAAAACGGATTTCAATGGTTGAGGTCTCATGCAATTAAATTACTGATTAGTTAATTAAATTTAATGATAATATTAACACTAATATCCACTGAATGCATATGCACGCATAAGTAGTTAATAACCTTTAATTAGACTGACATCTACAATGTGAATGAATTAATTTTTAGAAATATTGTATATCTATTTATAATGAAAACTACCTTGACATGTATAAAATGTATGTACCTACCTACTCTATTCTGTATCCTGCCTGACATGTAAAATACTGTGTTTTATGAATAATATCTGAATCTGAATCTGAATGCCTGGTCACCCTACATTTCTTAAAGTAAGTAGATACGTCAAACAAACATATATGTCAAATTTCGCAAACTAACGTTAGGGTGACAATGATTTTGAATTATAAAGTGATTCCTTATTCAGTTTTATTCAGAAAAAAAGAACGTTCTTTTGTTGAAGGTAACTTCGAGTTAATCGTGTTTGGTATCAATTACAGAATTAGAAAAATGTACTCCTGATCACGAATTAAAAATCACTGTGTAGAAGTGCATGTTTGAAGTGTTAAATATAAAGCGGTCGCACGAAACGAAACACATTGTCATCAAATAGAAATTCGAAATGAAAGCGTCTCATCTAGCCCCCGAAATTATGAAGTTTGAGGTTTCATTCCTAATTTGGGTCACGGATCATATTTCAAGTGTGATTTTCTTGCATTATGATTCTCTTAGCAGTCAGGTACGGTGAACTAGATTCCGGAACGTGTTTTTGACGTCCCTATTGAAATTAATATGCGATTCGTCTGGTTTCAGGCGCAAGTTCTAGCAAGAACGCATTTAAAAGTGTGTGTGAGCATGAGCACAACGCACTGATGCTGAGGGGAACGTTTATTATTATTAGTGTTGTTCTTATTTTCCAAACAAAGTAATTAATTGATTTATGCGAATAAAAAAGATTATTTTAGTAGAAATTTTGGGCCTATTTTTCGCATCACGTCGATTTTTGAATTTTTAAAACACTGGAAGTATTCTTCATGTATATTTTATTAACTTCCCTAATTTCACTGTATGAAGATGAAGTGATTGCCTGGATAAAATACTAACAACCTGAAATTGTTTCGATTTATATAGCCCGGAAAACTTTTTGACATCAGGCAGGAAAATTGTATAAATTTTTTTGTTGTAAATATTTAGTGCCTATCACTTATACCTATCAAAAAAACCGTTTTCTAAATATCGTCAGTCAGCGTTTAAGGGCGTTATTTTTTACTGCATCATCGTGAAAGTTGACGAGGTCAGAGGAAAAATAAGAGAATTGTTATGTCGGTAAGCGAATGGGTGCCGCCATACTCGGTAAGGCGTAATTTATGGGGGCACAGGAAGACGGCCAACTGAGTTATGTGCTTGAAGGTTTACGACATCTCTTCTACTACGTATTTGTGTATGTGGGGCAGCAGTCATGGTTTCAGTGCATGCAGAGTTATCGTATCGTAACTTGCTCCGATGCATTACTAGTTTTCCATTTCAATTCACTTTGGTCCTTGCGTTGTTATGATATCGGAGCATAATTTCAATTGAATACTCATGCAGGCGTGACTTGATTTTGATAGAGGAACGGGTAAAGAACAAGGGCAAATGCAAATAGATCTTATAATTGTTCCTAGGGACTAACGGACTCGGTCGAGGCATATTGGATGTAAACCCTGAGGCAATCCTTCGAAGTACATAGTTATTATCTTATATGATAAATATTATGCAACTTCTTTGCGGACGTAGACATATCCTAGAGAACAATACTTTGCACAGATATACACTCGAAGAGACATTCTCAAATGAACTGTAAAGGGTGTGTTGTACAAACATTTTATTTACGAATACTTTTCGCGGGAACTCTGCCCGGTCACATGGGGAATCCTTTGAAAATGGGAAACCAGAATAATAGCCTCCTTCCGACGAGATAATACATTGTCGATGGAAGGTGATTACGCTGCGAGCATTATTATGCGAATCGCTACCAAAAGAGACTTAGTAGATTACATTTACTTATTGATATATTCCCGGATTATGTGGAAACTTTGTTACAAAGGCTTCTAATCAACTATTTGTATCTATAGCCTTACCTTTGTATCAACTCGCTTTGAGAGAAAGGTATGGCGTGTAATCAACATAAAATGTAAAAGAACTCGTTTGTAGTGAGCAATCGAATGTTTATAGTGTCCATACACGACACTAGGGCATGTTAACAATTCACTGTAAATGGAACTTTACTGTTCGTGTTTCGTCGTCATTTCAATTATACTCTAGTGTAACTTTAGCGCCGAGTGTAGGTATACGGGGGATATGTCTGATGGAATGCCGCGTGTTGGTTTTGGTATACAAATTATGCCCACGAACAATGTTCACGTGTAGAGTATGTACATGCTTACATACCTCTAACATTGATATGATTCAGTGTACGACATCACATGACAGAGCTCTGTTAAAGAAAGTCAATTGGTATCTGATTAAGTGTTTTTACTCTTGTCGATTTAGTACACACTTGTCTTGACACGTGTTCTACGTGACGTGGGAACTTGAAGGATAAAAAACCGGCTAAGTGTGCAGTGTAGGGTTCCGTAGTTGCCTGTCTGTCTTAGTTACATCGACGTGCGGTGCGGTTGCGTCGGCCGATTTTTTTACGAAAATTGGCCTTTCCAAGTACATATTAAGTTGGTCGGCTATTATTTTATTGTTTTGTCGGCGTGATTAATTTATATACCCATGCCGAATTAAAGTTTTCTAGTTGTAAGGGTTACTGAGCTAAGCCGAAGACGGATGGAGGGACAGACAGACAGAAATGGCGAAACTATAAGGGTTCCTTGTTGACTACGGAACCCTAAAGAGTGATATTTGAAATCAAAAGTTTTGCACGTTCTAGTGTATTTCAGTATTTTAAGCGGAATATGTCTGTTTTTTTGCAACTCCGCCCGCCTGTTACACAAAACGCATGCGAAGTCGCGGGATAAAATATAGGCTAGTCTATCCCGAATGTCAAACGTCCATTCCATCTATATATGTAGTAGTGAAAGAAATTTGGGAACCGGAATAGCTGTTCCGAAGATTACATCTACCTACATAGAAACTTGCAAAACCTACACCCTCACAAAGCTTCACTCAAACTTTACCTCTTTATAATATTAGGATAAATAAGTTTTTTTGAAGTGAAACTTCTTTAGCGGCGCTGTGCACTTTTTGTGATGGGGAAAAAATGTTAAACTCGCGACAGGTCACGTAACCGTAAGATTCGTCAGATTGAAAATTCGTAAGATGGACACGTGACCTGATCGAAAAACTGTTACAATGTCATTGAAGCCAGCATTGAATTTTTAATGTAATATAAACTGTCATGTTTGTGTACGATAGCGCAATAAATGAATATTGTATTTTACCACATAAATGATAGTACTTTTATACTGATAATTAAAGCAATTCGTGCAAAATTATTCCCTAACCATTCCAAAATATCAAAAATGCACAACGTTAATATTCAAGTTTACACTTCTGCCGGCACTCCCGGAGTGCAACCCGTTGTTTTTTTTGAACCCTGTTGACCCCCCCCCTTAAGTCGCCTTTTACGACAGATGGAGGAAACCGTAGACCTATTCTTGCCCGAGTCTACACGGTTTAGGGTAACTTGATCCTACATCTTCATCGCTAGACCAAAGTTATATGTATTATTATACCTATATTATATTAGGTACTTGCAAAGTTTTCAAACGGTACGGTGATTTATCACTTCCATTAGTCGTATTCATAATACATTGAAACATGCGTACTTAGTTGCATGTGACGTTAATACGTATAGGCATTTAAAAAAAAACCGGGCAAGTGCGAGTCTGACTCGCGCGCCGAGGGTTCCGTACAAACTTTCCTACACTATATACCCGTCACGACCGTTGTGCATTATTTTGAACCAATTTCGATAATTCTTTTTTATTTGAAAGAAGGCACTCAGAATACTTTCATACAAATTTAAAGAATGAATATCAGACACAAAAGTGATAATTTACAATCTTAGTTTAAAAATGTTTTTTTTTAATAAAAAAAATACGCTAGATAGAGGTTAAATTATAACTTTCCGGTGATATTTACGTTAATCTCAATCTTAAATATTTATTTCAAACTTTTCGCTTGGTAAACTTCGGAGATAAGAGGGGGGAATAGTATGTTTTTCAACAATTTCCTTTATAAATCAAAATTTTACCACTGTAGGAAAAAAACGAAAAACTGTTTTAAAATGTCCAACTCAAGCCCTTTCATATGATACCCCACTTGACCTACTAACTAAACTTTGAATTTTTTCCCCCCTTTTATCCGTAATTTTAGATATATATTAAAAACATATATTAAAAAATTTACACGTGGATTAACTTTCTTTAAAACTATTCCAAATTTCAAATGGATATTCCTGAGATATTCAACTTTGTGACAGTCAGACAGACGGACAGAGTCGCACCATAAAGGGTTCCGTTTTTACCTTATTGGTCCGGAACCCTAATAGGTGGATTCTTTAAAATGATGTGAAGTGATTATCTCTTATCCCCGACTTCTGCACAATCACATTTTGTATGTAGTAAAAGAACGGTAGTAAAATGTATGTTAAATACTTCAGTAGTACGGGGCACTGTTGAAAGGTTTAATGCGTACCTAGTACCTACTTACCTACTCATGAATTAATTCCATTACATATAAAACTTAATGTACCATACTAGTTGTAGTTTCTATGCAGATTACGTACAATGTTAACTAAGTTTGCTGAGCAACTAAAGTACTTTACTGGTTCATACATTCATGTTTGAGTTAGTGCTGGCGAGATTTAAGTAGATAGAAGATAAGGGAATGTAAAGTATTAGCTCACATAATAACGTGAAGTGTAGATGGAATATGTAGGAAGGAGTAGGTAGTTAGTTGAGTGAAGGCGGGGACAGAGGGGTAGCCGGGCATTATCTCTCGCGCTTGACCGAGCTTCGATCACTGCCTCGACGACTCCCAAAGCCTTGTTAAGGCCTAATGACATGGGTTTAACCGAAATTTCCACTTATTTATACCTTTCAACCTACGATGTCTCTCGAAAAGGACACAATACGTTATTTTCACGAGCTATTTAAAGTGACGTTGATTTAGTACGTTTATACATGAGAGATTTACTGTGTTTCGTTGCGGAAATCATAGATTAAATGAACCAACCATCTATCTACACGTAAAAGACGCAAACGCTGAGCTAGAGACTAGCTTGAGCTCCACCGCGCCTCACAATTAAATGTTATGGGCACAATTAAACTGTTTAATTTTGTTACAGCTATCAAATGCAGGATATGGTCTGTCTCACACTGAGTCTAATAAAATAAACGTGTCGTGTGTTCGCAAATGAAGGCGTTACTTCTGCAAAATTATGGACTATTTCATGTTTTTTTCTATTCATAAACTCACGTAAGTGTAGCTGTTCGCGGAGGTTTTATTTCGTATTAAATTTGCGCGATTCAGCACGTATGACTTAATCCCTGTAGGCGCTCGTATTGTCGGAGGAGCTTACGTTGCAATACTTCTATATTTTATGGAGCTTTTTATTTTTACGATATTTGTTCGCTACGGTACAATTTGAGCGATTAACAAAATCAATCGCCATCAATTTCCGTTTTCCTTTTCGTATTTATTCTTAGGAAGGACTGTAAAGTGTGTAGGTAGGTATGTACCTCCTTTTTAAACCCGATAAACCGTTAGAATCAACGTAAATCATGCCTGTTCTTTAACGTGGTGCGTGGTACACAGTATGGTACGTGCACGTGTACACAGCTCACTTTGCCGTCATCAGTCGAGTGTAGTGCACTCAGCAGGAGTGAGAAGTGCCATATTGAGTTAGTGTTCAATCTATTAGCAAACGCCTCGCTGACCTCTTTTCAATACGCTCGAAGGTGACGAATTACTAAGAATGTTGCGGTATTGTTTAAGTTTATGCTAAAGTCTTTGTCAGGGACAGAGAGAGGCACATGTGGGTGACAATGTTATTTGAATCGTAATATTGTAAGTACATATGTATATGCGAATAGACAACTCTGATTATTGACCTTGGAGTAGCGGGTGGTCCTCTATCACTGGCTAAAACGTGTCCTAACATTGCTTAAACTTAACTAAAATATACTAAATACGGCTTGGCCTTATTTGCATCAGTTCGTCTTTGTTTGAGTAATATTTTTAGTATGAAATCTAGGGCGACTTTTCTATGTTTTTTTACTTTGCCTCTGATTCCTCTGATTGATGTTTAGTTTCGTATAGAGGACACAGGTGAAAGAAGATTTTTTTTTACTGGTTATATAAGAACCAAAGCTAAAGAAAGTTTGTAGTATGGGTACTATACGATGATATAAATACTTAAATGCACTAACATAACACCCCTTGTTTGCGTTGGAGGTTATAAAGATTTATAAATTGACAACAAATAAGCTGGTACATATAAAACTTAAAATATGAAAAAAGTAAACACATTTGATAGGTATCTATAATAATAATATATCGATAACCCTCAAAGGTTTCCCCAACTTCTGAAGTAGTTCACAGTTCGTGTGTGAGCGAAATGATATGAACAGTATACGGTTCCGGGCCACCTTTCGCTAAGCGCCGTAAAACGAACGGATCGCAAGTGTGAATGATTGCCAGATCCTTTCCTCTCGTACGACTAGCGCTACGACTGGCGCGACCTATAACTTCCCAATCGCACTGCGTTAGCAATACGCACGGATAGATAATTTACTCAAAAGTGACCTTCACTGGATTTCAGTAGAAGATATGAGAAGGGGAGGTGCGCTTGGAAGACAATGTCGTACATATTTTAAGCGGGCACGCCCCGTTCGCACAAAGGCGTAATTTATAGGGCCGCGCGGAGACGGGCGCCTGAGTTATGTCCCGGCGATAGCGACGAGCTTTTAACTGCCTAATGGAGCGATTTACTCCGACCACCTTGCGCCTACTCCACTGTTTACGAGGAAGCACGCCCGTAACACGTTCAATTGTATAGATAACGATCATCTTTCACATGAAGGCTCTTGTTAATTTTTAGGTATTTTATCCTTTTTGAGCGGTGCCGAGTCGCAAACATGACCGGGCGGCGGCAGCGTGGCGGGCGAAGAGCGAAGTGGAAAGTTTTTCAATAAAACATAGCCCTCAGAGACATAACATTTCAATGGAGCGCAACGCGATGTTTACGGCCGGCGCGCCGCGCGCCACCTCTACGAACGCTGCACAACAATCCAATCTAAAGGTATTGATCAAATTGTACGTTCGACGATCCTACCTATATGAGTAGGTAGTGGGTACGTATTAGGTTCCAACTGAAGATGTCACTCACACCAATAAAGCTGACGAATACGCAGACTACGTACGATTGCGAATAACATTTTCCTTATTGCTTTTCTAAGGAACCAGCGACACTTCATTACGTATTCTGGTCTCAGTTACAAATAATGGAACAGATACCTACTAATGAAAATTAAAGGTAATTAATTACGGCGGGTAAACATTAAACGGGATTGGAACTCCACTAATAAATGTAATGCGAAAACCGACCATTTGCGGCATAGGACAGGATTAAAATGTATAAAATTAAAGTATTTATTCCGTTTCCTTTGGTCCACGATGTTACCACACGTCCCTACGTTCGTTAAAGCAAATAAACAAAACAACTCAAATGAAACCCTCCGAAATAATTTTGACACAGCGAAAGGAGAGTTCAGAGTGAGAGCGGAATGACCTAGATGTTACACTTGCCGCTGGCATTTCCTTAGCGCAGCTTGCATTTATCGTGCTTACCTATATGTTTGAATGAAACTTCTGGTTTCTTCAGATCAGGCAGATGTGTTTTGTTTTGCGAGCTTTTGTTGAGCGCTTTGCATTGGGTCAAGTGCGTTCCTCGCGGATTGCCGCAGGTCGCTGCTGGAATAAAAAGTAAGCATTTTTTTATTTTATGCTGCTACTTTATAGTTTTATATGCAACGTGAGTAGGTGACAATGCAACAGTGTATGTCCATCCGAAAGTACAGAAAACACCGGTAAAAGACTTTACCGGCATTAATTACTCTTTAAAAGATCAACTCTTCGTGACGGGAGCTTATCATGAGCTAGACATGCTCCAAAATTAGTTGAAAGAGTGGTACGGAACCCTCGTAGGACTCGCACTTGGACGTTTATTACTAATTATATTAAAACATTAAAATATAAAAGTACACATACACACAGTAAAATATAAAAGATTTAAATTGTAGTTTTTTATTATAAGAAAAATAACTTGTATATACTTATGAAAATAAATGTAACTATAGAAAAAAAAGAACACGACGATGTTTTAATATAAAAATTACGGGCAGCCCAGACTCGCGGAACGCGTGCATATTTTTAATGATAAAATCAATAAATAATCTGAGAACGTAAATAAAATAAGGAGTATTAATTTACTGTAACCTAAATGAGGCAACTTACACTTTAACCAAAATAATATTAGGATATGAAAATCAGCTATCATGATTTTTATATCTATAGGTCCATACTATATATCCATACTAATATTATAAATGCGAAAGTGTGTCTGTCTGTTACCTCTTCACGCTTAAACCGCTAAACCGATTTATTTGGTATAGAGATAGTTTGTGTCCCGGGGAAAGGCATAGGATAGTTTTCATCCCGGAAATCATCCCCTAAAGGGGTGAAAGTATGTATGGAGCTACGGTGTAAACAAGTTCCACGCGGACTGAGTCGCGGGCAGAAGCTAGTTCTTAATAGACATCATATACATGGACCAAAAATAAACCAACTGCAGTCCTATATTTTATTCAGTTGGACGTGACTTGACAAATAACTTGTTTCTATCATAAACTGATTTCTGCATGACCTAAACTACGCTATGGTTCCGTAGAAATCGACCAACTATGCTACAATGCTATTATCTATCACTTGTATGGAAACGACGATAGTATTTTTTTGGGATTACTTGGTTTTAATAAAAAAAATGTCGGTGAAAGCTTTTGTTGTTACCTCCTCTTATCCTCACCAACTACTTGCTGAGAGGCTTGGACCTATAATCTCATACTTAGGACAAGCTACACGTGTTGCGACAATGAGGGACGGAAAGATTCCTATGCAGCGAAATTAAGAACTGGTCTTAAAATGGCTAATGGCTTACCGTAAACAACCTGCTTAAGAGTCCGCAGTAAGCTCGATTTTCCATACAAACGTAGTTACGCTCTCATTTTAAAACTACGTGTTGGATTGTAACGAAACTTTGCATATACAATGACATGAGGTATATCTGTGTCTGTAATTAGTTTATGTAGCTTCAGATACCATAGTAAAAAAATACAGCGAATTTAAGTTTTTCATACAAAACTTGTTTTTGCTGTATTTTGTTTGTTTTATAAATTGGAACCATATAAACTGATTACAGACATAGATATACCTCATATCATTGTATATGCAAAGTTTCGTCACAATCCAACACGTTGTTTTAAAATGAGAGCGTAACTACGTTTGTATGGGAAGGTGAAATTCGGCCGAGCTTATTGCGGACTCTTAATTTCGGCGGGTAATGGTTTATTTGCCGCAACCTCATACTAAATCAGATGCGGCAAACAAAAAAAGTGGAACTACGACCAGGACAACGAATTATATTTCCCTTTCTGTCACACTTATTGAGATTATACTTATTGGTATTATTATTACCATAGCTTGTCCTGAGTATTATAGGTCCACGTTGCGAGGGTTCCAATGAGGGCGTATCTTGTGTAGTTGTCTCCATTAACAGATCACCTCGGTGGTTCCAGAATCATGAGTTGTCATTTGTGACCGAACTTATACATATATGTGTATACCATCTACTCTAACGGATATCGGCAAGTGGCTGAAAAAGTGTTTACAAACTTTGAGAACCAATTACATACGAACAGTTCAAGTTAATGTAAAGTAAAAAGGATCCCATCACGGAAATGCCAACAGATTGGGGCAAATTGCATATCTTTAGGAAGCCCGACGCCCTCTTATTCAAGTAGGCCGTCCCTGAAGTTACCCAGCAAACGGAACTAAGGTTTAATTTTTATTAAACTCTCTCTCTCTCTCTCTCTTTTTATTATACATTATACACGGCCTTTTTGACGACAATCATAAAGCTGACTCGTCATCCGACGCCCAAAAAAGCGGACAGGTTTATTCAGAAGCGGTTAAGCGTTCGTAATAATATCAAGTTATTTTGCCGCGCTGCGATTACATTTCGATACTACCTACGTCCTCGTAGTATCAAAAGAATATTCGAGTTTACCATTAGTTATTAAAACAAGGTAGTAGTAAACAAGTCAATGAATTTTCAAATACGAGTCACTGCCTTTATCGTCAGTACCGGAAGTTCTTTCGTTTCTTAGTTCTAATGTATAATTATAGAAGTTAGGTTTACTACCGATAGCTCCTTACCCCAATGAGTAATAATTTAAGTAACCCTCTGTTATAAGCGTAGTGAAAGAGTACAAAATATTCCGCGCGTGCGAATCCTCGGGTTAAAGCCTAGTCATTTTCATTACATTGGTAGGTTAAATGTTAATTAGGATAGTTTAGGTAATAAAATAACAATCGGAGGAAACAATTACGTTGGTGGTAGTTCACAAAGGGTGATTGTGCCGCGGAACGAGGTATTTGTGTCACATCGATCGCCCCGCCCTCTGCCAGCCAATTACACCGATACACGACCGAATATTGTTCCCGATACGCCCGCATTGACTCCATCTGGAAGCAAATCGAGATAAACATCCGGAGTCTTGCGTCTACTCTTGTTGACAGATTTAGTGGCAGTCGCACTCCCAACCCTAGTGGCAGTAGTGACTACACTAGTACACGATCTTTGAGAGATGCCTATATGATGTAGGTATTGATGTAGTTTTAAACGGCTGTACATTTAGAATGAAAAATTCTGAACAGGATTACAAATAGAATCACCTCGCCATCACATCACAGCATTTGAAATTATACTAGATATTAAACATTAATAATTCAATTAAGTGTAATTTTTGACAGAATACCAAAGCGACAGACTCCCGAAATTCAATTTTAATTTTTTGGCCGTTTAAATAAAAAAAGTAATCACTGAGTTCTCTCAAACATGATATTGCCGATTTTTAGAAGCAATTTTCATATTTTTAACTTTTGCGCATAAATTGTTACAAATATTATAAATGTATTTTAGACCTATGTCCGTGATTTTTTTCTATCGTGCGAAAATTGCTTAATCATGTTTCGAATCACTGATCTCGCTGCAGAAAAGCCTCAAGACTACGAAAACATGGTTGCAGGTTTCGTGTTGGCTAGAGGGAGGGTCATGTCATCATAATGTGACCTTCACGGACCGAGTCAAGTGTTATTTTTAATGTTTGTGAGGCGTTGTTTGCAGTTTGCATTTAAGGAAATAAAAACAAGTGTTATCCTGGATACAGTCTGATATGAAAATACCTCAAGAGAGCCGTTTATTGCTTTCATAATTAAAAGTCTTGGTAACAGCGGTGTTAAAATGTAATTTGCGTCGAGACCATGGCTATGGCTTTAATCCTGCCCTTTTTTACTAACACAGCGCAATAGGCATAGAAACGTTCGACTCGGCTCACGATAAGCAGACTAAATTGTAACCTAACCATACTAGCAACCCCTGTCACATGTGCGATGCCGATACTGTGGCAATATCTAAAGGGGAAGATAGATTAGAGATCAAAAAAATTAACTAACGACTGTCGATGTCAAAATAACGTTTCAGGGGCATATACTAAGTACCTACATAAAGTATGCATGTAACCTTTTGAGTGATAGACGTTAGCTGGTAGACTTCTGAATATGCAGTCTTATACTTTTAATAAGGTACTTTTGACGGATAACAAGCAGAACTACAACTTAGAAAAGTTGGAAAACCCCCGACATTTTCATTTCAAAGTCCAATATCTCAAAAACGGCTGAACAGATTTTCATGAAACATAGCTTAGAACACGGGATCACATCAGCTTTCGAATAAAAAAACCGCATTCAAATCGGTCCATCCGTTTGGGAGCTATGATACCACAGACACGTTAAATTTATAACACCCCTCTCTTTGTGTCGGGGGTTAAGAATAGGCGCGCAGTTAAGCTATTTATTCATACGATTTATTTCACTTAAATTCTGAGCGCGATGATTTTTTTTGTACTATATTTGGCTTGGGTCAATTCTTTTTTATGGTGGCCACCAAATCGTTTACATTTTTGTTCTCTAATTCCACCTTAACACAATAGTATGTGTACAATGTCTGGTCTGGCGAGCTAGCGCGTCGACGTCATTGATTCGGTTTCGGACACGCTGCGATATTGGCACTGTTGTGTCGATTGCAGCCAATTGCTTCCGATTTTAAAGAAAGGCTGTTTATCAATTTTGACAGTTGGAACGCCTAAATGTGCCTGTTCACTATAACTAACCAGAATAACTAATTTACAGAACTAGAAGTAAACGAGTATTTTAGAAAGAGAGAAGCAATGTTGAGGGTTATAGGTTATTAAAACTTCATTACATGGTCATGGGTCCTTTTCAACGCATTTTACTTATGCATAGGTACCTACCTGTATAACTTTGCATCGCTTACATGAAATGTTAAAGGTTTATTGCGTTACTAGAAACTAGTGGCTCTGCGAGCTGTAGAACACGGGCGTCTGATTTATTTATATTTCGAAGAACTTAATCGACAAAATAAAACTATATAATAGGTATAATGATTGAACCAGCGCACAAAATTTCACGAGAACCGGTTGAGAAATGCAACCTGTAGGGCAGAACAGCTCGACAGCCGGACATAGGAGCGTATTTTCGCCTAGCTGACACGGAGAAGTCCGTTCGCTTCGTTCGCTCGTTCAACAGTATTTTTTCCAATTCCGCTCGAGAACGTGCAGGTCATTTAGCGACAATATTTGAACCATAGTATACATTAAACCGTTTTATAAGGTACATTTTTTACAGTCTATCGATCTATGTCGTAGGTAAGTAAGACACGCCGTTAAGTAATTATAAATGTATCTAATTAGCATCGGTTCATATTATAATTATGCAACAAAATACCTACTTGCATATAAATACGTCAACAACGCTGGACATTTTACATTTCTCTTTGGAAACCATATATGATTGTGCATTTTCAGAAATGACCAAGCATTAGTTGATGTTATTTAATTACACTGCGCCAGAATTCCTATTTATTAGTGCACAGTATTACAGTTCCCGCGCCAGTCACGGCGACACCTGTTATATCGAGGGCTTCAAGCTAAAGGGGGCGTATAAGCAAAACGCTTACTTTTCGGGAGAGGCAACAAACTGAATATTTTTTTTCGGAATTTACCGATCCTTCTATAAATTTGCATGGGGTGTTAAAATAACAATTCAATATAATGGGTCCTTACCTCTCTTTACCTTGACGAAAATATCTCACAACTGTATTGAAAAACCTATTTCATGATAAAATATTTTACAGTGACAAACTCTTCATTATGTATGGTTACTATTTATATTTTTCCTATGCCTGAATGGGTTGACGAAATTTCACTGATAGTTTTCTTTGTGTGTAAATGTATAGTAAAACACCACGTTTTATTGAGTTATTAGAATAGTAAAGTGTATGACAAGGGTCTAAAGTAAGCCATATTACCACGAGATGGAAATAGTTCGAGGGGTACGTAATACGGCTTTTAGACCAGAGTTATACACACTCTACTTTTCACTTCGACAGTGGAGAAAATAGTAAAAACAAAGAATATCCATCCACAATCGATAATAAATACCACGGCGAAAAGATTGTTCCATTTGGCGTCATATTTTTTAAAATAAACTGCTTTAACACAGATACAAAATATTGACAGCACGAATAAACGCCTCTGACCGTCTAATAGCCGCGTCCAAACGGCCGAGCGCGGCGGACAGCATACGGTGCATATGATAAAGGGAGATAGACAGCGTCTATCCCGCTCAATCTCATAGCTTATGCCTTGTATGCAGCCAACCACGCTTGAACATTTGGACGCAGCTATAGACGGCCGAAGGTGTTTATTTTTTTAATGATTGTGAATTCGGGAATAAAAAACGCTAATAATATTTGAACTTTATTCTGTTTCCTGATTGGTTGATTTTAATATATAGCTGTATTCTAATTATATTACATGGTAAAAAATATTCACAATGCATTAGTAACCTACATATATGTACTGTGACCCTCATCAATTGTTTTCTTATTTTATTTTGGCTGTGTTCTGGATTATTGGTTACCTATTTAAATTACTACTATTTACTCCATAACATACAAAATATAATATAATATAGCACGATACATAAAATTGCCACTGGTCGTCATATCTCATAGCTGTGTGGATGATAGAGTTCTTAAGGGGATGCCTTGATTCGAGTCGAACACGCCCCCTAGACAAAGACACGCTTATGCTTTCCACGCACGAGAAAAAGAGATGGAACACTCTTCGGGAATGGCTTTTTTGGACAAATTGCGATAAATACCTAACTTAGAGAAGTTTTATTTAAATTTCATAAAGTGAGATTTTAGATGAGATAAAATACTATAGTATTAACTTGATTTTGTCGTAAAATAATGTACCGTTTGAGTAGGCTGAGTAAAAAAAGGAAAAGACAGACCCAACTTTGGAATTTTTTTGGAATTGTAAAATCAGAAAAACAATCATATAGTCAAGAATCATATATCTGAAAATCAGACCTTATTGTTTCTTAATCTAGTCAGAACGGCGTTTCAAAGCACGCGATAATTTCCAATGCACAGCCTTAATGTGGTCATTTCGCGCTACTCCACATATCCAACGGAGCATTGTTCATCGCCACAACACGCAGCACCTGTTTGAATCACTGGTATTTTATTATAATCATCATCATCCTTGGCCTTGTACATTTATGAAAAGTTGATTTAAGTAGCGTCTTTTTTATGGTGGTGCGGCACTTGTATGACATAACTGGTAAGGCTGATACGGGAGCGACGGCTGCTACCGCATATTTGACAAGTTTTGATGTAGTTTGGTGATGTAGGGCAGACAGCAGCACGCTGGTGTCTAAGCCTACTCAACTCAGCCTTTACTGCCGCCTGGGGCTCCTACAGCCTACTTCTCTACGCCCTCTGTACTTTGGACTGCCAATAATATGCAAGCTCATATATTCTTATTAGACGTATAAAATATTGTTAAAAACGAATTTCGCGTTTTTGCGTATACGGTGCTTTAACTTGAAACCCTCGATATTATTACCTTGTCTACTCCAGTCTCTAATTATACCATACATCACATAACTATTTGACTGAATAATGGTCCAGCTTTGAAAATGGATATAAATCTTGAAATTTACGCCGTTTAGCAACCAGATAACAAACCAACAGAAAACTCATGGACCTTTATTTTATCCGTAAACTTACTGTTTAACGGGAAATTGAACAAACACAACTTTGTGGTTTCGTTAAAGCATGGCTTGTTACATTCTTAACTTAGTGGGCACTGAAGCGTTGTTTAATTTCGGCTTGGTTGCCTAACTAAATAACGCTGTGGATCGCGAGCCTGCAGTCCGAACGATCTCGAGGTCCATGAAGCGCTCTTCACGACTACTTCGCGCTCATGCACTTTTCAAGTACGCGCTGTTTATGCTCCAGTTCAGTCCCGAAGCTTCGATTCAGCCAGTCATCGCGCGCTCGAGTTAGCATATCGATGTTGGGGTTTATTGAACGTCCAATGTAAGCAACTGTGAGGAAAATTCATTTCGCTAGAAACCGATTTTGCTTTTGTTCTTAGAAAACATTTTGCATTATTGCAACTATCAATGCCTACCTAGTTAAGGGTAGGAAATGGTGGTTCGTAAGTTCCGTAAGCCCGACCAGGAAAATAAAAACCTGGTCTGGGGGCGCTAAATTAGCAATAATTATGACAACACTAATTAATTTCCACTCTGTCATGTTGACAACAAGGTCGGTGATGTTGTTTAGAGGAATAGAGTCTAATCCTTCAGACTTTCTCTCCGGCAAATACTTCGTCATATGTATATCACTTTTCTTAAGTCACATTTAATAGTTTACGGCATTTTAACGCAATACAACACGTTCCAACGACAACTCACTTTGACAGCAATTGACAGATGGCATGGATGACATCTTCAAAGTTACTGTTGCCAGTTGAGGAAATTAGTTCCAATAGTTTTCCGCAATATGGCGAAGTTTTTTATTTTCCTGGTCGGGCTATAATTTGAGTTACAGTGCACTAGCTAGTTCACGCTGAAGTGTGAGGATGCTCAAAAATGAGGAGCCCTTGTCGGCTGTAAGGCAGCGGAGATACAATGTTTATGCATTAGGCGTGTAGGCGTCGGTCCCGTGTTTTTGCATGGGGTTTTACATAAGAGCAAACTTAAACACAGCACCCATAACTTTTTTTCATAGAGATAAATATTTTAACCATTTTTCAAACAAAGTTATATTTTAGTTAGTTAAGAGTCAGAATTAGTTCGTTATATATAATCACCCTGATATATCCCAAAAATACATAAATAGATAAAGGGGAAAGTTTGTATATGTGGTCAGATATACAATAAGGTGATTTTGAAGGAAATTGTAAACTGTAAACGGATATTAAAAACTTCAATAGCGCGATGTAGAAAATCAAAATTTTCCACGCATATTCTAGCCTTAGTGTATCGTAGGTCATTCTTCAGATTTTTGTCTGTAAATTTATAGAATATAAGTATTGAAAAAATATTCTAACGCCGTTCAGTGGATTTTTTGAATGGTTCATCGCTATTACGCTGTAGGTATATAGTACACATACACAATAGCACTCATTTTCTAAAGGGTACTTACATATACTATCATTTAATAGTGTTTCAAGCACTTAATGTCTTTTTTAAAGTTACTTTGAGGAAAGGTACAGTACGCTATTTAAGGTGATTTTAAATTTAATGCACCTTTGCACAGTTGGGTGTAAAATATTGATGTGTGGATGGTGGATACATATTTCTGGCACTTTGTCCGTTTCGATATCTTTTTTACTGCCTGTAACAAACACGTTGTGTCGAAAATCCTATCATGATACAAAAAGCGAAGTAGGTTATTTATTTTTGCTTACATATAACGTTAAAACTTGGCGTTGTGTTCGTGTAGTTATTTCTACTTCGTGGTGTTTCGATTTTTCCTGGTTGGATAGGGTAAATACGATAAGTAAGAACCAAAAAATAAAATTATTTAATTTGGTTTTCGTTCTTTCGAATTCGTATAGGTCTTTTGTTGTTCCACTGCATGTTTTGATTGTTAATTCGTATTCCCTAGGGCACATTGTATTAATACATAGTTAAACATAAACATTGTGGTTGATAATAGGTTAATAAAAAAAAAACTATCTTACTGTGACTACATCTAAGAAGATCCGTGAAATGCTTAACATAAACGGCGTTTTGACTGCGCAGAACTTTATTCCGATTATTGTTGAGGGCATGCCGGATGCCCCTTCAGGAGTCTGTCCTACCTTTTATACATCAGGGGTTCGAGATTCTAGAGGAAATTGTTGATTAAGTCGTTCAAAACTGTGAGGACTATTCGGTCATGACTCGTACATTGGAACCCATAAATTGCTGTGCTCAAAACTAAAATAAGTAAAATTATGTAAGTAAAGTACTATTCTACTTTCGTTATGCATATAATAACTTTGGTTTACATTATATTTATAATAACAAAAACATATACCTATGATGACGTTATCATATACCAATAAACATGTAGCCAGCTTCCGGGTACAATATTTCTGAATTAATAATATCGCTCCCTATAATATTTTTAAAATCCCTGTTCCACGCTTCCTGGGACTTGGAATTTGGAATCAACTGCTCAGATATAATTGCATCCCAATGAATGAGGATTTTATGGACAGTAGTTGTCATGAGACACCACGGGTACACTATATCCCATAAAAACATTGCATTTAAAAAAGAGCCCAAGTCTCAAAACTCTTCCACCGTAAAAAGTTGTGAGATACTCGTATTTCGTAGTAACAAGTCTCAGGCATTCTTATTATTCTTTATTCTTGGCAATCACAACATAATGTCTGCCAAATAGTATCTTATTTTAAATGAGTACCTAAAACCGACATTCGATTGTTATATTTTATTTGCCCATTGTATGGATGCTTTTGTAATCTATTATTTTCTTCGACTAACCGGTCCGTGCATGTGTTCATTATTGTTGCTGCACGTATTTAAAAATATTTCACATGGATTTCAGACTGAATTCACAATTAATCATAACAAGGCATAATCCCTTATTTCGCCCCGTATTTACTTACTCTCATTCCACAGCTAGATTAAAAGATCAAACAGTTAAAAGTTTAATTGCGCGTTGCGGGCCGATTGAATAATGACGAGAAATTCAGACCGCAATCACATCGGGGAAGATTAATGACTCATTCTGTTGTTGAATAGAGGCGACTGTTCGATGCTAATTTCGCAGCTCAGCTTGGGTGCTACAAGCGGGCCACTCTCAATTCCTATCCACGGCTCTTCCATTTTGACAACTGTGTAATTATCTGGTCGCTCCGAGTAATTTGCTAATGCTTGTCAATTTTGTGATTGATAACTTTGTCATGTGATCTTCCATAAATAAACCTACTAGTATTCAAGTAATTAAATTCGTAATATTAGGGTCGGAGTCATCGATCGAGGATTCCCACTTCCCTCCCCCGTTACTTGCGGTAACAGCCGGGAATAGAAAATTTCGAACCGTTACCACTTAAATTAATTCGTTTTTCCCGAACGAAATATATTATTGGTGATATTAAAAAATACCTAGGATGATGTGGTGGGTGATAGTTTGAATGTGTTTTTTTTCTTCATCTTTTACCTGTGTTCTTAGATAATAAAAGATAGAAAAGAAAGATAAAAATTCCCAATATTTTTACCAGATGTAACAAGTTGGTAGTAACCGATGGGAATGACCCAATTAGATCAAGTCATAACATACGGCTCAACATAAGAAATACCTTTACATGTTGCTAGTGAGGTCTTTTTCTGTACTTTTATTGTTTTATAGTTCCAATACAATACAGTCTGTTTTTATTATACTGAAATATAATTTTGAATTGTTAGGCTTAGTTTTGTGACGCATTGATTGGTTGTTTAACTGTAATGTGATGTAAACGTTTTTATCAATAAATAAAATAAATGTTGGGTACCCACAGAAAAAAAATTGTTACTTTTCAATTGTAGAATGTACTTACTTTCTGTTAATTATGTAAATACTCCATACAGTCTCTCTTCTCTTCGTGGTTGTTGGTACTAAAGTATACCTATATCTACAAATCAACTCAAAAGTGACAAGTAATTTTTTCAAGTAAAAATCAAGCCAACTACCCTTACATTGAAATGTATTGCTGATTCATATCTAGGCTCGGAACTTTTGGTAGCATACTGTGGTACTACAATCCAAATGAGTCATATGTTAACATAATTTTTTTGAAGTCAACGTCAAAAAATTTAACGTTATATTAGATGCCATGATTTATGTTGTTATATCGTTCAACGTTTTTAATCCTAAAAGCCAGTTCCTTCTCAGATATTAGACAATTGAAAAATATATGTTATATTAAAAGAAAGTAACTAAACTATAGTCGATGATATTTGCTCCTTAATCGAATAAAGTAGCCGATTCTGCTTACTATTATATATATATTACAATATTAAATGTGTAATGTATAATTTGACTTTAAAAAATATAATTTTAACTTATGTGACAACTCCATGGATTCTAAAACCACGGCACGTTATCGAAATTCCCAAGCCTATTCATATCAATGTTCTGTTATTATTTCAGTCCAGTGAATAGAGTGAACAGATATAAAAGAAACTATGTTGCACACGTGATTGAGCAAATATTTCATCAATAAATTGCCACAAAGACACGGGAAATCATTGTATTCTCGATAACGTCCTTCAAAAATGAGCCAACGCTAGAGAAAGCTTAATAGGGGATCCGATTTGGATTTGAGCGTATGAGTACTATGAGTTGATATGGAGTGACAGTATCGCTCCCTGTTATTGTTATAGAAGCTTCAGAATGCGAACATAAGCGGGTGTGGTAACGGCCCTGAATAGTGCGGTGCGGCGGGTCCGCGTGTTGCCGCGGGCCCCGGCTAATCGTGGCATATTTACAGTCCCGCGGGAAACGTCATCTGATAACGTTAATTCCCGGCGCTATACAAATCGCTGTCCACTCGCAGCATACGCTGACTGCTTGCTGAAAAGCTGCAGCGTTTAGTTTATACTAGCTTCCGCCCGCGACTTCGTCTGCGTGGACCCGGGATAAAAACTATCTTATATATTAATCCAGGCTATAAATAAACTATCTTCGTGTAAACTTTCATCCAAATCGGTTGAGCCGTTTAATCGTGATTGAGTAACCAACATCCAAACTTTCGCATTTATAATATTAGTAGGATAGTGAAATTGCTATGTATGTCGTAAACCGTTTTCACAATTTTATAGATGCCAGTAAGCTTTCCGTTTCCCATACACTGAACGTAGGTAGATCAGGCCTGGTTTGATACAAGATACGTTAGACCAAATTTTAGTAACTGAGTACATTTTATAGGAGCACTTTGTTGTCCGTTTGTCTGTCTGTCTGTCAAGACCCTTTATCTCGGCTTAGGGTAGGGAACGCGTGGAGGTATCGAGTTGAAATTAAAACCATATACTCAGAGGGGTAATCACGTAACGTTTCCAACGCGCGTTAGGACAGTCTAACTGTTATTTTTCCATATAAAAATTGACGTTTAGATCTACCTAACGTACATACAATGCGTTACGTGATCGACCTGCAGGTCTACAGCCCCTTGAAGCTGAAAAAAACAAACATTTATGTTAACGTAAAAAGAAAGATACAGCCGCTTATGGGTACTTTCTGTTGATCTAGAACTATAAAATTTGGCGAGTAATATCGTCTTATAATACATCCACAGGGAACAATCTGAAAACTATACATTTGTAATTAAGTACGGAACTCTCGGTGGGCGAGTCCGACTCGCACTTGTCCGGTTTTATAACCGAAAGAAGGTGTTAATAAAACCGGCGGTAAGTTGTGTATAGAAACTGAAGTATGCTGACTAGGGCCGAAAGGTAATTTAAAAATATTATATAGTGATTCTGCGCAAGGGCAGATACTTATACAGCCGCACCACACCTAAAAAGCGTTAATAAAATGGTCCACACAAAATCACTACGAAAGTCAATCAGTATAGTTTCCTGGTTTACACGCAGAACGTCTATATATGAAATGACAAATAATGCATCTCACATTTCAGGAATAGTTTTGCATATTTGCCATATATTCGAAATGAAAACCAGAGTCTCGGGTTAAAGTGTAAAACAGGCTTGAACTATTTTGTTAACAATTTATTATTTATACCAAATTCAAAATGATATTGAACTTTCTCATTCACTGTTGATTCATGACTGATTTGTCTAGGAAATTCTCTAGAAAACTATAGTAGTTACATCTACAAATCTATAAAAATACAAGTATAATATTTTAGTAGGTATTAAATGCCCCTGCGTCAAACAATATTTCATTTAATGAAGTCGCTGATTAGGTTGCCACTCTCGGAAGCACCCTTAGATCGAGCCCGGCATTCCACGCCGATAGCCAATCGATATACCAACCTAATAAAGGAATAGCGTGTTGTACTATTTCGACTATTGTTTGTTTCAATATTCATCAATCTAATGAACATCGCAAACGAGTAGGTACTTATTGATTATTGTGTACTTACAAATAAAGTAATAGTTCAAGATTATTATTTTTAAGACCAGTCATGTTAAGATAATGTTCATAAACTGACCGTTACGATTCCTGGTGGATTTTTGAAGAGCCCAAGTGGCGGTTTACAGTTCACGTATTTCAGTTGAGCTGACATATTTATGCAATCGCGTACCTACTGATGTATGTAACTTTTCGTATACTCCCTTTCCCAGTTATACTGCCTCTGGCAATATTACCAGTGTAGCAGCAACGTTGCCGTTATAAGAAATATTATTTGGTTGATTTAATTGCAAAATACTGCAATGAAATGTGTGTGCGTTCGTGTACGGGTGAGGACCAAATTCTTGGCCAGTAGTTAGCCTAGTTAATTGGTAGTAGTTAAAAAGTTCCGTTGTGACACGAAAATTAGTCATACAATTAACAAACACATAACAAATCGACCTAGTCCCATAGTAAGCTCATTAAGGCTTGTGTGGGTACTAGACGACGATATATATAATAGATATAAATACTTAAATACTTAGACAACTTCCATGACTCAGAAACAAATATTCATGCTCATCACACAAATATTTGCCCTTACCGGGATTCGAACCCAGGACCTTCAGCTTCGTAGGCAGCGTCACTACCCACTAGGCTAACCGGTCGTCGAAAAACAATTCTATGGTTAATTTTCGTGACACAGCGAAACTTTTTAACTACTACCAATTAACCACGCTAACTACTGGCCAAGAATTTGGTCCTCACCCCACATTTCCCATGATCGGTGACTTTAGTATTATGAGTAAAAAAAAAACTTGCGAAGACACGCAGATTATAGTGTTACCGTTGGTTGCCGGAAATATTCCAATTTTTACGGCAGCAGCAACGGCACGCATTCCCGGCTTCAATATGTTTATTTTCTCGCCTACTTGACACGTGCATATTTAGATCACATATGATAAAATGACATACTAATAATGTAGTTAAATTGAAATCAACTGGTAATCCTTAAATTTTGCGGCGGTTGCCGGCTCGGCGTGGTCGACGAACCTTAAATGATTATCACGTAAAGGCACAACATTAGGACAATAAAGTGGACCTTTTGCCTATAACAATCATAATGTACGAACCCTTTCGGCTTAACAACTTGGGACCGTTTCGTCGTTACCGACCGGTGTGCTTGGAAAATGTCAACACCATAAAATATCATTTAAAAGGAAATGTGGACGGTACATTATTTAGCAACTCACAAACAACACATTTGAGCATATTTTGTGTTCATTATACTTTTAATGACTTGTGTCCATGTCCATGACCAGAGAGATATTTTGTTGTCACTATACGTCTAAAACTTTTTTCAGAACGTGGCTGGTTTTTCATAATATTATAGGTATTTTTCAGGAGAGAAGGGCTCGAAGGACCTGACACTATAATTTATTGAATTTGCGATGTTCAGAATTTATAATCATGATGAGTGTCAAATATTTCACAGAGCAAATTTGACGGGAAGAATTTCCGGTAAGCTTCAACAAACTTTTGCGTAAATGATGTAAGTTGCGCGCTCGTTTGATGTAGGAAATTAACGCCATATACGAAAATGTGAATTTAACATACTTCAAAAAGTCACGGCCATTATACCCATATCTAATAACCTGTTTCATTTTAAGTTATTATAACGGTGGTCCAACAACTGGAAATGCGCCAATTTTGAGTACAGTGCGCAATCCGAAAAAAAAAACTGTGGCGTCGTTTAATTTACTACAATTGTGCTATAAATGTTTAGGTACTCGCATTTCCTATTTCTTTCATGTTTAGAAGACTTGGAACCGCCAGGACATCCATTCATATTTAAATCGGTTCGCAATATCTCATGATAATGTGGAGGGGCTATAAAAATATCAAATACAGGTCGGACGTGTGCGGGCTTTACCCACCCGAGCCGGGCGGGTGCGTGCTGTCACCGACGAAATTAAAATATCGCATCAATACCTACTCGTAAGTACCTGCCCCTACATGTACCGAACATACACACGATAGGTGTATGATGGCACCTACCTTCTTCCTAAGTGTGATTAAATGGATTACTAATCAATGGCCCAGATTTTAGATTCTTCTGGGTTTTATTGGAATGTCACAGAATGTACAAGCATGCAACATGCTTTTTTAAACTTTTAACAGTTCAACAAATATTATAAGAAATGTAAAAATTTATTGTTACACATATGGCTGTATTCATTGACAAAAGATTAAAACTTGGAGTAGAATAAGAAATGTAAGTTAATCCATCACGTGTCTAAGCGAAATGAATAAAGCAAAACGTACTTTCCGTAGACCGACTCAAGAAAAGTAGGTTATCACTTTTGACTATTTGATGAGATGCAGCCGACACGGAGTTAAAGTAGGTAGATTAAATACTTAAATTTAACTTAGCGTTGATTATTTCCGAGGTCAAGGTCGTGACGTTGATAATGCAGTTAAGCATGAAGCAGGAAATTTACATTATGTAACTTAGCTGCAAGTTATGTTGAATATCCCACATGACTGTTTATATTAACAAACTATTTATTACACAAGTAAGAGCTATGATGAAATTTGAATATTATGTCAATAAATTTTTATAGGTAATATAGCCATTCATAAAAAAAAAAAAAAAAATTATCCTCTCTACTTATCTTCTTGTCTACTTCTATGGGACTAAAACTTACTATGGTGAATATAGGGGCATGCTATTATTTAGGACCATTGAATTATAAAACTTAAACAATACCGTTGGTAATTTAATATCAAAACTACAAAAATATAAAAATTAGAATATTGAAGAAGCCGTCATGAACTCATAAATGGGTCCCCCCCCACTTAACCTAATAACGTTCGATATAATTTTCATTAGCCCTAATATTCGGATAACTTATCTTGTATGGCATAATTATTGGCTGGGCCTAATTTTATGCTTCCTAATCTTTCCTAATACTTAACATCAAGTGTGCTAATATATTGGAAGCCTAATGATTAACGTGCCTAATGATTACTATGTTTAATGATCACTACACCTAATTTCGTCACACCTATCCTGTAACTTTTACTCTAATGTTTCACTAGACCTAATGTATTTTTCTTCGAAACAGTGAACTTTTCGGGTTTTCTTTGAATGCCATCAATTTCTAGAATCAAAAATACCTCTGGACATTGGATTACCAACCTATTCTACTCTAAGGCAGGTTACCAGGTTGCATTATCACCGAACTTTCATAACTATGACAAATATCAGTTCAAACATCTGATTAACATCTAGATTGCATCTGCCAGCAAGTGGTTGAAAAATAGTTTGCAAATTTTGAACGGGTAACTTACATGCATATTACATACAAGATATTTGCAAATTTTAAAAAATCCAATCGCTGTGCCCTTGCAAGCAGTCACATGTACTATACCTACTTAACTTCTGTTACATCTAACCATTGACTTACTATTACTACGTATAGACTGGCAACCCAGAACATTTTTCTTGACGTCTTTTAATCAGGCCGTTATCTTGGGAAATCAAAGAGTATGTAAACGTGTAGTAGATGCAACAATTTTCTGAGTTCGGATTCAGTTATGGCTATATAGCCACGATATCGTGATCTAATACATAAAAAAAGCGATTATTGATTTAATCACCGACATTTGGTATTTGTAATTTTTATACTGGATATCTTTATAGTTACCGAGGATGCACTGTGTTGATGCAATTTGTATCAGCAAATTTGTGTCAGATTTGATGACAAAGTCATATTTAAGGTCCATGCGGATCCTCAGATATCGAATTTTGATAGCAATCGCAGCAAGACAAAAAACAAAATTACGACCGATACGATTTTCAAATTGGAAATTAATATAATAATGATATTCTCCTAAATTGCTAATGGGTTCATATTCGGAGACCGTACTCGCATCGCGTACAATATTTATGTACCTAAGAGAATTTACCTTAAATTTAAATAAGTCGAATTTGAGATATATTTAAATAAGGAGAACTAAAACTAAAATGATTCATACAAACGATTAAATTAAAAAACAACAAATGGTTGCTGCTATTCTATTTTGGCGCAAAAATAAAGATCTTTAAAGCTTCAAATCAGTAAGTCTAGTCAGTTTAATGTTTTACTAATAAGGCAAAATAGTCTTAGGAAATTGTACCTTCTACATTTTTAATCTTTGAAATATTGGCCGCCATCGGCGCGTTTCTTATTTAAAAAACTTCTTCTTCTTACATTCAACAAATTCTTACATAAAAAATCATGTTATTTAAAAAATCTGTGAATTTGGCGATGAAAAGTGATTACCGTACTTTTACTATTGTTGGATTTTTTGTTGGTTCAATAGCGCAATGCAAAAGAAGGCATTTTTTAAAGTTTTGAGTAGAATTGGCACTCGAAACGACCGCTATTACTGCCCGCCACAGACTAACCCAACATACTCTCATGAGAGTATGTTTACGTGCGCAAACTTATGCTAGGTGATGTCTACTCTAGTAATATAACTCAATGCATCTAACGTACCTAAAATGTGATAAGCAATAAATAAATCTGATCTTGAAATAAATCTGACTTTGACTTTAAAGAACTTGTAAAAATCACCATTACTGTTCAAATACATTTTCACGAACATTTGCCAGATATATAACGTAACATGCAACATAGTTTGCCTTAAAGAAATCCAGTTCCCGACATGCTTTAGAATGCAATCCTTTTAAAGGACGCCAATATTACTCTGACTGCAGTAGGTATGAACTTGTCGAATGTGTGTCCTGTTCACTCGTCTGATAAGTTAATATTAAAATTCACTTTGGTGTTTACTTCAGTAAAGGTACTCCAAATGGGGTCTAGGCATTCACTTTTCTTCTCTAAACTGGGTGATCATTTGTCAAGATGGACAAGGCCTAAAGATCATAATTAGAACAAACTTGTATAACCGTCATAAAAAAACTATACTTATTTTGGTAAAAGTGCCGTTAATATTTGTTTACATTAATATGTTACTTTATCATTTGTGTGATTGAGAAAAAGGAGCCAAACACAATTTAGTTAATAGAGGTTTGTTTATAAATAAGGGGTTAATCTATCTTTTTTCATTTATACAATAAATTGGAACTCCATTCCACCAAATAATTATGTAAATACGTGCATATCATCACGGCGAGGTCTTTTCGCCCTGACCGCAATTATTTTCATATACATACAACCTCATCATCGTCTATTAAAATTCATCCCTATAAAACAGGAACACGACCTTTTACTCTATGAATAAAATTATTATGTACATTTAATACATGTAGGTATCTATAACATTTTGAACCCTTATTATGTACCCCCCCATTCCTCATCCCATCCCCATCCATCTTCAATTATAGAGAATTAATCTGTGATGAAACCAGTTTTTTAGACGTGTAAAGTAAATGTAGAAACAGAATCAAATAACATAATGAAATAGGGAAAACATGCCAGATTAAATACGAGTATGTTAGTTAATTCCACCAAAAACATAAATGTAAGGCTTCGCCGCAAAAAGATGGAGATCTAAATGAGTGCCAAGTTCTATGCAAAATCCAAATATGTATTTATAGGAACAAAATAACATTATGAACAAGTATTAAACCCAATTTCTTTGCTTTATTGGATACCTATAACAATTGCTGTTATTTTAAAATGTGAGATCTTAAAGTAGGTTAGATTTGACTTGGCCAGTTTTCATTACATCAGTCATTTTATAAAGTTATATTTTATATTTTATAAACATATATATGTAAATATTTTTATTTCTGATAAAAACGCGCACGTAGACGGCTTCCATGCGCCGCTCCGCAAACGCTCTGTCGCGACGCTGCGCAAGGTGTGCTCCAGCCGCCACATCTCCTGGACGTTGTGGCGAAGAGATGGGACAGTGCCCTAATCAGGCACTGGACCACTCAACATTTAACTTTAGGTAGTACTTACATAGTTATTTAACCCTTTAGTGGATAACGGCAAGATATTTGCCGTCATACCACTCAGACTTTTTTTCTCAATGAACGTGTTGTTAAATAATTTTGGTCCGCATAAGTGAATATACTCGTACTAACTAAAAAAAAAACCGTTAAAAGTTATTCCATCCTTTGTTAAATGATGATTGATCAGGCCTAAGAACTTAAATTTTTAACTATTGCCTACATTTGATTTCACCTGGCCACAATGCGAGTTTTACCGTACGCGCAGCGTGCAGTCAAACTCGCATTATGGCCAGGTGTGACGTAAATAACATTAGTACAGTATTTTCAATATAATTTTCTGATGAGGGTACTCTATCCATGGTATATTTGCAGGGCTCCAGAGTAAGAAGATATTGTTTTACTATGGCCCTTAATACCACAGGGCAAGACATTTGGTAAAGCTCCTTTTAGAAATTTGAATTTGAGCGGCACATTATTCTGAAAACGACTGGCCATAAAGACTTCAAACGCAGGCTAATCGCGGCTTCCGACCTTTAGGGGGCGAAAAAGGCCCGCAAGTACCTGCCGGAACAATTTCTGACATTGCCTATTGAGTTTAATTTTGTCTGCAGATAAAATTTAGTTATTTTTACATTATTGGACAAAGTAAACTGCATAAGTTACGGCTCTCAGCCCGGTTCTCGTAAAAAAAAATGGTGGTTATTTATTGTATATATATTATGTGCTTTATTGTATATACATTATACTAAAACCGTGTCATAGAACTCGATCCGGGAATCGGAAAACCTGATACCATCCGTTTATATAAAAACCTAGTTATGGTTTGGGGTAAACATCGTATTAAGCTTTTTCATTAGCAGCGAGTTATAATCCCTGGTATTAGCTGGCCGCCTTGAGACGGATGTTAAATTTATATTTTGTTCTGACATTGTAGTCGTGTACCTAATCGTATTCGTTCTCATACTTTTCTAACTACAAAGCTGCATAATCTACCCAAGTATTTTAAACGCTTTATACTCGTACCTACTATATATGCAATAATAGTGTGACTATTAATTGGTATTAAGAGCTAAGATCACAATATCTTAAAATATTTAGTTGGACTTATACATGATGTATTGAAATAATGACTTACGTCTTTTATCGCGCTTAAAATAACGAGAAACTCCATATTACCTACTATAAAAAAGCAATTAATCCAATTACGCCCATGCAATGCTACTAATAAACGATAGAAAACTCGATTACAATTAACTGGTAACCGGTCTCCAACTACGTTCTCCAGGTCAAAATATAATTGATATTATTTCGTTTGCAATAAATCATTCTAATTTTACTTTCTTAAATTCTTTCTCTCTGTATCATATCGTTAATTCTAATTTTGTACCTACTGATTAGGGTTTGCAAGATCCGCCAATATTTCGGATCCGGATATTTCGGATATTTAAATTGGACAGATCCGGATATCCGGATTTTTCGGATTAAACGGATCCAGATGGTTTTTTTGGTATAAAGTGGGAATTGTTTGGCCAAACTAAGAAAAAGCTAAAAACGGCTACATAACTATACCACCGTATTTATATAGGTACCTGAAAGATTTTAAATAGATACGCATTCCCGAGGTTATTAGGGGTATAAAACTTTATTTTGTTTCAACTTTTAACTTACGACTACAAACTAACTGGCAAAGTTAGTTTAGTCACTGAAAGCTGTCATTTGAATAACTACAACCAGGTCGCGTTAACTCCGTACCTGGTGCTCGTACATACATTTCAATGAGCTCCATGTATACAGTTAATTGACATGAAGACTCGGGACGCCATACCCAGTAGTCGATCGGAAGAACCAACACGGAAATCGTGAAAATCAAGGGAAGAGGTGTTTTGTTTAGCAAGGGACATTCCATTGGGCTAATAAAACTAAAAACGGTGAACTATATATAGCGCACTATTCTTATTTTATATGATCATATTATAAGTCAAGACCATAATACTAAAAAAATATTACAATTATAAAACGTAGGTATTGTTGCTGCATTTACTTTTACTTCATGTCTCAAATCAAAGACTACAATGTGTCAAATATACTTCTTAAATATTCTTTTAGGTACATCTAAACTACTTATTTAGTAAGTAGGTAGGTACATATAGTCTAAGTAATATTGGATTTATATAATTACTGTGTGTGCCTACCGGTAGATTAGTGCATTTAAACCAACACCAACTTTCGACATCAAATTCCGCAATTTAGTGACTAATAAACTAAAAACAAAAATAATCTGGTCTGGGATGAAGAAGTGGCGACTAAAAACAGGGATTGAGAATGATCTACATTATACCATTTCGTTTTTAGCGTGCCTCGGTACAAACTTCATTTTGTAGCCGTATTTTCGGTTTTCATGGTTGTATTTTAAGGATCCGCAATATCCGAAAAATCCGGATCCAGGAGCCTGTCAGATCCGGATCTGAAATTTGGCGGATATCCGGATATTTCGGATATCCGGATATCCGGATTGCAAACTCTACTACTGATACTCGTAGGTCCTATAGATTGATTAACTCGGCTACAATATTCTTTTGATAGTAAATATGACGTAGATGTTGTAGTACTCAAAAAGCAAAACAAACTGCGGTGGCCGAAGTTTGAACAAACAAGTTTGCCTAACTACATATCGGCTGTTGCATTCTGTACCAATACCCTACATATGCCTGAATTCCGCGTGACCGCATGATACATTCAAAAACTTAGTACGACCATCAAAATGATATCAGGGGCAAAAATGCTTAATATTTTAAACTTTGCTTTGAATTCAACACCATACTTAGTAAATAGAAGACACTTATAGTAATTGTTAAGTTTGTAAAAAAGTTTGATTCGGACCCGTACACGTTATATTAATGAATAGTGGTATGTACAGTATGAAAAATAATTAGAAATGATTATCATGAGATGTAATCATGCCGATACCGAGAACTTAATGAACGCCCAACGTAATTGCATAGTTATTATTAGGTTTAAAGGTCAAATCATGTATGCCATACCTACGATTAAATAAATAAATTAGGTTTTAACAATTTAACCTAATAATAATTTTGCAATTAAATATTAAGATCGAACAAAACACGCCGAAAAAATCTCGTTAGAAAGTAGATACCTACACATTGGTATAGGGCGGGTTGAACCGAATGTACGATATTTGACAAAAATCTAATCAGCTTATTTTTATGAAACGTCAAAAACGCTCCGTTAGGATGGAATTTATAGGGATTACTTTCTTGTGTTGTGACGTCACAATCGAACAACGTCCTAATTGTTCGTTTTTATAAATAATATACAATGTATCTTAAAATAACAAACATAAATAAAAGATTGATACTAGCTGAAATTATCAATATTCTAATGTAACATAGTGATTTGAATTATGCATAATATATATATAGCTTTGGAAGGCTCAGTGCTATTTTCGTGGAATATTCGTGAAACTTTGTTAAAATACAAAGTCCGACGTGCGGTCGTTATCTGTTGTATTAGTGTGTCATGTGATTATTATTTTTCATAAATAGGTTTTCAAACACCATATTTGAGTAAATTCCTGGTTTTTGAGGGACAGATACAATTTAAGAAAAAGTCTATTACGCCCAATGGTGTATTATACACGGTGTTCCCGAGAATTTCCGTTAACTTCGGCATATTGCAGAGTACATTCACAGAAACAAATAAGCATAATTTTTACTTGAAAAAATAAAATAAAAAATTTACGAAATAATTTAATGTAGCATTAACAGTGGTTAAAGCTGCAAATCTGACTAAATTAAAATATTGAATATCTTTATTTAAATTAACTTTATTTGATCTAACCTTGAAAATTTAAATTAACGGAAATTGAAAAAAAACACGTAGTATATTATTGTAACTCATGTCAGCCCGTGATGAAGATCTTTTCGAGCAAGTGTGATTAAAATTGGATATTAATTACTGCTTTTCAGCAGGCCCCTGGGTCGGGTGGCAGGTCGTGTCGCACCGTCACCCGGTCCGAAGGTCCAGCACTCCGAACACGCCCGACACACGCACGCGCACGCACGAGACAACTCGCACACCAATAAATAAGTACATAGATTACATGACGATAACTACTCGTAGACACATACAATACGAGAACATAACTCTCGCCGCCGATCTCAAGACAATATTTATTGCGCGAATCGCTATAAAACAGTCGTAAAATTTATAAAGCTACTCTATAAAATGAACATTCCAATTTTGTGACCCGGTATATTAGTTCATGTTACCGTAAATACAACCTTAAATTAAATTACTCTGTCATTAAAATTGTACACATCTAAGGACAAACCACTGCATAAAACATTTGAATAATAAATTCGGTTTTTTTTATATTACTTACCTGTGCGGCGATTCTGGCTGAACTTCAGCTCGAGGCGGATATAATTGTCGATATTACAATTTAATTTCGCTGCAAGTCTCATCATCCTCATGCTCCTAGCGTTATTCCCGGTTGTGCCCTAAACGAGCCCGGGGTCCGCTTTGACACGTAATCCCAAGATTTGGCATTGGCACTAGTTTTACGAAAGCGACTGCCATCTGACCTTCCAAATCAGAGGGAAAGCTAGACCTTATTGTGATTAGACCGGTTTCCTCACAATGTTTTCCTTCACCGAAAAGCTAAAAGTAAATATTCCGTACATAAGTTCCGAAAAACTCATTGGTAGGTACGAGCCAGGATTCGAACCCACTACCGCCGCTTGAGAGCCCCATACTTGAACCACTACCCACTACCGTTCGCTGCAAGAGTCTATTCAGTCAATCAAAAAGAAATCAGTAAAACGCACGTACCTACGTTTTTTTATTAAATTGTCGTGGGAATAGGGGTGTAGACACTAAATAAAATAATCAATAATGTCATATTTTCTTGAAAAATGATTAAAAATGTAGTCTAATGAAGAAAAAATCACCGCAAAACGTTAAATAATCACGAAGTTATAAGTGTCCAAAGTTTAAATAAGGGGTATGTTCTGTCCCTTTTTCGCAAAACGCAACTTCATATAAAACGATAACGCTGGAAGAATGTGACGTCACTAGAAGACGGCAATGTGCCGTGCCCATCGTGTTCGGCGCCGCCGTCGTCGCGGCCCCCCGGCAGCATCCTGTAATGTGACGTCACACACTGTTTGCGTTTCTCTTTCTAACAAGTAATATTAAAACGGTTGTAGTCATCGTAATTCTTTGAGATATCTGAATGGGATTTTCGTCACTAGGCATATTTTTTTGCCTTCTTTCTTTTGGAGTAATAATAATTTTCGAGTCTACACCCCTATTGTCGCTGCGTGTCTACCTTTTTTTCGTTGCGAAAACCTGCGAGCCATGTACCCATTCTTTGGGGGCTGACTCGAACAATTCATGCGGATGACGTAAAAATGACGTAACTTTGTACACAGGATGATGTTTGTATTAAACTTCCGTGTGACATATCGCACGAAGTAAAACAATAATCGTGAGTAAATCCATGAGATTTATACAGAATGACGGGACGATGTCGTGAATAAAATAAATGTTACGAAATTGGCTATCGTAAGTATGATTATTTATAATAAAAGTATATATATTATAAAAAAAAACAAAAAAAGACAATTTTATGTTATTATTTATTCTATTCATTTACTCGGCTCATTCCAAGTGACGATGTCGTTTAATTAAAGATGATAAATGATAAGTAGTAATTGTTTATGAAAATACTATTTGAAATCCAGCCGGTGCCGTGTGGTGCCGGCGGAGTAGAATAGCACCACCCCATTTCTTCCCGTGGGTATCGTAGAAGGCGATTAAGGGACCATCCGAGAGGTGGGCAGCAGCGCCTCTTGTGTAGACAACACAGTCCACATAAATACACTGCGGTCACCAACCCGCCTGCCCAGCGTGGTGACTACGGGCAATACCCTCTATGGATACACACAAAAAGAAACGGCCCCCAGTTCCCGGCCGCCCTACTATTCCAGGTCACGGCAGCGGCCTTGGTTACGGTAGGGTAGGGGGTGCTAGGAATCCCCGGGCTACGGACGGCTGCCAACAATTGGCCCTGGCTACATACAACGGACGCAGTCTACGGCTGGACGAAAGCCTCCAGATCCTTGAAGTAGAATTAGAGAAGATACGATGGCATGTTCTCGGGTTATCGGAAGTTCGTAGAGAGGGGGAGGACACGATAACCCTTGAGTCGGGCCATCTATTCTACTTTAGGGAAGGGAGCCAACAATCTCAGGGTGGCGTGGGATTCCTGGTCAACAAAGCCCTCCGTGACAACGTGATGGAGATCTGCAGCGTCTCGGCACGGGTAGCGTACCTTGTACTGAAACTGACCGAGAGATACTCTCTCAAGGTCATACAGGTATATGCGCCGACGTCGAGCAGCTTAGATGAGGAGGTGGAGGCCGTACGACGATGTGTCAAAGGCCATGAATCGTACCACCAAAACCCATTATACCGTTGTCATGGGGGACTTCAACGCGAAAGTGGGAAAAGAATGCGGTGAATCTTGTTTGGGACAGCATAGCTATGGGCGCAGAAGCCGTAGGGGCCAAATGCTGGTCAACTTCCTTAGCATGCAGGGGCTGTTCTGTATGAACACCTTTTATCAGAAAAAGCCCCAACGGAAGTGGACCTGGAAGAGCCCCGACGGTGTGACGAAGAACGAAATTGACTTCATCATAGCCGACAAGAAGCACATAGTTAGGGATGTCTCAGTGATCAGCAGGTTTAATACCGGTAGCGATCACCGGCTTGTGCGAGGCACCCTAAGTATCAATTTTAAGCTCGAACGTAGTCGCATGGTGAGGTCTGTTCTTCGTCCAAATGTGCCCCAAGCTGGACATGATGCATTCCAACTGGAATTGAGAAATAGATTCGCCGCACTGGAGACCCCGGCAAATGTTGACGAGGATCTGGACGGCTTAATTGAGGTGATACGCGAAGTGGGAACGAGGCACTTTCGGAAAAGGCGGTCAGATAGGAAGTCCAAACTTTCTAGCGAGACCCTGGATTTGATGCGATTTAGACGTGAGACACCAGAGGAAACTTTGTCAGATCCCCAGTCACTCCACAAGAAAATCAGAAGCTTGGTGAGACGCGACCTTCGCAGCTGGAACACTCGCCTAGTACATGAGGCGATCGAACGAAATCGGGGGTCGAAGGTCTTTACCAAGACACTGGGGAGGAGTCATCTGACAAAGCTAGCTACCTCGAGTGGTGAAACCGTCACATCAGTCCCGGGGATACTGGCTGAAATTGAGGACTTCTACGGACATCTGTATGCTTCGCATGCACCGAAGCCTACACCTGACGCGAGAGACCCTAGAGCCCCACTTACCCGCCACTTCACTGAAGATCTCCCAGACGTAGATGTCGACGAAATCGAGGCGGCTCTCAAACAGCTTAGTAATGGGAAGGCTCCCGGTGAAGATGGAGTGGCCTCTGAGCTCCTCAAGGCTGGGGGTGAACCTGTTCTTGGGGAGTTGAAGAGGCTCTTCAACTCTGTAATAACCAATGGGACTACCCCGAAGGCGTGGAGCAGAGGTGTAGTGGCATTGTTTTTCAAGAAAGGAGACAAAACGCTCCTTAAAAACTATAGGCCGATCACGCTTCTAAGCCACGTCTATAAGCAGTTCTCGAGAGTCGTCACGAATCGTCTGGCATCAAGATTTGACGCCTTTCAGCCACCGGAACAGGCTGGGTTTCGTAAAGGCTATAGCACCGTGGACCACATCCATACTGTTCGGCAGGTTATACAGAAGTCCGAGAAGTATAACCAACCGCTGTGTATGGCGTTTGTGGACTACGAGAAGGCCTTCGACTCCATCGAAACCTGGTCCGTTCTGGAGTCTTTGCAGCGATGCCAAGTCGACTGGCAGTACGTGGAGGTGCTGAGAAGTCTCTACCAAATGGCGACTATGTCCGTTCAAGTGCAGAGCCACCAAACAAGACCCATCCAGTTGCTCAGAGGTGTAAGACAGGGTGACGTTATTTCCCCGAAACTCTTCACCAATGCTCTGGAGGATGTCTTCAAGACCCTGCGGTGGAATGGAATGGGCATCAATGTCAATGGTGAATATCTCACACACCTCCGCTTTGCTGACGACATAGTTATAATGGCAGAATCGCTGCAAGACCTGCAGGAAATGCTGTCCGGTCTTAATGCTGCCTCGAGACGCGTTGGGCTAGGGATGAACTTGGACAAGACTAAGGTCATGTTCAACGAGCATATCGTCCCTGTGCCCGTTTTCGTCGAAGGTGTAGCCATTGAAGTTGTCCAGGAGTACGTCTACCTAGGACAAAAGTTTCAGCTGGGTAGAGACAACTTTGAGAGTGAAATCACCAGAAGAGTGCAGCTTAGCTGGGCAGCATTTGGAAAGTTGCGTCACATCTTCGAGTCACCCTTGCCACAATGCCTGAAGACCAAGGTATTCAATCAGTGCGTCCTGCCGGTCATGACATACGGAGCCGAGACGTGGAACCTGACAGTGAAACTAGCCCACCGACTACACGTCACACAGCGAGCTATGGAAAGGGGTATGCTCGGAATCTCGTTAAGGGACAAAGTCCGGAACGAGATTATCCGACAAAAAACCAAAGTCACTGACGTAGTTCAGAAGTGTAGCAAACTGAAGTGGCAGTGGGCTGGTCACATCTGTCGCAGAACCGATGATCGGTGGAGTAGACGGGTTCTCGAGTGGAGACCAAGACTCGGCAAGCGTAGTGTAGGACGCCCTCCGGCCAGATGGACCGACGACCTGAAAAAAGTGGTTGGTGGTGACTGGATGGCGAAAACGGGAGATCGGGCCATGTGGCGAACCCTGGGGAGGCTTACGTCCAGCAGTGGACTGCAATAGGCTGAAATGATGAATGATGATGATTTGAAATCATCCTACGAGCGGTTTGACGTCATCCGCATGAATTGTTCGAGGTATGGTTATGTGGTATTACTATTACCCTACTCCACGGCGGCCGCCACCTACGCTTCCGTGCGGAGAACACCCGAATCTCGAACTGAACGCACCTCGCTAATTTTTAGCTCATCCTGGTTCGCCGTCTTCTTTTCGGGTGGTCAGAATGCTGTGGGCTCCGCCACGGAGAACACACGTGACCCCGAAAACCCTTTATTCGCCTTTTACGACCGGTGGGGGAGACCGTAGACCATATTTTTGGCTGGGACTAACCCTAGGGCCCGCGTGTTTTAAATGTGATGTGTTTTAAAATTAGTTGACTTGAGCGGATACGAGTATATCCATGTTCTATCAAATACATTCTTAGTTTAGGTCTTCTACTGGGAAATAAAGGTCAAGTTAGTGAATGGATGCAGTGTAGGCATGTACGAATAAATTACTTTCTTTCTTTACCTATTTCAATATGATCGCCTTTATAAAATAGCACGGACTAAAAAGATGTTACCTTAATACCAATAATAGATAGGTACCCTTCTCGGTCGAGCTCTGGGACGCTAACCTTCGGTGACTTTAGAAGAAACCTCATACACAATGATTTTCCTTTGCCCTCGGGCAGGGGTAGCTTAAGTGACCCATACCATTAAGTAATTGTTCTTTATCTCGACTTATCTTGAAAACTGGAACAAACAAGTAGTTTCAACTTATTCCAACTTACATCTTAAGTACTAGACAATTTGCGTTAAATTTCCTTGGTTTCTTTAAGCATGCGCTTCATTTGCATTTCCTAGAAAATGTTGATTCTAATCTTACTAATAATTTACATGTTAGTACCGAGCCAAATTGCAAGGCTTCCCTGAGGTGTGGTGCGGTCGGACGCTGTCTTCTAATATATCGCGAGCTGGGGAAATTTGTTATCAAACAAAGCTATTTATTGTGAACATCAACTCAGTGTTTAGTATATTTACTACCTTTGCTACTGTAAATATATCTTAAGAAAAAAGCAATGTAAATTGTTGATCGGTGAAAATCATTACTTCAGCGCAAGGAAGTATATTTTGATTGAGAGTGATCTGGGTGCGTGCGTGCGTCATGGCCCCCGGCCTAGTTAGCGCCGTTCCGGTGTCATACCGTCTGCGCGCCAAGCCGGTCACGCACTCTTGTTCATCAGACGTGTTTATTCTCGGGGCTTATTCAACACAAACTTATATAACTAACTGGGTTAAGGTGGGCATAGCTATATAAGTAGTTATAGATTGGTCATAGGTAAGCAATTGCAAGTCACAACTATTGACTAGAACAGCCAACAACAGTGCATGGGACGGAATGTGTCTCTTGAGAAAGAAGCAATGATTGTTTGATGATCATTTGTTCAGTGCGGTTTCAAAAGAGTGCGTATAAAGATTTTCGGTCGAAGCAAAAACAATGTTTTAATATTCATTTCCCACAGCTATTTTTTCAAATTAATATTCTGATTGCCCCTAAATGACCGAGGGCTTGTTACAATTATATAGATATTTGACGCTCTTTTCAAAAGAATTTGTCTGCTCGAAGCGTGTTCCTGCTTTAAAACAATTAAACCGAGTAAAGGATTAATAAATGGATAGATTAGGTTTTATTAGTTAGTAGGGCGGAGCGGCCAGCGGCGCACGAGTCGGTGCGATGCCGAACATAATAGGGCTGTAGACACTAAATAAAATAATCAATACGAGTAATGTCGCATTTTCTCGAAATAGGTTTAAAAATGTAGTCAAATGGAGAAAAAAACAACGCAAGAGATTGATCACCAAGTTATAGGTGTCCAAAGTTTTAAGGGTATGTTCTGTCCCTTTTTCGCAAAACGCAACTTCATATGACACGAGTGTCATTTACTATGACGCTCGCAGATTGTGACGTCACTAACTGCGAGCGTTTTCTCTCTTTAACAAGCAATATTAAAACGAAATAAATTTTGTATTGAGCAGTAACGCTGCTAACGAAATTATAAATTTTAAATTAAAGGATTTAAAAAAAAAAAAAATATGTGAGCCGGACTCGAACCGGCGACCACAGGCATTCATGGCCCGTCGCCACTAACCAACTGAGCTATCGGAACAATCCGGCTCGGCCACCAATCTTTCAATCAGTCTCTTCGAATCCGGCTCGGAGCATTAAATTTTTAAATTTTTCCTTTAATTTCAAATTGAATATTAATACGGTCGTAGCTTCGTAATTCTTTGTGATATCTGAATGGAAGTTTCGTTACTAAGCATATTTTTTTGCCTTCTTTATTTTGGAGTAATAATAATTTTGCAGTCTACACCCGTATTACGTATAAAATGATACATGCAAAAACCGAATTGTATTTTTCAGGTTCGGCAATAAAATAAAACAGGGTTCTTGCTTCTGGATATTAAACCACTTCATAATTCTCTATTTAAACCACATTAAAGAAAATGTTCAATCACCCACTTGGGTTCGGAATTTATAGAACTTATAGTACTATCGACAAAATTGAATCCTGACCCACCATGGAACCTTGTCACAATTAACTGACATATTAACGTCATATGATCGTACGTATGTTCGTTAATTGTAACAAGGTTCTATGGTGGGTCATGATTCAGTTGGTTCGATAGTACATAACTGAGATGCCCTAGATGCAAGATCGACGAAGTGGCTCTGCGGCGCTACCACGAACTTCGAAAGTCGAAGTTCGTAATACATGCATCCCTGTCACTCGAGTAAAGGAGCGCGATAGAGATGGAAATAACCGAACTTCGACTTTCGAAGTTCGTGGTAGGCGCCGCTGAAACAATCACCGACACTTTAATGTAAGTAAAACGCTATCTCTGAAGTAGCCAACTTCAAGAAACAGATTCAGTTAAATTTTAAGGGCGGAGCGAGGCTAACTTTTTTCCGGAAACATTCTGCGATACGAGGAGCTTAGAATGAACGAGTCTGCACGAGGTGCACCTTGGAGTGAGTCAACTCATTTATTTTATGCTAATAAGTCGGTGCTTAGCCGCAGATAGAAGAGTCAGCAGTTTTGCGGGAAAAGACCGCCGCGCACATTGTGTGCATAGGGCACGACTAATACTGACGTCTCTGATGACAGTATCATGTTGTCAAATACATGCAGGCAAAAACGTTTACTTTACAATATATTGGTTTTGATCAAGAAATACTCAAATTCTAGGAAAATAAAGATGTGTTTTGTCAACTGCAGCATACAATAATTACAGAATTTTTCGCTGTCAACGAATTAGAAATATTTATTACACTATAAGTGAAGTGACAAGAGTTAAATGTTATGTGTGTGTGTGAGATGTGATATCGTCTGACCTCAGATATTTTCACCACACCTATATGAAATTAAACTTGTTCTTATATGTTCATTGTTCACACACAACTGTTATATCATTAAATTAACAATTGTGAAAAAAGTAAATTTAAGTATATGGTTACGTACAACTTGTCTATGATTAACATCCTCAGTTTCCTCTCAAGAATGACACAGAGTGGTCTTTATTTCGCTCTATCAACTTAAAATGGGCCCCACATGGCACACAACCAGTCTAATGTAAATTTAATCAGATTATCAGTGCACCGTATAATTTCTACCAGATTCGTTCAATCGAAACGATTCTCAAATATCAGCACGTCGAATGCTTTATTTCGCATTTTAATTACCCTCCACGCGCGTCGAGTATGTCAGAAAAAGTGGGCACATTATAAAATGCGAAAGTGAAGAACTAAATAGACGCCTATTTATAGGAGTTAATTATGTAATTACCTAATTTACCGATCATTGTATGACCCAAAGTGTTGTCGTTGGTCAGGTCAGGTGGACAGAAAGGATCTGCATGCGGCAGGACTAAGGTACGCGCGGTGCAGGGCGCGAAGGAGCCCGCGGCTGCTCGAGGGATGCACGGCGAGGGGCCGGGCCGGGGCGGCAGTACCGGGCGCTCCGTCGTCGCGACCGCACGTTGCTCCGCCAGCCTCGCGGACCTCATGCCTAACCTAATCAAGTGTCGCATAAACTAACGTGAAAACTACCTGAGGAATATACTATCCGACTTGTGCGATACTAATAGGTATGCAATTTTATGCATACGTTTCTTGTTTACTTAGAAACTTTTATTTGCTAGCTTGAAAAGTTTTGTTTAGTATGATGCCTGTCTGTTTTATGTACATATCTCTCTGTAGTTTATAAGACAAATTATGAATTAATTAAGAAGTTACTAAAACCGTACGGGCCATGAGTGGCTCCAGCAATGGAGTGGCTTTGTAAACAAAGTAAAAAAATACCGCAATTAAATGATCCATATTTGCAAGGACAGTACAGCAATAGTACGAAAAACAGAAATTCAAAGCAGTTTAAAGACTAAAAGAAGACTAATTGCGTTGCATCGAATTTACTTAGCATCCTTCACAGATTTATCGAAACTTCTTTCTGTGACATTTGTACCTTTCATTAACGTATTTATATTATTCGCATTTAAGTAGTTACAATAGAATTGATGTTGACATTTAAATATTAATAATAATTCAACGTAATTTAATTTTGCTGTAAAAATACGGCTATTCTTTGAATAGTCAATTTAGTCAAATAAATATAATATAATGAATTCAAACTACTTATATAATCATTCCTTGGTACACAAAAGTTTGTTTTAACATATTACAGTACCAGCAGTCTTTTTTGGTATCCACATCGGTATCTAGGAAAAACTGAAAACAAACGGATTAATTGAAAATTTTAAGGGGATTGTTTGTACAGTTCTGTGAACTAGTTCGTTCGTCGAAGTTATTAATTAGTCTGGTTTTGGCAATATGTATAATGGGAATTCAAATGCTTGACATTGTTTTCCTATATCGTGCTTCAATGGGACTAACTGGATCGGTTTATCTCTTTCACATACTCATCGTATTTCAATGTTCCGCGCGCTCGGTCATGTTAGCTCGCCGTGATAGAAGCGAGCGCGTGAAACATTGAAAATATTGAAATGTCATTGGAATCGAAAACGAGGAACAGGAATGTATGCTATGCTATGTATGGCGATGCTCTTGCACCAACCAATCTGGTCTGCGAGGTATTTATAATTAAGACTTGGAAATAATAAAGCGTGAAATTGTTTTATTGTCTAGGTATGGTTTCTGTGTACAACATGAGAGCGTCAGTCGCGAGTCCCAACAAGCCAAGAGGGTTGATAAGAGACTTCAGTTTCGCAAACTAATTTGACAACAATGTGTGCGCGCTCGCTCTGGCACGTTAGTTCAGCGCACGTGGAAGGGAGCCCGAATTTTAGGAAAAAATGACTAATTTTAAAGCATTACTTTGATGTTCCAATACCTTTATGATTTTTTTTATTAAAGGAAAAAGAAGGTAAGGAAAAAGACTTTCCTCGAATAGTCCCCGGACAGCCCTTAGAATTGTTCATTTGTCTACTCTATAATTGAAAATTGACTATAGGTACGTAAGATATGCTCTTACTCCCCTATTTCCGTTTAGGAAACGAAATTCAGCAAAGTGTGATAAGTCTTGATCTAAATTTTCGACATAATCTTAAGCCGCACTATAACCTACATTCTGCATTAAGTCCAGTCAATTAACTGACAACTTGTATGGAAAAAATTAGAATTTTGGAAATAATTTATAATAGCTTATTTTTTAACTGTAACGGATATATTATCAATAAAATAGGTACCAAGCGACAAAACCCGACAAAATTTCAGATAAAAAAAAAAATAAGTTAACTAGCTTCTGGAAAGTCAGAAAAAATATTAATAAATATTTTTGTCTTTATTTTGGTTCATTTACTCTATAATATTCAAGATAAATCGTACAAAAAAAGACAATGCATACTTCATTTAAATATGTATAATCTACATAAATACTTCCGGGTGGAAAGTTTGTCGGATTCTGGAATAAATCATCTTAAAATAACATTTTCAATAGAAATCAACAAAAAAAAACGCTATTATAAATTCGTGTTTTTCAAAACCGTATTTTGCCTGGAGTAATTATCAGCCTAAATACGTTCCACGGTTATGCAATGGCTTTCTCTCACAGAAACCACAGCCCTTACATACATTATTAGGGCAAACATTCTACTGCAATAACATAGGTCGGCAAATTGGCTGTTTATCATCCAAGCTGTTTTTCTTTGGTTCAGGCGTGCATGCAGCAACGACATTAAGATTGGCTACGCTTTCCATTTGACTTTGCACGTAGATATTGCGTTTTGTCATGAACGCAGCTCGGGTTAGTTTGAGGTTATACCGGGTCACAAAGCTAATTACACTAACGGTATTTTCATAAAAAGAGTAGCGTAACATTTACTTATCTGAAGAATCTGCATGCTAAACTAAACATTAATATATACCTAAAACATATTATGTACCAAATTTATATTAAATATGGCAGGCGCATTAAAAAAGATATATTAGGGAAAACAATCTTGCAAAAATTGAACACACAGTAAACTCAATCAGGAGGGTAAAAGTATCAATGTATGCGAATTAATGATATATTGCTCATAATATATCATTACAATTTGTATTATGCTACATGGTACGGTACAGTCGAGTTAGAAAATATGTGCATGGACAGTGATCACAAAAATGTGACCACGACTTAATTGATAAGGGAAGTTGTTCAGATATTTTTGAACCTTTGGGAACGTACATATATTTATAAGCTCGACTGTGTAACGTTTTTTTAGTAGTAAGTATAACGTGTCTAACGTATAATCTATATATTTTAATCTATCTGATGCATTTTCAGACCTTTGTAACCATATTACTGCGAATAAACGATTTGTATTTCAACTTTAGATTTAAAATAATGCTATTCACGATCATTTGGTATAATGTTTAAATTATATAATATACAAGACAAATATCGTGCACTAAATAATAAATATAAGCGCCATTTATCCGTCATGTCGGTAAAGCGCTCACAGTTCTAACCTAACCTAACCTATTTTTCTGGTAGCAGATCATTTAAATAGGGGTTCTAAATTGACCAAACCTATTTTTAACCGACTTCAAAAAAAGGAGGAGGTTCTCAATTCGGTTGTATTTTTTTTTTCAATGTTTGTTACCTCAGAACTCCGTCATTGATGAGCCGATTCATAATATTTTTTTTGTTGGTAAATATATGCTTCCGGTGGGTCCCATTTTTTTGAAAATTCAATTGGATGATGGGATCCATGAGGAATTGAGGGAACTCCTCAATTATATTAGGCACGCGTGTAGTGATTTTGGTATTTTCTATTATAACTCGTGTATTTACATCCGGAAATCATAAATTGGTGGAGTGGAATTGATGATGAAGACCACAGATGACTTATGGAATTCCTGAATTATGTACTTAAAAGTACAAAAGTATATCACAGATTCTGATAAGATTCCGTTGAAATAGCAACTAATGAAGTGCCAAGGGTGATCCTTGTGGAATTGACGGAAGTCCTCAAATATTATCGGGTCACATACAGCGATTGGGTTTTTTTCTATAATAATCAACGCATTTGGTCTCGGAAATCAGTTCATGAGGTAAATTGGAAAATAAATGTTTTCGTGGCTTGGCGGAGTACTAAATTGAAGTCGGTTAAAACTTTGTTTTTAAAGTAAATTATCTTGTATCAGTTCGTTTAAGTAGGGGGTCAGTTCTAACCTAAGTTTATTTCTATGGGGTTCGCAGTTCGAACCTACTTTTCTGGTAGCATTTCGTTTTTGCGGGAGGACGACGTCCTGACCCAACCTAACCGCTTTACTCATCGTTATTTTATATATTATGTCCTTCGATGTTATAATTAATTACGTTTTATAGGTTACAATATACAACGAAATAAGTCAATGTCTATTATACTACGCAAGACGGCGATATGTATACGTAATGTATTATTTATATGTTTTTAATAATATTCCATATTATTATACCTTATTTGAAAGTTTGTCATTTGGAATTATACCAAAACTGCGTATTTATTATGAGAAAGCCTAAGCCCTAAGAAAGCTTGTGGCTACTAGAGGACGACGACATACGCTCGGCGTCAAAAAAATCGCATATCTTAAAGATATGATATATCGTCCTTCCTTCGAGCGATCATAGACCGTATATTATGTATGACAAGGTATGACTATAGGGTCTCATTTAAAAGGTGATGAAACCGTCTTCAACTTCAACAAATGACATTTGACAATCAACCCCTTAAGGAAAAAAGAAAATTTGTAAGGAAAAAGGAAAAATCGTTTATTTAGACAAAAATACTAAAACACAACAATAACAAAAAATAAAGCTAAAACTATACTTAAAACCTAGTGTTGCGTCCTCTCCCTCTGAAGATCTGCCATGCGATCAGTCATGGACCTGATGAGCGTCACGATACTCTCTTGAGGGATGTTGTTCCACTCCTCGATGACGGCATCATGATCGAGTGGCAGCAGCGACCACACCCGCCTTTTCAGCTGATCCCAAAGGCGTTCGATGGAATTCAAGTCGGGACTCCTTGCTGGCCACTCCATAACGGTGATACCAGCAGCGTGCAGGTAGTCCCTAACAATCAACGCTGGAGTTATCGTACATAAACTGGAAGTCAGGTCCAATACAATCAGCATAGGGGACCACATTTGGTTCCAGGACCTCCGCTATGTAGCGTTGAGCAGTTAGAGATCCCTGGCCACGGCCACCTCCAGTCTGGGAAACGCATACAAGTTCGGTCTTCCCGTCGACGGAAGTGCCGCCCTAGATCATGCATGATCCAACCCCGTAGCCGTCGGTCTCTTGTACACCCTCCTGCGCCTATCGTTGGTGTAAAAGCACACCCTCGTCTCGTCAGAAAAGAGGATATTCGTACATTGGGCGAACGTCCATTTCTTGTGACGAGTGCGAAATCCTCTTCTGGCAATCTGATGCTGTACATTCAATTGGGAGCCGGTAGAGGCTCTACGGGGCAACAAATTCCTCTCTCATAGTCTTCTTTTGATTGTGGAGACGCTCACCGACGTTCTGCGATCTGCTCGAAGCTGCTGCTGAAGCTCAACAGCGTTGGAAAAACGATTCCGCAAAGAAGTCATCACAATGTACCGGAAGTACAGCGTTGTCTCCCGGATCCATGCCTCCTGATGTAGCCGCCAGTCTCATCAAACCGCTGGAATACACGTCGCACTCGAAAACGGCTGATATTCAGACGCCGAGCAAATTCAGCTTGTAGTCCAGATTGCAGTAGTGCAATCACTTGAGCTGTTTCTTCTTGCGTGGTATCCATTTTCCAAGATTTTTTTCTTGCTTTAGCTGTTCACTTGTTGCGCTTCCGATGATATTAATCTTGTTAGGGTACAATAAATTATGTATGAGCTATATTCGGTCAAAACTAAATTTTCGGGATGTGCGATTTTTTTGACGCCGAGTGTATTTATAATAGAATACGAGTAAATACATAGAAAACATCCAAGACACAGCTCATTACACTAAGATTAGCCCTTACCGGGATTTGAACCCGGGGTAGTCAACTTCTTGGGCAGGCTTAACCGGTCGATAAACCGGTCGTTGGAGTGATCAATTGGGGTTCCCGGCAGATTGGCCAGCGCTAGGGTATCCACCCAAACTGGCGGCCCACACTAGCAGCCTTCTAGGAAAGCCTTCCAGCAACTTCCAAGAAACTAATAGTTAATAATAATAACGGCCTAATGCCGTCGTCCCGAGCCATGCCTGTAGGCTCTAGATACGCCGACCCATTAATGAATTTCGATATCGTTAATGGAGGCGTGCACTCCTGCTGCTGGAGAGCACGGAGGTAGAGAACGATCTTGTCAACACTGGTACCGATGTGGGGCAACAGCAAAACATAACGCTCCCAGGTACAGCGGATATCGCGAACCTGAGCGTGTTATTGCTGAGAAGTAATATAGCCAACATTTTCGTAACGTAAGAGAAAATCCCGCTCAGTGGTGCTGGCAGACATATGGAAAAGATTATCCCGTGCCAGCACGCAGAAATTACGAGTACCTACTGTTGCTGCGAATGTGGGAGATGTAGGCAAGTCGATGTTAGGACAGTTTGCTGCCCATAAATGGACGAAATCAGTAAATATGGCTATTTTTTGGCACCATAATTAAAAGAAAAGAAAGCGGATAGCCTCCCCAATCCCCCTTCTCACCCCCTTCAGTCTCTTCCATGCCAGTTTAGTCCAGGTTTTACTAGCTGATTTAACCATGTCATCCTCCCATTTCTTTCTCTCTGTTAGTCATTGCATTTGTTTTTGACTAGGTTATATTTAAGCCGACCACTTTGCTATGTTTCAAGGTCTGTTAGCATTTTTTCAAGGTCATAAGAAGAGCGCGATCAAGATGATATCGTCAGCAAATCGTAAATTTGTTAGATATTCGCAATTGATTCTTAGGCCACAACCTTCCCATTCGAATTGTCTAAAGATGACCTCAAGGACTGCAGTGAATAGTTTCTAGACACTAAAACCATACGGGAAGAATAATATATTAGTAGTGGCTGAAAAATTCGCGAGTCTGTTTAAATATATATATATAGCCCGCTGCATCAGCGATGGCGGGAGTACCACAAGCCTTACACTGCGGCCTTGGGGTAGCCGTATGTAAGGCAACTAGTCTAGTTACTTATTATTATTATTTTTTTTGAGGTTTTTTATTTTTATTTTTTTATTTATTATTATTATTTGACATTCTTAAATTGTGTAATTATATTGTTATTTAACTTAATTTGCACCTATGGACTCTGTCTGGAATAAATAATTTTCATTTCATTTTTTCATTTAAAGTAGACACATAGAGACACTTTGAATTCAATAAGTGGTTTTTATACAACGGGTAGACTCCATCCGTTTATATCGTGGCTCCATACAAACTTTCATCAAAATGAAAAACATGCGAATGATAATCATCACATCGTCCTCCTGGCCCATAATAAATAAAATCTAGTAATCCATACTAATTGTACAAATGCGAAAGTGTGTCTGTCTGTCTGTCTGTCTGTCTGTTCCCTCTTCACGCTTAAATCGCTGAACCGATTTCGATGAAATTTGGTATAGAGATAGTTTGAATCCCGGGGAAGGATATAGGATAGTTTTTATCCCGGAAATCATCCCCTGAGGGGGTGAAATGGGGGATGAAAGTTTGTATCGAGCTACGTTATAAACGAGTTCCACGCGGACGGAGTCGCGGGCAGAAGCTAGTAAGATTATATTTTTGGAATTGGAGCAACTGTTCGTTTCCATCACAGTGGTGCGATTCGTGTATTGAGCAAGTGTTGCGTCTGCTGAGTCTCAAAATACCAAATAACCTAAATCAAAGCTTCAAAATAAGTACAAAAACCCTTGAATATTGAAAATAAACATTGTGAGACAGGAACATCTCTCCCTTTCCTAATGACGCTTTCCGATTCCCGAAACGAGCATTTCCTTGGCCGAGACCCGATTTCACAGCGAGTCCCATTCACTCGCGATCGTGCATCGACTGCATTTCAAGTTGGCTCCACTTCAGCTGATCCATCGGGAACTAGAAATTTAATGATTTCTATTATTTCCTATGAAATCTATTGGAACTGAATTTAATCCAGAATAGGTTTATGTCATTAGTTAGCTCAAGTTTTCAGCTGTTGCGTGTAATTTTATTCCATATAGAATTCAGACTAACCCTTGCCCTGCCTGCGCACGTCTTTTCTTATCTATACCTGCGAATAATATACGTACGACGCCTGAGTGCGACATCGTAGTCAAGCCAGTCAGGCCACACAGTGAGCGGAGTGAGGAAATAGGGCATTTAGAGTCCGCTTGTGCTCAGACGTGCTCAAACTTGAAACACGACTGTTCTGGTTTCCGATAAGACGTCTCTGCCTGATATGACGTCTCTCCGTCCCCGCTGAGACATCGATCTACGCTCTTCTTTAACTGCCGTGACCTAATTAAACACAATAAACTTTACAATCCGTTTAAATTAAATGCCACTTAATTTGTTTGTACAGGTAGCGATTAAAAATAAAATACTGCCCGGAGATTTCAGATTTTATTGACGGTGTAAGGTAAATTGATTCACAATTTAGAAGTAGGTTTTAATTAATTCATAAAGATATTCTGGTATGTTTTAAATAATTAATCCATCATTCAATTTTACGCGGTCTCAAAGTATCAAAAGTGGGTCTAATTACGTACAATTAACGTTGCCAGGCGTATGTTTGCCGAGTAATGATTATTAAAAAAAAAGACGGATAAGGGACGGCTGCGTAGGAGTTTGAATATTCTTAAGTAGTTGCAGTACCTATTTACGTATACCTAATCGTACTTTATGAAAGACATTGGAATCAAAGTGGTATGCATACATCGTACTTAAATCTTCTTTTGGATATGATATAAACACGTTTAATTTAGTAAAACTATTCACTTTTGATAACATTTTACATGAATTAATAAAGATAATATTTTAAAACGAAAATATTTATTTTATTTTGTATTGGCTGTTTAGAGATTTCCATCTAAGCGTACTGCGCAATCTTCACGAAAAAAAAACAGTTGCGCGCCATTATAGGTTATTTCACAAATATTTGTAAACATTGATTGTTAATGCGTCTTTGGTTATTATCACAAAAATGTTGACTTGTGGCGACTAGAAAAGTGATAAATAGAATGGACGCCACTGGAGATTCTTGGCGATGTACAATATGTTAGTACACACCTGTTGCCATCATTAAGTAAAGAAAATAACTTGGCAGTCTCATAAAATTTTCATCTTATGAAAATGGTTTTTTCCTCGCAAAATGTGTTGAAAAACGTATTTAACGCGTGAGCTTTGATAATTACATCCTCGGCTCTCTTATCACGGTCTCCTGCGGCTCGGGTGAACAATTCCGCCTCTGATGTAATTATCAAAATACCTCACTTGTATCACAATGTACTATTAAGTGTTATTTATTATTATTACTTATTTATTAATCCATTTACAAAATAACAATTCTAACAAATCCCTGCAAAACTTTTGTTACAGTTTGTTCCATGGAAGTTTCCATGTATCTTATTTAGGAAAAAAACACCCTTGGGCAGTTGGTTTCACCAAGCGGCGCATTTGCATTGCACCGTTAATAATGGGTACAGCACTAAATCATCTTTTTAATAAGAACATTATATTTCCAAATGGAAGACCAGCAAAACCCATGGTTTCGCTCGCGTTTTACTTACCTTAAATTAAACATGCGCTCACTTACTCGCCTACATATAGCCTAGCCTAGCTGGCCTATGTGGTGCATTCGGAAGGCCCATTCCACTGAAGGTATATTTGTAATAGAAAAGAATGTAGTATTTAAGTAAACAGGAGTTAAATTTCATATACAGTTCCCAGATTACCTCCTACGTGCAAATTTTCATCTCGCAAACAATAATAATGTAAGTAGCGTATCAAGAGCAAGACTCAAAAGGTGTAAGGTTAATGAACATTTTTAATATTTTTATGGTTCATACAAGCTATTTCAAAATAAGGATAGTTCGGATTTGGCCTATTAATAATTTACTCATACCACTTGAATAACTTGTGAAAGCTGTTTTCACAGTGTTTACACTGACCAATCATAAATGGCAAATATTTTAGTGAAGCACCCGACCCGAGCCAAGCCCACAAAGTCGCCGGTGTCAGTATGCGACGTGCACAATAAAATTATTGGCGCTCGATCCCACATATACACCATTGAAATAATAAAATAGTAAGTGCCAGGCAGATTCACAACCAAAACCTGCGTTATTCTATCAGAGACTAATAAACGTTTATGAAAAACTGAGCACTATTGTTAATTTAATCTCCTTTTAACCTTATTATTTTTATAATGACATGTATTTTGAAACCTTTTTCAGTGTATCGACTGAATGAAACTGATCCTTATGCAGTGCCATCTGTGAACCCGTTTATCAGGCAGCAATCTTTTTAATTTACTGGTGTCTATTATATCACCAGGCCCCTATTTCACCAACTCTATACAATTGTCACCTGACCACAACAATGCTCCGTACATTGCTGGACCCACAAGTAACCTAGCGACCACCTTAACTTCTAGAACAAGCAATGTATGGCGAATTGTCAGTGTCAGGTGACAATTGTCAAGTTGGTGAAATAGGGGCCAGATGTCATGTAGGTATGTAGATATTATATATATATAAACAGTTGGCATATCTCACCTCACACAAAGCGTTTTCGACGATAGTTTATATGGATATAATATTCTCCTAAATTGTTCGAGTCAGATTTAACTTCGGCTGAAGTGAATTTCAGTTGAGCCGGCTTTTGCATGGGCCATTGAACACAAGGCCGTGTTCTCACCAGCTTCCCTATCCACTAGTACAGTCGACGTCAAAGATATGTATACATTTTTCGCCTTATTGCATAGGAATAAGGTAGAAAAGTGTATACATATCTTTGACGTCGACTGTACCTTCTTACAGCGTCCAATTTATGCTAATAGTTTTTAACTAGCAGGAAGCTATATAACATACAATTGGCCTGGTGGTAATTCTGACGCAATATAACATTGTCACAAATATCAGAAATTATATACTAAATATTGTGCATTACATTACAAACATTACATTTCATTTAAATTAACTGGGTACAATAAGGATATGTGACAATAGATGAACATATAGGTGGAAAAGCGATCTTTCGAAATTACAATGTCTGTTTTTACGAACTTTCTTTAGTCCAATCCAGGTGAACATTTTGTACACTTGTGTGTCGAATGACGCTCCAAATTTATAGTATCATTAGGCTGGTCTGGTGTTGGCGACGGAAGGTGGCTATAGGAACTCTACAATAGGGGTGTAGACTCGAAAATTATTATTACTCCAAATGAAAGATGGCAAAAAAATATGCTTAGTGACGAAAATCCCATTCAGATACCTCAAAGAATAACGAAGCTACAACAATATTAATATTGCTTGTTAGAGAGAGAAAACGCAAACAGTGTCTGACGTTACATTACAGGATGATGCCGGGGGGCCGCGTCGAACACGATGGGGCGCGGCACATAACCGTCTATTAGTGTGACGTCACAGTATTCCAGCTACATCCTTTCATATGAAGTTGCGTTTTGCGAAAAAGGGACAGAACATACCCCTTCTTAAAACTTTGGTCCCTTATAACTTCGTGATTATTTAACCTTTTGCATTGATTTTTTCTCGATTTGACAACAACAGTTGCGTTTTGCGAAAAAGGGACAGAACATACCCCTTCTTAAAACTTTGGACCCTTATAACTACGTGATTATTTAACCTTTTGCATTGATTTTTTCTCGATTTGACAACATTTTAAATCGTTTTTCGAGAAAATATGACATTATTGATTATATTATTTAGTGTCTACACCCCTAAAGCGCAGTGGAGGGTTCCGTAGTTGCCTGTCTGTCTTACATCGACACGCCCGCGCCAACTAAATGCTGCGGTTGCGTCGGCCGAATTGGTACGTAAGTTGGCCTTTCTAAGTACATTTTAAGTTGGTCGACTATTACTCGGTAACTAGTCATGTCTACTAAGCCGTGATAGTTTTCCTTTTAAATTCACTATATGTACTCTTCTTCTTCGTCGCTTCACTCTTGACAGAGTGGTCGTGGTCATCATTTCAGGTGTTGGTAGCAAGCTTCACAACACGCCGCCATTCCTCTCTGACACTATAGGTTCAACGAGAAAAAAATGACATACCCACTTTAGGATTTTAATTTACTGTTTTGTCAGCGTGATTGATTTATATACCCATGCCGAATTACAGTTTTCAGCACGGCTAGCACGCGACGGCGCGCAACTATCCGTCTCACTCTTATTAGAACACTTAGAAGAAGACTATAGTGCGATAAAAATCGAGAGTATGTCGCGGCCGTCGTGTGCTAGCCGTGCTGGTAGTAAGGTAAGGGTTACTGAGCCCATGCCCATGCTGTGCGGCATTTGCTTTAAGTTATTTTTCTTATTGTTTAAAAGTCGTTGACTGCCGAGAACGCATTTTCTTAACACTCGTGAATATTTAGGGTATGCATTCTTTTTATTTTTATTTTCTGTACTCGTCTGGGCATGGTTAACTAGGGTGTTTTCAGGTACTTAGTGGTCTTACTAATGTTAGTGATAGGGAAACATAAATTGAAAAACAACCCTAGCGTACTGTGCAACGATTCATATGCTCTCTGTGGGTCCGGAATCTCAAAAATCTCACAAAAGCAAAGTGCAAATATACACTCACAGAATTTGATCGTCTATTGTTTGCCCGACAGCCATATACTAAAATAATCATTTGCCCGAACTTCGCCTACCCAAATTTCATTTTCCCGAATGTTTCGTTTACCATAAAAGTTATTTGACATACTCTTGTTTACCCGAATTTTGGATGTCATAATGATACGAATGCCATAAACTTTACTTGCAATTATTTTACTTGACAGAATACTGGTGTGCCATAATAAAAACTATATTTCTGCGAGCCGTTAGAATGTTGTGAATGTTCGGTTCCGGCCACGCTCGCTTCGCTCGCTCGGCTCGCGCCCTGTAGGGTCGCAGTTCTACCTAACATTCCTCCTCGCTTCGCTCGTCGTCGTACCTACACAGTCCTGCCCTTAGAGTAGAATTGGGCTGACGGCGGCGTGAATATGAGTAATAAATCAAATTATAATCACCCATGTCCAAATCCAATCTCAATTTCGTAATAATTAATATTAGGTACCTAAGTAATCATTTCTGGTGTTTATTTCACAGTAAAGTACAGAATGTTCATACGAGTAAGTAATTGTTTTTTATTCAGACTAGTATCAGAGTTTGTAATCCTATCCTTACCTACATCCAACTTTAGATACAATATTACATTACGTACCTTAAGTGAGATATACCGCCCACGGGCGCAGCGGCAAATCTTACTTCACACCCAGAAGACGTTCGGTTCGGGCCACAAACACCTGCGATCTGGGGCATTCACAAATTACCGCCCGTGGTGCGTACACAATTTTAAGTCTTCTCCTGGTTATGAAGTGAGATTTGCCGCTGCGCCCGTGGGCGGTAATTCTCACTTACCGCCCAGAGTGATGTAAAATGTATTAAGTATGTACAGTCTACAAAGAGATTAAGCCATTTTTTCATCTTATTACATGGAAATAAGGGGAAGCAATAAATAAATCTTTATGTAGCCAATCACATCACACAAAAGTAATTTGTGATTTTACATATAATATGGCTTTTGAAAGGTATGGCAAATGATCGTATTGCATATGACTATTATGGATTACAATGATTATGGAAAATTAGATTATTGGTATTGATATTACGGAAAAGAAAGATTCTGGCATATAATCTATATATATAAACATAAAAGTCCTGACTGACTGACTGACTGACTGACTCACTCACTCACTTAAAACAACACCCAGCCCAAACCGATGAACCTAGAAAGCTGATTTTTTCAAAATAGGTAGTTTATATAACGTAAGTACCCACTAAGAAGGGATTTTTGAAAATTCCACCCTCAAGGGGGTAAAAACGGGGTTGAAAATTTGTATGGGGATGGAGTAAAATTTTAAGTGAGAGACTTGAAACTTTGTGTATGGACTCCTTATTACAATACAAGAAAAGTAATTTAAGGGTTTTAAAAATAACTACCTTTAAGCGGGTTAAATAGGGATGCAATGTTTGTATGGCGGAAACATTTTTTGAACTAGAGACTTGAAACTTTGTAGAAAGATTACCTATTAGAATTCAAAAAAAGTACTTTCAGCTTTATAGAAAATTTTACCCCTGAGGGGGTTCAATAGGGGCGCGAAGTTTGTATGAGGGAAACTTTTACTTTTGAGCTAAATACTTGAAACTTTGTAGACAGATTACTTATTTAAATACTTACAAAAAAAACTGTCAACGTTTCAGAAAATTATACCCCTAAGGGGGTTAAATAGGGGCGCGTAGTTTGTATGAGGGTAACTTTTCCTTTTGAGCTAGATACTTGAAACTTTGTAGACAGATTACTTATTAAAATACAAAAAAAAGAACTTTTAGCGTTTTGGAAAAATCACCCCTAACTAACTAACTAATTTGGCTCAGGGACCCAAAGAGGGTCTTGGCCTCCGAAACGAGAGCACGCCATCTGTCCCAATCGTGCGCAATTTCTTGCCAGTTGCCGACTTGAAGATGTCGCAGATCTGTCTGCACACTGTCCTCCCAGCGGTACCTGGGTCGCCCAACCGGGCGGCGACCAGTCGGTCGTCCCACGTACGCTCTCTTGGCAGCACGATCCTCTCCCATTCGGAGTAGGTGACCGAACCAGCGAAGTCTGTGTAATTTGGTTACGCCGATGATGTTGGGTTCGACCACCAGCTCCTGGATCTCTATGTTTTTACGGATCCTCCACGTGCCCCTAAGGGAATAATAAAGGGGTGAAAAGTTAGTATTGGGGAAACTTTGTTTTTTAGCCAGACTTAAAATTTTGTAGAACGATTACTTATTAGAATACACAAAGTACGATCAGCGTTTTCAAACAGGTTGGTCAGGTTTGGATGAAAAACACTCATTTTGATCTGGAGACTTAAAACGTTGTATAAAGATTTCTTATCAGAATACAAAGAAGTACTTTCTGCGTTTTAGAAAATTCCACCCCTAAGGGGCTAAATAGTTTGTATAGAGGGAACTTTATTTTTTGAGTTAGAAACTTGAAACTTTGTAGAAAGATTACTTATTACAATACAAAAAAGTCCTCTCTGCGTTTTAGAAAATTGCACCCCTGAGGAGATTTTAATAGCGGTGCAATGTTTGTAAGAGGGAAACATTATTTTTTGAACTAACGACTCGAAACTTTGTAGAAAGATACCTTATTAAAATAAAAAAAAGAACTTTCTGCGTTTTGGAAAATTCCACCTCTAAGGGGTTTAAATAGGGGTGCAATGTTTGTAGAAACTAGGACTAAAGAACAACTAGACTTGAAACTTTGTAGAAAGATTACTTATTGAAATACGAAAAAGAACTCAGCGTTTTAGATAAATTTACCCCTAAGGGGGTTAAATAGGGATGCGAAGTTTGTATGAGGGAAACTTTTCCTTTTGTGCTAAGTTCAGGTGGGGTAAGAGGAACTACCGGGAAAGCGAAACCTACTAGATACTTGATACTTTGTAGACAGTATATACTTTGTAAAAAAGTATGATCAGCACTTTGGAAAATTCTATCCTTAGGGATTTTTTCCTTAGGGAAGTTAAAAAAAGGTGCAAGGTTTGGATGAGAAACACTCATTTTGATCTGGAGGCTCAAACGTTGTATAAAGATTTCTTATCAGTATAAAAAAAAGTTCATTCAGCGTTTTGGAGAAATTCCACCCCTAAACTTTTATATCGGGAAATCATCCCTTAAGATGGTAGAACTTTGTTTGGGACCCAAACTATTACAATAATTACTAGCAATCATTTTTCTAAGACGGTAACAAGTTCTACGCGGACGAAGTCGCGGGCAACAGCTATTTATGTATATTTGCCTTACAGAGGTCGCGCCTTGTTTCGTACCAAAAATTTCGAAGCGGTCGTGTTACTTACAACAATATCAATACATGCATTTTTTCTTGTAGGTTCACATCATGTGAAGAGTGAGGTGGTTATTTTTAAGTAAACTGTTCAGTTCCGAGTCGATTTAATGAATTTTTAATGTATCAAAATTCCAGTCACCGCAAATAATTATTTTAGTTTTCCTAGCTTTTTGCGAATATATTTCCAATTATTATTATTATCTAACTTTCTAACTAACCTGCGATATTTTAGTGAAATATATGAAATGAAGACTATGTGCCAATCGGTGTAAGGACAGATTCTTACTTCGTTTCCAATTTGGTGGATCTTTAGGAACGAAAAAACGTTACAGAGCCGCTGGCATTCATAGGCCTGTCTGTCTTTATTACATCGAAACGCGCGCGCCTGCTAAAGCGGCCGACGCAACCGCACGGTTGTGTCGGCCGAATTTGTACGAAAGTTTGCCTTTTCAAGTACGTTTTAAGTTGGTCGACGGGTACTTGACTCGAACAAAAAATTGGTCTTTAAAGCCCAATGTCACGCAAACGGATCACTAAGTTGAAAAATAGTTTTTAAAGACCCATAATGTTTTTAAACAAGCTATCCAATGATACCCCACGCCATGGATTTACCTCTAAAGAGGAAAAAAATGACATCCCCACTTTACGTGTAGGGGAGATAACTAAAAAGTTATGCAAGATTTTATTCTACCATTTTGTCGGCGTGATTGATTTATATACCCATGCCAAATTACAGCTTTCTAGTAGTAAGGGTCACTGAGCTAAGCCGCAGACGGTCAGACGGACATGGCGATACTATAAGGGTTCCTTGTTGACTACGGAACCCTAAAAAATCATTGTAACCTGGAATGTGTTTCCTATAATTAGTTAATATATGGTCAAAAAACGGAATAACGTTTCCATTGAATCTAGTTTTCACAGACGCAGCTATCGCTGTATGATCATGCCATTCATACGCAACACATGAATTATTTCTCTAGGTTTTGTAATGAAAAATGTACGAATCTTTAATATTTAATCAAAACGAACACGCGACCCATTTTAAGAGACAGCTTCAACTTGGAGATAAACCCAGATTACTTCGATTTACATTAGAGAATCCGTTTTAGTGGAAGGCTTTGAAGAGCAAAGACCCACTTAGGAGAAGAAGGGAAAAACTCATTTTTGCTTGTAGACTATATTATTACCGACTCGCAGTTTTATGACACATATCACGGATGGCTAAGGTCTCACAAACCTCGTACTTCATTCACTTCATTAACTTTCTTCGCACATGCTCTTCGGTTTAGGGAACTCTTGACCTTTCTTTCTTTAGAATTTTCTCCAATTTAGTCGGAGAAATTTCGCCGAGACTTTCGAGAACAGCAAATACCCTTTAAATACCTATCAGCGCTGTGAAACCCAAAGGATAATTACCCCCAGGTTAGAAGCCAATGTCCTGGGTAGTCTTCCCTTCAAACTGTTTTTCACTTTTTAATCATGAATGACATTATCTTAGTTGTTTTTTCAGCCATCCTATCATGCCTGAAATCATCTAAGCTTGCCTTGCTTGCTTGCTTAATAGTTGACACTGCATCTTCAGATCAGTTATCGCGCTGTTTCTTATCGATATGAATGTATATGCCTCTAGTTTACGAGGAGATCTGGATATCAATCATCTTCCACGTCAGATGGAATATAGATTGGGATTGGGAGGAATCTTGAGATGGTAATCATATTGATGTTGTCACTCGGTTGTAATGTAATTCAGATCTACTCGAATGATAACCAAATCATACGATTCCATCTGGATATTATTATTGGCTGTTATTGACGCGTAATTACCTACCTGATGTGAATTTCGATACATGGAAAACATATAAAGGTACACAGTATTAAGCCAATACTTCCCTAGAGGGAGAAATTATTTTCTTAAGATGTCGGTTCGATCGGCAGCAGGTCATAATTTTTTTGCTATAAAGAGTTTTGGTCAGGAATAGAAACGAAGTGTAGGAACATTTATCTTTGGTTGGTGGCAGTTGCTCAAGATTCACGCGATATCTCTACTAAAACTTTCTAACTTCGTGTTTTCTGCGTTCAATATATAGTAAAAATGTCCAAACTTAGATAATGGAAACAAAACATAATGTTTATTACTTGTTGCGAAACACATAGAGCATGTTAGCTATTGTTTGCTTTCGTAATGGGAGAACGTATTGACTATACCACCGTATTGACCATATACTCCGATTTAAACGATATATTTTTTGTTTTTTGGCACAAGTGATAGCCTTCAATAGTTTGTGCGGTAATATTAGTAAACACGCTGAGAAAAATCATTATTAATGTGTCAGTTTACGTTTTCACATTTTTCTTTGGCGATATTTGAAAGTTGTTATAGTTTCATCGCGAGTTTGATTGATAAGGGTGCGGAGAGTGTGATCACGTGCGCCTTCCGCACCCCCTCGGCTCATTCTGATATATATCCAATTGGATCTTGCTCAGCAAATTTTCAACATCTGCTCCGCCCTGGGAGCATAAATTGTGAGCACATTTCTAGGTGCTGGTATGTACGCGGACCTCCCGTCTCCTTTAGCGCAATTCATATCTGAAACTATATTCCATTTTACTGTTTGTATTTATTGGTATTGTGAGCTAAATGGGTTAGTTTTAACTATAAATCGAACCTCGCGGTTTCCTCATTTTTGTAAAAAGAATTAGCCTTTGTTGCCAGGTAATTTTTTTTCGCTATAAGAAGCATAAACTGATCAAAGACAAAACGCAAAAAGTTTTCAGTGTTCCCATTCCGTTTTATTGTCAAAAAAGTTTCATTACGGAAAAGTTGACGGATTTTGCCGCTTTATTGCCCAATTCATTTGTCCTGAATACAGGAACAAACCGCTACCGGAAATAATGGAGGTCCGTCTCTTGTTGTTCGGCTCCAGATTACCGTGCAGTAAGTTTTTCTTGTTTCTCGTTATGCTCCAAAAGGACAGATACAAAATGAAGAGCAAACTTTGTTACCGTACTTTATAAAGAGTCGAAACGAAATACACGGTGGTGATCCTAAATTTTTTCGGCGGAGAAGCTGGCTCATTATGCTTTTGGCTCAACAGTGATATATGGTGTTCTTTGATAAAAGTAAAGCTTAAGCTTTAAGCATATAATCTATTTTACCTGCGTATAATAGATAAGTTGCCTTTTCGAATAGTTATTTGCGTCACTTAAAAAGTGCAGAAATTTACTACGCATTAGCAAAAAAAAAAGGATATTTTGGCGTCTCGACATACGACTAAAGACTTTAAGGGTTTTTGGAACCACACCAAAAGGCTGGGAGGACTGGTGCCAGCGTCGTCCAACACTGGGGCTATGAGGGGAATTTTTTTCAACCTGTGTATTGGCCCCACTAATCTTCCTCAAGAGCTTATCGTTGTTGTACAGTCGAGGTTAAAAATATGTTTACACTTTTGCACCTTATTACAAGGCAATAAGGTGCAAAAGTGTAAGCATATCTTTGACCTCGACTGTACCAATGCCGAAACACAGGACCGGAGATACTGCTGATAAAAATAATTACCATCCCATATCATTGGTAACCGTGGTGGCGAAAATTTTGGACCGTCTGTATTGCTCAACGAGGTGCAGTTCGGTTTTAGACGAGCTAGGTGCTAGCACAACTGACGCCGCGCTGCGAAGCGAGTCGAGAAAGATCTACCCTCCTCAGTATAATTTGCAAGGTGCGAGAGAGATAGGAGACGCTCAGTCGCGCACGAAGCGACTAAGCAGCAAGTTGTGCTAGACGTACAGGGTTTTCTACCGAAACAGCGATTTGACTACTGAAGCATACGGTTCATTACTATACTTCGCGTAACACGCCGCCGGTATACACGTGCTTTTTGGACTTGTTTCGTACATATATACTGTGGAAGAAGCTCTTGAGGGAGTCAGCTACACCCAAAGAACTAGTTTTTATTTGAAGATATAGGTATCATAACCAAGTGAGATGGGCAGGCGCTTACTCGGAGGAGTACAGGTTGGAATGCGGTGTGAGATAAGGGGGTTGACGTCTCCACGGCTTTTCAACCTGTACATAAATAACTTGATCGATGAGCCCAGTAGTGCCAGGGCGGGGTGCTCAGTTGGTGGCCAAATTATGAACAACGTTAGCTACGGTGACGATATGGCGCTGCTAGGGCCTCGAGACTACCAATAAATAAAAATTTAAATAAATAAATAAGAAAAGTGAGCTAATTGTGTTCAAGGCAGGGAAAAAAAGCCGAAATCTGTACCACCGCTTAAACTTGGAGGATCGGAGTTGACTAAAGTCACAAAGTTCAAATATCTGGGGCACTGGGTCACCGAGGACCTCACAGATGATCTTGGTGTGAAGCGGGAGCGCTGCAAGGCATTGTAAGTGAGGAGCAACATGTTGGTCCGCAGGTTCGCACGCTGTACGAGGGATGTCAAAATAACCCTTTTTAAGGCATTTTTGTCAGACTTTAACCCGTGTAGCTTGTGGACCGAGTGCACGCAGAGAGCTCTCAATGCCTTACGTGTCCAGTACAATAATGGTTTCAGGATGTTGTTAGCGCTGCCCCTTTTGCAGCGCATCAGGTACGTTTGCAGAGGCTAGAGTTGATAGTTTTCAGGCTATAATTCGTAAACGAGTTGCCTCTCTGATGCGCCGTGTGCGAAACGGTGACAACAGCCTCCTGAACACCATTGTTGATAGGTTGGAACGCTCGATGGTGGAGGACTGGAACTCCTTACATGTTGTAGCGATAATAACTCGCTACAACATGTAAGGAGTTCCAGTGTGTTCCAGTGTGTATAGTGTTGTTTTAATGTTGGTAATTTAATGATTTTATTCGATGTATATGTATTAAGACCACGTTATTCGAAATCGACCTATTTTACAATAATAAACTATGAAATACTTAGTTTTTTGATGGGATATTGAGATATTATAGTTTAATAATCGCCCTTGTTACTTTTACGGACCAAAACATGATATTTAAAACTTTACCCGATCATATCATACCAAGAAAAAAGGGAAATGTCTGATCTTATTTCGAGTCGTACATAAAGTAGGCGCAAAATTCACTCAAGTGAACAATGATAAATAACACAATTTATCTCAGAAAGTGACCTGCGCATCGCATTTTAATAGGCAGATGGCCATGCGGCCTCGGGCTGGCCATTTTTTCATTTTGACAACTGTATTTTTCACAAATTTAATACCAGCAACCAGATATAATATGATTTTAGGGAAAACATATAGGATGTGATGTGGTTGGTTAACGCATTCCTGAGAAAAAGGGTATTGACAGATTGACAGACAGATTCCATAGTCAACAATTGGTTAGTCACTTTCCTTTTGGATAAAACCGGGAAAACGTTAGGATGCTGTCATAATGTAAGTCAGAAGTGTATGTTTGGAACACAAATAGATATTCTAATGTATGTTTTTAATGTTAGTGAAAATTTCTCTAAGTCTTTAACAAAGTAAATAAAACTTTTAATGTTGTTCTATTGTGCAGTGACAGTTTGTATAGCCATATCACAGAGTTCTAGTGTTACTAACGTTACCTAACCTAACCTATTCGGGTGCGTTTGAGAGCACAACTTAGTTTTTTTTACAGAATCTGCAAGAAGTAACGTCTTTAATGGCTCATATTCATAGGTACATTTATATGAAATAAGAACTTGCTTATGTGAACAATGGACGAAACCGGTATCTTGAATTAAAATAGCCAACCTTGGAACCTAACAAATACCTAAAAAATGGAAAAATAGGGCATAATTTGTTAGGATATCCCATTTTCCATCGCCGATCTTACATACGCTGTAGTTATATTTTATGACACTTCTTTAGATTTAAGAATAATATAAATGTTCAAATGTAGGTAGCATGGGACCAGATTCATAAAATACAATGGGTGGGTTTGATGCACACGCGTGGTGATGGTGGTGATGATGTGGTGTACCAATTAATGTTGTAGGACCGCGGATAGTCGGGTTGTAAAAGAAAGCGCACACTTGTTCAAGGTAGTATTTAAATTCTAAAGTCATAAGTTACATTTTTCTTCGGGGCAGGCGAATGCCCTTGCTACGTGATTTCTTGAAATCAATTGAATTTTTCTTGGATTCTCTTAAAAGTTATACTGAAATATTGCTATTTCCTGTAGAAGTTGACAAAATCGTAGCAAAATTTTAATAATAATAATTAAAGTGCATGTGATTTTGCACCTTAGTGGAAACCGCAATAGAGTTACTATAACGTTGTCAATCTAAAGTAGGTACTATCGACTTTTCAATTGTAGGTCACCCACCGAAATTTATCTAAGGAAATAAATACTTGGAATAAAATAGGAAATGTAAAAAACTCTCTGTCATTTTCCAGTAAGATGTTTTGACAATTAAATTTCTCTAAGGAGGTGGGTGACTGATTTAAATTCTTAATATCACCAAAAAATTTTTCAGTGTTAAAAGACAAGTACCTATGTTATACCATGAAAAATATTCGGTAGGTATAATATTGATCGCAATAAATTGGAGGCCATCAGCGTCAGTCTAATCTGCTAAATTAGGAACTTGAATAAAACTGCTTTAGCAAAAAAACTTTTTGAAATCTTTTCCAATATTGCGAGTGCGGATCTTCTCTCTTTAACGAACCTATTAAAAAGTAATCGCTCGTAGTAGGTGTCATCGGCAGTGCATCTTTTTACTGGTAATATTGAAAACGGATTTATATTTATTGTCTTAATAATTTTGCTTTCTCAGCAATATCATTATGTCCGCTAATATAGTTGTCAGCTAGGTAGCATTGTTTATTTATTAAATTATGTTTTTTGCATTTGTTTATTTATAGATTTCATATTAATTGATATAACTACATATTCATTTTTGTTTCAGAGCGCGTGATGGCCGTCTTGTAACCACGTGACATTTGCGTGACTCGTGACTATCATGATGGTTCTGACGGCAGTCCATTACGAGTGAATCGTAAGTGTTTCTTAGTAAACATTACGTTAGATTAGAGCTTGTTTTAAAGTGCTCTATTTATATACTCTTATTGAGAAGTGTATTAACATTGTATCCGTGAGTGAACCAGTGCGTTATATAATAAAGGAAACTGCCAGCGCCGTCTTATGGAGGTAGGTGAAGTAATTAATTGTTCAATAATCTTATTTCCATTGAGTTACCAAAGTCATTCCATTTGTAATAAACGTACAACTTTTGAATTCAGAATTGTGAAACAATAACAGAGAGCCACGGTTTTCACTAACGATCTTGAACAATGGCGTTACATCCCGAACACAAAAGCTAGTTTTTAACAAAGCCTCACTTCTAATTTTGTGTTTCGTTGTCTCTCGGCAACTTACCTTACGCAATGAAAAGCTTTTATAATGCGAAACGCTGTTTTCAGTAAAATATCGTTTTGTTCGCAGTACATTTTAGTTGGCACATAAATATCTGTTTGCCGGCACGGGTGAGTGAGTGCTAGTGGTGAAGGCTCTATTCTGCCCGACAGCATGAACTGCTGGCTGCGAAATATAAATCGCACCCGGTTGAAATTACCTGTACGTTTTATGACACACTCGAATGTGTTCACTCAGCCATTATATTGGGATATGCTTTTTACCCCAAAATGTATAAAATGCTTTTAAACAAAAAAGTGACATTTCTACATAATAACGGATCGCGTAAAATGGGATATTCACATGCCTCTTTGTTGAAACACACTCGCATCCGATTATGCGCAGCCCTGAACTGTTTACCTGAGTGGCAAACAATAAATATACACCCATCAGTCGCCAAACATTGCTTGTTGCATCTTTTGAAAGCATATTGGTATTTTTTTATTTTCCTTGAAATAGTGTGTATTTTAACAACCTACGTGGATAATTCTAGAGAATACCTGCCAAAAGGCTACCCGATTTTTACGTATTATGTAAACTAATTAAATTCTACTTGGATGCCTGTTAAATCAATTCCTTTGCAGTATCTTTGCAGTATTAGGTGAGCAGTTTCAGTAAGGAACAACGTTTATCAAGAATCCGAGCATCGCAGAATAAACAAAAGCTAGAACGAACTCTATTAAACCTGAAGTTTCTTTGCGATGTTGTCAGAAGGCTCGGTTCATTCGCTGTATGTTTGATGTGGCCGCGCCGAAACACGTTTTCCGTTTTAAGCGTGCCGTGAGCGGCTCCCGGGCACAGCACATTTGAAAACAGAGTACCAGTGGCAGAAATGGGTCCATATTCATACCATGACGACCCCTTAGCCTATAATATTTTAGTGGGTAGTGACCCGAGACGCGTACGGTGCACGCCGCGAACGCGCCCACCTCCTCATGAATAATGTGCTGATCCGGGTTCCAGAAGCCGACATTTTTGCCGACGGATTGAGCAAGTAAGGGGGGGGGGGGCGCCGTAGTACGAGGCTGGCTGCGCCATTCGAGTTAGCGAGAAAAAGGGCGCAAACGCCATGCAATCCGCGGCGCTTACCCGTTCGGCCGACACACAATAATTTTTCACGCGCTCCCGGAGTGCAACCCGGTCTTTTTTATATTTTATTTGTACTTAACTGTTTTTGTGAAATACTGTGAGCGTATAATTATGTGTATCTTTAAATAAATAAATTATGAAAACCCTTTTTTATACTCGTCGACTTTAATGGTTCGTACACCAAACTATAATCACATAATTTTTACTATGGAGGTCCCAACTCAACATTTTAAAACTGTTGAGACAACTAAAATAAATTCGACCAATCACGTGGCGCCTTTACTGAACTAAAATGTATTTGACCAATAGGACGCCGTCATGAGAAAGTCAAAAGGTAAAAGACATCAACGCACAAAAAAGAAAAAGCCGTTGGCTGCACTTCGTTTCAGCAGGGCTTAGATGTTCAATAGATACCAAGTTTGTTTAATTCGTTCAGTTGACGTTGATTCGTATTGTACACAATAGTTATATAATTAGCTTTTTACGTCTCGTACCTTGAAATGTGGTACTCGACTGAAAAAGCATACATTATCTAACGATTGCATAAAATACTATTTAACCTCCTTAGAGGATGTATTTAAAAGTTATTTTTCTAGTCTTTGACTGTTCCCTTACTTTAAAATTGTCCTGTTCCCCGTACACACTTCCAACTCCTTTTAGTCGCTTTAGGGAATGAGTGTCTTTTAACTCCCTTATGGAATAATTTTCGTAAACGCGGAATTTAGTTTTCTAGTCTTCAAACAGTCTACGACTGAAGTTACAAATCTCTAACTTTAAAAATTTCTTGCTCTCCATACAAACTTTGAACCCCTTTTAAATACCTTTAGGGAATGAATTTCAATAAACGCTGAAATTACTTTTGTTGTATTTTAATGAACAGGCTAATACCGAAGTTGCAAACCACTTACTTTAAAAATTTCTTGCTCTCCATATAAACTTTGCATCCCGTTTTTAACCCCTTTTGGGGCGGAATTTTCCAAAGCGCTGAAAGTCATCATCATCATCATATCAGCCGAAAGACGTCCACTGCTGGACATAGGCCTCCCCCAAAGAGTGCCAAAGTGACCGGTCCTGCGCCACCCGCATCCAGCGGTGAAAGTACTTTACTTGAATTTTAATAAGTAATTTTTCTACAAAGTTTTAAGTCTAGCTTAAAAAAAGTTTCCTCCATACGAACTTTGCACCCCTATTTAATCTCTTTAGGGCTGGAATATCCAAAAATACCTTCTTATCCGTTGCCTACGTTATAAAAGGTAGTACTGAGGGGTAATCAAGTAACGTTTCCAACGCGCGTTAGGACAGTCCAACTGTCATTTTTCCATATAAAAATTGATATTTAGATCTACCTGACCGACGACGTACGACCTGCTGGTGTAAATCTAGTTTCTGGCCCCAGTAGTTTCGGCTGTGCGTTGATGATCGGTTAGGAAGTCGTCTTTCATATATTTAGATTATAATATTTAACAGCCTGAGGATAAATTCAATAACTTGAAAACAGAATTTTGAAGACAGTAAGTAGAATTGGTACTCCCAACTGGCGTACTGGAGTAAGAAAGCAATATAAAAATTGCACACTGATGATATTACGATCATTAAGATATCACAGAATATATACATACATATGATCGCTCAGCTGGTATAAAACATGTCGAATTGAGGTCCTCCTTTCTTCAGTATGCTGTATAGAAGTTGAGGATAATGACGGCGGTTCTAACCCTCGAATATAGCAGCTATTACGTATCTGTGTATGTAGGTATTCATTAATTAATAATTATAATGCTACTCATCTTTGGACAATAATTTGTACATTAAGGTATCTTTCCTAAGCTCGGAGTGCCCCGATCGTTGTGAGCTGCGGCGCGCGGCAATCGGCACGGGTGTAAAGGAACCGTGATTTGTATTTGCCGTCGCCAGTTTTTCCGCGATTGGATACGAGCTCGACGCTGCTGAACTAACGAACCATTTGCGAGCGCGCCCGACCGAAACATCCATGCAGATCATTTTAGTCCACTTTGTAGATACTATTTTATTTTAACTTAGTAGCTTTTCTCTTTTTTGATTATTTATTGAATGGGCATATTGTTTGAAAGTATCTTTTAGGTCGGAATTGAACTCGTGATTGATCAGGCACTGAGTAGATGGATTGGCCACCGCTGTCGGCTAGAGAAAGTATTTGTTATTATTATTTTCCCAGTATCTAGGTTGATACAATGATCAAGTACATTTTTAGTATTTTATTGAAAGGTACGAGTAAGGGGCGCATACCGCAACAATCTGCGGTTAGTGGCATAGTGTTTATCCGAGTTCCTAGTTGTTACCGTAAAGCTATTTTAGAAGTAAATAACCGGTGACTCTTGTTTAAATTCCGTCGCGGGAAGTTGCCTCGAAATTGTTGTGTAAAAAAGCAGGTATTTTAAACCGGCTCCATCTACACCAGCCATTGTAGGTGGCTGCATGCCAAATGAGTTTTGTGATGGAGTCCCCTTGTAAAAGGCCGATAGTGAGCTGCGCATCCTCCACGAAACAAAATCTACATAAATTTAACATTTCTTCCAGATTTGTGTGTACAATATGATGTAAGCTTCAAACTACGGCGTCCATACATGCAAATAGTGTTTTAGATTTATACTTAACTTACAACCGAAATATATAAATACCTAAAAAAAACTCGGGCAAGTGCGAGTCGGACTCACCCACCGAGGGTTCCGTATAAAGGGGTTTTTTATGATTTAATTACAAATGTATAGTTTTCAGATTATTCACTGTACTTGTAGTATAAGACGATATTACTTAGAAAATTTCGTAGTTCTCGGTTAAAGGAAAGTAACCTATAAATTTTGATTCCCTTGAGTGTCGAAATATACGTTTTTTGTGGCATAAACGGCCGTATCTTTTTCAATATTACTCAAGGGACTGTAGACCTGAGTATATGGTTTTAATCTCAACTATCAGCGTTCCCGAGATAAACGGTCTTGACAGACAGACTGACGGACAACAAAGTGATCCTATAAGGTTTCCGTTTTTCCTTTTGAGGTACGAAACCCTGAAAAAACAATTGAAAAAATTAACGAATTTGGACTACGAATTTGAAACTGAATAAATTTGAATTATTTAGCCTCTTTTTGTATTGCAAACTTTAAAATACGTATAGGTCAAGCAAATTAATAAATTCAGGGGAAATAATTCGTGTAGTTTTGTAAATTGGTATAGTTATACCTTGTCGTGTCCAGATTAACATACTAAAAGTCCTCGAGGGTGGGGGCTCGCCATGTCCGTCTGTCCGTCTGGGGCTTAGCTCAGTGACCCTTACAACTAGAAAGCTGTAATTCGGTATGGGTATATAAATAAATCACGCCGCCGACAAAATGGTAAAACACAATCTGCACGTAAAGTGGGGATGTATTTTTTTTTCTTATTTAACCCGATTGGTGCGGGGTATCGTTGGATAGCTTGTTTATAAATATTATGGGTATCTACATTTTTCAAATCAGTGGTCTATTTCTATGATATTGGGCTTTAAAGCCCAAATTTTTGTTCGAGTCAAGTATCTCCATCCCCTGTTGGCTAAATGGCTGCTACTGGTCATGTGAAAAAAAATGTGGCAGTAGTACATATAATGAATTTAAAAGGAAATCTATCACGGCTAAGTAGACATTACTAGTTACCGAGTAATAGTCGACCAACTTAAAATGTACTTGAAAAGGCCAACTTTCGTACGAATTCGGCCGATGCACTCGCACAATTTATTTGGCGCGTGCGCATCGATGACGCATACAGACAGGCAACTACGGAACCCTACACTGCGCGTGGCCAACTATTTCGATCGTGACTTCGCATCACATTGTGATTTTAATATGTGCTTCCTGATACATTAGGCCACCACGCAAGGTTGGATCATTTAAAAGGCCAGTTGGTATTAGTTTATTTTTTATTTTGGCTTAATTTGCTACGAAAATCCCGGTCTTATATTTTTCTACTTAGATAAGACTGCTAAAGCAGAATGAAACGTAACTTGCATCCGGGATAATATGGAAACGAATTATTAAGTAGGTTTCGCCAGCTGCTGATGCAGTAAACGTAAAATACCTACTTTCATATGCATTGCTTTATCCAGCTGAGGACTGTTTCATATGAATGAAGATTCTTTCTTTAGAATTAGAAATAATAATAATTATGTAGAGATAATACGAGTAGTCCATTCTTTCAGAAGTCACTATTTAAGGCAATTGTAGCTTATGCTTTACTTATTATATTTATAATAAGGAAGCTCATTTAACACATTAGAAAGTTCGAGGGGTCGCGGATGACGTCGCCAATTTTAGCAAAGGCCACTTTGCCAGGGCATTTATTTCTGTGATGAGCACGAATGATGTCTGAGTCATAGATGTTTTCTATGTATTTAAGTATTTATTTATCCTGTATAAGTATGTTTATCGTCGTCTAGTACCCAGTACAAGCTTTGCTTAGTTTGGGATTAGGTCGATTTGTGTGAGATTTTCCGAAAATATTTATTTATTATTTATTTAAATAAGTCGAATTAAGATCCAGGGCAAGACTTTTGTAGCATGGCTTATATCGCTTCTAGGAAGACATTACAAAATTAATACCATTTTTTGAACACATAACCAGGCCATAGCCCATTCACTGTCACAATACGCTGTAAACAGGCATAAAAAAGTGGAAGTTCACATTATGTAGCTTAGTGGCCAAGTAAGATTATTTGTACAGTATTCTTTAGTATCCTACAAATATATGACTCGCGCTCAACGAGCCTTTCAAGTTGCGTGCGTCTTACTGTAAAGAAACGTTTGTGTGCCAGGGTATTGTTCACGTGTAGCCAGCGGTTGTTTTGAAGGCGACTGGGCCTCTTGACCTGCAGTCGAACCAATCCTGACGTCTTCGAGGGAACTCTAACCCGTCGTTGAAGTATAAACTTTGTATTCCTCCCCATTGCGAAATAGTTGTGCTTGAAGAAGTTTCAAGAAACAAAATTTAATTGATCTTATTGGTACAGTTTACAGGCGGGACCTGTTTTGCAGACAATAGGTTGGTTTACTATACCTTATATAATTCATCTAGTAAGGCATGTTGTTTGAAAGCGATTGTAAGGTCATATTGCGAATATTACAATTCAATACAAATCATTTGCAATTCAATTCATAGCATAATAAGGAAGTCAAGAAGAAGAAGTGCTTATATCACTACATAGTATAAAACAAAGTCGCTTCCCGCTGTCTGTCCCTATGTATGCTTAGATCTATAAAACTACGCAACGGATTTTAATGCAGTTTTTTATAGATAGAGTGATTCAAGAGGAAGGTTTATATGTATAATTGTAAGCCTCATGATAACGTATATTTCATACGTGTATACCGCCCCTTAGGCTAGTTCCAAGTGATGTGCACCCGGCCGTATATTATCAGACTTAAAGTATCTATGGCGGTCGGGACGTATTAAAAAGTTAATTAAAAATACCAGAGAGGGATTGACTGTCAAAGATTATTGAAGATGTGTTCTAATTGTTTTCATTGTTTTGGATAATAAACCAAATTATAAAATCAACAAGTCTTTAATTCGACAAATAGTTGGGACTGACTCAACATCTCAGAAGTGGGGATTATAAAATTCAGTCCGCATTACGCTCGGAAAAGTCGTAAATATTATGCAAAACTGTTCGGAAATCTTTCACGACAATTATGGGAAGAAAACTATCCGTGAAAAGTGTTAAAGACATGGGTAAACACAGAGAAAGGAGTTCTCGGTCACGTAAAAGAAAATATGATCGAATTGACAAAAGTCGATCAAAATTAAGGCACAAACGGACGAGAAGAGGAAGTTCGAGTAGAAGCAGTATACGTACACGTACGCCGAGTTTAGACAAGCATTCTAAAAGAGGTAGCAGCTGCGATCGTAATGTACATACGCCGCGTTCATATCGATCTGACGACAACGTGCAGCAACAACGGGTTGATGACTGTAATGTACGTAATCTTCTCGACGACGGACGGAAAAGTAGATCACGTGAACGTCAACGGCATCATTCTCGTCGTGGTCACGAAAGAAGCCGAAGTCACCGGCGTCAGCCTTCAACGCGCGATGGTGGACGGAATAGCAGGTCACGGGAGCGTTGGCAGCGGCACTCGAGACATAGCAGTAGCCGGAGGCATCATACTGGTGGAACGAGGAGTAAGTCGAAAGATGAATACAGTGCGGCATCTCAGCAAGGCCCTGTGAGTAATTTGGACACCGAAACAGGTAATAATGTTGTTAAAATTTTGTCTGATTTAGTGAAGTCATTAGCAAATAAGCGGCCAGAAGGGAATAAGTTCCCGGTCCTGGGTAAAGTTATACCTGAATTTGATCCAATGTTAAAGGGGCAAACAATACATATTTGGCTGAAAAAGGTAGAAGAATGTGCAAAATTGTATAAATGGGAGGATGATCAAATAATACACTATGCATTGCCAAAGTTGGCTGGCGTTGCTCGCACCTGGTATCAAGCTCTTCCCACTATGTCGTTTTCGTGGCTCGAGTGGAAGAATAAACTTATTGAATCTTTTCCAAGTAGTGATGATTATGCCGAACTTTTAACCGAAATGTTGTCCAAGAGAGTAAGATATAATGAATCGTTAGAATTATATTATTATGAGAAAATTAATTTGTTGCATCGATGTGAAATAACCGGTAAACGCGCGGTTGATTGTCTGTTGTATGGGATAGAAGACCGGTCCCTGAGGCTCGGGGCAAAAGCCCTTAAGTGTCAAGAACCCGAACAGGTCCTAGAATATTTTCAATCTATAAGGCAACAGTCACGTGACCAATTTAAGAATAATCAGGACAAAAGGTTTAACATTCCAAGCACCAATCCGACAGCAACCCATAAAATAACCAAACCACTAACCGGTGCAACTACATCCATAATTTGCTACAATTGCAATGAACCTGGCCACTACAGTTTTAAGTGTACAAAGAAAATACTAAAATGTACGATTTGTCACCGTTTAGGTCATACAAATAGTAACTGTGATAAACAAAGTAATGGTTCCGCTAACAAAAATAGTAACAATGTAACGGAAAAAAATGTGATGCAGTTGAATTCGGGTAGTATGGACGATAATAAGTATAGGATAGATTTAAAAATAAATGGAAATTTGATCAATGGGTATGTGGATTTAGGAAGCCAATGTACACTTTTGCGTTTTGGCGAGGCATTGAAATTGGGCCTTACGTGGGTAACAAATAATTTACCATCTTTACGAGGTATTGGAGGTAATATCGTATTACCGATTGGCTTAGTTGACGTCGTCATTGAAATACAAGGAATTTCAGAAAGCGTAGAGGTTCTTATAGTAGAGGATAGTGTTATCAAGTATCCTATTTTGATCGGACACACTTTTACCGAAAAACCGGGAATAATTATTACTAAAACTTGGGAGTCATTAGTTTTCGAACATGATTATCAAACTAAACTAAACTTAACTTTACAAGCGGACATCGAGGTTCATCCGCACGATACTATCGTGGCACCAATTAAATGCGATTTGCAGTATTCTGGTATGGTGTATGTACACGGCACATTACGTGGTTTACCGGACAGTCAATTCTATTTGATGGCGGGTGAATATAGTATTGAGGAGGGACGTGGAGCGTTAATATTCATTAATGTTTCACACAATACTATTCGCTTAGAGGCCGGGTCATTGATCACTCGCGCTTTACGTACCAACAATACGTTAGATGTTAACGTATTGAATCTTGAAGACTATGATACAGATAATAGTTTTAATTATGGGGAGCATTTAACGGAAAATGAGTTAAGTCGGCTTAAAGCATTATTGAAAAAGTACGAAACATGTTTCTCAAGTAACTTAAAAGATCTCGGTCTCACCAGTGTGACACAGATGGAAATAGAATTGACGGACGATAAGCCTGTTGTATACCGTCCTTATAGGCTTTCGTATGTAGAAAGGGAACGCGTTCGATCAATGGTACAGGAAATGCTTGATGCGGATATAATCAGCGAATCTATTTCTCCTTACGCAAGTCCTATTCTCCTTGTAAAGAAAAAAACGGGCGAACAGAGGCTTTGCGTGGACTACCGTGCGCTAAATAGAAAAACAAAAAGGGAACATTATCCTTTACCACTGATCGACGATCAGCTTGACATGTTGGCAGGCCATTCAATTTTTATTACGCTGGACTTAGCTTCTGGCTATTATCAGATACCCATTGCAGAGAAATCTCAGGAAAAAAGTTCTTTCGTCACCCCTGATGGTCAATATCAGTTTAAACGCATGCCTTTTGGCTTAGCAAACGCTCCATCAGTGTTCCAACGCACTATAAACAAAATACTTACCAAGGCTAAGCTTAAGTATGCATTAGTGTACATGGACGACGTGTTGATTCCAGCTCACTCTTTCGATGAGGGCCTATGTCGCTTAGAAGAAGTTCTTGGCCTTATGCGAGATGCTGGGTTGACCCTCAAGCTCAAGAAGTGTCATTTCTTTTATACAGAGATAGATTTTCTGGGATTTCGAGTAAATAGTGAAGGTATTCGCCCGGGCTTAAAAAAAACCGAGGCAATATCTAAGTTTCCAATACCAGAAAACATACACGATTTGAGACGTTTCTTAGGTTTAACAAGTTTTTTTAGACGTTTTGTGAAAGGTTTTGCCCTTATAGCTCGTTCGCTTACTGACCTTCTTAAGTCTAAGTTTGAATGGAGGTGGGAGGAGGAACATATAAGAGCGTTTGAAACATTAAAACAAAAATTAATTGAGCGCCCGATTCTTGCTCTATACGATGCTCGATTAGAAACGGAGCTTCATACAGACGCGTCAAAATATGGGGTAGCAGGTATTTTGATGCAATGTGGAACAGACGGTCTGATCAGGCCCGTAGCGTATTACAGTCGGAAAACAACCCCATACGAACAGAAGATGCATTCCTTCGAACTTGAAACTTTAGCCGTGATATCATCATTGAGCAAGTTCCGTGTATACCTTTTAGGTATTTTTTTAAAAATTATTACCGATTGTAATGCGCTGCGAACCACTCTCACCAAGAGAGATCTTATACCGCGTATATCCCGGTGGTGGGTGCAGTTTCAGGAGTACGACTGTGAGATCGAGTACAGAGCTGGTACTCAGTTGGCGCATGTGGATGCTCTCAGTCGTGCCCCTGTGACTGAACCTAGTCCAGATGACGATTTACACGTAATCGACATTTTGCAAGTGGATGTAAAAGATTGGATATCGACAGTTCAAAGTAATGATGACGAAATAATTAAGATCAGAGAGATACTACAGGATAAAAATACAAAACTTGCTGCTGATGTGCATAAAAACTATCAGCTGAAAGGCGATTACGTGTATAAGATTGTTGAAGACGGAATACGTTGGGTAGTTCCAAAATCGGTACGGTGGCAGGTCCTGCGTATGAATCACGATGATGTGGGACATTTTGGATACGACAAAACGCTGAGTAGGATCCGAGGCCTATTTTGGTTTCCCAAAATGCGACGTTTTGTTAATAAGTACGTAGAGGCATGTCTTCAATGTGCACATCATAAGAGACCCGGTGGTTGTAAAGAAGGTATGCTCCATCCGATACCAAAGTTGGAGATACCGTTCCACACGTTACACGCAGACCACCTAGGACCATTCGTTCGTTCTAGGAGAGGCAACACTTACATATTAGTAATAATAGACGCTTTCACAAAATTTGTTAGTATCAAAGCTGTTAGAGATACAAAAACCGCAACAGCCATTCGAGCCTTTAAAGAACATTTTAGTTACTTTGGCGCGCCTACACGACTGATCACTGATCGAGGATCATGTTTCACGAGTGCGAAATTTAAATCTTTTGTTGAAAACTTAGGTATCAAGCATATACTAAATGCGGTCGCAACACCTAGAGCGAACGGACAGGTGGAGCGTTATAACCGAACTATCACCGAGGCATTGAGTACAAAATGCCATGGCCAAAGTGATAGCTCTTGGGACGAACATGTGGGTAGCGTTCAATTGGGCATGAATACCACTTTGAACAAAGCAACTGGTAAAAGCCCTTCAGAACTATTGTTTGGGTTTAAATGTGTTACCTTATCGGAAAATATATTAGGAGACGTTATTAGCGAAACAAGGGAACCACTGACTGACGATCAACTGAAGACCTTGAGATCGGCAGCCAGTGATTCAATACAAAGACAGCAAAATGCATCAAAAATAACGTTCGATAAGCACAGGAAACCTGGGACTAAATATAACGTAGGTGATCTAGTAAGAATTGAAAGAAATATATTTGATAAAGATCTTGTAGGAAAATCTAAAAAGTTGACTCCTAAATTTCACGGACCCTACCGTATAGTGAAAATCCTACCTAACGACAGGTTTGTTATCGAAGACACTCCTCTAGTAAGAAAGGGTAACAAGCGATATGAGAATATCGTAGCTTTGGACAAGATCCATCCTTGGCTAAATTTTAAAGATTTAGATAGTGAGGGTAGCGAAAACGACATTAGTAATGGTGCAGTAATGTCAGATGACGATAAGGATGAGTAGATCCAATTATTGAATAATAGTTAATAGTTAAGCTGTATTATTAAAATATATTACAAAATATGACAGACCTATGCAGAGAAGTTAACTGTTATATTAAAATGAGTACCTTTGCGTTGTGATGATAAAAACAAAGTTCCTTATCGAACTGTGATATTGTAAGAGACGGGTGTAGTCTGTGAGCGATCAGTGTAGCGTGCGCTTCACAAATGAGCGCAGATCATAGCAGACTGCATAGTGTAGGCTATGAGTGTTCAGTGTAGCGCCACATAGATGGTTGCAGATCATGGCAGATTACATTGTGATAATAGACAAGTGGTAATGAATGTAGGCTATGAGTGATCAGTGTACCGTGCTCTGCATAGATGACCGCAGATCATAGCAGACTGCATAGTGCAGGCTGTGAGCGATCAGTGTAGTGTACGCCGCATAGATGGTCGCTGATCATAGCAGACTGCTTCATAATATTAGATAGGTGAAAATGACTGTCTAGTAATGTTATGAGTGATCAGTGTGGTGGGCTATCACACAGATTGTTACAGATCATACCAGATTTACTAGATTAACTTTTGTTACAATTCAAGCAATAATTTCGACGTGATGTGTCGCATAGATGATCGCAGATTGAAATTGTTTTTGAAAATTGTATAAGAAATAAGAAAATTTACTGGTCTCAATGTTATTAGTTAGTTTATGGCTTATGGCATGTTAAGTCATGAGTATACATGCACAAGTCATTGTTGTACTGATGTAGTCATAGAAGATTATATGATTAATACGTGGCCAAAGACAAAAGCTTAATATAGCTTACTTAAGTGTTAAGTTTGTTAAATTTTGTCGTTTATAATTTGTAAAGTTTTTAGTTATTAATAAAAGTGTACTGTGAGTACTCAAAGTGAGAGGACTCACTTATGGAAAAGGATGGCCGAGTTGTAAGCCTCATGATAACGTATATTTCATACGTGTATACCGCCCCTTAGGCTAGTTCCAAGTGATGTGCACCCGGCCGTATATTATCAGACTTAAAGTATCTATGGCGGTCGGGACGTATTAAAAAGTTAATTAAAAATACCAGAGAGGGATTGACTGTCAAAGATTATTGAAGATGTGTTCTAATTGTTTTCATTGTTTTGGATAATAAACCAAATTATAAAATCAACAAGTCTTTAATTCGACAAATAGTTGGGACTGACTCAACATAATATAGTACCCGTGCGAAGCTGGGGCGGGTCGCTAGTCAACTATATAAATGACAAAATTTAACTATGTTCGCAAATTGATTCAATTTTAGGTACTGGTTTTTTGGACTGTATTATAAAAACTAGTTAAACATCTAGTTTTCCGTATTCGAACCATGTTATACGCTGGTGCTATTGACCCTAGAGAGTATTTTAAATGTTCGCCTGATTGATAAGCAAACAAGGCGTGTGCGTGAGTTTTCATTACGGTTTCTAAATGGAAAGAGTGTGTACGGTTTGTGTCATCGCATATTCATGGGGCATTTTCGTGAGTCGACCTCTCAAGATTTGCGCACCGACTAAGTAAACAACGTCTAATGGAGGGATTTGAGGAGGTTACGTGGCGCGTCTAAATATACCAACCATGAGAATTGTTAATTTATTTTTATCAACTGATTAGTTTTTGGGCGGTTGCGTGGTTTATTTCAAGAGAAGAAGATGAAACAACGTGACTTTTTAAACATCAAAAACAACAAAGAAGTCTGAATGAAATGAGGTCGAATCAAGTTTTGACGTGTTTCTAAGCAATTAAAGTATCGGGAACTTAACCCAAATTCAGATAACTTAGTTGCCGACTGGGCGATAATTCTTCAGGACGGCTTGTTAGTTAAACTTTCTTCTGCTTACTGTTAAAGAAGTTAAAGGAGTGAGGCGCGTTAGCATTCTGAAGTCACGGCTTATTGTGAAGTTTCGTAAGTAAGGTAGTGGCGGGCACGTACCGGGCCGTGTGTTCGGCTCACAGTGTTTTATAGGAGCTAAAAAGTGACATCCGCATTTTATTACAAATTACTGTAGTTTAGATCATTACAAATGCGAAACTAAAATTCCCGCGTTTCTAGTATATGTAGTTTTTGAGAAATACATTTTTGAAAATCATGTTTCTGACACCCGGATATTACGAAAAAACATTATATATTGCAAATTATTTAATAGACGTTTCTGTTGTTCAAAGTATTGGACAGACCCTTCAAAGACGTATATTTAGACGTAACTACGACCTCTCTAGATACATCGGTTACAAAGATGCTAATTATTTTATTGATTTTGGTTTTAATTTTTTTCTTTCATGTTCCGCCGTAGTAGGACGTGATATTTGTATGAGGGCTTCATTAGTATATCTGCTATCTACCCTATTTTTTACAAGACCTAATTCCACGGAACATTTAATCTATAGTCAATTAAAATTTTCGGTCAGGGCTGCCACTACTAATACCCGGATTAACCTGGATATAAAATTAACATAGTATACACAGTATAGCACTTTTATGGGTGGTGAAATAAAACGTTATTACGAACCTACACATCCTACTAATATTATAAATGCGAAAGTTTGGATGTTTAGATGTTTGGATGATAGATGATTTGATATGTGTTGTGATTTTTGTAACAAATTAAATAACAAGTTATACGTACCTAACAAGATTATAAGCTTGTACATTTTTGTAGTTTGCTGTTTGTACAGTCAAAAAATCTGTACGCTCTTGCGCTCAAGGGAGTATGTCAAGACAATTCAATACAAGAAGCATTGTCATTGAATGTCTTCTTCTACTTCCAGGCTCTCTGCCCCATCTTGCACCTCATAATACTCGTAGCTGTCGTCTGGGCATAGGTCAGATGATGGTGTTACGTTTTATCCTGTGGTGATATAAAAGCATCCTGTGGTGGTTTTAATAATGATATGGCGGCAGATGGCAGGGGACGTTTTTTAATATTCTTTTGTCTTTGTGGCATCCGTTGTTCTGAAATTATGGGATCTGATGAGACTAACGCTCTATGAAACAAATCAGACATTGTTATTAATTTATCTCATTTGCGAGTATGGTGCTCTCTATTGTGACGCCTATATTTGTTTCGCGATTCTGATGCTTGCTCGGAGAGCATTCCAACTGGAACACACGAGTTTCGTATTATTGCAGCTCCATGGGTCAATAGTTTATGTATAGTCACTGTCATAGGACACCAATTGTAGCTATTAACATATTTTTGGGCTAGTTCTTTGCAGAAATTTTCAAATTTCTCCGAGTCTATTGGAAGACCACTCGAAAACACAACTAAAATTATGTGGAGATCGTCCAGAAGCCACTTCTCTAAGCCAAGGATGTTTGCAAAATTTTCACGGTGATTTTCAGACAAAACTATTCTAGCGGTGTTACCGTCATTAGTAGTGCCACTATTTGGGCGTACGACATCGACTAAAACTCCAATTTTTTGTCGGATTTCATTTTGGATTCGTTTTTTGCGCTCTTCAACAAGATACATACAACAAACATATTGCCCTAAATTTAAATTCCACAGTAATAACCGGGTCACTGATACTTACTAAATCAGTCCTCGAAGCAGTGGCACCAAATTTTCTTCCATATGAACTCAAAACCAAAAATTACAGATATCCCCGAAAAAAATTAGTATAAAATTAAAAATATCGAAGTAGCAACCCTAGAGGCCGGATAACCCGGATATAAAGTGTTTAGGTGATTACTTGAAAGTTCCATGGAATTAGGTCTTGTAAAAAATAGGGTAGATAAAAGACATACTAATGAAGCTCTCATACAAATATCGCGTCCTACTACGGCGGAACATGGAAGAAAAAAAATAAAAACCAAAATCAATAAAACAATGAATATCTTTGTAACAAATATATCTGGGGAGGTGGTGATTGCTCTTAAATGTATGTCTTTGAAGGGATTATCCAACACCTAGGCGAAACGAACAGTCTGTTCAATAACTTTTAAATTATTAATATTTTTCGTAATTTCCAAGCGTCAGAAACATGATTTTCAAAAAAAAATTCTCAAAAATAGACATATTAGAAACGCGGGAGTTTTAGTCTCGCATTTGTAATGATCTAAACTACAGTAATTTGTAATAAAATGGGGATGTCACTTTTTTAGCTCCTATAAAACACTGTGCGGCTGGCAGAGAGAGGATCGCCACTTCGCGCTGTTTGTTCCGTCCCGGTCAACGACATTCTGCACTATTACTATTTGACATGAAATGAAATCGATCGACATTGCTTTTACCCAAAAACATTTCATTTCGAACAATCAAAATGCTTTTCATTTGCGAGCGAATGGTTTTCGCATTCAAATAAGTATTGATGATATATGAATATAAAATATTTCGTAATTGACGAAAAACTGGATTTCAAGGAACATTTGATAACTACAGCAAAACGCGTGCGCAAACTTATATATGTTTTCAAAAACCTACGCAACTCGGCTGGTAAGGCATTGCTTAGAACAGTATATATTAGCATTTGTCAACCTGTTCTGACATACTGCATATCTGCATGGGGTGGGACATGTAAAATCTTTATACTTTTGCTGGAAAAGGCACAACGAGCTGTCCTCAAGGTTATCCTGCGAAAACCCATTAGATATCCAACCCTGCGAATGTACCGCGATATGAAGGTTCTTACTGTTCGTGGAATGTTTGTTCAGCGTGTAGTATCTAGTGTACATGGTTTGGTAATGCGTTCTCCCAGCTACAATAGCATGCTGCAAAACCGCACGTACAGAATCCCTGTGCCTTCGACAAACAGCATTCGCGAAGCGCTTGCCCAACTTCATCCATCCTTTTCTCTATAACAAAGTTAATTCTAAAATTCCCATCAAAAACTGTCCGTCAGAGAGGCTCAGAAAAAAAAATATCATTGTGGCTCAGCTCCCTTACGTATGAGGACATAGAGGACCTAATGAAAGTGGTTAAACAAACACACACACACACACACACACACACACACACACACACACGCACACGCGCACGCACACGCGCACGCACACACACACTCACACGCGCACGCACACACACACACTCACAGCACGCATGTATTTTAGTCTACTACTCTGTAATGTTAATTATTTAAGTCTTTGTTAGATTTTAGTATCCCTGATTTTCTTTTAAGTAAAATTTTCTTATTCATGGGAATAGTGCCTCACGAGCTTTTCGCATCTATTATGTATATACTCATATGATCTAATCTATGTTTTTGGTTACCTACGAGACAGGCTGCGCCTAGTGTAGGGGCCAGTGAAACCGCAACTGTAACCTTTTAAGGTACATGAATGTCACCAAATCTTAATGTATAATCTTTTCTGTTTGCTCTCCCATTGTATGTGTTGGTTTTCTATGTACAATAAAGTTTTTTTTTTTTTAACTTTGAATAATGAAAGTATACTATTGCAAATTCGCAAACAGCTACATAAAAGTCATCGTTTATTTATAAGCGAATAATATTTATTTATTTACGCAGTAAAAGTTAGGTGGCTCCCGTTATTGTGTACAGTTGGGAGCATTGCGCAAAGAAATCAACGAAGTTTGTTTTTGCATACCCTTTAGATTTAACAACAATTCAGTATAGTTCAAGATTAACGACCGAAGTAAAGTTGATTTATCTAAAGGTCCAAAAAGTTATGTAAGTATTAAGCTATTAACAAAATAATTTTGGTATGAATCCAATTGTTGGTAGTTAAAGTTGTATCCGGCCTAACTCCTGCTGAGGTAAGTAGGAACCATCATAAAACGTAGAATAACGTTTCCGGAGCGAGTGCATGTCCTTGTTATGCCGTGGGCTGCTTGTATTTACATAGATACATTTTTAAACTAAGGTCGCTATACGTACTGTAACGTACGTGTGGTAACGTTCCCGGCTCTCCGGCTGGCCCGACTTAGTAAGTGGTACCTGCTTATATTTCTTGTGTAGGATTTCTGTGTTTATGATGTTAATGTCATATTTGAGACACTCAACGTCTTATAGACTATATATTATTAAAAATATTACATATTTAATAAACAGAGTATATAAACATAAAATAAATTCTTAACACTAAATTAGAGACTAGGTTAAAAATAATTATAAATTAAAAATACAATATTCAATTTTTGAAACTATATAAATGCATAGCAATACAAAAAAGTCCATCAAAATCAATTTATGAAAAAAGTTTATTTAAGTGTGAAGTAATAGCGCTCTTAGACTTTAATACAGTGAAGTGTCTTGATATGGTACGATTATCCTGATTATTACAGTATTTCGAAGCGGACAATCAAAACCGGTGTTAAAGAAAGAAATAGAAATACCTTAATTGCAATGGCTTAAATTGGGTTTCACAATGAGCCATGAAATAATTACACTCCGGAACCGCTTACCAGACTTCAAAATTATTTTCACCTCTGTAGAATGGCCTTTGCGGGATGACTATTCAGAGCAATGACGCGTAGTTGCAGTGTCCAAGAGGCAACCGGATGGCTCGCGGTATTTGAGCTCCCGACGTGTTGTGGAACGTGGAACCGCCCTGTTCAACCCGAACTGAGCCAACCCTGTGGGTGGACATAGAAAAAAATGTTTTATTTTTGTCGCGATGCAGCCGATTAAAACAGCGGTTGCCTGAAAGTGTGTACGCTGATTATAATATATCATGAAATGCCAGTCTTAATTGAATACCTAGCGACAATTTTTATTTTCAGCTCTCATCCAATTTCCGCCCCAGTCCAAGTTGGCTCAGTTCGAGTTGCACAGGGCGGTTCCACGACGCCTCAGAAGCTCAAATACCGCGAGCTATCCGGTTGCCTCTCAGTCATTGAAACTACGCGTCATTGCTTTAAGTGGACGAGCGAAGCCGCGCAGGCAGCTAGTTTATTAAACGTAATTATCGCATCTACTTATAATAAAGAGGAAAAGTGTGAGATTGTAGCTTTGCAAGTGTGCATGTAGAGGGTAATCTTCTGAACTACTCAGCGATTTCAAAACTTCTTTCCCCGTTATGGACCGTCAGGACAGACTAATATAGCGTAGTCCAGGCTATAGTTTGTGCCGCGGCTCCACATGAGGTCTCTATAAAACGCAGGCGGAACCGCGCGAGCAGCTACTAGTTTATAAATTTGAACTATACCTATCCAAACGTAAGAAAGAGGCCGTTAATCAATTAATTGCCTGTTAATCAATTTAATCACGAAATTCCTTAATACATACACGAAGAGCTTAAGTTTTAAGTATAAACCCACTTAAAAGCACTTACGCCGGACGGTTCAAGTCTTATATCGGTATTCCTTGGCTTTTTAAGCTGCATACAAACAAGCGCTTACACATGTGTGCGCGTGTGAAAACTGTAACCATAGATTATCTAAGACTGGAAACAAATTATAATTGAATGCATTCCCATTAATGAATGATTGACGATATAATGACACGATCCCGCTTTGAGCTTTTTCCAAAAAATTACACATTAGGGTTTAATTCGTTCCATTACCTCACGTAAACTAGCCATGCTTTTTAAGTGTTTGAGTATAAAATAATATTTTAAATTGAATGTAAATATTATATGTCATCTAAAATAACAAGGGCTATAAAGCAGAAAACAGGACCCTGAAGAAGATCACCAAGAAAAATGGTGTCAGAGCAGAACTTACCGTACGGTGACGCGATTAAACGCGGGGGGACACATGACAACGACTCTAACAAAAGTTAGGGCTTTAAAGCCCAATATATCGCACTCGTTACGGAGCTAAGCCGAAGACGAAAAGACAGACAGACGGACGGACATGGCGAAACTATAAGGGTTCCTTGTTGACTGCGGGTGAGTTACCAGCATCTTTAATAATTTGGGGCTGTATGTCGGCATAGGGTGTGGGCTGGCTGCAATTTATAGATGGAAACCGTCAATGCCGAGAAATACGACAGCATTTTGGAAGAGAGCATTGGTGCCGTCTTTACCGAAGTTACATAGAAATACATTTATGTTTTGTGAACTTCGGAACTAGAGTCATGCTGTCCGACCTGTTGTACGTGGTCCGACACGCACTTGGCCGGCTTTTTGTATTTTTAAAAAAATATTGGTTATCGATTAAACCGAGACCAAAGACGACATGTTTTAGAACATTTCGAAATAGAGGGTTAGAAAAGTGCTCGGGATTTTAAGTTTAATATCAAAATGTCGCTAGTAGAAATAAAAGTCGATAAGTTGTTGATCACGGATCTATGAATATTTGTTCTTATAAACACACTATTAAATCTTAATCTCGTATTGGAAATGTACTAAAATGCCGTAACCGACCTTTGCCAGCGTTTTAGCGCTGTTCGAGTTGTTTTAACAACTGTAATTTCTAATCTGAACCGAATAAGGAGAATCCCTCAGGTATGCGATTTCAGAGACTTATACGCTCGGATACAACATCGTACCTGCCGTCTATTTGTCTCTTGGCGGACTTATATCATAAATTTATTGTTTACCTGGGTATGTGCGTTGGCTATATGGAGCGCACATAGCCTAGCGGCGCCTGCGAGTTGGAAACGATAATACAGGTTAAGCAAAGATGGCAGCGGTCAGTCATTGGAGGGGTGACCGCCTGATGTTTGAGTGGTTAGTATAAATGAGCGCTTCCGTGCTTTGGAAGGCACGCTAAGCAGTTGATCCCGGCTGCTGTCTATATCATCAGTAGTCGTTAAGCCGAGTTAGAGGCCTTCGGGCGGCTTAAGAACTTCTAACAGTCGAGTTGCCCAACTTGACAAAGGGGGGACAACTGTTACTCGCGTCCGCAGGAGCTACCTACCACAACCCTGCACGTGTCCCCTGGGTGGTACTAAAGAGTGACGAACTTTAAGGGCCAAAATAACTTATGCCATACGATTACATTAAAAGTGTGCGTTGGCTGTGTTTAAATGGTAAATGGTCTGTACTTATACTAATAACCTTCGCCTTAGTAGTGTGAAACCTTTCTCATGGCAATACCATCTTAGTATAAAAAGAACTCGCGAGCCCTCACCCTCTAGCTAGTCTGCTATTCTTAACTTACCCATATTTTTAATTCAACAAAAGTGAAATCATGCGTTTTCTTAAAGATGACATCTGCAGCCCTCTTCAAGAGGCTTCACTACCCCTAGGGGACTGTGAACCACAGGTTGAAAAATACCGCCGCCCTCGTGAATAGTGTTGATACGCAGTTTACGGAAAACAGGCATGAATTGCACTACTTTTTCAATGTAATAATTATGACATTTATTAATTTCGGATGTGTTGCGAGCCCTTGGCTGCGAGCCGACTAGCAAAAACTGCCAGTAGGGTTGTCACTCGGCCGACACACTCACAGTGTTCTGTTATACGTATAATAGAACATTGTGAGTGTATTGTGAGCGTCATAAAAATTAAAATATACCTTTGACTCTAACGTTTGGTTAAACTGGGTAGTTACTTGAAGAAAAACACCCTAACTCCCTAATTGGCTACCATTGGTTAGAATTAAGGTGCCTAACCTAACGTAGGTACTTACCTTAATTCTATATTTAGTGGCCGAAATAGATTGTTCCGATAGCTCAGTTGGTTAGCGACAGGCCAGGAATGCCTGTGGTCGCCGGTTCGAATCCGGCTCGGACATGACATTTTTAAATTTTTCCTTTAATTTTTTATAATATTGTTAGCAGTGTTATCGCGTAATACAAAATTAATTTACCTTTATTCTATTGATATAATAGCGTGTTTTACATCCCACTAGTTCTACATTGTAATAAGATTTCATTTTCATTAACATGGCCATAAATTGTACGTCTGACCATCAATCGATCATAACTGAGATGAGAACAAAAGTTAATAATTCACGTCCAATATGTACCTAGTTGATTTATTGGTATTACTTTTTTTTCTAGTTTTTATTTAATCCTGGCTACACTAACCCTACCCGGGATAACCCTACAATCAGAACCAAAAGCAAATGAGCAAACGACGACGTGAAAAGTCTTTATTAGAAGGGAATAAGTACTTTTGACGTCTTCGATTGCGCAGTTACTTTTGAAGCTGACTGTACAACAAAGACTGAGGTATCGTGTTTCGATCTGAGCTATCAACCTTCGGTCTACTTCAATGACGAATTGCTTAAATGTAACCACTGTCCCAAATACCTTGGAGTTGCTCGGCATAGGTCCCTCACATATAGAGAGCACCTCACACACAGGCTGGCTGGTACCAACTGGGGATTATCAGCCGACTGCTTGCGCACCACTAGCACTGAGACAGTCTGCTGCAGAATACTGCTGATTATTTAAATAATACCCATAAATTTTGTGTGGGGTCTACGCGATGACGTTACTTTCCGGTATCAATTTGTATAGGGGATTTCAGCGCTCGATAGTAATGCATAACCTTGCCTGTCATGTTAGAATCGGTTGGCCCCATACTCATTTAAACCCAAATAAACACTGCTTCAATAGATAGGTATGAAATGTTATATATATTTTATCTTCTGTTGATTGCAAGCACGGCAAGCGTACTCTTAACCCCTATTGAAGATATCTCCTATTACTATCAGATATTTTGTTTGTAACTGGAAAAGTACAAATGTACAAAGTTTTACCGTGTCACAGCCGTTCTTCAGAAGGGAATACCGAACAAGCATCGATTCCTACTTGATTATTTTCATATGAAGAGCTCCCTTTCAGACTTTTACGACTGTATATGTCTTCTGAGAGCGGTAACTTAGTCATTTTATGTTTACCCCTTCTTGCCTCGGCGCACTTACCACGAGAACTTCAGCGTGCGAGTCCCTGAGGATCCTCGTAAATATACGTATCTTCCTTATATCCCATTTGAACACGGTGTGTTGGTTATTAAAATTCTACGATTAGTGTAAACTGAAAAAAACAGTAGAATGCTAGAAAATCCAAGTTTAGGATCAGTTACACGAGATAGGTTAAGTAAAAGGATATAAACGGCGGGAGGGCAGCGGCCGGCCTCGCGGGCAGCCGTGCGACACTCGTAAGGGCCGTAGAATCGGTCGCGCGCCGCACTTTATAGTTTTAATATCGTGCGGTCTGAGGTCGGCCGAGTTATGGCGGGAACACGCTTCTCCTACAAATGCGTGTCTGTAGTAACGGTATACCGGAACATGTGTTCCGAACGAACGGAACTTGTGCGAGTTAATTTACCGACGACCACTTGCTTTCTGTGGTTTCAATATCGAAACACTCGAATTATGTTCGTTTGAAAGGTAATACGAAAAGCCAAGAGGAACAATTAAAGGGGCAAAAAAATCGTCTATAAATTAGGTTAGGCTGGCATTCCTTCTGAGTCGACTTTTATTTAAAGCAAACATTTTATTTGCAACCTTTTCGTGTTAAAATGAAAAAAGTGCTTCCCGGCGTACGGCTCAGGTAGGCGTAAGTTATTTCGTTTTACATTTTCCTCAAGTCGCACTGGGCGCTCTCTCTCGGGGCAGATAATTTCGTACAGTGTACGTGCTGCGTGCCTTGTTGTCCATGCTGGGATTACCTGGAGTGCCATCGTAAACCTCAAAATAAAAATAAAAACAAAACAAGGAAATTGGTCGACCAGCACGTACGCACGTAACAATCGTGTACCCGGGAAGATTTCATCTACCTAACCATAATTCTTTAATAAATGTGTATTTACTAAAGATACTCATTACCTACGAAGCATCGTGCCATTAATTATAAGGTTTATCCTAATAATTCTGAGCTATTTTTATGAATACGCATTTGAAAACACACCGATAGAAAATGTTGCCACGAAAAGGGCCTCAAATTCTTTGGGACAAACTGGCAATTTAAAAAAGCTTTCTTTTATGTTTATGAGTTTACGTGTCCTGAAAGTCACTGTCCCTTTTATAAGTAAAAATTGTCGTGACTCTTTTAGGAATACGTTAAAAGGAATAACTTTTTAACATTTTTTGATCTCAATTTATGAATATTGTTCTATATTTTTTTCTAGATGTTTAACAAGTTAGCGAAGGGGCGGATTGTTAGCGGGTTTCTAAGGCGATTAATAGGTAATCAAAATAAATGACATAAATTTCCATTACGTGGTAAAATATAGAGGGTAATTAATTGGTGAGGCGGGGTGGACGACGGATGGATATAAATGACGGTTTGAGGGAGACATGTCTATAAACTAGGACGATGGTGACGAACGTGAGCGTTGCGACCGCCCTAGATACGCTTTTTATGGCAGGACGCTATCAGCCCTCTCATCTAACTGGAGACCTCAGATAGTGGATCACGCGTGTATGAGAGGGCTCCTATAAAACTTGACCTACTTTGCTTCGGTGTCGCAAGGTGCGTCTCAATTTTGATTCCCTGTCGTAATTTTGAACTTTTAAGTGGAGATTTTACCAAGCAGGTACTCGTAAGTTATGCCATTACGCTTGTGTGTGTGCTTCGGAAATAAACTAAAGTTAAAGGCAGGTTAAGATATGCATTGATTGCATTTATATGTTATCCAATATAAGTATATCAAGTTATACCGATTTTTATTGGTCTTGAATAGGTATATAGCTATGGATTGGCAGGTTGTTTCGTGGTATTGATATAAAGATAACATTTAATTTAGAGGCCGGTCTAAAATAAAATTCAGTCTGTGAATGATAATCTGAATCACTGACGAGCAAATAAAACGTTACACTTTATGCGGAATTGCTAACAGAGGGTGTAAGATTTTTTTGCTCTTGAGTGGTCGAGATACTGAATTCAGTGCATGAACTCAGACTTTGGGAGCCCAGCCTAAAAGGTAAACGTTTTAAGGTGAATGTTTATTATTTGGAAACTATCGATTGGACGTCAGTAATCGACGTTATTTTGTTTGTCTACTGAAATGAATGGCAGCTGTCTAGAATTAACAATTTATTACTGTATTTTCAAATGTATTCGAATTGAACTTTGCTAGAAATAACATGCATGACCGAAGCACAAGGTAAATAACGTTTTTAGTTCGAAATATGTCAGATAGATCAAAAAGGATATCTTTGTTTACGGTCAAAGTGAACAAAACAAACAAGTATTTGGAAGGCTGTTGGGAATCTATAACTCAATGCCAAGTTTTCCGAAGTTTGGTAACTCGTAAAAGTACTTTGCCCAAGGCAAACGGGTTCGAGGCGGGACCTCCATTCCGTTGTTCTCCAGTTACCTGAAAACAAAAACAATTCCCTAGAAATAACTGTTTATTGTTCTTACTGTGCAGTGTTCGAATCTATACAGCGATTTTATAACAAATAATTGCATAAAAAGTAGCTATATTGACAAGTTTGCTTAGATTTTATTTTTAACGATCTCAAGATAATGCTTTGCTTCAGAAGTGGAACTGGCAAAGTTAATTTAAGTGGCTATTAAGTTCCATACTTGGTGTGTACACACAAGTTATAAGTATCATAGTTATCAGATAGACCCGGGTGGAAATGCGAATACTACGTAAATCCGACTCTCATATGTTTTAGGTACAACCATACAAAGAACATTACATTTACGCGCCGAAAGTCATGAAAACTTTGTCTGTAAACAGAAATTCAATTGCAGGTTTTAAGCTCCGAATAAGCCTCAAACAAGCTTTTACCGTATAAAACTGTGTTTAGTGTTTCTGCTACACATTACCAGTTATTTTGGTAGTAAAGCGACAAGAAAAGTTTCCAATTTGGACGCGATGAACTTTTATGTCGGCAGCTTTACGTGAGCTGAAACGTGAGCAATGAGATTAAAAATGAATTATGTACCTACCGTACGAGTATAGGGCGTCGCGTCGCGGAGAGCGAGAGGGAAGGTGCATTATGAGTTTGCAGAAATAGCGACCTGTGGCTTCGTAATCAGCAGATATGATCAGCCGGCGGTCTCATTTCGCTGACATATTCATTAACGCTTTACAGATATTATAAAAGGGATTCGTGTGGAAATGACGTCGACATGTTAATATATCATGTTTAAATCCCCGTAATTATTAAACCAGTGAACCAATTCTCAGACATGATTTGACTTTTACATGTCGATTCCGATTCACATGATGACCGCTGAGCGTCATATGGAAGACTACAACAAGCACATACATTACGATTCAGGGCGAGTAAAATGTTGAACTTTTTGTTTAAATTATAGCTGTTGCATTTAAAGTGAGGCTAATGAGTTGAGCAGACTGAACTCTTTTGAATGAAGTTTTAAGTTAGAGCTGTGATGAACAACTGAGCGACTGCGGTTTTCTCGACCTGAATAGTTGAGCACAACCCGCTGGCTGCGTGCCGACCGTTGCAGTTAAATAATTTGTGATAACCGCTTTCATTTATTAAACTTTGAACCGGAACCTTTATAGTGCTCTGCGCATGTAGTGGGTAAAGGATAAAATATTTTTGATACCGAATTTCTTTCACGTAATCCTTACTCACAATGAACTCAATTTAGTTTTCTGTTAAGCATGAATATATCCTGAACGAAGACGTGCTAAATCTCTTGCTGTTTTCAAAAAACTACAGAAACATTACTACTTACCACTCTTTGTCTCTCTCATGACACTGTTACCTTATTCTAATAATTATCTTTATAGTACCGGAGATATGAATAAAGGCACGATTTGCACCCATTTGTTTAATATATGAATAGTATTTTATATCAAAATTGGTACATTCCAAATATTTTGCTAATGGGTTACCTATGAAAATCCTGGCAAGAATACAAAAAATACTTTTTTTTACATTGTACTAAATAGTTGAACGGTCAAATTTTATATTAAACGAAAGTAAGAAACCTATAAAATATATACACGAATATAAAAAACACACTAATGTAACTTTCTAGTTTCGACTTACCAGTTTATACATGCCAATCCTAGAGTTAGGCCAGAAGAAAAACAACCCAGCTTTAGTATATTCGATAGATTTCTTACTTTTGCGTAGTATTTTTTTTCGGCAAACAACTACATAAGAGATCATGTGAATCAAGCATGCAGCAGCATTCGAGATTTTTTCAGTCGGATTTTGTCCATCTTTTTTAGGTCACAGCTGTGTCCATGGTAATGGCAATGGATGGTGTAAAAATTGTAAGGTTTACTGCGATAATAAAGTGTGTGTATCGGCGCGTCAGCTGCAGCGCGCCGTGACTTTTAGGAGACCGCGTCATAATTATAACAGACAAAGTTTTAATTAAACGGCTTTTACTTGCTTCGCTTATAATGCTCTTCGTTTATGTTGCACGTTAAAGGCGTGTATAACTGTGGCGAATTAAATGTTTTGAAGGCAAAACTTTACTCGACTGTAAAAAAGCTCCTCTATATTCATAAAATAGGTTATTATTAGTTTAATTAATTCAACGCATTTGTATTAAACCTACTATCTCACTGTGTCGCTTAGTAATGTACAGTTTGCCAAAAGTGTGTTAAATATTAACTAAAGTTGTCGATACCCAAAACTGGAAATTATAATTTAGTCTAGGTATTTAAATAGTGACTTCATACCACAAATAAGCGTGGATTTTGTCAGAATATTAGATACTGAGAAAATTAACAGAAACAAAGGTAATAACTAAATATTAACGTTGGAATCTGATGCTTCACTTTGGATGTTACCGCGGCCTTTCCGAGAGCCATTGTAACCGCAAACTATATTAAGCCTTCAACAACTTTTTTATTAACACATTCACTGACAGGAACCCGCCTAGCGGGCGCCTACGTTTTCGTTAGCGGTAATACCAAGGGACCTTCTACTATCGTTACACGTAGCGATTCTCGGCAGTGAATGTTGCATAATTAGTTTTTAATAAACTGATAATGTCAGTTATTTTATTAATATAACCAATATTAAACGCCATAATTTCCGCAAATACTCTCCACCATCCCATGCGTTACATTTATTACACACGTCCATAGTGATACAGCCATAAGATGAGCCAATATAATAGAAAACTGAAAATTCCCCGAGCCATGGCATAGTTTGTGTCACGCGGAAGCCGCCACTAGACCCACATGTCGTGTTGTCCGACTCGAGCACACTCTCGTTTGAGGACTGCTTGATGCTCGTTAAATGTCTTTGTTACAAAAAGAACCCCGCGATCTTCCCAACCTCTTTTCTAAAGAATTACGTCTTTAATGCAAAATACGACGCGAAATTGTTAACGTTTTCTAAACGCTCGCCGGTATCTCCAACTCCGACGTTTATTAATGGAGTGTGAATAAATTTGTAGAACAACTCACCTCGGCGTTTTTTTGTAGTCAAGACTCTTTCTGTTACTTACCTCGGAAGAAAATTACTTTGACAGCGAAATCTTTGTTCTGTTCTCTGAATGGGAACGTTGTTGTTTAATACGGACAATTGAATTTGAACGGTGATTTTAGTGTCGCTCTAGTCGTACCCCGCCTCAAGATCAGTGGTTTCGGCTTACAGTTATGAGGCTCTCAGCTCCCTCGGATGGGACTGCGAAATTCATTACTTACGTAGAAAAGCCCAGGCTTTTATCTCAAAAGATGTGCTTTTGTAATCACATTACGCAAATGAGAGCTCCAGAATTCACGGCTGGTTCGAGATAGGGTCATGATCCCTACAAATGAGAGGCGACACTCGCGGACGACTAAATCTTCATCAGTGCGCTAACCGCTGCCGACCGGAGAAAAGAAAACCAATGAGATGAATCGATTGTAAGTAATGTCTTTACCTACTTTCGAAGTTAGTATAAAGATCTATTGCGACGGTACTATAGCATGGATAGACACAGTATTAGAGAGCAAATTTTATTATTCAAATGAAATATTTCGTGCTATATATATTGATATTGACATTGAAAATCGATAGAACGGGTTACATGGCGTGTAATTTTAACTAATATAATTTGATGGCGAATATCATTAGTGCATGAATAATTAAAAACTGTAATAGTATCTGTTTATCAGTAAAATTTTGAAGCATAAATAATCTAAAAGTATATGACAGTCTAATTCCGTATGAGTTAGACAACGCAAACGCTCATATAAAAAGCGGCCAAGTGCGTGTCGGACCACGCACAACGAAGGGTTCCGTGCCTATTAAAAAGGTCGTATCGTTACTGAAATGTTATGGCACTTACGTCCTTTTCTTTAAGGAAGGCAGTTTTTTTGATAGATAATATATGTCAAAAACCTTTGAACCGATCTTGTTCAAAACAATTTTCGCTGAAAGAATTGAATAAGTCCTATGTCCATGATTTTTTTCATATTTAAATAAATGTCAACATTGACTGTCATTTTCCATAGTTTTATTATAAATTATGATTATAAAATAAAATGATATGCTATGTCAAAGGAGTAAAGTAAAATTATACAATTCATATTAATAAATATTAAATATTATTATTAACGCTTGGCAGTCAGCGTAATTATGCAATAGACAACAAAAGCAGTCAGCGTCATCTCTGCGGAGACCGCAGCCCGGGCCCGAGAGGAGCAGCTCTTTGCGACCGCCGATCATGACAGATGTCGTCGGTTTCAAAACACGAGAAAAATAACAACAAAGCAATATTTTTCCTAAAAGCTCTCCAATTTTTTATAAAGTTCATCGAGTACACCGTCCAGAAGTGAACGTTTCGTGTCTTTTGTGCAGTGGTGTCCTGGTGTCTCCTATTTTGTACTCATTTACTTTTTATATCTATGTTTTTGTATTGTATTCGTAAGTTTTGTTTTATATTTGCAGTGTTCTTTCATTGTCCGTCGTGAAGATAGTGAATGCTCCCTAGCCCATGTCGCAGACCCCGTCTACTGCCACATCTGTAAGTCAGGCCAGCGGCAACGTCACCGGCGGTTTTATACAGTGTCCACAGTGCTCTCAACCCCGTTTCTTTAGAGGAAGTAGGGGTTTGAATATCCATAATGCCCGCGTTCATAAAATCCAGACCCAAGCAACCCAACACGTAAGTGTAAGTCCAACTAATAACCGGACCGACTTAAACACAACAGATAATCTCGTAGCTTGGCTAGGCTCACAAAAACAGGCAACTCCCATCGTTAAAAGGATCCCCAGAGGAGCTCGCTTTTCCGTGGCCAATGCTCTGAACCAAATAATATCAAAAATTGTTACTGAAAATTCGCTTGACAGTTGGACTCAGCTTTTTGCCTTTGCGTATAGAATCCTCCACACTAGCAATGACAAAACTACGTCCCTTACTAAAAAAATTAAGTCCAACTGTCTCCACCCAACAAACCCATCCCCCTGTCAGCCACAGCACGGTCTAAGAGAAGACACAAAACTCTACAGAAAAGTTGAGCAAAAAGTCATAGACGGCGATGTTAAGGGAGCCGCCCAACTTCTCTTCTCCAGTGATGTTGTTGCACCCGACTGCCCAAACACCGTCTCCGCTTTACTGTCCAAACATCCCCTTCCGGCAGCATCTCTCCGCCTTCCCGTTCCACCTGATCCTGATGCACCACACTTAATTTCATCTAAAAAGGATGTGCTAGCTGCAGTGATGTCGTTCAAAAACGGCTCCGCTGGTGGTCTTGATGGTCTCTCCCCGCAGCATCTTAAAGACCTACTTGGAGGTGCTACCGGAGATACTGGTTCACAACTTTTGGATGGCATCACTGAGCTCGTAAACCTTATGCTGTCTGGTAAAGTTTGTAGTGACGTGTTAGAAATATTATATGGAGCAAATCTCTGCGCCTTAAAAAAAAAAGATGGAGGAATTAGACCTATCGCGGTGGGCTTTACTCTTAGACGGATCTGTTCCAAAATTTGCTGTAAACAAGTATTTCCTTCTCTGACCAAAAAGTTCCAGCCGTCACAACTTGGTTTCGGCAGCAAAGGTGGTTGCGAAGCTGCTGTACACGCAGCACGCGCGTTTGTGCACGACGACTCCTGCGAGGTGCTGCTGAAGGTGGATGTTAAAAATGCGTTCAACTCTGTGGATAGAGGCGCCCTGCTGGCACAAGTTAAAGATGCCACACCTTTAATATTTAAATACTTATGGCAATGCTACCAGCAACCTACGCACCTTCTCTTCAAAAACCATCGCCTATCCTCGGCAGTTGGTTGTCAGCAGGGTGATCCTCTTGGACCCGCTATCTTCAGCCTCGCCATCCATCCAGTAATCTCAAATCTAAATTCGAAATTTAATTCATGGTATCTCGACGACGGCATTTTAGGGGGGGACTGGAAAACAGTTTTGGACGACCTAAGAAGTCTGTGCGATGGTTTTAGCGAAATAGGTTTAGATTTAAATTTCTCCAAGTGTGAATTGTTTATAAATAAATCGCTTCCTCCGACTGACTTACATAGTATTATCTCTATCTTCAATTCTTTAGCCCCTAACATTAAAATTATAGATAAATCTTCGCTCAGACTATTAGGGGCTCCCGTTTTTCAGGAATCCATACCATCGCTCATCAACGAACATCTAACCATTCACAAAACTTATTCGGATCGCCTTCTAAAAGTCAGTGCACACATGGCTTTAGTCATCATAAAATTTTGTCTTTTTGTCCCCAAATTTACATATATTTTAAGATGTAGCCCCATTTGGAAATTCCCTCATATTATTGAACCCCTCGACGCCGTCCTTAAAACCACCCTCACATCCATCCTGAACGTCCATTTGGACAGTCGTGCCTGGACCCAGGCTTCTCTGCCAATCCGGCACGGCGGCCTGGGAATCCGGCAGGTTGTCAGTGTAGCCCTTCCAGCGTTCTTAGCCTCTTTCCACAGCACGCAGGAACTCGCCAGCAAAATTTTTAGCCCAGCTGCCGACAATGTCGCGATTGCCTGTTCGAGCGAGGCAATAAGCGCGTGGGAGCAGGCCTGCCCAGATGATTCGCTTCCGGTTTCCCCGAAATCTCAAAAGCAGTGGGACGAGCCCCTCTGTCAATCTTCTCTTAAAGACCTCATCACCTCCGCTCAAAGCACAGCAGAGCGTGCTCGTCTCCTTGCTGTAGCGGAGCCGGAGGCGGGGCTCTGGCTTCACTCTTTGCCGTCTCCAAACCTTGGCACTCTCCTCGACAAACCAACTTTAACTTTGGCAACCTGTCTGCGACTTGGCTCCAAAACTAATGAGCCACACCGCTGCCGCTGTGGCGTCCACGTAGACTCCCTAGGTCACCACGGCTTGTCCTGCCAGAAGAGTGCTGGCCGCATCTCCCGCCACGCCTCTTTGAATGACGTCATCCGTAGGGCTCTTGCCTCCGTTAGCGTGCCGGCCATTTTAGAGCCGAACGGTATCGCACGTGACGATGGTAGGCGCCCTGACGGCATGACGCTCATTCCGTGGAAGCAGGGGAGGACTCTTGTGTGGGACGCTACTTGCGTTGATACGCTAGCCCCGTCCCATCTCCAAGCGACCTCCTCTAAAGCCGGAGCTGCGGCCACCACGGCAGAGCAACACAAGCGGCGGAAATATGCTGTCCTCGGTGAGGGCTACATGTTTGCGCCGTTTGGAGTGGAAACTCTGGGGCCGTGGGGTCCGGGCGCGAAAGCCCTATATAAGGAAATTTCAGAGCGGCTCATTCAAACATCCGGCGACCAGAGGGCTGGCAGCTATTTTGGCCAAAGGATTAGCCTAGCAATCCAAAGAGGCAACGCTGCCAGCCTTCTGGGCACCATAACCAATGACGGGGACCTGGGGGGCATTTACTTTTTATAGGTTTAGTTTATAATATAGGTTTAGTTTAGTTATATTCCGTTATAAATATATATATATTGTTTTAGTAGATGATTGTTAATTATATTTGAGAAATAAATAATTTAGTTCATATTTTTAAAATACACTGTCCAAAAATTTGAGGGGGGGGGGGACAATTTTAGTCTTTCGGGGCGATTATCTCCGACTCTATTCACTTAATCAAAAAAAAATTATCAAACATATTTATTTTGAAAGGCCTATCGATTGATGGGCCACACGTGGGCTTGCAATGAAAAATATTTTTTTGACTTTCAGTTTTATATATCACCCCTATAAAAAACTTTTTTAGGAAGGTAATTATAAAACTATGTAGCGGCTAAAAAAATACACCTATCCTCAAAATTTTATTCAAGTACACCTTATAAGTAGTTTTCGAATAAAATGCCTGTGACATACAGACAGCCAGACACACAGACACAGAACTGACAGACAGACAGACAGACAGACAGACATGACGAATCCATAAGGGTTCCGTTTTTTGCCATTTAGCTACGGAACCCTAAAAACGGAAACTGACCCGGCTCTCAACTATTTCCTTCTCAAAAAAGACCCCATCTGAGCCATTTTTTACGTGCACAATAATGAAGAGTTTCTCTGTATCTCTTTCTTTTGCTGGCGTTGTTATTTATTATTCAATACAAAAATGGAATTTTGTTTCTTGCGTTTGTAGTAGATGAAGTATTATTCTACGCAACTTATACAGGGTGTATTGTAAAGCGTGTGCCAAACGACAACGGTAGGTAGGTATGGGGCCTGACAACACAATTTGGGGTAAATGAACACTCTTTCCGGCCACGATATTTTTAGATAATCTTTCTAATTGTATTTGGGTAATTTCCAAAAATTAGACGCGTGTATTCAAGATAAAACGAAAAAGAAACAATTTTACCACATTTAAAAAAAATATAGATAAGGTAGGTAAATAGTAACATTTTCGAAGGACCGAAATAAAATTTGAAAAAAATATTTAAACAATACCGTGGGCGGGAAAAGTGTTTATTCGGCCAGTAATGTAGTTCTCGCCACATTTACCATCGCGCGAGTCATTTGTCGTAGTTCGAAATATAAACTATGCTTCCCGCTACGTGTTACGCTTACTACGTTGCTACGGCGTAGCCTTTGCTACGAGTACTTAGCCACGCAGTATGTGAAGAAAAATATTTATTTTCGAAGGTAAAAATTCACAATAATTGCGATATACCAATAGGTATATAAATACCATAGACAAGACATTCCGCGGCATACGTATTATATGTAGGTAAATGTATGTATGTACATACTTTATCGTACACTATACGTAGACATTGGTAGAAATATAGACAAAATAAGTTAAGTTGGTACAAAAGCAAACTTTTTCCACTAAGGGATCTCTTCCAGTTAACGTTTGGGCACGAGACGAGATCTAAGACTAGTTAAACCGCCTGCTAAAGCGTACGTCCAAATCCCCTGCCATTATCATTGTTAGCAGAGGTTGTTTGTTGCAGCGAGGTTAGGTCATCAAAGGTATAATTGTTCTTTTGTTTGATTTTTTTTTAAACTTGTTCACTGGGCATTTTCAATAAAATGTGTGCGCAATTAGCGTGAGTTGTTAAATAAAAATTAACTCATTGTCATTTTTGTGACGACAATTAAGCATTCAGTTTGTAAAAATATTCACATTTTCTGTTTAATTTATAAATGATATGCATATGTATACACGTTAATTAAATGTGATAAAAGTTTATTTTCACATCATTTGTATGCTTAATTGTTGTCACAAAACTGACACTGAGTTAATTTTTATTTAACAATTCACGCTAATTGGGTACACGTTTTATTGAAAATTTCCCCACTGTGCAATTGCACTATAAGAAGTTACAAATACTAAAGAATATTAGTTAAAATTACAGGTATAGATAATCGTTTAGTAAGAGCTATACCTATTGTTACGTCCACGGGGTGGGTAACGTGATAGAAAATACACTAATTAATCACTAATTAAAAGGAATGCAAACTTTATTACAAAATTACAAATTAACAAGGCTTACTTAATAAATCAATTCACTATGACGCACTTTTCACTCGCTTCGCTTTGAGATTCGCACTGTTCGCAGTTTAATTCCAAACTCTCCTCCGCTGCGTTGGCGCGCGGCTTATATATCCGGAGCCCTTCGCACTAGAACATTCCGGAGAAATCTTGAATAAACGGTCCAAGGTCCAATTCTAGGAACGGCGACCCCTCGGTTCATGAATGTTCCAGAGCGTCTAGATTGTTCGATGCTCGTTCGACCCGACGACTGGAACATTCCCGAATATGCTGTCCCTTTCTAGTTGTCTCTTTCACACACTTCTCGAACCTTCTCAATCTAGATGTCTCTAGAGAACAGTGCTGTCTCTTTCTAGTTGTCTCTTTCACACACTTCTCGAATCTTCTCAATCTAGATGTCTCTCTCTAATAGTGCTGTCTCTTTCATTCCTTCGAGAAATTTCGCCATATAATGAAGTGTGCTTCAAAGGCCCATAAGGGGTCCTGAAAACGCCTGAAAACGGGTTTTCAGGTTATCGCGCCATCTGATAGAGGCTGTCCTGAAACGGACTGAAAACATGTTTCAGGCGCCTGAAAACAACGGCAACTAGGGTGAATTTTCAATCTTCTAGTATGTGGAAGAGCCACCTCTGAAACGGCCTGAAATCACTTTTCAGCCTGCTCAAAACGCTTCTAAAGCATGAAAAATCAAGTTTGAAGTTTATACCACCGGCGCAACACTACCCCCTCCTAAGACATGCTCGTCCCGAGCATTTTTAGATTTGGGGACAGTTTTGGGGATTTTCCCTTTTTCCGCATCGGGTTATGTAGCCACACCCAAGAACCTTCCTCGAATCCAATTTGGTTAGCCTTCCTATCGTATCGGGTCTTCATTCTCGTGCTAGCTTGAAGCCCGTGTTCACGAACAAGACTGTGAACGTCAGCAATCCGATCCCCTAAATCACTTGTATACTCTGTGATAGATCTTGGAGCATCAGGAGGACGTCCAGTTAAAAGATCTGCCGGTAAACGAAGCTCTCTTCCAAAATTCGCATATGCTGGAGTAACTGCCGTACTTTCATGGATTGCTGACCTATATGACATCAAAAAGAGTGGAATATGCCGGTCCCAATCCTTTTGGTGACTCTCAACAACCTTGGCCAGATGTCTCTCCAGAGTCTGATTGAATCTCTCCACCATTCCATCCGATTGTGGGTGATATGCCGTAGTCCTCGTCTTATGCACCCCCATGATTCGACAAGTCTCTTGAAAAACCGCAGATTCAAAGTTCCTGCCTTGATCGCTGTGAATTTCCAGAGGTACTCCAAATCTACAACAAACTTCATTTACTAACTTCTCTGCTATAGTGACTGCTTCCTGATTAGGGATGGCAAACGCTTCAGGCCATTTGGTGAAGTAATCCATCACGACAAGAATGTACTTGTTTCCGGAGTCAGATGTCGGGAACGGGCCTGCGACGTCTAGAGCAATTCTTTCCCAAGGTGCTCCAACATTGTACAGTTTGAGCGCTCCTCTACTACGGGTGTGCGGACCTTTAACTGCTGAACAGTTAACGCACTTCTTGCACCAGTTTTCGACATCTTCACGGCAGTGAATCCAATAAAACCGTTGTCGGATTTTCATCAAGGTTCTTTTCACTCCTAGGTGTCCACCAGAAGTACCGTCGTGGAAACTTCCCAAAACATCTTTCACTCTTTTCCTTGGAACGACTACTTGTAGATGAGCACCCTTCCCATTCGCCGATTCCCATTTCCTGCATAGTACGCCATTATGCATAACCAAGCTGTCCCATTGTGCCCAATAGCTTTTCGTTACCGAACTCATCGGAGCTACTTCACACCATCTTGGTTTGCGTATTCCTGCATTAATCCAGTCAAAAATCGGCTTTACGTCAGGATCCTCTTGCTGAGCTAGTTGCATGACTTCATCACTCCACTCTTCGCTGACTGTGTCAGTTCTCAGCCTCCTTAAGCATTCCTTGGCATCTTGTCTAAGACAATGCTTAGAGTCGTCGGGCCTGATAACCGTCCGAGAAGCTCCGGTGTCGATGGTAAGGTGACATGGTACTCCACCAATTCCTCGTTTGACAACCAGACTATTCCCGTCATTAGCCTGTGAGATCATAACTGGGACATCCCGACCACCTGCCAGCACTCGTCCCTTAGTCCTGGCTTTTACTCGTTTTCCCTGTTGCGGCCCGGATGCCACAGTACCTGTTGCCCTTGCCACTGGAGTCAGATCTCGTTCTCTCCTGCCCCTTTTCGGGCAACTGGTCTGAATGTGGCCACGTTCTCCACAATGGTAACATCGTGGCCCAAAATCACGATGTGGAGCAATCGGTTCCCTAAGAGATACTTTACGTACCCTATAAGGCCTTGACGGGCCCTGGCGCACAGCTTCTACTTCCAGGGCATGAGCCACCGCATCCTTCAGGCTCCCATGGTGTCCTAATCGCACTGCAGCCCGTACCTCCAAATCCCGTATTCCGTCAACGAAGGCCTGCACTAACGTGGTGTCCACAAAGGAGGCGGATGTACGTTGGTACGCCTTTCTGACCAACTTCTCAATTTCTAGGGCCCACTGCTGCAAGGTCTCGCTACGCCCCTGCGTCCTGTCCTTTAACTGAGCTCGGTACACGTGCTCCAGGTGCTTGTCACCGTAACGGGCCTCCAACGCCTCTAGAAGCCGGTCGTAAGTCTCCTCTTCTCCCAAGGCTTCTAATATGGTGAGAGCCTCGTCACGTAACGCTAAGGTTAGGGCTGTCCTGGCCTGCTCTTTACTCCAACCGTTAGCCTTGGAGACTGACTCGAATTGCCGATTATAAGCTGTCCACGACGATGTACCATCGAAGGGAGGTACCTTGAATCGTCCACCTCCCGATACAGGCACCTCGACTGCACAGGTACTCGTACCACTGGCCACTTTTATTTCGAGCTTCTGGAGGCGATTCTTGTAGGTGTCGACTTCCTCCTTAACTGTCCCAATGGTTTCTCTAACACCATGAAGTCCAGTTTCAAATTTAATGTCCAAGTCAATCAGTTTCTCCTGGACCTCACACATTTCGCGCTTCCATTCAGTCGCGGTCTCATATACCTCTCGAAGCAGCCTCGATTGTTCTTCTTGCTTTTCTTCCTGTTTTCGGACCTGTTCCTGTTGTTGACGAGCTTGTTCTTCTTGCTTTTCTTCCTGTTTGCGCAGGCCCTCTACGATTTTTCGGACCTGTTCCTGTTGTTGACGAGCTTGCTCTTGTTGTTGACGAGCTTGCTCTTTTAAGAGAATTAAGATGGCATTGACATCCAACTCTTGCTTATATGGGGTCGGTGAGTCTGATGGGCCAGCGCGCGACGCAGAGTCCTCACCTGCTGCAACTCGGCTCCGGGTCTGCACTCCCTTCTGCTCGTTCTCACGTGATGTAGTCGACATTTTCTATCCCACTTCTGACACCAAATGTTACGTCCACGGGGTGGGTAACGTGATAGAAAATACACTAATTAATCACTAATTAAAAGGAATGCAAACTTTATTACAAAATTACAAATTAACAAGGCTTACTTAATAAATCAATTCACTATGACGCACTTTTCACTCGCTTCGCTTTGAGATTCGCACTGTTCGCAGTTTAATTCCAAACTCTCCTCTGCTGCGTTGGCGCGCGGCTTATATATCCGGAGCCCTTCGCACTAGAACATTCCGGAGAAATCTTGAATAAACGGTCCAAGGTCCAATTCTAGGAACGGCGACCCCTCGGTTCATGAATGTTCCAGAGCGTCTAGATTGTTCGATGCTCGTTCGACCCGACGACTGGAACATTCCCGAATATGCTGTCCCTTTCTAGTTGTCTCTTTCACACACTTCTCGAACCTTCTCAATCTAGATGTCTCTAGAGAACAGTGCTGTCTCTTTCTAGTTGTCTCTTTCACACACTTCTCGAACCTTCTCAATCTAGATGTCTCTCTCTAATAGTGCTGTCTCTTTCATTCCTTCGAGAAATTTCGCCATATAATGAAGTGTGCTTCAAAGGCCCATAAGGGGTCCTGAAAACGCCTGAAAACGGGTTTTCAGGTTATCGCGCCATCTGAAAGAGGCTGTCCTGAAACGGACTGAAAACATGTTTCAGGCGCCTGAAAACAACGGCAACTAGGGTGAATTTTCAATCTTCTAGTATGTGGAAGAGCCACCTCTGAAACGGCCTGAAATCACTTTTCAGCCTGCTGAAAACGCTTCTAAAGCATGAAAAATCAAGTTTGAAGTTTATACCACCGGCGCAACACTATTATATACCCAAAGTGACTTTTTGGTGAATATGACGGTATGAACCTTTTTCAGCAAGTAGGATGAAAACACGTACTATCATATCCTTTAGACAGTCGCAGTCTGTAGCATCAATCAAGGAAAAGCTAAAAAACGTGTGGCTCTCCATCATCATCATCATCATTTCAGCCTTTTGCAGTCCACTGCTGGACGTAAGCCTCCCCCAGGGTTCGCCACATGGCCCGATCTCCCGTTTTCGCCATCCAGTCACCACCAGCCACTTTTTTCAGGTCGTCGGTCCATCTGGCCGGAGGGCGTCCTACACTACGCTTGCCCAGTCGTGGTCTCCATTCGAGAACCCGTCTACTCCACCGATCATCGGTTCTGCGACAGATGTGACCAGCCCACTGCCACTTCAGTTTGCTACACTTCTGAACTACGAAACTTGTGGCTCTCCAATGACTTGTGATTTAATAGGATACTGTTTGTGTATTGTGTAGATTTCTCTCAGTTGGTTAGTAGCGATCGGCCATAATTGCCTGTGGTCGCCAGTTCGAATCCGGCTCGGAGGATTAAATTTTATTTTTTCCTTTAATTTATATTTATAATTTCGTTAGCAGCGTTACTGCTTACTACAAAATTTATTTAGTATGGGGTGGCGCATCGTTACTGACAATTTCTCAATATAATTTGAGACGTTGGTGCCGTTAAAGAAGCCTAAGTCTTCTGGAACATGTCGCTACACGCCTCCCTAAGGCGTTGTAAGAAGGAACTGATTAAAATGATTGGAATTATATTCTGACATTAGAGACGATACATCTCTGTAGCTAATTATTTTTCTTTTTAATTTTAATTTTACTATGACATTAGAGACTATACATCTCTGTACCTATTTATTTTTCTTTTATAAGTGACAATAGAGACTCTTTACATCTCTGTATTAGTTATAGTTTTTGTTTTTTTTTTAAGTATGGCTTTTACCCCTTGCTGTTTTAGCAAGGTGGATTTGCCAATATCAGTTTTTTGACATATTTACACACGAGGAGAATGTTCGGTTTAATTTTGATTTTTTTTGGGGAAGGATCAGTCCGGAAACCTAAAACAAATAAAAATTATGGACATCACAGACAATCACATGACATTTACAAACGTTATGAAAAAAGAGCGGGAAATTGGATGACAGAGTGTTAATCATGCCAACATGACGGATATAGTGGAAATATATTAAAATGTCGAAAAGAAGAAATTACATGCACAGTGGAGTATATTTTAAAGTCTAATGTTATGTACTTGAATATATTTCAAAAGAATAGCAGTTATGGGAGGGTCCATTGAATAAAGAAGCGAGTAGAAATTTATAGGACGTGGGATTTTCTTTGGTAATACGTCGTACATTGAGTAACTAAACCTAGGACAGTTGAAAAATATGTGATCCAACGAACCTTCATCGAGCCCACATTCACACAAAGAGTTATCCCGCACCCTGATCTTGGCGAGGAACACCGGAGTTATAGTTATTTGTAATAATTTGTATTAATTTGACATTGGAGACTACACATCTCCCGGTGCGTATGTGCCCAGGTTTGTAAGGCTGTTGCTCATTAAGAATTGTTATGTTATATTCATGCTTATTGTTGACTTGTGAAAGAGCCCATGTGGCCCACTTACAGAATAAACATTTGATTTGATTTGATTTGATTTGAAAGATTTAGTGGCCGAGACAGGATTGTTCCGATAGTTCAGACCCCGTATCATGGTCGGCCTTATCACACGATAAAGCGTCCGTCTCGTTCTGTCGAACGGTGTCAGCCAGTGACGTTTGTACGTTGTAGTACGTTGGCTAATAGCGACGCGCCATGAATGCACCGGTCACCGGTTCGAATCCGGCTCGAAGCATTATGTTTGTAATTTTTTCCTTGAATTTAAAACTATTTCTTTTTAAAACGTGGTATTTGATTAAATTTTATACGAAATTAACAAAATCTGTGGTGTTATTGCTTTTAAAACCCGAGTATCAGTGTAGAAGATAGTGTGATACACCCTTTGAAGGAAGTCGTAGGAAAAATGCTTTAAGCTAAGGCGAAGTGAAAATATCGCGATATTAGGTAGGTATCAATGTTTTTTGTGTATACTATTTCCTCACATTGTTTGAGAAAAGCACTATGTTTGCCTTGGCGGAACCTGGGATTATCTTACTCGTGTCTTAGCAGGTAACCCCTTACTTTCCGCGCCTCGGCAATAATGAATTTTTGTTTATCATAGCGCAGTATGTCTTTTACCTATTAATACCTTTTGATTAGGCTACCTAAACTCATACCTACAATAATAAGAATAATAAGCCCCATCGGTGTAAAGTGATTTATTTACAGGAATGAACTATTTTGTACTTGGATTTACGTAAACACGTAGCTCCATGACAACAGACATCCGTTTTTACTGTGGTAATTAGAACTCCAACGATGGGGTTACATAAAGTTCGTCATATTGATTTATCGATACCTCGTTAAAGCTAAATGAAACTGGGTATTATTGTCCATGTTAGCTATTAATGATTCATGGCGATATGCCCCAAATGTTGCCACGCGTTACACGCATTAGTTATAATAATGATCACATTTAGGCTTTTCGAAGCACCGCAAGTTACTTTAGAGGATTTGTCTAAAACGAAAGATAAATGTTCGGAAACATTTCGGGCCATTATGTAATGAAACCGAAACGAGTTGTGACGCGTAGGCGGGAGCGGCGATGGTTGTACAAAAATGACGGTATCAATTAAAAACAGGCGGCGCACCGGCCGCGGCCGTCGCGGCCATCCATCACGCGGGCGGCGTCTGACGCGGACAAATGAAGTGCGATTTGATCCGACGCCCGACCGTGGTCTCCGCCGGCCAGCGCCCCCTTATCCCACTTTCATTCACAACTTATGCAGTCACTGCGAAAAACAAAGACCCCGGCTCATTAGGACTGCTAAAAAGTCTTATGTTTTATTCAGCCGGCCGGGAAACGACTGACCGAACTTATTTAACTTTTAAACGAGTGACAATTGTTCGATTCAGAACATTTTTAATAATGGAGTTTGTTGACTTCTGAAAGCAATTATTTAGTGCAGTATTCAAATGATTAAACGGCTGTATGCGAGTAGTGTTTGAAATATAGCATTCTGAAAGAAGTGCTTTAATGAATGCAGTTTATAAACATGACTTACATAACGCTTGTTTATAAATTTTGTGCGTCAGATTATGTGTTTACATGCATTTATCGACGTACTTCTAAAACATTTTTGTGACTTCTGTACATACAATACATACAATAACCGAGAGAATTCTCTAATGTCAAAAGTGTGGTAGTTATTCAAACAAGCTAACTGTAAGTTAGGTATATTATGCTTTATACACTTTTTGTTAGGCACATCACAATTTCAATGAAAACCCACACTAATGTTGGCTTATCTAAGCCCTCCGCCCAACCTTACACGCAAATGGCTTTAGCAGCCATTGCCGTTGTTAAAGTAATACCTACATTGTGTTCTACAAAAGAACTATATGCGGCAATTAACCTAGGCACTTTAATGAACCTTTGGAAGCTTTTCCACCATCTATTACCGAAGGCGACATTGGCTCGTTTGTCGAACGAGGTTTATGACACGTATTGCGAATGGGAAATAAATCATTTGCTTACATGATGGTTGTTGATTTTCAAGTAAAAATACCTAATCGGCCTGTTTGTTTTAGAAGTAGTATTAGACCGTGGGCTCACTCTCAATACACCTACGTCACATGACAACATGATAAAATGCATGGCAGCAGGTCGCGAAAGTTGTGAAAAAAAAACCATCTTGGCCAACTTTGGCATCGTCTGCCAAGTACTTCCGGTCATTTCAGGACTGACATACTTTGGTTTACTCTCTACGATTAAAGGGCTAAATGATGCCACATGTCTTGTACTGTTGAAACATGACGTAAATATACTACACATACAATTTTTTACCGGAAGTGAAGGATTTTGAAACTTTCGGCCAATTTTTATTTATTTATTATTTTCTCTGGCTCGGCACAATTTCTCGACCTGCTGCCATGCATTTTATCATGTTGTCATGTGACGTAGATGTATTGGGACTGGGCCCACGGTCTATATAAATAATACATTCTTGCTGGAATTAGTCACTGATTTATAAATGTGTGTGCGTTACCATGACAGGCGTGGACAGAAGTTACCGCCGTAATGGACAGGAAACACGTGGGCCTAAACTAGATAAATTCTACCGAGGACCACCAAATCTATGTTGGCAGCTGTAATCTGCAAACTTGGGAGTAAGTTACTACTTACCCCGGTACTCCGAGGAACGATTTCTTACCCCTAAAATTTTTTTATTGATTGTCATTGTCAGTCATTCACTTCATACAGTACAATATTAAAAAATATATGATCGCCAGAAATCAAATCTAAAACAATTATTTAATTTAATAGGCCATATTGAACATTAAGGTGGTTCGACTACCATACAAAGCGTATAAACTACAATAATTTGAGAAATTAGTTTGTCACGTTATACTTTGGGAAAACGATTATTCTCAAATTATTCTAGTATATACAAGTTTATTCTAGGAACTCGGGAATTTCGCGCAAATGGAAAACCAATTTATAAAAGATTGTTACATAAGTTTCTTAAAATATCACGCCGTTTGCCTGCGAATGTCAATTGACGTTTTGTATGGTCGTCGAACCACCTTAATATCGCAAGCTAACGACTAGTTGTGATTTTTTTAATATGTTGTTAGGACCACTACCAGTATATCTACTACCGTATACTCCTCTTTTGGTATTGTCGATATACGTCGTATACTATGAGGTTTTTTTAAGATCGGTCAAATATGACTAGCCCTCAAGGTCTGTTTTACGTGCCAAACGGTAATTTACAATACAATAATAATAATTTTACACAATAATCCTTTAAAATGTGCAGATTAAGGACCGATATAAACGGTTAACAAACTAAATGTCACTAAATGAAAACACAACAAAATTGCAAAATATTATCCATTACACTCGATATAAGGTAAAAAACCGGTCAATTGCGACTCTGACACGCGCACCAAGGGTTCCGTAGAAACTTTTGTACAACATACCCATAGTCTACCCAAGTCTCTTCCCACCCATTCATTCCAATAAAACCCTTATAACGCATAGTAAGCAGTAGTTAACGCCAGTGAAACTGCGCCATTTACAGGTGCATTTTATTCCTAGTTTATTGCGCGACCAAGGAACTGGGTATGTATGTTGGTATGTCATCGATAATTCTTTATCACGTGAAACGATTTAAATATTTTTTATCTTATTTGAAAGAAGGTACTTTCATAATGACCTATGGGAATTTGAAGAAAAAATAAATCATAAAAGGGTGATTAAATTACAAACTTAGTCCAGAAGTGATTTTTGATGGTTTAAAGAAAAATAACGTAGATAATAAAGATACCGTATTTTTCCTGTAATATTTATAAAAATGTTAGACTTGTTTCATAATTTTCGCTTGGTAAAAAACATCGGGGATTTTTTCAACATCAAAAATTATCACAAAAAAAAAATGTTCTGTAACATTTTACGCCCTTTAATTTTATACCCCCCACTTGACCTAATGCTAAAACTAGGCTTTGAATTTTTGCACCCTCATATCGTTAATTTTTCATAGAAACATAAATAACATTTTACGTAGGATTCAAGATATTTATTCCAAAAGGTCAATGTTTTATAAGTCAGTCAATAGGTACATAACAAGTAGGTAAGTATCAATAAACTACATCGGATGTTAATAAGGTCGCGTATAGCTTTACGATCTCCAGTCTTACAGGATTTCAATTAAAAAAATGTTACTAATTTGTGATATAAAGTTACGGTTATGTAGGTGCTTCTTACTTAAAGCCAGTGCACCTCTTGACAAATTCGACAACGCATACTATGTCGGTGAAAATAGTTTTAAGATTTTTTCAACACAATTGCTCGTAACGTACATCTTATTGTGTCGCTTTTAGGCTTATAATCCTGGATATTAAACACGCGTGTTTTATAACATTACGACACTTGTGTGTTTATGGTTATATCCCGATTAAGTCAGGTTGGCACCTTGCAGCAAGATGTATGCGTGCACACGGTGCATTCTTAAATTAACCGGGTTGTACAGAATGTACAACTTTTTTTAATTCTCTGCAAATGGATTCTTACTCGACTAAACAAATTAAATCCTTTTTGTTAATTAATTGACTATTTTTTTTTTGAATATGATACAGAAACGTTTAATTTAGTAAAACTATTCACTTTTGATAACATCTTAACATGAATTAATAAAGATAACATTTTAAAACGAAAATATTTATTTAATTTTGTTTTGGCTGTTTAGAGATTTCATCTCATGCGCGCGCACTGCACAAACTTCACGAAAAAAAACTGTTGCGCGCCATTTGAGGTTATTTCACAGATATTTGTAAACATTGTTAATGAGTGTTTGGTTATTAACAAAAATGTTGACTCGGGGTGACTAGAAAAGTGATAAAAAGAATGGACGCCACTGGAAATTCTTGGCGATGTATACAACATGTGAGTAAACACCTGTTGCCATAAATAAGTAAAGAAACTTGGCAGGCCTATAAAATTTTCATCTTATGAAAAGGATTTTTTCCTCGCAAAATGTGTTGAAAAACGTCGTATGAAACGCGTGAGCTTTGATAATTACATCCTCGGCTCCCTTATCACGCTCACCTGCGGCTCGCGTGATAATTCCGCCGCGGATGTAATTATCAACATACCTCACTTGTATCACAATGTACTATTGTCAAACTTTTTATCGCGGTTTTTGTAGTTTTGTCTCTTCTGGTAGCAGGTTATACAATTTTGAAGACCCCGAGACTTCCGGGCCTTTCTACGAGCCTGCGTCTGGGTAGCATATTGGTCCACGTTGGCACTAACATAGTTGCAAGCGGTTAATATTTAAACACTGGGAAGGGTAAGTATCTTAAGATCCTTAAACAGACTTTTAGCAGGATGGTCGTATGACTTTCCTCTAATGCTATCTCGGTCAGCCGCCGTCGCCCACAGGTCAGCACCCAGAACTAGAATAGAGTGAAAGTAGCCATGTAGGGTTTAAGATTCTCATATGACAAGGTCGATGCAATTCTGGAAAGGCATAACACGCGGAATACAGTTTGTCGCGCATGTGGTCGATATGACGGGACCACGTCAGTCCGGAATCTATGATGAATATATCTAAATATCTACCTCTTTTACTTTTACTCACTGCTGTTTAGTTTAGTAGCTTTATGTCTGGTTTGTTCATAGACGTTTCTTAAGTTCGTTTCCAAATTTCAAATTGATAGCATACGTAGTTTCAGATATATTTAACGTTGTGACAGATAGACGGACGAAGTCGCACCAGAGGGTTGCATTTTACTTTTTTGGTACGGAGCCCTAAAAATGATTGTCTTAGTGTTGCTAAAAACATTTTGTACTATACTATAGTATCAGTGTAATAAACTTATAATAAATGGAAATACCAAGGTATTACAAAGGATCATCAAAATGTATGTAACTTTAAAAGTGTCTCGACGCAAAATAAGAGTTTCTGGCATAAGGCAGGACGAAACAGCGCGTTCATTATTGTCTCGCCTTAATATGATGAGAGTTGGCACTGCTCCCGATCTCCCACAGCGAGTAATTCTGTTTTCGACTACGTGCCGCGAATCGTTAGTGGCTACTCGAAACTGTCCACTAAGCCCTGCAACTGCCTCCGTAACTCCGAATATAACCGAACCGTATTAAGATTCCGTCGGTTTTGCTAAGATCTTAGGCATTTATATTTACAGTTGTAGAGTCGAAATTATTATTATTACATGACGCCCACGTACCCAAAAGACGAAGCTGCCTATGATGGCGCAAGCGTTTTTTCACCGTAGAATGTACATATAAGACTCGTGTGTCATTTGTTATGTAGTCTAAGCTAATGCAAGGCACACGACTAATTACTAGTAGTTCATGCTTTCCGTCTGCTTCAACTTGTGGCAAGTTCGGACACTATTTCTGTCAGCCCGCGTTTTATTAGCGCTTCGAGTGCTCGCTCCTGCTGTCGTGTGTCGGCGCCCTTATGCAAATAGGTGTTGCCTTCTTTTTGGTAATAGTTTTTCAGTACCTAATAAGCCTTCTCTGTTACTACAGCACCTTGTTTCGCAGAAGTTACGCTCTACGACTCCGCCACACTCTGCACTGGGAAAATGACTACTACTGAGATACGAGCACGATCTGGCAATATGATTCGGTTGGTCCGTGCGCTAGCAAAGACCACAGCATAGTCAGAAAAAGTTGAGGGTAGCTGTCGTCTTAAGCTACGGATAAAAGGAATACGTACTAAAAATAATTATTAAATAAACATCTCTCTTCTTAAAAATCATCCTCACATCCAGGTTTGTAGTTATTGGGTAGGGGCTTGTAAAGCGGGGGCAGCGGCAGAAAATACCAAAAATCTGAAACGTGTTAAATAAAAAGGCATCGGCAGAAAGACCAACTTTGTACCCTTCGGCGTCGAGACCCTCCTCCGTGGGTTGGTACGCACTGGTGTGCGCATAAGTTATTAGCGGAAATCGCGAAACGTCTGATTGATGTAACTGGTGACATAAGAACGCATCAGCATCGCAATTCAGCGAGGAAATGCCGCCAGCATATATGGCATACGGACTGATTGTGAAGCCAGCGAAGACCGAAGTCATTGTTATTGGCAGCAACAATTTGATTTCTAGAGTTGATTTCGTAAATCTCCCTCCAATACTTTTTGATGGGATCCAGATTGCTTACTCGATGCAAGTGAAAAATCTTGGGATCATTATAAATCGCTCCTTGTCTGGGGTGCCTCAAGTCAGTGAAGTGTGTTTGTGAAGTACACATTTTTGTTGCCGACTTTACTTTTTTTGCACAGTCATCAACTACTCGTAGAGGGTTCCAATGGGTCCAAACACGTGTTTATCTTGTGTAGTTTATGAGTTGTTATGACCACCTGTCTCCATCATCAGATCGGCTCGGTGGTCCGTAATATTGCGTCACCCAACTTACACGAGTACGCCAATTTTCAGCTCAATCGGTTGATCGTAACCACTTTACTATGAATGAACTAATGAACATACTAACAAATTCAAGTTAATATAAAGCTGGTAAAAAAACAGAATTATTACAAGATAAAAGAGAAAGAATAAGTACCTACTGCGACATTACTGCGACATATTCATATCCATTAAGCCAGTAGTGAAAATGTATACGAGTACGCTTACAACCTAAAGAAACAAATTAAAAAAAAACATTGTTAAAAAATATGTAACACCGGTGTGCTATTAAACCAAAATAATACAGCGAGTGTCTGGTCCGCCGGTGCGGTATTCTCAGGGGAACCTTTTTAATTTACCTAATTTCATATTTGTTTTGGGCTGTGATTTATGCGTCTATCCCCGTGACCCCACTACCTAAGTATTAAGTCTCGTTTATTGTTAATTTTGGTTAGTTTTGTTTTATAATATTACTTAAATTAGGTATAATAGTTTCCTGAACAATGTTCCTATGATAATTTATCATCCATGGTACTTGAATTTCCAAAAATCGTAATGATAACTCCTTATGCAAAGGCTATTATTATACTAATAAGGCTGCCACAGTCATAATAGTCTACCTACAACATCTGACCATTTCACACAGTGATGTACAGTTATGACAAGAACTGACAAAAATGAAATACACGGAATAATTCCTTGTTTTGGTTGGTGCACCACAGCATGGTCAAATTTTTGATGTTTTCTTGTGTTTGAATTGCAGGGACCTAATTACAAATGATTATGCCTTATTTAAATTAAATTTTAAACGCCTTTATTCATACGCTTTCTCGTACGGTAGAAATAGAGCCAAGAGACTAGGAGTGCAACGTCACATAACTGACACTGAGTTAATGTTTGTTTAACGACTCACGCTCATTGGGTACATATTTTTTTCAGAATGCCCTGATAATCAAGTTAGATGTCGAAATGTAACGTCAAGGTGTGTGTGTGTTGGCGTAATTATTGTATGTGTAATTATTCAAGGCGATAAGTGGAGCTAACATATATATGTACACAGATGACGTCACGGCAGTAGTGAGCACACCAACGAGAAATTAACTTGAAATGGCCCTTAATAATCCATCCGCGTCCATCAGCTTTACGAGTGGTTCCAGGCCAATGGACTGGCGCTAAATAAAGAAAAAACCTGTGACATGGTGGTTAAATTAAATGGTCACCCCGCCGCTGAGAGCCTGCGAGTGTGCGCGGGCGCTGCCCCTCTACAGCAGATGTCCTGCACACGCTTGCTCGGGTTCCACCTCGATAGTGCTTGCATAAACGAAGTGTGCGGTCGGCTGGGGCGCGCATGCTTCGCGCTGCGCCGACTGGCGCGCACTGCCGGGCGGGCCGCCGTGCGAGAGTGTTACTTCGCGACGGTCCACTCGGTGGCGTTGAGTTGTGGGCTCGAGCCGCCGACTGGTACCGCGTGTTCTCCATGCAGAAGAGAAGAGGGCTGCCCGTGGCATGGCCGGCAAACCGGCCGACGCTCCGGCACGGGAGTTATTTCTGGAGTTCCAAATTCTACCCCTGCCATGCATGCTGATATACCGAGGGGCAATCTTCACACACGAAAACCTCGGCATTTTCAAATGCAAGGGAACAAACTCCAGATATCCCCTGCGGAGCAATAGGCTGGGGGACAGGCTGGTGGTTGAGAAACACAAACTTGCGAAGTCAGCTAAGTCGGTCTATAGCCTCGGACCACCAATTTATAATCGATTGCCTGATACCGTCAGAAATGCAGCTTTCATCGCAGCTGAAAAAGTGGCTTCTGAGCAACATGTTTTATAACTATGACCTATGTAAATATGACGAATTTTACAGCATGCCACTGACAATTTGAAAATAAAGAATAATATTATAAATAATTCATTATGATAATAATAAATAGATGTATAAAATTTTACGATGTATAAACCTAATTAACACGTATGATACAAATGACCTGTAACAATTGTTACTAATAAAATTTTCATTTCATTTCATTTCATATGGATTTAACGAGAAAAAAACATTACATCCCCTAAAGAGGGGATTTGGGAGTTTAGGGGAGGTAGTCTAAAAAAATGTTTTTCAAGATTGTATTCTACTGTTTTGTAAGGGTTACTGAGCTAAGCCAAAGACTGACGGACAGACAGACGGACATGGTGAAACTATAAGGGTTCCTTGTTGACTACAGAAGTAAAGTTAAAAGGTGGAGTTTAGTTGTAGAAGGTGACTCGAGCCAGAGGTGGCGGGGTCTATACTCGAAGAGAATCTGATACCTACTTACGTACGGGCAAGGACTTTCATTGTTGAGCCATTTAGGTGTCAACTAATTTAGTTTTTTTAGTAGTTAAGCTTTAAATATCCAGTATAAAAAATATCTTTAAATGGCTCAATAGAAGTCCTCGAGTTTGCCTAGGTAGTTTCATAAAGTAACTAGGAGTAAACTCATTATCTTTGTTTTAATTATATTTTTGTTCCATACAAACAAAAGCACTTAGAGCATACATACCTGGAGTAGCCTTTCAGTAACTTACCCCTCTGTTGTAAACCTTGCACAATGTGCACAAAATCATATAAAGACAGTTTCGCAAGAGAAAAACGTATCATAAAAATACCCGCATGTGCTGTAAGCACGTGTAATAAACGTTCAACCACTTCAAGCTTAGAAAAAGATAGTATAACAGTCCATTTGTATGTAATTTTAGTATTTTTGTATTGCTTTAATAATATTTTTATGAAAACATTTTCATGACACGTCAAATTAAGCGATTATTTTATCGAATTACAATTCTTTTTGGATACGTCATGACACCCCACGAGACTCCGTTTTCATGTTTTTTAAGAAGTAACTTAATGGCATTTGAAAAAGAGTATATGATGACATTAGCATTGATTAATGAAAATTAGTTAAATTTACGCACTCCCCACGAGACTCCGTTTTCATGTTTTGTAAAAATTAACCTAATTGCAATTGCAATAGAGTTAATAATAATATTTGCAAGGATTATCTAAAATGACAGATCAGTATCCCGAGACTTCTAAGTAGAGATGAGGGTAGTGTCGATAATCAATACTTATCGATAATAAGTATGATTCACTAAGAACCTGCACAATTGCCGAGTGAACACAATTTATTAGAAATGTATACTTTGCAGTTTTCCGAAAGACCCAGAATTAAAAAAAAATATGGACCGACATGCAGCAGGCATGCAAATAGGGTCTCTGCGCGTTCAAGTTCCATATGTTCGAGACATTTTGATGCATCTCAGTATTGAATTCAGCCAAGTAAAAGGCGAGAATTAATTGATTTTACCGTACCTACTTAATTTTTATATGAAATTTATTATATATATATATATATATATACTATATTTATATGGGCAAGCTGGCTTATAACGGTCCAGGCAAAAAAACAGTAGTAAACGTCTTGTAATATAATACTACTCGCTACGTTATATGTAGGTATGTAGATAATTGAAATGTAAAGTTTTTAATAAAGATAAATAAGACACGTCATATTTTTTGCGTTATTGTATTTTATAGCTTAACAATTATTTCACTATGCAATTGAGTCTCAATAATGTATAGTACAATTTTATACGTTTGTGTAAATATCGATAGAATTATCGAAGTTAGTTAACGAATCAATCTCGCTCTATAGGTTTAGCCAATCACATTGGAATATTTACGTATTCTTAAACTGTGTTTCCACGCAGTCTTTCCATGTGTGATGCATTTCCTTTTTCATGATGTGTGCGTGTGTTAATAAACAGATCGTTTTTGCGTTAGTATGTAATATTTTGCATGTGTTATATTTTCACCCCCCCGCAAAATTCGGCAGACTTTTTTGTACTCGAATACGACATATAAGGCTACTCCAGGTATGTATGCTCTAAGACTGAATGATTGATGGCACTTTTTAGTTGTCTCTGCATAAATTATTAGCATATCGGCTAGACTCCGGACCTAAATATATAACATAATTTAGGTCAACCGGTATCATTTGACTTTTGATGTTACAGTTGTGTGTCAAATATACAATTGGGCTAAGTAATTGGTGGGCCGGCAAGTGTGACGACGATTCCATTGTGTGACGGTTTGGTTGATTCAAGCTCGGCGTGTGTGCACACACACCCCGCGAAAGGTACTGAGCTAATAGATTAGGAAATAAATTCCCCGCGGCTTAATGGCTCCGTTCTAATTTATTTAGCGTCAAGAGGATCGGGTGACGCTAATTTAATTGTAAGTGAATTAAGGCCACCTCTGAGAATATTGTTCGGCAGTACGTCAAGTTAGCGATAAATGCGCCATTAATTACGCATATATGTATTGGTAATGCGTCGTTTGATGTAAGATTCGACTAAGTGCAGTAGTTGTCACTTGCCCTTACGGGGGATGGTTTCACTAAATATATATATGTCCATCATTTTACCAAAACTAGTTTCATCGATTATAGTTTCCCATAACACTATTCGCAGATCATCTCTTAGGGATCATTCATCGAACTTCGTTAGATCGCTCATACATTTGCTCGAGAATCGACAATGCGACAGAATCAACTCATCAAATTTTACTTTATTATTATATTTGTCCATCGACATAGTCGTTCATCGAATCGCCTTTACTATAATTTCGGTTTAACATAAGTTTTAGTTTCCAAAATTCTTATATTTTCGTGTAAGGATTATAATATAGTAGATTAGGTCAGGGCAGCTAGATAAAGGGGTGACGGGGTGGCAATTCCCCGCCACAAGGGGCGTAGGAAGAAAACAACACATAATCGTAACAATGGTATTATTTTTAGGTTAGGTTAGGGTTAGCTTGTGTCCCTTAGAGCGGAAATATGCACCTGACACGCTGTCGGTCAGGTTAGGATTAGGTCAGGTTAAAATGCCAAACCAACCAACCATACCAACCAACAATACCAACTGTGTACCGTGTTTCGATAAATTAATACTAAATACTATAAACAACTAATTATACTGCGACAGGTAAATTCCATGAACCGTTACGCTACGATTTGAGACAAATTCGAAACGATTAACGATGAAAAGTTGTTTGATTAAATGAAAAACAATGTATTGATGATTATGTGATTAGGAGAAAAAAACGTTATGAATTTCGTGGAATAGTTTTCGGTGACATGAAAATCGACGTAAGACATTTCGATAAAATTATAGACATTCGTCGCAGGGAAATAGTAATAGCCGGGAAATTGTTATATCCCTAGCTAAGGATACAACACTAGTAAGGGCCGTAGGGATTTAACTATATCCCAGCTATTACTATTTCACAACGACATATACACGGTGTTCTTCGGCATATTGCAGAGTACATTCAGAGAAACAAATTAGCACAATTATTTCTTGAACTATTTTTTTTATACAAAATAATTTAAAGTAGCATTAACGGTTATTCTAAGTTCTAAATTCTAAGTCTTATTGTACAAGGGTTTTGAAACACATGAAATAAAAAATATGTACCTCCGAGTCAGTTCGTGCCTAATATCGATCTCACTTTGTAAACCTTCTTGTAGTGTATAGCAATCTTACAAAATTTAAAAAGCTGTTATGACGTCACAGTTAAGAGCCACAGTTTTACGCTGATTAAATCTGCAAAACTGATTAAATTTGGAGAAATTAACTTTATTTCATCTAAACTATCATAAATTCGAATAGGTAAAAATACTTAATCACGAAGGTTACAATAACACAAATTATAAAAAATAAAAAAATAAACTGGCATCATATTTTAGTTTTAATCTATTCTATTAATGATACCAAACATTTAATCAAAATATGTGCACTTATTTAACAGTCATCCTGTATATATCTTGCTTCCAATTATTAAATTAAGAGGCAATATGTGTCAATGTTATTGTATATCTATTCTCTTTGTATCTGTGTGTCTTTTGTGTAGTGAATACATGTCTTCTTTCTTTCTTTTCTTTCAGTCAATTGTCACATGCGTGAGAAGTAGACGTAAGAGTTTATTGACGTAAGAGATGTTCGTAATGAGAAGAGTACACACACGAACCCTGAAAATATTTAATGCTTGCTGTTTTATCTCTTTTGTGGGTTTTAGTTCAGTAGAATGTACTAAAAACATAAATAAACCTTTTTACCATCGTGTCCCCTCGTTATGTTGATGTATTATTTGCCGAAATCACTTTCACAGAAATTAACTCACTGATTACTGAACACTTTACATTACTGAGACGACTTAGAAACTTCAAATTCTACTTCGGATAGAATGAATATATGTGATTGTTCAATATTCTTGGTTTTAAAATACAATAATTACTAGCAGACACGCATGTTACTTTAGCACCGAGACCCCGACAGAAACGAATTACTACCAGACAAGTAGGTTACACTTGCGACGATATTCTGCATAATGGTTACGGTACTTTAGCGCATACAAATTTACTGACGTTTATAGGATTAAAGGTGTCCTGGATCTCCTTTTAAAAATACTGAGGCAGGTAGTAAATGTTTATTGTTTTTCTATCTCGTTAAAAAGCTGCCCTGCTAACCTTTCGCGAAGGGCTGGCGCTTGTCAGCGTGCCTGAATTATTAACACGAGTGCCAGCGGTGATGTATGTATGACGGTTGTTGTCTTCCTTATAAAAGAACCTTTATTTTTCTTAAAATTGTCCGGAAAAGTGGATGTTATACCCTACGTACGTATTGAAAGGTGAAGTGTACAATTTATCGTCAGCAATAAATTAAACATGAACAAAAATTGCAGGTTCGCTCTATGCGCCTGAAATGTTACATATAAATTCCGTTATTTGTAAAGTACAGTCGCCATCAGATATATCGGAGTGGCCAAAGTGCTCACAAATATCTGAACACGTCTCTGATGCCTCGAAAATAGAGACGTGTTCCGATATCGATGGCGACTGTACCTAACTTTAAGAATACATAAAACATCAATATGAAAAAGCACGACTCGTATGTATAGCCAATTTGAATGGTCTTTTTTCATTTCATCCGCGACTTTTTGTTTGTGTTGAAATAACTTGTGGTTTTCAATAGAAAATTACCCTTGTGATTCTTTATAATAAACGGCGGAATGTTCATTAACATTTTCAATTTAGAAAAGCACAAAATAAGCCTCGGCTGGACGTTCGTATCTCTACTATACTCGAAAGCTCGCCCGTTTAAAACTAATGTCTTGCAAATGCCGATGCCTCGACAATAATGTAATATAAAATGACGGATTAGAATGATGTAGCTGTAAAAAGTACCTCACGTGAACATGTTAACAATTACCAGTCACTTAAGTGTGATTGATGCAACCGGCCTTTAATCTCTATATGTACCGAAAACCGCCCGTAGCCCTCTGACGCATGTGTGTCGAGATTAGCGTTGAACGGGTTAGTAATCGACTCAAATGGTCTCTTTTTACTAATCAAATAAATTACAATAGACAATTGGATCGACGTTCATGTGCGCTAAGCCTGGTATCAAAAATAGTGCGCCAGTACTTTCCGAACGTGTGCCCTCCCCTGTATACCAACATCCCTGGGCACGTTTCTCTGCAGCTGACTATACATTTCAAAATTATCGTCAGACCAATCATGTTATTAGCAGGGAAGCGTGTTGTTGATACTTATAGTGCCTCTGTGGAAATGGCAATACATGAATTCGTATCCATTTATTGTCGGATTTATTCAAGCGGTAATCAATACTCATCCACAAACACCGAACCGAAATGATTGCAGGCTTTACTTAAACTGGATTTTGTAGGATTTGTAAAAATCGTTTCTTTCTGTATGCAAATATAAAATACACAACCCAATGCAACCCAGCATAATTCTTAGCAACAATGTTCATCTATGGAATGTCCATCGCTAACTTTATTATGCATTATATCGATTAACTTGTCAATTTACACGATCAGTCTCTGTTAATATATCTGCACTGCACGTACCTGAACCGATTGCTTCTCACGTCTTTGACATCCGAACAAACTAATTAGGGATGTTTGCTCTGGTTAAACAAATGACTAAAGTTTGTGTCCGGGAACAGCGATCGTTTTAGGGTTTTCCTATACACTTACCTGCCTTGAAAATTACACGAGCTCCTCAAATAGCAAGAGTCTATGGCTTCGGTTTCCGCCTCTCATTAGGCGGGCCACACATTATTTCCCACCATATTTGTACAAAAAAGGTACACAGTAAATATAATAGCACCGTAACTAAAAATTCTTCGTAAGTACTCGAGGCTCTTAAAATTATGATGTCATTATGAAAATTGTTAGCAGCTTCGAGCAACCGTTAGTAATTTGGGGTTGTATAAGGCATTAACTTAAGATCATGTTCGCGGCTGTGTTGTGTAGGTTTATTTTCATAACATCAGGGCGACATAATTCCGGCATGACTTATTATCGGTCGGACAAATTTGGTTCAACCCAATCGAGCAAAAAGTTGAATATTTTATGGATAGTCATGGGCAGTCAGTGTATTGTCCAGTCTCATTGCTACTATTTGGCGTAACTAGACCGAGAGAAGTGGCTTACGGATGGTAAGTCTCGGGTCTCAGGTATACTCTTACCGTTACACACACAAACGGAGTAGGCATATTATAGACGACTAAGCGAAATAAATGAGTGGTGGTACCTATCTGTGAGTTTAAAGAAATCGATGTTCTTGTACAATTAGCAAAAAGAAAAGGTAGATGTGTATGATCGGCGTGTAATGTGCGTTTTTTCTTAACACTTTTTTCAGCATTGGTAGGAGTATTTTACTGACCCTACGAGTGTAAACTACCTATAAAGTAACCTGGTTTAGGACCAGGTTTCGTGTAACTGTGTACGCGGTACCTACACCAGATTTAATGCCTTAAAAAACAAGTTTTAGTCATAAAGGTTTTTATTACATTATTCGATAAACAGACGATTTCAACTTTGCTGAAGAGGCCATTTTACCTAACTGAATAATATAGATACAGCTTATGTACTGTATAATTCTTATATATGTAAATATTGGTGGGATACAACGAAACTACGGTAGCCTAGCGGTTCAGGCATGCAGTTGTCAAAAGGCGGTCGTGAGTTCGAATCCCGGCTCACTCGTACTCATTGGTACGGAGTTTTTCATCATTTGATATTTACCGTTAGCTTTTCGGTGAAGGAAAAACAATGTGAGGAAACCTACATACATCCACGAAGAAATTCAAAGGTGTATGTGAAGTCCCCAACCCGCACTGGGCCAGCGTGGGGACTGCTGCCTGGTCCCTCTCATCCATGAGTGGAGGCCTGTGCCCAGCAGTGGGACGTATATAGGCTGATTTATTATTATTATTTATTAACATAATGAATTCGGATGAAAAGGTTGGTTCGGACATTCTCAGATAACTTAGAAACTTTACCTCGTTATAATATTAGTGTAGATTTAAATCTGTCACAGTCTGCTGGGTGCCTTTTTCGCTACACTCAGGTGTGCCGTAACTTCACAATAGCGGTATAACCTAAACGAGAACTCAAGAATTACGGCTGCCCGCTCCGGAGAATATTATAATGAGACTTGAAAACTGTGCTGCTGAAATTTGTTAGTCTTATTGTAGACACATTGTGACTTAGTAGCGCTTCTTTGTTTTAGCTTAAGACGTTGCTGCAAAATTATGCAATTATATTAAATGTAAGCGAGATTCAGAGTTAGGCTATAAATCCTATTTCGTTAGTTCCATTCCGTTACGTAACTTTTGTGTCTCTGAATTAAATATGGCTGGGTCTGACACTTGATATGGGGTGTGTTTGACGATTTAAAAGGTAGATATACTAAGGATAACGGAGTTCATAAATAAATAACAGCATAAGAGAATTCAAAAGGTATCCTACGAACCGATTTGAATGAAATTTTGCACGAAGATAGTTTATAGCCTGGATTAAAATATAGGATAGTTTTTATCCCGGGTCCACGCGGACGAAGTCGCGGGCGGAAGCTAGTCAACAATAAATATACAGATAAAAGTATATAAATACATATTTACATTGACGAAACAAGCCATTTTAGTTTTAATATAACTAGTAATCTGCACTAAGGATTACAGATTTCTATTCATCGACAAGATTGGTCTCACAAATTTTAGTTCAATTTAGTTCATTAGTAGTTTAAATGTACACTATTTACACTAACTAAATAAATGATAGCTATTGTAATCAATTAGAGTAGGACAAACAATTAACTTAGTATTAGTTCCCATCGCTTGAAATATGCGGACACTAATTGCGGTTATACAGGGAAGTACATCAGTTCCGCTAATTACAATTTGGGCCATTATGGAGTTAGCTTTCGCAACCGTGTAGCGATAGATCCCGTTCGATCCAAGTTCAGACTTGGGTTGTACGTAATAAGGTCGGTTACCAGGTGCAAACTTGTACAAGATACGATGAAGTTTAGACAGTTTTGGTTCGAGCATTTGACTGGCGGCCCAATTAATCGAATACTAGCACTTGGTAATTTACCTGGCGCGTTATGAGCGATTTATGGTGTGCTGTGTGCCGCGACTGTCAATAATGGAATTTGCCAGCAGTCGTAAAAGGCATCAAATGAAGTCATAACTATATGTCATTACTTGCGGGACAAGTAAGGGAAGTACGCATGGATTAAATAACTGTCTAAATATTTATTGTATCCTCATTAAAGTATAATTATATAGGTAAGTATGTTTTTTTACCTTATATATTTTTCCCACTCCTTGAAAAAACTTTTTTCTCTCTTTTGTTTCGAAGCATGCACTGACGTTCCCACCATTGATGTTAAACATGTCCTAGTCATCTCGTCAAGTCGATGTGTCTTGTGGAGTACAAAGTTCAACGAAGAGCGACCACAAAATCAGATATGCCCTGGAATGTTAATATTTTTCCGCTAAGTAACATTTTGGGCTTTCTGTTTTTTTTTAGCAGGCCTCAAAGGCTCAAAAGGTAACAAGGCGGTGCGCCGTCGAAGCACCGCGATTATCCCATGCTATGCTATGAACCTAACCTAACTGTAAGGTTACCACCGATCCGGATCGTTGCCTTTTGTTCCCCGGAACAACCAAATTCAAAGGATGGATTACTGATTCAGTTCACCACGCTGCGACTAAAACATGCCCGCGCTAACCCTGGCTGTTTCCACTCCATTTATATTTTTGTTAGTTTGTTGATTTTCGATTTCCATGCGAGCGCTTCATGTTTATTTCTTGATTGGGAGATGGAATATCTGCACGCTTCGCTGTTGCAGCTGCACGTATGTCACATTCCATTAACACTTCTTGCATATTCCACGCTCATCCCAGTAACGAGCTAGTCATAATCATAATTAATACTTCAAAAGATTGTATTAAGCAGTTATGCGCGTAGTGTTCATTTGTCGGCGTTCACTCAACTATTAAAAATAATACTGGAAAGCTCCTGCTACACCATCTGCTGATCATCATTATTCTTCTAGCGTTATTACCGGTTATGCGCCGAAAGGAGCCCGGGGTCTGCTTGGACACCTAACCCCCAAGATTTGGCTAAGGCATTAGTTTTACGAAAGCGACTGCCATGTGACCTTCCAACACAGAGGGAAAACTAGACCTTATTGATTTTAGACCGGTTTCCTCACGCTGTTTTCCTTCACGGAAAAGCTAAAGGTAAATATTCCGTACATAAGTTCCGAAAAACTCATTGGTACGAGCCGGGATTCGAACCTTCGACCGCCGCTTGACAGCCGCATGCCTGAACCACTAGGCTACCGTAGCTCCACCACCTGCTGGTATTAACTTTTAATTAGTTTCCTATTTTTATTCCACGATGTTATTCGAACCACTTTTTAGAGAGGATATTAAAATATCTGTATACGACCGACTACAGTTACAGTACCACAAAAAACTAAAATGAGAGACTAAATCCGTAAATTTTGCCGAGTGCTAAAATTGATCCACTCGAATTTGACAGTGTTACTGACCAATAAGTTGTATGTAAAAGTAATTTTCTGTTTAGGTCATGTACTAAGTGTTCAGAAATAATATTCTGATAATCCGATTTTTCGAAAACTTAGACATCTTATTTTTTTGAATGATTTTGATAATATTTGGTTCTTTACACTTTTTTACGATAATTTGATGCCAATATTTTTTCTTTGGTTCATATATCTCGTATATGTGATAACGGGTTGTTTTTGAGGCGTAAACGGTTACCAATACGAATAAATTTATTTCCGACATTCCCAGCTCGTATATTTCAAGCAGGCAAAGAAATATGTCCATAATAACGTCGTAAAAGATTATTTGCGTTTCAAAATATTAGCATTGTATTTTGGAAAGGAAGGCAGGGTATCGGAGTTTCAACGGAAGTGGTCGTGTTGCCGACATAACTCACCGCGGCGACAACGGCTCACCTATCTGCGTCGACTACTCACGCTCCTATACCGATGTACAGAACAAAGGAAAAATTCCATGCCTGGTTTCATACGTTGAACGAGCGAACTAAATGGTAGTAGGTAAGATAATACCTAGATTAAAACCGCCGACCAATACCGACCGCTTTAGCCTGGTTGGCAGTGACCCTGCCTACGAAGCAGTGTGGGACAAAAATTAATTGCATTACAAATTACAAAATGTAATTTGTAATCGCATTACAGATTACATTTTGTAATTTTAATTTGTAATGCATTACTTCGTTAAATGACAAATTACTTTGATTTAATAAAACATTTTTCATTATTAACCGATTGAAAGAAGCGAGCAAAGCGTCTCCGTTTCAGCTGGGGGAAAAATGCTTTCGTACGTCCGTTTGTCCGTTTGTCTAGATTTCCGGCTATTCTCGACCACAGGTCGCAGTTCTCAACCAATTCTCATAAAATTTTGTGAGCGGTTCGTTAATTATATAAAATACTAGCGACCCGAGCATACATAGGGACAGACAGCGCGAAGCGACTTTGTTTTATACTATGTAGTGATTATTGTCATCAGCTTTTCAAAAAAAAAAAAAATGGCGCAAATATGAGTTGAAAAAAAATAAAAACACATTGGCATAGGAAAGGGGGGCTGGTTTCTGGACTTTTTTATTTTATTTTCTTTTCCTATCGTTATAAATGCGTAAAAATAAGCATGTTTTTTCTCTAAACTTTTTCTCTCAGATCGATATTTACCGAGATATTCGGGTTCAAAGGTCAGTCATTCAAAGGTGGCAAAACCGACTTGGTTGACGGATAGTTGTTATTTTTTTTATCAAAGAGCGGAAAAAACGAGAAGTTTTCTAGAAAAATATGCTTATTTTGACGTTCTGTAAAAAAATTGAATTTGAATTTGTAGTTAGAAAACTTTGAAACGCTATACTTCGGTAATTTTTAAATTTAGAGAAAAGTTTTTCAAGTAAAAGATGCTTATTTTGACGTGTTCTATACGTAACAATCATTTTAAATAGGTCTTCTAATGACACCACTGGCAAAAAAATTACTAAGTGCTGAAATGTCCCTGCATGCGATTACGAATGTAATGCCGTAATGCCTTTCCCGCCGAAGTAGATATACTGCTTTTCTCCAAAAATGCGAGGAAATTAATTAATTGGCTTTGTATTACTAATATCATGTTTATACGCCCAATATTTTTTTTAAGTAGGTTCACGGCTTGTTTGACCCCGTAGCATGGACGGCCTTATCACACGGTAAGTGACAAGATAGAGCGTCCGTCACTGGCTGACACCGTTCAATAGACCGATGATTTCCGAGATAAATACTATAATATATCCTTCCAAGGGTCTCAAATTATCTGTACGGAAAATTTCATCTAAATCCGTTCAGGGATTAAGCGTGAAAGGTAACAGTGTGATGAGTTCATTAGTTTAAATTGGTAAATTGAAAACTCCGTTTCACAAATATAAATATCTTAAGAATCATCAACAGACGTTTTGCTTCAATTGTATATTTTTTCATAATGTATTAATTAAAGAAAGCTACATTACTGGAAATGTTTGCCTTAATCCGTCCAGTAGTTTTACCCACGTTAGTCCGGGCTACCTGTATAGCTTTGAAAGCAAACTTATCTAATGCTAAAAGACGTAAAACTTTCCGTCTCCATCCGCCGTCCCCATTTAACGGTGTTAGGGAATAAATTATTTAGATTATCCCAAAAATCTTTTTAAATCAAAATAATAATCCGCAGGTTAAATGAAACCTTCTTTTCGGTTCTGACAGCATCGCAGTTCTAACCTAACCTACATTTTTGGTAGCTGTTCGGTTTTGTAAGGGTCGTGGTTTTAACCTAACCTAACCTACTTTTCTGCTAGCAGTCGGACTATATGTATTTTAAATAATAAATGGCTTATAATTCCCGGCAAACAACTTGAGCAAATGACCTTGCCTGTGCAAAGGTGAATTGTACGTGCGAGCTGCCCCCCCACTTCGTCCTGCATGTTCAAGTTGTTTGCCGGGAACTGTACCATATAGTATATGTATGAACCCCCTTATGGAACCAATTTTAAACAGTGTAAAACAGAAGTATAACAGAAGTTACAAATCTCTTACTTAAAAAATGCCTTGCTCTTGACTTTGGACTTCCTTTAACCAATAGGGGATGAATTTCAAAAAACTATGAAATCAGTTTTGTAGTCTTTTAATATACAGGGTAAGATCGAAGTTACAAATGTCTTACTGTAACATTTTCTTGGTCTCCATATAAACCTTGAATCCCGTTTTAACCCCCTTAGGGATGGAGTTTCCAAAAATACCGTCTTATCCCTTGCACGTCATAAAAAGAAGTTCTGGTGTACATTTTAAGTTTCTAGCCCCAGCTCTGCTCTGTACTGCTTTTAGAACGATTGCATTCTGAATATGCGCGTACAGTACATATTACGGCGATTCATTTTTATTTATATGGATAGAAAGATAGATTAGGTAGGCATAATACATTGGTGTCTGTGAAATACACATACAAAATTTCAACCCAGTCAGTCAAGCCGTCTTGTAGTTGACATACCGACAGCAGCGCCACCTACCAGGTCCAATTATATTTTTTCATCATCCAGAAAACCATCGAAATTACCATATAAAATTTTAACCCAATCGGTTCAGCCGGTTAGAAGTTATGTGAAAAAGATAAGTACGGAAGGATAATTCTTACTATCCGTTGTCCTATTACCCGTTTTCCAGCAGTAAAAAGTAGCCTATGTTCATCAGGGATAATGTTGGCTTCTAATGGTAAAATAATTTTTAAAATCGGTCTAGTAGTTTCGGTTCGGAGCCTATTCAATACAAACAAATCAAAACAAAACAAAATCTTTTCTCTTTATAATAAGTGTAGATGTAGATTATTAATTATTATTATTAGTGTAGATAGTGTAACTCGATGAAACGGTATTGTAAACGCATTTTAGTTTGTTATGAATTTTATTTCGACAGTATTTTTATATTTTCATTAAATACTATTTGAGACATTTCAAAAAAGTCACTTCGGTCACTTACAAAAGTAAGCGTTTTGTCTATGACAACAAAAAAAGGAAAACGCGGGAAAATTTTAGCATACTACAAGTGGGCGCACTTTGTCACACTAACTTGCAATCGTTAGAAAGAGATAGCCATAACCTAACCTAACCTAACCTAACCAGTCTAACTATTTAAAGCAAGTTGTTGTGACAAATTGCTAGGCCTTTAAATGCTCGTCATTTGGCTGTTTGTAGAAATTTGTCTTAGTCAAAACATATGGTTAAATAGTACATTGTGATACTAAGTGAGCTATGCTGATAACAACATCAGAGGCGGGATTGTTCACGCGAGCCGCAGGTGAGCGTGATAAGAGAGCTGAGGATGTAATTATGAAAGCTCACGCGTTTCATACATCATTTTTCAACACATTGGAAATAATTCTTTTCATTAGTTTAAAATTGTATAGGTTTTTTAAGTTATTTTCTTTACTTAATGATGGTGGGAGTCTGCCCAGGACAGGGATATGTGGAAGAAAAAGAGGGAGGCCTTTGACCAGCAGTAGGACACTTAAGGCTCTTAATAAAATGGGCGTGCCACGCTCTATTGGGATCGATCTGTCATCACGGACAGGACTATTCTTGCCAATGGGCCTGATATCGTACCGACAGATCGATCGAAACGCCAGGCAGTGCTCGCCGACATCACCATCCCCCATGATGAGAACCTCTTGAAGGCCGAGAAGGACAAAGCCGGCAAGTACCTAGACCTGGCTCACGAGGTAACCGCCATGTGGGATGTTGATTCGACGATCATCATCCCGATAGTCGTTTCGGCGAACGGTTTAATAGAGAAGAGTCTCGACCATCACCTCAAGAGACTCTCGCTAGATGGCTGGATCAAGGGTCAAATACAGAAGGCGGTACTCCTGGATACTGCGCGGATAGTCAGGAGGTTCCTGTCTGGCGCCCTGACCACCGGCAGCTTAGACCCCGCCTCGCTGCCGGCTGCACCCTAGGTTAGGTTTTTATAATGATTTTATGTTTTGTATGTATAGTTTTATATTTTACTTTTTATATAGTTATTGTAAAAACTTGACTTAAGATGAAAAATGAATAAAGAGATAATAATAATGATGGCAACAGGTTTTTACTCATATACAGAGTGTACCAAAAATGGGGTGTGATCCGATCAAGGGCATAATAGGTATCGTGTTCTGATAAGAAAAAACTAAGACAATTTTTTTTTGCGCGTTTTTTTTAACATTTTTATGGAGCGTTAGCCAACTGGGGCGACCTGCTCCATACAAAGGTTAAAAAAAATCGCCTCAAAAAAATCTTTTGTTACACCCTGTATCGTCACCCTTCATCGCCAAGAATTTTCAGTGGCGTCAATTCTATTTATCACTTTTGTATTCACCACGAGTCAACATTTTTGATAATAACGAAACGTGCATTGACAATGTTTACAAATATTTGTGACATTGCCTATAATGGCGCGCAACATTTTTTTTCGTGAAGTTTGCGCAGTGCGCGCGCATCTTTTTACCAAACTCATATGAAAATAAAATATGGTATAAAGTGATCAAGTAGCCTGATGCGTTTAAGCTTGCTATCTAATTGCAAAGTGAATTTACATACGCATATGTAGATGGATAAATTATGTATTATATATGTAACGTATGTAAGCCGTTTTGTGGAAATGATGGAGCGAGCTTGGGAGTAGGCATAAAGGAGAGGGCAAATGCACAAAAGATACCACTGGGTCGAAGTGTATCCGAAAGGGCCCTCATCTAGATAAGATAAGACTTTATTGTAGACTAGCTTCCGCCCGCGACTTCGTCTGCGTGGTCTCGGGATAAAAACTATCCTATATTTTAATCCAGGCAATAAACTATCTTCATGCAAAATTTCATTCAAATCGGTTCAGCCGTTTAAGCGTGATTGAGTAACAAACATCCAAACATCTAAACTTTCGCATTTATAATATTAGTAGGATAGCAATCCATACTGCCAGAGAATAATAGTATCTACATTTATTACCTACTCAACTACGAAGAGATTAAAGTATAAAGGCGGACTTATACCTATAATGCATCCCCTCCAGCTAACCTTAAATGGTTTAAAAATATATAAAAATTAATTTCCTTAATATTTTTTTTCAAAACTAGCTACTTTCGCGGCTCTGCCGCGTATTATGGAGAACGCGGGTGGAGTAGCAAGATAACATATAGCCAATGTCTATCCAAAAGGCCTACTATATAAACTGATGAAAAAAAAATACCCGGGTTAGTTTTTGTTCCGGAGATTACCCGTTACATAAATCTGACAAACTTCGTTATTATTATTGAAGATAACGCTGTTGCAGGACGTCCTTTCATTTGCTACTAAGTTATACTCGCAGCGCTACGCCGTAGCCCGTCGCAGCTTAATCTCCACATAAGTAGCGAAAGTCACCCGTAGCCCTCTGACGGATGTTGTTGTGTGGTGATTAGCGCTGAATGGGTTTAATAAATGGTGAATATGAACTACCCAATACAAAATAAGTTTCTAAAACTATCAATAAAACTATTTCAGACTCGAAGCAGCAATCGGTGCTAGGTTTAGAACATTTGTTTCCAAGATAGCCCGCGGACAGCGTCTTGTCCGCAAGCCGGCGCTGCTTTCGCCATTTCACCAAACACTAAATAACAAAGTGGGGTGAGCTATCTCGCTGAAAACAAATAGCCAACCTTTTGCCTTCTTTATGAGACCCTTGTTAACTTGTCCTTAATAAATTATTTATTTTGCTCTATTTTACGCCCGTTGCGCCGCGAGAATACAATTTTAACACGTAAGGCAAAATATCTAGTCTTATTGCCTCCAAAATTTGTAATCATGTTTATTGCAATATATATAAGTTTTTTTACGATGCCATTCGAACTAGTTTTTAGAGAGGAACAAATATTTGTATGCGAGCGACTACAATTAAGGAACCTATTTATGTTCCTTAATTATGGTTGCTCCCATGCAAATATTTGTTATTTACACAAATTAGAGTCTAAAACGGACTTTGCTGGTGACAGCCGAAACGTTTATTACTAATTGACATTGAAGTATGAAGTCACGGATTTCTTTTTTTACCAAATAACCGTTGTGATGTTTATATCTATTTATTTTTATTGCAATAATTTGTACTACAACGTGTAACGTGTGTGCTAACGTGTAATACAACGTTATCAATTTTCACATGAGAACACTATAGCAGGTAGCAATCGTTGAAATCGAACGAGTGAGCGAAGCGAACGGAGTTCTATGCTTCAACTTGGCCCGAAAATCGTTAGTGCGGTGTCCGGTGTCCCGCTGTCCGGCTGTTCTCCTCTATAGGTCAGTGAGGTCGCATCAGGTTCGTTTTTTTTGTCGAGTTACTTTTGAGAAATTACTTCATTAAAAAGACAGCCTCTCTAGTTTAACATTACAGCTCACAGAGCTCACACTAGTTGAATAGACGTTTGATACCAATTCTGAAGAAGTCAGAGGGCCTACCGCGAAACGATAACGAATTTCAATCGTGTATTTCTCTCTCTGTCGCACTTGTTGGTTCGAGCGACAGAGGGAGATACACGAACGAAGTTCGTTTTCGTTTTGCGGTAAGACTCCGTTCGCAATAAGTTATCGTTCGAGTGAGCGAAGCGAATTAAGTTAGCTTGGGCCGAAAGTCGTTTGTCTGTATGGCCGGCGTCCAGTGTCCGGGGTCTGTCCTGCTGTTATGCTCTACAGGTCACATTTCTCAACCGATTCTCGTGAAATTTTGTGAGCAGGTTCGTCAATTATTTTATATAGTTTTTTTTGGTCGAGGCACATTTTCGAAAAAAAAAAGAAAGTTCTCTACAGCTCACAGAGCCACTAGTAATATTGTTACTAAGTTACGATTTGATGACTTTCGTTGGCCCTATAAAGTGAGACACAGCGGAATGTTATGTCGCCCATATTTAGGGGAGACCAACTGGGGAAGGACCTCTACCCTCTACCTTATGGAAGATCGTAGCCATAATTACACCACTACTTGCTCTGTAGGTATGTGATGTGTTCCTGGTGGTGAGTAAGGTCGCCCGAGCTCTCGGGGATACGCTGTGTTGAGAGTGCGGGACGTGCATGTCTCTCGTCTAGCTGTCAACATAACGAATCCTCAAATCAATAAAGGGCCAACAGCCTTTGGCGGCTTATCATCAGGCAGACCGTAAGCTTGATTGCCACCATATTTAGTGGTGTAAAAAAACAATATAAATAAAATATATAAATATATATTAGGGGATCTTACAGAAATCGAACTAATCCCATAGTAAGCTCAATAAGGCGTGTGTTATGGGTACTAGACAATGATATATTTAAGAGATATAATACTTAAATATATAGAAAACGTCCAAAACTCAAAAAAAATATTCACTCTCATCACACAAATATTTGCCCTTACTGGGATTGGAACCCAGGACCTTCAGCTTCGTAGGCAGCGTCATTACCCACTAGGCTAACCGGTCCTCCAAAATATGCTGCCACAGAGCCAAGGAAGAAAATTTTGAACAACTGTTTCTATACATACGTATGGCTATAAAATTTGAGTTGTGTCGATGGTATTTGGATGGACTCTATCGTCGATCCCGATAATGACATAAATGGGGGTTCAAGATTGCACAGAAAAATACAAAATTCGATGGTAGTAGAGTGATTGATAACCGCCTTCTTTTTTGGAATTACTGCTATACTCTTGACTACTTGTATGTACACCTACATTTATACTTGTCTAGTTGCTTAAATTTTGTTGTTGTTTGTTGTATCTAATTCATGTTTTTAGCTAATAAAATTATTTTCCTTTTTACACATTAAGTACGTAATTTTAAATTTTATTCACATCCCCGGCAATAAACTAATATACCGATACAAACTACGATACTATTTATAGTACCTAATAATAAATTGTGCGGTCGCCACTTGTAGTAGGTGTAAAGTTAACGACTGACCCGACCAAGCGGCTGGTATATTTGCCGGAAGGATTTTCCGTTCTGGTCACACGAAGAAAATGTATTTGATTTATCAGCACTTGAGGCCGGACCTTCCGCTAGCTATAAATTTTATTGCGTTATGATTTAGGGGCGTATGCGATTTTATGGTAAACACTGCTCTTTGTGTTTGTACGGGATTTATATCGCCGCATGACGGCCGATGCGATGGCGTCAATATACGATGATTTGTATGCAAAAACAATTGTTAGAAGAGTTTAATCCATTTGCATTTGCATATTGTATTCTCCAAAACTTAAAATATTATGGCTATAATAGAGTTGTTTCCTAAGTTATTTTACGATGCCATTCAAACCATTTTTTAATTCAGAACAAATATTTGTATGGAAGTAACTATAATTAAATGACATAAATAGACAACAATTACAGTCAAAAACCGACCTCGCTGGTGACTTTCGAAACCTCTCATACAATACAATACAATACAATATAAATACTATTCATTGCACACCTCAAAACACTAATCAAATACAGGACATAAAACTGAAAGGTAGAGGTTAACAACAGGCGGCAGGCTCCCCACTTATTAATAAAACCTAAAATGCCTCTGCTAAATAAAATGTGCTTTGTCCCTTTCTTACGAACACAAATGTCAAAGTGACAGGTAAGTACAGACGAATTTTAACGCCAGTTTAGTTAAAACAGGTCGATTATGAATACGGCCGTAATAGTTTAATAAAAATCAAGAAAATGCTGTTTTGCTCGTGAGGTACTGCGTTTTCAATTATTTGTTTATTAAACTGTATGGACCCTATTGGTAGCTGTAAAACGTGACGTTAAAAAAATGCATATTGCTTGCAACTTTAAAGTTCCATATCTTTTTTTATGAGTTTGATAAAATGTATTTTGTGATTTACACTATATTGAAATAATTTGATGGTTTCCTATCCCCATAGAACCATTACGTTATAATTTTTAACATGAGGAAACACTTAAATGCATAATACAGATATTTAGGATCTCATGGAAATTATTAAAAGTGTTAACAGTAAATAAAACCAGCTTTGTATTCCAAACGGCGCACTCGGTACACGACCCCGACCCACACAACTAAATTTAGTCTTAAAATAAAATATCCCTATATTATTGGTTTATAAATAATTTAATTAAATTGAACTTAATACCTGAGACCTGTAAACGTCCACGAGAATCATGTTCCATTATCTTATTTATGAAAAGAAAAGAACACTTGTCAAGTTTATTATTACCTTCACCAACCCACGTTTAGTGTCCGGTATGCTCAACACAATAAATGGAGAGATAAATATTTCGGAAAGTAATATTTGTATATTGGCGAATAACGTAGTCGTATTACACCTGCGATCATCCTTTCTGAATCAGCTCATTTCAAAGGATAGCTCCGAATATGAAATTTGTTGGTGTTGAGTGTTGGTAATTCACAGCTCGGAGAACGCTATAAATACTGTTAGCCTTATCTATAAGCGTTCAACAAACCTATTTGGGCGTTTAGTTTGTCTTTATCAGGCACTTTGACATTCGCTCGTAAGTTAGAGATAAAACACGTTTAATTTATCAGAGAGGATTTTTAAGTTTTTTATTTATCTTTGGGGTGCATCTTTTCGGAGGTAAGTATTCAAACTAGGGATTAATTTGGATTTACATTACATGGTGATGGAATAATAATGTGCGCCCTGCTTCCACGTGCGCTTTATCTGCATAACGAGTTGCGCAACATATTGATATATTGACAGGCAATATTTATTTATTTCGAATGCGTTAATAAATAATTAAATAATATTGTTTTGTAGACATATTTTGATCTTTCCAATAACTGCCCACGAGGAGAGTTTTTTAATCACTATACCGGTGATGTAAAATAATTATATTTAATTATTATGTAAGACCACCTCAATACTATTTTTATCTGGCGTATAAAATAATAATTTAAATATGTGTACAAAGCGCGAGATTAAAGTGTTATATGAAACAATTATGCTGTTATAATGAATCCACAAGAATGGCGGCCGAAGGGGCGAATAAAATTGTTGAAGTTTAACGATACGCGTATTACATGGTAAAGCAGGTATTAACGACGCGGATGCCCGCTAATCCCACGGAATGACGCCAGCAAAACGATTACTTTCAGCGATACTTTCACACGTTTTTTTAGCGTATTTCGTTCCCATTATTGTCACGAATAATTTAAAACTGAAACACGTCCGTACCGATGCGGAGGAGAGCAGCAAACGCAACGTTCTGTTCTCATGTCAAGTTGGAGTTGGTAAAATTTGTTGTGTTAAAACGAATGTGTGTTAAAATGAAATAATATGCATCCATTTTAATGAAATCTGTTGTAAGAGCACGAATGTAATTCTAAAGTTTTTCACTAGAGGCGAGTTTTGTTCGAGTTCTTACTGCTAAATATTTTTATTACTTTCTAGCATCCCGCGCGGCTCCGCCCGCGTATAACAAATAATTTTATTCATTCACTCATAAGTTTACAGTATAACACCAAATCACTTAAGTGGTAGTTAAGTATATTTTAAGTGGGTCGACTATTACTCAGTGCCTATGCCTATGCCTACTTAGCCGTGATAGTTTTCCGTTTAAATTCGTACTACAGCCATAATTTTTTCACATCCCCAGTAGTAGCCATTTAGCCGACAGGTGGAGGGGGACACATGACTCGAACAAAAACTAGGGCTTTAAAGCCCAGTACCTCGCAAAAGAATCACTGAGTTGAAAAATGCTACGGGTTTAACGAGAAAAACAATGACATCCTCACTTTAAGTGTTGGGGAAGTACCCTAAAATTTTATATTTTAAACGTTTTATTCTACTGTTTTGTCGGCGTGACTGATTTATATACCCATGCCGAATAACAGTTTTCTAGTAATAAGGTTTACTGAGCTAAGTTAGAGAGTAAGAGCTAAGACGGACGGACAAACAGACGGACATAATAAAATTTTACTCTGTTTATTTATTCAAACTTTAATTAGGTACCTTTGGCTCCTATTGCCATCGTGGCAAGAGCGAAAACGTTTCATCACATTATATTAATATTCTCTATTTCTATGGAGTAACGTTGTGCCATGAATAAATATTTTGATAAGAGCAATCGAACAAAGCAAATTTATACGCCTTTCACTACGTTTAGAGAAATATACGCCGTGTGTATCCGGGAGAGGTGGATGCCACAGGTTTAAATATGATACATGATTATTACTAGCTGCCCTCGCGACTCTACCTGTATATTATAGAGAAGCCATCCAAAATCTCGGGACTAATTATAGCCTATGTCCATCCCGAAGGTTCTTGCTATACTAAAAGTACTATCTATTATGGTGATCGTTACGTGAAAATTATATTAAACAGTAATATTTACTTTTTCCAGCTATGACACTTAAACACCAGCATTAAAGTGTTTGCATTTTTAATTAGCCACTAATAAATTAGTTTATAAAATAGAAAAATGTAAGTGTTTTTTTTGTTTTGAGCACTATATATTAAATATTATTTGAAATTGAATGATTAGTTACCTCACAAAGCTACACACTTACAAGCTTTACCTCTTTATTATGTTAGTAGGTATAGGTATAAATTTAGCGTCCGGACAAACGGTAGCAAACACACAGAGGGTAATAGAGTCGCGTAGATATTTTTATGACTAACCAAATAACGATTAAATTATTAATTTATCTTAAACTCCTTATAATGCTCTTAAGAGTAAGTAAAAGATTTTCATGCGGTTCTATCGATTGTAAAATTGTTGGTTCTCGTGGATCATTAATATTGTTATTTTTCTTGAGTTTGATTTTTCTTCGTGCTGCACTCGATTTTAAATTATTTACCAGCCGCAATAAACATACAACTAGACATATTAAACAGTTGTCTAAACTGACAACAACAAATAACCTGCCTGTAAATGTAAGTGTATTATAAAATGTATAATACACATTTACTACCAAGAATCGTTACGCGCTACGCTCGTAGCCGATCCCGTGGTTTTCCTCGTATGTAGCGGAAAGCGACTACGGCGTAGGCACCTGCTAGGCGGGTTCCTGGTGGTGAAAGTGTTAAGAATGTTTTTTTGACAAGAATGAAGGTTGCGTAGGATTAAGGGAAATATATCGATTAATTGTGGAAATTGTTAAAAGAACTTGTATAACAAAATATTACATTTACAACGTGAACATTTGGTGGTGTTCACGTAATTATTCCTGTGTATACGTGGTGTATACGTACATAAATAAGGACATAAATATCCGTACCTACACGCCTTTATGCCATTGACAATAGAGTCCTGTGATATTTATGTTCGTATATTATTACCCCTGACTGTACGTGTAGGTACGTGCATTTTATGGATAATGTCATACGAAATAAGGTAAATAAATAATTTATTAATTCAATCGTAAAAAGTTAGAAAAATACAACGACTCCTACTATCTGTGTGAAATTTGCCAACACTTGTCCAGACGCTAGTTATAATAATTTTTAGTATATTGAGTCGTCAAGAATTATTTTCACTGATATGTCAATTTATAAATGAAACTGTAGTAAACGCATATCTAATAATATTGTATTCGGTCTCATTAAGATTCCCCAGGACGCTCGACTCTCCATACAAACGTCGTTTGGTTCTCATTTTAGAACGGCATTACATGAAACATTATTTACGATACAAGTGCCAAAAATAGGAAATTCGCAACGAGTGGTGATCAATTAAAACACGACCGAAGGGAGTGTTTTAAATCGACACGAGTTGCGAATTACCTATTCTCACGTGTATCGTACAACGTTTTACTGTACATATGGCTCTTTAAAGTTTCGACATATGCACGAAAAGTGCTCTTTTCCGCACTAGTGCGGGAAAGTAGCACCATATGTACTGTAAACTATTTTATGTTGCTATATATTCTGATATATAAAAAAAGAAGACTCGACGAAATTGGTAACTTACACGTAAAATCTACACGAAAAAAAAACAAATATTTAATAAAATAATTTGTTTCGTTAAGAAGTGTGAACTTCTTTTCTCACTATGTTTTTCTAATATGTATTGTATGTTTGCGAGAGAGCCGAACTACGTTTATATTCGGAGCCGACTTGTGTCGAGTGTCCGGGGAACTCAATAAAACTTTTATAATGGATACTTAGTTGTTTTAACTATTTGATTTAGACTTCTGCCAACTTTTTTAGTTCTGTCTGCACTTATTGTATCATAATTATTATTTAAGAGCTTCGATCTTGTCGGCAGAGTTATCGCCGCTATTCTCTTTTCATTGCCAATCTTTTGAGTTCTTTCACATGGCTGAATAAAATAAGTAAGTCTAGCCCCCGTTTGGGTACGAAGCCTGAAAGAAAAAAATAAGTACAATATGACTGAATACTAAAAGAACAGACGACTTTTCTATTAATAGGTTGCCCTAACTATGTTGGTGGAGCAAACGCGCAAGAATCAATGCGCTTTTACCCCCCTTATTCACAAAACCTACAAGACCTCTGAGATGATATGTGTTTTGCCAGTTCTTACGAACACAAATGTCAAGGTGACAGAAAAAGGCAAACTAAGTTTAGCAACGTTTTAGCTAATTAGGTTTGATGAACGTTTATGAATACGGCCATTCAGTATATTTAATGGTAGATTATTGTTAATGTTTCATTATCACACTACCCAACAAATTATATTCCCAATTGAATTGCATGTTTTACCTTTTTAAATAAAACGAGAATAGTTTTCGATTTAAAGATGAATAAACAAAAACGGATTCATTTGAATCTACATTACGTAGAGTGCCCAAGGCAAAAATATCTTACAGCGCAGTCTGTTATTTTGGTTAGTAGGTAGTAATTACCTGCTTGCCTGTTGCTGCTGACAGATCCAATTACATTAAACCGATCGAAACATATTCCATTAGGCACTGTATTTCCTACTAGCAAAACTGTTTTCATTATGAATATAATTTTTATTTGAATATTACAAATAAAATATAGCGTTTCGTCACACGAGATATAGGGTTTGGTTGGTTGCATCACACACTTTTTAGAGGCCGGTTAACGTTAAATAAGAACCCGCCCTTTATTATTGCTTTTATTCAACAGTTACTTAGATTTTGCAAATTTTTTCTATATCTAGTGGGAAATCTATAGATTTTCGACGGGCAACCCGGAGCAATAGCGATGTCGCCCAGAACTAAACATTTCGGTAACATAAAACTACGTAGGTATATAGGCGCACGATTTCTGTTCTCACGTGTTTTTATTTTCATTTTTTCACATTCTGAATGAAAATAAACACAAAGAAAGAAAGAAATAAACACTTTTATCGAGGTAATTAACAAAACAGAACAACACCAAATATATTATTCTAATCATTATCGTCGGTATCCAAATCGTAACAAAGATAAAGTCCAGTAGGCTATAGCGACAGTCAATCAAAAAGGGCCGCGAAATGGGAGTCCAAAGATAGCAAAGTTGTCGTGTAAAATGTGAGAATATCAGAGTCCAAGAGTAGCCAAGTCCTAACAAATAACCAAAAACACAAAAAAGCACCTTCACATCTATTCACGGGAGAGAGAATACAATGACAGCAATCAGCAGCGAACCATTGGCAGTTAAAAAACAAACCAGTATTACGTTCCATTTTATAAAATTTGCATGATAGGTAGTGTGTTTTGAAAATACCTAAATAAAAATATTTTAATAGAACTACACTGTTCTGACGTTATTTTATTTTGTTTTATTAATTTGAATCCCATAAAAAACATTCCATGTAAAAAGCCGCCAAGTCTCGAATTTCTTCCACCGTAAAAAGTTGTGAGATATATTGGATGTATTATTTATGCAGTTAGTGTATCTAGAAAACTGGACTGAAATTGCATTTTCTTTAAAGTTTCCCTTGATTTATATACTAAACACTAACTGTATTCTAAATTTGAAGCTTTTATGTCTGCTAGAAGTGCCTTAGACTTTTGATGATCAGTGAGTCAGTGAGTGACAAAATTAAGAAATGTTGACTAGTTATATTTCTTAAACTACGGGTTCAATTTGAATGAAATTTGAAATATATCGTGTTTATACAATGCGTGCTTGGTTACTGAAAATCTTCTAGTTTTATCCACAACGAAGTTATAGGGGGGTCGAAAATGGCCTGAACTGCTCCGAGAAAAGGATGGTACGGCCGTGCCGCTGTTTCGCTCGACTTGGCGGGGTCACTGCCGTGCCCCCAGATAGGATATTTTCTTCATAAGCGCATACAATTTTAAATGTTAGAAATAAAGTTTATGCATATAATTAAATGTAAATGTCAGTGATGCCAGATAGAAGCATCAATATATTTTATAATACAGCGGAAAAAAATAATACAGTAAAGTGGGCTCTACACTTTCCATTGGATAGAATCGGGAGGTGTGGAACCCACTTAAATTAATAAATTAGTGCCATCCAGTGTCATTGTCTCTAGTACTATTTTGTTCATACAATCGGTCTTTTGTTCGTAGTGAAAACACTGAGAATCGGCTGGCATGAGCGCTCCGCCACTGATATGTATGATACCATGTAATTAGCAGTTTCTGCTTAGTTATACCGGTTATATACACTTTGTGTTTAATCGATCGACCGACAGCTAGTTACGTTGATAAGAGGAAAAAACTGATCAGTTTAATCAAGAGCCGCGCGTCAATCAGGGACCTCGTTATCCGAACGACCCGTAATTTTCTTTTGCTGACCGAACGCGATTCCAAACGCTTCGGCTTCCGAACATTAACCAGCCTTTTATTCATTCTATCACCTAACAGAGTTTCATAAAGAAAGTTTCGTATAATGACAAGTAGAGATTTTAACTAAGCTTGATGCAAGAATTATACTTTACTCTTATACGCGGGAAAGACGTTTTTTATGAGATTTTGATACTATATATCCGATAATAATTTAAAGTCGGGTAAATATCATCGGCGCGTTTAGACTTTGGCGTGTTTACTTCTTCAACAAATATTATTAATCAAGAATACACATTTCATGGGCAAGTTTTATCTTGTATAGCGTCTGCACGTCGTCTCCACTTTCGTCTCAGTAAATAATCTCAATTGGCATTTATTTCTCAGATCTCTCATTTTGCCCAAGCTACGAAATATCTCCCTGACTGCCTCAAAAAAGAAGTCCTTCTTTTCATCGCACTCGCACATAATAACTTCATAAATTTGCCGAATGAACAAAAGAGTTCCCGTGAAAAACAAGTTGTTTCACATGGCATTGCGACAACAGAGCGCAATTACCCCTGAGCAGGGGTGCGGGCAGAACTGTAGGTAATGAGAGCAATAATTTGACCCTAATCGCCGCTCCCCGCTTTGTAGTCGCCTTGGGATCCCAGTCCGATTTTAAGCTCACTATGTTCCGCATCACTGGACGACTATCTAAATCAACCTGGATAATTGCCACTGCGCCGTTAGCCGAGATTCTGAGGTACCCGGCAGATTTTAACACCGTATTCCGAACCATATTTAGAACTGAAATGTGGTTCGAATACGCCCTGTTTGTGGCCTAATTTAAAAACTGCTGAAGTATTTTGCGGATAAAGCAGTACAGCATTTTTATATGTGATGGAGCTACGATGATGTAACATAGTTTAGGCACAATCCATACTATTAAACCACTTATCTTATTATTTTTTCCATGTAATATTTATATAATATTATGAATAAATGAGTAGGAGTATGAGTACTATACTATATACTTGTGATATATTAATGTATTACTATATTTACTATATAATCCATATTAATATTATAAATGCGAAAGTGTGTCTCTCTGGCCCCTCTTCACGCTTAAATCGCTGAAACGATTGAGATGTAATTTTGTATGGATATAGTTCGAATCCCAGGGAAGGACATAGGATTTTTGTCCCGGAATACATCCCCTAAGAAGGTGAAATCGGGGGTAAACATTTGTATGGAGCTACGATAGAAAGCTGGTACATAATAAACGCGATTAAATCCGTTAAAATTGTTTCAATGAACAATATTCGCGGAAACCGATCATCAAGTTTAGCTATTTATTTAACTGAAAACACGGTTGTTCTATCTTGTATAAGAAGCATTGCTTTGGATTGCAGTGAAACGTAGATACTGATACTTACAAAGAGACAGAGAAAGATTAGAGAACTTTGATATGTAGTGATGGCGAAGAGGATGATGTGTACGGTGTAGGAATAGTATACAGAAGAGGTATCAATTGAGGTAGAGTAGAATTAAAGAAAGGATAACTATATTGTTAGAAATAGAAAACCGAAGAGGAGTAATGATAGAGCATCTGATAAGACACGACTTTAAGAGTATATTACGACTTTAAGGCCAAATGAAACAAGTTTAAATAAATAAAGGAGAACGTTATAGGCGAGTCATAGCAGATAGCAAAGGAAATGGTAGAGGACTGTAACCTCTGTCGATTGCTCCACGGACAAGAGTGCTACATATTTTAAGAAGAGAAGATCACCAAGGTATACAGTAGTGTAAACCCTGAAATTAAAGCTTTGTTTGCTAGTCATTGTAAATTAACTTGTACAATCTATCCTCATATTGCAGCAGTCAACTCCTGTAACATTATCGTGCAGCTTTAGTTTATGCTTTACTTCAGGATAAACTTGGTGGAACGGTAATTAAAACAATTTTCCGAGACAAGGAAGCGAACTAAATCGTAACGCGAATGATTTAATGGCCTTTAACAAACTTAGGGATGTTATCTCGGGAACTATTTATTATGCGTTACTTTATAGTAAAGGGAAGAGATTAACTATGATTTTAGCGAGTCATTTAGGGCAAGGTCAGATTGCAGTGTATACCTATGTATTGTAATAAATAAATAGTGGACTGATCATTTATTGCTGGTTCATATTAAATTAATGATCGGGTGGGTACCTAACTGTTATTTTTAACCGACTTAAAAAAGTAGCTTCATGTTCTACTGTATGTTTTTTTTTATATATGTTCGATTTCTTTGTCAATTGAGAACCGATCTTCAAAATTATTTATTCGATAAACTATACTCCTGAGGTAGTCCAAGTTTCACCAAGTCAGGTTCTGATTATGGGATCCCAGGGAAATTGAGCGCAACCCTCAAATGTGATAGGCACGTGTGTAGTGATTTCGGTATTTTCTATTACAACTCGTGTATGTATATTGACTCTCCGAAATTGCAATTACTTATGGTGAAATGGAACTGATGATTAACACCACAGATAACTTATGGAACTCCTCGAGGACGTTAAGTACGTCAAAGATTCGGCTGAAGTTGAAGTGTAAATTCTGAGATCCTTGAGGTATCGACGGAATTCCTCAAATATTATCAGCCCCTGTATAGCGACTTGGGTTTTTTGTAATAAATAACGCACTTGGTGTCGGAAAGCAGATCATGTGGTAAATTGAAAAGGAAATGGTCATTTTTCATGTAAGTACCTATATGGCTTGACTAAGTACTGAATAGAAGTCGGTTCGAACTTGGTTTTTAAAGTAAATTATTTACTTCGATATAATATAGTACCTACCTGGGCGAACGAGCCTTGTTTGGGGGAAAAGAGGAAAAACGAAAATTTCCCTTCTTCACATTTTACTAAAAGTTCTAATGAAATCGATTTTTCATTATTGCAAATTTCATCGAAATAGTTAGAGCCGTTTTCGATAAGTGTTACTGGTGGGTCTAGTGCCTTGTTCAGTGCTTGAAGGATATCTATTCTATTAAAAATGCGAGTGGACTGTAATTTCTTTTGTTTAATTCCGAAAGTTATAAATACAAAAAAATAGCGCGAACAATATGTGCGGTACGCAGCGCGAGTGTCCTGAGAATCTTCGCCCCGCCGCCGCGCACCTTCCCCTGTAGTGACGTCGCGGCCGGCTTATCAGTCGCGGTAACGGTAAGGCAGCCGTGCTTGTTGCTCCCGTCGAGTTAAGATGAAGATGCGGCCGCTTTGTCACCAACAGTTACCCAAAATCTTTATCAAGAGCCTCTACCTATCAGAGGCCGCGCGTCAAGATATTTGATGGGCAACTCGGAACAAAGAGAGTTAAAAGTATATAACTATAGTCTTGCCTAAAAAGAAATGTTAGGCAAGTTGGTGGGAATCGGCTTGTATGGGCGCTCCGCCACTGCTACCTACCCACCCAGTCGTTTGGCACACGTTCTGAAATATACATACTGTTTAATTGTATATGATAGATACAATATACTCGTACATACTTACACTTACATAGATATATTGTATAAATACATTATTCCACCTTACAAACGTGGCAAACCTCTTGATTATACTCAAAGACTGAAACAATTTAAAATGTACGTGTGATAGTGCGACGAAAACGGTAACTGGACATCTTGGAGCATCTATTTGTGTGATGAGCACTAATATTTGTTCCTGAGTCATGGATGTTTTCTATGTATTTAAGTATTTATTTATCTATATAAGTATGTTTATCGTCGTCTAGTACCCATAGTACAAGCTTTGCTTAGTTTGGGACTAGGTCGATTTGTGTAAGATTGTCCGCAAATATTTATTTATTTATTTATTTTAATCATGTCTTGTAATATCTACTGGGATCTCGGCGACGTATGTACTTTGCGTATGTATCGTCCACATTTGACGCGCTGCGGTGATATCATGCAACGCGCTGCAATAACTTATGTTGCTACGTCTGGACCCACATTTAGGTCATGTACCATCGCCAACTCAGTTAAAACTGACCATCCGTGCACTTTATGTGCATTGTAATAAAGTTCAAATTAAACACCAGGATGGTCAGTTAACTGTGTTGGCGTTTGTACCTACTTGTAAGCCATACCAAGACATTTTACCTGAATCAATCCAAATCCCACGCGGATTATTCTACCATAACGATTCGTTGTTGTTAAGAGTATTGCTCCTGATATAAACAGCGATTTACATGAGTTGGACGTTGGGAAGGATTTCTTAAAACCCATTGACCCGGGCCGAGCGTAACTCACCGCCACGGCGCGGGACACGCGGACAATAATGGCGGCCATAATTTGCCTGTAATGGGCCACACACTATCGCGCTGTCAGCCTTACCAAAAATAAGCTTCTTTCACCTAAATCTTTTTGCCCGATGTTGGGTAAGATGATCCTCTTTAGTATGTCATGCGTTTAATGGTTGGTTTACCTACTTATTAGATTAGGATTTCTTGGTTAGCTCGTTGATGAAAGTGGGTATATGTACATATGTAACGAAGATTATCTTCACTTAAGTTATGTAAATTTCTGAAACCTTGGGAATACTCGTATATTTATAAACTGTATTGTATACTGTATACCTACATTCCGATGAATGTCGGTCCCCATGGTGATTCTGCCGAATTGAAAGGATTTATAAATACTAATATGAATATTAATTGTCACTTGTTTCCATTACATACCTTGTAAATGATAATTTTGGTATGTTGTTTTTTATTATTTATCAACAATTTAATCATAGGTTTTTTTTAAATGTATTTACACAGACACAACATAAAACAAACATCAATACAACTTGCAACCATGGTTCACGGAGTACATCTGAATGTCTCTCAATCTAGACCAGCTTACGGTATATTTTGATTCTATTCTCGGAAGAATTGGCAAAATATCACTTGTGGTTTAGAAGTAGTAGCGAATTTAATGTTAAAAGCAGATTTTTTTTATGTCTATAAAAAATTAAATTAATGAAATGACCTATTTATTAAATACTAATCGTTAACATATACTTTGAATTTTCGGTTCGTTAATATTCGAGCCTAATGATTTCAAGATTGGACTTTTCATCCGACCTCAACGTGGCATATATCTTAAACAACAATTCCATTTAGAACATAGCATTAAAATTCAAACTGGGAATAGCAATATTGTAAATACAATCCGAATACCTGAATTGGTACAACACTGCAATAGTATTCCCAAGAAACAGACAGTAACGTTCGCTGAGAGTATCTCCGTTTAACTTGAATGAAAACAAACTTCCGGCTCTTACCTACTGCCTACTTCATAAAATACGCTTTCAGGTTATTATACTTGAAGAGAGCAATTATTCAATTCTAAGAAGAGAAGTTGCTTTCTATATTTTACTCCTGAGTCTGGACTTCTTACCTGCAGATGTAGGTAACTTCATTTCATGTGAGTCGAGAATGTAACTAGTTAGTTTGTCTTAGTCAGAGATTTTATAACGTGCCTAATCAAAGGGGCAAGGAACTTTTAAAGACTTTTTTTATCTAGTTGGAATACCTATAAGAGAACACTTGTTGGCACGTCTCATATGAAAGTGCGAATGAAATAAACAGCATATTTACCTAACATCCAAGTAACATCGACGATAGATTGTATTCTGTAACCACACTTAAAGTGAAGCGTGGCCGCGGAAACTTCTTAAAGGCGGTAGGAGGCTACACAAGCCCTATCTTATTTAATCGCAACCTCTGCTGCGGTCTTTATTACAACCTTCGCGCCTGATTTACCAGCCTTTACTTTACCAATCAATTTGAAATATTTCCGTCGCTCCTCTGCCGACTATTGTTTCCAATTTCGGTGCCGAATTATAAACGAAATTTAACCTGCTACCAGATTTACATGTACCTAACTACGTAATACACGCTAGCACGCTATTAGCGTGGACACGTGAAATGCGTATTCCTTTTTAGGGTTCCGTAGTCAACAAGAAATCCTTTAAAGTTTAAAGTAAAGTTTCGTCATGTCCGTCTGGCCGTCCGTCCGTCCGTCCGTCCGTCCGTCCGTCCGTCCGTCCGTCTGTCCGTCCATCTTCGGCTTAGCTCAAATTAATGATTCGTTTGCGAGATATTGGGCAAATTTATGTTCGAGCACCCCCACCCCACCCCCCCTTCCGGCTAAATGACTGCTACTGGGAATGTGAAAAAAAAACCTGGCAGTAGTAGATAAAATGAATTCAAAAGGAAAACTATCACGGCTAAGTTGGCATAACTACTTGCCGAGTAGGTAATAGTCGACCAACTTAAAATGTACTTAGACAGGCCAACTTTCGTACAAATTCGGCCCACGCAACCATTTAGTTGGCGCGCGCGTGTCGATGTAACTAAGAAAGACAGGCAACTACGGAACCCTACACAGCGCGTGGCCCGATACGCACTTGGCCGATTTTTATACATAATTTAAGTTTGTAAAAGATTGTATTTAGCCTGTTCACGCCAAACTAGTTGTACAATATTCGTGAGATCTAGATAGTTTATTTTTGACCTAGATTTCAATTAATCACATACAATTAAATATCGTCGCTGAGACTAGGGCGATGCATAAGTACCTAATAGCCAGACATCTTAGTAGATGATTTGAGAGTAAGAATGAGAACGGAAAATTAATGAACCATCGAAAATGATGGTCTTCGTCGAAAGTATTAAAGTTCTTTCCTCCTTTAAAAGGATTTGAACTTTAAAATAAGGTTTTGATGGCAACATAATCCTACTTGAAAAGTTTGAACCGGATTATAAAAAGATTTAAGCTCCCTAATTAAATACGTTATGACTGTAGCTAGATTTGTGAGGTCCCAACTTATTCAAGGTTTTTTTTTCAGCAGGCTGTTACCTGGAAACCCAATCTGGGACACAAAATTATCTTTCATTTTGATTAAAATTTATATCGCGGGTGACACGTTGGTATTAAATTGCCTTCCTGCGCAGATAAAACTTGCCATCGAAATCTAATTAGGTTCGTTTGCACACCCTTATTAAAAAGTCATAATGTAGACGCTAAGTCGCTAATGTAAGCCATGATAAAAGTACATAAAAAAATAACACATTTTTTATATTGGGCCTGTTACAATATCTCACGATATCTCCTTTACTTAAAAGAGTAATAAGAAAGATAATTTTTATTTTGCGTTAGTAAAATATTTCAAGACACATTCACATATTTCACATTACAAACATATTGCCGGCGCGGCATAGTTTCGCTTTATAGAGGGCGGCGTAGTTCCTAGCAACGAGGATAGATGGCGCCCTTAATAGTTGAGTTTCGTACTCTGTTCACGGGGTGGTTCAGGATGTTATTGAGAGATGGCGTAGTGAGCAGTTGTGGCTGATTCACGAAATGGTTATATTGTAAAATAAGTTTAAAGTCCCAATGCTCGACACCTCAATGCCTTTTGACATTAAATTGAAAGCGACATGTATTTGGTCAATAACGGGCACTGGAACGTTGACCTTAGTGCGTGCGTGTTTGTAAATAACAACTGTGACAAGTTGTCATTGAATGTTATGTTTTAAACGAAGGAGTGGGTGGCACCTACACGTACGAGTACATGGGTAATTAGATAGACATCACCATCACCATCAACGGTCTCTATGTCTATTACAGACTATACATAGGTATGCAAGCAGTGTCAAGAGGGGAGACGTCTTTTTGGCTAGGTAATAGGTATAGGTGCAGTCAGCAGCAGAAGTTGCTAAGCAGTTCTAGTGCTCAAAATGATCTAGACATGAACTCTAATGTCAAGGGAATAGGGATCTGTATAGGTCATTTTGAGCTTGTTATTTTGCTTAGCTACTTCTGATGCTGACTGTACATGAAATTATCTAAGTACCTGATCTCATTCATATTTGTTACGTAGATAAACCATCCACGACGGGTTTAGTTTAGGCATGGTTTAGCCTATAGATGCGCCGAATATTCGGTAAATATTCGGTATTCGGAATATTTTCCAATGTTCGTTATTCGGCCGAATGATTCGGTTTAAATGCCGAATATTTAACGAATTATTTTAGAGGTGTTTGTCTGCAAGTTGTAATAATGTAGTAGGTATAGTCATTGCCTTTTGTAATTGTTATTCTAAAACGGATTTTTTATGTTACCATTTGTCTAACTTATAAATTTACTGTAAATATTTTACAAAAAAAAAAAAACCGGCCAAGTGCGAGTCGGACATACCAAGCCTTATTAAGCTTACCGTTTGGAAATGATTTGTGTAAAGTTGTCACTTAATAAGACACAGACATATTAATACCTATATACTAGTACAGTCTAGTTTAAATGTATGGGTCAAAATAGGTATCCATATAACTCCCATTGCAGCGTTTGAATGCATTTAATTAAAGTCAAATAATATAGGTTTTCCACAGACCAGGTGAAATTCTTTCTTAATGCCAATGGCTTAAGAGTCCGCAGTAAGCTCGATTCTCCATACAAACGTAGTTACGCTCTCATTTTAAAACTACGTGTTGGATTGTAACGAAACTTTGCATATACAATGACATGAGGTATATCCAGGTCTGTAATTAGTTTATGTAGCTTCATATACATAGTAAAAAATACAGTGAATTTAAGTTTTTCATACAAAACTTGTTTTTGCTGTATTTCGTTTGTTTTATAAACTGGAACCATATAAACTAATTACAGACATAGAAAAGTTTCGTCACAATCCAACACGAAGTTTTAAAATGAGAGCGTAACTACGTTTCTATGGGAAGGTGAAATTCGGCCGAACTTACTGCGGACTCTTAAACACTTTTATAGGGGAAACTTTCCTCACTTGCCTATACCGTCGAGATGACAATTTTTAACATGTCATCGTCCACTTCTGTGCGTAGACCTAACAACTGTGAGTTCCTACGCCACTGGTCATGCCTGGGCAGAGTTAGTCTGTCCGCGACACCCGCGAGCTTCCCACCGGAGCCTAGTTAGTTACGGAGCTTAGATTGCCATCTATTTGTTTACAGGCTTTCCAAACTTAAAACTTGAAAGTTTTAAACTTGTACCATTAGCAAAGATGTGGGCAAGGATTGCAACAAATTGTAAAATTAATAAAGAGTAGGGAATAATCGTCAAGTTATTTCTATTGCGACTAGGTATGTATTTTCTTAGGAACCAGCGCTTAGGCTTGCTTGCGTTCATACGGCGCAGAATACCTATAAGTGCTTGGAGGAAGGTGGTGCAAGGCGTCTGTGGTAGTCAAGGCATCAATGGAGAAACGACTGAGAAGAGATGTATTTTACGCCTTCTAGGCAGCGAACGACAAACACACATGTGGTACACCACTACATAAGCCATTCTCAGTCCTTGACAAATGATAATATAACCCACTAAATCTTTACTTTTAAGCGTTTGGAATGACAAATAACCCGAAAGTTCTTAATCCATTCAGGATTTTTATAAATAACGCTGGAAGGAATAAACATGTTATAAAATAAACAAAAATGTCACTGAGTCAACTTCCCTCTTATTATGCTATACTGATCGTCACACGCTTATACAGACTTAGGGCGGGTTGCATCAACTTACCATTACAGCTCGATCAACGTTAAATATGGCGCCGGCACCTGTCATTCCATACAAACTTGTCAAACTTTCCATACATTCATAATTTAACGAACACCGCTTACGATTATAGACGGTTTGGTGCAACCCGCCCTTATACAGAAAAAGATACTAATATCTGCTCTATACTTTGTTATCACAACGTAAATAAGGCACAAAATGGTCCGTTATCATTTTCCCTGATCGTACATACCTATTCAGTTTTAAAATCTTCTAAAATTCCGAATAGTTAATGTACTTCCTACATGATCACGCCAGAGAACAATTTAGCCGGTAACATTTTTAATTTGGCAGGAAAACTCAGGGGATAGCTCGTAAAAAAGCTTATCCAGAATCGGTTTCCCCTTCGCAGTTTCGTTGTACAATGAATCATGGGCAAAGTTACCCCGCACTTGGCACACAATCACGGAGCCTCTTTCTTCATTACAAGACACTTTTTTGTCCGGCTTTCTCTTTTATTTTAGCGCCGAAAGCCGTTTATCCACTTTAAGAGTAAGAGCGTGGTAAGAGGAAATGTGTGTTAGCTATTGTTAAGGTTTTCGCGGATGTAGTTGGTTCAGTTTGGTTAGATTTGTCCACTATTTAATAAGGGATAATTAATGGCATTAGCTCTGCGTAGCTTCCTTTAATCCTGCTAATAATAATAATATCATTATAGATGCGAAAGCATCTATAATATTATTATACATAGATGCGAAAGTTTAGATGTTTGGATGTTTGTTACTCAATCACGCTGAAACGGCTGAACCGATTTGAATGAAATTTTGCACTAAGATAGTTTATAGCCTGGATTAAAATATAGAATAGTTTTTATCCCGGGTCCACGCGGACGAAGTCGCGGGCGGAAGCTAGTAAGTAATAAACTTTTAATTATTATGATTTTTATGATGACCCTAAGACATATTATCCCTAATTACTATGGCGATATATGCCTGCCGAAACGCCTACCCTACATTATAAACTCGTGCCGGCAGATATCAGACTATATAGGCCAAAAGAGCAACATTTAAAAGAATATTTTATAGAATATTATATTTCATAGATTGCATAGTAGACAGTGGTAAATTATATAATGAATGTATAAACATATATAGTAATAGTCATATATGTGAATTTAGTTAGCGAAGAGACTCCGATCCCACATTCAAACTGTGTAAACCGTTTTGTGGGACAGACGTTAATTGTAAAATTGTACCCTTTTTATGCTAATAAATAAATAAATTAAAATAAACGATTGTATCTATGAATAATTAAAGTAAGTCGATACAATTGTACGCTAAGATCGGTCCCTTTTCAGGCGCATTTGAAGTAGTGTCATCTGTATCCATTGCACTGCATCGAATCAACCTATCATCCAATATGCAATTATATAATGACCAGACCTCGAAGTCGCCGTGGCACGAATACAATTTTGCTAGGGAGAGACACACGATATTATTTTATCGATAAGTTGTACTTTCTTATGACAGTACTTATGTTATGACTATGAGATACTTAATGATAACTTGCAATATCTATTAAACTGTATTATTTATACAGTATGAAGATTGAAGTCTGTAAAGGTCGATTAACGAAGATAACGGTTTTCATACTTTATGGATGTAGGTATAAAACATGACGTTGACATAATATGACAATCTTGTCCGCTCAGAGAATCGATGGAATTAATATTACGCGTAAAATGCCACCTAGAAAACAGTGTCGTGAAAATTTATTACGTTCTTGGCTAAAAAGCTCTCCGGATTTATGCATACGTGGATCTAAGATATTTTGTACTAAATGTGAGATAAGCCTCGTAGCTAAGAAATATAATGTCAAGAAGCACTTGAATAGTGAAACACACATTAAAGGCACCCACGTGAAAAATCGTTCGTTTTATATGGACTTAACAAAATTCTTGGTAACATGTAACATTGCCTGGCATCAATTAGATAATCCAAATTTTTGTTTATTTATACAGAGCTGTATCAACGGAAAATACAAGAATTCGTCCATACCTTCGGAATCATATATAAGACAGCATTATCTTCCGAAAGTGTATAACGAATCCATGCAAAATATACGCTCTGAAATTAAAAACAAATATATATATGTGACCGTTGACGAAACGACTAATGCGAAAGGAGAACAAATTGCAAATGTTTTAGTTGGTAAACTTGAAGGCGAACCGAGCAAGCCACATTTAATTGCAAGTAAGGCGTTGCATTGGACAAACAGTGATACAATAACGCAATTAGTTACAGAGTCTCTCCAAAATGTATTGGGTGCAAACCAGCATTCTCAAAAAGTTTTACTGTTGTTAACTGATGGAGTGCCTTATATGGTTAAAGCTGGGAAAAATTTAAGCCGTGTTTTCTGTAACATGACCCACGTGACATGTCTAGCACACGGTATTAACAGGGTTGCAGAACAAGTGCGACATTTATTTCCTCGCGTCAATGATTTGATATCTAGTGTGAAAAAGGTGTTCCTCAAGTCACCAAAAAGGATTAACACGTTTAAAAGGTTGTTACCTAATATCCCACTACCACCAAAACCAACAATCATCAGATGGGGCACATGGTTGGAAGCTGCACATTATTATTTTAAACACCATAATGAAATTAAAGAAGTAATTGATACATTCAATGAACCTGGTTGTTCATCAATTCGTAAAGCCAAAATTTCGTTAAATGCACCTGATATACACGAGGATCTAAAATTCATTGCTGAACGTTTATGTATGCTTCAAACATCTATTACAGCACTGCAATCCCCAATTTTGACACTAGATACAAGTATTAACATAGTGAATAATTTAAAAAGGAAGCTGTCGACAGTATTTTTACATAATAAAGGTAGAATCGTTTATAATAAATTTAATCAAATTATTAAGAAGAACATTGGATTTAACACTATAGTTAAAATAAATAATTTAAATAAAGGCGAAAGTGTTGAAATATCCCCCGGAAACAGATTAGCAACAATGAAGCATTTTAAAAAATTTAATTTTGCACCCATTACATCGGTCGAGGTTGAAAAATCATTCAGCTATTTAAAATGGATATTTTCTCCAAGACGTAGATGTCTTACACCAAAAAATGCTGAACAGATATTAATTTGTTATTATGAAAATAGAATGAAATGAAATAATTCAACCTTTTTACACAAGACCAAATCATATAAAAAAAAATGTCGAGTGTAAGATTTTGTTTAAACATTATGGTGCATGTCAATTTATTGTTTAAAAATATTCATGTGTCCTCTAAATTTTAAAAATGTTTAATATTACGTTATATGAATTGTCTCAAAAAGTGATTGTCTCTACATTAATCAAGAAGTTCATTGATTACGTGAATGACAACCATATTCACGAAGACGATGACATTCAAGAAACATTAGAACCATTAAGATTATTAGGCCTAGTAAGTATCCTGCCATTAAAATTACGTAAAGTTTATTGTTTCAATGTTTTAGTTATTTAATAAGGAGATTTAAAAGTATTTTAAATTGATTTCCTATTTTTAGATGGTCGTTTTGAAGGAAAATATATCCGGTTTGAACCTGCCACTTCAACTAAAAAGAAATATCTTTTATAATGCGATTGATATTATGGAAGAACATTTGATCAACAATTACGTCCGTGTACGAGACCGGTGCCACGGTTGTGACGCTACGCACTATTATTTTTTTGGTTTGCAAACATATAAAAACGAACTAAAGTGCTCTGTTTGCGAGGTAGTGTTGTTTAAATCCCTATAAAAAGGGTTTCTTATTATATGTAAACTGTGGTCTCTAACAGTTTCTTTTGACACAAGTCATTTGGCTTTAAAGGGACTATGGTATTACAGCCACTGATTACTGATACGACATCGGTTGAAAGTTACTCACGATTTCAAGGTACAAGGTAATCAGCTTGTGTATTCATTTGTCGTATATCATGTCATGTGTCCAAAGGAAACTCACTGACTATAAATATACTTATGTTTAAAATATGACGGAGAAAGCCAATTTTTCGTTTCCAATTTTGACTTTATTGTAGTCTTATAAAATGTTGATACGGTCATAATATGTTATGTGATAAGGCCGAATTTCCATACACCGTTAGACCGTAACTTATAAACAAGGATCGGAAAAACGCACGTCATTTTAGATTACACTTATATTTTTTTTATTAACATAATGAAGTCTCTGCTGTACGGGACAGGGTTACATTTTCGAAATGACGGCCGTTTTTCCGATCCTTGCTTATAAATTATAAATAATAGATCTCGTTCTCCCATCTATTTGGAAACAATGCGTAACAACTTGTATGCTATTTGAAGTACTAAACACAAGATTAAAATACTTTGTTACTTGTTACTAATATAAAGTTCATCATTGATTAAATGAAAATAATGAAATGCATTTCTAGGTTTCAGTTTACTTTGCATTAAAATTGATGAAAAAAATATTTAGTAGTAAAGGTTGATTTTTATTTGAATTTTAAAATTCCTAAGAAGTATCCTAAAAACTCCTATATAGGTAACATTGACGGGAAGTAATCATCACAGTTTAGTTAATTTTCAATTATTCTGTAAATTTTACAGCTAATAATATATGAAATGTCAATTCCGAATAAGCATTCAGTTATCGATAAATTTTATATCGGAAGGAAATCCCTAGTTAATTGATGTTATTGCCACCGCGACTTCGAGGTCTGATAATGACCCTCCATTTTAAACTTTTTCACATTGCCGGACAGTGGTGCGCGAATTCGAGCGAGCATTCGCTACGCCGTGCGGCGGGCGCGGCGGAGTTAGGAAGCTCAGATGATTCTGTTTTTGTCTCCAGCTGGGCCTCTGACACTGGCTGTCAATAGCGGCCCTTGTTGGGAAACTTTTCAAAATTGGAATTCCGAAGTTCAGAGAGACGTGCCGGCTCGCAGCGAGGCACGCTCCATCTCTCAAAGGAAATTCGGTAACGGCCCATGTATTTACGGGAATTGAATTATCCACTGTGGCGTAGATTATTACATTTACAAAGCGTGAAATTGCTAAATACTGAAATCGGGAAACATTCAATTTGTGAATATTACATTTTTCTTTCTTTGCGTTCTTAGGTAAACGAGGTTAATTCATAATTTTGTAAACCTCTGCATTTTTCCACCGTTTTCTACGAGTTTAAATTAAGTTTGTAACAAATTAATATAATTTAATAAGCTAATACACATACTCCTGTCATAATAAATTAACTCCAGTGAGTTTCCGTGAAATGTTTGACCAACTGTCCTTGGAATAGAGTGGAATTAAATTAACTCAGTTCCTTTGTTGATCTTCGCGTTTGTTCTCGCTAGCCGGTCTAACATTTGAGGTTTCACTTACAGATAATTATAATTATAATGACGACATCCGTACATTTTAAATAAACCATTCAATCATTTTTTTTAAATATTCAAAGTACCTTTAAAATGTTTTGGTATAAGGTCATTCGATTAAACAACGTGAATGTTTATTCCAAGATTATAGTCAAATTACATATTTGACGTTTAGTTTCAGAAAAATTCTATTCCGATTCAATCAAATTGTGAAGACTTAATTTGTTTTACAATATCCCGCGAGTGTCTAAATAATAAATCGTTTAGTTGTCACGCTACAAAAGCATTATGAAATTTGTATAATCACTAAAACTACCTAACTTCGCGTCCATTAGTGCAGATAAGGAGCTATTATATTCCTCTGCGGTCGCTTAGTTTGGCGTATAATTAGAAATGGTTGGATAACTAAGCTCAGACGATATAAAGCGTGAGGAGCTTTATTGGACAGTGAAAATGAGTCTAAAGTTGCAACGTGGGGATTAAACGCAACCCAATTAACGGGCGCAGAGTCCGTGCCTGCCTCGGCTCGATATCAGATTACCTAGCAGGATTACATTAGTGGCCGCCGTCACAGTGCACGGTCTGTTGTAATATAATCTACGTATGACGCCCGTCACCAACAAATGTTACCACCGATACCATAAACTAGTAAAGCTACCAAACTATATTTTTTCTGTTGACTCTTTGTGTGTATAGAGTGTGGTCACTTATCTGTGGAAGAAGTAATTTTATTATTAACACATTCATTGCCCAGAATCGCTACGCGCTACGCTCGTAGCCGATCCCGTGATTTTCCTCGTATGTAGCGGAAAGCGACTATGGCGGTCTGACGCATATGTGTCATCATGGGCCCTGAATAGGGTTAACCTACTTCAAAAAAGGAGGAAGTTCTTAATTCGTAATAATTTTTAATGTTTGTTACCTCCGTCATGTATGAACCGATTCGTACATTAAAAAAAAATTAAAGGTATAGGCTCTAGATTGTTTCTATTGTTATCAAAAATCTAGTTGGATGACGGGATCTATGAGGACTTGAGGGAACTCCTCAATTATATTAGACACGCAATCGAAGTGGAACAGATGACAAAGACAACAGATGACTTATGGCTTATGGATCTTCTTAATGATGTAGATACGACACAGATTCTATCCGCTGAAGTAGCAACTTATAAAGTACTCAAGGTTATCACTTCCAATACCAGGAACCCGCCTAGCGGGCGCCTACACCGTAGTCGCTTTCCGCTACATACGAGGAAAACCACGGAATCGGCTACGAGCGTAGCGCGTAGCGATTCTTGGTAGTGAATGTGTTATTCTGATATCCTTGAGGGATCGACGGAACTCATCGAATATGGCGAGGCCCACACATAGCGATTTAAGTATTTTCCGTAATAACCAACGCATTTGCTTTTGGACAGCAGTTTACGTGGTAAAGTGGAAAGGAAATTAGGAAATGTTCATGTGTGTTTAGCTTGGCGATGTACTGAATTGAAGTCAGTTTATTCAAGTATATGCTATTTAAGGGTTGTTTGTACTCATGTTGACTACTACAAGCACTGAGCATACATATATAATCAACTGGACCTAAGTATACACCAAAGATACTGGGAGGAGATAGACACATACAGACAGACTAAAGAGATTTTGTCAATACGCGATAACAAACTTACAACCGCACTACTGAGGACACGTAGAAACCAACTACGCAAGATAGTTGGAATAATAACAGGACACAACACTTTGAACAGACACCTCTACAACGTAGGTATCACAGACAGTTACATGTGCAGAGCGTGCATGGAAGCAGAAGAAACAAGCAAACACATTCTACTGGACTGTAAGCAGGTAGAAGTATACAGTAAAAAACACCTAGGGTCTCCGGACACACTATGGGACGCAGTCAGCAACACCAAGGCACTCAAAAACTTTCTGGAGGAGCTGGGGTGGTTAGAGTAGCGCTACCCCACCGATTCACGCAAAATAGGCACATTGGATGTCGACTTGCGGAAACGCCCAGTATAACTAACTAACTAACTAAATTCTTGATTTTAGAGAACCGCTCATTTTAACCACCGCAAAAGCAGCAATCATGAAACCTATGCCATTGAAACCAGATAAAGGCTCGTTATGGCAGCATTTCTAAAACCCATTTTATTAGATCTGTTTATCTATTCGGCTCTCATTTTCTCTTCTCCTCGTTTACTGGTAGAGAGCGGGTGTTATTACCAATATTCCAAATTATTTTAGAGGTACATAGCTTCATAACAAATAACTCTAGCACTTTAATTTTGTAGTTCGACATTCGTTTATTTATTGACATGCAAGCCTGGAATTTTGCAGTCTATTACCGTGAATAGCTACCGGGACATTCAATAGGCATGCAGATTAGTTCATACACGTCTATGTCTATAATTGCGGGTAACACTGCAACAGTGTTTGCTATTTGATTAGTCATGCGAGTCATGCCCAAATCAGTAAAGTTCGAATTGTCCTACCATACTGTGTTATAGTCGAGGTATAGAGATTGTACTTAACACAGTGCATATATTTTGTAAAAGTCCCTCGTCAAGTTTCGTTTATTTAAGACTTTCGCAACCAAGAATCGCTACGCGCTACGCTCGTAGCCGATCCCGTGGTTTTCCTCGTATGTAGCGGAAAGCGACTACGGTGTAGGCGTCCGCCAGGCGGGTTAGGAGGTAGCGAAAGTGTTAAGATTGTCAGATAAGAGCGTGCGTAATAGCGATAGATAACTGATAGCTATTTAGATGCAGGTGTGTGCTGTAATGTGATACTATTTTAGCACACCATTCTATTTTATAGAAATAATTTTAGGTGGGTAACAGGAACTATAGAGTGTGCTTAATACTTTCGCTACCAGGAACCCGCCTAGCGGGCGCCTACGCCGTAGTCGCTTTCCGCTAAATATGGAGAAAACCACGGGATAAGCTACGAGCGTAGCGCGTAGCGATTCTCGGCTGTGTATGTGTTAACTTTTTCACTACCAGGAACCCGCCTAGCGGGCGCTAGGCGCGTAGTCGCTTTCCGCTACATACGTGGAAAACCACGGGATCGGCTACGAGCGTAGCGCGTAGCGACTGTTGGCAGTTAATGTGTTAACGTTACGCTCGTAGCGCTACGCCGTAATCCGTGCTATGCTATGAGCTCTGACGCATGTGTGTCGTGATTAGTACTGAGTGAACCATAGCCGCTAAAGTTTTGTTTATTGACAAGTATTTAGCGGCAGTGAAAGGGTAATTCACCTCAACAGAACGACGAGCAATAGTCTACACTATACAGAATTCGAGTAGGTACTAAATTAGTCCAAGTATCTTAATGAATCCTTAACCTGGAACGCCTGTAAGGTTGAATCGTGAGCTATTATTACACGCGTTCGCACAGCACTGTACAGTCTATTGTCCCTAATATTATGACAATAGTTAGTCTAGTTTCCTACTTTTACCTCGAATTTTTACGTTCAACACATTCATTGCCCAGAATCGCTACGCGCTACGCTCGTAGCCGATCCCGTGGTTTTCCTCGTATGTAGCGGAAAGCGACTACGGCGGTCTGACGCAGATGTGTCGTCATGGGCCCTGAATGGGTTAACTGAATTATTAAACATTTTCACACGATTAGTATATAACCAGGATCCTATTGGTAGCTTTCAATTAGACAATGGAAAATACGCGTACAATTTAGGTTTTATTTATTTAAACTTTATTGCACAAAAGAAAACTTATCGTACAAAACGTGGACTTCATGCCAAATGGCATTCTTTACCAGTCAAACCTTAAGGCAAAGCGGAAAAGATTGTGGGCAGTGCAAATAACAACTAACAAGAATAATAACATTACGGTATTCTTTATCTTTTACTTTAAACCGGGTTCACCCGGCAAGCACCTGGTCAGGGAACCCCTTGCATATCGCGTCTCGGCTATTATGTACTATTTGTATTATGACATTCACAATGACAAAAGATTGTTATTTCTGTTGAGAAATAACTTTTAACTTAACTACGCGACGCTCGTAGACGATTCCGTGGTTTTCCCGTAAGTAGAGGAAAGCACCTACGACATAGGCGCCCGCTAGACGGTTCCTGGCAGTGAAAGTGGAGTGCATAATTTAATTCTCAGGCTTTTATAAATAATATAATTAAAATAAAATGTTAACACTTTCGACGTCACACAGTGTGTTAAAAACCCCTATTTTGTCTCACCTAGTTTTTTTTTGAAAATCATATAGATTGCATGATTACAAACAGCAGACTAAAACTCCGACGTCGATACGGCTTGTAGTTTTTTTATAAAAAAATCTCAAAGTTTGCTCATTCCCGGGTCATGAATTTCACAAAATAAATATTAATTGAAAAACTAAATTACTTATTTAAGTTTTGTTTATACCGATTTAACAGGCGTATAACGCCTTAGCTTTCCACAAGTTTTTGTATAGTTCCTATAATTAGATAAGAAGATATCAATTTATTTCTCATTTTTGATTTTGTTTTTTTAATTCTTGAATAAAGCCGTATTAGCACGAAATTCCAATAGTAAACTGTAGCTTATAAAAGCTTTTACCAACAGTATTAAAATTACGTGCTAATTCCGTGTTATTCAGAAGTTAGAAGTAATATAAGTTTTATCTGGATTTCTTGTGGTTAGGGTTGTTACTTCAGGTTTGCTATACCTGGCTCTGATTGTGTTTAGTTTCGAACGTATAGATCTATTTATGAATGTGTATACAGTTATTGCAGTGTTATCCTTATAATTGGGAAAAATCTGCACTTATTTATCGTTCAAGAAAAAAAAACCTGTATCACTGACCAGTGTGACGTAAACTGTTGGAACATAATCCTACTAATATTATAAATGCGAAAGTTTAGATGTTTGGATGTTTGTTACTCAATCACGCTTAAACGGCTGAACCGATTTGAATGAAATTTTGCACGAAGTTAGTTTATAGCCTGGATTAAAATATAGAATAGTTTTTATCCGGGGTCCACATGGACGAAGTCGCGGGCGGAAGCTAGTAACTAATAATCAGAGTGGCATCCAATGACAGTCACCATGCATAAGATCCTTGTTCATGGCGCTAAAATAATTGAATTGACGCCTGTTCCTATTGGGATGCTTTCGGAGCAAGGAGCTCAAGCCCGAAATAAATAGTGACGGTATGATAGGGAGCACCATTGCAGGAAAACAAATCGTGTAGCAGTCATGTCCGATTTGTTTCATAGGGCACTGGTCACCTCAGACCCCGTAATCATTGATTATGGACTTCATAAACGAAAAAATAAGTTACAAAAGTATCCACTTCCGAAGCAAGCCATATCTTTATTAAAATCGGTAAATCATTCAGCCACGACGTCAAATATGGACGATGGTGAAAATTTAATTTTAAGTAACAAAGAGTAGGTTACGTAAAGGTATGAAGGTAGATTAGGTTACGTAAAAGGAGGTTTAAATATAATAAGTAGTGTTCGGAGTTTCGGTGGCAAATTTCACAGAGGTTAATGGATTCGCCTAACTATTTTTTTGATTAAACGAATAACGATTAAATGATCGTGAGACATCGGATATCTCAAACACTATTGTTTTATACAACTTTGACTTTTTACTCTTCATATTATGGCACTAGATGAAATTTTATATGAATTAGACGATTTAAAAAATAATCAGACCTTTAACTGTTGCGTCTCAGACTTACCCTCTTATTTGCCGATAACAAAACCCGCTTACTCCATTATTACGCAGAATATTAGAAGCATTTACAAAAACATGGATGACTTAGACGTAAACCTAACCTCTTTAAAACAAGAAATTGATATATTAGTTCTCACGGAGTGTAGATTAAATTACGATAGACCTATTCCAATTAAACATAACTATTCATGTTACAATACTAGCATTCAAATAACACAAAATGACGGTGTCGTCGTTTATATAAGTAATTCTATTCCGCACACGGTAAAAGAAATTATTTTGGTTGAAGCGTCTTGTCTCCAGATATCTCTGTCATGTCTAACTATTTTATGCATCTATCGTTCACCGTCCAATACAAATACAAGTAGTTTTATTTCATCGTTAGATTTACATTTAAAAAATAATCAGATTGGTAATAACGTAGTCATAACGGGCGACATAAACATAAACATTTTGTTACATAATAGTTCTACAAATAACTACCTTAATATGCTGGCGTCCCATGGGTTACTACCGACTCATAAAGAAAATACTCGCATTAATAGTTGTTTGGATCACATCTTTATTAACCTTAATCCTAAAACATACTTTTCAAAAACAGTAATCCTAAATACTACCATTACTGACCACCTAATGACTCTGTTTAATATTTATTCAAAATCAATCACTACGTTAAAGTCTCATACTAAAGTTATAACGGATTATCCTAAAGCATTTGCATTGTTTAAAAATAATAATCTTGGTGAGTTACTACGTATAAATGACCCTAATATACTAACTAATAAATTACTTCAATATATCCAAAATGCGATTGATTCCTGTACTAAAGTAGTTAAAATTCCTTGTAATAAGCGAATTCTGAAACCATGGATTACCCCCGGTGTACTAAAATGTATCCAAAACCGAAATAAATTACAAAAAAAATTGCGACGTGACAATACGAATGAAGTACTACAGATTACTTATCGGCGCTATAGAAATTATTGTAATAATTTAATAAAGAAATTAAAGCAGAAATATGAAAGAGATCTCCTTAATAAAGCTAAAAACAACAACAAAAACTTATGGCATACGCTTAAAACTATTACTAACCTTAACAAAACAAAACATAAAAATGATAAACTGGTAAATATATCTAATACCCCCGAAGCATCAGCTAGCCTAGTTAATAAACACTTTGTAAGTGTTGGCCAACATCTTGCCGAGCAAATGGTAAACAATACTACCGCTGACCTCAGAGCTTATTTGAACACCATAAAGCAACACTCCTCCTCTATTGGTATAATTGCCCCTGACCCTCAAGAAATAGAATCTATAATAGTTAATCTAAAATCCAAATCTGCGTCAGGCTGGGACAATATACCGACCTCGTTTATTAAAATGGTAAAATCCGAATTAATCCCAATTATAGAACATCTGACTACACTCTGTTTCACAGAAGGGATATTCCCGGCTTCTCTGAAGCGGGCTATAATTCACCCTGTCTTTAAGGATGGGGACAGAGCGGACGTTAACAACTACAGACCTATATCGGTATTACCCTCAATCTCTAAAATACTAGAAAAACTGATCAATAGCCGACTTATCAAGTATCTAAACAAGTTTAATCTTTTATCACCTCGACAATTTGGCTTTCGCGAAGGGAAAAATACCGAAGAGGCTATTCTAGAACTAACAAACTCGATCACTACACATATTGAAAATAAAAAGAAAACTTTATGTATTTTTCTCGACTTAAAAAAAGCGTTCGACACCGTCTCTGTCCCCATCCTTATCAGTAAACTGGATATCTTAGGTATACGTGGGCAATTCTTAAATCTAATTACAAGTTACTTAAATAATAGAACGCAAAAAGTCAAACTTTGTAACGATGTTTATAGCAAAGATGAATTATCTACCCCCTTTGGAGTCCCCAGGGAAGTGTACTAGGCCCAACACTCTTTTTGACTTATATTAATGATTTAACCAATATTCAGCTTCCAAATGGCTTAGTAATCTCGTATGCTGATGATACTGCACTTCTTTTTCACGGCGACAGCTGGGAGGAGGTATACGCTTATGCTGAATCCGGTCTGTCTAAAGTAATAAAATGGCTTCAAATTAATTTACTTTCATTAAAAATTAAAAAAACCAATTACATAACGTTCTCTATTCAAAACAGCACTCAGCCTGATAGAACTACACATTTATTAAAAGCTCACACTTGCTCAAATCATTTGACAAATAACTGTACTTGCTCTGACCTCAAAAATGTTCCCTCCACTAGGTATTTAGGAGTCCACATAGACCAATTACTTTCTTGGAACCAACAAATCGAAATTACTGCTAATAGAATAAGAAAACTCATATGGCTATTTAAATACTTGAGGCATATCTCCGATAAGGAACTATTAATATATATCTATAAAACCCTAGTTCAATCCATCGTTCTTTACTGTCTGTCTGTATGGGGGGGAACTCACAAAACTAAACTCTTGGTACTTGAGCGTGCTCAAAGGTCCATTCTTAAAGTACTTTTAGGTAAAAACAAAAGATACAGCACTATTGATGTTTACAGAGATTCTAATGTTCTTACAATAAGAAAGTTATATATCCTAAATTGTATTCTGAAAATTCATAAAAATCTAAAACGAGATCACTATATAATACAAAAACGTAATCCCTATGAAGTAATAAAGCAATTATCAAGAGCTAGGACTAATTTTGCTAAACGACAATTTAAAGTAGCATCTGTAAATCTTTATAATAAAATAAATAGGAAAACTAAAATTTACAGCACAACCTACAGAGAATGTAAAAAACTTATTTCTAACTGGCTTAAAAGCCAAAATTACGACGATATCGAATTACTTATGACTAACAGTTAGTCATAAGTGATTCGATATCGTCCCAGTTAGTCGCTAACTCGTAATTATAATTATATTTGCACCTCCATTCAATCATTTCATTCATTTAGATTAAATTAATCTAAGTTCACTTAATTAATGTGTAACCTTAATAACAACGGAAGCCAATGTAAGTATAGTAATAAGATAGAAACTGTTATTTAGTAGTAAGCTGAAAACAAACTATGTTTAGTCTTATTTTTAACAAGCAGTTACCACCTGTATGAAAGAGCGTTTCCTCCTAATACAAGTGTTTAACTTAAAAGGGGGAAACGAACACTTAATGTAAAACCTTTGTTGAAAATAAATAATTTTGAATTTTTTTTGAATTTTGATTTTTTTTTGATTAATTTTGCATAATACTCCTTATACATTATCTTGCGAGCATTACCTACTTATACCACGATAACACAGGACTACTAATAACACAAGTATGTAGGTAAACATTGTTTAATACATTTATTTATTTTTACTTACCTATTACATACGTACAACATGTCACCAAAACAGTCGGGACAGTATAATGTTTGTACCTGCCGCCAATTAATGTCATACTAAGTACTTCAGGTAAATGAATAATTTATTTATTCAAATCTTAAAAATCACAAAAACTACTATTATCCACTGTGTGAAATTTGCCACCGAAACTCCGAACATTAATAATAAGTAGTTATTTCATGTTAATAGATCTGGTTACACACTATTACTGGCATCCGGATAAAAGAGGTGACAACCCTGAAGACGAATTTAAATTCTTCATATCTTCTGAATAACACGGAATTAGCATGTAATTTTAATACTGTTGGTAAAAGCTTTTATAAGCTACCATCTACTATTGAAATTTTGTGCTAATACGGCTTTATTCAAGAATAAAAAAATAAAAATCAAAAATGATAAATAACTTGATTTCTTTTTATCTAATTACAAGAACTATACAAAAACTTGTGGAAAGCTAAGGCATTATACGTCTGTTAAATCGGTATAAACAAAAGTTAAATAAGTAATTTAGTTTTTCAATAATTATTTATTTTGTGAAATTCATGACCCGGGTATGAGCAAACTGAGATTTTTTTATAAAAAATACCACAAGCCGTATCGACGTCGGAGTTTTAGTCTGCTGTTTGTAATCATGCGATCTATGATTTTCAAAAAAAAACTAGGTGAGACAAAATAGAGGTTTTTAACACACTGTGCGTAAGAACAGGCTGTTTGTTCGTAGAGAGTTTCCTTTTCATACTACGGCTACAAAAAGGTTGGCTACACCCTAGTTTTGTACGCCCACGCTCATTTGCAAATAAATACATATGATTTTCTTTCAATCTTAATTTACTTTTATCCTCCCCCGCGTACAAAATTTTGTACAAATTTCAAAATTGACTGTAAACTTTTACTGAATGTCAAAAAGTTCCTAATTCCTAAGCACTAAAGCCTACCCTGGGTCTCAGGTTTTTTATTTTTTTTTATTTATTATCTCAAAAATGTACTTATGTCTAGGTATACAACAAATTTCGCCAAACTGAGATCAGTTTGTTGGCGAATAGTGCGCTCACAAATAAGTCGGTGTTTGTTATACCTACTGATGTGACACTTAAACTTCTTATCTAATGTTACTTATGTTCATGCAAGAATGCGTGCATTTAAGCACTATTCAAGGTGCAGCAGAACCGTATGAGTGTCTACCCTCTTCATCCCACGAAGGCAATGACCTTGAGCTATATTATAAAGAGCCTAGGAATGTTATATTTCTCTGAGTGGGTCAGCTTCGTGAGTTGAAGTGGATAGTCATGCCAATACCTTATAACTAATAGGTATATATTATTATTATATTACATTACTTATCTATATTATCTAAAAGTGTTTCTTTTTCTTTTAGTTTTTTTTTTTGAAAACCTCTTTACTACTACATTCTTCTATTGTTGGGCTAATTCGATTTAATTAAATAAGGGCAAACTGATATAACATGTCTGTTGATTGATACATTACATGGTAGATACATACTGCAAGGATAGATGACAGATGGACACTGATACAGAATCAGGAGTTAATTAGTTTACGACGTGACCGTATATAGATACCAGCCAATTTGCATAACAGGCTTAGCACGGCGCGGGCAATGCCGTCGAGCCAAAGCAGATTTATATGTTGGCTACGACTCTATGTAGCATAATATGATATTTAAATGAATAGGGCGCGGTTGCCTGTGGTTTATAATAAATATTTTTAAGGATGTGATAAAAGTCTTATTGACATTAGATTCATAAATCAAAGCAAATCAAATCGTTTATTTGCTGGAATACAGTAATAAAATAGGTCTTATTAATTAAAATACAGTTCCATGTATTCAGCCTGCATGCAGGCATGCAAACATTTCCGAGTGCTAGGTACGTTACGATTACCTCATATATAATTATAACAATATGTCAGCTTTAATAAATAGGCAAAGAATAAAATAGCAAAATAGTAGAGTTCACAAAGTTATTAATAAGTAATTATAAAATGAATCCTATTAATATTATAAATGCGAATGTTTAGATGTTTGGATGTTTGTTACTCAATCACGCTTAAACGGCTGAACCGATTTGAATGAAATTTTGCACGAAGATAGTTTATAGCCTGGATTAAAATATAGGATAGTTTTTATCCCGGGTCCACGCGGACGAAGTCGCGGGCGGAAGCTAGTGTCAACATAAATGTCAAAGTAAGCACGGAGTCAAAATTACTAAATTACAAATTCTATGTCACCTTTGATTTAGATAACTTTTTTCGCTATAGAAGCATATTATATATTCGATATCATTTGTAACGTAAGAGCTATAGCCTGCCCAGGTGGTTAAACATGTAACGTTCCGAACGAGAGAGCGTTAGGACGATTCAACGTTTATTTTCCCATACAAAAAAATACTGTTAGATCTACCTGACGCGAGTAAGAGTAGTATTTGCAAATATAAATGTATGTATGTAAATTATTTATTGTACATGAAACAGAACACAACAACAAAACAATTATTACAGGAACAGAAGATACATGTACAAAGGCGAGCTTATTCCTGAGAGGGATTTCTTGCAGCTAACCTTTGAGCAAATGAGTGGAAATAACAAACAGGCAAACCGAGACACATGTACAAAACGATTGAAAAGATAAAAAAAAAGAAATTGATCAATTGATTAATATATTATTAAAAATATACTATTAAATACCGACCGAAATAATGACCGAGTGTACCGTGAAGGATTTATCGAAGGAACGGGATATACTATCCCATTCGGGGCCAAGAATCGCTACGCGCTACCCTCGTAGCCGATCCCGTGGTTTTCCTCGTATGTAGCGGAAAGCGACTACGGCGGTCTGACGCATATGTGTCGTCATGGGCCCTGAATGTGCTATCTGTATTAAGACCATAAAGGGGAGAAGCCTCTGAGATTATAGTTTTGTAAGCATATACGAGTATTTGGAGTAATCTTGAGAACTACTTATACGATTAACCCATTCAGGGCCCATGACGACACACATGCGTCAGACGGAAAGCGGCGTAGGCGTTCCTGGCAGTGAGTGTTAAAAAAAAGGCCGGGTTGCACTCCGGGAGTGCCGGCGGAAGTGAAAACTTGCAAATTGCTTTAATTATCAGTATAAAAAAAACCCTCCCCCCCCTCAAAGTACACAGCGCCGCTTAAGAAGTTTTCACTTCAAAAATCTCATCTCATTCTTTATCATTGTGTAAGGAATGGTTATGCGGCGTAGACATCCTACTTATATTATAAATGCGAATATTTAGATGTTTGGATGTTTGTTATTCAATCACGCTGAAACGACTGAACTGATTTGAATGAAAATTTGCACGAAGATAGTTTATAGCCTGGATTAATATATAGGATAGTTTTTATCCCGAGTCCACGCAGACGAAGTCGCGGGCGGAAGCTAGTAGTCTATATTTTATCCCGCGGAGTCACTAGTTTTCTTTCCAATACGCGGGCGGAGCCGCAGGGCCAATTTAAATAAAGTGCTACGAGAACTCGTAGAAGTTAGTGCTACGCCACCGTAGCTTCGTAACCCAATGTTTTTTTGCACAACAAAGCGTGGGCGACTGGCGATTTGTATTGCTAATTAACTTTGTTTCGAGCTGCTTTATTGAGCTACATGTGACAGTACGCTCAACAGTAAGCTCGAAAGTCGTTGTCAAAATCAATGCTATGGTACTTTATATAAATACTAGCTTCTGCCCGCGACTCCGTCCGCGTGGAAGTCGTTTATATCGTAGCTCCATACAAACTTTCACCTCCCATTTTAGGAAAGAGGGGGGTTAGAAAGAGACGAAAAATAGCCTATGCCACTCTCCATCCCTTCAACTATCTCCACTTAAATAAAAAACACGTCAATTCGTCGCTCCGTTTTGCCGTGAAAGACGGACAAACATACAGACACATACACTTTCCCATTTATAATATTAGTGTGGATAATACTATGTCATCAACAATCATGTATCCGATAATTATAGCTTTTTGCACCGAGTGAAACTAGCTTCAGGTAAGATCAACAAAGCTTGCGACGGGTACTGGAGGACGGTATACACCGTGGGCCCGATCATTCGGCCCATCCCGACGGACATTAATATTGTAGTTCTGCGGGTCGATCACGTAACGTACGCGCGTCAGGTAGGTATACACGTCACTTTTAGTATGGAAATATGACAGTTGAGTTTCATAACGTATGTTCGGAACGTTACGTGATTACCCCTCTGAACGTATTTACTCGGTTGGTGCAATTTTAGTGATATTATAGGTTTTTATGTAAGCGTTTTATATTGTAACCCGGTAAAAAAAAACTTTTGTACCTCTACTCAGTGAAAATACGTCATGTATTAGATAATATGGTAACCTAAGATTTTTTGTTTGCTGAATTGGTGGAAGTTGATTAAACTTTCTTCATTGCTTATAATAGGTATAATAGGCTCACAAATAGGTTAGGCGTAAGTACATAGATAACATCCAAAACTCGGGAAGAAATATTTGCCAGTACCAGGATTAGAAACTAGAACCCGCAGCTTTGCAGGACCACTACCGTTTAGGCGGAACCATAAGGGACGCCGCACAACGCTGCACAAATATAAATCCATTGTGAAGCGCGCGAAGCCTCTCCAGTGTCAAGTAGCACTTCTTTATGGCGACTGCCTGTTTTGTCGGTGCGGAGGCGGTACGATATCAGTAAGCTGTCAGCTATCATTAGAGTCAGAACCAAATCTCTACTGCGCGCCTGTAATTAAATGAGTGCATCCCGAAGGGCGCGGGGTGCACGGCCGCGGGGCGGTACGGAACTGTACTGCAAGCACTCCGTCCCGCTTCCGCGCATTATATTACCACTGCGCAAATGTAGTACTGATAGTATACCCACGAGTGAGGAAATCAGTGCGATATCAGTAAGCTTACGTCAGAACACAAAATAACGCATACGGATCCTGCCCCGCCAAGTCAGCATCTTCCAGCTAACCTTTGAGCAATTGAGAGGATGGTAGGGTAGAACAGGATAGGCGTTTGCCTATACCGTGTACAAAAACACAGATATATTAAAAAAAATCTAGACAAATGAAAACATGCCAATACTAATATATATATAGTACACACATGCTCATACTAATATATATGTAATATATGTCGCAGATATACAATATATATAAATAAATACTATTATCAACCAATTCACAAGTCATTGGAAAGCCACAACTTCTTCAAATTAATCTTAACACTTTCACTGCTAGGAATCCGCCTGGCGGGCATCTACGCCGTAGTCGTTTTCCGTTACATACGAGGAAAACCACCGGATCGGCCACGAGCGTAGCGCGTAGCGATTCTTGGCAGTGAAAGTGTTAAGTGACCGCGACTGTCTCAGCGACAAAGGCAAAAATTACGCGTTACGCAAAGGAGAAAAAGTTTCTTATCCAAGTCAACTATGACCCAACTATGCCATAAAGCAGTTGGCAGTATAAAAATGTGGAGTCCAATCTATGATGGTTTAGTGTAATTCTTTCCAAAGTCAGTGCAGCGCAATTGCAGGAAATTCTGCACACGTGAATCGGTGCTGACCCGCTCCTTACGTGATTAAAATTCTAACTCGACTCGAGGCTGCTTAGCAGGCTGAGCACGACTCGAATCTTCCAATTATATACGCTACTGTTTCAAATTCAATATCGTTGTGAAAAACTTATTCTCAAATCTTATCTTTGAAAGTATCACGTCCGTATTATTTTTCGGTTGAAATGAGACAATGTAATGCTAAGTAAATGCAAGTTATATTGATGAAATCATGTTTCAGTTCATACCTCAGTAGAAAATATATTCGATCATAATCATAAGACCAAATACTCTTTTATTTCACACAAACAAGTGAAATTAAAAGATTTTTCAAGAAACCTAACTGCTTTATTACAAATATTATGTCTAGCCTTGTTCAAGTCTAGGAGTCACATTCCCACGATTAACATGAAAACATAAATAACTCATATAATATGTCAAAATCCAGGAAGCCGTTTAGACTATAGCCCGTGATATATAATTATTGTGGTCCACATTCTTGAGTACATACCTATACCTACGTTATATATATTATAATAAATAAATATTAGGGATCACGATCTTACTCAAACAGAACTAGCCCCGTGTACCTAAGCTTAATAAGGGTTATGTTATGGGTACTAGACGACTATAGTTATATTTAATAGATACTAATATTATAAATGGGAAAGTGTATGTGAGTGTTTGTTTGTCCGTCTTTCACGGCAAAACGGAGCGACGAATTGACGTGTTTTCTTAAGTAGAGATAGTTGAAGGGATGGAGAGTGACATAGGCTACTTTTTGTCTCTTTCTAGCCCCCCACTTTCCTTAAATGGGAAAAACTACCGGATGCCGACCGTATCGTCCTTCAGGATATGCCCTGAAGGACGATACGGTCGGCATCCGGTAGTTCTCACCGTTTGCTAGATGACCAAAAATTGCCGACCGTATCGTCCTTCAGGATATGTCCTGAAGGACGATACGGTCGGCAATTTTTGGTCATCTAGCAAACGGTGAGAACTTGCACAGACATAACCTTGTAGCCAGGATTATTCACCAGCAACTTGCTCTGCTATACGGTCTTGTGGACTTCGAAGTTCCTTACTATAAGTACACATCTGCGCCAGTTCTCGTGCCACGCTCTATTGGGATCGATCTGTCATTACGGACAGGACTATTCTAGCCAATAGGCCTGATATCGTGCTGACAAATCGATCGAAACGCCAGGCAGTGCTCGTCGACATCACCATCCCCCATGATGAGAACCTCGTGAAGGCTGAGAAGGACAAAGCCAGCAAGTACCTGGACCTGGCTCACGAGGTAACCGCCATGTGGGATGTTGATTCGACGATCATTGTCCCGATAGTCGGTTCGGCGAATGGTCTTATAGCGAAGTCTCGACGAACACCTCAAGGAAGAGGAACCAGAAGGCTACCGCCTTCCGTACTCAAGGCCGTACTCCTGGACACTGCGCGGATAGTCAGGAGGTTCCTCTCTCTGCTGCCCTGACAGCTGGTAGCGTAGGCCCCGCCTCGCTGCCGGCGGCGCCCTAGTTTAGGTTTTTATCATGATTTTATGTTTTGTATATATAGTTTTATATTTTACTTTGTATATAATTATTGTAAAAACCTAGCCAAAGACCGAGTATAAATAAAGATAATAATAATAATCATTTATTTGCAACCTTATGTAACTAAGTACTTATTTCTAAAACATCCAAGACCCGGAAATAAATATTCATGCTCATCACACAAATATTTCGGCGTCCTGTCTCTTGACCAAACAACTTTTAGCCAAATGTATCATTTGACAAATGTTTCACTTGACCTAATGCATTTTCGGGTGTCCTTAGAATATCATCAAATATAAGTCATTAGGTTAAGTTAGGTTTGTTTTATAATAATCCTATAAAGCTTTCTATTTAAGAAAAAAATGCATTAGGTCAAATTAAACATTTGGCCAAAAGTGGTTTGGTCTAACATTAGTGAACCAAATATTTGTACTTGCCGGGATTCGAACCCAGGACCGTCAGCTTCTTAGACAGCGTCACTACCCTCTAGGCTAACCGATCCTGAAAGACAACTAAGGTCGGATGTTATATTTAGTAACTCTTTACTTGCTAACTAATGTTGGCTACCCACGGTACAATTGTACTGGCCACACACTGTTAAACTTGTCATAATCTGTAACTAATCAATGGGTTTGGTGAGTGAGTCGTAATCAGAGTATCTTTCTTTAGAGTTCAAATACGTTTCATCCGAATATTATGATCAATATTTGAATGAATCGCCTACATACAGTATTATTCAAACCTGCAGCGATACTGTTGGGGTTTGATGACGGAGCAGCCATTCCAAGCACTAACTAAGCTTCACCTGACTGTGCATTGCAGAGACGTGAATTATTATTATTATCTGTATTTCTGAATAAATAATTTTTATCATATTATATTTGTATCCTATGTCTATAAAACGTGTTTATCTTTATTCCATAAAATTTAAGAAGCCTGTCCTTGTTTGGATAAGGTTACACTAATTAATTTTTTTTTTTAGATATTCGATTAGTTTTTTATCAGATTCAACTTTGGCAAGAATACTTAGAAGTAGGTACACTATTTACATAGCTATTTAATAGCAAACCACACTAATCCATACTATTATTATAAATTTGAAAGTGTGTCTGTCTGTCTGTCTGTCTGTCTGTCTTTCTGTCTGTTACCTCTTCACGCTTAAACCGCTGAACCGAATGAGATGAAATTTGATATGACGATAGTTGGATCCCGGGGAAGGACATAGGATAGTTTTTATCCCGGAAATCCCCCGAGGGGGTGACATGGGGGATGAAAGTTTGTATCGAGCTACGATATAAACGAGTTCCACGCTGACGGAGTCGCGGGCAGAAGCTAGTAAGTTATATGAAGGTTTTAAACCTTATCTTATAAAACGAATTAACAGATTTTGTATGAATTAGTCACATTTTTATTATTAATTTTAATCTACGCAATGCGTTATAAGAGTCAAAAGGTAGGTACATAAATCTAGTGTAACCAAAGCTTTGATTGACATGAAGTCAACCATTGAATTTTCACAAAATGATTTAGATACTTTGGAGTTTGGACGGTATTCAAAAAAGCCTGAATATAGTAAAAGTGACCGTCGAAGCACTGTGTCGTCGCGATGCCACGCTACTTACAGCCGATGTGGGAATGAAATTTGTGCTGCGTAAATTAGACGGCCGAAATTCTGCTCTGGCAAATGAGCTCGCAACATCATTGCGCATCCGCATTTCTCAAAGACGCCTCTTATTAGCTTCGATTTTGCAATATCTCCAAAACCCGGAGTCTTATTTCGCTGAAGTTAGCTTTCGATGTCTTCCCCAAAATAAACAACACAGAAATGGTGTGGAAAGCTCGAACACTGGTGTGTGACGACGGAGACAACCAAGACTTTGCCAAAGAATTGAATAAAATCTTAGAGAAGTCTGTAAGGGAGATACCGACTAATACCACAAGCACCCTTGACATGGGATTTCAGAAGGCGAAGACGAAGATAACCAGATGGCGCTGCTTGATATAAAACTAACAATGTACAAGGAAATATACCGTTACTATCGGAAATGACGTGACTTTGTTAATTGACGTAAGACCTGTCATAATTCCGGCCAAAGCGCTAAATCGCCGTATCTATGTATCTACCTACTTAACTTCAAGAAATTTAGGGTGGCATACATTCAGAGAATATTAGTGTTAACATGATCATTAAGTTTAATGAAGTAAACAGTGATGTAATTGCATGAGACTGTATCCATTTAAATCTGTTTTGGTTGGTTATTAATGTTTTTCGACTCCTGAACACTGTTTAAAAATCACCTTATATCTCAATAGAAATGACAAAACAATTTCAACGTTGGTAACATAATGTCAAGTTAATCTCATCAGCCCTGCTAAACATCTGCACGGCGGTTTCATGAAGCAGCCTTAGCTCTGTAAGCCGGCGTTTAATATAAACGGGCATCAAGTTTGTATAGGAACTGAGCCTGCATGCTCTGAACATTCATTTTGAGTATGTAAACTAGATGTCTGAAGAAGGTCAGTGTAAGATGCAGTTTTAATACAGCCCGCCGGCGTGCGGGTCATATTTCAAATGCTTGTCGTGCTCCCCATTGGCCTGACGCTTATTTTATACGTGACGCGAAAGAATACTCTTTACGGATATCTTTATAATGTGTTTTGTTTCGGGATTTGTAGAAGAGGTCGACGGGTATGTTTAAGTTGCGGGTCGGAGTCTAGTTGTTGGATTTATGGGAAATCTTTAAAGTACGATGTTATTATTATTAGGATATTAATTAAGTAGCAATTTTTGCTTAGTATTACAGTTCAAAATCGTTTAATAATATAATTTTGTAACCTGACAAGAAGTAACTCGTTATTTCGCGAGAAAATCCTGCGACATAGACCTTACTAAGGAAAAAAAGTAGTTTTTAATTTTTCTTTTCATTTTTAAATTAAACTGATTTAGTACTCTTCTTAGGAACACATAACTTGCTAATAAAATGATTAGTTTGGTTCTCAAAGAGATTAGATTCGGAGCTATCGTTTTATTTACGTCTAGACCTCCATTTAGCAACTAAAATGTTACTTACATTTTAATTTTTTGATTACATGGGTCGAACGCTTGTCGAAACGTCATAAATAGGTTAATCAATATCGCGCTAGAGTCGAGTTAAGTAATATTTTAAAGTAAAAGTAAAAGTTTAAAGTTGATTTGACGACCGGTTAGCCTAGTGGGTAGTGACGCTGCCTACGAAGCTGAACGTCCTGGGTTCGAATCCCGGTAAGGACAAATATTTGTGTGATGAGCATGAATATTTGTTTCTGAGTCTTGGATGTTTTCTATGTATTTAAGTATTTATATCTATTAAATATATCGTCGTCTAGTACCCGTAACACAAGCCTTATTGAGCTTACTATGGGGCTAGTGCGATTTGTGTAAGATTGACCCCTTATATTTATTTATTATTATTTATTTATTTATTATTATTTATTTATTAAAGTATTCATTATTTTTTTATCAAATTATTTAGATTATATGACGCATTAACTTTAAATATTAAAGTCGCGTTCACACAGCCTATTCGTTAACAGATGAGAGAGCGCATGAACTTAAATGATTGGCATGTTATTTCAATACATCCAAAAGTGAGTTACAAAATTAAGATAGTGTACTCTACTGTTAATTCTGATTCCTGATTAATTCTCCGCAAAAGGTCGGCCGTTGAACAAGAGTTCATTGTCCGCGCGTGCTGTCAGTTGGTATTCACAATTATCGTCATGTCGTCGCAGGCGGGCCATGACCTTAATTCGATTCATCTCTTTTACATCCTAATCGTAGTTCAATTGTTTTCCCGCGCTCGTTCTAACTTAAAGCGCGAAACTAATAGACGTGTGCGTGGAACTGTAAGAAACGAACAAAAATTGACACGCTAGACGATTACAGACTGATCAACGTGAAATATGGTGCTGGCAAGTGTCTCCATGGAAACTTGTCGAACTTTTCAGACATTCAAGTTTTAATGAACAACCCTTATATAGATAGTTTCGTGTAATGCAACCCACCCTAAGTCTCGACATTCCTACGTTATATAACACTTTCACTGCCAGTCGCTTTCCGCTACATACGAGGAAAACCTCGGGATCGGCTACGAGCGTAGCGCGTAGCGATTCTTGGCAGTGAATGTGTTAACACTTTCGCTGCCAGGAACCCGCCCAGCGGGTGCCTACGCCGTAGTCGCTTTCCGCTACATACGAGGAAAACCACGGGACCGGCTACGCAGAGCACGTAGCGATTCTTGGCAGCCAAAGTGTCTGGCTTTTTTACAAGTCTTTGGATCAATATATATACTAAGGGCGAGTGATGAGTGATGATGTTCTGAATCGCATAGTTCTCGTTACATTTACTGAATAACGTAACTCCAACAATGATGCCATTCAAGAAAACCATTCTTGTGAAAGTTAATGTGGTAAATGTATCTATTAATCTTGATGAATACAGGGTTTGGGTTTCAAGTCATTAATTAATTTAGATTGTGAAACGACTATCTACAAGTAAGAAAACACCTGTCAGAGCCACTATTTGCGAATAAGAATTTCATGTCAGTTTGATTGCTAAATAGAAAGTTGCAAACACTCCTAAGGATGCACTGCAACGAATCCACAAATCAATAAAGGGACGGCAACGCCCCCCCTTGTGACTCCTCTGCAGTCGTACGAGTCCATGAAGCTGATTTTCCACCGGAGGGGCGAGACGAGACGAGACGAGGCGAGAATTGAAATCGTATGGGACTTACTACCTATTTCCACCGCGCGATTTTATAAGAATTATGAGACTGGTGGAACTAGGCAACACCAATTCAATATACATATTTATCTCTCGTTTTATACTTTCAAGTTCCATATTTGCATAAATACGACATCATTCCAAAAACAGCGAAACGAGTTACGATGAAATAATAACTGTAGCTTCCCTTTCTCTGCTCTTTGGTTTATTGGCTTGATGTGCAAATTTAATAAAGGTAATTGCCAATTGGATTACCTTCCGTAATTACCTACGTTTCATTTCACCTGGGACGTACCTAACCCGAGCTGTAATAAGTAGGTACTTAAAATGCCACAACATAAACAAAAAATGTATATCTGTAATTCAAATAGGGACTAACTGTTTCATACAAAGTGACAGACGAAGACAAGCGTATTTAAATGCCACATTTACAAAAATAGGGTAGGCTAATGTTTATGAATAAGAAAATAGGTAGATACTTATGCTACTATTCACATGTAGATACATACTCGTATTAATAGTTCCAACCAAAAGGTTGCCTTACAAGGTGCTACTGGCATAAGGATTCAATAAGAACTTATTTATTGATTCCCGACAAAGCGGTACCTTTTCCTTGGAGACGTTACATAAGTACGATACATCCATTGTCAACGAACTACATATCAAGGGTTCTGTTTTAGTATTTGCTTACGGAACCCTAAAAATGGTTGTATTTAGAGTCGTCTGCGTCGGAGGCGCGTTTATGAACGACGCGACGCGGTGGGTAAACAGAGAATCTACTTTATATTAAACCGAGCGGTCTATCAGACGCGCTATTAGCCCGCCCGCCGAGCCAGGAACTGCTAGACATGGCAATGTTAATTAACATCCAGAAGGCGTGTTATGATCAAAGATAACCAGACAAGACGACAAGATAAAAAATCCGATTTTTTCTCTATCTAGCGGGGTACGAGCGATAAACGCAAGCATCATAGGCCTGCAGCAAGCAGACTATTAATAGTACTAAGGTACATAAAAATATCTGTCGCTTAAACCATGCTCTTATCAACATCGCTAAGGTTATTATTTTGTCACGTAGCGCAAGTTATGATTATGACGAACAGACACTAACCATCTCCAAATTTGTAGTTATAGTAAAAAAGTTATCAAAGTTTTATTAAATACGCGCATAAATGCCGCGAGCGGCGGTTTTACTTTATTGCTTAAGCTTGAAATTGCGATCCTATAACTGATTTGGTACCAATTCGGTAAAATTACGTTTGCCAAATGTTTACTGTATATTTGTCTATGACTTTATGAAGATCAAGATCACTGGCAAAAGTGTACGATATGTAGATCTTGGTTTTGAGAGATACTAAGGTAAGGTATAGTACATTACTGCAAAGGCCGGGAAATAGCAATTCGTGGATGAGTTGATTTTGTCGGATGAAGCGAAGCTGAATCCGACAATATTTACGAATCCACGAATTGCCATACCCGCCGAGGCAGATACAGTGCTTTTCTCCAAAAATGCGAGGAAATAAATAATATCTTTAATCAACAATATATTTTCAAACAGCGTGAATGTCAATAACCTATCAAGGTCCCGCCCAACTTATTTTTTAAAGTAGGTAAACGGCATGACTCATGGTGCCACTTTCAATTGACATAAATAAATAAAAATAAAACATCAAAATCGATCACAATTTTAAATGTTTTGTGTTTTTTAAATTATTAAAGAGTAAACGGGATTGAAATTTAATTCGTTATGAATTTTATTTCGTAATTTAAAACTATTTGAGACATTTTTAAAAACGTCACTTCAATCACAACTTACATAAGTAAGCGTTTTGTCTATGACAATGAAAAAAAAGAAAACGCGGTAAAGCTTTATGCCCACTACAAACGGGCGCAATTGGTCTCACCAACTTGCAATAGTTCGAAAGAGACAGCCATAGATTACTAACCAATCTAACTAAAGCAAGTTATTGTGACAAATTGTTAGTCCTTTAAACGTACGAGCATTTGGCTGTTTGTAGTAATTTGTCTTAGTCAAAACATATGGTTAAAAGGTAAAAAAGTATACAGTAATGGAATTTCATACATTTTCCTGTCCGCTAAAACTGTACAGTAATGACTTAACTTTTTAAATTTGAGCTTGTCAGTAACGAGGAACTTCAAGTACTAATTTTGCTACAGTAAGGCGTACGCATATTGGAGAAAAATATTTTAACAAGATAAGTCAACCCAAGTGTCGAATTAGTTTTACGAGACCTACTTGTCAAACTCAATGTTATCGGTTACAGACAACATTATTTACGTTTAATAATATGAATTATCGTATTTAATATTAATTCTCATTACTAGCTCTATGGCATGTCGGCGAATCTCTAATGAAACCACTTCTGTTTATTCTGTCGATACGAAATGAGAAATGAGTGCAGCTAACCTTAACAATTGTTGCGCCGGCCTGGGGCTCGATACTGGCTCTTTCACGTTTTATTGTAATTTTAATATAAGATCCGACATTTAAATATTGAAACTTACTTTCGAATATTTCAAACTGATTCATACTTCAAAATAAATGATGATGATGTATTAAAATAATCGTCAAAGTGCTCCGACAGATTATTCGCTATTTAAGGCCCTACTCTGCTGCAGCTCACAGTACACTATTCACTACTGCGTGGTGAATGGCTTATATGTTATATGTACAGTCAAAGAAATTTAAACACGTACCTTTTTCGCTCTTTCCACTATGACAATAAGGCATAAAAAGGTACATGTTTCAGTTTCCTTTACTGTACATACATATTTAAAAGTGGTTCCGATTGAAAGATACAACAAATAAGTGAGAAAATGCCTGTTAGTTATTTGTTATCTCAACTCAACTACAAGATATGCATGCACGTGTAAACATAAAAGTTGGAATGGACATCAATCTTTTCTATTAAAGTGCGGCCTCCCACTCAACCAAGGAAATAGCATGTACAAAGTGACGGCAAAGCAAAGAGAAGTTTGCAGTGAAACTTACTGAGTCAATACGAGACTTAATGTTGTTCAGGCCGGTAGGCCGCGGGCGGCGCCGCGGTGCGATCCACTGGATTAGGTCCCACGCACGCTCGCCAACTTCCTATTTATGTTGGGTCGCTAACCAAACAACTTGTAGGCTCTTTATTACAGTTGTTCTTTTCCGCTCACGACGTCGTTACCGCTTCGATAAAATATCGTGTCGATTCTTTGTTTTGAGCAAGGGCTTACCCGGCCGTTCGTGGTTGATAAGGTATTTATAAAAACGGACGTTTCCGCTTACAAACAATATGCTTTGTGTATTCCGAGAGATGGAATTGAAGATTGTAAAACAATTTATTTTACTATAATATACAAATTCGGTTTGTTGATTTAAATCATTCAGCGCAATGTTGGTGCTTATTCAATCAGGAGCTCCCGAGGAATTTCTTGTACTGATACGTCAGATTGACGCATGAAACACGTTGAAATCGAATTGGTGTGCAAAATATATTGCACCCTTGAATGTCTCAAACAAGATGAACATTCTGATATGGTTGCAGAAGCTTAGTTTAGAGACTAATACCCCAAAGAAATGGATGTGTATATGTGTTTTTATGTACATGTATTGTTGTCCACAGATGCTCTGACAAAATGCCATGAGTACGACTAGGATGGAGCGGGCGGGCCGGCGCAGCAAAGCCGGCTCGCTGAGCGGGCTGTCGGGCGGACTAGGCGTGCCGAGCGCCGCCGTGCGTCGCCAACGCTCGCTCGAGTGGGGCGGCGACCGCTACAGCAGCAGCGACGACGACCGGCCGCCGCAGCCGCCGCCCCTCGCTGACAGGGTTTTTGCTTCGCTGCTCGCTCAGGCCACACAACAGTTCGATAGTGAGTATCTTGTAATGTGAACCTAAGGTTTGTGAAAGTGTCCGCGCCGTCCAACGCCCTTCGCGTTGGACGGCGCGGCTCACGCGTATTCACAAATGTATGGCGGGTTTTTATTCACGCCCAGACGACGCCTTGCTTACGTAAAACGAATTCTATCACTAACTCCGCAGCCTTAAACGAAAAAACTGGTATAATCCAATTAAAAAATCTGTACGCGAGAAGAAGGTGGGAAAAGCAAGGTCGACAACGTTACACAATGTACCTAAAATAGCTGAATAATAGTTTTCGCTGTCTTCTTAGTAGTTTGGTATTGAGTAGCATCTAGTAACCCTAGACCTATTTTACTTAGTTTCTACGAATATTATTGTAAGTTACTTTATAGCTTGTTAACACAACTTTATTAATAATAAAGCTCCAGTTTGTTAACAACTAACTAACTCAATCGTTCATATCTGCATTCTATCGACATTGTGACCTGTAGACAGGAACCTATTTGTGAAAAAGTTTATGTACTTACAAGTATACCGCTAGCTTATGAGGAAAAGAATTGCAAAATGCGAGCGGTCTGCCAGTCGCGAGTTGCATGACAATCTTATGGCCTTTAATATTTGTTCAGCGGCCGCTACGGGCTAGGATCAGCTTAGAATTTGTTATTCACCGAGTGACACGGCCGAAGGTCCGTGCTGAGCCCCCAACAAGTGGGATCATTAGTGGAGCCTGCGGGGCGGGGACGGGTGGGGCGGCGAGGGGGAAGGCAATTGATAGGGGAGCGCCCTGCGGTGAGCTTATGAGGAAAACTTTACACGTAAACCGGACGCAACCTTCGCTCGTCGTCCTTCTGTCATGCCAACTACGGGCTTGATGATCTCATACAGGATACAGCATAATGTTATAGCGGGTGTCGCCGTATTTATTGATATACGACGCGGAATTTATTAAAGTCAATAGCATTCTCGAAATTGAATATCGTTGCGTGGTATGACGATTGGTATTTGAAAAATAAATGAAGTAAATACCAGATCAGTAATGTGGCACGCTTCCGTTCAATTTGTCCCACTCGAGGCCTCAAGCGTCACGTTTATTAAATGGCAACAAGTCAGCACTGAAGTAAAACCCTTGTTTATGCTCCTTACAATGCGAATGGTTTTGTTACCGTCCTTTAGAGAACGAATGTTTCACTTTTCTCATTTAATAAGATCTGAAAACAAAATACTGAATTATGATGGTTTTCCAACTTATGATTATGCAAAATAAAACTACACGAATTACGAGGAAACCAAAACGAAACTTGCTTTAACCCATAATCATATCTTGTAACTGGACTTACGCATCTACCCACATTTAAACTTATCGCACACATTAATACCTACACATATACAGTTCAACGCTCACAAGTACCAAAAACATGAAAATAAACAGGCCAAGTGCTAGTCGGACTCACGCACGAGGATTCCCATACCTTACTCGCACGATTTGTGGTTAATTAAACTAGTTTGAGCATGTCTATCTAGTGTGACGACGAGCTCCCGTCATGAAATGTTTACGCATGTTATGTTCAAACAGTATAAAGCAATACAGTAATAAATTCAAAGTTATCAAACTTAGTATTCGTTTCGTTGGAATTCGGGTATAGACTCGAAAATGATTATTAAGTACTCGAAAAGAAAGAAGGCAAAAAACTATGCCTACTGAAGAAAATCCCATTCGGATATCTCAAAGAATTACGAATCTACAACCGTTTTAATATTGCTTGTTAGAGAGAGAAAACGCAAACAGTGTGTGACGTCACAATATGCGAGACTGCCGCAGAGCAGGCTGCGTCGATGGCGGCGCCGAACACGAGGGGGCACGGCACGTTGCCGTCTATTAGTGACATCACAATCTACAAGCGCCATCGTTTCATATGAAGTTGCGTTTTGCGAAAAAGGGACAGAAAATACATATCCCTTCTTAAAACTGTGGGCACTTAAAACTTCGTGAGTATTTAACATCATGCGTTGATTTTTTCTCCATTTGACTACATTTTTAATCCTTTTCGAGAAAATATGACATTATTGATTATTTTATTTAGTATCTACACCCCTATTTAAGATCTTGCTTGTTGTGAATGAATATGCAGCCATTTTTTTAAACAACGACGGTGGCAAACAAGCGTACGGCCCGCCTGATGGTAAGCGGACACCGCAGCCTATAGACGTATGCAACTCTAAAGGAGTAACGTGGGCGTTGCCGACCCTTAATATGTTTGAGGATTCTCCGTGTTGACAGCTGAAGGAACAAATTCCCTCGCTCTCAACACAACGCATCCTCGGGAGCTCTGGCGACCTAGCTCACCTCCAGGAACACAACACACAGCAAGTAGTAGTGTTATTTGCAACATAAACAGCCGTATCATTTGATTGTGTTCACGTAAAGTTTGTTTTTTGCACAGCGCCAAGGGATCGCAAGCCTGTGTATTTGATTTTAATTCCAACTTGATTGACCTCCATGGGTACTTGAGAAAAAGGGTCTCTACAGACGAACAGACCGAGAAGTGATCCTAGGGTTCCATTTTTCCTTGATACGGAACTTTAAAATGAACAGGCGGCCTTCCCCCTTCCCTTTCATTATTTGTAATGGTTCAGTTTTAGTTTATTGTAGTAGTAATTATATTCATCAAGTTCGAATTAAAAGAAACGTTCGACGACACGATCGTGCATCTGTTAAAAATAAATATATTGTGATTTTTTGGTAGCAATTGTTGTTTCGTAAATAGGTACGTGATTTAACTTAATATGTTCGCGATATACAAATAAGATGCGCATTCATATATCGATAACACTAAAACAGGGAGCCGTAACAATGCTTCATGTAATTCTGTGATAACATCCTTTCTGAAATTGAGAGATAGGCCCACTGCAATATAGACCTTATGTTTTGTAGGCAAGCGTGATATTCGAATGGTTGAATACGTCGATAAGGTATAGGTAAAGGTTTAGTTGGGATTATGACGTAAAGTCGTCTGTCGAAAGGTATTCGTAGCGATGAGGACAAACGCAGTACACTCTGAGTTGAAGCCTGGGACGGAATTTAGGGATCTGGAACCGTATTTTAGTTATACCTATTGAACAGCAAGATTTACTGACGATTCTCAATACATACTCGCTATACTACATTGAAAACAGGAATATTTTATTATAAAAGGTGGCTACTTTTAGACTTTCCCAATTAAGATGATGGAATTTCGGTTCAGTTTTTGCGACGGGACGATATGTACACGTTCTGCTTGGGTTGGCGGCAGCTTTCCACCTATAAGGCAGAGTTTAGGAAGAGGAGGGTGCCTTTGCCCAGCAGTGGCACCCTTAAACAGGTTAAATCAAATGTATTTGGATATAGCTTTTTATTTATGACGGGTTTAAAAAGAAAATATGAAAATAAGGTAGATTACTGAAAGCATTCTCTTTAACTACTTAAATCAATTTTATTTAAATAATCAGTATTTGTTGAAGCAAAAACCCAGGTCAATATTGCTTCGAGTTAAATTTTGTTGAAACGTGATCCTTTTATGGATCCTTTTCCTTACGTTCACCCCTCACCTTTGCCCCATGTACGTACTCGTGTGAATGAAAGAATGCGACGGGGTTGGTTGTAACGGAAATGACTTTAACGGAAGCAGATGCGGACGTGAAAGTTTGCTTCCTTGCGGATATGGCGCCGAAATACGTTCAATTAAATTCAAGTAAAACTACTCCGTTTTACTTTGAAGCTACGTTATGGAGAGGGCAATGCTGTAATGAGATTAGGTTTCAAAGGCCGAAAGAATTACGTAACCAGGTAACTGGTTTCATAATGATCATCATTCTATATTAGTCCCACTGCAGAGCACAGGCCTCCTTTCAGGTACCTATGAGAGGGAATGGACGGTGTATTCTAAATGTATGCAGTTTCCTCACGATGTTTTTATCAGTATCGATTATATACTTACGTAATTTTTTTTAAAGAATCATACGTAAAATAATAAGATTTAAAATTGACATATTTCATAACACTTGCTTATTATACCCAACATTTTGACTAAAACCGTAATAGTATAGGGACTCCAGTACCTGCTTAGCACGTTATTTCAAATATCGTTAGACGGCTTAAACTTGGTCCGGGTTTCATATTTCCTGGCATGAGGGGTGTATTTACCATGTAACGAGGAAGTAACATTATCATAAAGGTTCTTGTTATTGCGGCTCAGATATTGCGCGCCGTGCCTTTCATAAAATACGCGGTATCCTGGCTCGCCTTGCGCTTTAATTACAAGAAACATGGACTATCTCTGCTGCGTTTGAGATGATATACCCATTCAGTTGGGGCCGATTCTGTAATAAATATCAAACCAAATGCTAAAGTATAAGTCTTTAGAAAAATACTAAAACGCGTACCTACTTTTACAAATTTCTCACGGTACTAACTTGATTATCGAACAAACTTGATTGTTGTCACGATGAATGTCACATAATTTAAATCAACTTGATATTTATTGAAAAAGATACGGTACATATTATGAGTTCAAATTCCACGTATTTACGAAATGTACGCAAATAGATACCTTAAAACGATCGAAGCCATCTTGAAACAAGAATGCCTATATTTCACAAGAGAACAGATCACATTGAGAAATGTTACCTAACCTGCTAATTATTACTTCAATTATCATTGCGTTATAATGTGTATGTTTGTTTTATTTATATAGGTTTATGCTTTTATGCAGGAATTCTATTTATTTGAATCGTGCATAATATAAGAGCGTGCCTGACTTATCACATCCACAATTTCCATGCCCGATCATTTTTTGTTCAAGTGAATTTAATAAACAAATGCTATTCAGTCCATATGCAATTATTAAGGTTATTATACTCTTCCCGGAGTACGGATGCTCAGTAGCATGGAAATATTGCAACCAGCTTCCGCGTGGCTACGTCCAAATGTACAATGCACTTGTCATCATGTTTGTCATCCGCGTACATTGGTACATCGACTGTAAATATGCAGCTAATTGAATGAAACCATAAACGGCTGCAATTATACAGTGTTCGAACTTCGACAAACAACGTTATATGGGAAGTTTGTTCGATATAAATGTTAGGTTTCAAGTTTTCAACGTACCTACCTTTACTTAGGAACTTATTACAGCATAAATATAAATAAAATAACGTGCTTGTCAGCTAAATAGCGTTCTCAAATTATTTAAAGCCATCGAGAAGTTACTTTATTGACTCATTGAATATGAAACTCGATTATGTTGCTTTAATAAAATACAATATACAACGAACTAGGACGCTAAGGGCTTAACGCAAAGCGAAGCGGATGCTAATAAATAAATATTTGACACTGCTATGTCGGCTTTCAAGCTCATCCTCTGACTACCCATACTAATATGATTAATGGACCCGAGCAATGATATTTGTGCCGCTATAATGCATGGCTGGGCGGCCGATCAATGTAACTGCGGATACCTGTCCGCGTGACTAGCTCACGACCCTTAATTTGCACATGTTAATTATGGACGTTTATCGACAACAATAATTAAAAATGATAATAATTTCTATTTTTTTTTTAATGTGTAACGTGATATTTTGGAGGCCTTATCATCTAAGCATACCTATTATTGAAACAAATTTGGAAGAGATCTATTACATTGGATTGTTAAATATTTGTAATGTGCGGAAATTTTGCGCACATGATTTCGAATATGGAATGTGAAATGCAGCTAATAAAAATTAGGCAATAAAACAACCTTGAGAAAGCAACTGCCTAATTCTAATTAAAATAGTTTCTAAATTAAGAACAAAAGCTGAGATCCTGGGGCAACTTCGGGCGCGCATACGAGTAAGTTCCCGCAGTTCACTTCCACGAAACTTTAGAAAGTCATGTATGATTTCATACTTAGGCACAACTTAAGCATTATTATTAAACTATTAGAGCTTGTGCTTTAGAAAACAGTTTTCTATGATCGTATAGGTATTACTATCAAGCAGCTTGTATATATTTCTGTGATGAGTAAGTATAATTGGTAAAATACCTCCAGTAAGGGTCCGTCTTTGCCGAGGCCAACCTATTTTGTTGCAAACAACCTGCTGTTTGTTGCAGTTCGTATCCCTATATATAAATTGAATTTCGGATGCTCGAAGATTAAACATTTAATAGCATGTTTAACTATCGTCGGAAACAAACTGCGAATAATGTTGAAACATCAAATTATTACAAACTAGCGACCCGCCACGGCTTCGGACGGGTACTATATTATACATATGAACCTTCCTCTTGAATCACTCTATCTATTAAAAAACCGCATCAAAATCCGTTGCGTAGTTTTAAAGATCTAAGCATACATAGGGACAGACAGCGGGAAGCAACTTTGTTTTATACTATGTAGTGATTATTTAGTTCTTGTATTAGCCCATAGACAAGATTTAGGAAAAAGTCGGTATGTATTTGTAATTAGTTTAAAAAAAAAACCGTCTGACCTCGTTTTGTGTAATGACTACAAATACCACTAAGTACAATTTGTTGATTTGTAACGTCCGAGCTATTTTATGTCTGCGTGGTGTTTTCAGCCATTTCTGGGATTAACTGAAAATTATTTTGCAGTTGTATTTAAGGCAACTTCAATTTGGCAACCGCACATTCATTAAATCGTAGTACCGCTGTACCATCCAGACTATCAGGCGAGTTGTACGCTTGTTTGCCACCAACATAGTTTAAAAAAGTCACAAGCGCGACAGATCAAAATTAAAGAGGCAATACCCCGCAGGCAAATTGTAAACTGAGATTGGAAACCATAAGGCGGTGGCTAGTTTCCATTTCATTTCGTATTTTTCCTTACACAGACGATATCGGTGGTGTTATTAGAGGCAAGGCCGGTAAGTACGCAATATCTTCGCCCGCTCGGCAAGAATCCTCGGCGAAGCGAGACGGTGCCTCGCTCCGCAGAGAAAAGAGGGTTTACGTATCTATAAGCTTCAAATATACTTACTCCCTTTCTCCCTGAAAACACAGCGTTATTGCATGGAAATTCTTCTGCGTGCAACTTCATTGAGACTCTTCCGTATAAAGGTTTCTGCGCAATGTTCCGAGGTTATTGTTTTTCAAAACCGGAATGATATTACCCTAACTGAAACGCGAGAATAAGTTTTGTTCAATTAATTGGTACGAGTTTTGTTATTATTTACGTTTGACCGTGATTTTGCTCGCTGGTAGAACGCAACTTTTACTGTTTACTTAATTTTGTATATTTGTAACGATATATGGTAGATATAAATATTTAGCATATAAGCTTCAGTTTTCTATAACAATTTTGTCTTATGTAAATTAATTTCTAAAATATCGTGTATGGAGAATGGAATAAATCCATTCTCCAAACAAATAAAACGTCATGCACGTCTAACACGTAGTTCAAAATAAATATAATTAATGTTATTTTATTTGACACGTATCTTTGCAGTCGTGGTCGAATGTATCGAGAAAATAGTAAAAGCCATGAAGCGTATGCGGATATACTGCGTTTCACTTCTGTACGACATAGATATTATTGACAGTATTGAGTCACCGGCTTCGGAAGTTAATCATAAATATGAGTTAGAGCGGAATTCAGTTGATTGATTGATTGAATATTTAGTACCACAATCGAAGTATCCTCATCAGTAAATTAACCAAGTCCTATAGAAATAACATTCTGTGTATTATATGACGGTGGTATTCACTTAGCCTATAAAATTATGCGTGGCATGTAAAGATTTGCTGGAAGGGCGGGTTGCACCAACTTACGGTTACAGACCGATCAACGTTAAAATAAGGCGCCGGCAGCTGTCATACCGTAGAAACTTGACAAACTTTCCATACCTAACGGAACTTTCAGATTCTAACGAACACCGCTTGTACAACCCATCCTAAGCTCCCCTTTGTACTTTGGTATTTTTATATAGTTCTCGTGTACAATAAAAAACAAAATATGTGCTCCATAATATGTATAAGGATCGTGGGCACTTTTGTATGGAAATTGGGTGTAGCACCAACAATCTTAAAACCAGTACATTGAACAGTTGTAATATTATACATAATTTCTTACTATGACCACAAATACCTAGCTCACCGGAGAGCAAAAAAGTGGGCATATGTATGAAAACAAAAAGATATCACCGCAAAATGCTTATCACTCTATTTAGCTAACAACATGTTTCTGTAGGTAGGTACAGTTTCGATGCCAATATAAAATTAAATAGGGCAATAAGCATTTTGCGGTGATATCATTTTGTTTTCATACATGTGCCCTTATTTTTTTTTGTCGGTGAGCTAGGTATTTGTGGTTATAGGAAGAAATTATATACAATTGTATACCTTTTTAATGATACTCGTTTCAAGACTGTTGGTGCTACACCAAATTTGCCCATGACGCTTTGTGTATTAAGTTTATTTTTATGTTTTTATACATACATAAATGTTAAAGATTTTTGAGTGGTGACGACAGATAAGTTTAACATTTGCTGCAAGATATTCATATTCAAAGTTTATTGATAATATAAAATTACATGTCAAAATAATAATTAACACACAATAATAGGTATGTGGATATATAAAAACAAACAACATGAATATTAAATTATATACCATAGGTTTGTCTTAACAGCTACTTACTTGTAACTGATAAATAGTTCCTTATGGTCGTAGAACGTCGGCTCAAGAAGCCATTTTTTAAGTTTAGGAGGTTTTTATTTCACGCGGGAGATGATTATAAATCGTGCGACACGAGTGGCAACTTTCCGGCGCGGGCGCTGCGGACTGGATACCTACGCGGAGTTTCGTGGCAGGGGTTGGCCACGTTGGCGTCCACTACTTCACGTGCACTTAAGGCCATTTGCATAATAAGAAGTGAGTGCAACGTCAGTATTTGTAGGGGGGTCTTGCCGAGGAACGCGCGCTATTGCCCGCACGGCTCATTTTTGAAGTCGGAACACCCTTTCCCAATCAGCAGCTCCCGCTCAAAGCTCGACTCCGTACTGTAGGTGCGCGTGTATTGAGGCGAAGTAGCAGCTTCGGACCATGAATGACCTAGAATGTATACCGTATGTCACGAGGTGTTTCGACGTTAGTATAAAGTTAACGTACTGTTCAGTATATATTCGTACGCTTCGGCGTTATTGTGGCCGTTGGTGTCAGTTGGAGAATTCTGCCGAATGACGCGGCAAATGGATCCATTTGTTTAGCTGAAAGCTTTTGCCAGTGCTAAGTTATTTGCGCAGTGCATTAAATTGTGCATTATTAAACAAACTCTAATATTTTTCTATGATCTATAACTACTCTTATCCGCCGCCGCCTCCTCGAAGTCACGACATCGCTATGCTGACGTGGTTGCCGGTCAGCCTGTCGCAGCCAACCGGAGAGACGCACCTTCAAGAGTGCGTTAAGATCGGGGTCCTCCAAAAGAGAAGGCCTCTCGCACCGATGTGGATAAGGAGGGTTTCACGTCGGTGTCAAGAAAGCTCAAGCCGCGAAAGACTCAGTGTGGTACAGCGGTTGGTTCTGGTCTGCGGGTTGCCACACCTTGTAAAGTGCTGGTACGTATCGCGCCTGCGTTACTCCGCCACGGCTGATGACATGGTGGAGTATATTCACTAGAAGACTGGCTACTCGTTGAGGGTTTTCCAGCTGCGGTCGCGCCACTACGTGGACTTCAGCTCGTTTGTGGTGCGCGTGCCGCGGCCGCTGCAGGAGACCATCGCGTGTGCTGACTTCTGGCCGAAGGGTGTCGTGTTTCGGCGGTTCCGGGGTAACCTACCGAATTCTACGCCGGACTTGACGACGCAACGAAGCCACGCTGTTTCGTCGCCTAAATAATTAGTTTTTATATGTATTGTATGTATGTTAGGTTTTGAGGTATTTGTTAGGCCTTAGATGCCTGAAATAAATGGTATATTTTTATTATAACTTACTTATATCACAACACATAACATCTTTGGTAAAATATCTCAAGCCTTTCTCCATTTCTAAGGATACATTCTAACCTGAGAGTCATACATTAAACCAGTATGTTTTATTAATTGAAAATTATCTGCATATTTTTATCTGTAAAATTATTGAATTAATTAAACCTCCTCCGTAGGTGTCGTAAAAATCGACTAAGGGAGCAGGGTTGGTGTGTTATGGGCGATGGGCTAGCAACCTTTCACTGCTACATCACATTTTGTCGTTCTTTTATACCCACATCTGTGCCAAAAGTGGCCCTGGAAAGTGGCTCTGCCGACTCCTTTTAGGAATAAAGGCGTGAATCTATGTTAAAATACGTATGAAAGTTGTTCTTCTAGATTTGTACTTACCTATATAGCCTAAGGTATGCATAGAGGCCCGACCTTCACCCATAAATCTGCATGAAAATAATTTTATATAGAATTTAGTAGATTCAAAACTATTTCGCCAATGGGTTGGATAAAAACCTGTGAATAAATAAAAATTCAAGTATTACTTTTTGTTGTTTTGATTTTACGAACAAATTATATAGGTACTTACTAATCGAAAGTATGACCTATGTATAGAACTCAACTGTCCCATACAAAAACTGACAAAGACCTATCTGACGCGCGTGGGTGCACGACGTTTTAAATAATTTAACTTATTCTAATTTTATTACTCATAATGATATTATGAGTAATAAAATAAACAAGCGAGACCTTTTAAAAAGTTCTTATCCATGTCTGTGCTAAGGGGTTCTAAATAATTAAGGTTGATATATAGAAATTATAACAATACCATATCATACAGCAACATGTAAAACAACACATAACAACATATAGCATAATTCACCTTAAAGCAGGTCTCAGGTAGGTACGACGATGAGCGAAGCGAGGAGGAGTGTTAGGTAGAACTGCGACCATACAGTGCGTGAGCCGAGCGAGCGGAGCGAGCGTGCCACGGCAGCGGCCGGCGAAGTGCCAGAACCGACCTTTTTTTTGTAATACTTACATTTCATATTATGTGAGTACTTACAAAAGTCAACGGCGGTGGGCGGGAGATTGAGTCCCAGAAACGAAAGCGGGGCTCCGTCAACTTCTTGGCAGACATTGTTGTATATTTAATATGTATGTTATACATATTTATGTCATAAATGCGTTTTATGAAAACGCAATTATTTTAAATAATATGTATGTTAAACATATTTATGTCATAAATGCGCTATATTATATGATAATTTACTTTTCAACACATTTGCTCGTAACGTACCTCTTATTGTGTCGCTTTTAGGCTCATAATCCTGGATATTAAACACGCGTGTTTAATAACATTACGATACTTGTGTGTTATGGTTATATCCCGATTAAGTCACGTTGGCACCTTGCAGCATTAGATGTATGCATGCACACGGAGCATTGTTAAACGAACCGGGTTGTACAGAATGTACAGCTTTTTTTTTAATTCTCGGCAAATGGATTCTTACCGGACTAAACAAATTAAATCCTTTTTGTTAATTAATTGACTATTTCTTTTTGGATATGATATAGAAACGGTTAATTTAGTAAAACTATTCACTTTTAATAACATTTTACATGAATTAATAAAGATAACATTTTAAAACGAAATTATTTATTTTATTTTGTATTGGCTGTTTAGAGATTTCATCTAATGCGCGCGCACTGCGCAAACTTCACAAAAAAAATTGATGCGTGCCATTTTAGGTTATTTCACAGATATTTGTAAACATTGTTAATGCGTGTTGGGTTATTAACAAAAATGTTGATTCGTGGTGACTAGAAAAGTGATAAAAAGAATGGACGCCACTATAAATTCTTGACGATGTATACACCATGTGAGTAAAAACCTGTTGACATCAATAAGTGAAGAAAATAACTTGACAGGCCTATCAAATTTTCATCTTATGAAAAGGATTTTTTCCTCGCAAAATGTGTTGAAAAACGTCGTATGAAACGCGTGAGCTTTGATAATTACAATCCTCGGCTCTCTTATCACGCTCACCTGCGGCTCGCGTGATAATTCCGCCTCTGATGTATCACAATGTACTATTAAAAACAAAGTTTTAGCCGACTTCAATTTAGTACTCCGCCAAGCCAGAAAGTAAACACTTTGGCCGCTCCGATTTATCTGATGGCGACTGGACGCTGGGTAGATCTAAATGTCAATTTCTATATGGAAAAATGACAGTTGAATTGTCCTAACGCGCGTTCAAAATGTTACATGGTTACCCCTAAGAGTGGGGTTGGCAAGGTGGCAAAAAAAAGGTTAGTCGAAACTAGTCAAAAACACTCATCTGTTTAATAAATATATTCGTTTATTACATTTTTCAACACAATTGCTCGTAACGTACCTCTTATTGTGTCGCTCTTAGCCTCATAATCTTGGATATTAAGCACGCGTGTTTTATAACATTTCGACACTTGTGTGTTATACTTATATACCAAGTCACGTTGGCACCTTGCAGCAAGATGTATGCATGCACACGGTGCATTCTTAAATTAACCGGGTTGTACAGAATGTACAGCTTTTTTTTTAATTCTCGGCAAATGGATTCTTACTCTACTAAACAAATTAAATCCTTATTGTTAATTAATTGACTATTTTTTTTGAATATTATATAGAATAATTAAATGTAGTAAAACTATTCACGTTTGATAACATTTTACATGAATGAATAAAGATAACATTTTAAAACGAAATTATTTATTTTATTTTGTATTGGCTGTTTAGAGATTTCATCTAATGCGCGCGCACTGCGCAAACTTCACAAAAAAAATTGATGCGTGCCATTTTAGGTTATTTCACAGATATTTGTAAACATTGTTAATGCGTGTTGGGTTATTAACAAAAATGTTGATTCGTGGTGACTAGAAAAGTGATAAAAAGAATGGACGCCACTATAAATTCTTGACGATGTATACACCATGTGAGTAAAAACCTGTTGACATCAATAAGTGAAGAAAATAACTTGACAGGCCTATCCAATTTTCATCTTATGAAAAGGATTTTTTCCTCGCAAAATGTGTTGAAAAACGTCGTATGAAACGCGTGAGCTTTGATAATTACAATCCTCGGCTCTCTTATCACGCTCACCTGCGGCTCGCGTGATAATTCCGCCTCTGATGTATCACAATGTACTATTAAAAACAAAGTTTTAGCCGACTTCAATTTAGTACTCCGCCAAGCCAGAAAGTAAACACTTTGGCCGCTCCGATTTATCTGATGGCGACTGGACGCTGGGTAGATCTAAATGTCAATTTCTATATGGAAAAATGACAGTTGAATTGTCCTAACGCGCGTTCAAAATGTTACATGGTTACCCCTAAGAGTGGGGTTGGCAAGGTGGCAAAAAAAAGGTTAGTCGAAACTAGTCAAAAACACTCATCTGTTTAATAAATATATTCGTTTATTACATTTTTCAACACAATTGCTCGTAACGTACCTCTTATTGTGTCGCTCTTAGCCTCATAATCTTGGATATTAAGCACGCGTGTTTTATAACATTTCGACACTTGTGTGTTATACTTATATACCAAGTCACGTTGGCACCTTGCAGCAAGATGTATGCATGCACACGGTGCATTCTTAAATTAACCGGGTTGTACAGAATGTACAGCTTTTTTTTTAATTCTCGGCAAATGGATTCTTACTCTACTAAACAAATTAAATCCTTATTGTTAATTAATTGACTATTTTTTTTGAATATTATATAGAATAATTAAATGTAGTAAAACTATTCACGTTTGATAACATTTTACATGAATGAATAAAGATAACATTTTAAAACGAAATTATTTATTTTATTTTGTATTGGCTGTTTAGAGATTTCATCTAATGCGCGCGCACTGCGCAAACTTCACAAAAAAAATTGATGCGTGCCATTTTAGGTTATTTCACAGATATTTGTAAACATTGTTAATGCGTGTTGGGTTATTAACAAAAATGTTGATTCGTGGTGACTAGAAAAGTGATAAAAAGAATGGACGCCACTATAAATTCTTGACGATGTATACACCATGTGAGTAAAAACCTGTTGACATCAATAAGTGAAGAAAATAACTTGACAGGCCTATCCAATTTTCATCTTATGAAAAGGATTTTTTCCTCGCAAAATGTGTTGAAAAACGTCGTATGAAACGCGTGAGCTTTGATAATTACAATCCTCGGCTCTCTTATCACGCTCACCTGCGGCTCGCGTGATAATTCCGCCTCTGATGTATCACAATGTACTATTAAAAACAAAGTTTTAGCCGACTTCAATTTAGTACTCCGCCAAGCCAGAAAGTAAACACTTTGGCCGCTCCGATTTATCTGATGGCGACTGGACGCTGGGTAGATCTAAATGTCAATTTCTATATGGAAAAATGACAGTTGAATTGTCCTAACGCGCGTTCAAAATGTTACATGGTTACCCCTAAGAGTGGGGTTGGCAAGGTGGCAAAAAAAAGGTTAGTCGAAACTAGTCAAAAACACTCATCTGTTTAATAAATATATTCGTTTATTACATTTTTCAACACAATTGCTCGTAACGTACCTCTTATTGTGTCGCTCTTAGCCTCATAATCTTGGATATTAAGCACGCGTGTTTTATAACATTTCGACACTTGTGTGTTATACTTATATACCAAGTCACGTTGGCACCTTGCAGCAAGATGTATGCATGCACACGGTGCATTCTTAAATTAACCGGGTTGTACAGAATGTACAGCTTTTTTTTTAATTCTCGGCAAATGGATTCTTACTCTACTAAACAAATTAAATCCTTATTGTTAATTAATTGACTATTTTTTTTTGAATATTATATAGAATAATTAAATGTAGTAAAACTATTCACGTTTGATAACATTTTACATGAATGAATAAAGATAACATTTTAAAACGAAAATATTTATTTTATTTTGTATTGGCTGTTTAGAGATTTCGTCTAATGCGCGCGCACTGCGCAAACTTCACAAAAAAGATTATAGGTTATTTCACAGATATTTGTAAACGTTGTTAATGCGTGTTTGTTTATTACCAAAAATGTTGCCTCGTGGTGACTAGAAAAGTGATAAAAAGAATGGACGCCACTGGAAATTTTTTGCGATGTATATACAACATGTGAGTAAAAACCTGTAGCCATAAGTAAGTAAAGAAAATAACTTGGCAGGCCTGTACAATTTTCATCCTATGAAAAGGATTTTTTCCTCGCGAAATGTGTTGAAAAACGTCGTATGAAACGTGCGGCTCGCGTGATAACTCTGATATAATTATCAACATAGCTCACTTGTATCACAATGTACATTAGTGTGTATATGCTTCTGAATACTTTCAATAGGGAATATGCATGTGATACAGAAATGGCCAAAAAAAATCATGAGTAATCTTTATTGCTTAATATATATACTCACATGATTATTTTTACAAATGATCATGTTTCTATTAACAAACTTAATTATTTAAAAGTAGTATTTTTCAAATTCCTTCGCAAATTTTCAAAACGCAACGCTATTGGTCGAGCGAGTCGTGACGTCACCGTGCACTCGGTGTCTACTGTTAACAGGTCGTTTGTATGATTATTGAAAGTTATTCGCATTGTTTTGCCGCTGTTTATGATAAACAATCAGTGTTTTTTGGGAATTATTAACTGAAAGCAGTGACTCCTTGTGAAAAAAGACTCGCCACAATGACTGGAAGCGGTTTTGTCAAGGCAAAGTCGGATAATCTGCCTGAAATTGATGTGTTCATGATGACTAAGTACGTACCTCGTAGGTGTCTTTCTTAAATAAGTGGTAAATAAGTGGAATAAAAAACTAGTACATATGTTCATTATATACCTAATCAAAGATATGTTGGTATTAGGAATGTGACAATGGTGAGAACATCTTTATAAACATAACAAATTATGTTGTTTTCGTCAAGGCTTATAAATAAAACAAATTTGTGTAGGACACTCAGTAGAAAGGATTAAATTCTTTCAACTTCGATCAACAGTGCAAACATAGCAACTTAGCTAAAACGTTTCGTGATCAAAATCAACACTCGTAGTCAGCTGTTGATCAACAAAAATCATAATATTTTGTAACATTAATAACTAAAAAAATGGGAATCACAATAGTTTTATGAATAAGTATATAAACTTTTAGGTTAGGTTATTGTTTATATTGTTCGGGAGTCCTAATAAAAAAGATTTAAGGTACAAACATATTTAATAATCACTTCGAAATGATGTTCATAACAATATAAACTACTCAAACACGATACATTAAATCTCCTCATCGCCTTACACCCCTTTTTCCTTATATTTTGCATCTTTGGGCATATGAAAATATATCATGTCAGGTGCAGTTTTAGTGTTATTTTCACAAATAGGGGAATACAATAATTATAATAAGCTATTGTGTGCTCTTCCGTTACAATAAGTTGATCTTACAAGCTTTAATAACTCACTTTTACTAAAACTGTGAATCAAACACTTCGTTGTTTATTTATTTTAAGTGCACGGTGACGTCACAAAATGAGCGTGCCAATATGGCGGCGTTTTAATCGTCCGAAAATGATAGTAGTTTTAATTATAATTTTTTAGCTCATGGAATAATATTGTGTGTTCAATTTTTTTCCGGTTATATAATTACTTATAGAAGAGTTAAAAAAAATGCATGAATATACCCTATTAGTAAAAAAATTGATCTCTATTCGTATCACCTACCCTATATTATACGTATCATTCGCGCCTTACTTAAATTCTACGCAACCAGCGATTTTTCTCTGTTGAACCGTGAACCATTAGCTCAGAAATATTTCAAAATACTGATCACGGGTGTACGCAAACATGGGTAGCCGTGATTGTGTTGTATAGGACCAATCGTATATTGACTCTTTCAGCGTGACATCGGAGAAGGACTGAACCGACACATGTCACATAGAGGCAATGTATAACTAAGGGGCAATCACGTAACGTTTCGAACGTACGTTAGGACAACTCAACTGTCATTTTTCCAAACTAAAAGTGACTTTTAGATCTACCTGACGCGCCAACAATGCGTTATGTGATCGACGTGCAGGTGTACATCCACACACAATATCACCAGCGCAATATCACAAGGTCATCCGCGTTTGTAAGAAGTAAATAACGTATTAAGGTGGTTCGATTTCCATAAAAAAACGTTATTTGACATTCACAGGCTAACGGCGTACATTAAACGTCAAAAGGTTAATATTAGATTAAATTTAATTAATTCTAATTTATTTATGTTGTCAGAGTTAAATTATTTCAAAAATGTATACACATTTCAAATGAAATAAAATTGGTAATAAAGTAATTTTTAGAATTAGGAAGAATATATTAAAATGTTAGTAGTCACAGAGTTCAGAAATGTCATAAAAGGCGTTATTAACCAGCCATTTTTTCAGTTCGCTGTAGAACGAACTGCCATTTTTAAGGTTTTTAATGCGATCACGAATGGCATTATATATATTAGGACCAATAACATAGGTAGTTTTAAGTATGCAAGTTTATTCAAGAAAAAGGGGAATTTCGCGCAAATGGCAAGCCAATTTATGAAAGTTAGTTACAAATGTTTCTTAAAAAATCACGCCGTTAGCCAGCGAATGTCAAATAACGTTATGTATGAAAATCAAACCACCTTAAGCAATCTAGTTGGATAATAAACTGAGAGATTTCCCGAAGCTCCTTTAATTTGGCTTTTGCAATGAGATCAGTAATATATGCACTGAACCGACATTAAACTCACTATCTAATCTGAAAGCTCGTCTACCCTCATCAAGCGGAGCTTTATGTGGCTCCGTGAAATAAACTACTACGTACTGGTAGTCGATGATATTGTAGCTCTAAAGAAAGCAGGCTACTTATCGTGGGCTACTATACTTGGGGCGCTGACCGACGGCTCGCGTCAGGCGAACCCGTTCAAGCAGTCTAGCCTCGAGGTCAAGGTATACGATGGATGAGCGGTGAAGAGCTAACTACTCTCACCACTCAAGATCATAAAATCAAAAATAAATTTTGCGTGTACTTGATCCGATTAAAAATTCGCGCTTTATTTGGTCAAATCGCTTTGTGGGAAGCCAGTCCTGTCAAGCTATCAAGGTCCCGAATGGCAGACATTCTGATACACTATGACTGATGATTGCAAGGATATTAAAGGGTTTTACACAGTGTATAAAACAAAATTCGTCTCTCCTGTGGTCAATAATTAAGAGCTCACGTGCATATAAATAATGTTTTCATCGCATAGTAATATAGAGGAGACGCCGTTTATGCGTATTAAGAGTCCAAGCAAAAATTAGTCTTCAGTAGCCCTTAACTTTGATAATGTACTCAGGAAAGACGCGAACCTAAATCTGTGTATGACTCTAAAACGTTCTCGCGTGCTGTAGTGTATATGTGCACTGTGGCGCAGCGTTGCACCCGCGTGTTCCAAACGCGACATGCGGGAGGCCATTGTGATTATACTGTGCTATTGCCGCAGATAAGCCAACCTTCCAACGTATACGCAGTATAAGCACGATGACCAATTATACTTTATAAACCACAACACGATAGAAAGTGAAAGTTGTGAGGCTTGTCGATATTATATACCTATTTATAATTCTCATTTCAACATTCATGAACCTCATTCTCCTTGCGTTATTCCTGGTTGTAAAGGAGTCCGGGGTCCGCATTGACACCTAATCCCAAGATTTGGCATTAGTGCCTATGCCAAATTTATTTAATTAATTTTACGAATTCCTTACATAAGTTCCGAAAACCTCATTGGTACGAGCCGGGATTCGAACTCACGACCGCCGCTTGACAACCGCATGCCTGAACCACTAGGCTACCGTAGAATAATAATAGGTCTGAAGAAAAGTCTATACTCTATTCCCCGTAGCAGTACTTCTGCTTTAAAGTCACCTAAAAGATATTTCGTGTAAACACAACCGTACAATAAAAAAAAAAAACTTAGATAGCAACTTACAAGCCACTGAATTCACACAGTTTTTATTTAAAAAAGAACCTCTATTCAATTATTTGTTGCCAATTCAGGAAATAGAAATAGCACTGGCAAACGGACGTCAATTAAAAACCATAGACGTGTATTTTTCTTATGTTCATGTTTCCCGCACGTATTTTGACATTAACATTTTCATAAGTAAATTTTTTGTTTGTAATTTTGCATTTTATTATAATGTACAAAAAGTATAGTATGCCACTGTACAATCAAGTCAAGAAACGCTCGTGGCATCTTCTCTTACGATGTTCTCCTTCGGCTCACATCGTACCTCACGCCACTCAGCTTTTTCACCTCTTATACAACTGTTGCATAAAATACTATCAGGTATTGACATAACATGTGTGTGTATTGATTCAAACAATTTATATTTCGCTTTTATTGTCCATCACTGCACTTTTTTGCACAGATACTCATTAGTCATTTCATTACTTAAGACGATTCTAACGAGCCGATTCTTCGTGTCTCAGTGCTAACTAATATTAGAAACAGTTAAAGTTTGGGGCTTTGTAGGTTTTTATATGATTGTTTGAAACTGGTAATATCCGAATCTTCTCACTCGATTAAAAATATCTTACGACTTTTCGTTTGGTATAATTATTGTCTTAGAAGTATATTCGCATATAAATGTTTAAATCACAAATCGCGTCAAGTAGATGGCTCTGTATCTGTACGTATATATAAATAATATATTAGAATTATATGAATGACGTAAACATTTGCCATGTCAAATTAAGTTTTAATTAGATATCGATAAAATAAACGATAAGATAAGATAAAGATACAATCATTTATTTGTCCAACATAGGTTACAGGATGTTACAAAATTATGGTCAGTTTCACTATGCGCCTTACGGCATATATATTGTTGAGCATGTCAAGGTCATTTCTATATTCATTTATCGTATAACTAGCTTCCGCCCGCGACTTCGTCTGCGTGGACTCGGGATAAAACTATCCTATATTTTAATCCAGGCTATAAATATCTTCGTGCAAAATTTCATCTAAATCGGTTCAGCCGTTAAGCGTGATTGAGTAACAAACATCCAAACATCTAAACTTTCGCATTTATAATATTAGTAGGATGAACACTGGAAACGGAGGGGGGAGGCCTTTGCCCAGCAGTGGGACACTACAGGCTCCCATTTAATATGGTATAATAACTTCTATGAGCTAGAACATTTTTAAGGCTATACATTTTGTAGTTGATCTATTGAAATTAAACATTGGTAATTTATTAAATATCTTCGGCGCCATTTCAAATACATTTTTTTTGGAATAGCATTGTTTTGGGTGTCTTTGGGTTTTTATTTTATGTTGTAAAAAAATGCTCTTAAAGCTTAGATACAAATGGGAGTTACATTTCACAAAAAGACACATTTCATAGATATACAAACTAGGAAGAGTTAGGATATTAAGTCTTTGAAAATGGGGCTTACAAGATTCCAAAGAACTGATACCACATAATGATGTTAGACTCCTTTTCTGCGCTCGAAACGCAATTTCTCGATCTGTCGAGTTCCCCAGAATATTATACCGTATCTTAAAGTTGAAGTCACAAATGCATGGTATGCGGTAGATTAACTTTTTTTCTTAGATGATATAATGCATTGGAGAATTGATTTAATTTCTTACATATAGAGTCAATTTGATATTTCCATGTCAACTTATCATCTACATTTAATCCTAAAAACTTTGTTATGTCAGTGTCTTAATTTTTTTGTCCTTTATAAGCTATTGTAAGATTGGGCACGTAATTCTTTCTTTGCTAAAATTTCATGAGATTTGTTTTACTTAAATTAATGTTCAAATTATTTTTTGTTAACCATTCTATAATTGTATTTAATGTCTTGTTAATATTAGCTTCCTAAGATTGCAAATTTTTCCCTGAGAAGATTACAGTATTATCGTCGGCAAAGAGAACCATGGGGTGGTCAATTGTGTTAGGCATGTCGTTTATATAAATGAGAAACAACAGAGGTCCTAAAACACTCCCCTGTGGTACGCCATAACGGATTTCCAGGTCGCATTTCTCAACCGATTCTCGAGAAATTTTGTGAACAGGTTCATTATTTATTTAGTATTTTTTGTCGATTCAGTATTACGAAATTAAAACAAGATTTTATTAAAAACGACAGGCGTGCGCAGGTTCTACAGCCCACTTAGCCACTAGTGAAATTTTGTGAACAGGTATTTTCAGTATTTCTCTTTAAAGTAAATCTTTTTTTTTAAGAAGGACAGGAGCTCGCAAGTTTTACAGCTCACAGAGCCACTAGAGAATTTTATTTTTTAAATTAAATACTTTGATGTGTGGTTTCAGCTGTACAGGTTTGAGAACAATTGTTGTTGCTTCGTATTTCAAATAAAAATTACGTTCATATTCTTATGTGATCAAAGTGAAACACAATAGTACATTATTGTCGAACCAAGGGAAGTAGGTAATTGCTGGCTGACTATTCATTTTAAACGGATAACCTTGGAAGTCCGTTTAATTTAATACGAAGTCAGCAATAGGGTAGCTTCCTTATGTTAAAATTCATAACGCAGTGTTGCTATATGGATAGTAACCATCTCATTATTGCAATAAACTGTAGTTTGCAAAATATAAACAAAATTTTGAAAAGATAATTGAACTCGAAAGTTTAGAAAATATATGTAAAAAAAAATTATAGCAGAAGAGTAAATTTAATTCTGCCAATACGATCCTTCCACTTCAATAAAAGCATTGTATGACAACTATGCACCTAAACGCAGTATTTCACGTCAAAACAGTAATTTACTTAATTTCCCACACAACGATTAGTAAAAATAGACAGCGTTGACGTCATAATTCTGTGTATATTAGTATGAAGCTTTAAAAAATTTGTTCCTCTCTAAAACCTAGTTCGAATGGCATCGAAAAAAACCGTAAGAATCACGCCTATTGCCCTTTTCCGGCTGAGACAAATATAGTGCTTTTCTCAAAAACGGTGCAAGAAAACAAAATAAGTACCTAACAGGTAACTTTTATTGGAATCAAAAATTTGTTAGTTATACAGAAGGCTAATTATTAACTCATTTCAAATTAAATGTTATAATAGTACAATTATTGAAGGTTATAAGTGGTGTTTTGCCAGGAACGCAGAGACGTTTGAATTTTTGCCTGATTATTTGTTACAGACGTTTAGGGTGATGGATTCGTGTCAATTATTGGAGAATCCTGGCGACAGGCAGGTTGACTTGGCATAGGAAAGTTGGTGCTGTATGTGGATTGTTGATCAAAGTGCTTAGACGTGTTTGGATATGAATTGTCAGGGTTGGAGGTGGATGGCGGGTTGTTGTCATCTGTGTATTGGATATTTTTGTCTATAAGATCTTTTATATTTCATTTGCTTGCTCTCGGTTCTTCAGTATATTCCTCGGCAACATTTCCAGCCTCCATGGCGATTCAGTTACAATATACTACCAACAGAATCGGCTAATAATGTGGCGGATGTGCGTCGGAAGCAGTGGCCTGTTGTGCCGTTGTATTGCCGTTTGCTAGATTTAGGAATACAGCAATTTCTTTGGGAAAGGACGATATTTTGTTTTGTTGCGCCCAAACTGTATGTGATATGGTGTTGTTGAGTCCATCAATTAGTGCACTTAGGAAGTTCCTCGGAATTTGTGAGAGGGATGCGGTCGCCCATGGTCTCAGGTGTAACGTGCAAAAGAGCGAGCTCATGGTTTTTAATCCAAAGAGCGGGACCGTGGATGCAGTGCCACCAGTGTATGTAATTATACGGAGCTGCAGCAACTCTTGCAGTTTAAATACCTGGGACACTTGGCAACCGGTTAGCCTAATGGGTAGTGACGCTGCCTACGAAGCTGAAGGTCCCGGGTTCGAATCCCGGTAAGGGCAAATATTTGTGTGATGAGCATGCATATTTGTTTCTGATTCATGGAAGTTTTCTATGTATTTAAGTATTTATAGTACCAATAACAAGCCTCACTAAGCTTATTATGGGACTAGGTCGATTTGTGTAAGATTGTCCGCTAATATTTATTTATTTATTTACACTGGGTGACCGAAGGCCTGTCCAATGGCGTGGTTATGGAGAGGGGAGGAGATCCATGGCAAACCGCTGTAAATATGCTGGCCCGCAGGTTTGCACGTTGTACGAAGTTTAAGTAGCACTTTTTAGGCATACTATCAGAACTTCTACACGTGCAGCCTTTGGGTCAGGTATTCCATTAGTACCCTTGACGCTCTAAGGGTGAGTACAACAACGCGTTTAGGATGCTGATGGGGCTGCCATGCTACTGCAGTGCATCAGGTATGTTTGCGGAGGCCAGGACTGATGGCTCTCACGCCATTTTGCGTAAACGTGCGGCATCCCTGATGCAACGCGTGTGCGCCCGTTCCAAAGGCCTACTACGCGTTGTGGCCGGCGGGCTGGATTACCCGTTCCACCACCACTGGATGCAACTCCATGTGAATGGGAAGCGGGCAATCTAGGCTGCGCATTTTTTTAGTCCTAAGTTAATATTTAGTTATAATTGTAATTGTGCCCACTAACAATAATTAATTCAGTCTTTTTTGTTCTTACTTACCAAAAATATGGACGTACATGTCCGAAATAAATATTTTGAATTTTTGCAAATTTGTGTCCACACTCCCCTAACCACAATAACCAGTCAAGGTCCGGTCACACAATCAGGTCCATACAACATACCAAAAAAAAAAACATCATGCTTTGCGATTTTAATATCCACTGCCCTATTTACTATTTCCTACGTTATACCGTTTGAAATTTCAATGGAACTACCTAATCTATGCTAATATTATAAACAGGAAATGTCCGCGAGTTTGTAGCTTTGTAAGTTTGTTAGTTTGTACGTTTTGTGTAAATTCCGAAACTGCTTATCCGATTTCAATTTGTTTTCCACCTGCGTGTAGAATGGATATTCTGGATGGTTATATACAACTTTTTATCCCGCGGGTAGCTTTGCAATAAACGTAGGATACGTGGTCGAAGTAGAGCTATTTTTATAATTATATCAGTATTTAATACTATTAAATTCCAATTGCTACCAACACGAATTAAACGAATGAAATTCCTTTTAATGGTCTACAATAAGTTAAGCACTGGAAGATAAAGAAAGATTGATTTAAAAAAGATAGGATAAACCTTGTAAAATTGGATTGGAAAGTAAATACTTTCTTGACGTTCTACGGTAAATGCGATTTCATTGCAATTGCGGTCGATAGGGCTCCCTCCGCTGGCTGTCGTTCTCTCGAGCAGATATTTTTTCTACAAAAGATATTGACATTTTCAAGAGTAAAATCTTACCGTCAATATTATGATAATGTACCTACCTAAGTTACAAAGACACGGAATTTCAACAACAGCATGAGTTACGAACCCGCCAGGAGACAAAGAACATTTCTTTGGAACAACTCCTAAGTATATAAACATTTGAAATTATTCCCTTTATAATTCAAAAATAATTCATCTACTTAACTTTTTTCTTTTATGCTAAAATTCTTTGAAGTCGAAGAAAGCTCCCAAAAAGTAATTTTATTAATTACGAGTCAAGAATTCAACAAAGTTCCAAGCCGGCGAGGTCCTTTTCTTTCGTAGCGATCCATTATCTTATGAAGATTTAGAAATTCCTGCGGTGCGGAGATATACGTGCCGAGCGGCGGCGTCTGGAGGGCGCTCATTGCCGGGAAACCTTTTAACCTTGCGTATTAAATTGTACACTTAAGTGAGTACACGCACGGAACGCTTTTAGGTACACATGCCGAAACACACTGGTCTGAAGATTCATTTAAGGCTGTAACGAGGTTTAAGGCGCACGTACTACTGTTCCGCATCGCGCACATTCACTGAAGTTGTTTATCTTCAATCTGGTTACCCTATGACTGTCGTAAAATCTATACAAAATTGCGGTCTGCTCATAAAATTAAACTGCTTGCAATTTAACCAGAAAAGCCAAGCGGAGTTACAACCTTTTCTCTTATATTATTAGAATTATGAATTTATGGAGGTTTAGTAAGTCTGCGAGTCGGGCCGCCGCGCGGAGGGGCCGGGTAAGAAAACAAAGGGTGGAGGGCCGGACTACTTGCTGCCCTAAGGGCATTTTCTCTGTAAATGTTGCCGTGCCTCTCTTTGTCGTTTTGTGCGCCGGGAGGTCGCGAGAGGGCGCCATAGACAACCTCATTTACCCTCTTTAACAGAAACGCTAGCAGTTGACTCCGTGAAACCGCAGGTGTGGCTGGAACTTCAGCCCATTATCATTTCATTGTGTTTTGTTTCCAAAACTCAGTACTTACTGTAATGAATACGTTTTATGTTTTACGTAGGTGTATAAGTCGTTAGTGAAGTTCGAGGGCGTAATCACATTATTAATGAAGTAGGAAGTTTACTGACCTGCCCTGCCGCTATTTACCCGTTCATTTTCTATTACATTACGTCTATATAGTGCTCTTGGTTTCCTTGCATTTGTTTGCTAAATTGAGGAAACTTGTTTCTGCAAGAGCTTTTAATAAATTATTTTACAAGTTCCCATGACCACCTTCCAGCTCCACCATCAGATCCTGGAAATCATCTATCACCAAAATGTTTACCAAGACAAAACAAATGAGCCCAAACTCGATGTGTTTATCTTGGTTAGTTTAGGAGTTCCTATGACCACCTTCCTGCTCTATTATCAGATCCTGAAATTCGTCTGTCACCAGTGATTAACAATCAAAACAGAATAGCCCAAATTCGATGTGTTTATCTTGTTTGGTTTAAGACTTTATATGGCCCCGTTCCGACTCAATCATCAGATCAGCTCTACGGCATTACGAACTTACTAACATACATATTTACTAACATGGCAAGTTAAATAAACACTTGTAATAATACAAATTCAAATTCAAAAACACGTTTTGAAAGTCACATTACAGTTAAAGAGATCTGCAAGCAGCAACTAAGTAAGGACTAGTCTGTAATATAACATAAGATATTTTTACTTATACTATTATCTATACAAACAAACTGCTATCTGTACAACTATCTATACAATGCAGTTTTATTATTATTATAAATTTTCTACAGAATGGCACGTTGAAAATATAAAAAATAAAAATGAAGAGCTGCTGTTACTTAATCATTAAAAATTCTGTTAAACTATAGAAACATCTGTCAATGAGGTATCTTTTCAAAGTAAATTTTTGTTGAATTTAATAAATTTATGACGCAAACGCAAAGCAACGACGAGGTTGCTCAAGGGCGATGTTTTTCCGGAATCGAAATAATACCGGTAAACGGTTATGGTACCGTAACCTTTACAGCATAACGGTACCGTAATGGAATACCGGTATAAACGTAATCGAAATCAGTCCCTGGTCGTGGATTCTATATGGGGATAGTCCATGACATTTAGCGGTGTATTTCGGTACAGAATTCGAGTAAGCTAGCGTCCTGATTCACATTCTGATAAACCTATTTTATTTATAATGGCGATTGATTGTATGTATGACGGGGTAACGGGGAAATGTAAATACATAAATCTTTTCTCTAAATAACGTAAACTCAAAATCTTCTTTGAATAACGTAAATATACATTTAAAATGGCCGATAAAATTATTATTATGCACGGAGTAGGTCATTTGTTATTCTGTTTATTTGCCCAACAAGGTATATTGAATATTTCACAAGATTGCCTGCCGGACGGGCGCTAGGGATAGTGGGGATTCCACCAGGTACATATTTAATTATCACTCGCATTATTATTGAGATTCACCTTGACGCCGTTCATAAAAAAACATTGTTAATTGAATACTGTCAGAAAACTGATACACCCTTTTCTACAGCCGTATCAAAGCTAAGGATAAAGTTATAGATCACTTCTATTTGCGAGCATATATTTAAAAGCATTTGACTCGTCGAATCCAATTTAATTCGGCGCTCACAAATATTGCTGCACTGTAATAACAAGTGACTACGATTTTGGTAAAATCAAATTGAACGTTGCTCGGTGCCGTTCTTATATAAACAATATTACAGTTTTCTACTGAGATATGCAGTTCTAGGCAGCAAATCAATTAGTCCTATTGGGTAATGTCTGAAGAGTTTACATATCACATTGTTTATAATAATTTTAATTACCTACAGTTACTACTACAGTATTGTATTTTCATCACACTTGCTCATAAATGGCTTCATAAAGCGCAGGCATATAGAGCTACAATGAGCTATATTATGCTTTAGTGTTTGTGTAACATTTTTTTAACCGACTAGAAAAAAAGGAGGTTCTATGTTCCACTCTATGTATTTTTTGAAACGTATGCTCACCGATTTCTCTGTCAATTGTAGAACGATTTTGAAAAAAAAAATATTTGAAAGAGTGTACTCCTGAGGTGGTCCCATTGTCACCAAGTCAGGATCTGATGATGATTTTATAGTGAAGTGATTTCGGTATTTTCTATTACGAGTATAACCCGTGTATTTACCCTCGGAAATCGCAATTTTGGTGAAGTGGAACTGATAATGAAGACCACAGATGACTTATAAAACTCCTCAAGTAGCATCTAATGAAATGTCAATTCTGAAATCCTTGAGGAATCGATGGAACTCCTTGAATAGTGACTAGTGTTTTTAGGGTTCCGTACCTTAAAAGGAAAAACGGAACCGTTATAGGATCACTTTGTTATCCGTCCGTCCGTCCGTCCGTCTATCAAGACCCTTTTTCTCAGGACCGCGTGGAGGTATCACGCTAAAATGTATACCAAATACTTAGGTCAAATTAAACTTCAAAGCTAACGCAATCAAAAGATACAGCCTTTATGCCGCTTTCCGCAAATTTTCGAAACCCGTAAGGGAATCAAAACCTATAGGGTACTTCCCGTGAACTCAGAATCTTGAAATTTGCTACGAAGCAACGTCTTATAGTATAGCACAGATAAAGGAAAAATTACGAAATCCGTACATTTTTTGTTACATCATATAATAAAAATAATTTTAATAATTTTAAAGTTATTATTTATATACCTACAGGTTTATACGGAACCCTCGGTGCGCGAGTCCGACTCGCACTTGGCCGGTTTTTTTCTGTTATATTCAACGCATTTGGTGTCGGAAAGCAGTTCATGTGGTAAATTGGAAAGGAAATGGGTAAGGACCCAAATCTTGGCCAGCTAACTAATTCAATTTTTTTTTATTTTTTATTTATTTATTTGGGGCATTGAAAGTTTTCCGTTGTGACACGAAAATTAACCATACAACTCTATGGTAAATTTTTGTGTCATAACGGAACTTTTTTCACTTCTTTAGTTTGTATGGCTAACTACCGACTAACCAGGCTAACTACTGGCCAAGAAATTGGTCCCTACCAAATTTGGAAATTTTCATCCACCTCTGGAACTCGCTCACAATTGATTTCAGGCGTGCCAAATCTCTTTAAATCCTATCTTAAGCAACATTATTTATCTCTCCCTTAGTACTTTTAATTTGTAGTTTAAATCGTTTGTTTTGTCCGCTTTACTTTAAATTTTATGGCAGATACTTTTGACTCTTGGCATAAAATTACATTGATTTACCTATTTTCTATTGTATGTATACGTGCATGTACGTATGTATATTTATATCTTATTTAAGTATGTGTATTGTATATTAATAAGATGTGATCTTTCATCAACGCATTAGTTTCTTGCACCGCCTGTTGTTTCGCCTCTACTTTCTCCCTGTACCTTATTTGCAACTGCTCTATCTGTGTGAGGTTTGCAATAAAGAGTTCCACTCGGTAAAATAACTAAGAGAGCCCCGACAGTGCCTAAGCAAATAACCAAAGAAGAATTACATTAGTCTTGGAAACTTTCTTTCGTAGTTTATTAAATCTAGTTCTTGTATAGGTTTATTTTCTACACCTAAATGGTGTATTATACGAGTACTTTGGCTAAAGATAATGATAGAAGTTTAAATCCTTTCTAACGTAAAAGTTCACGGATCAATCTTAGTGATCAGTAAATCAAAAAACCACTTTAAATATATTTAGGTAAGTGACCGAAACTAATCCCAAATTCAAACAAAGTATATTCAAATACCCACGCTTTAAAATTAACTTTTTTAAGACAGCGGGAAGTCCTACGCCAGACCTTTCTTCATTTTGTGTCGAAAATAACTTTACGAGTTCTCGTCTGATGTATGTAAAAACCAGTTCATCTATAAAACAAGTTATCTAACAAGTTATAAGGTTTTGGAAATGTTTACCGTGTTCATCATCACAGGCGTCAATGGCATCATAAGGGGCACACCGAAATGATCGTGTATGGATAACTAAGGACTAAATTACCTGAAAATCTTCTTTCATGAAGGTAACATTGGACTTTTGAAAACAGAAAATCTGTTTATGTTTTTGAAGTCGGCAATGATTAAGAGCTTGCACGGATAAATCACTGAGTCATTTTTTTTTCAAAACTATCACAAGGCATATTATACATATATTTCAAAATTTTGCCTGGGTAAGCTTAGGTACTTTTTTGATGATTTTTACTTCAATCAATAATGAGATGCTAGCGAGATATTGTCGTTGGGCTGGATTAGATTAAAATCTAATCCAGCCCAACGACAATATCTCGCTAGCATCTCATTATTTCCAGACATAGCTCTATCTTCTATAGGTCGACTAAAAATAGTGGTTCCTCCTGAATACACCCCGGTAGTGGAGAAAAATAATATAGCATAATCTACACGATATTTCTTTATTTATACGTATTCGAATGACACTAAAAATAACAACATTATCTAAAAAAAATGGTGTTTGCAAGCTAGTTTCCTTTTGCGTTCCCTCATATTTTATAGGAAGAAGAAATGCGACATGTAGATTTTTGCTCACCTACTCTACAAAAGTTCTAGTGAGAAACGTCAAAGACCATTAGTAATATATTTTTAGTTGCAAATTAAGAAAATATTACTAAGAGCCTGAAATATAACTTTATCCAGGACTGATCGAAGTTTGAACTTTGTAATACGGTCGAAAAGCACAAAAATTTGCCATCATTTCAATGTCATCTTCAGCCTTGAATTATCGACATAATAAAATGGTTTATGATTGTCAAAAGCGCTCATGTCAACAAAATTGGTGCACGCCGTTTTATATAATTTTACTTAATCTATTTTGGTTTGATATACCATTGCTTATTATAATTTAACGGATGGTATAATATTGTTTCAGATAAATTTCAAATGATCTAATGTAAAAAATGGCATAATGATTTAAGGCTTTAATTACAATAAGTATAAAAGACATTTACTATATTTATCACTTGGTATAAAACATGTTTATTATAATGACTTACTTATCATAATTCGGCAATGCTAAAATTTCAGAAGATATAAGTTGTTTTTACAATAAATAACTTTAGATATAAACAAATAATTAAAAATGATGATATAATGAATAATAAAACAAATAAGCGAGACCGTCGAAGCTCCGTCGGAATGCTTATCAGTCACTGCGTTATAATCTTCACCTTTCGTTCCCCTTATTTCCAAAACGGATGATCACAGAGAAAAGTCCCTTTGCACTTGCAACATATAGCATAATCCACCTTAAGGCAGGTCTCAGGTAGGTACGACGACGAGCGAAGTGAGGAGGAATATCATGTAAGTACTTACAAAAGACTACGGGGGAGGGCGGGAGATTGAGTCCCAGAAACGAAAGCGGGGCTCCGTCAACTTTTTGGGAGACATTGTTATATGAAAGCGCAATTATTTTAAATAATATATATGCTAAATATATTTATGTCATAAATGCGTTATATGAAAACGCAATTATTTTAAATAATATGTATGTTAAACATATTTATGTCATAAATGCGTGATATGAAAATTTAATTATGTTACTTGCAAATTATGTTATTTTGCCTGTTATATCAACGATAGTTAGATTAAAGCAAAATATAGCAAAAAACCGTTACGTCAAACGTTAAATTATACCTAATAACTTTATGCCAACTTAATTTATATCAAGTATAGGTTAGTTTTTCTGACATTATATGAAACATTACGCACCCCAACAAAATGTATAGTTAAAAATCTAAAAAACACATAATTAAGTTACATCTTCGATCGGTTTTTTTTATTCCCGATCATTTCGGTGTGCCCCTCACGCCTGTGGTGGTAGGTACTTACGTATTACCATGACCTGAGACATGTCTGCAGCAATTTGTGGCTAGTTAAACAAGCACTACCAGCAGGTCGACCACGTAACGCATTGTACGCGCGTCTCAGGTAGATTTAAACGTCACTTTTAGTATGGGAAAATGACAGCGTTCCGAAACGGTGTTTCATAGAAGTTGACAGTAAAATTAGTAGGTACTGACTTGCAGTATGTTCTAAGATTCATCCTTTAGGCTCACGAGCGTGAAGGGTGAGTTCAATTTATAGAAGTAATTTGGACTCGATTATCACGACGAAATTAACATAAGCATGAAGTCTGCTTGTGTGCGTTAAGAGAAAACTTCAATTATTCCAATAGGTTCGCGAAGAGCGCCACGCACGTGTCTCGGATTACTCGTAATTGATGGGCCTGTGTCTAATCTCTGCACTCTGCGCCGAACCGTCCCCAACCGAACGCGTGCGTGTTTTTATTTTTTACCAACATTTGAATCGCTATATCAATATTGTACTTCCATTGGAAGTATTCCCATTTCGAAAAACTTAATTACGATTGTGATGGTGTGGTGTGGTGGTAGTGGTATGATGCAACAAACTGTGAGGTTTTACCTTTTTAAGTCCGTTCGGAATTTTTGACATAATTCCATTTCCTATAAAATAAAAAACAAACAACGCCTAGCAACCCATCAACATAAGCCTGAATAATATAGCTCTGTCCGAGAAGCGTAAGGATTCACCATCAATGCCAGTAAAACCTTTAATGTGCCAGAGGAAAAGAATTGCAGTGAGAATATTTGAAGCGCATTTATTTGCTAAGAGCGTAATTTAGCCGGCCGTTGTTGCGGCGGCGTACTTTCGCGTGAGCTTCTTATCTGCAGATATTTAAATTCCAGGCTGAGCCTCAAAATAGTTCAAATTAAACGGAGCTTGTAAATTAAGTGTTGCTATCACGCAATCCTCGGGAAATAGCTCTAAGTGGTTCGGTGTACGATCTACTATTTTATCCGCTCTGACTTAATGACAACGTTTTAGAAAATGTTTTACATTTCTTACTAGATTCGTTTTCTTTTTACCCTGTGTGTGGCCGTTTTTAGGGATGAAATGCTTACGAAAAAAATATTTGCTATGTTATACAAAATAACTATAGTTTTAAGAACTTAACCGGTTTATCGGGCAAGTTTTGAACACAATTTAGTATGTGGTTCAGGCTAGATTTAAGAGAAAGTGAATTTCAACATACGTGATTAAGAGACGGGTATATTATATGAAGTGTGATGACTGGTGAGAAATGAATAACCTCTTTTGTAAGGCTTTATATTAATTAATTTTGTAGGAACGTATATTTTGTAGAGTTTCTTAAGACTAGTTTTAATTGACTTTTTTAATTATCGAAACAAATCTAAAATTTCAATTATTTCGCTTGACTTAAAATGCAAAGGCCTTTCGTGTTCACATCTATTTCATATTAGGTAATATAATTATTTCATCATCGTCGACCAGCTGGCATAATAACCTGCGAAAATGCCCGTGTACTTTATTTATAAAAATCTTGAAATTGCCTAACGAAGTCCCTTATAAGTAAATCGAATTCCTTTATTTGTAGGTGTTAAATGCGTTTATTATAATTTTGTTGATAAAAACAGAAACAGAATTGGGGTCGAGGCGCTGGATAGCGATCGCTCTCGAGGGTAAACACCCGACGATTGAATGTTAAAACTTACTTCAGGTCATTTTCATCGCTGGAGCAAAGAATCTGTTATTCTCCCCAAAGGAAGCGATTACCTTTTCAATATATTTTATGGAGGCATTACGATTCTTTCATTATGATGTTTTCAGCTCCAGTCTACATTGAAACGGCATCTTAAGAAATAAAACCATGGCTTAGGTATTCATTATTTATCAATAAATACATTCGTGTTTTGAAATGTAATAATGTTGGATCATGTAATTTACTTATGTGGTGTACAAGTATACTAAGTGACTTTTATTTAAAATATATTTTTATGTTTGGATTGAATAGCAAATGTCTCAATTTATTAATCACATGGGTTGCTTAACAATTAACATGATTAGTCATAACTCATAAATGAATCGTCGTAGTAAGTACATACATCTTACTTATGAATCTCAAATTTAAGGAAAAATATTATGCTCCGAGCTGGATTAGAATAGAACCGGCGCCAACAGGCATTCGCGGCCCGTTCCTTTCAACTAACTGACCTATTGAACCTATAGTTATAAAATAATCAATTTCATTAGCAGACGTTTTGCTTCATTCAAAAAATTTTTTATTTATAGTTTATGAATACAATACGTACTTAGACAAATATGAATTCCAAGAGATTAGTACCTTAAATTTTTGTATATTGCCGCTGCTAGGGTAAGAAGAATAGCTACATTTACGTAAGGATGCGGTGAAAGTACAGTGGGGTTCAAGTTTGAGACACAAAAGACTGAAAAATGCAAATTTCACCGAGGGCGGCCGCCGTACGACTTCGCATTTAAATGCAACCAAACTTGTCAAAGTTTGGCGCTTGCAAATGAATGCTACGAGTAAGTCTCAGCTCAATTCATTCACTACTTGTATAATACTCGATTTTTTTTATGACTCAACTTATTTTGCGAAGTAGCAACTACTTTGTACGGGGAGTTAAAAGCAGTCGTTAGTTAGGTGAGGGCACTCATTCAGAACCGAACAATTATTTCTTATATAATATATAAATCTCACCTCTATTCTTCTCTCTTTCTATATTTCTAACCTTATGAACTTCAGCGAGCGCTCAAAGTAGTGGTAGTTGCGAGCTCATGACAGTGACAAATACTAGTCTTGCATACAAGCTAACGTAGTGCTCAACATGCTACGAATCATTTTTAGAAAAAAACAGTTCGGAAAGTTTTTACAACATAATAAAGGAACCTGCTTTTCCTTAACGCGAAATGTGATAACTCTCGTCGATTAAATTTTCATATTTAATTTTCAGTGGCTAAAACGCGATAGAGGGAAGCTGGCCCTCGCGCGTCGGTGAATTCAGTGGCAAATATTTCAACCTGTCGTTGTATCTACTATTTTATACTTGCCGTAATAAGGTTTAACATGAATTAAGATTTCCTGATCATTTCATAAATCATTCACGTGATATACAACGAAGGAAAACAATATTACGAGCACTATTATGTTTCTTGAGATTTGTGACGTTAAGATAGATAAGTTAATAGCATTTCTAGTCTCAGAAAAAATAGGACTGACATTGAAAAATAAAAGAAAAAAGGAAATAAATCCTAGATTTTACTTACAGATTCATTTATGCCGTAAGAAATCTGTGCAAATATTTATTCACAGATCGTTCAGATCCTTTTGATTCTTACGTTTTTACTTTCAAATTAGAACTTCTTATAATAATGATAACTGAAGCTGTAGCCGAGTGGTAAGGGACGCGACTTGCAATCTAGAGGTCACGGGTTCGAACCCCGGCTCTTGCCGGCTCGTATAAATGGGTTTTTTCAAAAAACTTATGTACGGAATATCATTTGATATTTAACAGCGGCTTTTCGTTGAAGGTAAACGTCGTGAGGAAACCGGTCTAATCTCCATAAGGTTAAGTTTTCCCTTTGGGTTGGAAGGTCAGATGGCAGTCGCTTTCGTAAAACTAGTGCCTACGCCAATTCTTGGGATTAGGTGCAGACCCGGCTTGTTTGAGCACTACTATAACTTTTTAATGTATCTTGATATCTACCTAATGATTATGAGTTTCAAATGCAATAACTTAAGAACATTGATTATTAATCTATATTACCATTGTAAATTCGATTGCAGAACATTAATTTGTTGTACAATTCTATTCCCTGTATCATTTCTCATATTTAAGTGGCAGGAAGCGGGTGGGCCGCCCCAGTAAACCAGGGGCATATCTAACGAAACACAACAGTTGCTTCATCCACTCGTATTTATTGTCTACCTGTAAATGCCGGCTATAAATCGACCGCTTATTGTCACAAGCTCGTATTAGGCAGTCGTAATTGCAATATCAACCGTGCTATGTGTACAATAAAATTTACATTTAAAACATGCAAAAGTGTTACGAGTTCGTGAAAATAACTGTGTAAATTGTATTCTTGTTCGGAATAGATACACTAAGAGGATTTGTTCTATTAATAGGGTGCATTGTTTTAAAATTGAATAGGAAATGTATTTAGATGGTCCTTTTTTGTCTGTCAATTGTTATTCACAACTTTTTTTTGTGGGCAAATTGAGAGGTTGGTCCGCAAAAAGAAGCATTCGAACTGCAATATAATCGGGCCATGCATTAAAAAACTTGCCTAATGACTTGCAAAGTAATATGACTACAGAGTCAGCAAAGGCTTTTAAATTGACAACATGACTTATTTTTGTACCTTTTCGGGACGTTGATGTCATTTCACACGCGCGCTGAGCTATTGTCTCAGAAGTAGCGCGCGCAATACTTTGAACCAGGGATCGGATACTGGTATTTTCATTCAAACCGGTTTTGGCTGTACACCCCAAACCGAAATAAATAGCGTTCTTGGTTTCGGTTACCGGTTTTAGAACGGTTTCAAGACAAAACCGTAATTTATCAGATTTCGTTTCTGTTGAACAGAATTAACCGATTTTCTACGACCGAGATACAACGAATTCTTCTTTAATTTTATTTATTGCATTTGATGTCTAGCTAGATGTCAAAGTCAATCAATCAAACATAATGGCATTTATGACTTTATCACAACAAATAGGTGTAACGTCATGCGATAGCAGTGCATTGCTGGTTGAAGAGACTATTATAGATAATTAAATTGATTGACAAATAATGTCATCTTATTTACCAGGTCAATAAAGTTACACGGAACGTTTTAAATTCTGTTCTTCTTGAATAACGATAACCGAAATAAATTCGTTCTCTATGTAAACGTTATTGTAGTATACTGGTTTACAAATGAACGAAAATTTGAACGGTTCACGAATAAAATTGAACGGTTTTTTTAAACCGGTTCCGATCTCTGCTTTGAACTGCCAATGAGACTCAAAATAGATGAAACAAATTGAGTCTCTTGAGAGACATTTGGCGCGTTGCCAAGACTTTTTTCTTAGTTCAGTGGCAGCCTAACTAAACACCTTGTGGGTTCATATACCTATACCTTATGATATAATGCCTAACCTTACCAACAACGTGTATAGGTTACATAACAAAATATAGGTAAAACGAATATGGACCTGCGTTTCCAATTAGTCTCTTCTTTTTTCGTTATGTTTTTTCCTGCCCAACACAAGTATTACTTATACCATTTCGCATAAAGCACCTTTCTCGGAAACAACCTGCCTAATTTTAATTGAATTTGCAGCATCGTTGAGTAAACCAAACCGGTTAGCTCATGTACCACGCCTAAGGCTAGAACCGGCTAACTTCACTTTCATTAAAGTTAGGTACCTTTCAACCCTAAAATGTTATTTCAGATGTCGTGTTACAATAATTCCAACCCTCTAATTCGGGTTTGTGAATTTGGCAATCTGTTATGATTTAATTTGTTCTGCGTACTCAAGAACAAGTAATGGACAACAATTGAACCGGAATGTCGATTTATTCTAGTAATAATATAAATCCTGCATATAAATCCAATACATATTGTGTTTAAAACAAGAAATGTTCGAATATATTTATTTGTAATGGGATTTATATTTTCGTACCTCGGTACATGCACAATAAAAGAACTGCAAATACTGGTTTTCCTTTACATGTATATTCATTAAGTAGTTGAGTTAATCACAGTTTAAATAAAATAAGGCCTTACCAAAAAAATACTTTTAACTGCGTTCGGTCAAAGACTTACAAGACCCTTCGCTGTTTGAAATTTTAACTCCTCCATAAATATTCTGTGACGTTTCATTGTAAACTTTCCTTTTTAAATACGGATACAATAAAACATGCGCGCCATGGCTTCCCGGTCCACCCTCCATTTTGAGATTATTCATGTTGCTCCGAAACCATAATAACATTGCGAACAATTTGTAAAGTATCGCGAAACTTCTCAATCTGGACGAGGTTTTTCTAAATTCATATTCGACTCGGTCGTTATGCGAGAACTTTTAACAGGTTTATGCATACCCCGTTACCCTCGAGACGCGTTGTTACTGTTTTTGGATCTCCTTGATATCATCACTTTCAACAGATATAGTTGATTGTTAACCAAGGGTTGAAAGTGACCCATTTCACCCGAGATATTTCTGGCGCTCGAACGAAGTGAGTTTAATAGTTCAATAGTTCGAGGATGAAAAGAGTAATTTCACCCATTGAGTTATGTTACTAGAGTAGACATCACCTAGCATAAGTTTGCGCATGTCAACATACTCTCATGAGAGTATGTTGGTTTAGTCTGTGGCGGGCAGTGATGGCGGTCGTTTCGAGTGCAATTTTTACTCAAAACTTTAAAAAAAATGCCTTCTTTTGCATTGCGCTATTGCACCAAGAAACCCAACAATAGTAAAAGTACGGGGATCACTTTTCATTCGCAAATTCACAGATTTTTGAAATAACATGAATTTTTCTGTAATTTATAAAATGCGGCCATTATTTCAAAGATTAAAAATGTAGAAGTGACTATTTCCTAAGACTATTTTACTTTATTAGTAGAACATTAAACTTACTAGATTTACTGATTTGAAGCTTTAATGATTTTTTTTTTAAAACGAAACGAATGAATAATTTTGGTGGCAACGTTCAGTTCTCCTTATTTAAATATATCTTAAGTTCTACTTATTTAAATCCTAGGTAATTGTAGGTATATTTCTAAGTTTTGATTTAAAAAAATAATTTACGCGATGCGAGTATGTATGATCTCCGAATATGAACCCATTAGAAATTTAGGAGAATATAATTATTATATCAATTTCCAATTTGAAAATGGTCGTAATTTAGTTTGTTTGTCTTGCTACGATTGCTATCAAAATCGATATCTGAGGATCCGCATGGACCTTAAATTAGGACTTTGTCATCAAATCTGACAGAAATTGCTGAGACAAATTGCATCAACATAGTTCATCCTCGGTAACTATAAAGATATCCAGTATAAAAAAATACAAATACCAAATGTCGGTGATTAAATAAATAATTCGTTTTACAAGGGTATTAAATCCCGCGATAGCCATAACTGAATCCGAATTTTCGCATCTACTACGTTCACATACTCTTTAATTTTCCAAGATGGCGGCCTGATTGGAAGACGTCAAGAAAAATGTTATGGGTTGCCAGTCTATACGTAGTAATAGTAAGTCAATGATTTCACCCGAGTTAAACACTACGTGTAAATACACAATGTGTATTTTAACTGGTTACTCTTAATACACCTTTTATAAAATGTACGTGCAGTATTCTACTTTCCTCAGAGTCGAAATGAAAAGACATACTGACAACTTTAGAAAAGTTTAAAAAACATATCTAATAGATTGAATTGAATTTGTTGGATTGTTAATTCTATAAATAAATTTACAGAATTTAATGTATTATGAACATGAAATATATAAATTATTAGATATACCTAAATAAAATAATTACACATATATCCAACCTCCAACCTTTTCGCAGTGGCCACTTGCCACGGCCTACTTGATTGTAATCGAGTAGGCCGCGACGCGACTAAGGCCTACAACACACTGGCGCGGCCTGCGGTGGCGTTCAATAGTAAATTTGACAGCTAATGACAAGTTTACTATGGTCCGCCGCGAACAGGCCGCGCCAGTGTGATGTGGGATTAATCTAGAGGGCCATGGCGGAACGTCAAGAAAAAAGTGTCATGGCATTATGGCGAGCAGCTGAAATTTACAGGAATAATTTTGAATGTTGATTTTCTATTACCTTTTACAATAAAAAAATTGACCAACTGTTACAGGGTTTTAATATTAACTTGTACATTGTAATAAACCCGTCGATTAATGAATAGCTGAGTTTAGATACTTATATATATTTTATTTTAATAATATGACATAACTCAATTATCTTAGACTCCATGGCTGATCTTAACAATAAAAAAAAATACTTTCCAAACGCAATCTTTGAAAACGCAATTTTCCACCCGGATATATTCCCATGAAAACTCGACTTTCAGACCAGGACAGATGAAAAAATAATTTAAAGGTGTTCTTTTTCTAGTTTTCACCACAGGACAGCTGGGTTAATTAATAGGTACTAAGTACCCAAAGACTGTACAAAGAAAGGAACAATGTGCCTGAAATATTAAAGCTGCAAATTTTGCCTAGAAAAATATTGACTGCAGTAAACTCGGGTTTTGTGTGAATCGCTTTCGCGTGTTCAGTTTGTTTGTGGAAGTAGTGGAGCGGCCGAGGCAGCGGCGGCGGCGCCCGCGGCGGCGGCGGGCAACTTGCCTCGCCGCTCAACTCGCTCCCGTATATATTCGTTTGTTATTGTTTACAATTACCCCAAACAAACCTCCTCATATATTTCTAACTTTCACTCGAAACTTTTGTACCCACATAATACTGGCCTATTTGAGTGGAAGTGGAATTATGAAAATTTCCCACCAGACATGCGGCTCTAATAAATAACATTGTTACTCTTTGTTTTGAGACGGCGCAAATGAGTTTGCGATGTGATGCTGACAACGGGAAACGAATTATATAGTATCAAAGAGTTAACAATACGTGAAATGCGTCTGAATAAACAACTTAATTTAGCTGCCATGTCAGCATCTAACTGACACTCAACTGATAGGAAGTGATATAGGCTCGGTTTTCATACAACATCTGTCGTTTTAAAACGGAAGCAAGCCTGTAAAAAGCATTGCCGCGAGTATCCTTGATTAAAACATCGGTTTAAGTAAATTGGTACAGTCAAAAGTAAAAATATGGGTGCATACAACTTACTCATAAAAATGTCCCATCGCTCTTATGTCAGTGGATTAAGTTCTTGCTACATATTTATGCGAGGTTTAAATCGATACATATTTTTGCACTTGACTATACTTCAAAATTATCATATATAAAAAATAAAAAAAGCAGTTGCAAAGAGAAACAATACATTAACATGTACATAGAGGTAGACAACAGGCGATCTTATCGATGAAGAGCGAATGTATCAACTGTACAAAGCAAAAAGCTAATCTGATATATTTCTACAAATAAAATCGTAAAAGTATGCATTGATGCAGCCTACTGACGTAACATTAGTGAATGAAAATGACATTATGTTAATTGACCTTATTGGATTTTTTTTCTCATGTTACTTCACCCTCTTTTAATTAGTGGCTCTAAGTAGTAAAATGTAATTTTCGAAGAAATAAAATGTTATATAAATAATGGTTGAGGACCTGTCATTGCATATCGTATACCTAACTTAACTACGCGTATTTATTGGTGCTGTCTATATCTCGTGTATATTCAACATGTGTCTATCACTACCTACCTCAATGATCTCATCTTTTTTAAGCCGCTCGCTATCTTTGCTACTATCTAGAACCAACAACAACTGAAAGTACCAATAACTAAGCGGCAGTTAAAAAAGTTTCTGTAAAAAAAATCATGTTTGTTACAAGCTTTTATTGCCGACTGTACTTTGCTGTATACCGTCATCAACTCCTCGTTGAGATGATTCTAACGAGCCCAAACTCGATTGGGTTATGTGGTTTATTACGGAGTTCCTATGGCCACCTTCCAGCTCCATCATCAGATCAGCTCCACGTCATCATAATATTGCATTGTCACGCGATTTATACATGCATGCAAAATTTCAGCTCAATCGGAAACCGGGAAGTGGATCAAATTTAACTTGCAAGATTTGATTACAGACAGACAGACAGACAACGAGACAGGTGAAACTAAATAAAAGCTTGTAAAAAGGGAGATCGCGAGGACCCCTGCAATTACAGACCGATAGCAATAATATCTATACTTGATTAATTTCGAACATATTGCGCACAATTGCTGGAGCTGGTTGGATCGCTTTCTTGTTTTGGAAAACTCGGAATCCCTTTCTCACTCGAAGTTGCAACAACTGCTTATTATGGCCAAGTAGCATCAATTCGGAATTACGGATTAGTTATATATAAGGCCTGTATTATGTAAGGCCATTTCTAATTTAATATGTTTCATTGCCTCACAATCTTATTTTGGAATGTGATTTAATTATTTAAATAATACTACAAATTAATTGCATAGACTTGTACCGTCTTTTATAGTTTTTGTTTTAGGAGTTCGATTTATTATTTTTGTATCTGACCTTTGGTGAAAAAAAATTACTTATATAATTAATCTTTTGCATGTCCACCGTCCGTTGAATACCGCACTGTAATCATCTATTGTAACATAATTTACCACGTATTCTTGGAATAAGAAATAACAGATTTTTGATTCAGTAATCTGTTACCCCTTCCGGTCATTCCTCCGCACCATGTCCGCGCACTTACACTTTAATTATGCCATTTATTTTCTGAAGTCCATTGCCTTCAATGTTGTTATGTGTTGACAGATGAGCAGCGACGTATCTACGGGTCGGAGTGCGGGGAGGAGCGGCCGCGGTACGACACTAGTCCGCAGCGGCAGGCGTCGCCCTTCCCGCACGAGAGCGCCAGTCGACGGTACTTTCGGAGGAACAGGAACTCGAAAGGTAATTGGCATAGGTACTTTAGCTTATGCGTGAGCGCTCATGACTAAGAACCGCGTATCGTCTCGAAAAAATCTAACGATATTCGATTTACCTTAAACACGTAGTGAATCGTTTCATTATACATATTTTAATATATCTGAAACTCACGGGAGTTTTCTATGCCTACGCACTTTATTATATAGCGTTATCCCAATGGCATTTTAAATAGCCCTAGGTCCGCTTGTCAACTAATCCCAAATATTATCGTACGCACTAGTTTTTGTGGAAGTGGCTGCCGTTTGACCCTCCCACTCAGAGCTGATACTAAAAATTGCTCAGAAGCTTCGACGGGAAAGAAGCCACCTAGATTAGTAGAAGTTTTCAAGACATAAACCGGTTCTGCGGCTCGTCTTCCAAAGCACGGAAACGCTCATTTAGTAAGCGCTCAAACCATGTAGGTACCGCTAAGACATTCATGAACTAGCTAGTATGAGCATTAAATAGCTGATCAAATATATCAAATGATATTTCCGTAAATTTTAATTGCCCAAAACTCACGATTCGAAACGTGGTGGTGTCCACCCTTACCTTATAGGAATAGTAAGATTATCAGAGTATATTTTTCTTATATACCTAATCTTAGGTGAACTAGTTTAACAAATAAAAATGTTACCTGACCAGTTTTTTTTTCATCTTCTCACTTCTTCTCTCACAAAAACGGAAGCCACGCCGCAGACATGAGTATGATTGTGCGTATGTCTCAGGCATTTTACTCAAAAAGTGTAAGGTGTATTTGAATGAAATTAGGACTAAGTATAACATTTTTTTTAGGGGGGCGCTCCATAAGTCCATACATGACTAAATGATAGTAAAAAAAAACAATGTATCTCAATATGTGGCACTTCAATCGATAGGTATTTAAAAATAAATAAATAAAAGGTTTTGCATAATTTTTTTTGATTAAGTGAATATGAATCGGAGATGACTCTCCGAAAGTACGTCTCCGAGAGCTACGGTAGCCTAGTGTTTCAGGCATGCGGCTGTAAAGCGGCGGTCGTGGGTTCGAATCCCGGCTCGTACCAATGAGTTTTTCGGAACTCATGTACGGAATTTTACCGTTAGCATTTCGGTGAAGTAAAACATCGTGAGGAAACCGGTCTAATCCCAATAAGGTCTATTTTCACTCTGGGTTGGAAGGTCAGATGGCAGTCGCTTTCGTAAAACTAGTGCCTATGCCAAATCTTGGGATTAGGTGTCAAAGCAGACCCCGGGCTCCTTTAGGGGCACAACCGGGAATAACGCTAGGAGGGTGATGGGGATAATGATCCGAAGTCATATTAAAATAGTTAACTATTACCTAAGCTAGATGGCCTAATTATCGTGTTTACTTATTTTATAACGTGATGGCACCAATAATCGATACTTTTAGAAGGTCATGTATTTTAAACAAAAATAATAGTATTTAAACTTTTGACTTTGACTTTATGCAATCGTTATATGATGTATGCTTTTTCAGTCGAGTGCCACGTTTAGGCCACGAAGCTTGCTGAGTCGCCTAATTAAGGTACGAGAGTTAAAAAGCTAATTATATAACTATTACATACAATACTTTTTCAACGAGTTAACGGAAATAATAATCTATTAAACAAACTTGGTATCTTTTGAAAATCGCCCTGCTGAAACGAAGTGCAGCCAGCCGCTTTTTTATTTTTGCGCGTTGATGTCTACTGGAATTCGAGCCTCGTGATTGGTCAAAATTATTTTCAGTTCTGTGTACAGTTGAATAATAATTATTTCGATTGTCCATAGAGCATAAACTTTTGCATCAGAATAAAAGTGTTCAATTGCGTTATGGTTTGCGAGGTTCTAATTTAAAGATTATAGTCGAAGAGTATAAAAAAGTTAGGTGTAACCGTAAAGCAACAATAATGAGTGAAAATTATAAAATATATCTCTTAAATATCACAGAACAGCAAAAATGTATGAAATGTCCAGTTATTGAAACCCGCGAGCTCTAGTAATCGATTCCCACATTATTTATGATATATTTAAAGCAATCCATAAAATAAAATTAAAATATCCTATATAGTAGGTAATTAAGTATCCTTCACTCTTTTAAATTAAATTAAATTTGTAATACCTATAGTATTCTATAAACTTGTTTGTGCTATTAATTAATTACACCTAATACTTACTAACTTACATACCTACATAATGTCGCGACTGTAAACATATATTTGTGCATAAACTGGAGCATCGAATGCCAACAAACCGCATTGTGGTTTGGCAGAAGAAAATGTTAATAGAAATAAGTTTACTTCGTGAATAAATAAATTATTAAATTATTATCTCTTTATTCATATTTCATCTTAAGTTAGGTTTGTACAATAATTTTATAAAAAGTAAAATCTAGGACTATATATTCAAAACATAAAATCATTATAAAAACCTAACCTAACCTAACCTAACTTAATATTATTATTATTATTAATCATTAACAAATCGCTGAAAATCTTGATTTTTACTAAATCACTGACACCGTTTTTAAACAAAACTTCCGATCTTAATAATACACACTGAACTAGATGAAAACATTAAAAAAAAATTGTCGTCCGTATTTTCAACGGTTCAGGAAAGGGTCGTTTACTGCTCCGTGTCTATTATTGGTGCCATCACGTTAGACCATTAAGGTACCTACTTAAGGGCTACATTGTGTACCCTGTCTACTTCGAACTTAAAATGTGAAAACGGAAATATTCGTTCGTTCCAATTATAAACAGAACTCCAATTTTATTTCAAACCTTGCTACCCGTTTCAAAAGTTGTGTGCTTTTGACATCGTGGCGAATAAATTTGGCCAAACTCTCCATATAGTTCGTTATTTTTTGTACCGACAGACCTAGTTTAGTGGGTTTAGAGGGAAAACTAAAAACAACACTACACTACTACATAATACCAATTAGTTAGTTAGGTAATCAGTAGGTAAACGTCTCCGAAAATTTTGCGTAGTTAATAATCGCCAAAGATAATAAAAATACGCTTTTCTAAAAAGGGCGTGTACCTACTTGGTGATGGATGAGAGCCGAGCAGTTAATTAAACTCCTTTATTCCACCGTATAACTGCGTTCCGTAGGTTTATCGAAGTTTAACCAAAATGTATGGAAGGCGTTGCAGAGTGGGTAGACATATTCGATTATTGGGCTCTTGGTTCACAGATATGTCAACAAGTGATTGGCATCCAGTTACATTTCTGCACAGTCACATTGTTTATTCAGCCTAAAATGGTCCTCGCACTAATTTCAAACTACTTCTGACTACTACAACGTATAACGGCGTATTGAAGCTTCTGATGATCTAATAATGTGATCGTTTTTGTTACGAATGAATGCGACTGATTACTGTCACCGCATAAGTTTACTCATTCGCAGGCTAGACTAGACAATATACATAGAAGTAATACTAAGGGAATACCTAGATTCGTATAAACCACGCCCCGTGTAACACGTTTACGTCTGCCGCGCGAGAGTAAACGATACGCAAAAATGTTAAGGGAATGGCTTTTTTAAAATAAATTCAGACAAATATATAACTTTGTGAAGTGTCGTAATTTTTTCCTATTATATGATTTCTAAATCAGGTAAAATAGGTAACATCATGTTAATTTCATTGTGTTGCTTAATAATGTATTGCATGAGTAGGCGAACGTTATTAGTACATTGTGATACAAGTGCGGTATGTTGACAATGACAACAGAGGCGGAATTGTTCACGCGAGCCGCAGGTGAGCGTGATAAGAGAGCCGAGGATGTAATTATCAATGCTCACGAGTTTCATACGAAGTTTTTCAACACATTTGCGAGGAAAAACTCCTTTTAATAAAGTGAAAATCTTAAGTTTAGGCTCCTCAGTTATTTCCTTTAGTTATTGATGGCAACAGGTTTTTACTCATATTCATATTCAATTTATTCATAAAGCCAATTTACATATCATAGTTAAAGTTAAATAAAAAGTTAAGAAATCAAAATTACACATGATATGTATTATTTAAAAATAAAAATTAATTGAAATTCTATTATAGTTGCTCACATATTGACATCGACAAGAATAGGCTACGGTAGCCTAGTGGTTCAGGCATGCGGCTGTCATGCGGCGGTCGTGGGTTTGAATCCCGGCTCGTACCAATGAGTTTTTCGGAACTTGTACGCAATATTTACTGTTAGCTTTTCGGTGAAGGAAAACATCTTGAGGAAACCGATCTAATATAAGGTCTAGTTTTCCCTCTGGGTTGGAAGTTCAGATGGCAGTCGCTTTAATCAATTAATTCACAAAAAGGATTTGATTTGTTTTATTGAGTAAGAATCCATTTGCCGAGAATTAAAAAATACCCTGTTAAACCCGGTTAATTTAAGAATGCGCCGTGTTCATACATACACCTTGCTGTAAGGTGCCAACGTTTCTTAATCGGGATATAACCATAAAACACGAGTGCCGTAATGCACGTTACGAGCAAATGTGTTGAAAAATATACTTAAATAAAGAGCTAACATGGCATTTTTTCAATCATTTTTTTTAAACTATCGTTTTTAATTCAATAATCCTATACTTATCTGAAAATCAGACCTTATTGTTCCCCAATCTGGTCAAAACGGCGGCGTTTCAAAGAACGCGATAATTTCCTATTGCACATTCCCTTAACACATTTACTGCCTACGATTTCGTAGAAGAAGAATATGTTGTCTATGAGCAGAGAGCCTACTACCTACCTGGTTCCTGGCACTGAAAGTGTTTCACATCGGCAAGTTTCAGTTCGGACTAATGGTTGACTAGTAGTGAAGGCACTTAGGCATTAAATCCGGCATTTGTTTATTTTGTGCCATAAAGTTTATAATATTATACCCCTTACTTACAACTAAAAATGGCTTTGATAAATAATATGTTTTGTCCCTTTTTACGAACACAAATGTCAAATTGAAAGATAAAGATACAAACGAATTTCAACGGCATTTCGGCTGAAATAAGTTTGTTAAAAGTTTATGAATACGGCGATAAATTTACTAATAGGTACTCATATTATGCTAAAGATGAAGTCTGTGAGATTGTTAAGTAGCTTTACAAGTTTGTATGTCATTACATACAAACCCACTCATTATCCATTGCTCTGGAATCATTAGATAGATTTCAAAAATGTTTAGAATGGACTTTCCGGATAAGCTATATTTAATCCCGCGGGTTTGCCTGCGTTCCTTGCAATATACAGACGAAGCCGCGCGGGCAGCTTGTAAATAAATTAAGTGCCAATGATGGTACAGGTGAGGAGATGTTCACGGCGGAGGCAGGCGGGACGCTGTCGCGGCGCACGCGCCGGCCCGAAGAGTTAGCGCACGACAACAACGCTCGTCACAGACATGACAACGGTAATAATACAATCTACATTTTATTCAATTATATGAGTTAGTAGTAGTTGTAAATAACCGAAAAACGGCTATTTATATGAATATTTGCCATTGTGGTTATTGTCCTATTTCCAAAGGTTGAAAGTGTGACCTGCCGCTTTCTTGACGGTGTCAGACTATCTGTTATAAGATAGTCTGCCACCGAGATAGTGTCCATTTGGCCTAGAATTACTTAGTAAAGTATTGACCGTTTAAGCCGATTTAGCGAGCGCGAACAAAGAGATCTAAATTAAATTAACCTAACAGGCTTATATTGTAATCTAGTGCGATTACGTAGGAGTAATTAATATTAAATTTATTGTGGGACAATCTTATCCCAATTGACCTAGTCCCAAACTATTCAAAGCTTGTAGGTACTATGTGTTCTTGACGACGGTTTACATAACAAATATCCAAGATTTAAGAACATTTATTCTTGCTCATCATAAAACGTATGCAGTCCACGACGTTTGGACCTGCCTTAAATCGATTGTGTTAATATTTTATACCTGTGTCGAAACAGGTTATACAATCATGCTGCGAAATTAATAGTTATTTGTTATGCAAGGCTGCAAAATTGTTGTTTGGCGCAAGTGCTTGTATTGAAAGCCGAGCTAGCGAAGGATTGTAAGATTGAACCATGGTTTAAAAGTACAATCCTGAGCATAGCGAGGCTCAAGGCACGAGACGCCAAACAACTTTGTTGCCGAGCGAAACACACAACTTTTCACCTCACCACCGCGAGGAAAATTGTTAATGTAATGAAAGTCATTTGGATCTTTTACTCATTTTCATTAAAGGTTTGTTTACATCAAAATCCATTTTTTAATTATTAGATGTAACATATACATTTTTGCATCTTTAAATATCTCCACACTTACCTATATTAAAAAGTATTGTTGGAAACTCACGGGTAAACTAACGCATATTTTTTACAAGCTTTTATTTAGTTTCACCTGTCCCGTTGTTTGTCTGTCTGTCTGTAATCAAATGTTGAAAGTTAAAATTGATCCACTTCCCGGTTTCCGATTGAGTTGAAATTTTGCACGAATATGCAAATCGCGTGACAATGCAATATTATGATGACGTGGAGCTGATCTGATGATGGAGCTGGAAGGCCATAGGAACTCCGTAATAAAACCACATAACCCCATCGAGTTTGGGCTCGGTAGAATCGTCTCAATGAGTAGTTGATGACGGTATACAGAATGCCAGGTCATTATCCTGCGGTCTGAAACTTATGGTGATATACAGAGTGTTTTTTTTAAATGGGACAGTATGGGGAAATCCGAATCTAAACGAGATAGAGGAAAAGTGTCCAAAGAGACATTAGGTGTTTTTTTATGTAAACAAATTTGGCTCATTAAAATTTTTGGTCAAGCGTGAGTTGTTCTTAAAAAATTATAAAGTTGGTCAATTTTTTTTGACGCGGGTCGGCTCTGTTTCATGTAAGGATTATTTCATTGTATGGAAAGAAAAAAATCTGAACAGCAGAAGTTGGTCAAATTTAATGAAAACTAATCTTCATACAATTGCAGTATTCGCCTTTTAATATTGTTACAAGTGCCTAGGCGTGTAAAAAAATATTTAAAATTATTCCATTTTTAAATTTCGATAATCGATAAGAGCTCCAGATGATTCAAGAGAAGAACATTTTTTTAAATCTTCGTAAACATCATGGCACGCGATAGTCTTGAAATTATAAAAAAAAGAATTCAAATTTGGAACGTAAGTTAAAGTGGCCCCCACGATCGCCCGACTTAACGCCATTAGATTTTTTCTTAAGGGTCGAATTTATGAATCCCGATACAACTCCGTACAAGAATTAAATGATACTGTTTACAACACTTTAAACACAATTCACCATAAGTCTCTGTTAAATGCAACTAGAAGTGTCTTGAAGCGTGCTCGTACCTGCATAAGACAAGACAGCGGCCACATCGAACATTTACTCTAGTAATAAACCAACTGTATGAAGATTAGTTTTCATTAAATTGGAGCAACTTCTGCTGTTCAGATTTTTTCTTTCCATACAATGAAATAATCCTTACATGAAATAGAGCCGACCCGCGTCAAAAAAAAAATGACCAACTTTATAATTTTTTAAGAACAACTCACGCTTGACCAAAAAATTTAACGAGCCAAATTTGTTTACATAAAAAAACACCTAATGTCTCCTTGGACACTTTTCCTCTATCTCCTTTAGATTCGGATTTCCCCATACTGTCCCATTTAAAAAAAACACTCTGTATATCACCATAAGTTTCAGACCGCAGGATAATGACCTGGCATTCTGTATAGAAAAAAGTTGGATCTTACGATTGACCGTCAGCAAGCCTTGTCGAGCCGGTGAGGTGAAAACAATATTTTCGCCGTGGAATTTATTATTTATTATTTATGGAATTTATTATTAGTTGTGGATGGTTTATTTTCTGTGTGTGTAACTGGTCTAAAAACCATATCATCCCGAAAAATTTTGTTTCACTTCATTCGGAAAAATCGCCTCTCCTTCTCCCCATTTTAGACTATGCTGATATTTGCTATCTGGACCAGCTGAACAAACTTGAGCGCCTCCAAAATCTTTCTATTAGATTCATATTTGGCTTGCGCAAGTATGACCACGTTTCCTCCTTTCGTTCTCAGCTCAAGTGGCTTCCTATTCGTCTCCGTCGGGGTTCTCACATTTTATACTTTACAGTATACTTTTTGTTCCCTCAACTCCTTCCGTATCTCAAAGAGCGTTTTAATCACCTCACTTCCATCAGATATTCACATAATCATCTTCTTGCTCCACCGCCTTCATCCACCAAGTTCTATAACAACTCATTCACCTTTCAGGCTGTCCGGCTGTGGAATGCTTTGCCGTTGCATATATAAGACGTGCAAAAACTCTTCAAATTTTCAAAAATCTGTTGAAAGAATATTACTTGTCGTTGCCTTAAGTTGCCTTGTTGTCCTGTAATATATTTATATAATTGTATTATAATTTGTATGTATGTATCTATGTTTATACTATACTTATTTATGAAAGTGTGTATTTTGAGTGTGTAGTTGTCATATAATGTGATGTATGTGTTAGTAAACTTTTTTCTTGATTTATTCCGGCACTACCAGTTTATAACTCTTCTTGAAAATTTCCTGCTACGCAAAGGTTGTCTGGAAGAGATCTCTCTAAAGCGATAAGACCGCCTGTAGTTACCTTTATTTATATGTACTTTTGAAACATGTTTTTCTTATGTTGTGGTGCAATAAAGAATATTATTATTATCTGTCACGTTCACATTTGTAGTGGGAAAAGGACAAAACACATTTTAGTTGACAGAGGTTTGTTATGTCCTATGAATAAGGGGTGAATATGACGTGAACTCTGTATTCTAGGCGCGAGTAACCATCAGGGCGCGAGCGAGCGCGAGTGCGACTCTCCGCCGGAGCCTGCGCCGCCGGAGGTGCCGCCGCGCGGACCCTCGCTGCACGTCACCCTGCGGCACCGGCCCGCGCCACCGGACCAGACCGGCGAGCCGGACAGATTATATCTATCCGAAGGTCAGTTCATTAGGGACGCGTGTTTCTTAAAGTAAAACCTCCTAGGTGGAAGCAACCAAACTTGCAGCGCGCCGCATCGGCCCGCACCCCCGGACCAGACCGGCGAGCCGGACAGATTATATCTATCCGAAGGTCAGTTCATTAGGGACGCGTGTTTCTTAAAATAAGACCTCCTAGGTGGAAGTAACCAAACTTGCAGCGTGCCGCATCAGCCCGCACCACCGGACCAGACCCGCGAGCCGTAACCAGACGTGCAGCGCGCCGCACCGGCCCGCGCCACCGGACCAGACCGGCGAGCCGGACAGGTTGTATGTATCCGAAGGTTGGTGTATTAGGGAGGCGTGTTTTTTAAAGTAAGCCCTCCTACGTGGAAGTAACCAGGGCGCGAGTGAGTGCGAGGGCGACTCGCTGCCGGAGGTAGCCCTTGCTGCATAATAACTACAACATTATTGAGGATAATGAAGCCATTAAAAATTTTGTCGAGCTCATTCGCTTATGTTCGCTCGATATGCTGTGCTTGTCGCCAGTGCGCGGATACTTGCGAAAAATAGATATAAAAGTTTGTTTTCAAAACGTAGCAAATATTTGTTGTTCCAAAAAAAAACAAATTATAAAATTTATATTTATAAATGTGATACCTATGTACTTATTTACTCAATCTGATTTTTTGATAGCTTAGTTTCAGAGAGTCCCTCAAAAATCGCCTTTTCATCAGACCGTACAAAATACCTTATTCATATCCTCGGGCCACCCAATAGTGGATCGACCGGGGAATTAGTAGGTAACCACTCAAAGCTGTTACCTACTCATATAGAAATTGACCCGTCAAAACTGCCATCAAGGGTCAACAAGCATCAACCTTAAGGCAAAATGTCATAATAGCGATGCATTTGCATGTTATTACGACTTAAGAATTGCAATAAGTAAGCAAAGTTGCCAGAGTTGACGGTAGTTGTGACTGTGCGAAGAAAAGTAAAATAGCCAGACAGCAGTTTCAAACATTACCTCTTATAAAAATGTATACCAATAGACCTTTGCATGTTAATACGACTTAAGAATTACAATAAGTAAACAAAGTTGCCAGAGTCGACGGCAGTTGTGACTGTGCGAACAAAAGTAAAAAAGCCAGACAGTAGTTTCAAACTTTACCTCTTATAAAAATGTCTACCAATAGACCTAACTCATGAGCAAGAGTCTGAGGCCCGTTTGAGGCACGCACGGGTTACCGAAGCACTCCTTTGATGAGTTAGCTAATTAAATTTCCGCTATACATGTACATTGACCGTTAAATAGGCGTAGGCCGCACTCGTGGTACTTGGGCAGAAGTTTAATCGAATTGCAGCGTCCGCAGTCCACGGCTCCAAGTTTGCTCTCGCTGACAAATTAGCCACTTAATCTCGCAATGCCCGAGGCGCGTGTACGTAAAGAACTCAGACTCTAATTCCTTTTGCGTCTCGTTTTGACGTTTTCTTTCTTGTTTACACTTTGCTGTGATTTTTTGCGGCAGTGTCCCTAACTAGCGGTTAACTTTACGTTTCGCTACGAATACGAAATACTTAAATTTATACTATAACTTCCTTTGAGTTGTTTAATATAAAATAGTTATTAAGTAGTTTAACATTTTGTGACTTAATTAAGATTTAATTATGAGAATAAAATTATTAAAACGTGTTGCGTAGGTCTTGTAAGCGTGGGAAACACTTTATTAATGTAACACTCGTCCACTCAACTTTTTCAAATTCATGTTAGATATTTGGGGGCAAGGTCGAAAAACAAGTTGGCAGGGTTTCCATATCATTATTAGATATAACGAAGACACCTCTTACATGTATTGATTTTAGACTGCCAACCTGTTTACCTACGTAATGATTACCTCAAAGAAGTAAACAACATAAGGTGACAGTAAACATATTCGATATCAGTACCATTTAGGTACCTACTTAATTTGGATTTATATAAGAGCTATTAAAACAAAAACAAATATTTAAACACATCCACAACGTTAACCCTGCAGCGCAAAATGACAATAGTAGCTATGTGTAATGTTAATTTGTATTACTACGCGATTAATAATCAACAATAAGATAACTTCTTCAGTTTGCAACAATGGTCACTGAATGCTTTCAGTTTTGTTTAATTAGATGTTGCTACATCTAATTAAACTGGTCGAGATAGCTTCAATCCTTGCTTAGTAGGTACTCAATATGCTTACAAGCTGAGCTTTACGTAGGGACTGTAAGAGTATTATGTCAGAACAGAGCCTCCATTCTTAGAAATTATTGTCAGTTCAATTGTTATTAATTTATGGCGGCGTGACAATAAAGCCCCAAGACTGACACGGATAGTATATAGACTCGTATAAAAATAGTATCTAGTTTATCACAAGGCCTTTTCAAGGACCTAGTCTGGAGGTCAAAGTAATTTGCCCGCCACGAAGATGATTTAGTTTCATAATTGCGGATTAGAATTTTGGTGACAAATCTAACATTGCAGTCACATTACCACTTGTACGAATATCTGACAGGCCGGGACGTCTGAGTCGGCCATATTTAAATAACCGTTTATGTCAATTGTTTGTACGCGCATTGTCGGGTCTAATATTATTGTACATTATACCAATATGAAAATAAAATATTGAATGGAAATCCTTGTAAGTATATAATATGTATACTCTACTCGTATTGGATGGGACTCCCTGCAAACTACAAAAACGTAACCTTTGCATTTAAAATGTGTTGTGTTTTCAGCATTACATCGCACATTTGATTTCGTTTTACAGTAAAACACTCATTGACCCCTAAAATACCGGTATTTGCCCATATGAAATAAAATTTTACGCATGGACTTAGGATGCTGACAATAGGTAGGTTTATCCTATACGAGAAAAGTACAGGAAATCACGTGTCACAGTCCTAGCGATCCGGAGGGGTCATGTACTCAGTAGCGCTTCAGGACCATGACGAAAGAAGAAAGCTGCTAAATTTGATTTGGAGCTCGCCCGACGCAGGATGAGGCACTTTGATGTGGCGTGCGCGCCGCCGCCCGCCCCCTCAGTAATGGCGCGCACTTACACAGAAACTCTACCGTAATTTAATTTTTATGATAGCGCATTGTAAGTGTCCCGGAGAGAGTTTTATTTTGATTTGGCCTTTCACTTAAGCGAGCCACTTCGCCGAATGAATAGGTATCAATAGAACCTACCTAACTATTTTAACGGAGTTGAAAAGCGGTAAATTTTGTATTGTTATTTATATTACCGGGAGATTAATCTCGCGTCTGCATGATAAACTTATTTGGAGAGCATTTGATTCGATCAAGACGTCAGTGGGGTATGGAAATGGACTAGGCAAATCTCGATTCAAACAAGAAAATAGCTTCAAAAGGTCTTGAAAGTTTAATGGAATCGAACAAGGCCGGAGCGAAGTCGTCGGAAGTTTGCGCGGGTGACAAATTGGGCACTTGACCCGCGCGAGCCTCCGAGTGCTTGTTTCTGGAGGACCGTAATAAGTTTAACTTAAAGTAAACTATGTTCCATTCCCTCTAATTTGCCCTCCTGTCCTGGGCCGCTGTTGGGAAACTCTTTGCAGTTTCGAATTAACGTTTCCGATTTCCTCCTGTAATTTGATAGGGTAGTGAAATCACGAGTTTATGTTTATGGCGTATTTTTTACTAATCCAGTATATGTTTTTTTAGAATTGATATATTTATATAATTATTAGGTATGAATGCGCTCCAGAGGGTTAATTACGTAACTTTTCGAACGGACGTTAGATTAGAACCAATCAACTATATATTTATTCAAAAAATATATTTATTCAAGTTACATTGTAGGTACACGTTACATGTGTACATACAAGCTGGTCATTACGCGCTAATTATTGAAAATAATGGTTATAAAAACATTTTTTCGTTTCATGCTCGAAAAGTGTGTCGCCCCTAGGAAAATTATGTTTCCATATTTATGATTTTAAAAACATTTTATTTGACCAATCAAAACACTTCGAATCAACTACCTAACCAGAATACAGCTAGATATAAAAATCGACCAATCAGGAAACAGAATTCCATTCATATATTAGGTGTTTTTCATTCCCCTAATTCACAATCATTAAAAAAAACACCTTTATGCGTCTATAGCCGCGTCCAAACGTTCAACCTTTGCCTTGATTGACCGCATACATGCCATAAGCTATGAGATTGAGCGAGATAGACTGCTGTCTATCTCGCTTTATCTTATGCTCCGCATGCTGTCCGCCGCGCTCGGCCGTTTGGGCGCGCCTGTAGACGCTCAATCTCGTTTATCCGTGGTGTCAATATATTGTATATGTGTCAAAGCAGTTTATAAAAATAACATGCCGCCAAAATTAAACAATGTTTTCGCCGTGGAATTTATCATTGATTGTGGATGAATAATCTTTGTTTTTACTATTTTCTCGCAGTCGAAGTGAAAAGTAGAGTGTATAAATCTGGTCTAAAAGCCATATTACCACTCGAACAATTTTCCCTTAGTCCGCTTGGGAAAATAACCATCTCGTGGTGGTATGGTTTAATTTAGACCCTCGTCATACAATCTATTGTATTAAGCATACTAATCACGCAAAACGATTGCTAGCTGTTGCCAGTGCTAACAAAATTAATAACATTAAATTTAAGAGAAAAAATAATTGCTTCGAGTTGAGTTTGAACCTGCGACCTTTCGGCAGACATGGCTGAGCGCTTTTACCATCTATTCTTTTTAACAACGAGTTGAATGGTTAATAGCAACGGCTTTATGGTCAATATTCGACTAAGCAAGAATACAGATTATTTGAATTTAATCCAAGCAATTTTTCTCATGTTATTCGATGTTGGTGACTTCTAATAGGGCACTTTGTAGCTAATGTTACGGAAAAAATCGCAATGTTTCTCTTCAGGTATAACTTTTAAATATGTTAGGATATCATTTTTTTGCATGTTCAATTGTTTGCATACATTTTGATGCTTGTGTAGTAAAAACGCTTAAAACATTGGGATATATTGTTATACCATAATGAAATAAGTAATTTCGTTTTGCACAAGCAATTACGCTGTTAACCGATACAGCGTAGCCTGTTTCTGTTTACCGCACTTGCAGATGCAATATTATTTTGCAAGACTCAGCTCTCGACTACCTCTCCTTGCTTGAAAATTGAAACCTCCCCAGAGATCCGCCGTAATTTAATTTTTATGATGCCGTATTGTTAGAGCGTCCGGAAGCGTTGTTTGCAATTAAAACTCAAACGGCATCATCTCTTCGTATTATTAGAATGTTTCTTGTTTACCGTAAACATAGGTAAAGATATGTTTATACGATTTTAGGTGTTGCATGAAATGAATAATCGATTCGATATTCCGATTTGACGCGTCGGTTACCGTCTGAGGTATGTTTGCTAATTGTTGAGTTGGCCTTGAAAGTGTTCTATTTTAGGGAAATCTAATATTTTTTTGTGATTGTGATTGATTTCGAAAATTGTTATTATGACTGTCAACGTCGCATACAAGATTAATTAATATACAATCCGTTTGGGTCTCATTCGTCTCGGGCGCTTAGCTCGGAAACTGTATCGTAGTTTCTATTAGCATGCGCACCGCATGTTTGGTAACAAGCTACTAACTGCATATTAATACGTAAACTTTTAACCGCCCATCAAAGTTGGCTCGGTCGCGATCAAATCCGACATTGTCGTGTGTCGAGTGGAGTCACTCGATGCCACGATACTCGTCCCCGTGCGGAAACCTCTCGAGTGCTCATAAAACACTCGTGCGAGTTAGTCGACTATTTCAAAGTTGGCTCGGTCGCGATCAAATCCGACATTGTCGTGTGTCGAGTGGAGTCACTCGATGCCACGATACTCGTCCCCGTGCGGAAACCTCTCGAGTGCTCATAAAACACTCGTGCGAGTTAGTCGACTATTTGAGATCTGTCTTATATTATATGCATTTTGCGGATGTTTTCGTCATACGCTTGTTGAGGAAGTTTATTGGGCGGTCGACTTTTTATCATGGGGGTTTATATAGCTTGACAGTAAAAGCGACTTTCAAGACTCTTTAGTTGTATAATGTACAATTGTCATACGATTAGATGAAACGGGTTTGGATGTGTATTTTAATACTAAAATAGATGTTTTATAAAGTGAAACTGAATCGTCTATATTCGTGATTTTTCAAGTATGATTTTATGATAAAATGATAATCCATCATATTCTATTATTATATTTTACTTAATTTACAAGTAACGATCGTGCTTAGAAAGTGCATGAAGTCAAAGATATACTTTTCTCACGATCCTCCTAGCAACAGTGTGGTCTCCAGCTCCCTTCAACGAAATAGGTATAATTAGGTATATGTAAATATGTCGTACAGAATAAAGTGTTTTTAAGATGTAACAGACAGCGTAATCGCGCAAGTAGGTCAAGTAAATGAGCGAGTGCGATACGTCACAGTTACGCGAGCACTTTAAAGTTTTTCCGCGTAGAGCAGGACGGATCCGCGGCCGAGGAATAAATGATTGATGGCGGCCCCTCAAGTATAAACTCGATTATCCGCCGAGACGCGAACAACTTACAAGTTTTATGTAACGATGGATCAGGATTACTTGAAACTTTTCTTGGGAAAAAATCGACTCATGACAATCATGTTTGAGTTGAATATCAATGACAGCGGAGTTTTTCACTGAAGTAATGGAGTAAGTGACTTTATCATAAGTAACGAGTACTTAGATATAAATGGCAATATTGAATGATTAACAACTAAGAATAACTGAAAAGTTTTGAGGTATTGAACTTTGAAATGAAAATGCATTTTTATTTCAAAGTTCAATACCTCAAAACGGACTGAACCGATTTCGTTGAAATTTAGCTAAGAATCATCTCATCACGTCAGCTTTCGGATAAAAAACGCGTTAACATCGGTCCTTTTGTTTAGGAGCTACCGTGCCCCAGGCAGGCACACGTAAAAATTTTAACACCCCTCTTTTTGGGTCGGCGGTTAAAAATGAACTTCAGGGTATGTGACAAAACTATTTAAAAAAACATTTATTTGGTTTACCTTGTTGAAAATATACTATAATAAAGTAGCTCCGTAATGTCATCAGCTGGAGTTGCCTATGTACGTACTAATTTTAAATTGTGAAAGTCCAACCCTCTCGCAGCTGTGCAAGGGTTAGGCTATTAGGGATGTCTGTAGAATTTAAATGGGATATGATTTTGTGTACAGGTTACAAACAGAATACTGCCTAATGACGTGCCGGGACGATAAGGAAAACACTAATTTCTCCCGCCCGCTTCTGTATTAAATTATTAATATTAATTTACCTAAGATGCCGAGTGTAGTAGAGAATCTTGTGCATTTGAGATCCAGATTCGTTTAATTTGAAGCCAGGTAATGTTGGAAAATTCTATGGTTAGGTGCGTTGAGTATCGGCATATATTTGAGTAAGAAAACAAAACGTGCAACTTAACAATTTCTTGCGTGTTGTACACATATTTTAAAGATAATTTACCCAGGGATGTGTCCTGCCCTAGACAGTTACCAAAATAATGGCCAGTAGTGTACTTTTTCGGGTCTACTAAGACTTTTGTTGGGTTAGTTACATGTTGTGTACCCATATCTCCGTTGACAACTTGCGGAGACGTCAGTCATTTGAGACCACGGCCGGGATGTTATATGAAACATAAAAAATAAGGTAAAAATCGCGATACCAGTCTAAAGTAATCTTTTAGTACTATGTAAAACGTGGAACGGCTGAAAAATGTAAACATTTACTTGACAGAAAAACAAACATTATTTTTACTTTACAGCCATTGTGACTCAATTTATCACTCACTTGCTTTCACCCTGTTCGACCAAGAGGAAACTTTTAGAGACAATTTTATATCCATGTGTATTACCAGACATGACACAATATTGGCAAGTGGCGCTTAAAATCAGATCGCGGTTTCATATCATCGACGTGGAATTGCTCTAGAGACCGTCGCGGCGGAGAAAATTCTACACCTCAGGACCGATTGGTCGGGGTACTGCTTGTCCAAAAAGGACATACGGCCTATTGGTTCTGAGAAAGGAAACTGTTGCGCCGTTTATTATGTCGAGTTTTAATCAAGGAAGCTCATGTTGGAGGGACGTCGTCTGGGAGAAGTCTGCGTGTCGTTACTGGCCTCTCTGCACATTAATTGCGTGCGAAATACCCCGTAAGAGGCCATTCCCCGTAATGAGTTTGTTAAGTAATTATGAGATACATGCAGCAATCTAATAATTTCCAAGTAATTTTACTTTTTAAAATTATGTAGGTACTTTGAATATTACTTTATTAATATAGTGCGACTTTCTATGGGAGATACGAAAAATATACCGGTATTATAATAAATGTGAAATGAAATGAAATTAACGTTAAATCTATCTTTTACCTACGTTATGCGTATCATTCGATTTGTTGTTCCTTAAAAATCTATTCCTCGCTATCTATTCGAGTCATGTCGTACAAAGTAGGTACCAGGCGGGAGCGCTTCTCTCATTTATAGTTAATCCTATTTGATATATTGGCCCATTAGAAGCGTTGTCCCAGCTTGCTGCTCCGTGATTGTAAGAATGTACGAGTAACAAGGATGATACACCAACTCTTACTTATGTATCACTAGCTTCCGCCCGCGACTTCTTCTGCGTGGACCCGGCATAAAAAAATATCCTATATTTTAATCCAGGCTATAAACAATCTTCATGCAAAGTTTCATCCAAATTAGTTCAACCGTTTAAGCGTGATTGAGTAACAAACATCCAAACATCTAAACTTTCGCATTTATAATATTAGTAGGATTCAACTAAGGTCTCGTTTACACATTTTGCTTACGTACGCAGTGATGCAACTATCTATAAAACAAAAACATTGATCTCGTTTTAACTACAAGTAATAATGAAAGCTCCGTGAGCTCCTAGAACAGCAGGTCGATCACGTAACGCATTGTAAGGTACGTACATTAGATAGATCTAACTGTAATTTTTTTTATGGCAAAATGACAGTTGGATCTACCTAACGCGCGTTCGCGTGATGATGATGAACGCGCGTTCAAAACGCTACGTGATTACCTCAGAATTCGGGTTTGGATGAAATCGTTCGTTTTGTCATTAAACATGTAAAAGCAAGCGAGTGCGAAATACTCGTAAGGTAAAAGACGACTAATATGGGTTAAATTCGAACAAAGGATTTTTCTTCATTCGAATTCAAGCCATTTCTGCACTTTGACATAAGGTACTTATGCCATACACTAGTGCAACTTCGAGGACGTTTAGCTTATCTAGATGCGAATCCTATTCTAACAGCTGGCTGGTATTTTGTATTGTACAATTCTACCTAACAACCGCACTCAAGTAACTTAATTGTCATGAAAAGAAATGTTACACTGACAATAAAGAAATACGACTCGACATTGGGTTTTGAACGCAAATTGTAAGGACAGTAATATTGATTGATAACCCTATGTGATGCAAACTGGAAGGACGGCCGCTCTGTAGAGCGAGTATGAAGGTTTATCGCACTATGTTCTTCAGGGAGTCGTTACGTAGAACTTGCACAAATTGGATCGCACTTACCGGAAAAGCAATACCGGGCAAAGTGCAAGCATCGGCGTCGCGACTCGTTGCTTAACAAACTACGTAGCGCTCCTACAAACTCGCCTGTGCTCCTCTTTTCATGAATCTCTAAACTATGCAACTCTACAAGCAGGCTGCCGCGCTGCCTAACAAACCTTACGAAAATAGTGATAAAAGCCACACTTTCGTTCATCCCACGATACTTATTCGAATTTCACGATACCATCATAATGAAAACGCAAGAGCTGCCGAAAGTTTTTTAATAACAACAACAGACTTTGTCGAGAAGAAAACACGCCGTACCTTATTTTGATACGGATAAAATTTGTGAAAAAGTAACTCAATTTGCGCTTATCGAGATCCGGTATCAATCTATTTTGTTTGCACGCTCCGTAACAATAATAGAAGAGGAGGGGCGTTTTTTAAAAGTCGGTTTTAAACGTAAGTAATACATTATCGGTGCGGCGTCGCTATAGAGCTTTTCTCGATATCGTCGGAAGCGAGTCGCGGATAAATGATTGATGGGCCAGCGCTATCACGCGCGACTTTCACTTACGGCCAAATATTTTACGCGCTCCGCTACTCAGGCGTTCCTGCACTATAACGAACAATCATTTTACATAACATAACAACCCCCAACATTTTCGTGTTCAAGTCTAACAAAACAACTCTTTTTGTCATTTGTTAGTGCGGAGGTGGTATCAGTAAGCTGTCAGTGTCAACCGTCAGTCGAGTGTCGGACGAGTCGAGTCACTACAGATTCTTTACTGCGGACGCCTACATTCTTGGCTGGCTGCAGCATGCACGAAAGCGGGAAGTTACGAATGCAGTAAAGTGCAAGCATACCGCCCTACTTCCGCGCATGACTAACAGTATGCCGACAAATGTCGGTGATGTGTATTTTGACTCACGTCAAAGTAAAAAAAAGTCCGCAGTAAGCTCGGCCGAATTTAACCTTCCCATACAAACGTAGTTACGCTCTCATTTTAAAACTACGTTTTGGATTGTGACGAAACTGTATATACGAGGGCTGCTACTAATGTATCCGGAATAGAAAAAAATAATCAAACGTACATTACTAAATATAGTTTTATTGTTTTTCAAAATATTCTCTATGATGATCGATGCACTTTTGCATACGTGTAAACCAATTTTTAAAGCACTTTTGCCACTCTGATTGAGGTATCTCCAAAACGTATTGTTTGAACGCGTCGACCGCATCTTCACGGGTCGAAAATCGTTGACCACGTAATTTATTCTTTACATTTGGAAATAAATAAAAATCATTGGGTGCCAAATCAGGGCTGTACGGTGGGTGACCCGTTAATTCTATATTTTGACCTTCCAAAAATCGAGTTGTTTCGCGTGATGTATGACAGCTGGCGTTGTCATGGTGAAGAATGATTCTGCGTCGCTGGTTGTCTTTACGTATTTCTCCAAACACTTCTGGCAAACAAATGGTCGTGTACCACTCCGAATTAACCGTTTTACGATTTTCTAGTGGCACTGTAGCCACATGGCCATTCATACCAAAAAAGCAGGCGACCATTTGCTTCAAGGTGCTTTTTGCACGAGTAACTTTCGTACGGTTCGGCTCGTTTTGAAACACCCACACTGTTGATTGCTGTTTAGTTTCGGGATCATACGCATATATCCAAGATTCGTCACCTGTGTAGATATTATAAACAGCTTTTGAGTCACCACGGTTAATTTTTTTCAACATTTTTTTGCACCATTCGACGCGTGCCTCTTTTTGATCCTCAGTTAAATTGTGCGGTATCCAACGCGAACAAATTTTTACAGCTAAATGTTCATGTAATATCTTATTAATGCTCGTCATAGATATCCCCAAAATTGCCTCTATCTCGCGATACGTAACATGACGGTCATGCATTATAAGTTTCCGCACTGCTTCAATATTTTGTGGTACAACGGCCGATTTCGGGCGACTTTCCTTAACTTCGTCCGTAAGCATAGGGTCATTTCGCTGGTTACGCGACCACCTTCGGTTAGCGACCACCTGAAGGAGAAGGTTTTTTCTATTGAAGTTAACATCAATTCTACAGACCCTATTGAGACAATTAGTTATACATGCATTTGTTTGTTGTGTTAGAATAGATATCTACTAAAAAACCGAGAAAATATCCTCTCAGTTCACCAACTCAGATAAGTGGTCGCCAACCGGCACATGAAATTAGGTGGTAGCTAACCGGCTTAATGACCCTACTACGTCCACGATTGAAGTCACTAAACCAGTGATACACAGTAGTTTTTGATGGAGCTTCATCACCAAAAGTCAAAGTTAATTGATCTATGCATTGTTGTTGCGTTAAGCCACGCCGAAAATCATAATAAATCAGCACGAATATTTTCACGAGTAAGTTCCATTCTTACAACGAGACATTTTAAACCCGCCAAAAACAAAAGACTAGCGTACTCAAGAAAAAAATATATAGCGGCCAGTATTAAAAGAAAGTTCAAATTTTACCATGGAGGTCAAAAATTGTATATCTATGTCTGTAATTAGTTTATATGGTTCCAGTTTATAAAAAAAACGAAATACAGCAAAAACAAGTTTTATATGAAAACCTTAAGTTCGCTGTATTTTTTTACTATGGTATCTGAAGCTACATAAACTAATTACAGACATAGATATACCTCATGTCATTGTACATGCAAAGTTTCGTTACTATCCAAGACGTAGTTTTAAAATGAGAGCGTAACTACGTTTGTATGGAGAATCGAGCTTACTGCGGACTCTTAACTGCGTCTTAATTTTCATTTCCACTTATGTGACATTTTCCACAAACCCTACCCAGTGCCCCGTCTGTGTATTGCCAAGTCATAAATAAGGTTTAAGAATGAAGTCCGACATGTATTACTGTGGTTTAGTTACCTACTAAATATAACTTCTCAGTGTACACTACGTACGTTAGTACTCTAACAAAAAAGTGGAGGGTTCCCAATCTTAGCACGCGAGTATCACACAGCTAGATTAGCTTTTAGCCAAACTTTATAGAGCCGCAAAGGTTCATTTGAATGGAAGTCGGTGTTGAATTTGCATACTTATTTACATTATCTCTGCAGCACACAAGTGGGGCCCTTTCATTATCAAATTCGTAATACAGGGGCGGAGGGCGCAGACTGAATACAAACTCCCAGTTGAGAGTGATTATCAGCAAATTCCATGCAAAAAATAGTACCCGATCCCGATTAACAATGCAATAAAACTATAGATAGCTTGCCTAAGGAAATCCACGGAGTAGAACACAATCATTTTGTACCTATTTACTATAACCGCGGGTACCTATTGGTATTTGTAAGTAGCATTCAACATATTTTGGGGCATGTACCTACGTATTTGAGCGCATAACATATATTTTATTACGTTTTTCGAGAAACGTATTGAATCTGACCTTTTCTATTTGTTTAGGTAAATTGTAAAAATTGTACCTCTGTAAACGAATACGCGATACTATGATATATGACTACCGATGCTCTTATGCCACTTACAGTAGTACTAAATACGTACAGAAGGTTCTCTGTTAACGAATTCCCTGTTTAGGTACGCTAAACGTGCCTAAACGTGGCCAACTCTTTCTATCACATGCAACGCGCTCTTTCGGAGGCGGAGCCTTAGAGCTAGGGTTGCCGCCTCTGCTCGACCTATTAAATTATACGATTTATACGATACTATAATAGTGTATGTTACTTACGATATTACGATTATTCTTTATTTACTACGGATTACCCAACACAAAGGCCTATTTTGCCTTTAGGTAATGTATGACATCAAAACTGTCTGTTTCTGTAAAATGTTAGACATTAAAACTATATATGTAATGTAAAGTTTTTTTTAAATTCTATATATAAAACCAATATAAATTGAAGACGCGGCGGTACCGAAAGGGATAGTAGGTACTAATCGTTCATAGCGGGTCCTAAAGCCGATCATTAGCGTTTCTTTGCAAGAATCCAATTTCAAAGTACATGTCGACTGAGCTTTGACCAACTACGCGACGCAAAGGAGGGTAATGTGTTTGTTTACTAGTCTATGTATGTATGTTTGGTCCTTACTTAGGTATTTAGATTTTATCGAGGAACTATGTTTTATCATCAACCATGTGACCAGTGACCCGCCCCGGCTTTGTACGGTTACTATACATATTGTATATATATATATAAACCTTCCTCTTGAATCACACTATGTATTAAAAAACCGCATTAAAATCCGTTGCGTAGTTTTAAAGATCTAAACATACATAGGGACAGACAGCGGGAAGCGACTTTGTTTTATACTATGTAGTGATTTCGTTACAAATAGTCACATAAAACTAAATGAAAGAATTATCTGCAAAACAACTAGATAATTGATTACGCTGACTCTTGTATTAGGTATGTTGTCAGCTCGCTTCACCTTGAGTGTGGTCGCGGCTCCTGCTGGCGTGGCCAGTAGATACTATAACCACTAAATAGATAATAGTACAAGTACAGAAGGCACACTCCTTTGATCTTTACAAAAGCCGCTTTTTTCTTAGCCATAACATTATGATTTGTGGCCCTCTGACGTCGTCGACTCCAGCGCAAGCCAAACGTAACGTTAAGGCTATGTACGAACGGTGAAAATGATTTGGTTTACTTGCGTCGCCGATAGTGAGGGCTGTCAACGACTAAAAATTAAATAATAATGTATTGCCCATTTATTTCTTGCATTCAATTAAGAGAGCAATAAATGTATATTCTTCATACATTACATAGATTATTTCATTATTCATCTCTAAAATAATAAATCTCACAAATTTGACGAATGGAATACACCAAGACCGCCAGACCACATTTTATTGACTCTGCTGCAACCCACAGTAATGCAAAATCTTTTTGCTCTATTATTAAACATTTTTATTATTATAACCTACTACATAATCTAGTTTTATCTCTTTCTCCGATACCCAAAGGTTGTCTGGAAGAGATCGCTCTTCAGCGATAAGACCGCCTGTTGTCTACCTCTACCTACATATTATTGTATTGTTTCTCTTTTTAACTGCTTTGTTTGTGTGAGGTGTGCGATAAAGAATACTCTTTATTTATTTACTATTACTATTTTATTACTATTTTATATTACTATTTTATTACTATTTAATAGTTTTTTATTTTATTATACAATACAATACGAATACTCGTATTGTATTGTATAATAAAATAAAATACCCAAGTCTAAAAACTGCGTCGGCGAATAACGCCGTTCATTTGCTAGTATTTGCTCACTTCAATTTTATTTCTTTAATGAATCATACGAATTCGATTTATTTATTTATTTATTTATATATTTTATATACCTATGAAACTATGAATCAATCATAAAAAATATTTATTATAATATTTATTTTTTATTCGTTTATTTATAGTAGCTTGGCAAACGGCTGAGGGACGCAACGGGCGACCCTCGCGCGGGCAGCTTTTTGCGTGCTTGCGTGATGGGCAGTACCAAGGGCACAACATTTTGATAGGTATTTTTAATTTCTAGCTTTAGATATTTTAATTGTAGTGAGCTTAAGTTTTATATTCAAGATATTTGAAAAAATTCATTATTGATGAAGTGATGAATAAAATTTCATCACTGGTAATTTTACATAGGTGACATATAAGAACCTCTATGACTATGACGTACCCTTTATAGGCATACGAAGTTGTTGTTTTACTACATAGAATTTAAATTCACATAATTATATCAGCAAATAATCAATTAAAATTTACCTACATACTTAAACCTCATAAAAATTGTTCCGAGTATTATTTGATTCATACAGTGTTATATATGGAAGTAGATACACCTATAATATCTCTTTTATTATTATTATTTTTAATTTTCTTGCCTTTCGGCATCCTTCGGGCGGCTTGCCGGGAGAAAGAAAAACGCGTGATTAGTTTTTTTTTAAATCTTTATATAACTTTTAAATTATCATTGCTTTTGCAACCCGCTGCGATACAATATCGTTTAGGTGTCTTTTTATTCATTTTAACAGAAACAATGCAACACACAAACAGACGAATGCGGCACGTTCACTTGCGATATATGTATTTACGATTTACGTAAGCGTGTGCTGCGTGTGCGCGCGAAGTAGCGTGCGCGTGCGATCCGATGCACAGCGTGGCAGCCAATGAATAGTAACCATCAGATGGGTAAGCGGAATGTACTTGTAGCGATGAACGTAAATCGCGGAGTGTGCCGCGCCTGTTATAACTTATTCTGTGCTTGTACCTAAATACCTATGTAATTTTTAGCCATTATGACCCTTCATTCGTTGACAAAACTTTTAAATTGAGCGTGAACAATGTGTTATTTTTTAATTCAACAATACGTTAAGCTAAACCGTACTGCGATACAGTACGTTTTACCTATTTTTGGTAGGCATACTTACTATGCGAATGGCGATGCAAAGCGCGTACGCGTGCGTTCTGTAGCGGCGCGTGGCAACCACTAATAGACCGTATAAAAAGGGCTAGCCGCATGTTAAAAAAAATTAAAATGCGTTAGAGAGAAGCGAACTATAAATTGAACATAAGACTTCAAGCTTTGTTGCAAACCATGTTGAATCAATAAAACCGCAACAATTTGAAAGACGTTTATTTAGGCACGAAACAGAATACTTTTCCTTAAACTTAACGGAATTTTAATCAAGCGATGAATCCAAGCGAAACTTTCTGTAGCCTAAATAAATGTTTACTTTAGGTTAAGAATTTTACTAGAGAAAGAATAGCTCACACTTTTGAGATATCAAATAGCACTTAGCGGTAACGATTTGAATGGTCTGGGTGCTTCATGGCGGAGGCGGAGCCACCGTCTGAGACCCACTGTCTGCACCACGGTTTTATAAATCCTGAATAATGAGATCCTGAAGTACAAAAAAGTTTTTTTTAAAAATCTGGATGCAGTTTAATCTATTTTTTGTGAGTTTTAGTTGAGGGACGTCTACGTGAAATTAATTAAATTCAACCCTTCTACTCTCTCGAGCAAAGGAAAGTCCCGTAAATTGGAAAACTAAACTGTGCGGATCTCACCCCGGGATTCAATTAGGTGCTAATCATATCTGGAGGGTGTGAGCGGATCGATCAAAAGCTACCCCTTCGTACATCTTAACTGATGCTACAAATCAAAATAGGACTCGATGGCTACGAAGCACGCTTTAACGAAGTTGGTTAAGTCTGTTAGCGCTTGCCCACTCACCCGTCACGGGTCTGACGTTCGACCGTGTAATGTATCCTAAAAGGACATATATATCATAAAGGGACTCCTGCAAATTGTGTGTGTAACTTGGTATCCAAATATACGCTTTAACAATAATATCCGTGTATACTAGCTACAGCATAATTATATAGCTCTACATACAGGTTCTCAGAATATGAAACTATTTTTATACACAAGTTCCACTATCTTGTTTATTATCTAATAAAATAAACTCTTCAACAAGTCTGTGATATTTGATGGTAAACGTAGTTTTTCGCAGATTTCCTGAATATGTGCAGGGTTTATTTGTTAGATGTTACTTTATATACGTTATAAATACAACTTTATCACAGACATATCGGTAGTAGGTAGTATTTATCGAATAAAAGAAAAATGTCGGTTTCTCGCGAGTGCAACAAAGATTCGCTGCATTCGGAAACGATACCAATAGCGAAAGCACTTCCACAGGCGTGCACTTTTCCGAACCCTTTTATACTCCCGTCTCGCTTGCAGGACGTCGTGAATATATCTGTCGTTGCTTCACTGAGACGAAATTTGCCAAGTCATTCGACTGTGAACTCGGCTGCACACTGATACTTCCGTGCATATAAAACTAATTTTGGATCCTAACAGGAAAAGCATTGAGACTGAAAAGATATACCAAGTTAATATCCGGCCTGTCTGACGCACACGTAGTATACCTACCGTATACTCGTACCTAGGCTATGTTGATAGTTATATTTCATTGTTAATGTTGTTGATGGTGTTCGAAGCGCCAAACTATGCAGTTACGGCGAATAGTTGAAAAGGAACGTACTGTTATCGCACGTCGTTGCCCAAGAATGTGAACGATAGAAAGTTCGTCCTCCATTATACCGCGCAAACATCCTCGGAACACCAAACTATTGACCCGAGCCTTCACATAGACAACTTTTAATATGACGAAATTGCCTCAACATCATTTAGTCGCTGCAAATATTACTTTAATCCTAGAGCAATAAAGTTTAAGTGTCTGAGCTTGCGGGGAATGCAATAAAACCTTTTCAAATTCAAGACGCACTGTCAAAGTCTTAGCCGTTTCTTTTCATCTAAGGTCATACGTAGTAAAAGTAAGGTAGTGCCGTCTCTGTCTAGTGAATGTCACGCTTATATTGCAAAGACAGCCTGCAAGGCGACGTCGACGATGAAAATTCTTGGTATACACCAGTGTTGTTTTATGAGGCAGCAGAGCTTTTAATATGATATTGAAAATAAATATGAACACAAGTGGAAAACGAGATTAGATAACTTGGATGGTATAAAAAAAGACTAAACTAGTTTGTTGTTACTTTATGCATTTGAAGTTCCTAGACTTGCGATGAAAAACTTATGGCGAACACATTCACTGCCAACGAGTTCGTATCACGACGTTCGTAGCCGATAACATGTGAAAATGGGTATGTAAAGAAAAGCGCCTAAACTACTGAAAGAGTTTATGCGCCTATTGATTTTAATTTTGGCAGACCATGGTTAAGGACATTAATAACAACTATGCAATGTATTTTCTGGGTTCTACAGAGGAAAGTTAACAGGTTTTACGTTCAATAAAAGCATAGTCAAAAATGCGGTAACCTGCCAAATCTCGACGTTTCCAAAATTAACCGTGACATAACTTTTTTACTGCGATATGGGTTACTTCCCCTCGCAGACGGCCAGGGGTTGGTGTCCTTGTAAAAGCAGGTTTATGAGGGACACGTGTCGACCCCAGCAGATAGAATACATCGAATATACTACAGACCTAACGAAAGGGCAATGGACTTCAATAAAATTCACACAAGCTATATTATTCTTTATGAAGCTTGCTCAAATAAATATTGGGCGACTGGGCGTCCAGATGCCGTAATGAGTTCATAAATTTGTAGAATAACCAGTTTATAAGAGAGTTATTTAGGTGAATGAAATAGAAAACTTAATATTCATTTTATTTTATTAGAACATGTTATTGTACAAAAACGCTTAAGGGTTTATAAGGAGCAGGCTAAAGGAGGTGTTATGTTATATACTCTCAGAACCGAAACCGCACCGGTTTCAACCAAGAGCAAACTGTCGATTCGACACTTCGTTACGCCTTGCAATTTATCTTAGATTTAATTTTAATGTGTCAATAGAGTAGAATAGAATAGAATAGAATATTTTTATTGTATAACTGTGTACATAAGCTGGACGTGACAGAATTGGGTTCAACAGTTACCCAATATCGGGCATACAACAATTTGCATTACTTAAATAGACCAACTTACAGCTAAGATGCGAAATATTCACTAAGGTTATAGAATACTCTCTGAAGCAGCCAGTTTCTAAGTTGGCTTTTAAATTTATGCCCTTCTAAAACCTTTAGTTCAGCCGGTAACTTATTAAATACTTTTATAGCACTTATGAAAGCACTCTTTTATATATACTGCTTTTTATTCTAGGTAGGATTATATTAAATTTATATTGCTGACGTAAATTGCTTTTTACTGCAGACATTTTTGTAAAGTACTCGGCATTGTTTTTGACAAAAGTACAAAGCTCTATAATGTAGATACTAGTGAGGGTAAGGAAACCTTTTTCTCTAAATACATTTCTTAGTGATTGTTGATTGTGAATATGATAGATAGTGCGTACGCATCTCTTTTGTAAAAGAAAAGTAGATTGTACCTCTGTAGAGTTCCCCCAGTATATTACTCCGTAAGTGAGCAATGGATAGATGTTTCCGAAGTATGCACTTCTTCTTATTTCTTCTGAGCATGTTTCAGATAGTATGGATAAAGCGTAGCAGTGGCTAGCTATACTTTTATTGATCTTTTCTATATGAGACTTCCAATTTAAATTAGAATCTATACTTACGCCTAGAAATTTTATGCTGTTTACTGTTTCTACTGTTACACCTGCTTGACTTATATTTAGGGTAGTAGGGCTAGTTTTATAATTTCTGAATTGCATGGGTTTGGTTTTACTTAGGTTTACATCTAGATTTAGTTTGCCAAGCCATTCAACAATTTTCCGTAGTGTACAGCTAATATCGGACTCTAGATTGGAAACATTTGCTTTTGCAACAGAAAAAAGTATAGTAGCATCATCTGCAAACAGTACACAGAGTTCATTAACAATCTTCGGGAGTTCATTTATGTATATTAAGAACATGAGTGGTCCAAGGATACTGCCTTGTGGCACACCTATATATACTGTTTTAATGTCAGATTGGTATTGTTCAAATGTTTTAGTACTTTTACAATACTTCGATATAGATGTCAGTTGCTGCCTATTGCACAGATAGCCTCCAAGCAACTTCAGTATATGGCCTCTTACACCCACATTTTCTAGTTGTCGTAGGACAATGTTATGTACAATGTGAAACCGGGGTCTGGATCATACAATTGTGTTAATAATGGTTGTCTGTAACAACTATTTGCACCAACTTGTAGAATTCCAGTTGCATGACTTGTGAATGCTGTAAATTACCTCTCTAACGTATGTAAATGACATTCATTGCATTTCTGGAAAGCGATGCCAAATTACTTTTCTCAGCTCAAAGGATTTATTGTTTTGGTTTCGATACCATGTAGCGTGTATTTATTTGTAGAAACTATGCTGTGAGTTAAGAATTAGCAATATGAATAAATTGTACCTACTTTTGTTTCTTGTATTCAAAATAAAAAGTACGGCACGATTATGAAAAAGCGTCCAAAAAGAGCCTTAACGTGAATATAGAAATGCCAGGATCCCTGTAGGTGTAAAAATAGTGTTAGCCATTTTTTCCAGCTATCTGACGGTTTATGTGGCGTCTCTCCCGGCTGTGGCTGTCCGCTCCGCGGGGAGTAGTACCTATTGCTATGTTTATAGCAAACAAGAACCTAATTGACACTTCTGCACACTTCATTAAATGCACCTCCGTCTGTGACTGTAAGGGGCCGCTGAGGTTTATTTATACTTATTTGTACTATAGACATGCCAACGTCTGCGTAAGGGAGGATGAAATATTGCTTGTATCGAAAATATGAATCTTTAACCTTAGCTACAAAACTTTTACATTTCATCCCTATATGCTTTTTAGGTTAAACGAACTATGCAAACGAAATAAACTTAACTATTCAGTCATCATGCACGCTTCACTTCGCAATGAAAAAAGTTTCAGTAAAGTTTACTCATTTCACATTACATTGTTAGGAATTAATTGCTAGTAGAAAACAAAAAATCTCCACGGATACATCATACAAAAATCGTATAGCAAAAAAAAAGTTGGGTTTGTGTCGGAAATAAACACTAAGCTTACTCTCACTTTCACCACACCTGGAGAGGCTATTTGAGTCAACACTTCTCATAAAAACACAACATAAGTGTGCTCGATGCAGTCGTTTTGATACGTTATCGACTGCGCGCAAAACACTAAAATCACATCACCGTGCGAAGTTTTGAACAACATTTACTGCATCTTCACAGGCTCCGTGAAACGTAAAGAATTGGAATCGGTTTGGCATTTATTCGCTTACTGACGCGTCAGGTCTACCGCGTCAGAACAACTGTGCGCAGTCAATATCATATGGTTTATTTGCAATGATCATACACAATTCACATGTCAAATAATATATCTGTGGATATAGGTTCTATATTGACAATACAAATTATAAATTCAATCAATATGGCACTCTTTGGGGGAGGCCCATGTCCAGCGGTGGACGACTTTGGAAATTCGGTAACTGAATAAAAAGCCTTTTGCACCAGGAACCGCTTGCGCTTACACGCAAAACAGAGATCCACGGAAGTAGGTATATTTTATTTGGGAAGGTATTAACCTATTGCAAATACTTACGTGTCCATGCCCCATAATTTGAAATCTATTGCAAGTTTTAGCAAGTCTACATCTAGGGATACACACCACACACATCACTGCAGTATCACATTTTGTCGATCTTTTATACCCGCATTTATGCTAAAAGTGGCGCTGGAATATACGTTTCATGTGCTCTGCCTACCCCTTTTGGGAATAAAGGCGTGAATGTATGTATGTATGTATGTATGTACATCTAGGGATTATTAAAGTGTAGATTTCGCCGGGACGACTCTCGCGTGGTAGCGATGGTAAATTGGTCCCTACTGCGGCGACTTAACTTGCCGATCTCAAATAGAAACAGGGAGGGAACCGTTAAGATTTGTAGTGTTAAACACGGGTGGACTGGCACGCCGCAACATCTTCAGAGCCTCCGGTATATTCGGCCTGAGGAGTTTCGCGAACCACGGCCACGTAGGGACAGTTAAGCACGTCAGCCACCTCGCGGACGGAGCCGCCGAGCTCGCACACAAATCATCCCCAGATTCCCTCCCTTTATCCCTTCCAATTTTATTGTATTCCATAAGGCATTACTTTTGTTTTCACTACTCAATAAAGACGTCTCGTACTCAGCAAGCTGTTGATTAATTGGGTGAGATCGAAGATATGAATAAAATCGCTTAAATATATTCCAGGTATAAACTCCTTACAGTTTCATCAGTATATTTATCATATCGAAATACACAACCGATTGCAACTGAACGATTCTTGAAGATACTCCAAAGAGTAAACCTAACGAACATTACTTTTTAATTATTGCTGGGTACAATGAAACAACATCTCTTTGAGGGATGGTTATAAAAGTAGAAAATCCGACAGAGAAATAATTTTCGGTAACGACATTGAACGCGAGTTCCGCATACATTTTGTCAGTGGCGGATAGTGATGGATCGTTTATAATTTATTTACCTATACCACCTACTCGCCCGCACCCACTTTAGAGGTGGCGTCAGCAAAATTGGTTCCTTGGGGACTTTTTCTCCAATTATCGGTGAACGTTGGGGACGGCATTGTTGATCGGTATAAAATACGATGCGGCCTGTCTCTATACTGCAGCTACGTGAATAACGGCGATAAGGGTAAACAAATTGCAATACTTGGAGCCTTATTACCCGTCGCATCAATCATGGTACCCCTAAAGCGTACGATGTAGGCACCCACGGCGGTACCCTACAAGCCTCTCGACTGACCTATTGCGTTATGATGACATTATTTAATCTTTCTTAGTGAGTATTATTGGGATAACCCAATTGCGGAGAATAAACTGATTTTGAACTAATTGCTTAAAAATTAAAAAAAATAGGGAATAGGCAGTATTCATTCTTACTTTGTCTACAGACTCTACTAATGAGTACGCAGGTAGTGCTCTTACAGCACCAGCAAGTAAATAGATAAGTTATAAAGTTATTTGTTTTCGTCTTTGTATACAGAAAGTTCACACAGAAAACGTCCGTTCACAGAGAAAGTACACATTTAAATTAGAATGCTAAACGGAATTCCTATTTTCTCACTTAGTCACGCCATGATGCTAGTGTACAGTGCAAGGTCTAATATACTAGTTATCTAATGTCTATTATATCTAAAGGACGAATGGAGAATACTTAAACTATGTCCGACAGTGGGCGCATACATAAAAGAAGACGATTATTAAATCATAATTATGCAGTTATCTCCTTTTTCGAATATCTTTTATAACCAGCTTATTATAGTGGCATGTATATTTCGTGTTCTTTTTAAGTTCGTGTCAATTACCTAGCCTTTATAATAAAACTATGTCATCATTTAACGGACGCAGACACGTTCCAAGATGGTTTACCACGAGCGCTAATAAAAAAAAGATAATAAGGAGACTTTATTACTGGCTGTTTACGATGGAAGATAAAAAAAAGTAATCGACGGTGTGACGTCACAGCCCAGTGAGCCGGCTCGCAGGCGGCGAGGCGGCAGGCACCGCTCCGCAAATACGAGAGATAGCCTCGCCCGGAAATTCAATCAAGCTCGCACGGAGATTCGATCAAGATTGGGGTAATTAAAATACCTAAATTTTTACCTCGACATTCCTCTACACACCTACAGTCAGCATAGAGTTTGTAACATTACCACATTGAAGCAATATCCTCGGACAAACATGATACCTATTAATGATACACTCGCTCACGTAATTGAAGAAACTTTTTTAATAACGCTCGTGTAATGAAGTGGTTGCTCTGACTAGAGTATAATTACGGTGAAAGAGCCGGATAGTTAAACGGGAGCAGGCATGGGCATCTCTCTACTTATTTATTGTCCACTATAAATTCAATATGGAGTCGAGCCGACGACGGCGACGCGGTCGAAGGTAATTAAAAATACGTCACGAGCAGCCGACCTTTCAATTCGACCATATGTCGAAATTCGGAATGAATCATTTCCCGTTGATATTTGTTCTTTACCATCCATGCGGGCGTTTGTTGTTCTGGGATTTGATTATTTTGTAGTTTAATTATGATAATGTTAAGGCTTTTGTTTGAAATTATTTCGTTAACGTGTATTACATGGTACTTAACACAAAAACATGTTTACATTCTCGATACTTTATAATGGAAATATGATAGGTGAATGTGGGTGGATTGAGTACTGTGAGGCGCAAGGAGTTTTGTTCACTGAGTGTAATATATGCGTAACAAAAATATAAACAAAAAGATGATCACGCAATCGTTTGCTCGATTCTTTGTTGTTGTTATTATTACTTCATCAGGTTCGAACTGTTAAATCAAGTGAGTATTAGATTACCTATGCGTTATAGTTAATATTTGGCATACAATACGAGTATTTATCAACAATCTCCATAATATCAGAAATAAGATTGACTGGTGAATAAACAATTTAATAGAGTTAAGCTGAATCCCATTTTGATACAACACAATGCAGCATTGTTCGAACTATCAAGATCATTCAGAGTAGTCGTGGATTTACAGCAATATCTGTCATATTAATATAACATTGTTTTAGCGAAGCCAGTGGGGCGTTATTTGGGGGCACGTGATTTCGTCACTAGGGAGATGTCTTATTATTCACCGAGTGAGAACATCTCTGTTTTCGTTTACTAAATTAACTTTAGGGTACACCCTGAAGGGGTATTTCCTTTCCCCGCAACAGGGCCTGGGTGACACGCAGATTAATGGCATTAATAAAACACATCCACTAATTGCAATTAGAAATTAAGGTTCGTTATTGAATTTTAACGCTAAATGACAAAAGAATTCGATTACCAACTCTGTATGTATTATTTAAATATCTGAATTTAGAAATACTCTTTCAGAGTACGATTTGCGTTTTTTTATTTGGGCTGGTTCAAGATAAAATGTGAAAAAAGTTTCAAACTTGTATTTTAAACTAAGTAAATTAAGCATAAAACACTGGTCAATCAATGCTACCTGACGCTTGACTTGACTTTCTTTAACTCGGCATTGCTGATATTACGTCTACCATATACGCTTACTTTATATTCCCAAGATTAATTTTGGCTGTGTTCTGTAAAGATCTTGTAGGCGAGTTATTTGTGCAGCGCTACAAGAAATGTAAAACTTGAAACATGTCAAATTCTAAAACTTGATTGATTGCTGGTGCGGTGACTGTTTTATAAAAGACAGAGACTTGAAGATGTATATCGCTATGAAATATTGAGGTTAAGTGTAATTTTAAACGTAAATAACGCCCCTGGGCTGTGGTGCTCCGACAACACTCCAGCAAATATACCGACTGTTAGATCAGTCGTGCGCCAAACATAAATACCATGCAGCTATATGCTTGTTCTACTAATAGATGCTTTCACATGTTCCCGGCATACCCCTAGAGGAACAGGTTCACAAATTTGGCTGCAATCAGCTATCTGTTTCGTGAAGCAATAAGTTGAAAGAACCGAATGACCCCAGCTATACATTACAAGGGGGCGCATCTGGTCAGCCTGGTCGAGTGCCGCGCGCTGATTTATCTCCGGTATCCATCACGCGTCCACACTCAGCTGAGACGTCTTGTCTACCCTCTTTGTCTAATCGTTCTGCACTCGCAGACGTTCAATTAAATACTACGCTGTTGCCGGGAAAATTTTAACAGAGCTAAAATGCGTGCGAAATTCTCTGCTTGGACTGACTAAGGAATTAATCAAATGTCATGAAACAAAGTTTTGCACAGTACATGTATACATCTTCGTATCTTTTTTTGTTTGTTCAACGTTATATTAATACATTCATTGTTAGCGTCGCAGTGCTTCGCTTGTTTTTGCCCATATCACTGAGTACCAAGAACCCCTTAGGTGATGGACACTGCTCTTGTCTACATACGCATTATTGCAAGATATCGGCTACGAACGCAGTTTTACGATATCGTTGGACCATATTCACCACCACGCTACGCTCGTAGCAGCTTACTGTAGCAATCTAACGCATATCAGACGATTGGCGCTGAACACATTCCCTGCCAAGAATCGCTACGCGCTACGCTCGTAGCCGATCCGGGTTTTCCTCATATGTAGCGGAAAACGACTACGGGGTTCCTGGCACTGAAAGTGTTAGTGCGCGAAAACGACCACAGAGCCCTCCAATCAGATTCTTGGCATTGAAAGTGTAAACATGAAACTGTTTTATTATTACGACCTTTATGCATGCTTTTATTACCAAAAGCGATAGGCAGAGTACATAAAACTTATAATCTAGCGCCATTTTTAGCATAAATGTGGGTATAAAAGATCGATAATATGTGAAATTGCACAAATAGGTTGCTAGCGCGTCGCCTACCACACACTTCAACCCTATAAAGCTTTTATATTTTTATTATATTACTAAAACTAATGTATCCATTTAACACAGGTTTTACAACCTGAAACACTTTTCCATTCGTCACACTGGACATTCACTTCAATCTAAAAAATGTTAACATAAGGGGCGTTAATAGTACATTACTACAGAAGCCGGGAAGTAAGGGGTTGCCAGCCTCATAACTATCCTATATGTACTCGACATATAAGGTAGTTAAGAGCCTGGCAACCCCTTTTCACGCCGAGGTATTTAAAGTGCGTTTTTCAAACATGCAATGAAATAAATAAATAAAACTCCAAGAAACCTAACTTTAATTTTCATGGCTAAAAGCCGTGATGCTGTGCCACAAATTGTGGAATAGAAATTAGAAAAGACCATCTTGCAGGCCTCCAATTTTGTATAAAATGCTATTACGGATCTCTCGTCTCGCTGCACCCGAAACGCGACACTTTGTATCCCATTATGAAGAACACTACGTCAATATTTCATTGCATGTTTGAGAAAAAACATCTTGCATGGCTGCACTTAGGAACTTGTGTCGAGTGTGCCTACTGTATTTCAAAACATCAATGAATCATTCACGCTAGATTAAATAGTAGTTGACCTCTCCCTTCGAGAAGTAAACACCATTAGGGTACTAGTGGCCTAAGGGGTGTTCACGGGAAAAAATTTCACACTTGCCATCACTGATAATTTTTATTGATTGATGAATCCCTGCCGACCCTGGATTGTAATGTAATAGCATTTTTCGGATAGTTTTAGTTTGGGAATAGATTGGAGTCGTTTGATTTGGGCAGTCACACGACTCGTATTTAAGTCTTCAGCAGTAGTAGTTAAAGCAATGACGCGTAGTCATCCAAGAGGCAACCGGATGGATCGCGGTATTTGAGCTCCCGTGGTGTGGAACCCGAACTGAGCCAACTTGCCCTAGGTCGGAAATAGAGGGGCGGGGGAATTAATTAACTATAGCGTACACACTTTCAGGTAACCACTGTTTAAATCGCCTCGCGACATTTTTTTTTATACGTGTGTGCGCCCCAGGCCAAGTCTCTTATATAGGTAGGTTCGGTAACTAGTGTCCCTCAGAGCGAGAGAAGCCGCGGGACATTACAAAAGTAAGTAAGCAATAATTAAGTTAAACAAAGAACTGATGTTTCTCCCAAGTAAGGTCGTTCGTTACCTTGGGTCCCCCAGAGCGGGGCGCCGTCGTCTCGCTGACGTGTCAATTACACAGTACTGATGATTTGATATCATGTTACACAATCGGATGATAATCAATTAAATATCTCTAGTAATATCTGGATAATGATATTACAGAGTTTTAGCAAAACGGTATTATTTCATGTTTTTATATTAGCTGGGAAATAAAATGACGATAACAAAATCTGTCAACAGAAAATATATTTTCCTGTATGAAACTACAGCCACGCTTTCATGTATTCACATTTTAGTCCAGGCAAATTACGGATTTGAAAAACATTAATTTATAATAGCGTTTTTTTTGTAGATTTCATTTTAAAATGTTATTCTAAGATGATTTATTCAAGAATCCGACAAACTTTCCACCCGGAAGTAATTATGTAGATTTCAATGAATCATGCATTGTCTTTTTTTGTACGATTTATTTTGAATATTATAGAGAAGATGTAAATGAACCAAAGTAAAGCCAAAAATATTTATTAATATTTTTTCTGACTTTTCAGAAGCTAGTTAATTTATCATTTTATTGATGTCTGAAATTTTGTCGGATTTTGTCGCTGGGTAACTATTTAATTGATAATATATCCTTTACACATAAAAAATAAGCTATTATAAATTATTTCCAAAATTGACATTTTTTCCATACAAGCTGTCAGTTCATTGACTGGACTATTTTACAGGCAGCTGCCGGCAAGATGGGCGTAAACTATGAATGTAGATGGGTAAGAAAATGGCTGACACAATAATGATATAAATTTCAATCTTAACACACGATACAATTTTGAGAGTAAGTAAAATGGCATAACATATATATTACCTAGGTAGTAAATTATGAGGACAGGACCTCGCCAGCATGCACGCGCCGGCGCCGCCATAGCGCCGTCAGCTACTTTGCGCCGTCATCATAATCGAGTTCCCACAAAGTAAAACAAAATTTCTACGTCACATTAATATTCAGTGATAGGGCTCAACGCATCGCCATCACATTGACGTTTAACATGCAAATTGCAATCTGAAAATCTAGCAAAATTGTGTGCCACTAAACATTTTCGACATTATTAATTCAGAACACAGTTGTTTGAATCGGTTTTCGGAATATGATTTAAATGCTAAACGAATTTGTGCCACTAACGCCAAATAAGAGTGAGCGCTCGCCGGTGGGAATTTAATTGGACACTGGCAACGTACATTTATTCATTCGTGGGCCTTTTTGCAGTCACCGCAATAAACAATGACTTGACTATGACCATGACCCGTTAGAATTTCACCACCCCCTTTCTTCCCGTGGGTGTCATAAAAGTAGACTAAGGGACCAGGGTTGAAGTGTATTGTGGGCGATGGGCTAGCAACCTATCACTGCAATATCACATTTTGTCCATATTTTATACCCACATCACAGAACACCTCCACTAGAAACCTATTGTTTCTCAGTTTGTTCGCGACGCGAGTCACCAAAGCATGAGGCAGAGGTGAGGGGAAGGGCGGGTGCTAACAGCGTTGCGATTGGTCGATGCGCTCGGGCGCGGAATGCGTAGTGATGGGACATGTTCACTTTCAAGCATCCTAATTTTTAGGTACATTTTAAAGTAAAGTAGTTACTTACTTTACTTTTATCTTTAAGTTAAGGTCAAGTATAGATAGTTTTGTTACCATTTTAATACACAGTAAGTTAGGAATCCTAACTGGTACCGTAATTTATTGCTGATAAATTATGGTAGGTACTTCCTGTATATTAAAATGGTAATAAAACTATCCATACTTAAAACTGTGCCAAAACAATACTGAGGGCCTACCGCGAAACGAAAACGAACTTCGTTCGTGTATCTCCGTCTTTGTCGCTCGAACTAGCAAGTGCAACAGAGAGGGAGATACACGAACGACGTTCGTTTTCGTTTGGCGGTAGCCCCTCTGACCATTTAGTATTTTTGGTTCTTAAGATTAAACTACAAATACTTCATTACTCAGTATTTTTTATGGAAAGTTGGGAGCAGTTTGATAATAAGTAAAATCTCATTATTCCTTTAAAAGTTGTATTTATTGTTCTCACTTTAAAATAAACCAAACAAAACACGAAAAAGGTATTCGGCTATTCAGGATGGTGACGATTTTAAAATATCAATGATCATAAAAACTGACATTATTAAGTTATACTTAATTATAAATAGTGTCTATCTACACCCTAAGCAATTGTCTACAATTGCTACTGGGCAACTATACTTAATCTATAGTTTAGGGCCGGTAACACGGATACCCCGAGCGTTGCAAGCGTCTATAGGCTACGGTTATCACATAACATTATTATTATTATGAATGAATAGTAGCTAAGCGTGAAAAATATTCACAAATTTGTATCAAAGCTATAATCTCGCCGATTCCGAGAACTTATTGAACGCCCGACGTATGTATGTATTTGATTTATAACAAGATTTTATTTAACTGGTAATGTACGAGTATGCCACTATAATTTGTTCGTGTGGAATCGTGCAATGCAATTTCGAAGCAGATACCTTCTAACGATTGAGCTGAAATTTTGGGTTTAAGTATAGTTCGGACGACAATTCAATATTATGATACCATCGAGCTGATCTGATGATGGAGACAAAAGGTGGTAATGTGAATTCGGACGTAACAGACGCAACCCTGTTGAGTTTGGACTCTCAACGAGTACTTGATGACGGTATACAGAAGAGTACAGTTGCAAACCCCGGAGTATCTAACACATACAATAAAGCGAATACGTATATACAAAGAGACACAAGAACAAGAAAAAGAAATCTTAATAGACATTATTGATTTTTAAAATGAATTAATTTTGTGTATATTCTCCTGATAGCCTTTTGAGGATTTGTTTTCTTTGACAAGTAAAGCAATCTAATGTCAATGTATTTTTCCATGACGCTCTTAGTCAAATCGATGACGTGTTGCAGTCTTCGTGATCGAATTGATGACTTCTTAACTCTGGGAATAAGTCTTCATTTACGAAGCTTCGCAGTGCAAGTTGTAAAACGAAGCTTATCTTTATACAACACAGTTGAACTGTTGGTGCTTTCATCCATGGAACTTCTAATTACTTGCTCGCAACGTTTGCAAATTTTGGTCACCATATCTGATGGATAGGTAAGACCACCTACGTCTCTTGCGTGTATCAAACTTTTTTTAATTTCGTTTGATGACACCAAGGCTTTGGCGCAAGTGTTGCATTTAATTTTCTTAGTTAAGTAATGAACTACTGCGCCTGATATGTATTCTATAATACTTTCAGAAAAATGCGACAACGGAATTCCCTCCAATGATTTATAAAAATCGTCGTCTGCATCATCTTGAATTTCTGACATATCACCTTTTGCTGTAGTCACATTTATGCGGTTTATAGCCGAAGAACAATTAAGAATGGCAATGTGTTCCAACGCTACGCAATTTCCTGCATTCAGTTCCTGTAACTCCATGTGCACTAGCATCTTTCTGTAAATCCCGTGAAATTGTTTGGGCGTGGGGTTATTATTAGCGCCACCACGAGATCGGACGTTACAAAAAAACAGTTCTATGTGATCTTGACTGATTCTGTGGAATGACAGGTAACGACAACGCTGAGACTGTATTAAGTCTTTAAATAAAAACTTGGCACTTTCGATGCACGCACAGAATCCAATAAAACCAGTATTCCTAGTGGTTTTCACTAGTTTCGTTTGTTTCCCTAAAACAAATGTTGTTAGACTTAACAACATCTTTTTGCATTCTTCTAATCGGTTTAGGACCTTTTCCGCATTTTCTAAATTTAGTGCCCTTTTTAATCCGTAGCCGTGCACTTTGGAGTCCAGGATATCAAACAAATCGTTAACATGTAGCAACATGTTTGCTGTTCCATCTATGTCTTGGAATTCTTTTAGATGCAGATTATTTTTACAAAATTGCAGTGCGACTGCAACACTACGGCTGAAAAGTTGAGTAGCAAGCTTTACTTTCATTATATTCTTTTTAAATAATAAGTGCTGCGCTCGTAATTTGTTTGCCGCGTGAAACTTTTCATCCTCCTGCAGTTTATGGAGTAATTCGAGGTGACTCCATTTAATCGATTGTCCCTCAGCATTCTTGAATTCTTTATAAAATTCGAAACTGTTTCGTATTAATTTTAGCATATGGACTGGGTCGGGGAATACAGCTATTTCGGTGTTGTTTACGTTGATTACTGATTTAAGATTATCCGGTGTGAAATTACATCCAAGTCTTTTTGCCATTGCCATATTGACTGGGCAGCCATCAAAGGTTACTGCTTTAACAACAATATTAGCTTCATTACAGTATTCGATGGTTTTAGTTACCAAGAACACTTTTTGATCGGCAGTTACCTTATTGACCATAAAGTACCCAATAGGTACTTTCCATTTGCCATGTAATGGAACAACTAGGAAAACCAAGGCCTCCGAACATTGCTCTCTAACATCTGAATCGATAACTTCACCAAAATCGACATATCCATAATTTTTATCTATATCAGACTGAATTTTCATTTCATCAAACACAATACACACATGAATGGGAGTGCTCGACTGTTCAGCTTTAAATTTTAGAGCTTCAAAAGCCTCTTTTGTAAAACCGGGTTTACCATCAACCGAACGATACCATTTTGCTATTGTTTTGACGGACGGCAAGCACGTATTAAATGTATTGCGAACGTAGTTGTAAGCTTTAGTTGAATAGAAATTTAGCGTAAGCGCAAATGTTCTTAACTGTGGTGAATACTTCTTTCGTATGTTTTTACAAGCTTTTCCTTTTTGTATTTCACTATTTCACGACACTTCACTCCTAAAGAATCTAACATTAAACTTGTCTCCGGTTTAATTAATTCTTTTTTCTCCAACTCCCCTAAAAGAGATTTCAATGAAGTAATTTGCCGTTTTAGTCTTCTGTTCGAATCACGCAGTTTTCGCAATGTAATATTTTTTTGTTCTAGTTTGCTCTTGAGCTCCATGATTCTTCGGCAAAATCTTTTTTTGACAGGGCTATCGAAAGCGGATGGGGTATCGGGGTCACAGATCTGGGATCGCTTTCTTTTTCTCGTAGGTGTCAACATTGGATTCTGTACAGTTGAATTATCATCCTGAAAATACAACGTAAAATGTAGCTTTTCACTGGTCTTAGTAATGAAGCACTTTAGAACTAACGATAATTTTATCATCGAACCTTTTTATTAGATGTATCAGAATCAATGCTTTGTGACATTGAAGTTTCAACTGCAGGGTAATGCCGAGGTGATGCCGGTTGAGCCTGAAAAATATAAACAGTTTTTTTTTTTATACTTGCCGTATACCTAATTAATAGTAACATAGAGTTTGGCAAACAAAAGCGTGACCTGGACTTTTTTAAAAGTGGCAACATTATAATCTGTCAAAGGCACGTCAAATTATTTTGTTTACACAATTATTTTGCATTAATAATTGCCGGTAAAACAATAAAAAGTAATGTGCGAAAGCTGCTACATATTATGATCAGTAAGTTCAAGCAAAAACAAGAGGAGAAAGAAGTTGCTTTCCGAGAGAAACAACAATGTTTAGGTGCGATGTCGGTATTTTTAGGTTAGTATGCCTTTGTAATCTTAATCCTTGTCGGCTGATTATTTGTTAGTATAATAATGACGAGAATGATCATACGTTTCTTATGTTTACAGATAATCTTGAAAATATTCAAGGAATCCGTAAAAACAAAAAATTAGTAATACCATATGTTTTTTTTTTAATTTGCCGCGTTTTCCCAAGTCACGCTTTCGTTTGCCAGACTAGCCCTTTATACCAATAACAAAAAATATTCGAACCAGGTTTGTACTCGTACACGTAGACGTGCCTACATCAACATCAAGTTGCCTTTGTACTTCAACGGTATTTCCAACATCCATGCTTGACGGAAGCGGAAACTGAAATGATTTCATGAAATAAAGATTTATAAATGGTGGTGTGTGGTCACGTTTAATACAAACTTGTAAAAAGCTCCTGTATCACATTACACCAAACGTGATTTCTTTAAATGTTGGGTTAGGTTAATAAGCTTACCAAAACCGGTAAATACAAGGTTGGTACTGCAGAATCAAGTAAACGTCTCCGCTGGTTCTTCATTGACTGAAAGCAATCTGCAGTAAAGTGTCTTGAGCAAATTACGCTTGTATTGCATGGATACCACGACTCCTCACGGTGCGTGGCATCAATCCATTTTTTTTTAAAGCCAGGGGATTTCGGAAATCTGAAAGACCATTAATTTGTTGTTGTTACTTGTGTTTAACTTACCTGTTGCATGCCATAATACACAAAATTAATTAATTCAAATTCAAGTATACAGTACTCGACTCGCTGCTATTGCCTAATGGCGGCGCTACACATAGACACATATTTGAACAAAGACTTTGAAATACTTTGCTCACACATTGGAAAAAAAAATTATGTACCTGCCACCACTTGCTTCAAATGCATGTTCAGTCGGCAGTGTTCGCACAGTCAACCAACAAGATGAACAACGGGTTTTTTGACGCGGTCTACATATATTATTTAGCCGCTTGTAATTATTATTTACTCCATGCGTGACGAAAACTAAAATGGCCTAGGAGAAGGCCCGAGTGGATGTGTGAAATGTATCGTAACAGAACAAGGTAGTTATATTTCATGAGAGAGCAACTAAACTTTGTGGAAGTGTGGCAGCATACCCAACATTTGACCTTTGAATGCTTTGATGTGCGCTCGAAAAACCAACAACGCATGGCAAAGTGCAAATGTGTGATCAAATATTGAACAAATAAGTATCAGGCCCATCTTGTGACACTGGACCCAAATGCTCACTGAGAGGATTCTAAGAAGCCCGCACAACGTATATCTATCTCACACCAACTCCAAGTTCCCTCGCACTTTCTCGAAGTTCATCATCAGGCCCAGCTAGTGACACTGGACCCAAATGCTCACTGAGAGGTTTCTGAGAAGCCTGCACATCCGAATAGCTATCTCACACCAACTCCAAGTTCCCTCGCACTTTCTCGAAGTTCATCATCAGGCCCAGCTAGTGATACTGGACCCAATTGCTCACTGAGAGGTTTCTAAGAAGCCTGCACAACGAATATCTATACCAGACCAACTCCAAGTTCCCTCGCACTTTCTCGAAGTTCATCATCAGGCCCAGCTTGTGACACTGGACTCAACTGCTCACTGACAGGATTCAAAGAAGCCCGCACAACGTATAACTATCTCACACCAACTCCGAGTTCCCTCGCACTTTCTCGAAGTTCATCATCAGGCCCATCTTGTGACATTGGACCCAACTGCTCACTGAGAGGATTCTAAGAAGCCCGCACAACATATAACTATCTCACACCAACTCCACGTTCCCTCGCACTTTCTCGAAGTTCATCATCAGGCCCATCTTGTGGCACTGGACCCAAATGCTCACTGAGAGATTTCTGAGAAGCCTGCACATCCGAATATCTATCTCACACCAACTCCAAGTTCCCTCGCACTTTCTCGAAGTTCATCATCAGGCCCAGCTAGTGACACTGGACCCAATTGCTCACTGAGAGGTTTCTAAGAAGCCTGTACAACGAATATCTATACCAGACCAACTCCAAGTTCCCTCGCACTTTCTCGAAGTTCATCATCAGGCCCAGCTTGTGACACTGGACTCAACTGCTCACTGACAGGATTCAAAGAAGCCCGCACAACGTATAACTATCTCACACCAACTCCGAGTTCCCTCGCACTTTCTCGAAGTTCATCATCAGGCCCATCTTGTGACATTGGACCCAACTGCTCACTGAGAGGATTCTAAGAAGCCCGCACAACATATAACTATCTCGCACCAACTCCACGTTCCCTCGCACTTTCTCGAAGTTCATCATCAGGCCCATCTTGTGGCACTGGACCCAAATGCTCACTGAGAGGTTTCTGAGAAGCCTGCACAACCGAATATCTATCTCACACCAACTCCAAGTTCCCTCGCACTTTCTCGAAGTTCATCATCAGGCCCAGCTTGTGACACTGGACCCAAATGCTCACTGGGAGGTTTCTGAGAAGCCTGCACAACCGAATATCTATCTCACACCAACTCCAAGTTCCCTCGCACTTTCTCGAAGTTCATTATCAGGCCCAGCTAGTGACACTGGACCCAACTGCTCACTGAGAGGATTCTACGAAGCCCGCACAACGTATAACTATCTCACACCAACTCCGAGTTCCCTCGCACTTTCTCGAAGTTCATTATCAGGCCCATCTTGTGACATTGGACCCAACTGCTCACTGAGAGGATTCTAAGGTGCCCGCACAACATATATCTATCTCACACCAACTCCACGTTCCCTCGCACTTTCTCGAAGTTCATCATCAGGTCCATCTTGTGGCACTGGACCCAAGTGCTCACCGAGAGGATTCTAAAAAGCCCATACAACCTACGTCTATCTCAAATCAACTCCGAGTTCCCTCGCACTTTCTGGAAGTTCATCATCAGGCCCATCTTGTAGCACTGGACCCAACTGCTCACCGAGAGGATTCTAAAAAGCCCACAGATCATATATCTATCTCAAACCAACTCCTAGTTCCCTCGCACTTTCTCGAAGTTCATCATCAGGCCCGTCTTGTGATACTGGACCCAACTGCTCACCGAGAGGATTCTAAAAAGCCCGCACAACCTATGTCTATTTCAAACCAACTCCGAGTTCCCTCGCACTTTCCTAAAGTTCATCATCAGGCCCATCCTGAAACCTAGACGCAACTGTTCACCACATTCTAAAAAGTTACTAAAACAGTAAAGTAACTACAACTACTACTACTACTAATACTTTTTCTATATTACACTATTTACTTTAAATAACGAACAACTAAATAAAACTAAAACTAAGTTGTAATCTACAGAATAACTACATTAACTACTCAAACCAAAATAAAAGAGAAATTTGTATTTTTGGTACATTTCTTCAAATCGGTACGAACGAAAGCATGTGGTTTGGTGATTGACCATCATAGCATCATCGGAACATCACTAGTCGTGTCGTGTTTTTGTAAGAAAGGAATGGCATATTGCATTTTCAAAGTGATGAAAAGTGACAGACACAGTGTGTCTGTACCTCAGGATTCGCACCGGCCAGTATAAAATGGCCTCCGCTTGCTATAAATATTTTTAATGAAATATTGAATTTGACTCACCTGTGGAATGTAATTCCATCTTGTTTGTAATTAGAAGTCTTTGACGACTTTCCGCACCACCTCACACTACAAAAGCCCATAATTGGCCGCGAAAATCCAATTATTTTGTTTTTTTTGTGAGAGACACGCACACTCCGCACAGGTAGTTAACTTGGACGCAACTGAACGGCAAAGCGGGCGACCGCGGATTAAATAAGCGCTACAACACCAACGCTTGGTGACTCGAGTCGCGAACAAACTGAGAAACAATAGGCTTCTAGTGGAGGTGTTCTGTGACCCACATTTATGCTAAAAGTGGCACTGGAATATAAGTTTCATGTGCTCTGCCTACCCCTTATGGGAATAAAGGCGTGACTGTGTGTGTGTGTTGACTATGACTAGTAAGAAAAGTGAACACCATTATGCCGTTTGTGGTCCGCATCAATATTATTTTATAATAAGCAAGATTTTTTTGGAAAAATGTTTAGAAGGATAATTATTTTATCTGAATCCAACTATATTAACACTGGGTAATGTACGAGTAGGTACCTATTTGCCACATTAAATCTATTTCATGGATTTTTGTGACTTAAGTTAGTCTCTCGTAGCAGGATATAAGTTCTAATAAGCAGATACTATGATAACGGCTAGTACTTAACACGTTTTCGTTCCATCAAATCGCGAACGGCCAATTCTGGAGCTAAAACGCCTCGCTTGTTGAATTACCTGCAGCATACGAAACTCACAAAGGATTTTGAGCGGCTGGATCGAGCTTTATCAAGAGACAAGCGACTGTAGGCACGGCACTACCAAACCCATTTATCTAACCAATATCGGGCAGGATGGGAGCTTTCTGGATATTTCAGGATAAAATTCGTATCTCTATTACGTAAAAAGGTAGCTAAAGTTTACGTTTCGCATTTTCTGAATTCGCCAGCTAAATGTATAAACATGCAAAAGCTCACCAGGCTCATATAACTTTATTCTTAAAGTTTTATGAGCCTGATGATGCTTACCAAAAGGCTGCATAGATGGGGAATCATGATGGCTACGCTGCGCGCTAAATCAAATTAGCAAAATTGAAATGAATCGTAAAATTTATCACAGAAAAAGACGGTCTGGCGCATAAAAAAGGGAATTCCAGGGTGTTGATCAAAATATACGCCTCTCTTAATGAAATTAGCTAAAAGTTTAATCACCTGTTCCGGGGGATGAGCGCACGGGACAGGTGCGCGGGCATGCCGCCTCTTGCCGAAATGTACCTACTTGCTTTAATTAGCCTTGTGTAGGCTTACGGGCGGTCATTTTTCTTGTTTAGCCGTAATTGATAAAGGGCGAGCGCCAACCCGCGGACCACATCAAACGCTGCACCCAACATTCTGTTGTTTACTCGCCCGCCCTGCGCAGACAAATTTGCCAGTCGGAAATGATTGCCACATATTTCCCGTTGTCGAATTTGTTTGTCACAACAGTTTCGGAATTGTTAAATTATTACAAGGTTATTTATGATCGTGTAGCGTGGTTGGTGTTAGATCGGCAAGTCTAGGTGTAATAATGTAATAGGCTTATTTTATATAATTTGAAAAAATAAACTTACTTGGAGTTTTATAAATTTTATTTTAAGTATATACTTATTACCAGACAAACCGAAATTTTCTCAGAAATGAGACTGCTGGATCGATTTTTCGCTCTTATTGCCTTCGTTGATATCGTTAGAGCATTTTCTGGTAACCCATTTACAAATAAATAAATATACAAATGTTGCTCGTTTAGTATTCTAAGTATACAATTGACATATTTTGCTGAAATTTAGTATGTTAATCCCTAGTGAAAATAAGTGGTAACTTGGCACTACAACTTCCGTCTCTGGTCGAAGATCCAGGGGCAGACCCAGACCAAGATTGAAAGATGTAGTGCTAAGAGACTTAGAAGGGTGCAAGTTATCCGAAACACATGTTGAAGACAGAGCGAAGTTTAGAATAAGACGAGGAAAGCTGACCCCCCACCATGTGGGATATATAGCTAGGAAGAGAGAGAGAAAATGCCTAGTGAAAATGGCAGAAAAATAATTAAGTACTTGCAAGAATTGAAACAAATTTGCGAATTGAAAGTAATAAAATAAACCAAAGTATGGAAATTGGTGCAAGATTTACGATTTGTTATTATGTAAATAGGTCATCAAATTAAAATTAAATTAATTTGAATATAACACCAATTGGCTTTTATCTCAGGTTTTAGGGTTTCGTAGTCAATAAGGAACCCTTATAGTTTCATCATGTCCGTCTGTCCGTCCGTCCTCGGCTTAGCTCAGTAACCATTACTACTAGAAAACTGTGATTCGGCATGGGTATATAAATCAATCACGCCGACAAAACATTACAATAAAATCTTGAAAATAAATTTTTTTAGGGTACCTCCAGCAGATATCTCTCTTTCCTCGTTAAACCCATGGTGTGGGGTTTCGTTAGATCGCTCAAAAATATTATGGGTTTTCTAAAACTATTTTACAAATCAGTGATTCATTTGCGAGATATTGGGCTTTGAAGCCCTAATTTTTGTTCGAGTCATGTGTCGTCCCCCCCCCTCGGGGATGTGAAAAAATTCGTGGTAGTAGTACATAAAATGACTTTAAAAGAAAAACTATCACGGATAAGTAGGCATAAGTAGTTACCGAGTAATAGTCGACCAACTTACATGGAAAGGCCGATTTTCGTACAAATTCGGCCGACGCAACCGCACCGAACGTCGATGTAACTAAGACAGACAGGCAACTACGGAACCCTACACTGCGCGTGGCCCGACACGCACTTAGCCGATTTCTTAATAATTTAATTGGTGTGGTCGGCTTTGTCCCATTATATGTATCACCGATATTTTTGTCAAGTGAACACAAATAAATACAAATTGATGCGTGGAACAAAAGTGGCTTCAGGATGTTGAAATCCAAGATGAATCGACCAAACTACTCTCACAATGGTTATTTCGCTTTCCATACAAAACGTTATTTGACTTTCGCAGGCTAATGGCGTGATATATTAAGAAACTTATGTAACAATCATTCATGGATTGGCTTTCCATTTACGCAAATCCTTCCTAGTATAAACTTTTATAAACTAGAATAATTTGAGGAAAATAGTTTTCCCAAAGTATCGCGTCCCAAACGAATTTCTCAAATTATTGTAATTTTGTACAAGTTTATTCTAGGAAACGGGAAATTTCGCACAAATGGAAAGCCAATCTATGAAAGATTGTTATACAAGTTTCTTTAAATATCATGCGAAAGTCAAATAACGTTTTGTATTGAAAGCGAAATAACCACAGTTGAAGTAGTTTGGTCGATTCATTTTGGATTCCAACATCCTGAAGCCGCTTATGTTCCACGCAAATTGATGCGTATTTATTTGTGTACATTTGACAAAAATATCGGTGATACATAAAATGACCACACCATAGATATATATATATATTACTTTCGATACCATTGGACTACACCAATTAAATTATTAAAAAATGCCAATTGGTGTAGTAATATTCAAAAGAGAATCGATTTTATTTTAATTTGATGACCTATTTACATAATAACAAATCGTAAATCTGGCACCAATTTCCATACGCGCCCAGTATTTGAGTGGATTGAATGAAAATATTAACAAATTGGCCTGCAGCTGGATTATGCACTAAATACTCATATCCTCATATTAGCGTTTCCCCTTCAGTGAGGGTGACCGGCCCTGCGGCCCACAAAGGGGATGCAACCTCAGCAATTGCGTTAAATCAGCAGCTCTATTGGATTAAAAGTGTATCATATCCATACGTACATTTCAATATAGTCTGTGATTATACGAAGGGTTTTATTGAACTAGCAGGAGCGAATACAGCGAACTACATACTAGCAGAACGGTACGCAAACAAATTTACTTGTAAGTTTTCTTCAAAGATCGATAAGGTCGAGTGATTTGATTTGGTCGTCGAAGGCCCGAGTGGAGGAGTTTCTTTTCGAGGGAGGCGGCCGTGCCTACAGAACTGTCGCGAGACCAATATTGCCAAGGAAATTAGTTTATGTAAAATGTAGAACAGGTACAAAAATATCCAAGGAAAAATGTAGACGGAATATTGGAATCAATTCGATTTGCCTGTTACTATAACGTTATGAGAAATCATCTGCGTGAAATGCAATTACAGATAGGGGTATGTATCGAAAACAATGTGCATATATGATATGAAGCAACTGGTAAGCATTTATTAAGAGTCCGCAGTAAGCTCGATTCTCCATACAAACGTAGTTACGCTCTCATTTTAAAAATACGTGTTAGGTTTTAACAAAACTTTGCATATACAATGATATGAGGTATATCTATGTCTGTAATTAGTTTATGCAGCTTCAGATAAGTACCATAGTAAAAAAATACAGCGAATTTTAGTTTTTTTCATACAAAACTTGTTTTTGTGTATTTCGTTTGTTTTATGCACTGGAACTGTATAAACTAATTACAGACATATATATATCTCATGTCAATGTATATCGCCGCAATCCAACACGTAGTTTTAAAATGAGAGCGTAACTACGTTTGTATGGGAAGGTGAAATTCAGGCTTACTGCAGACTCTTAAAGACTAGCTGCTCGCGCGGCTCCGCCCGCGTAGTACTTCATGAAGGAGGAGTTTTGGCCGAAGAGTGTAGTTTTCCGGCGATTTCGAGGCCGGTTATATGACACCCAGAACATACGCCGCGCGTCGCCGTCAGCGTGTTGTTGTGCTACTTATAAGTTTTGTATATTGATATTATGTTAGGTTGTAAGTTATTTGTAAATATGGGCCTCGTTGCCTGAAGAAGTAAAAAAAATAAAAATACTGAAAATCCCGCGGTAAATACGCTGTAGCATACTCGTAATGTCCATCCAAAAATTCACGTCAAACGTCGGTGAAAGAATTTCATAAATCGGAAAAATATTTCTGGAGATAACCCTCAAATAAAAAACTTACAATGCTACAATCTCACAGCCTTTTTCTTTTTATAATATTAGTAAAGACATATCTAGGAAATGTATGCACAAGGAAACACCTCCAGTACTTAAGGAAACAATATAAAGTTATACCAAGTTCTTCCAAGGAACGAGAAAGGTGCATGGTTTGCGAAACTACTCAATCACAGGGCGTCAAATTTAATAGTTCACCTCGAATTAGAGCAGTTAACTGGCATTAAGTAAATTACCATTATCATTTAGGTACGATTCCTAAATAACCGCGAAGTAACATCATTTGCATAATCAATTAAAATATCAATTACTCTGCAGGTAAGCCCTTACCCAGCAACAGACGTGGAAAATGTGTTTTGCTCCGTGCATAACTAATAAATACCTCTATTATTGTTATTGAATTGGATTTCCAGGCAATCATGTATCGTTCATTAAAGTATAGTGGGAGTTTGTACTAGATGAAATACGACGTTTCGTGAAACAAAGTTTTCATTGTTCAGGATTGGTCCATATGACCCAAGGATGGATTTAAGAAGTGGAGTCACCAAGATTTTAGATTTAAATTTTTGTGTGGGGGGGGGGGGAGGAGTGTCAACTTTATCTTTATATCTACATCGGTTAAGCTACTAGGCCAAGTTTGGTATCGTTTTCTTTTAAATTGGGGACGCCGAATTCGTTTATGGTATCATATTTACACCTTTCCGAAGTAAAAATATATAAAATAAAAGAAAACTTGTTTTTTAATTCCCCATTTTATAAGGAATAATTCCATAACTTAAAAACAATTATGAATGTTGAAAAAAAAGAGATGCGAATCAACTACGCCATAACTTGTTAACAAAGGTATATTTATTCCATAAAAAAGTTTAAAGTGGTCCAGATGATCCCTCATTTACTTCGCCGAATGCTTCTGGATCCAATTCAGCCTCATCTTCGATGAGGGCCTGGCGGTCAATTACACTGCAATAAAATAAATAAATAAATTCATGTTAATCAAATATAATTTTTAATTTAAATTCTAGCAGGAACAACTTAGCCTTATTGAACGAACTAGATTTAAGTGACAAATTCACGTTTACGTTAAAACCTTTTACATGTAAAGCCTGAGCTTAAGAAACAAACAAGAAGCAAAATATATTTTCAACACAATTGCTCGTAACGTACCTCTTATTGTATCGCTTTAAGGCTCATAATCCTGGATATTAAACACGCGTGTTTTATAACATTACGGCACTTGTGTGTTATGGTTATATCCCGATTAAGTCACGTTGGCACCTTGCAGCAAGAAATATGCATGCACATGGTTCATTCTTAAATTATCCGGGTTGTACAGAATGTACAGCTTTTTTTTAATTCTCGGCAAATGGATTCTTACTCGAATTCGTAAACAAATACTTGCGAACTGCATTCACTGACGTAATGTCTGTTCCGCTACAGTACAGCATAATGACATATTTTTTAGTGAGAAAAGAGAGATGTACTGTCGCGGCGACAAAAGTTTCTCGTGCGCTCCTAGTGTTATAATAATAATAATAAATTGTTGTTTATTCAGGTAGTAACCCATTACATTTACAAAAACAAAATACAATTAAAAGTTAAAATAAAAATAAAAAGTTTCAACCTTTTTTTCAGAAAAGGCGTAATTGACACCTCGTACGACGACAGACGTACTCGTAAGGTAGCATGCCGTGTACACTACCTTAACAATACTGTTTTTCGATTCGTTCACTTACGTATATTACGCTCGTACGCCGTTTTGATTTTTAACCGACTTCAAAAAAAGGAGGAAGTTCTCAATTCGGTTGTATTTTTTTTTCAATGTTTGTTACCTCAGAATGATGAGCTGATTCGTAATTTTTTTTTTGTTTGTCAGTATATGCTTTTCCAGGTGGGTCCCATTTTTTTCAAAAAATCAGTTGGATGATGGGATCCATGAGGAATTGAGGAAACTCTTCAATTATATTGGGCACGCGTGTAGTGATTTTGGAATTTTCTATTATATCTCGTGTATTTATATTATATCCGGAAATCATAAATTTGGTGTAGTGGAATTGATGATGAAGACCACAGATGACTAATGGAATTCCTCAATTATCGCAATCGGAATTTTATCAGAAACAATGCTGTCAACATTTTTTATATGTATGTAAAATCGGGGAAAGTTACTCTATAAAAAAAATCTCAAAATATTCACTCATCATCATCATTATATTTAAGAGCTAGGCTCTTGTCGGTGGAGTAACCGCCACTGATTTTTGTCCTCTGCTAGCCTCTTCACGTCTTCATATGACTCGACAGCCACTTTCTCTTTTATTTGGCTGGTGTAAGTATGTCTGGGCCTTCCTCACAATATTCACTATAGTTACAAAAAAATTAAGTGTAAGAATTTATGTTTTTTTTAACTCCTTTTAAAATTTCTTGTGTTTTACTATACGTTGATGCAATCTTTATTCCAGAATTGAATTGTACATCGTTGATTTAGTTAAAAATGATACCCAGAAAAAGCCGTATTTAACCTTTTTATGTCGCGTGGAAACGCAACTACTATCCTTTTTATGTTAATTGTTTCAGGTATGTTACATTACCGGCTTCGAAGGAGATATATTGTAAGAACATAGAATTACAAAAAGAGATTTATATCTATCTTAAGTTGAACACGGAATTGTGCAAAACGATGGCTTGGTGCCAGTAGCCAGACGCATCCAGATGCAGGCGCGGTGCTTCCAATTACATCTCAACCCTAAAATATAACGACATGACCGGCATACAAATTAACTAAATAAATCAATAGCCGACAAAGGAGCTTTTTATTAAATTTAAACTTTGAATTATGTATTGAATATCCAAGTCTCGCGTTAGGATTTGCATTTTACATTACATATTTACAGATGATATTAAGATAAATCTCTCCCTCGCCTCAATGATATCTACTTTTTTGGGATCATTGGGTAAACGAATATTGAAAAACCACAATTTACAACATGCTTGGCGAATCCGTACAAAATATATTTATGTTTACATACAAGTGATTTCTTTCTGAAAACACAACTTGGCTAGGTAAGTTGCTCTTCCAATGTCTCTTTAGAAACCTAGGCTACGTATAATGACAGAATCACTTTCAAGTTGAATATTAGCTGCCGGTCGCGTAAACTTCGATGAGGAAACTTCACAGTCCATTACGTTGCGACCGTACACAGAGTATTTACTGGGAGTTCAATCTGACTCGTCATTTCGCATAGTATTATCATATCAATATGTTCCGCGAGCCCGTTAAAACACGTTTGCTTGGCACGCGCGAAAACGAGCACACACGTCACATTGAATATCTTTTTAAAAGGAGAAATGTCCGGCCAGATAGACCATCTACCTAACAAGGGCGACATAGTGCTCCTCGTAATAATATTATGCTTCCCTATTAAAAATAATAACGTTAGAAACGACTATAGAGTAGGTAATTTTATTACAAACGAGGGTTAAGAAAGGGTTGCCATAAAATATGATACATTATACAGTAAACACACACCTATACATAAGTTAGTAGATGACGTTATACACATTGTGTTGATATCGACATTGGATGGATATTCAATGACAAAAACATTTCAAGAAAAAATATATATGTTATATCAGTGATGTAATATAAAAAAGGGTAGATAAGTTATAAGCGCTCCAAAAGTGGCACACTAAAACCCAGCCAATTGTATGACCTTGCCTCAGTGTCGCGTCGTCAATGGACACGAATAAATGTGTCTCAGCTGTCAGATTTGGTGGGTAGAAAACGTATCTATCTCTTTTTATTATATTACATCATTGTGTTAGTGTCATGATTTTGGAACAATTTGAGCCAGTTAGAAAAATGCGAACTTCTCGTGACTCAATTCAACTGCGTATTTTTGTTTCATAATAGTTAATTAGTTTTTTTTATTATATATAAGATAACAAATAATTTCCATGGGTAGGTACCATGCAAAGCCCTTGTTATCCCCAAGCGCAACTCATGAATGAAATGAACGCGGCTTTGTCAGTCGATCGACATTTAACGTGAAATATGTGACGTAAATAATCATTTAAGTACACATTTCTGATGCGCATCCGTCCAAATTACTTTGCATAGGAATATTGCCTGATCACTATCACCCGGGACTGTCACAAAGCTTAATTAAAATGGAAAGTGCCGTACGGTTTTGTGCAGTCATATATTGGGTACACATGTACAGTCGAAGTCAAAGACACATTTTACTTGTTTACACTTTTGCACCTCATTTCATTTCATTGTAATAAGGCGAAAATGTACACATATCTATGACGTTGACTGTACACACGTGGGTAGGCGAGAGGTGGGTGGTTTCAGTGCATAGTTTGGTCCGCTGTAGCAAATCCTCGGCATTGATTATGTATGATGCGCCGAACCCGAGACGTACGACCATATCAAACCGAATGCCACCTCGCTGCGTGTTTCCTCAATTAACGAGTCTGAATGTTGCGTGTGCACATCTATGATTCAAATTGAATACCTGCGTCGATATAAAATTGGCTTGCTGATATAAAAATCCTTGCATGTTGGAACATGTCCGAAACGTGAGCCCTCTAAGTGGGCGCTCTGCTCGTAGGCTCTGCTCTACAAACGGTTTTACGCGTGTTATCGGCTATACAAGCGCAGATCTATGAGACCGTCAGCACTGAATGTGTCAAGTCCGAATTGTAATCACTAATCCATAACACATACTAAACCACCATCTCATTTTTCATAAAAAAAATTTTTAGACCTAAAGTGTTAACTTCTAGAGAAGTTATTTGGCAGCTTTGTTTATAAAAGAGTAGTGAGAGTTACGGGGTCTTGTCTAATGGTGCCCGGGCATCCGGCCGGGAGCCAACGGGCATTTAATCCTGTCTGAATTATGTGCTGATGCCTGAGACCCGGAAAACGCGCCCTGTCCGCGCCCCACTAATTTCACTTTTTATTATACGCTTTCGGCTAGTTTCTATTTGTTCTGCCTTCTTCGTAAATAATAACTTATTCAAGGTCTAATTTTATTACTTGGTCATCATTGGGGTGGCGACGATTAAAATATAATATATATGGTATGTTTATGACGCTTTACATACCGTAGAAAACTGTTTTATATGATGATATACAAAGTTTACTACAGTACATTCATTGTTTTTATATATTAAACATGCCCTAAAAACTATTATATATATAGCAAAAGGTGCACTTGAGATATCTTTGTTCAATGTAGGTACTTCAAAAATGTGTTGGCATGGGACTACTCAGCCTTGCCAAATTTAAAGTTAATCTGATGAATTCAAGGAAAATCCATTTGGAGGATTTCAACCGGAAACAGAGGAACGGAGCAATGGAAGCTTAAAAAATATAAGCCGATTAATCTATTTGCGCCAAACTGCATCATAAAGATCGATCGTTGGCTGCCCAGCAATAGAGCAGGTTAACCTAATCTCGTGGAGCATGTTTGGAGCCGGTAAGGGCGGGCAAAAACAGCGCACCTCGTACCGTATTCCCTGATGTAATTACACTGGCCTCGGCCGGACCTAATACATCGGTCGTTCGATGAGCGAACTCAGGGCGGTACGGCTGTTTATAACGCCCCCGTTACTAGTAGCTCAAGAGCTATACAGCAAACCCGCCACTAACTGATTAGACCCAACGGTTTATCGCATGGTAATTAAAATATTTCGCTACGGCGGTGTTAGCCGAAATATTTCACGCCGACATTGGCAATGGAAAAAGGGATTATTTAGGCGAGTTTACTTCTCGCTTTTGTTCGCTTCTTCACTCATCGCAGTGTCTATTGAAGGTATGAACAAAATAAGTTCCAAAGACAAAGTGTTACGCGTATAACTTAAATCTTTGAAATATTTACTATTGCATGATTAGTAAAGGCATTTCCTTTTCCGAAACGAATGAACATTTTTTGCACATCGGTGCTCGCCGCAGGTTTACGCAGATTCAATAATGCTTGCAGCCAACGTAGTTACGGCCAATTAAAAGTATGCCACTCTCACCGGGATGAAATCGAGTTACGCGGCGCGAGCGAGTCTGGAGACAAGCCCCAAATAACAAAGAATGTAAGATAATTAAAGTGCTTTCACTAACTATTTTCATTACTAAAGTAGACGATGGGATGAAAGTTTTAAGGAGATTTTTATACATAGATAAACCAACAGAGTGCTTACGATCACTACAATATATTATAGTGTATATATATGTATTCATTATTTTATTTTACTTTCGAAGGCTATATAGTGTCCCACTAATGGGCAAAGGCCTACGCTCTTGACTTCCTCTTATCCTCTTAACGGCGGGCGGTGTTCATTATATTTATATTGAAAAGGTTTTCATTCAATATTTGACCAATTTGTAACTGTGTGATGAATCAAATCTTGACCAAACAGGTCGTTCCATTTGTAAAGTTAAAGGTGTCGTCAGCCGACTGTGAGCGGCATCGGCATTGATATGCCCTAACATATTTACAGCTAAAATATAGTGGTTGTGTGCAGACAGCAGACAGGATTTCTTCTCCTTTGCGTCTGAATGAGACAGTGTCATTAAATTAAAGTTTCATTTGTCTTCATTTGCTAAACAATAGCAATTATACAAAGCCCCACAGCGGGCGAGTAATCAAGCGTCCCTTTAATTAAGTACAGAAACAGTGCCAAGTAATTGGATCTGAACAACTGAGTAAACAAATCGAAATGGAAGGTAATAAATCTGGTAAACACCTTTTTAAGCGTCACTGCGTTGAATCTGTTGCGTCAAGAATAACGCGCAGCAATAAATGTGACGCCGGTTTGATTGCGCTTAGATCTGCGTTTAACTCCTCTCGGATTTGTTCGTCCCGCGTATACATAGAATTAATTTTAGTTTATAGCATTTCGCGTTACTTAAGTTTTTCCTTTGTTCTTAATTAATTGCAGCATGACACATATTAGCGCAGGGGTCTATTGTATTTATAGAAGCATTAGGGGTCGATTTGAAACTGTACTTTCAAATTGATTTCAAAATGTGCGCAATATTTAAGCATTACGAGTGTGATTGTTTGTACCAATTCCGTTAACAGCACTACACTGCACCGAATCGGCTAAAAAAATTACATCGTCAGATAGAAAGAAATATCACTGCATAAGACTTAAAAGTAGCAGATACTAGTCACTCGTACTGCTATATGAGTTTATACTCATATGTGTTGTGCCTGGCGTATTCATTTCCGGCTTCTTGCATTTTATAGCCGTTCAACTGTTACTGCTGCTCCTGCCCCTTGTTGTGACTACAATTTTTACATTATTGTTTTGTACATGTAGGTACATTCAATAATACGAAATGTTCACATACAACATACCACCCTGAAAACATGACACTCATGATTTGGGCAACCGTGGAGAAAATGCCGTTGATTTTATATTACTTGACCAATTCAGCCCTAATCACGACATAATTATACGTCAAAAAGCTAAGTGTGATTTTCGCTATATATCGTCGCTGCGCTTGTAAAATCCGACGAATGTGCTTTTTTTGAAATTCGGCTTTTGGCACAATTTTGAACTAATTCCGAAGGCATCTTTCTCTAATAACCTTCAAGCCTTCAAGAAAAGAGCGTACTCCCATCTTAAAGGCCGGCAACGCTCCTACAACTCTTCTGGTGTTGTAAGTGTCCATGGGCGTCGATTATCGCTTACCATCAGGTGATTCGACTGCTCGTTTGCCTCCTATATCATAAAAAAAAAAAAAAAAACAATTTGTCAAGATTTTAACTGCTTCACTAAAAGTAAAAATCAGCTATGTAAAAATAGTTTCTGTCAAAAATTTCATTTTTGGTACAAGCTTTTATTGCCTACTGTACTTTTCTGTATACCATCATCAACTACTCACGATTCTAACGAGCCCAAACTCGATGGGGTTATGTGGTTTTATTACGGAGTTCCTATGGCCACCTTCCAGCTCCAACGTCATCATAATATTGCATTGTCACGCGATTTGCATATTTGTGCAAAATTTCAACTCAATCGGAAAGAGGGAAGTGGATCAAATTTAACTTGTAAGATTTGATTACAGACAGACAGACAGACAACGGGACAGGTGAAACTAAATAAAAGCTTGTAAAATAAGGATGTAAGTGCCCTTCAAAATGTGCTATGTGTTAAATCGCCACATAGCGTTTGTTGTGACTATACACCTGTGATTAAATTTTGCGCCTTACATTAGCACTCAGCGGATTTTACGAACAAATATGTAACTATTATAATGAAAAACCGTAATGAATATTGTGTGCTATTTGGTTAAAAAGCATTAAAATACTCGTAATTTTATGTGTCAAAGTGTGCCAAAAACCGTCATGCGTCTTACTACGTATTTGTCGTATTTATGATCAAAATAATGAGTTATCTAAGTTGCAAATCGGTAGGTAATGCAGACATATAATATTTAAGATTATCATATACTGAGGTCATCGAGCATAGTACTCAATTCCTCCATAGTCTCAGCCAAGACTACTACTATATCATCAGCAAACAGAGGGTCAGTGATGTACTCGCCGTTCATGTTGATGCCTAGCCTTCTACAGTCCAGAGTCTTGAAAACATCCTCCAGTGCAGCGGTGAACAGTTTTGAGGAAATTACAACCCCTTGCCGGACACCCCGCTGCAGCGGAATAGGTTTTGAGCTCCGATCCTGGAGTCGGACTGACATAGTGGCGTTCTCGTATAAACACTTCAGTACTTCGATATAGCGGCAGTCTACTTGGCACCGCTTGAGAGACTGTAGTACAGCCCAGGTTTTGATCGAATCGAAGGCTTTCTCGTAGTTCACAAATGCTAAGCAGAGGGGCAGGTTATACTTCTCAGTCTATAGTGTAGCGTATGGATGTAGTCTACGGTTCTAAAGCTTCTTCGCAAACCGGCTTGTTCGGCATCCTGGAAGTCTTCTAGCCTGCGTGCGAGACGATTCGTAATAACTCTTAGAAACAAAACGTGACATATTAACATTTTCCTAGTAACTTGATTGTATCGCAAAATCATGTATAGTTTGAGTAGGCTAAGTTATTAAGTATCTCACATACATAGACCCTGAAAACATTACACTCTTTTTCGTTGGGCATCATTATTACTTAAGAGCCTTGCTCTTGTCGGTGGAGTAACCGCCACTTTTCTCTGTCCATTGTCAGTCTCCTGACTTCCTTATACGACTCGACATCGAATGTATCCTTTACTTGGCTAAAATATGTCAGCCTAGGCCCTCCTCTGCCTTCTTCTGTTGGGCAGTTGCGTAAAAAAAAAATATAATGGATAAAGGAAACAAAACATGTTGAATAACAACCTTTATTGTAAACTGTGAATTTTGAACAACATGCCTTATAGTCTCTAATCTATAATCACTATGGTCTCTTGTCTGTGTATGCGCGAAGAGAACTGTCATGGTGTGTACTTGTGTGTAGTGATGCGGTGTAAACGTAAATTTGTTTATCAAAATAAATAAGATTATAGTGATCAGTGTTTTTACTTCTGCACCAATCTTTAATATGGTAGCAGAGCGTGTGAACAAATTGAAAATTATTGTTGGGTTACGATCCACGGGCACACGTAAAGAAAGAAATATAAAGGCACCGGAGAAATGGCGACTGCGGCGTCATTACTACCTATATTAAACGAGAAAACCAACTTTAGTACGTGGAAATACCGAGTGAAACTGATACTCGAGGAAAGACAAGTGGCGTATGTTTTAAGCACAGAAGAAGTGGAAGAAAAGAAAGAAGAAAAATTCAAGAAGGATGACGCAAAAGCGAAGTCATTAATCGCTCAAAGTTGTTGCGACAAGTACATAGACGTAATAAAAAATGGCGGAACAGCAAAAGAAATGATTAATTTGCTAGAAAACATTTTTGAGCGCAAGAGTGTATACAATAGGTTCCACTTGAAGCGGAAACTGATTACAATGAAGTGCAACGAACCACTGCAGTCATATTTTATAAAATTCAGCGGGCTTATCAGCCAGTTAAGTGCAATTGACGTAAAAATTGACGAGGAAGATCAAATCTGTTATCTACTCTCGTCCCTACCCAAAGAGTATGACCAGGTCATAACAGCCATAGAAACTATGGCCACAGAAAACAAACTGAGCTTTGATTTAGTAAAAGGGAGGTTATTAGATGCCGAGACCAAAATAAATGGAACTGTTACAGAACAAGAAAATGCATTTACCTGCTACACATGCGGGAGAGCAGGCCATAAATCATTTGAATGCGCCAACAAGGACCGAAGCAGTGAGCGGGGCCGCCAGAGGGAGCGTGGACGCGGATTTAGAGGCAATCGCAGTAGGGGCAGATCTTATGGTCGAGGTCGCGGACGATTTACTTCTCAGCAGGCAGCGGCTGCTGATATTGACACTGGCACCGAGATAGGTTTCATAACAAGTGAAAGTGCAATGCATAAAGCGTTAGTGAGTGATAATGATTATATTGACTTTGTTGTCGACTCCGGATGTACATCTCACCTGGTAAGCGATAAGTATGAAAAATTTATGCAGGACATTAAGTTCTTGGATAAGAGTATAAAAATATATGTAGCAAATGGACAGTACATAACCACAAACAAAATTGGTAAAATAAAAATAAAGTACTTACATAAAATAATTAATATTGAGGCCCTCATAGTAAAAAATGTGACGTACAACTTATTATCTGTAAAAAAGATTGTAGAAGCGGGCTTTAAAGTAAATTTCACTAAAGAATGTGTGGAAATATTTGACAGAAACACTTATTTGAAAGGTGAATGCCAGGGTAGACTGTATACTATTAAAGCTGAAATATGTCAAGTAGAAACATGCGCTATTGGTGTATTGGACAATGACTTGTGGCACAAAAGACTAGGCCATTTAAATAGAAAGGGTTTGGCTAGGATGAATTTACCTATTAGTAAAAAGGTTTGTGACTCTTGTATGACCGGCAAAGCAACTAGAAGTCCTTTCAAGCCAGTGCCAAGGCCCAGATCATCAGCTGTTGCTGAGCTACTGCATACCGATATAGCTAGGCCAATCAAACAAGCAGGTCCAAATGGTGAAAAATATTTTGTTACCATTACAGATGACTACTCTTATTTTTGTGTGGTATATCCAATAACACAAAAATCACAAGCTACTGAGAAATTGATAAATTACATATTGAAACTGGAAAATCAAACGGGAAATAAAGTAAAAAGGATCAGATCTGATAATGGAGGTGAATATCACGCAAATAGGTTGGTTGAGTTTTGCAGGCAGAAAGGAATAAGACAGGAATTTACGATGACATACACTCCACAAGAAAACGCAGTGTCAGAGCGTATGAATAGAACACTGTGCGATAAAACAAGAACAATGTTAGCGGAGACAAATTTACCGAAGCATTTGTGGTGTGAGGCTATTCAAAGTGCAGCTTATCAATTAAATAGATCCCCTTCCTGGGCTATTAATTTTGCGACACCCTGTGAACTGTATCATGGGAAAAATGACCTGTCAAGACTCAGTCTTCGGATCGAAAGCATGGGCCACCATTATACCCAAACCTGATAAATTAAGCAAGAGAGCTATGGAAGTACGGATGGTTGGTTATAATGCAGTTGGATATAAACTTTGGAATCCAGAAACTGATACAATCATAACATCCAGAGATGTTAAATTTGACGAGACTGATATACAGTATATGGAAAAGAAGAAAGATAATAACGAAAGAAGGATACTTATTGAAGAAAATGAAAAAAGAAAGAAGTGAAGATGAGCCAATTAATAGTACAGAATGTGAAGGTGAAAATAGAGATGAAGAAGAGAATAATGAGTCAGATGATAACACGAACAAGACAACAAGATGTGGACGAGCCGTAAAAACTCCAACACATCTCAAGGACTATGAAATAAACAATGTGATATGTTGCCTATTTACAGATGTACCAAAATCGTTTGAAGACGCCATAGAAGACAAAGAATGGAAGAAAGCGATAGACAAGGAAATAAATGCTTTAAAAGAGTTAGACACTTGGGAAGAAACAGACAATGTAAAAGGAAAGAAGGCTATTGAAACGAAGTGGATATTCAAAGAAAAAGATGATGGACAAAGAAGGCACGCCTAGTTGCCAGAGGCTTTCAAGTTCAGAAAGAAGACAAATTTGATGTTATGTATGCACCAGTTGCATGAATGTCTACAGTGAGAATGGTAATAGCAAAAGCAGTTGATGAAGACCTACCGATCAGGCAACTAGACATACCTACCGCCTTTTTAAATGGAAAATTAAAGTCAGAAATATACATAAAAATACCTGAAGGAGTTGAAACAACTGACAGCAATAACATACTTAAATTAAAAAGGGCCTTATATGGACTAACCGAATCTCCAAGATGCTGGAATGACAGGATTGACTCATTTGCAAAACAACAAGGATTTGTAAGATCAGATTATGACTACTGTCTATACAGTAAAGCAAATTGCTGGATGTTAATTTTCGTTGATGACATAATTCTTACAGGAGAAGAAGAAAAATAGAAGATACTGTAACAACACTAAAATATGAATTTAAAGCAAAAGATCTGGGAGAAATGAAATCATTTTTAGGAATGGAAATTGAACGTCAACAAGGAATTCTAAAAATAAAACAGACCAAGTTAATAGACAAGATACTTGAAAAATTTAAAATGACGGAATGTAATGGTGCTCGGACACCTATGGAAACAAACTTGAAGATAGAACACCCATCAGAGGATAATATTATAGACGTACCATACAGAGAATTGATAGGAAGTTTGATATATCAAGATATCTTGACAAACCAAGCGAACAAACATGGAAAGCAGGGAAAAGGATCTTAAGATATCTGAATGCTACAAAAGAACGAGGATTGACTTTCAGAAAATCGGATGATAATAAGTTATATGCCTACTCAGATGCTGACTGGGCAGCAGACCACCACGATAGGAAGAGTGTGAGTGGATGCCTTATATTCTGCGGAATAAATCCAGTGGCATGGTTCTCTAAGAAACAGAACTTTGTTTCATTATCGACGGCCGAGTCTGAATACATAGCTGCTGCAGCGACTGCTCAGGAGTTGATTAATCTTCAGGGTATTTCAGCAAGCCTCCATAACTTTCGAGGGGGGGTATTATTAGTAGACAACAGGTCAGCTATATGCATGGCAAAGAGTTATGAACATTCAAAAAGAACCAAACACATTGATATCAAAGCACATTTTATTAAAGACCTTGTAATTAACAATAAAATACAAATAGAGCATGTTCCTACTAATTTAAACTATGCCGATATAATGACCAAAAGTTTGGCTAAAGAGAAAATGGATAACTTCATTTGTGAAATTATTGTTTAAAATGTTTAATAATCAACCTGTTTAACAATTAATCAATTGTTCATTTTATAACTGTGTATAAAATATAAAAATGTAAAAGGTAAAAATAATTCAGTTCATTGTTATCTTACTTTAACTATAACATAACATAACTATAGCTAGTGACTAGAAATGTGTAATATTTTGGTTAGTTCATACCTATGTATATGTGTCCAGAAGAACATTGTAATGAAAATTCGATTAGTTCATGCATATATGTGTATGTGCCTATTAATTAGTAAGGTAAAATTTAACTAATTGCTAAATAGTCTGTGACTAGAATTGTTTTCTTAAACTTGATTGGTTTGCAGTTTGTAATGTTATCTTGCAATTGTAATCATAGTAGATTAGAATTGTGGAGGGGTGTTGAATAACAACCATTATTGTAAACTGTGAATATTGAACAACATGCCTTATAGTCTATAATCTATAATCACTATGGTCTCTTGTCTGTGTATGCGCGAAGAGAACTGTCATGGTGTGTACTTGTGTGTAGTGATGCGGTGTAAACGTAAATTGGTTTATCAAAATAAATAAGATTATAGTGATCAGTGTTTTTACTTCTGCACCAATCTTTAATAAAACAAAGTAGGATACTTTGTTTTTTTTTTAATATTTCGGTTAAATCCGATAAGGAATCGTGTATTTCAACAACAGTCTTTATTGATTCAGGACGGAGTTTCGAAGAAAGATTCTTCTTTTTGAATAACTTAAGCGCTAGCGAAAATAAACAGGGCTACAATGATTTAGGTTCAAGTTACTTGTTTGCTGGATTGGTAAGAAACCTGAATTGCTGATACAGGTACAAAACATTTCTTCCGAAATTTTAGCCAGCAGGGTTCCTCTCAGCTTTCAGTGCGTTCCAACAGGAATTCTCATGCGTTAGAAAAGCATACAGAAATTAATGAAGCGGATCTGATAGAACTCAACCCTATTTGGCTGTTTTACACTTTAAGCAGAACAAAATTAAATATTATGACATGAACATTCTAGAAACCTATCACATATGTCCATTAATACCTGTCTGATGCTGAACCGCCTGTAGATCACAAGAAATATTTTTATTATTGACTAAAACGCATACATTTTATGCGTTTATTAACAAAGATACACTTAGTGCCTATTTTTTTAATAAACTCCGTGAGTAATAAAAGCCGACAAGTGCTACATGAGACTGTATGTTAAAGTAATTTGACTGGAGCAATAATCCGTCCAGTGCCACAATGACACAAAGCGGAAACGACTGACCCATTTGAAATCCGTCGTGTGCTAAAAATATACTTAAAAAAGTGTATGTCCTAGAATAGTAAATGAATTTATTTAAACCACAAATTATACAACGTCTCAATAATAAATTAAATTGTCAGCATACTTCATTTTATAATTTTGACCCTGGTTACAGAATTAACATGTTTTTTGTGTCTCCTGAAAAGTTATGTTTTTTTACATAGCGGATTTTACAAGCGCAGCGATATGGAGATTAAACTGCTACGGACTATGCGGCTACGGCGTAGCGCTACGAGCGTAGCAACACTTTCGCTACCAGGAACCCGTCTAGCGGGCGCCTACGCCGTAGTCGCTTTCCGCTACATACGAGGAAAACCCGGGATCGGCTACAAGCGTAGCGCGTAGCAATTCTAGGTCGCGAAAGTTTTAACACATCCACTACCAAGAACCCGCTAATGATTTTTAAACTACCAGCTTGTATCGAATATAGCTATCAATTCGTATTATTTATTTTGTGCTTACAATGCTACGTTACGTCACGTCTACAGTCGGCGTGGCGTAGCACTCACTTTATATGAATACTTTGTAATTATAGTTACAGAAATTATTGTTACTTTAATTTGGATTGAATAAAATTAATTGGCCAAACTCGAAACCTGTGATACCTATTCAAAATAAGGATGTACCAATATCCATACGTACATAATATTTATATTCACGGTCAGAGAACCTTTTATCCCGCTGCCAAATAGTTCTCCGTTTCATTCTCATGCATGTTCCACGGAAGAAGCAACAAACATCCTTACTTTTTTCGCCGTTCCCGATTTGATTGTCGGAATTTACTTTTACGGCCACTGTTTCACATTTATAGACAGTTTCAGTGAGATTATGCTCCTCGCTTCAATTTTATGCGTTACCCGTATACTGCGTGTATGTTTATCGTATTCGCGGTGTGGTTCAAGCAGATATTGTTGCTTTAGTTTTCAGAAAATAGACGGTGACCATCGTATAACGAGCAAAGTAGTCCGTTTCGACAATCCGATATGGCATTGTTCTTTTTTTAATTATTTCTAGCACAAGGTAATGCAAATGCAAGTAATCGGTAATACATGTTGTTACAGTATGGCTTTCTTCTAAAAAACCCAGATTTTTCTAACTTGAACTAGTTACAAAAGTATTATTTTATCAACAGGATATTATAATAAGCTGATATTGAAACTGCATATGAAACAATAGGTTGTTTCTTTTTTTAGCTAAGAAAGCATATTATTCGGCACAAAGAGTTTTTAAATGCTTGCACCGCTATTTGAAATTATAGACTGTACAAGAAAATTACAGACGTAGACAGTAGACATTCTTAACGCTGAGACCGCGAATATTAAACTGGTTATTTTTACGCTCATTGCTGAAGTTCGTTTTTAAAAGGATTTTCATTAATAAGATCTTTTCATTAATGCCATTTAGTTTTGATTGAGTTCTGGTAATCGTAGCTCGTTTTATATAATATTCATTTCATTTGCCAACACTATTTATAAACTCTCATCTCATTAAACTAGTATTGGATTCCGTTTTTCTAATCGTTTGATTATACTTTTTAAAGTATTTTTTTTAATTAATATGACAGACAATAAAAAATGTTTACATATTAAAACGTCTAGCAAGAAATGTTATTCATAAATATGTTAGTTTTAATAATCAAGTGGAATTTGTACCTAATTATTATGAGACTGAACGTATTCGAGTGCCACGAACTTGTATATATAGATGCCACCAAAGATTTATATTTTAAAAGTAAAATAAATTAACTGAGCTCAATTTGCCTTAGTTGACTTTGTTCCGTGCCTTCGCTGCTAGTTATTTAATGTCATCTTCACAACTTTTGATCAGAACTTTGCCGTTCATGTTCCCTTTTTGTATACATTTTCACACAAAGCGGGGTAATTAGTAATGAGAGTTAGTACTAGCGCTCAGTACTCTTAAATAAGTACCTACTAATGTCGGTTAAAACGACTAAGTCGATGGCTCGACTAGCTTTACATAATTCTTTTTCTTCAAGTTAGATTAAGAGAACATTGTACCCATCCAGCACGTTCTGTGCAAACGAAGTTTGATCCTTTTCCTTACTGTGTGTACCGTCCTGTTTCGATAAAATATTGAATATGCTATCTTGCTTTTTAGTGTGTAGTGGCATTCATACATATGACCATGTGGCAGAGTATACGCAAATATTTACGACCGGAGGATGGCTTTTCATCATTTGTCATTTTAAACGTATCAGTGATGTATTATTGAAAATAATACATCTCAATTCACCACGCTCGTCCTTTTTCAACTAATGTAGTAATTTCCACCCGATAATGCACCGACTTCGCAAAATGTGCCGCAAAGCGTTGCCTATTTGGTAAAATTGCTCGTGGCCGATTCCATAAAAATATTATTTAACATTCATATATCAACTTAGAAGAAATAAAGAGTAAGAGAGTTTCCAAAATGATCGTAAAGACGATTGCTGCTTAACTCATAGTGTTAAATGCATTTTTTTGGGTTATTTGTTTATTATGCATTTTATTGCAATTATAAACATACTAAAAGCTGAATGTGTGGTGAAACTCATTTTGTATTGTTTAAGCAATAAAAATTCAACTTTTTTTGTTTTTTTAATGAATGTTACTATTGTACATTTGAGGAGGCAATGCTTCAATTTGTTGCAATCAAGTCACGAACGTTCACGGTTGGCGGAGGCTGTACAAATGCGGGCAATTTACAGAGTTCAATATAAATAGAGGCACTAACTCCAGACTTGAGCATTAATTGAATAGATACGTTCGCTGCCCGCTTCAATCCTACCTTAATCACACTTGAAAAGGCCTCACAGGATCAAGGCGCCCGTTCCTCAACTAGCGCGCTTATAACTACATCGTATCGCACTTTGAGTTTGATCAAATCTGCAACCTAGAACGCCAAATACGCCAATCTTTATAAGGAAGCTCCACGCACTTCAATAGAATAACAGAAGCCAAAAGTAAAATAAAAACCGATATCTTGTACAAACGGTGATACCATTATTGTTTCACCTGTGTCATCCAAAGCGGTATCATTTTATTACATCCCGTGTGCAAAATCAAACGGCAAACAGCGTGTCTCGTATCAGTAAAAGCAATTACATTTGCCATAAGTGTTCGTTCACATTTGCAATTAGCGAGTGGTCCAAAAACGTGCAAATCGTTAACTGCCGCCGCCGAGCGGCGTGTCTTTGCATATTCATAGCCTGCTTAAAATATTTTAATACGGATCGTCCTTACACCCACATTCACTGTTTTCTACTAATGTTCAATTCGTTTCCTAATGAATTAAAAATGACGGTAAAAGTCATACAAAGTATGCGTAACTTTTAGTATTTGCAACAAATCGTCAGTTACTATTTAATTCCGTATAACACCATTTATTTAATTCATTAATGTTTTGATGATTGATAAGGGTAAACAGGATATCTATTTCATAATTTAACTATGTAAATTATCACAATAACATGTATTTTCATACATCAATTCATTGTCGCTCTTTAAGGATCGAACGATTATAAATATATCCACTCAACACGATTTTCGAGCTTTAGCGTTTTATAATTTTCCACTTTTTACTCCCTGTTATCGAGGATTTCTTCCGCTCGCACCCTCTTCCTTCCTCAACTCTACATTAAGGGGTACGTATTTAGGTATAAAGGATCCTTAATTGGTAGGTAGTAAGAATTTATTTGACTATGAATTCCCTACGCAGTTTGTATTTTAATAGAAAGTTTCGCTCTTTTCTGCTGATTATTTAGTTTGGCTACTGCAAGACGACATAAAATAATGTTAGTGCACTTTGCAAACGACGTGCACCAGGAGTACCAGGACAGTTACAGTGAACTTGTATCTTAAGTACCGGTAATACTGGTCGTACACGTACTAATGATATAAGTAAACACTAGGCTAGAGCGTTCTAGACATGTATTTTGCCTTAGTTACAACATACTTAGCTGGTAGCTAGTTCCTCGGCGTTCTGTTTGCGGCCCGATTTGTGACGACGGTGAAAGACAATTAAATTGTAGTCGGGTTTAATTTTGAGTGACAGTGCCCCTTCTATTGTCAATCGAGATTTAAATGAAGCTGACGAGAATTTTCAATTAGTGAGGACACTGAGCGATCGGTGACGATTGTCTACGGCGGAACCACGAACGACCTCATCCATCTACATTTGTGTAACCAAGTGAAAAAACAATGAACCGCCCTACTAACTTTTCTGCGCATAATTTGGCAGCATCTTTTTGTAATGTGATTTTGTGTATAACTGATACATGACTGAACTGAAGATATATCACACTACAATCTTAATATAGCAAAACATGTCTATTTACCGACCAACATGCCGTTTTCCCTGTTTGCAGGCTTAATTCCGTCCCCCTGACACGTTACAACGCACCATTATGTCATATTCGGACAATAATGATGTGCTACCATCAGAAAATTGCCTCTATCCCTGAATGAAATGGCTCATAGGAGTATAATGTTGTAGGGGTTGAATATGCTGGCATAGGTATGCGTAAACTTATTATACGTATATAGGTATATTCATAATATTCGAGAGCAAATTTACATATTTGAGGCTGATAAAACGCTGTATTCACTCGACGTAACAGCTACTCAGCTTTGATAAAACGCTAGTTCTTTATTTGCACGTGCGTGTGACGTGGAGCCCTTTTGAGATTTTTTAACTTGAATAACTTATGGTGCCACTCATGTTGTACTTCAGAAGCGAGCAAGCTCTTTAAGTAATTAGTTCTCCGGTAAATCGTGCTAATTAAGGCTACATTAAATATCTTAAAGAGAATTTAAGTAAACTCATTCGCTACTAAATTAATAATTGTTGCTTATGTACAAAGATAAATAGCAAGTTATAAAGTATGTAGGTAATAGCTAGAATGTTTGCTACATGGTTTACGGAATAGGCGTAAGCTTAGTAGATTAATGCCACTGGTTTTATTGGCGCCCACAGTGTCCCTCCATGACCGGACTTAATTTTCGGGGCCGACACATGTCAAGGCACATCGCTGCCGTGTCCACGCCATTACCATACGCCACGCAAAGCGAACGTCGGAAGGGCCTTTACAACCCGTGAATAGGCGCATGACACTCGGGCGTGGTCAACGTTTGATTAAAAATGTAACTTTGAATCGCACCCAACGCCCTCTTTTACAAAGAAGGCTTTATACTGTTTGTTCGCAGTGACGCTGACGCGGTTTTAATTACTTTTGCTCGGTCATGCACGTGTGAGTTTATTAAATAACGCCGCAGTCGGCTCATAAGGGATTGTGTCGCGATGCAAACTTCCATTAAAGATTTTTCCGTTCTCGTCTTTTACCTAAGGAATAATAATAAATTATAACTGTATTGCTTGCATGAATAACTCAGAAATAAAACCTTCTAATGGCGGTAACTTAAATTAGCCCGCATCGAAGTTCGATAACTTCTTAGTTAAGTTCGGCTTCCAAAACAATTTCGCAAGGTTATTTGCTGACTAAGTTCTAGAGTTGCGTTCCTATGTCACATATAGTGTACGAACCAAATTCTCATTCGTTGTAAGCTTATAATATATTTTGTGAGGCAACAATATCTGAGAATAGTCTAAAAAATATTCACAATTTATTTCTTTCTGGTTTAGTAACGCCTTTTACTTTTTTTGTGTGAAGTCGTCATAAACGTAAAAAATCATATCGTATAAAAAGCTTTGCCATAAAGCAGTACCTGTTGCCGGAGCGACCGAAGACGACTTCGGGAAAATTGCCAACATATTAGCCAGGGTATTATATCTTCGGCGCGAGTATTATTAACCATGGCAACCGAACCCTCGCCCTCGCAAACTTTTTCAAAACATCACCCTGTTGACGACGTCTGATCACCTATACAGTCTATAATCTTCTGTTCCTGCCATTTTTAGTTGCCTACTTTCAACCGACGCTGTACAAAACTCCCCACATTTGCAAGTCGAGCTGCAGGGGTGAGGCCTGTCAAATAGATGACGGGATTATTTTTGTGTTTGACATAATCATAGTGACAAATTTATCTTTAGGGTTGTCACATATGACGTGCTCATTTTCTTTGAAGTAATGGAAACATCAATGATTTAGAAATGTATATAAATAGGTATTATAAAAAGGTACCTTTTGTCCGTGCGATAAAGGTTTCCTACTTTGACTATGCATTAATAAGCAAACTAACGTTGACCCATTGTCATGGAATTAAACCTACACTATTTTTTATTAAAAACGTGTAAATACGAAAGCCGTTTGTTGGTTTATCCGTTTTGCCGAACGGAGGAGGAATTACAGTTGTACCAAAACGTGACACGACCTATTGAGACTGTTATATATCTACTGCCTACCTAATTCCAATGTTGCATTAAAATCTATTCCGCTGTCTGCAATAGGTACAGTGTAAGAGTCTTAGGCGTCCAAATTCATGCGCAGACTAATTGTGGTTTAAACGTTAGGTCATTGTTAGTGCATGTTTGAAAAATATTCTTGCTCATACATCGGATTTAACTCCCAAGAATCCGAGCTGGGGAATGAAATTAAGCTAGCAAGAACCGACAGATGTTTCATGAAGTGGCATATTTATGACGAAAAATATGACAGTAGCGGGCAGTTGTTGTAGGGCTTTACTCATTGGAAGAAGCGTAGGGCGCGTGACCACCCCGGTGGGGTCGAGTGGGATTACAGCCCAAAGCTCGCCATTCATCTCTTGCCGTTCGATTGTTGAAGTCTCAAAAGCATCGAGCAAGATTATATTACTGTCGTACGAGTAGATGTTTATGTAACAAGAATTCTGGTATAAACATATAGAGTTCTGTGCAAAGTCTCACGGGCTACTACACAGTAAACATACTATAATGAATTTATGTATTCTAGAAATACAGTACTAAAGTTTTGTTTCATTAATTATAGTTTATAACTGACTGAATAGTTTATAAATAACCAATTATATTTTCAACGTTTTCATATTTCTGATTACGAGAAAGTTGTAAATGTTTAGAGGCTCGTGTTTGACGATACCTTTAAATATAGACATATCAAACCAATTGGGAATTAGCTTATGTCCTTCGTCAATAAAGTTGTTGCGAATTTTCGTCACCACAAACGTAAAGGTTGTTGGTTTCATCAAAAGTTAATTTGAGGAACATGATAGGCAAGTACATACCCGCTAGCCTCTCACCACGAAAATTGCAAAATTATCTCGCGTCTTTATCTTCAAAGAGATGTCATCCCCATCTACGCGGTTGAGCCGGGCCACTTTCAAAGTTGTTTGTCGTACCGAGCGCAGATCGCTCTTATTAAACACACTGATGTTTATCCTGATTCACCTGTCGTAGTATAATGGAATGAGAAATATGACTTTTAATTGGATAGATACAGACATCTCTCGGCCGCCTCTCTCTGAGCTTGTCAGTTGGGATTTGAGTATGAGTCGGGCTTTTATGCGATAAACTAAATAATGCGGGCTCGTGTTTATAATGTCGGGGTTTGTTTGACAGGTGGGTAAACTATTTTACTCAGTTCCACAATGAAATTTTCGAATGTAAACAATCCTTTCCAGGCATGTGGGTGACATGTATGTACATACATTGTACATTATTTGTGCTCAATAAATAGCATACAGATTATAAAAAATCCGCCGTTGTCGTGAATACTTTGACATGTTTTTGATTGGTTTAATGGATATGCTAGCCTCTCCTTGATTATAACTAAGTATGTGACTAACTTGTGTATCTAAATGTCACTGTAAAATTATTAGAACCGTTAGTTTAAATTCTACCTAGTAAGATTACGTTATGTCCTGAAGTGTTCAGTTTATTACAGCTGATTTGAAATAACCATAAAATGTGCATAATGACTAGCTATTGCTGCATTCTAATACCTATTAGTCAAGGCGCATTTGTTTTGCTGAAATTGTATCTATAAAATAAATTCCATTGGTGCCAACCATGATAAATCTGTCTCTTTCCCGCCTTACCCAAAGTCTATGATAGGAGACACTGGCGATTTTAGATTTGTGTGAGTTTAGTCCCTGTATTTACTCAATCACACCTGCTCCGTACAATTAGGAATACTATTTTAAGGAAACCGCCCCCTTTCTCTCTGCAAGTCAAAGAACAGTCTTTAACCTACCAATGAGGATGAGGTAAATATTAGACCTAATTGAAAATTTACATCAATGTCTGCGTCTTTGTCTTTAAATGTTACATTATTATAATTAAGTAAGGTGAGTCTGTAATTAATGAATGTCATAGAACTCAATAAAAGAATACATCCCACAGTGAGCATAAAACCGTGGTCCTCGGAACACCTCTCTTTCTAGTTAGGTACATTTTATTGCCACGTAAGGTTAACGTTTCAGTGCTCGACACTATACTCAAAAATCTACTTCACAACATGGGTTGCCACTAAAATAAAATGTGTTTACGGTCGTATATTTTCAATTTTTAAAAGAACGCACTTAGTAGTTTTAATCCTACGATTTAAATATACGAGTTTATTCAACCTACTTACACTAAAGCTCTCTTCAGCGATAAGACCGCCTGTTGTCTACCTCTACCTACATGTTATTGTATTGTTTTTCTTTTTAACTGCTTTGTTTGTGTGAGGTGTGCAATAAAGAGTATTTGTATTGTATTGTATTGTAAAGACCCTGTTAAATATTTAACCATAGAAGATTTTTGGCAGCAAAACTGTTATTGCACTTGTAGGTATTCATAACATTTGGTACGATTCATAAACAACAGTCGTGAGCAACGTTAGATGCAATTTACAAGTGTGCAAGTACATGCGTTTAGCTATTCGATAAAATAACATGCCAGTCACCAGCTATGTGACTAGTACTAAAATGTATGTTTATAATATGTTTAACGAATAATTTTTGTTTTGGGTAATATTAATATCTTTGAACAATATTAGGTAGAAAAAACATAAACTTTGTAAAAATGCATATTCCCGATTGTTTAAGGTGGTTCGATTTCCATACAAAACGTTATTCGACATTGGCAGGCTAACGGCGTGATTTTTTAAGAAACTTATGTAACTAAATTTCAAAAATTGGCTTTCCATTTGCGCGAAATACCCCTTTTCTTGAATAAACTTGTATAAACTAGTTTAATTTGAGATATTAGTTTGTGACGTCATACTTTGGGAAAACCATTATTCTCAAGTTATTCTAGTTTATACAAGTTTATTCAAGGAAAGGGGGTATTTCGCGCAAATGGAAAGTCAATTTGTGAAAGTTACTTTCATAGGTTTCTTAAAAAATCACGCCGTTAGCCTGTGAATGTCAAATAACGTTTTGTATGGAAATCGAACCACCTTAATGTAACTTTTTTGATATTGAAAACGTTGACCATATCTACAAATATTTGCAATGATTTGATTATCAATGCAAAAACGGTTGGCTACATCTGAAATTTTCGGTTGACAATGACATAAGTGACTTTGACACTTATGACAGTAACATATCTGTCGTAGTTCTTTTGGTCTTGAATTATATTTTCGAGTGTAATACAATACTTGTCACTTTGAATTTCAATTTCTCTGAATTATTGATGTGTTAGAATTCTAATGCTCATTCAAAATTAAAATCAAAATCAATTATTTATTCTGCAAATAGGCCACAAGGGCAGTTTTACATGTGAAACGGTAAATTACAATAAAATAATAATAATCTTACACAATAATAATTTAAAATCATATATAAAATGTTAACAAACTAAATGTCACTAAGTTAATGTAAACAAAACAAAATTGCAAAATATGACCATTACATTCGATATAAGATCTGTATCAGCATTAACAAGAAGTTAATGATATTAATTCAGAATTCCAGAAATGTATAAGATCTCTGAGCGTCCAAATACAATTAATAATTATTCTAATATTCTAATTAATCTAATATTCTAATAATTTGTTTATTTGTAAGAATATAGTACTTAAGCTCGTCGTATTTATCATACAAAAAACAAATATTTGAATTAGATAAATTAATATAACCTTCTAATTAAGTATCATTAATTAACTATTCTAATAATTGGGTTTGATACACATCTTTATAATCTAAAATTGTACTTAACGCTGTAAATTCATATTGTTTTAGCTACTGTATCACTGTATCAAACTCACTCACGATATTAATTTTATACGTGTCTTTGTGACAGCGAGGTTACTAACAGACATGATAATGTGGTCTTGTCTGCCTCTATATTAATTCAGTAAGTTTGAAGTGTTATTGATCAGAATTTTCAAAAAATCATTCGTTCTTATGTACAAACATGGCAATGATGGCAGAATATTTAGCTTCCTAAAAAGTGGTACACACCTGTCATTCATCTTAACATGACCAACTTATCGCCCTTGTACACTTTTTTATACTTTATATACTTACTATCTACGGAGTAGTTACGCTGCAATATTAAGACATAAGCAATTACTCGTAATGCTGACACGTAGCCGTAAGCTGTTAGTGCAGCTTTTTTTAGAAATTGTTTCAATCAGTATTCAGTGCAAATACAAACGTATTGCATGTGTATGAAATCTGATATTTCCAATTAACATATAAAAGCTTCCAAGAAAGCACCATTCTGCCAATAGAGTTCATTTAATTCCCTCAGTAATTATATTTCCCACCTATGCGATGTTTACCTTAGATATAGGATTCCTCACGAATATACCACATGCCACAAAAAGCGAGCAGCAAAAATATTCACGCTCAAATAGTTAGTCCGGTGAAACTAAAATGAATTTGATTTTTATTTGCTGGTCTTTCCTGTTTCGATGCCGATTTTTGGATACGATTTTTTGTGAGCACGTAGTTTGAGTAATGATATAGAAAGTCAAAATATATTATTAATAATGTTGAATATTTTAGTATAAGATCATTTTAAACACAGTGCTTAAGATGCTATGTGGATTTAAAATTATTAAATTATCTAGCTACTGTTATAAAATAAAATAAATTAAATAGTCTAGTTCATGTTTTCTGTATTCTTATGAGATATCAACACAAACATTATTTTGAGAAAAAAGACTTAAAAAATAATGATGAATAAACTCAATAATATAAGTCATCAACACTTCTACGTCATTGAAAGGTATTTTGCGCAACTTGAGAGCATGATAACAGAAATCAAAAACATTGTTGTTGTAGGGTCAGAATTTTGTAAATGAATTTAGCGGTTCTGGGCTATTACACAAACTGTCAGCACAGGTGCGGCTTCTGCTGCGCTCTGCACAGGATTTGCATTTGGAAATACTAATTTAACTTCTCTCGCAGTGTTGGGGCAGAACATAAGCGACGAGCGGACCCTTTCCCTCCAATTGCGGCAGATTTGAGCCATTCGTATACTAGGGAGCAAATGTCCTGCAATCACGTGACTTCGCTGCGCGAAACAAAGATGCACGTTTTCGTCTGATATCACTACCGACACGTGTCGTGTGGGACTTTTGTCTCCTAATAAATGCTCGGCTTTGACGTGATGTATATTATGCATGAGGTTATTAGGATCGTTTCGGCGACTAAGTTGCAATATTATATTTTCTATTGCATTGTATGATGTTCCTAGTTATCACTAGGCCGCCACGCAACACACTTTCATATTGGACCAACCCAGCGGTTACACGGTCGATTTAGCTGCCGTCAGCGGGTGCCAAAGCGATCGCTAGTCGTCTGCATTTTGCACCGTGGCCCTAAGTGAAACTAAACAACCGCGTCGTTTCTGGCTCATGCGAGTAAAACTCATACCACTGTGGCCGACCTTCGCGTCGTATACACCGAAGACAACTCGAATTTATGCTATCATAAACATAATGTTGGATGTTGCATTAAATTACACAGCAATTTGTACCAAGGGAATATATTATTATAATGACAAACCCAAACCAGAAATAGTTATGAAATGAAAACAATTGCTTGCATTATGACAGACAGTTTCTGGCTAAAAGCCTAAAGCATATTTTGCCATTTGCCAACAATAGTTCGTCGCGGTTACCTTGCATGCGTTTGCACCAATTTCAGGTTTCATTTATGTACGCACACATGCACGGAACGAATTAATGGCATTGTGTTAGACGGATTACGGAGCGACGTCCATTTATATGTAAATAGTGACGTGCACGATCGAGCCAACGAGTCGTTCACGCGTACAGCGCTACGCTCCCTTACCGCTCACTTATTGTGCCTACATGAGGCTTTCACCATCAATGGTCATCTCTAAACACTCTCGAATCAAGTCGGCTATGTAACAAATATAAATTAAAAAAACGGCCAACTGCGTCGACACGCATTTGGCCGATTTTTTTTTATGCGTGGCCCGACGGCCACGCGCAGTGTAGGGTTCCCTAGTAGCCCGTAGTTACATCGACACGCGCGCTCCAACTAAATGGTGCAGTTGCGTCAGCCGAATTTGTACGCAAGTTGGCCTTTCTAAGTACATTTTAAGTTGATCGACTATTACTTGGTAACTAGTTATGCCTACTTAGGGGCCATTCATAAATTACGTAATATCAAAATGGGGGGGGGGTCTGGCCATTGGATGACGACAGTCATTTTATTAGGCGGGGAGGGTCGATTTCAAGGAATAACAGGATGATGATAGGGGGGGGGGTCAAAAATCGTCAAAAGCGATGACGTAGTACGGCTGCGCCATTCGAGTTAGCGAGAAAAAGGGCGCAAACGCCATGCAATCCGCGGCGCTTACCCGTTCGGCCGGCACACAATAAGTTCTCACGCGAGAGTTGCAAGTGAAATAGTTTACTTCTGTCGCTACGGTATTCGTAGATTCAAAATGTCAAAATATTCAAGTTTTCACTTCTGCCGGCACTACACAGTAGAACCCGGGTTGTACTACAGTGCAACCCGGTCTTTTCGGACCCTTATTACTAAGACTTCGCTGTCCGTCCGTCTGTCTGTCACCAGGCTGTATCTCAAGAACCGCGATATCTGGATAGTTGAAATTTTCACAAATGATGTGTTACATACTAAAAACAAAATAAAATAAATATTTAAGGGTGCTCCCCATACAACAAACGTTTTTTTTACTGTTTTTATAGACAATGATACGGAACCCTTCGTGCGCGAGTCCGACTCGCACTTGGTCGGTTTTCTTTAATTTTAAAGTTTTTATTCTACTGTTTTGTCGGCGTAATTGATTTATATACCCATGCCGAATCACAGTTTTCTAGTAGTAATGGTTACTAAGCTAAGCCGAAGACGGACTATATTATCTCCTGTAATACAGAGTAATTTGGCTGCGAAAATTCGTTTCAAATACAATACATACCTTGCAGAATGTGTGTGCCAGAAGCGTTTTTTTTTCAAATTATTTATCCAATGTTTCTCATTCCACCGTTTTCATTCCGGTGTTTCCGGTGTAGTAAAGTGGAATAAGTACCCACTGGAATGAAAAGAACACTGGAATGAGGTCAAAAGTACCTTTACTTTATAATACTGTAGTGAACACAGCAGGCGCAGGACAGGTAAGTACTTTGGTTAATAAAACTCCGATATTTGACAGGTGCTAACACGAGCGTTGACATGCGTGTATCGATTGACGGTCAAAGGCTAACTGACTGGTAGGGTCACGCACACATGTAAACGCGTCGTAAATGCGTGAGTTTCTTTATTTTACACACACAGGTATACAATCAACGGCAGAGCAATCCAGGTAAGTACGTATGCATTTACTATTAATATTTATTTGTATAACTAATTTAATGGTTTATTTTATGTTTCAGGTGCAGAGCCCTGCGTGTAGTCTACATCCTCCCCCCCATTGTCCTTTCAGGACAATTATCATCAGTTGCAGTGGGGAGTAAGGCTAGGCGCGCCACCGGTCTGGTAAATACCCCGGCCTTCGTCTTGACATCGACAATGCGCACGCGACCGTCGGCGCCGGGGTGGACCTTCTCTATTCGTCCTTTGGGCCAAGTGTTTCTTGGCGAATTCGGGTCTATTATGACGACTACGTCTCCTTCTTTCAGTTGGTGGCCTTCCACAAACCATTTTTGGCGTGGCAAGAGAGTTGGCAGGACTTCTCGCATCCAGCGTTTCCAAAACATGTCGGTAAGTCGTTCAGTGATTCGCCAACCCTTTCCACTATAAAATTCATCGTCATCAAAGTTTCCTGGAGCTGGTAGGTTTGAAGAAGAACCGATAAGGAAATGATTCGGTGTTAAGCTTTCCGGATACTCGTGGTCTACGGAGACATGGCCCAGGGGCCGTCCATTTACGATGTTTTCCACTTCCGCCAGTAATGTTATAAGTACTTCTTCGCGCGGGGCTCTTTCTTTCAGGATTACTTTCAGCGTGGCCTTAACGCTTTTAACAAGCCGCTCCCAGGCTCCTCCCATATGGGGACTAGCGGGTGATATGAAATGCCATTCCAATCCGCGGTTAACTAATCTATCTTTCACGTCAGCTTTCTTTATTGCTTCAAATGATTTTTTCAGCTCCGCATTTGCACCCCGAAAGTTAGTAGCATTATCAGAATACATACGGTATGGCCAGCCACGGCGTGATGCCATTCGCGTCAAGGCCATTATAAATGAGTCTGCTGATAGCGAGGGCACAACTTCTATGTGTATAGCACGAATGGTGAGGCATGTGAAGAGGACACCATACCTTTTTTGCCGGCTGCGGGCAACAGTTATCTCCATTGGCCCGAACAGGTCAACCCCACAGTGGGTGTAGGGTCTCTGGTGGTGGGCAAGTCGCGCCCCTGGCAAGTCTCCCAGTCGTGGGTTAGTAGGTTGCGCTTTCCTGATGCGACAGTACTGACATCTCGCAGCGACGGTACGTACTGTTGGTCGCAAACTTACAATCCAATATTTTTGACGTATATCATTAACTACAGTTTCGTTCCAACCATGAGCGGCCCTTACGTGAAAATGTTGCACTATTAATTTTGTAATATAATCACGTCCATCCAAGATTATTGGGCGCTTCACACTCGAGCTCACATTAATAGCAGCTTCTATTCTACCACCAACGCACATTAATCCATGTTCGTTTAAAATTGGTGTCAGTTTCCGTAGTCGACTGTCGTTTGAAATGGGATAGTTATTTTTCAGTTGGTTGTACTCTTCAGGAAATGACTGTATCTGTGAGTATTGCAATAGTACGTTTTCAGCGCGCTTCAATATGTCAGAGGTAAGGTCAGCGCATCCTGATTTTCTGCACTTGTCTATAAATGATAAGACGTTTGCCATGCATCGGCACAAGCGAAGCCAGGTGGAAAATCTAGTCGGTTCCGGCACTGTGTGGGCTAAGTTGTTTTTACTTGTCCAAATTGTATTGATTTGCAACATGTTATAATCATATTTTTCAATGGTTTCAGGGTTCATTGTTGGCCACTCTTCGCGCGGCATATATAAAAAACGAGGGCCTCGCAGCCATTCACAATCGTTGCTCAGTTTGTAGGTATTTATTTTCGTAGCCTTGTCTGCGATATTTAATTGCGTAGGTACGTAATTCCATTCTTGCGATCGAGACAATTCATCAATTTCGCCAAGTCTGTTACTTATAAAGGTTTTATAATTACGTGTGTAATTTTTTATTTGGTGCAAAACAATTTGCGAGTCAGTCCAGAAATATCTTTCATTTATAACAACTCTGGTTTCACGCGCAATCGTATCGGCGAGGCGGCAGCCTATAACAGCTGCTTGTAATTCCAGTTTCGGTACAGTTATACATTTGTTTACAGGTGCGGCGCGTGATTTGCAAGCGATGAATGACACATTTACTTGGTTATTGGACTGCATCTTGCGATAATAAGCGACAGCTGCGCACGCTGCCGGTGAAGCATCGCAAAAAATATGTAATCCTATAGTTGTCTCTTTCTGGCCGGGGCTCGCGCTACTCGTACTCGGTGCATTTGTTGCGTAATCATTATCGCCGGGGTCCGAAACGGCGAAGTAGCATCTTGGTAATCTTAATTGTTGTAACGTATTTAGTTCTAACATCCAGTTACGAAAGATCTTATCTTCATTCTCGGATATCTTGTCGTCCCAGGCAATGTTATTTTTCCAGGTATTTTGTAGCATAATTTTTGCTTTAATCGTAAACGGGGCCAAGAAACCAAAAACGTCAAATATCGACATGAACAGGCGCAAGAGTTCTCTTTTCGTCGGTCTTCTTTTGAGTTCAATGATTTCTGTAGGTATGCGCTTGAGCGATAGATCGAACCCGAATGAGTCACTAGCGGGAAACCACAACAGACCAAGCGTCCTCTCTGGCAACTCGTCGCAGGCCGTTTTGAACCTTACTACCTTATCGCTTAAGGTTTCTTTTGGCATGTCTGATAAAACCTCTTGTTTATTACATATCCAGTTTCTGATTTCAAATCCGCCTTGTTGATGAATATGAGATACGGATTTAATCATTTTTCTCGCTGTGTCACAGTCGTCCAAACTTTCAATATAATCGTCCATGTAGTGGGACTTCAGGATAGCTTCAGTGGCTTCAGGCAGCTCGTCTCTAAATCTGATCGCGTTCTTATTTTTTATATGCTGTGCGATAAACGGTGAGCAGTTCGCGCCGAATATTAGTGAAGTCATTACATAGGTTTTTATTTTCTCTCTTGGGTTTTCGCGCCACAAAAATCTGAGGGCGTGTTGGTCTTCGGAGTTTATTTTGATGCGAAGGAACATATCTTTGATGTCGCCCATAATAGCGACAGGCTTCTCACGAAATCTTAAAAGGATACCTAACAATGATTGTAGTAGGTCAGGACCTTGCAACAAAAAATCATTCATTGATTTCCCGTCGACTTTAGAGGCAGCATCGAACACTAGTCTCAACCTACGTTTATTTGGATTATCCACTCCAAAAACTGGGAGGTACCATATCCGCTCCCTTGGTGATGACACTTCGTCGTCAGTTAACTCGCGGGCGTAGTCGTTCTCCAATAGGTGTTCAATTCTTTCGCGGTATCTTGAAGCGTAGTTGTCATTAAGGTTCATTTTTCTTTCCACTAATAAAAATCTTTTTAATGCAGTTGAGTAGGAGTCTGGCATTTTCGATTCATTTTTCCAGGGCAGGCCCACTACCCATCTTCCATTCTCAAGTTTAGCAGATTGTTCCACGATGTCGGTTGCGCGAATCTCGTCCTTATTTATACGAGGCTTAGAGCTCACTCCAATTGCATCTATAGCAAACGATCGCTGAACTAATTCATGTAGCGCCTTATCGCTGTGTGCGTCGTTTAATTGTTGCAGGTTTGAGTTGCCGGGCGTCGTGTGTGCGACTGCGCATGTGTGCATCGTCGCGGGAATGCAATCACGAAGCGCGGCGGAGTCGCCGCGGGAGCCGCTGATAAGACTGGTTAGCGGATCGTGCGCCTCGAACAGCGCTGTAGTTAATGCATGTTCAGTGGTTAGAAGCAGGTTGCGCGAGGACGCGGGTACGATTCCGTGCAAGCACCACCCTAGAGGTGTAAGGGTAGCGCACGGTTCGTTTATGTTGCGATGAATGGTCTTCAGGGTCATAATTAAATGAAAATTATCCTGTCCAATTAATAGCTCGGGCTTAATATCATCACAGGACACATAGTCTTTTAGATTGCGCAAATGTTCGTAGTCCTCGAGGTTCACTTTAGATAACTTTTGTTTCGGTAAATCTAACTCGCTTATCTTCCGTGCACGCATCTCATACATTTGATTTCTTGTGTTTGACAATTTAAAGTTCACAATTTCACTGTTGCATATGATGTCGGAGTTCCACGCGCCTCTCATTCGTAATGTTTCAGGTTGACCTTGTAGGTTGATACTGTTCGCAAGGTCAGCGGACACTAAAGACACTGTTGCACCGTCATCAAGTAGGGCGTGCGTAGTAACTACACCTGCAGGTCCATGTAAGTTCACGCGCACTATTTTTAACATAACCGAAGTGTTATCTCGTGCAGCTATTGTGTTTGCCACAGTTTCACTGTTGGTAGGTTCGTTCTCATTTACTGTAATTAATTGAGGTGCGCTGGAATTTTTGTTGGCAGCGTTATTGCTGGAAGATGAACTTTCCTTGTGGGGCCAATGCAATAAATGGTGGTGGGGCAGCCCACACTCGTCGACGTCGCATGGCGCGGCGGGACAGGTTTCTTTGCCGTGCCCCGATAACAAACATTTGTGACATAATTTGTTTATTTTCACGAATCTCCACTTATCTTTACGAAGCGCGCGTTTGAATTTTGAGCAGCTTGAAATGGTATGAACGTATGTGCGACAAAATCTACACTTTGCATCGCTATTACTATCGCTGTTCAAGACTGCGTGTGAGTATACTCTTCTTTCTTCGCTTTTTTTGTATGTTTTGTTTTCAGGAGGCGTGTGAATATGACTTATCCCAGCTGTGGCAATTTTTGATGCTTCTTTATGCAAGTACTCAGAAAATATTTGTAGTTTCGCCTTGCTGCTGTCGTTATTCTCGCATACATAATCTGCCCACTTGTTGAGTAAAATCGCCGGGCACTTAGATAACACAGTGTTTAGCAGGTCTGGACTTCTTAGGTAATCAGTTTGATTTATTGACTGAGCGGCTGCGACATAATTTTTTACTTTCACTGCGAAGCTCACAATCTCACTGTGGTAATTTTGTGATAAGGTAGGCAGTTTCTTGAATTGCGAAGCTAATTTGTATATAATCAATTCAGGACGACCGAAACGTAGTTCTAGTGCTTCTAAAATGGTCTTCGGAGTAGTGTCACTTATGAGTAACGACGAAACTGCATCTCTTGCTTCTCCACGGAGGCATCGATTGAGCCTAGCTAGATTCTCGCTGTCACTGTAGTTACATAGTCTTGTTGATTCCTCGTAGCTTCTTTTGAATTGGAGCCACTCTAAGGGTTCGCCGAAAAACGGGCTTAGGTCTTTTGACGTGGCTAATCTTGACAAAAATGTAGTATTAGCCTTATTTGTAACCGTCGCGAGATTGGCGATAGCCTGCGTCAGCTGCAACATTTCCTTCGCCGGCGGTGGGGCGGCTGATGCTGAAGGGAGTTCATGCAGGAGCGGGTCGATGACTGGATCGTGTACACTCTTTTCGAGCCACTGCTCCACCTTTTGAGAGCTCGATTGTTCACCACTGTAGCGGGACCTATTCAAGGACCGGCGGTCATCAAGTGCGGCGAAATCGGCTGCCAGTTTTTTATCTATCAGCTCCTTATCAATCCTCGCCTTGGCCTCGGCAGCTTCCAGTTCTAGTTGCTTCTTACGTGCTTCTATTGACGATCGACAGCTTTTCTTCGAGGAACCTGAAGCGCGTCCACTTAACTCTGTTTTCACACTACCCACTTTCTTTAAAGGTGAATCGTTCTTTTTCGTTTGATTTTCTACTTCTGCGAGTTGCCCGACCGCAGGAGGGCATGTCCGAGTTGAAAGCACATCATCAACATTTTCTGCGGCAGTTTTCAGCTTTTCACGTAGGTGAGCGCGCTCACTGCGCGATTTAACATTTGTGCGTAGTGGCGGTGTGCTGAACATTCTGCGCGGCGTTGTTAATTTCCCAGTTCCTTGGTGATCCTGGCTCGATGGACCAAATGTAGTGAACACAGCAGGCGCAGGACAGGTAAGTACTTTGGTTAATAAAACTCCGATATTTGACAGGTGCTAACACGAGCGTTGACATGCGTGTATCGATTGACGGTCAAAGGCTAACTGACTGGTAGGGTCACGCACACATGTAAACGCGTCGTAAATGCGTGAGTTTCTTTATTTTACACACACAGGTATACAATCAACGGCAGAGCAATCCAGGTAAGTACGTTTGCATTTACTATTAATATTTATTTGTATAACTAATTTAATGGTTTATTTTATGTTTCAGGTGCAGAGCCCTGCGTGTAGTCTACAAATACAAATAAATTACTCGTTTTACTATTATAATCTATCTCGACGACCGGTTTAGCTTAGTTGGTAGTGACCCTGCCTACGAAGCTAGAGGTCCCGGGTTCGAATCCCGGTAAGGACATTTATTTGTGTGATGAGCCCGAATATTTGTTCCTGATTCATGGATGTTTTCTATGTATTTAAGTATTTATTTATGTATATAAGTATGTTTATCGTCGTCTAGTACCCATAGTACAAGCTTTGCTTAGTTTGGGACTAGGTCGATTTGTGTAAGATTGTCCGCAAATATATATATTATTTCTATCTACTTGCCAGGCTGCCACCTACTCAATTGATGAATATATTATGTTGCATTATCTCCACAACCTAAAGGTTGTCTGGAAGAAATTGCTTTTTAGCGACAAGACAGCCAATGGTTTTCTTCGACTTAGAGCTTAATTTATTTGAGGTATGCAATAAATTGTATAAATTTGTAATGTACAACTTACTTCCACCTTCCCCGTTCCATCACTGAACGACCAGGCGTGGGGAGCGAATGCATCTTTATGTTGTCAAATTACCATTTATTCGCACGAAGCGAATCGCCTCGTCATTTTTAATACGAACTGCTAAGGAACGGAATTCACTCCCTTTATCTGTATTTCCTGAGACCTACGATCTAGGTGCCTTCAAAACAAGAGTGATTAGGCTAATACTGAACCAGTGAGCTTCATTTTACGCTCTGTCGTCGCTTACCATCAGGTGAGACTAGGGTCAATAACTGGACAGTCCATCATTAAAAACATACTTATTCCATCTATGTTATATACAGAGTAACTCCTAATGCAAAGTACCTTTTCCTGTTTTATAGGATAGGACGAATGCAACTTTTAAGCTAAGTCCACACAGTGCCCTTACTTCATTCAACAACGTGTGTCATATTGCTGTTACACATACTCTTACTAAGACTGAGTGTGAAAGCTGTATGATGACATTGACGACTGCCCTTGTTGAATGAAAAAAGCACACTGTTGTTTTAGCTTTCGGACTACATACATAGTCCGAGCCAGTCCGATTTGGCTCAGTTCGGGTTGCACAGGGCGGTTCCACAACGCTTCGGGAGCTCAAATACCGCGAGCCATCCGGTTGCCTCTCGGATACTGAAACTACTCGTCATTGCTTTTACTACACAAGTTCTACAACATACAAAACTAAACATTTTGTTACGTTTTTCTTTTAAATCAAGATGACGTTTCATTGTGCTGTTTTTATGCATGCTATCATCCTAGTGTATATTTATCACTCCGTTGTTAGTTTAATTTTAACTATTTTATCTCAATAACTAGTTATTTAAGATATCAACTGCCTTTTTAGAGGATATTTATAAAAAGTCCGAAGTGTCTTTTGACATTTAAAAAAAACGATAAAACCCGAAACAAAGAAACCCACCGGAATGATGCAAAAAAAGTTGACTGTTGAAATTGAGCCAACCATAAACAAATAAGTAGACTGACGACATGCTAATTGCATGTACCAACCATGTTTCAAATACAAGCCACAAATACTACACTACATGAGCTAATTGCAGCTCGCAGGCTTCAAGGGGGAAATAGTTGTGGCTAGTTATTAAGGCATTGACTGAAGGGCGGAGATAGTTGGACGTCCCAGAATGTCGGACTGTACTATCATCGGTAGGTAGGAGTAAATTGGGTACGCACATAAATTGATTATGTCATACCAATTCCGTTCATAACTCAGAGGCTTCAGATAATCCAATTGGATTGAAACGGGAAATCCGATACCTGCTTCCATATTTCTAATAAAATTACGATTTGTTTTGAAAAGTGTAAGGTAAAATATCTGGGCGACCGATGAGAAAGAATTGTACGCCCCTGTATGTTGTAAATTACATAAAAGTTGGTAGTAGGTAGAATTTTCAGAATTTTATTAACTATTTGCATGATGATAAAGGTAATGAACACCTTTATCATCATGCAAATAGTCTTATTCGGTAAAACGTCGAATAAACTTTACCGTATGATTGTTTGTTATTTGGGAGTCAACGATATTTCTTTAATTATTATGCACAAATGTCGTATCGTATAGGTACAATAAGTTTGCAAGTTTGCGCAACCAACTCGTCCCGACAAGCAAGTTATATTTAACATTCCCTTTGAGTTAAAGAACAAAATTTATTTGCGACTGCGTTACGAGGAGCAAGAGGCGGGCAGGCGTCAGGTGTTTGTGTTGGCTGCTGATTGCTAGGTGAGTTTTGTGGGTGCAATCCGAATGGTGCAAATTCGGTCTGAGTTGACAGACAGGGTGTTGTTGACGTGAATAAAGTTTTCACAAACAGGCGCGCGGTGAAATATCGCCACTTGCAGGCGTCGCGAGCGCCGAGCTACGAACTGAGCATTTCAGTGCTTCCGGAGCTCGTTAAATTGTTTATCTAAAGCTGGGTATCCACACTATCCACTTAAGCGCCAAGCCGTTTGCCTCGGCGCCAAATGGATGCATCCAAATGGGTAGAAGTAATATTTTGATTGCATGCCAGTTGACGTTGTTTTGACAAATGAATGGACGTTGGCGTTGATGTTCATGTTGAATTTAGATATTCAGCTTCCATTTGGATTACGCTTTGACGAGTCGTACATTTGTATATCAATCAGGCCGCGCCAACTATCTTTAAACGCTACAGTTTTGACATTCATGGACTTATTTTGGCGTGACTCTGCTCCATTCAGCTTGTTGGAGCGCTCGTGAATGGCCGGCTTTACTCTAAAATATTTGATGACACCTACATTTGTAAGAATGTAATGCCAGTTATTTTCGTTTGTAAAATGGTTCCTTTTATATGTGGGTCGGCAATAGCATTTGTATTTAGAAACAAAAACGCTTGACTCGTTGTTCTTACTTAATTAAGTTATCTGCATTATCAAGTCTACCCAGTAAGTTTTACATCAATGACACTGTTCACTGATGATCATCCACAAACCTTATAGTAGAACGGTAAGATCACTTGTAATTGTAATTTCAGTAGTTTGTAATCAAAAGGCTTAGAAACAGGCATTTGATAACTTAGATTTATTAATTTTGAGATAAAATATTACAATATAGATTCGCATACAATGTCAAAATTATTAAAATCCGTATCGCGATCGTCAATAATAAGAAATAAAAATTAAATTATATTCAAAATGTCAAATATGTCAATACACAAAAAGTGGAAATAGTATCTCCGATTACGGATTGTCATTTATTTAACAACTAGTGGATAATTAATTTTAAACAAAAGTAAACAATGTCAATTTACGTTTTACGATTTCACAGTAGAAATACAATATAAATGTTACACAAGAAATAGTATCAGATTAGGTATCAATAAATCAAATAATTACTTAAAACATTAAGGCCTGTAACATGTACAAACCTGTCAAATTAAGTGTAATCTAATAAAAACGTGGAATATTTACTTCACTTTGCACAAACTGATGTAAATATTCGTTCATTGTGTTTTATTAAATATAGTATTTCCGTTTCTGGTGAATCTATCATTGTTAGCTCGGGGTGGCAGTGTGGAGACAAGTCGCGTCGCCGCCTGCTCGCGTTCGTTAGTCGCTGTTCCACCTTCCATACATGTTTGCATTACAATGACGCGTCGGTGGAAACCTTAGAAAAATATGAGCAATATTGATGGAAAAGGTATTTCATTCCTAGTAAGAACTGCAAGCGTTATTATAAAAATACAATGAAGTGTTATGCTTTTTCGCCAGTACGTTTCAAGATCTTAAAACAATCACCGTTATGATAATTTAGTTATTTGTTATACAAGGGTGCAAAGTTGTATTATACCCGCGAGTGTGGAATTAAAACAGGAGCAAGCGAAAGGATGCTATAGTTGAACCACGAGCGAAGCGAGTGATTCTAAAAGATAATCCTGAGCGTAGCGAGTGTTTCAACACACGAGAAGTAAAAATGTATTTTACACCCGTCTTTGCACCCGTGTGTAACACAAAACATTTCACCTCACTGTAGCGAGGAAAGTGCAACATGCAAAACCAAATAAGTCTTTATTTGTACTCATCACAATCATCATCAGGTTAATTATTATCATCATCAATATAGTATAACGTTACACAAAACTTTTCACCTCACTGTAGCGAGGAAACTGCAACATGCAACACAAACACTTTTTTTTTTAACAGTAAGTGCTAGTCGGATTTTAGTTTTCCCATACATTTTAATACCCAGCGCCTGATGAAGGCAACAAGCAATTTTTAAAATTTCTTAAATATCTTTTTTATTCTGTTTTTAAGTATTTGTTATTATAGCGGCAACAGAAACAGTACATCATCTGTGAAATTTTTGTATTATGAGCGTTTTTCGTTTTGTTATCTGTCTAAAGCTACTTAAACACGCTCCAAGGTCAAATTACTTTCCCCGCTATTGGATAAAATGCGTTTTTGCCCACTGATTTTAAAGGATAAAAGACGGCTTTCCGAGGCAGTGAGGGGAAAATGTATTAAATACTCCTGGACTTAAATAATCGGCATCTAAGATTGATACAAAAATATTTTTTTCACACCGACTATTTAAATAAGTTGTAATTTTCTTCTCTAATCCTGCTATTCAGAAAAAAAACTATTATTTTTCGTTTTGGGCGTAAACACTTGAATCCCTCCTTACGATCAAGATTCTAACTTAGAATCCCTCGCTTCACTCAGGATTCAATGTACCCCCCTCGCCGTAAATCATTATAATCATTTGGCGCCCTTGAAACACGATTCACTATTATTGTTCGATCCTTTTTACCCGATTGTGAGTGAGTTGAAGGGTAACTGTACCAATATAATTGTTTCCATATTTGACAAAACGGAACGTCATCGTGCAGCTATATTTATTTATACATACTTACCATTACATCTCGGGGTTTTGGAGAGGTTAATACTGATAAAGTAAATAGTCAAAAAATAGTTAATACTGATAAAGTGTATTAAGATAAGTTTTGGTATCCTTCATTATGAGCCAAAACGCTAGATCTTTCAGTCGGTATGAAACATCATTGCAGTTCTGAGACTCTAGTATAAGGTTAACCGAAACAAAACGTTACGACCGCGTTTGCGTTTAGCTGTCAAATCCCATACAAATTGAGGGTAAAACGCAAACGCGATCGTAATGTTTTGTTTCTGTAAAACTTATACTAGAACCTCTGGTCATGTATTTAAAATTCAAATGCCACTTGTAAAATAATATTCAAATTAGCCCATAAACAAGCGCCTGAAAGTTTATTTCTATCATCCGGAAACGCTATCGGATCTGCATTATACAGGGTGCTATCAATTTGCTTATCCAGACGGTTTGCAACAAATTACCGCCATCGTATGCGATGGATTATGTAAAACGACACCCATTTGTATGTAAACTAATGGCGAGTGACGGTGTATGGGGACGCGACACGACCGATCCGGTGCTGTTATAGTTTCACTGCTTTTATTTTTTATTTTGCATTTAACGTTCAGAGGAAGGACGTATCTTTTTTATAGTAGATTGTATGACAAAGGTCTAAAATAAGCCATACTACTACGAGATGGTTATTTCCCTGAACGAAATGAGGGGGAATTAGTTCGAGGTGTAATATGGCTTTTAGACCAGAGTTATACACTCTACTTTTCACTTCGACTGCGAGAAAATAGAAAAAGCAAAGATTATCCATCCACAATCAATAATAAATTCCACGGCGAAAAGATTGTTCAATTCGGCGCCATGTTTTTTTTTTTAATAATCTGCTTTGACGCTGCAAACCGCAGATACAAAATATTGACACTACGAAAAACGCCACTGACCATCTATAGCGGCGTCCAAATGACCGAACGCGGCGCACAGCAAACGGCATAAGATAAAGCAAGAGAAACAGCAGTCTATCTCGCTCAATCTCATAGCTTGTTACGCTCACGCTTGAAGGTTTTTTTAATGATTGTGAATTAGGGAATAAAAAATACCTAATGTTTGAAATGAATTCTGTTTCCTGATTGGTCGATTATAATATCTGTATTCTGGTTACTTGATAGCAAATACAATATATTTTTCAAAGACTTGTGATTGGTGGAAATTACGGTGATGTGTTTTGATTGGTTATATTAAAATGTTGTCAAAATCATAAACATGTATACATATTTTCACTAGGGGCTAAATGTACTACTTTAGCCCCGCTTGCTAAGCCTATGACACACTTTTCGTGCATGAGAAGTGAAAAATATATTGTTATCGGACTAAAACCTATTTCAATAATATAATACCTAGATACTGGAATAATATCGAAAATTATGTACTGGCATATGTTAATAATACTAACGAACGTAAATTTTTACATATTGTCCTCTTCTTTTATGTATTTACTTAGGTATCTAAATGATTGAATCATATGTATTTTCGAATTAAAGTGTAACTGTAACATTGTAAATAATAGTAGATTAAATACAACATTATTTAGAACATTTGGCCGTAGAACCGATGGCCGTCAGGGAAGAAAAGTTTTTGGGTGGCGACCACGTACCGGTAGGCGCAGCGTGGTCATCAGTTCACCTTGTGTGGTCCACCGCTGGATGCGGGTTGCGCGGGACCGGTGATTGTGGCACTCTTTGAGGGAGGCACTGGTCATTTTTCGGCTGACCAAAAATGAAATAATAATAAAAAAAAAAACATTTATTTTACACAAATGGGGTCCAATCCTCCTTTTAAGTATGGCACTTGTGTTAGGAGGCATTACCTCTTTTATACAAAGATGTTATAAAGTTAAAAATAAATTAACTAGCTACTACATTTAAACTACAATCACAACTTACAAATTATTTCCTCAAAGAGGGAAGCTTGCCTGTTTAGGCTGTTGTGAGGTTGTGTATGTGTGTGTGTGTGTGTGTGTGTGTGTGTGTGTGTGTGACAAAAGTTTACATATGGATAGAATGAAGAACGTGAGTTAAGAATATAAAAGATCACAAGTGGTCAACGCAGGATTAATTCGGTTTCTTCGTAATTTTAAATAGGTAGAAGCCGCCCTAAATTACTTTTTCACAAAATAAGTCCTATCAATATGATGATGATGATGATAAAATAGGTCATCTTATCCAAAACAATTCATCGATACAAGCCGCCAGCGAAAACCAATCGGTTACATGGGTTTAAAGTATATTCTCTCCCCTTCCGGATTTCGAGTTAATTTTAAACAAGAATTATAAGTAAGTTCAATAAAAAACAATTGGGGTTAAACTTTATTACAGTCTTAACTAACGTTTTTTGAGTTAAGGAGCCTGCCTTATAACTATTAATTAAGATAACGACGACGCAACATCTGAAAAAGCTATTTATTTAGTATGGGTAACCTTTGTATACTTATCTGTTATTCAATTACTGGCATGATAAAACTAAATTGTTATTCCGCTGAAGGCCCGTGGAAAAACTTCCCACGATGTCCCGGCGGGCAGCGCTGACGTCGGACGATAATTGGCACATTTCCCGTTCCGTGACGACTTTCACGGCTCACTGCCCGGCCGTTGATCCATTATACATGAATTATTATTGAACTATGTAATTATAAGGCACTCTCTGGTCTTGTATATGTAGATGACCTTCTCTCGTAGTTCTGTATAATCTGATTCCATTGGAAGAAAAGTCTTCTAACATAACAACAAGTGTTTTTGTGATGCGAGTGCTTCACGTAACAAAATGTGACTATTTGTGACAAGTTTCTAATTAATGTCATACATACATACATACATACATACATACATAATACATTCACGCCTTTATTCCCAAAAGGGGTAGGCAGAGCACATGAAACGTATGTTCCAGCGCTACTTTTAGCATAAATGTGGGTATAAAAGATCGACAAAATGTGATATTGCAGTGATAGGTTGCTAGCCCATCGCCCACAAAACTTCTACCCTGCTCCCTTAGTCGTCCCTTAATGTCATATTTATACATGAACCTTAAAGAAAATATATTGTCATATAAGGAAGGGCACACAAAAACTGCAAACAAAAAAAAACGTTTTAAGCTAGCGCCAACCCTAATTCATCTTTGTAACTGTTAAATGTTCCCTGACAGACTTGCTTCGCGATAATTTGTTAATTTCATTGTTACCTATCCAGGGTTCAAGCAAAATTCGACTTTCCGGTGACAGTAATACCTGTCATCCCTTTAAAGATTGTTTACCAGTGATGGCATTGACCTTATTCTCCGTTACCATTGTTAATATGCAGATTTTTTCCCAAAAGTTTGATGAATCTAACTTGGAAATGGGCATAAAATATTGACATAGTTTATTAGTAAAAACCCTTCTCTGGCGAGAATGTCCATCATTCCGTTCCACGCTGTATATACCTACACAATAACTATTTTCACCTCAATAAAGTAGATTCTGTTATATAATAATGTTACATGAGGTTTCCTATGCACCACGTCGAACATTGCAGTTACTGAGAAGGAAATCTGACTTTGGGTGTGTTGTAGCGTAACCTCATTGGCTGCTCTCAGGCACAGTAACTACTCGTATTTCACAAGGCACATGTAAGCAGAATCCATAACTTTCACACACTTAGCACAAGTTTTGTGAGATTCACTAGAGGAAACTTATACAATGCTGGTATATAATGCGACGATTGTATTATGACATCTGAAGAGTAACTGCGTAACGAACGAACGACAACTTAACTTTATTTTTCCCATGCAAAAAATTACATTCAGATCTTCCTAACGTACGTACGAAAAGTTACGCAATCGACCAGCTGGGTACCTAAAATTCTGCTGAATTCCTAATTAAGAGGTTTAAATTGCGAAGTGTGCACTAAAAATAACCGTAATGACGGTTTGCTCATACTTATGGTGTGCATTGTTGTGATAAACTTCTTTTAAATAATTACTCGAACCGGTTCTTCCAATTTGGGAGCTACGATGCCACAGGCTGACACACATATTCACAGATACACATGTTGACCTTATAACACCTTCCCTTGAGTCGGGGGATAAAATTCGAAACCAAAATGGAATTGACGACCGCTTTAGCCTAGTTGGTAGTGAGCCTGCCTAAGAAGCAAGAGGTCCTGGGTTCGAATCCCTGTTCCTGAGTCATGAATGTTTTCTATGTATTTAAGTATTTAGGTATTTATTTATTTATGTGAGTTTATCGTCGCCTAGTACCCATAGTACAAGCTTTGCTTAGTTTGTTACTAGGTATAGATTTGTTTAAGACTTTTTAAGAAGGTTACGGGTCACGAGACGTCAGGTTCGGCTCACTAATGGACACTTGTGGTGCCCTGTAAGAATGTGGCCTTATGACAAGTTTACCTAGCCTAATCAGAGAAATTAAAAAAAGTTATTGGTATCCTATTATTTTAGTTTATAGGCTTTTCTCATTTTCCGAGCATATTTATTGTGTCGAAAATACATTTACTTTGCTTCAAAAAAACTTGGTCTTCGTTGTGAGGCTTATTTTTATATTTATTTATTTAATCTTTATTGCACAAAAGAATATCTAGTGGTACAAAAGCGGACTTAATGCTATAAAGCATTCTCTATCAGTGAACCTTAAGACTCCGCAGTAAGCTCGATTCTCGATACAAACTTAGTTACGCTCTCATTTTAAAACTACGTGTTGGATTGTAACGAAACTTTGCATGTACAATGAGATCAGGTATATCTATGTCTTTAATTAGTTTATGTAGCTTCAGATACCATAGTAAAAAAAATACAGCGAATTTAAGTTCTTCATACAAAATTTGTTTTTGCTGTATTTTGTTTGTTTTATAAACTGGAACCATATAAACTAATTACAGTCATAGATATACCTCATGTCATTGTATATGCAAAGTTTCGTCACAATCCAACACGTAGTTTTAAAATGAGAGCGTAACTACGATTGTATGGGAAGGTGAAATAAATTCGGCCGAGCTTACTGCGGACTCTTAAGGCAAAGCAGATAAAATAAGGGCAGTGCAACTTAATTTAAAACAAAAACTCTTTAACATGTCTAAAGATGGAATGAATAATAATATAGTAGAATACGATACAATACAATATAATATGATATAACAATATATACCTATTAATACATACATACACATACATATGAATATAGATGAAACTTACAAATCAGATAGATTACTTTTTGGTTCTGCCAGCAAAGAAATTTTGTAAGGAGTTTTTGAAGACAAGCCTGTTTGGAGATTGCCGAATTTTGACAGGGAGATGGTTCCATAGGCGAGCTACTTGGACGGAGAAGGAATTGGACATAAAACTTATGCAATATTGATGCAATTGCACCGATTTTATTGAGAAGTTTTCAATATCAAAGAATAAGAAGTAATCGTAAAAGAGTTGATCTAGATTACACGGTACTTAAGTTGTTGTATATAATTTCACAAGCCAGAACAGCAGCCCTGGTGAACGGCAAGCTTGGCCAAAAAAAACTCATACTTAGTATTTTATTTTATTTTCTTAGACTCTTTAATTGATATAAAATTATGATGAATCACTGTCCCTTCGTATTTATATTCGCTCCTTGAAAAACATAGTGTCATTACGAGAAAAACGTGGTTTTTGAGTACAGGGTCTCAAAGTTTTAAAAATCTTGAACCGTCTGAAACTGCCGTGTTCGTAGTAAAAATAACATTGTTTTGTTAGTTTTTGTTAGGTTTGTGACTAAGCTTGTTACATATAACAGTAATTTGTGGTATTTTTATTTAACTCTTATGATAATCGAATTGAAAGAAAATTGTAATGTCAATATTCCATTTTTTTTTGCTTAATGTCACATAAGGTTCCCTTAACTTTGATTTAATTCCTGGAAAAATGTCACTATATCCGGTTATTTCAAAGAACTTACCGTTTATTTGAATGAAGAATCGCTAATAAAACATTTTTATATCAATGTTAATCAACGTTTATTAAAGTTAATGACTTCTAGTCTCAAAAACGAACAAATTAGCCTTATATTCTCTCAAAAAAATCCTCTTGGCTTTTCGGCCCTACTTCTTAACAATAAAAAAATTACTAAAGTAAATCAACTTAAACGATTTTCAGTCTTCAAAATGTCAAGATAATTACCAATTACAATAACTTTTTTATTAATTCACATGAGATATCTTATCACGTAACTATAACCAAAGACTATCTGCATCTTCTCGGAGCACCCATCTTCAACGAAGCCAGCCCTCCTCTTTTGTGTAAATCTATTTCGAAATTTAGTGCCCATTCAAACCGCCTTCTCAAAATTAGTAGTCATTCTGCTCTGTCTATTTTAAAACCTTGCTTGGACCCTGCTTGGTCCGTTGTTGTCCCATTTGGAAATACCCCCATCTACTTCGACCTATCGACCTACTTTTAAAATCCCAAATTGAATCTATTTTGAATATCCGATTTAGCGAGCAGACGTGGACCCAAGCCGCCAAGTATGGTGGCTTGGGTACCCGTAAAATTTCAAGTGTTGCTCTGCCGGCATTCTTGGCCTCAATTCATAGCACCTCCGATCTCACATTCTTCAAGCCTCTCCGGCTACAAACTGCGAGATTGCGTGCCTTGTTGAGGCCTCGAATGCCTGGGTAGCTGGACCGTATCAAAAATTTCCGTCCCGACCTAAGATACAGAGGGCCTGGGATACCATAGCACCAGTTTCCACCCTAAACTCACTTCTAGACAACGCGACAGGCAGGGATCGAGCGACGCTTCTCGCATCATCAAGGCCAGAGTCAGTTCACTGGCTCCACGCCTATCTTCGCCTAACACCGGCACCTTTATCGACCCAGAGACGCTTCGCATAGCCACCGGTCTCTGGCTTGGAGTTGCTCTCTGTGCCGACCACAGCTGTGCTTCTTGTGGATCTTAAGTAGATAGCCTCTTCGGGCGCCGGCCGCCTCTCTCGTCATGCCGCCCTTAACGACATTCTGAGAAGGGCGCTCGTCAGTGCCGGCGTTCCCGCTCCTCTGGAGCCCCAAATAGTGCGGAACGATGGCAAGCACCCTGACGGGATGTCGTTGATTCCCTGGAAAATGGCCGTGCATTGGTGTGGGACGCCACTTGCGCCGACACACTAGCTGCGTCCTACCTCCCATCGACCAGCAGGCGTGCTGGCGCCGCGGCGGACACTCGGGAGCGTCAAAAGGTAGCCAAGTACAGCTGTCTCGGCACCAGATACGAATTCATCGCTTTCAGCGTCGAGACACTTGGTTCGTGGGGCAGGGGCACTCAGATGCTCCACAGGAGCTTGGCAAACGGGTGAGGGAGGCAACGGGCGACCCTCGCGTGGGCAGCTTTTTCGCGCAGAGCAATGCAATCGCAATCCAGCGCGGGAACGCTGCTTGCGTGTGCGTGTCCCCACTATAAATACCTATCAGAAATAAAATTTAAACAAAAGATATTAGTAAACATTTTCAAATTTTACTCGCTATTTTCAAGTAGGTTCAACAAATAATATGTAAGTTTTTATAAAAATTAAGACGGAAAAATTATACGAGTATTAGTCTAGTAGGTAATCAATCTTCAACTGTTTTGTAATTGTATTCATCACACACAGTGACATTAAACAATAAGTGAAATTACTTAATCAAACAGTTTTAAGCGGCCTTTTTAGTAGTAATGGCATTAAGCTCAAAATAGCAGTTTTCACTTCATTATAGTCAACAGTTTAGTTATAGTAAATTAAACTAGCAGAATTGACACTAAACAGATTATGACGTTTGAGCTGAGTAAACTCCTTTCGGCTTATTAAAACGAAAATGTCATTTAAACATAAAATACAGTATAGCGTTATTTTTAACCTGCATTAAGCCTTAGAGTTTTAAGCAATATCGTCATTACAGATATACCGTCATTTTACTCATTCCGAAAAGTTTAATAGTGCTAAAGTAGAAGTGTCATTAAAGCGAAAAGTAAATTACTGCTTAAAATTGAGTCCCAATATTGATACCAAATTATAAGTACAAAGTGACATTGTACGGATAGATACAATATTCCGTAAGAAACTTGTCGTACTTACCATTTAACCTCAAGGAACTCCGTCACTAAGCAAAAAATGACAACCTTCTTCAAAGAATCGGCTGTATTTCGGTCTACATCCCGGAATCTAATACGAACATGACATTGTTCCATTAAGGCACGCACCTATTCCCACTATTTGCCATAACGACATTAGCGCCCTCTGTCGCTTCTAAAAGAACTAGAGCGATAGGTGTCTTCGTATGGCGTGCGTTACGATTAGACGAGCTAAATGGCATTGCTAACTTGAAAACGTCATCTTTTGCGTAGTGACACTATGTTTTTCAAGGAGCGTATGTTTGTCACCTGCGTTCAACCTATTTAATTAAATTCAAAAGTATATATGAATGCCCAGTAAAACCTATCTTGAACTATGTTTTGTGAGCTGTGTCTTAAAAAATATGCATGAGTTTTAATTTTTTAATTTCGTGGCATCATAAATATCATATCATATTTCATATTAGATATATAAATGCGAAAGTTTAGATGTTTGGATGTTTGGATGTTTGTTACTCAATCACGCTTAAACGGCTGAACCGATTTGAATGAAATTTTGCACGAAGATAGTTTATAGCCTGGATTAAAATATAGGATAGTTTTTATCCCGAGTCCACGCAGAAGAAGTCGCGGGCGGAAGCTAGTATTAGATAAACGTATAATTTTAAAGTATATAATTATTATCACCACACCAGAATTTGGCTAACAACGCCCCTAAGATTTAGCAAAATATCCTCCCATTTAAGTGACGTCAGAATTTCCTATTACAAAGAAAGAAAGCTATTATTAAAGAAAAACAAATGAATACTATCATGTTATTTATTACTTATTCACTGTATTATTGAACAGTAACACAGTATGACCTATAATCGGAAATTATGATCATGAGACGTAATCATGCCCTATCTTACTAATACCTAGTTCATGGTATCGTCAAATAATTGCAATTTTCGCAAGTGTTGTGCAATTTATTTGTTTCGCATTAGTACTTCATTAAAAATGTCACCAAGTGTTGGGTACATTATATTATAAAATACGACCGCACACATTTAACCTATTAAAACATTAGTAGAATATGTTTGCGTAACCATTGTTGTTACTTAGCTACGTTTTAGAAGGTATTATTTGAATTGTTCCTATAGTTACAACATAAATATATCGATGGTAAACACAAACGAGTAAACAAGTTGCGTGATGTACACGTGAGGCTGAAAGGGGCGTCGTTATCAGACCGACATTTTCTCAGAACTTTTACCGAATGACAAACATATAGGGTTACGAGTCACGAGACGTCAGGTTCGGCTCACTAATGGACACTTGTGGTGTCCTGTAAGAATGTGGCCTTTATGACAAGTTTACCTACCCTAATCAAGAAGGTATTTTTTATACGCGAACTAATAACTAAATTGAATCCAGGGTAGAACTAGGGAAGGGTTTACGCAAAACAACTAGATAAGTTTAGTGGGGTGACTTATTTTACTCGACAACAGACGTAAGTCACTAATTTTCGAGTGGCTACTGATTCGGAACGCGTTTTCTCGAAAAGTCTAAATGAAATCCGTTTTTTCGCGAAAACGCGGATCACATCAGTATTTCGTGGAACACGTAGTTTTTCACAAAAATAGGGATTTCGCTAGCCAACGCTGACATATATTTATTATATATTGTATATTTATCGTATGAATGTTTATCTGTCGCTTTCATGCGCTCTAGTCTAAAAAAAAAAAACATGTAAAAACGAGCGTGCATAACAAATACAAAATTGATCACAAGTAGTAGTCAACATTTCTTGAATATGTAATACGTTAAGTAATACGTAAACAATCAGACACCGAATATTGAAAGAATCAGCCGAATACCGTCGCCATCATCGTATACTATTACATTCTATTTATTTTGATTTATTATTAGTTTTATTTATTTGGGGCATCAATAGCATTACAGGAAAAAATACAAAGCTTAATAGCTAATAACAAAGCCAGTTATAGATGTCCACCGAAATACAGTAAATGGAAAAAGAACGTAAACACAGAGTAATTTAAAAATCGAACTAAAATTAAAACTACGAGTATAGCATGCTCGGTAAATACAAAATATCATGTATCATTTTTGATTTATTAATTCGGTCTTGTTAATGTTTGATTTTCATCCTAGTTAGAACTTGGTGTTATATTTTCATCTTCTTTCCTGTCTTCTAAAAATGTACCGAGGTATTTCATTTGCGGAAATATTTCCCTTTGATCGGTCTAGCTAAATTCTCATAATAGATACCTCTTATCAAGCCAATGAAGGTAACCATATCCTGTCACTTAGATACTCAGGTCAATCAACTGTTGTAAGTAATAAATAGAGTGTAGGTATTATTCTATACAAGAAGAAAGATAATCTTCCACTAACAAGTAAACTACCAGCTGGTCGATTGCGTAACACTTTGTACGTCAGATAGATCCTTTTTCTAGCCTGTTTAGGTGTCCCACTGATGGGATAATGCCTCCCCCCCTTTTCCTCCACTTACATCAGATAGATAGATCTAAATGTATTTTTATGTGAAAATTACAGTTGGAATGTCCTAACGCTCGTTCTAAAAGGAACGTAATCACCATTTTAATTGATTCCAAGACACTTCGAAATCCATTTAGATTTCAGCCACTGTCTTTCTAAAGCGTAAAAGCCAAATCTAATTTATAAATTAATCTCTTACTAGCTAGACCTCTTTAAATAAATCATTAAGGGGCTCCCATACGCCAATGACCTTCGATCTGAATCCCTTAGTTTTCTAACGTTTTTCGTAGCATATCTAGACACGCGGTAGCGTGTCAAGCCAAGTTCAAGCTAACAGAACTGGCGAGCAGCACCGTGTGTAGTATTATAAGAACCATTTGGAGCCACTTTTGACCCCCTCATAAATCAAAGACTGTTTCACATAAATATGTCAAATTTGGCCCATAAATTAAGACTTGCGAGATACATATGTGCTCCAAATTTCATGAACACACCTCAAACGGTTATTTAGATATTAACGTCCAAAAATCGTCATTTTTATCACTGACCTACCTAACGATCAAAACTCTGATAGATCAAAATTCTAACCTGGTTCCAGATCACCTAGAAAGTTCAAATTTGGCCTCCAGTTAGGTAGTTGGGTGAATACAAAGTACTAAATCAGAAACTAGTAATTTTTTATCATTTTATAATCATTTTTCAATTAATTAATTCTATTAGGAACACTTAACTTACTGTATATTTATTAAAAATGGATGCCACGATGACTTATGATTCAGATTCAGATTCGTTTATTGCTAATTGAAAATTGACATTATATTTTATACATTTTCTTTGTACATAAATAAAATTAATTCACAGAAAGCTCGTCAGGTACATACAATAATTTCTAACAATAATAATAATACGAAATATAATGTCAAAACGGTAGACCCCGTAAACGTAGGAAAATACAGTAGTTTAACAAAAACCATTTGGTATTCATTTTATTATGAATAAGTACCGACTTATAATTTCAATACAAAAAGTAATGATATGCCATCAAAAAAACAGAGTGAAATGAGAGAAGTTCATTATTATGTTATGATATATGCTTTGGTTGTTGACTTCAACGACAAAAGAAGTGAGATCTAAATGGGTGCTAAGATCAATGGTCAGTCCTGTATTTATAACAACATACCTAAAATATTTTATAACAACTTTAAATATAATTTCTTCTTATAACTTAGGATAATATATTTAAGCCTAAGGTCTGACTTGGCTAGTTCTCATATACGAATTATATTATAGCCTTCGCAAGTTCTAAAGCTGTAAGTTCTTATTTTATTCTTCAGAAAATTTGGCTTGCTGTTAGAAACTAGCCATCGAACATAGGGGCTCTTCCATGACTGTTTTAGTAGGTACTTAATAAAAATTAGTGTTACATCAGAACTAGCTAAGTCAGACCTTAGGCTTAAATATATTATCCTAAGTTATAAGAAGAAATTATATTTTAAGTTGTTATAGAATGTTTTATGTTGTTATAAATAAATTTCAGAACTGACCATTGATCTTGGCACCCATTTAGATCTCACTTCTTATGTCGTTGAAGTCAACAACCAAAGCATATAATATAATGATAATGAACTTGGCTCTTATTTCACATTATGTTTTTGATGGCATACTATATTAACAACAACGGCTTTAAGCAATATACTTCAAAGTTCATTGTTTTCGAGATATTTGGCATCAAAGTTGATCAATTTTAGGCCAAAAAACTGGTTTTCTGGCCATAACTTTTGTGTTAATTAGTTTAAAATTAAAACCCTAGTTTTTAGAGACGTCAAAGATGAACCCAAATATGTAGATTTCGTATATGTTAGATCTTTCACGTCAATAGAGTTACGATATAAGTGTTTTTTTAGACAATGTTTAGAAAAATCATACAAAATTAAGTATTCATTTTTTTTCAAAATCCGTAGACAAAAATGGAGATAAAAAATTTAAGAACCGATAGCCGTTTGCGGCAAAAGTAGGAGATACGATTCAAAACTTGTCAAAAATCGATGACAACCTCGGGTAGCCCCTTAACTCTTGTTAATATAGATATCACTTTTATATAAATAGGCGCTATTTATTAACTAAAACGATCTCGGTAACCGAATACAATATTATGGTGCTAATAATTTATACCGACAAGACGTTCAAGCTGTGTCATCCTGCTCTTAGGCGGATGTCACACTGCGCCGCATCTCCGGACGGAGGTGCGGAGCTGCATACAAATTTCGCCGGACGGAGGTGCGGTGCAGTGTGTCGTACCACACGGAATTTATATACAAACTGAGGTACTTGCATACGAGCTCCGAACAGTGTGTCATCCACCTAAAGTGATAGTCTCGTATCACATGAGCACTTATATTCCATCTATGAACGAAATTCAGTTAATTATATAGTATTACGTAAGACCTCAATGTCAAAGAAACATACATACGTACATCTCGTCCCAATTTCCTTTTAATATAATTTTCTGCGTACCTATTGATGTTGATTTATGAAATATCTCCTAAAGAAAATTATCCATCTCATTCCCCGGATGTGATACAATGTGATTGCCTTATCCTCGTTCTGTGATCTTTACATGTTATTCCCGTGTATCGACATCCTGCTTGCAATATACGTTTCCCTTTCCGTGTTATCCGTAGCTCCACTATAATAAATTAATCCTTTGAGTCTATGAATTACGTATAAAGACAAGCCTATTATATTACATAGAATTTTGGCGGAAATGCGTTGCAGTTGAGAAATTGTATTTATTATCTCGTACATACTGGAAAATTAGATTAGATTCATGGATTTATAGATTTGAGATCGAATCAGGTTGGTTACCAGCTAATGTCATAGAGCAGCTCAAAAAAAGAATTGATGTTAGGTCGTATCGAAATGACAAAGAGGTTACCTGGGATCGGAGTAGATGGAGGGCCTAATTTAAGCTACAACGATAAGAGCTTAGCTCTTAAATAAGCAGAAGAGAGAGATAGAGATTCAATCACTCTGTGTTTAGTACCGAACCAATACGTCCCCACTTCAGCTCAGATTGTGTCTAAAGAAAGCGCCTTTTTTAACGTTATGGAAATGCTTGTAAGCATCCCCACTCCACCTCACCTGTCGGGGACCAGGACCTCCTAAAACCCTAACGAATGCCGGCTCCGCTTTGTAGAGAGGAACGCCGCAAGATCGCATTCAGCATTCGACCGCGTGCCTTGTAATATCCCCTGAAGGAGGTCTGATGGAATAAGCTATGTATTTATTTATTTTATGACAAATACATTTACGTGACATTACAGTAATAAACAATGCGTTACGAAACAAATAATACTATTTAGGCGACGAAACGGCGTGGCCCCGTTGCATCGTCATCTCCGGTGTAGGATTCGACAGATTGCCCCGGAACCGTCGAAACACGACACCCTTCGGCCAGAAGTCAGCACATGCGATGGTCTCCTGCAGCGGTCGCGGCACGCGCACCACAAACGAGCTGAAGTGCACATAGAGGCGCGAACGCAGCTGGAACACCCTCAGCGAGAAGCCGGTCTTCTGACGAACGTACTCCACCACATCATCAGCCGTGGCGGTGTAATGCAGGCGCGATACATATAGCGCCTTGCTCGGTATGGCAACCCGCAGACCGGAACCAACCGGTTCTGCAGTACCACACTGACTCTTGCGCGGCTTGCGCTTCCTCGACACCGTTGTAAAACCCTCCTTATCCACATCGGTGCGCGGGGGCTTCTCCTTAAAGAAGTGTAGAGGGTGCTGTGCTGACACAATTCCCATGTAAATAATTATGATAGCGGGAGCTGCATGTCGACGTGATACGTGCATTTCCCAGTACAAATGAAGACTGACGAATGAAGACTAGTTAATTACAATTTTAAATAATGTTATACTATATTGATGATTATTATAATCAACCTGATGATGATTATAATGTGTACAAATAAAGACTTATTTTTTATGAGCTGCGTTTTTGCATGTTGTACTTTCCTCGCTACAGTGAGGTGAAAAGTTTTGTGTTACACACGGGTGCAAATTTATATTACTTCTCGTGTGTTGAAACACTCGCTACGCTCAGGATTCTATTTTAGAATCACTCACTTCGCTCGTGGTTCAACTATAAAATCCTTTCACTTGCTCGTGTTTCAATTCCACACTCGCGGGTATATAATACAACTTTGCACCATTGTATAACAAATAACTATTATGGAGTGTCACTATTTATCAAATGAAGCTGCCAACTGAATTAATCAAATATATCAAATAGCGATCCATTAGCTAAGAGAGGTTTTGGAAAACGTCATTGCCCTGCCATTTGGCGTGAAGAGTTCTTGTATATTTGTTCAAGAAACCCAGACCCGACGTGTTATAACCCGACCCGAAGTTTTTGAACCTTTTGTATTTAATGGGGCTACCTACATGAGAAAACCAAAAGGTTCAAAAACTTCGGGTCGCAGCGGGATGCAGCTCCCGCTTTCATAATTATTTATATATAACAAACATAGAAGCTGTTTAGAGCCGTATAATTTAATTAAAGTAAGTACTACACTTTTTGTTATCCATGTCTACGGCTGTGCGAGCTAACTGAAATCAAAACACATCCGTTCCAACTGCGCGCGAACAAAACATTGGCGCAAAGGATTGCCGTGCCGCCAAAACCCGACAACAAATGGTCACGCTCCAAGGTCAAATTACTTTCACCACTAGTGGATAAAATGCGTTTTTAACTTTTTACCCGCCTGTTTTAAAGGATAAAAGACGGCGGCAGCGAGGGGAAAAATATAATAATCTCACACGGTTTAAACGGAGGCCACAAAAATATTAAAATTCTTTTTCAATTTGATTGCTGTAAAGTCCGCTAAAGAAAATTACAAATCAAATGAAAATATTGAAAATTGGTTTGTTCCGAACAGTATTGGAACCTGCGACCGTTTGGCATAACCGAGATATCGGGCGCTATAGTTTAAAACTTTGGTGCCGTTAAACGAAACCTGATTCAGATTCAGATTCAGATTCAGATGATTAATGGTACTTTTAGTAATTGTAGGTTTAAAAATAGAGAAAATAAATAAATATTAGGGGACAATCTTACACAAATCGACCTAGTCCCAAACTAAGCAAAGCTTGTACTATGGGTACTAGACGACGATAAACATACTTATATAGATAAATAAATACTTAAATACATAGAAAACATCCATGAATCAGGAAAAAATATTCGTACTCATCACACAAATAAATGCCCTTACCGGGATTCGAACCCAGGACCTCTTGCTTCGTAGGCAGGGTCACTACCAACTAGGCTAAAGCGGTCGTCAACCGCTCAAATGTGATGTCAAATGTAATATTCTTATGTTATATTTAGTGCTATATTTGTTGTTTATTTCGATATTTCACCAGCCATAGTGGACGTATTTATGTAAATCGTTTATTGTCCACACGACAGAAGTAACAATATAGACAGAATACGGTATACAGGTAAAAAGGCAAACTTATCCTCGTAAGAGATTTCTTTCCGTTAATTTTAAGCATGGCTTATAGTAAGGTTTTAAATACTAGTTTTCTTTGCTTTCCAATAACGGAATCCGAATCAATTAGGATCTGAGATGATTCGACATTCAAAGTTGATATAACATAAGAGTAGGTACGTAATACAAACGCTCGATACCCGACCCCAACTTCAGATTCCGCGTTTATTAATATACAAAATTTAAACGAAGTTAATATTTACAAAGTCACATGAAATTAAATTAAGGTTTTAGACAATAAGCGGGAATACTCTGCGGTGCGACGGCGCGATTTGCTGAGGCATTATAAAATTTAATTTTAATCCCGGGGCGCAAATAAGATAGGATTTCACCCTTGCTTATCTGGGTTACGTAACGAGCGTTGTGTAACGTGTTGCGTTACGGTTACGTTACATTAAAGCCGGATGTCGAACAACCGTGTCTTGTATGTATGAATATTTGTATGTAAATGCTTTAATGTACGCAAGACACAGGTAAAAATACAGTAAAAAAATGTTAAATCGGTACAAAGGCGAACTTATCCCTGTAAGCAGTGTAAGGGATCTCTTCTAGTTAACGTTGCATCTGTTCACCTTAAGTACAATACTAAAAGTAGACTTTATGCCATTGCTATAAGGTTCACCTATTATAAATTGGGTGCCTTCAAGCAATTTTAATATGTTTCTTATAAAGCTACGGTAGCCCACGTGGTTCAGGCATGCGGCTGTCTAACGGCGGTAGTGGGTTCGAATCCGTGGGTCGGGATGGGTAGGGGTGGGTAAATAAACAAACATATAAAGGGTCGGCAACGCCCACGTTACTCCTTTGGAGTTGCATGCGTCTATAGGCTGTGGTGTCCGCTTACCATCAGGCGGGCCGTACGCTTGTTTGCCACCGTCGTTGTATTTAAAAAAAAAACCCAATGCACCCGGTAAATACCCGTATATACCCAAATTGATGGGTAGAAACTATTACGAATGGATTTTTTCAAAAAGTGACAAGTGAAGTGAAGTGTTAGGGCTGAGTTTTTTTTAATGAAATGTTCAAAGCCTTTTGAACAACTTTTTGTCATTATGAAATATCCATTATGATGCATAGTTTATGAGAATACATTTTTTTCTTATTCAATTGTAATTTTTTCCGAAAGAAGATAAAGTTAAAACGGGTCTCACTACCAGAATTGTAACTATAAGCCTACACAAAATGTAAGAAAATTATTGAAATAGTGTTGCCATCTACTTATTGTGCAAGAAATATTTAAAGAAAGCTCTAATTATACGTTTTTTGTTTCTAATTTTTTAAGTATGGAGTCTTAATATTGTGTATAAGTTACATGACCATAATTACTTAACTAGGCACATAACATAATATGTCATTTTAAGTAAATACTTGGCAAAAAAGTTTAGAAACGGAACTATTTTTTTTCGCCCTTGGTAACTTCGTTAAATTTGTCTTATGCTCTTATGCTAGTGGAAGCCTTGTAATCTGTGTTGTTATATAGGTTATAGGTGTATGTACGCGGGCCGGGTTTCCGCAACTCGCACTAATGCTCGCACTTAGCTCATCGCTTAATTCGACCTACCTTCCTTTCCAAAACCAATTGCGGTCGAATTGGCATATCTATCCGATTAACTCAGAAAATACCTATTCATTCAATTAAACCTGGTTGAAGTAAAATATTTCCGTATTAAAATATAGTAAAATTCTCGTAAAACCCCTTATTTTAAAACCTACAGATATTTAACTTATTTCTGACAACGGTAAAAACGATACAATACGATGAAAGCCTGTAAAAGCTTGGCAAATTCAAGAACAAAAAAAAGACTAGAGATTGCAACAAAAAAAACATGTCAGCTTGTATCAGTCTACTGAAACTTTTAGTCTATGATGAGTTTTGACCTAGATACTTCTTTCTTTGTTGACCTCATTAGACAATAAACAAAGTTATAAAACATAGTACAAACATGTTTTGCATGGACCCGGGTATGTCCTAAAACTACAACCAAGACCACCGGGGGATGGGCAGCAGCATCCCTGGAGTTCGGTGGAACCACTGCGATCGCCAACCCGCATGCCAAGCGTGGCGATTATGGCATATACCCCCCATGCAGAATACAACAAAGCCACGGCCCCGAGGTTCCGGCGACCCCCGGTACCCTGTTTATGGTAGCGGCCAGGGTACTAGCGGGGTCAGGGGTGCTAAAAATCTCCGGCGAAGATCCGGCTACCACCACCGACGACCCCTGGCCCTGGCAACATACAACACGCGCACACTGCGGACCGACGAAAAAATAACGGAACTGTAGGAAGAATTGAGCAAGTTGCGGTGGGACGTCATAGTGTTATCGGAAGTCCGAAGAGAGGGGGAGGACACGATAACCCTTAAATCGGGCAACTTGTTCTATTTCCCGGAGGGCGACCAACAGTCCCAGGGAGGTGTCGGGTTCATCGTCCACAAGTCCCTAGTGAACAACGTCGTGAAGATCGAGAGTGTGTCGACTAGGGTGGCGTACCTTATACTCAGAGTATCCGACAGGTATTCGTTAAAGGTCATACAGGTTTACGCGCCGACCTTGACACATTCCGACGACGAGGTGGAGGCTATGTATGAAGATATATCTAAGGCCATGCATAGTTCCAAAACCTACTTCACCGTTGTCATGGGGGACTTCAACGCTAAACTGGGCAAGAGAGATGGTGAGGAGCTGATAGTGGGCCAATTCGGAGTCGGAAGTCGGAACCACCGGGGCCAACTACTGGCTGGTTTCTTGGAGAAGGAGGGACTCTACATGATGAATTCCTTCTTCAAGAAACGCGAGCACAGAAAGTGGACCTGGATGAGTCCCGATGGTGTGACTAGAAACGAGATTGACTTCATCATGTCGACGAGGAAGCATGTATTCAATAATGTCTCTGTGATCAATACGTTTAAAACCGGGAGTGATCACCGCCTGGTAAGAGGCTTATTGAATATATGTGTCAAGCGAGAGCGCTCTCGCCTGATGAAGTCTACGCTCCGTCCAGTATCCACCCAAATCCAAACCCCCGAGAGCTTTCAGCTGGAACTCCAAACCCGTTTCGATTGCCTAGGTGGCGATGTGGATGAACTCAACGACGGGTTTGTGGAAGCTGTCCGTGCCACTGGGTCTAAGTTCTTCAAGGCCCAACGGGCCAACAGAACTAAAAGGGTCTCTAGCTCCATTCAGAAGCTCATGAAAGAAAAGAGGTAAGAAATGATTCTGCAGTCTTCAACCGATGCGACTTTATCCCGGCTGCTCAATAAACGGATCTCCAAGTCCCGTTCCCGCGATCTGCGCCAATTCAATACGAACCTTATCGAGGAGGCCATCGAGCGAAATAAGGGCTCAAAAGTATTCGCACGAGATCTGTCTATTGGGCAGAGCCAGCTCGTAAGGTTGAAAACTGAGGACGGGCGAGTCGTTTCTTCCAAACCTGAGCTTTTGAATGAGATAGAGCGTTTTTACGCATAGCTATACACGTCAACTCGCAGACCCGAAGTTGGTCCGGCAGAAGACCCTAGAGCTAGACTTATCTGACACTACAGCGACGACATCCCGGACAACAGCCTGTACGAATTAGAATGGCTCTGAAACAGCTTAAGAATAGCAAGGCTCCCGGTGAAGACGGAATTACAGCCGAACTCCTGAAGGCGGGTGGAAAACCGATCCTTACGGCCCTTCAGAAGTTATTCAACACCGTCCTACTGGAAGAGAGAACGCCAAAGGCGTGGAACAGGTGAGGTGGTGCTGTTCTTCAAAAAGGGTGACAACACCCTGCTGAAGAACTACCGACCCATCTCACTTCTGAGCCATGTCTATAAGCTGTTTTCAAGGGTCATTACGAACCGTCTCGCACGCAGGCTTGATGACTTCCAGCCTCCCGAACAAGCCGGCTTCCGAAGAGGTTTTAGTACCGTAGACCACATTCATACGCTCCGCAAGGTTATACTGAAGACTGAGGAGTATAACCTGCCTCTCTGCTTAGCGTTCGTGGACTACGAGAAAGCCTTCTATTCGATCGAAACCTGGGCTGTACTGTACTACAGTCTCTCCAACGGTGCCAAGTAGACTGCCGCTATATCGAAGTGCTGAAGTGTTTGTACGAGAACGCCACTATGTCAGTCCGACTCCAGGATCAGAGTTCGAAGCCTATTCCGCTGCAGCAGGGTGTCAGGCAAGGGGATGTTATTTCCCCAAAATGTTCACCGCTGCACTGGAGGACGTGTTCAAGACTCTAGACTGGAGAAGGCTAGGCATCAACATCAACGGCGAGTACATCACTCACATTCGGTTTGCTGACGATATAGTAGTCTTGGCTGAGACCATGGAGGACTTAAGCACGATGCTCCATGACCTCAGTAAAGCCTCCGAGCGAGTTGGTCTAAGGATGAACATAAGACAAAGCTCATGTCAAACCTCCATGTAGTACCAAATCCCATTTTAATCGGGCCCTTTACGCTCGAAGTTGTAGACGATTATATATACCTAGGACCGACTGTCCAGTTAGGTAGGTCCAACTTTGAGAAAGGGGTCAATCGTCGAATCCGACTCGGCTGGGTAGCATTCGGGAGGCTACGGCACATCTTTTCGTCCAATATTCTGCAGTGTCTCAAGACGAGAGTCTTTGACCAGTGTGTGTTGCCAGTGATGACGTATGGCACGGAAACGTGGTTGCTTACTATGGGCCTCATAAGAAGGCTCAAAGACCCAAAGGGCTATGGAGAGGGATATGTTGGGAGTTTCTCTGCGTCATCGCATCAGAAATGAGGCTATCCGCAGCAGAACTAAGGTAACCGATATAGCCCTCCTAATCGCTAAACTTAAGTTGCAGTGGGCGGGGCACATTGCACGTAGAACCGTTGGCCATTGGGGCGGAAAGGTTTTCGAGTGGCGACCACGTACCGGAAGGCGCAGCGTGGGTAGGCCCCCCGCAAGGTGGACTGATAACCTGGTAAAGGTCGCGGGAGTCCGCTGGATGCGGGTGGCGCAGGACCAGCCATTGTGGCACTCTTTTGGGGAGGCCTATGTCCAGCAGTGGACGTCTTTCAGCTGATATGATGATGATGATGATGAAGTTTTGCATTATATACATTCATATAAATATTATCGGACTATCTTACACAGCGCGCTAAGCGATGATGAACCTCGATTGTTTTTTTTGTGTTGTAGTCCCGTCGATGGTCGGTTGATGCGAATTGCTCTGGTTTACAAACACTTATACGGACAGCTTTAGGATGGATTTAAGGGTTATGACGCAGTTAGACACGCCTTGTATAAACAACCGTGAATGACTTCCTAGTGGAATAAATCCACTAGATCTCTGCTGCTTTAATGATACAGTAATAAAAATCTGTTTATAAATATTTATGTAGCTCCTTTGTATTATTTACCACGCGACCTATGAGAGCCAATAGCGGCATTATTATTCACAGAGTACCGTGTCTTAATAAGAAAACGTGTATCTAATACGGTGTTTGATATTCGCATCTCCGTGTATGCGGTGTTGTAATGGCGTGGAATCACAATATCTCGTTATAACCGAGTGAAACAAAAGAACGACGCGTGCTTGGAATACTGAGGCCCCGCCGCCTGAAACAACTGAAAATCTATCGAGGGAGCATCTTTCAGCTTTTACCGCTCTGATGCGTCGGATGCCCACCTGGTTCTGTGCGTCTGTCTGATAATGTTTATTTAAGGGGCTCCCATACGCCAATGACCTTCGATCTGAATCCCTTAGTTTTCTAATGTTTTTTTGTAGCTTATTATATAAACAACAACGGCTTTAAGCAATATAGTATCCCATATTTACTTCTATTTCAATTGTTCAAAGTTCATTGTTTTCGAGATATTTGGCATCAAAGTTGAACAATTTTAGGCCAAAAAACTGGATTTCTGGCCATAACTTTTGTGTTAATTAGTTTAAAATGATAACCCTAGTTTTTAGAGACGTCAAAGATGAACCCAAATATATAGATTTCGTATATGTTAGATCTTTCACGTCAATAGAGATACGAAATAAGTTTTTTTTAGACAATGTTTTAAAAAAACATACAAAATTAAGTATTAATTTCCTTCAAAATCGGGTAGACAAAAATGGAGATAAAAGATTGAAGAAGCGATAGCCGTTTGACTTATAATTATATCTTTAGTGCAAAAGTAGGAGATACGATTCAAAACTTATCAAAAATCGATGAAAACCTCGGGTAAAATCGATGAAAACCTCGGGTAGCCCCTTAACGTCTTGAAACCCACCTTGGAACATATTTTTTCTAATTAATACAAATAAAGTTTAAATAATCCTTTTATTTTATTTTATTAACGATAACGTTTCTAGTTATCCAAATGAAATTAAATGGTAATTCCCTAAGTTATATGGAAAAGTTGGTTCACGAAATAATATTGATAAAAACATAACCCCCTCTCCTTCGGCTGTTGGGTAGTAAGAAAAAAACGATTAAGTACTTTACCACCTCAAAAACTTGCATGTTTCAACTTCATCACATTATGATATCCGAGAACAAGTGAAAAAATTATATTATATACAACGCCTTTATAATTAAAAAATAATTTATCTTAAAGGCTTTATACTATTCGGTTCCATTAAAATATTCCAAGCGGTATTATTTTATTAAGTGCGTTTCAGTTAAAATAGCTTTACGGCGCCCATTAATTTTTCGTCATTTAAGGCAAGTCTTATTCTTATAAAAGATCATCACCTGTCTTTTACTTAAAAGCCCGGCGATAAGACCATAGGAGGGGTCGAAATAAAAAGTGAGAGGCCTGCGTAGAATACTTGCTAAGTAAGTAGGCACTATTTTTTATATCCGAGACTTGACATTTTATCTGCATTTCGCACGCAATATATAGTTTTGCTTCAAGTAGATCTACCATTTGTAGTAAATGTTAATCCTACAATTGCACTAGAACCAACAATTAGGCCATATCAACTGCGAAGTGACGATTCATATCTCCTAACTAGGTACTGAAATAGTGACGAAGGAATTTTAAACGGGCGTTTAAAATCAATTTGACGTAATCACATGCAAGCATCAAAAGACAACGACATTATATTTACATCATAATTATGTGTTTCATTCAACAAAATAGTAGCATAAATAATAAACTACGTCCTTCCAATTTGCTAAACCTTAGCTATACCTATGTTTAACGAAATAAATTAATTGTATTTGTATTTGTATACATATTGACGACCCGGTTACCCTAGTGGGACCCTGCCTACGAAGCTGATGGTCCTGGGCTCGAATCCCGGTAAGGGAAAATATTTGTATAATGGGTATATACTGCCGAACTGAAGAACCGCGTCCCTACAGCGCGCGAGTCCAGCGAGCGAAACGAGCGGGCCGCGACATTGGCCGGCGAAGCGCCACTAGCGAACTTTTTTTACCTATAATATTTACATCATTACATTCAATATGTTGTTAAAAGTATGATATGCCAATCAATATATTTGACGAATACATAAATTACATATTAAAAAAAACCCAGTTAATAATTTGCCTTACAATAAATAATAATGCAAATCATTACTTGAGAATTGATATCAGTGCGAAACGTTGAGTTGGGAAATAAAACTTCGCCCAAATAAAAACTTGGGATACATAGTTTGGTAGTTAAAAAGTTGCTAAATTATTTTCGCTGGAACATAAGTAAACCTTGTGTTATGAATTATGATCATGTTCTAACTAAGCATCTCTTCGTCTAATACCCATAACGCAAGCTTTATTGAACTTAATATGGGAGTAGTTTGGTGTAAAATTGTCCCCTAATATTATTTTTTCTTATAACGATGCCGCAAGTGATTTCCTGGTAGCAAAATGTAAGTACTCTACCTTTATTCAATGTTGAAAGAAAAATTGTTTGTTTTGTTGTATTTTCTAGTATTAAATTAGCACCGAATGGGGCCGTCGGCACGCGAACCAAGCCCAAGCTACTCCTTAACCTAATTCTGGCATTCATTTCGCCAGCTCGATCGTAAAATTTTAATGCCACCAGAAAACGTCGGCTTTAAAAGAAGGGACGAAGGGTTCCGTCGCGATCACCTTTAACGGCCCGTGGGTAACATTCAGTAATACACAAATCTTTGTTCAACCAATTTCATTTTGTATAGACGCCAAAAAGGGTGCAACCTGAAGCTAGACTTTAAAACTAGCCCGTTTATTTCAAATTTATAAAGCTCATTTAAACCTTTGCACGATTTGTCACTCTTTAGTTGGTTAATTTATAATTTCATAGCCCTAAAACAAACTTGTAGTTTGTTAGAGAATAATGCAAATCTTGAGCACTAATCAATTCTAAAGTAAGAGGCGTTTATAAAGTAAGACTGAATAAGTGGCTGGCTCATCATTTCTTAATTGGATTCTTAAGTTTATTATTGACTCATTCCAATCACTAACGTTTGTTAAACGACTCTGGATCTGCCTTTTGTCTTGTTAAACAAAAACAATCACTGCAGTAAATAAAATTGTAAAGTATTACGTAAACTTTTCTTTGCCCTCAAGCGTTTAGGCAATTTACCAAATAGACTTTTTTTATGTAACTGTAACTTGTGTAGGTATATACTTTTATCAGCAAGTAAAAAAAAAACAAATATGTTTTAAAGTTCGTTTGCCAAAACCCATCTCTCTTTTGGTCCATAAAAAATGGAACACGAGAACGCAGTTCGTAATATTTATTATGACAACCCCACCAGCGGCACAGTACAAAGATAATGTATGGTTCGATGTGCAAGCGTCATTGCCACGGGCGTAACGATACTCAGTGTAAAGCAATTTTATAAAGCGCTTTCACACTAGCCGGGCGGTCGGTTAGCGACAAAGCACATCGATTGGTTGAAGAGTTTTAACAGCCACCTATATATCTGCGCGCATCCTGAACCTTACGACCGCCCCCCGGAAGTGCCCATAAAGCAATCGTTAAAACGATGACTCTTTTTACACTTTATTATCATTGGATATGAACGTCGACTCAGATTCCATGGCTTTTCGCGGGCGCCGCGCCGAAGATGCCCGCTTGTCCGACGGTTTTATCGCAAAATCAATATGACTGATGATAGACTCCGAAACCTCGCGGCTTATGAACTCTGGTTTACGATGGACATCGGAGCGCCATATCGCCGACACAGGCGATACAACGACACATTACTCTCGATGGCTAATAACAATATATTGACTTTGTTAACTCACAAGATGTGGTGTCATAAAGTGTACAGTTTAGAATTGCTGTTCACAGGGAAAAGAATCATGCTGATTCGATAAGGATACTAAAGCATTTCAAATCATCAGTAGCAATGTGTTCTTAATAGTTTCAGGAGTTTCAGTAGCTATTCATGACATTGCCTATTATTTATTATGTGCCATTGCTGAAGTAAGTAGGTATTCATTAGTTACAAAGCTGCGTTCAGCCTTTGATGAAATTGAAACTCGCTTAGAGTTGACAGCTATTATTATTTTGATCGTAATAACGTATTGTTAGTTACCTATCATCTTAGACGCCCGATCCGTCGCGGAGATCGAGTTACGAAGCTTCTGACAAGTTTTAAGACCCTGCCCAAGGCCTCTTACTAACTATCTTCCTTAACGCCTTAGTTAAGAAGCGCCTTATGAGAACTTTGACGCTGAGATTGAGGAAGCTATTACGGGATCCGTTCCGATAGATATACTTAAGCAGGATGTCACTTCCACGCTCGACTTTGTGAACTTGTTTACTTTGATGATTCAAACTTTTGCTTAATTTATCTCAAGAGTCTATTAGCCAACGCAATGAACTTTAAACAGAACTTAGAAATATTTACCAGACAAATTAAACTTCACAACAATTTGTTGAACTTTTAGCCTAAACGAAGAAATAATCCCTGGAACGGGGATTACTTTTAATGGCCCACAGTGCTGGGATTACATTAGATAAAAGAAACGGAAGATTAAATATTATCTTGAACAGTGTTTGTGTATTGTAGTGCACTACTGTTACTTGGTAGAGTTGGGCATCGGCCGGCGTATTCAGTGTCGCGCAACAGCCGCGTACCGGTTCGATTAGATAGCGCTATCTTGTTCACGGCGGTTGTTTCGTTGTAAAGGATGGTAGATTCCACCCTTGCGATTCGGTTGTTCTCGCATGGTACTGAATCGAGGGCCCGATCGGGCAGTGGTTGCATCCCGCTCTATCATTACTTCCGCTCCGCTCTCAACTGGGGCAATCGATAGCGGCGGGCGAGGGGGCCCGCTGTGGCAGCGCCAGCGGGCGCGCCGCCCTCCCGCGGTCTTCGCGCACTCTACCGTCGACTCTTCTCTTCGCTTCGCCTACACTGCGATTCGCTCTGCACTCATCTCTAACCGAAGGCACGCGCGCGCACCTTGTTTACTCTACTTTTCTTTATTTGAGCGATTGACAATGTCATGTAAAGCGATACCCTTGGAGCCTTGCTATTAATGACAAACAATTTTAATTAGTATAGTTATACATATGTCATTATTTGGGATGTTGGCAATTATTTTATAGGTACTAATATTAGAATAATATTGAGAAAGAAATTTCATTAAACTACATTCAAACACATAATCAAAACTTGATATTCCTATATAAATAATAAAATGTATTTACATTGCGGAAGTATATTAATTACTTTTGCAAATTTTTTATTAAAGTAATCAAGTATAAATGCCAATACACGACACGAGTGAGTTACACGAAAGCTGACAAAATAAAAACCCAACGCAGTTAAGTAGCGTAATGACTTAACATTTGCAGGCATAGGTGTGATTACAGCTTACAACTAACACCAAAAATAGCAGCAGTGTATTGAAACGTTTGGCTTTGAGTTTATCCATTATTGTAGTTGCGTAAGGCTGCACGTAGTTTTTCCTAGTCGATTTGCGGCCAGCGCAGCTTCCGCGCCAGCTGCCGGCCAACTGTTGAGCACGCGTTCTGATATAGATACCAACACTGACATCAATCAAATATTTTATGGCCTGTTATATAACATGAACAAAGCGCTAGAAATAGTGGTTATAGTGGTGCGTTAGGTACCACAAATTAATATTTGAATGAAGAATTTATATTAAACAAAACACTTTAACGCGACTTCTAAAAATAGATTACTGTGGCAATGTATTTTACTGTATTTATTTTAACGCTGTATGTTCGGACTGAAAAAGAAGGATGTTATATGCTTGGTATTCAAAGAAGCATGTTATGTGCTTGGTATTTAAAGTATGCCATGTCATGGTGGTCGTATGTTGTGTTTGTCAAAAAGTGACAAATGCTTTATTTGCCTTTATCATGTGATGGCCACCATGTGGCCACCATGATAATTGTGTTACTCCAAACAAAAAACTAAAATTCCAAACTTTTCAATTGTTTTTTTTGACAATCGTATATATATATGTGTGTGTGACTACATACGTAGTTACTTTTAAGTATTGGAGGCTGATTCAGTCAGAAAATTCTATAAAAATCGTAGACATATTTTCATTTCTCTCGATTTTATCCTTAATTTGTAACTTAATCATTGATTACATTTTAGTAATCTCTTATCAATAAAAACTCATACTTATATTGTTAATATGAAATAATTAGGTATCCAAATATCCAAATAATTAAAAAAAACTGTCGCTATCCTGAATTAATTCAACTGAAGAACCATTTGTAACCCCGTGTCGATCGAGATGAATAAGAAACTATTTACCTTTTAGCATATTCCGATTGTTTATATAAGGCCTATGAGCCTCGTGTAGAAAGACGTAAACGACAAGGTTTTCGTACACTTAAGCACTGTTTGTGTAAGCCGAGTGTATTACACCGACACCGGCAATGTGGCGATGACCGGTAGTACAAGGCGATGACAAGTAGTTTGGAAAGCTTGAAACTTATCCGAGTGCGTCAGTGTAGTGTACATTTTCACGTAATATGGTGTTTAATGAAAAAATATTACAGAAAAGCCCTGAGGCAGTCTCTTGTTGTATTTCATAGGGCTGTATTTGCTATTATAGGAGAATTTGTACACGGATATCCATTATTTACAGGTCTATCTATAAACCCATATTTGTACCTCCGCTGATCCTATAAATGTATCCTTTTCGGAGGCTCCATTTTATCCATAGCAAAACATAAGACTCGTTATTAATCAGAATTTCTTCACCATTAATATAAATGAACTGTTTAAAATGTTGTTTCCTAGTATCTGCAAATTTTATATTTATACACTAATTTATAAACATTTTGGACACACGTAAATACTCGTAGATCATCATCAATCGATACATTCTGAAAAGTCTGTAAGGCGGCTACGCTGGCATTCGAATACGTGAGACTGCTTCTGAATCTTTCGAATGAAACGGTGTAATAAATTCAAATAAAAACGTAGTGGACGAAATCGTAGGATGACCATTAAAGTAAGAGGTTCAACACAGACGTCCATTGGAGGCTGGAGCGTCGCTCGACACCTGGGTCCGCAATCACTGTTGCTGTTCTAATATTTATTACGTGTGAATATCATATGCCACTTCTTTTTCTCGGCTCTGATTGCTCCCCTCCGCCTCTCATCGTAAAAGGGAATGGTATTCCTTCGTAAAATAATAATTCCCGTGGAGGGATGATAAACATACCGTACCTACCTGTTAGCTTCTTAATAATAATGCAGGCAAAAAATGGAAAATAAAATTACCGATTCGACTTATTTCTCGTTATATTTTTTTGTCTCGCAAGGATACTAAGAAACATAATGTTTTTTTTTATGCAACGACGGTGACAAACAAGCGTACGGCCCGCCTGATGGTAAGCGGACACCGCAGCCTATAGGCGCATGCAACTCCAAAGGAGTAACATGGGCGTTGCCGACCCTTGACATGTTTGAGGATTCGCCGTGTTGACAGCTGAAGGAACAAATTCCCTCGCTCTCAACACAACGCATCCTCGGGAGCTCTGGCGACCTTGCTCACCTCCAGGAACACAACACTACTACAGAGCAAGTAGTAGTGTTATTATGGCTGTGGTCTTCTGCAAGGCGGAGGTACTTCCCCAGTTGGGATGTTCCACATTCGAGCGGGATGACATTTCGCTGTGCCCTACCTCACTAAGATTAAGTGCAAGATAATGAATTACATCTCAAGACCCATTTTTTACTAGCTTTCTATAAGTGAAAACCTGTAATTGGCTTGCTTTTACTATTGTGTATATCAATATGTCGCGCTTTTGGTTTCCATGTATTTTTTTATTTTGTTTTTACTTGAATCTCGTTTAGTAGAAAAATAACGTGAATGTAATGTAAGTACTTACATAGCAAATAGTTAGTCCGAACTCTAGCTTTAAATAAGCCATTAAGGCTTCAGCACATAAAACATGAAACTGCGATAAAATCAAATTATTTTGGAACTTTAAATTAAAAAAAGTACCTATGTATATCATACAATACAATACAAATACTCTTTGTTGCACACCTCACACAAACAAAGCAGTTACAAAGAGAAACGAAACAAATAACATTATACTTTAGGTACTTGCCTAATGTTTACGGTTTGGTTTTTTATAGTTTATGCACAAATTATTGTTGTTACAGAAACCTATCCAATCAAAATACCAGTATTTTTCACAAAATCAGAGCTACCCACAAAGAGTGACGAAACGCTAAACGAACGCGATTGTTCCATCCGCTTTGAAACAATTCCCATTTTAAAATTCATGAACATACGCGCAATGAGATTGCAGCTTCCAGTTAACCCATGTTATTGTATTCGTATTGGATATTATTTTGAGTAATCTCGTGTAACGGTTATACAAGTTTCTCATTTCATTTTAATTGGCAACAAAGACCGCAGCTATACTAATTACACCACTACTTGCTCATTTGGTATATGCCGTTGTGTTCCTGTAGGTCGATCTCGTAACACACTGTACTTACGTTAGGTACCTAGATATAATATGACAAATTTTATATGGGAAAAGGACAGTTGGACTGTCCGTCGCGCGTTAGAAACGTTACGTGGTATCCCCTCTGATGGCAAGGGCGTCAGAGCCGGAGCTCCAAATGATGCGCTGTTTTGATTGAAAGTGAGAAAACTGGTTCACTAATGTTAGACCAAACAACTTTTGGCCAAATGTTTAATTTGACAAAAGTTTGTTTTGACCTAATGCATTTTTTTCTTGAATAGAAAGCTTTATAGGATTATTATTAAACAAACCTAACCTAATGTCTTCTATTTGATGATATTCAAAGAATACCCGAAAATACCACTGTTTTGACGAAAAATGCATTAGGTCAAATGAAACATTTGTCAAATGATGCATTTGGGTAAAAGTTGTTTGGTCAAGAGACAGGACCCCGAGAAAACTGCATTGATCTCTAATAGCCCTCAACACAACAACTATAAATGGTTGGCATCGCGTTTGTGATTCTTCTAAAGTCACAAACGTTCATCCACTACGGACACAACGGTATCTCAGACCAAGAAAAAAGATAGACAGATCATTACGAACAACCTAGTGTAGCCGGTTTTCACACACATATAAATAATAAAGAAATCGGCCTTTATAGGTACGTCGTCCCACTGCTGGGCACAGGCATGAGAGGGAACGGGCAGTCGTCCCCACGCTGGCCCAGTGTGGGTTGGGGACTTCACATACACCTTCAAATTTCTTCGCAGGTATGCAGGTTTCCTCACGATGTTTTTCCTCCACCGAAAAGCCAACGGTAAATATCAAATGATCACACACACACATATGCAAACATAATTGCACAAAACTCTTCAGCACGTGTCGCAATGCTGCCATGGCATGGCTTCACTAGGTTGTTTGTCATGCTCCGTCGATCCTTTTTTCTTGGTCTGAGTACTGTATTTAACTATAATCTTTCCATATAAAAATTGACATTTAGATCAAAAAAATAAATTTAGAGTAAGACAAAACACAAGCTGGTGTGAAATGAGGTGAGGTAACAAAATTATTCATTGATGTTGATTAACTGCGCTTGTAATGTTTGGATCCACAAATTGGTTATTTCGATGGATCCATCGGGTGATTCGGGTAGCTCGCTTTGCAAGCAGCTGATAGACAGATGGATGTTGGAATGAGCCATTATTTTATTATTGCAATACCAATTAGCGTTCGATGTGATGCCAAAATGAATGAATGCATGAGTGAATGGGTAGTAATTTTACCCGTCTGCCTCAGAAGGAGGAATATTATGTTTTTCGAGCGTATGTATATTATACAGTGTGGAAAAATAAGTCGGGCCTTGGAGAGAAACTACCTTAAATTAAACCCTTAAGTTGGCTCATTTTACTTAAAGGAGACATTCCTTCATTTTTAAAAAGAAACAATACTGCATTCAAAGATTTTCGAAAACTCGACTGCCCGAAGGAAGTTTATATTTTGCGAGCGTACCTATCATCATCATCCTCCTAGCGTTATTCCCGGTTATGCCCTAAAGAAGCCCGGGTCTGCTTTGACACCTAATCCTAAGATTTGGTATAAGCACTAGTTTTACGAAAGCGACTACCATCTGACTTTCCAACCCAGAGGGCAAACTAAACCTTATTGGGATTAGACCGGTTTCCTCGCCATGTTTTCCTTCACCGAAAACGGTAAATAGGTATTTATTCATTTTATTATTTTATTTATTTATTTAACCTATTCCGTACAATAAGTTTCGAAAAACTCATTGGTACGAGCCGGGATTCGAAACCACGACAGCCGCTTGACAGCTGCAAGCTACCGTAACTTTTTCGAGCGTACGTATGTCTGTATATATTATAATATATACATATATGTATATTTACATATTTGTATGTGGACAAGAAAATTACATTTCACGGTCTACAGTCCATACGGCTTGATGAATTTTGACATATGAGGTGTAATGACACCTCATATGTCCATCACGGGATGTTATATCTCATCTCATCCAACGGGATTCCATATATAATCGTGTGAGTGATAAGTAAGTAACAGTGAAATATTTGAAAAAGTCAGTTGGGGTTTTTGCACTTGTTCTGTTTATGTTAGTTTGTTATTTCTATTTTTACTTCAAGTGTTTATTTAATGAATATTAGTGAAATTTAGTTAAATGGAGAATCCGCAAAAACCAGGAACTGGAAGATATGGTGTAGTTATGTAATTTTGAATATGACGATAACAATCTTCTTAAATCTTTTGACGACCGGTTTAGCCTAGTTGGTAGTGGCCCTGCCTCCAAAGCTAGAGGTCCTGGGTTCGAATCCCGGTAAGGTCATTCATTTGCGTGATGAGCACGAATATTTGTTCCTGAGTCATGGATGTTTTCTATGCATTTAACTATTTATATATCTACATAAGTATGTTTATTGTCGTCTAGTACGCATAGTACAAGCTTTGCTTAGTTTGGGACTAGGTCGATTTGTGTGAGATTGTCCGCAAATATTAATGTCCGTAAATATGAACCGCAGATCCTTATTCCTGTTTGATCGAAACTGACCAAACTTTCAGTGTTTCACAAAATTGAATAAATAATGTTGAATCCCATTCGCGGTATAGGCCCATATTAAGTCCAAGATATTTGAAACCGCATTCAATTAATTACAACGGTTTTAAATGGAAGTAATGAAGTGATATTCTAACGGGACCTCGGAGTCGTTATTGTTATCTAGCAACCTTTACTCGAACACTACTGTTACGTTAGTACCTACTTCATCGTGTGGATTAAACCTTAAGCGAACGCGTTGAAAAACTGGTCGAAAATGAGTAAGTCATGCTTCAAGAGCCGTGTATTGATTTATTTTTTGTTAGAAAAACTGCAATTATATGTTTTTTTGGAAATTGTTTACCTACTTATTGCGGTATAATATCGCTTATATTTAAAGGTACGGCTCTGCGGCAGCCAAATAGTCGGCTTTACAATATAAGCTTTGAAAATACCCACCATGCGAAGGTATTTTACATGCATCCAAAGAATAAATACAACACTCCGATTTTAAGACAGTAAAATTTTAGTTTCGTTAAATAATTACAGAAATGTAATTTATTTTCTTGTAATAAATCAATACGTTAAGATTTTTTTTCATCTCCGCAAAATGTTGTCTCGTATGGTCAAAATTATACTATAGTCGCAGTTGCTTGTCACTTGGCGCTACAGCCTCGGCATATAAGGTAGGTAGCGAGTAGCTGGCGGCTGGCGGGCGGGCCGCTGAGAGGGCTGCAGAACAAAAGCCTCACGTAATTAGACCGACCGCGGCAATACATAAATAATTTGCCTCACGTACCGCTTTGTTCGCTCAGAACAGCTTTTTATTTAACGCTGTTATATCAAGAACAACACTTGGTGTGCTTTTGATGACGGTAATCCGCCATCCTTTTATCCCTGAATACTTCAGGTGGCTATTGTTGCCCGCTGTTATTTTCATACCGAATACTTCCTACTATCTTTTTCTTGTTATGCTCGTAATTTGTTGCAAACATAACCAAAACAACATACGTTGTGGATAATTAAGGGGTTAATTTAAGCAAACCTTTTGAACACCGTGTGTACCTTAATTACAGTCCGGTTGGTTTCAAGAGTCGGTAGTCGGTACATCATGCCACATTTATTATTATTTATTCAAGTCTAATTAGTGAGTAAACTAAACTAAAACTTACTCGGGAGTACCTACATACAAAAGTCCATGTCGTAGGGCTATTATAAAACGGAGAAACCCAAATTAGCCTACTGAATTGCCTACAAATATTAATTTCGTTTTTTTTTAATTTTGATTGAAACGGTGAAATAACTTGTAAAAACCACTTTTTTGTCCTTAAAAAGTTACGTAATATCTACTGTTTAATGGAACACGAACATCACTAGGGTTATTTAAGAGTTTGGTCATATCATAAAATTTCCTATTTCTAATTTCTTTTCAATATCTGCTAGGGGTTGTCCACATGTGGTATCAAACTTACGTCGATCATATCATAAAATATGATAACGACGACCTCATACTCAGGCTTATTTAAGACAACCACGTGGCGTCTTATGGACACGGCTACACGATATAAATAAATTATATTAGAGTCAATGGTGCGTACGAGTATCACGTATTATAACAGGTAAGTCGGTAAGAAATTTAAATGTATTGTCATTCGGCACAAATCAAAAATTGTCAGCAACAAATTACAATTTTGAAATTGGATGAAAAGTCTATACCTATGTGGAACAACAGACAGCAGCCCAAACCACAACGGCTTTTTGTCTGTACTTTTTCTGTGTCCAAGGAAAACACTGGTCATTTGATAGCCTCGCAAAACTTCACCCTTTGGTATTTTTATTACAAAAAATCGCTTTGGTAAACGGATAGGGCAAAAAGTATTTGACATTAAATTCAGCAACCGGAATTTCGCCATGGTAGGAGGAAAAGAAAATTTTAAGCTGGCTCTTAATGAAACAAATTTTCAGGGCGGCGTCATCTAAACCTTAAGCCCTTTGTAGTGCTGTCGGGGGCTTTGTCCCCTGGCCGACCCACGGCGACTCTTTGTGCCGGTTACAAATATTGCTAATTACGATTAAAAAGAACCAACTCGGCACCTCCGCGCGGCGTACCCCGTGCCGCGATTATCTTTCACATTATACTAAATGAATCTGTGTTTTTATGAATTGTCTAAAGTAATTTTACTCATCCTATTATTATAGTCAAACTTAAACATATACAAGTAAAACATTGCGATCATCAGACACAAAATGCTGAAAGCTCATAAAAAGTCACAATTATAATACCTAAAAGAGTATCGAATAATTAGGTGGAAAATTATCTAAGTTCGATACACAAAGTCACAAACCTCAATAACATTGCTTTTTCGATAAGTATTGCAAATACAGCCCTGTGCAAGTTATGCCCCCGACGTGACCTATACTGTATAGCTTACAGGTATGAGGGAAAAAATCGCTACAAAATTTTACGTCTGCCGTGCTACACCCCCCTAATAATGTCTGCTTAAGGGCGGGCGGCAACATGGAGTTACACATTTACGCACCGTTAAATGGGGAAAGCTTTTTTCGTGTTTAGTGTCACAAAAACTGTTATTAGCCTGAATTGTGGTGCCAACTGCTACGACAAAATTCACTTATAATAGAAAACGAAATGTCGAAACAGAAATGGTGTAGGTAGGTATATAGAAACCACTGAGGAATTTAATGATTTGAGTTGTGAAGTTTGATTGATGGTTACGCGGTCGGAAACTCAGTTGAGTTACCTAAGTTATGATTGTGACATATAGAGGTTGTGATTATTGTGATTGTTATCAGTTATTAATGATGTGGTTTTTTTAGATGGTTTTGGTGATGTTACCTGATTATTGTACACTTTTTGAACTTTAATCTAGAGGCATTCAGCATAACCTACCAGCATCGAAGAAAAAATCGAACGACGCTTTGATCACGTAGGTATTTACAAGACCCCTTTCAGCTTTATTTTCCACAAGCTGCCCGCATGGCGCGGCCCGTATAGAAAAAAATATTAATATTAGAAACTGCCTATTTTGATACTTACTGTCTCACTGGCGCAGTCTTCAGCATCTCTTTCAATGGACACCAAATATTGCATGGAAGTTGGTGTTACAAGTGAAAGCAGAGAGAATGCAAATTGTCCATTGCTTCAAAAATATTATTCTAACAACCTCGTATGAAATATGTCTTTAGTGAGATCCAGTTCTACAAATATACACACTTTTTCCCTATTGGGTTTTCAATTCTGGGGTTTCTGTGTTAAAGTATGTAATATTCAGACCTATAGTATGTTATTTGTCCTTCAAACTTTGCAAACAATTTTGCAGACACTTGACAGTATCCGTGCTCAAATTTGGCGTATTTACTTATGTAAGTTAGGTGTCAATGCAATATTATGGTATCACCGAGCTTATCTGATGATGAGACAGAAGGTGGCCGTAGCGACTCCTAAACTACACATGAAAACCCCTCACAACGGTTGATGACTAGTTGACTACGTAATAAAGTATAGTCGGCAGTAAAAGTATGTACCGAAAATATATTTTTTAAAGCATAGACAAACTAAATTGACACCTCAGATATCAAGTTTTCTCGCCCTAACAAGATATTTGGAATTTGAGAGTCAGCGTTATCAATTATCGATATCTCAATTAAATTTTAGACTGCAATAGCACCTACTACACCATATTATATTATTATTATTATTGTAGGTGATTGATGTACCTAATGCTGATCATTTTCGCCAGTCTCTGAACATATTTAAGCGGGTTTATAGCGTGTATGTAAGTATATACAAATGTGTTTTGATTTAGTAACCCGGGCCTTCATATTTTTCTCAATACACCCAACAACAAAAACACACGACCCTCTGTAAATAAGACAGATATTTATTTATTCATGGATATCTGAGACACTGGGTAAGTGAAATACCTCTTTAAGCGAGATTTTGCGGGTGGGTCCCTTGATGTCCCAACTATCCAGGTTGCACTGTATTAACATTCACTGCCAACAATTTCGTAGCGCTAGGCTCGTAGCCGATGCCGTGGTTTTCCCGCTAAGTAAAGGAAAGCGACTTCGAATAAAGCGCCCGCTAAGCAGCCTTGTCGTACTGAAAGTATTAAGGACGCTTCCATAGTTTGGTCAGGACTGTTTTATTTCTATTGAATGTTTGTTTTATTTCGTAATCTTCTTTTTATTTTCTTCAGTAGACTACTTCAAAATACAATACCTAAATAAATATCTATCTTAAAAGGTACTGTAGCTGCCGGATGTTCGGCAATAAGGTCGGCATCGCGGCGACCCGCCAATAAGTGCACCGCAGTGATACTTGACGGACTCTGTTAATGCGAGGTTCGCGTGGACGGAAATGGACATTTGTATCCACATCGGGGAACAACAAGACATTCTAAGTGCCTATCCTGCCTATCATTAATAAATAGCAGGTGAATTATTCAAATTTCCGACGAACCCTTGCCGTTAATAAATAATAGGATTCATCGGGGCAAGTGAAATGACGTTTTATTGCTTTGAATCTGTTTCCCGTTTTAGGTAACAATAGCTATACCTAAATGTAGATATAAATCGGTGACTAATTGGTTGGAAATGCTGGTCACAGGGCGCATAGGCAGATCCAGAAATGGCGCCGTATAACCTTACTAAGAATATTCCTGGTTTAACTGCCGATGGTCAATGGACATATAATATAGTTCTATAGTTTATTATATAAAGCTAATAATAGTAACGTACGATACGATTATTGGATTTGTAATTACCGTGGTAATTCGAAGTGACCGCACCCGTCGACGGCAGGCCCCACCGCAAGCCACTGGTTGACGCGTTATTTCACGCCCAAATCCGTGACGAATGACACGCGTCCCAGACACGCGCCTATATCCACTTTATTTTAGTTGGTTTTGCTTTATGCACAAAGGATTTACCGATTTTAGATGAGACTGCAACTATGCTTAAACAACAGCAACTAGGCAAATTTCAGCTCTCTTGTTAACCTATCATGCCATGTGGCGTAGTGTAGTGGACTGTTTATTACCTTTTACCAGGGTCTTCTCTGTACTGTAACCTATGTATTAGTCCAGTCAATGAACTGACAAATTGTATGGAAAAAAATTGAAATAATTTATTATAGCTGATTTATTCTATGGAACGGATATCCGTATACGGGACGGACGGGAGTATATACTGGCAATTAAATAGTTACCTAGCAACAAAGTCCAACAAAATTTCAGACATCAAAAAAATGATAACTATAATAACTTCTGAAAATACAGAAATAAAAAAATGAATAAATGTTTTTATTTTCTTATTGGTTCATTTAGATTTGTTGACAGTGCATGCTTCATTTAAATCTACAGATAACGGGCTGAAAATGATAATGATGATGACAATAAAGTTTAAAGTTAAATAAACAAAGAAAAACGCTATTATAAATTAATGTTTTTCAAAACCGTATTTTTCCTGGAGTATTGATCAAAAGTATGTAAAAGGGCTTTCCGAAATCTGGGGTTTGTGATGAGACAGGCTCATGCGTTTACTAACAACACGGCGATACGTGTATTGTACGAGGCAATTGTCAGGAGTCATCTAGAGGGTAGTGCGGCCATCTGGAGTCCACACGAGTCGAAATATGGCAAATGTTGGAACGTATACAAAATAAATGTATTAGTTTTATATATTTAAAATTATACGGAGTATACCCTTTTTATCCTTTAATGTATCCTACATTGTTCGTGTTAGGAATGGTAGGTTACAATATATAGTATAAACTTGAAGTTAGAAGGGAACTCGGGCTTGCTTCATATATATTTAAGTTGATACTAGGCAAGTTGAGCAATCCTGGAGACCGGTATGTGCGGCGGCGGCGGCGGCCGAGCCTGCTGGTGCTGGCCGAGCCGCGCGCACGAACGCAACTCCTTGGCCAGGCCCCCTTTACGCGCGCAATTCGGACCCTTAATCGAGTAGCGATCGAGATAGATTTGTTTTTTGTCCTTTGCACGAATTCACAAAGGCCACGTTATATGTATTGTGTTACTGTAATTTGTCAAATTCCATACTGGTTGTGTGTAGTTTAATAAATAAATAAAAATTATTTGCAACTTAGACGTAACGTACGGTAACGTACCAGTGCAAGTGCACGAAACAGACTTAAATGAAATTGGAATGCGAAAGGTATGTATCAGATTGAGCCTCTGGATTTAGCCCGGCCGGCCAACTTGTGACCGAAACCTTCTAAGAGTATTTCCAACATCACCTCAAGGATTGTGATGAGAATACGTTTTCAACTACTCTGCTATTGGCACGGTTTGCTGGTGCGAAGATGTAAACAAAACAGGCTGAATACCAAATTACCTGTCCTTGTGTTAACTACAATATATACCTGGCAATTATTCCAAAATGTACGAATTATTAAAGAGTGTCTGGTTTTAGGAAACTATGCCCAGTAACTTCAGGATTGAAATATTAGATTGTATCACAAGGGTCTAAATAGCCCATATCATCATGAGATCGTTATTGAAAATTATCCGAGGGTATCAATTTGGCTTTGGTTAAATATGGCTGTTAGATCAGAGTTATACACTCTACTTTTCTCTTCAATTGCGAGACAATAAACCATCCACAATGAATACTAGTGGCTATGTGAGCCGAGAACACGCGAAACTGTGTTGTTTAAATTTTTAGTTAATTTGTGTACCTGCTCCCAAAAATTAACGTGAATCGCTTGAGAAATGCGGCCTGTAGAGATCAGCCGGACAGACAAACGATCTCGGCCGAACCCGAAGCATAGAACTTCGTTCGCTTCACTCGCTCGTTTGAATAAATTCTCGATTTGGAGGCATGATTATTTTTATAAACTGGTTTGACATAGATACAAAACGATTTAAGGAGACAAGACGATTTAAGGCGCGTCCAAACGTCCGAGCGCGGACATAAGCTGGACTGTGGTACATAAGCTTTATGATAGAGCGAGACACTCTGTTCTCTCTCTCACTTTATCTTATAGGATTGTATGTTTTAATGATTGTGAATTAGGGACTACAAAACACCCGTTTTGAGAAATGTTGTCTTGATTGGTCACATATAAAGTTTTTTTTTGTTAAATTAGATGAACCGAATGTGTACCAAAAAGGAACCCAAAGTTCCGGACTAACTGCATGTCTATGTGTATTGTGATCGGTGGATTGTATTACATAGGTAGTGAAGTATTTTGATTGGTCAAATTAAAATCAAAAAAAAATATTTTCCATCGAGGCTAAACTACTACTTTAGCCCTGCTTAACAAGTCTAATATGACACACTTTACGAGCATGAGATTTGAAAGAATGATTTTATTTTATTGGACCTACGCAAAATAATAGAGACTGAGAAGCTGTAGATGTTTGGGGGAGCGAGAGTGACAGGCAGGCGCTGGGCACTGGCCGCGCCACGCGTATTAGTCCACGCCACATTGAACACGTTGTGGGATCGAACTTATTAGGAAATGTGATCATGCGAATAATACTCGCTTCATACGTTTTATTGCGTTAGGGTATTGGCCATCCGCGATACCGTACACCGCTATACCGCCGTACTATACCTACCGTATTTAATATCTTTTAGACGTTTACAGCGAGATATTTTGTGTCAATTTTCGCAGTTCTATTCAAACGTCGCTATCGGATTATAAAGTGAGCTGAAATTTTTTAGCGTGTCGAATCAAATTGATTTAGCTGGTATTCCTGAATGTTTTCCGGGCTGTCGGAGAACATTCTAGAATCACGTGATAAGGACATGTCAGTGCCTACTCAACAGTCGGTTTCGTATTTCGACAGCGTCTCGCTGACTCTGATTATGTAGATTCCTTTACAGAGGACATTTTACGCAAACATACGAATGAAGATCGAATCAGATATGCATGGGATCAGTATTTTATGCTTAGGAAAATATGGAAAACGAATTTTTCGTAAATAGAGTTAAAGGGATGTTATTTTTGTATATGCTGGTTCTTCTTACGTGCTACACTTATGAAGGGTTCCTTGCGCTCCGTCTCGATATGAGCTAATTTTAATTATCAAGTAGTACGCGTACATTTTTTGTTAACTCATATGATAACTTATAATTATGAGAAGGAGGGCACGTTATATGTCAGCGTATTGGAAACATGTTTACATTATATGTCATTTTTTAAAAGATCTGTGGCTAAGGTTTCAGTAAACACTTTTATAAAATTATTAGCCATAAGATACTGTAATGTCCCGAAGAGGGTCCACCTTAGAACCAATCGAGTAAAGTGCTCGGTTGTTTGAACGTCTTGGTGTTGTTATTTAGCTGAAACGCTTCGGTTGTTGACTGGACCGAAGCAACTTCGCGATATGAGTATCTCCCCGAGCATGTCCCGACTCCCGTCCCACATCGATGACCTCCAGTTACTTGAGAGCATTTTAATATTCTAGCAGCATCCCTAGTTCGGTCAGAATGTACCTATTTATAAGTAGCTGCTATGTCGTTATTTGCTTCTCGTAACTAAGAGAAACAAAAGTTAAACTATAATGTGTTCGCACAAGTAACTAATGGGTGGCAAGTTTTCGTTGGAGGTACTTAAGCGCCAATTCTTGAGAAGACTACTTTCTGAGTACGTACACATTAGTGAGCGCTACTTGGCGCTTTCCGGGCTAAATCTTAACTATCTACTTAAGTCAGTGTCAGGGTGAGCTTGCGAACGAATTGAATAAGCCCCCTGCTTTCTCTTCGCTTCCCATTATCTGCTTTCATTACATGAGCTTCACTCTGGAATTCGGTTCAATTACTCCGTAATTTGGTGAATTGACGTGGCATTTTGTCAGCTTCTTCGCGTGTTTTGTTTTAGAGTATGTTGGCAGTAAGTACCTAAAATATATTTGGCTTTCACATTTTGCACACTTATTTAAGACTAACACGCCTTAGTTATTTGTACAACAAGAGAGCAAAGTTTTTTTGCTGCGCGTGCTGATTTTGTGCCCCGAGGAAGCGAAAGATTCTAAAACTGGATCATGAGCTTAGCCAGTGATTCAAAATTGGAATTTTGAGCGCAGCGAGGGACTCAAAAGCACGAAACGCAAATACTTTGCTCTCGAGTAACACATACTTGTAACTTTTCACATCAGCAGTGAGAAAGAATTCACATTAAAAAATACATCCATTATTCGTCTCGTAATTAATGTAATTATTCAAGAAGAAAACTTGATTCGGCATTCGTCACTGCTTATTTCAACTCCTCAGCGCGGATAGTAGGTACTAAAAGCACGCGAGAGCGCGGGGCGAGACGAGGCGCGGCAGACTAAAGCACATTTTAGTAATCTGCTATACGAGTTTTGCGTGACACTACCACATCACCAAAAACTAACCGAATTATTGTTAAAATACTGTCACTCATATTCTCACATTTCAGTCATACTTTCGAGCTATTTTTGAAATATTCAACACCAATGTCTCACACGAAATCGTATTTTGCTCACGGTTTTCACGCAGCAAAATATGCTTGTTCGAACTGCTGAGGTGAAAAAGAATAAACGAGATGTTTGCTTTATACAAAAAGTTTATAATTAAATAAATTCTTAAACTAACCAGGGGAAGTAAATTAACTAAATTAGATAGTTCATAGAAAACAAGTTGGAGCACGGCTATGTAAATTAGTAATTTTTCAAGCTCGTCTGGAACTTTCCAATAGGAACATTTCTCGAGTTGTTTGCGAAGTGAACTAACTCAATTAGGCTTGTTTCTGCCGACACCAGCGAGCTCCCGAGACGAACTGACTTGTTATTTATTTTCCACAAACACAACCTGTAACAATAGTGATATTCAAAACGGTAGCTTGAACAGGTTCACTTTTGCTAACTTAAAAGCTTTGCTAAGGTAAAAATCTGTTAATATGTCACCCTTCGTCTGCGTTTTGCTAGTCCGTAATTGTTCACCACAAAAGCTTTTATTGACACAAACGTTGTCAATTTTGATGAAGATCTACTATCAAGAGTTAGTGATCAATGAAATGAAAGTATGACGCATGCTTTTACTCTGAGTAATAAGCACACACTGCAGTGTATCATCGTAAAAATATATTTAATGTCACCATAAAAAATCGATATATTTGCGCCGCGGTGTTCTCAATGCCCCCTCCTAATGGAAGTAAACTTATCTATAAATCTTGGACTGCGTCTTTTATTACCACTATAATTTAATTATTCCATTATGTGTTACCCTTGGTCACCTTAAGATGTCTTCGTGTAGGACAAATCATTTTTCATTTAACTTTTGAGTAATGAAATTAGTGTTGTATTCGTTGATATTTCTTGGCTTTAATGAATAAGAGTAAAGTTCAGAATAGCAGATTTTGCCATTGAATTGTCCCGAATTTGAGCAAACCCTCCGCTCGCTCGCGGCGCTGCTATTAACCGCAAGTTTCGTTATTAGCAACTGTGTAGGAAAGTTGCTAAGGGAATTACCTTCATTTAAATTGAGATTAAATTCCTTAGTCCGATGGAATGTCTGAGTTGTGTTCGCGTCGAGTGCTACGTGATATACCTATATGTGGAATCAGTTGTAATTAGGTAGTTGCCTGCACCATTTTCCACAAGAGACTATTTAGTTATATGAAGGTATATACATATATATATATCTACTCATGTTAAAAGAACTACCACCACTACTACCAGTATAAAATATATTAGTATCTAGTCTCTACGCAATAGTAATAAACATGCCCTGATTACCTAAAAGAATGACTGATCGTTAAAGCTTTTTATGTATAATATCAACGAATATCGTATTGTTCATTTTGTCATAATAATAACTTTAAGTTATTTAACGTACATTTGATAATTTATAAATATAACTAGCTATTGCCCGCGACTTTGTCCGCGTAGAACTTGTTACCGTCTTAGAAAAAATATTGTTATTAAATGAATGTAGGCGGAAACATAATAATCATCGCCGACCTAAACAAAGTTCTACCATCGTAAGAGTCCGCAGTAAGCTCGGCCGAATTTTACCTTCCCATACAAACGTATACGACGAAACTTTGCATATACAATGACATGAGGTACATCTATATCTTTCATTAGTTTATATGGTTCCAGATTATAAAAAAACGAAATACAGCAAAAACAAGTTTTGTATGATAAACTTAAATTCGCTGGTTTTTTTTACTATGGTATCTGAAGCTACAAGGGTCTCAAATTATCAGTACGGAAAATTTCATCTAATCCGTTCAGGGATTAAGCGTAAAAAAGATAACAGTGCGATGAGTTCATTAGCTAAATTGCTAAATTTAAATTGAAAACTCCGTTTTTACAAATATAAATATCTTAAAAATCATCAACAAAAGTTTCTGCTTAAATTGTATATTTTTTCATAATGTATTAAAAAAAGCTAAATTACAGGAAATTTTTGCCTAAACCCGTCCAGTAGTTTTACTTACGTTAGTCCGGGCTGCCGGTATAGTTTTGAAAGCAAACTATCTAATGCTAAAAGACGTAGAACTTTCCATCTCCATCCGCCGTCCCCATTTAACAATGTTGAAAAATAAATTATTTTGATTAACCAAAATAAACTTTTTAAACTAACAAAATAATCCACAGGTTAAATGAAACATTACCTTCTTTTCGGTTCTGGGAGCATCGCAGATCTAACCTAACCTAACCTATATTTTTGGTAGCCGTTCGGTTCAGTAAGGGTCGTGGTTCTAACTTAACCTAATCTACTTTTCTGCTTGCAGTCGGATTATGTATTTTGATTAATAAGTAGCTTACCATATAGTATATGTATGACCTAAGAATTCTCTTACTTCAAAAATTACTTGTTCCTCATACATACTTCCAACCCTTTTTAACCTTCTTAAGAAACGAAACGAAACCTTGAATTTTAAGAAACGCTGCAATTAGTTTCCTAGTCATTAACCGAAGTTACAGATCCCTTACTTTAAAACTGTCTTATTCCCCGTACAAACATCCGACTCCTTTTAGCCCATTTAGGGGATGAATGTTTTTAACCCCCTAAGGGAATCAATTTCAAACACTTTAAAACAGAAGTTACAAATCTCTTACTTTAAAAATGTCTTGCTCGCCATACAAACTTTGAACCCCCTTTAACCCCTATAGGGGATAAATTTTAAAAAAACGCTGACATCCGTTTTGTAGTCTTTTAACAAACAGGCTTAGACCGAAGTTACATATCTCTTACTATGACATTTTCTTGGTCTCCATATAAACCTTGAATCCCGTTTTAACCCCCTTAGCGGTGAAATTTTTCCAAAACGCTGAAAGAACTTTACTTATTTTGATAAGATATATTTTATATAACGTTTTAAATCTCCAGCTCAAAAAAGAGTGTTTCTCATCCAAACCTTGCACCCCTTTATAACCCCCTTAGGCCTAGAATTTTCTAAAATGCTGGAAGTACTTTTTTATATTTTAATAAGTAATCTTTCCACACGTTTCAAGTAACTAGCGCAAAAAAGGTGTTTTTCATGCAAACCTTGCACCCTTTTTTAACCCCCTTAGGGGTGGATTTTTCCAAAACGCTTAATGTTTTTTTTTATTCAATTAAGTACTCTTTCTACAAAGTTTCAAGTTTCTAGCTCAAAAAATGAAGTTCCCTCTATACAAATTTTGCACCCCTATTTAACCCCCTTAGGGGTGGAATTTTTTGTTTGAATTTGACATCTGATTTCATATAGTCTTTGGCAACGTCATTAGGAGATGTTTACTTACGAACCTAGTTAACTTACATTAAATAAACAAAAGAAACTGATGGCGAACAATAAATTAGGGGCAAACTTTGTGAAAACTTTGTACAACATTCAAAGGCCCGTAAACGAGATCAAGTAATTTAAACCGAAATAAGCAAAATTACTCCGGCATTGTCGGTTGCCTTCAGAACGTCACGGAAATTTCCACAGACTCCTACAACATAATAATTTAAATAAATTGTCTAATATAATTAAGAAGGGGATCAAACAAAACTCTTTGTAACAAAGGCAGTGCAATAAAATGTCCTATTTACAGAAAACTCATAGTGTCCGGGAGCTGATGTTTGTCCTTTCTTTTGGTATTCAGAGCGCGGGTCGAGGAGGAAAATTAAGGTGGCCGCTACGGACATGTGAACTTTGATTCTATACCGATTTTTTATGTAAAAATAGCGGTTCCCTCATATGGTATTCATAAAGCCGCACACGACACAGTTTCGCAAAAGCGTTTTGTGGGAGCTGTCAGCCCACGCATCGCTGGCTTCGAGCCCTTTCTTCCGTTTGCTTCATATGCAATCATGAGGACCATGTATTATGCACGCTACGTGTGTATAGTTTTTCTGTTATTTGTTCACATGTTTCTTTTGTTATATCTTAATTACATAACTAACTAAATATACTATAATATGGCTCACCCACGCCAAGTCGAGGCTTGGACATCGAGATGTTGCCATTTGTCCAAATCTTGCGCCAGTTCATGGTTTGAAGATTCCGCAGTTTTGACTTGATGTCAAATCTTTCCAACGATCCCTATGGCGTCAAACGGGTCGACACCACATTAATTATTGTATTGGCACTCAAAATGTAAAACACAGCTCATGTTTTTGACACTGTAATCCTAAGAATAGAACATTGATTGATACTTGGACTTAAAAACCCAACCTAGTAACCCTAGAAATGGGTTGGTGTGGGCTGACCGAGCGCGTCCATTTGCCAGCCACGACAGGGCGCGGTTGGGAAGAATAACGAACGTCGTGATTAATGGCCACACTCGTTAAGTTTCTTGTTTGAACAATAATTAGTTAGAACTAACCTGATACGAACATTTTTGTTCCCCACTAACACAAATAGGCGAGTTATAATATACCTAACCAGCAACTTGTCTCTATAGAAGACAACAACACAACACAAAGACCAGCCGGTATAGTTATCACGAGATGGACGAACTTTTGGTGGTTATAGAGATAAGTTTCAAGGTTTCGGGGTTTCATAAAAAATGTAAGAGTATTAGTCTGCAAATAATAAAACGGATCTCTGTTCGGCCTTACACCGCACACTTCCAGACGTAGCGTACAAGGGCTTGAAATACCAGAAATATCATCCGCTTATCGTGTGATCGTACGGAGCATTACTATTTCATTGTGAAAGGTTTAGTACCTATCCGATATGAGTGTTTTCGTCGATTTCACCAGTTCCTGACATCAAGTCCAGGCTCTTGATCAAATTTCTCTGTGGCACGACGACTCGCCAAACGAAGCGGGCCACTTCCATTCTGCCATAACTTTCTAAACTTATCTTAGTTAGGGACAATCAATTTTCATTTTCCTTCGATTACGAAACTTAGACATTACTATTTTAATACTACTAATGGCACTCCCATTTAATATGTCGTAACTAAAGGTATATTCATAACGGAATAAAATATTTCATTTCAACTCAACTCAACCAATAAACCCAATTAAAGCAAGGCGGCGGCGGTTGGGGCGGAAAGGTTCTCGAGTGGCGACCAGCGTGGTTAGGCCGGACGTAAGTACGGTAAGGTGGATGAAGGCGGATGACAGGACCGGTCATTGTGGCACTCTTTGAGGGAGGCCTATGTCCAGCAGTGGACATCTTTCGGCTGATGATGATGATGATGATGATGAAAACAAGGCGCACTAATAACAGTATGAATAACAAGTGAATTGAAAGGCACATAAAAAAACCTAACAACCTAAAATATACTGTTTTGCACAGCTAAACTACTAATCGAAATTCGTTTTTTTTATGTGCCGTTGTTAAATTTTGATATGCAAGTAAGTATTTTTTTGTGCGCAGTTTTTTTTGGAAAGCGATTATAATTTTCTCTTATTTTTGGTGTGAAAGTATGAGGTGCCAGCTTGTCCTTAAGGAAGAAGTTTACAAACGCTAGCTCATATGTAATGAATCGCGCCGTATCCGAGTTTGTTGCCATTTCTTCCGCTTCACCGTATTTGCATATTGTACAAACAGAAGGCGTACATTTGCAAGATTACAAGCAACGCAGGGTACGAGTTATATTTCGACGGGTAGCAGTATGTCAACTTTATGAGCTCTGATTTCTACCAATCATATTTAACCTACGCGTTTGTTTGGCTTCATATACAATACACTTTGAAATAAACTTAATTTACAATTTATTGTTCAAGGGTTGCATCGGAGTTGATAGCAATCATTATTGTATTACGAGTACGTGTTTTCGACTTAATTGATAAGGAGCAATAAGCAGTAATCCTATCCAAAATTCCTTTCAAGTAACTTCACAAAGTCTAAATACATACCTCGGTCGTACACAAGACTCAGGATATTTCCTGTGCCGATAGATGCCATTCTGATAGATGTTGTGCTGATGCATTCAAGTCAAAACTATACAGAAACCGCTGTACCTACGCGAATATATTACACTACACAATTTATTTAAAGCAAAATCCAACAGAGATGTGCGATTAACTCAATAATGAGTCGAATCGATCGGATTATTCGTAAAGCAGATAAAAATAATCGGTTAGTGCCTACTCGGGTGTGTAACTTCCGCTCTCGACTGCACTTTTGGTAAAACATTATAAAAACACCTCGCTTCCCATCACTTAACCGTGTACACAAACAATATGTAGGTGTATTAATCATTACCGTGACTTCACGCCAGGAATAACACCGAACGAATTGTTTACAAATCATTACAGACGACGGTTTCCATTGTTTTCCAGTGGTACGTTAATGCACGTATGTCCGTTCCATACGTTGTGTATCAATGTTTGATTATGCTGTCATCATTTAGACACATTTATGTCTATGGTAAGATTGGTAAGATATATATATATATATCATATACATAAATGTGTCTAAATATGAGCGAAATGGTCGCAACGCGGGACTTTTACGGTATTTCATTAAAATTGAATCAAGAAGTCTACGAGTAAACACATTTGTCGCGGAAGAAAATCCTTTCGAGTAATGATTTAAAGTGGGGCCTAGTTTAGGCCGTCCCTTGTTATACGATACAAAAGCTACTCACATAAACAACGACCAAGACTAAGATAACAATGTTAAATAATTCATTAGATAGCGAGGACATCGAGAACAAACAGAGCTGCCATTGGTCCTTGTAAAAAATGGTCGTCAATAAAATGTATGGTAGCTTGTTGTCAAGGCGTAAAAGCGGTGAGAGGAGGCGTTCGGTCTTCGGTCCTACATCGATCATGCTCAGCGGCCGTTCTCGGCAGATTGATCGCCGGCGTCCGCACGCTCGCCGACAGATATAGTGCGAGGAGAAGCACCGAGACAAAAATGGTGAGAACAAACAAATGCGCTGTCGATAGCGTGACAGAAGGATTGATAGTTAGCGTCGGCCCCCGCCCTCGAATAAAATGAGGCTTTACTCTATTTTCGGTAAGTTTTCATGTGCTACTTACTTTAGTGGTGTGTCCACGAATTGGTACTTGGCGGTATTCTGCAGAGAGAAGAAATTGCTTGCATACATAGGGTATAACTATTATTAGGTAAGAGTCAGTGAAATACAATTGTCGTTACGTAGCCAACTTGTAAGCTAAATGTGTATAATGCTATAAAGAGATGCTTAGAAATTTGATGAGCAGCCTTAGAAGGAATTCAATTTTAAGCCGAAACTAATTACGGCAGTTATTAATTAAAGAGGAGGTACTTAGATCAAGGAAGGTTTCTGTAAAAGATCGCCTTTGAAGCCCATTTTGATCGTCGCCACAATGGCAAACGTCCCAGTACTTGACACTGACATTAAATTAATACTTAACACTTTCAATCTTAGTTCATTAGTTCATAAAAATAGAGATTTGATCCATTTTTTATTAAAAGTATAAATAAGGGTGAAATTAAATCGCGTGTACCTCAAAATGTCATGTTCTATGTCTCATAACCAAGTCGTAAAGAGGCCCGCTTGAAAAATTTCATGTTCTACATTTTTGGTACCTATAACTATTATTTAGTTCTTCGTTGTAGTTCGGAACTGCCTCCAAAGAAACTACTTAATGGTTACACGATTATATCAAGTTCGTTTGATAGGAAATTGAAGAGAAAATGTTATCTCACCCTTAATCACCTTCATTTAATTACATAGTAAATGCATAGGTACCTATGCATGGGAAGTTGGTTGCCTTATATTCAGCGTTTAAGCATCGATATTTAATGGTTGATACAAACCACCCTAGTCTTATTTGGAATTTGTAGATCATTGACTAATAAGTAAACCCTTCGTATGTTACTTCAGTTAGATTAAGCGTTCAAACAGCAGGTCGATCACGTAGCGCATTGTACGCACGTCAGGCAGATCTAACGTCACTTTTTGTATGGGAGAATGACATTTGAGTTGTCCTAACGTGCGTTCGAAACGTTGCGTGAATACCACTCTGAAGCCACCAAACGAAGCAAACGTTTTTGAAAAAAAACGATTAATTGAATGCACTTGCCGTTTTTTACAAAATTACTTTAAACCCGCTATTAATAGGTACCAACCAAGTGAATAAATACAAATCATGATAGCCACTCACTTGCTTCTGGCAACCAGAATTGCCAACTCTGCGCACACCTAAATTAAATGTGGTAACTGTAGTTGCCAAGTATAGGCGGTTTGGAATTGTTTTTAAAGAAATTTAGGCTACGGGAGTCCCCGAAAGAAAGGACGTAAATTAACCTGACTAAATTGATAAGTATCATAAGTAAGTATTAGTTTTGTGATACTCATCTCATGTCCTGTATATTTTAGTCGTGTTATATACGTGACGTCAGTTTCAGTTGGTTTTGTGACAACCTGGTGACAAACAAAAAAGGCCGATACGCTATGAGGGTCATGAAGTTGTGAGAAATGAAATTGAGTTTGTTTTGTCTATGCGTACATCTTTGCCACTCGTGTTTGTATGTGTGTGCGAGGTGCTCTACACTCACTCTTTCTCTATGAAGTGAGCGGATAAGAACACGACTATTTGGTTGCAGAGTTCGTGATGTCGGAGGGCGGGCACGGCGCGGGCACTTTCCCAGCGCGCTCGCCCATGTCCAGCTCCACCACCGGCCACTCCAGCTCCAGCCATCACAGGTACGTTCTGCGCTTAATAGATGGTTGTGTATGAAGGAAGCAAAATTAAATATTTACGGCGAGGGCGGTATATTGAATCCTGAGTGAAGCGAAAGAATCTTGAGCGTCTCGTTACGTTAATCATTTTGCTACCGAGTGCCACATACTGTTTTTGACAAATCTTGAGGATAACAATGACTTTTCTTTCATAGGAGATGCCTACGATGTCAGCTTATCATCGGTCTTTCATTATCATCTCGCATATAATTGCCACATTATGTGAATTGGTCGCTGTGGTTGGTCTCCCGAGGCGAGGGTCATCTGCGATAGGTACTGACTCACTCGTCCCCGCTTGAATTCAGCTGCCCACTTTTTTACCGTCGTATATGATGGACAGGATTGGCCTAATGTACACACATCTTCAAAAATTTGTTTCGTTGTCAATCCTTTTTTATGAAGATGAAGATATTTGTAGCACGTTGCCCCAAATTATCCATTACGAAAAATCTGTTGACTTGTATTTTTAAATCAGACGTAATAGTACATTACGTACCTAGGGCGGTGAATTCGTGAACGGCCCAGATCGCAGGTGTTGTGTTGTGGCCATAAATATGCGATCTGGGGCTTTACGAATTACCGTCCGTGGTGAGTACACAATTTTACGTCTTCATCTGGCCACAATGTGAGTTTTACCGTACGCGCAGCGTGCATTAAAACTCGCATTATGGCCAGGTGTGACGTAAAATTTATTAATTTATATTAATATGACAACTGAATAATAACAGTTCAAAATGGCGGCAGAAAAAAATTTAAAAGTTTGAATGTCGTAGCTCTTTACAAACTTTCGCTCCCTATTTCGCTACCTGAGATGATGATTCCCAGAATAAAAAAAATCATATGTATATTCGTATGTTAATCCAGGTTATACCTACACTATATGTATACCAAAATTCATATTAATCCGTTTAGTCGTTTTTGCGTGATTGAGGTCCAAACTTTAGCATTCACAATATTAGTATGATTTGAAAAAATTCCAGGGACACGACTCGCTTGACAAACCCTAGCAGGCATTTTAAGTTTAATGAATAAGGTTAATTCACGATTTTCGCTACGGTGGTAGGATTGTGCTGAAGTTTACCAACAAAGTGAAAATGTAAATACTACTTATATTATAAATGCGAAAGTTTGGATGGTTGGATGTTAGGATGTTTGGATGTTTAGATGTTTAGCTGTTTAGATGTTTGGATGTTTGTTACTCAATGACGCTTAAACGGTTCAGGCTTCGGCTCAACCGATTTGGATGAAAATTTGCACAAAAATAGTTTATAGTCTGGATTAAAGTATATGATAGCTTTATCCCGGGCCCACGCAAACGATGTCGCGGGCGGAAGCTAGTTATTAAATAAGTGATAAAACTGGCTAAGATGAAGTCGGACTTCCGCAGCGGTGAAACGCGCCAGGTGGGCTGAGGGGTTAGACGGCGACCCCATGGCCCTCGCTGAAAGATTTTCGTATTTCTTTTCATTGGGGCTTCGGAGACACAGTTGTAAGCCAGACTTTTTAAATAGGAGTTTGAAGTTTTTTTCTCGTTTAGTTGGCTGCCGGGCCGCGTGCCTTTGAACGTGTTAATACTTACGCAATTTCAGATCTTTTTTACAACGGATATAAACAATAATTCATGATTATGAGACACAAAGTCTATGAAAAATTACATTATTAATGCGTGAATTATATAATGATAGCTCCATCTAGCGAGCTTAATTTTAGTGCAATTTCAGCTTAATAGAGGTCGCTGTTGATGTTATTTTTCGGTTTGCGCCATCTAGCGAGCTTAATTTTAAGTCCAATTTCAGCTCGATAGATGCCGCTTATATTATGTTTTTGAAATTTTTTAGACCAACAAAAATAATATGTCAAAAAGTATTAAGTGGGCTTTATTTGATTCTAAAATTATGAAAGAACACTAATCTAACGGTAAATTTAGGTGTAATGTAATGTCATACAATATTTCCGTAACTTCGAAAACAGAACATTCTATCAGTCCATATTGCAATTAAGTTTGGCCCAGGTTGGGATCGTGTTGGACTAAAAGCGGCATAAATTTAAAACGATTTGACTGCATGAATGCATTCAAATCCACAACCGTCGATGTTTTTCTTAATGCTGCAGCTTTGTTATCATTACAGTTATATAAATCGATATCTACTTATACAAAATGAAACAAAAAACCAATGACTGATCGTTAACCAAAAAAAAAAACAAAATAAACAGATAAAAAGAAAACAAAAACCTCCTCATCGCTGGGGTTCAAACCCGCAACCATGAACAAAAAAGATTAACCATTGGTTGTCGTCGAAGAGTAAGCCAGCCTTTTGGGAGAAAATAAGGTAACAACGAATTTTCTCGAAAATAAGACCAAGCTAGATCGGTTTCTCGGCCCCGTATACACGACTTTATCCAATCGGTCTCTATGACCTACTAAGGCAAATTGGTGATTACCTGCATGACTGCATCGCTCTATTGTAGTTTTTAATTTATGTCGTATAAATACAATTTTCTTCAGGTTATTCTTATTATATCTCTCTGACAACATCAACGAATTTTCACATTTATAATATCAGTGTGACTACAATAGGAAATAGAGTAGAGGTAGTTTGTTTCGTTTTAAAATCGAACGTAACACATCCAAATCTGTTCCAATTTAGAATTCTATAAATGCCATTGAAGAGGTGGACTTTATTAATAGGCCTTTTGGGTGGATTATACTAACTGTTACCCGCGACTTAGTCGGGGTAACTCGTATTAGGCAACGAAAGTCTGCATCGTTTATTTGTAACCAGCATTAGGAACATAAATATACACAATGAACAGAAAAATATTGAATCTGTTATCACAAAAATTATATCAAGAAAATTAAACTCAGAATTTGCGTAAAAATTCAAGGTACAATTTCTAAACTGAAAACTTTTAAATTACGCCTAGCGTGCAAGTTCGCTGGTAAAAGCCCATAACAAATTTAATAAAGACATTTTTTGCGATGACAGAGTGCCTATCGAGAGACTGAAAAAATCTTTATTAATGCACTTATATTCTAAAATTTCCTTTGAGCTTTGAGCTCTTCAAACCCCCCCGAAATTAATCTTAGCTCTCATCAAAAGGATCAAGAATGCTCTGCATTCCGACCGCGCATTGAATAGGCGAGCGCCAAGCGACGACGAGGCAAATTTCCACGTGTCAAACTAAATGAAATCAGCTGTGTGGTGTAATTACATATAATAGCGACCCTCTACATTCTAATTATAAGAAGTATTAATTCCTTAGGCGGTGAATCTCGGGTCTAATAAAAAATGTATACGCCATTTTCCGCCTTTCTCGTAGAAAACTGCATTAATTTTAAACTTAAGCGAGAGAAAACCGTTTAAAGTTTTAAATGAAGAATATTTTCATTTTAGACATTCTTCTGATTATTTGCATGTAGATAGCTAATTTTATAGATTTTACAAATCGTCCAGTCATTTTATGTTAACTTTAAAATTTATCTTAACTGCACTAGGCAATAAATACCTACAGTCTACTTTAAAGAGATCGATAGTCGATACGGCCAAAGTTACAAAAATATGTATACACGACCTTAATGCTACATATGTGTTGATGACCACGACCACTCTGTCAAGAGTGAAACGACGAAGAAGAAGAAGAAGAAGAATGTGCTTTGTGTGGGCAGTTGCTGGCGAGTGGGGACACTGAAGGCCGCCCGCCACACGGTGCACGCGCAGCGCGGGGCGGGGCCGGGTCACGCATGACGCAGCACGTGTTACACAAGTTTTTTACCTGATTTTTTAGGATTCCACTTGTTCATTTGAACGTTTTTTCTTGAGACAAGCACTATGCACTCCTCGGCTGGGACAGGGATTGTCTACCTCGTATTAGACGGAATTATTTTTGCACACTCGGCAGGCAATCCCTTCTTTGATGTCCATTATACTATTTATGCTCTAGTGCAAAAAGTTAAATGCAAAAAAAGCACAAAAACAATGCGGGTGTAGACTCCAAATTAAATAGTACATTACTACTACCCCAGATCGCATATTTATGGCCCTAACATTCGGTTCAGGCCACAAACACCTGCGATCTAAGGCATTCACGAATTCACCGCCCGTAGTACGTACACAATTTTACGTCTTCTCCTGGGTGTGAAGTGAGATTTGCCGCTGCGCCCGGGGGCGGTAAATCTCACTTACCGCCCAGAGTGACGTAAATTATTATTACTCCAAAAGAAAGAACGCAAAAAAATATGCCTAGTGATGAAAATCCCATTCAGATATCTCAAAGAATTACGAAGCTACAACCCTTTTGATATTGCTTGTTAGAGAGAGAAAACGCAAACAGTTTGTGACGTCACAAACTGCGACGCTGCCGCAGAACGAGCCGCGCGCGCGGCAAGCCGCTTCGATGGCGGCGCCGAACACGATGGGGCACGGCACGTTGCCGTCTTCTAGTGACGTCACTAACTGCGAACGTCCTCGTTTCATATGATGTTGCGTTTTGCGAAAAAGGGACAGAACATAGCCCTTCTTAAAACATTGGACACTTAAAACTTCGTGATTATTTACCGTGACCGAAAACGCCGACCGCCATTTTTTTCTCGTGAGTGACGTCAGTATAGCAACAATTTTTCGTTGTAAAGGACATGCACATTTGAAGTTTATACCTCTAAAAGGACATTCTGCTCTTATGACGTCACGATAATGGCGCCTGCCTTTTTGTATCCATCAAAGTGACATTATTTTCAGGAAATTAATATACTAATTGACTATCGAATCTATATTAACATTTAAAAATATATAAAACAAATTTAGAAAAGCCTTTTGTATAAATTCTTTGTATACTTTACTCGAAATCGAAAAAAAAAAGGGGCTCCCGCCGCCTCAGTCTAGCCTGTGGATCGGCTCAGTTAGTATATTAGATAACCAGACTGTTAATTATAGAAGCTTAAATAATCTCGAAGCATTATTTATTGGCTGCTCCATACTAGTAGGAAATGCTACCGCGAGCTGAGTTTAGAACTTGCAGTTTCAGTTGGTATAATTTAAGAAGCGCAATTAACAAATGTCATCAGCAAGCGCCGGCGAACGTCGCAAAATGCATTACTCCTCACCGAACGTGTTTCTCTCTCAACGAGCCCCGTGCCCAGGTTTTTACCTCTTTTTACCTGCACTTTACCCGCTGTTTCATATTCATAAACATATATATCTACGACTAAGTACAGACAGCCAACCAAATTTGCCTTCCCTTTCCATCTGAACTAAAATGTAAAAGCAATTTTATTTTCTCTTTTCGCTGCAATAAAATTTAATTTCTGCGATTCCTTCAAGGGCGGAAGTTTCGTTGGTTTTCAGTCTTCGAGTTTCAGTAAGATAAATATATTTTAATGATGAGATGTCTTTACTGAATGAGATAGTATTACCATTTCAACGGTATCGATTGAGGTCTAAGTAGCTTAAATAATTAAAATGTTTTCTTGAATGCCTGCATTCAATTACGTTACGATTTTCCAATAACTTTACTGAATTTGATATGTCGTTCACATTGTACTTATCTAACTTGTGGGTTTTTGATGTACTTAATACCTACATTTATATTGATCTAGTTTCCGCCCGCGACTTCATCTACGTGGGACCGGGATAAACACTATCCTATATTTTAATTTAGACTATAAACTATCTTCGTGCAATATTTCATTGACATCGATTGAGCCGTTTAAGCGTGATAAGTAACAAACATCCAAGCATCTAAACATACAAATATCTAAGCATTCAAACATCTAAACTTTCGCATTTATAATATGAGTAGGATCCTCCGTGCATACTAATGTCTACTCAAAATAAGTAGTTTTCGTATGTTTAGATCGTTTTATTAAACATTTCGTTAAATTCGTCCAAATATTCCGCGGTGTCCCGGAGAATGAAACAGGATTAAATTACCGGAAAGTTCACAAACTGCATACGTTTCAACTTCACCTGAACCAGCGAGCTGGCATCCCCAGTGACGTCATAATTTCATATAATTAACCTGGCGAAGAGCGAAGCTAGCCGCCGTTACGTCCGATGCACGACAGGCTCGTTCCCGCACTACGTTCTAATGGGGAAAGTAGAATAAAAATAATTTGTAAGTTATGACAGAAACACTCCTTTTAGTCCAGTAAATGAACTGACAACTCGTATGGAAAAAATGACAATTTTGGAAATAATTTATAATAGCTTATTTTTTATGTGTACCCAGCGACAAAATCCGACAAAATTTCAGACATCAAAAAAATTATAAGTTAACTAACTTCTGAAAAGTCAGAAAAAATATTAATAAATATTTTTGTCTTTATTTTGGTTCATTTACATTTGCTCTATAATATTCAAGATAAATCGTATAAAAAAGACAATGCATGCTTCATTGAAATCTACATAATTACTTCCGGGTGGAAAGTTTGTCGGATTCTTGAATATATAATCTTAGAATAACATTTTCAAATGAAATCAACAAAAAAAACGCTATTATAAATTAATGTTTTTCAAAACCGTATTTTGCCTGGAGTATTTTGGCTTTTCTATTTCGGAGGATGAGAGTTAATCACGCTCTCCTGCAAGAGACACGCTTATGTCTTGCGCGCACGAGAAAGTAAATTGCAACACTACGGCAATGGCTTTTTTTAACAAATTCGATAAATATCTCACTCTTGTGAAGTTTTATTGATATTTTATTGAGATTTTTGGTTTTGTAGGCTGAGGTAAAAAAGGAAAATAAAGACCTAACTGGATTTTTTTCTGTCGAGAAAACGTCTTTTGTTTAAATCAGATAAACAATAATATAGTCAAGAATCATATATCTGAAAATCTGTTCTTATTGTTTCGTAATCTGGTCAGAACAGCGTTTCAATAAACGCGATATTTTTAAATTCACGCCTTTAACACTATCCAGTCAAATGAATGAACGCCAACAATATTAAGGCACGTGGCGGAGAGAGTATATGTCTTGGTAATGTAGTGCCTTGGTTCGATTGTGAGCCAAATAAATACAGTACTCTTAGTCTTATACGAGTAATGTAAGTTTTTTTAACCTCTCAATCAGCGTCAGTCTCCTTTAATCAGTCCAATCTATCCAAATTGTTGGATACATCAAGTGACGCTGGTTCCTAAGGGTGGACTTGATTCTGATATCATTTTTTTTAAGCCGATATCAGGTCTCCCCGTGTTTAGAAAAGTCTTCGACATGATCCTTAACCACTGCATAAGTCTTCAGGTACCTAGCTGACCGTTTGCACCCCAGTCAGCACGGCTTGCGAAAATCCCGATCGACCAACTAGAAAAAAGGTTTCTCGCTCTCCCTCGCTGCCTACGTCTGTAAACAGATGGATGCGGGTCACCAGGTCGATGCTGAGTATTTCGACTTGAGGAAAGCATTAAACCTGGTCGATAGTGACATTTCTGGAGAAACTACCGTTAGCAGGCTTCACGCCAAGGCTTTTCGATTTCTTCGCTATTTACATGTCTGACCGCCAGCAGCATGTCAGGGTGGGTGGTTATGAGTCAAACTATTACTTCACGCTATCAGGAGTAAGTCAGGGCAGTACTCTAGGGCCTACGTTGTTAATGAACTCTGTGTACTGTTTGCAGATGACGCTACTATACTTTTTTTCTGTTGCAAAAGCAAATGTTTCCAATCTAGAGTCCGATATTAGCTGTACACTACGGAAAATTGTTGAATGGCTTGGCAAACTAAATCTAGATGTAAACCTAAGTAAAAACCAAACTCATGCAATTCAGAAATTATATAACTAGCCCTACTACCCTAAATATAAGTCAAGCAGGTGTAACAGTAGAAACAGTAAACAGCATAAAATGTCTAGGCGTAAGTATAGATCCTAATTTAAATTGGAAGTCTCATATAGAAAAGATCAATAAAAGTATAGCTAGCCACTGCTACGCTTTATCCATACTATCTGAAACATGCTCAGAAGAAATAAGAAGAAGCGCATACTTCGGAAACATCTATCCATTGCTCACTTACTGAGTAATATACTGGGGGAATTCTACAGACGTACAATCTACTTTTCTTTTACAAATGAGATGCGTACGCACTATCTATAACATTCACAATCAACAATCACTAAGAAATGTATTTAGAGAAAAAGGTTTCCTTACCCTCACTAGTATCTACATTATAGAGCATTGTACTTTTGTCAAAAACAATGCTGAGTACTTTACAAAAATGTCTGCAGTATAAAGCAATTTACGTCAGCAATATAAATTTAATATAATCCTACCTAGAATAAAAAGCAGTATATATAAAAAGAGTGCTTTCATAAGTGCTATAAAAGTATTTAATAAGTTACCGGCTGAACTAAAGGTTTTAGAAGGGTATAAATTTAAAAGCCAACTTAGAAACTGGCTGCTTCAGAGAGTATTATATAACCTTAGTGAATATTTCGCATCTTAGCTGTAAGTTAGTCTATTTAAGTAATGCAAATTGTTGTATGCCCGATATTGGGTAACTGTTGAAACCAATTCTGTCACGTCCAGCTTATGTTACACAATAAAAGTATTCTATTCTACGCTCCTTCTCCTAATGATTAACGATTTGAGTCTGCCGCCGTCACCGCTGAGAGTCTGCTTTTTGCGGATAACCTGAAACTGTTCCGAGGCATCGGTAGTATGGCCGACAGTGCAGCGTTACAGGCTGGTATTGATGCGGAAGCCGACTTAGCCGAGTGGAGTATTTTAAATCGGCGATGGTGATAAGTTTTCCGCGTAAGTTTTCTTCACATCAAACCTTGCTGATGATACTCTGGAAAGAGTTAGCGAAATTCGTGACCTACGTTTAATATTAGTCATACGTTTGACTTCATCGTTTGACATACCTACGAGGACGTGTGCAACATTGCTAGCCTATTTTTGAATTGGCACTTATTTATAAGTATGTCATCATAATTATGTTTTTTGAATTTTTTGCCTGTGCGTGTTTATTTTTTTTAAGTAATATTTTGTTTTTTAGCTTGGAAGTAATTTGGTGTTACTTACTGTGAGCTTGCATTGTATTATTATGTTATGAATAAATGTATAAATTATTAATTAATTAAGGTATGCATGTAATAACTTCGAAAGCTTGTGATCAAGGTACCTCATATGTTAGAAATTGCCGTAAAGATGTCTGGAATTGACTTTTGTAGTAATTGAGAGATAAAAGTGACACCAGAGTAAAAATACCTTCTTATTTAATACAGTTCTAATCATCACCTTAAGATAAGATAACATTATTTATTTCATGATAAGAAATTACAGTATAAATTCGCGTGTCATGACTATACACAATTACAATGATCGTGTAAAATGTATTATTTATTTACGCATGAAACAATGTGTATGTGCAACACCACCGTGACCCAATGAATTGCGGGCTCCCAGCACGGCGCAGACACAGAGGGCAATGTGACGATGTCACGTGACAAGTAAACGTGTTAACTGCTTCGTTCGCCTACGTTTTACATAAGCTAAGCTAGCATTTACCATGGTAATATATGATCCTTTGTGACGATGCAGTCGAAGATAAATAAAGTTTGTCTCAAAAGCTACTAAAGTTATTGAAATTCTAACAGGGCCGCCATTCTATTTGTCTTCTTTGCTAAAGAAGGTCATCCGTAAGATACCGCTTTTTTCAACATATCGTTATTATTTAAGGCCGGCTCTTGATTGACAAATTTGAATCGTCCCCAATGTATCATGCCTCTTATTTTAATGCGACTAGTATATGAAATGTGAAACGGGGCACAGAGACATGAAAGTGGGTACATCACATTTTGACATCTCGAATCGGGCCTCAGGCATGGGAAAGAAGTGTATGCTTTCAGATATCATGCAAAGTATTTTTGTCATTGAACTATCAATGTTTTGGAAATGCTAAATGCAGTTTCATGCCTACTTAAATGAGCAGTCAATAACCATATTATGGAATAATTTAGTAGGATCTCAGTGCCTGAGTTCCGCACCCATCCAGTAGGATAGCCAAGCAAGATAGCAAAAATGCAACGGAGAAAGTAAATCGAATAGCCGTAATGTCATTGCGATGGTAACACAAAGCGACACCACCACCTCTCGCCGTGCTCCACGTAAATTGTCTATGCAGTGTTTCTACCAAGCCAATTTCACCAGTATTTTTTTTTAATGAAATGCTTTTTGCTATTACTACTTTTAAATATTAGAGAATGGCGGAACATTAAGAGCTCAGTATTTTAGACTTCTTCTTCAGACCTATTACATTTCAAGGGTGATTTTCATGTACATGCACTCTCAACAAACGTGTCAATATATCTACATAAACCCGCCAGAGCGTCACCTGTAGGTAACGGATGCTTTACTTTTTGCAATTCTAAGAGAGAGAATGAATGAAAACGGATAAACTATGAGCAAAAACATCAGTTTCGTTAAGCGATTCGTTAAACATATTACAAGAGCGCCTAAAGATAGATTTTTTTGCATATTTTGTGCCACAGGATGAGATAGCCAAGGTATAGGCTTTTTATTAGGCTTCAAAAATTAATTAACTTAATTGAAAACTGAACAAACCTGGAAAGAAATAGCCCTTTTTTCCAGCGTGTCCACATTTACGATAATTTGTTCCATCAATCTGCCCCACTAGTACAATATGCGCTGAGATATAGTATAGCGCTCACACTTCTACTATGCGTTGTTAATATTTTTCCAGATTTAATGGACACGGAAAGACGAGCGAGTTAAGCTGATTTTCCATCGGAGGGACGAGACGAGAATTAAAATCCGTATGGCAAATTTTCGAGAATTGAAAACCTTGCGCGCGCTCGGTGGAAATAGTAAGTGCCATACAAATTTCAATTCTCGCTTCGCCTCGTCTCGCCTCGCCCCTCCGGTGGAAAATCAGTTTTACCTTAGACTCGCACGGTCCGCACTGTAAGTCGGACATGCGTGTGTGTATATTTAAAAAAAACCGCGTAAGTGCGTGTCGTACCAGGCGCAGTGTAGGGTTCCGTAGTTGCATGTCTAACGTCTTTTAGACATCGCCACGCGCGCGCTAACTAAACGTTGCGGTTGCGTCGCCCGAATTTGTCTGAATATTGGCCTTTCGAAGTATATTTTTTAAGTTCGTCGACTACTATTCGTTAACAATTTATGCCTACTAAGCCGTGATGGTTTTTGTGTTAACTTATTACATACCCCACTTAACGTAAATGCAAAATTAAAAAAAAAAAAAATCAAGATTTTATTTTACCATTTTGTCATCGTGAATGATATTACCCATGCCGAATCACAGCTTTTTAGTATTAAGGGTTACTGAGCTAAGCCGCAGACGAGCGGATGGACAGACCGACGTGGCGAAACTATAAGGGTTCCTTGGTGACTACGGAACATTGGATAACGTACATGGACAATAGTAATTTTTTTGTAAAAAAAGAGAAATAGTAATTAATTCATATAGTTATTACACATATTATTCTGGGGCTACCCGAGATTTTCATCGATTTTTGACCAATTTTGAATCGTATCTCCTACTTTTGCACTACAGATAGAATTATAAATCAAACGGTTACCATTCCTCAATCTTTTATCTCCATTTTTGTCTACCGGATTATGAAAGAAATTAATACTTAATTTTGTATGATTTTTTTAAACATTGACTAAAAGAACACTTATTTCGTATATCTATTGACGTGAAAGATCTAACATATACGAAATCTACATATTTAGGTTCGTCTATGACGTCTCTAAAAACGTGTCTACGGTTTTCATTTTAAACTAATGAACACAAAAGTTACGGCCAGAAAACCAATTTTTTGGCCTAATATTGTTCAAATTTGATGCCAAATATCTCGAAAACAATGAACTTTGAAGTAAATATGTGATACTATATTGCTTAAAGCCGTTGTTGTTAATATAATAAGCTACAAAAAACATTAGAAAACTAAGGGATTGAGATCGAAGGTCATTGGCGTATAGGAGCCCCTTAAGAAACAATAATTAATAAAGATGTTGTAGGCCTTGACCCCTCAAAATGACCTATTCTTAAAGTTTGAGGGGCACAAGGCACAATTGATCCTTGCATTTGAAGAAAAAACGCTGAAAATTTGTAGTACGGCTCGGCTTCCGCGACAACATGCTGAGTGATTTGGAACTTAATACTTATGTATATGTAGGTACTTGTTTTTCTGATTGTGTGAATTTTCTTTGTGTGCTTAAATACTTACTTGTCCTTAAAGCCCGGTCAGCGCCGCGATGTAATATAAATACACACATTTCGATACGTTTACGCAGTAAATTGAGGAAAACATAAGAACTTGATTTAAATCTAATATTTTTGATCAAATTAGACCACCAGAAGGAAATGATACAGCGATAGTTTGACATTGATAACACCGCGATCATACAATGAGGGCTAAATGACGAATGATGAATGAAATTGTACTTAGTTGCGCCTCTTGGCCTTTTATTTTACAATTTTTAGCTAAATTCATAGGTATAGTGTACTTCACTTAGCTCATTCATTTCTACCTACCCTATTTCGTAGAACCATTTAGTCTGCCAGACACTTTATAACAGCCACTTGATGTCCTGTTCGCACCTAAAACCGGTGAACAGCCTGCGAGATGCAACCGCCTCGTCATTAATATTATCCTGCCTTCATTAACCAAAAAGTTGTATGTCGCTATGGAACTCGTGTGAGGATACGACTTTTTGGCTTAGCAAGGCTTAAGGGTCCAAGTGTACCGAACCCACACGTTGCTTATTCACGGCATAAGACCGTCATTCCAAACGAGTTAGCTTTCAAATTGAACATAAATAATATATCAGACCCACAGGTAACCTTCAACATCGAAAATTTTCGCAAATGATAATTTACGTCTCCTCCACAAATTCTTTTACGTTTCCTGGATTGTTTATATCTGGGTTCCGCTTATTTTTAGATCAGAGGCCCCTGAGGAATCCCGTATCACAGTTTATATAACTTATATGTAGGGACTAAACGCTTCTTGCAAGTTTGTTTATTTCTGGAAGGTAATTGTGTAAGATTTTGAACATTATGAGTATAATGTTCATTAAACTGATCTTTAATTTCTTTAACTAACTTAAACGACTATGTATACAACAATCTGAAGCCTGCTTTCGCTCGTATTCGTACGTAGGTAGTGGGTGCCAAAATAGACTTCTTTTTTAATTACTGAATCAGCAGAGTAGTCGTTGCTATGCGACTTCTCTGCTTATAGTTAGCTACCGTATGTGTCAATTTGACCAACAATAATGGACAGGAAAAGGTTCACCACAATTAGAGCGATTAATTGTTGGGGACGGGGCCCTATATTTATATTGATTAAGAAAAACAGAAAGTTTATCATATAGTTTATTATTTGCCTATGGGTGATAGGAAACCTAAAAAACCGACCAAGTGCGTGTCGAGACACGTGCAGTGTAAGGGTTCCGTAGTTGTCTGTCTGTCTTTGTTAGATCGACACGCGCGTTATCGACATACTGCGGTTACGTTGGCCGAATTTGTGCGAAAGCTATAGTAGTCAGAAAAAAATACATCTCGCCTTCAGGTGTAGGGGTCGTACGACTCAGATAACCGATTTTTTCCGTTTTATTTTCAACTGTTTGTCGGCTTAATTGATCTATGCCGAATTACAATTTTCGAGTAGTAATGGTAACTGACGGACATGACGAAACTATAAGGGTTCCTTGTTGACTACGGAACCCTAAAAGGTGTGTAACATTGGAAAAAGTTTTTTTATATCAAAACCGATATACAAAAGTATTATTGATGAAGACTAGATAAAATGGAAAATACTAAACTTACATATGTAAAACAACTTCTTTACTCTAACTAACTCTCAATCACCAAAGCATAATATAGTATTTGTAATTGAATAGCTTAAAGCAGATGTTTTTTCAAGTGGCTTATCGTTTCGAGTGTGTTGAGCTCCCTCGTTCATCAAAAAACAACTACATAGGTGCTTTAAAACAGTCGAGTCACTATGTTCATTAGTCATTGACCTCAGACGCAGGACGCAATAAAATAACCCCTTTTATGATGTGATAAGTGGATACGAATCATATTCTATCATCAATCATAATTACCCCCCTTTTACAAGGTAATGGAAGCCCACAGATAAGCAAACAAAAGTGTTTTTTACAAATTGAATTAGTTTCTTCATTGTATTCTTTTATGCACGCGTGCGAGAAACTGTTGATTGTTGTCTTTTGATTAAAATGACTTGCGTATTAGCATCAAATCCCAATAAGTTCAAGAAATAATCATTTATAAATCTGTGTGACTAATAATTGAACACCTACATAAACGAAAGTTATTACAAAAGGTTTCGTGTCTTTTTATTACCAACTGAAGCCTATTAATTTTGAGTGTTTTTAAGGTGAGATAAACGGTGTTCAATGTTTAATATTTACAGACTTTAATTATGGCTATGTTAAGCAAATGCAACAAAAATTTTCGGTGAATGGCTACGAATTCAAATAATGGAATGAACTTAATCAATGTATAAAATAAACCCTAGCACATCGTTTCAACTATTTCGTTATCTGTCACCAGCTCCACTCGCAAAACATAAACCTTGTTCATTCGTTTCCCATCAGCCCTTCTTGAAAGGGGCAAAAAAGGAGTTTCGGCATCGGGCTGACCACACGCGCAGGGATACGCCAACAAAAGTGAGTGACGTCTCAGCCGCAAAGAAGCTCCATTAACCGCCAAGTTTAAGGGGCTCAACAAAGATGCGAACGCGACGCAATAAATAAAGCGCTTGAGACAGATAAATTATCTTTGACTTGCGCACAGCTACCCTTGACAAATTATCTGTCATAAAAGCTAAAAACAAATTTGTTTCGGAAAGGAAAACTTTGTAAATACCAATAACGTAAACTGGTTTATGTAGGCTAATATAGTATTAAATATTTAAGGTAAGTGTTCTCTGTTTTTCATGTATTAGCTTTTAACATCCGCTTTCTCCGTTTGAATCAAGCTCAGTGTCCAATCAGCAGCAGAAAGCTACGTGAGCGAATAGCTCTTATTGCCTTGTAATACAGCCTATTATATTCGCCTATTCTACAGATCGCCCTACGATGAAATAATGGCCGCTCCACGCAATGGGTCATCCTGACCCATCATACAGGACGCGGCTATGAGGTAGAACGAGACATAAATATGTCTTACTCCCTTTAACGCATAGTTGCGTGCTGTATCGCCCTGGTCAGGATGGCCCATTGTGTGGAGCGGCCATAATAATGCAGCCGTGTGTATCTAGACATTTTGACCTTTTTGAACGCGAAGCTACTACTACCACTACTATCTATTACTATTACTAAATATCCCTTACGAAATTCATTTGGTCGATACAAAATGTGGTTTAAATTATTAAATAGGTACATGAATATCTGCTTGTACTTGTAAAAATACGAAATACTCATGAAACTTTATAGAAAAGTATGTAAGTTATTAAAATGTATCTAATTCGTTGAAGCTGAGTTCGCGTAGTTAAAGTTTTAATTGCTTTTATCACGGGCCGTTGCTTTTAGGACCAGAAAGTGCGTGTGGTGAGATTATTAATTGTATATTTTAACGGGTAATAAACTTACGATAACATTTTTCCAGTACCTACTTTAAAGTTTTGAATATGTTTTGACACGACAATATTAAATTTCACGAGGCTGAATCGGAGTTTGTGGTGCCGCCACCTGGGGCCTTATTATGATTAAGTTTGGGTTCTGATTTTAGTTATCCCAACAAATTTGAATATACTATTTTGCAGTAGCTGACAGGTTGGGGGGATAATTTGCATGGACAGTTCGTAATAAGGATTGAGCCCGAAATCAGTTGTTGAAATGTCAGGATAGTACAGTCCATAAGACATAACTACTATTAGTAGTTTATGCAACTGATCCATAATGAGATGCCTTATGGTGGATGTCACACTGCGCCGCATCTCCGGACGGAGATGCGGAGCTCGTTGTATGCAAGTGCCTCAGTTTGTATATAAATTCCGTGTGGTACGACACACTGCACCGCACCTCCGTCCGGCGAAATTTGTGCGTCCGGAGATGCGGCGCAATGTGACATCCGCCTCAAATATTAATGTATTTTTTTCGTGACAATATTTGCCTTTGCTTTCAAGTTTTCAAAGTTTTCTCAATTTATTATGATTGCTGTGTCATCGGCGAACATTACAAAATCAGCATCAGAGCAAGCAGCTGTTAAAAACGATTATTTTGTACAGGCCGCCCTCGCAACCATACCGTGCTATCCTTTTTAGAAAGTAGCGAGTGGTCGATCATTTTCGATCGAATCAAAGGGTAACATTGAACTCCTTTTTCTTATTTCGATGATTAAGAGCTTCTCAAACACAACAATACTTATGTCTTTCCGATTAAATTTCTCACGATTTTTCTAATCTTATATGGTATTTTTTTTAGCTTGACTTGATAACCGTGACCAGTGGAAGAAGAAGGGGGAGGCCTTTGCCCAGCAGTGGGACACATCGGGCTCTATATAATTATAATAATATGGAATAGGGATAGAGATGTGCTAAGGCGCATTGTTTGACATAAAAACATTTGTATGCATATACATCTCTGCTTATAGATTTTTATTACAAGTTAATAGTAAATATTTTTTATAAAGGTACATACGAATCCCAATGTTCATTTTTATCACACCGAGAAAAGCGTTTTTTTTACATATTGGATATCCCCAAAAGTCACGCATGATTTATATTATTTAAAAAAAAACACTTTTTTCTGTTATTTAATTTTAAAGTACCTACCCAGAGTTAATTATGAGTTTATCAAATCACTAACGCATTGAGTTTGAGTTGAAATTTTATCATATCCATAAACTGGTCTAGTGAAATGGCAAAACGAGTTGTAATTTCAAAATGTCGTGGTTCAGGGATTATATCAAATCACTGAGCTAAGTAGTCTAGGTGCAATGAAGTCATTTCACTAAACCGATCATGGGATTTAATCAAATCACTGGATTTTTGTTGTGTCACTGAAGTTATGACAGTGCTATTTTAACATCCATACTTGGGTAAGTAGCTATTTTAACATCCTGCGTGAATTAATCATATATCTGGATTTGATCATATCATCTGGCATCTGCGGCAAAGTATACATAGAACTTGTAAATATTGAAGTAGGTCCTCTTTTTTAATAACTATTAGAATTAAATTATGACCACTAAATGTTCCTGGTCTAGGGATTATGCCTACATAACAACATACTCAGTCACGTTATTATCGCAAGTGCAGGTGCCATTAATGAAATCGCCGCGTATTTTTCGATATTCGGGAGAACAATAGTTCATAATAGCGCGTGGTTGGACGTAGTCAGTTATGGCGGCTGCATATCTCTATTGGCTTTCAGAAACTCCTATCTCAATCGGGTTATGTACGAAACTCAGTCGTAATTCAAGCGAAATACGATACATATTTCAATAAAATACAGATTAAATAAGAGTTTGGAAAAATACGTAGTGAATGTTCTATTGTCCCTTCCACAATTGACAAGGAACACATCAGGCATATTGATTACGTTTGCTGTCCAATCATATTGCTAATAATGGAAGCATATCAGATAGGTAACAACAGAATTCATAATTACAATACATAGTTTACCCTAGGTACGTAAAAGTTACGCAATTACACCACTTCTTTCGGTTAGGTACTAGTTGTTGCGTTACTTTTCGAACGAGCGTTAAGTCTGCCAACTCTCAATTTACCTAACAAAAAATAAAATTAAGACTTTCCTGACGATAGACAAGTCTAAAGCTACGCATTATACCAGCTGAACTGATTAGGGGAAGATTCCATCAAACTGTCTTGTCTAGGTTTCATCATTATTTATATTAGCCGAAAGACGTTCACTGCTGGCCATGGAGCTGCCCCAAAGAGTGCCAGAATGACTGGTCTAGGCTTATTTTATTTTATTTGCAAACAAAAATGCAAGAAAGTACCGTAGACTAAAGGTTCACCTGCGAAGAATTCGAAACTGCGAAGTGTATGTACACTAAAATCCAGAGTGGTATGGAAATTCAAAAGTGCTCGTACATAGACATCGATCTTTTTAGCAAAGCAAAGCTGACCACGCCAAGACTGTCTGTGGGATATTGAAAAACTGTAACTGTAATTATTTTTTTAGATGCATCTAATCTGTGTTTATCCTAAAATTACTAATCTCACAAACGCTTGATATAACTGCTGCAGTTTTATTAACTGCGATTTGGAGCATCGACACACCCTATTATTTTTCCATAAATCAAACTTTTCCATATTCTCCTTCATGGCTTTAGCAATTTAATAATATAATAATAGGAGCATAATCTTAAAGTTCCAAATACCATGAAACAGTAGACGAATACACCTTTTAATTCTAAAATAGAATTGTTCTGTTTTAATACGGTCCCCTTTTGTTTCTTAGACGGGTATACCAAGCTTAAAAAGCAGCTTTCAGCCGTCGCTCGGTCGTTTAGAATGAACCAGTGCAGTAATCACCAATATAGCATGAAAAAATCGCTTGCTAACGACCTCTTCAACAAATCATGCATCCATATCCGATCCTCTTACGCTAAGCCGTCGCCCCATGTAGCGGGATACTTATAGAGATATGATAGATGTTATTAATTAGATGTCGTTACGTCTTGCGCCGTTTCGTGAACGTTAACCCTTAGTGAACTTCCCCTGGCAACGATTCGAGCGGGGGCAGGAAGGGATTATCTCCTGTTGTGCCGTAATTTTTGCTTTTAGTCACGTATTTGAAGAAAAACAGGATATTCCGGGTTTTTATCGCAGCGTTTAACGCTCCGTGGATAAGAAAATTCAATGCGTATTAGTTGAAATGACGTATGGATTTAGAATTGTATAGAAAAGCGTAAATTTTATATTAGTCTAGGATTGCCTGTGGGTGTCGGGTTAAAATAGCACCACCCCATTTCTTCCCGTGGGTGTCGTAACAATCGGCTATGGTTATAGATAGGGTGGCAGTGTGTTGTGGGCTGGCTATTAGTACAATATCATATTTTCTTGATATTTAAAGCTAGAATTGCTAGACGTGGCCGTGATATTTTCTTATATGCTCTGTAACCTCCTTTGGAAGCTACTGGCGTGAGTTAGGTCATTACTTATGGTTTTCTAATTATTTTAGATTAAACCGCTAAGCTAAGGAGTGGTAAGCATTACCATTGGCCTCCTAGAGCTTTCCCAGTAGTACCCTAAACGAGCCAGGTGTCTGCTTTCGTTGTGTTTAGTATATTAAATTGAATTTCTGCAGCAACTTGTTGAAATAAATTTACTTCCCTTCATTGCTGGAGTGGATAAAAGACATCATTGAGAACTAGTTCGTGGAAAAGACAAATCATGGATACCACCAAAAGCTTCGTTCAGGCAGCCACCCGATACTCATAAATATCGTAGCGCCTTACGCTAAATCCATTTATTTAATCGTATGGCATTGAAAAAAGATAATTCCATAGCAATCCAGTATACTTACGCATCGTTGCGTTGCATCGATACTACATTGAACGCATCGACGAAAATAATTCATCGAAAATCTGTTATTATAATATTATTAAACCAATATTATACTATTTACGTGGGTAAACCCTACGGCGATATTCTGTCTAAAAACCACCGAACAATTAGTTACCTGCACCGATGCTGCCAACTGCTTTGATTTTGCGTTATTATGCCGATTTTATTGAATTTATCAAAATCCACGGTAGTGATGGCTAGACCAAATATAATCTTGCATTGCCGATATTCCGTAACGCGTTGATGTACATATGGCCACAGGTCAAGAGTGTCTGAGAAGAGATGGTAGCAGGTGAAGATATATCGTATCCATGGAGCCACATTTCGGGCGGGGTTGCAAAGTTGCGCGTTCCATGGCAACCCCAAAACCCCACGTATGGGACGGCTTTCACTTGGCGCATCGTAAAACTCCCTAAGACGCGCCGTAATGAATCCTCATCGCCCTGTCGGAACAAGCACGCAATAATAACAGGGGCACCGGAATCATGAGGATAATATGACTCAATTTATTAACGTATTTTCATCAATCTGCACTCCGATTTGATTCGCCGCTTTATTAGGAAACGTGATCGATTTAGTATCGTGAAATAGCATTTATTGGTTTTAATGTAGTTGATTAGTATAATAAAACAACGAAGTCACACAGATAATGCCATGTTTTGATGCATGCATCTGATTTGCATACGCCTACGTAGTCAAATATACGGTTATATACGGGCTGTATTCCATCTGCGATATTTAACAGAAGGTTACATGTCTCGTCTATCTTATCTTTCAAAATCAGAATGACAGTGACATTAAAGTGGGGATAACTATTCTCCCTTCCCCTCCCACCGACAATCACGAATCCTCCATCCATATATCCATCCTCCGGCCATCTTCTTTTATATAATGATTTAATTAACCTAGTCTGTAATTACCGTTCACAATAACACCTCTTTTACTGTTTACAAAATTGAATTAAAAATAAATACTCTCAATTCAGAAGCCATTACTTTCAAATTAGTTGTCAGTGTTGCAATTACAGCGTTGCAACCAGACTGTGAATTAAATTTTGTTTGAAACCCTGGTATCGAAGCACCAGGTCTACTGTTACGCGCCATTTCACGCGTAATTTGATATTCGGATGACAAATTAGTTGGTGAACGCTCGCAGCACAGCCAGGGGAAAATTACAGGGCGCGCGACACTCGAGAGCTCGCTTCGCCTCGCTCGCTCGACGACCTCTATGCCACTTTAAAATAAAGATTTAGAGACAAACATATCTGATTTCGATAGCACAATTTTGTTTAGGCCGCTTTTACACACAGACGACGCGTGTGGCGTCGCGGGCTCCTCGTTGGAAGTCGCCCATAAACAAACATACGGCATTGCTCACGATTTGAACAGGCGTGGGCGGTTTCATACTTGCCTGCATATCGTCCTTAACCACGATCTTTCAATAAAACTATTCTAATTAGAATATGAAACGAAACGAATTTATGTAAAAATACTTTGAAATGAACTGAGCATATATTTAATTTAAAAGTAAGTATATGTATATAAATTCGTCCGACGTCGGTTACAAACAATGTTATTCAATGGAATTACATAAATTAGTTTCTTAAATTTGATTGTTACTCGACTAAGTACAGTAGATATGATAGATTGCTGATTTAGGTTAGGGGCTCAATCTAAAAATAAATAAAAAAACATTACAAAAATTTCATGCTCGCCAACAGCAGCACTTTCTGTAGGAACCTGCTGCCTACATGTGACAGCTCAATGCCATCACAATCCACTTCCATTCATGTGCGCTCATTGATATTTTTAAGCATTTTTCACAAGCTATATATGTAATACATATTACCCGCTTGTAGCTAGGTAAGTTGTTCGTTTTAAAATCTGAAACGGTTTTCAACCACTTGCAGGTTCACAGGCATTAAGGAGAAGGCATGACTATTTTTATGCATTTTTTAGTAAAATTGTTGTCTTATAAAAATAACATATAATCATGAATTACTTATATCACAATTAAAATGAAACGAGTTTTTAGGTTTTTGAAACTTATGAACACACTTTACGCAATCCCTATAAAATATTTCAGAAACTGTAGGTGTATGGAATGACCTGCATTGATATCTGTTACTACTAACATATATACCTGTGATATGAATGATAATTAATGGAAGTTTAAATACCTACTGGTCATTACCGCCAGTTTCTGGACGCATTTAAGCGGTTAATGAGGTGTGTCTAGATTAAAATAAAATTATACGCGATTAATTCCGTTTACTAAAATAATATTGTATAAGTTAACTTGTAAATGCATACGTAAGTGTGATGGCGTTTCCTATTTGATCCCATGAAAAATGTGTATAATGTTTAAGGCATGCGTATGAATATGAACGTTTACGTAACGGGTTTATACAAAATATTCACGTGGAAAGTGGATTACGACGCAAGCTAAAATCCGTAAAGCCGAATATATGCCTCGCGCCAATATGGCTAACCAATACTGAGCGCATTTACACACAACAAAGTACATTATGGCGCGTGGCTACATTCTAAACTACTGGAGATTGGTAACGATGTGGTAGGTACTCCTTATCGTAGAAGTACTTACTATAAAGTATAGAAGAATATTGAGATCTCAAATGTAGCACCGTGGAACTACTGGGCTACTGGTAGCTCGTTCCTGTGGATAATACTTCCGCCCCTGTACCTATAACAAAGAATGAAGGCAGCGCCGCAGGATAAAATACATGTCCATCCCGAAGATTCCTCTCTATCTATGGGGAAAAACCGGGTCCGGGTCTCTATTGTTTCCCATAAAATTTAAGATCCGATTTTTTCAGTCCATAACGTTTTCCACCATATTTTTTTCTAGTCATATTGTCGAAGTCATAAAATTTAACAATATAAATTGGAGTTCCGATTCTTGCAGGTCATCATTATTGTTAGTCATAAAATTGGTTAGCCATAACATGCGATTTCCCGGAGGTATGCAATTGCATAAAGTTAAAGGCAATAATCTAGTTTATAATAACTGTTGTAAGGTCTTTTTTCGCAAGTCATAATGATTGGTAGTCATCTGATTAGTTAATCATATCATTCAATGTCATGGTGGTGTCACCTCGTATGAACACACTCCTCAAACGCAGCGTCGCGGTACACCTTGCGATTTCGGCAGTCTCTCCAATTTTACGCCCATAGAGCTCGATGGCGTAAGGCTGCCGGTCTGCTCCAATTTTCAATACCTCGGGTCACTTATACAATGTAATGGCGATATTGACCGTGACGTTACAAACCGAATCATCGTAGGATCGGACGACCGAATGCCCCTTCGACTGAAGGGAAAAATTTACAAGACTATTATAAGACCGGTCTTCATGTATGGAGGGGAATGTTGGGAGTTGAGATGGGTGTGTGACGTGACGAGATTGGATCGTATAAGGAATGAGTATATAAGAGGAAGCCTGAAAGTAGCACCGCACCGATAACTGAAAAGCTGAGAGCAAATCGTCTACGGTGGTATATGGACATGCTATGCGGAGGGATGATAGTCATGTTACTACAAGGGCAATACGTATTATGAATGTAGAGGGATGTAAGAGAAGCGGTAGACCAAGGAAAAGGTGGATGGACTGCGTGAGAGACGATATTATGAACAGTAAAGATGTGTGTGATGAGTTGACGGGCAATAGACAGGTATGGAAGAAAAAAACATGCTGCGCCGACCCTAAGTAAATGGGATAAGGACAGGCGAATGATGATGAGTACGTTGAAATATATGCCTTAGAATATTTATGAATAATTATCGATAGACCTTTGATCGTTATGGACATAAATTTTCTGACTTCTGTGATTATAATACTTAATTTTATAGGTCACTATAAAGCGTTATACTTAACCAAAATTATGACTATTGATGTTTATGGGGTCCATATTGGCTGCCATAAAATTCGCTGTCCTATTTTTTTATACTTAGATATTGTATTCATAATCATCGCTAATCCTATTTTTTTTCGTCCTAACTTTTTTGTTCCTAAATTTCTGTAATGATCAGTTGTCCTAAAATTTTTCTTTATAATTTCATTACTAAGAACTTGCTTGACGTCATAATTTTGTTAATCATAACAGTTTTCTTCATAATGGACATACATCATAATTTTGTAAATCCTAATATTGCAAATAAGAACATACTTCAACTCTTAATTTTGTTTTCCTAATAAATTAACGCTTTCGCTAAGTAAATTAAAAAAAAATGGTTCTGGCGCTTCACTCGTATGGCTCACGTGCGTAGGGTCGCGTTACACCTAACACTTCTCCTCGCTTTGCTCGTCGTCGTACCTACACGGACCTGCTTTAGGCTACGTCCGCACAGACAGGAGGCTTGCTTAGCGTCCTGCTACTCGTAGAGCCTTGTGGCCTCGGCTCGCGCCTTGTGACAAAAACAAACACGTTTGTTTACTTCGATAACGCCAAGCGCTCCATTAATTATATGTGAAGTTATATAATACGGATAAGTAACATATATGATGAAAAATATTATGAAAAACAATTTGAGGATTTAAAAATGTATCACTAGTGTCATTATGAATTTAAATAAAGCGAGTTATATGATGAAAAAAAATGAAAATAAATATTAGTATATGAGAAATTTATGATTATTGTCATTATGATTTCGAGTGGTTATGACTTACGATCGTTAGGAATAAGAATTATTAGGACTAACGATTATTATGGCGTAAAATTATATGAAGAACATTTTCGGCCTTCCAATAATAGGACTTAAAAGATTTGGTGAACCAAAGCGCCCCCGGAAAAGCCTTACATAAATAAATAAAATGTTACAAACCTTGGCTCTTCTTAACATGTGTATTATTATAGAAGAACTCAGTGTTGGTAACTTGGTAAATAATGGCGAAGCTGACTATGACGGCAATGACGCTCGCCCCAGCAATACTCTTCCACAAGAGCATTAATTGGAAGAGCGTAATTACTACTTGCTTGTAAAGCCATCATCTTATCATCTCCGAAAGGGTATTAGCGAAAAACACCGCGGGTAGGAGGGCGTGAGGGCGAAGCTTAGGGTTGTCGAAGGACCAACTTAATTAAACACAAGTAATTATGACTGTACAGTGTACAAGTGCTTAAGTTTTATTGAATATTTTTTAGTGATTTTTGCTCAATTTTCGTTTTTTGTAGATATGCTCAAGTTTTTGCTTACACCAAATATTTACATTTATATTATATTTAATCTTGTTTATGTCCCTTAATGTGACAGCCCTACACGATGCGTCTGCGACCGAGATGCGGGTATAGAAGGAGACAGCTTCGACTTAGATGGTTATTAATATCTTTTGACGAGTCGGGAAATAACCGACGAACTCTCAAAGGGTAGACGTCAAAACAAGGCAATTACGAGATAGGGTAATTAGGTTTAAATAATATTCATGTTTTTAAGTTCATTCCCTTGGAAAATTAGCACCCGAGAGGCTTAAAGTGGTTTAACGCAACTCACAAAGGCTTAAGTAAAAAGATGGACTAAGATAGGTATATTTTTATTAATGGGATGTTTAATTTAAAAACTGCAAAAATGTTGGTCATATTTAGACAGTAATAAGCGTAGATCTCGAAGATACCCGTTTTTGTAGGGAAATTTTCATACGTGAAGTATAGTTATACGTGTATTTATATTTATGTATAACGGCTACGAGGCACTGCATAAAGTTCGCGCAGCGCCGCCGTGTACTTTTCGAGCATGAGACGAGGTATAGAATTTAGTCTAGTAAATAAATATCGGTTTCTTTTTAGATCTACAATCTAAGATAATTTCATAGTTTTATGAACAATTACAGACAACACACGTAAACGTAAGTACTGAAATAGCGATTTTATCTAAATGCATGAAACTGAATTCGACATTGTTGGTAAGAAAGTACCTGCCTACCTTAGATCAGATATCTTTGAACTTTAACACAATAAAGCTTGTTCACGAAAAAAAGTAGCCATCGAAAACTAAGTCACCACTGTCACCCTGTAGGTCTAGGTGGTTCAAACCACAATTAGGTTGCCAATTGAGTATTCTTTTTCATTTGAAAGAATCTAATATCCATATTTTTTCCTTAAAAGTTGTGAAATCCTACATAATGCCAGTTAAGGATTAAAACTAAAATGATTGCATAGAGATATGTGTACTTCTAGTATGATTTAAAAGCATTTATGACCTGCTTTCGGTAATTAATAGTCTGGGCGGGGAGATTCGCGGAACATTATAGCGTCGATATTATATTTGAGTAAAGAAAAATGATCCATGATGCAAACGTGAAAAATGTAGAAATTTCGAAAGTAATCCCATAAATATCTATAAAGCCACTCAACACGAAAGGAAAGTCCTTCTAAAATTAAATAGTTAAAAAAAACATATTGAAAACCTGAATTATACAACAGTAGCTAAATTTTTTCGTAAACAAGCCTTATTTAATAGAATGGTTCAAAAGGACTGACTTCCTAAACGCTTTTATAAAGTGAAACTATCAAAAGTGAAGATAAGCCGTTAGCATCGCGGGTGGCAGGCTGGCAGGCGAAGGGAGTCGCTTGATGACTTGTCGCCCTGACAGATTCCAGTGTAATCTGATTTTTGATAAATTGTCTCTAGGTCGGCCCTTTTCCGCAGTTTCAGTGAAAAACATATTTTGTTTATGCTGTTGCTGCCTATTTATTGCTATTTAGATTATTTCATTTTTTATTATAGGTACGTATGAAATTCTAGAATAAAACTTTGTAAAAAAAGAACTAAACACCATTTTTTTACCAAACCTAATCAATACCTAGAATTGTATGATATTTTTCGGGATCGAATATCCAACACTCACTCACTCTCACGCACTCACTCACTCACTAAACCACTTACTGACTGCAAAGAGAATTAAATACCTGGTCTACCAGGTAGACCTTAAGTTAATAGATTCCTGTATGTATATGTTATGTATATCCTTTTTATGAATTCATACCTCACTGTCTAATGAAACTGGTAAATCACTTAATTATATTCTACGAGTACTATAACTACTGACGTGTCCTTTCCACTAACTCGTTAGTGAAACGTTTCAAGTATTTTACGTACTTAATAAAATTAAGACCCACTGAATCGGTTCGGGGCTTAATTCACTTAGCTGTGTTACGCGCAGTTTTAGGAATTCAGCCAAAGCTCTTTGTCACGCTTTGAGTCACCTTCATGCAGTAGAAAAACTTAAGTGCGAAAGTACGGCAACATTCAGGATAAAAGAACAATTTCGTTAGGTGCCCGTTGGAAATTCACGCAACTTCAAAGGGCCGTAAACAGCGCCCCTCTTTGTTCACTCTCGGCAATGAATTTAAAAATAGCACTATGTTTGGCATGGTAATCTAAATGATAAAAACACAAAAAATTTAATGACATATATTTTTATAATAGTTTAAAAGCAAAACCACGGCAACATTTTGTATAGAATTCTCAAAATTCCTGTTCACTGTACGCACTCGGGTCCGTGGGGTCGTCACTCCCCAACAGCTGGCCACAAGCCGCCTTGTGGCCTTATTATTATTAGTATGTTTTTCCACATCTCGGGACCATGCCATCCACATCCATTCCACACCCGGACTTTTGGAAGGTATGCGTGGAGCCGAGGCTAACAGCGCAGAGGCCCTTTAAAACAAAAATAATCTAAAGCTAGGGATACACATGGGAGATACCATCTCCGAGCGCATAACATGATACAACCGGTGATGGTCCCCGTCAGTTGCAAAGACTATTGCAGTGCAACACTGTCCTGCGATGGAAACTAAGGTCATGTCATGGGTTATTGGTGTGAATGGTGACAGGTCTGGAAAATGGGTTACGGTTACTAGCGGACACCTGCCGTGACAATCAGTCCCAAAATTGTGAAAAGGCAGGCGGTGACTCGCTAACACACTAATTGGGCCCCACAAACCAGTCGCACGCACAGTGCGACAATGGAGCAACACGTCTGAGCGGCTGTGAGGTGGTCTAGAGGTGAGTCTGCGGTGGGCCAGATCCCGGTAATCCGCTCAAAGGCGTTATGACATTTTACACTTCCAACCGGTAGGGGTAGGGAGTTCCCGGGGGGAACCAATAGGTTCCGCTCCTGCAACTCCAATCTGGCTGGCCGGTTAAGGCAAGCACAGAGGCGAGAGCCCGATCACTCGGGCCCTCTGGAGGTTAGGGGTCCGCGGTGTCGCCACTCACCGTCAGCTCGCCACAAGCTGCCCCCGCGTTATTATCTGGGGGCACGGCAGTACCCCCGCCAAGACGCGCCAAGCGAAGCGCAACGCAAGGGCATTACCTGCTTTTTCTCGAAGCGGTTCGTCATTTTTTTGAACCCTCGTAACTTGGGTTTGGATTATACCAGATAAACAAAATTCTCGGGATATGATGTCAATAGTGGACTTATTAAACATATAAAGTTTCAGTAACATAGCTCTTATACTTAAGATTTTATTGATATCTAAAAAAAACCGGCCAAGTGCGAGTCGGACTCGCGTTGCAAGGGTTCCGTACATCACAAGATTTTAAACATTTTTTTTTACTAACGGAGCGTTTTTGACGTTTCATAAAAATAAGCCGATTTGATTTTTGTCAAATACCGTATTAAGTCCGACTCACGCTTGACTGCACATTTCTAATAGGTTTTCCTGTCATCTGTAGGTAAAGAACTATTTTGTGTATTTTTTCAAAATTTTAGACTCAGTAGTTTCGAAGATGAAGGGGGGGAATGGTCATTTTTTGGCTATTTTCTTAAATAATTTATATTATTTAAGATTACAAAAAATATATATTTTAGATGCACACAATGAGCTCTTTCATTTGATATGTAACACGATAGTATATGCAAAACTTTATTTTTTAATTTTCTCATTTTCCCCCAAAAGTGGCCCCCATGTTTAAAATTCATTTGTTTGCGTTACATGTTCCTCTTTGGGTCACAAATTTACATATGTGTACCAAATTTCAACGTAATTGGTTCAGTAGTTTCGGAGAAAATAGGCTGTGAAGGACAGACAGACAGACGCACGAGTGATCCTATAAGGGTTCCGTTTTTCCTTTTGAGGTACGGAACCCTAAAAACGCCGATTTCGTCACTGACTCACTGACTGATGTTGATCATCTAAACCTCTAGGGTACTTCCTGAAGTCCTAGAAAGCTGAAATTTGGTGTGTAAGCTAGTATTAGTACACAATCAACAAAATAATTCAAAAAACTTCTACCCCCCAACCCCTCAAAGTAGAGGATGGAACTTTGTATGAGACTTCCGCAAATTTTGATGCTAGGGGTCTGAAAATTTATATAGGGACTCCATGTTATAAATTATAAAATACGTATTTCAGGATTTTTAGTAAATCACCCCCCACCCTTTAAATTAGGGGGTTGAAGTTTGTATTTTTCCGCAAATTTTGATAAGGATATAAAAAAATAATTAATATTTCAGGATTTTTAGCAATTCTCTCTTACCCTTTAAATAAGGCGATGGAAGTTTGTATGGGTTTTCCCATTCACTTCTTTAGAAATTACCTTACAAAAAGGAATGAGATCCCACCAAAAACATTACATGTCAAGTGATGTGAATGTAGAATTTGTAGAGCGTGGCTGGTAGTGGTAGAGTTACGCCGTGTGGAGTAGGAAGCTTGGCGCTAATGCGATCTGATATCTTTTTCACGCTGAAAGCTGTATGAGCTATGGAGTCTTGGCATCACTTTACATGTAATGTTTTTGGTGGGTTATTATTATAAGTATATGGTACTGTTTATACTAGCAACCGTATCAAGCGTCCGATTGTTTATCTCGGCAAAGTTTTAAGATTTGGATTATATTGAAGTAATGAATGGAGCGGCCAACTTTCAAACCTCGCCAATAGATCCAATTTATTTATTTCAAGTACTTACTTCGTAAGCCGTCGACAGTGCTACAGCTTTATTTGTTTACCATAGACTTGACAACGAGGGGAATTGCCACTTAAAGATATTGTTACATATACTTTTCCGCGAAATGTGTGACTAGCATTATTGAATTATTGTTTTATTTATCAGTCTATGTTTGAATTGGGACTATTTGATTTGATTCAAAAATATCATGATTATGAAATGTTCCTAACAATAATCAAATTATACTAAGCTTCTGATATAACAATCTACACAATTTTAGTCTTCACACCAAGCCTTCCCACAGATTTCTAAATGGTTGCAGTGAACCATTTAGAAATCTGTGCGCAAGAATATGTTACCGGGATTCTACACATAAACCGACGCTGCCAGGTGGCAGCACGTCAAGGTTGACTTGCTGCCTTTTCAATACACTGTAAAAATAAGTTACCTGCATAAGCTCTTAAATAAATTCCAATGTAATGTCTAGTCCACAACTTGCACTGGACCAGCGTGGGGACTTCTAACCCATTCCCTCGCGTCCTTGAGGCATAAGCAGGCTTATCCCACTGTTCTTTGGAGCGAAACGACGCTTGTCTATGGTAACCTCCTGGTGTGGGTCTAGATAGGGTTGTACAGCGTATCGCACTTAATGATGTTTCATATAGACGTAACAACATAATTTCATTGATTGTACACCATTATACGAATTTAAATTTTATATTATCTTGCTATCTTGACGAAAGAAGTAATAATCCCTTTGCAAAATATAAAATGTCTTGTAGAAACTTAATCTGTATTCATGTATTTTTTTTATTAATCCTGACTTCCCGGCTATTGTATGCTTTTATTTTCATTATCAATTGAAATGCTGTAATACCAAATAATACTGTCGACATGTAAAACTATGTTATATAAAGGATTCAATGAATGAATGTATGAATTATTATTTCCAAAAGGGATGATCATTTCGATAACAAATATAGGAACTAAAAAATCATCATTTTGGATGTTCAGTTATGTTATGTGATACATCAGCAACCCTATCGCACTCTATGATTGTCTATTTTAAAAAATGACAGCTAATGTCTCATCACTTGGTCAGTGGCCCTTTGGTACCTTTAGGTACTATTAATTATTGTGTGGCATAAGTCCGATGGTCGGGCGTCACTATTACTACCTACATATACGCTGATGGTGATGACGAAATAAAGGTACCCTTAATAACTATCCGGATAATGCTGTACATATACTACGAAAACATAAAAAAATGTATATTTAACGGGCAACAGGGCCCAGGGCAACCGAGCTCTGCTCGGGTGAAAATAGAGAAAATACCGAGAAAACGATTTTTCCCAGACGTGCGGCCCAGCTAGATCGATTTTTCGCCCCGTAATCCTCCATATTCCAAATTACATTGAAACCGTTAGAGCCGTTTTCGAGAACGGGATTTCAAATATATTATACAAATATTGCTCGTTTAATCATATAGGATGTAAATTTCAATTCATTTGTCTAAACCCTTGTTACCTACATTCTATTGAGTTTCTTTAATTTTATTCACTCCAATTTACTCCATTCTGTTTTCATTCCATTCCAATCGTGTAGATTCGAAGGCATGCGAGCATTTTTGACTTGGCGTTGGTATTTATTCGGGAAAAACTTTAAATTGCTTCCGACCCAGTTGGAGCGCCTATTGAACTAATTCTCCGATTGCCTGCGTCCGATCGAAACTCTTCATTCCATACTTTCTCTTGTTTATTCGTTACCAATATCCGTCATGTTCTTAATCATCAATTTATACAAGTATCTGAAGATTGCAACCATTACGAACAGTTGAAGTGGTCGTAATTGGAGGGAAGCAAATTAAATCTCTTAGAAACTTTACACTGTTCTCCATATTTGTGAAATAGTCTTTGATTTCCTTTCTCTAGTGACACTATTAAAAGAAGGAAAATATGTACCTTAATATATTCCTAATAAATAAAAACACAGTCAGATGAAGTATTACTATCGTTTATTCTTCAAAATCGGGATGTGGTACACGTTCCAGTAACACTACTTAGGTTCAACGTACATTTACAACAATATTACTATTGTCTTTATTTAATTTGGAAGTCAGTGTAATCGTACGCAAAAAACGTGAATGAACTATCCAAATAATTTGGCCAAAAGATTTTTCGCTTTAGCGAAACTGGAAACCGTGAAAGAAATATGGCAATTCAATAGAATCAGTCACTTTCAATACGGGCTCCATCGTGAAAAAAGAAAAAGCTAAGTAAGCTAAAAATTTCAAACGCAGAGTAACGTTTCAAAATTAGAGAATAACTGAGTTTGAATAAAATCTACTGGAATAGTTACGCGATATGTTTGACAATTGGATTACTGAGCCGTGGCGTCAATCAAATTCACGTAGCTTGTTATAAAATTATTGGTATGAGTAATTAAATTTGCTCTATCGTATTTAATCCGAATAAAATTCAATAATTAATGAAGAGTATTATATGAATATATACTGGTTGATAATTTACATTAACTAAATGAAATTAGAACTAAGTTAAGGATGCTGGCGACATTTCCTCGCTGAATTGCAATGCTAATGCAAAAATGAAACAAATTCAATTAAGAGTCCGCAGTAAGCTCGGCCGAATTTCACCTTCCCATACAAACGTAGTTACGCTCTCATTTTAAAACTACGTGTTGGATTGTGGCAAAACTTTGCATATACATTGACATGGGGTATATCTATGTCTGTAATTAGTTTATACGGTTCCAGTGTATAAAACAAACGAAATACAGTAAAAACAAGTTTCGTATGAAAAACTTAAATTCGCTGTATTTTTTTACTATGGTATCTGAAGCTACATAAACTAATTACAGACTTAGATATACCTCATTTCATTGTATATGCAAAATTTCGTTACAATCCAACACGTAGTTTTAAAATGAGAGCGTAACTACGTTTGTATGGAGAATCGAGCTTACTGCGGACTCTTAAGCTTCATATTCGTGAACTACGGCGCCTGATGATATCAAAGAGAAATGTTGCATGGTAACGTATATAGTATAAGCAACCAAAATGTTTAAAACATTTTGGTTGCTTATACTAATCCAGATCAAAGGATAAATATTGTTTTTGCATAGATAACAATATTTATAATTCGTTTTGATAAGTTGGATAATCGTTTTTATAAACTAAAATAGAACGCTTATTATATGATACAAGTACGATATATAACTCAATTTTATATTGTATTAATCCATACTCTTGGCTTGGACTCTTGGATTAATCTTTACTCATACTAAAAAGCTACTGAGCCTAATAAGCTAATGAGCCTTTTTGGAATGTATGTAGGTAGGTACGGAATATTATTTGAAAGAAAGAAAAGCATTTATTCGTGGCACACACAAAACGACAAACATTGAATAAATATATAAATAAAACACGCCATGAAATGGTACCAACTCAGCATGGTGCTAGCGATTGCCAGCGCTGGTCGTCCGTTGGAACCATTGGTGAAACCACGGCGGGCAATGCACACATTGCAATAAGAATATAAAAGTCTGACAATAATAATAACAACAAAAATAACACAGTGAAACAATTGAAAAAAAAAGATGAATGATTTGATGTTTACCGTTAGCTTTTAGGTGAAGAAAAAACATTGTGAGGAAACCTGTATACATCTGCGAAGAAATTCAAAGGTGTATGTTAAGTCTCCAACCCGCACCGGGCCAGCGTGGGGAGTACTGCCCGCTCCCTCTCATGATCGGTCTGTGCCCAGCAGTGCGACGTATACCGGCTGATTTATTATTAAAATTGGTCCATACTAATATTATAAATGCTAAAGTGTGTCCTGTCTGTCTGTCCTCTTCACGCTTAAGCCGCAATGAAATTTGGTATAGATAGTAGCGGATCAAGGCTCAAGCCCCCTCCAAAACCATCAGAGTCTTTCCGGGACAAATCTTTCATTCAAATAGTTAGAATCCCTGGGAAGGACATAGGATAGTTTTGATCACAGAATTCATCCCCTGAAGGGTTGATGCGGAGATGGAGCCGCGGGCAGAAGCGAGTTTTTTTGTTATAAAACAACGGTGACAATCAAGCGCACGGCCCGCCTGATGGTAAGCGGACACCGCAGCCTATAGACGCATGCAACTTCAAAGGACTAACATGGGCGTTGCCGACCCTTGATATGTTTGAGGATTCGCCGTGTTGACAGCTGAAGGAACAAATGCAGTTTTAAATACCTGATAGATTTAACTGACATGTTTTATTATAACATCATAATATTTCGATTAAAACTGACATTATGAGTCAAAGACTGCACTATGTTGGTAAAGTATTCCTCTGGACTTATGTCCTACTTAATATTATAAATGCGAAAATTTGGATGTTTGGATGTTTGTTACTCAATCACGCTTAAACTAATTTGGGTGAAATTTTGCACGAAGATAGTTTAAAGCTTGGATTAAAATATAAGATTTTTATCCCGGTTCTACGCAGACGAAGTCGCGGGCGGAAGCTAGTCAGAAATATGTCCTAGATCAAGATATCACATTGTTTATATTTACATTTTAAAACTACATATTATTTCAATATTGAACAATGTAAAATCAGTGAATGAGGGTAAATCGGTATCATGCTTATTGTATTTTAAATAAAGTATACTTTTCTTGTTTGAATAACGTCCAAATTAAATAGAGAAATCCCACACGGCAGTAGAGCTCTCTGGCAAACCTTATATGAGACACCTGAATTAAGCAGCCGAATAAGCCGCAGAGGATAAGAATTCTTTTAATTTATTTGGAAATAGGGATTCAGCCCTTGAGGCGAGCGAGCGATTGATGTCTATAAAATTCAAGGGTTTTTTTATCGAAACGCTCCAAAAGAAATTATTGTGGGCCTCTTTTTACCTCCATGTAGATATTTCATCTTAGGTAACGTGAACTTTTTAGATTAAACATTGATACTTGAGCGTAAGACCGCTTATCAAATCCTTTATTTATTTTCGTAAGAAATATCTACTCAAAAACTGTACCACAGGCCACATCACCATTTGACAAGAAATCTATGTAGCTGTGAAAGAAAACACATTTTATTGTGTTTAGTTTAGATACTTTCAATTTACCTATGAAAATACGAGTATGGATGTATTACTAAGATTTTGATTAGATGAATTTACCGACTTAGTTATATGTGCTCAATCTGCAATTTTGCCTGCTACGGAAATAATTATGTGTGTTGAACATAAAAAAACGTTCTAAGATACAATTCAGACCAGACACACAGACTCAGTCCATTGTCAACTACATTTTTGCCGAATTTCTTAGCATGAATAAGTTAGTTAAAACAGCTGGGTAAAACTAACTAATACTCTGCTAATTAAAAAGATAAAGCAATTGATTTAAATTTCACACCACACGATTGATGTCGGTTTGAATTACACCGATTCTCGAGTCCACGCTGCATCTACTCGTACACTATATTGCCTGAGTCGATTATGCTGCAATCCAAATTGCCTCGTTAGGGGGGGCGGGGGGGGGGGGCGGGGGGGGCGGGGTGCAACATCTAAACCCCCCCCCCCCCCCCCCCCCCCCTTTAAATTTAACTTGGTTTGACCTGATTGATGAAGAATTTAACCTGATTGATGAGCTCAGCGGAGCCAGAGTCGGGTGCTCAGTTGGTGGCCAAATTATGAACAATGTGAGCTACGCGGATGACATGGCTCTGCTGGGCCCTTCAATTGGGGCTCTGGAGATTTTGGTCGGCATTTGTGAGAGGTACGCGACGGCCCATGGTCTCAGATATAACTCCAAGAAAAGCGAGTTACTTGTGTTCAATGCGGGGAACATGAAACCCAAATTCGTACCACCGCTAAAACTTGGAGAAAGTGAGTTGACGAGAGTCACAAAGTTTAAGTATCTGGGGCACTGGATCACCGAGGACCTCTCTGATGATCTTGATGTGGAGAGGGAGCGTAGGGCATTGGCAGTTCGAAGCAATATGCTGGCTCGCAGGTTCGCACGGTGTACAAGGGATGTCAAAATAACTCTATTTAAAGCGTTTTGCCAGACTTTTTACACCTGCAGCCTGTGGGTCAAGTGCACGCAGAGGTCTATCAATGCCTTACGTGTCCAATACAATAATGGTTTCAGGGTGTTGTTGGGATTGCCTCGATTTTGCAGCGCGTCTGGTATGTTTGCGGAGGCTCGTGTGGATGGCTTTCAGGCAATAATGCGGAAACGAGTTGCCTCCTTGATGCGTCGCGTGCGGGACAGTACCAGCAGCCTCCTGAACACCATTATTGATAGACTGGATTGTCCGCTGGTGGGACGTTGGAACGCCATGCATATGGCTAAAAATCCGATAGCATTTTAAGATTTTATTTGTAATTGTAATTGTATTCTTATTTATAATGTATCTATGTTTGTAATATTTGTAATAATTGTAATGTAATATGATATGGACTGAAGGGTTCGAAATAAATTAATATTTAATTAAATTTAATTTAAAAACCAAATAAGAATGTTGTCAGTAGCGTATTATGATATTGCTAATGATTAAAATTTACATTTTAATATTAGCTTTTTAGTAAGTCTAGATACCTAAGACACTACTCTGCAGACGCGCTCAAAGTTTGCTTAAATCAAATTTATTTTAATTTAAAGGCCTGAGTTGAATGCGGTATATGGAGGACCAATCGATCATCGCATATTCTTTAATGAGCGGCATGTAAATAGAGCGTTATTTATATAAATCGAATATATCGGTGATCAATAACGTGCGATCGAGGGTTGGCATAATGAGACCGGGTGGAGGCGTTCGCGCGTGGCGGGAAGCCAGCCGTGTGGATTTCGTGGCTGAAACGTGTGCGTTCGTCGTTATATGTATGTCGCAGTGGAATAGTATAATCCGCCTTTTTACATAACAGCTAGCTGTTTTATAAAACAGCGCTGTTTTGTAATAGGCGGGTTGACGATCGAGCGAATTGAAAACCGCTGAATGAAAATCCGCTGGAATGTATTCGGCGCTAATCGTTCTTCAATACGACTAGCTAGTAATGTAATAGGTGCAGCGGGTCATTAGCCGCCGTTTTGGAATTTCTTAGTTCCCATTTTTAATACTCGCGGCGCTATCTGACATGCAACAACAATGGCATCGGCGAGTTTCAGAGGTTATAATGCAAATTAAAATGTCAAAAATGGTTAGCTGTATTACAATATAGCGGCAGTGGATTTTCATTCAGCGGTATTCAATGGTCGTCAACCCGCCATATTACAAAACAGCGCTGTTTTGTGAAACAGCTAGCTTATATGTAAAACGGCGAATTATTCAATATGCCTACGATATGGATACCACCTAGGTATTCGGTTCCACAGTGTTCCAAAGCACTCAAAAAATTTCCCTATGCTGTTTACCCCATAAATCGATCCAGAAATGCATTTCAAATGCAAGACTAGAGCACCCGCGTGTCTATTTCAAATACTTTTTTTTTATAAAAAGTATTTCTGTTTCGTGACTTTCACTTAGAAAAATGATTAAATAAATTCTGTAAGCGTACCTGATCAAGATATATTTTTTTAAATAGTACAGTTTGATAAAGGACTTTAAGGCGCATATTATCCAGTTTTTATTTTTGGAAGATCGCCTCTGGTTACCGAGTTATTAGTTTAAATTCACATTTTTGTTTATATTTTTTTTCTCCCAAAAAACTCAAAAGTGCGACTTGTAACCGGCACTGAAAGATTCCTCTTAATTAGGTCTATCGCTGATAAAAAAAACACGTTCCACTATCTCGGTGTTTACGAGTAATCGAATTTCAAAATATATTGTTAGGGTTATCACTCAACTTGACCTTTAATTATTTTAGATAGAATTAATTTACATTTTTATCGTTTATTAGTTTTGTTTTCGATGAAGGTTCACACGTAGCATGGGAAGGGGTCCACCCTCGATAGGCTTATGCTGAAACCCCATGCTCGTACATGTGAACTGGAGAAACGGGGGCGAGGCACCATGGAGCCGTTACAGACCCATGGCGCCACTTTGCCTCAGCAGGGGCTTACCCAACCTGCTGAGGGATGTCCATCCGGGCCTCGACCGGTGGACTTACTGCAAGGGGGGCATGAGGGCGCCAACCCTCATGTTGGTACACGAGTGGCGAACGATGCTGTGGACCGCGCCACAGCCGGTACTTCTCAAACTCCAGAAGTAACCGCAAATATGCAAGGAGGTTGCACACGATTTCATATTTTTGAGTGCTTTTACGCAGAAAGCAAAAAATATAAAAAGAACGGGTCACCTGATGACCTAACAACATCTGACTTGACGACCGTACTTTTCAGAGAAATGGGTCAGCAACTCAAAGATTTCTCGTCTACCGAAGAGCTCTCAATATTAAAATATTATATTTGTTTGACCTTATGGTGTCAACCCTAAAATTTACTATTTGACCTTTATCCATAACTAGTAAACACCGAGATAGTGGAACGTGTTTTTTTTTATCAGCGATAGACCTAATTAAGAGGAATCTTTCAGTGCCGGTTACAAGTCGCACTTTTGAGTTTTTTGGGAGAAAAAATATATAAACAAAAATGTGAATTTAAACTAATAACTCGGTAACCAGAGTCGATCTTTCAAAAATAAAAACTGGATAATATGCGCCTTAAAGTCCTTTATCAAACTGTACTATTTAAAAAATATATCTTGATCAGGTACGCTTACAGAATTTATTTAATCATTTTTCTAAGTGAAAGTCACGAAACAGAAATATTTTTTTATAAAATAAGTATTTGAAATAGACACGAGGGTGCTCTAGTCTTGCATTTGAAATACATTTTTGGATCGATTTATGGGGTAAACAGCATAGGGAATTTTTTTGAGTGCTTTGGAACACTGTGGGTTCGTCACTTTTACATTTCAATGTGTTTCGCGCTGTCGTTTGGACATGATACTCGTAGCACGACGCGAGCGGGAGAAAGCACAAGACACAATTCAATTCAATGTTTTATTCATAAAATATCAATTTTACATGTCAAAAACTTGACCTACAATTTTTACATTAATATTATGTCCAGTTATGAGGATTGTAATTATCATGACATACTTAAAGTTATGAGTTATGTCGCCTCTCGGCTCTAAAAGAATTCGTCAATAGAGTAAAACGCGTCCTCGCACAGCTTCGCTTTCAGACGGTCTACAAATGAGACGTAGCTGGGAGCCTGCTTTTTTTTTGAACCTGACTGTTGCTATTATAGACGGACCCAATATAGCGGAATTGGAGGGTAGCCTGGGGAAAATCCAGTGGAAGCCTCCGGCACGACCACGCTGGGAAGTAGGGAGCCTGCTTTATAGCTGGAGGGATTATATTATAAACTTTAGGACCAGTCGCACTTAGGCATTTTTTGGCTTTGGTTAGTCGTGTTCGGGGCAGGCTCAGCAGGTGCTGCACACATTTTTCTTTAGTGGACGTTAAACAGAAGTAAACCTCCTTGGGCATTCTGGAATACGAATTAGATTTATCACATGTGAATCGTCTTAGTTTAGTCCTTATTCATACGTGTCATAATAAGTGTAAGGATTCTATTGGTATCTTTAAAATTAGCTTTTGACTGATTAAAAATATTATTTTTTGGACCTTTCATGTCTCATAAGTATATTTTTATGTTTTTTATTATATTTTGTGATTTACACTTTATTGCAATAATTTAAAGGTTTACTGTCAATATAACAACGTTATACATTTTAACATGAGAAAAGTACCGAATTGGAAAGGTCCTAAAATATAAGTAGTAAGAATCGCACTCATAATCAGATTAGATAAAACATTATTCTCCAGTTGCCTATGATGGCTTCAATCTAAGCCTATCTCTCATGAATTTACTGTGCACCAGCAATCCACTATACCTATATTTATCAATTATCGCTATTCTGGAACAATGTAGATGGAGTGATCATTACTAGCAAACATAAAATAAGCGTCATGATCGCGACAACATCACTTCGTTTTGTTTCAGCGATTTCCATTATTGATCGATTTAATTTAGTCTGAAACGAGCAGCGATTAGTATCTCGACGAGAGCTCGTACCTACTATTTAAATTTAGTTTAGGAGATTAATTAAACCCAGGCTCGACAGACGGACGCATGAAACGTTTTGTCAGAACCGTCATTGGCAGCCGCTCCACTGCTTTATTTCGCCACTAGCGTCATGAATGGGAGACGCAATCGAATTTGCTAAATGACGCTCACACAAAATTGGTAAAGAGTGATTGATCGGATCGAAACCCGACACGGCTAAAGCATTTTACACTGATCATAATTGAATTTGATTGAATCTGAATATTTAGACCGCATTTTCCGATATGCAGCCAGTCAAAAGTAAAATCAACCGAAAATGAATCAAAATTTAAAATGCTTCATTTTTCAATGTCTGAACTTTATTTGAAATATTTTTAACTGAACGTATTCACGTTCATAGACCCTCGAATCATATATAAGTAAAAGAAAATGGAAACGTTACCTTTTTACATCGGAATCATTACCTTAATACACCTGTGAACTTTCGAGGTTTTCTACTTCTGCATTTCCATTTTGTTCGTCGCTTTTTTAATTTCGTTGCTAGGGGCTAGCAGAGGTAGGATTCTCTACTGACACGGAGTATTAGCCTGATTAGCTGTGAAGCGGGCGCGGCGCTGCAAAAAGCTTTAAAAACGTCGCCAGTAATTCAGTTAGGGAGGCAGTGGTATGGCGCGATGACCCAACCATGATACCGGACAATAACGCTGAGGCTTGTGGGTACACGCCAGATATAGATAGTAACTGAAACAGAAAAGTAAATTATAGAATAAGAGTGCAATTGCTTTTTTTTATATATAAAAGACTGTCCAGTGATTGACCCTAGTCTCACCTGATGGTAAACGACGACAAAGCCTAAGATGAAGCTCACGGCTTGACAAGATTTTGTGACATGATGTTCAATAAATGAAACAGTATTGTGAAGAACCACGTCCAGCGAAATCCTTTGAAGTGTCAGTTACGTCCAGAGGAGCAATTCTTATCTAGATTTACATATATGTCAACTTGAAACGTTCTGAATTTATAATGCTAACACGTTCTCATTCACTGTGCTATCCTGGTACCTTATGTACGAGAAGTCAGTAGCAGCTCAAACTCCATATGTAGCGAAAAGGGCACGTAACGCTCTGACGTATTGTGTGTCATTATAGGTGTAGATAAAAATGTTTACTCTAAATATTGGAAAATTTTAGGCTGATATTAGACGGTCCAACTCACGTAGGTATTAAATGTTAATACGTGAGTTGAACAGTCTAATTATTAGCATTATTTTAACATCTCACGAAAGTTTAAATTTAAGGCTTTCAAAACAAAAAGTCGATTCAAAAATTCATAGTAGGGGATGTGTTGTAACCCAACAATAATTAGATACGGCGCGCTTTTACAGCGGCGCGACTCTGAATACCGGCCAAATTGCGCCCTTCCAATCCCGTTTATGCCACGATGGAACTTTGAAGCTTCGTTTGGTGACTATTTTGTATTTTTGCTTATATACAAGTATTTTCAAAACTTTTCAAATTTAATTTTAAATTTAAACAATTTTTCAATTTACAAAAATATTTTAACTGTGGTAAACTTTGTAGCGGCAATTAGCTACTGTTTAGAATTTTAAGCGTTTCTGTTCGAGAGAGCGTATTTGGTAACTCTGAATTCCTGGGCTAGCCGGCGTTAACCATGGCGAATGCACTCCAAATTCCGGGCAGTTGATTAGTCCGGAACCGGATATCAAGCTTCCCTCGGAAGGCTCGCTGTCGCTATGCGCCCACCTGCAGTTTTTAGAACGGTTGGGCAAATTGAATCACACTAGACATAGAAGACTGGATGAATATATGAAATTTAATCAATATCGGAATTCAGGATACGTAAAAGATATCTTTTGCCAGAGTTAGGCATAACTATTATTATCTCTATCTCTTTTAAGATTCTCCAGACCGATATTCGGTGAAGATTCGGTCAAACATTAAAAAATAAGTAACTAGGTATATACTGTACAGTAACGATATCACAGTAATGATATGAATTCCGTAACTGAATTTATATTTCACAGGAAAACACTACGCATACATAAATAGCAAATATTTGCAAATAATAAGTAAGAAAAAAGTTCATTAAAATATTTCGTAGCTTACTAACGAACTAGCTTACTAAGAAAAATAAAAATATCATACAAATCCGAATAGAGTAATTGCGCCGGTTACAGTCAGTTAGCGACCATCTGAAGGACAAGGAATCTTAAATTATGGGTACCTAATAATAACATTTCGATAGACCCTAAATAGATAGTGAGCCGTAGGCAAATACTTTAGTAGTCACATAGGTATGCACCACTGAAATAACGTAAAAATATCCATCGAGAGCTCCAACTCATTTAAGTATTTGCAAACTGGCACATTATATTAAGTAGTTGCTAACGGCGTAATGACCCTACTAGCCTGCAGAGAAAATTAACTATTTGATGATACAGAGAGTGAGTTCTTTCTGCAGAAAACATAAATAAAATCTAAATGAAAATAATGCTGGCTGGCAAGGCGAGGCTGGCGAAGCCTGCGGTTTGTCACGAAGTGGCTGTATCAGATAAGCCGGCAGTTTGTCGCGCCCGCGTCATTTGTCGCTGCAGTCGAGATGACGCGCAACATGTCGTGACTGCGTAGGTGGGAATACAACCGCGGCACTTCCACTCGAAGGAGGCATTTTATCACTAAAATTTAATTTCTTCCTCTTGAGTAAACGGGCACTTGAGAAGAAATATGAGAAAGCGAATAAAACTGAGTATTCAAACAAAGGTTGAAAACACTAAGCGGCGTCGCCTTTGGTGTCGCACATTACGTAAATGAATCACGATAAATGTTTTCCTATGCTGATGCCTTAAAAAATTACAAAAATAAGTGCAGAATAAAGAAAACACATTTGGTACTTATTTATTATATACTAGCTAAACATCAAATTAACTTGACATATTAACTTTTGACATGTTATATTTTATTAATAAATGAGTATATCAATAATCAATCATTTGGAATTTTCTCGAAAAAGGATTACAACAATAAAATAATTACAATGTTATAAATTGTCCAGAGGAAGGACATGGGATATTTTTATCTAAGGGGGTGAAATGGGGGGCACATTTTTGAATGGAGACGTACAATATACGAGTTCCACGCGGACGAAGTCGCGGGCTGAGGCTTGTATGTTATACAATCCAAAATCGCGCCTTCTGTTTTAACTTATTTAGGTCATAGTCATGGTATTTTCATGGTTCAATACAATTTCAAAAGTTTACGCGCCTCCATAGAATCCAATTTATGTCTTCCTGGTCCTGACCCCGGCCCACGCGTGTCGCCGCAACTACGACTGCGCTGCGCCAGTAAAGCGCGCGCGTATACACTTTTGTGCATTATGCACTCTCAAAACAAGTTGAAGCCTCTTACTTGCGCATCGCGTTTTGTTGCTTTTGCTGTTTGCTGGCCCTTCACCTAAAAACACTTTATAAAATGTATGAAAATTCTTTAGTTATAAATTCACCCATGATGCTTGACAATAACATGTATTATACTAAAACGAAAGTCCGTACACTCGTAACTTTTAATGAACGCTAAAAATTTAAACGCTTATCCAGGACGCTACCAAATAATAGGCGACGGTTTTAAAACGGGATAGACCTTTATTTGGGACCGAGAAGGGGCTTATCGGGGTGTTTTTCAAATAACGGCACCGATTCCGCGCCGGTGTCCCTACCTGTTATCTGCAGCTCTTCCTGCACGCCCGCAGCGCCCTCTCGCGCCACGCTATTTCGCGTTCCGACCGCTTTTACACTACTTGAAATATTATTATGTCCCCCATCACGGGTCACCTGGCCGACCACAAAGGCATAATCTAAACTCTCCTCGTCCTGTCATAAAATTTTAATTTATATTACCATTTCATCCAACCTTTACTTTTGTCAACAGGTACGTTCCAGTCGTATTTTCAAGTTGGCAGCTAATGAGATCGGCGTATAAGGCAAGAAGGCGTGAGCCCGATGTGGTGAATTTATCTAAATAAATTACAGCAGCGATCCTGTGAGTACGCCCTTTGATGTAAGTTTCTAACACATGTCTTGTAGGTATAGGTGCACATCTTTTTAAGAAGTAATAAAATCACTCACTCACCTTAATGAGAGGTTACTCAGCTCAGGGTTGAGTAACGTTATAATATATAAAGTTTGCGAAATAATGTTATGAATCGGTCACGACCAATTACTGAATTAATTATCACTATCATTGTAGTTGTACTAATTGCAATTTATTTCTTGAATGTCAAGACATAATTAGATTCGCATCTTCACGATATAACTAGTTAGGCGCTTTGTATGCGTCAATTTATTCGCTGCAGTTGGTGTCTGACGCCCGCAGCGCTGCGCACTTTATTGTTCCTCTCCTACGCATGCTACTATTAAACAACTACCTTTCTCACAAACCGAATTAAACATTTCCACTTATACAAATTCGCTATTCTGTTTATATTACTTGAACTTGTTAACGAAACTTTTACGTCATCTTCATCTATTAGCGTTAGAAACTTTTTTCTTAATAGTATAGGTGTAAATACTCGTATTATTCGACGAAATTAATGACGCCAAGTACTAAATCAACAAACAACAGCATGAGTTATAAAATTACAGTACATTATAATAAGCATGGTGCCTCATGTTCAAATTGATAACGTAGTGATGCTAAATGGATAGTAAACCATCAAATTATCGCAATAAAGTATAAATTATAAAACATAATTAAAATCGTAAAAAGATATGAACCTTGAAAGTTTAGAAAAAATATGCAATTTTTAATTGTCCAAGAGTGAATTAAAGTTACCAATAGAATCCTTACGCTTTTATATAAACCAAAATTGTATGACAACTATGTACTTAAACGCAGTATTTCACGACCGAAACAACAATTTACCTGATTTTCCATACAACGATACATGTACTTTGTACTAACAAATGTTGGTTGTGACGTCATACCTGTCTGTCTATCAGTATAAATCATTTTGCGCTGCCGCCAGCGAGGTCAATCTTTGTCTAAATTTTTTGGGTATTTATGTGCTTTAATTGTAGTTGCTCCCATACAAACATTTGTTCCTGTCCAAAAACTGGTTCGAATGGCATCATAAAAAAATTGTAGTCATCATCCGTATTGTATAACAGAATGGTGCGCTTAAGATTATTTTACACCAAGTTATCCCAAATCCTTTTTTAAATAAAATGTATAACAGATATTTCGAAAACCAAGCCAAACCAAGAGTACGTTTTGCGCTATTACTCTATAAATATGATCATGATTCATGATACGCTGTCATCCATGGAGCTTAACCCAGGCACCCGAGAATTTTAATGCTACAAGCTCCTTTAATGTTAGTATCATAACCGTTACAGATTATTATGGTATTGAACAGTAATCGATAAAGATCGATGAAGACGATTTTCAATAATACAATAATCTTATCTAAATTAAGCATCGATAAAATCGCGACACATAACCGCGACTCCGATCCGCGAAGGTTCGCATTCACCCGTTCTTATCACCAGACGACTTTCATTACGAACTTTTTTAATCGTCCTTTGTCCTGAAAAAATAAATTCATCGCGATGCCGGGACAGTCCGCCGTAATTAAACTGACACCGTCCCCCGGGACGAGTTTTGAATGTTATTAGAATCTCTTTCGCGCCCCGCCGCGTCTGATTGGAAACCTTTATTCACTAAAACGATATACATGTTTAACTTCCATTTCCATCCATTTTCTCATATCTCAATTGTTTATTTTAAATATAAGTATACGTCTTAGTTTTACATGAATCGTAGCAAGAGGTAATATAATTTGTAGCCTATTCCGTCGCCATGTAGATTATCCGATTGTCATTCTTGATATTATTTTGTGAATCCGAGCATGTAGTTAGATGCTACGTAACGATAAAAGTGTCTTCACAAAATTATTTAGAATACAATTTAGTTTTTTTTCAGGCAGGTATTTTAAAAATGCGGAATAAGAGGCTCACTTTATTCAAAATATAGAAAATAAAGCTTCATTCATATATCGTGTTTTCGGTTATTATTTTTATTGAATAGAACGTCATTCAATAGACTATTTTCATTGTATCGTTAATATTTCTTGGCGCTGATTATTTTTCGTCGAAACTAACGGCCATAATTTATTCAAACTTGGGGTTCGTTTGAGAGGAAGATACAGTCAAAATAAAGAACTAAATTAGGTTTGTCTTTCGGTTGCATCTTAATCCTTTTGTCGACAAATATCGTTTTAAATATCTCCTCAAATTAGGTGGAATAATAAATTTTTGAAGCAGTTTATGGACGTCGAATTGGCAGCGAGCCAAACGTCCCCACTTTCCCCGCGTTCTGAGCGTTTCTCTGTCGTACGAGTATTATAGACCAAAAACGGACAGCGCACATTGCCGCTTCCGAGAAATTGCCGATTCCCAGCAACGTGCTCCGGCAGACGGAAATGTTTTATGAGTAATGAATTGTTATGGAATTGATGGTTCCGAGATGAGTTTCAAATAACGCAGGAGTTTTCACGCCGTTTATCAACGTTATAATACTTAACGAGTCGTGCTACAGCCGCGTAGTCGCCGTTTGCTTGATTTAGCTGTTATTTGTGCATCGCAATGAATTGTGTTAGAAACACAGTTTTGTTTTCATTTTTCAATATGAAAACACCCCATGTTTATTGCAATACCCATAAATAATCATGCAGTGTTTAAAAATATGAAGTGTGTCATAAAGTAATACATATGTCAAGTAAAATATCATTATACAAGGTTTTATATTTTCGATGGGTGAAAGAACGTGACGAAATAATAGATATCGTTTTATGAATTTGGCAGCACAACTCAAAAGAGAGACCATTAGTCAAAAACCACCACGGTTGAATAGTATTCTTCATTATCGTTGCACTTCATTCGGGAGTCATGACGTCACTGGAGTAGGCTTCAATTTTCCACTGAACTAGGCTTTTGAAACGATTGTCCCGCATCAAATTAAATATGTGTTGAATGATGTATGATCTCAATTTGCGAAATGGAATGCACTGCGATCGTTACGAATGCCGCAACTGCCAATACAGCAGTATTGTATTCGAATTTACATATTTATTTTGAAGCAGTTACCCACGCGGCTCCGCCTGCGTATCACAGAGAATCCAGCCACCTGGCTCCGCAGCCACAGTATAAAATATAGCCATTCGAAAAGGAATTTTTGAAATCAGACGAGTACCTAGTCCGTCTACATGTAAACATACTTCCTACATGCATACCCATTCGGGTATATTTTGTTATCTTTATTAACTCTATTTGTTTTAATTTTTATTATATACTTGCAGGGTGTAAATAACCAAAGATACAATACAATACAACAATACAATACAAATACTCTTTATTGCACACCTCACACAAACAAAGCAGTTAAAAAGAAAAACAATACAATAACATGTAGGTAGAGGTAGACAACAGGCGGTCTTATCGCTGAAGAGCGATCTCTTCCAGACAACCTTTGGGTATCGGAGAAAGAGATAAAACTAGATTATGCAGTAGGTGGATGGTGGTGCAAAGATAATATTTGATTTTATGATATCTTAGATGCAAATCCCCTGAATTAGTATTATTTTATGTAAAATATGTATACGTACGGCTGGCATGATGTTGATGAGGGTTCTAGTACAAATTTGATATATAAGTATTTATTATAGGGATCGCAGGTTCGAGTCCAGTCGGGGGCTACGGGCTACAGACGAAGATGGTTTATTTTTACTTTATATTCTTTCTCTCTGTATCATATCGTTTATATATATTATAGTTAAAATTATCATAAGCGCTTATAAAGGTCAGTCCTTTATCGCAAATTATAATATTGTAATTATTAACTGTCTCATCATCATTGGCCTATATCTCAGTGCTGTGCACGGGCCTCCTATTCCATGCAGGCCCAAAGCGGGTTTGGGATTTGACAGAACATTTGAAGACCTGTCTCATTTAACAATAATCTTGACTGATAATTCTTTTTTCGCGTGTGTTGCGTTGTACAGTCAGCAGCAAAAGTAGCTACGCGGATCAAGTGCACAAAATGACTTAATCACGACTCTAATGTCAAAAGAATAAGGTCGAATGTCTAGATAATTTTGAGCGAGTTATTTTGCGTAGCTACTTCTGCCGCTGACTGTACTACCGATAAACCGATACACGAATGACCACCTGTATGCAAGATTGACGTGGAACGACATTTGCGAAGGGTGCTCCGCACTTAGCGACTAGCGATAATGGGCCTGCAGCTGATCCTCGCAACTGCGCGCAATCGCTAAACCGCGCGCTGTTCAGCACTAATTGTTCAGAATAATTGTCCACAATTTTTGTACGGTACTTTATACGTAGATTTTAAATAAGAAGAAAAGTTCAACCGTCTAATTAATAGCGCTAAACGAATGTATGGGGGCCTAGACAAGGGTCACTCCCCTACATTTTATTATTTTCTATTGGCGTTAGCGCTTGTCGATTGTAACCTTGTCTACGGCCCCTGTAATGCCTATCATTTTCCATTCTACCTGTGTGTTTACTTAGAAACCATCATTTGAGCAGCTTAGGGAAGACCCTTTAAAAACGTGAGGAGTGACATTTACTTTCATCCTCTAATGATATGGAAAAAGCAAAGGGAGAGAAAAGCCTCGCATTCTTTATTTTTAAATTAACTCGAGTGAATATTCTTAGGGTTCTGCAAAGAAGTGCACGAGAATGTGACACTAAGGTTGCGAGGGCCGCTCGGCTAGTGCTCTGGAGTGTCATCTCGCTAACACATTGTCTAGCGTCATTGTCTGCGGGCTCTCTCGTTACACCGATGTTCAACTTTTTATTTACGCCCAAGTGCACTCTGCGTCTGTCGCGTCGAGAGCTGAATTAAGGCTCTCCGCGTTGATATGGGATCATTCAACCCGAGAATATCGAATTACGCAGCGCACTGGGCGCTTTGTTGGTTACTTGCACGTGATATTCCTTTTGTGGAAGGCCGCGTGCTTCCAGCTCCAACCCTCGCGAGTTATGTCCTGCCTAGCGAACTTTGGATCCTCAGTGCTCTCTTGGAACACAATCCAACGATCGCTTATTAGTTTTTATTTTTCGTGCAACAAGAAGCGCCTGAACTTTTATGAGCTCGGTAGACTTCGCGGGGGGATAACTTCGTCTTTAGGGCTATGATTACTAGCACCTCAAGATTTTCGAGTCTTTAAAACCCTAGAACACTGACGCTCGTACAATCTTTTCAAAAGTTAGCACTTTAAGCGGGTTAATTTTGAACTGGAGCTCTATTCTAGAATTGAGTTTGGTATGTCATGTTTTCGGTTGAAAGCATTTAAATAATGTTTTCAGTCTGGTTCAACAGTGGCCTTATTAGAGGAGCGGTTGCGGAAATTGAATCTGGAGCTACGCAGTTTCCGGACGGGCATCGCGCTTCCGATTCACTTGCTCGGAACAACCCCCGAGTTATTATTTACCTTTTATTGTTCACTTTGGTTCACATCGCTACGTTTCTCAATTTCAACGAACTAGTAAACATTGAATTACAGAGTATAACTAGCCCAACTATAGTATAATAAACTAACCCGATTTTCATTTTTGCACAGTGCTCAAATGTCGATGATTTAATTTTTGTGTTTATGAATTTTGTTCCGAAAGCAGTTTATTTCATTTATTTATTTATAGTCTATCTCGTTACACTCAACTGGCACGGGCACTTGATTTGCCTCATGGTTAAATGCTTAATCCGTTTGTCAGAATAGTCTACAAGAGATAAAGGCGAGAAGTTCCCAACAATCAACGGCGCGTCTTTGTTATGTGTGACTTTAGTCATATCTATGTTTGTGCCGCCGCCACCGTGTTGTGTGTGTTTAGGGATGGCATTGTCTGCCGCGCCAGCCGGCAACTCTGCGATTGTGTCATGCTAACTAGAGCAGCGAGATGCACTTGCCTTTATGTTTTGATTCCAACACTGCAAAATATTTATAAAGTTGTGAACTTTGCATTCTGTAAATTGCGTACTTTCCCATTATGAACGGATCGGTAACGAACTTCAGAGCGGCAACGTCTCAGTTACACTACGAGTTTTCGTGTAGCACCGGCGCTTTTGTGTTTTCATTATTAATGCCAAAATGTAATGAAAGCCATCCAGTGCTGCGGGTATTGTTGTGAACACTGCTGGTGTAATTTACGTGCTATCGCATTAACGGTGACTGGGCGGTTTCTCTTAATTATCATTTTGCACGGTTCGTCAGACACACGCTTGGCCCCATCCTATTCGAAATACCCCATATTATATAAATATCCCTGCGGTCACCTTTCAATGTTAGTAACCCATATCATAATAATCCCAGATAATATTAATTAACGTGGATGTTCATTACAAGCTATTTAAACAGTACCTGCATATGTGTACCTAATACATAACATGTAATACTATTATAATCGTCTATCGTATCAATATGTGTTTACTATTATTGTAGACACTTGGAATGAACTCTTATTTGTCATGTCATGACATTAAGGTTAAACATAGTGTAACATGTCTGAGAAATTCTGGAGTTATCTAATTCAAACGAAACTTAGGTAAACTACAAATTAAATATAGCAAAAAATACTTCTAACTATATTTATCAACTGAATACTAATTCCAAATTAGAACTAAAGTTTGATGGAAATTGCGGGTCTCTTAAAAGTTGCTAGTTATTCGAACAATTTTGAGTAAGCAAAGTACAGCCTTGGTAGTGTCGTGATCCAACCGTTATTCAGATCACCTTTATTAGAAACCCGGATAATCCGGATACTCTTTGACGGCTTTATGAAAGGGTAATAAATATGACGGTTCAAAAATGTTCATACGGAACGTTCCTACCGCTATTTTACTGAATATGTAAATTAGTAACGTACATATTGTGCTTTTGTAACTGGCTCTCTATGGATCATTTACGGGAATGTTGAAATTACAAATGAAATGGTATATATTTTATTCATGGCTTGTTATTGTGCAGTCAAAGAGGAGCTCGTTACAAATGAACGCTCTTTCGGTATGACCTATTGCCCTAAATTAGCGGTGTACGTTCACGTGTAAATAACTCAATAAAGCGATGCGCTCTGGTTCAATTGTCTAAAATAAAAAATAAAAAAACAAGTTTGGTATACGGTTGGTTTTTTTAAGTCAGGGTTTTATACAAAATACATACATCAGCATCAAAAACTCATGTTACATGAGGCAATAATAAGCACATACCCAACCCTATCCAACCCATATCCAACCCTTTATGCTAGGTATTTCAAGTAGAGTATGAATAAGTACATACATTATATGACGATTTTATCAGTTAGTATAGTAAGGTTAGACAGAGCGGCAAAGTTCCTTGTGACACTGATGGACCATTGGGCACGGGACACTGCGCCGGTTTAATTGTTTATTTAGATACGACCAAGTTCCCGAATTAGGTCACCCAGAATCGGAACATTAATTAATATTTGTGTTTGAACTGTACCGTGCCCTTGAGTGATTAAGCGACCTTTCAAATAACAGTTAGTTCACAGTTAGTAGACAACCCCCTTATTTGCGTTCTAAATCATAACTCTAAGACATTGCTTCTAGATAATGCAATTAATTGGCAAGCACTCTGTGTAATTGGGTTTATTTCAGCGTAGTTCACGCAAGGTTTATGGGATCGCGACCAATGTCGAGTATCTGTGAGTACGTCGCAATACGTAATAACAGACGACATTGGCTGTATCGTAATATGATCTTGTCAAATCATCTCGCTAAAGAGGTGAAACGAATCGTAAATAATACTTGTGAATTAACGAGATAAATCCTTTTGTGTAGTGATAGCTTGGAGGTAGACATATACATAGGGCGGGAGATATCCTTCAATGCTACGCAGCTGTGTTATTATAGTTCGGGCATTGTTGTCTGTTTGTGTGCGTATTCCGAAAGCTCTATCGCTGTTATTTGTTGCAACCACGGCGACATCTGTGCTCGGGCTAATAACATGACTGTTTTCCTTCCACCGACCTGTAATGACGCACAGTATGTTTGCTTTTAAAAGTTCTTTATTAGCATGGAGTTTACTGCCGACTTTAGCTGCGGTCGGGACTGTAGTGACTCACTATTTTATCGTTTTGAGAGGGTTTAACGACATTGCTTCTCCAACTACTAAAGAAGATAACAAAAGTAGTGTTTTGAATCCGTTAAACAGAAATTTCACGGGTTAATGTAGTTCCATTTGCATAATGGATTTAATGATTTTCTAATTTTAGTTAATGCTTTACCTAATAATACATAGGTTGCATAGTGATTTTAGAAACCGACGCATGTAAGACGACATCGTAATAAATCATTCTTTACCTAATAGCCGAAACTAACGAGTTTCAAATGTGCAACGAAATGGATAAGTTTACGTGGTAGTTCGACCCAAAGTGTATACCCGTTTTGTTTGTAAAGACTATACCACTCCAACTGATATGATGGATACGAGACACTTTAAAAATACGAGTATGTATCGTTATTAGGAAATAAAGTCGCGTCAATATCCGAATTACGCACTCTAAAGGAAGACGACAATTCTTCTAATACAATTTTGGTGATAAACGGAATGTAAACTCAAGAAAACGTTAAACTTAGCCCCGCTTCCGCACGACATAACGTAAGACCGACTAGTAAGAAAATCTGGGCGGCATTAAGTAAGCTCTCGGTAAAGTACAAATTACCGCTTACCGATTCCGCCCCGCCAAATGCGGAAGTGGCTTTAAATTAGATTGCCCCATTAGACATTAAGCAACTGACAATTTTACTTGTGATGAAGTTAGTGACTAAAGTTCGGTTGATAGTCTTTCTTCTTTACGCACGACCTGTCTCTCCCTCTCTCATCTTTGCGTTAATCCCGGTTACATTCTCAGCTACTACTCCTGAGCCGGAGCCCGCTACGGTGCCTCCATCATGTAATTACTTATTCACTCTGACAAGTCATTGTTTATATTTTATTACGTATCCTCATAAAGCGCGCGTCAGCCGTCACCCAAAACGCACCAATTAATCATCCAAATACGTAATACGTCCCATAAAGTCCCATTACTAGCAGTCCAGGAATAACTTATGTTTCTAAGAAGCTCCCCGTCCATCTGGAAAGAATGTTAATAGCTCGTGAAAGCCAGATAAGGAGTTCCCTAATCAAATATTCTGGAATCCTTCTTAAGAAAGAAGCGAGGTTTCGGCGAGCGATCGTGCATAAGCTACAATATCGGCTCCTTTAAAGGAACAAGACGACTGAAGGACAAACCGTAATCCGCTCCCCACCGACTGCTGACCAAAGATTTAATTAATGGAAAGTATAAAATGTATAGAGTCGTGCAACGACAATAATATATAAACTCGTCACTGCACCCTTCTATGTCGGATAGCGTATCATAATGCTAGTTTACATAAAAAGAGTCTTATGTACTTTTTATAGGTTTAGGTTTAGGTCAAGAACTTCATAATGAAAATAATTAAAGGTCTGCTGATATATAAAAAATATACTGTTGCTGTTTAAGCCTAATAATGACTTAACAACCGCATACTTATCTACTATATATCAGCTTTTATAGTTATACTATACTATAGCTATGTATTGTATGTATGTATATTGTATGTATGTATCTATGTATGATTGTATACATGTCTGCGCATTTTTTTTAATTTATTAGGTATGTATTTTAATGTATCCTGTTTAGTAATATCTTAAAGTTTCCTGTTTACTAATATTTGAAAGATTGACGTGTTAGTATGCTCTTCTTGATGAGTTCCTGCAGTACTTGTTTAAAATTCTAATTTAAATGTTTCCTGCTATACAAAGGTTGTCTGGAAGAGATCGCTTTAAAGCTCGCTTTTTAATTGACCCTAACGTGCATTCGAAAAGTTACACGGTCACACTGCATGGCATTTAAAATCAATATTTATCGAGTGAATTAATTCTATTACAATTTTTTTGAGCGCGTAATCAAATTCATATAAAAATCGAATTGAGGTTCTTTATCATATCAGTTAATTATCGTGGTTACTAATCCTACTATTTTATTTTTATTCTATTAGTTGCAATTGATAAATGTCAAGGGATTTGAAATTAATTGCAGTGATCCGGGTAGCTTACGGCAACAGACAGGGGGCGGGTTGATGCAATATTGATGGGTCTCAATTAGCTGGACATTAAATCGGTGCCAACTTAGGAACTACAAGTATAATATATAACTTGATAATTTGCTCTGCATTAATTCTAAAAATAGGTTAGTAATAACCGGGGCAGGCACTCGTTCGACAGTTTAACTTTTTCTGTTTCAGTTTTTACTTTACTGATACCTTTTTTACAAGGACCTTTTAAGGTAGGTATTTAGTGCGGTTGATCCGGCTAAAGAATTGGGGATCCATTCATTCAAAATTTCTCCTTCTACTACCAACGTATATAATCTCTAAAGTTAACAGTGAAAAGTAATCGTTTCAACATTCTATTCACAGTAAATATTACGTAAGATACTGTATATTTCACAACACGTCGCATGCGATCAAATAGTCTACAAAAAACGGAATTCCTGACAGATCTCCACGTCGGATCCGGCACGGTGTCGAAAAAAAAATAGGAATACACGTTAGTAAGTTTTGTCTCCACCGTACCGGCGGCCGAACTCTTTGCACAATGCGTCATTGTTGTCCCATATAATACGCGGCATTAACATTTTGTACCGCGATTCACTTCATTGATGACGATTTATTGTCACGCACCACCGCAGCGGAGTCTATGTCATATAATTAATGCTGATTTTTTTCATCCCCGATGATTTAGGTTTGTCAAGTTTGTTTTGCGGGACATCTGCTTCCATTGTTAGCTAAATCTGTCCTCAGGTAAAGCCAGATAATGGGAATTATCTGAGAAAGAGTTGACGTTTCTCCTTTCAACTTTTGTCGAGTGTTTTGACAAAACCGGTTTATTTAGGGGATTTATTCTTGGAGATATGGTTTATTACGATTTTTATCTCTTTGCAGATTCAGTTAAGCAGTTTTTAAATTAGCAAAAAAAGGAATTCTGTTTTTGTTGCCCCTTGATTATTTAGGATTCGAAATAAATATGGATTAATAGGAAATGTTTATTTTATTTCCTTCACTTTTTCAAAAGAGAAACACTACATTCCAATCAAACGTAATTCAATACGCTTCGTTAAAGAACTGCATCATAACTTCAAAACAGTGAAACTTAGCTCGAGTCACGCAGGGTTGATCGCTCTTACCGACGTATGGGCGCATTCATTTATTGGGTAAACAAAGAATTTACTGATGTCGTATAATTTTATGCTCTAAACAAAGGCACGTCATTCTCCCCGCGCTCGCGCCGTGTTGCCACGATAAGCGTATTGCGTCCAGTATTTTACCATCTTCCAGATCCAACGTTTTATATAGATATAATTATAGGGTATAGGGGTCGGGTTGCATAAAGTTTACAGTCATATTTTTGATAGGCATACGTGGATTCGTCATACTCATCATTACGCATAACTGTAAATAGTCATACATTTATGCGCATAACATTTTTAATCATAATGTTTAAGATTATATTGCGTAATGCGCATAAAATGATTTAAGCATATTTTATAATGGACATAAATTGGTTGCTCATAAAACAATTTAACTATACTGTGTAAACGCATAAACTGCAAAACGCATAAGCCTATGTTTTTCTTACTTTGATGACTTAGTACAAATTTACTTGCTCCAGAAGCAAGTAAATTACAAAGTTCTCTTTTATGTTGGGTCACAGTATAGGAAAGGGCGGTCAATATAAAAGTGTACAAACAAGTTTTAATAGCAAGTTTTTCCGGTCTTTTATAAAAAAAAATAACCTCGATCCTCGTCTTCTAACCTATCCGCGATCCGAGTTGGTTTTGCCACTAAGTCCCTGTTCCCTACTGCCTACGTGAGAACTTGAACTTTATACACCACTATCTTGGCATTGGTTGATCTCTGAGAAAAGTTTATTTGACACCCACCCTGCATGGCTTGATAAATGTATGACATTTACAATTATTACTCTTCTTCGTGTCGAGGTTCCTCAAATATGAGATGCCCAATGGGCAGCTGTGTGAACAGCTCTGGCAGTCGCGTCTCTCAGGTCGTGTTCCGAGCAGGAGTGTGGGCATGTGGGGCACGCCATCAGGTGCACCATGGTTTGCGTTGCTGTACCGCAAACACATTGGGTTGATTGGCCACGATGCAGTACCCATCTGGCCATGTCTTCCTTACAGCGGCCAACATGCGTTCTGAGCCTATTTAGCGCCCTCCAGATGGGCCATGGCTCCTTGTGGCCGGGTGGAAGTTGTTCCGAAGCTAGCACGTAGACGTCGGGCGGAGGGCATCGTGTCCGCCATATCAGGCAGCGAGCATCTGAGGGGTCGCTTTGCAGGGGCCTAGTGTTCCGCATGAAACTCCTGCGACTCTTGACGGGCAGATGGCGGGTTATGACCGTACAGTGGGTGGCGCTGGGCAGTCTCCTGTTTCCCCTTTTCCACGGCACTTGCCACCTCTCTACGGATTTCAGGAGGGGCGATGCCCGCGACTGGGTATAGCTTGTTGAGTGGAGTTGGCTTGAGGCATCCGGTGATGGTGCGGCAGGTATCATTGAGTGCAGCAGTCACCAGGCCGGCGTGTGCGGACCGATGCCATACAGGGCAGGCGTACTCTCCCGCAGAAAAGCACAGCGCCAGCCCGGAGGTGCGCACAGTGTGCGCAGATGATCCCCAGCTTGTTGACGTTAGTCTTCGGAGCAAGTTGTTACGTGCGCTGACCTTCATGCGGGTGTTAGCACAGTGCGTCTTGTACGTCAGTGCCCTGTCCAGCGTAATTCCCAGGTATCGTGGGTTAGCGCAGTGTTCAATCGCCGCTTCCTCCCAAGTTATATTTAGGGGTCTTTGCGCGTGATGATTGCGCAGGTGGAACGCGCAGGATTGTGTTTTGCTCGGGTTTGGCCGGAGGCAGTTGGCCTTGTAGTATTTTCTAAAGTGGTCCAATGCCTCAGACAGTGTCTCCTCTACCTCTTCAAATGAGCGGCACTGTGCTGCCAAGGCTAGGTCGTCTGCATAAAGAAAGCGTTGTGTCCCTGTCGGGCTGGGCTGGTCGTTGGTGTACAAGTTGAAGAGGGTTGGGGCCAGCACGCTACCCTGAGGGAGACCATTTTTTTGGCGTCGCCAACGACTTTTGCCGGTGTTGAGATGGACCTGGAAGCGGCGGTTACGAAGCAGTTCACCAAGGATACTGACAAAGCACATATCCTTCGTGGCGTTTGCAACTTTTGACAGTAAGATCCCGATGTTCACAGTGTCGAAGGCGGCGGATAGGTCTACAAACGCCACGCCAGTGACCATGCCATGCTCAAACCCATCCTCAATGTGCTGCGTCAGCTTCAGTGTCTGGCTCGTACACGACTTCCCGGGGCGGAAACCTGCCTGTTCGGGGATGAGTTGGGGATCAACTGCGAGTGTCAACCGGTTAAGTAGCAGGCGCTCGAACAACTTGTAGGTGTGGCATAGTAAAGAGATAGGGCGGTAGTTTTTGGCGTCATCGGGGGACTATCCGGGCTTCAGCAGAGCGACTATCTTTGATTTACGCCATGACCTTGGTATGCTGAGCGTCACTAAGCAGTCGTTAAAGAAGGCCAGAAGCCACGATAGCGCCACAGGTCCAAGATGCTTGATCTGTTCTACCGTGAGGTCATCCACTCCAGCCGCCTTCCCATTTTTCAAGCATTTCACTGCAGCTGCTAGTTCGCCTAGTGTAAACGACTTGTTTAATTCTCGGTTGCTTTCCTGGGCTTTCGGGGTTGGAGAAGGTTTGGGCATACGGTGGGGTGGCTTACCGTTTAGAAGCAGCTGGCTTGCAATTTGGTTAGCTGTGATTTGGCCCGGTTGCAAGGCCGTAGGCGCGTCGCCAGTGAGCTTATGAAGAGTGGTCCAGGCTTTTTTGCTGTTGTGCGTCAGGTCAATACCAGCAACGGTGTCTTCCCACTTTACCCTACGAGTCTTAGCTAGCTCTGTTCCTGTCTGTATGGTTTCAGCAGAGAAGGGGTCATTCGTGAACTGAGCTTCGTAGGTCAGCAACAGTTTTGACGTCGCTGAGCTAAGACCAGGGGTGTAATTTGACCGGCAGCCTCTGGGTATCGACTGACGTGATACGGTTTGGACAATTTCGATGAATTTGTCGTAGTTGTTAGCCTTAGGTTGCAGAGAACGCAGCTTCTCGTCGATGTTTCCCGAGTATTTATCCCAGTCTGCTTGCGTAAAATTGAACCGCCGTCGAAATGGGCCCTTAGTGGGCTGCACAACAGCCTGCACCTGGCACATTATGGGCCTATGTTGTGTTCTCGGGATGGGTGCGCATATAGCCTTGGAGCACTGGGAGGAGATATTTTCGCTGACAAATACCAGATCGGGATTGTAGCTGCGCCGCCATTGGCCACTGTTGAAAGATCCTGGCAGCTTGGGGTTATGAAGGAGAGTTAGACCTTGAGCTTCCGCCCACTCCTCAACCGCCTCCCCATCATGGTTTGTCTCACGGTAGCCCCAAGTCGTATGGTGGCTGTTAAAATCACCGACAACTAATTTGGTACTCCTATGTCGAGTCGTATCGCCGGGGATCCAGGGCTGGAATGGCTGGGTAGGCGGTTTGTACACGGATGTAACTGTACATGAGCCAGTGTCCACGGTTATGACCTCCATTGTGTTCAGGCAGACGGAAGAAGAAGATATGATGACTAAATCCGGCTTGGAAAAGATGGCACTGCCGTGCTTTGGGTGTGGTATTTCTGATATCAGCGTCAGTCCGGGTATCTGCGGCCGAGTTTGGCCTGCGTCACGATGAGTTTCCTGGACGCATAAAATGTGGGATTGCGTCTCGCGGCACAGTTCCGAGAGGAGTAGCGCTTTGGCCTGTGAGAAGCCCTCTATATTGATAGAGATGACTGTCAAAGCTGGCTCTGTGAAGTGCCGTCGCTGATCGCATGTATTATTTGGTGGAACCATCGTGTTGAAAGGATTAGCCGCTCGGCAGTTGGTACCGAGCGTTGCCCAGGGTGCGCCAGACGAATCAAATTGGGAAAAACTTCGGATACGTCGTACGGGGAGGCTCCATTCATGCACCGCCAATTATTACTAAAAATAATTATCAATATTATGACTAAATAAATGCATGACATTCTACATTATGGTTAAACCAATCATGACTCCGTATAATTATAACAGGGAACAATTATGCAATAGTATAATTTATGCCAAAAAAATATATGAGTATCAACTTTATGCGTAATGTTGTATGACAATAGTTGTTATCCGACTAGACGGCCACCCATAATTATAGCTCGCCCTATTCTAATCCTAAAATGTCAAATTAGTAACCAAGAAGGAGGAGTGAGCCGCTCTTTCATATTTGCACCGATCTATACTCATTCAACTAGTCTGCTCTGCCTTAAATGATGGTTGCTAGAACTCCTGAAGAGTAGCTGTTTTGAGAGTGAGAGATGAATTCGACTCTTGATGTCGACACAGTGAATCCTCAAATGCTCGCTTGTTCGCTATTGTCGTAGCGCGGGCAATTGCAGTCAACGATGCTCGACTCGTCACATATATAGGTAGACAAATAAAGCTCTATCTAAAAAGTCAACCCGCCGCATGCATGCTATCATATTATAAGAAGTCTTACAGTGACGGTACTGGCTGTGGTGGCAGTGGCCTGACACCGCCGCCCGCCGCCCGGCGCGGGCGACCCACGCTCGGGCCGCGCCGGTGCGCTGCACTTGTTCCCCAACATGTGTCTACAAGTGCATTTGTTTATGCTTCCACTCATGGTTACAATACGCTGTTCAGACTTAAATGAACCTTATGAAGACGCAGTTCAATCTCTTTAAGTCCAAGCAAGGCTTAAATAAATGATGAATGTTCAAACTTTTGGACCATAACGTATCGTGTGTTGAAAACTCGCAACACTTGCAACAAACATTCTATTCTATGGACATACAAAGCGGTGTTAAAATCAATTGGTCAGAGGCATTCATTGCGCGGCACGGCTGTCGCGTATAAACGTCTTTTGAATCTCATTGTCATGTCGGTCCCCCACTGTGAAGTCGCCGACATCCTATTGCTCCACCGGCCAATCGGTTATTTCTTAGAATGGAATAATCCACGTCTCCTTATTAAATTAAATACAGACGATATGATACAACAATGACTCATCCTAGTGATTAATAACACTATCGAGTCGAAGATGGGCCCGCCCATTAGTCTTGATCAGCTAAAGGAACGGGTACAAAAGTCACGAGTCGTGTTTAGGTCAGCGGCGTCAACATTTTAAAGTCATAAAACTAGATTGCGGATGTGAAAGTAGAACGCGAGATCCAATCTGAGTTTGCAAACAAGGGAAGTTACGGCGGAGGAGCGGTACGGCGCCGCGCCGGCCGCGCGGTGCGGCTCGGCAAATAGGTAGGTAAGGGCCGCGTCGATAAGATGCCGTCTTCTGCGACTCCCGTTTAAATAGACAGGGAAACGCTCACAGATTAAATCTCCCGCCTGCTTATTTTTCTTCCTGGCGGAATTTCAAGGACTGGGAAAAAGATGACAAGTCGACTTATCTACCTCTATCGTCGCTAATCTAAACGCGAATGTCTTAAAAAGCAGCGGAGTGGCCCTGAGTGGCGCGAGCGAGCCTTGTAGAAGCAGCTTCGGATTATGAGGCTTTCGGGACTGCGCAGTTCCCGCGACACGGTTATTATGAGCCTGCTTTTGTTTGCGCATTCGACGATTCAGTGCAAAGCTTCTGGTAAAATATTAAAACATAAGCTTGCAACCTCAACTTCACCCATACGGTACGGTACAGTAAAGCCTCATTTCTCATTGAAAAGTTCATACGATAACCCCTCTCCCGCTTCCTACTTTTCTGTCATAACTTTACATGACACTTTAATGGCAAACAATTCAAAAAATTGCCATGAAGATAGGTACCTTATTTAGTTATTTACACGAAGGTATTCCATCACATAAACAGTATAATTATTGCTTTTAACGAGTCCGCCTTTAATTTGTTAGGCGTTTAAAACGGCTTTGCGCATTTGAATCGCAAATTTCTTAGAATATTTCAAGAGGGTCTCTGGCGTTTGGAGGACATTATCTCTTCATAAAATTCAAGATCCGGCGTAGTATTTCATTGTGTTTCCAAATAAAAGCTTAATACCCCGGTCTATCCGTACTATGATGATTGAAATATCAATTTTATCATTGAGTTTTAAGAAAGTGCGAAGAAACTAAAAACGTGTATGCATCTGATGTGACTGCTAATCGATGCTTTCGTAAAGTAAAAAGAAATCTTCTCAGACAGGTACTTCTATTTATCTTTGAATAGCAGTACCTATCTCGGAATATATAATCACGTCTCAACATCTGGAACGCGGGGCATATTTCATAAGTGACACGAATATAAATCCAATCAGGTCATCGCGATAAATCGCTCCCGTACTCTTCTCTCTCGGACGAAAATAGATTGATTAGTTAAAAGGAGTGGTACCTACGGGATCCGTGGGTACGCTCACGTTGCTGCCGTGCCGTTCCTTTTGCTGTGAGGCCTATTTGACGATACTTATTGGTAATAAAGGTTGATTAATGTTCACTTTAAAGCTTAAATGCATTTAATGCTTGATTCATGCGTAACTGGGCGAATATTAAGCGTTTTTACAGCGTTTCTTTTTTGTTTTGTCGTCTCATTAAATATTGTTAAAAGAAACGATGACCAGAGTAAAAAAATTAAACGAGCGACCGAAGCGAACGTAGTTCTCTGTTTCAGCTTGGGCAAAAAATCTTTCGTATGCCCGGCCGGATGTTCAATGTTCAGATGTCCGGGTGTCTGGCCGGATATCTAGGTGTCCGGCCGGATGTTCGTTGGTCAGATGTCTGGGTGTCCGATCGGATGTTCGATGTTTAGATGTCTGGGTTTCTGGCCGGATGTCCGGGTGTTCAGATATCCGGGTGTCTGGCTGTTCATACCTGTCGCATTTCTCAACCGATCGTCGTTAAATTTTGTAAGCGTGTTCGACAATTGTAATATGGTATTTTTTGTCGACTCGATTTTTGGATATACATATTTCTAAAAAAGAAATGTGGCTTGCGATGTATATAGCTTACAGAGCCACTTAGTATTAAAAATGTAAAAAAATATCTGTGCTGAACCTTATTTGTCTCGCGGTGGAATTAATCGAAGACCTTTAGAAACGAGTGTTCCAAACTTTCGGAGATTCACCCAGCAACAAATTTCGGTTATTATTGGCGACAAAAAAGTGGCTCTCACGAGTCCTACTTCTCTGTGGCTAAAGATTAGGTTGGTCTTGAGTTTTAAGTTGCTTCTTAATATTGATCAATCGTTAAGTAGGCTGGTATAATTTTAGAAAAAGAGGACAATATTTGTAAGTTCGCATAGTTCAACTAAATGGCGAACAAAATATTTATAATAATTAATAATTTACACATTTATTTAATGATTTCATAATCTCTCCATGCGCCAGCAGTTGCTTGGGACTAAACATAAATTTCGTTCACACCTCGTACCATAAATTATAACGGTGGCATCGCTGCTGTAAATGATATAAAATTCCCGTTATTATTCAACTTATAACTCATTAAATCTAGGAAACTATTCAAACTTTTGCATAATCTTATGATGAAATCCAAAATCACAAGACTTAAAATTATTCGTTCGCAAATAGTCTCACTTTTTTGTATAATGTTACAATTAGTAAGTTAGTTAGCGCCTAAGCAAACCTGTAAAATAACCATCTTTTGATCTTTTGGGTAAGTAAGTGAGTATAATTATGAATGAATAAATAAAAAATGAGTCAAAAAAAACTTATAAACCGTATTGTCCACGGATATTGGTAATTTATCAAACTTGCCATGTCTATAGAAAACAAGTGTCAATACATGCGTTTCTAAAAACTGCTATACAACGGATGAAGATTAAAGGTTTTATCTCGTAAATCCGGAAGCCGCGTGAATAGCGCAATAAGTATCCACAGCACATGGCGTTTCCCGAGGCACAGTACCGTTCACAACGCTCACCGAGCCGATCGCTACTGACGAACCAGTATACGTCTGACCTCCGATTGCGCAAAATTGTAACGAATAAGGGAAATCAAGTCATATTAGTATTGAGCACATAGTTGAGACAAGATGTTTTGTGAATAAACAGGCAGGAAGCACGATCGAGTCGCGTCGAGCGCCAATCGGTCGCACATCCGAGTCGCTTTGTAGTGCGGCACCATTCTTGTTGACTGTCTTAGAGTGCACTACAACTCTTTTGCTAGAGTGAGCAACTAACTGCTTCTTGCATAAAACAGTTCATAGCAGTCAGTTGTTATGTAGAATTCAGTGTGGTTGAGTGTAATCCATCGAATCTTCATTTGGCATCTGTTTTTCTTAAATGTTAAGGGCAAACCGCACTGGTCCCCTCGTAAGCCCAATAATCCTTCTATTGTGGGTATTAGACGAGGACATCTTTAGTAAATATAAATACTTGAATTCATACATTAGTTAATTATCTAAATAACGAAGAGAGATTCCTAGATTCAGAAATAAATAATCGTCATCGTGACACAAATATTTTCCCGGACAGGGTATGAACCCAGGACCCAGAAGTAAGTGAGTATGTATGCGTAGAGAAAAGAACTATTTGTTATCATTTAGAATTACTATAAGTAGATGTGATGTAGGTAGTACGTTTATAAGTAAATAGACATTAATACTTACGTATAACTTGAAAGTTTACAACCCTAGTTTAGATAGTAAATTAAAAAGATTTGAAGCTTTAAATTTTTCATAAGTTACGAGTAACGTAACTATAGCGGCCAAGGTCATCAACCCATGTTATAATCCCTGACTTACGTTTAGAGTCCGTTGAGTGCTCAGACGTTAATAACAAATTTTAATCAGCCTTTCATTGTCTTAATGTTTTGGGAGCGATTTGAATATTAACAAAGCTGGTTTAAGGTGGCCGTGCATTTTAAATGTGCTGAAACATGATCCATGGGCGGGCGCCGAGAACATGCTGCGTGCGCTGTGCCGACTACCCTTTCCTCTGCCGAAGGCGGGGCTCTGCCCTGCTGCAAATAAACGGAAGCGAAATTGAGAAGAGCTCCGGAACTAACGGTATACCTTTTGATTACAGAATCCCTTTTTAATTACCACGACCTAAATAAAAATTGTATTTTTATTTCAAGTAGGCGTAATTGAAAAGGAAATTGCCTTGTTGGGGGACCGCGCGGCGTCGAATAAAACTTTAATATGATGCATAAGGGCCCTTTGATCTCTCCTCACTCGCTCGCATTAAATCGCTGAAATACGAAACACCACGTATGTAGCTCAGTATAATATCTAACTTGGTTTACTTTGTGCACTTTGTGTATATGCCGACAGTTTAGAAAAACAAGTTAAAATTGAGCTTTTCTGTTTCCAAGCTTTATTTAACTTTCTCTTTTAGTTAACTGTATGTATAAAGAAAAGAAGACATAGAGGTACTTACATGGTATTTTTGGATGTTACCTATTTATTATTTAACAATCTGGTCTTCATATTAATCTGCGGGTCGATCACGTAACACATTGTACGTACGTTAGGAAGATTTTAATGTAGTAAACGTTATAATGAATTACAATGCGTCGAACGATTTTTTAAATACATTTTTGCTGCCAGCCATATGCCAGAATCTCTGCAAAATGCCTTATAATTAGTAATGGGTGTCTATCAAGGGATCCAATCTAGATGATGGAGTGATTCAGTCTCAATATCGAAATACACACCGGACGTTTTGAGATTAGATTGAAATCGTTTTGCGCTCTCGCTTGCGCTAGAGGATAGCCAAATGTGTTCAAACTTTTTATATTCGTTATTATCTATAGGAAATTTACTCCTAGATACCTATAGCTTACGAGCATACTATTTCTAAAGTAGGTAAGTAAGTATGTATGACAAAATACGAGTAAGTAGCTACATTTATACTACTTACATCTATAGGTAATTAGTTAAGGGCCCCTTCGGGGCCCAACTTAAAAAGATAGGTAGGAAAACAAAAATAAGCTACATTTATACTACTTACCCTATTACTACTTATCCCATTATTAATGAATAAATTGAATAATTTTCATACACTTTATTCAAATAAACACGCACTTAAAGCGACTAGCTTTTGAACCTCAGACTTTTTAATCGAGAAAACCATAAACCTGAGAAGTGCGATAAATTACATATAAAATAATAAAGGGAGGAAAATCATTCATCCGCAAACGGTTTACAAAGAGACACCCCTGCGGAGATAAATGTCGCCTGTAGCACGATCCTCTCGGTAAAAACGTGTTCCTAATAAAATCCCGCTCGATCCCGCAAGGCGACGACATGCTAACTACTAGACCTCCACCGTCTTACCCTTCGACACTCGTCCACTCATATTACAAAATAACCCAATAACATATTTGTACTATATACATAATACTCAAACTCCCACCTTTTCTTACACTAATTATGCTTAATTATATATAGAGATATGTTTATCTCCGGAACATTACAAGACAGGTGCGTAATTAAATACGAAAAGAGCTTGGATTACAAAAACAACGATAAATTCACCTTTTACGAAAAAGGGAAACGTCGGATTGGCAAAGGTAAGACAAGACATACGGTCAAAGGGAAGATAATAAAGCGTTGTATTTTCATTCTAATCCGCTGCAGAATGAGGGAGAGGTGGGCGCGGGGAGTTTCGATATCTAAAATTACAAGCCTGCATAGAGTGCCTATCTCGAGGCACACCGTTCCCATTCCTTTATGTTCAACTGCCACTTTCAGTAACATGCTTCCATTCGGACTAGGCATGCCCCAGACATTCGCTTTGCTCGCTTTATGCGTAACTAAGGATTTAAATAAATTAGATGGAGATATTCTTTACTCATTATTGTGGATGACGTTTTACTAATTATCTTTTGTTGGAACAGCGTGTGATTGGCGTTAAATTAGATTGCAGCCGGGTGATCTGTCGTGACAGACTGAAAGCATGCTCGTTAAGGCGTGTAGGTATATGTCGCGTGCCGACGTATCATAAGGCTGCATGCACTTACGGTCGCGATAGAAACCGTATTGAACTTGTAGAATGCAGTGCCCAGACGGCCCAAGAACATGCCCACGCGTACTTTTGCATCTGTCGCGAGTCTGTCGCGCCAAAAGGTAAAGACCTTAATTCATTTAAGGTTTTAACGAGCTATTAGCATTGTAACTAGCCAGCTGCCATGTGCGGACAATAGCATCGCAGTATTCAAACGTAACGCATGTTTGAACACTCTACCGAAATAGTCTCATCGAAGCTGCCATTAATATACGTTAACTGCGAGATTACAACAATAGACATGTTGTGACGTTATTGACAATACGCTTTCAGTAGCAACTTAAATGTATAGGTAGCTAACGCACGCCGTATGAAAATCTTGTGTTCAAAGCAATTTCCAAATACGTTTTTCCACCACAATACCCGACAAGAATTATTGTGATACAAGTGCTCGGAATATGAACAAAGCAACCGAATCGAATGTAATAAAAATCACTTTAGCATTACGTAGCGACGGGTACTGATGTCTATCGGCGTTGTGACACACGACGCGGCTCGATAGATGTCACGGGGGAAAAGGCTGCGGCGACGAACCGACTATTATTTTTGTACTACAAAACAAAATTGATTGTTCTTCGACCTTTATGCGTTCTTGTAGATTATTCGGATCTGTATTTATTTGACGTGTGACAAGTTTGTAGAGTGTCATTTCAAGTTCGAGAGGTCACATCTCAGAACGCAGACTGGAATATCGATATTCGTAATTATACGAATATACGATATAAATAATATATAACCTTATTTTAAGGATGACACGGCACGTTTAAATAAGACAAGTCCTGAATATGGAGAAAGTGAGAAGATAGATGCAAAAGTCGGCAGCATCGTAGTGAGTAAAGGTTTATAGTCTCCGTCCTCCCGTGGGGATAGCTTGAGTTCAGTTGTATTATGTGGATAAGTATTTCGCAAAATAAAGCTCAATCTTTATTTGCATAGACAGCCCAAGATTTTATCATATCCATGGTGGTGCAAATGTCGCGTAATGTGACTAGTGGCGCGTGAAACGTGAACGCATTACAGCCGCCGCGGCGGAGCGCGTGTCTCTTAATGACGTAGCTATCGCTGCTAACCTCGCACCCACACTTTATTATTTCAACTTCACCTTTTATGTCACAATGCGAGTTTTACAGCTTTTATGAAATTCTTTACACAATTAACTCCCCTCCCGATGGAAAGGTACACGATAAAAGCGAACAGTTAACTTTTTGTTAATATAAGTGACATAATTAGTTGCACGCGGCGACTGGAACGGAAATATGAATCTTGCGGAATGTGTTCCCCTAAAAATACGCCTCGTTTTTTGTTGCAAATTTCTTTCCTGCAATACGGTTTTACTATTTTGAAATTGGATGATATTTTTCACAGTCCCACCCTAACTCTCGTTTACACACTCGTATGTTTTAGGCGCGTAAGTGTGTCCTTAATTATCTCGGCGGCAGTTACTTACTTCTCCGTATCGTTTACTCGTTAGAAGTCTCCTTGTTTTTCTCTCACATCGTCGTCCGTTTTATAAAAAATCGCTCGTTTGCTCTTGATGAATGACGCGGACGACGGCGAGCACGTAATTGGGTGTCGAAGTCTAGAGCTAAAAGCATACACGTGTTGCCTCCGATCGACGATCGCCGCACCATCTGACAGCCCATTGTCTATGCTTTATCTGCCAGAAGGCTGTACACAATAAATCGTCCATGTAGCTTTGTGTCGAACTAAGTGGTGTACATGGTTGCGATCGAGGTGCGCGTGAAATATCGTCCCGGAATGTTATTAGAAGGCGGAGGAATACCCAATCGATCGGCGGCTTTTTACTCGAAGAAAGCCTTTTTGCACCGGCACCACCGCTACCCAGGTTTGGTATGAGATAGACGCCGCCTCTTTGTGGTTTTTGAATGCAAGCACAAAAGGAATGCGCTCGCAGACATTAAAGGGGGAACATGCTTATGAACTTCGCATGGCTACTTGATTATTTAAGTAACCAGTTTGGTTTGCATTATAACCCCTTTACGTTCTTGACTTCCTAGTAGCTACATCATGATTAACTACGAGTATTTTGTAATATAAATATGTTTCAAACGCAAATATCGGTAGGTATAGTTAATTTAATATAACTAACAACTGATACATATTGGTAAATATGAAAACTACTTTTACATCGCTAGGATTTAAGAAAGTAAGTAATTGATGCTGACCAAGTTCCCATAGCGGGGTGCTTTTGCGAAAAGGGGACTCGCTGTCTATTCATTCGGAGCTTACAGAGTTTTTCGGGCACTTGTGGTAGTGGAGTTTCAGGATAGTGACTTTAATATAAATCTAATTTACTAATGATATAAGTAAAATCTAAGCTCGCTCGCTCGTAATATAGCCTGTTGTAGTAAGCTACATCAGGCTATTGGGCGCAGTCATAGAAATGTAGGTACTTAGATTAGAAGATGCGAGCTTAGGTTTTACTTATATCATTAGTAAATTAGATTTATATTAAAGTCAATACCCAATATCCCAATAGCCTGTTGTAGCTTACTACAACAGGCTATATTGGGAGCATTCATAGAAATGTACTTAGAAGATGCGAGACCGTAATTTTCCTAATCTAATGGATATATGTATTTATTATTAGATGTTATTTTTATGTTGTTGTGACCATGTGTTTACGAACGCCACCTCTCTTGGGACATATCAAGTAATCGTGGTCGAAAATATGGATTACAGATTTATCCTTTTTTATATAAACATCCATCAAACCAATTTTAGGTAGAAGACTTTCTGTCATTTTTAAATTTGCATAATAAGGTTTAACATCAAATAGAGATACGCACAAATAAATTCTCAATTAAATCAAATTTCACAATAATCTTTAATTGAATACAATCTTTTTCCTAGTACCCAATAATATAATTCGGCAGTAATCATTTTGAAAACTAGAACAATTTGCCTAATGTTACTTAGTAAGATGGAAGTTTTGATTTGAGTACAAAGCTACTATTCATTAAACCATTATATCAGGCTGAAAACAAAAAAAAATACATTAAAATTTCATATTCATCTATCTGAAGTAGTTAAGGGAGATACACTCCCAAATGTTACTATTCTGCAGCCGCATTACGCCGAAAGGATTCAAATCGTAGTACCAGCAATGCCAAAAATTGGCGTTGCTATTTTCTTCTAAAAAGGATAGAATAGGTATTTCTACGGGACAAAGCTTGTATCTTTTTGTTGGAGAAAGGTAACACAATTTTCAGGGCTTCTACGTCGTTTGTGCGGTAAGCTAGGCCCCGATTCCAAATTCTAATGTGACGACCCGGGCATGTCATAGGGATATGTATTTAACCAGTTTTATATTTCTGCATGTCGAACCCTCTTGGGACATCTACTACTATCGTTAAGACAAGTGGAATCGCAGCCCTGATTGACTTTCCGTGAAGAACTAACTATGTATGTCGTAAAGTATGCCGTCACATAGTTATATACTTATATGTAATAAATATTCACCTCATGGTCCTCAAAAAGTAACGCAAATCACGGGTAGCATATTATTAACTCTCCCATCGTACATGATCGTGATCCAAATGCGGGTATATCTGCTCTACGGAGGATTTTCATTACATAACGGAATAAGTGGAATAACAATCATCGCATCCACAATTCACTCCCCATTTAACCTCTTTAAGAAAAGACTCAGAATAAAAACTAATATGTCCTTCACAGGGCCTCAAACTATCTCTATAACGTATTTCATCTGAATCGGTTTCTGGCAGCAGTTTAAGCATAAAAAGTTAACAGACATGGCAGACAGACAGTTACTTTCGCAATAATAATATAAGTATGGATTGGTATGGATAAACCTATTCAGAATCCACACTTGTATTATAAATTGCGACAGTCTCAGTCTGTCTCTCGCTCTCTGTTGATATAGGTAAAATCGATTTAGATGAAATTACTCTACACAAATAGCTAAATTATCACCTAAAGGTACTTGCTCCCTTACAACATTTGTGTAGGAATGCGATTGTCTACATAGTCCGAGCTGCCGGTACAGCTAACTAATTGACAACATTTCATATTTTCAAGTGGGTTATTTTATGTTCTAGATAGAAAGAAAACTAGATTCTAACGTATACTAGTTTTTTTAATTCTCTCAAATCCTAATTTTCATTCAAAAATATGAAATCTAAAAGTAGCTAATTCCTAAAGGTCGTAAGTAAATTATGACGTTATTGTTATGGCTGTTAGACTCCATTAGTTTTGCCAATTAAAAAAAAATATGTTTTGACAGTTGACAAACGCAGAAATGGCACAATCACACTGACAGTTGACACCTTCATTAGAAATTTGTGACAGGCGGACGTGATTTGAATTTTCTTAACGCTACTGATTTTTGTGGACTAAAGTACTGTCCGTTTACAGCCATAAGAATGACGTCACACTTCCGGTTTAAACATTTAAACGATTTTCTTCAAAACGAGTGGGAAAAAAAATCGAAAAACTAGTTTATTACATTCAGATAACATACTCGTATTTATTCAAATGGTTTTCGATTTAGGTATCATAAAATATTTTGATATGTTGTCAATTCATAAAATGCTTGAGCATCATTTATTTATTTATTTAATATGAAACAAACGGTCATACAAAAGTATATCATTACTTGTTAGTTAAAGTACAAATCAGACCTGTAGTTTCCAATATGTATCCCAAATTATAGCAAAAACTTAATTTAAAAATGATTACATAGTTGCAGTTATTAGTTGCTACAAGTAAAAATAGAAAATTTTGCAATAAGGTAAAGAAATGACAAAGAGAAGCGAGAAAGAAAATTACTACTACTACAAGTACCTAGGTAACCTAACTTTGTTATAGGAATATAAATCAAAATTATCTAGATGCAATTTTAAAGACATTTTTTAAGGAACTTATGGTACAGTTAAATATATCAATATCTTTTAATTTATTGTTATTGTTATAAAGCCCAGAGGCACGCTTAATAAACATATTTTTTGCATAACTTGTTCTACTACGAGGGACGCAAAATAAATGTTTACTACGACATTGGCGTTCAATTTTACGTGGAACTCTAATTTGTATATCTTGGAGCAAGCTAGGAGCGTCAAGATGATTACGTATTATTTTATGAAGAAAAAATTAATCAACACAGTCTCTACGACACTCAAGTGACTGCATATTGTGGCGGATTAAAGATTCAAAATATTCATTATATTCATTGCCTGTTATCATCACATCTATTCTCCTTGTATTTCTTTCAAAACATCTGTCAGATCACAGGGGCTAATTTTGATCAAAAGCGGTGCGATTTAATATTGCTAGCGGAATATGTGGGCAGTCGATTTGAGACAGGAATAGATTATGAGGTGTAGCCACACCGGCTCGCGGCCTGCCGGTCTTTCGGCCATTTCATTCATTTCCTGCTTGTCATCCCGGACTTAACTATCGAGTTGGTACACTAGAAGTACGAGATTGCCTGTCGTTCATAAGCAAAGCTATACAAGGACAAAGCGCCTGTGAACTATGTTTGGAATCACATTCAAAGTAATTGAGCAATAGTTGAGCGTTCTTGTTCACGATATGGATTTTTATTGTGTCAAGTATTGGGCCAGTATCCACCACTGGGACGTTTACCTTATTAAGAAAACAGAAGGCAAAGTTGCGAATAAATCTAATGAATTTCTTGTTAAGTTATTATTGCGTGATTATAGGTAATTTAAAAAAAAACCGGTTAAAAAGTCCCAACACAAAGAAGAAACAAAGGTAAATTGCCGATATTTACCAACATTCATGATTTTTTATCCAGTTTAATTATTTTTATAATATATATTCTGTAACTTGCTTTAACTTCACCTCGCCGCGATTCGTGGTGACTAAGCATAGATAGATAGAAGTCTAGTATCATTAGGCGTGACGGGTGAGTTGTATGAGCGCATAGAGTAACAGCCCAGAGGGGTAATCAATCACGTAACGTTTCGTACGCGCGTTAGGACAGTTTAACTGTCATTTTTCCACGTAAAATTTGACAAATCAAATCAAATCAATCAAATCAATTATTTATGCCACAAGGTCACTTTTACATGTCAAACCGTAATTTACAATAAAATAATAATAATCTTACACAATAATAATTTAAAATTATATATAAAAGGTTAACAAACTAAATGTCACTAAGTTAATGTAAACAAAACAAAATTGCACAATATGACCATTACATTCGATATAAGATCTGTATCAGCATTAACAAGAAGTTAATCATATTAGTTCAGTATTCCAGAGATGTAAAAGGTCTGAGCTTCCAAATACAATTAATAATTATTCTAATATTCTAAGAGATGTATACATTGAGACATTTAGATCTACCTGACGTGCGTACAAACGACAGCACTGTTAACTGACCATCCTGTGTTTATATAGAACCTAATTACAATGCACTTAAGGTGCACCGATGGTCAGTTAGCTGTGTTGTCGATAGTACAATGCGTTACGTGATCGACCTGCAGGTAGATAGATAAAAACTTTATTCGTACCCATTCAACTTAAGAACTAACATACTAATAACAGCAAATTAAAACTACAAGTAAGTACAACATGTCTCGTGGCAAAGAATGTCTAGATAAGTTTGATTTAAACCAATACTGACAAACCAATAATTTGTTTGTTAATCTACCAACTAATCATATGACTTTTCAACGCGCGTCAGTGCATAACAACTCTAAATTTTTCAATCTGAAAATGTTCTAAAGCTCGTCACGTTGTTTATTATAATCTGAAAACGACAGCTGTTTTTCACAAATATGTATATAGAGGTAGGGTTGTACTGTTCCAGGTTTCCACCCGATGCATAGGTACAATCCACATTGATAAATAATTGTGTCCCATTTTACATGATTCATATGTTTCTGTTCATTATGAGTAGCTCGTCCATACTCCTGCACACCTATTCCATAAAATATTGCTCAGGTATCCGTACTTCATAGATTAAAAATATGAAGCTTTAATTATTGTTCAAAGGCTCTCATTCATCGGCGTGATACACGACTGATTGTAGTATAAAGCGATGCGGCCATGCGAGGACGTTGCTTGGAGACGCCCGCTCCGTTCAAGAGCGGGAGCGGACGAGCGTGGACATATACGTCGAGGGTGTCGGGGGTGCTAAGTTTTCTTATACCGCAAAAATAGGGATGTAAGTTCGAAAATTATTATTACAACAAAAGAAAGTAGGCAATAAAATATGCCTAGTGACGAAAATCCCATTCAGATATCTCATGGAATTACGAAGCTACAGCCGTTTTAATATTGCTTGTTAGAGAGAGAAAACGCAAACAGTGTGTGACGTCACGTTACGGGATGCTGCCGGGGAGCACCGAACATGGTGGGCGGGGCACATTGCCGTCTATTAGTGACGTCACAATCTTCCAGCGTCATCGTTTCATATCATCGGCACTAAACAACTGCCATCAGACCTTCCAACCCAGAGGGTAAACTAGACCTTATTGGGATTAGAATAACCGGTCTAATCCCAATAAGGTCCTCACGATGTTTTCCGTCATCAAAAGCTAACGGTAAATATTCCGTATATAAGATCCGAAAAACTATGAGCCGGGATTCGAACCCACGGCCGCCGTTTGACAGCCGCATGCCTGAACCACTAGGCTACCGTAAGAATGGTTTCGGGAGGAAATAGTGCGTAGTTTTCCTTGCATGAAGCTGTTGCGGTCGTTGCCCGCCGCCTCCTCTGCCGCGGCCCTCGCTACAACCCGCCCCGCACTCGCAACGCTGCCCATAACTGCTATTGTCCGCCGCTTCTTATTTCTCTCCTTTTCACGCTCCACGATAATGGGAATTTCTGAAATTGCAACAATACACATACGGACTCCGCTGCAATAGCCAGCGGAAATTTTGCTCTTATTCTCCTCTCTGTAAGTAGGGACAGTCTATTTCCGAGGCGTATGAAGTTTATTTTAGTCTTTTTGATGTCCACATAAATACCGTGTGGAATAATGAAAACAATAAAATTTGATATTAAATCTGATTAGAGGTTGGTTACAATGAGAAATGGGATTGGTATTAATGCTCTAAATTGCATTTGCTTGCCGCATGCTTGCTTGGTGATGTTTTGAGAGTGGATTGTTTACAATATGTTATGACCTAAATAAGTTTATGTAAATTATGTTTTGTGGTACATTTGTTTGTAAGGTCTATTGACCATTTTAACGTAATATCTAGATAATAAATTATGACAACGAAGCTCTTGTAAGGTGAAACATAGACTGAGCTATCTATGTGGTTATAGGTATTTAGGTATACTGAACATGTATTTTGATACATGTTCAATATTTACGAACGTATATAGGCTGATATATTATTATTATTATCTATTAAACAGGTACTGTCGTGAGACGACTAACTGTACCAAATTAAATATTTATAAAATCAGCAATGCAAGTATCTATAAGTATGTACGGTTGGATGGACCGACAGCCAAATTGAGTGTATTACTAAAAGTTTTTCTGGCTATGTGAGTGCCCATAAAAAAAACTTGATAAAAAAAAATAACCTACTTACAAAATTAGACAATCGGCTGAGAAACTGCGACCTGTAGAGCAGAACACCGGATATCGGAACATACCTACGAAAGAATTTTGGCCATTGATCAAATGACGAGTGGGTATCACGAATGCAGGGTGACCCTAACATATGATCATAATTACAGAGTATCGTAATTCAACATTTACTTTTGGCCGCCTGTACGGCCAGCTGCGTACACGTCGGGTAGCGCTTCGGAAGCGGAAACACGCGCGCACCTGGCCCGAGTGACCTACACATCCTGCAACCCTAAAAGTGTAAGCCTTTAATAGTGTGGTCAGCATTTGAAAGGCTTCAGAAAGCACTGTTACTTTTGGTTTGGTTCGACTCCTTAGGAAATCGATTATGAAATTATATACTTGTAAAGTAAGATTTATTTTATTCTAACAAGTATAGATACAAGGTACCATTTAAAAATAACATTTACATACTCAAGAGCAATAAAAGCGTGTATAGTTTGTATAGGCTTCACGACCGGTTTAAACCGAGTGGATTTCGTGCCTACGACGCTGACAGTCCTGGGTTAAACCCCGGTAAGGGCAAATATTTGCGTTATGAGCCCGCATTCGTCTCTAGCTATTATCAACAGAACGAATCCTCAAATTAATTATGGGTCGGCAACACGCTTGTGATTCTTTTGGAGTCACAAGCGTCCATAGGCTACAATGTCTGTAACTCTGCTTTACCATCAGGCACACCGTAAGCTTTTTTGGCACTATCGTAGTGGGCAAACCTTGGCTAATCGGTGATAGTTAGGTTTTTTGACAATATAATATTACATATCAATTCAATTATTTTTGAAGTATTACTTAGTAAAAGTTAATGAATTTGTCTACCATTTCTGAACTTATGATTATATTCATGATATTCCAAATTAATTTAATAAACATTAGGTAATTCAGTGATATTCAGGGTAATATGTGACATGTGCTTGGTTATTCTGTGATTCACACTGCTCCGCATCTCCGGACGGAGGTGCGGAGCTGCATACAAATTTCGCCAGACGGAGGTGCGGTGCAGTGTGTCGTACCACACGGAATTTATATACAAATTGAGGTACTTGCACACAACGAGCTCCGCGTCTCGTAACGAGACGCGGCGGCAGTGTGACAACCACCTTACCTGTGATACAGCTTAAAACTATAAATAAAAGACAATTTAATAATCAACATTAGTAATATTTTTATAATTATTAAAAGCTTAACATCTGTATTGGCACAAACATCTTTGGGTTACTTATTTTTTACTTTAGGATTTTTTTAATCACATGAATTAAGAATCGTTTGCTTAATTATTTAACAAACTAGTCGGACAGTTGACATTCAGAACTAAGAAAAAATGCTGGATCTGGATAGTTCGGCACTTCATATGATACCAGGTCTTGCAGAATTGTTACTCAATCCATTCTTCTCCATGTTCTCTCTTCTCCGTCTTTTCTTTCATCACATCTTGCTCATATTCATAATCACTTGCCGGTTCCGCAGATATTGGTGTTCGCATTTTTCTGTGACAAGGCTGGAGTGGATTTAGAAACTTAGATGTGCAATTGAAAACATTTAAATAACTTAGTTTATTAAACATTAATTGCAACGTAATTAAGTACTCCACTTGGTTATATTGTGATATAAAATAATACACAACATCGAAAAAGTTAAGAAATCAACCGCCGAAACTAAGGATAAAAAAAATAGAAAATTGTTACTTTTACAATTTTGAAAATCCTTGATGTGTTTAAAAACTCTTACCTTAACGGGTTTTTCTTTAGTGTTTACCATACTTTCATTTGATTTTTTCTTTAATAATAGTATTTTATGCAATCATTATTATAATGTATGCTTTTTCAGTCGAGTACCACGCTTTGGCCACAAAGCTTGCTGAGTGGCCTAATTAAGGTACGAGATCTAAAAAGCTAATTATATAACTACTGTATACAATACTTTTTCCACGAGTCAACGGAAATAATAATTTATTAAACAAACTTGGTATCTATTGAAAATCGCCCTGCTGAAACGAAGTGCAGCCAACAGCTCTTTTTTATAACGCGTTGATGTCTTTCTGTAAATCGAGCCTCGTGATTGGTCAAAATTCATTTCAGTTCTGTGTACAATTGGATTATTATTATTTCGATTGTCCAGCATAAAATTTTTCATCAGAATAAAAGTATTCAATTGCGTTATGGTTTGCGGTGTTCTAATTTAAAGATTGTAGTCGACGAGTATAAAAAAGTTTTTTTACACCTTGCACCGATAAACTAAAAATTAGACGTTACCTTACCTGTTGATTTGACATAAATATTTTATTCTTAATTTTGACGGATGCGTTCGGATACTTGCTGCACGTTAGCATGTTGAATGACAGTGCCAAAAAAGAAAAATGTTGTCTCATGGAGCCGAGTATGTGACTATTCATTTTTTTGTCAATTTATGTGAAGGCTCTTTCAAGCGCATATGGTATTAAAACGGCTAAGTATGTTAATAATCTTATATCATTTAACATTTTAGATATATGTATTTTCCTTTGTAAGAGGTGAATTAATACGATTAGATTTGATATTCTATAGATAAACAATCTCGACCTTACATTTGGCATACCTTCCGGGCAGGAATGTAGACTGAAATAGTCGAAAAATTATACGTTATATGAAACTAGTTCCGGCGAGTTACAATTAATTTTTTAAATCAAATTTCATAGTTTCTGCACTCTATACGCCGCGGATTGGTACCTATTTATTTACATTGGCCCCAGTCATGCCAATGTTATACCAAAATCGCGACAATGTCGAAGCACCTACCTAATAAGAAAACTCAATACTCAATGAATTACGGTCAGGGAGTATATTATTACACGATTTGCCACTACATTTAAATTATATTTCTTCATTTGATTAACTTGTTAACTCAATGTGTTTACTAAAATTGATACCTGTTTGATAAAAGCAAACATTTCAAAGTAGCTAATAAATAAATGAGATAAACTGTCTAAGTAATCGCAGACATTTCACGTGACTACGAATAAAATGGAAAACTGTGTACTAGTACATATAGTATTCATGAAGTACCTACGTGTTCTCTCGTGTTTTAATAGAAAAACTTTGTCTAGCTTCATTGCGGACGCGGGTCGTATTGCAGGCGAAATAGCGCTATACTTTAGGTATTTTCTGTTAGCATAATACGTCTTCATGATGCTTGCTGTCGAACGCTCAGCCGACTGTATCCGCATTCGCAGTTTGTCTTCATTTTCAATGCCTATTTACTTTCTTCCGACATTATTTGATACCAATAAATAATTTAGCAGTGCCAAATTGTATTCATTTCAGGTAATGCTTTCTTATTTCTCAGTGGTATTTTTGGGAATGATATTCGTAATGTACATACTGTAGGATTGAGTATGCCAGAGTTTTCCGACTGAGAAAGAAAAAACCGGTCAAGTTCGAGTTCGACACAAAAGGAAAGGTAAATTGCGGTTTGCGATTTATGACGTATAAAAAAAAACTACTTACTAGATCTCGTAAAACCAATTTTCGGTGGAAGTTTGCATGGTAATGTAGATTATATATTTTTTTAGTTTTATCATTCGCTTATTACCCACGACGGAACGGAGAAGGTATATGCGTTTAGGGTGAGAGGCTGTTTGTTTGTTAGTTTGTTTGTGTACCAATGTTCCCATTTATTTCCAAAACGGCTTGACGGATTTAGATGTGGTTTTCAGAAATAGATGCGTGGTTCATCAGGGGTGGTTCTTAGATAGGTGTTTTGATGTTTAGTCACCAGGGAGCGCTGTAGTAAACGTTTTAAATGAATTTTCTCAATCATTCTTTCTATGCAATTTTCGGAGATGAGATTGTGGTTTATCAGGGATAATTCTGACATTTAAATTATGATGTTTGCTCACCAGGGGGCGCTGTAGTGAATATTTTACACGAATGATCCCAATTATCTCGAATACGGCTTTAACGATTTATGCCATGTTTGGGTTCTTTTGACAGTGTTTGCCGAGTAGCTTCTGAACATGAGCTGATGATGGAGCAGGACAACATCGTGGGGAACTTTGAGAAGGAACATAACAATTCTATTGTGTTTGGATTCTACTGATAGTGGTTTCCAAGTAGCTTCTGTAGGTACTTTAATTATATTGCTGAAAATGGAGCAGAACAGCATCGTAGTGAATTTTCAGAAGGCGTATATTTATATTAGTGTGTTTGGGTTCTATAGATAGTGCTTGCCAAGTGGCTTCGGTACATAAACTGTTGAGGGTCTGATGATGGAGAAGAACAACATTATAGGAAACTTGGGAAAGACACATGGTTTTTATTTTACCGTGTTAACTTTAGAGGAGTCGGATGCAATTTGCGACCCTACATGGAATTAGGGGTTTACTGTGGTAATGGCATGAGACAATTAATGGGGTCAGGAGAACCTTGTGGCCTTTCTCCGGTTTCCTCGATACGAGTCCCATGCAACGACTTTCTTAACCGCTCTTATTATTTCAGTGCCATAGTATGGTGTAGGTTGTTAAACAGTTTTCGTTGATCAAGATTGGTAATTACGATCCCGTTTAACGATCCTACTCTACTCAATGCCACGTAAGCTTGACCTTTGGCGAATGTTTTGGGACCCAAGTATATGGCTGCCCTGTCTACTGTTGTGCCTTGTAATTTATGTACAGTAACGGCCCAACTTAATATGAGTGAACCACACTCTTTATATTTTACCTGCACCTTTATTGCCTTGAAAAGTCACACTCATTGGAGCCACAGCAACCCAGCCATTTTCATCCCGGTAACTTCTACCCATATAACAGTCATCAAATTGGACAAAAACTTTTTTGGGCAGCTCTCCCTCTTCCAATTGCTCTCTTCTTAGCCCTTCCGACTCAAAACCCCGAACTACCCCCATGCTGCCGTTCACCAGTCCCTCGCTGACTTTGACGTTTATTCTCAGCATCACTCGAGTACCGACTCCCAATTGTATTTTTGATACAAGACCTCCTGTATTATTCGGGTCAGCTGGAGTAAAAGCAGGCTGTGGTTTCTGTCCATAATTGGTGGGATCTCGAGACTCGTCACGGGCATTTATTTGGTACAGTTTCGTAGTTAATTTGACTAACATTGCCTGGTTGTAGGCGTCGACGAGTTTTAATGTGGGATATATTCGAACAGCTTCCCCATCGGCAAAGTTTCCCTCTAGAGGAACACGAGTCCTTTCCAAAAGATGCTGATATTATTCCATGGTCAGTTCTCCAACTCGTAAATTGTTGAGTAAATCAACAAAGTCAGAGTCGTTTTGCTGTCGCATGTTCCGTTTAAGTTCGCAAAATCCGAAGTATCTCCACAGATGTGGTTCTCCTTGAAAATGTGCTGGTAACTGGAAACAGAAACTCCCTTTTACCGGCGGCAACTGCATCAAATCACCAAAAACGAGGACATTTACTCCACCAAAAAGAGAGTCATTGTTTTTTAGCTCTTGAAGCCTCAAGTGAATGCAGCGCATCATTTCATATGATACCATGAAAATCTCATCTACAATTAACCAGCGAATTGTTTTCCATTTGCGTCTCATGTCTTCTAAGCGCTGACCTGATAACTGTCGATGAGTGGTCGCTGATCCTTTTTCGATACCCGGTGACAATGCGCTGTGAAGTGTTCGTCCATTCACGAGGCGAGCTGCTACTCCGGTAAGGGCAGTGACTTCAACAAAACACGGCTGAAGTAAAGCAGATACTATTGACTTATAACACCTTTTAATATGCTCAACAATTGCTCGCAAAGTAAACGTTTTACCAGACCCTGCGCCTCCTGTTATAAATAATTTCATGGTATTATCACTTAGCTCGTCATTTCAAATTTCGCCATTAATGTTTGTTAAAATAGTGTTTATTAAATGTATACCCCTTATTCTGTTTTATCATAAGAAAAATAAAATTATTTGTAAACTAAGTTTATATACCGAACTCTCTTTAAATTCTCAGACGAATCATGTTCATTTTATTTAATTTATCTAGGCAATATCGTATTCATTTACAATTCCCTCGGTCAAATACAAATGTAATATGTCAATCTATGTAAACACCTAATATGCAAAGGGCGTCCGAATTCAGCACGAGGTGCGCGTCGCCTCTACGAACAACTTCAAAAATCGACTTTCAATAGAACTTCTCGTCTTTCCACGTCGACTTTCCATTTTAACTTCAAACTCACGGCGATGTCTGAGAAAAATATTCATGTTTATCATGATATCATTACTGAAAGAACGTTACGTGGAATAAAATAAATATAATAAACTTGAATTGAAAGCGACGCGTTAGCTAACGTTGCAACCTAAAAAGGTTTGCATCAATCAATCTTCTATAGTTACTTGAATAATGATGACTGTCTACATCAGTAGTCAGTTGCACCGTAATTACATTTGGAATTACAGAGAGTCACAACTCCCTAGGTATAGTGAATTCGTCAAACCATCTACTTACAAAACATTGTGCATAAGAACTATAATTTACCTACCTTTAAAGGTAAAAGTTCAGAATACGCAATAGATATCATTGTCTCTTCAAAGGCTGCAAATTGACATCATTTGCATACAAAATCTACTGTTCGTAGGAATACTTAAGTTTTATTTTACGGTAAGATTTGCTACGTGATTTTAAAACCTGGCACCTTGTGTACTTGTAGAGACGTTTTTAATGTTATGTGGGAGACAAGCGCCGTTTTTATTCGGGAATGAGAAAGGGCATTCAAGACAGTCCTTATCACAGAGTGGGCGGAGGCGCGCATTATAGTCGCATTGTTAGCGCACCGGTGAGCGGGATAATTCGAGAAAACAATATTTTCATTTTAACGGGAGAATCTATTTTGGGATTTCTTCCCGTTCCAGTGGAACGGTAAATTCGGCGCCTGCGAGCGGTCGGTCGGCCGCGCCGATTCGATTTGCTCTAACGCGATAGTCACACATTCAGCTCCCGGTGGACCGTGTAAGTGCTCCATTCACTACATAGACCATTATTAATACATCCCCTCCCCTCCCCACTCGTCCTCTCAAGGCCCTCATTGTGTGCCGTTGCGAGTTAATCCACCGGCCAGCAAAGATCGCCGATCGAATGCGACCGACCCAGCTTTGTGAAACGTAATAGGGTCCTACGGTTAAATGCCGCGTGTAATTTTTGGTTTGCGATTGTAATTATCTATTGAATCGCTTTGCTTCGAGGGAAGAGTTCAATTATCGCGCGACGCTCCGCCAAACTGATTGATTGGTTGCGGCCCTGCTTGTATCCGTCCATTTGATAGACACACCTCACGTAAAGCTAAACTAAGGTGCTACGATGGTTCAATAGCTGTTTTTTTTAGTTTTACCTTAGGTTAAATCATTTCTTATAAGGGCAGGTATAGCAATAGTATGTTCGCAAACATTATTCGTAAATAATTGAATGGCACGTGTGCATATTTTCAGTGAACGCGTAGCAAATAGCACAACTTGAAAACACACCTTTGAGATGGCCGAGGGGGAAGCGTAGGGACACGAGCCAGGAATCGATCGCGGACGGCACAGCAGGCCGTCGCGACAGACGAGTGGACGTCCCAGAGGACTCGCCGAACAAAGCTCGGCAAAGCAATTTAACCAATTTAATGTCATTCTCATCCATTGACGGACTACCGCTCAGAAAATGTAAATAGACGTTATCGTGGTCCTCGCCAAAACATCAACTTATTCTAACTAATAAAAATAATATCAAGATATTTTTACAGCACAGACATTGTGCTTTTCTTGGAAAATGATTTAAATAGCCGTTAAATGGTCATAACCAACTCGACGACATACTAATAACGTAATAAACTGACTCTGTGGCCTAAAGAAGACTTTTATTGACAAGCTCAAAATACCTACGGTTATTTAAAGTAGTATCTTTATGTTCATGAAAAAGTCGTTAAATATTCTTTCGTCGTTTTAAGAACTCCGGGGCGTACGGACTCACAAGTTTATTTTCTAAGTTACCTGCGACCGTTTAGTTTGTCAGTGTACTTAGGCGGGTACAATAAATTACATTAGGGCGTACAGTGCTGTTCCGACATCCAAGTTTTACATAAAATTGGCATAACTTAAACCGGGTGATCTACGTAAACATGTACTTGTTATTCTTGGTAATTGGTTCTTTATTGTTTGTTTATTTATGCGTATTAACAGGTAACTATGTAATTAATTATTTACCTATACCTAGTCGGTCCCAAAGTTCTGTCACAAATGAAAATAATGATAAAAACAAAAGTAGTAATAAATTTTTAATAAATTATATACCGATTTACAGTACATTTAATAAAGAATTAAAATTACTCAAAATTATTCAAAATTACCTCCTTTGTTTTTAATACAGGCCCTTAATCGGTGCGGCCAGTCGTTTATCGCAGCACGCACCATTTTCATATCTATCTCAGTGACTGCTTTTCTTAAAGATGACTTTAGGCTCTCCAAATTTTTATGTGGTTTAGCACAGACCTTCCCCTCTAAGACCTGCCAAATTTTATAGTCCAAAGGATTAAGGTCCGGACTAGAGGAAGGCCAATCTTCGTGTCTTATAAGGTCGATTTTTTGACGGTCAAACCAGGCTTGAGTGGTCTTGGCTTTGTGTGCTGGCGCAGAATCCTGCTGGAACACAAAATTATGTCCCGAAAATAGCGTGTTGGGCAGATCTTTGACAACCTTATCCAAAACTGTCTCTTGGTATACTTTCGCACTGATTTTGACACCTTTTTCGCAAAAATGAACCTCAGTTGGCCCGTAATAAGATACACCCAACCAGACCATCACTGATGATGGATGATGCCCATGTTGCACCCGCGGAACTCTTTTTCCTGCTTCTTCAGAGCTCCTAGCGTACACTCTATCATTCTGTTTATTGTACTTCTCTTCAATATCGAAAATCTTTTCGTCTGTACAGAGGATATCACGGTGTCGATTTTTCGCGTACCGCTTTAACAACTTCCGGGATCTTTTAAGCCTTATTGTTTTTAGACGGGCATTAAGTAAGTGCCCACGCTTTTTTTTGTATGCTCGTAGACTAAGATCTTCGTTTAAAACCTTTTTGACGGTTTTTCTACTGACACCCATCTGCAAGGCCATCAATTTCTGTTTTCGGACAGGATTTCTTGCTATGCGCGCCTTGATCGCTTTGATCACTGCTGGTGTTCGTACGGAGCGAGGCCGGCCAATTATTTTCTTGTCCTCAACACTGGAGACTTCATTGTACCTATCAATAGTACGGTACACAAACCTAAGCGTTATTTTTAAATTTTTGAGCAACTTGAAAATCGTACTTGGCGAGTGCCCACAGCGGTGCAATGCTAAAACAGCTATTCGGTTTTCTTTCTATGTCCACTCCATCGTGAGAAATTGCAACGAATGACTGTTTTTTGTTTTAAAATAATTGTAAAACATTCAAAAATGGAATGCAATAAAATTTTCTTAAAATCATCTTCTAAATTTAAAAATAATATGCCAGTGACAGAACTTTGGGACCGACTCCGTAATTACAATGTGTTAGCCCTTACGAGGGTTCAGCAACGCCACGTGTGCTATGCCGTCGTAGCTCGTAGCAGTATTTTTTAGAAAAAAAAAACTTTGTGATTGATGTTTCGTTCCGAGCTAATGTCCCACTCGTACTCTAGGTTTGTGTGCAAATATTAGTTCGGGTATACAATTTCAGCCTTCTAGGACGGCAGATAATACCTAATAAATTGTTATTGATAACCAGCGAGTAAATGAGTGAGAGAGAGCGAAATAGGCCTATTTTAGATATACACAGAATCTAAACTATATAAGATCAAATATAAGCGGAACTTTGTGCGCTGCGTTAGGGTTGCTTAGACATTAATTCCCAGTGATTATGAACTGGCTAGTATTATCCAGCCAGACTGATGCTAAAAGGGTTACTAAATACGACGAAACGCTTCTAGAAAAGGGAGGCTTGTCTTGGCGTGCGGCACTGCCGTGCACAACGGTCTGACTTTGGTACTGAAAAAAACACTTGAATTGTATGAATACACACCCAAGTGGTTCTAGTGAATGTTTCATCAAAAGAAGCCGTGGCTTCAGTAGAGCTCTCATCTAAGCAATTAAACATATTAAAATAATGGCCTCCTTAGTAACATACAATTTTTTTTTTTTTTTATTAGGGCACTTTTAGGAACTTCTAGGTTCCTTGCCATGCCAAAGTAAGTAAAATAGAGACTATATATATTATTTTTGTCTATAGCTATACATACACGCTAATCCTTTAGATGTCCATCTCGATTAAACGGAACGTCGTGATTTTATTCTTTTACAGCTATTATACCGGTTTCAGCATTCACATTGACCAATCTTTAAAAGGTCACCACAAGAAAAAGATTCTTTGATCCTTAACCTCAGACATAATATAAATGTAGCGCTTGTGCCATTTGTAAAGTGCTTTTGTGTTTAAGTGCAGTGTGTTTAATTGCTAAATTTTTACGTGCTTAATTCCCTTGAAATGTAGAACATGAATAATAAATGGCCAGGTGAGTGATTTATTTCACGTAATATTGTACGTAGCTACGTCAAACAGCGTACACTAAACCATTGGAATGCTGACACAAGATGCAGTGTTTCTTTAAAACGCCAACGTCAATTAGTAGACGGACGGTGTAAACCGCAGGCATTTGTCGAATCGACACCGCGCGAGGGTTGGCCGCCATCTTGAATCGGGGGTCAAATTAAGTAGACATATGGTTTGTGCAGACATATTGTGTTCCACACATTATGTTGTCGCCCCTAATTATACAGGTCCGCTGATATGCACAGATTAGAGGGAGGCAGGTAATTAGCGTAATGTGCGTCGCGGATTTAAATTGCCTCGATTTCGCAAGTTATTCCATTCTACAAATCACGCCCACCCTATTCCTGTTACTAAATTGTCTGGTGTGACGACATTCGTCGCCGCTATTTAAAATACCATAACAATGGCTGGCGTCGGTTTACAACTAATGAATTGCAGTAACTTTTCTTCCAGAGGCGGAGAAACGGGACGAAATGTCACATTTATCTAAATTTTAACTTATGATAATATGCGAGTAGAAACGAAACGACTGTTATTAAAACGCAAGCGTCGTAAATAGTGGCACGGAACATAAAATAAATCCAAATTGCTACTCGGCCTCGGCGACAGCTGCTCGGATTCTATGATATCCAGAAAGCATTTGCAGCACAGCACCGAGACGTAATATCCCCGCGGAACCGCTCAATAGGAAGGAAAATCTCTAGAAAGCGTTGTCGTTAAATTATCGCATCTCATCGAAAGCCGGGCCAGACGCAGCGTCAGCGGACCAGCGAGTTTAGCATATTGCCCGGCCCGACAAATCCACCAAGACGTAATATAGACGTAAGCCATGGGCGTCGTGCTAAAGCCATTATCGAACCCTAATACTATTTAAAAAAAATGGCCATCCTAAAACTGAACGCCTCGCAAGAAAGCTGTTCGCGAACAGACGCTTAATAGGATTGGATGAAGATGGCGGAGTAATAAAGCGTGTTCAGTAATGTATTTATAGAAGATATGCCGGCATCGCCTCGCTCGCTGCACGGATCGCCTTCAATTTACTGTTCGAGATCACGATTAGCTCCTCGATCGGGCTGACTTTGTATTAAACTTGCCGCTAGGCTAACCGGCAGCTCGTGGCTAGCGACACACGCTGTGTACACGAGCGAGACTCCGCGCTCGCAAATTTTCTAATCTCCATAACCAGGAACGTAATTAAATCTCACGTTAATTTATTTACTTCATTTTGCAAGAAACTTTGCTCAAGAAGATTTGGGTACTTAGTTTCTAAGTAGATAATTTGGCAAAGAACCATAAAATGATTCACCAATTAAAATAAGAATAGAATCACGAAGTCTCCGAAAATATAACATCAAACTTCTCTAATTATTTACCTAAATGGTGTAATACATCGGTATAATTTAATTACAAAACGAATGTTCCTAAAACGTCGCTTCAAAAACTTTGATTATACAAACAAGTCTTTGTCGCCAAGTAAGTAAGTTTCTTGTAAAACAATGTAAACAACGTATGATTTATTTTGTGATCTGAAAAACTTGGTTCTAAGCCTGAAATAATGACATGGTCTTAATTTTTACCAGTAATTTGTCCGTTTTTTTATTTCTTGGTTTTCCCACACCAAATATGATTATTTTCTGTTTGACCTAAATTATCGGTTTACTGGTAGAGAATGCCTTACGTGTTTTGTAAATTGTTACTGTGCAATAAAGTTTATATACATTTAATAATTAATTTTACATAGTCTATAAAACTTTATATAGACTACTATTAATTTTGATTTTAATTTGTTCAATAGTTTGCCAATTCGTATTATATACGTATCTCTTTGCATGTGATACAAGATAACCCTAGTTCAGGCGCATTTAATTAATTCACCCAATTAGGATAAGGTTTTTTTTTTCAATAATATAAATAATAATAATAAATCAGCCTATATACGTCCCACTGCTGGACACAGGCCTCCTCTCATGGATGAGAGGGAACGGGCAGTTGTGTTGATTCACGTTTGCTTACATATTTTTCCACAGCCTTGTTGTTCTTGTGGTAGACTATACTAATATCGTACAAAGTTAACGGATACCAAAAGGGTGCTGGTTCGAATCTAGTTCGAATTTTTCCCTTCAATTTCAATTGCATCTTGCTTTTCAAAACTATATTTATAACGAATAATTTGAATGTTTGTGACTTTTTAAGTATCTATGTGTTACGCATGGTCTGTGAAATGTTTCATTCAATTAAAAAAATTGTTGCACCAGCTTATAGAGCTTAACTTTCGGGATACTACTATCTTTTATCCCATACATGGCTCCGCCTGCCGTCTTGCTAATACGTGGGCAGTTACTATATTATAAACTAGTAGTGCCCGCGGCTTCATCAAAGTTTCAATGAAAATCTTGCTGAGAATATTTTTGATTTAGAATAGAATATAATAGAATAGAATAACATTTTATTCATGACAACAACACACATGCACATAAATCAGCATACAAAAGAGAAAACAACATTGCCACGAAACGGTTCCATCTCAGCGTTGATTTCAAGTGAGTATTTTCCGAAACTAGTTCTGTTTTGCTTGCATTACAGTGTCGGGCACACGCAGTGTAGGGTTCTTTAGTTGCCTGTCTGCAGGGCGGCGCGTAATTTTTTTTTGATAGGCAACCCGAAGCAAAAATTTTATAAATTAGTTTAGAGTATATAACTATCCCATAAAAAACATTCCACATAAAAGAGATGCCAAGTCTCGAAACTCTTTCACAACAAACACTACGGCTTTAAATATTATGCAACCCGATATAGACCCAGCGATTTGCGCTGCCGCCAGCGACGTCAATCTTTGTCTCAAATTTTTGGGTATTTATGTTCCTTAATTGTAGTTGCTCCCATTCAAACATTTGTTCCTCTCCAAAAACTGGTTCGAATGACATCATAAAAAAATCTTAGTCATCAACTCATCGTCCCTATTTAAGGGTGAATAAATATTTGAAATGAAAAATGAAATAGGTACAAAAAAACACAGACACTTCATATTTACTATCTAACTACTATGTTTTACTTGGTAAAATCAATGTTAACACGGCCGGCGTCCATAAAACACTAGCTCACGGCACAACGTGAAACTATCAGTAACCTGGACAGTACAAAATATAACTCCATTGGATTTGCGGATCAGCCAGTATCATTACTTTGATACCAAAATAAACGAATGTAGATAATGGACGGCGGGATCAATACAAAGTAATCGCAAGCGGATCCAATAAGCCCTGCCAAAATAGCGGGGGGTCGCAACTCGCAACGCGGCAGAACACCGAGCCTGCGAGCCGAGCAGAGCATGGGGAAACAATATGGCGGCATGCAAATAGCTCGGCCATTATCGCACCTGGGCAGTGCCGTGCGCCGCCCTGACGAGTAAACAAGATTACGGGAATTGAATGGCTAATTAAGGGAAAAGAAGCGGCCCAGCCAGCCCGCTGACTTATCGCGCCTCGTCTTTGCCATATTTCACGACGCTAACCTTGCCTTTATTGTTCGGCCGCCTCTTGTTTAGCTAAAGAGGCTTGTTGGCTTATCTCTTGGAGCCTAGGTAGTCTGCATTAAGTGCCGTCACAACCAGCTGAGATTTACTAACGCCGCTGTAGATCCCCACTGCTAAATAATTATAGAACCTCGACTGCTACTACAACGTTATCAGTTACGGCTTGCCACATGGCTTGGCTTAATAAAGGTACCATAAAAAATCCACGAACAAACATCTTATTTATTAGTACACATGCGCCTACCAGTTATTCATATATTACAGCTCAATTAATTAAAAATTAACGTTATCGTAACATCCTTAAATAAATAGATAGCATTTAATTAGTAAAAGGCGATTAATCGGGCAGAAGCATAAAAATGTAGCAGTTAAGTTGATCGTAAGGTTCCCGCGCCAGACGCGCCGACAACCGAGTTACGCCGTATAAACCGCAGCGTTAACTGCCCATTGATACGACAGATTCGGCCTACGTCACACAAAGCGGCACTTAATCATTACGCAATTAATTAATTAGTGACATTTATAGATAATAAAGTGAATATATTTACGAGTTGGCTTCGTTAATTTTATGTTATCTGGTTAATTATGCCTGACAGCGCGCTGCGGGGTATACCAAGTATCACCGCTACGGGTGTACCACGAGCCTACAATTATTTTATGATCTTACTTTTGAGTTTATTTCAGCCCTAGTACCTGTGTAATACATGTGATCCGGCAAATAATATCATTGTTGTATTTCGTGTAAACACAGATGCGTCGCTGAAACTATCAGTAAAAAGTTACAATTTTCAATGCATTTGAAGAGCTTTGACTCGATACGCTCTTTGATCTTTAGAATTCTTGTGCCGATAGTGTTCCCTAATATTTGTTAATTTATTGATTTAACTTTAACAGATTAATTACTGCATGTCAAACATAATGTACTATATGTATTTAACGTATTATTATTATTATTCTATTTGTATTTATTCCCTACAAATACCTATACCTACGATCAAAACTATTAATGGTCAGCATAATCTAACCAAGTCCTTTGAGTCATGTCGCGTTGTTGGGAGAGTTCAATTTCATGTCTGATAATGATTTAGAGTCCGCTCCGGACGTTAAACGTAATTTAATTACGTCGGGGCCTGTCGCGAGCCCACACAGAACCTAGTTAACACAAGATTAATGCATTACATCGATTATTACTTAGTACTTTTTATGCAATTAAGTTTAATCGGTTGTTTAAATGTTAACGTAATCAAAGGATGTATTTATCTGATTGTTTATATTAAAATAAAATCTCACGTTGAAATTATTTTTAAATTTATTATTTTATAAAATAGTTTAAGTAAATTAATAAAGTAAAATGTGTATGCGTCGACGACATGTACAACGTCCATGGGAACGCTGACTAAATATACCTATTTAAGAGGCGGGCACAAAAAAATCATAGCTCGTTAAGTTTTTCGAATTACCTGCACTAGAACTATGGTTTTTTTTATCCCTACATTTCCACTTAGTTGACGCACACTACTCATTGCAACAAAAACCGATTTTGCAATTAGTTGTGTTCGTTTCAGTGTTTGTGGCCTACAATTTTTTAAGCAGTTTTGTTTATTGGTGATTGGATTCTACTAGGGTGAAATCCAGAATCCGTCGGCTCGGTTTAAAATTACAGTGCTTTTTGATTTCAGCTGCTTTACGAACTACTGTATAACAAAAAAACACTAAAGGATTATGGAGCTAAATCTAGTGGTTTGAGTTTGAATTACTCCAACAAAGTTGTGTTGTAAAATTAAGCATCGTGCGTCTCTTAACTGGTTTAATTTAATTTATTACTGTAAGGCTTTTGTAACTAAGTTATCACTGACTTTTTTAGTGTAGCGTGAATTTCAGCTCATTTCAACCAAGGATTTTTTTGATTTATGATCTTTTATACTCTAAACATCCAGAGTCGTTATGGTCATAAGGCACTGAGAACCGACTCTAGCTGAGCGTTGAAAGCTAACATCATAACCCATTTTGTTACATCGGGATCATCTGATAGCCTAATAGCAACGTTGCAAGGTATTGTAAACCTCACTGGTGAGTCATCAAGATAAAATACTGGTTTGGCCCTAAATCGTCCTTCTTTCATCCATGTACCTACCTTTAGCCTTTTTTTGATCCTGGTGAACCTAAAGGCGAGTCCCAACATTGAAAGTTTTTGTGAGGTGGGTAGTAGGGGTAGCTAATACCTACCCCTACTTGCCTCTTTGCAACTTTGGGAACCGCTGAGATAGTATTTGAACGAGCGAGCGAAGCGAACGAAGTTCTCCGTTTCAGCTTGGAGAAAAAATATTTTGTCTGTTCTCCTCTACAGTTCGCATTTCTTAACCGATATTCGTGAAACGTGATAACGATACAGATTTGTGTCAATTCAGTTTTTTGACATTCAAAAGACAGGCTCACGAGTTGTACAGCTCACGGGGCAACTATTTTCTAATATTGAAGACTTCATTTTGGAGAGCTAACGACTGAACATAAGTTTCCAATCGCTGGCAATTGGCGGCTACTATACATATAGACCGTGACTTGAAACATTAGCTAGGCTAAAGTGCTTGTTAGGAGAAACTTCTCGGGTTTCGGTAAACTACATACTTCAGCTGGTCGATCACGTAATGCATTGTACGCACGTTAGGTAGATCTAAATGTTAAATTTTATATGGAAAAATGACATTTGGATGGTCCTAACGCGCGTTCGGAACGTTACATGATTACCCAATGATGTACCTAATATAAAAAAGATGTAGATATGTTGTTGGATACGAAATACAGTCTTTAAAAACGGCCAGGCTTACGCACACATGAAAGAGCTGCGAATATTGCAATTACACATCATCATCCTAGCGTTATTCCCGGTTGTGGCCGCGAAAGGAGCCCGGGGTCCGCTTTGACACCTAACCCCCCAAGATTTGGCTAAGGCACTAGTTTTACGAAAGCGACTGCCATGTGACCTTCCAACCCTGAGGGAAAACTAGACCTTATTGGAAATAAGACCGGTTTCCTCACGATGTTTGGTAAATATTTCGTACATAAGTTCCGAAAAACTCATTGGTACGAGCTGGGATTCGAACTCACGACCGCCGCTCGACAGCCGCATGCCTGGACTACTAGGCTACCGTAGCTCTAATATTGCAATTAAACACTAATAATAAATGTCAAAAGAAAGCAGGACGGTATGATTTATTCTGGGAGCGAAACAGAGACAAGTAAATGTGTCGTAACGTACGATGCAGAGGAATATATACTTATTTTCTCTATTTCGCTCCCAGAAATTATCATACCGTCCCACTGTCACTTGACTTGCTGTTAATGGACAAAGAGTAATAATAAATCAGACTAAACACTTGGCCTTTTATGTATTATGTACTAGTACTTTTATTGTGCAAACATATGTCTCGATTTAAGAGTCGCCAGAACGCTCGGCTCTTCATACAAACGTAGTTTAGTTCTCATTTTAAAACGGCTTACTGAAATAATATGACACTGAATTACTTTCATAGTGTGGCTAGGTCGATCATTTCCACGAAACGGATGATGCAGCTCAGCGGAAGCACCTTGAATTCCTTTGGTTGCGGATAGCCGTTACCAAAGGAATTCATTCTTTGTCTGGCAAGGACATGACATTCACACAATAAGTGTTCCATAGTCTCATCCTCCTCGCCACACATTCTACAGCGAACATTCTAAACCATGCGATAGTCTTATCATGGCCAGGAGATCCTTGACCCCGAAGTGACCTGTGAACACCCCAGATAGGATTCTGAGTTGCTTCCTACTGGATTTCCAGAGTTTGTTAGTCCAGCCCGAGTCCACTCCTTTTACGAAGAGCTTAGAGTGCCTTAAGCCCGCCCCATTCCTCCACTCGTGTTGGTGTTTGGTTTTGGCGTAGGCTTTAAAGGCCGAAATTATGGTTCCCTGCGAGAGTCCCACCAATGCTTCTGGACCTACAAAGTGATTTGTAGACCCCCTTCTTGCAAGCTCATCCGCTCTTTCGTTGCCGATGAAGCCCTCGTGCCCTGGTATCCGAACTAGTTGCACCTTATTGTGCTTTTCAAGCTTCTTCAGTGCCTGGATGCCATTATAGACTAGTCTAGAATCCATTTGGTCGCATCCCATGTTTGTTATTCCGTCTAAGAAACCGTCAGTCTCCCAGTTTGTGTGCTAAGTCTTTGGCTTGCTGTCACTCCACAGTCCAAGAGTTCTTAATCTGTAGAGCGATTTGCTCCCCTCTGACTTATTCACCATATGAAGTGGCGGTAGATCCAGTAGGACTTCTAGCGCCGCTGTAGGCGTGGTTCAAAACGCCCCTGTTATAGCCATGCATGCCGCACGCATCTCTGAAGGTGCTCATTAAAGTCCTTGGCCACCATACCAGGCTACCGTACAATAGTATGGGTCTCACCATCATGGTGTAGATCCACTTCAGTACCTTTGGGTTCAGTCCCCATGTTTTGCCATACGCTGATCTACACATTCCAAATACCCTCAGTGCCTTTGTAATGGTGAGATCTGTATGCTTCTTCCAATTCAGTTCCTTATCCAGAGTGACACCTAGATATTTCACATTATTGGACAGTAGTACCCTCCGGTACAGTTTTAACTGCTGTACGCCGAGAAGGGTCCTTTTCCTAGAGGGCATTATAACAGTTTTGCCTAGATTAATGGATAATTACCTATGTAATTTGAGAAATCATTGCTACTCTACTGCCCATTGAACCGATGATCTATATTTGGTAGATTTTAAATGCTAATTATATGATAACACTAAATTAGTTTTACTGGTCGCAATCTTTTCAGTCATGGTTTATCTTTAAGAAAACATACTGAATATGTATATCGATGATTTTTATTGTAATACCCAGACATGGGTATTATAATAAAAATCGATTCATTTAAATTACTTTTGAATGTAGGTACTATCGACAACACAGCTAACTGACCATCGGTGCACCTTAAGTGCATTGTAATAAATAAGGTTCTATATAAACACAGGATGGTCAGTTAACAGTGTTGTCGTTTGTACAGTCAGGGGTAGTATTATACGTACATAAATATCTTTACAGGACTCTATTGTCAATGTTTTAAAGGCTTGTACAGATATTTATGGCCTTATGTATGTTCGTATTTGAATATCCCTGACTGTACACAATATTGGAGTCGTGAGACGACTGTAACTACATAGATACCCGAGCAAAGCAACTTTAAGGGATTAACTTGTCATTCTCAATGTCACACGCCAGTACACAATTTTAATGAGCTGACAAGGACTCCCGTCTAATGAAATGTATCTAATGATCACGGCGCTCTCGTAATTTCAATCATTCGCGGCGCCAAAATCCCTCATTAATTTGTGTAAACTTAAAAGCTTTTAGTGACCCGCGATCCCGAAAAGCCAAACACTTTGTCTAGAGGAAGCCAGAAAGTTCCATAATTTCTTTGCCGAGATAAGAGGCGAAAGTTCAGCAGGAGCAGAGATTTATGACATCACCGTCGTTCCTTTCACTAAATAATAAAAGGCCCGCTGTAAAACGCGGCGGGGGCATAAAAGTTTTACGTCCATACAACCCGTTTGTGTACGCAAACGGAGCATGTAGGGCGCCTCGTGCTAGGGCCGAATCTCCATGAAGAGTAATCAGAGTCGACACAATTGTCAGTTGGGGCATAAATCGTACGCCAACGCTCATTTCCCTCCCTGGCCCACAGCGCAGCGTAATGCGAGCCTTGTTAAACTTTCATTACATAATATTATTTTTCCTCAACTCGCCAATTTCATTTTCCTTTATTAGTCATGGAATTGGGCATCGAAATTGTACAGGAGTCTAAAATATTTTTCAATATTTCAATGCATATATTATTCATTTGTCGCGAAATCTATTTCATAGGTGAGTAGTATTTGTTTTTTACGAAATATAGGTACAGTGTTCAAGTCATGTCTCTACTTAAAAATTTGACATGAGCTTAAAACTTATTCAAACCTTGAATAGGCCTATTCAACAAAAACGCAGCAAAATATCGGCTTACAAAAGGAAACAATTTGTCGGATTCATTGTACAGTCAAGTGCAAAAATATCTATCTATAACATCTCATAAATAAGTACTAAAACTTTAATCCGCTGACATAAGAGTTATGGGACATATTTCTGAGTAAGTTGTATCCACCCATATTTTTACACTTGACTGTACCTACCTACACACATAGCTTTATTTTGATATAATCTATTTGAGTTCGGATTGCTTTTTTATTCAGACAATTCCCACCGATGCTGCTGAATAGTTACGATCAGTTATCTATTGACTTAACATTGCTCGTTAGTATATGGGACACAAGATAAGATGTTCCGAAAAGCATATCATGCATTTCAATAGGTACCTATATAAAATACTACACATGTTAAATAAGGATTTTTAAAACTGGTCGGTTGTAAATTATATTCTGTGCCATTCATATCGACACAACTTCTAATACAACTAATCGTACAAAATGATATTTATTCTTCTAATCACGTGCAATTTAACTTTCTTTCAAATTACCATCCAAAAACATCTTGAGCAGGGCTCCAGCAAAAAGTCTATTTGGAAATAGTTTAGAAGCATTCCCTAGCAATTACTGAGGTCACTGGTTGACTCGCAGATTAAATCTAGAAGCACTGGCACTGCGGCTATTCGTAGGCAGACTACCCGTGCTTGCTTATAGGTACATTTGTACTTACATTTTAATTAAAACGTCTTTACCATAAATCTAAATATTGGTCAAACAGTGAATCGGATTTTGACTACAAAAATACATGGGTATTTATTTGATTGATTACACAAAAGATAAAATATATTACCATAATGGCGCTAATGTTATAAGGCATTGCCTGCAATATATAATTACTTACTACATGCGTTCTCCCCATAGGACACACAATATTTCATTTTACTTGTTTTGCATCGACCTTCATAAAAATTCCGATGAAAGGATTACCGATAACAAATTCCAGTTTTGGCTGGATCGTTTGGCCATCCCTTTTGTGGCATTATCTAGCGATCGGAGGCGCGGCTGGTCGCGCCGCGGCCGCGACGGCGACGGTCGCGCCGCGGCCGCGACGGCGACGGTCGCGGTGACAAACAACATTCGTGCCCGACATTTATGCGGTGTCATGCCCCTCAATAGAAACGCTTCGATTTACGTCCCTCCTCCACTCTTTCCGCGGACGTCTCTTTTATTCCATGTTTGGTTGGTGCCGTTGCACAAATTTATTGGTTACCTGATGGAAGAGCGCTTTGAATCAAATTTAATCGAATTTTGTTTGTCTATCGACCGGCGTGCAGAATTGAACGATGTCTTTAATGGATTCCTGTCTAGTTACTGTAAGTTATACATGTTCACGACTGCTCACGTTTCTGTGATTGAATAGAGCTTATTAACTTTGTGTCATGTATTTTTTACAGTTCATCTGCCAATTTCAATAACGCTATCAAAAGGTAAAAATCGTCTAGATCAAAGTGATGAGCTGATGAGCCTATTGAATTTCTTGAAAGAATTTATACTCCTTATAAATTTTCTTTTATCAGAATGTAATAATACCTAATGTAGGACAAAACGACGAAAACGATTACTGGTTTTAGTTAACGACATTATGTCAGGAAGACTGCCTGTCAAAAACAGGAGATGTGGTTAGAATAAATTAATAGACATTGACATAGTTGGAGTGTAGTTGGTTGTTCGAGGGCACGCTGCAATCCGATTGAAACGAAGACAATGCGTTCACGCTACAGAGAAGGTGGCAGGGAGCCATTTGTATGCGTAATAGTAGATCGAATTTCGTATTTGTTCGTGGGGTCGTTAGCGGCACCTTCGCGCTTGTTTATAAAGAAAACACAAAACCCTTTACCGCGACGCGAGGGCGCGGCGAGCGTACCGCGAAGCCCTGCCAATCTCCAATAATTCAACCATGAATATACAGCACAATATTATACGAGATAACATTAATATTGATCGAGTCGTCAAATTTACTTCGCTGTCCAAATTACTCTTTTAAACATGTGATAAACCTTTTTGGTGTAGGTACGTATCTGATACAAATTAATACTCAGAAACTCGGCAATCAATGGGTAAGTTTTTTACTGCGCGTCAGCACAGCAAACACCTGATGCAACGAGGAATTTGAATGTAGGAGATCACAATGCTCATCGATTGTCCGGGAGATAGGACAGCATAACTAAAAGTCGATCGCGCGTGAACGAGAGTCACGCGCCAAGAGTTTGGTATCCACACGTCTCGACTTTCCGTTTGTTCGTTTTGCTGTAAGGCGCTAAGCTTTCGAGCCGCGGACGAAACGATATGGAGGTTCACTTGGAGATTTTCAGATTACATATTTAATACTATCGATGATAGCGCTTTTTGATGCAAATGTTTAGGTACTATCTAAATGAAATTGTAATCTCTCATCTTTCGGATATAATACCTACCTAACATGACCTATACTGATTTACTAGAATCTAGTAACTAGATAAACGTAGGCTTTTTAGGTGGAGAGGAGTAGCTTAGCTGTGTTTCACAAACTTCAAGATATCTCGAAAGAAGTCTGTGAATGGACTGGAGTTTTTGTAATTTCTAATATCTGACAGTTATCTATTGACGTTTGTAGTGTTGTGGTGAAGACGTATTTTTTGTCATATTAAGGGGTTGTGATGTGTCGAATACATTTCTAATGTATGGGTAAAAAACTTCAAAATATCACACCCCAAACTATATATTGGCAAAGAATCATTAGTCAAAACAACTTATCTCAATTTTACAGTTACCAATTTTTTATTCAGCAAATTTTTGTTTAACAAATAATTACTTGGTCATTTTAGGGTTCCGTAGTCGACTAGGAACCCTTATAGTTTCGCTTTGTCTGTCCGTCCGTCCGTCATATTTTTTTTATTAGGGTACCTCCCCTATACGTAACGTGGGGAGTGTTTTTTTTTTCATTTCAACCTTAACGTGTGATATATTGTTGGATAAGTACTTATTTAAAAACGAATAGGGATTTGCTAAAATCATTTTTGATAATGTTAATATTTTCGGAGATAATCGCTCCAGAAGTAAAAAAAAATGTGTCCCCCCCCCCCTCTAACTTTTGAATATGAAAAAAACTCAAAGTAGAACTTTATAAAAAAAATCTAGGAAAATTATTTTGAACTTGATAGGTAGAATAGTTTTTGAAAAAATTGCAAAATAATTTCTGAACTAAGTTTGTAATTTAACCGTAAAAGCAGGTGTTTATTGTACCTGTAATTTCGACAAAATCACAATGAAATGACGTGCTTTCAAATAAAGTAAAAAAACGGTGAAAATCGATTCACGCAATAAAGAATTATCCCATAAAAATCATCTTCCATACTTTAAGCTCGCGCGCAATAGTTTACTTAATTTGCCGATAGATGTCGCTGTACGCGGAACGCTCACATTGAACTAACCCGCTTCGCTAGCTCGGCTTTCAACACAAGAACTTGTGCCGAATAACAAATAACGATTAAAATGAATGTACAACACAATACAATACAAATTCTCTTTTCATCTCTCATACTCTGAAAACTCTGAAATGACGTGCTTTCAAATAAACTAAAAAAACGGATTTAGGGCTTTAGGGTTTTGTACTTAAAATGCCAACTAATAGCCCATTTTTTATAACGCTTAAGTGGGGACACTTACTGTGACGGACGAAAAACTACGGAACCCTACACTGAGCGTGGCCCGACACGCTCTTGGCCGGTTTTTCATTATACCATGTATCATTTAATCAAATGTATCGTTTTCCGTAACATACGCTTCTCAAAATATTACATGGCATCATCCCATCTTAAAGGCCGGCAACGCACCTACAACTCTTCTGGTGTTGTAAGTGTCCATGGGCGTCGATTATCGCTTACCATCAGGTGATTCGACTGCTCGTTTGCCTCCTATATCATAAAAAAAAAAAAAAATGCCGCGGCAGCGTCCGGCGAAACGCTAGAACCGAACATTTTATTGTAATACTTACATTACAAATTATGGTAACTACCTACAAAAGTCTAAACGATTTTTCTAGTATGATACAGGCTCTACGAAATATCTCACAACTTTTACGGTGGAAGAGTTTCGAGACTTGGCCTCTTTTTTACATAGAATGGTTTTTATGGGATCTCGCTTCTTTTTGTACGTTATTGTGTTATCAATTCATACGAACTATGAAAGCAGTTGGTGTATCTAGAAAATTGGACTGAAATTGCATTTTTTGTTTTCCCTTGATTTATACACAACACTAATTAGTTGTATTCTAAATTAAGCTTCTATGTCTGCTAGAAGTGACAAAATTAAGAAACTTTGACTAGTTATAATTCTTAAACTACTGGTTCAAATTGAATGAAATTTGAAATATTTCGTGTTTATACAATGAGTGCTTGGTTTCTGAAAATTCAGGCTTCTAGTTTTATCCACGACGAAGTCGAAGGGGTCGAAAATAGCCTGAACTGCTTCGAGAAAAGGATGGTACGGCCGTGCCGCTGTTTTGCTCGACTTGGCGGGGGCACTACCGTGCCCCCAGGTCACAAGCGAGTGATCAGATAATATTTGCGATAGCAAATCATTCCCGTGCCTAGTACAACCTTGAGTATATTTTTTAATTACTTTTAACTTTGTCAAGTACTTTTTGGGGCTCTGTACTAAAAAGGAACCCTTATGGTACGAATCTGTCTGTCCGTCTGTCACAACGCTATTTAGGAAGGTAATACATAATACACACACATAGATAATGTAGAACTTCTGTCAGCACACAAATAGGTACCACTTTGACATGAGTATGAGTATTACTTATACCACACAAACAGGGGTTACGTTAGCTTAGGGTCACAGCTCACTAGACCCACCCGGCCAGACCTAGGATTCCGTGGGGCAAATCGTCTTGACAGCTAGGGACTTCTTGACTTGCATCAAATGAGGTAGTTCTGGTTTCTTTCTCGGATCATTGTTAAAAATTGGAAAAATCTAAAATCTCCTTTTTAGGGTTCCGTACCCAAAGGGTAAAAACGGGACCCTATTACTAAGACTTCGCTGTCCGTCCGTCTGTCTGTCACAGGCTGTATCTCAAGAACCGCGATAGCTAGATAGTTGAAACTTTCACAGATGATGTATTTCTGTTGCGGCTATAACAACAAATACTAAAAACAAAATAAAATAAATATTTAAGGGGGGCTCCCATACAACAAACGTGTTTTTTTTGCCGTTTTGTCTGTCGCCACCGCCAGACTGTTGTATCTCAAGAACCGCGATAGCTAGATAGTTGAAACTTTCACAGATGATGTATTTCTGTTGCGGCTATAACAAAAAATACTAAAAACAGAATAAAATAAATATTTAAGAGGGGCTCCCATACAACAAACTTTTTTTACTGTTTTTATATATAATGGTACGGAACCCTTTGTGCGCGAGTCCGACTCGCACTTGGCCGGTTTTTATAACTTTGAGAAGACTAAATTTATGACAAAATGAAATTAATTTCATATTGACAGGCCTTATAGTTTAGATATAGCTATTCAAAGATTTGCATTTATTTTCAAATATGTAACTTTAGACTAGTCAAAAGATTTCTGGTGAATATTTTTACTGTATACGTATAGCGAGTCTTATTGAGCTGCATTAAGGTTCAAAATCCAGCTGTTAAAAGCTGTTAACGTGTGTCCTTTTTAATTACAGTTGCTTTTCTCAGTAAAAAAGGTTTTCTGCCTAAAACAGACTCGTAAGCATTTTCATGAGAAAATTAGATGCTCGCACGGCGCCGCCCGTAAAATGCAATCAAAGCTGCGGAATTAATATGTCCATTCTGAAAATCCATTCTACATGCTGGTGTAAGAATTTTTAAATCCGGATTATCAGTCAGGACTGGGTGCAGGCACCCCCCGACACATATACGTTCTTACAAAATTAACCTTTTGATGATCTTGGTATTAAATATTAGTATGAATAAACTCTGTGAAGTAAAATACGATAAATAAACTTAGGAAAAAAACTCTCGATTGAGGTTACAACCTGAAATGTGGAGTTCACAAGGCTTTCTCCCACTACCTATGATGAACCCTCTAGCTTCTCAAGCCCTGCAAAACATGATTTTCTGAAAATGCAATAAAGGTTATTCCAGCGGTTGTGAAATAGAAAGCAGACTTTCTAGTCCTGCTGCTTTCCTTAATCACTCTCGACTGTTGACTGCAACCATTGCAGCGGCTAATCTTGCAAGAACACACCAGACATCACATAAAATTATATTTCGTATATCGTCTCCCTATCTCTAAGAGTATTGCATGGGATCCTTGGTGTTTATAGATGTCCTCTCCGGGACATAGCCTTTTATTTACAACTCCGCCCCTAGGTGAAGTATTGTTGTCATCTTTAGGCGAGAGCACCTGGCTACCCTCTTTCATTAGCCTTTTGAGTCGGTTCAGAGACGTGCTGTGCGAATCGTTAATGAACCCAAACTCATAAGGTAAGCGCTATTGAACCTTTATTTAAGAACTGTTCGATATGATGCCCACGACTACTTTTTGCCCCTGCACTGGGCGTCTTCAGGGCATTCATCTACACACTCTAGAACCTAACCACTCACTTGCTTGTGGCAACCACAGTTGCCAATTTCGCGCACCCCTAAAGTGATGGTGGCAACTGTGGTTGCCAAGTGAAGTATGGAGATTTTTCAGGTATTTTATAATGATCCGGAGGGATTTCGAGGACGCAAATTTGGGATTAGCATTAGCACTTAATCACTATTAACATATAAAAAAAGACCTCATTTGATGCCAGTAAAACTTCTAATTTCCTTGTAATTGTACTTTATTATACGTTTGTTATACGTTATTTCATATATCTCTTAGTTGTATGATTTAAATTTGTGATCCGTCCCCAAAGAAAAGCTTGGTTAATTGCCTTCTTGCCATATCTACGTAAGGTGATACAATTACATCGTGTCCTTGAAGTGTCCAAAATTTATTCTGAATACAGATAAAGACAAAATCAAACTGAGCAAAACATCTACAAATTGTAAAATAGTCTAAGTTTACGATTCGTTTTTCCCGTCCCTGAATCGTTCGTTCATTGTGCATAGTTTAGTGGAGTAACGTAGGCTGACGTAGTCGTGTCGTTTTAATGAGATCAGCTGTAATTCCACTTGCACCCTTGAGCCGTCAGTGGAGCGGCCTCCTGCAACGTGCATACGTCGTGTCAAGATCACGTCGGCGTAGCGTCGCGCCGCCGCGGGTGACACGACCCTGCCCCGCCCGCCCTCCGCCCGCTGCTACCCTCAACCCTCCTACCACGCATGCTCCAATCATAATCCGTTTAGGGATGTCGTTTGTCGATTAAGATTTATCTACAATAACAAAATTAAAGCTATTTTTATATCTTCAAGAAAGTACAGAGATTAAAATTTGTCACCGTAAAATTAAGGAAAAATAAATTATTTGCAATAGCATCGCAATAACATGCGGGCATTTTTGGAATATAACGGTGGTTGAATCTAAAGCAAAGAGTATGGAAGCTTTCATACGTCAGTTGGACTAGCCGACAGAGTAAAGCTGGACGGTAGGTGGTGGATAACTCGATAGCACGACATAGGATAGGGCGGCATTATCCTGTCGCGTAGATTGCGCGCGCATCGGCGTCGCGCGGAGGGCATCAAACCGCCTGCGGAGGGCGCCCGGTCCGCGCGTGTTCCGTGCCGCGTCGTGCTCGCGCGGTCATTCCTCACGACGCCTCCAACGGCGAGGTGCGCTCCGAGCGCTCCGCGGTCACTGACCGATACCGTCACAGACCCGCAAATCTGACCTCCGCCCTCATAAATGTAAAACGCCTCGCGATCCGAAGACTTGACGGCCCGTGCGCCACACGATACCACATGCGCTGGCAGGTAGCTTCGACCCCGGCCCTCGGTGGCGTGATACCCAGCAATATTTTTATAAACGACGCAATATACCGACCCACCGCTTCTGTGTCTGACTTTAATTTGTTCTTTATTGTTTTTGGTGTTTATTGTTTCCTTAAAATGTGCTTTCACTGTAGTCAAATTACATGGGGAGCTGTGGAAACTGTGAGTTACGGGCCCGGCATACATCACGCGCGTGAGTTGTTGATGGGAACAAACTTTTGCTGTCATTATTTAATGGTTGCGACCGTAAGTTGGATGCATTTGATTACCTATGAATATCACCACCGATTCATTATTTCATTGTGAATTGACGAGTTGTGTTTATGGGGCCAATTACAAAGCAATCGAGTATTAATAAGTTTAGAATTAAATGTGTTATAACTTAAATTTATAGCATTTCAAAACCGGTTAAAGGAGTTTATTAATTAAATATGGAATTTCTATCCATGGATGAGCTTAATTGACGGCACTTAGCAGATATCTTACCTGACTGCTCCAGTTTGATGTGAAAACTCCATTTTATGCTAACTTACCTACCTAATAACACTGAGCTTCCATTAATTATGATATAATAGGTTTAATGATGATATACTTAATTTTACAGCAGTGCGTTCAATTAATACCATGTTGAGGGTCACATTTGAAAATAGGCATAGATATTAGATATACATATGTTATAATAGGTACTTATAATGATATTCAAATACTTGTATCATCCTCATTCCTCTTAAAATATAAATAATTGTAAAGAGGTTAATGAGTGTTGTATTTTTTAATCTTGTTATGTCACAATGGTTTACCATAGATGCTATACTTATCTATGGTAAGATAAACACGATTAGCAACGCAATAAAAGCAACCTGTCATATTGACTCGACTCGAGTCCCACGATAGAGAGAACCTGTCCGCGCGATAAAGTCGCTAACGGCAACTTGAACTCAGACCTCGGACATCAATTAGGTTCGACTTGTTCTCGCAATTATGTGCTCAAACTAAATTGCTTCAAGATTCGTCGATCACGCTAATAGCTCCGCCGGACCAACGACACAAGCAGCTCGTTCACACGCGTGGAATCCATCATAATTTTGTAGACTCATTGTCCGTTTTACATTAGATCCCGTCTCGGAGGCTTCACCTCCGTGTCACGTGTCACGTCACAAATGATACGCAACGCACACATTGTCGTGCCGTGTCGGGCGCCTCGTGGCCTAATGTCCTGAGCTAATGCGGCTGTAGGCCGACAAGAGGACAATTTCCGGGCCCGCCCTACCTTCCCGCCATTACGCACTAGAAACAATTCCCTGCCCATTATAATCATTAATGACGCCGCGGTGCCATTACCGACCGCTTAAACATTGATTTTCTTTTGTCGCTTTTATTTACTTCCCAAAGTCAATAATTCAACTCGTCTTTAATACTAACCTTATACCTTCCGAGCGTGGACCTTTCTTCGTAGACGTAACTAGAACACATAATTTTATTATACTATACGGAGGGAACATTAAAATTTAAAAGCAATTCCAAAATTTAAAATTGATTTAGAAAACGACGTTGGAATTAATTTTGCGTACGGACGACGAAACTCTCGACGCTGACAGATGCAGGGCTAATGACAAATTAACCGTTAAAAACTCGCAGAAAGGCAGCGCGACGGGAAAAAGTTCAAAATAAAAAAGCCACTAGCCGGCGCTTTTATCTCCGGGTGTTTCGCGAAGACAGCATTTGTTTTGAACGACTCGGAGTGGACTCGCGCTTCTGGAAACAACTGCGGCCGCGCCTGTCAGATCTAATCACCGCTTACTGCCGCTTTGATCTCTTATTTTCCTCAGTATATTTCTAAATTCAGAAATCAGTTACACGGTTATTCAATACAGAGTACATTTGAACTCATGATCGACAAGTAAACAGTTAACTAAAGCCATCGACAGTTCACTGAATGGATTGAATCAGCCGCATTCCTCCCACGATAATTAATTGTCTGCACAGCAGATCATACACATCAAAATGAGGCATAACATGTTATAGTTGAGCTTGGGAACGAGACGTGGCGTGCGTAATTACCCGACGAGAATGTGGCAAGTCCTGCGGCCGCAACAGCCTTCCGACCGCGTCACTAAACTGGGAATAAAGTGCTCGGTGCCCGCAACTCGTTAATTACACTTGGAAACTCAATAACATGTTAAGTGCAAATTTTGTTACTAAATATCAAAGTTAGAGGCACGTAAGAACATTTATTAGTATCGATCGAGTATTAAATACTTGTTTTAGCGACCGATCTCTTTTTCTTAGAATGCCGATGGTTAAACAAAGAGCGTTGAAACACTCTTTTCCTCGGGGCATCTATTAAACGGACAGGAATCGTTTCCCACAGCCCGGCTCGGCTCGTCACGGAATCAATATCGTCTTTTATCTTATGAGACGTGCTCCGCATGCACACACTCACGTGTCGACACACTGCACACCATCACACGGCAGTTCTGCCTAGAGTTGCTAACGCGACAGATAAACGAGAACTATGAGCCCGAATAGCGATAATTAAACCAAATTTCTTCATGTTTTGCACGTGTTTGCTCGTGACCTTAAAACTTAAAGCTCGCTCTTCATGCGTGATATTAGTCACTTGAAATAACAAACTCGCTGACTGACACTTGCTACATTAACATTTTAAAGTTACCTTGCAGAAAATGTATACCTAATAATACTAATAAACATTTTTCTATAGCAAAGCACTCTCAGACGCCCAAGTGAGACGTGAACTGATTATTTACAAATTTTTTGTTCGTAGAATCTCCGACTTGCGCCAATTAAAATAGTTTTGTTTTTTGTGGCCCAGCCGGTTGACGGATGTCGAAATATGTCAGAGCGGGGATGAGCATTAGTACGGTTCAAACGAAAGAGCGCCTGCATTAACAAGTGTAAATATACCGGCTAAAACGTGTTTATTAGTCTGCAACTGCTCTCTTAAACTGAACTACAAAGCTCTTCACATATAAACGTAGCATCGCGTTAATTGCTGCAGTGTTGTAATTCAACGTAGGGTCGACAATGTTACAGTTTAACACGGCCAATCTGACGGATAACCAATTCATTGTTCGACCGGCTGCTAACACTTAATAGAAGCAATAGGTAGCTAGAACTATGCGCTGTTGGACAGTAATGCAGTATGTAACTCCGAGTCGAGCGTATCCAATACAAGTTCAAGTACAAGAACTAGCTTCACCATACATCAATCCTCTCAGGAATACATCACTCTGGCTGTGCGCCATGGGAAAACGTTCAGTTGCGATGCGCGAGCTTCCTACTTGCCTTATATGCACCGATAGCTATTGCACAAGCCCGCAGGACCTCTGCAAATTTATTACAGTTTACGATTTAGTCTGCAATAAATCAAATGGCTCAATTTAAATCAGAGAATAACTCATGCCATTACGCTTTCTCCGTGATACTGAATGAACAAAATTATTAAATCGTTTTATAGTCGATACGACACCATCCATAATGTCTTTAAAGTGAATTCAAGTTCTGAATCGCATTCTCCGACGGCGACTAAAGCCCCGCTGATCCTTCCCCGTTTGCAATAGTTCTACACGCGCGGGAATATGCAATACGTACGAAGATATTTTACAGTTCCATTCAATTTTATTAGAGTGATTAATGTCCTTTCCTTTTATAGTTTCCGATGCAAATCGCCCACTTAGCAATTTATAGTGAAATTTACGATTCCTAAAGACCTAGCAAGCGGTTGTTGGGTACCTATATTAAATATACAAACGATACAAGCTTGTAAAATATTAGAACTGTTCGTTTTATTGCGAGCATTTGTAATAATTATCACATTTAAAACTGGTTAGCGTGGCCAATGCCAAAGGTAAACTCAGTTGGTTTATCTTTTTAGCAACGTCCTAGGATAAAAGATGACAAACTGAATTTCACAGTTACTTCACCAGCATTCAAGCCCGTTCGATAGACATCCGCCGAGAGGCCCGAAACAAAGTTTTGTCACCGGGGCTTTAAATTCCCCGATGTTTGTCAAAACACACTTAAAGCTGTCAGGAGCGCTTAAATCAATTTATTATACAGTACCCGGAGACTCTTCGGCAGCGGGCATGTTTACCTACATGTACTCGTATGTATGTATGTATGTAAATCTCGCGTTCGTTGCTTCAAAAAGCCTCAAGGAAAACTCTAAGCCTCTTTTATATTCTTATTTCTATCCTTGCGGGATAATTCAGGCCCATAGGACAGGTTTTTACATAATTTTGCCGCGGCTCTTCCCATTCACGGTACTTTTCAAGAATCAGTTTTTTGTGCGAATTTGATGGTCACGTGCCGAACTCACACGGGAACTGACGCCTCTAAATTAGTATACATTCTATAAATTTAGGAGGGTCTTAAATAAAATTTGAGCTGGGGTTAAAGAGTTTGTAAAACAAACAATTTTAGAGAACAAAAACGTTAAAGGGTGCACGCCACGTTCGTTGGGAGTATGCATGTGCGGTGCGAGGGCAATTGTTTGACATGCAAAGCGCTGAGATCAACCAGCCGCCCGGAGGGGCGCACTAGCGCTGAAGGCATGGCATTTAGAACCACGAGCACATCTTGTGTGACGTCATTTGAGATGCTCCGTCCTTTGTTACGATGAGATACAAAAGGTTAAAAGCACGGTGATGCATAAAGAATCCGTAATCTCAGTTAAAATAAACATCTCACCTATTTAAGCACGGAATAGAAAAGCTTCTTTATACTATCATTTATTATTCATGTAGACACGTACCCTACCCACGCAAAAAATAAAAATAGGAGCGCGCTGAAAATAATTCATTGCCCTATTTGTCACTTATTTAGTCTTATAGCCCGGAAGTTATTAGTCTCGTAAAAGCGTGAGTTTATCACGGGGATCGTTTCGTAAATAGATAAATAAATTCATTGAGCATTAATTATTCCGACGAGCTCACCCTCACGGTCGCCGCCATTTTATTATTGACTGTAATTCAGTAGAACGAACCCTGGCCCGGCCCGGCCGATAATAGTGTCTATCGATTCCATTGGAACGTTTCCTTTTCTTGATTCCCGAAAGAAGTTGTTAATTTTTATCTTTTTTTCTGTTGACGGTAAGTATATGTACTTTTAATTGAACATCTTAACTTTGTCATTAAATCCACGCATAATCGCCATAATCATAAATATGTACAGTCGCTAGCATATGCATCGTAACTTGTGAAATCAAGTATCTGAACACGCATCAATTCGTTGTTCAGATACTTATGATCACCTTGTTTACTACAATATATGTTATAGCCTTATAGCGATTGTAGACGACAAAGTTCTTTATCAACTTTTAATAAGCAAACATTTTGAAATTGATTACCTATCTAAAATTCTCGCAAAAAAGGCCCGTATAAAAGATTGAAACTAAATATTGAGAAGCTTATTTTTTTATTAGACACAGAGCGAAGCGTAGGTATCAGATTTCCGTTGTACCTTGTCATAATTTATAATACCTTATTATAAATTTTATAATAGGTAATATATATTTTTTGCAACGCGGCCGCACTGAAAGAGCACCCTTGTCTGCGATAGAAAAAGCTGCTTTTATTCACACCCGACACAATGGATAAAGCTCCAAAATTTAAATTTAAATTTCAACCGCATCATGTTGAACATGGGCGGATCGGATCTAGCTTTATTCAGTTACGTCAGGTCTGTTGCACCGTGATCCCTCGTCTTTCGTATGGCACTTTTTTTTCTATAGTCTATTAACTTGGCGAGCTTTTTCTATGGCACCTCGACGCGGGCGCAAAAAAACGACAAAAGCTCGAGTGTGAGCCGAGAGAGGGTCGCGGGCCGCAGTCAGCCGTGTGCGCCCGTCGAACGAGGTCGCCCGACCACCTCGCGTCCTTGAGTATTCACGTAAACTAATAACCAACTCGTTGTTTTTAGACCCACAAATGAAAAATAATAAGTGTTCATGAAAATGTGTCAACAATAAGTGAATTTTGTTTCCCCAATGCCGACAAACGATCCGACATCAGTGTTATCAGCGATGTAAGTGATAAAAGGGGACTATTTACAAGTGAGATGGAAGTAATGGGATTGTGAAGTGGACGGACGCATTCCAAACATCGAGATGACGATGAAATCGCTGAAGTACAGCGAGAGGGACGATATGATGGAGGGCTTCAGCCCGGTGCCGCCGCCGCTACCGCGCCGGCAGCCCGTACGCAACATCTACGCCGAGCCCTTCGTAGACCCGAGGTAAGTCTCGTTCCCTGAAGTAGCTCCCATGGCTCTAAATGGTTTCAAATAATGCCACATGATTTGCCAAAATAAACATTACTACTTTTTGCGACCTGGATCAACCAGCATCGCCAGAGAAAGCTGAAAGAACTGCTGTAAATACGGGTTCTAATCGTGAGAGAAGCTCTTCGTCCTCAGTATTAAGATAAAGAAGCTGAATATATTAACCACTATGTGCAGTTTACGTCTCCGTCATATAGTCCATCGGCTACGCAACGCAAAGCCTCTCGTTGAAACTGCGTGTAATGAAATATGGTTTGGATTTAGCCGTTTTATATTTTCTAAGGAGCCGTTGCGTAGCGTAACCTGCCAAAAGCCGTCGACTAACAACTAACAGGTAAGCCATGCATTACTAACCAACATTTGATAATCCTAGCTTTTTCATAGGCATGTTGCTAACTTGTACAAATTGTGCATTGCTGCGGACATACCTATCTACTCGTACCTGCGATCACTATGGATCTACAGCTTCCACTACATTTGAACACCTACATATCAATTTTATTAATGTTAGGTACATTTTCGGTTAACTTTTTTAAGGAACAAAGCGTTCGAGTTTTATGAAGACTTAATACTGACTCAACCAAGCAAAACATACTGATATAAACTATTAGAAGTCAATAGGTCCTTAATTCCCATATGTGTAACTTGGAGTCCTAACACGAAAACAATCTAATTAGAACAAACAAATAATAGTAGATTGTATGACAAGGGTCTAAAATAAGACATATTACCACGAGATGGTTATTTTCCCGAACGAAGTAAGGGGAAATAGTTCGAGGGGTAATATGGCTTTTAGACCAGAGTTGTACACTCTGCTTTTCACTTCGACAGGGAGAAAATTGTAAAAACAAGGAATATCCATCCACAATCGATAATAAATACCACGGCGAAAAGATTGTTCAATTAGGCGTCATTTTTTTTTTAATAAACTGCTTTAACACAGATACAAAATATTGACACCACCAATAAACGCCTCTGACCGTCTAATAGCCGCGTCCAAATGGCCGAGCGCGGCTGCCAGCATACGGTGCATATGATAAAGTGAGATAGACAGCGTCTATCCCGCTCAATCTCATAGCTTATGCCATGTATGCAGCCAACCACGCTTGAACGTTTGGACGCGGCTATAGACATCCGAAGGTGTTTATTTTTTTAATGATTGGGAATTCGGGAATTAAAAACGCCTAAAAATAATTGAAATTTATTCTGTTTCCTGATTTGTTGATTTATTCTGATTAGTTAATAGCAAATACAAATGGTTTTTTAAATAGTTGGGATTGGTGGATTGAATACGTCCAAGTGTTTTGATTGGTCAAATTAAAATGTTTTAAAATTATAATTATGTTTACATATTTTCCCTAGGGGCTAAATGTGCTACTTTAGCCCCGCTATCTAAGCCTAATATGACACACTTTTCGAGCATGAGAAGTGAAAAACCAAGATTTACGAATCAAATAAGCACGCGGGCAATATGATTTTTTGAATAAACACAATTGTGTAAGTAGTAGAATAAAATAATTCACCATATGTCTTAAACGAAATAAAGGATTCAATACAATCGACTAGCTAGTTGAATCAATTGACGGGACTTGTTTACCTTCCCGACCCCAGCAGCGCCGCCCCAAGTTCGTTCCCTCTTCAAAGTAATAATAAAGAGCCTGAAGCCAGAAAACATCTATTTCATATAATATCAAACGACAACGTAAACAGGGCGAGAAATCCCAGAAACCTCCGAAGACCACAGAAGATTATTAAAGTAAGGCACTACACAAAACTAATTCAGCGGCTCTTATTCGGGGTCTCCTTTGGGGGTTTCGATCGAAGTTCTCACAGTACAATCTCGTTCCGAAATGTATTCCATTCTGTGAATAAGGGATACAATATGCAGGATACTGCGCGTGCTCATGGTTTGAGGTTGGCTAAAGCCGCTACCTCGTCGTGCGGAGCTCATTTCGTCTACATGCATAAACTAAACCTTCATAAATCATTATTTTTGTACGTAAATGCCGATGCCGCACGTTCGAACGCAACTCCTAGCGCACTTACTGCCATCTGCGACACTCCAATTGCTGTCCTGCTTAATTTCGACAGATTCAAGGGTGAATCCTAACTATTAATATTGCAACATGCTGGCATAATGTCCATGTCCTTACGTAACGACAAAAATAAGATACTTTCTTATTGACATTTGTCTACAAGTATGTAATGATTTATTACATTGGTCGATGACATAACATTGTAAGGATGAATTCAAATAGTACTGTAATATTAATCACTGTTTCAATGATTTGAAACACTGAACCAGGCAATCCGTGTTCGTGTTAAAATACCGCGTCCAATCCGACAAGTATAAAAACCGTAAACGCATTAAAGATATTGCCGTAAACGCACGAGAACTCCATAATTATCTGATAATCAAAACCATCAAACCCACAACAAATATTAACTGATGCAAGCATTTCGACATGGTAGGACGATAATCGATAACGGAAATACTTTTTAACGCCACGCTTGAGGTAAGTAGATACGGAATTTAATTTTCTTTACAATGTGTTAACAAGGCTAGAATACAACGAGGCAAGGCAAAGCTATGTATATGACGGTTAAGTGCACGCAACAATGGCGGGCAGATAGCATCGCCAGCCCGGCGCCCCTCGCCGCGCTCGGCGCTTCGCATTCACTGCGCCACGCCAGGTACGAGTCTCCAAAACGCTTACCCCTAAAGACACTGAATACTGAACTACGTACGCCAACTATAGCAACGACAGTATTCGTGATTGCCCATCCGATCCGAATAAACAGAAACGGACATCGTCGTTGTTAAGGATTCGATAGGTCATCGGCAACCGGAGACATATTTTATTCAGATAACAAAAACGGCAGCAGACGTCAAAGGATACAAAATAATTATGAACTTGTTCAAGTTGTAATCTTGGAGTCCCTTTGTCCATATTCCCGCCACAACTTTTCAATCTCAATCGTGAGCCTCTCAGACAGGTATTGTTTTGTTTGTTGTTTAATCCAGCGGTCATGCTCCGCTGTGAAAGGACCTCTCTGTTTTAATACTATACAGATTACGCTCTCGCAAAACAACGAAAAGCTGCTTATTATACTTTTGCGCTAGAATATTCCGAACAAAGCACGTAATTATAATTAACTTTATGTAAATTAAGCTAGCGATGTAATTAATTAAAGATCTTAAATAACTTGAATTAAATATTCATGACTTTTAGTAGAACCATAGAATAACTAATGTTAAAGTAATAGGCAGATTGGCATGTAATAATGTATTGCAAAATCAACATAACGTCGACCTAAAAACCTGTATAAGTTGTTAATGAACGTGAAGTAGAAGTCTTTTACTTCTATAAGTAAAAGACTTAATTCCGGTAAATATTAAAATGAGGAGTAAATGCGTGATACGCCTGCGGAGACACGCTCGGCGCCGCGCAGGAGTTTCGGCTGACGGTAAATATTTGATCGCGTGTGGAGCCGGCAAGTTCGACTGAGTAAGAAAATGATTACCATACGGCCCGGGCAGCGCAAACACAGTTCACCCATCGAACTCCAACACAATCCTGTAACTTAGTTAATAGCGTTTAGACGATCGCTCCGAACGCAAACCGCTCCGTTCCCTTCATACGGGTCTGCTTTGTATCAACATCCACTAAAACTTCATCTGTGAGATAAGGACCCCAATTAAAGCTATATAATTTGACTTTACAGTAGAAGTAGGTGTATCTATTATGCATTATCACTAATAATGTTTGATTAGACTTTATTCAAGGTAAACATCCCACTGCTTAACACTGCACAATACTTGACATTTTGTGGTCACCATTACCCCACTTGGGAAAAAAATAAGATTCAGTGTTTTGAATAAGTAAAACAAGAAATAAAAATCTTACATCCTCTAAAATAATATAAGCGTCTCAAGGCAGCTTCATAGGTTATGTAGATGTTTTCAGCTTAAGGTTATAAATCTGTTTCCGCATCAGTCGCGGCGGGAGCCGTGTTTTGAGCCGGCGGCTCACACACGCCAGTATTTAGTTAGCTGGCGCAAACAGTAGTGATATTTGCTTGGAGATAAGTTGTCGGGACCTGGAGAATATTGGCAATAGCAACCCTCGCCTGTTATTACGGAGATTGCTGGGAGCGGTCCGCGCTGCGCCTCGCTCCGTGCACTTCTAATAACAAGATGTGTATTAAGTATATCTTATACAATGATTTAATACTTAGTCTTTAGTGTAATTAAATGATAACATAAGTAACGTTTTATGTCTCTACCAAGAAAGACGTAAATGGTTTGTAATGGTGGTAAAGACGTATGTAGAGAAATAGAAAAGCATCCCAAGTCTTTATTGTAATTGTCTTTATTGTAATTTGTAGTTGTCTTTGTGGGAATTAGGTACCATTACAAAAAACCATAATGAGATGCAAAATTGTTTAACCATTTGTTACAAAGGTCATTAGCATTCTGTATCCCTTAGCCATCTATTTGATTACTTTTTTTAAACGTTGCTGTAAATCTGGATATTTTAATTTTCAAGTTTAATCATTTTCTAATCCAACTTCACCCCTTCGTCGTTAAACTTTGAACCGTCTTTAAAGTTTAACAAAGTCATTATTATTGAGGATAGTGATCGATTGTTGTGCGGCCTGGAGCATCTTATTAATAGGTCGTATAATTAGAGGAAACACCCCATCGAGTAGATATGGCATGGCCGCGTGCGCACACGAGATGTGGGGCGCGGAGCATCGCTCTTTGAACCAATCAGATCTTTGCCCGCTGCAGGAAGTTCAATTATCTTCCTTTAACTTTACTGTACAATCCCAATACAATTGTTTCATTAAGGATAACTCCACTGCACTCGGGTTTGATGAGTGAGATCAAACGTACCAACTACCTTGTGATGTCATAGTCACATTGATGGAAGATCCGTAGATTTTACATAAAAGCATTAACCGAGCTCCAGTTCTAGATCATATCCTTTGTTCTGATACAAGCAAGTTGATTAGTGTGGGCACTATCCGGGTAGTGTTGGAAACTCAAACGGTTTATTTTACGAATACCTCAAGTCTGTAAACAAAGTCATCAGTTGAACAAGCCATTAATCTACTTGGATACCAGTCAAAGCACTGGAGACATGTACTATGTAAATACACTTGATCGAAAAACCGGGTTCTATTTAGGGTATCAATCAATCGACCCACAACAAAGCTTATTAACAATGTATGATATTGTATTTCGGACAAAGGATAATCCCAGGAACGTCCACAGTGATTCCACTGTCACAAAGTTGGGTATAAATCTTTCACGCTGACTTCTATCGACAGGCACAGTTATCGTGTTTTAACAAAGGCGCATGTGAAGGTAGAGCTCCTATGCACAAGCGACCTTTTTCTGTAACCCGAGGGAGAACGTTTCCCAGCACTCATCGTATACACACACACATTCACAATCCTAATCTCCTGTCACCGACAATCCCTAATATAATCTTCTAACGTTTGTAAACAAACTACTTTTCGTTTGAATAATATTCTGTTTGAGGTGAGGCCTCTGAATACAATGGCAAGACGGTAATAGTTTCCGTTTTGAATAAGAGATGTCTATTGTCTCCGCACAATATTGATTGAGTTTGTCTATTATGATTACCAAACATGTAGTGACGAAATTGTGTCCGGAAAGTTAGTGACAGTAATTTTACGTGATTAAGATGGAAAGGAAATAGGTCTCTCTATATGAATATGTATACTTTATACAGAAACGATTTATAAACGCTTTTCCTTTGTTTGAAAGTTCATTGAGTTTCATTCAAATGCCTTGAGAAAATTTTATTATAGGAAATGGTCTTTCATCGTGTTTGTTCGTTACAAGCTAGAAACTGGTCCAGTGACAGTGATATCGTGTGTATTGAGCAAATCAGAGGCGGCATGGACTATTTTGGAGCAGGCCGCTCTGCTTCAACAATTGAAAGGGCTCGTCTCCGCTCGAACTTGTAATGTTGGTACGCTCTTTTTTCTAATTATCAAGGGCAGTGCTCGACGGCTCGCCGGACGCTTATCGGATTAGGATATTTTAGCCTAACCCGTTTAAAAATAAACAAGCTGCCATCAGAATAAATACAAACCTCGCTTTGACACTGCCTCCTATAAATAACTGTAATGAATGGGCGGCTGGCATTCCCGCAGTAATATGTAATGTCGACGTTTCCTCGGGTGGATTTATTCCCTCCTTATTTGAATATTTTATAATTCAGAAGGACAGCCTGCCTCATTCCCCGACAATAAAAAGCGTTGTTAAATAGGCAACGGCGTTGTACACGACAAAATTTAACGGTGCTTAGAAACGCAGGCTATTTCGTGGACAAAATGGACGTAAACTTAACTACATCTTGTATGGTTAAACTAGAAAAGTATCGGTTCGACTACATACACACCTTCCGTACCGAACAAGAAAGCTAGCTTGATTTATAACAGTCGTTGCCAACTCCAAGTACAAGTTCTTGTTCAACAAAGCATTCGTAGGATAAATCATGACTACACTGACCTCATTTCGCATACCAGCATGAGCATGACTAACGTACTCGTAAATACATTTTTGGACATGACTGAAATGGATCTTTACACACTGTATTTCCCCTTAAATTTTAGTTCTATAACATTTAAGTAATATAAATAAACTGGTGGTCAGAAAGTGCCCTTCGTTCAGTAAAATAACTACTTGAACACTAGAGTGGTGGTTTCCCGAGGTAGTGTGGACTCAACTCAGATATGGGTTGCCCAGGCGGGCGAGGCGAGAGCTGGCCAAACAACGGACCACACAAGGTGGCTCCATTTGTCCCGGCTCTCATACTCCAAGATAACAAACGCGCACACCGCTCTCCACTGCACTTATCTAAACACTTAACTCGCGCCATACACAAACAAAGGAACGCCCTAACTTACTTTTTACCACGAAGCGCCCTTTTCTACCCTTTAGAAGTTCATGGTACTGCATGCTTCGCGTGACGAGTGCCTTTGTTTTATGCCCGGAAATTCATGCATTTTGCCGCAATGTGCAATCTAAAGAAGACACACATGTTACGAAAGGAATGTCTTTTGGTTAAATTTACTGTTTCGAATGAAAGGAGCCCTTTAATAAGCTTGGCCTATTTAACCTAACCCTGCTTTTTTTCAATAAACATCAAAGTCAAGCAACACATTAACGGCTTTCATAACTTGAGCATAAAAAACCTTTTAAGACAAGTACCGAAAAAAAGTCTCGACGGAATCTTTCTAATAAAAGTTTTGGTCTTGTCCAAGGTACACGTCATCGGGCGTGACTAACGAATGGCTCGCCCTACAGACCTTTAATTCTGAGTCGTAAGTATCAATGACACGACGGCGGACGGTATCTACGCAGGTTGCCGAACATTACCATAACTCTAACCGAACCGTGAACGTAATTAGAGGAACCAATAACACCCGAGACACATTAATTCCTTCTGATTCAGTAGGGTTAACGACCCGACGTACATCAAACATTACTACGACCCCAGAGATCCCGAAACACTTTTACGTGAACGCCTGTAAAGTATTGGTGGTAAATTTACGAAGTTGCTGTTGATCTGCTTGCCTCTATAAAATTTAATACGTGTCAGCGTGGGCGATTCGGAATGAAGATCGTTGGAAAAACAAGTTCATTTCTCAATTTAAAATGGGCCGTACACCGTTAACGTCGTTTTGGTGATGTTCTTAAATTACTATTAGGTGCGTGTGATAATTGCTTGTAGGTAAGTATATGAAGTGGAAGACAAAATACATTTTAGGCATCCTTCCCGCTTGAAGAAGACATTTCACTTTTTGTTGATAGTAATTGGTTTATATGTATATTGCAATTACACTCAATTGCAAAAACATGGATAAGTATCATTTTGTATCAAAATTCAATACAAAGTGCACCCATTTTTTTCCTTTCGAGTGAATATTACTGCTTGCAAAATTAATTGGAAAATAAAGGATAGATTAATAATTCTCATCACTTGCGGCCGGGTGCCTGTCGTATCGCATAATGTTGATCGTCCTAAAAATTTTTGGCCGAGAATGTCTGGCATAATGTTAAGTGACATACAAAAATGAATAGGCTAAATAAGTAGTAACTTATTTAGCCTATTCATTTTTGCGCATACACATTTAAAAGTCCTAAAGTATGTTTATCCTAATATTGATTACTCGAACATCGAATAACCTAAAAAGTAATAGTCCTAATTTTCATTGTCATAGTAATTATTTTGCCTATTATTAAATTAGCTAAAATTACACCACCTATACGATTTTTTTCCTAAATTTTATACTAATAGAATATTTTTTGGTAGACCCTAAGGCAGGTCGGTGTAGGTACGACGACAAGCGAAGCGAGGAGAAGTGTTAGGTTGAACTGCAACCCTGCAGCGCGCGAGCCGAGTGAGCGAAGCGAGCGTAGCGCGGAAGCGGCCGGCGAAGCGCCAGAACCGAACTCTTTTTTACTACCTAATATACTATGTAAGTATATCTAATATAGGTATACTTACATTTTGCATTTATTTACCAACCTTCATTTAGATCAATTAGATAGGTTCGTTAATTGCCTTTTTAAATAAATATTAAAATATAAATATAAACTAACTTAAATATTTTGGACAATCAATATATGTGCAACAAAATGTATGCAACATTTTTAGCACATTCAATATTAGTAATATCAAAGTTATGCACATCAACCATTCTAAAAAAAAAACTTCGACACAATAAATATTCGGACAATAAATATTTAGGATAATAGATATTAGGAACAACAATTTCGGCAAATAAAAAATATGCGCAACAATGTTTATGCCATACGTTATTAGGCATAAAGTTGGTATGCAACAAAATAATAGGACCAACAATTTTATGCCACCCGATAAAGACCCCTTGCGGCCACATGTGTCATTTGCAAATATATATCTCATGCTTATTGCAGTAACAATATAAATAAATATAATCAAAAGTGGATTAATAAAAATGCTCGTTAGTAACATATTTTATTATCGCGTTAATAAGTTTGATACCTTGATGTTATCATGATACCTTTTCTCTTCTTTATGGGTATGTCCGTTTAACTGTAGCCATTAAACTTAATTGAAACAGACTTAGGTACATGATTGTGTTCAGGAAATGTTCATTTATCATGTAAATTGTAAATTGAGCCCATCAAGAACTTGTATTTTTAAATTCGGTTCAGAAAAGCGGTTTTTTGTCTTTTATAATCTACAACTACAACCTTAGTGTTAATTCACTAAACAATACATTATGCAGCATATGAGCCCATGCAATTTTGATATTTAATCGGGCCTTAACGATCAAATTTCCCCGATTACTAACTATCATATATCAGAAATAAAAAGCGTAGCGCACTAAATTTCATGTAAGTTTAACGTAGCAGTGTTCATTAGCCGACATTAGCAAGTGGAGGTGAAGAAGTCAAGCATTGGGACGTTCACGTTAGTGACGCCATTTATTAATTGGTCCAAAAACTATTCACCGTTTCATTCAAGAAAAAGTACATCTAAGTTCGAACCCATATATAGAATTTTACGCTCTACTCACATTATTGCTCAAGCAAAAAGCTCCCCACGTCAACTTGTTTGACTTCTCACAGTAGCTAAATGCCAGTTGATACGTTGAGGCCGACGTCACAGTCATTAGACGTGTAAATATTCAATGGCCATGTATGACCTGCTTTGCAATTCAATCGGCCGGTGCTAGAAAGTGTATGAGCCATTACCCTCCCTCATTATTTCGAGGGGATGGCCAAGCGTGCAATCAGAGTGAGGGTGAAACCGCAGAGCTTCCTTACTGTCTTTATACGTCTATGCGCTATTATTTGTTACACATATTTAACTGGAACTGAAATAGTATTTTTATGATACTATTATTACTATCAAATCAAATTAAAATGATAATGAGATTGATGGTAGTAAAATGGAAATATGCCCATCAATGTTCTTATTGGTTCCATTATTTTTATTGTTGCTCATTTTAAAACATAAAAACGCGCGCAATAAAGTTGCGGGTTGACGATGCAGTTCCTGAGTTTGAAACGGCCGTGTCTAATTGATGAATTATTATCCACGGCCTGTCCTTTCATATAATATAAAATAATCAGGATTATAGAAAAAATCGTTTTGGCTCGAAATGGGGGTGTCACAAAATTTGGGGTTTCATGTAGTGCAACGGATGACTCGTGCAGTCGCACCCCCTGTGGACATGCGGTTGTTCCACTACAATTCTAATGTCTCGCTTTACACTTTAGGTTGACAATTTAACCAGCTAATACATTGTATAATGTGAAAACTTCAATCAGCGCTCCCTTTTTGGTGGCACTGCGCGCCATTTTGTCAACCGCTTAATATTTATAGCGTTCTTACCGCTCGTGGTAGCTTTTACTTTAACTGCATTTTTATTATAATTCCTCTAAGCTTTTCTTTTGAATGTCACGATAATTATATATGGACTATAAAGTTTTACGACTGCGTACCCTAGCATTATTTTATATATTATTATTAGTAGCTGCAGAAGACTTTTAAATCCGTATTGATTTAATCTGATCTCTTCTCTCCCGTTTATAACTTAACTGTATCTATACTTTGAGTGGGAAATTAGGAGGATAAATAAACACAATAGCTATTCCTTGGCTCGTAACTACGTGATTAATCGGTCAGTTTCGCGTTGATCAGATTAATACAGCCGCCCTTATTGATGCTTAGAACTCGAGTTATTTGTCTTTCATTAGTCCCAGATCGACGAAATCCAGTAATGGATCCTCATTTGTATCTTCGGCTGTCTAAATATTGGCGTGGGTGAGCGACGGGCCCGGCGCCCAGAACAAACATAATTAGAGCTGTATTGTCGCCGCGAGTGCCCACTGCTCCGAGCCGTGTCTGCAAGCCCGTGCATCATCGTGGAAGACCATCACGGCGTAGAAAATTAGTTCATTTATAACACAAAGTAATGTGATAATTAGGTGTTATATTTACACGGAATAAATTATTAATATTGTCCGTCTATTCACTTGAAACGTTCTAATACAAAATTCCATTATTGTAAATTCCTATATACCTCATGATGTTTATGGTACATGGCAGAAACCTCCTGACCACCGGTAACCCTAATGGGTAGTGACACTGCCTACGAAGCTGAAGGTCCTGCGTTCGAATCCCGGTAAGGGCAAATGTTTGTGTGATGAGCACGAATATTTGTTTCCGAGTCTTGGATGTTTTCTATGCAGCAAACTAAAAAAAACATAGAAATCTAAGTAGCGCCGCAAGATGGCCCCACAGAATGGGGTGGGGGCGGGGTGTCAAAACGATGCCAGGCAGCCGTTTAGTTCGAACATAGTGTAAGGAGCTCGCATTATATGGTTTTTTCGTTCTCTGTTTCTATTTATTGAAGTATTTATTTTCTATTTAATGTATCGTCGTCTAGTACCCATACACAAGCCTTGTTGAGTTCGATTTGTGTAAGACTGTCCCCTAATAATTATCATATTTATTATTATAAAACAAATTATACCTAACAAATGGCACTGCTAAAACAACGAAGAACGGCACAGTAAATCGTAACATTTCTTGGAAACAGATTATTAAACCAGGATTTTATTTATCCAAAAATATACCAAATCAACTTAACTCGTACTAATCTCTGGCTGTGTGCACTTTAAACTTTACTTTTATAATGACTTCAAAGAACAACTCGTTTGTCAAGGAAGTGTTTTGAAATTCTCGTTTAATATTCATGATGAAATATTTCCAATGTTCTTCCATGCCATCCGACTATAAAATAATACCATAATACATCAAAAGTTTTCCGGCCCGGGTCGGCGGCGGGAGCCGGTCCGAGCGGCCATGTTGGAAACTTGCTTATAAAAAGGCGTATGAGAGTACTCGTACCTCATTCAGCACTCACTTTTCAAATACGCTCAGAGAATATTACTAATGCAAATTTTAAAACAAGCAGTGTTTCATATGTAGTCAATGATAGACATTCAGGTATTCAACTTTATCTTATAAAGGATCTATTCAAAACTATGAGCTAAAACCAGAAGCGCGCATAAAGTTAGCTAATCAATACAATATGCTTCGGATTCGGAGCCACAACACTGCCCCAGTTCGTGGTTATGTTATACGTTCGGTATGTGTTGCTTCAGAAAGCCAGCGTACCTTCTACCACCCATATCAGATGTGCGCCTAAAAGCGAGCACAATCCATTATCGAAAGAAGTGGGGGTGGAATGCGATAAAATTTTTCAATCAGGCAACCGCCGAAAAATATTTACAGTGTAACCCGAGGCATCGAGGGGGAGGACAATATTGTGAAGCGATACGCCCGCGGCGGGCCTTCCTACTCTTTGTGCCTCGACTGTCGAAATAATATTGAACTCGGGTGAAATACGAGCGGCCGCGGAGGGACGCGCTCCTGCAAAACTGTTTTTCCGTTCCAGCGAACAATGGCAAGCGTTTAGTTTAGAGCACAGAATCAGGTCATGTTTGTGGATAAAAACAAATGCCTTTCGGCTATGCCTGCTAAGTAGTTATTCAATATGGGATAAGCAACCAGATTTTTATAGAGGTTTTTGGAGGGTATATAGAGGGTAAAATATAAGTAATTTTGCCAAACAAATGCTGCAAATGTTCTAAATTAAACCGGTATTCATATGGCATAACAACACGAATTTAGTCGTGATTGATTCACATTTAGTAGTGTAAAACAAATTATATGGAATTATTGGCAAACAACTTTCATTAGCAGCTTGCTATTTTGAATGAAGGGAGCTACGCCAGATGACCGTTTTTGAAAATGTGTTTTAAATGAGCAGGTGAATAAATCTGATAAAAATATATTATCCAAAGAATATTTTATGAATAATCTGAAAGTTTTAATAACTTGTAAAATGTCAAAAACTTCTAGGTTATAATACAAAATACCATACCATCTTCTTCTTCTTCTTCTTCATTTATCTAATCTAAGTTGGATATTGTGATATAATCATTCGTTTTGACATTATGAATCTTTATTCAAATGTAAGTTTGTCCGTCAGCAGGCGAAGAGCACAAGATATCGATCAAGATATACATAGAGTGAGATACAATTGCTAAAGTCGCCTTAATATAAACTTCAATACCGGTCACAGTCGTTGTAAAAGGTGTGCATAAACACGAACATTTCATTTATTAGGTTTGACGTAAACGCCATTTTCTGTTTTACGAATCAATTAATAAATACATAAAATTAAACAACCATTCCCTTAAAACTGTTACTTTTCCTAAGCTTGTTCGAGTTACGGCTCGCTTTTTGCTCAGCTCAGACTTCACAGTAGGTATTACTTAAGTTTAGTTAATTCTGCAAAATTACCATAAATATTATCGACAAAAATGTGTATTATTAAAAACAATGCCAGAATAATATTTCGAAGATATTTCTTTCTTTATTATAAGATTTTTTTTATCAATTCCAAAGTTGCACAAACTTAACCAAAAATGCCCTAATAATAAAACGCAATATTTAGTAATCAAAAAAGTAATGCTAGGATTCTGTGTATATATGTGCGTGTATTCCTACATCGTATGACCTAATGCACGTCTCTAAAATTTTTCAGTTCATTTCTTTTTACACGTATTACTAGATACATGTCACCAGTCAAACGAATCGAATCTAGCCCCTTAACACTTTGACTGCCAGGAACGCGCCTCGTGTGCATCTACGCCGTGGTCGCTTTGCGCTACATACGAGGAAAACCATTGGATCGGCTAGCGAGCGTAGCGATTTTTGGCAGTGAATGTGTTAACTCGTATAGGACGTTACGCCACATTTAATGAACGCCATTATCTCTCCTTTACCTCACCTCTTTTCTAATGAAATGGAAGATGTTACTTTATCTAATCCTTTAAACATTAGGACTCATCTATTGCTCAGTTCAGCCTATTTATTCTGTACTTACTTAATTTACATTCCACGGCATTAACATAATTATATCCTCAGCGACAAACTCCGGTAATAAAAGGCTATCTCCGTTAGGCGTCGGGTATGGAAATTGGAAATGAGCGGGAACTGTAGCCAGCCGGCTAATGGAAAATTGTTTATTACTATCACCACAGTAAACTAACCGTTGTCAGTACTACTGAGAAACATTCTTATCAGCCTATAGGTATTTTATTATTGAGAGAACTTGTACTTTTAAAGCTATCTGCAAATACATCTTTATTATATTATTAAGATACTCGTATTTATATGTCAAGTTTATCAGTGATTTCAACTTGTCCAATAGATTTTATCTTCTGGCAATCTTAAAAGGTATTTCAGTAATTTCCAAAGTTACATTGTAATACTGCTTATTCAAGTAAACGTAAGATAAGTGTTAATTTTGAAATGTAACTGCTTCATAAGGATAAAAAGCTAGTTTAAAGTTTTAGTTGGGTAACATTGGCTGTGACAAAACATTTTACCTTCTGTTAAGTTATTAAAGTTAACACTAATTGCATATAATCGGTACCCATCTTGTTCATATGTCCCAACTGAACCACATGACAGTTTTGACAAAGAAGCTCACGCGCCAATGCAGTAGCGATATCGAGGTTATGTTTATGCGCACGATCGGATTATTTACGCTCGAATCCTCGCAGTCTGCGGGCAGTAATTGGCCGCTTACCGGTATCACTTCCATTCATTTCTCGCGATAAACCTGCTCCCGACACATTTGCAGCCCGGGCGCATTCGAGGCAATGCATGCGATTAGTTGCTCCTTAGTTCACGGTGCATCCATTAACTAACCTAACTAAATTACCAGGCTGCATTCTTAGCTTAAGGAAGGATGCTTAATTAAGTGAGTTGCTTTTACTGCGCGCTTTTGGCATCTTTTCAAATTATACGAACGATTTCTTAGTGCAAATATTAATCATTCACAAAATCCTCAATAACACTCCGCTTAATTAGATGCAGCTTTGCTTGTGAAATTCAAATGTTAGAGCTTCCGTCGTTTGATATATTTCCAAGAAAATAAGTTTGCTAAATATAGCTGTCTTGCACTAGCCAGCTACTCGCCCATTCATGAATCAGCATTACCTAACCGCGGAACGTAAAACAACCATTGCGTTAAGAGTTATTAATATTAGCGGCGAGTTCAACGAATGCAGGAGTATTTAAATCGCTGTATCATTGCCCGTTTGCGCTACAGTCTGGTCGTATCGATATTGCTCATATTTCGTAGTTTATTACTGCTTTCATTACCGAGTCGCCCACATATGCTTTAGTAGCTTAAAAACCGTTTATCTTATAATAATCCATACTTAATATTATATTTGCGAAAGTGTTTCTGGCTGTCCGTCTGTCTGTCTGTTACCTCTTCACGCTTAAACCGCTGAACCGATTTAGATGAAATTTGGTATAGAGATAGTTTGAGTCCCGGGGCCTTCCCATAAACACATGCATACATAGGGTAGTTTTTATCCCGGTAATCATCCCAAGGGGGTGAAAGTTTGTTTGGAGCTAAGATATAAACAAGTTCCACGCGAACGGAGTCGCGGGCAGAAGTTAGTACATCATCAATCCTTAGGTACATTATTGTGGCCTGAGCTGAGGGGTTCTATTTTATGTCTTTCTAAACTCGGATTACGAAAAATGCATCGTAGAAATCATATACTTTACGGTGTGTTGTAATTTCGCACACTAAAAGAGCGTTTCTCAAAAAAAATGCCACTATTATTAATTGTACTTCTAGGAATTTTATGTTAACCATTTCCACTCAGAATCAGGAGCTCTTTCGACCCTGGTAGGACAAAAAACTGTCCCGAAGATTTTTTTCTTATTGTGTTACCATTTACCATACACTTTGTATGGTGGTAACACAATAGGAAAGTTCAAAAATGTATGAACATTTTGGGACACTTTTTTTCTCCGAGTGGGATGGATAGACATCGTGATTTTGAGTAGAAATAACATAAAAGTTGCAGAAAATCTCCGAAAAAATGTAGTGGCATTTTTTTTGAGAAACGCTCAAAAAAGAAACGTCTCGTCTTATGAAGTGTTTGGAACACCGCTTCGCTTCGGATGCCGACGCGCTAACCTCCGACCTTAACGGGCCTGCCAAGCCGTGGCGCCTAAATTAAATTCCTTTGTTATTCCACTTTAAAACTGTTGTATCTGGGATGTTTGGATCTTGAAAAAAGGAGAAACTCACATTGAGTTTCATTATCGAAGTCGTTACGTTTATGAATAAAGCTAATTTGAGAAGTCAACGGCAAAAATTGATTCTTTTTAATTTATTCACAACACCACGTAATTCTATATTTATGTTAATTTTTACAATATACCGTCTGAACCGGTTGTCATGGGTTACGTAGTTTATTATGAGTAACTTGTAATTAATAAAGCAATAGATTAACAACTTCACTCGCGTCGAGATGCCTCTTTAAAAGCCCATTTTGACAAATGTTTTTTAATTAAATCCGTTGAGTTTGGTCGGTCTCGAACGAGGTAGGCTTATTAACAGGAGGGATTCGGGCGTGTCTAACCAACTGGGTTTAATGGAGACGCATGAACGCCGCCCAAAACATACCTATTTTATTAATGCTCTTAAATTTAGGTTCTCGTGAAATATTTAATACAGAAATATTTTTGGCAAAGGTACCTACCTAAGTATATTATTAAAACTTCTTTCGGAGTGAAAGGCATTGTCATTTAGATGATAATTTTATTCCGTTTCTTTATACTAAACCGCTCGTCGGGGGAGGAAATTGGCATAGCGGGGCGAACGCCATTGTTACACATTCCGCTTTAAATTGGGGGCTTTCTTGAATTTACACCCATGACTTGCGATCGAAGCGAGGGACCGGCCTTCAGAGCCTCGGGTATCCACTACGACTTGTAAATCGACGGATCCCACCAAATTACACGCGCATTATATGCATTCCGATATAAAATGGCAAACCTTTCAGATATTTTTCACTCTCGACATTTAAATACAATCCTTGCGAATGCCACCATTGTTAATTCGCAAGGTATACCATTAGCGTTCTTAATTTGTGTTCAATACATGAATCATGCGAAACAATCATCATTGTGAGTTTGGAAGGCTCGCTCGATGTTACAGACGGTAATTTCATGTTATCTCTTTGTTCTCCATTCAGCCCACAGAGCAATTAGTTGGAAGATATCCGAACATAAACTTATACGATAGTATTATAACAAAATATTATTAAAGCCGATAATATCGCTGAACCGCTTTTCGACCGACCCTCGCATACAACGCGGCTAAGGGGCGTTTAAGAGCCTTCAATAAAAAGAAAATCGAATGGATTGAGGCGGTGCCGTATACACGAGACTTTTTCTTCCTCGGTACCTATTCAATATACTGGACCTTTCGTTGATCGGCTAGATTTATATAGGCCTATTAAAGCATCATCGGTAATATCTTAGCGTATTATTAAATGTTTTTATAACTAGTTTTAACTGTTTTGAACCTTTTCTAACGTAACCCATAACCATCCTAAACAGCAAATGTCTATCACCACTTACTGCATGAGTAGGTATTTAGATGGAATTCGACGTAGTTTGTGAATTCCATAAGTTTGGTTATCGTAATATCGTAAACCAATGGTTAAGACTGCACATTCGAAATTTTCGTGAAAATGTTTTGTAACCGTTTTATACACTATAACGTAACATTTTTGCCGTCGGAAAAAATATATCATAATCTGCAAGATATGCGACGGGTCATAGTTTTCGTAGAAATTCATTTTAACAATAAAAATTAGAGAAAAATAAATCTAGTCACCCCTATTTTTTCACTTGTAACCATTTTACTGCTCCATTTTTTATCAGAATAATATGAAATTTTAGAACTTTCTTCATACAATAATGAACAAGGGCATCATTTTCTTAAAAAATTATCTCGTTTTCTGAAATATTCCGCCAAAGTTCCTACGCCTCCCCGTTTTCGTCCATACGGTCAGTGCGGGACGAGACACGTTGCATGACGGACCTGTGTCAATTTGCGCTGCGCCGAATTTTTTAAATATTTGTGGAAATTGTGGACTATATTTGTTGCATAGTGGACAATCCGTTTTGTGATTCGTATAGGAGGTAACTAATAAACATTTGCGTATAGTTTAGTTTTTAGTGACAGATAATTTTGTTGCATAGAGTGGACAATCTATTTCGTGGTTTGTAAAGTAGTAGGTACTATAGACAAGACAGCTGACTGACCATCCGTGCACTTTATGTGCATTGTAATAAGGTTCTTGTATAAATACAGGATGTTCAGTTAACTGTGTTGGCGTTTGTACCTAATTAACATTTACGTAGGTATAGTTGAGATTTTGTTTTTAGTTCAAGATGGGAAATAAAAAGAATAATAATAATAATAAATTCTTTATTTCAGGCCAGTTTGCCCAAAGATTGTTAGTAACATACAAACTTACGATACTAGAGTTAGTACGTCTTAGCTTAGGTCTCACAAATTTTTCAATAATTATTTTGGGTCTCTGGGGTTAAATAAGCGCATGAGGAAAATACGTAATATCAAGAAATTTTACAAGAGAAGAGGAAAAGAATACACAAGTAAATACCTATTCTATCAAAGTATCAAATATCTAAACAGTATCAAAATTGGGAAATCGCTACAAACAAGACATTTTATTAGTAAATATATTTACAATATCTATTGCTTAGGAGCATGAACAATTATAGAAACAATATTGTTTTATCTGCTCGTATTAATGACTGTCAAGTATTAATAGAATAAGTTCTAATAAAAATAGTGGGCTTGGCAAATATTGTAAGTACCTACCTATGGGTTGCATGCCAACTCCAAGTTCGATACAGAGTTATTATTTGATATAAAACAAAGTATGGTTAACGTACAACTAATCTATAAGTATATATTTACCCGAGGCCGATTTCTGTACAGTCAGCATAATATAGTTAGTAGCAGCCAAGTTAGCCAAATATATCGGAACGTACATTCATCGAAATAGTTTTTGTTACTATAAGTAGGAGTAAGGAATGTGTTACGATATATTTGGCTACTTTGGATGCTACTAACTATCTGATACTGACTGTACTGTGTAAATCAAGGAAGTAGAACGTAATAAATATACCGAAAATTAGTTTAAAACTGAACAACCTTACACTTACACAAAAGGTAACGGACAGACAGACACACTTTCGCATTTATAATATTAGTATGGAGTATGGATATGGAAGTATGGATAGTATGGATTATATGTCTTTCCCGCTCACGGGACAATGATGTCCCGGACCTTTGGGAGGCGTGCGTGGAGCTCTGAGCCAACACGTAGAGGCCCTTTTGACAATTTAATGAAATGCAAGGAGTACACCAAGCGGATGCAGTCTCTGCCCGTGTCATGGGACGCACACAGAAACAGCACCCGCTGGGGTGTAAGAGTCTATTGCTAGTTGATGGAATCTAAATAAAACGGGTTATTGGGTGAAAATGATGGACTAGTAGCTGGGCTATTGGATGAAACATCGGACGCCTGCCCAATAAAACTGTTTCACATTTTATCTCTGGCAGACGGTGACTCGCTAACTGCTAGATGGGCCCCTATTAATAGCGACATTAAAAAATGGCCTAAAGGCAACAGTAGGTATGGATTATTATTATTACCTTTATATTTTTTTCGCACTATCCGTCTCTCTCTTATTAGAATATTTAGTAACAGAGGTATAGTGCAAGAAAAAACGAAAGTATGTCGCGGCCGTCTAGTGTTAGGCGTGCTGAGGGCCTACCGCGAAATGAAACCGAACTTCGTTCGTGTATCTCCCTCTTGCTAGTTCGAGCGACAATGAGAGTTATTCGAACGAATTTCGTTTTCACTAGCACGGCTAGCACGAGACGGCCGCGACATACTCTCGATTTTTCTCACACTATACCTCTCTTTCCTAATGTTCTAATAAGAGAGAGACCGATAGTGCGAGAAAAATCGAGTGTATGTCGCGGCCGTCTTGTGCTAGCCGTGCTGACGGAACTACACTAATCGTAAGTAAATAGTATTATAATAGTAGGGACATAATTTTTGAACTTAATCAATTATGTAATTTATGTATGACAAATATCACGTTTCAATTAAGCATGACGAATGTCACCCACCCACGTCCACCCTTGCATTGGCAACGATGCGCGATGACGCGTCTGTAACTTAATCTATGTAACGCTTAATAAACGACGGCGGGTTGTGCGACTTGCGCGGGGAGAGGATCGAGGCTCCTCCCATACGCTCAAGGACTTTAGCGGGTATACAAGCCTTAACAAAGTATGCAGTGGGAGCAATAGTACACATTTTTCCGAACACTTAACTAAATACATTTAATATTGAAATTAGACGGAACTTTTGAGTATCAGTATCAGAAGGTATTCTATGAACTAGGAACTAGTATAACTTATCGGACTATATTCCCATTTTACTTCACACATTTATAATCTCCACAATTGTTTTAAAATGTTTCTTGGGCCGATATTTATACCTCTAGTTAATTCGTTTTTAGGCACTAGGGTAGTCAAGGGTCATTTATATAATCTTTAATTTTGCTATTGTTGTAATTGGGCTATCGCGTATCTCGATGAGGGTTTTACCCCAGATTAAAGAATTATATCAGTAGTTCGACTGCTTTGATCTTGGACGCATGCCGATGCCGCCGTTGCGGATTGTAAATGTTTGAAAGTCAGGGTTGTCACAAAATTTAAGGACGGTTGATGCCGTATGGTTAATCCCGCACCTACAAATTTCTACACTAGTGTATCCATAAAGATCCCGTTATTGCGCCTCTAATACTTTTAAAACATTTGCCTGACAGCTTAAAACGAGAATGCAGTCTGACCAAATACATACGTCAAAGAACAGCTTTTTTACTAGCGAAATTACGTTTGTTCGGGTACAACTTATTTGCTAAACACACATACGTTTACACGTACGTGGTCGTGTGTGTACGTGTGACATGTCTTTACCTTATTTATTACGAAGGAATAAGGTACTCGTAGGTACAAAAGTGTAAAAATATCTTTGACGTCGATTGTACACGCAAATAGCCTGCAAGCTGTCGCCGCCGCCGGCGACCAGTTGCATTACACCTGTGCCTGAATAAATAAATTATTTAGACGAGCTAAACGTGAACTTTGTTTGGACTGAGCATGACGTATTATACACCTTGCGGTTTATTTTTAATTAAATTACTCATAGGGAGTGACGTTATTTAAATCTCAGAAATGATAAAAATAATGTTACGCTTTAGTTTTATTAATGAATATTGTAACCTCTATAGACTCTAATCAAACAACACTTCACAAAAACTCACCCCAACACACGAACATTTTGTCATAATAAATTTATTATATTTATTTCACACCAATTTTTGGTTCAAACCATTACCTACAAAGATCGAGCGAGGGGGCAAACTGATAATAACTTTGGATGCTCTTAGTAGCCTATTGGTGCCACTATAAAAGAGAAAAATAGTAAGACGCTATGTTTTCAAAGACTTTTTCAATGATACCGGTTCAATAGGGTGCGGGGATGTTTTTCGTCATGCCTTTATGTGCCAGCCGCATAGTAAAATATACATACCCTTTTTTCGGTGTGATAAAAAAAAAAATGCAAGGTTTGTTAATTTACTTTCCTTGTACTTCAATGATTATTAATCAATAATCACATTACTGATTAAGGGGATGCCTTGTTTCGAGTTGACCACGCCCCTTGACAGAGACACGCTTATGCCTTCCGCGCACGAGAAAAGAGATGCAACACCATCGGGAATGGCTTTTTTGTTTGAGTAGGCTAAGTAAAAAAAAGGAACCACACCGCTGCTCAAAATATGCTAACGCACCGTAAAACGCAGCAAAATGTATGAAGAATATGTGACGCATACCACACGTCAACGCGTATACGCAGCGTGTGGTCGCTCCCTGAATCAGATAAACAATCATATGATCAAGTATCATATATCTGAAAATCAGACCTTATTGTATCTTAATCTAGTCAGAACGGCGTTTCAAAGCACGCGATAATTTCCAATGCACCCTTAAGGGTGAGCATACAGCAGATATATGCTAATAGTTTTCATATATTGAAACTTCGACACCTCGCATATTTGACAGCTAAGTGTCGCTTGCCTGGGAACACAGCTTAGCACGTCTCTGGCGGAAACACATCCTTAATATGTATAGAGCTGAAATGTCTTGTACAACTTACCAACTTTAATCTGTATGACCTTGAATTTGACTTATTCTCTCGCGTATAGTCAGATTCAACCCTAAGATTAAAGCAGAAATTTTTCCTTTCAATGCTTGTGTGTGACTTCAAAACTTGTTACTTGTACGAAATGGCAATACCCGCATGCTCGTTTAATTTATAAAATGATTGAAAAATTAATGGTAATCATTACGCGCTATGCCATGGACTCTAGTAAACCAGTTCATCAGGTCCATTATTTTAGGGCTAAGAGCTCGACTTGCCTCCACAGACCTATATTTAGGGGCGCGATGCAATAAAAGCACATCGTTGTCCGGTCCATTCCCGCACGACTGTGCAAGATAAATGGTCGGCACGGAGCGGCCGCGGCCGCGGCGTTGGAGACGCGTTCTCACGGCCCGTGCCTGCGTTTCTTTCTTTTTGTTTCATCTGGTTTCCGAGTTAGAGGTCGGCGCGGCTCGTTCCAAGACTAGAACTGACCGCTGCACGCGCGACTGCGATAAAAACTGCGCGACAACGCTTAACGAGTCCCTCAGCTACCTGACGCGACATAATACCATTTCGATTGCGAGGTTCGACTACGTCCCCACGAATGATTACGAGTTCTATCACTTACCGTCGTAATCTGAATACTCTGACATGCTGGTTGTAATAATGGCTCACAAGCCTGAGTTTGTCGGTTCGTGTGTGTAAACTGGTCGTGGGCTCTCTCGCGTTAATTAGACACGGCTCTCGCGTAGCGCAACACCTCTCCTCATTATTTACCGCTTCATTAAGAGCTCACGACGAGCGGCTGTCAAAATGCCGCCGAACACCCGTCCGCCGGCCGCTATGCTTGAAATATCGCAGTATTGTCCTACAATAACACTGTCGTCGGCTTCGTTAATTGTCTTAGCCATCTCTCTCCTTCACAGGGTCCGCTTTATTCGAGAACTCGTCTTTTGTGTTCGTAAAATAGACTGCTCGTTTCCGTTCCAAAACTGAACGAACATCTTATAACGCGATGTGTTTATTGTGCAACATTCCATTTCTTCACCACAAAATTTCCTTTACACAAAAACAAAAGATTATGTGTCTGATTTCGGCAACGTGCGGAAATGATGTACTCGGGTCAGTAATGGTACCGAACGAAGATCATAAACAATAAAATCGTAATGATGATGGGCTTAAAAAATCAATTTCATGTACAGTTATGAAATAGTGCGGACATAATGATGATCGACAATCACCACGTAGCTGCTACTGGCGACGTGTCCAAAGTTCTATAGGGGATTTTTTTGTGGCACCAATATTTTACATTCCTTTTTAAGGTTTCCTTTTGTCGTCTAATTGAAATTGCGATAGATGTTTTAAATGTCACTTGAAAGCTGTGGACTGTGTGCCCTGGCATCGTGATTTCTGTACACGTTTTAATGAATTCGTCCTTCCTCCGACCGTTTCTCGACCGCTATTCAAAAGAAAATTACAGTCAAGAGCCTCCTCGGAACAAACCCTTTTGGAGTCACGCTTCGTTCTCGCTAAACTTGGTCCAATTATTTTGTTCCATTTTTTGCTTGGGGAGTTATTTTTTATGTGATGAGTATTATATACATCAGCGTCAGTTGGTAGGCGCTGGACTGGCCATTACACCATATGGTCCCCCACCTTCGGCTGTTAAATTTAGCCATGACAGAGAAGTAAGGATAATTGATTAATGGCTCGCGGCCGGAAATTTTGAACGCCTCGGTGATCTTTTTTGTTGGGATTCCTGATAATGATACGTTTTGATTGTCTAGAAGGGACCGCAACAAAAGAACTACCATATGGCGCGGCACAGATTAGCCACACCAGTTGGCGGATACGTGGAATGATCTTTTCGACAATAAAAGTTTCTTTGGTATTCTTACCTAACATTAACATAGGATAGGTACAGTATTATTTTGTTAGTTTACAAAATTCAGCGACTGAAACATTAATTACCACACCAAACCAACGATCTCAACATCTGCGCAGAGACGTCGTTGTTACCTATTATATTGTACGGATATATAGTATTGTACGGATATCTATCTTCGCCAGAAAATGAGAAGACAGCGTGCACTTGCATTTTGTCACGATAAATCTTATTCCACAATCACAATGTATGATTTCTATAACTCCATCCTTAAACGTGTTTTTGTTTTGTGTACAGATTGGGGGGTTCGGCGATGTCAGGCGGCCTGGGCGGCGGCACGCTCGGCGGACACTGCCAGCTTGCCAACCAGCCGCTGGTGATGCCGGTGTTCCCGCTGCGAGCCAGCCAGCCCAGCCCCGTGCCGGTCTACTCCCCTTCCCGCTTCCACATAGACAAGCGGTGCCAGCACCGCTGCACGTGGAAGTGTCTCGCCATTGCCATGATATGCCTCTGTGTCATTCTTGCGGCAATGCTCGCCTATTTTATAGGTAAGTTTTACTTATTTATATAGGCACGTAATACTAGTTTCTAGCGAAAAAAAGAACTGCTCATGTAATTCAATCAATAATTTTGTGTGTTTATAGTATAGTAATTGCGTTATGGAATTGTTTAGGTATACTTGTGATGTTAAGATTTGCGTATATGTATATACAAATATTATAAATTAGGTTTTTATAATGGTTTTTAAAAGCATTATAAATAGAACATTCTGTAAAATGTTTATAAGAAAAAGTAATTAAATTGTAAGTTTTTGTTTTGGAATTGTTTTGCCCCTCGTTGGCATAACAATTCCAAAACAAAATAAGCAATTATTTGCTCTAGATAAAGCCTATCTACGCGGCTTACGCACGCACCCTTTCAATCCAATATTTAACCATTCGGTAAACATATACTTATACCAAATATCAAAAGGTTCAGTAGAAAATTACTGAAACTGATGCAGTCGGTGAAACGTTGGTAGGCAACACGTTAGGACATCGTTCCACCACTCTTATTGATCTGACCTCGGAGTGAATATTACATCCGTGACCGAGTCTTATCAGGGGCGTCATTGAACCAAGCCGGTGTAGTCTATTCTTCGTCTGATCTTCGGGCGTAAGATGGTTGCCATTTTATCACTTATCGTTGTGGATAACACTTGAACATCCGTCACTCTCGCACTCGCATACTTGTCAGAACGTGATGGATGTCTTATCCACAGCGATCTTATGAAACGCCTACCGTCTTACGCCCGATGGATATATCGTCAATAAAGGTGCCCTATATGTTAGTACTGATTCTTATTGATGGCACTGTTATGGTTTGGTGATACAAAGTAATTATTGAGGATATATATAATAATTAATAAACTTTATAAAGCAGTCAAAATATCTACTCGTAAATTAGTTGCTTGTTGTTACTATTAACTTAACAAAATAACATGCAATAACAACAATATCTACTGACTGTTACTTAGTTACTCGTGCAGAACAGCAATTGAACTTAGTGAATTTCGTGAAATTATTTAATTATCTATTAAGTAAGAAGTTTATTGCGTTCCCAAGTTCAGTAACTCTACAACTACTCGAATTAAGTTTCATCTGAAAAGTAGGCATGCACGTCTTATCTTCACAATATTCATTCCCAATTATAGATATCAGACGTTAGTTGTAGTTAGCTTAACAGTTCTAGCTTGCCTGTTATTTATCGTCATTATATCTTTTCCCCGTGCAATTTCAGTCTGTATTCCTATTATCGTTTCGATCAATACGGTGTACATCAATTGGACTAATGGCAGCGTTGCTAGGAAGCTGCGTAGGTAGCTTATTACAATCAGCCCGTGTAGCGCCTGCAGCGTTCAATGCACATACATGAATCGCGAACGAGCTTCTGATTGTCGATAGGATAAAAAAAACATTTATATATTGTATACGTACATTTTAATCTTGTGATGCCTATGATTTAAAGCCGTATATAGGAGGGGGATTAACAATAGCGTAGCGATGTGCCGTTGTAACTAGTTTGTCGCTGTTTCAGCATTTCTAACCTGCCATGCTGCCTTTAATAGCTACCGAATACATTACCATAATTTTCTAAAAAGTATAACGTTTCACGGGAATGTTTTCTCGTTTTGCTAGATCTATAACCGGAAATCTGAGACAAAGATTTTTTCTTTAATGACTCCCGGTGACCTCTGGCTGGCAGTTATAAACAATCAACAGCACTAACAGGTCTTTATTTATAAAATGCCAGCGGGGCGCGTCGATGCATCGTTAAGTATTTTTATTAACTCACTCGACGGAATGCCGATTTAAAATATTCATAACTTTATTCTTACCCAATCCATTAGAATTAGTGAGCGACTCCATTTGTCGTCCGCATATGACAAACGTAGGCTTTACTTATACTATAAAACTAAAACCAATCGAATGAATTGAAACACATAAATTGAAAACTATCCGAATATATTTCATAATGTTGAAACAACTTTCTGTTTTGTGTGGAGTATGGGATCATATTTGATGGTTGTATTGTTCGGTATCTCTATTGGGTATTTTGTTCGGACTGCATCGCTTAAATTTAATTGAGCGATTGAATCAATGATATATATTATGGCTAAACTCTGACATCGTCTGTAATTTTCAGTAGCTAACATCATATTTTGCGCAATTACAATAGTAAAAAACATAGATGGAATTCCATAGTTGCGTATCTTCTCTAATAAATTCACTTTAAATAAATGCAGTCCTATGTGCGATAGAGAAGTCATGAATATCCAGTTCAAAACCGGGGTCGGTAAAAAATTGCAAATCTCTTGCCTCCGTGAGCCGCCGGCGATGGGTTCTCTCCAATTAAGGCGCTCTTCTTATTTCGTCCTATTCGAAACTATCGACATGCCGCCCGCACGGCCCCCGGCTACACTTTAACACGAAACAGTAGCAACAATCACTGAATTGTAATAATCCCTCCCCAGTGGTACAGCTTTTGTTTTCAACCGATAATTATTTTCCCCCGCTCAACCGTTTAAACGCCTACATCATCATATAAGCTGCGACGCCGACGCTAACCGCGAAGCACTTTATTCGTAGATAATTTACATAGATTCATCATAGTATAAAGATATTTTCCGTCATCACATCAAAATTCAATTACAAAAGGTGATAAATGTAAATATCCACTTCTAGCATTCAAATGAGTTGATTAAACATCTATGGTGCAACGCGAACAGACAACGACCATTAGTCTTTCATCATTCTTTGTTTAATCTCGCAACGCAACCGGCATCTACAGAGGGTGTAGTAAAAAATTAAACAAACATCAGAACAATATAAATGATGCGCCTAACCTATGGCAACGCGAGCTGCGTGCCTCGGGCCCGCGCGGCCGTGTTAGCGCTGTTATAAATTATCTTACACTTCTACGTCCTATGTTATTTCACGACGAGCATATCAGGCAATCGCCATTCCGGCCTATCCGTAGAACGACTAATAATAATTTATACTCGCCTACCTAATTCTTTATGATTTCAATAAATCACTTCTTTCCTTCGTTTATGGCAACAACAATACCTATAGTAAATAGAAACCTAGGAGGTGCTCACTGTATCTAACGAGCTACACCATTTTATGAACAATAACTTCCACTGAATTAACAAATTACATTTTGTTCTATCACAATAGTACATTCTGGAAACTACTAGCATTGTGTAGATAATGCCTGCGCTATGTTCTGCAGCGAAGCACTCGCGACTAACTGCAGAATGTCACGGATCGACATAAACACCGCACCTGATAGTCGCTGGCTTACATTTTCAATGTGACAGATAACAAACAGCCATAATGCGATCACGGCAGCGACAGACTCAGACAATGTTATGTTCAGCCAACGATTAAATTAAATACAGCAATCGTTTCTATACTTTTTAAAGTTCAAACTGTTAAGTGAATGGTTGTAGGGTTTCGAAATAAACAATTGACAGGGCCATAACAATGTTCTTATCCATTTCCTAGAATGGTATAGTCGACCACAAACGAGAGCTCGTAACGTTCAAGCCGCAAACCGACGAGTTCACAAAAATAGCATCAGCGGCGACACGGGCACTATTTGGTCGGAGTGCTAGAGCTGGCCTACATTCGACCCGTAAACCCTGCCTAGCCCCCTACCCCCGCTGTAGACTGCAACAACTCGACTGGTTATGTAAATTGAAGCTTGAGGTTGCTTTTAACAATATGACTTGTAGTTTCACTTTTTACGGTCTAATAATACCTAAATGTGATGGACCATAATGTCTACATATTTTGAGATTAAATAAATCTTGTCAATTCTTACATATGTCGATATACGCAACTCGGTCCATCCATAAATAAGCCCACGAGATTAATTTATCATTTGTGTAATTTATACCAACTAGAGGTATTAAAATAGCATGCTACGCTTTGAAGCTCGTGTATAACAAAAAAAACAATCGCAACACAAGTAGTTTGAGGTAAAGAAAGAAAACGCAAATAACAATGTGTGCTGGTAAGTAGTTTGGGCCATTTGTTCACGACTTGCTGCCATCACGCGAGAGCCGTGCCTGCCTTCCCAGAACCAACGTGTTGATTAGCCGTAATACTTAGCAGGCAAACGTACTCCTTCAGGCCATGCCTGCCTTCGGACATTCTCCGTGCACGATCACATTTAATGACTCACAATTGTATGCACTTCAACATAAGTACCTATCTTCATACGACATTTGTTTCATGAAAATTACTCGCTTACAAAGTCATTGCATTCGTGCTATCGGCGGTAACTAGAAAACTAACGGAAACCTATGTAAGGTGTAATGTTCTCTACGATAAAATCTTGCAGACACCTCAGACTCGGCAAGGACTATCATTTTCCCTCGCTCCGCAGCACATACAGCGGGTACCTTTTACTGCCAATTTACCTGAAAACTTCAGCATAACACTGTGCTATCATCATATATTACTTAGAAAGGTGTTTCGTCGAAACCGTCGTCTCCCTGGAGCCGTTTACCATTTAACTCGCGGTAAATTTTACACAGCTCCCATCGTCTTAGTTCTACCTCGTAGTCTCTTACATGTTCCGGTAGGTAAAACGATTATAAAGCCGTTTGTGAACCTCCTTTGCCTTGGTACAACCGCTTTAATTTAAGTTAAGCCATGGCCACACTAAACAGTTTCAACAAACACTGAATAATGTGCTTTCAACACGCTAGGTACGTGCGCTTCTATCAAGTTTTCCAATTTAAAATTCGGCAATTTAAGCTATCTTCAAGCCCGTCTTGGCAGTTACTTCGTCAAATTATAACGAATGCCCATTGAGTAGACAATAATGACGTTCGGTAGAAAGTCCGAGATTAGATTTGTTCTAAACGTGTAATAAAATAAATCACTTAGATTTCAACGCTTTTTAAAATAATGTAATCAACCGATTCAATGTAGGGTGTTTAAGTCAATGAAGCTTATCGTTTCGGATCTCACTTTATTTAGATAGCCATTAAATTAATACTGACGGCAGATAAGAGCGTTTGTCGCATACTGATGCCGATGCCGCTCGGTCACAGCGAGAGGTTTCTTCGTCGGTTAAACTATTACTTACGCCTCTGTATCACTTTGAATTAGCATACTTACATCTCATATAGTTGAATCAGTTCTCTAATTTTAATATTTAAACAAAACACATATACCTACAGGTTATTTCGAATTTCAAAAATCATCGCGCGCTGATCTTCATGTTGATTATAAATACACATCTCTTTAAATTATTTCTTTCCAGTCCTTTAATCATGGGGTTTCAGAAACACAATAAAATATTTGTCGAACACGCCTCCTGGCGTTCCGGATATGTACAGAATAAAAAGCCGTTCTGTAGTTTAATCCGACATAAATCTCCTGTTCTGTTGCCGGTAGAACTATTGTAATGAAAAAATGTGGACCATCTGTTGCACCCTTCATTACGTGCATGGTGCAGTAGATGAATGGGCCAAATAGCAACGTCAACTTTTTAATGTAATTGAAATTGTGAGGACCCCAAATGTTTTATTAAAGCTCAACGCTCAGCGATGGGCATTAACGAAACTGTTTTTGAAGTGGAACAAATTGTGTCAAACATTTTTTATTGAACGCACTAGTGATGGCGTATATATATACTCGCAAGAATTCAAATTCAAATTATTTATTTTTCAAACATTGTAGAGTGGTTAACTTAGATATGTACTATCATGAACTTTATTACCTAACCCTTTTCCAATTTGGAAAATAATTGAAAAAATCATTCTTGACACTGTCTTGCCGCATTAGTCCTGGAGTAGATAAATCATTTACTCCACATCGTGAAATGAGTATCTAAAAACGTGTTTCTTGAAATTTAAGGAACTAATCTCCCAGCGGAAGCTTCAAAGCTTTTGCAAATCGAATTTCAGGTGCCGGGGTGAGTAATCTATGGCGGTGATTGCGCCGACACGTGATTCCCTCGACACGTTATAACTTTCAATTTAATTCCGTTCGTTTTTATCCTGCTAATCCCTAGTTTTTCAATCATACATTGGATTAAATTTCACTCCACACAACTAAATACATTTGTACTCCTCCGCGCTTCTTATAAAATAGGGCAAAGAGGCCTCGACCCTCCTACGAATGATTGTAGTACAAGTGCTAGGGACAAGGACGGTGATATGAGATATCGTAAATAATGGAAGGAGATAGGCGCACACGAGAAGATTCATCACGTGACTAATACCGAGTCAGTGCCACGGCGCGTCTGTCCCTCGGGACTCTATCAAACGAGTTTCGCTCCCCCACTGCACGATGCAATCTATGCTGAATCGTATTACAATAAATTGTATTAACTCGAAAAATAGTGGAGATAGCAAACATCGTCCATCTGCACACAATCGTCCGCGCATCGGCACGAGCAGTCGTCAACAACAGTACCCCTCCATTTCCTACTCGCCGCCATTCAATGCCGATAATTTATAGATTTTACGAGGGATCATCGGGAAAGTCGCGACTTACCACATTGCCATATCTTATTTATGTGGGCGGAAATTGCGTCGTTTGAGCACATTTTCTCTACTAATGTTCACATTTTGAACGGTTTATCGGCGTATTTAATAATAAGTGGTTACAATATTTTTTGTCTATAGTAACACGAAAAATGCAGATGCCTACCTACTGTTTTATTGTACACCCACAACAAACCCATAGTGCCTGTTTCGTGAAACCAAAAAAACAATTTACAAGAAAAAGGTATAATCATACCTAAGTAATTACAAAACTTTGGTAGTTCAATTTCAAATAATTATTATTGCCTAATTAACCAGATATTTAAGTAATCAAATGTAGGTAAGTATATTTATTTCGAAAAAAAATTCATGTCCCATCTATCGACTTCCCGACTAGAGATGCAAATACTTACTGAATATAAATCACCTACTTATCCATAAATTGCCAATCCGATAAGGGTTATTGTCATTAAACTATCGGTGACAAGGCTGATGTAAATTGTTCAATTCGGAGCGCAAGCGGCCAAATGGCATCGACGCGTTGTGATGCTTATCTGGAAGAGAATCTTGGGGACAGATCGCCGCCTGTCGGGGGAGACGATAACTTAATTGCTCCGACACCGCCTGGGGTTATCCGCAGGAATTATGAAAAACACTGCCCTCCCTCAATTACTGTCGCCATTAAAAATATAGCGAGCGCGTTCCGCCAGAAAAACTAAGCAGGAAAAGCGTCATTAAATACTTATTTATACTAATGTTAAAGCTTTTGTTGTGAAGCTAATAAACAAAGGTACAAGCTTATCTATCACCAGATATTGCTTCGACAACTCGTCAGTAATTCTTTCAACAAATTAGAAAGTGATTCCGTAAATGTAATTAGTGTCTACGGTACGGAGTGACACATGGCCGCGCGCATGCTCGTCTATTAGGCGCACATCCTGCGCACGTTCCGAAACAAATAAACATCGCATCCCCGCCGAGGCACAAATCCGGGCGGCTTGCGCGTCTTACAAAACTAATAAATGTACACAATAAATTCTCTTTGCATTACAATACCAGCGTCGTCGTTTATTTTGCACCCCAACATCTCTCTGTTTGCGAACTTTATATTGAAGCGCTTGAAAGACTTAAAACAAATATTTCTCGCGTTGATTTCACTATACATACTTTGAGGAATCTTTCTAGAATAGCTTAAAAGAAGTGAACGAAACGGTAGCTGTAGTCAAAGCTATTTTATGCATCGCTTGTTTTCAACAAAAAGTAAATCGTGTCATCAGAGGAACTCGCCTGCGTTATTCAAGCCCGTGCTGTTCTTAGTGCCGTGAAGAATTATCCAATTAGGCTGCGCTGCGCGACTTTCTATGATCGATTCGATAGCCGGTGACTGAAATACAATGAATAGATAACGACATTCCCTCGAGCAAGAAATGGTTGGGTGTCGCCGAACGTCGAACCACCTACGTGCTTGGCGGGCTGCCGAGCCAGGCCCGCGGCAGCGGAACCAATTGCTTCGTCACACTGCCACAAAATGCGCCTCGGCCGGGCTTCGCTTAATTAAAACTTGACGGGACTTCACGTCATTTACCCCCACCCCTCGCACACACCTATATACCGACTTCGCTCGGAGCGACAACTCTCATTGTGTCGCGTGTTGTAATCTATCGCGGCACTCGTGTGAACAAACTACCAAGTGGAATTACACTTCGGCTACCGGGCATTATCGATGGCCCGCCACTGATAAGACTCAAACTTATTGGAAATTTAATTGGAAGACCAGATTAAATGATAGATTCCACAGGCTTAACATGGTCGTAGCTTAACTGAAAAAACTTAACCACCCAGCCTAATATGTATTTTTGGTTTGTACAAATATCTTACTTACGCGTGTGTTTATTTGTTTCAGCGTTATCGTCAATTAAAAATAATTATAATATAGACAATTCCAATTGCATGGTAATGGTTCAAGACGTTAAAGCAGTTACACACGCACAAGGAATTAGGGACGCTTTATCAACGTCATCGCCGTCGGATGGTATGTAAACATTGGAAATTGATGTAACTTTGTATAATAACAATAACAATTTGATGAATTTATGATACGGTTCGTTGATTGGATTCGTAGAATATTTAATTGGAATGTTGTTTGTAGAATCTATATCAACATCATCGTTGGGTGGCTGGTCGACAACGGCGGAGGCGGCGATAGAGTCAGCAGTGATACCGCAGCAAGCACAACAAGCTGCCCTGCCGCCCTGGTCACCGGCGCTAGAAGTTAGAGAATTCGACGAATCGCACAGTGCCACGATACCTGCATACCAGTTCTGGAGTTCTGAATTCCGCAACAAACAACCCGCTTACGTTAGCCTTAATTTTACTGTACCCTGGGGAGCAAATTTTGCCGTTTACGGCAGGAGGAATGTCGCTCCTAGCGTTACGCAATATGACTTCGTGGAATTCATTCGTGGTGGCAGGGTCGACCACAGGCTAAGACGGAGACGGAGTCCGCATACACACGATATGCGCGAACACGACGGCTTCGAAACGTTGTTGAGCACGATTAGCCCATTTCAAAGATGGAACCACACGATAAGCAAGAGATCGACAGATATGCGAGTAAATGTCAGCATACTCCAGTATCTTGACACAGGGAGATGGTTTATTTCGATGTACAACGACGAATTGCAGCCGCACAGAGTTGAGATGATCGTTTCGGAAGCCGAAGGAGTTACGAATTCTTGCCCTGATGATTGTTCTGGCCACGGTTCTTGTTATTTGGGAAAATGTGAATGCATGGATGGGTACGAGGGACACGACTGCTCTAAGAGTAAGCTCATCTTCTGTCTTTAACTTACTTTCGTGTAATACGCATCGACTCAGCTTTCGAAAATAGTCTTACCCTGGGACACAAGAGAACATCAATTGTCTCTATTTTGCCACTATAAAGCTGTTCTTCGTACGTGTACACAGCACTAACCTGTGTGTTCTCTGGTAACCAGGTGTATGTCCCGTGCTGTGCTCTGGGCACGGCGCGTACGCCGGAGGAGTGTGCCACTGCGCCGAGGGCTGGAAGGGCGCGGAGTGCGACGTCCCGGTACACGACTGTGAACCAGCAGATTGCTCTGGAAAAGGACAGTGTGTCGCTGGACACTGCCGTTGCAAAGCAGGATGGAAAGGACCCAAGTGCGACGAAGGTAACCCAATTTACTTAGCGACTACCGGGCTTATAAGGGTCATTGTCAGATTTAGGTTCGCGTTTTTTCGGTGGACATTGCCAAAGTTAAGGGCTTTAAAGCCTAATTTTTGGTTGAACTCTGAATCCGCATGAACGGCGTCGCCTCTTCTATAATTCTATGCGATAAAAACATATTATATAAAAAACAAGCCCTTAACTATTGCCCACTGAAAAGACGATTTACTGACTGAAAATAAGTTAGGCACTAACTGTTATATAGGTCATTAAGTATAATATTGTTCGAAAACGTCAAAATTTAAACTTCATTTTAACACAATATATGAGGCTCAGTAGGACCTCGTTTATTGAATTAAAGTACCACTAAGCCCATTGAAATGGGTTCCATCCATACAAAACCCTGTGTCGCAATTCCTGTTAAATTACATGATTTCATCTTCGTAGATGCTTTAATAGGCCAATTCTAATGACGTAACTACTATTAACCGTAGTGGCGACCACGTACCGGAAGGCGCAGCGTGGGTAGGCTCCCCACAAGGTGGACTGATGACCTGGTAAAGGTCGCGGGAGTCCGCTGGATGCGGGTGACGCAGGACCGGTCATTGTGGCACTCTTTGGGGGAGGCCTTTGTCCAGCAGTGGACGTCTTTCGTTCGAACTACAATTAATCCAGTGCAATCATTCGTGGATTCGGTGGCAGTGGGCGAGGCACATTGCACGTAGAACCGATGGCCGTTGGGGCGGAAAGGTTCTCGAGTGGTGACCACGTACCGGAAGGCGCAGCGTGGGTAGGCCCCCCACAAGGTGGACTGATGACCTGGTAAAGGTCGCGGGAGTCCGCTGGATGCGGGTGGCGCAGGACCGGTCATTGTGGCACTCTTTGGGGGAGGCCTATGTCCAGCAGTGGACGTCTTTCGGCTGATATGATGATGATGATGAATCATTCGTTACTTTATTTCTCTTTACATAAATAAATTAATTATAATATTTACTTTTGTAAGTGCCTTATCAAGATTTCTAATATGTCACTTTCTGCTAAAAATAGAAAACAAACAAATATACAGCCTCTCACCCTAAACGCTTATACCTACCTTCTCCGTTCCGTCGTGGGTAAATACTTTAAAGTTACAGTACTATTTAGCCTAATATAGTCCCCCTTTCCGCAAAGTTAGAGGTCCCTGACTTCGAATACTTCGAACCCTGGCAAGAGTACTTACCTGTGTGGTGTTTTTATTTGTAAGATGGTCTACATAGACGTTTGTTTCCAGAGGACTGCCTGGACCCGACGTGCGGTGGTCACGGGTCGTGCGTGCGTGGGCGCTGCGTGTGCCGCGCGGGCTGGCGCGGCGCCGCGTGCAGCGAGCGCGACGCGCGCGTGCAGCGCTGCCTCCCCGCGTGCAGCCAACGCGGCGTCTACGACCTCGACGCTGGGAAGTGCGTCTGCGACCCCTTGTACACTGGAGATGATTGTGCTAAAGGTAACTATGTCCATTATCTTCCTGGCGTTTTTCCCGGCTGTACCCTAAAGCCCAGGGTCCGCTTTGACATTCTAATCCCAAGATTGGGCGTAGGTATTGGTTTTACCAAAGCGACTGCCTTCTGCCTTCTAACGCAGAAAACTAGATCTTGTTGGTATGAGACCGGTTTCCTCACGATGTCTACCGTCACCAAAAAGTTTTTACATACATACATACATACAATCTCGCCTTTATTCCCAAAAGGGGTAGGCAGAAGACATGAAACGTATATTCCAGCGCCACTTAGCAAAAATGTGGGTATAAAAGATCGACAAAATGTGATATTGCAGTGATAGCCTATCGCCCACAACACACTTCAACCCTGCCCGGCTAGCACGCGACGGCGCGCGAGCTCTCTCGATTTTTGTCGCACTATCCGTCTCTCTCTTATTAGAACACATAGAAGAAGAGGTATAGTGCGATAAAAATCGAGAGTATGTCGCGACCGTCGTGTGCTAGACGTGCTGGTCCCTTAGTCGACTTTTACGACACCCACGGGAAGAAAGGAGGTGGTGAAATTCTAACCCGACACCACACGGGTCGACACAGAAAAAGTCGGATCGAAAAAGTTTTTAAATAAAAAATTATATTTCATGCCCAAGTTTGTGAAAGAAATCCAGTGGTACGAGCCGGGGCTCGCATCCACGACCTCCAGATTGAGAGACGCGTGCCTTATCGCCCGGGTACAGTAACTATGTAAGCTTTCATTTAAAAAAAAATAACATATGCAAGAGCCCTTTGGGCCTGGCCTACTTGCGGTATATATATTTGGATTTTGAACTATGGTGTGGAACTAAAGGTAAGGAATAAATTGTTGATTAGACTAAGCGTGTTCCCAGGGCTGACGCTGGACGCTGATTATGTCTTTGTCGCCTAATATATTGACGGTGAAGCAGAATCGTATCTCCCTCAGGAGCATTTAGACAGAAGTATACATATTTATTTATTCAGGTAAGCTAACAAAATATAAATTACCGAGTTGCTTGTGTTTTAATAATTTAAAGTTTTTATGAGCTGTTGGACAAACTTATTTTTATCAGAAAGTAAATCAGTGGATATAAAAGAATAAAAGAGTGCTGGAAAGAAATATAAATAACATTCAATAATACAGAAGATATAATCCTATTAAACCCTTTATTAATTTTAATGAACTAAGCAATTTTTTCGTGTTAAATATTAAATGGTTATCTCCAGTTTGAATTACTCTGACAAAAGTTCTTGCCCTTCTCTTTCAAAAAAGATATCGATAAGTTCTTACAATATCACCTTGAGACGCTATAAAAAATATGAAAGAAATATTGCGCTTAGGGTAATGGATTGTATCTATGTACGAATGCAGGCATCTCAGGACTAAGTAAAGGACGGAGGTTCATTACACTTGATATCTGTAATCCCACTTAAAACCGAAATTATATTCGTATATTTTGTCTGAAAATTACAAGCATTTTATTTACCTTCATCATCTTCATTTAATTTACTTGAAATATTTGGAACAATTTAGTTTTTTAGCTTAATATACTTTGGACACTTATAGTAATGAAAACCATTATTTCCTTTAACTTACCTTGACGTGTAGGAATGTAAGGAAACACTGCTAGTAGGTTTTTACCTTGCCTATTTCTTTAATGACCTACTTCCTTCATTCCGATTTTATTAAAATTACCTTCATACACGTGCGTCGTCAATAAAAGTATTTGGAACATGAGTAACTGCTGAGCAGCAAGTTCGATAATAATAAAAACATCTGTTTGCAAATTGTACCGTGTAATACAAATCGCATCATGGATTAAGTGAACCTTGAGTAATGAAAAAAAAGAAGTGCATTTCGGACCAGGCGCAGTGTAGGGTTCCGTAGTATCCTGTTTGGTTTTGTTAGATCGACACAGCTAGGGTTTGCAATCCGGATATCCGGATATCCGAAAGATCCGGATATCCGCCAAATTTCAGATCCGGATCTGACAGGCTCCTGGATCCGGATTTTTCGGATATTACGGATCCTTAAAATGCAACCTTGAAAACCGAAAATACGGCTACAAAATGAAGTTTGTACAGAGTCCACGCTAAAAACGGAATGGTATACTCGTAATGTATATAATTCTCAATCTCTGTTTTATTCGCCACTTCTTCATTCCAGACCAGATTATTTTTGATGTACCTACTTACTTACTAAAGACTTAGTTTAGATGTACCTAAAGATATATTTAAGAAGTATATTTCACACAGGAAGTAAAAAGTAAATGCAGCAACAGTACCTACGTTTTGTAATTGTAATACATTTTTAGTATTAGGTCTTGACTTCTAATATGATCATGTACAATTAGAATAGTGTGCTATATTTATGGCCCGTTCACCGTTTTTGCCATATCTAGACATACCTATAGTCGTATTAGCCTAATGGAATGTCCCTTGCTAAACAAACACCTCTTCCCTTGATTTTCACGATTTCCGTGTTGGCTCTTTTTCCAATCGATTACTGAGTAAAGCGTCCGATGACATGTCAATTTCTTTTACAACCCTATCGAATTAACTGTATACAGGGAGCTCATTGAAACATTTCACGAGCACCAGGTACGGAGTTAACGCGACCTTGTAGTAGTTATTCAAGTGACAGCTTTCAGTGACTAAACTAACTTTGCCAGTTAGTTAGTAGTCGTAAGTTAAAAGTTGAAACAAAATAAAGTTTTATACCCCATGAATCCCATGATCTCGGGAATGCGTATCTATTTAAAATCTTTCAGGTATATAAACACGGTGGTCAGTCAAGTTCTCCAATATATATACAGACAACCTTTAAAAAATATCTACACATGTGTCTTATGTCAGTAACAATAAAGTCTCTGTATACATATTTTTGAACGGTTGTCTGTGTAGATATTGGAGAACTCGACTGTACTATAGCCGTTTTTAGTTTTTTCTTAGTTTCGCCTTACAATTCCTACTTTATACCAAAAAAACCTTGTGGATTCGTTTTATCCGAAAAATCCGGATATCCGGATCTGTTCAATTTAAATATCCGAAATATCCGGATCCGAAATATTGGCGGATCTTGCAAACCCTAGACACAGCACGCCAACTAAACGTTGCGGTTGCGTCGCCCGAATTTGTACGAAAATTTAGCCTTTTCAAGTACATTTTTAAATTGGTCTACTATTACTCATTAACTAGTTATGCCTACTCCGTGATATAGTTTTCCTATTAAATTCATTATATTGTACTACTGCCATGTTTTTTTTTCATATGCCCAGTATATACCATTTAAGTACCCGCTGAGGGCCGGACACATAACTAATAAAAATTAGGGCTTTAAAGCCCAATATCACGCAAACGCATCCCTGAATTGAAAAATAGCTTTTAAAGACCCGTCTTATTTTTAAACAATCTATCCAACGATAGCCTACCTAGGTTTACCGAGAAAAAACAATTAAATTCCGAATCATCGAGGATCTAATTAGGTATATGTGTAGTAGAAGGTCCCTAAAAAATAATATAAAATTGTTGTTCTTAAAATGTTTGTCATGATTGACTTATATACCCATGCCGGATTACAGCTTTCTAGTAGTAAGGGTCACTGCGCTAAGCTGCAGCCAGACGGACGGACAGATGGACATGGCGAAACTATAAGGGTTTCTTGTTGACTACGGAACTCGGAAAACAGAAAATACTTTTTTTTAGGTTTAAAGATCATTTATTCTCATCAAGAATTTTACAATGCACTTATTATGAGAACTTTAAATTAAACATATATGTTAGAAAGTATAAAAAGAGGGTAATTCTATACATAAAAAGTGGGTAACTCTGCACAACACTCCGACAGCATTCTGCCGGTACATATTGTCAACACAGCTATTTATATAGAAGATCCGTGTGCCGAGTTGTAAGACAACGAAAACATTACGTTACGTAGACTGGAAGTGGCATAGCGTATTTGCTTTGTAGGTATTTCGTTTTGTCACTAGGTGACTCTGGTAGTATGTTATTTTTTTTATTTTATTAAGTTACACGTTCCAAACATCGATGTAGTATAGATTATGTTATAATATAGTTTAGGCGATTACTTACTTTAAATTCATAATTTTTAGGAAAACTTATAATTAAAAATGTGTGATTTTAAATTAACGCGGTACAGTCAGCATCATAATATAGTTAGTAGCAGTCAAAGTAGTCAAATATTTCTGTACACGTCTTTATTACTGTAAGAGTAAGGATGTGTTACGATATACAAGGTGTAACAAAAATGGGGTATGAACCGATCAAGGGCTTAACAGGTATCGTGTTCTGATAAGAAAACACAGAAAAAAAAAATTGACGCGATTTTTTTTTTACATTTCTATGGAGCTTGTCGCCCCAGTCGGCCAACGATCCATACTAAGGTAAAACAAAATCGCGTCAAATTTTTTTTTTTACGTTTTTTCTTATCAAAACACGATACCTGTTGAGCCCTTGATCGGTTCACACCTCATTTTTGGTACACCCTGTATTTGGCTGCTACTAAATATACGACGCTGCCTATACATGTTGTACCTGGTGATGGTGATGGTTGTGGGAATACGCTGGATGAGCATAGTATGAAACCGAATAGAGTGGCGATAGTCTGGAGATAGGTCCAGAAGTAAGATGTTTTTTGACTGATATGATGCGCGAGTTGAAGTCGGTTGTGTTCGGCTTTTACAAGATTTTGTTTAATTATACCTACTACGGGAGACACCATCGTTCAAAAAAACCTTCTTTAATCAAATTTTTGCAAGTTACATATGACTTTCATTTCGGATGAAATTTTGTTCACATATTGAACCAGTGACAGTGCTGTCTCATAATGGCGAGAAGATGGCCGTAGGATCTCCGAAATTACACATGACAAATCGTAGTGTTACGTCTCTTTAGATTCCTCTTGACGAAGTGGAAACGGAAGCTTGTAATTTTTTTAAAGATATTTTTTACCTTTAATTTAATTTGCAGTGGTATGTTCTCTGGACTGTGGGCCCCACGGTGTGTGCGCTGAGGGCGTGTGTCGCTGCGACGACGGCTGGACGGGCTCCCGGTGCGACCAGCGGCCTTGCGACCAGCGCTGCCACGACCACGGGCAGTGCAAGAACGGGACCTGCGTGTGCACGCAGGGGTGGAACGGCAGACATTGCACGTTGCGTAAGTCGAGCTTTGATGGATTTTTATACTGATCACGTTTATTCACGTTTATGAGCCTAAGGAAGATAGAGCCCACTGGAGGTGACTGCGAGATTAGTCCTTAGCCCAATGTTGTTTAACCTTTCGCCGTCAATCAAGAAATCGAGAAGAGAGCAAATAATGCAAACCTTATATTAAAGATTGAATGTTGCTTTGACAGCAGACGCCCTACCTATAGTCGTTCTTGGCTCTGCGTGCATGACAACACACGCCACCTTTAGGTGTTCTTGCCGTTCAAAGGGTTATTAAAACTTAAAGGATAAGGCGTTCTTATATTTAATTTAGTATGACAATGTAATGCGCAAAATATTGAAATGGAAACAAATTACGAGCATTGCTAATATTTGTTACATATGTGTTGCGTTGATGTATTTATTTAGGACATTGTTCGCCTTGTCACTGCCCCGCCGACCTTGCAGGTTATACGTTTTGACTTGTGGGATAACGCTCCCATTTTTTCACTAGAATGAAAGTGTACAATCGAAAAAAAAAATGTCTGTAAGTTATCTGTTGGATATCGGCTGCACATTAATTTCACCTAAATGGATTCCCTATTTGCAAACCAAATTATGATAGAATCGTTTTACTCACGTGGACTTTTCGATCAGCTGGTTGCCCCAACGCCTGCTCGCGTCATGGTCAGTGCTTACTGGAAGACGGCGTGTACCGATGCTCCTGCGCTGACGGCTGGGCTGGCACTGACTGCTCCATCGCCCTGGAACTAACCTGCACCGACAACGAGGACAATGACGAAGGTAGGAACTACACCTGGAGCGTTAAACCTCTTCACTCAACATTTTGGTATATTATGTACTATTAACCAATCTTTCTTATATTATGCTTTAAACACAACGCAAAACTACTTATATTGGGTAAAAGACCAGTTGAACAAAATTGGCCGACCTTACAAATGGCAAATGGTTTTGAAGATGGCATGACCGACTGCTCCGACTCTGAATGCTGCACGCGGCCCGAATGCGCCGACCACATCATGTGCCTCGCCTCCAACGATCCCGTCGAGGTTCTGCTGCGGAAGCAACCTCCCTCCGTCACCGCTTCCTTCTACCAGCGTGTCAAATTCCTTATTGAGGAAAACTCTGTCCAGAGCTACGCACACATGGACGAGTATTCAGAGAGGTGAGTGCACTAATTACGTTTAAACAATAAAAAAATAACAAACACCAATTCACTTCATGCACGTAAAAGATATCGTTCCAGTATGGAATATTTAATGCGACGATAATTCTTGTCGCTCGTGTGCAACGGTATCTTTTGCAAGTCGACATGGGACTGGCCTATCGGTATCTTGCACAGTTCATGAATTAATATATTTGCACTTTACAATGATTTTAGATTCGTGATATCATCGACGAATAGGTAATTTAAATACGTAAGAGGAAGAACAAAATTCATAAATACATAGCGTAATTAGGATCTAGCACCCAAACCATTTGTGATCCCAGTCATCTCCCTTAACCCCTCCGAGGATTTGGTGTGGTTATTTTAATTTAATCGGTAACGATACTTTTGTGAATTTCAATTTATTTTATCATCTGGTGGAAGTGTTTTTGATTTTCCTGTTTTCTCGGTGTAAAAATATTGATTTATCATTTGCGATCCTAGCATGGTTAAGTTTCATCACTAACCATGATTACATCGTATTATCAGTTTTTGTATTTATTATTTTTCACACCAGATCCGATGTGTTGTGTATTGTCTAATGTTTATCCCTTGTGTGTGTCTAACCCTACCTGTTTGTCTGAACAAAAAAAGCGTCTGAAAAAAACAATGAAATTTATTGAGCGTTAAAAGGTTTCCGAACAGTCTTGTATGTATTCCAGTTGAACAAGTCAATGCTATTCGCATAAGGCTCACAACACTCGAATCATGACAGACATTCGTGCCGAACTGGATTGTTACTGGAATATCTAAACCTACTATCTGCTCGACATAAAAACTATTAAGCATCGGAAAGTTATACGAACTGCTTCATTTTTGTTATTTTTACATTTTATTTATGTGTACGTCTTTCATGATCTGAGTAAAAGAAGTATTCGAAAAGTTTTAGTTGCCTTGACAATATAAAGTAAAATAGAAACTATCGAATAAGGGTCTAATTTGATCTTGATAGTAAAACGAGACAACGCAAAAGTGAATAAAATCGTAGCCAACCCACCTCGCTTTATATGCAAAGCGCCTGTAAGTTTGTTTGCATTAAAACACGAGCCGCTTGACTATTTTGTTTGAGTTGAATTAACAGTCTAGAGTGGTTATATTGCGTTGTGGCATTTGTTTCCTAGACCCGAGTAAACTTCGAGGAGTATCTCCGAGCATTCACCATCCAGCATGCCTGTTTATACTCCGTAACATTATCTTGGTGCAACCTGCAGCTATTTTACACTAGTTTGTTATTCCAAATTATGCCTAAATTTGAACATTAAAAGTGGTGGTGTTGTTCTAATGCAAACGGGCTTCGTCTCTGTGAGACAGTGCGCACCTATTTGTTTGATTCGATGAATAAAGCAAGTGTTAAACGCAAGGTAACCAATGTAGACAGGCAATCGGCCGGAGCCATTGCGAGTCGGGGTGGGGTTGCACTGAGGGATGTAGGTATCTGTGTAGTAATCTGTCCTGTCTTTCTGTGTCCCTGTGCCGCCGTGTGTCCGCCACTCCTAGCGAGTTCTGGAATTCCTTTACACCATGGTAAGTGTCAGTCAGCCCGCCCTCGCCCCTCAGTGTTCAGTATCTGTTGACCTCTTCCCTTTGGTTGCAACTCCTGCATATGTGTGTGATGCCGGCGCCCGCCGCATGCCGACTGGCACGCAAACGGCGCCACCGATGCTTTTTCAGTTTTCGTTCAATCCTTTGTCTGTATTCGTTTCATTCTCTATGTGTATGTAACATCTGTATGTTTGTCTTGAATGTTCCGTGTGGCTGCGACAACTCCTCCACTCAATCACGTGGCCATCTCGCCACGGGGCCGTGGTTTTTTAACACACCTTCCCAATATGATTTGCCGCAGCCACAATCGTATTTCTTTGTAATATTTATTTGTCTCGTCTTCTGTGCTTATATAATAGTTCACATATTTATATACTATATGGTATACTTTTGTTATACTGTACGAAACTTAGGAAAATCATTTACGCTTTCACGCAAAACGTTCAAAACACAATTCAATAGGCGTAGGTATTGTGAAATATACGATCGAGACGCGAATTGTATATTGTCAATTGAGCAAAATTCCAGGCGAACACGCAAATTGAGCTTCAAATAAACTTACCCTTTTATGTGTTCCTTACCCTTTGTCTGCGTCTTTCATCTGTTAACCAACCCCCTACCCTTCGCCCGAGCTCTTTATGTGTTTAGATCCTCACCCCTGTGACTAACCAAAACACCACTTATTTGAATGTACTCCGACTACTTCATGGCGAGATCGCACTCGTTCACATTGTAAATTACAACCATTGCTTCAATCAACCGGTCATCGATGTAATTAACACTTAATGAAATTGGTGCAACGAAAATTCGTAACTGTCGACGGCGTTAAGTACTATATTGTTATTATGTAGACTTTAAGAAGTGTATCGTTACTAACATTTGAATCTTGTGCACATGGAACCACCAAACGATGATTTCTTAAAGTCTTAATTTAAGATTCAAGTGTATATAAAAATGCGTAACTTTGTAGACCACACACGTTACCTTTCAAAACTTGTTTACTTAATTGACGTAGGAACATATGTCCAGGTAATGTTCACACAAACGACACTTCCATTCCTACGTGGTGGCTTAAATTGCAATCACCTACATGATTGTTAATGGGATTCCTGTAATCTATTCTTGATGGTGTCCTTCTACCCAGTAGAATTTAATAGAAATATTTCGGGTATGAAAGAGTGCATCACCTAACCAAGTCATTATTTATCTTGGTGACACTATTTTCACACGCAAATTCGTTGAAATAATACCTAAATGATCTAACAGGTATTTATTCGTAAATAGATACAAAAACCCCCACAATCTAATATATATTTGTATCATGTGTCTGTCATAAATGAAAAGGGAATTATATGTACCTATAGTAGATACTAATTATAAGTTTCAGGTACACGTTGCCAAGTCCAACAAAATAACCGTCTCATGAGACTGTGCAACGAACTGCAAATCATTTAATTATTGTCATGTCTGATACATTTGTGGTGTTTGTTCTCTGCAAAGTGTATTGTGCTCGTATTTTGTATTTACAGGTTTTAATTTAGATACCTTAAATTGTAGGCGTGTCAATTTATTGAAGGCAGCATTTAGAAGACGACGGGATGTGGTAACTTCATAATTTCTATTTTTCTTCAATTTAAGCTTGGTATAAGACTTCATTTTTACATTCAATTTAAAATAATATGTATTTGTAGTTTTAATTTGTTAGGTAGCCGTATAGTCCATAATTTGTTAAATGCTTATTACGCGCAATTTATTTAGTAATTTGTAAAGCCTCGTTAGTTTCGCGTTTTGTGAAATTTTCCTTGCACCAATTACAGTCGTCATGATAATAATATACAAACATACAAAATACAACTTACATACCAAGATATTATGACCATGGTATCTGTGGCGGTTGTTACATGCATTACACACCCTTCTAGGTGAATTTCCGTTTACAGCACCTCTTTGCATCTACATCTAGGTTACATTATGTTTCATTTGAGTTATTTACTTTGCGATTGGCGATTAGTAAACAGAAATTGTACCTAGATCTTTAGCTGATCCTGATAAGAGAATGTGCCATGCTGATGACTTCTTATTTTATTTTCAATATATTGATTTTGTTAAATTTTACTTCACTTACAGCATTTACAATTTAAACTATACCAGTAAAACGCATAGCACGTGAACTTCGCTCTAAAACGACGAAAAACGCACTGGTCGATACCTTCCGCATACCAAAATTCTAACTCAATAAGCACTTAATATGTAGGTAATATCAATAATATTGATTAATAATGTAATAGCATTAAATTACATTTGAACATTTAATATAAACAGAAATGTTATTCAGCGTAATATCAGTTTAATCCCGATTAGTTTAATTTCATAAATTAGACTACACAAATTAAGTGTAATCTAATATTAAAACAATCTGTCTAAAACGATACACTTACCTATTTTTGAGTTATAATTTACTTTACGTCTAAACCTTTATCGTGCTAGCTTAATAACAGGCAGTTAAAAACTTATTTGGTGTTTAATTATACTTGAAACCTAGCTTTCAACTATTTTACGCAAACAGAGTGATGATGAGTTTTAATTATTTGCGTGAAGGTTATCATCCAGGGGGCTAATTCTGGGTTCCATCCCGATGTATATTAACTTATTTACGACGTTCCATATGGTATCAACAACATGAACGTTGCGTAGAATCAATCTCACTGCCCATCTGGACGGGACCGAGGGTTTGTCCAAAGTGCGTTGCGTTGTGCTTTACCTGGTGGCTCAGTTTGACATGAAGTGGTCTGTGCAGCCGCGTGTCAGTGATGCGGGGGCAGGTCGTGTCGCCCCAGGGGCTGGGCATCATCGGCATCAGGGTGTCCGTGGACCGCGAGGCGCGCTTTGGCTTCACGCTAACCAGACAGGGAGGATGGTGAGTATTTTAATGGAAATTTCAATAAACTGATTTCCGCGGTGGTTCCCTTTCCATACAAAACGTTATTTGACATTCGCAGGCTAACAGCGTGATTTATTAAGAAACCTATGTAACAATCTTTCAAAAATTGGCTTTCGATTTGCGCGAAATTCCCAATTTCCTAGTATAAACTTGTACAAACTAGAATAATTTACGAATAATCGTTATCCCAAAGTATCACGTGACAAACTAATTTCTCAAATTATTCTAGTTTATAGACGTTTATTCTACGAAAGGGGGAATTTCGCGCAAATAGAAAGCCAATTTATGAAAGTATTTTACATAAGTTTCTTAAAATATCACGCCGTTAGCCTGCGAATGTCAAAAAACCAAGCCCGAGGGTCATTAATGGTGTCGACCGACCCTGAGGACCCCTTTTGTCATAGGTTTTATGTACCTAACTGAATTAGTCGCATAGTGAGTTAATGGGCACGCTATTGTAGGTAAAAAGTAGAAGGACTTAAAGTTCAATTATCTATTAAAGTACCGCTACTTAGAAACATGATTTTAAAATTACAAAATTCGCAATGACTCATTTAACCTCCTTACTTAGTCGATGAGTATGATTATTTTCCTACAATTGTTAGTTTCAAATAAATTGAATCGACTAAAGCTATAGTGTAACTTATTTGAGCATTTCGAACTGAAACTAATAATTGAGAGAGCTAATGGAGTTCACGGAACCTAATTTCGGTCATTCTTATCTTGAAATTAGACCTCACTTCGTACGCCGAGACATCCACTTACATTAAAAAATAGCTGACGCTACGTTCGTAACCAGGAGACGTTATTTAAATTCCGAAGCTTCGAAATAACGTGACTCATTTCAGCTCCAATACCACGTTTTAAAGAATTTAAACAAATAATTTGGCGTTGTATAAATATGTAAATACGTAATGGAACGTGACGGGATCTAAGATTCCTATTTTCCTCGGTTCTTAAATGCGGATAAATTGAATTGCGTGTCAAACAGCAAAAAGTGTACAAGAATTAAAGCACAATCAATAAGAATGTTTGTAGTAATGTTCGTGCGACCATCATAATTTTTTCGGCCACGGTCGTTATAAATTACTTGCGCGTCCAACAGCCGAGTATGAAATCGAATGATCGACGCCGGAACGAAACAAGACTCATGCGAACAAGAATACAAAGTAATGTCACGGATAATCCAGATTATCATAGCTTTAGTCAATAATGTCAATATTTATTTTGAAATTACAAACATAAAGACACGATTCTCTAACAAGTAAATCGAACAGAAAACATGATTAAGGATTACTTTATGAAAACTCATGCACGATGGAACATTAAGTTGTCTCACATCGGTGTAGTTAAATACGACAGCAAAGACATGCCCAGTCATCGAGATGTTCCGAGATTATAATTTACGAGCGCTCGTGACCCGGCACCGTGCGAGACTTCTTTCCACTACCATTTGAAAGCTTTCAAATGTCTCATATCTTTCGGATTTGGTGCTCTTTTTTACACTCATTAAAGTTTACTCTCTTAACTTGCTTCGATAATCTACGACAGTCGTAAATGACGACATTCTGTGGAGTTTTATTACAAACGGGGAACTTTTGGACATAGCCGGTTGTTCACTAACAATAATGATGCCAATTCAGGCGGAAATCGAACACCCGAAAATTCATTACTTATCGTTTGAGAAAAGAAATACGCAGTCCAGTTTTTACACTTATCGTAGATTTTTTGTATAAATACTAACCCTGGATGCTTAAGCAAAGCTATTTGTCGATTTTGGGTTAGTATTTAGGAAATGTATTATTATTTTAACCATTTTCTTGACATTGTATCTTATAACTTATAAGTATAAGATACACATTTCACTTTTTGCAAACTTTTTGCTGTCAATACTCACTTCACATTTTTTTTATTGGTTAACAAAAAGTTTAACCTAGGGACTGCGTAGTCAACAGCGTAGTGTTGTTGGAATTGGTATAGACAATATCAATCAAAATTGTTAGTTGAGGTTAATATGAACGTTATTAACGCCAATTAAGCATTAGGATTGAAATTCGTTATACCAATTCCGTTATCAACACTACGCTGCACCAAAAATGCTATAAAAGTTACGATCACTGCTTATGACTAACCTGCCATCTTACTATTTTAACAATTGTAAGTTTGGAATCATTATTATTAACAATTATGCATTTATGTTCTAACTTCAGCCTAACTAGTAAAGTAAGGAGGTAGGTATAGTTTATTAGATGTTTCAGCGCCCGGGCGATAGTTCTCTAGGAGACGGCATACGTAGGTACTTAATTGTCGTCTTAGTTAGTAGGTACCTACTAACTTTATCTTTAATAGAATAATTTAAGGAGGCCACTATTTTATGAGAGTTATTAAGTTTCTAAAATAAACATACCCGGTTTAGAGTTCAACGTACCGTAACGAAGTTGCTTATAGTATTTTAATGGTTAAATATTTAGTTCATTAAATTGTTTATAAATCTGTGTAGGTACTCCTCCACCCTTCCCTGAAGTTCAATGACGTTGTGCACTTATAAGTTAAATAAAGTACCTACTTAATTGAGGAAAATTATATTCTCACAAGTCTTTGATATTCTTAGGTTACTTTGATGTTATATTTTGGCGTGATAAGATAAACAACATCCTTTAATTTAAACCATTCATGATTTAAATAGATAACAAGGATTGCGTAACCTTAGTGGGTAAAGGAACTGTAGAAACCATCGGTGCTGAGATACGAGTATCAAGCATTATTGGAATTAAACGTGACGTTACCTATGTAGTTTTATAAAATACTGAGGTGTAATCTATAAAAACAATATTTTACTTTCTTGTATTTTAGAAGAAAACACCAAAGTGCAGAACACAACATAATTTTAACGCAGTATAAACTTAAACGATAGGATACAGAAGAAAAAATTAAAATTTAAAAATAAACCATCTTCTTCTTTAGGACTCAAACCTGCGATATCTATTAACGCTAGAGTATTAACTTAATTATGTTCAAGTACACCAAAACAAGCATACCATTACATATTTCAGTTCCTTGCAAACAAAACAGTAAGGTCGCAAATGTGATATTTAGAAGACTTGGTTAGGATTGATTTACATCGTGACTTTTCAATCCATATACGAACTTGAAGATAATTTTCAATTTATAACACGAACATAAACACGTTGCTCCAAATTTTGAAATTGTTGAATTACCTATAGGTATAATTGTCATAGGTACTTGCGGTTTGTTGATTTATGTGTAGGTAGACAGTAGAATAATCATCATATTATAATGCTTACGCGGCATCATAATATTGTTTTTATGTAGGTATAGTAGGTTGTGTCGGTTTGGATGATGGTCCATCATAAAAGATAATCCTACTTCTGCGCATTGTCCTTGAAATCCGTACTTACCTACTCGTACTTAATAAATAACTCGTTCGTAGTTAAGCTACCTATCTCCGAAGTAACGAAATGGACTAAACTACCTATTATACATATTCAGCTAATTAATAGAAAGAACTAGATCGTCCGGGTGTATCATTGCCAATAATAATAGAATCTGCGCGTTAATTGGACTTGGCATGACGAATTTGGGCCAAACTTACGTTACTTACCTACGGTAGATTTTTCGTTAAGAAAACTTGATCCCCAAAGGGTAATTGGGTATCATAAAAAGATATATGACTTCCATGAAAGTTTCAAAAAATATGTATTTTTTTATCGGCAAAGAGCACATTTAAAAATACCGAAAGAACCCTTCCTTACTTTAATAAAATAAAAATTGTGATTTGACTATGTACTTAAACGCAGTGTTTCACGACCAAAACAGCAATTTACGTGATTTGCCATGCAGCGGTTATATAGTACGAAGATAATGCTGTGACGTCATAATACTGTGTCAATTTGGGTACATTTCGGCTGTCGCCAGCGAGGGTACGGTTTTGACCCTCTTTATTGTCTTTTTACGTGCTCGAATTGTAGCTAATAGTCCCATACAAACATTTGATTCTGAAACTCAGAAAAGTGGTTTGAATGCCGCCGTGAAAAAATAGTCAATTGTGTAGACTTGGCCTAATTTATTAAGGTATTAAGTACTACTATTGAAAAGCTGGTCGGAATAAGATTCTGGGGCATCTCTTGGCATTACCTTGCTAAACCTACAAGTACCTAACAGTACAACTGTAATGTAATGTGCATGGCATCAGCTGGTGACGTTCCTGGCGCTAGAACGGTGCTACAATCGTTAGGACAAAATTAAATGTCATTTTCCGATCACCAAGCGTTACGCAATCGACTCGAATCGTTCTCAAAAGTTATAATCAGTCGTGACACATAGTCAGTGCCACATTGTTTATAGCGGCGATCCGCACGGAACCGCATCAAACTACTGTTTACTGAGTTCTGAGCTAAACGCAGTATGTTACAGCGAGGTTTGCTTCAGGTTCGACGTGCTGGTGAACGGCGGTGGAGCCGTGACCCTACAGTTCCAGCGGTCGCCGTTCAAGCCCCTGCGGAAAACTGTCTTCGTGCCTTGGAACCAGATCGTGGTGCTGCCACCTGTTCAGATGGAACTCAGCGACGATAACGTCAAAGTGCCAACGCCGAGGTAATTGAATGTCTGATTTATTCGTTTGCAGTGCGTTCTCGCTCTCGCATAGCCAAAAGTGTGAAAGTGACCATAAACCAGTACGACTCCAAAGTAGGTAATATATTTTATATTATTAATTTACACGTGATTGTCTCATTATTTCAACTTCCCCGAGGCGACTTTCGAGGCCCGTTATACGAGGCTACAAGGTACCATTTTACTATTATAAACCGGCTACATTGGTCAAATAGCCAGTCGTTATTGGTCGCGCGCCTCAATGTTGCTAGTTTACTTTTGGAAATTTGTAAGTTGTAGCTTCGTGAAACAGGCCTCTGGGAGAGGTTTGCACGGCATCGTGATTGAAAATGCGAAATATTTAAACCGACCACGTGCGTGTTGGGCCACGCGCAGTGTAGGGTTCCGTAGTTGCCTGTCTGTCTTTGTTACAACGACACGCGCGCGCCAACAAAATGGTGCGATTGCGTCGGCCGAATTTGTTACAAAAGAAAACCATTTAGTCCGTCAGTTTATCAAAAAGTATTGGAGATGTTTTTTTTATGGTACACTTTTTAGCTATGTGACGTCACGCGGAACTTTGACCAGCTTTCATTAATTCCTACTTTATTATTACTAACCAGGTATGACGTAAATAAATAAATGGGCTGTAGCAACCTTATAGCAATGTAACTTTGTAATAGGTACGATGTAGACCGGCAACATTGGTCGAATAGCCGTTGTGATATCACTATCACTACATAGTATAAAACAAAGTCGCTTCCCGCTGTCTGTAGCTAATAGTATGTATGTATGCTATGTATACTTAGATCTTTAAAACTACGCTACGGATTTTTTAAATATATATAGAGAGATTCAAGAGGAAGGTTTATATGTATAATATAGGGTCGCTATTTTAAAGTATATACTGTATACTCACTGTTTGAAAAAATTATACCTCGCCAAGTTTTTTTCGCCGGCCTTCTCGTGGCAGAGATTTTCTTTCCGAACCGGTGGTAGTTTATCGACATTCATAGGTGCATGAAATATGCCTAAATTGAAAAATAAATACAGATATGTTCACTCACGAAGTCGCGCCCCTCCACAGCACATTGCACACTGCATGTGCGCCCCTCCGCAGCTAATCACTAATGTTAGTGATTAGCTGCGGAGGGGCGCGACTTCGTGACTGAAAAGATCTGTAACTTTGATTTTAACTTTTGCCGTTTATGCGGATTCAATCAAAAGATCACTGAAGAGACGCGAACCTAAATCTCGGCATGTCCCAAATATTCCAGAGCCAACGTTCTGGGCTGAAACCCCCTTAAAGTTCTAGACTTAACTTTTTACAAACTACGGAAGTCGATTACCTTAGTTACATAGATAAGCTAGAGCTAGCTATATTTTCTTAATTTGAAATAATTAAGGCCGCTTATTGAAAGCACGAATTGCAAAATAAACTTCTTGTGTACCTTTGCCCTTAGAATCCTGTCCGTTTTAATTTATCCTGTTTTTTTCTGAATACTGTGATGACAGGATACATTTTCTACCTATTAAATACGAGAGAGAGAAACAAAAAATAAATGAGTATTTGAATTGGTTTGAACACCCGTTCCAGAGCACCTCCACGGTTGGACTGGACGCCGTCCCCGCAGTGGTGGGAGGAGCAGGCGCCGCCGTGCGCCGCGCACGACCACGAGCGGCTGCGGCCCGAGGTGGTGGCCGTGCCGCCGCTCGCCGCGCCCGCCGCCTCCTCCGCCGCCACGCCCACCGTCATCTATCCTGAGGCCCAGGTCTAATTTATTTTCTCAACCTTACTGGACACTCTTAAAAAGTAGTGTCATCATGTATTTAAGAGGTTGGCTCTTGTCGGTGGAGTAATTTCCATTCTGTTCTACTCTCTGCCTTTTCCTTTAACTCTCTATACGATTCAACTTCAATATTTTCCTTTAACTGCTCCATGTAAGCTCTTCGTGGTCTTCCTCTTTTTCTTCTTCAATCCATCTTTCCCTCTATTATAACTTTAATGAAGTCATCGTGACGAAGTAGGTGTCCTATCATTTTTCCTCTTCTGTTTTCAATAACTTTTAATAAACTGTATATATATATATATATGCATATCATTTTTATTTTATATGATTGATGTTTACTTACCCTAAGGGTTTCAAATTTAATTCTCATTACAACCGACTTTAGGAAAAAGCTATCTGTAAACGATTTTAGAACGGACGAGAATATTAAGCTATTGTTTATGTACTACTGTGTCCTTCTTCTCTATCTATGATTCTAATCTATGATTATTTTCTGTATATATCTGTCAAGATCTGATGATGACTTATTTATTTATTTATTGACAAATACATTTACGTGACATTACAGTAATAACCAATGCATCACGAAACTTAAAAACAACAAATAATACTATTTAGGCGACGAAACGGCGTGGCCCCGTTGCATCGTCATCTCCGATGTAGGATTCGGCAGATTGCCCCGGAACCGTCGAAACACGACACCCTTCGGCCAGAATTCAGCACATGCGATGGTCTCCTGCAGCGGTCGCGGCACGCGCACCACAAACGAGCTGAAGTGCACATAGAGGCGCGAACGCAGCTGGAACACCCTCAGCGAGAAGCCGGTCTTCTGACGAACGTATTCCACCACATCATCAGCCGTGGCGGTGTAATGCAGGCGCGATACATATAGCGCCTTGCTCGGTGTGGCAACCCGCAGACCGGACCCAACCGGTTCTGCAGTACCACACTGACTCTTGCGCGGCTTGCGCTTCCTCAAAACTTATGAAATAGTATACCTTGCCTTTCACGTCTGAAAGGCTTAACGTTCGGATAGAGCGGATTGATTGAATCCGAATACGATTGCCATATGATTAAAGAAAGCTAAACTAAAATCTTCTTCACTTACAGATTGTGAGCGAAACCATCGGCATCCCTGGTTCTTCAGTGACACTGACATACCGCTCGTCCCAAGCCGCTGGTTACCTTTCGTGCGTGCACGTCCAACTCACCCGAAAGGTTGTTCCCGCGGCGCTGGCTCGCGTCCACGTGAGGGTCGAAATCGAAGGATCCCTGCACACACATACGTATGAAGCTGACCCCGATCTAACTCATGTCTTCGCTTGGAACAAGAGGAACGTTTACAAACAAAAGGTAATGGATATCTTATGCCGATCCACACAATATCACTCATCTTTTAAAGAAATGGCGATTAAATAAAGCTTTTATTTTTAGGTTTACGGCCAAGCGCAAGCTAAAATTTCAATTGGATACGAATACTCTTCGTGTACATCTATTGTTTGGGAGACACAAACTGCTACGCTGGCTGGCTTTGATGTTGACATTTCTGACATTGGTGGCTGGGGTTTGGACATTCATCACCACTACAATTTCCACGAAGGAATCCTGCAGAAGGGCGATGGTGCCCTGCTTCATCTGAAACAATATCCTAGGACAGTTCAGGTTTGTGAAGCTGAGATTTAGGATATGCCTGTCGCATAGAAATCTATTTTCTATTTCAATACGTCGAAAGGAATAATTAACAATGGATTTGTTTTCAGGTTGTGATGGGCACTGGTCTCCAACGCGCACTGAACTGCCCTGATCATTGCAATGGCAAGGCAGCTGACGCTCGCCTCCTGACTCCGGCGGCATTAACCTCTGGACCCGATGGCTCTCTTTACGTCGGAGATTTCAATCTAGTGCGACGTATCACTCCAGAGGGAGTCGTGACTACTGTTCTTCAACTCGAGTAAGCATAATAATTCCTATAATAATAGCTCTATAGAACTTATCTGTCCAAATTGAAGTAAAATAGTAGACAACAAGTGCATAAAAGTAGCCATTTCACCCGAGACGTTAATCCACCCGAGCCACCGGCGAGGTTCAATACGTTTAAAAAAATACATCTATTTTAATCATTTAGTAATAGAAAACACGGAAGTGAAATAGATTATAGAAAAGCAAATAAAAAAATATATTACGCGAGTGGCTGTCAGGCCCGATTACCTAAACCATAACAGTTGCATTTGTAGCAGCACAAAAGGCGACCTCTGTGAAATCTGAAAATTTTATTGATGTGTGCGTAATGCCTCATCCAGCCAATCATGCAGGGCGGGCTACACGAGCGGCTGTGGCGAAGATGACGCTTTACGAAAGCGTGAGATAGGGATAAGAAAATAGGGCACGCCCTGTCAGCCAGCGAAAAAGGGCCCAATAGGGCCCGGCTGCTACAAGGCAATAAAACGCACGGTCACTGCTCCTAGGTACGAGTATCAATCAATGGGCAATAACTAATGCTCTTTTTCTTTTTTAGGACAACACAAGTTGCATATCAATACTACATGTGTATATCACCAGCAGATGGAAATCTTTACATATCAGACTCCGAAAGACATCAGGTGCGAAAAGTTATCGCTTTAGAGAAAGTACGCGATCCGTCATTAAACTCTGAACCAGTGGTCGGTAATGGAGACCGTTGCGTACCCGGTGACGAAACAAACTGCGGCGACGAAGGACCGGCTGATAAAGCTAAACTGTCTCATCCTAAAGGACTTGCTATTGCGGCGGACAGGACAATGTACATTGCTGATGGGACGAATATACGAGCCGTAGATCCAAATGGGATCATCCACACATTAGTTGGTCATCATGGCCATCACAACCACTGGTCCCCTGTACCGTGCCGAGGCGCTATTGCTCCCTATGAAGCGCAGCTTCAATGGCCGACTGGCGTAGCTCTTTCACCTTTAGATGGATCTCTTTACTTCATTGATGACAGGATTATACTGAAACTGACCGTTGACATGAAGATTAAGGTCGTCGCTGGCCAGCCTTCACACTGCCGCTTGAGTAGTGATGGACAACCGACCGGTAAAGTTTCAAATAAAACTGACACGGAATTCAGAGAAGATTCTAGTTTGGGGACGATCCAAGCGCTAGCTTTTGCTCCAAGTGGCATTCTATATGTCGCTGAGTCTGATTCAAAGAAAACTAACACAATCAAATCTATCGACCCGTCTGGAAAGATTATGCATTTCGCTGGAAAACTACAAGAGAATTTGAAAGAGTTAAGTTGTGAGTGCAACTCGTCAGTGCCTGTCACAGCAGTACCGGCGAATGCCCGGGACGAGGGCGCGGGCTGCCCGTGCCGGTTGAGCGTAGCGGCGGGAGATGAACCTCCTACCAGTACAGAAACTTTACTATCCTCAAACGCTAAATTCCAAACAGTATCTGCTCTTGCCGTCACTCCAGACGGTGTTCTCAACGTTGTCGATCAAGGTAAAATATCACACTACCTTGCGACTTCTTACATACCTACCTACTCCTTCATTTTTCAATTCTTTATGATGGTTTTTTTCTCCCAACAGGTTCTCTACATATTTTGGCATTAAAACACTATTTACCAACACATGATGAGAACGGAGAATTCAGAATTCCGAACCCACCGACATCAGAGATTTACGTGTTCAATCGTTACGGCCAGCACATTACCACGAAAGATTTGACATCAGGAAAGACAAGATATTCATTCTTGTATTCGAAGAACACTAGCTTCGGAAAATTATCTGCAGTGACTGATGCCTCTGGTAACAAAATACAACTGCTAAGAGATTACAGTAACGTGGTCAGTTCGATTGAAAACACGCAAGATCACAAACTTGAACTGAAAGTGTCAGGCATTGGCTATCTGACGAAGATAACCGAAAAGGGTACGACTGAAATTGACTTGGACTACGACGCCAATACCGGTTTACTCAACAGCCGCTCAAGGGTGTGTATTGAATAATATATTTTCCATTTACAACCGCAAGCTCGGTACCGTATGGCTATGTATGTACTGCTTCGCTTCCGTACTTGCTAATACTTTGTTTGTTTGTTGCAGGCTGGAGACACTGTCATCTACAACTATGATGAACTCGGACGCGTAACTAAAATAATAATGCCTTCTGGAGAGCCAGTGCACATTACATCGGGCCTTGCTAAGAACTATGGCTTAGCAGTTACCGTATCGAATCCATCTAGCAGCATACCTGTTGGAGTGGCTAAAAAATGCGAATACGTACTCCACGGCCAGTCCTTCAAACAAATCACAATTAATAATGGCAAACAAGTTACTGAAGGGCGTATTTATTCCAACAACACTATGCTTCTTGAAACTCCATGGACAGGAAAGTTCGAAAGCATTGCCGCTGCGAAACATCCGCTACTAGAAGCTGCCTTACCCATCGAAGCCGAAATGCTTCATATGTGGTCTCATCAAACCACAACATTCGGCGATAATCTAGTCAACAACATGTACTCTCTTTATACACTTGTCGGCGATGTAAGAAATCCCCAACAAACTCTTAATAGAGAAATATGGGTTAACGACTCCAGAGTTCTAATTATTGAATTCGACCAATTCAAGAGTCGAGAGACCTTCTTCAATGCCGACAGAAATCCCCTATTCACAATTGCTTACGATGCGGGAGGATTGCCATTGTCATTTATACCCCACGGCGCTGGAGTACCGCTAAACATTTCCTACGACAGATTCTTCAGAATTAATGGTTGGAAGTGGGGTGTCAGCGAGGAATCGTACAACTACAATTCGCACGGCATGCTATCTGAAATAACTAGTCCTCAAGACGGCACAAAGAACATTTATTATAATGAAGGAAACCTTGTATCTAAGATAACCTTAGCTAGTCAAAGAAGCTTTAAATACCTGTACGACAACGACGGTGGTTTAACTCACGTCATCTTGCCATCTGGAACCAACCACTCAATCAGCGTCCAACCTTCAATCGGATTCTTGAGAGTGACATATGCGCCTCCCGGTTCTACAAAGAAGTATTTACAACATTATTCTCATACTGGCGAACTTCTTCAGACAGTGTTCCCCGGCGATGGTGCTAGAGTGGTTTACCGATATTTCACGACTAATAAGGTTTCCGAGGTCGTTCACGGCGACGGCCAGACACAGATACATTATTCCGAAAGTACTGGACTTCCGTCAGAAATACTGCATGTGGACCGTGATGTCGACTACCGCTGGGAGTCTACTTATGCAGGAGGCTTACTAATGGAGGAAAGGCTCGATTACGGCGCTAAAACCGGCCTAAGTAATGCAAAAATAATTTATGAATATGACAACAACTACAGAACAACGGCTGTTCAGGGCCGTATCGGTGGTCAGACACTGATCCCCCACCATATAGTCTACAACGTTAAAACAGGAGCTCCGGAAGTCTTAGGACAGTTCACGGTCTCCAAGCAGAAATGGAATGAGACTTCGGTGTATGACGGAATAGCGATGTTCTCTCGAGTTTTAAACGATCAATTCCTCGAGAAAGAGGTTACTGTTAACATTCACAGGATGGAAGTATTCAGAATGGAGTTCTCGTATGATAGACACGGAAGGATTTCACAGACGCGAACGCACACTAGAAATGTAGGAGTCAATACATACACCAATGTCAAGAATTATACTTGGGACTGCGATGGTCAGCTGACTGGAGTTGAAGCTCAGGAACCATGGGGATTCCGATACGATGACAACGGGAATATGCTTTCGTTAACTTACAGAGGAAATACTATTCCCATGGAATACAATGACATGGATCGAATTATCAAATTCGGCGAGGGGCAATACAGATATGACAGTCGAGGTCTAGTGTCCCAGAATGCTAGAGAGGAGCGGTTTCAGTACAATTCAAAGGGGCTACTTATTAGGGCAACAAAGCGAGGCAGATTTGATGTCCGATACTATTATGATCATCTTGATAGGTATGTATGACCCTACACTGAAAATATCTTACCTCAACTTTTCTATATTAATGATAGTAGCAAATGTTGTGGTACATTTGCTAAAATTATGCATTTATTTTTCAGGCTTTCAACACGCAAAGATAATTTTGGAAATGTGACTCAATTCTTCTACACAAACAAAGATAAACCTCACGAAGTCAGCCATATCTATTCTCCACGCGAAAACAGATTTATGACTTTGGTTTATGACGACCGTGGACATCTCATTTACACACAGGTAATTAGGACACAAATTGAGTCATATCACAGTAATAAAATTGGATTTTTCGAGAACGTAACTTGCTATTTGCCTGTTTCTCACGAACTGTTATTTTACTATTTTCTTGTCTTTTTGTGGATTTTTTCTGCATGTTTTTCTTCAATGTTTTAGTTTAATTTTGCTCCCATTGCAGAACTTTTAGTTTGCCCTTGTTTTGTATTTACCCTTGTTTTGTATTTAATTTTTTCGCATGCTCTAAGATACTAAAATAAGCTGTGGTTACCTATAATTAGATGAACATCAACCAAGAATGTTACCTAAGCTACATATTGAATTGTACGATGTATTGTCTGTTGGTTATCCTAAATAAATAAATAAATAAATAAAATAAATTTTATCTATTATGCAACAGTGACAATAGGACAATTCTTACATTGGATTCTGTCGCTTACAGGTCGCACGCCATAAATATTACATCGCAACCGATCAATGCGGAACTCCCGTCATGGTCTTCAATCAATATGGAGAGGGCATTCGAGAAATCATGAGATCTCCATACGGCCACATAGTCTACGATTCTAATCCTTACCTGTACCTGCCCGTGGACTTCTGCGGCGGACTGCTCGATCAAGTCACGTCGCTGGTTCACATGGCGAACGGAAAAGTGTACGACCCGCTGATCGGGCAGTGGATGTCGCCGATTTGGGAGGATCTCATCGATAGAGTTCACAACCCCACCCAACTACACCTCTACAGGTTCAACGGAAACGACCCCATCAACGTCAGACCGCATAATAAGAAGCCAACAGGTAAATTAATACCTAATCAGTCTCGCATACCTACAATACTGTTTAAGGCTACCTTGGCCGGGAACAGCGTCAAATCGGATTCATATATATAATGTTTTATTTATTATTTTTAGATCACCTGGCATGGCTGAGCCTCCTGGGATACTCGACGAAGAGCCTGGCGCCGCAGCTGTACCCCGACGAGCTGCCGGGCGGCGCCGTGCTGCCCGCGCGGGCCGCCACCGCGCAGGCCGCGCCCGCCGCGCCCGCGCTGCGGCCCAGCGTCGCCGTCGAGTCCGGCTTCCTCTCCCACATGTCCAACAAGAGGATCGCCGACTTCAGGAGCCTCTCCATCCCCGCCATGTCCGAGCTGAAGACGGACGCGCTCGATCTCGCCCCGAAGAGGATCGGCTCCGACTCGGAGCCGCCGTTCGGCCGCGGCATCCTCGTCTCGCGCAACTCGCGCGGCCGCGCCGTGGTGACCGCGGTGCCGGCCGCGAACGCGATCTACCGCGACGTGTACACGTCGGTGTTCAACCGGTCTCACCTGCTGCCGTTCTCGCTGGTGGTCCACGGGGACCAGCAGGACGTGTTCTATTTCGTGAAGGAGGAGACGTGGCGCGCCGCCGACGACAAGCAGCAACTGAAGCGCATGCAGGGCAAGCTGAACGTGACGTTCCACGACGTGACCGAGGGCGGGCGCTCGTACGCGGACGTGAAGATCCACGGGAAGACGAGCGTGGTGAACCTGCGGTACGGCACGAGCGCGGAGCGGGAGCGCACGCGGCTGCTGCACCACGCGCGGGCGGCGGCGGTGCGCAAGGCGTGGCACCGCGAGCGCGAGGCGCTGCGCGGCGGGCTGGGCGGCTCGCTGGACTGGTCGGCGGCCGAGCTGGACGAGATCCAGAAGGCGGGCTCGGCGGCCGGCTACGAGGGCGAGTACGCGCACGACGTGGCGCGCTACCCGGAGCTCGCCGAGGACCCGTACAACGTGCGCTTCGTGAAGAAGCGCGCCGACCGCGCCGAGCGGCGCCGCCGGAAGCGCGAGTGCCGAGCGCTCTGGTGGCTCGCCCCGGACGACCTATGCTAGTGACGTGTCGCCATCCATATGCCAAATCGTATGAGTGTTACGCGGGAGCGAATGAGGAAGAATGAACGCGCGAGTGAATGTCAATAAATATATTTTGTAAATAGTCTCTATTAATTGTTAATTGTTGATGTATGTATGTATGTATGGTAGACGCGAATCCCTATCGCTATGTAAATAGTAAATTTTAATTTGCAGGGAGAGAATGGACCTTTTGAGAGGACTGATATTATAAATGTAATGTATGTATAAATAAGACGATTTATGTGAATATGAAATTATTTATACTTATTTATCGGTAAAAAAGCTTCGATTGTGTCCAATGTTCTTATAAAATTTAGATGAAAACTATTTGAAAGAATAAAAGGCATACTTTTTTAACCAACTTGAGTTGAAGTTTCAGTTTTAACGTACCGTCAATATTAAGGGTATGGTAAGACTGCTTCGCATATCTCTGCTGCATTTTCACCCTATAAGTTAACGCAGAAATGTGAATAGTTTACTTTTGATGTTGACGTCACGAATTAAATTGACTACCCCCAAAAACCCATATAAATACCACATGAAGAATCTTCATTATAGCGATCCAAACCAGGGCAAACAAATTGTTAGAACTACGCAACTTAGAACAGCAGCTTAATAGCATGGAAAATATTGTATTACATAATGGACCAGCTTCTATAGTATTTTATACAATCGTTACACAATGAGGGCTCTTAAAGTCTACTAGCGTGAGCTACTACCACGAGGCGTGCCGAGTAGCCTAAGGAAGGTACGAGAATTTAATAGCTAATTGTGGTACTATTGTATACAATACTTTTTTTTCTAGTTAACTGAAATAATTAAACAAACTTGGTATCTGTTGAAAATCTAAGCTGATGATGTCTTTTGTTCTATGACCAAGGCGACGTTCTATTGGTCAAATTCAATATACCTAGTTCAGTGAAGGCGCCACGTGATTGGTCAAAATCATTATAGCTGTCTAAACAGTTGTAAAATAATTTATTGTAGAAAAAAGTATCCCATAAAAAACATTCCATGTAAAAAGAGGCCAAGTCTCGAAACTCTTCCACCGCAAAAAGTTGTGAGATATTTGGTAGTAACAAGTCTCAGGCAAGGTTATTATTCTTTATTTGCTAGCTAAATAAAATTCAGCAACTTGGCAATCACACAACTTTACTGCATTTATGGATTTTTGCATACCTAAAACTATGTAGTTATTGTGTGATTGCCAAGTCACAAAATTTTATTTAGCTACCAAATATCTCACAACTTTTTGCGGTGGAATAGTTTTGAGATTTGGCCTCTTTTATACAAGGAATGTTTTTTTATGGGATCTCACTTCTTTTTGTAGGTTATTATGTCAATATCCCATTCTTGATTTTTTGTTGTCTCATTTACGGCAAATATAACTTTGTAATCAAATATGTTTATATGGGATTACAAAGTTATTTAAGCAGTCGGTGTATCTAGAAAACTGGACTTAAATTGCAATTTTTTTAGCGTCCCCTTGATTTATACACTAAACACTAATTGTATTCTAAATTTGAAGCTTCTATGTCTGCTAGAAGTGCCTTAGACTTTTGATGATCGGTGAGTCAGTCAGTGTTATAAATCTTAAACCGCTGGTTCAAATTGAATGAAATTTGAAATATATCGTGTTTATACAATGCGTGCTTGGTTAATGAAAATGCAGGCTTCTAGTTTTATCCACAACGAAGTTATAGAGGGGTCGAAAATGGCCTGAACTGCTTCGTGAAAAGGATGGTACGGCCGTGCCGCTGTTTTTCTCGACTTGGCGGGGGCACTTCCGTGCCCCCAGATTAAATTTAAATTAGAAGATGTGTCCCACTACGCTGAATTTTTGCAATGACAATCGATTTTTGTATGTACCAATAGTAGAAGGGGGCATTACCATAATATTTCAGACCTTCGTTTTTGGACATCAAAAGAAGCGGCCCACCAAGTTGAATATTTTTTGTAAAGGCGGTATAGATATAGATCTAATAGTTTGATTGGGCTCTTGTGTTTTCTAATCAGGGTCACCAGGTCTTCGTTCTTCCAGATCTTCGATTATCCTAGTTTTAATAGTTTTCCCTTTATGTGGCCATTAAACCCTAACTCTGTACCAAAATTCAGCTCTCTGAGTTTATGGGAAGTACTAGTTCTATTATGATGATCATGAGTGAGTGAGTGAGTGAGTGTCATAAATGCGAAACTTTGCTTTCTCTTAACTTTGGAACTAAATGACCTACAGACTTGAAATTTTGGATTTTAAGTATGTGATTATAGCTTACTGGATGACAAAAATTTCTGCGTTCTAGTCTTATCCAGAGGTTCTCAAATAGGGGCCTGAAAATGCGGCGAAATGGTTCCAGTAAAGGATGGTACGGCAGTGTTTGCTTCGCGCTCGACTTGGCGGGGGCACTGCCGTGCCCCCAGATGTGATTATAGTTTAGTGTACGAAGTCTTAATTCAAACATTAAAGTCGACAAGTACCTACTTATAACAGTCACGACTGTCATGAATATCACAGTATTTAGATAATTTCAAATCTACTAAAAGTATTCCAAAAAGTACCTAAACGTAACATTTATAAAGCCTTGGATAACTGGCAGGATTTTACGCTGTATTCAGAACAGAAATTAAAATGCAACTGATTTTACGCAATGAGCTTTTTTTTTAAATTTATGACTTTTGGTCATTCTTTACAATGTTGATGTAATAAAAAAGGTAGATAATGTTGTCTATACGAAATACCGTGTTTAAAAATGGCCAGGCTTACGCACGCATGAAAGAGCTGCGAGTATTGCAGTTACACACTAGCAATAGATGTCAAATGAGACAAGTAAATGTGTTGTAACGTACGATGCAGAGAAACATATAAGTGGGTAATTTGTCTTTGTTTCGCTCACAGAAATAAGTAGCATACCTTCCCGTTTCACTTAACATCTTGTTGGCCATGGCTGAGAATGGACAAAGAGTACCTTTCGTATGCCGAAGCGGCTCGCACACGCACACATACACAATCAACAGTTTATGAACGATTTGGAAACATAATTTTCTTTACTATTATCTATACATGATTTGTATGTGGTGAACAGTGTGATGCACTTATAGAAAACTAGTTTATTCTAGTTTATAATAATATCATTTCTGTAGGGCATAGACAATGTAGAAGTTTGGAAAATTAGTATTAAACGTGGGCCCAGCACTCAAGACGCATCAGAATCAGAATGAACGCTCAGAATGAATTTTACTTTTTATATATTTTTGTGTGTTTAGTATAAAAAGGGATACACAAATTATGAAAAAAATATCTTATATAAATCCTATACCGCGTAATTAAACGACAGGAGTGTCGAAAACTTCGTCTAGAACAAGTGCAAAAACGCGAATTTGTATGTTCGATTCTCACTTTTTTTCGTTTTAGAAATTCAGAACCAATTTCTTCTAAATTGTATAGTTTCTTGTTAGTATTAAGTGTTTGCTTTGATGTCTCTAAAGGTTGGAAAATAAAACAAAAACCGGTTTCGCGAAATATCTTTTTTGTACAGTCGTAATTTCTTACGATGGGGACAGTTTCATATATACAATCTTGAAATCAAGAACCTGTAAAAAAATATAAAAGAGGTAAGTATTATCAATAATGTGTAAGTAGTGCAAAACATAGGTAGTTGATTTAACGGACTTTCGATAAAACCACATTTGTAACACATACCTACTCAAGAACATGAGTTACGTGTTCAAGAGGATCAAGTTTGGCTGAAATAGTCTTACCATAGCTAATGCGTTATATCCTTTACCCCTTTAATTTTGAGTGATATTATTCTCATGAATAAAATCCGCAACGAGTAGGTACGTACGAAGAAGCCTGGCCGTCCGTGACATCGCCGATAAGATACAAGAAAGCCGGCTGCGATGGTTAGTCATGGTCATGAGAAGAGGGGGCCACTAAACTATGTTGGTAAATTGGCAGTACAACTTTCCGTCTCTCTGGTCAAAGATCCACGGGCAGACCCAGAATAAGATGGAAGGATGTAGTGCTAAGAGACATAAGAGAGTGCAAGTTATCCGAAACAGATGTCGAGGACGGAGCGAAGTGGAGAAGCAAGACGAGGTAAGCTGAGCCCACCACCATGTGAGATATAATATAATACTCGTACCTAGGAAGTGAGAGAAGTGTAGACAAAGGTTCCGATCGCACACGACGACAAGCGAACGGAGCCGATCGCGTGTCGCAGCACACTTTCGGTTACGATCACATGTCGCGAAAGACGCCCACGGTCAAGCTGTTGTGCGCAGCTTGGGAATGTAGACTTAAAAACAGTACATATATGATTCAGTATCGTGTAAAGACTATACAATTCTTTCGTTCCGATCCGTTGCGGGCCGTTTGGTGGAAATAGTGCTATAGCCTTCCGAATCGCTAAACTTAAGTGGCAGTGGGCGGGGCACATAGCACGTAGAACCGATGGCCGTTGGGGCGGAAAGGTTCTCGAGTGGCGACCACGTACCGGAAGGCGCGGCATGGGTAGACCCCCACAAGGTGGACTGATGACCTGGTGGGTAGACCCACGCTGCGTCTTCCGGTACGTGGTCGCCACTCGAGAACCTTTCCGCCCAAACGGCCATCAGTTCTGCGTGCAATGTGCCCCACCCACTGCCACTTAAGGCTCCACATTCGAAATTTTCGTGAAAATGAGTTGTTTTGTAACCGTTTTATACATTATAACGTAACATTTTTGCTGTCGGAAAAAATATGCGACGGGTCATAGTTTTCGTAGAAATCCATTTTAACAATAAAAATTAGAGAAAAAGAAATCTAAAGTCACCCCTATTTTTTCACTTGTAACCATTTTACTGCTCCATTTTTTATCAGAATAATATGAAATTTTATAACTTTCTTCATACAATAATGAACACGGGCATCATTTTCTTACTTTCTTAATTTTCTTAAAAAATTATCTCGTTTTCTGAAATATTCCGCCAAAGTTCCTACGCCTCCCCGTTTTCGTCCATACGGTCAGTGCGGGACGAGACACGTTGCATGACGGACCTGTGTCAATTTGCGCTGCGCCGAAATTTTTAAATATTTGTGGAAATTGTGGACTATATTTGTTGCATAGAGTGGACAATCCGTTTTGTGATTCGTATAGTAGGTAACTAATAAATATTTGCGTATAGTTTAGTTTTTAGTGACAGATAATTTTGTTGCATAGAGTGGACAATCTATTTCGTGGTTTGTAAAGTAGTAGGTACTATAGACAAGACAGCTGACTGACCATCCGTGCACTTTATGTGCATTGTAATAAGGTTCTTGTATAAATACAGAATGGTCAGTTAACTGTGTTGGCATTTGTACCTAATTAACATTTACGTAGGTATAGTTTAGATTTTGTTTTTAGTTCAAGATGGGAAATAATAATAATAATAATATTACATACATACATACATACATACACGCCTTTAGCCCTAAAAGGGGTAGGCAGAGCACATGAAACCTGTGTCCAGTGCCACTGTTAGCATAAATGTGGGTATAAAACATCGACAAAATGTGATATAGCGGTGACAGGTTGCTGGCCCATCGCCCACAACACACTTCAACCCAGTTCCCTTAGTCGACTCTTACTACCCACACGGGAAGAAAGGGGGTGGTGCTATTCTAACCCGACACCACACGGGTAATAGTAATAATAATAGAATAATAATATAATATGATTAATATAATAAAGAGATAATAATAAATTCTTTATTTCAGGCTAGTTTGCCCATAGATTGTTAGTAACATACAAACTTACGATACTAGAGTTAGTAGGTCTTAGCTTAGGTCTCACAAATTTTTCAATTTTTTTTTTTTTTATATATATATAATTATTTTGGGTCTTTGGGGTTAAATAAGCGCAGGAGGAAAATACGTAATATCAAGAAATTTTACAAGAGAAGAGGAAAAAGAATACACAAGTAAATACCTATTCTATAAAAGTATCAAATATCTAAACAGTATCAAAATTGGGAAATCGCTAAAACCAGACATTTTATTAGTAATCTATTGCCTACTAACAATATTGTTTTATCTGCTCGTATTAATGACTGTCCAGTGTTAATAGAATAAGTTCTAATAAAAATAGTGGGCTTGGCAAATATTGTAAGTACCTACCTATGGGTTGCATGCCAACTCCAAGTTCGATACAGAGTTATTATTTGATATGAAACAAAGTATGGTTAACGTACAACTAATCTATAAGTATATATTTACCCGAGGCCGATTTCTGTACAGTCAGCATGTGACGTCATGGAAAACGCCACAGCCGCCGCCGCGACAGAGCGGCGCCGACGCGGGGGACAGACGAGCGGGGCAGAGCAGCGCACGGCACCGCGCCCCACCGCACCGCCACCCGCCGGCCAGTATATAAGCGCCGCGCGCCCGTCAGACCAGAGGAGTTTGGCTAGCGGCTTGCCGTGTGCCCAACTCTCTCCCCTCGCCCTCCCTACCTTCCCGCCTCTGGCCGCTTGGAGACCCCGAGTGCACTGCCGTGGCTTCCCGACTTCTGGCTGCTTGGCCACCGAGCACCGCCGAAGTCTTCCGCTCCCCTCGCCCCTCTCAGGCCGCCTGGTTCCCGGGCGTATTGCCGGAGGAGTGAGTTGGTTAGGATCCGCGTTATCCCTGGCCGCTTGGAGACCCCGAGTGCACTGCCGGGAGAACGAACCCGTCCCGTGATACTCCTGGCCGCTTGGAGACCCCGAGTGCACTGCCGTTGTACCACGATCCCGCCGTTCCCGTCTTTACCGACCCGAATCGTACCAGTTCGGCAAACCGTGCCCCGTACCGCGAACGATAGTGACCGTGTAGGACCGTGTAGGGATTATTTGTATTTAATAAAAGGGCATCAAGACCCAGTGTTAACCATTAATCCGACCGCTGTTATTATTCACCCCTGCTCCTGCTAGGCCTCCTTGACCGTCTGAGTTAACTAGGAAACCCTCGATAGCCCCTCAGGCTGAGGGATATGTGTGTGTGACTAAACCCGCACATCACATTTGGCGCCCAACGTAATAACTCATACAGGAGTCTCGTAGTTCATTAGGAGACAGGAGACAGGGAAAATCTAATCTTTTTTTACTTTTACGATTTAAACTCCGAATTACCGTTACCGACGTGTAGATTACGCGACGCTTCCCGCCCGCCCGTTAAACAATCCCGCGTCGCACCAGAAACCGATAGGTCCCTACCGACAGATGCAGACGGCCTGGATATACCAGCTGCACAAGCCAGACCTCACGAAGGAAGCAGAGAGCAGAGGCATAAGTACAGAGGGCCTAACGGTGGACCAGATCCGTAAACTGCTCGTAGAGTCCGTCAAAACCGCCGAGGTATTCAAGACACCAGAGAAACCCACATCCAGAGCCATGGCATGGTCTTCCATGGAAGACGACCAGGATAGAGGTAAGACGGACAGGCTCAATAAGGCGATCCGAGAGTGGAACCTATCCTACAGGACGACGGATAACCCCGTAGAGTTCGTCGAAAGGCTGGAGGAACTGATCGCAGCCAGCGGCGTAGACGAGGAAGATGTTCTGCCCGCACTACCCCGTATCCTGCAAGGGAAAGCCTTGTTGTGGTACAGGAACAATGCCGAATCCTGGAAGTCGTGGGGTGAGTTTCTGCAGCTCTTCAAACTTTATTATTTTCCGAATAACTATGAAGAGGACCTGATAGTGAAAATAGTGGCTAGGAAACAAAAGTTTCGAGAGAGCTTCACAGACTACGTCACAGATCTACAAACGCTTATGAGGAGGTACGGGAGCCTCAGCGACAAAGAAAAGATACACCGAATACACGAAAATATGCAGAAAGAATATAAGTTATACATCAAGAAAAACGACTATGAGGATCTAAACGGGTTGTTAAGATTAGCCGCCGAGTACGAGGGGATTACCGCCCCGTCAGAAAACAATATAGCCCGAGACCGGCCGTACTATGCCCCGCAGACCTCGAACGCATACACACATGCTACACAGCAGCACAGGAGTCCGCCAGGACATTGGGGACAACCACAATCAGGCTCAAGGCACACAGCCGCAGAAAGGAGTAGCTTTCAGCCCCGAGTAAACGACACACGGGAGACTAAAGCCGACAACGGGATTGCAAGGAAAATACATCCAAGGTACGATAAAGACACCTGTTGTTGGTCGTGCGGCAAACCCGGACACAACGCGAAAGAATGCAGGTCACAGCGACAGATTTTTTGCAGCGGGTGCGGGAAGCTAGGAGTACTGAGTAGAAACTGTTGCATGAACGGGAGCAGGGGAAAAAGGGAATCGCTAGGGGCCGCCGGAGATCACGGTCGGGAAGACAACCGGCTGTACGTAAACGCCACGATATCCGGGAAAGAGTGGGTCTGCTTAATAGACACAGGATCGACCAACACGTATATAAATAAAGAGGCGTATGAGATATGCAAAGCCCAAGGGGCAGTGGAAAAGCGAGTACAGAGAGGCCTCGTGTTAGCCGACGGCACCCGGACAACCGTTGACACAACTGTGTTAGTTAACATACAGATCAAAGGAGCCACGCTGAAGCACTGGGTAAGGGTGCTCCCAACCGCGGCAGGAACGATAATCGGAATGGATGTACTCAGGAGGGCCGGAATGGCCATAACGTGGGCCGGGGACGTCGGCACACTTAAGACAAATCAAGACGCCAGTGCACAAGAAGGGCAACCGGTATACGAGGAGATAGTGGAGCAAAAGGCGACCGAAGGGATGCCGAGCAACCCAGGGGACGTCACGAGCGAAACAACAACGGGCGAGCAAGTAATGTCACCCGAACAAGAACAAGCACTCCGCGCCATGCTGGAACGGCAATTTCAACTATGTGAACAAAGCCCGAAAGGGAACACGTGGGTCGAGCACAGAATTAAGTTGAAACACAAAGAACCGATAAAACAGAAGTATTATCCGCGCAATCCGAAACAACAAGAGATAATCGACACCCATGTGAAAGACATGTTGGAACAGGGAGTCATCGAAAAGTCGAATAGCCCATACAGCTCGCCGGTGGTGCTTGTCAGGAAGGAAAACGGCCAATATAGATTTTGCATTGACTTCAGAGAAGTGAACGAGGCATCAGAGAAAGATGCATATCCCCTCCCGCAGATAGACGACACATTAGACAAGTTAAAACAAGCACAGTTCTTCTCGAAACTCGACTTGAAGAACGGGTATTGGAATGTACCATTAGAGAAATCGAGTAGGCCCGTCACAGCATTCACAGTCCCAGGAAGAGGACTATATCATTTCAAGGTCATGCCCTTTGGATTACACTCGAGTGGAGCGACCTTCCAGAGGCTACTCGACAGAGTTATAGGACCGGAACTAGAACCACACGCATACGTATACCTGGACGACATAATAGTGTGTAGCCCGACTTTCGAAGACCACTTAGACCACCTAGAGGTAATATTCCAGAGAATAAGACAAGCGGGGCTACGAATAAACACAGCCAAGTGTGAATTCGCAAAGCCAGAGATAGAATACCTAGGTCACACGGTCACCAGAGAGGGTATAAAAATGAACGAGGCAAAGATTAGGGCTATAAATAACTTAGAATCACCGAAAAACATTAAAGCACTAAGAAGGCTCATAGGAATGACTTCCTGGTACAGGAAATGTATACCGAAGTACGCAGAGATAACTGCACCGCTGGTAAAGTTACTAAGAAAAAACGAAAAGTTTGTATGGACGCAAGCACAGGAGGACGCAGTCAAAACGTTGAAAGGAATCCTGACAACCGACCCCGTATTGGCCCGGGCAGACTTCACCAAACATTTCACACTCCAAACGGACGCAAGCGACGTAGGTTTAGGGGCGTTTCTTACACAGGTCCAAGACGGACTACCGAGGGTAATAATGTACGCCAGTAGGAGGCTGACGTCACCTGAATCGCGGTACTCAGTGACAGAACGGGAGTGTCTAGCTGTGGTATGGGGAATCCGGAAAATGAGAGCGTTCCTGGAGGGTTACCATTTCACGGTCATAACCGACCACCAGGCACTAAAGTGGCTAAACACACTAAGGAACCCATCCGGAAGGCTGGCTAGGTGGGCCCTTGAACTACAACAATACCAATTTGATATAACATACCGAAGCGGGAAACAAAACCAAGTAGCAGACGAGTTATCGAGGAACCCGGTATGCGCAGCCGTAGAACAAAATTGGTACGAAAACAAGTGGGAACAAGTCAGCAAGGGGGGCGAAAACTCGGGCCAGTTTCGTATTAAAGACGGGAGTTTGTACAAAAGGCACCCCAAGGACAGCCACGATAAATACACAGACCCGGAATCACAGTGGAAAAGGTGCATACCGATACAAGAAAGAGAAACCATAATAAGGCAGAATCACGACACACCGAGCGCCGGACACTGCGGGATAGCAAAAACCGTAAAGAGAGTATCGCAAAGAAACTATTGGCCGGGTATGCAAACCGATATAATAGCGTATGTCAATAAATGCGACGCCTGTCAAAAATATAAACCGTCGCAACAGAAGCAAACCGGAATGATGCACATAAATAACGCATCCGCGCCGTGGGAAATAGTGACAACCGACTTGATAGGCCCGTTGCCAAGGTCATCAAAAGGTTACAAATGGATAGCGGTATTCCATGACAAATTCACGAAGTGGACCGAAATTCAAGCACTACGCAACGCGACGGCGAATACAGTATCGAGAGCTTTCGAGCAATGTGTAGCATTGCGGCATGGTGCACCGCAGGCGCTTCTATCAGACAACGGGGTACAGTACACTTCAAAACAGTTCAGAGACATTTTGAAGAAATATGGAACAGAACACAGACGAACACCGCCATATACACCACATTGCAACCCGACGGAAAGGCAGAACCGATCTTTGGAAGTAATGATATCCACTTTTATAGGTGAACATCATAAACAATGGGATAAATACCTAAGTGAATTCAACTTCGCAATAAACACATCCGTACAAGAGTCGACGAAATACACACCGGCATTCCTACTATACGGTAGGGAACTACGGGGTCCGAACGACCGGAACTCATTTCCCACCCCCCAAGTAAAGGAAAAAGGGGTACTGCAAGACGTATACAACACCGTAAAACAGAACCAAAATCAAGCATCAGCCGCGCAGAAGTTCTACTACGACAAAAAGAGAAGGTATTGGGAACCCGCAGTAGGGGATTTAGTCCTAAAACGGAATTATATACTCTCAAACGCAGAGAAAAATATATGAGCAAAATTAGCACCGAAATTTATAGGGCCGTTTAGAATTCAGGGAAAAATATCACCAGTCATATACACATTAAAAGACCCCAACCGCAAAACAAAATCATAACCGCACATATCAAAGATTTAAAAATATATAAACATTAGAAGTAGCGAACAATCCGCCAACAATTCATAAGTTAAATATATGCGAAAACATAACACAATAAACCGCATGGTAACAGTGTCCGATAAGCGAGGACGGCCGCATACCAAACGGGCGAATGACTACAGCGAACAAAGATGCACCTTACGGCCACGCGAGTAAGACGCAGATTAGCACAACAAAAGAAGCTTACGCGAACGTAAACAAATAAGGTACGGCGCGACCGACTCACAGGTGAGACGACGACCGAGCAGAATGATACCGTAGCATGGTAGCAATAAGGCTGGGAATGCAGCAGGAAAAAAAAAAGTGAAATAAACTTACGAAAATAAAATCCCGTCAGGACTTTAGGTATGGCCAACGGTACAGGAACAGACACCTCTCAAAATTGTCAGACTCCGGTCATACCCCAGACCGGCAGGGAAGCCGGAACCAAAGCCGGAGAAATAACGGCAAATAATATTGTTATTGTTAAGTTTTACTATTACTAGGTTAAGTTACAGTTTTTTTACTTTTACTCGTTTAATTGTTTGTTTTTTTTTTTATTATCTTAAATTGTAAATATACACGGTCCACTATGGTATTTTGTTTGATGTTACACAACATGGGGGGGTCCGACATAGCTTAACCGAGAGATTAATTACACCCCCTAACCCGAACACTAACGGTAAATATACAGGAAGAGGAGAATTAGACGGGGCTATACATAAACACAAAAACAATAAAGGAAAAAAAAAATATCAATAATAATAGGATAAAAACATATATAGAGAAAATAAATAGGACAATAGGAGAGGCAATCAAACACATCAAGGACACCATTACCGCAGCACTAACGGTGATTTTTTTCAGGAAAAAAATCTCAAAACCGGGAGGGGAAGTGTGACGTCATGGAAAACGCCACAGCCGCCGCCGCGACAGAGCGGCGCCGACGCGGGGGACAGACGAGCGGGGCAGAGCAGCGCACGGCACCGCGCCCCACCGCACCGCCACCCGCCGGCCAGTATATAAGCGCCGCGCGCCCGTCAGACCAGAGGAGTTTGGCTAGCGGCTTGCCGTGTGCCCAACTCTCTCCCCTCGCCCTCCCTACCTTCCCGCCTCTGGCCGCTTGGAGACCCCGAGTGCACTGCCGTGGCTTCCCGACTTCTGGCTGCTTGGCCACCGAGCACCGCCGAAGTCTTCCGCTCCCCTCGCCCCTCTCAGGCCGCCTGGTTCCCGGGCGTATTGCCGGAGGAGTGAGTTGGTTAGGATCCGCGTTATCCCTGGCCGCTTGGAGACCCCGAGTGCACTGCCGGGAGAACGAACCCGTCCCGTGATACTCCTGGCCGCTTGGAGACCCCGAGTGCACTGCCGTTGTACCACGATCCCGCCGTTCCCGTCTTTACCGACCCGAATCGTACCAGTTCGGCAAACCGTGCCCCGTACCGCGAACGATAGTGACCGTGTAGGACCGTGTAGGGATTATTTGTATTTAATAAAAGGGCATCAAGACCCAGTGTTAACCATTAATCCGACCGCTGTTATTATTCACCCCTGCTCCTGCTAGGCCTCCTTGACCGTCTGAGTTAACTAGGAAACCCTCGATAGCCCCTCAGGCTGAGGGATATGTGTGTGTGACTAAACCCGCACATCACAAGCATAATATAGTTAGTAGCAGCCAAGTTAGCCAAATATATCGGAACGTACATTCATCGAAATAGTCTTTGTTACTATAAGTAGGAGTAAGGAATGTGTTACGATATATTTGGCTACTTTGGATGCTACTAACTATCTGATGCTGACTGTACACGCCATCATCATCAAATCAAGGAAGTAGAACGTAATAAATATACCGAAAATTTGTTTAAAACTTAACAACCTTACACTTACACAAAAGGTAACGGACAGACAGACACACTTTCGCATTTATAATATTAGTATGGAGTATGGATATGGAAGTATGGATAGTATGGATTATATGTCTTTCCCGCTCACGGGACAATGACGTCCCGGACCTTTAGGAGGCGTGCGTGGAGCTCTGAGCCAACACGTAGAGGCCCTTTTGACAATTTAATGAAATGCAAGGAGTACACCAAGCGGATGCTGTCTCCGCCCGTGTCATGGGACGCACACAGAAACAGCACCCGCTGGGGTGTAAGAGTCTATTGCTAGTTGATGGAATCTAAATAAAACGGGTTATTGGGTCAAAATGATGGACTAGTAGCTGGGCTACTGGATGAAACATCGGACGCCTGCCCAATAAAACTGTTTCACATTTTATCACTGGCAGACGGTGACTCGCTAACTGCTAGATGGGCCCCTATTAATAGCGACATTAAAAAATGGCCTAAGGGCAACAGTAGGTATGGATTATTATTATTACCTTTATATTTTTTTCGCACTATCCGTCTCTCTCTTATTAGAATATTTAGTAACAGAGGTATAGTGCGAGAAAAATCGAAAGTATGTCGCGGCCGTCTAGTGCTAGGCGTGCTGAGGGCCTACCGCGAAACGAAACCGAACTTCGTTCGTGTATCTCCCTCTCTGTCGCGCTTGCTAGTTCGAGCGACAATGAGAGTTATTCGAAAGAATTTCGTTTTCACTAGCACGGCTAGCACGAGACGGCCGCGACATACTCTCGATTTTTCTCACACTATACCTCTCTTTCCTAATGTTCTAATAAGAGAGAGACCGATAGTGCGAGAAAAATCGAGTGTATGTCGCGGCCGTCTCGTGCTAGCCGTGCTGACGGAACTACACTAATCGTAAGTAAATAGTATTATAATAGTAGAGACATAATTTTTGAACTTAATCAATTATGTAATTTATGTATGACAAATATCACGTTTCAATTAAGCATGACGAATGTCACCCACCCACGTCCACCCTTGCATTGGTAACGATGCGCGATGACGCGTCTGTAACTTAATCTATGTAACGCTTAATAAACGACGGCGGGTTGTGCGACTTGCGCGGGGAGAGGGTCGAGGCTCCGCCCATACGCTCAAGGACTTTAGCGGGTATACAAGCCTTAAGTTAAGCGTTTTGGAGGGCAATATGGGTATATCTCATTTCTGATGCGATCACGCAGAGAAACTCTTAGCACAGCCCTTTCCATTGCCCTTTGGGTGACTTTCAAACTTCTTATAAGGCCCACGACTCAACACAACACGACAACACACGACCACAACGACAAGCGACCACGACTCAGTACTATACGTCATCACTGGCAACACACACTGGTCAAAGACACTGCGGTATATTGGACGAAAAGATGTACCGTAGCTTCCCAAACGCTGCCTAGCCGAGTCGGATCCGACGATTGACCTCTTTTTCCAAATTGGACCTACCCTAACTTGACAGTCTGTCCTAGGTACTTACCTAGGCAAATGACCTTAAATTAGGCAATTGACCAATGTTGAAACAGCTCGCTTAGTTTATTATAGTTATTTTCACAGTGTGATGACATATGGGATTCTGGTTTGGGGTAAAGCAGCTGATATACAGACTGTCTTTGTATTACAAAAAAGGGCTATTCGCTCAATATATTTATTGAGTTCACGAGAATCCTTAAGAGACCGTTTTAAGGAAATTAATATTATGACTGTATCATCTCTATATATATATGAGAATATTATTTATGTAATTAAAAACATCGATTCTTTTACAAAAAATTCGGATATTCATAAGCTCAATACTAGGAACAAAAATAAAATTGCAATTAAAAAGTTTCGTATCCGTAGAGTACAGAGGTCATTTTTGGGTCAATGTATCCATTTCTTCAACAAGTTACCTGACGACGTTTTAACATTACCCCTCCCAGCTCTTAAAAAATATTTAAAAAAGACATTGATGTCAAAAGCTTATTATAGAGTTGAAGACTATATGACTGACAGAAATGCATGGCCCAGCCCGGAATCAAAATAGCCCTAATATGTCGTGTTGTTTGACTTTTGTTTAATTTTAAGGTATTTGACTGGTTCTCCTGCGGAACTACGCTGGTGACTAAGATTATTTTGTTAAAAATTGCTTACTGTTAAATTTGTTCCGGCGTTTCCTCTTGACAATGGTCTTATATTTGGAAACGCTAGTAGAGTCAGACCTGTAAAAGTGCCATTGCGGCCCACTTGTAAAATAAATATTTTATCTCTTTATCTCTTTTTACCTACTTATAAGCGTCTACGACCACGAACGTAAAGTGTCCGACACTAATGGGAGTTGGTACTACATGGGCATTTGACATGATCGATTTTCGTCTTATCCATGTTCATCCTTAGACCAACTTGCTCGGAGACTTTGCTGAGGTCATCGAGCATCGTAGGTACTTAAGTCCTCATGGGCTCAGGCAAGCCGAACCGAATCGTCAGCAAACCGAAGGTGAGTGATGTGCTCGCCATCAATGTTGATGCCTAGCCCAGAGTCTTGAAAACATCCTCCAGTGCAGCGGTGAACAGTTTTGGCAAAATAACATCTTCCGTTCGCGTACAAACACTTCAGCACTTTTATATAGCGATAGTCTACTTGGAGAGACAGTAGTACAGTCGGCATCATATAGTTATTAGCAGCCAAAGTAGCCAAATATATTGTAACACATACCTAATAATAAAGACTTTTTGCGATATATTTGGCTACTTTGGTTGCTACTAACTATATGATGCTGACTGTAGCTCAGGGGGCCTAGACAAGGTTACAATCGACAAGCGCTAACGCCAATAGAAAACTAATAAAATGTGTGGGAATGACAGATGTTAACGAAAAGTGTTTCGTCTGCATCTGTCATTCCCCTACATTTTATTATTTTCTATTGGCGTTAGCGCTTGTCGATTGTAACCTGTCTACGGCCCCTGCACGGCTAGCACGCGACGGCGCGCGAGCTCTCTCGATTTTTCTCGCACTATCCGTCTCTCTCTTATTAGTACACTTAGAAGAAAAGGTATAGTGCGATAAAAATCGAGAGTATGTCGCGGCCGTCGTGTGCTAGACGTCCTGGTATCGAATCAGAGGCGTTCTCGTTGTCCACAAACGCTTAGCATTTTTTTTTTTTATTTGTTAGTTTATGTAATCATACAAAATTTATACAGTTTGACAGTAAGAAACCAAAGCACTGTACAAGTTATAATTATTAACATGTAAAAACCGAAAAAGAAAAAAAAACCATAATATTTAAACATCCATCGTCGCAGTATCTCAGACAAATGTGACATACATTCGCCTATCGACTAGCAAATACATCACATTCAGGTGCTTGTGACAGAAGCGAGTTCAACAGTTTTAGTGCCCGAATAGCAGGGGAGTTTCTGTGTGCTCAGTACGAGTTGAAGGGACTGCCAGGAGATTGTGACGTCTCGGTCGCAGGACTGCTTTGGGCACAAAAGGTATAGTGAGTTTTACGGCTCGTGCCACTAGATCCGGGCAGTCGGTGTCGCCACGTAAGATACTGCACGTGGTCACCAGAAGATTGTAGTTACGCCTTGCTGCAAGAGATAATATTCATAACGCCTTCTTTATATGGTTTGCACTAAACATTTTTCGGCGTTCTTCGTGTGTTATGTTTGTTCAAAGATGAATTTAAAAAATCTGATGTCTTACATAATTTTCTAGAATATCGCCATCATATTTGTATGTTTTTGAAGTGAATATTAATCAAGTGGCCAGTGGCCCATTTCACTACAATTAAGTTACAATTGTACAAGTCTAAACTGGCAACACTGAGACGCTCGACCAATAACGACTGGCAAAACTGAGGCGCTCGACCAATATCGACTGGCAACGCTGAGACGCTCGACCAATAATGACTTGCAACAATGAGGCGCTCGACCAATATCGACTGGCAACACTAAGGCGCTCAACCAATAACGAAGGCAACACTGAGGAGCTCTACCAATAACGACTGGCAACACTGAGGCGCTCGACCAATAACGACTGGCAACACTGAGGCGCTCGACCAATAACGACGGGCAACACTGAGGCGCTCGACCAATAACGACTGGCAACACTGAGGCGCTCGACCAATAACAACTGGCAACACAGAGGCGCTCTGCCAATAACGACTGGCAACACTGAGGCGCTCGACCAATAACGACTGGCAACACTAAGACGCTTAACCAATAACGACTGGCAACACTGAGGCGCTCGACCAATAACGACTGGCAACACTGAGGCGCTCGACCAATAACGACTGGCAACACAGAGGCGCTCTACCAATAACGACTGGCAACACTGAGGAGCTCCACCAATAACGACTGGCAACACTGAGGAGCTCCACCAATAAATACTGGCAACACTGAGACGCTCGACCAATAACGACTGGCAACACTAAGACGCTCAACCAATAACGACTGGCAACACTGAGGCGCTCGACCAATAACGACTGGCAACACTGAGGCGCTCGACCAATAATGACTGGCAACACTGAGGCGCTCGACCAATAACGACTGGCAACACAGAGGCGCTCGACCAATAACGACTGTCAACACTAAGACGCTCAACCAATAGCGGCTGGCAACACTGAGGCGCTCGACCAATAACGACTGGCAACACAGAGGCGCTCTACCAATAACGACTGGCAACACTGAGGAGCTCCACCAATAAATACTGGCAACACTGAGACGCTCGACCAATAACGACTGGCAACACTAAGACGCTCAACCAATAACGACTGGCAACACTGAGGCGCTCGACCAATAACGACTGGCAACACTGAGGCGCTCGACCAATAACGACTGGCAACACTGAGGCGCTCGACCAATAACGACAGGCAACACTGAGGCGCACTACCAATAACGACTGGCAACACTGAGGCGCTCTACCAATAACGACTGGCAACACTGAGGCGCTCGACCAATAACGACTAGCAACACAGAGGCGCTCTACCAATAACGACTGGCAACACTGAGGAGCTCCACCAATAACGACTGGCAACACTGAGGAGCTCCACCAATAACGACTGGCAACACTGAGGCGCTCGACCAATAACGACTGGCAACACTAAGACGCTCAACCAATAACGACTGGCAACACTGAGGCGCTCGACCAATAACAACTGACAACACAGAGTCGCTCTACCAATAACGACTGGCAACACTGAGGCGCTCGACCAGTAACGACTGGCAACACTAAGACGCTCAACCAATAACGACTGGCAACACTGAGGCGCTCGACCAATAACGACTGGCAACACTGAGGCGCTCGACCAATAACGACTGGCAACACAGAGGCGCTCTACCAATAACGACTGGCAACACTGAGGAGCTTCACCAATAACGACTGGCAACACTGAGGCGCTCCACCAATAACGACTGGCAACACTCAGACGCTCCACCAATAACGACAGGCAACACTGAGGCACTCCACCAATAACGACTGGCAAAACGCTTGACTTTGGTTTTGATAGTGTTTCCGGTTAAGACTTGAACAATAGTAACTACAGTCTACGAGAAATGGTTCCAATATAACGTAAAGAGTGATGTGGCTAGAGTAAATCGATTGTCATAATATCCGATTACGATTGATGGTGGCTATTAAAAGAAATCGATTGATTACTGTGTAATAATTATTTTTAGGAAATCAAACAGATAGCCAATAGTCGTGACATTAATTAAATAACACAGTTATTTTCCTATATTCACAATTATTTGATTCATACCGATTTATTTCTAAATTGCCAGACTCCAATCGATTGAAGCAGTGTAACACTAAATTTTAAAAAAAAGTCGTAGGACGTAATTGTTCGCATACCGAGTTTTCAATGCTAATTTATGCACAAATAAGCTGTAAAAAAATATTACAATCTATATATATAAAACTCTTCGCTACTAATCTATTGACAGTTGACAGACAGCGCACAGCCTAAACCGCTAACGATATAAGCATGAATTTTGGAACATTATTATTTACAGTAGGTACGTGGACGTGTACTAACGTCCTGTACTAACTGTCGTTTTTAAAGTTAGCCATTTAAAACTTCGGTCACAAGCTTCTAATGTACAGTCAATAACATTGATAAGGGATTTTCTTTCTAATTCATCCCTTGAAGGGGTTAAGATAGGGGTTGAAAGTTCACATGTAATGTGTGATTTCCTAAACCGCTAAAGTTATAAGCATGAAATTTGGAATGTATATACTTTACAGTACGTGGACGTGTACTAACAAAGGATTTTTCGAAATTCAACCCTTACCTGCAATACAACACTAACCTGCCTATATATTTACGAGATCGCAGTCTTTGTCAAATCAAACTCCTCACTGTTTCCCTTAAGGCAAAACATTAATTCGAGAAGCGTCCGTTACAAACATGCTATACAAACCGTGAGTGACAAAACAGCTTTGCTGAGAAGGAGTATACTAGGCATGGCTTCCAAAATATATAATTTCTTACCAGAAAGCCTAAAGAAATTAAATTTGTCAATTTTTAAAAACAAATTAAAATTAAAACTTTTAGAGAGAGCATATTACAATGTTGATGAGTTTTTTTTAGATAGAAGTTTTCTAAATATGTGAAATATGTAATAAAAATATTCGTTTAAATAAATCTCATCAAAAAAATCAAAATTAGAATTAGTTTTAGGTTTTAGTTCTTGTAAGGCTTAACATTTGTACACCTTTTAGGTAGGTCACAGCGTACTGTATATTTTTTATTCTATTGTCACCTATTATGTCACCTGTGTATCACAAATAAATATTTACTTTACTTTACTTTACTTTACTTAAGGGGGTGAAATAGGGGTCGAACCGTTGCATGGAAATCGTTTATTTGGAAAGTTATAGACTTGAATCTTTGTATGAAGGTATCTTACTACAAAGCAAAGCAAATGATTAAGCGATGTTACAAACATTCATCCCCTAAGGGGGTTAAAAAAGAGTTGAAAGTTTGTATGGGAATCATGTCGTTTTTAGATTTTTAGTAAAACTACTGGACGGATTTAAGTAAAAATTTCCAGTCATGTAGCTTTCATGTAGCTTATAGGTACCTACATTATGAAAAAATATACAATTTAAGCAGAAACGTCTGTTGATGATTCTTAAGATATTATATTTGTAAAAACGGAGTTTTCAATTGAAATTTTGCAATTTAAACTAATGAACTCATCGCACTGTTACCTTTTACGCTTAATCCGTGAGTTGAGACCCTTGGAAGGATATAGGATAGTTTTTATATCAGAAATCATCCCTTAAGATGGTAGAACTTCGTTTGGGTAGGCGATAATTGAGGTTCGCCCACAATAATTTAATATTAGCAATCAAGTTCTACGCGGACGAAGTCGCGGGCAACAGCTAGTCATTTTATAAGTGCTAAAAAGAGCGTGCATGGAGATTGAACTTTGTTTCGTAACTCGTAAGCTATTGAAACTTTTTATTATTATTTCGATGAGCAGTGCCAAATTACGTTATATGGGTGTCGCGATGTGTCAAAAGACCAGTCCCAAATCTCGTAGACTATAGTATTCGTAAGATGCCCCCCAACACTCATCGACTGTCACAGTTTTGCTGCCACTCTTGGCTGTTATGTTATAAAGCACCCACACGAAGCTTCAGACAGGTTTCGATACGACGAGTGTGAACTGGGAGAAGAAAACAGTCAATTATGTAAAAGTTATTTATGTTCGGAACGTCAATCTCTGAACAACGTACTTAAGTTAATTTTTACAATATCATTTTGATACACAAATCCATGTCCACGTAACCATATACATTTTATGATACACCGCTAGTATACAATTAAGGTCAGAATGCATATCACATTATACTAAAAGTAATATTTACAATAGAGTACGTTAATGGTAAACTACATTCAGTTGACACTGGTTACTCTCGCGGCCTAAATTAAATTGGATTATGTATAAAAATCTTCATTAAAAAATATATACAGTTTTATTATCTCTTAAAATATACATTTACATATTGTTTCGGATAAAGTTCTCACTTTATAACATCGTATGTACAGATTGAGCTACATGTCCGAGAACAAATGAGATCAACAATTCATACTCCTACATCCAAAAGTACCTACTTATATCACAGAGCAGTCATTGCTACCGAGGCAGACAACGCGGCCACGTAACTATCATTATGAAGGGCTTATTACCTGCGCCTTCCTTATTCAGTCAGCGACGAGAGGGATGCAATACATTATATTTAAAGGAGAGTTGCGCATCTTCCTGCAGTAAGGAACATGTAATAAGCGCTCAATAATTCCATTATGTTTCGTCAACCTCTCACCTCCCTCAATTACTGCATCATTACCGCAATCTTAATTTTGTAATAAGATTACATGTTTATAATGATGAAAGATAATTGGTTGAAAACAAGAGGCGAGTGATTGTTCAACGGGTAGAGTAAACAGGGCACTATTTAAAGGGATAATGATGTATCACAACCATTGGTTCGTTGGACGTATTACTTAATCGAGTACTAATTATTGCTTCATCAGTAACACTGAAGATTGGTGTCATAAAAACCTTGACGTTGAGAATTGACTAAACTACCTATCGGATGACTTTACCTAGAGTTAAAACAAAGCGCGACGATTGAAGCCATGCTCCTCCAACTCACCAGTAGTTAAAGGGAATGAGCACAACCGTTGCTTTTTTCTATTTCGAACTTCAGACGAAATCTTCGGAATCCCTGGTACATGTGATATGAAACATAAAATCGCTCGGTAGCAATGTCTGCACTGTACCTACGTAATAAGGTCATAATTTGTGGCAACAGCTGCAAAGTAACATTTACACGGTCTACCTTAAGCCCGGGCGGCACCTAAGAACAAATACAAGGCATGTCATAGAATGCCTTCATGAACACATCCCGGCATGTATTTATCTTTAGTAAATATAATACACAATTTATAGGTACAATGATACGTTTTCACATCTCGTCGCTATGAGTTCATTAGTTGGGTAACATATCTTGTGCGTGCAATTCTGGTTGGAAACCTGACCATAGTATCGAGTAATGCCCTTATTCATAAACGGTCATCAAACCTATTTAGCTAAAATGTCGTTAAAATTCGGTTGCCTCTATCTGTCACTTTGAAATTTGTTTTAGTGAGAAAGGGACATAGCACATTTTAATTAGCAGAGGTTTGTTAAGTTTTATGTATAGGGAGGTAAGTTTTTGGACAAGATTACCCTGACGCTGAATATAGAATTCCCAAAGAGCGATTGAAGAAATGTGAATGGCAGTGATCGAAGCTGTTGTAACGGAGGTCGGCGCAAACAACTTTTACCTATTGGTTCATATGGTAATACTAAATATGAGAGTGATATTAACTCGTTGATAACTTTTTGTATGGTTACGTAACTTTGGTGTTATTTATTTTTAAAAGTGACCTTTATTTTGCATATTTATAGGTTGTTTTTGAAATGCACCGCTGACTAGGTTAAAGAACTAAGAACGTATTCAGTCAATATTATAGACAATTATCTATATGAAGCCATACAAACAATCCTTAGCCGAGTGAAAATGAACTTAGGTACAGTTTCTTCCCCAGATATCAAAAGAAATTACAACACATTAATATTTTTTACATTGTATAAAAGAATTCATTAAAAGCCATTATCATGTACATATCATATAATATTATGCGTTAGAAATTCACTGCAGTGAACATAGTTGGCATTTGAACACTTAGGTACTTGAGGCATCTTATAATATATTACTAAAATTGCATTGTATCAAGCCAACCAATGACGACAGTTCATTGTTCCCGTAATTTAAATAGGAATTTATTAATAGCTCTTCTGTTGTAATAAAGTCGATTCAATCAGGGTAGTTTTACTACAAAGTTAAGAGTACCAGAGAGAATATGTCTTCATCACGCCGAAGCACAACTCTATAACACCTATCCAGTCCACTCCATGTGATGCTTACACGAACTACTCATATAATAGCCTATCCAAACAGTATCAAATCAATTCAAAATTCTTACAAATTCATTGTTATTTCGTAACAAAATGTTATATTAATACTGATTAATCAAAACTTACATTATACAGCAAATGGTTAGAATCAAATACAGATAATCCATGGGAGCAGCCCGGTTTAATTTGAACGTTATTTCCATCGGTGTTGGGTGCTATTATGATTGCCGTGATTCATGTAGTGAAGCATTTCATTACCCTTACTTAATTAAACGGTTATTTTGCGACCCAAAGCCACTTTGGAAACAAACGAACCCGTTCAAAACCAACTTAACAAAACGTATTTACAGTGACTATCAACAAGGCCAACAACAAATAAATTTTTCACTTATATTATTTCAAAATGGGATTCATTAACATTCTATTTTAATATCGTATAACACTTAAATTTAGTCACAATTTATATGTCATGATCATTCATTTCATCTACTGATATCATTTCAAATCTGAATTCCGTACTACATGCTGCATAAAAATGAATTTGTGACTTGTGTTTATGGCGGCGAAAGACCGTCGGCGCGGATATCTGTGCGCAACAGAAACGAGCATGTCTAATCGCGATTAGACATGCTCGTTTCTGTTGCGCACAGATATCCGGATCCCGGGGGACATGTGAGCTACTGTTAAGGTAAGATTTACACATGCTCTTAAGTAGCACGAAAGCATGCTAGTTTCGAGTTTCGTGGAAAGTTGATAGTAAGTAGCATGCTCTTTGCATGAATAATAATGCTCAAACTAACAAGCGTGCTGCGAAGAAGCATGCCTACCTTTACGCACAAATGTCCGCAACGCTGGAATCCAACCTTAATACATGATTGCTAAATTCACACTAAAAATAAATTAAATAAAATGTGTGACATGATTAAAAAAAACTTATTTCATTGTAATAAAAAAAATATGGAGTTTCAAATAAAAATTAAAAAATACATAATAGTTACTAAACCACATTTTCGCAAATCACAAATATTAGATAAATGATAATGATATTAAAACATTGATTGTTTACTAACGATTTAGATATTATTAAAATGGTGGTAGTATTTGTAAGCTTAAAAAATATTATTGAATTTTATGTTTGAATATAAAAAACCATTTTGACTATTTACCACTTTAACCGCCGATTTTCATGTATGCATTTGCTTTTCCTTTTCTTTCACGAATTACAATTGTGTAGGATTCTCTTGTTTCCTTCTCATTCGTGTTATAAAAATAAAAGAAATATTCACGCAATTGATTAAAACAATCATACAACCACTGTATTGCAGACATTCGTCTCATGAGTGAATTACGTAATTATAACAACTGAGTTCAAAAACTTCCATTCATAAATCGAAGTCAGGCCATGTCCCATGGCATATAGGATCACAATTCCTTCCACTAACCGCACTATTGCACGGTTCCTTATGTTACAATAAATTATCTAATATATGTATATACATTATTCAGCTAGTCGGGCAGTGTGCTATTGCGTTCGCTATCCACTAAGAACTGTCCGGGTTTGATTTTCTCCGCACCTGCTGCGCGGTTAACGCCTGGGCCTGAGCTTGCGTAATGAACTGGGCGGTACCTGGGATTAAGACAACCACGTTAACATCTCTCGTTATAGCCATATATGGCAGAAATTATGGTAGAGCGTGCGCTTACGCTCGCGCCAGGTACGGGCACAGAGCGGCCGGCCCGGACGAGTAGGATGCTCGGATAAACGCTCTGTGTGCACTGGGTCCCTATAATGTACGCCACAATAATTCACGTCCACGTATCTCTATTTCTCTCTCCCTTTATGCCAAGAGAAAAAGAGATAGACATATAGCGGACGCGGATTATTGCGCCTTACATTGGCCGGCCGCGCCCCCGCGCCGAGCAGTAGCGAGCATGGTGTTGTGGAGCATCAGAGTCGGTTGCCACTTACCGGGTCGCACGGTGGGCAGGTGCGGCGCGGCGCCGCGCCGAGCAGTAGCGAGCATGGTGTTGTGGAGCATCAGAGTCGGTTGCCACTTACCGGGTCGCACGGTGGGCAGGTGCGGCGCGGCGCCGCGCCGAGCAGTAGCGAGCATGGTGTTGTGGAGCATCAGAGTCGGTTGCCACTTACCGGGTCGCACGGTGGGCAGGTGCGGCGCGGCGCCGCGCCGAGCAGTAGCGAGCATGGTGTTGTGGAGCATCAGAGTCGGTTGCCACTTACCGGGTCGCACGGTGGGCAGGTGCGGCGCGGCGCCGCGCCGAGCAGTAGCGAGCATGGTGTTGTGGAGCATCAGAGTCGGTTGCCACTTACCGGGTCGCACGGTGGGCAGGTGCGGCGCGGCGCCGCGCCGAGCAGTAGCGAGCATGGTGTTGTGGAGCATCAGAGTCGGTTGCCACTTACCGGGTCGCACGGTGGGCAGGTGCGGCGCGGCGCCGCGCCGAGCAGTAGCGAGCATGGTGTTGTGGAGCATCAGAGTCGGTTGCCACTTACCGGGTCGCACGGTGGGCAGGTGCGGCGCGGCGCCGCGCCGAGCAGTAGCGAGCATGGTGTTGTGGAGCATCAGAGTCGGTTGCCACTTACCGGGTCGCACGGTGGGCAGGTGCGGCGCGGCGCCGCGCCGAGCAGTAGCGAGCATGGTGTTGTGGAGCATCAGAGTCGGTTGCCACTTACCGGGTCGCACGGTGGGCAGGTGCGGCGCGGCACCGCGCCGAGCAGTAGCGAGCATGGTGTTGTGGAGCATCAGAGTCGGTTGCCACTTACCGGGTCGCACGGTGGGCAGGTGCGGCGCGGCGCCGCGCCGAGCAGTAGCGAGCATGGTGTTGTGGAGCATCAGAGTCGGTTGCCACTTACCGGGTCGCACGGTGGGCAGGTGCGGCGCGGCGCCGCGCCGAGCAGTAGCGAGCATGGTGTTGTGGAGCATCAGAGTCGGTTGCCACTTACCGGGTCGCACGGTGGGCAGGTGCGGCGCGGCGCCGCGCCGAGCAGTAGCGAGCATGGTGTTGTGGAGCATCAGAGTCGGTTGCCACTTACCGGGTCGCACGGTGGGCAGGTGCGGCGCGGCGCCGCGCCGAGCAGTAGCGAGCATGGTGTTGTGGAGCATCAGAGTCGGTTGCCACTTACCGGGTCGCACGGTGGGCAGGTGCGGCGCGGCGCCGCGCCGAGCAGTAGCGAGCATGGTGTTGTGGAGCATCAGAGTCGGTTGCCACTTACCGGGTCGCACGGTGGGCAGGTGCGGCGCGGCGCCGCGCCGAGCAGTAGCGAGCATGGTGTTGTGGAGCATCAGAGTCGGTTGCCACTTACCGGGTCGCACGGTGGGCAGGTGCGGCGCGGCGCCGCGCCGAGCAGTAGCGAGCATGGTGTTGTGGAGCATCAGAGTCGGTTGCCACTTACCGGGTCGCACGGTGGGCAGGTGCGGCGCGGCGCCGCGCCGAGCAGTAGCGAGCATGGTGTTGTGGAGCATCAGAGTCGGTTGCCACTTACCGGGTCGCACGGTGGGCAGGTGCGGCGCGGCGCCGCGCCGAGCAGTAGCGAGCATGGTGTTGTGGAGCATCAGAGTCGGTTGCCACTTACCGGGTCGCACGGTGGGCAGGTGCGGCGCGGCGCCACGCGCCACGCGCGCCACGCGGGGCGCGGGCGCGCGCGGTCCGGCCGCGCCCCCGGCCGCCCCCGCCGTCCCCCCCGCCCCCGCCGCCGCCCCCGCGCCGGCGCGCACCACCTGCACGCCACCGCGCACCGTGCCCTTCACGCCGCTACCCACCAGCTGGGCTGAAACACACGAACACATCACATAATAATAATAATCATTTATTGCAAATAACAGAGATCCATACATTATAATAGTAATTTATGCAATCGTTATATAATTTATGCTTTTTCAGTCGAGTACCACGATTAGGCCACGAAGCTTGCTGAGTATAAAAATATTTTTTATACAAAGACAAATAGTTTATTTAGCAGAAACAGATTAGCATACACAACCATATCCATGAGACTCCACACTAGGCTGAGCTTTTATCTTGGACGTCTGCGAGAGCGATTGACAATTATGTATAAACTTAAAATTAAAATTGCAGGCAAGTTAAAATTACATTATTCTAGAAACATGTTAATAGACAAAACATAAGAAATACAAAATTACACGCAAAATTTAAATAATTCGGTGAGATTTTAAGTAAAAATTAATACTAACAGTACAGTCACTACAGTCTTCGTCTGCGTGGGCCCGGGATAAAAATTATCCTATATTTTAATCCAGGCTATAAACTATCTTCGTGCAAAATTTCATCCAAATCGTGTTTAGGCGTGATTGAATAACAAACATCAAAACATCTAAACATCCAAACATCCAAACTTTCGCATTTACAATATTAGTATGATAAAAGTTCAATCTAATTGTTTGTATTTTGTGCGTGCGTGTGTGAGTGTATGTATGCGTGTGATCTAATTGTGCTTGTAGTGTGTAGTGTTTGTGTTGTAATGGAATCATATATAATTGTGTATGTATACCTACATTTTATATTATCCCGTTATGCAGTCTTTGAGGTGAGCTTTTCAGTTTCATGGTAGGATAGTGAGTAAAGCCATTTCAGTACCACTTTTTTGGCTTATACTCGTCGACTTTAATGTTGAGTTAAGACTTCGTACACCAAACTAAAATCACATTCTTTTTACCTCGGAGCCCCCAACTCAACATTTTACAACTGTTTAGACAACTAAAATAAATTCGACCAAGCACGTAGCGCCTTAACTAAACTATAATGAATTTGACCAATAGGACGTCGTCTTGACTACAGAAGAAAAGAAAAGACATATACGACAAAAAGAAAAAGCCGTTGGCTGCGCTTCGTTTCAGCAGGGCTTAGATTTTCAATAGATACCAAGTTTGTTTAATTAGTTCAGTTGACACGTAGAAAAAGTATTGTCTACAAGAGTTATATAATTAGCTTTTTAAGTCTCGTACCTTAATTACGTGGTACTCGACTAAAAAGGCATACATTATATAACGATTGCATAAAATACTATTATACAACCGTTACACAATGAGGGCTCCTCCAGAGCTGTGGCGACCTTGCTAACGGAGGTGGCTTTACCCATGGTGCAGGGTGTGCGTCGCACACGGGTTCCCGATCCTAGGGGGCGCCACACGCCGGCTCGCCACCGGCGCTAGGGTAATGATTGCTCACGGCTAGAGACGCCACTGCTTACTCACCACCAGAAACAACACATACACAGGAAGTTGGTGGTGCTAGACCAGTAGTGGGACTTGTGGCGCATCACTACGAGCTGCCCACATCCCTATGATCGGCGCGTCAGTGTCAATCGGTTGATGTTACTTTTTCCATCGCGACCGCAAGCTTGCTCAACTAATTGTAAATTATCTAATTCATTGTACATAATATAAATACCTCATTATAAATATTCATCCTACAGTCTTCTCTCATTTGTATATAAAACATACAACATTATATATAGCACCATCGGCGGTGCTAAAGTGGTGACCCGCGACATTCAAAATGAATGAAAATTTTCAAGATACCGATGATGGAAATCTTTTAGAAGACTCGGCCGCGGCGGTAGACCGTGTGGCTATAAGATTGCCACCATTCTGGGCGGAAGACGCCGAAATATGGTTCGCGCAAGTCGAGGCGCAGTTTGAAATTTCCCGCATAACTACGGATTCGACAAAATATTTCCAAGTGATCCGTGAATTAGACCCAAAAACGGCCCGAGAAGTACGGGATATTATTACGAAGCCCCCTAAAGAAGGAAAATACGAAAAACTAAAACAAGAATTAATAAAAAGACTATCGACGTCAAACGAAAACAAAAGACGTCAGTTACTACAATTTGAAGAGCTTGGAGATAGGAAACCAAGTCAATTTCTTCGTCATCTTCGTGGATTAGCTGGCGATAGTGTCACTGACGATTTTCTTCGCAGTTTGTGGTCCAGTCGTTTACCTACGCAAGTGCAAGCCATCATCGCTTCGCAAACTACGGCTTCGTTGGACGACATCGCCGTTCTTGCAGACCAGATTATTGACGTGACACCGTGTTCATCCTTTAACCAGGTCGCAAGCATGAGCTCGTTCGAAGGCATGCTTAAGAAGATGGAGCAATCTATTACGGCGCGCATCCAAAGCGAAATGACGCAGCAAATCGCTCAGCTCAGCGTTCGTGACAGCAGTGATCATCGACGTTCGCGTTTCAACAGGAACAGGTCGCGCAGTCGCAGCAGGTCGAAGTCACATGGTCGGTATCGAACCACAAAATCAGGTATGTGCTGGTATCATAGCCAATTTAACAGTAACGCAAGAAAATGCATTCCGCCGTGCAACTTTCAAGCGGAAAACTAGTACGACAGTCTATTGCGGTGGCTGCTGACTGTCGTACCTCTACCAGCCGCCTATTCATTACGGACAGAGTAACAAAGATTCAATACCTCATCGATACTGGATCTGACCTTTGCGTACTGCCGCGCAACTTTATGCCCAAGTGCAAATCACCAGACAGCTACTCGCTTACAGCCGCAAATGGTTCAATCATACACACCTACGGCATACTCAAGCAAAAGTTAGACCTGGGATTGCGCAGGGATTTTACCTGGAATTTTGTTGTCGCAAATGTAGACAAGCCAATAATTGGTGCCGATTTTCTTTCTCATTATGGCCTTATTATCGATTGCAGAAACAGGAGACTTGTTGACAGCTTAACATCCTTGACAACCGCAGGACAACTCAAGAACTGCAACCAAACCAGCATAAAGGCAATATCCGGTAACAGTGAATACCACCGTTTGCTAGCAGAGTATCCCAGTTTAACGAAACCATCTGGACTGCCGCGAGAGGTAAAACATTCCACTGTTCATTATATCCGGACTACACCAGGCCAACCAGTATTTTGCAGACCGCGTCGTTTAGCCCCAGACCGACTCAAGATTGCTAAGGAGCAGTTTGAAGAAATGGTTCGTGATGGCGTAGCACGACGATCGGATTCACCATGGGCATCAGCGCTGCATCTGGTACCAAAAAAAGGAAATGGCTGGCGGCCGTGCGGAGATTACCGCGCACTCAACGCGCGCACTATCCCTGATAGATACCCTGTCCGTCATATTGAAGATTACGCGCATCGTCTTGCAGGTAGCAAAATTTTTACAAAACTAGATTTGGTCAAGGCTTACAACCAAATACCTGTGTACGCCGATGACATTTGCAAGACGTCGGTGACGAGTCCTTTTGGCATGTTTGAGTTCCCTTTTATGCCTTTTGGTCTCCGAAATGCTGCCCAGACCTTCCAGAGATTCCTGGACGAGGTGCTCCGAGATCTGGACTTTGTCTACTCCTATATTGACGACGTACTTATTTACTCAAAAGACGCCGAACAACACCTAGAACATCTTCGACAAGTGTTTGACAGGTTCCAAGAGTATGGCATGCTCATCAATGAGTCCAAGTGTTCTTTTGGTCAGAAAGAAATCACTTTCCTTGGATTTACTATCTCTGAAGATGGCACACGTCCTATTGACGATAAGGTAAAAACACTGCAGGAATTTCCCCCGCCGAAAACAGTCGGTGGCTTACGCAGGTTTCTCGGTATGCTGAACTTCTACAGGAGATTTGTACCTCACGCTGCCGAAGATCAAGCTCCTCTTCACGACATGTTATCAGGACCTAAAATCAAAAGCTCAACTCCACTTTTTTGGATTGAAAATCAATTAGAATCATTTCAAAATTGTAAGTCTAGTCTCGCAAAATCAACTTTACTGGCACATCCTATAACAGACGCTCCACTCGCTCTCGTGACCGACGCTTCGAGCTCGGCCTTGGGCGCGGTGCTACAGCAGCTTGTGCAAGGAGAATGGCAACCACTTGCTTTCTTCTCAAAGAAAATGACACGGCCACAGACGCAGTACAGCGCATACGATCGGGAGTTGCTCGCTATCTATGAGAGTGTCAAGCATTTCCGGTACATGGTCGAAGGCCGACATTTTGTTATATATACTGATCACAAACCGATCACGTTTGCCTTCCAGCAAAAAGACAGGAAATGTTCTCCGAGACAATTCAATTACCTTGATTTCATTTCGCAGTTTACAAGCGATATCAGACACATCTCGGGGAAGGACAACATTACCGCGGACATGCTCTCCCGTATCGAAGCCATTGCCGTGCCACCAGATTTCGAAGCACTCGCACAAGCTCAGCAGGAAGATCCCGAGTTGCAAGAACTCGTTGCCAAGCGATCTTCGTCGCTCAAGCTCGAGAAAGTTCCAGTGCCATGTACCAATGTTTACTTATATTGCGACACTTCTCAAGCAAAACCCCGTCCCTTCATTGTCAAGGAGCATCGGCAGAGAATTTTCAACACAATTCACGGCATGAGCCATCCAGGTACGAGGTCCACAATTAAACTGCTAACCGAGAGATTTGTATGGCCATCCGTACGCAAAGATTGCGGTACATGGGTGCGTGCATGCGAATCATGTCAACGTGCCAAAGTTCAACGCCATACATCTTCTCCTCTCGGACATTTCAAGCTGCCAGATGAAAGATTTAGCCACGTACACATTGATCTCGTTGGCCCATTGCCAATTTCATCAGGATACCGTTACCTTTTCACAGCCATAGACAGATACACGCGCTGGCCAGAAGTCAAGCCACTGTCTGACATGACGGCTGAGACGGTAGCACATGCATTTTATGATACGTGGATATCTCGTTTCGGTTGTCCGCAAACCGTAACGACTGACCAGGGACGCCAATTTACCTCACGTATGTTTAAGGTCTTGGCAGAGCTTTGTGGTGCACAGCTGCGACACACGACGGCTTACCATCCACAGGCGAACTTGATGGTTGAACGGCTCCATCGTACCCTGAAGGCAGCCATCATGGCCCACAACAATACTAAATGGACAGATGTGCTACCAGTCGTCCTTCTTGGCATCAGAAGCGCTTGGAAGGAAGACTTAAAATGCTCAGCTGCAGAAATGGTATACGGTGAGCCTCTACGCATCCCCGGTGAGTTTTTCAGTTCTCATAACTCTCACACGCTGCAGCCTGATGACTTCGTCTCATTACTTAAACATCAGATGTCAAATCTTAGACCTGTCCCAGCATCAAGGCACGGAAACAAATCAGTCTTTGTTCATAAAGACCTCAGTTCATGCACCCATGTTTTCCTAAGAAAGGATGCACTGCGTGGATCACTTGAACCGCCATACACTGGCCCATTCCGCGTGCTTAGCAGGACAGACAAGACCGTCACTGTAGACTTATTACGAGGACCGGTTACAGTCTCCATTGACCGCGTCAAACCTGCCTACATGCAGAACGACACAGCTTCATCTACTGGCTGCTCTAAGCCTCCAGCTGTTGTCCAGGCTAGGACCACTCGGTCTGGCCGAAAAGTAACTTTTCCTCTCCATTTCCAGGCAGGACTTTGATTCTCCCAGGGGGGTCATGTGGCGCATCACTACGAGCTGCCCACATCCCTATGATCGGCGCGTCAGTGTCAATCGGTTGATGTTACTTTTTCCATCGCGACCGCAAGCTTGCTCAACTAATTGTAAATTATCTAATTCATTGTACATAATATAAATACCTCATTATAAATATTCATCCTACAGTCTTCTCTCATTTGTATATAAAACATACAACATTATATATAGCACCATCGGCGGTGCTAAAGACTCACCAATAGCAACCAGAGCACGGACGGCTGGCTGGCGACGGATGTGGTGGATGAAGATATTTGATGTTCAATTTTTGAAGCTGGCAGTGCTAGGCCCTAGGTAGTAGTGGAACTCACCAATAGGCAGCGACAGCATCGACGGCTGGTTGCCGAGCACGACGGACGTAGTGGGCGGCACAGACACGAGCAGGCCGGACGGCGCGCCCGACACGTTGAGGGACAGCGAGATGGGCGCCGACAGCCCCGGGATCTGCACCTGCACGTTCTGCAGGCCTTGGATGCCTTGCAGCCCTTGTAGCGACGCGAGGCTTAGACCCTGAGAGATATTTTTTATTTTATATCTATTTGAAATATTGCAGTACCATTGAATTTTCTATTGTTAGGATGACAAAACCAAACATGGATTGCGTCATGCCTGCTGTGAATCTCTGAAAAAATAAATATTTTTTTTATCGCCTCGAACTTAAAAACAAACAAAAACAATAATAATTTAATATAAACAATGAAAACTTAAGTATCTAGGCAATGGGTATCTGTCTCAGCGTTTGCTGAACAGAGTCCAGCGCTGATTTTCAGACTGATCCCTTTTATAAACTAAAGTAAAAACTAAACTAAAGCTAAACAGGTCGGCCACGTTTGCTCTAAGACCCGAGTTCCAACTAGCGGAGCCAGAGGGAGGTTAAGGGACTCAAGGCACAAGTTGCGGGAGTGGCTCGCACTCGCTACTAAACTTGTCATCAAGTTTAGAGGCCGCATCTAGTGGCGGGCACTAGTAGCTTAAGAGTTTCCAGGACGCTTGACACAAGTCGGATCCGCCTACAATCGTAGTTTGGCTCTCATTTTAAAACGGCAAGCTGGAATAACTTGACACTTTGTATACTTAATGGGATCCGCCATGTCTAGGTCGGAAACTAGTTTATGGTGCTAGAAATTTGAATAAAAAAATAGAGAGAAAAGAAGTTTAGTATGAAAAATTTGTCTATTCTTGTCTGTTCTATACAAAGTTTTTTTTATACTCGTAGACCTTAATGTTTGAATTAAGACGTCGTACACCAAACTTAAAGCACATACTTTGTACTATGGAGCTCCCAACTCAACATTTCATAACTGTTGAAACAACTAAAATTAAATTGACCAATCACGTAGCGCCTTTACTGAACTATAATGTATTTGACCAATAGGACACCGTCATGAGAAAGTCAAAAGGTAAATAGACATCAACGCACAAAAAGAAAAAGCCGTTGGTTGCACTTCGTTTTCAATAGATACCAAGTTTGTTTAATTAGTTCAGTTGACTCGTAGAAAAAGTATTGTATACAATAGTTATATAATTAGCTTTTTAAGTCTCGTACCTTAATTAGGCCACTCAGCTGGTACTCGACTGAAAAAGCATACATTATATAACGATTGCATAAAATACTATTATGTTATTCCAGCACGTTGTGTTAAAATGAGAAGTAAACTATGTTTGCATGGAGAGGCGACCTTCCGGGGGACTTAGTGTGCGGCATAGTGGTCTTGTTCAGTGGTGGAGCTAGCGGCGCTGCGAGCTGACCTGCACGTGGCACACGGGCTGCGCGGGCGCGCCGGGCTCCGGCCCCATGAGCCGCTCCAGGAGCGCGCTCTCGCTGCTCGTCACGTTCGTTGTTTCGTTCGATTCGCACGTGTAGCCTCCCAGCACCTGGCGACAGAGATTAACATCTAACAAGGAGTCTATAAGGGCGGGATCGGGATGCGTTGTACATAATATAGGTTTATCATTCGTTTTGTTTACTTAAGAGTCAGCAGTAAGCTCGATCCTCCATACAAACGTAGTTACGCTCTCATTTTAAAACTACGTGTTGGATTGTAACGAAACTTTGCATATACAATGACATGAGGTATATCTATGTCTGTAATTAGTTTATGTAGTTTCAGATACCATAGTACAAAATACAGCGAATTTTAATTTTTCATACAAAACTTGTTTTTGCTGTACTTCGTTTGTTTTATAAAGTGGAACCATATAAACCAATTACAGACATAGATATACCTCATGTCATTGTACATGCAAAGTTTCGTCATAATCCAACACGTACTTTTAAAATGAGAGCGTAACTACGTTTGTATGGAAAGGTGAAATTCGGCCGAGCTTACTGTGGACTCTAAAACTCAAATAGTCGAGGTCACGTGTCACACCGCGTGTCGCGTACCTGCTGCGTGTATGTGGGTATCGTGTGGCTCGCGGTAGTGGCGGTGATGATCCGCGCGTTTGCGATGGACACGGTGCGGCCCAGCAGCTTGTGCTCGATGTCGGCTGTGGACGTCACGTGCGTCATGGCCGCCGGTGCGCTGTTCAGTAGGTTCAGTATCGTCTTGTTTGCACTCGTATTGGCCGTGCTGACTGCAGACTTCTGATTGGCAGCTGAAATATTTGTAGGATTCATTATGGTAATATTCATGATTAACGATTTTGGTGACAAAATTGTGTAGATTAATAAACAATTTAAACCTAAGAAAATTGTAATCGTTTGTTTTTTTCCGTACTCTTTTATTATAACAGCTATCGGCAAGAGGCCGCCCGCGAGCCTCGTTGACTGTTTTGTACGTAAGGGGTTATTATATTCAGAATTGTTTTAGTTATTTCACAAATTATCAACAAATTAAGCATTACTAAGTCACAAAAAACATTGTATTAAATAAGCAATTATGCTTAATTGCTTATTTAATAGTAATGCTTAATTTGTTGATAATTTGTGAAAAACCTTAAACAATTCTGCTTGCCTTGGTAATGGTGGCATTTGGTCGCATACTCCACGCGCTATAATAGCTAATAATAATAATTTCTTTATTTCAGGCCAGTTTGCCCATAGATTGTTAGTAACATACAAACTTACGATACTAGAGTTAGTAGGTCGTCATCATCGTCATCATTTCGGGTCTTTGTACACAGGACAATGAAAAGATGCCCAGTGACTAAAAAACGGACAGTCGAATCTCTCCGCTATATCTACCAGCAAGCTGTTGGTGCTACCACGCAAGCGATGCATTTGAGAGGCGATTCTTTTTCTCATTATGGCACTGAAACCGTCCATGCGTGCTTCTGCAAACATGCCTGACGCACTGCAAAAGCGTGGCAGCCCCATCAGCATCCTGAAGCCGTTATTAAACTGGACATGCAGAGCACTGTAAGCGCGCTTCGTATAGTTGAGCCACCGACAATAAACCTGCCGTACCTTGTTGGAACTGTTGCGCGGAGTTCATGAGACTAGTGACGAGCGCGCTGATGGCCGGGTTCGTCGTTCTCGGCTTGGTGATGGTGGCCTTCTGTTGCGCGGTCGACGCGCTACTGTACTGTATGTTTTGGACCTGTAACAATTTAGATTACATTATTAGTACATTGCTGGAGCTACGGTAGCCTAGTGTTTCAGGCATGCGGCTGTCAACCGGCGGTCGTGTGTTCGAATCCCGGCTCGTACCAATGAGTTTTACGGAACTTATGTACGGAATATTTACCGTTAGCTTTTCGGTGAAGGAAAACGAAAAAGAAAAAGTTGTTATTGTTTTACATCTGTAATCTGCATGTATTCGTATAGTTTAATATTATACGCCCAATGGGCAAGGTGATGAACTTCTTCGATATTTATAAGACAGACAGCTTTGACAATAAATCAATCTTATCTTATCTTATCTTCAATTGTGAGGAAACCGGTCTAATCCCAATAAGCTCTAAGGTTGGAAGGTCCGATGGCAGTCGCTTCCGTAGAACTAGTAGTGCCTATGCCAAATCTTGGGATTAGATGTCAAAGCATACCCCGGACGTTGCTACAAAGCTTGCCGGATGCAGCAGCAACTAAAATTTTGAAATACTGATTATGGTAAAAGATCGCGTCCGTTAACCAACAAGATGAACCGATGAAGTGAACGACTGCAACGCAACTGCGAATGCACGGTCACACATTAGATACCAAAGGATGACGAGGTCTAGTGTTGGAACTCGGGGTGGACTTCTGACTTGAAAAGATTATCTCATGATATTCCTTCTTCAGCGCCTTCTGCGGGTTAGGTTTTCAGGTTGCCTGTGGACATACCTGTGCACTTATTGTGTGAATGTCATGCCCTTGCCAGACAAAGAATGAATTACTTTGGTATCAACCAAAGGAATTCAAGGTGCTCCCGCTGAGCTGCATCATCTGCTTTGTGGAAATGATGGAGCGAGCTTGGGAGTAGGCATAAAGGAGAGGGCAAATGCACAAAAGATCCCGCTGGGTCGAAGTGCATTCGAAAGGGCCCTTATCTAGATAAGATAAGATAAGATACCTGTGAGGTGCCAGCGGTGGACATGAGCGGGTGTTGTATGTGTATGATGGCGGACTGCATCTTCTGCGGGTTGAGAGGTTGCGGCGGGTTCGTGAGTTGCTGCGCTAGGAGCTGATTCGTCGACGCCTGCGTCGAGTGGATGTCGTGAGCCTGGAGAATGCACCAAGTGTAAGAAATAAACAAATTGAATAAGCGGGTGGTTTTTAGGTTCTCAACCGCTTTCAGCTGCATTATGAAGCATGTCCCTGCAGTATCGGATTACCATTTTACAAATTGTTATAGTAATTTAAATATATAGATATTTTATCAACGCGACCTGGAAACTGAAAGCGATAGCCGAACTACAGCAACTAACAGGAGTGAAAAAGTGGAATACTTCATCCTTTCATTGTGACGCACGAAACGCAGCCAACGTATTTAAGTGCGGACAGGAAAATAAATAACTTTAAAGCATGTAATTTTTGATTATGCACTTTAAATTATACCGAAACGGGTCTCAACGGGTTCTTACGGGTCTCTAAGGCATTTGATTGCGTTGATCCCAAGAATTTAATCAGAAAGTTGAGACATTATGGGATTAAAAACGGTGCTCTTGATCTCGTGTCATCGTATCTCTCGGAGAGAACACAACGAGTAGTCATCAATGGGACCCAATCAGCAGGGACAACTGTTGCTCTTGGTGTTCCTCAAGGCTCGATTCTGGGTCCGTTTCTATTTCTGATTTACATAAATGACCTACCAAATGTGTTGCAAGATAAACATGATATAGTGTTATTCGCTGACGACACGTCGTTTATCTTCAAGGTATACAGGAAAGAGAAAAGCTTCGATGGTATTAATGATGCGGTCAACACTGTTGTGAAATGGTTTACAGCAAATAATTTACTGCTAAATTCCAAGAAAACAAAGTGTATCAGATTCACTTTACCTAATGTCAAGCAGGTAAACAATACCAAGATCTAATTAAAGGGCGATGAACTGGAATTTGAAGATAAAACAGTGTTTTTAGGTATCACCTTGGACTCAAAACTACAATGGCATGCGCATATCGTCGCCCTAGCTGGAAAACTTAGCTCGGCAGCCTATGCAGTAAGACGCATAAGACAGTTAACAAACGTTGAGACGGCCAGGCTGGTGTACTACAGTTACTTCCACAGTGTTATGTCCTACGGAATCCTGTTGTGGGGGAAAGCGGCCGATATCCAGACCATATTCGTGCTACAGAAACGAGCTGTACGCTCCATATACGAACTAAAAGCTCGAGATTCTCTCAGGGACAAATTTAAGGAGGCAAACATTCTTACTGTAGCATGCCAATACATTCTTGAGAATATCATGTATGTGCGGAAAACCTTCATGAGTTCAAACTCAACAGTGATATCCACGACTACAACACCAGAAGTAAAAACAAGATCGCAGTGAAGGCTAGTCGTCTCCGCAAAGTTAGCACGTCGTTCGTAGGGAACTGCATACGTTTTTACAATAAAATACCCACCGAAATTGGTAATTTACCGTTCAGTACATTTAAGTCTCATGTTAAAAGTAATTTGCTGAGCAAGGCGTATTATACTGTCAACGATTTCTTAAACGACAAAAATGCCTTTAAGCCAGTAGTAGTCTAATTCTATTAGGAATATACCTAAATACACGTAATCATTATAAGTACCTACCTGAAATAACTGTTCCGTTTTCAGGGTGACCACTATTTACTACAACAAAAATTCCCTGACTTTTCCCGGTTTTCCAGTCGTTTTTTCAAGTTTTTCCCTGACCATAATCTTAAATGTAATAAATATAAAAAATATAATTGGGATACATTTTTGAGTTTTTGCAGAATTATCTGGTAGCAAATTACAAAAACCGAAATAATAAGAAGTAGTATCTGAATAACTCAGTTGGTAAGAGCGAAAGCATAGTCAGACGGAAGTCGTGGGTTCACATCTTACGTCAGGTGACGTTATTATACTGTTTCATTGTATTTATAAATTGTAATTTGCTATCAGACAGTTCTACAATTACCCAATAATTCATTTAATTTTTGACCATTTTTGTTAAAAGCTGTACAGGAAAAACCAATTAAAACTCTGACTACTGAATTTATTGGATACGTTAAATGTATCATATAATATAATCCAGCGAGAAATACTAAAGGGAACACTTTATGCGGGCCTTAACCGTATTAGTAAGTACTAGACTTCAACGTTTTTGCGTATTATGGTCCAAATTAAAGCGACGAATTGAGAAACCTCATTTTTTCAAGTCGGTTAAAAATCTTGGGTATAACTGAAACAATAGTACCTAGTCATCAGTTATCATGTTTATTATATGTATATTTTAAAAACTAATAACAAAATCTATTAAAACTTGGTAATCCGTTTTTCCAATAATGCAGCTTCTTTGGCATCTCCTTCGAGATTTTTTTGTCTTTTTGCTTCTAGTTCTCTGACCATATCCACAGTTTTTCTTTTTTCTGCTCTGATTTTCGCCTCTGAACTTAAATTTTCCTTGTTTTTTGTGTAGCTCCTCCGTGTACAAGTAGTGAGCATTACGAGCCGCGTGGATCTTTTTTTTTCAATATTTATTTTGCCGTAGTAGGATAGAGCGTCGTAAACGCGTCTTTGCGCATTTATAGACTTGTGAAAGATTTTCCACTAATATCTCCTTATTGATGGAAAAGCCTCGCACACTATAAGCGTTTCCGTGGGATAACACCATGATCATTTATTAAAGTTCAAGCAAGTCTTTATTTTCCTTTTTAACCGACGAAAAAAACGGAGGAGGTTCTCAAGTCAACGCGTTTTTTTTTACGCATAACTTTTTACAGAGTAGTCCGATTTTGATAATCCTTTTTTTATTAGAAAGGGTATACCCCAAAGTTGGTCCCACATAAAATTTAAATAAAAATTTCAACCCTAAGGGTAGGAAAACAGGGGATGATTGGCGCCAACTCAAAATTACTTAGGTACACTTAGATTAATATAAGAACTTGGTTATTAAAGTTAATTAAAAACTCAACATAATTACAAAATATATACTTAGGTATACTAACAATAGTTTAAGAACTTAGTTATTAAACAAAATAAAAAAGGTTTATTATTTTTTGCTTTTCAGTTTTTTTTCGGCGGTTTAATTTTTTTGTTAAAAAGTTTTTATCAAACCGAGCCAAAGATCATCCAGTTGGTGACCATCCGTAATGGAAAATTGTTTCATTGATTTTACAAATTCAGGTTCATTTACAAATATCATTGAAGGCACTTTTGACGTTATCTGCTTCATATCCTGAAAGCCGGTTATTTTTGACAAATATGTCCAACACTTTATCGAGCCTCTCTCGTCGTCGGAATTCTGCATTGACTGCGATTGCGGGATCGAAACAAGATATTCTCTTAGTCAAAGCATACGAAAGTGGGGATGTTTGGCACAATTACACGCAAAATTCTATCAGATTCTTTCGACAGTCTTGACGAAAACGCAAGATATCGATATCATTGATATTGCGGCTATTTCGAAGAGCATTCTTTACAGCGATTCGCGATTATCAGATTAGACTTCCTTTTCAAGTCAATCGACGTGATATTAGTGGCAGAATCCAATACATCCGCTTTAACAACTCTTTGCATGTTTTTTTTTCAGTGTGGCCAAAAGTGATTAGTATAAAAGTGGAGCAAGTGGTGCGTCGGATTGAAATAATGTTAAAAATGGTTTCACTTGCACCGCCACCGATTGAAAAAAGGCCAATTTGTCTTCCAATGCAGCTTTACTAAAGCTTGCGCTTTCAGGTGCTTTGTTTTCGTTTTTAATTCCCTGCACATGTTTTCAACGTTTTGCGTATAAATTTTATAACGCTAAAGTTCTCGAGCCAACGTACTGTACAAAATTTTTATGGAACTCGAGCCTGAAATCCTTGTAGTTTCACGTCACGCGGGGCTATAGCAGAATGGGTAGTATAGAGAACGTAAAACCGCCGGCGATTTCCGAGTAATACAGCGGCACGTGCGCCGCGCGGTCGCATTTACCTATTATTAACCTATTATAGTATATATATAATGTTTGGAGATGGTAAAATTAATAATTTGTTTTTTTTTATTAGGTACAATACAGAGACAATTTTTATTCCCTGACCTCCATTAAATTTCCCTGACATTTCCCTGACTTTTCCATGATCAACGAAATTCCCTGCCTTTTCCCGGTTTTCCCGGTTTTCCAGAAAGTGGCCACCCTGCGTTTTATGTAAGAAGATAGCACATAATGCTGTTTCTCGCCGAACAAGTCGCTTAATCTTTGTTATTATCAATGTCCGGTGGCTTGAATATGTCATGCTCGCTTAAAGGGCTTTGCTTACGGTGGCGTCGTTGATCGGGTCGCCACCTTCCCTAAAATATGGTTGAGGGAGGCGATGGCTGGGATATGCGTCATACTCGTGATCGGGTGCTGTTTGTGGAGTCCGGACTGTTCATGCTTGCAAGGGCATAGTACATAGTTAACTAATTACATACTAGTGTTATTATTATGTCTTTCCCGCTCACGGGACAATGACGTCCCGGACCTTTGGGAGGCGTGCGTGGAGCTAGGTACCTACAAAGTACCAACTGAGCCAACACGTAGAGGCCCTTTTGACAATTTAATAAAATGCAAGGAGTACACATTATTATTATTATTATTATCGTATTGACGAGAGACATCATTCTGATCTTGACACGTTTTATTGTTATTGACCCTGTACATCTCTGACAATATTACATCATTGTTCCTTTCTTGTTTTGACGCTTAGAGACGGTATACATCTCTTAGAATATTAGAATAATTATTAATTGTATTTGGAAGCTCAGAGACCTTATACATCTCTGGAATACTGAATTAATATGATTAACTTCTTGTTAATGCTGATACAGATCTTATATCGAATGTAATGGTCATATTTTGCAATTTTGTTTTCTTTACATTAACTTAGTGACATTTAGTTTGTTAACCTTTTATATATAATTTTAAATTATTATTGTGTAAGATTATTATTATTATTTTATTGTAAATTACGGTTTGACATGTAAAAGTGCCCTTGTGGCCTATTTGCAGAATAAATAATTGACTAATTGAATAATTGAATCTTATTCGTGAGCACTCGCGATGCCGGCGGGCTTAGCATGTCGAGCTATATACCTCCTACCTTAAAGACGTTAGTGACCTGTTTCATTATATTTTAATATATCTAACACTCACGGGAGTTTCCTAATAAAATTGTGTACTCGTTACATTTTCAGTTTTATATATTTTTCTCTAAATATCCTAAGACAGTCAAAACTACAGATTCCTATCTGACGAAAAAGTATAGGATTAGTTCAGTACTAACCGCAGCTTGCACCTGCGGAGAGAGCCGCGGCGTGGTAGGCGAGGGCAGCTGCTTGAGCGCGGGGTCCGCCGCCACGGCGGCGGCCACGCCCGCCGCGCCCACGCCCACTGTGCCTACGCTCACGGCGCCCACGCCCACTGTGCCCACGTTCACAGCGCCTACGCCCACTGTGCCCACTGTGCCCACCGCGGCGCCCACGCTGCCCACCCCCGCAACGGTCGTCACGTTGCTTGCACTCGCGACTTGCTGGAGCTGCGCTTGCTGTATCAGTGAATAATAATTAGCAACAGAGTCCGCACACTTATTATATTAATAAAATTGAACAAACCTCCGTTAGCAATATTGTGTTTTTTCCTTTTGCCACAAAAACAAAAGAATATACATATTTGTGTAAGATTGTTCCTAAAATAACCACGATTAAAACCAATGCATTTTAACGGCAATTTATCTAAAATCGATTTTATGGAACTTATTGAAGGGCGGCCAGTTATTGCCGATTTACTCTATAAGGCCATTAGTATTTTCTTTCACGTGATGAAAAACTAAATAAACAAGAGGGTCGCCAAGCAACCCCTCACTTTCCACCAAGTAGTGACAGAACGTGATGTGCGTTATCTTCCGTTCATCACGATATAAGCGGAATCATCATTTATGGCTCGCTGTAACGCGTCCCACTGGTTGGCAGGAATGAGAAACATTTTCTTGGTCACAAATGGGAATAGCGTGTTCAGATATTTGTGAGATCAAGAAAATATGTTACTTCAATTTTTTTGAGACCAAACCTAGTTACATTAGAAGAATAAGGAATGATGATCCTAGCATTAAAAACCCTAGGAATCAAAGAGCATTTTTTTTTTAAATCTAATTCACACTATTTAATCATCTCCTGTGGAGTGCACTTTAATTCCTTGATCAACATCTGCTATTTATTTTTTGAATAAGAGCATTAGGCATGGAACTTACCAAAATGGGAAGCTGCCGTGCATTTGTGTGAGTATTGGGAGACGCCGCTATCGCCGGCGTACTGCAATCGAAAACGGATCTTAATAACATGTTCCTAAAGTGGATTATATATAATGCGGCAGTGCTACTTACACAACAGGTACTGTAGTAGCGTGCGTGTGTACTGTCGCGTTGCTGGCCGCCGCCGAGCGTTGTTGCAACAGTTGCTGGCCCTGGTAAATAAATAAGTATATTACTATTAAGGCCGAGAAAGACGGCATTATATACCTGACGAAATTCATGGAAAATCCGAGAATCTATGAGAAAATATGATAAATGTTCGATCCATAATTTGTCCAATCAGACTTACATCTGCAAAAATGTCTGAGCTTACGCTCACTGAATGATGCGTATTCTATTGTCATTGGCCTAAGATTGTTTGCCTTGAAGATACCTTTAAACGCATTCGTGGAGAAGATGTTCCCGTTACTTTTCTACCTATTGCGTTTTTCAAGTTAATGAAATAATGAAGAATGTTTGTTTAGAAAATATAATGACAGGTGCAAATTACTTTTTAGCTTCTGAAAATTCTGTGTCAACTCCTGTAAATTTACCTATACTAAGCACAAAGTGGTCCAAACCACATCAGTTCCGATTTGACTGACTTGTAGTAACAGATTTTTCTCAGAAATGGCCCGCAAAGTAAACATTACTCGCAACATATTGGAAGGTAACTCGCAAGCTCGTCCTTTTAAACAAATACTCGGCCTGGAATTGCCTCCTTCCCGGCCACGACAATAATGTACTATTAGTTGCGTGAAAATAAAAATTGTTTTGAGTCACGGTCGGTTTCTGAAGACATGGACAAGACCTCATGAAATCGACCACGAAATGTCCAGTGTCGATGAAAAATAGCGACAGCTGCGCTAGCAACAGCTGCTATGCTATAAATATTGGGATATACATCTGTATAATGTTTCAGCACCTAGTAACTCCACTAATTAACTGAATGCATACCAGAAAATGAATACTGTGCAAAAAAACCAATTGATTAACTAAACATGTCCTATAAAAAAAACTAAAAATCACACAAAACGATATGACCCTTTTTATTGAATTCACACCAAAAATGTGGTTCGTACATCGGATATATGATTTATAAAACAAAAATAATACTAGCTTGCACTCTAATTTCTAAAACTGATATCTATCACGTAGGCAGAAGGAAACAGGGACTTAGTGGCAAAACCGACTTATTAAGGTATTTTTTTTTATAAAAGAGCAGAAAAACTTGTTTGAAAATTAATATTAAATACACTTGCGGTCAAATGTTACGGGTCAGTGACGAAACCTTTATCGTGTTCGTGTTCTATGACATTTAAAAATGCATCAATCTTTGGAGGCGTCTAACTCGGCCATTTTTAATTTTAGAGAAAAGTTTTTCTCATAAAAGATGCTTATTTTGATGTGATCTGACCCCCTCGGTGTGACAGTGTTTAGTGCATGTTAAGTAAGCACTTGATTATTTTTTTGTGTACTTAATTTTATAAAGATGACTAATTCAATTGGGTTTTATTTAGAATAAACGATGTCCCTAAAAGTAAATTAGGTACTTAATGGTATTTCTTAAAAAAGTTTTATTATGTTTGTTGAACGAAGGAATTGTTAGATATACTACTTTGATCAGTAAAACAGTTCAGTAAAACAGTTCAGTAAAACCGTTGTGCAAATACCATTAAACAGTATATTTAATTTTATTTATTTAGTGTGCATAATTTGTCAGTATTTTTGGTTTAACTTTGAAATATTTTGTTCGAAAAAGGGGAATATACGGATATGGATTTATAACATGCCATAAATTGCCTTATAATCGGGACCAGAGTGGGCGACTGAGAAAGATAACATTCAATGCCATTACCATCTCCCTCATGCCGCCAGTGAACGATACTCTGGGCAGCTGTCCAGGCACAATGTGCTTTATCCTCACTGATTTTCGGCCTTCCTCAGTGAAGATTTCCGTAAACTGCTGGATGTATTTGTTAGCTTGTACCCTTGAACCTGGAAAGATAACTCGTATGGAACTTTACTGTCGAAAAAGCTTAACAAATAATATAACACTACAGCTGCGAGAATTCGACTATCGCGCTGTTGAGAACTGAGTCCGCCCTCCGCGACGGTGACGTCGCGCTGTGTCCGCCGCCCGCGCGTCTCCTCCCGAACGCATGTCGACCCAGTTCTCAACACGTGCCTTTTTCGGCGATACCCTGGCGGTCGTTTCACGCGACAGGGAATAAATATAGAGTGAGTGGCGTCTGTAGTACAACTGCATCACTGCATAAAAGCCTCTAATAGAATACCATTACATGGAGCCGTTTTGTACGAATCCAAGTACAGATAGACTTTCTCTCTCTCTCTCTCTCTCTCTCTCTCTCTCTCTCTCTCTCTCTCTCTCTCTCTCTCTCTCTCTCTCTCTCTCTCTCTCTCTCTCTCTTTCCATGCATACTTTACTTTGCAACTCATGAAAAAAGAACTGCGTAAACATACCTAAGGTAAACCGGCACGCCGCCCCATTCCTCTCTCCTTCAACATGATCTCTATCCACATACAACTCTCCCAAGAACTCCTGGTCGGACGGCCTTTGTAATATCGAGAGTTTTATATGGAAGAAGCCGGCCCCCGCGTGCGGGGAGGTCTTCTCGGTCTCTAAGACGTATTCCTCCACGAGCTGTGGCTGGCAGTCGGACGTGGGCCGCGGCCGCTCGTAGGCGCGCGCGAGCCGCAGCGGCCCGCTCGGCTCGGAGGGGAGCGCGAGAGGCAGAGGCTCCATTTTCGGTGCTTCTATTGGCTTGAATACCTAGGGAGAGAAATAGGACATTAACATTACTGCAATCAGAGCGGCACAAGAGTGGGAGCTAGATGTATAAAGCGACAAAGTCATAGCTATCTCCCCGGTGGAAAACAAATACAGGATGAACAGTAACTAAGTTTAAGTTATCGACTCGTGTTCATCATCCAGGATGAACAGTGTCTAAGTTTAGTTATCGTGTTCATCATCGTCTATCCTTTTATCAATTACCGCTGTGTATACAATACAAATTCCGGGAAGTGAGTGCGGGATATATCTTATATATTAATCAGTGAGCCTAGTAATGATCACTGTGCCTTCCATAGTGATAAACGTTAAAGACACAACCATCATAGGCCTGCTGATCTCTATTGAAAAGACTAAGTAATATATTCTGTAACTTGGCTTCTTTATCGGGTCCATATCGGGTTGCAAAATATTTATAGCCATAGTTTTGATTGGCATAACTGCTTGTGTCATAATCATCATTACGCATAACCGACCAAAGTCATAAATTATTTCGCATACATTTTTAACCATAATATTTATCATACATTTATTACGCATAATAGCTTTAAGCATAAATATCAATCGCCATAATAGGTTTGCGCATAATGTTTTCAAGTCATAGGTATAAGACAAACATTTTTAATCCTGTACATTTGTTAAAAATTAATAGTCTCTGTAACCTAAACCAACTTTCTTTTTTTTAAACAAAAACCCGGCAATTATTTTAACCTAACCTAAATCTAACCGGCAGTGTGTTGACGTGTCCACTCTTCGCGGGGTGTCTATTTCCGGTCTAAGGGACACGAGATAACCATAACCTAACCTACCAAAAATACAATTATTACGACTGTTTATTTTTTACTGCCTTGCCCCCGAGCCCCCCTTTTCTGGCTCCCTGGCCTAATTAATTGCTGGTCAACTGATATAATAGATTATTTTTCCTTGCGAATCAATCATAATAACATCCTATTGTCATAAGTTATGCATATCAATTCTTAAGTATGACTAAAAATTATTATGATCTTCAATATAATGACTAAAAATTGTATGATATTCAACATTATGGTTTAAACAAATATGACATACTTACTACAATTATCACACTGAAAGTATTATGCGCAGAATCATTAATGACAAGACTTTTATGAGCAACAACTTTATGCGTAAAGTTGTATGACAATTGAAATTATGCGACTAGATGGACACCCTTCTTTTTCATGTGATAAAGTTACCTCTGGTGGTTTCTTCGGATATTTAGAAGTCAACCGAGTGTGAGGAACAGATTGCCTGCTGTTCTTTGCCCTCTGTCGGTGTATCAGCTCTAGCAACTCCAATCCATGATAATGAGTGAATTGGTCCAATTTTCTTTTCCTATTAACTGCCACCTGTGGAAGAACATAAGCATCATGTACACAACATAATCGACAACATATAGATAAGTAATATACTTCATAATATAAAACCACTAACTACAATTCAGCACTTCGCCAAGCCACACTACTTTCCAGTTTTCCTTTCTACTTTACCATGTGACAGTTCACGTGTTAAAGTGGAAAGGAAGAGAACAAATGCGTTTGTTATTACAGAAAAAGCTTATCTCGCTTTGTGTGGGCCGGTAATATTTGAGGAGATGCACCGTTTCCTAAAGGATTTCAGAATCACCTTTGGTGCTTCATTAGTTGCTACTTTTTTCCTGGTTTCTCTGGGATCCCATCATCAGATCCGGACTTGGTGACAATGGGACAAAGTCAAGAGTATACTCATTCGAATAAAAAAGATTTTTCATAATTGGTTCAATCGACAGATAAATCAGTGAACGAACATAAATTTAATAAAAATAAATAGATTGGAACATAGACCTCCTTTTTTAAACTCGGTTAAAATGTTATTAATCTGTAGATCTACTGAACTTATTCCCTATTAGTATTTTATTTGATAGCAATTTGATGAAGCTGGCGGACCGGTATTTGAAATTATTTGTATGATGAACCAATTGTGTGTTCAAGAGTCTTGGCTGTTTACCTGTCTTTAAGTAGATGTTTTCTGTGAAACATACATAGTTGACTGATTGGAACATACATATAAATACTTTGTGTACTGTATTAAAATGCTTTGTCAGCAAATCGCTGAAACAAGTTGATAGTCAATTTTATGTCATAGGTATATGAAATTATTTGTACGATGAACCTTATTGTGTGTTCAAGAGTCTTGGCTGTTTTCCTGTCTTTAAGTAGATGTTTTCTGTTTCACAGAAACATACATAGTTGACTGATTGGAAAATACATATAAATACTTTGTATATAGTTACTGTATTAAAATGCTTTGTTAGCAAATCGCTAAAACAAGATGTCATATTATGTCTGACACTATTGATTGAAGATCACTGGGTCAGACCACAGAGGTCTGTTCTTTATAAATAAATTAAAAAAACAACATTTATGTCCCGGTTGTGTACACATTAGTTACACAATATAAAACAGAAAAAGATTAGGATTTTTTGTGGTCCGTAATAAATGATTTTTATTTTTATTTTTTATAAAGATGAAAGAAAATAAAAACAGACGGTAGTATTACATAAATATTACATTCCATAGCTAAGCTTATTGAGCTAAAGCTAGACGATGATATATTTAATAAAATACATAGAAAAAATCCAAGACTCAGAAAGAAATATTCATGCTCGACTCATAAATAGGCAGGATCACTAGCCAGTCAGCAGGCTTACAGCGGGGCGCGGGTCATGGCATGCGTCCCTGCTTTACCGCGTGTTATAAAAGCACTGGTAAAGTGGTTAAACGCACCTGTGAGAACCGCCTGGCCTGTCTCCGTATCCTGGGTGTGTTGAACAGGAGCGGCGCAGCGTGAACCCGGGCTGTTAGCAGGCTTACAACGAGGCCTGGGACATATCATGCGTCCCTGCTTTACCCCATGCTCGAGATGTAAAGTGGTTAAACTTACCTGGCCTGTCTCCGTATCCTGGGTGTGTTGAACAGGAGCGGCGCAGCGTGAAGCCGGGCTGCCAGCAGGCGTGGCGCATATCATGCGTCCCTGCTTTACCCCATGCTCGAGATGTAGAGTGGTTAAACTCACCTGTGAGAACCGCCTGGCCTGTCTCCGTATCCTGGGTGTGTTGAACAGGCGCGGTGCGGCGTGCAACCTGGCCGCCAGCAGGCCGACGGCGGGGCGCGGGTCGAGGCACAGCGGCGGCGCGGACGCGTGCACGAGCGCGGCTTCCACGGCCTCCAGCGCTGAGCGCTCCTCGCCCACCCAGCCCGACCGCCCGCCGATGCACGACGCGTCCGTTATTATGCTCTGTTGGTTGATAACTTGTTAATAGCAGCTAGGAGACTGAGCTATGCTTGGCGTTGTGAAAACAAATTCTTCCGGAATAGATACCTGGCTAGATCGATCTTTATATTACTTAGTTATATTAATATTTCATTGATACAAAGATCCAAGCATTCGCGCACTCTGACGGAGGGGAGCGCGAATCGAACTGGATATCCTTGGATTACTGGTCGACTGGGTATGCCTTTCCGCCACCGCTGCGCTAATTTGTTTTTGTAACTGTCTAGTTTGTAGGGCTTTTTGCCTTAAACGCCGTCTATACGAACGAGGCATACTTTTGCATCTTACCCACTCCTTTACAGCAGTGATTCATAGCTATTTGACGTATTCTGCACGTTTAGATTTTTTATCAATGGTGGGTTTGATCTTTTTATTAATAATACAATATAATTATGGTGTATTTTCCATATTGCCTCCAAGCTTAAGGAAAAAAGAAAAGTTGATAAACCCATCCATAGACATCATCTGCTGTTTTAGAGTAGCTGCACAATTAGGTTTTATTTTGTTGATTACTGCAATTAGTAAATCACCATATTGTAACACTAGAAAAATAAAATATTGTAACTGGGCCAAGTAAACCTTCAATTTGACATTGTCTTTGACAATCTTTTTTTTCTGTTCTGAATCGTTTTGACTATTTAAATGGCACTCAGGCTGTGAGATTCACTCACATATTTTTTGATAAATTAAGGGTATCTCTCTGAGAGCCCTCTAGTTTTATCTCTCTAACATTGAAAAAAAACACCAATGTAATCCCTATAGTATAAGTTTTTAGTGACTCTGGTACTAAGTAATGAAAGTTTATGTATGAAGAATTTTATAGTCTTAAATAACACATAAAAATCTGACACTTTTTGGCATTCAGTATAAAATTTGTACAAAGCAGTAGGAGTAAAAAAACTTAACCAAGGTGGTTGTGACTTGCTCAAATAGACTACACATTAAAAATGTATGCCAATTTGAACAGTGCTACATGCGTTACTTAAGTTTTTCACCAATAGTTATCAATAGTTACTAATTAAAGTTCAATTCAGTAATGTAGACTTTCAACAAGGTGTTAGAGTAAGAGAACATTTCACATACCTGATTTGTAGGTCTCAAAAGCACATGGTGCGTGTCACACAAAAAACTTGGATATGCCTGCCTATAATCTCTTATTTGTGCTATAATACAGCCAGAGTAGAACAAACAGGAGTGCTCAGATTCTAGCAAATCCAGTAAGACTACTGGTAACTCTTCATTGTCTATGTAACTAAGCAAGTCTTCCTCTTCATAAGGCCACCTAGGGGTCTCTATTAGTGTTTCTTCATGGCTTGTTGATGTCTAGAAATAATAATTGTAATGTTATATAAAAAATATATTTAATCAAGTGTGCTTCATGATTGGTTTTTAAACTCCGACGCAAAGAGAGGGGTGTTATAAGTTTAATGTGTCTGTGTGTCTGTGTATCTGTGTATCTGTCTGTGGTATCGTAGCTCCCAAACGGATGGACCGATTTTAATGCGGTTTTTTATTCGAAAAGTGATGTGATCCCGAATGTTCTTAGCTAAGTTTTATGAAAATCCGTTTAGCCGTTTTCGAGATATTGGACTTTGAAAGGAAAATGTCGGGGGTTTTTCAACTTTTCTAAGTTGTAGTTATAATAGTAAAGTAAAACTGGTATATGTACAGATTTCTTTTTAAATAAAATAAAAATAAATATTAGGGAACAATCTTACACAAATCGACCTAGCCCCAAACTAAGCAAAGCTTGTACTATGGGTACTAGACGACGATAAACATACTTATATAGATAAATAAATACTTAAATACATAGAAAACATCCATGACTCAGGAACAAATATTCGTCTCTCATCACACAAATAAATGCCCTTACCAGGGTTCGAACCTGGGACCTCTTGCTTTGTAAGCAGGGTCACTACCAACTAGGCTAAAGCGGTCGTTTCTGAGAACAGTACATGTTTTAACGTTTTTCCATCAAGTATTCAAACAAACAACTAAAATTGAGAAAAAAAGGAGGCCTATTAATGAAAATCCAATTCATATATCTTAAAGAATTACAAAGCTACAACCATTGAAATGTTATCAACTAATGTTAGAAAGCACAAGACATTTGAGACACCACAACCTCTACCATCATAGTAACTGACATTTGTTTCATGTGAGGAATGTTTTGCAGAAATCACTACACATTTGAGGCATCACAAACCTCTGCTATTATAGTAACTGACATTTGTTTCATGTGAGGAATGTTTTGCAGAAATCGCTACACATTTGAGACATCACAAACCTCAGCATCATAGTAACTGACATTTGTTTCATGTGAGGAATGTTTTGCAGAAATCGCTACACATTTGAGACATCACAAACCTCTGCCATTATAGTAACTGACATTTGTTCCATGTGAAAGTATGTTTTGCAGAAAACGTGACACATTTGAGACATCACAAACCTCTGCCATCATAGTAGCTGACATTTGGTCCATGTGAAGGTATCGCAGAAAAGGGACACAACATTTTTTTGTCATTATAATTCAATTTATTTGGTGTACATCCCTATTAATGCTTATGTTGAGTCAATTTATTCCTTCACCAGTGATTTGAATCATGTTAAATAACCAATCCAAGTCTATATTGGTAATGTTAGAATGTTCTAAATTCAAAATCGCAAAATGGATCTGGAACTCATGACCTCATGAGGTTGATGTATTTTACTAAGTGGCATAATTCAATTCAATTCAATTCAATAAGCCTTTATTTCGCTAAGAGACTGTTTTCTATGTTTTCGTTTTCTTTGTTACAGTAGTTTTCTTTGTTACAATGTTTAGAGTTTGTTGAATGTCTTTCTTTTTACACATATACCTAAGTCCTTACATTTCATTATTTCCTTTAGTGACAGTACTTTCTCCATCCTAGACCTATTCTTTTATTTATTTCTCTGGTCATTTGGTCTGTGGGGGAAATAATTTGACCCAAGTTTCTTCGGCATAATCCAAATTTGTGCCATCTACTTTTATGTTTACTTTAGTTGCATTAGTTAGCATTTTCGTTTTCTTAGCATTCATTGTTAATCCGACTTTGTGGCATAAAGTAAGGAAGTAATAAAAATTGCTTATACTTACATTTGCATCTCCTGGGCTGTACTGTGCATTGCCATTGATTTTAAGTGATAAGGAATATCCCTTATTCCCCGGATATAGGTTTATGATCAGAGTATTGAGGCTGTACTTAGCCAACAACTTTTCTAATAAGTAAGATGTTGTTTTTAATCCTTGCTGTAATATAATACATAAACATGAGTAAGCTATGCAAATCTGAAGATGCCAAATAATCTCCAATTATAAAAAAATAATATACTGCTCTGTGCATAGCAAAAAAAAAGAAAAATAAATGAGTTGCAGGAAAATTTTAAAATTGTATTATTATCTTAATGTAGGGCACAGCTATGGAAAAGTTACTGTTGGATGATTATTAGAATTGAAGGGTTGGTGTAAATTATGACATAAATTTTGCTAAATATCGTTTGAGTATAAAATAACAAAAAAAATACTCACATAGTTCCCATGTAACACTTCATCCCGACTCAACTCACTATAAATCTCGTGCAATTTCTTAAACAAGTCGAATTTCTCCACAGCCTTAGAAGGCGCTCCACTGACACTCCTCTGGAACTTCATCCTTGATTCATCAACGGGCTCCGCTAGATGCATTTTATCATGAGTCCAAGTCATTTTATGGTCTGGGACACCACTGTCAAACGGCGATAAGTTGGTATTCACATGTTTCGCGCGATTTAATATTACCTGAAATATAAACGTTAATTAATGAATAACTAACATTATTCTAACAAAAACAAACAGTATCGTGGTTATATGAACGTAAAAGAAGTGAAAAGCAGCGATATACCTCTGCTTCCAATGCCGCGTGAATTAATCCATCCATAATGTCATTAAAACGAATACGTAAGTAGCTGATATATTTTTAAATAAATTATTTCATATTAACTATTTAGGCCTAAGTATTAAGTCATGATTTCTATAAAAACTCATACGCTTTATTTATGTTTCACACTGCTTGACAGTAAAATAACATGTCCATCAACATTTTTGACACTTGACTTTAGTGACGAATGAGCTTAAATTGGTGTTACCAGGTCAAAAGATTCGATATCTCATTTTAAATTACCGAATTTCTTGGACCTATGATACTCAGGACAGGCTATACGTGAGTATCATAGGTCCATGCCGAATTTATTTTTTTAATGACTAATGCAAAATAAAATTTATCATGTTTTTGAAGTTAAGAATTAACAAGTACGGTAAGACATTTTTTGCGAACGAGAGTCTATTATTGTTTGATGCACAATGTTCTTCAGCACATTTACAAGAAAACAAATAAATTTTAGATAGAAATCATACTAATCTAAATAAACAATGCAAAATGGCAATCGTCGATTTTGTTGAATTTGACGTGCGACGTGTAAAGTCACACACTGCCGCGGCCAGACCGCGCCAGTGAGAGGCTTTAAGCCTGAGTCAAACTGATGCGGCCTGCGGTGGCAGTCAATAGTAAACTTGACAACTAACTGTCGAATATACTTGACCGCCACCGCAGGCCGCAGCCTTCTATGAAGGCCCCTCCACATAAGCGCGCAAACGCGCGAACGCGTGAAAGCGTGAATGTGGAGCCGACTCGTATTTATTTTTTTCGCGGAGTCGCGCCTTCCCGTTTGATAGTTGGGTCAGCAGCGCAACATGCTTCCAAACAATAGCAATTAGACAGCTTCTGATAAATTGGGGCTGACAAATTACCCTTCAAAGATACTTGTACGGAGTGACCGGTGATGCAGTTTTCAAAATACCTTCTTTCATCCCATTCCTCCGTAGGCGCATAACTACGTCCTGTCCAGCGACCATTGGCCCATTGTGTCATCATCCTCCTAGCGTTATTCCCGGTAGTGCCCCTAAAGGACCCCGGGGACACCTAATCCCAAGATTTGACATAGGCACTAGTTTTACGAAAGCGACTGCCATCTGACCTTCCAACCCAGAGGGAAAACCTTATTGGGATTAGACCGGTTTCCTCACAATGTTTTCCTTCACTGAAAAGCTAACGGTAAACATTCCGTAGGTACTATCGACAAAATTGAATCCTGACCCACCATGGAAGCTTGTTACAATTAACTGACATATTAACGTCGTATGATCTTACGTATGTTCGTTAATTGTAACAAGGTTCTATGGTGGGTCATGATTCAGTTGGTTCGATAGTACATAAGTACCGAAAAACTCATTGGTACGAGCCGGGATTCAAACCCACGACCGCCGCTTGACAGCCGCATGCCTGAACCACTAGACTAACGTAGCCCATCGTGTAGGGAGCCTTATGCTGGCCATACACCGTGCTTCCTATCGTCCAATCGGCATGACGCTACCGATTGAATGACGCTTGCCAATCCACTCCCACACACGGTCAGAGGCCCTAACGCGAAACGAAAACGAATTTCGTTTGTGTATCTCCCTCTCGTTGCACTTGCGAGTTCGAGCGACAGAGATGGAGAAACTCGAACGAAGTTCGTTTTCACTTCGCGGTAGCCCCTCAGTTCTAACTGCACGTCTAGCACACGACGGCTGCGACATACTCTCGATTTTTATCGCTCTATACCTCTTCTTCTAACTGTTCTAATAAGAGAGAGACGGATAGTGTGAGAAAAATCGAGAGAGCTCGCGTGCCGTCGCGTGCTAGCCGTGCTGATCCAATCGGTAGCGTCATGCCGATTGGACAATAGGAAGCATGGTGTATGACCAGCATTAATCTTAATAAAATAAATAAAAACCGGCAAAGTGCGTGTCGGGCCACGCGCAAGCGCAGTGTAGGGTAATGATTTTGAAATTGAATACACAATGCAACTACGACGCTACCACGAAAATCGAAAGTCGAAGCTCGCAAACTCTGTCGCTTGAATAAGCAAGTGCAACCGAGGTAGCGATAAACGAACGAACGCACGAGGCGTTTCATAGTAGCCGCTTTGGATAATCATTTTTACCTCAATAAAATTACAGTCATAAATGTCACACTTTTTGCTATTTTATAGAAATAGCGAAACGAACGCAGTTCTTTGCTGAAGCAAGGAACAGCACGTCTAGCACACGACGGCCGCGACATACTCTCGATTTTTATCGCACTATACCTCTTCTTCTAAGTGTTCTAATAAGAGAGAGACGGATAGTGCGAGAAAAATCGAGAGAGCTCGCGCGCCGTCGCGCGCTAGCCGTGCTGCGTTCGTTTCGCCAAGCTGAAGCTTGGCGCAAAAATTGTTTGTCTGTCCGGCTGTTCTCCTGTGCAGCTACCTACAGCTAGGTCGCATTTCCTAACCGATTCTCGTGAAACTTTATGAGCAGTTTCACTAAATAATCTTTTTGAAGTGAAAACTTCTTTAGCGGCGCTGTGCAAGATGGTGAGAAATTCGGGACGACGCTTGGGGGGGGGGGATACGCAATAAGACACACAATAAGTTCTCACGCGCTAATTTGCAAGTGAAATAGTTTACTTCTGTCGCTACGGTATTCGTCGATTCGAAATGTCAAAATATTCAAGTTTTCACTTCTGCCGGCACTCCCGGAGTGCAACCCGGTCTTTTTTTTGTTGTCTAGCCTCTTTTTCAAAATGAAAGCTCACAGAGCCACCAGTTGTACCTATATCTGCGGAAAACATTACACGTTAATCATGAGCTTCTGATAAAAAAAAGAGATTTTATGTTGAGAGAGGTGTCTGTGCTTGACTGGATAAAAGGAAATAGGACTCAAGATGGGCAAGCACGAAGTGAAAACGAACTTCGTTCGAGTATCTTCCTCTCTGTCGCTTGAACTAGCAAGTGCAACAGAGAGGGATACACAAACGAAATTCGTTTTCGTTTCGCGATATAGGGCCTCAGTACGTCGAGATAACGATCATAAATCCAAGTAACTTAAAAGAAGAGCCTTCCCAATCAAAAACAGTCATAAACCGGTTTTATTCTTACTGGTGATAAGACACACACTGAATAAGTGTTGGGCGAAATCCTCTATAGGACGCATATCTCAACCGATTCTCGTGAAATTTTGTGAGCGAGTTCGGTATTTATAGGGCAAAAATACTGTCGTATGTCCGGTTGTCCCCTCTATAGGTCTCATCTCAACAGATTCTCGTAAAATTTTGTGAGCGAGTTCGATATTTATAGGGCAAAAATGCTTTCGTATATCCGGCTGTTATCTCTATAGGTCGCATCTCTCAACCGATTCTCGTGAAATATTGTGAACGAGTTCGATATTTATAGGGTTTAAATGTTTTCGTATGTCCGGCTGCCCCTGTCTAGGTCCTATCTCTCAACAGATTCTCGTGAAATTTTATGAGCGAGTTTGATATTTATAGGGCAAAAATGCTATTGTATGTCTGGCTATCCGGCTGTCCCCTCTATAGGTCGCATCTCTCAACACTCGTGAAATTTTGTGAGTGAGTTCGATATTTATAGGGCGAAAATGCTTTCGTTTGCCCGGCTGTCCTCTATAGCTCCCATCTCTCAACAGATTCTCGTGAAATTTCGTGAACGAGTTCGATATTTATGGGGCAAAAAATGCTGTCGTATGTCGTATAATATTCACTGTGTATTCTCCGCCATATTATCACATACTTACTACAAGCACACTGTAATACATGACAATATCCTACACTATTAAATGAGCAATATCCATACTAATATTATAAATGCGAAAGTGTGTCTGTCTGTCTGTCTGTTACCTCTTCACGCTTAAACCGCTGAACCGATTGAGATGAAATTTGGTATGGATATAGTCTGAATCCCGGGGAAGGACATAGTATAGTTTTATCCCGGAGATCATCCCCTGAGGGGGTGAAATGGGGGATGGAAGTTTGTATCGAGCTACGATATAAACGAGTTCCACGCAGACGGAGTCGCGGGCAGAAGCTAGTTTGTATATATATTTGTAATCACGTTCTCAAAACCGGCTCTAACGATTTCGATGAAATTTGGCATATAGGGGTTTACTGGGGTGAAACATCGATATACCTAATTCTCTCAAGTTTTCTCTGTATTTTCTGCAGAGCAGAGCTTGGTTGCCAAGGGACTGTATTATGATATGAATATGAGTGTATCACATGATAATAATCACTGTGTTATGGCCGCTCCACACAATGGGCCATCCTGACCCATCATACAGGACGCAACTATGCGTTAAAGGGAGTAAGACATGTTTATGTCTCGTTCTACCGCATAGCCGCGTCCTGTATGATGGGTCAGGATGGCCCATTGTGTGGAGCAGCCATAAACTAAATGGGGCCAAACAAGCTGTGATGGCTCTAAAAACTCTATTATATCTTTTACTCAAAAATAATAAATGCAATAGGGAAAGATACCTGAACTTCGATTTTTGTGTTAATAAATTTTCTAGTTCATACCACATAGGTAATCCTGTCTTTTCTGCATTGCTTGTAAAAGGACAGACAAGAAGCAACATTCATCTCTTTGAACTGCTGTTTAGTGGCGGTGCTCCTATTCTATATGCATGCAGTCAGCAGACATCAAATAGTGCTCTAAAAAGGCAAAAAATGGTCTACTTTAGGGTTCTTTTCAGACAATACTTCAGAGAACATGCCTACATTGTCGTAAATCAGAAAACGACTCGAGCCCTTTGAAAGTGCACACACGTGACAAAATCAAAATGATGAGAAATATCAGAATATCATGAATATGTTGGTATCTTGCAAAAGTAAAAGCTTAAATATTCTCTAAATATTTATTTGTCATTAGATGCCATATGCCTCATTAAATTAGAAATAAACATGTCTATTTTTCTGACATCTTGCTGGACTTCGGTCTTGTAATGCAGGCACTAAAAGAAAAAAAAAAAAAAATTAATTTACAACATATACTTGAAAAATTATGATAATAATAATGATTTAGTCGTAAACATCAGTACATAAGTGCCTTAGAATTAGAACTTTGCTCACTAAATAGGTACCTACCTACATGTGCTTTAGGAAAATAAAATCTTAATTTTACAATGTTTTGCTGAATAATATTAAGGAAAACAATTTAAAAATTAAAGAAAAAAGAAAGAATGAAAATTTAAGTGTGTGTGTGTGTGTGTGTGTTTGTGTGAATGTCCGAGTTGTTAGTGTGCAATAAATCTATATAATTATGATATAATGTCTAGTAATTTTATTGTTCTGTGTAGTCATAGTTTTTATTAAATAGCCAAACCGTTAACAATATTTTGCATGCTCTTTTGGTCATGTCATGTGGTAGATATTTAGACATTTGTTCCGATAAAGTTAAAAATGTTCCTGCTGTGATTAAATTGGCTGTATGTATATAACTGTTCATTTAATTATATAACTATCTTTTATCTTTTATATAATTCCTGCCAGATTCAATGGCAGAAAACTTTTGGTATAGTCTAAATTTGTAGAAACAATAGAAAGAAATAAAGAAATATATTTATTTGGTGTGATATCATGTTACATGTGTGTCTTAGAATTGCAATTCACCAAAATGGATGCCACTCAGCATAGGCCACCAGCAATACATGCTAAAGGCGCTGGTTTTCAGGTCACCCAGAGAGATATACAGATAAAGATCTTACTATATAACTTAAACGTAACAGAACTTAATAAATGAGAAGGATAGGTCAATGGTCAATAATTAGGAATCAATCGTCCACTTGTTGATGGGGAGAAAGGAAATGACTTTTTAAATTTGTTCCCTGCTGATGCTTATCAGATGAGAATGACAGGATTAAACATGAAATGTCTTAAAAACAGGTAATGATAATGGTATGTATTCCCAAATATTCATGAACAATACAAGTTTATGAAGAATGTGCTATACTCATGTTTGAAGGTACAACATAAGTCAGTAAGGTTTACTCTTGGAAAGATATTTAAGTGATCTATACTTAATACTAGACAATACATATTCCTTACCTTTTTATTATCTGTGATTTTAACAAGGAATGCCCCTTTTGAATGGGAATACTTCATGCTGTATCGTGTGTTTAATGGGTCCCTCAAATATAACATTTCTGCAGACTTTTCAAATTCTTCCCAGTTAGGTATGTACGTCATTTTAGACACGTTTTCTCTACAGTTGTAAATTATCAAATAGATATCCAATGGTATGTTTTAGTAGCTATTTTTCGTATATTTCTATTAGAAACCAAGTTACACGATAAAAGCTATTAAAGAGTAACTTTTCTCGGGTTTGAAGATAATTTCCGAGATCCAGTGATTCCAGAGGAAATTGTCAAATTGTCACATTGACAATAATCGCAGAGTTGTCACTTCACTTTTTTTTCACTAGACACACACTGGCAGCAAGTCATAACGAACACGGGATTTAAGCCGGGTTCGCAGCGTCGTGTTTTCGATGTTTCTAAACATCTAACATGTCATCCGTCAGTTTCGGCAATATAATAGGGTAAAGTTTTGATTGGCAAAACATGTGCTGCATTTACACGCTTGCGGTGGCTTGGCAAGCCTCCACAAGCGCAGGCGTGTAAACGGGGGTGTTTGGCTTGGCTTGCGTGAGCTTGCGAGAGCTTTGCCCGATCCGGACTATACTACGTAAAATATAGCTTGAGCCCTGCGACAGCTGTCATCTCAGTACAATTTATAACCTTAAAACGTAAAATTGTACTGAGATGACAGCTGTCATAGGGATCAAGCTATATTTTACGTAGTATGGTGTCGGTTTTTGACAACTGACCCCTAGCACACTAAGTTTTATGTCGGACATAAAGCATTTGTCCCTCTCGCACTCGCATATTTGCCAAAAAGGGACGAATGCTTTATGTCCGACATAAAACTTACTGTGCTAGGGGGTCAGATCAAAGGAAGCTTGGGCAAGCGCTTGCGACGTATTTACACGTTGGCGCTCGCGAAGTTTGGTCGCCTTATTTATATGGCCTATGTAACCACGTATCGACCATGAGTGCTGTATTGTATGGTCAAACGATCAAACCTTGGCCTTTCTCGAGGCATACCAAAGCGAGCCGAACGCAATAGCTGACACAATTTCCAGTACTTCCACGTCTACCATGCTTGCCTATTCGGACCACACTAACGCACTCGCAAGCGTGAAAATGCCATCCAAGCGTTTGTGAAGGCTTGGAGCTTGCGGACGCTTGCTAAGTCACTGCAAGCGTGTAAATGTAGCATTTACACCCAATTATGACTTCGACATGTTGTACTAGCAAATTGGGGTAAAATCACATAATCTGTATATCCCATTAATTTAATTTAATAGCAATTAGTCAGCTTCTGATGAATTGGGGATGACAAATCATGGCATGTATACACCCCATAACACGCGACGGCGACGGCGCGCGAGCTCTCGATTTTTATCTAGAAATCTATCTATCTAGAACTATACCTCTTGTTCCAAGTGTTCTTATAAGAGAGAGACGGATAGTGCGAGAAAAATCAAGAGAGCTCGCGCGCCGTCACGTGCTAGCCGTGCTGGAGGTAGTGCGAGAAAAATCGAGAGTATGTCGCGGCCGTTCCATGATAGACGATAGCAATTAGTCAGTTTCTGATAAAATGGGGCTGACAAATCATGACATTTATACACCCCATTATATAATGGTTTTTTTTATTGAATGGAAGATGCCTATATTGCCTATGGCAAGTTGGCAACATCAACGAAAAGCGCAGCGCAACGGAAAATCAATACTTTTGTACTGATGTATTCGCCTTTTTTAAAATGAGAACGTGACAAAACTTTAATTTATTTCATCGAAGGAAACCATTTAATTTAGAAAAAAAATATCTGTCGCCAGGCTTGATGTTCAATTTTTATTTATTTACTTAGTGATGAAGAACCTCTTGGTTACGGCGTGGTAGTACCTTCTGCTCGCTTGATTATCCGCATTTTCTTCAAGTTTTAGCTCTTTACGGTAAGTGAATCGTTTTTATTATACTTCAGTATGTCTTGTATCTAAGAATACGCTTAAACTAATTATCAGCATCGTAATTTATGTAAAAATGCTTATAGACAACGACCTTCGCCTTTGTCTGTTTGGTGCATTGCGTTTGTGGTAGGTACTTGCGTACATATTTAGAATGAGGCCATTTTGGTGAAGTACCACTAAAATTAAGCAATTTTAACCAAGATTAGGAAAAAGAGAATATTCTGGTTTATGGACAGTTCAAGAATCTGGTTCAAGTGGCTCAAGTGTACGAAATAAATCAAGTATTAGGTGCTGCAGGAAACATCTTTCGTCCAATTTTGTATTCGTCTATTTTAACAAATATCATGATTTTAATATCATATATTCGCGTCAACTATGAACAAGAAAATAAATAATATAATGGGTACGATAAATAACTTGTGCTGGGCTTGTGGAAAATATTTTTGTAAATCATTTGAAATAGTTTTTATTTGACATTCCGTGTTTATTATGTAGTTTTTGTTTCGTTTAGGTTTAGTGTAGCTTACTTTATTATTATTATTATTAAACCACTATTATAAAATAATTATTAATGAAGTACTCCTGATACCTAACCTGAAATACAATAATAGCAATCTGTTAAAGCATTTTTACATTTTTTTTGCATAGTTTCATGATGAAAGGATTATTGATCCACCAATGACATAAAAAATAAGCCTTTTATTCCAACAAAATGTAATTTACAATATTATGGAACTTAATCAGAGATTTGGGTTTTCTTCCATTACTGTATGTACTCTTACCGGGCGCCGAAAACCACCTCCAATCTTCTACAGTCTGGAAGTCTGGACTCACCACACACCACCAATGACAGTTCTTTTGATTGAAGTCACAAGTGTCTCAATAAGAGTGCACTATTAATTGGGCTAATAATACCTAAATTACTCTTCTTGAGTCACCTATTACAACTGGCGGTTATTAAATCAGGACAGTTCTTTTTGAATTACGGCTAACATTGCTTGTGATGAATGTGATGATGAACCATCAAATTGGAAAAATGTAAAACAAGGGTTTAGCCTCTGGTAGTAACTAAAGTATTGTTTTGAATTTAAAAATGTATACAAACAGGTGACTAAAGAATGTGCAGGTTTCTAAATTAAAGTTATTCATTTCAAGGTTTGAGTGTTAAATAACAACTCTAATTGTATCCATACTAATATTATAAATGCGAAAGGAACTGTCTGTCTGTTACCTTTTCATGCTTAAACAGCTAAACCAATTAAAATGAAATTTGTTATGAAGATAGTTTTAATTCATGGGAAGGACATAGGACACTTCACCCCGGCAGGTGAAATGGGGGGTGGAAGTTTATATGGAGGTTGGAAGTTATAAATATATATACAACTTCCGCACGGACGAAGCTGAAGGTAAAAGCTAGTCCTTTAAATTATAGAAAAAAAAATGCATAAGTAGCAGTACAATATATATTCTGATACCAATCTCGATCAATGTATTGGTTTGGTATGTTGATATGAACTAAAATAAAACTAATTTGTAACGGGTGTTTATTTGCATTAAATTTTTAGTAAATACTTTTATTATTATTATCAAGTATGTATACTGATTTATTAGTACATTGTTGTAAAGGCTAGAAAGTAGGCAATAGATGAACGAGTGGGTTTGAGGTCCGAGCCGCTAGATGAGGACCTTGAAGGATATGAAGTCCATCTATTATCACTGTTCAAACTGTCCAACAATAACGTTGTTGGACAGTTTGAACTCATAGTTCGCCTGTTCGTGCGATGTCCAACTAACCCCAGCTTTGAAGCCTGAATTCTGACCATCTATTGCCATTTTACCAAGCAGTGGCGTGAAAACATATATTGTATATGCTTTTTTTTTCCTTCGCCTTGCTACTGGGTAGGGGTGGGATGTTTCTTTGTCTCACTTGATCCTATCCACAAATTATTTTCTGCTTCTAACTTCTGGCTGTGTCAGTTTAGTCTCAGTTGGAAACCACAACAACTTGCAAGCTGTGGTCACCTAAAAGTGGCTAAGCATGTTACTTAGATTTTTGTATTTAAGCCAAATGTATTGGTTAGATGTATTATCCGTTGGTGGTCCTTAAATAAATAATTAAACTAGATAAACAAATCGGAAATGATGCCAGTTCTGTTATGTTTTATAAATACTATTATTGTATTTCATGTAGGCTATGCATTAGGGATACAACAAAACAAAATATGATTATATCCCTAGTTATTTATTACATTCCCTGTTCATACAAAAACATCACATGGGATTTTGAGCATGGTTTTTGGACTGTGCTGGAGCTAGAGTGGTAGGTGGAGTTAGCTAGGACCATCAGTGGACATTTTCAACGAAATCTCCGGAACTTCTCATTTTGCTGTTTTATTCCATATTTTCTTGTATGATCTGCAATATCATGATTACTAGATTTACTAGTTGTATTGAGTTGGAATAATCAGCTCAAGAAGAAATATATTTTATACAATACTAGTTGCTGGCGCACATAGCACGTAGAACCGATGGCCGTTGGGGCGGAAAGGTTCTCGAGTGGCGACCACGTACCGGAAGGCGCGGCGTGGGTAGGCCCCCCACAAGGTGGACTGATGACCTGGTAAAGGTTGCTGGAATCCGCTGGATGCGGGTGGCGCAGGACCGGTCACTTTGGCACTCTTTGGGGGAGGCCTATGTCCAGCAGTGGACGTCTTTCGGCTGATATGATAGTTGCCGGCGCGGTGTCGCCCACATATTATAAAGAACCCATGTGGAGCCACGGGATAAAATATCCCTCATATCTATACTGGTGCAGGAATTTTAAAAATCTGATGAGAATTTTCGGATATTACCCCCTGCATTCACTTTATATTACAATCATTTATTTAACTTGACCCTGTTTGTTTGTCAGTTTGTTAGTGAGGGACTAATTTTGGAACTGAATTGTGAACCGGTTAACCTCAACTGACTGACCTGAACTTTTGGGTATAAGTATAGTTTGGATGACAATTAGATATTATGGTACCATCGAGCTGATCTGATGATGGATTCGGAAGGTGGCCATGGGAATTCAGTGCTAAACCGACGTAACTTCGTTGATTTTGGGCTCGTTAGAATCGTATCAGTGAGTAGTTGATGACGGTATACAGAAAAGTACAGTTGGCAATAAAAACTTGTACCAAAAAATATTTTTTTGTCAGAAATTTGTTATTAGTATGAAAGAGCGGCTCTGCCCACGTATTAGAAAAATCCCGGCAGCGTCGCGGGATAAATTATACCATATATTATATTTAATCTCCTAAAGTTTCCGTGATTACTCCATATACGTGTATACAAACTTACTTTTAACAGCCATTACCTCTTTCTTAGTCACCTGGATTACAAGCTTCAAAGGTGATGGGATCTCTGGTTATGGGTACTATCAGGGCTGTAAAACACTTTATTAAAAAAAAAAACATTTTTATTATGACTTGCTTGCTTAATATTCTTCAATTTACACCTCTGTTTCAGAATTTTGTTGAGTGAGGTCAAGGAATATACATTATACACGAATATATATATAAGCTAAAATGGAAGAACTGAATGGGGACCTGTTTGGGGATGGTCTTGTTAGTTTAGCTGAAGAAGGGTCTCTGGAGCCCGTTGATAATGGGAATCAAGAGCAAAATTGTAACATTTGCGAGTAAGTGTATTTTAAATTTCAAAAAGGGTGTTAAAGGTGTTAGAAAAGTTTCTTTCTTCTTTTCTCTTCTTAACCATTGGGTGTTAATACTGGGCCGCTAAAATAATATTTAAAATGAAGTTAGTTTCTTTTCAAACTCTGTATATCAGTTACAGTTAAATATTCAGCTGTTTCGTGTGTTTACGGCCGATTTTATGCACCTTTTTCAAGATCATTCAATATCGTTATATTCCCTAACGTCTAGTTCATTAATGGTGGTGAGTGTGTCTGTTAATTAATTATTTTATTTCTTTTAGCAATAAGTTATGCAGTCCTCGAGTATTATCTTGTCTTCATGTTTTCTGTGAAGCATGCATAGACAAACTGATGGTGAATGAAGCAGGGGACACACTAAAGTATGATTTGGGCGTTGAATGCCCAATATGCAAACAAGAAACGAAGGTAGATACTTAATAAATCATTCCATTGTTTTAAGCATTATTTGGAATTACCAAGTCAGTTGCATGATTGTGACTGTAAATTTTGAGATTGAAATCGTGGCGGACTCGATTTGTTTGCATTCTCAGGCCTATATTTCCCATAATTTCACAATATTTTGTAGCATAAAGATTTTCAGAAATATATTTTTGTATTGCATTTATCCGAGTAATTATCACGGCTCGAGTTTACTCAGCGAGAGGCAATGGATAGGCGCTAGTTGTAATTACCCGACTGCCAAAGGAAGGAAGGTTATCTTTTTCGAGCGTATGTATGTATACTGTGTCTGTCTTATTCTTTGTCACCCCCTGTAGCCTGAACAGTTTGACGGATTTCGACATATGACGTGTTGAATTCCTCTTAATCGTAGGAGCGACATAAGCTATAATAATTATAAAAAAGTCTGGTTTTTCGAAAAATCTTTTGACTTCACTTGTTTCTTTTGTTTACACTGAAATATTTATAAAACCTTTGTCTACACAGGTTGCTGGTGGTGCAGCTGCTTCTCTTCCTTCAGACTATGTCCTCACCAACATTCTGGATGTATCAGCCATGGATCAATCTGTTGTTTGCACTTGCTGCAAAAGCAAGGAACCTGCTGTTGCCCGGTGTACCGACTGCTCCCACTTCCTCTGTTCCAACTGCAACTCTGCTCACCAGTTCATGAGGTGCTTTGAAAACCATAGAGTAGTCCCTTTTGATGCCCTACGATCGTCCAATGAGAAATCGGCCGTTCATAAGCCGATCTTTTGTTCGCGTCACATCGGAGAGAGCTTGAAGTTTTATTGCTGCGAGTGCGAAGTCGGTGCTTGCACCGAATGCCTAACTATGGAACACAAGGTGGGGGAACATCGCTGTGAGCGCATTGTCGATGCCGAACCGAATCTGCGAGCTGAGCTCAGAAACCTTATCACCGAAGCTAACGCCCATGCGGCCGCTGCTGGCAGCGCCTCCGCTCGGCTGGATGATGCGCTTGGGGACTTGCAACGCCAGCGCGATGACGCCGAAAACATTGTAAACGAGGCTTTTCATGCTTATAAAGCTGCTCTTGAGCGACGTCGCGAGAAGGCGTTGGAAGAACTGGAACGGCTCCACAAAGAACGTGAGCTCAAGGTCATGGACCTGTTTGACAGGGTGGACAAGACTGTCCAGCGCATCGATTGCGCTTGCAAGTTCGCAGCAAGGCTTCTCAATCGTGGCGACGGTACCGAAATTGTAATGCTAAAGAAGACCGTAACGTCTCAATTCTCTCGCTTACTGGAAGGAGCTCCCGAATTTGAAGTAAACTACTCTGTAGAATTTGTTTCAAAGATCGAAAAGTTCGACGCTATCACCGAGGACACCTTTGGTGAGTTTCGGACCGAAGCAACTCGTGCCGAAGAGAGGAAGCGTGCCAGCGAGTCATCTGCTATAGTATCAGTTACTTCGAACTCGCATTCGCCGGCCGTGTCTGTGACTAACACGCCCGTGTTCGACGACTTTCCCCTGGGGAACGTGCGCCGCGTCACCGGAGTCGGAAACATCGTAGGCGTCCCCGGGGTTAGCGGAGTGCCCACCATCGGAGTTCCTGGCGTGGGATCGGTTACCAACAACAGCGGGATGCCCGGAGTCGGGAACGTCAACAACGTCGCCGGAGTAGGCGGAGTTTCTGCTCTGCCGTGCGCATCCATGGTCGAATACAACTTGCAACAGTTGGCGAGCATCGCCGAGAAGGACGTGCCCCCGCCGCCTCACGCGTCACCCGCGCCCGCGTTCACCCTGGCTGAGCTTCTGGCCCAGGACTTGAACTCGCCTCTGGCTTACAACAACCTGCAGGCCCTCGCTAAACTAGGCTTGAACACGGGTACGTTGTTTAAATAAGGAGTATGTTTTGGTATGGTGTAATCAGGCGGAAGGTAAATGTGCTGATTTTTCCAGAAGTGAACGGGTACGGTGGTGTAGGAGGCGTGGGCGTGGGAGTGGGGGGCATGGGCGGGCGCGGGGTGTCGCCGGGCCGGCCGCTGCTCACGGCCGCGGAGGAGGCCGCGCTCGTGGCGCCGCCCGCGCCGCTGGTGCGCGCCACCAAAGCCACCCCCATGCACATCAGGTTCAAGTTCGGACAACTGGGAGGCGGGAAAGGACAGTTCAATTCTCCCCACGGATTCTGTCTCGGCAACGACGAGGACATCATTGTAGCCGACACTAATAATCATCGTATTACGGTATGTTTACAGACCGGCTGCGTTGATTAGCTGAGGTCAATTGATTGTATTGAAAGTTGGACTGCTTGAAATGCCAGCGCACGCTTTTTTACGCATTACTATTTGTCGTTTCACGTCTAGGCCTTTGAAAATAAACTCGTGTTTAGATATTTTTGGATTTGGTCGTGTTCAGAGGTTAATAGAATCGACTGTATAATGCAGGTCTGTACATTGAATTCGTCAGCTTCCTTATAGTTAAGTTTCCAAATGATATGCTGCTTACGTTTTATACACAGAAGTTGAAAAGTGAAACAACAAGTAAACCAGCAATCTGTTCCATACATTCTGTTCAGTAATGTGAGTCAAATGTGAGTGTGGACCAGGTGTGGAGAGACCACTTGGTTTTTAATGGTTTTAGTAAGTGGAAAATTTAGTAGTAGTAGCGAATTACTTTGTAAAAAAATCCTGGAATTCGTAAAGAATTCACTAAAAAGTTTACAGCCAAAGGTGTGGGCCCTCAGTTCACACACTGAACCTTCCACTTCTGGGCAAGTATTTAATATGCTGGCTTATTTTGATGTTACTGATTTAGTAAAAACATGTTTAAACGTATACGTAATGACCGAAACGTATTGGCAATGATTATACACTAAAGCACTCTTCCTTCTTTGGTCCCTGAGAGACCAAATATAAAGTAACTAATAAATCGGTACATTTGTACAAAAAAATGCATTTTTCTTTGCGAACATTAGTAAAAATCGCAAGGAAGATTATAAAAGTTAAACAAAAGCACAACGATTAATCAATTTCGTCAAATTTATATTTGTTTGTGGTCCCTCAGTTCACACACTAGTAATTAATAAAATAATTAAAGTATCCTAAAATATAAACACTATGGAAAGGTTTGTGGTACTGAGGTTTAGTTAAAAAGTTTGACTACATATATATATTTTATGTACGTGGATTGATGGCGTATAATATAAGATAAATTGCTTTTTAATATTTCTTTAGCAGTGTTTATTAGGGTGTCCACACAATGCAAAGCATTTACTAACGTGAATCATTTTTAAATTCAACTTTTTAGATTTGCTTACTTAAATGGACTAAGGAAAAACTGCATACAGCCAACTACATTTTAGATTCTGTAAGCAAAATTACGAAGTTAAAAACAAACTAAGTATATGGTATCAGATTTGGTGCGGTAAAACATGTAGCTCGAATATACTTGCCCCGCGTATTATGTTTAAAAAATAAAAAGGCGGTAAATTAACTTGAATTGATGTGTTTGGTTTGTTATTGCTGTGTAATAGGCAAATTAGTATTGTGTTGCAATGGATATGGTACAATACTGCAGAAGTGCAGTTTATACAAAACAATATTCAAACTTGTTTTGTTCGTCGAACCTTATTACAAGGGATATCATGTTTTTGTCCCTGAATGTCCATATAATTAAGATGTTTGGAATTAATTTTCTTGAGGCTATTTTTTTGGACGACGGTATGACAAAATGTTTATACTGTGAAGGGCAGACTAATAATAATTACGAAATATCGAAAGTAATTTCATTTGATTTAATCGGTACTGATCAACATTGTCTAAGCGACTTACTTCATTCAATTATTATTAAAAGTAAAATTTATACTTTTGTAGGGGCAATTGAATTTGTACAAGTGCCACTCTTTACTAAATGAGAAATTTGTATGTTATGATGACAATTCTAGTAAAATTGTTGAAAGCACTAAAAAAACATGCATTTACATGTAATAACTTACGCCCTCGTTGATACTTATATATTTATCACTTTCATGTATAATTTTATTATTTTTTATGTTTCAATACTTTGTTTCGTTTCGTTCTAATTTACAAAAGATTTAGGTGGCAAATATTTTGTTATTAGGTAACCTTCAATCAAATAGGAATGTTGTAGTTTCATTTAATTTGTAATTAATAAATAAGCAAAATGATTCACGTTAGTAAATGCTTTTCATTGTGTGGACACCCTAATAAACACTGCTAAGGAAATATTAAAAAGCAATTTATCTTATATTATTCGCCATCAATCCTCGTTAAAAAAAAATGTAGTCAAACTTTTGAACTAAACCTCAGTACGACAAACCTTTCCATAGTGTTGATATTTTAGGATATTTTAATTATTTTATTAATTCAGTGTGTGAGCTGAGGGACCACAAACAAATATAAATTTGACGAAATTGATTAATAGTTGTGCTTTTGTTTAACTTTTATAATCTTCCTTTCGATTTTTACTAATGTTTGAATATACTAAAGAAAAATGCATTTTTTTTTGTACAAATGTACCGATTTATTAGTTACTTTATGTGGTTTCTCAGGGACCAAAGAAGGAAGACTGCTTTAGTGTATAATCATTGCCAAATTAGGTTTCGGTCATTACGTATACGTTTAAACATGTTTTTACTAAATCTGTAACATCAAAATAAGCCAGCATATTAAATACTTGCCCAGAAGTGGAAGGTTCAGTGTGTGAACTGAGGGACCACACCTTTGGCTGTAAACTTTTTAGGGAATTCTTTACGAATTCCAGGAAGTTTTCACAAAGTTATTCGCTACTTCTACTAAAATTTCCACTTACAAAAACCATTAAAAACCAAGTGGTCTCTCAGTCCACACTCACGCAAAAAAATAAAGTGAAATGGGCAAATGTTTATTCAGAAGAGTATTCACTTAAATGTGGTGTGAGACAGGGGGGGTTAAAATCACCATGTTCGTTCAACTTGTAAAAATAAACTCCCAGAGTACGTACCACCACTTCTTTTGAATGATCTACCAATAAAGCAGGTGTCACAGTTCAAATATTTGGGACATGTGTTAACCGAGGATCTTAAGGATGATAAGGACATCGAACGTGAACGCAGGTTACTGTCCGTGAGAGGCAACATGCTGGCTCATAGATTTGCTCGTTGTACTGTGTCTGTAAAATTATATTTGTTTAGAGCCTACTGCCAAAGTTTCTACACGAGCAGTCTATAGGTCAGTTTTACGCAACGAGCGTACAATGCACAGAGAGTGCAATACAATAATGTCCTCAGGGCCCTGTTGCGGCTCCCCCGCTACTGCAGCGCGTCGGGAATGTTCGCCGACGCAGCCGTGGACGATTTCTATGCAATGATACGCAAGAAGTCTGCGTCCATTATACGTCGTGTGCGGGGGAGCGGCAACAGTATCCTGGCTCCTGCAAATGGTCGCTAAAAGGCTAGACTCGCGCATCCTGGCGCGCTTCATAGACCTGCACGTCAATAGGGATAGATGTGGCGCGGGAGGAGCCCGTTAGTTTTATTATTGTTTAATTTTTACTTATTTTGGGTGTCTAACATAGTTATTTAAGAGTCCGCAGTAAGCTCGGCCGAATTTCACCTTCCCATACAATCGTAGTGAAGCTCTCATTTTTAAATTGTGACGAAACTTTGCATATACAATGACATGAGGTATATCTATGTCTGTAATTAGTTTATATGGTTCTAGTTTATAAAACAAACGAAATACAGCAAAACAAATTTTGTATGAAAACCTTAAATTCGCTGTATTTTTTTTACTATGGTATCTGAAGCTACATAAACTCATTGTACATGCAAAGTTTCGTTACGATCCAACACGTAGTTTTAAAATGAGAGCGTTACTACGTTTGTATGGAGAATCGAGCTTACTACGGACTCTTAAGGCAATTATTACTAACAAAATTATGGAACATATATTCTGAAATAAATTATTTTTACGTCACACCTGGCCATATTGCGAGTTTTACTGCACGCTGCGCGTACGGTAAAACTGGCATTGTGGCCAGATGAAGACGTAAAATTGTGTACTTACCATGGGCGGTAATTCGTAAAGCCCCAGATCGCATATTTATGACCCTCATCTTCGGTTCGGGCCACAAACACGAATTCACCGCCCTAGGTACGTAATGTACTATTATTTCAAGTTTATTTATTATTTTTATGGTGTGTAAATACTATATATTTTTTACAGGTGTTCGACAAGTCTGGCAATCACAAGTTCAATTTCGGAGTGGCCGGAAAAGAGGAGGGCCAGCTCTGGTACCCGCGCAAAGTTGCCGTTGTCCGCGCTACCGGAAAGTTCGTAGTTTGCGACCGCGGCAACGAAAGATCGCGCATGCAAATCTTTACCAAAAATGGACACTTCTTGAAAAAGATTGCTGTAAGTTAAAAACTGTATTACTTCAACGCGTTCGTTCCGTCTTCGTTTGCGTTCTTTGTACCCCGGCTACCATTATAGGCCCCTGTGAGTCCAACAGTATCGTGACACATCTAGAAATTACACTGTATAAATTGATGAATTGAACGGGAAATACCAGGCCTGGGCCTACTCATGTTACTAGTAGTATCAAAGGCGGATTAAATGTCGAAAGCGCCCTCGGCGAGCACTTCATCGGCGCCCCTCTAGCGACCCTAGATTAAAAATAAAAACGGTAAATAAATCAGATTGGAACCCCGCCCGCGTCGGTGCGCGCTTCGACGATGCGTTGTGGTGTACTGTACCAGGACTATCATACTTTAAAAAATAATTAAAATTAAAATTTGAACTGTAATTCAATAAAAAAAAAATAGGTTTAATCACAAACTTTGCTAAATCTTATAATAAAAGGTTTTTGAGTTAAGAAGCCTGCCTTATAACTATTTAATCCTAATTAAGTGTAATAATTTAACTTACTTAATTAATTAGGTTAATTTGACTTAAGTTGTGCTTGCCTAACATGTGTTGCTTAACTATATTTTTTATTTGGCCTGCAGTTTGACCCTCTATTTTCTAAATTTCGATAGTGCCTCGTCAAAAAAAACTATATAATCGAAATTGGTCGAGAAATGCTACCTGTAGAGAACAGCCGGGCAGACACCGGACAGACAGATGATTTTCGGCCAAGCTGAAGTATAGAACTTCGAAAAAGTGGGGCTCCGTAAGCTGCAGAACTCGCGAGCCAGTCTTTTTTCAAATTTATATTTATATTTTTAATTTCGAAAAAGTGGCTCGGCAAAAAATCTATACAATCAACGAACCTGCTCACAAAGTTTCACGAGATTACGTAGAGAACAGCCGGACAGCGTAACGGTGGGATAGACACCGGACATACGAACGATTTTCGGCCCAAGCTGAATCATAGAGCTTCGTTCGCTTCGCTCGCCCGTTTGATAATGGTTTGAAATGTTGTTTTATAGGTACGTTTTATTGATATTGTTGCTGGATTGGCCGTCACCGCTGAAGGCCTCATCGTTGCTGTAGACAGTGTCACCCCGACAGTGTTCATCTTGTCCGAAGAAGGAGACCTCATGAGCTGGTTCGATTGCAGCGAGTGCATGAGGGAGCCATCTGATATTGCCATCAGTGGTAAGTTTCTAATCTTAGGCTTTATTTGACCAAACGGGGATCTTTATCCTTATTGGCAATCTGATGTTGAATACAGTCCGGTGGAAGATTTATGTTTTAAAGATAATATAAGATGCAATCAACCTCCCTATTACCCCTTACCACTAATACGTGGAAATACCAATATCCCTGTATATTTATGGAAAAGTGCAAGGGAGCTGGAAATGGGTGTTATTGTGCATGTGTGGGTCACAACAGCTGACACAAATTATTAATGAATAAAGACACCTACTGGATTGTAGTGAATGGCAACATACTTATTCACAGATTGATGAGAAAACCCATGGGCGTTATAAAGGCTATTGTAGTTGTGTATAGATGCGTGTTATGACGCCCTTTTCGAGCAAGTGTGTTGAAATATTACATTACTCACCTATGACGGTAAAACAAAGTAAAGTTAGACCGCAGGTATTTGTCACCGGAGCCGAAGGCAACTGGACCTTATTAGTATTAAGCAGCTTATTGGGAATTTGTACATTTTGAATACCAAGACAGCAAACAAGCAAGCAGCCTGATGGTAAACAGACACTGTAGCCTATGGAGTCTGGCGGCTCCAGAGGAGTCGCAAGCGCGTTGCCAACCCTTTATTTATTTGAAGATTTTTGTGTTGACGAAGGCAGGTACCAACACAGCGCATCATTGGGAGAGCCCTGGTGACCTTACTTACCACAAGGAACGCAACAAATACCAACACATCAGCCGAAAGACGTCCAATGCTGGACATAGGCCTCCCCTAAAGAGTGCCACAAAGACCGGCGCCACCCGCATCCAGCGGACTCCCGCGACCTTTATCAGGTCATAAGTCCAGTCCACCTTGTGGGGGGGCCTACCCACGCTGCGCCAACCAAACCAATATAATACCGACACAATAATTTGTTATTAAGGCTGCAGTCTTCTGTTAATAGGAGATATTTTCTTTCCAGTTAGGCTCCTTCAAATATGAGTGTGGTGTAATTCCTCTGTCAAGTCCGCCCTCAAAAATGTCATGTTGTCAATGTTTCCAGGCAAAGAATTTTACGTTTGCGACTTCAAGGGCCACTGTGTGGTCGTTTTTGATGACGAGGGCCACTTCCTGCGCCGCATCGGCTGCGAGAACGTGACCAACTTCCCGAACGGCATCGACGTGTCGGACGCGGGCGACGTGCTCATCGGGGACTCGCACGGGAACAAGTTCCACGTGGCGGTGTTCTCGCGGGATGGCGTGCTGGTCACAGAGTTTGAGTGCCCCTATGTAAAGGTACAGTACTCAATTGTTTAATGCTACAGTATTATGTTGGTCGATGAGAGGGACATTCGCTGCGTATAGGCTTCGAGATAGTGACCAACTTTCCGAACGGCTTTGAGTGGTCGGACACGACCGACGTGGGGAATAATTGATTTATAGTTGTGCCTAACGGCTGCGCCCTGATTGCCCTTGCGCGCTTAGGGCGACGGGCTAAGAGAAAGACCCACGTTTGACGGGTTAAACGGTCTAGACCTTATCGTAATCTCTTCTCATCGGAAAGTAGGTAGTCGCACTGAATGTAAACCGGTTTGTTTTGCACAGGTTTCGCGTTGCTGTGGACTGAAGATAACCTCTGAAGGCTATATAGTCACTCTGGCTAAGAATAATCACCATGTTCTGGTCCTCAACACCCTATACATTGTTTGAGGAGTAACTCGATGGCTGTAAGTCTGCATACTACAAGATCTCACATTTATTCCCTATATTTTATATTTAATTGCTGTTTTACAAGCTTAACATTTTTTGCTAAACCAGTATTTGATTTTTGTTATTTTGTGTTAAATTTCATGTTATGTTTAGTCTGATTTTAGCACCCTGTCTGCATGCAGTGATCTGTTACCCCGCCATATAGTTTCGTCCTTGTTTTTGTAGTATTGCAACAACAAGGAGACCCGTTATTAGTAGGTATCACTCACTGCTTGTAGATAGGACATTCAAGTCATTATTTCCAAAGCACTGAGTACTTGCGTATATTTCTCGGTTTGTTTTCGTCTCATTTTATATGATTGCATTTAGTTATAGTGAAGGAAAATCCAAAGTTTAGTGTATTTGTTTTTATTATACATATTGTTTCCTAAATTTAGCAGCTGGTATGGTTCCTAGTTCGAGTGAAGTTAATACATGTCAATTAGGGGACTGCGTGGGAGTGTCGCCTCATTCCAAAAGTTGCATTGTTCCGACATGTTACCCGTGGCTAGTGTCATGTAAACTAGCGGTTGCGTACACGTAGATCAGTCATTCGCTTGATAGTGAACATATACGAACGCACAATTGAGTTTATTGTTAACGAAATTTTAGTCCTGCAATGACCAAAGGAGGCGACACTAAAATAACGTGCCATCTAGTTTAGGTTAATCTCGTATACAATATTATATATTGTCCGTTAAAATATATTTACCATTTACAGAATTCTTGTGTCTATACAAAATGTTTTTTCATGTACTCTTGTTTTGAGAGCCTATTACATATTTGAAAAATTTTTCGTGCGTAGGCATACACTATGTTGTATAAATTTGGTTCATTTTAAACCTTTGATGAACCAGCACAAGCTGACTTATTAATGAAAAGCCTCGGTAAGTAACGTTGCAATAATTTAGTAGGTACAATATTATACTTGGACGTTTAGAAGGAACACACAGACATTTACTCTGGCATCTTCGTGTATACTTTCAAGTCGAACTTTGCACATATATTCGGCGTTATATTGGGGAGAGCTTCATATAGTCATTGTCCATAAAATATGGAGAGCACCAGTTATAGGTACATAGCCTACGGCATAAGTAATACCATAACTACCATAAGGTTACATATTGAATATTCGAGTTGTTAGTTGTTATTGCAAAAATAGGTCACAATACCTGTCACAAAGTATGTGCAGGATTTTGAAAACTTATTCACGAATTAATCGATAAATTCAGCAAAATTTATTCCAATATATCTTAGGATTAAAAGAGAGTAAGTGTTCTGTCTAATGTGTTGCTCGTCAGTGATTCCAAAAATCTACCATCGCATATAATACCATGCGTCAAATTATATATTTTTGTAGTTATTCGATTTTAATGTTCAAAATTGAGACTATTCAAATGTTGCATTGTCACCTAAAAGTAACCGATACTAATATCGTAACGAGTTTTTCAATATTCTCATAGGGTAGCATTTATTTAGAAACTTGCGGGATACCTTTAGGTGAAATGTCTCATAGCAATAAGCAGTTGGTTTGCCCGTGACAGTACAATATTCAAAAGTAGAACCAAACATGAAAGTGAAGTTAAAGAAAAAAATTGAGTAAATAACAGATTTTCACAGAATTGAGTTTCCAGATGAGCATTTGTGTAAAACGTAGCTCGCTTGGAATATCTAGTAAAGCTACTTCTTGCTCAACGAGCGCGTTATTATACAATACACAGTAATACGTAATGGTCAATATTGTAGACACGCCTGTCGTTAAAACTCGCATACAACTATATTCATTTTAACCTCTAAAAGTATTATAAAGTAATTATTATATAATAATAAAGATAAGAGCAATTTCCCTTTTGTAATTTATATAAAGTCAGTCATTGCATATACTGGTGTTGATTTTAAGTTAATACTAATTACGGTACTTAATAACTCTAAAATATTAAAATTCTACCATACCACCTATAATATGTGTGATATTTTTAATTAGTACACGTTTTTTTAAACCTCGCTCTCTACGTTTAAGTAACTTAGTTACTAATTATTTGGATACTAATCAGTTGCAACGTAAAGGTCACTTCTGTTTCCGAAAGATATATATAAGACACCGGAGCCGAATTGTTAGCTTTGATACCTAAGTATCCGCTTAATGTAGTGCTCCCGACGTGTTCTTGGCATGGATCTAATATTGTGGTTCTTGGGTACTCCCTACTCTTTATTATCGGGAACAGGAAAAACAAACTAACCTTTTGTTTATGACCCACGTGAATAACAAGAAGCCATACCTTTGAAATATTTCGAACAAACGGTGAAAATCTGTTATGACAAATAGAAATATTGCATGTACGAGACTGTACCAAATTTAACACGTTCTTTATCAACTATTCATATTAATATGTTTCCGAGCTATAACATAAGATCCAATAATTTATTGTAGTAATAACAATAGGAAAGAAACACATTGTATGAAACGTTTGTACTTAATTAGTGATAGTTTATTTTGTTGTGTGTGTTGAGACAGTTCTCCTTCAATATTGAATACACTAGCGACATGTTATGTGATATGAGCAATAATTGAGAGACAACATTTAAGACTAGCGCGACTCGAGGGGCCGAGCGCGGGCCGCCGGGGCAGCCTAGGGAGGTGCGCTCGGCGACGGGTCTGAATCCTCTATTGATTAGTGAGTAACTTTTGGGTTTATTTTTCGTAGTGTTTTTAAGTTATTTGTTTCAGGATTTTTGTCCCGATAGCATTAGGGAATTTTATTTTCTTTATTATAATTAGATTTAAAATAACGAGTCTACATGCCCCTCGCGGATGAGTAGGTGTGGTTAATACTCTGATTTTGTCATTTTACTATTTTGTTTAGTTATTATTCTGGGCCTATTATTTAAATAGTATTTTTGGCCAGTGTGTTTAGGCCTTTAGAGTTACGAATTTTTACTGCCAAATTATTTTCTTACGATATTTTTGGCATGAACATAGTAATTATTTTAATGTATGATATTTGTAAAAATTAGTTACTAATTGTTGCCAATTTTTTGTTTATTAGTATTCAGGGTTTTAATATTATAATGTTCAATTTTTCTTTATTTGTTGTCATTGATTAAAATTTTTGCGTGTTAGAGCGGTAGAAGTAACCGAAATAGAAGTTAAAGCCCCAAAGGGAGCGTATGACGCTAATAATATTGCTTTAGGGTTGCATAAAAATTATTAAAAAGTGGTGTGATAAGTTTTGGATAATTTTACAAATTATACTATTTTGTGTGAATTCCAATAAAAAATTGATGGTGAAATATCATTGTAACATGTAATTTCTCAAACATCTGAAATCATACGAACATTCTTGTATTTTAAAGTATTATAGTTTGTATGTTCAAACCCTCTTTAAATTGATTGTGATCGTCTCCTCGACAGAGTTTCCTTTGTTCTTGCCATATATCTTACGTAGGTGTCATTGTAGACATTTTTTGTAGTTGTTAGAATTCCAATTGGATATACACAACAGTATCACAAGTTGGCCTGTACGGTGGCGTTGTTTAGAGATGTTTATTAGATAGAGGGCGAGGCGCGGGGCGGGTATTCGCCTCGCGTCCGCTTGGCTGTATATTCTTGCTGTAGCAAGTACCTAAGCACTTTGTCATGGGATATGGCAGGTCAAATGGTATTTATTGTCCATTGACATTACTTGATAATAATTGTATCATTAGAGTACATTACAGTAGCCTTTCTCGAGATCTTAAAAGTTACCTATATACACTTTAAAAACAATTTTTGGTAAATATATTTCTCTTGAATCTATTCCCTTATGTATTCAGCAATAAATTACTTCTGTAGTTGTAGGATCACATTATGAGGCACTGAAAAACTACTGACTTCCTCGGCATTAAGCTGTTCGTTGTTACACGCGCTTCACGCTTCTAGCCACGGAGGGTTTTCTGGGACATGCTTTGATAGGTGCCTAGACTTGGCAGTTCAGTGCTTCGCTCTAGGTGGCTAGATCGAAGTCAACATGTCTCCAACTCCATTACTCGCTTAGTGCAAGAGCGATAGAGATGGAGAGCGTTACGAAATTCCGACAATGGAACTAGGTACTGTATAGTTAGCACTGGAGCTAAGGTTTAAGCAATGCCACGCAGTGCGCGTCATTCAGACTTTGATTGGCTGAACGCCGCGCGGGTGAAGGTCGTTAGCGTTGTCAGTGCCTAGTATTGTGATGTGGTAGGGTTCGCAGCGCACAAGGTGAGCTCTAATGTTACCCTCCCTATTGGAGGTGGGCGTATTGCCTATGTTGTGGCACCAAGCACAGCTCAATGGTTCCGGTGGAGTGTTGCGGCTAACGAGTCTATTCTATACCGCGGACGCCTCGCGCCGCGTTACTACTACGTGGAATTAAAGCTTAATATGGCATCATCCAATTCCATTATCTCGCAGAGACGGTAAAGACAGCATGCTCAAAGATTGAAAACGATTTAATTTAATTCACCCTTACCAGTTTTATCTCCACTGTTCTGAAATTACATAACTCGTAATAAATAAGGTTGTGAGCTCTATTCCCATTGGAATTTTAAGCCACATGTGTGCTTGTGCAATAAATATCACAGTTTGGATCTAGGCTTTTAAATTATTATAGATTATATACATTGTTGAGCTGATTATAAAAATTTAATATATTATTATACCTTTTAATATTGTTAAAGAATTCTAATTGCATTCCACATCTTCGAGTGAACGAATTTGAGATGACCGTTTTCAATCTACATTATACAAGTTATTTTTTTTACATGTAGGATTATTAGCAGTTGCCAATGTTTTTTCCTTTAGTCAGTAAAAGTACAAATATTTTAATATACAATTCTTGGTATTTACGTATTGTAGTGATCTTAACTTTAATTGACTCTAACTTTAAGCATAATTTTTTGTTCACATAGAAAGGCCATTTAGATATTTCTCATCTCATAAATTGTTCAGTAATTGACAAAACATATCATCCAAAATGATTATTTTCGTTCACATAGAATCTGTCTGTGCATCTCCCGATTTTCTACATACATTTATCAACATACTTATCTATTACGGTAAATGGCTATTTCTTTTGTTTTGAAATTAGATTTAAGTATATTGTAAGTAACACTTGTTTTTTTGTCATTTCTGTGTCGGAAAATATGAAAATTATTCTAATTATTTTGTGTGAAAGGTGCATGTAAAAATGCAAAAACAAATTTGCTCCAAAGATCTAATTTTATTCTTTTTAATTTGATTTTAAATTTTCTCATTACTTATGACATTTGTGGAGTGCGCATCAGTAGGTGTTCGATATAGAAATATGAATTATCGTAGAGTTGGTGCAGCCGAGCAAATCTCTACTATATTCTCTTAAGAATATATTGCTCAATAATTATTTTAATTCTGTTGAAAGTATTTTAAACTTAGGAGTAGTCCACATCGAATATTTTGGATGGCCGGACTTCAGTAACACGAAATTATATCTAACAGACAATACCCTCCGTAAAGATTTCAAACATTGTAACGTTGAAGTTTATTAGATATATAGTTGTTTGCCTTGCGGCGGCTTGCCGCGGGCGACCTGCAGGGGCCCAGTAGCACCAGCACAGTAGCGTACCACTGCCTCTGACATGCCTAACTATTTACTATTGCAAACATACTCCATCACTCCTAACCTACAATATCACGAATGTGATTTTACTATTGTCGGATATTCTTCATTCGATTATGATTCCTTATTTTGGAGCATATGACCCGTGCGTCTCTGATGGCTGGGTTAATTTGTCAATTTTATACGAATAAGATTTTTGCTTTCGTAGATTGTCGATTAGGAATTAAATTTGTAGCAATAATGTGCTATTTTGACTGTTAAAAAGTGGCATAAGTTGTGCTTGCTTCGGGGGGTTTGTTAAACGGCATAATTCTAGTGTCGGAAATCAGTCTTGTAAACCAGTGGCAGTAGCTTACCCTGAGTATACGTTGTGTGATGGTGTTGACTGTTCAAAGATAAAACTTTTCGCCCCACAGTCAACGAAAAGTATTAATTGTAATCCATACAGGAGTCTCTGCTGCATTGTGCCTAGATCTTAGAAGTTAATGGTATCAAAGTAGAGTTAATCTCAGATATTTTGGCTCTTAATATTCCATGATATTATTTTGTTTTGCATGAAAATGTATTTACATTATATACATAAATACACTTAGTAATATTGTATACATTAATATACATTGCGTGGTTTGTAACCTGATGTTTAATTTTATTGTAATGAAACTTATTGTTAAGATGCCCAACTGGTTAAATCTGTCCATGGATGGTCGTGTATGCTGCATAAGGAATTGAGAGGTATAGGAATCGTTGAGTTGGCTTCAACCTCCGGTATGCTCCCGTGGACAGAAGTAGAATGTATTTGTTTGAACTAGTTGAACATCTTACTTTGACCAAATTGTTTAATGCCGCTAACGTTACTGGGAAATGGACGACTATTGTTGTGTAGTCATAGCACTCCTACATTTGTTTAGTTTTTAAGACGAGTGCAGTTTTCACGTGACATTAGCGGATTCTTTTTTTTTCATAATTTTAAGTTTATTCTCGTGAATTGTGGCCAGGATAACAACAGTATAGAGCAGTGTATTTCAAGAGCCTGCCTAAAATATATTTTTGTCATGATTTTATTTAGGTATATACATGTTATTATTCACATATTACAGTTTTCTCAACATTAGCTTGTATTTTAATTAAGAAATAATCATATTTAACATTGCCAGGTGATCAGCAACCTGCACTTTAATATTTTTGGAAACTATTGAACTTAAATTGTACTGACTTTATAAATATATTTACTTCAATAAAGATTTTCCATGCCACTAAATGTTAGTTTTATTTTATATGTCAGTAGCTGCCCTGTTAAAATCAGTCTGTGTCAAAGCAGTTTATTAAAAAGAATGGCGCATTGAACAATCTTCGCCTTGGTATAATTGTAGATTGTAGATGGATAATCTTTGTTTTTACTATTTCCTCGCAGTCGAAGTGAAAAGTAGAGTGTATAACTGGTCTAAAAGCCATTATATTACCCCACGAACTATTTCCGCTCACTTCGTTCGAAAAATATCCATCTCGTGGTAATATGGCTTACTTTAGACCCTTGTCATGCAATCTACTATTTCATGGCTGAACGCCGCGCCGTGATCCTGTGCTGTGCCACAAATAAATGTGGAATGGAAATTATAAAAGACCATAGTGCAGACACTTCGAAGCCCATTATAAAGAACACAACGACAATTTTTCATTGCATGTTTGAGAAAACACCTTTTTCTCAAATGTCCGGCTAAGTTGAGTAATGGTTAAAAATCGGCCAAGTGCGTGTCGGGCCACGCGCAGTGTAGGGGTTTCGTAGTTACCTGTCTTTCTTAGTTACATCGACGCGCGCGCCAACTTAATGGTTGCGTCGGCCGAATTTGTACGAAAGTTGGCCTTTCTAAGTAGGTACATTTTAAGTTGGTCGACTATTACTCGGTAACTAGTTAATGCGTACTTAGCCGTGATAGTTTTCCTTTTTAACCGACTTTAAAAAAAGGAGGTTCTCAATTCGGTTGTATATTTTTTTTCAATGTTTGTTACCTCAGAACTCCGTCATTGATGAGCCGATTTTTTTTTTTTGTTTGTAAGTATATTAAGCTTCCAGGTGGGTCCCATTTAAAAAAAAAAACAATTGGTTGATGGTATCCATGAGGAATTGAGGGAACTCTTCAACTATATTAGACACGCGTTTTCGATTTCCGAGAGCAAGAGAGCATCAATGACGGAGTTTTGCGGGCGTAGCACGGTTGCCATTTTATCACTTATCGTTGTGGATAAGGCATTCGTCACTCTCGCACTCGCATACTTGTCAGTGTGATGGGCGTCTTTACCACAACGATAAGTGATAAAATAGCAACCGTGCTACGCCCGCTGAGGTAAATCATTGAAAAAAAAATGATAAAAATATATCCGCGCGTCCCGTATTTCATTAAGGCACTGGTCCCACCGCCGGCTAGTAAGGTAGAAAAGTTGGGCGAGTAACGGTTCATTGCGTGCTGACCAGGCATAGTGTGATCAATCGACCTTTACAGATCCGCAATGTAATGCTACTCGCCCAACTTTTCTAGCTTACTAGCCGGCGCGGCGGTGGGACCAGTGCCTAAGGCCGGCCGCCCACTGGACACGAATTCCTGTCGTACGTATACGTACAATGCGGGTCGTACGAATAGAGTGCGCACATTGAATACGTTTACCTCAAAGAGTAAAGTAAGTATTTACCTGCGTGAAACATGTCAGTTGATATCAGTGATTGGCACAGAGTAGGTACTTTTTTGTCGGTGATTGGTTTGGTTGACATAGCTATTTCAAAATGAATAATATACAAATTTTAGATGATTCTCTTCTAATTAGAAGACAGCGACGTCGTCGTCGCTATCGTAGAACTGAATGGATGCGTGAAATATATTGAAAAAGAAACGAATTTGGTGAATTTCATCATATTATGGAAGATTTATATGATGACCCCATTCTGTTTCAAAACTTTGTACGAATGAAGAAAGAAACTTTTGATTATGTTCTCGATGCTGTTCGACCAAGTATGACCAAATAGAGTAAATTTCCTGATACAATATCACCAGAAGAACGGTTAACTGTAACTTTGAGGTAAGAAAGTAACAAACAACTTAATTGTTTTATTTATTTATTTAATCATCAAAGTACATTTAATCGCTTTTTGGATTAAATCGCATTATATATTGAGTTAGAGGAACACGAGGTAGATTACTAGAAGTATTGCGTGTTGCTTTGAATCAAGTTAATAAATTTCTCAACATCCATTTCCTTGCTTAACTCAGTACACAAATAACGCACGAATGTATTTAAAATCCCAACAAGTTCGGATTCATGCGGACGTCGTACCTACGCGTGCGTATACGTACGACCAATTCGCTTCCAGTGAGCGCGCTGCGCTCCCGTAGTACTTTCAAGGTCGGGATCGTTCGCACGGCTTCGTGCGTGTTCGGACGAGTATATTTCGTACGAAATCGTGTCCAATGGGCGGCCGGCCTAACTCTCGAGCTCGATGCTATTGCAATAGTAAGTGGCCAAGGTGGGATGCTTTGCCCTTGTGAGTGATATTACCTTACATTTTGAGATGTTAAAGGGCAACCGATTCATTGCACTCCAGTCTGCTACCGCATTTATATCACGCTGCAATAGTTCGCAGTCGGAATCAGCGTTGATGTCCAGACAGAGTTTTAAATCGTCTGCAAACATTAGACATTTTGCAGTGCTGACAATCTTCGGCAAGTCATTTATCATGATTAAAAACTGAGTCGGACCCAACGTACTTCCCTGACTTATGGGGGCATTTTCAATAAAACGTGTACCCAATTAGCGTGAGTTGTTAAATAAAAATTCACTCAGTGTCAGTTTTGTGACGACAATTAAGCATTCAGTTTGTAAAAATATTCACTTTTTCTGTTTAATTTATAAATGATATGCATATACACGTAAATTAAATGCGATAAAAGTTCATTTTCACAGCATTTAGATGCTTAATTGTTGTCACAAAACTGACACTGAGTTAATTTTTATTTAACAACTCACGCTAATTGGGTACACGTTTTATTGAAAATGCCCATGGTGGCCATATACTGTACAGTTCGAACGGTAGGTACCGACAAATCGCTACATGTATGTTTACGAAACTGTACAGTTTTATAACATACATGTAGCGATTTATCGGTACCGTTCGAACTGTACAGTCTGATCGTAACGATTTCTCGTAGCGTATATGGCCGCCATTACTCCTAAGCAGTTGGAGCGATTGGAGGTTGATATACTTATTGAATTTAAGTACATATCAAATGCAATGTTTTTGGTTCGACGGCCAGTATGAAAGTGAATTGATAAACATTGCTAGCTTGAATAGTGGTATTACCAAACAAATTACCTAAACATCCGAGAAGGTTTATCATCTTCAGCACTTTTCACATGTCTCGAACAGTATCAAGCAAATAATTATATTTCTCGACAGTCTTATCACAATATTTATTTAGGTCAATAAGATTCCATTGTACACATTTAAACTGCGCGAGTTACTTACAATAAAATTCAATAAAATATTTGATTATTTTATATGCCATTGCTTTGACATTTATATACACACTCCCCTGCTATCCAAGTAGACAAAACTTTAAGAGTCTTAGGGTGCATGATGACGAAGTCTGCGTCGCTGCCAAAATTGAGGTTCCCCTTCCTGTCTTCGATGCCGAGGGCCCGGGCCGGGTGCAACGTCGCTGTTTCCAAGGCGTACTCCAAAGTGCAATCTGAAAGTTACGAATTTACTTTGCTTAGATTGCAGAAATGAGAAACACGGTGCATAATAAAATCATGGAAGTTATTTCTACGAACTTCCAGTGGTCGGTTGACTTAAATTACAAGGCGTTTGTTTTATTATTTAATTTTTAGATGGCACAATATTACGGAGAATCAATAATAATTATAGGTAGATTTATTATAGATAGTTGCGCAGTGGTTTTACCTGCTTGGATCCGCCAAAACCGGCTCGCTTCTACTGCCGATACGCTATTAGTAACCAATATGTGTTATGTTCGGAGTGACATTGAGAATGATAGAAACAATACGTAGTTGAAAATAGTACAACTCTTTAAGTTATGGTTATGGCCTTAAATTAGATTTTCAACGTTTTTACTACATCGCACATTGTGATCATTCCGTTGATATTACAAGTAAACTAATCGTTAGGGTGTTACTACTTTGCAGATAAAGACTAAAAAATTATGAGATTGGGTAGGTACCTATTACAGTATAAACGCCAACACAGTTAACTTACCATCTTGTATTTATACAGAACCTTATTACAATACACATAAAGTGAACGGATGGTCAGTTAGCTGTGTGGTCGATAGCACCTAATAAACCTTTTACTAAACGTGCAGATGACTGGCTGGCTGCCTCTATGGACAGTAAAAACCACAAAAAACATAGCAGTCGTGTATTACTGACACGTCTGTATGCAATAGTAGATTGTTAGCCGAGGGTTGAAAGCCACCCATTACCGTCGAGGTATTTAATAGTTCGAGGCTGAAATGGGTAACATTCCCCGATTTAGACACTACTTTTCATTCCGAATACGAGGAAACAAAATAAAAGCCAAAAATGCTTAAATTGTATATTTTCTACTCGAGCACTTCTATCCGTCAATTAAATGAGTGACAGCGGTATCTAAATCAACTTCATTTGAGAAGTCTTCTTTTGTCATATTGGTCAATTTCATTTTAGTTCAGTAAAGGCGCCACGTGATTGGTCAAATTTATTTTAGTTGTCTAAACAGTCGTAAAATGTTGAGTTGGGAGCTCCATAGTAAAAAGTATGTGATTTTAGTTTAGTGTACGAAGTCTTAACTCAAACATTAAAGTCGAGTATAAAGAATCATTTTCTACATCAGTAGAACCAGTTTTCGTCGATATTTTAAAAGCGTTTGTGTGTAGACCATTTGGGTAGGGTACTATTGACTGATTTTAATAATGTTTGTGTATGGATCATTTACTGAACGCCTGTTTATTTAATTATTTCTTTATGTAAGTACCATAATATAGTATTGATAAAAATACCCATTATAACTATGACTATCAATAACCTTCTAGAATCGACACATATCGGCACTATGCCTGTAAAATTGTTAAGAAGTTTTAATAAAAAAAAAAAAGGTAAAATAAATGACTAGGACGCGGTTCTGAAGCGGGTATATCGAAGTACGAAAGCTTAAAATGTATTCAAAACCCTTTAAATAATTAACATAATTGAAAAAAATAAAGCATAATAATTATCAACAAATTTTTAAAATCAGCAATTTTATGAAAGTGTGGCTGTACAAGTTTATGCCGTGGCTATTTTTTCTTATTACTTATCAGCCCTAGGGGCGACATGCATCACTTTCAGCCCGCTATTTAGATAAACAATGACATACATTCAGAGTATGAGCGATACAAACAAATGTCAACCGCAATGATAAAAAAGAAAAGTCCGTAAGATTTGTACGTTTGTATGTAGGAGGTAATCTCCGGAAGGTTATTTTATCACAAAACTTAATAATTGAGTACGTAGGTATATATCATAAGTGTGGGGGTAAATTTTTATCTTAATCGATGTTACAAGGATGTTTAACGTGTTGATATATAAATATTTCTATAGTATAACCAAACTGACGATTGAGCTGATGACGTACACTTCCTTACTTACCGAGTGTGTCTCACGTATTTTATGAGCCCAGTCGCCAATTTCGTTACTATAGCGATATTTTCTAAGCATTATCGAACGTTTGAAAGCGCCTTATATAAATTGCTGGTACTCTACCTACGGCTTCCTTAAAGGTGCGTATACATTCGTCGAGAACCGCAGTGCTGCCACAAAGCGTCTTGGTGCCCTCGACGTACGCTTTCCCCGCATTCACGGTCACCCTCTGAGGCCCGATGTGGTAATTCCCGTCAGCCAGCCCTTGCGCCGCCACGGCGTCGCTGACCAGCACCAGACCTAAATAAACAAAACTACAATGAAACGCTAACTTCGTTCGTTCGTGTAGACACACGAACGAACTATCTCCGTACTTGCACATTAAAGCGACATAGAGGGAGCTGACATATGGCACTGAAACGTGGTCGCTTACTATTGGCCTCACAATAAGGCTCAAAGTCACTCAAAGGGCTATGGAGAGGGCTATGTTGGGAGTTTCTCTGCGTGATCGCATCAAAAATGAGGCTATCCGCAGCAGAACCAAGGTAACCGATATAGCCTTCCGAATCGCTAAACTTAAGTGGCAGTGGTCCGGGCACATAGCACGTACAACCGATGGCCGTTGGGGCGGAAAGGTTCTCGAGTGGCAACTACGTATCAGAAGGCGCGGCGTAGGTAGGCCCCACCAGGTGGACTAATGACCTGGTAAAGGTTGCTGTAGTCTGCTGGATGCGGGTGGCGCAGGACAGGTCACTTTGGCACTCTTTGGGGCAGGCCTATGTCCAGTAGTGGACGACTTTCGGCTGATATGATGATGATGATGATGAGAGGGAGACATTGCCAAATCTTGACTTTCGATTTTCATGGTAACGCCGCGGGGCATGCAAATGTATAAAAAATGTACGAGGGTTCGGTGCGCGAGTCAGACTACCAAAAGACCGGATTTTTAAAAACTTTTTCCATACACGTGCGTTTAGCTTTCTTTACAATTATTTTAAGTTTAAATTTATAGGATAAGTAGTTCCTGAGATATTTAACGTTGTGACAGACGGACAGAGTCGCACCATAATAGTCCAGTAACTTTATACATCCAGAGTTGGCGTTAAATCCGGTAGCTCGGTTTCTGCAGACTTGTTTATGATGTTGGCCCAATGAATAATCCAAGTTTGTGAGCGCCGAACACAACTTTTTCAAAAATCGAAAATACCGCGAAAACCCTAAAGGACTAGTTTCTGATAGTATGTTTTAAAGACGACTAAATTTGCTACAATATGAGACTAGATTGGAATTTGGATGGGAAAATACACTCGCGGGCAAAGAATACGGGTCACCCTAAATTAAATAACTGCAATAGGTTTTTTAAAATATTAATTACTTGTTTTATTTACATAATATGCTATTCTTTACAATACCCAACTGTATTAACAATTTCCTGGATCCTATCATAAAAATATCGATATCCAAAAATCACGATATTTGCGATATCTCGCTCCGGTAACGTTGTTTTTTTTCATGGGTTTTTACGAGTCCGATTTAAACCTGGTAACGTTATATTTTTACTGTTATTAGCAGTTTATATGTAAAATTAAATAAAGATCATGACAGGATTAACTGTACAACCTCTTACGCACTATTTTAGGAAATATGACGGTATTTTACCGACCCGTATTCTTTGCCCGCGAGTGTACTTTGCTCGTGTTAAAAAATATTCTTTACAAAAACTTTACCTTTAGGATTAGTTCGACAGGCTATCCGCAGAGCCGCCGGGTGGGTGTGAAGGCCGTCGGATATGATTCCGTAGTAAACTTGTTTTTTCGTCGACGACGCGAGCAGCCCAACCAGCCCGGGGTCGCGGTGATGGAACTAAAACGATAGAGCCTTGTTTACAGGTCAGAGTCAAGTGAAGGCCAGTCAAGTGTAAATTGAGCTGACCAACTAAAATGACTGTCTATATCGATTTGTATATACTTTCTTAAAATGTATTCTGGTTGTTTCCACAACCATTAAACAAGAGCGATCTCTTCCAAGTAAGAGATCGCTTTTTAGGGACATAACCGAATATTGCTTATATTTAGTGTTCTGTACTGTTTTCCGTACTAAGAGGTGTACAATAAAGAGTATTTATAGTGTATTGTATAATATTCACATTAAATAGCGTCAATAAAATCATGTCATTTCGAAAATATTGTTAAGGCAAATTAGCATGCACTGGAGTATCCTTTTAAATTTAACCCATGAGGACACTTCAATGTCGGTCCATAAGAAACTACATAGCAAATATTGCTCATCAATACATATACATAGTATACATTTTAGTTTCGACCTGGTACAATTTATATAAAACTAGCTTCCGCCCGCGACTTCGTCCGCGTGGACCCGGGATAAAAACTATCCTATATTTTAATCCAGGCTATAAACTATCTTCGTGCAAAATTTCATTCAAATCGGTTCAGCCGTTTAAGCGTGATTGAGTAACAAACATCCAAACATCTAAACTTTCGCATTTATAATATTAGTAGGATGCTACTATAAATACTGTCATCACAATCAACACATATTGGTTTTATATGCACCATGATCGTGTCAAGTAAGCTTATGTATGGCCCACATGATACCTATTAAGCAGATACTGTACTTTTTTATTATTTATTGTATCCCATGGACCTGACCCTCCAGAGGAGTTATTATGTGCCCTTACAGAGAAGGCAATATACAGAGAATACTCACTGGCAGCATTGCATTAAACAAATGAGTTATGAGATTGGCTCCATTCTCAATCCCCTCCTCTCCCTGTGCCAGGCTAGCCGCCGAATGACCAAGAGCAACTTGGATGCCTAATTTGGTCAGATCTTTGATGGCTTGAGTAGCCCCTGGCAGCTCAGGGGCTAGTGTTACTATAACAACATTGTCAAGAGATCCATAGATCTCATAAATTGTGTCTATACCCTGAAAATTTAAATCTATGTTATAAATGTTTACCTAACACAACTGATCTTCCAGGGACAATCTATTGGAAAGGTTGTACTTATTGAAATTTAACCTATTGTCTATTTATATTATTTTTGTGAGAATACTATTATAAATAAGTTTCTGTCAAAAATTTCATTTTTGGTACAAGCTTTTATTGCCGACTGTACTTTTCTGTATACCATCATCAACTGCTCATTGAGACGATTCTAACGAGCCCAAACTGGATGGGGTTAAGTGGTTTTATTACGGAGTTCCTATGGCCACCTTCTGTCTCCATCATCAGATCAGCTCGATGGTACCATAATATTGAATTGTCATCCAAACTATACATATGCCCAAAATTTCAGCTCAATCGGTCACCGGGAAGCGGGTCAAATTTAACTTGCAAGATTTGACGGACAACTTACTTACATACTTTTATACTTACATACGAACAAGTCAAGTTAATATAAAGCTTGTAAAAACACATTCATTTTTGTTATGAGGGCATTTTAAATGGATCCTTCCTGCTGAGTGAATTTCTTCATTGCAATTCATATGAATTGTTAATATATTATAAGTTTTAAATAATAAATAATATACAGCAAGTATACTAAAACCATCATGGATTTACAACATATATATTGTCATGGTTACTAATTTAATAGCATAAATATTTCAATATTAGTAAATGTATTGTCATTCAGGCTTCATTAAACAATCATGGTCTAAAGTTTTCATTTTTATAACAAGAGATAACAAGTTCATTGCCCTTGATATCTCAGTAGGCACTCATAAAAAGTAGGTCATTGATAAGATAAAATACTGATTGACCACCACTCACACATTGTTCAACCACAAAGGCCACAAACTGATAGCTACACAACAATTAAGTACCCTGAATGCAAGTATAACTTTATGACAGTAGTCAAATACAATTGTATACCTTGCTGGCATATTGAATTTCAAAGTTTGGGAAGCGTTAGGATGATTAAATCGGCTAAGTGCGTGTCGGGCCACGCGCAGTGTAGGGTTCCGTAGTTGCTTGTCTTTCTTAGTCACATCGACACGCGAAAATGTACGAAAATTGGCCAGTAGTAGCCATTTAGCCGGCGTGGGGAGGCACCCTAAAAATTTTTTTTCAAGATTTTGTGGTCTGTTTTTTCGGCGTGATTCGTTTATATATACCCATGCAGAATTACAGTTTACTAGTAGAAATGGTTACTGAGCTTAGCCGAAGACGAATGGACAGACGGACGGACGGCCAGACGGACATGGCAAAACTATAAGGGTTCCTTGTTGCCTATGGAACCCTAAAAAAGGAGGAATGGATGATGCGGTTAATGAAAATATTTCATGCATTACATTTAATGAATTTTACCTTGTCCAGTGCCTTGATGTATTGGTCCATATGGGCTCCCTTCTTTTCTATATTAATAAATGGCCCCTCCAGGTGGACTCCGAGGACAGTGGCCCCATGTTTGCCGCCCGGGGTCTTTTTGATATGGGGCAGAATTTTCTTATACTTGTCTTTATCAGAAGTCACCATTGTTGGGCAGAAGGAGGTCACTCCTTGTGACAGTAAATTTTTGGCCACTTTGTTCACACCTTCTTCAACATTTTCACTATCATATGAAAAATCTATACCCCAACCACCTATAAAAATACCATGCTGGTAAACATAGGGTAAGCATTTGAAAGTTGTTGTTAACTACATACCATACCATAATGTTATTATCATACCCCGGGGATTTGGGTGCGGGAATGAATGACATAAGCCAAAAATAGGTATGAATTAAATAACAGAATGTATACTTACCTACTGAATAATTAATTGAATAAAAAAATACAAAAAAAAACATACGTTCAATTATTGATTTATTTGAAAATATTTCATTTAATTACGCTTACGAAGCCGCGGATAACATCTAGTATGATATCAAATAAATGGTCACGGTTTAAATAGAGTGGCTGAACACGTCAGAAAACTTTATCCAAACGTGGATGCGTTAATCGTCAATGTTAAAAAGACATTTCTGAAGTCTCCGAAAAGTATCAAAAAATTTCAAGAAATGATGCCTGGAGTACCTTTGCCACCCCGACCAACAATCATTCGATGGGGGACCTGGCTAGAAGCAGCGGCATATTATAGCAAACATTATGATGAAGTTAAAAGTTTTTTGAATACATTCAGTCCCTCCGAAGGCCAGAGTGTTAGTAAAGCAAAAAGAGCATTGGGGAATGCTAATATTAGAAGCGACTTAAATTTCATAGCAAGTTATCTATCCCAAATGCCATTAAAAAAGTACAGAGTGCAAGTCTGTCTATTAACGACAGTCTAAAAATCATTCATAAAACCTATCAAGACATCTCCAAATTAAACTTGAGTGTAAAAGGAAAAAGTATTTTTAATAAACTAAAGTTGGTGTTAAATAAGAATTCTGGCTATAGCACACTAAGAACTATGAATGAATTGTTACAAGGCAAAGAAATAGAATTGCAATCGCAAACACATCGTGCAACAATTGACTTCTTAAAAAAAATTAGAAAGATTGTTTAGTTTTTTGAAATGGATATTTACAGCTAGACGCGGAAGCTTAACTGTTCCAAATGTGGAAAAAATATGAATTGTTTATTTTGAAAATCGTGTTAACTACTAATTGACGGCAGGTAATTAATTAACATTATTTCTATTATTATCTCGAAGGGCTTGGTAGAAATGCTAAAGTCCCTGCTACTTAAGTTAAAATTAAATTGTAGTTTGTTTACAATTCGCAGGAAGGTATTTATTCATTAGGCACAATATGATTATTTGTCAATAAAACCTATCTGTTTATCTCTACTCTTTCTCAAGTTATTCCCGCACCCAAATCCCCGGGGTATGGTTATTATTCTTTTTAGTTCTTATTTGCACTGCCCACAATCTTTTCCGCTTTGCCTTAAGGCTTGACTGCCATTTGGCATTAAGTCCGCCTTTAGTACGATAAGTTTTCTTTTGTGCAATAAAGTTGAAATAAATAAATAAAACACACATAAATAAATCAATAAATGCATGATCACAAAGAACTAGACACATGAAATTAAAGTCATGAGTAATAATATTAAATATCACGCGACCTCGTTTACTAGAGTAGCAATATGAGTAATACAAGTTAATAAATAATTTCAGATGTGGTCATAAAAGGAACCGTCCTTAGGCTGTAAAACTACTTACCGTTAATTTGAATGTCGATAAAACCAGGAGTAATCAACAAGCCTTCGCAGTTTATCGTCTCGTCAGCTTCAAGTTGTTCTACATAAAATATTTGTTCAGGATTTTCAATTTTACCGTCACGAATCCAGAGGTCATCTTTTACAATCGCACCATCGCGAAGAATAACGCAGTTACGAAAACGTGTCAAGCCTGATTTAGCTTTCATTTTAGTCGATAAATATTTAGGTCAGAAAAAGACAAGAAGTTTAAGTAGCCTACCCGGCTACAAGGTTTGAACGAACTAAAAAATAAATAAAATAATACAATAAATGCGCTACTCGCAGCTGACATTGACAGCCAGTGACAGTAGCAGATAAGGTTCCATCGGTCCGAATTGTGATCAATAGCAGAAATATTTTAAAAGTATGTATCTACATGAACGCCAAAAAACATGAACGTCGATAGTCATCTAACATTAAACTTTCATAAATGTTTTTTGAAATCAAACCACGGCGTTTCCATGATAATAAAAAAAATGTTTGTCCTTCATGTTTATGCAACTTACCGATAGAAGTCACTATAGTAATATAACTCAATGCATTACCTAGAAAATTACAGTGTCTTGTTTGTTCCTTGCGGATATCATTGTTGTCAGGGGCTACCGCGAAATCTCGTTCGAGTATCTCCCTCTCTGTCGTTCAAACTAGCAAGTGCAACAGAGAGGGAGATACACGAACGAAATTAGTTTTCGTTCCGCGGTAGGGCCTCAGTTTCGTTTTCCTTCCACCCTGTGGACAAGATACTTGTATTCTCGGCGGCTTTTCTTATCTCTTAAATTGGCGCGTTACTTACCACTTATCGTTTTCACTTATGGGTAGGTATTGGTTTTTACCTAGGTACAGTGAGCCGACGACTACACCTACAATTTTTCATAAGTACTTTATGTTTTCCTATCAAAAATTTTTTGCATTTTCTACTACCTACATAATCTTATACTTATTAGCAGTAGCGGAGCGCTCATTGAATACAAGCAGATTCCCACCGGCTTACCTAAATTTTATTTTTAGGCAAGCCTAGGTATATACTCTATATTCTTTTTATACTCGTCAACTAATGTTTGTGTTAAGACTTCGTACCGGTTTTGACGCTTTATGCCAGATTTTCAAAGCACCAGATTCGCGGAACGCATAATGCCAGATTTTCAGATTCGCAGTATACTAGATTCGCAGAATGCCAGATTCGCACAATGCCAGATTTGAAATTCGCATAGTACCAGATTCGCAGAACGCCAGATTTGCAGAACGCCAGATTCGCAGAACGCCAGATTCGCAGAACGCCAGATGCGCAGAACGCCAGATTCGCAGATTGCCAGATTCGCACAACGCCAGATTCGCAGAACTTTCACATTTATAATATTTCTAGGATTAGTAGGATAGTATGGTTAAGCTTTATAAATTTTACCTGCACGCATCACAATAAATAAACGACTAAGTACTACAAAACTTCGTAATTTACACTCATACATACTCATATCACTCATTCACTTGAAATTGATACTGGCCTCTTTATTATCTTGAAATAAATGTGACAGTTCTATAAAATGAATGAAGAGTGTTTTTTGCAAAATAAAAGTGGACAGCCGCCTTTCTTGCATGACGGGTATCGTTATAACCACAACGCAAAGAACAAAAACGGCACCACCAAAATAATGACATTCTTTTTACTACTTTGAGTACAGAAGAAAAGTAAAAGACATGAACGACCAAAAAAGGAAAAGCCGTTGGCTGCACTTCGTTTCAGCCATGTTTCAGCAGGGCTTAGATTTTCAATAGATACCAAGTTTGTTTAATTAGTTCAGTTGACTCGTAGAAAAAGTAGTGTAAGTATACACATAAATAGCTTTTACAGTACATATGGTGCTAGAAAATAACTTGACAGGCCTATCAAATTTTTATCTTATGAAAAGGATTTTTGTCCTCGCAAAATGTGTTGAAAAACGTCGTATGAAACGCGTGAGCTTTGATAATTACTATCCTCGGCTCTCTTATCACGCTCACCTGCGGCTCGCGTGATAATTCCGCCTCTGATGTAATTATCAACATACCTCACTTGTATCACAACGTACTATTTAAGTCCTCTATAACGAGCGTCAGCGAGTTTCATATTAGGATCACGAGTGTTTTAAGGCCTTATTATATACAGTTGCATTATCTACACACATATCATAGGTTTTATTTTAGGACGACTAATGATTAATAATTTACAATAAAACTATTTGGGATCATTCTATATGGAGCGTGACGTCAAATTGATGTCATCGGCATGAAAATTACGGGCCCTCCCTGGTAGTAAGTAATATCAAAAACACCTACAAAAAAATTTTCAACGGCAATGGCGGCAATTAAGACGAATGTTTTTTTAAAAATCATAGACAAACTAATGAAATCCCTATACTCATGTCACTCGAGATCAAATTTCGTGCGGTTTATATTAAAAAAACATACTGAATTGACGTTTCGTATCGATAACTGTTTTAATATCTATGGATATTAGAATAGAGACCCACGAGTTTTGACAGCTGTTCCAAATTTAAACTCATAACGTTACAAAAATCTATACTGTTATAACATTACAGTACAGAGGGGCTACCGCAAAGTGAAAATGAACTACGTTCGAATATCTCCTTCTCTGTCGCTCGAAATAGCAAGTGCAATAGAGAGGGAAATACACGAACGAAATTAGTTTTTTTCGCGGCAGGGCCTCTGATTTTACCAAATACCACAGACAAGAAAGTTCTCATAGTAAAATCGGTTGTAATAATGCTGAGGAGCTACCGCAAAGTGAAAACGAGCTTCGTTCGAGTATTACCATCTCTGTCGCTCGAAATAGCAAGTGCAACAGAGAGGGAGATACACGAACGAAATTAGTTTTCGTTTCGCGGTAGTACCTCGGTTTCTGAACGCATTTTAGAGCACTAGGTAATGATGTGTGCGTAGATAAATACCTATATATTGCGATGTCCTTACAGGGTTTATGCTTGAGACCACCTTGAGACTTACTGTAACATGTGTCTACTATGTAGGTACTATACTATAACAACATGAATGCAATAAAACACTTAAATATTTGAATCATCATCATCATCATCATCATCATATCAGCCCAAAGACGTCCACTGCTGGACATAGGCCTCCCCCAAAGAGTGCCACAATGACCGGTCCTGCGCCACCCGCATCCAGCGGACTCCCGCGACCTTTACCAGGTCATCAGTCCACCTTGTGGGGGGCCTACCCACGCTGCGCCTTCCGGTACGTGGTCGCCACTCGAGAACCTTTCCGCCCCAATGGCCATCGGTTCTACGTGCAATGTGAATACTGTCATTCTTTTGCTTTTGTGCAATGACAGCTCAAAAGAGAAATGTTCACTCCGTCCGTCAATTTTATTTGCATTAAGTATGGGATGATGTTTCATGAATGAAGTTGACGTGCGTTGAATGTTAAACTGGTTTGAATACGCAGGTTGTATTTTCTGCCTGGCTATATATTCCTACTTACCTATACCTACCGACTCTACAATTTGTACCAATATAAACTATAAAGTGAGGTCGGCAAAGTCTCGGACGACTTTAGGTGGGTTGAGTAATTTCAACTCAACAGGTATGCTGGTCGATCACATAACGCATTGGTACACTACCTTACGTACGGTAGGTACCTGTACATCTGATAGGCTCTACAAACCATACAATTATCACTTTTGATTTGTTGCATCCAATTGCTGAAAATTTGTGGCAATTTAGGGATACCATTAATTAAAAATAATATTGCCTTAAGAAAGCAATGTCATGATTGTGATATTATTTATTTTTCCTAAGATGTCGCTATTCGCAGTAAGATGCAAACGTGATGATAAAACAAATGTGTGAGTTCCTTTAATTGGCTTTGTATTACTATGTAAGACTTATATCATGTTTTTGCAGCAGTTGGTACTCCTTAAATATAAATAAATAAATAATAAATAAATAAATATAAACACATTAAAGCGTGACTCAAATCGACTATAAAACGCGTTTTTATAGCACTATAACACCTTTAAAATATAAACTATTTAATAAATGCGTCTTAAATTTGTGGAAAATAATCTGACAGAAAAACTTGGTCCAAATTGTGTTGATTGTGATGTACATATGCAATTTGTCAGTACAACTCGTTTGACAGTTGGATCAGCAGCGCAACATGGCAGCTCTAGACAATAGCAATTAGTCAGCTTCTGATAAATTGGGGCTGACAAATCATGACATATATAGACCCCTTAAATGTCAATTTATATATGAAAAAAAAGACAGTTGCATTGTCCTAACGTGCGTTCAAAACGTTACGTGGTTATACCAGTGTTATATTTTTTTTCCGCTTGTATATACATACGTTACGCAGGCGTGAGTTACTCATACTACAAAATAATAAAAATAACATATTCTACAACGTTAAAGTTATTAGTTAGTTAATTATTACTACTATAAACTAATTTTAGCTAGTACATCAAAATTTATACTTATTTAGTTAATTGGTTAAGCATAAAAGCATAACACAAAATTATGTAACCTATAGGAAGAGCGGCGCCATCCAACACAGGCATTTTTTTGCTTACCGGGTGGCTCCATCGCTTTAGATTATAGACAGTGTACGAGTATCTTACAAAATAAAGAATTTTGAATTTGAATTTGAATTTTGAATTATTACAACTTTTTTTCCTAGACAATAACGTGCGTGGATGATGACATGTACCTACTTTAAAACAAAAATTGCGACATTAGTATAATTCTACGTGGTGCTGTAAGGACGGACGAGCCTGTAACTTCGTCCATATTGAGGCTAGCAGGGAGTTGACTACAGGGAACTGTCGGATGTCATTCCCTGATTAACATATAGAAGACTTGGTCAGATAGAGTTACTGTCCGACTTTACACCATACACACAAAATGTTATCATGGGTTCTTTGAACCGCGGCACGAGCGGTAGGAAGCGATAAGTAATTATTCAAATAAGTAAGTACATAACTAGGAAAACTAGAATGAAAACCTACAACCTTTTTGAATCAGACGACGTTTTAATATTCGAAGTAAACAAACATACACTGACCGGCAGAAAATTTGGCCATTTGAATGAAAGAATTTAATTGACAGATTGTGTGTGTGCCTTGTATTTATTGAACGAGCGAGGCGAAGCGAACGAAGTTCTATGCTTTATCTTGAGCCAAAATTCGTTCGCATGTCCGGATGTTCCGCTGCGGTCTGTACCTACAGGTCGCGTTTTTCAACCGTTTCTCGTGAAATTTTAGTAGGTACATTTTTTTGTCGAAAAAATAGATCCTCGCAAGTTCTACAGTCCACAGAGCCACTAGTTTAAGTAAAATATGCTTATTTTGACGTGTTCTATACGTAACAATCATTTTAAAGATGAAAATGCAAGATGCAACAGGGTAAGTAAGGGGACAAGTTAACCGAGCAACAATTTATCATCTCAATTTTATTTGAGACGAAATATGTTTAGGTAAGTACTTACATCTGTAGGCATGTTGCGGCGCCCTTCTAACTTCGTATCGTATCGTAGATAGTGGCATCTTTGGAGGATAATAGATTTAAATAACAAGATTTGTGGTCAGATTGTTATATTTTTCCAACCCCTTAGATCGCTATTTGTGTTTTCTTTTAAACACCACAGCCCGGTGTTACTAAGGTGCGTAATTTATTAGTTAGTAAAATATAAGCCCTTATTACATGGTCTGATGAAATATTTAAAGCCCTTTACCTGAAAAGGGCCGCTCAGTTTAAAAGTCCCTGCTCGCCCAAATATTTCGCTAGGAAAATTAGGGCCTATTTATTTTGTGCCGAAGCGAAGCATTAAGTAAATCAAAACGTATTCGTGATTTTACGTAGACTATTAGTTAAGACATACGATATCCACGTTTCATGAATCATGAATTTTTGATTGAAGTTGACAGCAGAAAAGACCCATACAAGAGCTATAACCATGAAAATCTAATTACGTATTTCTCCGTCTCTATGGCACTTATTATGTTTGAGCGACAGAGATGGAGTTAAACAAACGTCGATATTCGATTTTGATGGAAGCGCGTAGCGCCGCAGACGCGTAAGACAGCGTTTCGCTGCGTCGTGAAGGTTGTATGAAGTCTCGTAAGATGTACATCGCCGCTTGCGTGACGCGTGCACGCATAGCAAGCGGTGTGTGGTGTGCCATGTCTTATGGGATATCATATTTTACGTCACTCTGGGCGGTAAGTGAGATTTACCGCCCACGGGCGCAGCGGCAAATCTCACTTCACACCCAGGAGAAGACGTAAAATTGTGTACGCACCACGGGCGGTAATTCGTAAAGCCCCAGATCGCATATTTATGGCCCTCACCTTCGGTTCGGGCCACAAACACCTGCGGTCTGGGGCATTTACGAATTCACCGCCCTAGATACGTAATGTACTATTACAACACAGCGAAACGGAGTCGTAACGTGTACGCTTACGCATCTGAGGGGCTACCGCGAAGTGAAAACGAACTTCGTTCGAGTATCTCCCTCCCTGTCGCTCGAACAGGCAAGTGCCACAGAGAGGGAGATACACGAACGAAATTCGTTTTCGTTTCGCGGTAGGGCCTCTGGTCTGCTCAGGCCTTTTAATCAGATTAAAATTATATAACATTTCTTATCATTAAATGCAGGTTCAGACTATAGCTAGTCGTAGTGTATATACACTACGACTATACCCCTATTAGTAAGGCCAGTACAAGTTTCTTGGCTACTTATGTAGTTTCCTAGTGATCGAGAACTCGAAGAGGTGGATACAGGTACTCTACAGTATTACGTGAATCGGAAACTTTTTACATTTGATTCCGTATTAGGTTTTAAAGTGTTCTTACCGTTTCAAGCTTTAGCAACACAATTAGTAAAGCAATAACAATAACAAGCACACATGATGTTATTTGACAAATTTCTAAAACACGAGGTTCTAAATTTGACTGTTGCCGCTTGAACCACGAATGGTTTTGCAAGACTTAGATCAAAATCAATACTAAGTAGTTAATGTTTAAAATGCGAAAGTATTTCTCTCTCCATCTATCTGGCTAGATACTTTTGACGCCTACCATACTGAAACAGTGAGTTCATACTTATGAATACACAGAAAACATCCGAGACTGAAGAACAACTATCGGTGCTGACCACACTAATAATTAATTGCACTTACCAGGATTCGAACGCACATTTGATGTAAAAATGAAGTTATACAAATCAAAATGACTAAGAATCGAATAATAGCCTACCAAATACCATAACTCCGCAAAGTAGGCTTCATTAGTTGGGTACAAAGGCAATTGTAATAATAGGCTTCCTCACATACGAGCCAATGCTGCAATCGGCAACAGGCTTCGTCACATAAATAGGTACAAACTAATAAGGCTTTAAGAGCGTGCAAACAAAAAGTTCGTATTTTAGCTAACGTAAGGCTTTTTCGAAGGCCATAGTTTCGTTCAAATGATTGCATTGTTAAAGTAAGCTACTGTTTTGTATAGATAAACTCTTATTCTAGACCACACCATTGCTATAATTCTATTTATATAAACGGTTATTTAAAACAACCAGGTTTTCGTCGGAGTGTTTTGCAAAAATACGCGTCAGAGCTATCTTTCAGGTAGAATATTTCCATTTTAAACTTTCAAAAATGTATCGATGTTTGCCTTTTACAATGGAATATATAGTCTTTTAGTACATACCAATCGCACTAGTTCTAAAACATTGGTTTTTTCTATTAAAAAATAGCACTACATAATGTCTAATTCGGTTAGTTTAAACATTTTTTTATTCACGTATTTGATGATGTTTTGGAAATCAAACATTTTATTATAAAACTACAGGACTTGTTTAATATTACGCGATTTTTTTTACGCTTTTGGGTGACCCAGTTAATTTAGCCCATTTTTTAAAAACCACTATATAGCCGCGAGCGAAAACGTTGTTCAATTCATTACGCGCCGGGCCTTCCCAAAGAACGGACGTATCGCTCTCGTCGCTGCCCAAAGGTCGGTGACCGAGCGTACCCGACACGCGCCTGACTCGCTGTAGTGCGTCCGCTACTGATTGATACTTGGTAAGTAATTTTACATGTTAAGTAAGTTTATTTATTTTATTGTTTCACAAAGCACTAAAGTGATATAACTTTTTATAGAAATGGGTAATAAACGAACATTATTTGGGATGAAAAAATACAATAATACTACGTACGGCCAGACAAGTTAAAAGTTAAGTCACCTATGTATTTAAGTATATGTTGATCTATATAAGTATGTAAGTATATCGTCTCGTCTAGTATCCAGTACAAGCTTTGCTTAGTTTAGGACTAGGGCGATTAGTGTAAGATTGTTCCCAAATATTAATTTATTTATTTAATACCCACTTAAGATAATCACGCTTTAGCAATTTTTATGGCGTCTTAATTCCCACTTACCGTAGTGGGCACTTAAGGATGTCGTCACGAAGTTTCCGTAGCTCTTTTCCTCGGGGGCAATGGTTTCGGGGAACATCTATTAACAGCACCTTTGCTACACTATTATTTTACTCAAGGATTAAGTGTGTTGCGCTGTAATGTAAGCATAATCGGCAGCGGCAACTAATGTGGTCACACTACAACGCAATTTGAATCACCCTTTAACTTGACTCTAAATAAATCGAATTAAAATATGCGTTTTGTTGTGATTATTTAATAATATCTATTATCGTAAATGCACATTTACGTTTTGCACATGTAATTTAATACCATAAAAGTATTTGTAACAAAAAAACCGGCCAAGAGCGTGTCGGGCCACGCTCAGTGTAGGGTTCAGTAGCTCGTTCCGTGAACCGAATGTATGAGCAAGAGTGTTCAAATTCCCAAATCAAATCGACCATGTAGACAGACACAATACAAGCAATACTAGCGAACAATTTTATTATTAGACAACGAACGACCAAAGACAACTAAGACAATTCGAGCACGGCAGATTTTCGATCTAATGTATGGGCGCACCTGCTCCGACCCCATTAAAGCAGGAAAAATCTTAACATCGCCATGTACAATGTGAGCGTTCCGCGTACAGCGACATCTATCGGCAAATTAAGTAAACTATTGCGCGCGAGCTTAAAGTATGGAAGATGATTTTTATGGGATAATTCTTTATTGCGTGAACCGATTTTCACCGTTTTTTTACTTTATTTGAAAGCAAGTCATTTCATTATGATTAAGTAGAAATTACAGGTACAATAAACACCTGCTTATACGGTTAAATTACAAACTTAGTTCAGAAATTATTTTTCAATTTTTTTCAAAAACATTCAACCTATCAAGTTCAAAATAATTTTCCTAGAAAGTTTTTATAAAGTTCTACTTTTGAGATTTTTTCATATTTTTAAAACGTATGGTTCAAAAGTTAGAGGGGGGAAGGGGGGACGACGACACATGTTTTTTTTACTTCTGGAGCGATTATCGCCGAAAATATTAACATTATCAAAAATGATTTTAGCAAACACCTATTCATTTTCAAATACCTATCCAACAATATATCACACGATAGGGTTGAAATGAAAAAAAAAACACTCCCCACGTTACGTATAGGGGAGGTACCCAAATAAAAAAAAAACTATTTATTTTACCACTTTGTTGGCGTGATTGATATACATAATAGTACCAAATTTCAGCTTTCTAGTGCTAACGGTTACTGAGATTATCCGCGGACGGACGGACAGACAAAGCGAAATTATAATGGTTCCTAGTCGACTACGGAACCCTAAAAAGGACCGGGTTGCACTCCGGGAGTGCCGGCAGAAGTGAAAACTCAATGACATTGTAACAGTTTTTCGATCAGGTCACGTGTCCATCTTATGAATTTTCAATCTGTCGAATCTTACGGTCACGTGACCTTTGGATATTAGTGTCCAGCGAAGCTCAAATAACTCGGCTCGGGAATGAACATCCCCGAGGAAGACGGCAAGAAGATTGTTCCCTCGCCACACCAGCAGTGATCTCCGAAGTGTCGGTGCAGGCTCATTGAGAGATAAGTGACTGTTATTCAGTGTCTTCCTACTAGAGAGTTGTAATTGTCATAATACTTACGATAAATAGCCACCAAAACGAGATTAAGTCCAACACCTTTGTATGTGTTATGGTGACCGGGTGCCTCGCAAACTTTTATGGATCGTACTTTATGGTTAGCAACTCAGTATTTTTAAATGAATACTTAGTGTCACTACCTATATGCTCCTGCACCCTCATGCGTTCCTAGTTTCAGTAGGATAATTTCTTTACGCAATCTATATTTCAAGTCATGTTTTCTGCCAACAAACTGTTATGCAGTTTGGCAGATAAAGTTAAATTTATATTATGTAACCTGTTTTAGTAATAAAAAAAAAAAAAAGTCATAGGTACCTAAAATAAATACGTGCAAGATATGCGCTCCTAGTACAATGACCCGACCTAGTCGAAACTCAATGCTTCTCTTTTACACGCTCATTACCTCACTCTCTCACACATGCACTTGCGCGATACTCTCATTTTTTTTTAATACAACATCGGTGGCACAAAAGCGTACGGCCCGCCTAATGGTAAGCGGACACCGCAGCCTATAGACGCATGCAACTCCAAAGGAGTAAGATGGGCGTTGCCGCCCCTTGATATGTTTGAGGATTCGCTGTGTTGACAGGAACAAATTCCCTCGCTCTCAACACAACGCATCCTAGGGAGCTCTGTTTACATATACACAAAACTAGGTGTACTTCTAACATTTACATCAATCTATGTTCCTGGTCATACTGTAAAATTAATTATCCTGTGTGGCCGCTGTCCAACGCGCTATAAAAAATCAACTAAAGTTCTTACAACAACCAGCTCCATATTATGCACCCCTAGTACCGTGCTTCATAAATTTTGCACATCACACAATATATTCGAATATGTCTAGTACTCCTCCTGCAGAACTATGTGCCCCAACCCACACAACAACAATTTTTCCCCATCCCAAAAACTGCACAGCGCCGCTAAAGAAGTTTTCACTTCAAAAAAGAAATCCTTAGCGGACGTTTCTGCTTAGTAAACATTCACTGTTAACTAAATTTGTAGCAATAAAAAACAATTCGGTTCAAATAAATGCTGGTCTATGACTGACATACCTAATAACATTTAATTGGATATAGTCAGATCCAATCGGTACTGCTCCAGTATCGAACTGGAATTGGATCGCACGGGATACCGTTTGTTAGAGCGCATAATTGTCACGAACATTTTAGGGAAGCCCGCGAGCATTCTCTACACAAATGGACAGTGTATAAAAAACACAGCACATAGCCACCTGCAGGTTCTGCCGAATAGGAGAACGAAGACTGGAGGGAATAAAGTACCTTTACCAAAACATTGAATACCTAGGGGCTCATTTTCAACCGCAAAAATAGGAATAGCACGGGCAGCTTACAGGGGACTTACGCATTTCTGTTACAGGGGAAAACAAAATGAAACGTCAGTTTACAAATATATTTTTACATCATCATCATATCAGCCGAAAGACGTCCACTGCTGGACATAGGCCTCCCAAAGAGTGCCAAAGTGACCGGTCCTGCGCCACCCGCATCCAGCGGACTCCAGCAACCTTTACCAGGTCATTAAACGACTCGAAAATAAATAGCAACATTGACACAATGATTATACACACATTTACCGAGAGATACGAGTTTCCGGATTCATTAGATTACAATTATTTTAATCAGTAGCTAGGAGAACCGTTGTAAAGAACCGTTCGCCAATACCGTCCTGATGCGGCATGTAAAAATCTTAAGTCCAAGGGATATGAAGGTTACCGCTTTCTTTTTGACAGATATCTAATTCCACGCAGGTGCAGCTGCGGGCTCAGTTTGTATTTTTAACAAACGCCAGGCATTTCCAGTGAAAATTCTATCCAACTGACGAACCTTAAAACCCCATTTTACGGCTAATTAGGATATTACGGTATTATAATATAAACTGTTGTGATTTCGCGGTTCACAGTATCATGTCTACATAGTTTAAAAGGTTGTTAGTGCGTAGGTAGTGACCGCAAACGTTACATAGAAACAACGAAAGCCAAAACAAAATCGTATTTTCCTGTGAAATAAGTTTGTTATAACGAGGTTCAATTAAGGTGTTTGTTTGTCTTATACCGGTATCACATAAAATCTTAAGTAGGTAATATTCTTGACAAGTTGGCGGGGTATGAGGTAGGTGAACCAAGGAAGGCCCGGCCCGGCTCTTAAGGGGCCCACCTTTGAAAATCCACAGTTATGGTTATCCACTACTTCAAATTCCGTGAGCACATGCGTCACATGGTCACAAATAAAAGCGCATTTCAGTTATTATCAAGATCAAAAATGCAGTTGCAGTGTCGTGTTAAAATATGGCACATTATTAAAATTCCCAACCTTTTCATACCAAATTGAGAAAAATAAAGCAAATTTTGTCAGTATTTGTAGTGAAATTAGCTGTTTATACATGAACAAAGAAAAAAGTGATGGTTCGTCGACATATTTTAGCAGGCCAAATCTGGGGTGGAATATCGTTCAGAGCCTCTAGTATAAGTTTTACCGAAACAAAACGTAACGACCGCGTTTGCGTTTAGCTGTCAATTCCCATACAAATTGAGGTTAAAACGCAAACGCAATCGTAACGTTTTGTTTCGGTAAAACGTATACTAGAGCCTCTGAGCTTACTATTGTAAGCTCTGAACGATATTCCACCCCAGATGGAGGACGAAGATTTTACCCTAAAATCCAATAAGTAGGTATAAATAAAATAATCTGATAAAAAAATACGATAAATCTGTCTATGTCGACATAGATATATACGATGGTATATATTGATGGTAACTATCGCCATATCCCTACTTCGCTTCTAACATTTTTTTCAGCACAACATGACATGAGGGTCGTCATAAATTGAGTGGTGACCTCATGTCATGTTGAAGAAAATATTTTATTTCTCCATTAACACCTAAGCCAGTAGGCTCTCTCGGGAACAGTAATTCCCGAGTAAAATCCTAGCGATATTGGGGCAACAGCGACGGACGGATTCGCTACGAAACCCTAACCACAGTAGCGTAAAGTGATCCATTACATTTGAAATAGGAATGAATTCAAAAACTTTCTTTCAACTCAGAAAATACTCAGAAAGTCAACTCAGAAAACTAGTTATTGTCTACAAGGAACCGTTGTATACTACTGAAATCTATAAAACACATCCTACATTTTCAATACTTAAACAATGCGAAGTTGTTAATGCGAAATCTTGCAGTGCCATGCATTATGTGCATTCTGAGCAGTTCTGACTATCGCGGGCCGTAGAGTTGATCACGGCGGCTGCGCGGGTCCGAGTGCAGCGCGTAGCACTGCTCGCGTCAGTCCTACTACGGCGGCGGCACGAGTGCTACGAAGTCTCGTAGCAGCCAAGCGCGAGCGGCGTCCGCGTAATGTTACAAAACGCGTGATCGCATGCCGGTCACCACTTTACAGTGCCAGCGAGTGATAAATATAAATATAAACATTCAAATAGGTAAAGTTTGTTAATAAAGGTTTTATGTTAGCGTTACTACTTACCTGCGGGAATAAAAGTTTTTGACTCAATGCTCCTCTTGTGTTCGCAATGTTTGCTAATGGATGTGAAAGTTTTTCTTTTCATTTTAATGATGTCGCTGTATGAAAGCGGATACTGTGCCAGTCACTCTCTATGTATTTTACAAATAAAGCGTTTTATGGAACAAGCAGGTTTGAAGGTGTAAAAGGTTTTAAGTTATTTGTTCACTTATGGCTTCGTGTTTTCTTCGTTTCGTAATAAGCGCTAAATTATGTTTAATATTCATCTGGCGTTAAAATATTTACATTAAAGCGACTTCAAATTCAGGTCCAAGTAGATCATTTTAGATTTTAACGTCATTAATAGTAGTAACAACGTGTAATTTTTATTTCACATCCAAAGGGGCCGTTTTAGACAATTTGACTTCTAGGTAAGTTAATTTTTGTTACAAAAAATAGATAGTAAATACAATTTTACTAGTTACACTGTTTTTAAAATTCACGAATTACACACGTAATTTAACTAAACTAAATAATGTGCGACCAATTATGAATAACATTTCCAGACATTTGGAGATACACATGACTCGAACAAATATTAGGGCTTTAAAGCCCAATATCTCGCAAATGAATTATTGATTTGAAAAATGGTTTTAGGAAACCCGTTATATTTATGAACCAGCTATGCAACGATGCCCCACACCATGGGTTACACCAAAAAATTACATCCCCGCTTTAGGTGTAGGGGAGGTACCATAAAAAAATTTTTTTTTCAAGATTTCATTGTCCTGTTTTGTCGGCGTGATTGATTTATATACCCATGCCGAATCACAGTTTTCTAGTAGTAATGGTTACTGAGCTAAGCCGAAGACGGGCAGACAGACAGACAGACAGACGGACATGTCGAAACTATAAGGGTTCCTTGTTGAATACGGAACCCTAAACATCGTCTTAGTTCGAATTGAGCCCGCACTAGAGCAATGTCATGGACTAGGACGTTTACCTGACTAGCTTTCGTCCACGTGGACATTTTAATGCTATAAACCAGTATACGTTTACTCGTTTATAGCACTAAAGGATTAAAACCACGCTTGTAGAAATTCTAATAGCAAATATCCTATCAGACTTCACAGGCAACACCAATTATCGCATTCCCATAGAAAATTTCACTCCCCATTTTACCCTTTTAAGGGATGATTCCCGGAATAACAAAATCCTGTGTCCTTCCTATGGTCTCAAACTATCTTCAAGACAAATTTTATCTACTTAAGTCAAAGCTTCGCATTTTTAACGGACTTCAAAAACGGAGGTTCTCAATTCCTCGGAATCTTTTATTTTTAGTGTAAATTCCCCAATTACTCGAAGACGCCAGGACTGATTTGGAAAAATCTTTTTGTTTGAAAGAGTAACCTTCCCTGATGATCTCAAGGTCATCAGGTCAGGATCTAATGATGGGATCCTGGAGAAGTCGAGGGAAGTTTTCAAATATTATAGGCACACTTGAAGCGATTTGGGTATTACGTTCAAGGAAATGTGGAAATGTTCATGTATGCGGCTTGGCGGTTAAAACTTTGTTTTTAAAGGTAGGTAATTATTTATTATTACCTATGGACTGTGAAAAACCTTTTTCAAAGGTCAGAAGGAATTCAATCTTATGCCAATGACATGAAGACTCAGCAGACAGGGCACATATATCCCACTTTATCTGTTCGTACGTACGATCAATTCTCGCATTAATGGTTTAATCCCGTTCCTCCGCCCTGCGCTGTAGAATATGAGATAAATAATTGATAAAAGTATTCGTGCATTCATCTAGCCCGGCGGGAGCCCTCTGTTAATGGCACTCGTTAATTTTGTATTGTACCGCATGCTTCTAGTGCAAATATAACTTTTATTTTGTAGAAGTACAACGTTAATTAATAAGAAAACGCTGGGTTATCATTATCACTGAGTTGTGCCGCTTGGCGGTCGGCGCTACGCTCGTAGCCGATCCCATGGTTTTCCACGTGTGTAGCGGAAAGTGACTGCGGCGTAGGCGCCCGGTAGGCGGGTACCTGGCAGTGAATGTGTCAAGAGTGTTTATGAACAGGCATGAGCGTGTCCATAGTCGCTTGATAACCCGCGTCTTGGGCTACCGCACTCGTTACCTACTATTTATGTACTAATTTAGTGACTTCGAAAGTTCGTATGTTATGCGTAATCTCAAAAACTGTCCAACCAATATGATGGGATGGCTATGTTTTATCCCGCAGCTCCTCTTGAGTTGTTTGTAAAACGCGGGCGGAGTCGCACGGGCTAGTAATTGATTAAAGTATTCGTGTGTTTAACCAGCCCAGTGCGATAGAGATACCACTAATGTCACTGGTTAATGGCACTCATTAATTTTGTATACCGGCAAACGTTTATTTTGGGAAAATAATGATCCCCCATTTGTAATTAATAAGGAAATGCTCTCCTGCGGTACTATTGACATTAATTTTATGAGAGGTCTTCTTTCCTCGTCAGCCTCTTAGCTGTGTTTTATTGCGTGCGGTGTTTACTTTTAAATACTGACTCACTATAGCATTTACAGATACAAAAATAACATAATAATGTAATACTTGTAGTTATGACGTAAATCGAAATAAATATAGAGAATAATCTTGCACGAATCGAACTAAGGAGGTTTGTGTTATGGGTAGCTAATAGATAATGTAATTATATTGAATAACATATATATATAAAAACTTAAATACATTATAAAACATCAAATCGAAAAAAAAAAACAAAAATAATAAAAAAAAGAAGAAACAAAACAAAATAAAAAAAAAACAAAAAAAAAACGGAAACAAATAATCATGGTCATCAAAAAAAAATCGTCCTTATAGTCAGCCCGGAGCTTAAGAGGTCGCTGGAGCCCGCGGGTGGCGCTGGCGCAGGACCGGATGAGTTTATCGATATAGGAAGTCCCTAGCTGTCAAGACGATTTGCCCCACGGAATCCTAGGTCTGCTTATATCTATTTAAAGTACATTCATATCAATAAATCGCCTATTAAAACTACGTTACAAAATACAAAATACAACGCCAGCATCATTTGCAGATGCATGCGTTAGACTAGGTCAAGCATTGAGTTCAATAAAATATGTGTAACAAAAAAGTGCTTGCGTTGCGGCCTTCGCGATATGCCGAGTTAGTAACTAAAATAGGTGAAATAAATCTATACATATAAAATAAGTCAAAACAAAAGTAATGTAAGCGGCGTCCTTAAATTAGTGGACCGAATCGAGTTTATGTAACGTTGCTCGGCCATTTTTCTAGCAGGACATTCAAGGTTACCCGTTTTATGGTCGTTGGGCTTTTTGTAAAATCTGCATGTTGCACATTTGGGCGGATCTCCTTTCTTTGGGCACTCCTTATCTGAATGCCTTGCGTCACTTCAATGTCCACACGTGAGGTCAGATTGCTTACACGTCTTGGCGGCGTGACCAAACTGCTGGCATTTGAAGCACCTGGTGAGATAGTTAAGTCTCTCACAGGGCACGAAGACCAATGAATGAAAACTGTTTTTTTGCTTATAAGGGCTGGCACTTCTATGACGTAATTACAGGTCTCAGCATCTTTCTCGCCCGACTTATGACTCAATCTAAAGGAGGTCAAGAATTTTTCCCGAGATATGTTCTGCAGTTTATCGGCTTTCTGTTCAAAAATGCATTTATAAACTTCTTGTTATTGTGGGGCTGACGGTACGCCGACTTATCACAATTCTGGGCTTGCGTTTGTAAGGTTCGTCGATGGTGAGGCTCGAGGAGGTAGTTTTTGGTGTCCTCACTTGATTTAAAGTTGCTGGGCCGAACAACATTATTACCGCTAGTTTTAACTATATCGGCGAAGGAAAGTGCATTAGAGGTTGTCTTTGAGGGCTTGGAGATGTTCTGATAGATCTTACCTTTCCGTAGAGCTTGAAGAGTGCATTTGTTGACAACAACTGTTTTTTTAAGTGCCTGGTAGTGAAGAGCCATACTTGAAGTGCCATTGGAGTATTCAGCTTTCCTTCTGTAGAGATGCTACAAATTTCGTTGAGACGCTGCTCTATATAAGGTCATCCATTTATCAATTTCTGCTATAGATTTCGTCTGGTTCTTGGTCTCTCACATTTTCTTTCACGGCGGTCGAAGGTACGGGTATTGATGGAGGGCTGCGCGCAATTTTACCACTTCGGCCAAATGGGCTCCGACTACTTTCATCACCCATTATTAAAAAGTTAGAAAATTATACACATATGACATAGTTAGTAGCACTTCACAAACAAAATTAACACGCGTACGTGATTTCGTCAAGATGTGGTCAATATTTTGAACACGATTTTAATTTGCAAACAATTATAACACGTCCTATTGCATTGGCAGCTACTGCTAAATCTCACTATTGAATAGAATTACCGTACTAATAATAGTATGTAGTAGGGCCGTATATTGACCTTTGCCTGCGTGTATATTAAGATAGTTAATATTAGCTAGTAATACTGTCACTACAGATTAATCTACAAAGGGTTTGACCGAATTCACCAAATTAATGAGCAATTAATCTCATAACAATAGTGGTATTACTACGAGTATATATGTTAAATTATAGTTCGTCCTTACATAATACATTCGCTGCTAAGCTACGCTGAGAGTAGGTAAGCCCTATGGCTCTGTGACAATGATTTTCTGGTAAGTTACGTTATGTAGCAAAAATCGTGATTAGCAATAGCACTGTACTGATGCGATTTTCTTTTGATTTATAAAAACCAGTATTATAAATATTATACAGATCAGTGTTGGGCGTAATGCATTACATTTGTAATCGCGTGTAATTGTATTACATTGCAATTACGAGTAATGAATTACACGTAATTGCATTACATGTAATGTGATTACAAATGTAATGCATTACAAATGTAATGCATTACAAATGTAATGCATTACGGCATTACATTTGTAATCGCATGCAGGGACATATCAGCGCTTATTAATTTTTTTGTCAAAGTGGTGTCATTATAACACCTATTTTGAATGATTGTTACGTACAGAACACGTCAAAATAAGCATCTTTTTGTAGAAAAACCTCGTTTTTCCGAACTTAGATAAAAAAAATACACCTATCCGTCATCCGAGTCGGTTAAAAAAGTGAATAAAATAAAACATGCTTATTTTTTACACATTTATAACTACAGGAAAATAAAATAAAAAATGAAAAAAGAATCAAATAAAATTTTCAAAGTCCAAAAACCCCTTTTTCAATACCCCAACCAACCCCAACCAATGTATATTTATCAACTCATATTTGCGCCATTTCTTTTTGAAAAACTGACAACAATAAAATTTTACGAAAATTAGTTGAGAAAATTGAGAAATGCGACCTGTGATCGAGAATAAACGGAAATCTAGACAAACGGACAAACAGACGTACGAAAGCAATTTTCCCTCCAGCTGAAACGGAGACGCTTTGCTGCTTTTTTATTCTTTCAATCGGTTAATAATGAAAAATGTTTTATTAAATCAAAGTTATTTGTAATTTTACGAAGTAATGCATTACAAATTAAAATTACAGAATGTAATGTGTAATGCGATTACAAATTACATTTTGTAATAATTGAAATTACATTTTGTAATTGTAATCACACTGATACAGATAATATATTTCGGTTCTGGTTAGGTACTTAAATTCTTATATTTTCATAGGGGCAAAACTATGCTGTATAATACAGATTCTACTTCTCAAAGTATTACCCTAATGTAAAAAGGGGGCAATAAGGGGGTAAACGTGTGAAATGTTGATGTCGCGCGATGCTGCCAGACATGTCAAACGACGTCGCGCGATTATCTCTCACGCTTGCGACTCGGGTCGGGACATTTATTCTCTAGTGCAGTGGTCGGCAACCTTTTAGCACCCAAGGGCCATTATAGACGCTAACAAAATTGTCGCGGGCCGCACTTCTTCACATTTTGTAACTTTAACAGGCAATTTCAAAATTCTGAATATAAATACCTGTACATATACAAAACAGCTAGCGAGGCTCGCGGGCCGCAAGTAAGGGGCTGGCGGGCCGCCGGTTGCCATCCCCTGCTCTAGTGTCTAGTGAAGCACCAGCTTAAGTACTTATTCCAGAAATAAAAAAAAATACGACATTAACCATCAATTTCTTGTGAGCTTGTGACCCCGTGTTAAACTCCGCTGGAAGAGATCCTTTATAGGGATACATTCGCCTTTGTACTTTGATCTATTGTGTGACATGTATATTATTTAACCTGTTATTGTGTACAATAAAGTGCTTACATACAACTCCGTTTCTCTTTTCACTTCCATAAAAAAATACCCAGTCTCCTACCTTACCCTATCTTGGTACCTTTGGCAACACGAGAGGATGTTTTTAGTCTGTTTGATCTTATAGTCTGTATTAATTCAGTATCCACAGTTGAAAATGTGATGCCAATCAACATTATTTATTAAAATTGAAATCGTATTTGTTTGGCAAGCATTTTATAAAAATCGATCCGGCAGACTATTGTGGGGAGTTTATTTACTAACTCTCCTTGTCTGACTTTGCGCCGAGCCGGTTTTAAATTTTGCCCTATTTATTTGTTCAAAGTAAAGTCTCGCTGGATCATTCAGGTTTCGTTAATAATACCACTAAATTTAAGGTTATCAAGGCCAGCTTTGTATTAATACCTACTACTACTGTGCTACGACAGCGGTAAATAGGCATGGTGCCTCATGTTCAAATTGATAACGTAGTGATGCTAAATGGATAGTAAACCATCAAATTATCGTAAAAAGATATGAACCTTCAAAGTATAAATATGATTTTTTTATTTTCCAAGAGTACTTAAATTTAAAGTAGACAATAGACGCGTTACGCTTTTATAGAAACAAAATTGTATGACAACTATGTACTTAACGCAGTATTTCACGACCGAAACAACAATTTACCTGATTTTCCATACAACGATACATGTACTGTATCGACGTCATACCTGTCTGTCTATCAGTATGAAGCGTTTTGCGCTGCCGCCAGCGAGGTCAATCATTGTCTAATTTTTTTGGGTATTTATGTTCTTTAATTGTAGTACCATACAAACATTTGTTCCTGTCTAAAAACTGGTTCGAATGTAATCTTAATTTTTTATTGTCAACATCCGTTATGATTACAAAACTTTCTTCGTATATGATTATGATTACAAAAATGTTTTCTCTCCTATTCTCTATCGTGTTTAACGCTCTCCTTTTCTATTGTACTATAATCATTACTACTTCTCTAATTGATACTATACGTTTTTCTATACGTAGAAGCGATTTTTACACAGTGGGCAATAGTGGGCATTAGGAACTAGACAGACTTTAACCATGTATTTCTGACAGTCAATATCCTTATCATCCTCCTAACGTCACTCCAGGTGGTGCCCTAAAAGAGCCCGGGGTCCGCTTTGACCCCTAATCCCAAGATTTGGCATTAGTTTACGAAAGCGTCTGCCACCTGACCTTCCAACCCAGAGGGAAAACTAGACCTTATTGGGATTAGACCGGTTTCCTCCTCATGTTTTCCTTCACCGAAAAGCTAACGGCCACTATTCCATACATAAATTCCGAAAAACTCATTGGTACGAGCTGGGATTCGAAGCCACGATCGCCGCTCGACAGCCGGATGCCTGAACCGGCTACCCTAGCTTTTTTTCTTTCTCTTTTCTGATAATATTATGAATTTCTTGTAGCAAATTATTTAACCAAAATATATGAAGTTCAGGGCTTCCTTAAAAACTTCTATAATCTAGGAAAGAGGCTGAATATCCCTAGTCGAATATTACAAACACACACTCACACATACGACACACACACACTTTACAAAGTACTCCGACATCATCCGATACGTAACACGTTAGGTGACTATTTATACTAAACGGGACTTACTCGCGTATAATTAACTTATTTTTTTTACCTCACTGAGTTCTCCCGACGTTTCGGATGTGTCGCAACATACGGGACAACTGGCTGGAGCGGGTACCACCATCTTCTTAGTGCGCCAGTTTTCCGAACTACCCGCACTTGGTCTTTATTAACCACTAGGATGTCACTTAGCCTTCTCTTCATCTTTAATTATCTTAAGTACACGATAAGACATTACTCTCAATAATGAAACCTTTTTATTGTTGGATGGAGCCACAGTCGAAACATGAAGTTACGTTTACGAAGTTGGTTAATATGCAGATATATATTCATTCTTGTTTGATTTCACTTGTACCTTGTACTGTACAATGATATAATAATTAGTGTTAGGATTCTGGTGGCAGTTTAGCACAAGTAATGCAGTGGATTCGCCATTGTATATATTTTTATTTTAATAATTGAATAACTAACGGCGGATTATTAAATTTCTTGTGCTAAAGTGCCACGAGAATCCTGACCCTAATCATTATATCATTGTACAGTACATGTGAAATCAAACAAGAATTAATATTGACGTAGTAAGAGAGGGTATTTCGAATGAATGAATGAATAGTATACTGAAACTTATTCCAATGAAAAATATTTCAACAATATATTATGTTTTTATTGAATTTTTATGAATCAATTTACTTGTATGAAACCAATAAATTTAATTACACATTATTGGTTTATCAATCGTTTATTCATTCATTAATTCATTCAAAAAATATATAACAACAACTCCATTGCTCTTTGTTCACCCCTATGCCACCAAACATCCCAACTCTAGTCATGATCATTGGAGTGTAATACGTACTTTAGATTTATGAACTCAAAAATAATAAAAATATTGAATACCTTGTAAAGTAAGCGTTTTTAGGGTTCCGTGCCCAACGGGTAAAAACGGGACCCTATTACTAAGACTCGCTGTCTGTCCGTCCGCCCGTCTGTCTGGCACCATCAGGCTGTATATCAAGAACCGCGATAGCTAGACAGTTGAAATATTCACAGATGATGTATTCTGTTGCCGCTATAGTAACAAATACTAAAAACAAAATAAAATAAATATTTAAGAGGGGCTCCCATACAACGAACGTTTTTTTTTTCAGGCTGTATCTCGAGAGAGACAGGAGAGTTATTTTTCAATTATACAAGGAACAGGAAGCTTGAGTGGAGATAGGAGATGAAAGCGGGACTGCAAGAATTAGACAGGGTGTCAGACAAGGGTGTCCACTTTCACCGCTAATCTTTAATATATACATAGAATATGCAATAAGAAAAATCAGAGAAACTGGCAAGGGAGGGATCAAAATTAATGGGGAGAAAATACATTTTATTCGATTTGCAGACGACATCGCAGCATTTGCAGAAACACCAGATCAGTTGACGGAATTAATTTCAATCATGGATACAACTTTCAACAAATTGGGTTTGAAGATCAACATAAAGAAAACGAAAACGCTGACCACCGCAAAACACAATTCACACCACCCACCAATAGTTGTAAACAATATACCCATACAACGTGTCGATAGTTTTAAATATCTAGGCAGTATGATAACAAGAGACTCCAGATGCACACCAGACATTGTCGCTCGAGTAGCCATGGCGAAAAAAGCTTTTAACCAAAACAGACAACTCTTAAAATCCAGTTTGTCATGTAGGAGCAAAAAGTTGCTAATAAAAGTGTACATTTGGAGTATTGCCCTTTATGGCAGCGAAACGTGGACAATGACACAAAGGGACCGAGAAAGACTGGAAGCGTTTGAAATGTGGTGTTGGAGAAGGATGGAAGGTATAAGCTGGACTGAGAGAGTTACAAATGAGGACGTTTTAAGAAGGGTAAAAGAGAAAAGATCGATCTTGAACACCATCAGCACTAGAAGGGGGAAAATGATTGGTCATTTGATACGGCACGACAACTTCTTTAAAACCATAATGGAAGGAAAGATAGAAGGAAGGAGAGGCAGGGGAAGACCACGACGCAGTTATATAGACCAAATAAAGGAAAAAGCTGGTGTCGTGTCGTATCAGCAAATTAAAGGGCTGGCGTACGACAGAGAGAAATGGAAAATACTCCACCGACAAGAGGATAACTCTTAAATTAATGATGATGTATCTCAAGAACCGCGATAGCTAGACAGTTGAAAATTTCACAAATTATGTATTTCTGTTGCCGCTATAACAACAAATACTAAAAACAAAATAAAATAAATATCTAAGGGGAGGCTCCCATACAACAACAGTTTTTTTTGCCGTTTTTATAGATAATGGTACGGAATGGTGCGCGAGTCCGACTCGCATTTGGCCGATTTTCCGTCTGTAATATACCATTATTTTACTCCAATCATACGCTTCTGAAGCGTTTGTGTTATTGGGGCCAACTGCGTATTACGGACCAGATAACATGAATTTGTCTAAAACACCTTATTAAATAAAACATCTTCTTTTGTAGTAATTGTATCAATACGGTTCACCTTTTTAATTATTTTAACGAGGTTTAGTGAAGTAGATATAGTTTAATAATGGATCATTTGGAATTAAGTTATACATTTTGGAAATTTTCTATTTAGCCTAAATCTGACTTTAGTCTAATTGCGGCTATTAACGTTAAGTGCACGAAATTAACGAGAGCAAGCATAAAGCCGAGCGCATGGCAGCATGTAGTAAACAAGAGCAAAATAAATTGTTGTTAAACCGTCACACTAGATTTTTACTTTTTTAAATTACAGTGAAGTGCTGGCTGGTGCAGCCACAAATGGTGCAAAATAACAAAAAGTCACGGCTGTGAGTGTGACAGTGACTTATGCGACGACCGCCCTTTCGCTGCCGGCGGCTATTGTAGCTACTCATTCCCTTGAATTGTTACCTAAATTAATTTTTGGGCTGCCTCTCGACTTCTCAATGTGTCGGGAATGCTAACCCTTCTTATTTTTTCCCGTTTCGTGTTTGTGTGAAAAAAATGTGCAGACCCGGAAAGTAATTCCGGCGGACGGCGAGAGGTCAGTTAAATTTTTAACAGAATTGAGATAAGAGCTTAGGTCTGCCTGCCGGTGTGCCAGCTGCCATGCCTCTACCGCAGCGCATGTCGGCAAATAATCATTTTTTCACTCCTCATGCTCGAAAAGTGCGTCTTATTAGGCTTAGCAAGCGGGGCTATCATTTACGGCCGTATTCATAAACGTCCTACAAGCCTGTTTTAACTAAAATGACGATAAAACTTGTTTGTCCTTATCTGTCACTTCGTCATTTGTGTTCGTAAGAAAGGGACAAAGCACATTTTATTTAGCAGAGGCATTTTAAGTTTTATGAATAAGGGGGTTAGACTAGGGAAAAATGTATGATTTAAAAAACATTTAATTTGACCAATCAAAACACTTCACCGTATTAAATCTACCAATCACAACTATTTCAAAAACACATTTGTATTTGCTAACTATCAGACTACAGCTAAATATTATAATTGACCAATCAGAGAACAGAATTCATGTCAAACATTAGGTGTTTTTAATCCCTAAATCAGTGATTAAAAAAAAACGCCTCTGAGCGTCAATAACCGCGTCTAAACGTTGATGGCAAAGTGCATACTAGGCATAAGCTATGAGATTGAGCGGTATAGACTGCTTGTCTATCTCGCTTTATCTTATGCCCGGTACCCGGCCGTCTAGAGGCGCCTATAGACGGTCAGAGGCCATTCGTCTGTCTGTCTGTCTGTCTGTCACAAAGTGAAATGTCTCACGAATTACTTAAGCTATCAATTTGAAATTTGGAATGGTTTTAAATGAGAGTTATCCACGTGCACGGAAAATGAGAAATTTAAATATACATTTTAATTTTCTATGAAAAATTACGAATATGAGGAGGGGGCAAAAAAAAACAACTATTAGGTCAAGCGGGGTATCATATGAAAGGGCTTGCACTTTTTGAAACAGTTTTTCTTCTTTTCCTACATTGGTAAAATTTCGATCTATGAAGGAAAATGTAAAAAAAATACCATTCCCCCCTTATCTCAGAAGTTATCGAAGCGAAAAATTTGTAATAATTACTTGTGATTAAGATAAGCATAAGTATTGCTGGAAAAGTATAACTTGTTCTGTATCTAGCGTATTTTTTGTTTTATTTTCAAAAATCATTTCCTAGTTAAGTTTACAATTTAATCAACTTTATAAGTATTTTTTGTTTTGAAATTCCTATAAGACTATAATAGAAGTACTCTTTCAAATAAAAAATATATAATCGAGATCGGTTCACGTGATAAACAATAATAGCTAAAACACCAACATGCTGATTGTCCTTGCACGTTAGTACCAAATGGGGCCGATAGATCTAGATCTAGATTTTTTCATTTTTTTTACATTTATAAGAACGCTAAGTAATATCAAGTACAATTTTGGTCAAGTGCGAGTCGGATTTTAGTTTTCCCATACATTTTGAGATCCAGCGCCTGATGAAGGCAATAAGCAATTCTTCAAAAGTTCTTAAATATTTATTTTATTCTGTTTTTTAGTATTTGTTGTTATAGCGGCAGAAATACATCATCTGTGAAAATTTTGTATTATGTTATCTGTCAAAAGCTACTTAAACACGCTCCAAAGTCAAATTACTTTCGCCCATAGTGGACAAAATGCGTTTTTGCCCACTGGTTTTAAAGGATAAAAGACGGCTTTCTGAGGCAGTGAGGGGAAAATAATATTTCCCAATATGATATCCCAGATAAACAGAATCGAAGACGAATTTGTCCCTTAAAATTCTAATGTTGTCTGGAACGAGGTACCTATAGAGATTTATTTATGTGTTTTGATATGTTTCACATCTCGCACGATCGACAGATAGGTATCAAATATATAAGAAAAGATAAGATTTATTTGCAATCAAATACAACGTCGCGGCGGATATTCACTTTTATCTTTCTTAATTACATAATACCTACCTAAAACCACCTAATTACATAATAAATTAAACGTAGATATCTTGTAGGTTATAAAATGTCTTTATTATTCCAAACAATACCATAAGTGAACTCTTGAATGAGCATCGCATATTACGGGGTTATTGGCTTCTAAGGGCAAAATGTGAACAAATACTATGTAATACCCCGTGAATAATCTCCCCAATCGTAAGAACTTTAAGGGTTGGGTTAGACAACCGTCCCGACCCGTGTCATGTCCCCTTCTGCATTTACAGGTATATGTTTACTTACTGGACAATAAAAAGGTGTGGTTAGAATTTCCTTATTTCTGATACGGTTAAAACTCTCAGCAATCGCCAAAAGCATTTCTATAAAAGTCAAAGTTATTTATGCTTCAATTTAGACATATTGTATGCACCTATGAATGTTGATAAACTATTACCGGTTCGGAAAGAAAATCTCTGCCTCGAGAAGATTTGTCGTGGTATATTTTTTCAAAACCATTATACAACAACCATATACTTAGTTTCAGTATCACAGTATTGTAAAATTACATTGCTACAGTAGAAAACCTATTTATTTATTTTACGTTACATTTCTAGTGCAGGACGTTATGACTGGCATATATCCATAGGGATATATGGCAGTCATAACGTCCTGCACTATGCATAGGCATAATGTAATCGTTTATTTTATATAATATGCTTTTCAAATAAATGTTTATATTACGACAGATTTGAACTTAGAATCAGTAAGTTCATGTGTTTTGGAATTTTATTGTAGAATTTTATAAAAAATCCCATGAAATTTTCGCTTGTAGTCTGAAAATCAGGAAACTGCAATCACTGCCTAATATGGGCATGTTCATTCAATCATTATCTATGGCATATTGTTTTGGGGTAATTCAACAAATTTGCATAATGTATTTGTAATGCAAAAAAGAAGATGTGTGCGTGCTATAGCTGGAATAAGCATTCGGGTAAGCTGTAAGCCCTATTTTAAGGAACGGGAATATTAACTTTAAAATGTTGTATTAAGCAGAAACGTCCGCTAACGAAATTTGAAATTTCGGTCATAGTGGAAAATTTAGAAATGATTCGCCTCGAGCGGGATTTGAACCCACAACGGTGGCGAATAATTTTTAAATTTTCTACTATGGCCGAAATTTGGGAATATTAACTGTTCCCTGCTTATATTATATATAATTATAATGGAATGCCTAACTTTCATAAGGAAATTTTAAGACGACCGTTTTCAGTAAAATCTTATCAACCCTGAACGTAATTTTCGACTAAGAGATAAGTACAAAATTGCACGAGCACACTGTGCACTATTGAGAAAAAACTTTTCTACAATCTACATGTCAGTCAAACTGTTCAATAAGTTGCCGGAATCTCTGAATTAACCAACATCACCAACCAACAAACCAACCAATTAACCAACAACACATTCATCATTAACAATTACCAATTTAGAAATAGAATAGGTATAAAATACTTAAAGATAACCGTTATTATGACGTACGAGAATATTTAAATGACTGTGTTTTATGACTGATATTTATTAATATTTAATGGCTTGACGAAGGAAATTGTAATAATGTAATAATGTTTATTAAATAATTTGTAATTAGGTTGGTACGTAAGGTGAAAATAGGCTGACTTAAAATTAGTTGGTATGCCGTTTTATCGGCAAAAAGTGGAGATCCTCTGATTTGTCACATAACGCCTGTTTAGCCTGTTATTAATAACATTACCTAATTTTTGCACAAATAAACTTTTGAGTTTGACTTTGACTTAAAGAGTTGTTTTGAGCTTCCCCGTGCTTCTGGAAACTTTCGCCTTATCAGTGTTCGTTGGGAAGTTGTATAAATGGTCCCATGGCAACAACTGTTCCCGTAATTAAAAAAACTCCGAATTGTGAATAATCATTAAATCAAGTTTTAATTTTTAGGGTTCCGTGGTCAACAAGGAACCCTTATAATTTCGACATGTTCGTCTGTCCGTCCGTCTGCGGCTTAGCTCAGTGACTCTTACTATTGGAAAGCTGTAATTCGGCATGGAAAGGTAAAATCAATCACGCCGACAAAACGGTACGACAAAATCTTGCAAAAATTTAGTTTTAGGGTACCTCCCCTACACGTATATTGAGGTGTAATTTTTTTTCTCGTTAAACCCATATGGTGTGGGGTGTCGTTGGATAGCTTGTTCAAAAATATTATGGGTAAAAAAGCCATTAAGGGATTCGTTTACGTGATATTGCCTGCCGGCTAAATAGACATAGACGTAGAAAAACTTTATTTAACATCACATTTTATACAAAGGTACAGTGTACAAATTAGACTTAAAAAATTGACTTAAAACGTATAAAATATCGTACGAGGCATTAACATTGTGTGATGCTAAAAAGGGGTTTGACTCAGGATAATGTTGTAGTGAGTACTGAGTACCTACACTGCAACGCTGGTTTTCAGTCAGACCCTTACATATAATAAGTATTAATTCTAATATTACGTCGGAACGGAATGAATATGTACTTGGAATGTTAGTAATGTTGTGTGTATTTTAATTTATATATAATGACTGTCGTTTGGTATAAATATATATGTTAGGTAACAAGTAAGTATATTAAAATATAGAGAGAAAATAACAAACAATTTGATATGACACGTCTATAGTAGGCGTCAAAGATACGAGGCCAGGAAATGGTTATGTGATAAAATTCGCGGCAGTAACACATAATATTAAGAATTTAAAAGGGAAACTATCAAGGCTAAGTTGGCATAACGAATAGCTAATAGTCGACCAACTTATAAAATGTATTTGGAAAGCTCAACTTTACGGGTGACGCATCCGCATCGTTTAGTTGGCGCGCGCGGCGGGCATGTCGCAGTTGCACGCAATTGGCCAGGTTTTTCTAAAGCCGGTGTCGTGACTCCCAACCCCAACAGCAAATTTCCGTACCTATCTCTTAGTTCAGATTTTCCCTCCCTACCCCTTTTGTCTAATATACCCTATATAGATGTTGTATTAATACATTACGCAAAAACCATTTAGCCATTTGTTATCAATAAAGCCCATTTCGTAACTTTTACAGAGTATTAATCCTGAATCAAGTTCTACGATGAAGATTAATGTATACACAAGTCTTGGGGACAAATGGCGCGCGATTGTATTTAATTCTAAATAACCAATTTATTTAAAACTTCTACGTTTCAATTTCAATGTACCTAGTCTAGCCATAAGTTCTGTTACTGGCAGTTAACAATGATTTTAAGAAAAATAATAATTCGAATTTCGAATGTTGTGTTTTGACGTAAGTACTTGGATGTTTTTGCCACCATTTATATACAATATAATATTAAAATAAGTAAATTAATAATGGAGTGGGGTGTCAAAGAAAATAGAATTGCTGTGATTGCTCTGCATAAGGTAGGAATGGAGCCGTCCCACATTTTTGAGACACTAAAAAAGTTAGAGATCAGTCGAATGTTTGTGTATCGTACCATTCAAAGATACACCAAAACGTCCTCTGTCGATGACAGTAAAAGATCTGGCCGACCACGTACTGTTAGAACAAAACAAGCCGTTAATGCTGTAAGGGCCAGAATTCGCCGAAATCCCATAAGAAAACAGAAGATCCTTTCTAAGGAAATGAAAATACCACCTAGGACACTTTCGCGTATAATCAAAGATGACTTGAGTCTTGCAGCTTACCGACGATATACAGGACATATGTTAAATCAGTCACTAAAGGACAAGAGAGTTGAAAGATCAAAAAGCCTTTTATCTCGATACGCACATGGGAAATATAAAAATATTCTTTTCACGGATGAAAAAATTTTTACTATCGAGCAGCACTACAACAAACAAAATGATAAAGTGTACGCACACAACTCTCGAGAACCTAAAGAGATAGTTGGAAGGATTCAGCGAGGTCATCATCCCGCTTACGTCATGGTTTGGTGGGGTGTGTCGTATCAAGGCGTCTCTGAGATCCATTTTTGCGAAAAAGGAGTGAAAATTTCAGCTAAAGTGTATCAGGACACGATTTTAGAAACAGTAGTTAAACCACTAAACGACACAATGTTCAAAAATGTACACTGGACCTTTCAGCAGGACTCAGCCCCGGGTCATAAAGCTCGCACCACCCAGATTTGGCTGCAAAGGAATGTTCCGGACTTCATCAAGGCAGATGATTGGCCCTCTTCCAGTCCCGACTTAAATCCCCTGGACTATAAATTGTGGTCAGTGTTAGAGGACATGGTCTGCTCTAAACGCCATGCCAATATCGATTCCCTAAAAAAATCTTTGAAGGTAGCAGTGGCAAATTTCCCAATGGATACAGTGCGTGAATCTATAGACGTGTGGCCGGATCGTTTGAGGGCGTGTATTAAAGCTAAAGGCGGGCATTTTGAATAAAAAATATATTGTTTAGAAACCTTATTAACTTACCTATAAATAAACATTTACTTATGGTAAATTAATTACATCCTTTTAAAAATATGTTTCATTTCATTTGTAACAGAACTTATGGCTAGACTAGGTACTAAAGCAAAAAACAATTAATTTACGATTGGTTAAGCAATTAACATGGAAATACCATGAAGGTTAATATAATTTTTGCTAAAAAATACTATTGCCGAGAAAAAAGAGATATAAGACACAGACAAATTCAAAAAGGCCCTCACCTTCTTAAAGGATACCCTAAAAATAAGATAGTCCGCATTATAGAAATCGATCGACAAACACATAAAACAATTTTATGAAGGCGATTCCTTATAAACTCTAATACTAACAAGAAAAGTTTTGAAATACATATTTTTTATCGCGTGTAGGCTTACCGACTCTTACATTGAACTCGCAGATGGTATTGATTACTTTTGTAACAGTAGGTAACTACAGCAACTGGCTCAGATAACGTCTCGATTTGTTTATAAAAAGGACGCAGTGTTAGGTTATCCTACTAAGTATTATAAATGCGAAAGTTTGGATATTTGGATGTTTGGATGTTTAGATGTGTAGATGTTAAATATTTGGATGTTACTCAATCACGTTAAACGGCTCAACCGATTTGGATGAATAGCACGAAGATAGTTTATAACCTTAATTAAAATATAAGATAATTTTAATCCTGGGTTCACGCAAACGAAGTCGCGGGCGGAAGCTAGTACGTTAACATAGTATGAGTATCATATTGTAGACGAAATGCTATGAATAAAGCCTCGGATCAGTTTGTAGACGGTATCCTACTAATATTATAGTGCGAAAGTTTAATTACACAACACAAAAACGGCTGAACGGATTAAGTAAAATTTTAGTATACAAATAGTGTATAGCCTGGATTAACATATAGAATACTTTTTATCCAAAATAAAGAATTTGTAGATTTGTTAATCTGATTACCCTGTATTGTCAGGATGACGGAGACATGATACTTATCACCTTCTGTCAATGGCCAGAATTACGGTTCTGTTCGTAGCTTTCCTGCTTACTAGTGCTTCAAAAACTGTAAATCGAGCCAGTTCAATAAATGTATTAAAAAAATACCTCTTACCTATCCACCCATTGTGAATGTATACTAATAATGTCCACAATAATAATTTACTTTAATAATAAAGTTTTAACCGAACAACCTTCAATTCAGCACTCCGCTAAGGGGCCATTCATAAATTACGTCATAGTTTTTTTAACGATTGTTGACCCCCCCCCCCCTATTATATCATCCTGTTATTCCTTGAAATGGACCCTCCCCGCCTAATAAAATGACTATAGTCATCCGATGGCCAGCCCCCCCCCCCTCCCTATTTTGAAATGACGTAATTTATGAATGGCCCCTAAGCCACATGAACATTTCCATCTATCCTTTCCACTTTATATCTCACGGAACCGCGTATACTACTGAACGTTACTCATTACATTATCGTTTTTACTTTTGCTTTTTGTAAAAATCAGGTGGACTCACGGAGAAAAAAAACTAGCTTCCTCTAACAGAATATTGTAAATTCCACTTGATTTTATTGTATTATATGTGACAACTATACCTTTTTTACACATTACTAGAAAAATCTACTTCTTTACCAAATCATTTCTAGTTCCTATTACCCACTTACCTAGTATCGTAGAAAACAAATTTTGTGTAGTATACAAAACCTATCTGTAGCCATCATTATAGGACAGGGTAGAGTTTATCAGATATTGTTGTAGTGTTCAATATCATTACTGCGGACTTGAAACGCCCAATAGTCTCTGTTTACTATCTGTATTATTAAGAACACCAGATTTTTTATTAGTGTTCAATATAATTTTAGCGGAGTGCAATAATCAACAATTTCTGTGTACTATATGCAGTATTGGGGGATACCAGATTTTTGTTTGTGTTAAAAATAATTACTGTGGCATGAAATATACAATATGTTCTGTTTACTATACATTTTGTAGAGTTTAACAGGTTTTATATTGGTGTTCAATCATTATTGCGGACTAAAACATCGTAGGTGTCTTCGTCGCAACGAAAGCATGTTAGAACTGCGTGTTGCATGTTTTCGTTTTAACATGCTTTTGTTGCGGCGAAGACTTACTTAAGGTGTTTAACTCGGCAGTATATTGGTTTAGTGCCCAATAATGTGGCTGGCTGGTGGCCTGAAACATAGACAGAAAAATCTGAATCCTGAATAATTACAATGGATAATAACAAACTTAAAAAAAAAACAGTTTTATTTTTAAATTGGCACTATAGTAAGCGTATTGCACTTATAATTACAGAGATCATTTTGGTAGCAAAACATTTATTATTTGTGTACTATCGACAACACAGCTAACTGACCATCGGTGCACCTTAAGCGCATTGTAATTAGGTTCTATATAAACACAGGATGGTCAGTTAACAGTGTTGTCGTTTGTACATGCAACTTCGTAACAGTATTTTTTTTCATTAAAACATAGTTTCAAAAACAGAACACTCCAATATAACCTTATCACTATCAACAACATATAAATTTTCAATTAAACCGAACTTTGGTAAACAATCAAGTTCTACATCTAAAAATAACAATCACGTTTTTTGTATAGTGCGTACCTTTTACACTAGTAATACAGTTATAATTGTAACACTCATCATTTTTTGTCTTATCTCGTTTGAGACTGTTTTTTTATGATTTTTATGCACCCTGATTCATTTATGGACGACACTGGCAATGAAGACGGTTCGGTGAAAATTATACACTGTGCGTACGCTGGGCGCTGCGGGCGGCGGCGGAAGGGCGCGGGGGGCCTCAGTCGTCGTATCTTGTGGACAGAACAGTTTTTGGTTCCACGTAAATTATGTTTTGCTTAGTGTGCGATAATATTGTAATGCCAACATTTTTTTATTGTTGCTGGTACTACTTTTTATTGTTATCATTAGAAAGAGTATGTTAGACAAAAGAGAACGTATCTAGTTATGAGTAAAAATATTCCTAGTAATCAAGAAATTTCGAGTAGGTAATGGGTATTAAAAATCCGCTAAAAGGTACGAGGTTATCTAGTATCTATAAATTGGTTACATAAGTTGGAGCTTACACAAAGATCATGTAAACACAATTGTAAACAAAATTATTGGTGTGTTAAACTAGATGATGGTGAACAGAATAAATAAATATTGTAAAAATCGCAATTATCGAAAAGTGGTGTAAGCTAAATGCATATTTTACTCTGTAACTATTAAATGGTTACCAAAACGATATCAAAGTTTTCGTGTACTAGAATATTCTAACTAGAATATTCTAGTATTAACAAAAATATGACTTGTTGTTATAAAAAAAGAAACTGTTAACCATAGCTGAAATCTTGTTTCCTACACCAGAATCATAACTACTATACAATCTGGTAATATTGTAAAATATTTTTTTCTCCGTGCTGGGCCATATCCTGATAACTTTAATGTAATGAAAGAATTGTTTTTAGAACACGCCATTTTATTAATACGAGAGAGTTCAGTTGACAGCTTCACTTATTTTATATAATAGTGCTGTACCAACAAAATAGTGTTGTCACAAACCGATTTCAAATTTATATTACAACACTATGGACCTAACAAGTGCCTGAAAAAAATTTGGTGCTTTTGTTCAGCGTGTCCACATTATCACCTGAAACTGCCCTACTAATAATCAAAGTTAAGTTTAAGGCAACGAATAACTCCTATGTCCGTAGACACCTACATCCTCATCGAAATAATTAGGTAATCTTATAACATCGTTTATTATATCTGTTCTGTATATAGGTACGCCTATTCTCGAGCGTGTCAAATGACAACCCCAACATTCTTTCAATTAACAAGACCATTCTTTGCGTCATCTTAATAAATTTGTAGCGTTTTTGCAAAATTACACGGGTCGAAGGTAGCCATCTTTGCTGGCTGTTCAGCGGGGCTAGTACAACTGACACGACGCGAGACGACAAAGTCTTCTCGTCTCTTCCTAACTTGCACGCACAGTGCAAATGAGACAGGAGTCTCAATGTTGCACGCGACTAGACTTGGCATCAAGTTGTATTAGGCCCTTTGTAGGTGAAATAAAAAAAAAACTGACGAATTGATATCGGTTCGAATACGTGTCACGCGCACCAAGCTTGCCGTGCCAGAACGAGTGCGCGCGACAAATACTCCTTCAATAAATCCTTTTTCAAAAAAATACAGTATGTTCAATTGGCGCGCTCAGGTCGATCACACCGAGCAAGGCGCTATATGTATCGCGCCTGCATTACACCGCCACGGCTGATGACGTGGTGGACTACGTTCGTCAGAAGACCGGCTTCTCGCTGGGTGTGTTCCAGCTGCGTTCGCGCCACTATGTGCACTTCAGCTTGTTTGTGGTGCGCGTGCCGCGACAGCTGCAGGAGACCATCGCATGTGCTGACTTCTGGCCGAAGGGTGTCGTGTTTCGACGGTTCTGGGGCAATCTGCCGAATCCTATACCGGAGATGACGATGCAACGGGGCCACGCCGTTTCGTCGCCTAAATAGTACTAATTGTTGTTTTTAGTTTCGTGACGCATTGGTTATTACTGTAATGTCACGTAAATGTATTTGTCAATGAATAAATAAATAAATCACGAAACGCATTGTACGCGCGTCAGGTAGATCTAAATGTCACAGACGCTGTCAACACCAAAATGCCCTTGAGGATTTGGGATAGTGCGCACACTGTCTATTTGTATCGGAGTAAACGAGAGCGAGTGTTACTGGGCGGCCCGGTTTTAGAAGAGAATAAATAAATATTGAAATAAAAAAAAGTGTGGATTATTTGTGAAATATGACTTGTTAGCGGTTTAGGTATGAATATGTTGACTTCATGTATTTAATTGCAGACCCATATGTCAAAAAAATTAAGACATATAACCGTTTAATGATGATTTTGAGACCAATCTTTGCAATTATTTTCTATTGAGCCAATTTCGTACAATTATGTATCGAGTCCATCCTCGGTCTTTGAAATATGGTGAATATTAACATATATTTTTGATGTGCTACAACAAATATTTTTTCTGAGAAAACTGCTTAAATAACATCAATTTCAACAAAATTAGGTCTTGTCAGCCTCTTAATAAATAAATCACAATTGTCAGATTTCCATATAAAAATTGACATTTAGATCTACCTAACGTTAGGCTGGAAACAGTGCTCGACCGACGGTGAGCGCTGACATCGGTTGGAAGCTATATCAATGGAAATGTATGACGAAATACAGTGCAGCGCTGATAAACTGCTACGCGCGTACAGCTACGTCGCTCGTACCGCGACCGTCGGTCGAGCTCGTCGGTCGCGCGTAGTCGGTCGACCGACGAGCTATGAGATTGTATGGATGCGTTCAGTGCTTCGCTGACGGAGCGACTGACCGTACATACTGCACACACGCGTCGCAGTTCGCCGTCAGCGTTGCACTGAATGCATTTTCGCAACCGACGACGCTCAGCGCTGACGTTCAGGACGTACGGTCAGGACGTACCGTCGGTCGAGCACTGTTTCCAGCCTTAGATTTCGTACAATGCGTTACGTGATCAACCTGCCGGTCGTCGCGTCGGGGTCCGGTTTGGCTATAGTTAGTACGAGTATAGTAAACATTATAGTTTTACGAAAGCGACTGCTAGAGGGAAAAATAGATTTTAATAATTTAGATTTTCTCCCGATGTCTTTCGCCACCGTTAAGCTACTAAGTTTTTTTGAAGAAACCAGGTAGCACGAGCCGGGGTTTAAACCCACGAACTCCCTGATCGAAAGCCGCGAGCCAGCTGGTAGTGGTAGAGTTACACCGTGTGGAGTAGGAAGCTTGGTGCTAATTGCGATCTGATATCTTTTTCACGCTGAAAGCTGAATGAGCTACGGAGTATTGGCATCACTTTACATGTAATGTTTTTAGTGGGATACTTTTTAGCCAAGATATACAATTTGTAGAGCGTGGCTTGTAGAGTTTAGCCGTGTGGAGTAGGAAGCTTGGCGCTAATTGCCATCTGATATCTTTCTCACACTGAAAGCTATATGAACTACGGAGTCTTGGCGGCAATCACTTTACATGTAATGTTTTTAGTGGGATCTCATTCCTTTTTGTAAGGTATTTAAAAAAAAAGAATGGTTAAAGCTATAAAAACTTCCATCCCCTAATTTAAAGGGTGGGGGTGATTATTAAGAATCCTGAAATACGTATTTTATTATTTATAACAAGGAGTCTATATAAGTTTTCAGACCCCCAGCTTCAAAATACAAAATTCCATCCCCTAGTTTAAGGGGGTGGGGGGGTAGAAGTTCCAACTTTTTGTTTTTACTTGTTGATTGTGCACTAATACTAGCTTACATACCAAATTTCATCTTTCTACGAGTAAGACTTCAGGAAGTACCCTAAAGGTTTTGATGATCAACGTGAGTGAGTAAGTGAGTGAGTCAGTGATGAAATCGGCGTTTTTTAGATATCAATAAAATCTTAAGTATTAGAGGTATGTAACTGAAACTTTATATGTTTAATCCTACTATCCTACTAATATTATAAATGCGAAAGTTTAGATGTTTGGATGTTTGGATGTTTGTTACTCAATCACGCTTAAACGGCTGAACCGATTTGAATGAAATTTTGCACGAAGATAGTTTATAACCTGGATTAAAATATGGGATAGTTTTTATCCCGGGTCTACGCGGACGAAGTCGCGAGCGGAAGCTGGTGTTTAATATATTTTAAATGCGAAAGTTTAGATGTTTGGATGTTTGTTACTCAATCACGCTTAAACGGCTGAATCGATTTGAATTAAATTTTGCACGAAGATAGTTTATAACCTGGATTAAAATATGGGATAGTTTTTATCCCGGGTCTACGCGGACGAAGTCGCGAGCGGAAGCTGGTGTTTAATATATTTTAAATGCGAAAGTTTAGATGTTTGGATGTTTGTTACTCAATCACGCTTAAACGGCTGAACCGATTTGAATGAAATTTTGCACTAAGATAGTTTATAGCCTGGATTAAAATAAAGGATAGTTTTTATCCCGGGTCCACGCGGACGAAGTCGCGGGCGGAAGCTGGTGTTTAATAAGTCCACTATTGACATCATATCCCGAGGATTTTGTTTATCTGGTATAATCCAATCCCAAGTTATGAGGGTTCAAAAAACGACGTACCGCTTCTAGAAAAGGTAGGTAGTGCCCTTGCGCTTCGCTTGGCTCGTCTTGGCGGGGGCACTTCCGTGTCCCCAGACCCCCACATGCGTATCATATGGCTTGTATCTGCAGCCACATACTGGGTATACTTTGATTGGCTAAAAAAATTGCAGCTGCTGTACAGTGAAAACTGTACAAGGGAAAATGTAGACATGCGAAAAGCCATCAGTAAGTAGGTGATTTCTCAACTTGCCGGATGTTCGTAGTTCAGAGTGAGACGAGATAAAAAGACAATGCGGTCCGTTCGTTGCGGCACTGACACAGATTTGTGACCCTCTGCCCTTTTACTTGCGTACTTGTTGACGCAGATAAAATATAGAATTACTCCATCCGTTTTAAATAGATGACATACCGCTTTGACCGAGTTAAGCGGATCAGAGTTGGGCTTTAATTCAATATCATTCTATGTTGTTGACAAGTTTTTGTCTGCAAAAAATGTTATGTTATTTTTGTTAAATTGATATTGGAAATGCAACATCGAATGTTTTTACAAACAGGTTGGTGATTGATGAATGGACGACGAATGAACAGCGAAGGCATGTGTATGTAGTTTAAGTCTGATGGAAAACGTGGAGCTAGGTCGTCTCATCGCCAGTCGTGTGACATTCATGGTCTATCAGATTATTTGCCTTATATCACAGTGCCTAATATCCACTTAAATTGAATGAATGAATGATTATATTTATTTGTACATGTAAAGGTACATGTAAAGATCTTAAAACGAAGGCATATAGCGAAGCATTATGTTTTGCCGGTTGGCGTATAAATCCTTACTAATATTATAAATGCGAAAGTGTGTTTGTTTGTTTGTCCTTCTTTCACGTCGCAACGGAGCGTCGTATTAATTTGATTGAACAGAGGCTGGAGAGTGACATAGGCTACTTTTTCCAGCGGGAACACATCTAATTCCCAAGGGAAAATTCAATATATTACATTTTCTTATAACCACGCGGGCGAAGCCGCGGGCATCAGCTTGTATTTTATAATACAATACAATACAAATACTCTTTATTGCACACCTCACACATAACATATACTCAGGCAGAGGTAGACAACAGGCGGTCTTATCGCTAAAGAGCGATCTCTCCCAGACAAGAGATAAAACTAGATTATGTAGTAGGTGGTGCAGAGATTATAATCAGACAAAAATCTAAATAATTATATAAGTACACGTACATAAATAGCTCTATATATAAACATACATATACAATCATACATATATACAAATAAGTATGACAAATAAAAACGTATAATACATAAACAGTCAGCCAAAAAATAATAAAAGTAAGACAATCAGGGTTAGGGGAGAGACAAATAATGTTCTTTAAGAAGAGATTTGAAGTTTCCGATAGATTTTTCCTTGTCTTATATCAAGAGGGAGAGAGTTCCATAGTCGAATAGCTTTAAAAGTGTACGAACTACTGTAAAATTTGGAAGGCACAGTTAATAGCAAATTGTTAGAAGATCTAACTGAATTAAAATAATTAAAACGCTCTTTGAGATAGCGGGGAGTTTCAGGGTTAAAAATGATATTAAACAGATGCGAAATAATGTGAGAGTTACAGCTATAATGGATAGGGAGCCACTTGAGTTTGGAGCGGAAATTAGAAACGTGGTCATATTTGCGTAACCCGTATAATGTGTGTTGTTGTTTAAATAAGAAAATCAAAAATACAAATTAGAAATTTAAATCTCAACGCAAAATAATTGTAGAATGGGATAATGTCAACAATAAATTTTAATATAAGTAGTAGTATGTCAGTAGTCAAATAGAAGTAATACAATTTCAACACTATGGTGAATATTATAAATCAATGTCGTTGAAAAATTGTTGAGTACTGTAATACCTAACATGACAATTAATTAATACACCTACTTCAAGTACTTAATAAAATTCGTCAGTTCGCCGCGCATGGTTCAGAAAATGTGCACTGGCAGCATGGACGTGTTGACATCCAACAATAAGCATTCATCCCTCTCGCACCTACATTAGCGGTCGCCATGTTGTCGTAAAGCAAGTGGAATTTCATGCCTGGATACGAGAATGCATTGTTTTATAACTGTAACTACATTTTTATAGCGTTGCCCCGGGCTGTTATTTATCAGATGTGTCCGACTACAAACGTTGTGCACACAAAACATTCATTTGCGAAACTCGCGGTCTGTACTTACATCTAGTTAGGGGGATAACTAGCAGGCATGTGTCATACACGTCGCCCATTCGTCTCGCCTTGTCTCTTTACTGCAGATCTACTGGCTAAATTGATCCTGAAATTAAACGCCATTACGCACGTAGCAATTTGTCACACCAACTTGCTATTGCTAGAATGTAATAGAACAGATATTCCCTTGTTCCCAGTTTATTTACGTCAAGTGTGTAATATAATTCAAATGCAGTCCAAACATAAAAAAAACATTATCTGATGGCCAGTTCAACACTCCCCCTACATCAAATCAGGCTTACTCACTAATCCTAGTGAGGTTCGCGTTCTTAGAAAGCTTTCCTTTGGCAAGGCTTTCGTAAAGGTATCCGCTACCTGGTCTTGCGAAGGTACGTAGAGGACATTGACCTTCTTCTTCTGATGCAATTCTTGCAAGAACTTATAACGCGTGTCTAATATGCTTTGTCTTGAAATGAAACACTGGATTCTTGACAAGCTTCATAGCACTTTGGTTATCTACGTAAACCGTCGGTATAACGTGGTATCCTCGAATTTCCCTGTAGACATGATTGAGTCATATAACCGTCTGGGCTGCGAGGCCGGCCGCCACAAATTCCGATTCAGTGGTCGAGAGACTCACGGATCTTTGAGTTTTGGAAGACCATGACACTGCTCCCCCTGCGGCGAGACGCACGTAGCCAGAAGTTCACCTCATCTGAATATAACCATCTCAATAGAACCATCAACATTTTTTTTGATCTTGTAAACCCATTTATTGCTAAGGGCTTCTCTATTTTCAGGTAACAAATTTACCAAAGTCCACGTGTTGTTTTCTTTGAGAGAATTCAACTCTTCTTCCATGGCAGTAATCCATTCTTCATGGTTCTCTGACTTCGTCGCTTGTTTGTAAGTCTGAGGTTCATCTTCAGAGAGACATGCAACAGTTCGATCTGGAGCTTTGAAGCAATCGTCGATCTCTTAGATTATAATGATGTGTTGCTTCTTCATCAAGATCAGGAGGAGTTTCATCTTCAGCTGTGTCGGATCGTCGGATGGTCCAGCTTCACCTTGATCGTCCTTAAGAGAAGAATCGTTTTCTGTAATAATGACCTCGGTTTTTTCGTGATCTTCACGCTGACCAGATATACATGGAAGCTTACAGAACTGCCCCCAAAGGATCCTGTCGGGGGCTACAGACGAAGATGGTTTATGTTCCATTATATTCTTTCTCTCTGTATCATATCGTCTAAAAATGATCGGGGTAACTGCCTCATTAAAATAACACGAAACAAAATATTTAATTAAATAATTTGTTTCGTTATAAAGGTATATATCCAGATGTCAAACATAACTAAAAAAACAACTTGGAAAAGTTGAAATACCCCCGATATTTTCATTTCAAAGCCCAATATCTCAAAAACGAATTCAAATCAAATTTCGAATAAAAAAAGACCGCATTCAAATCGGTCAATCTGTTTGGGAGCTAAAATACCACAGACAGATACACAGATACACAGACACGTTAAACTTATAACACCCCTCTCTTTGCGTCGGGGGTTAAAAAACATTATTTGATGGCCAGTTCAACGGAATGAGACTCTCGTTCTAACTGTAACAAGTTGGTGTGACAAACTGCATCGTTTGTAGTGTGCTTAAGACGCATATAGGGATCCAGTTCCAGACATATATACGCATTAAGCCTACAACACATTGGCGCGGCCTGTGGTGGCGGTCAATAGTAAATTTGATAGCTAATGACAAGTTTACTATTGACCACCGCGGCCAGACCGCGCTAGTCTGTGAGAGGCCTCAAGACTCCCACAGACTGGCGCGGCCAGGCCTTTTTAAAAGCAAACTTAGATATATTTTAGTTCCAATGTACGTTACAGCTATTCAGAAAATAAATCTTGATAATCTCGGGAACACTGAAAGAATGTAGTCAGCAAGTTACTTTTTATTTTCTCAGATAAGGATAAAATATGAAAAATAAAGTAAGCCGTTTCAATCTCCTACTCTGGGGTTGGCAAATGTTCTTTACATTAATCCGCAATTTACTAATTTTTTTAAAAACTACTCTGTATACAGAGTAGTTTTTAACATTGTGCTTAGTGAAGATATTATTTATACTTAATATACTCGTAGTGTACCTACAGAATTTTTATAATTGTAGCTCGTTTAAAAAAGCTACAAGTGACAATTTTACAAGACTAAACAGGTAACGCCGGTCAAATGGCCAGTCGTTATGGGGTCTATTCTATACATGTAATGATTTGTCAGCCCCAATTTATCAGAAGCTAACTAATTGCTTTGTCTGGAGGCATGTTGTGATCCAACTGTCAAACGACTTGTACTGAGAAATTGGATGCACATGTGGCCGGATTGTTGCCGCCCAACTGTCATTTTGTTCATATAAAAAGTGACATTTAGATCTACCAGCCGGGCTAGCACACTAATCGGCCATATATTTATGTTCGAACGTATAACTTTACGATTGTGCCCATTTTTACGTTATTTAGCTAACATATATCATATTAACAATCTCGCAACATATATTTATGCCATAGCATAAAATATATGTAGGAAAAAGGAGTTTAGTGTACTATAGTGTTGCCAATATGTACAACCGAATTTCTACCAATTATTACATTCATTTAATTCGTTCAATCGTAGTCTATGGTTAGAGACCCAATATAATACTACTTAATTAAAGAGTAATGATAAGCACTGCACTGCTACTAAATAGTTGTACTCTTGTATTAAGTTCTGTTATAATCGTATGTGTAGCGCAGTACAATGCGTTACGTGATCGATCAGAAGCACCGCAATGTTGCCAGTTTACACTACAATTGTACCTAGTGGCTTCGTAAAACAGGCCCACTGGTATGATTATTTTGTCTATCTTGATTTCAAAATGATATTTTGTTTTTATAAATTAGGTTTTTGCCTCTAGCCTAGTATCTAGTACCTACTTCAAACTTGACGTACCTACTTACCTCAATACCTGGTTAATGTGGTGATCTCGGGTTTTAATCGGGTTACGGTATTTATTTGTGAGTATTGGATGTTTTCCATGTATTCAAATATTTATTTATCCATATAGTCATTGCCATAGACATATCATTATGTATATCGCCTAGTGTCCAAAGTACAAGTTTTACTTCACACTTGGGACTGAAGTAAACGCACGATAGTAAACAAACCGTCATATTGAAAGACAATTTCAATATGACGGTTTGTTTACACAGTTGGCAAATTCCATTGACGGCCACTTTAGGTTGATTTGTGTAAGATTGTCGTCCAATATCTATTTATTATTATTTATAAAAGAAACGGATTACAGTTAAAAGGAATTTTAAATACCAACAACATGTACAGTATATACTTGCCTTGCCACTCTATTATACCTACTAAGTAAAATTTTGGAAGAGATATGCCAATATAAGACCTGATAGATAGATAGATAAATCATTTATTTGTTTTGCTAAAATATATACACATTACAATAGGAGATTTTTTTTTACAGAAAACACAAAACTTAAAATAACATAAAACAATCAGTTTTTATGCACAGAAATAAACTGTGTGCATTGCAGCAAGACAAAAAGGCTCCAACTCAGTGCGTAGCTTTGCTCGCAATTGAACAAAAACACTGGTATTCTGTTGGAACCCAGAAAAATATATGAGTAGAAAATATATATGGAAGGACAAACATACATAAACAAATAGTAATATTACGTATATAACTCAAAGACAACAAAAAAGTGGTACGATAAAAAGAAGAAAATAAAACAAAAAATGTAAGCGATCGGTGTAAACATGGAAAAAAGGAAGAAAGGAGAGTCAACGTCGTTTTGAGTGCAGTCACACAACGAAATCTGCAACCAAATAGCCGTGCGGGATTCCTACCACTTGCTTCTCTATGAGCATCTTCTTAAAGTGCGACTTAAATGAAAGTTTCGATGGTAAGCATCTAATTGGTGGCGGAATGTTATTCTAGCATTTGGTTGCAAGATAACGGAAACTACCTTTAAAAGCAGCTGTCCTGTGTGGGTGCACTTCCAGGAGACATCGACGTGTCGACCTGGTGCCATGCCTTTTGTGAAAAGATGAAATTCTTATCCTCGAGTACAAATATTCTGGTCTTTTGTATTTCATCACATCAAATAAAAGGCACGCGAGATGTAAATGTCTGCGTGAGGGCATGTTTAATGTTGAAGCCTGGTTTAAGTAAGGTGTGATGTGGCTTCTAGGTGGGATCGAGTAACAGAAACGAGTACATGCATTTTGTACACGTTGTACTAGATGCCGAGTCTTTGCCAGTAATCGAGGTCCATACACAATATCTCCATAATTTAACCTAGATAGTATCAAAGATTCACAGAGAGTCACGCGTACCTTTTCGCTTAAAAGATTTCGGATTTTGTATAATACCTTCAATCGGAAAAACAAGATCGTACCAAATTTCCTACATGGCTTTCAAAGCGCAATTGACTGTCAATCATGATACCTAAATCTCTAGCTTCCTCCACACGTTAAATCTGTGAACCACAAACGCTTCATTTTGGATTGTTTACTAAAATTTTAGAGATTTGCGTATTTGAGCCCAAGACCATGAACTTTGACTTTTGGGGGTTAAGCAGTAACCCATTACTATCAGCCCAAACCACAATTCTGTTTAGCCATTTACCTTGCAAACCGACTCTGCAAAGTCATGAGGAGGTGCTGACAAATACAATTGGAGGTCATCTGCGTACAAAAGGTAATTACAGTATTTGATGGCATTAATTATATCTGCGCTGTACATAAGGAAGAGTAAAGGTGATAATACATTGAAGAAGATTATAACTCGCATACGAAACTGTTAATAGCATAAACTTCAGTTATTGAACCAACAACAAATTACGATTCGTATTTAGATTGGATATCAATGCTTTTTGCTTGCTCGCTTCCACTTAAGGTGGTTCGCTTTCCATATAAAACGTTATTTGACATTCGCAGGCTAACGGCGTAATATTTTAAGAAACTTATGTAACAAACTTCGTTAGCCTGCGAATGTCAAATAACGTTTTGTATCGAAGCGAACCAACGCAGCTAGATATTGAGATGTAAAAATATTTAAAACCTTCTTTTCGCGCTTCACCAATTTAGATAGATAGATAAATTATTTATTTGGCATTTTGCAACAAAGTAAATCAAAAATACACAGAGAAGAAACAGAGAGAACAACGATAAAATAACAAGTAAAACAATTGTTACGAAAAAAAAGAATTATAAATGAAATATACCTATACTGTGCGTTGTCATAATGCCAAAAAGGTAGGTAATTTGTTACACGTTGCAGTCACATGTATTTTCTTTATTTCGCTCGGCGCCAAGTGTTCGACGCCCGCGTAGCCTTTCCATTACGGATATTTCCGGGCCACGTTCTCTTTCGTCATCACTTTTGGCAGCAGATGTTTCAAATTTACAATTTTAAACTTAATAAAATCGAGAGTTGAACATTTTCTGTGAAGAATTATACTGTGTTGATGTTGGAGAAGAGTGACCTTTTGGTTTTTTTTTAAATGTGTTGTTAAACCTGTTAAAAAGATTAGAATCATAGGTACGTTTGCAACTGCGTACTGGTCTCGATTGGAAACCATTAAGACTTATAAAAACTTTATTTCGGACTTTTACACAGGCTATTTACGATATTTACTAGCACATTCAACAACTAAAAGAGAGTTCTCATCAGACAAGCTCATCGACAACACAATATTGTATACTCCTAGTAGTTTCGTTAACATACCTACCTACCAGGCCGTGGCACTATGGCCTCGCTGGCGCTGCCGGCTGCGTGCTATCAGCAGGTGAGCGGGTAGCATGACGGGCGGGGCCGTGGGCGTGCAGACCGTGGTTGCCGTGGGGCAAGCCAAGACGCTGGTCTTGCTGGCGCTGCTGGCTGTGCGGGGCAAATTCATCAGCTCAATTAAACTATTATCCAGGCCATTAGATGCTGTGTTTCAACCACAATAATATAATATATATAAGTAAGGCAATTTTATTACTGGAAAATTTTCTATAAATATTGACATGGCATGGTAGCCCACATGGCCTCGGTGCCAAGATGTACATAAGTTTTATGGTGTACGTACACTGTCAAAGGCTCCTTCATGCTTTTAAAGACTGTAAATTTTTACGCTCTTGTGGCTTAAAAGTTGGCATGTGAAAACAATTGGATAGTCGTGGTAAGATTTCCTAAAGTTGATATCTATAAAATTCATCGAATCCTTCTATAACTTTAATTCTAATAGAAAGTTACTAAATGACTACCGCGTGGACCCTAAAACGTTTCATTGTCCCTGTACGTCCCGAGGGCTCAGAGCGGTCATTCGGAGATGATCTATGCGAATCTTCACATAGCTATTTAACTACTTACGTTACGTATAGGTAGGTCCAAACGCGTAGAGAACGCGAACGACACAATTTATGACCCGCTATTTGTTTTCCTCTTTTATAGACCTATCATGTCGTCACACAGCCCCTTTACCTAACGGGATCCTGATGTCCTCATCTCTCTGGGTTAGCAACGACAATTTATTTACCTGTTAGAAATGAAATTATGCTGTCAGAATAACTATAGAAGATCATTTACATGGCATGTTGGTTTTATACTCGTACCACAAATTATAATGCATATTGTTGAATGTACCTATGTAGTTCATAAATTTACCATTTGAACACATTCACTGCCAATGTCGCTACACGCAAGGTCCGTAGCAGATCCCGTGGTTTTCTCGCTAAGTAGTGGTTCCTGGCAGTGAACTTCTGTATTATAAGTATGTACACGAGTATTAATATTAATTTATGATATAACAATAATAATCAATACCAATAATATAAAGAGGTAACAGTCGTAGCTTTGTAGGTTTGTGTGTTGGGGTACTTTCCAGAAGTGATCATCAGATTTATATAATCTTTCACCAGTAGGGCAGATTGGCCCTTCGGGATGGACCTGATGGACTAGACGCACACATAAACAAAGCATTGTAGCTACCTACTTTTACTCTTTTGTTTATTTTATTACTTTAGATAATAATTAGTAAGTTTTAGTATAGATTCTTCACAACCTATTCAATTAAGGTTTGCGCAAAGTTACATGACGATAATATAGGTCACAAAGTTGAGTGTTACTTAGCTGAGCTAAGTTACCTTATTCAAGATAAACTTTACTATGTTAGAGCTGACTGTTCCGTCAAACATTTAACCCCATTAGCAAACTTTGTGACGCAGAGCAAAGTTTCAACGGAAACTAATACTTGTTGTAGTACAGATTTTGGGGTCTCAATGAAATACATTTAAATGTGATCATTACGATAATAAAAATACAAGCCTTAAAACGAAAGCTGTCAGTGCTTAAAAAGATTGGTGTCACCCTTGCGCGTTTGACTCGAGGGTTCCCGATAAAGAATAGAATAGTCCCACCATCAGATCAACTTGATGGTATCAATGCTTGTATTATATTGCCATCTACATTCATACATAATGCGGTAAAGCCTGTGAGAATGTAGCTTTGTGTATGTAGAAGGTACTTACCGGAACAACTTATTTGATAATAAAAAACTTTCACCAGTCAATTCAAATTGAGTTGAATATATCTGATATAAAATCGTTGTTTTGTATCTGACTTAACGTGAGTTGATGAGTGTGAACGGTTTATGAAATAACAAAAAAACACCGTCCTATGCTTGCGTATTTTGACACTGTTTATGATTATGAGCATTAGTACGGTGAAAACATCAAATTATTAGTGCGCCATAAAATATCGTTAATTGTTTATACAAGGTATAACTAAATAAATTTCATGGCTCAGCGACCCACAGCGGGTCTTGGCCTCCGACACGAGTGGTCGCCATTTGTCCCGATCTTGTGCTATTTCTTGCCAGTTCATGGCCTGTAGATCACGCAGGTATGATTCTTCGGTTCTGAGTAATGAATACAGGGCGCAACGGTCAATGCTATCGTAAGCTTTTTTTTAAATCCACGAACAGTACGTGGATGCTTTGAGCGTATTCCCATCTTTTCTCCATAATTTGCCTAAGACGAAAAATCTGATCTATGGTGCTGCCATTATGACGGAACCCACACTGATAATCACTAAGGATTTGTTCCGCGTACGCTTACAGTCTTTTCAGCAGCACATTATGATAGGACCTTGTACGCAGTCGGTAGGAGAGCTGTTCCACAATAGTTTAAACATCTTTTTACAGCCTTTCTTACGGACCAGGCAGATAACACCTGTTTCCATTGCTGAGGCAGTTGCTCTACTTCCCAGATCTTCAGAATAAGTGCATACAGTTGAGACTGTATTCGTCTTCCGATTTCTGATGGTATGCCATCAATCCCTGTGGCCTTGTTATCAATCCCTGTGTCGATCCGGTTATCACTCACAGTATAAGGGACTGGTTCACTCTGTGAACGGCAGTTAAGCAGTTGTTGGAAGTAGTTACGCCACGTATTCTTGATCTCTGCATTATTTGCTATAAGTTTGCCATCGTCGTCTCAAAATTGAGATGTGGGTCGAAAACCCTTTATGAAGGACTTTAGTTCCTGATAAAATTGTCTGGAGTCTCACCTGCCTCTCACCTGTCACCTCCCTGCCTCTAGCCTTTATAAGTGTCTCTCTTCTGAAAGTGTCTTTCATCTCCCTGACTTTACTATCCATATGCTATATCTTTGTTTATGACCCTGTTCAGCTAAAATCTTCTGTTTTCTTTTTTCTGCTATGGTTATTTCTCCCCTTATTCTTTGCTTTCATCCAAGAAGGAATATGATCGATCTGATTAACAGTATTACCGTCTGGGGATATCTAAATACCTTTGTTGATATCTTTGTGTGGAGACATTGTGCTCTTGATTACCAGGGCTTTGGATGTAGCAAGACTCATACTTAGTCTCAGACTAATATTGTCGTTCGTTATACAATATAGCATACGTTTTATTAACTGTGCTTTCAAAATTACCATTTGAAATGAGACACATTTCATCGTGGAGTATATTCGGAGATAGTATAAGGTGCCTGGGATATGATTGCACAGTCACCTTCCGCCACGACCTTTTTATTGGCGGGAGTAAAAGGAACATTGCATGTAGCTTGGCTATGCGCGAGTGTGCGCTAGAATTTGTTAATTAAAACAAGAGCTTTAAAACATTTCCGCATTTGCCAGCTACTAACTGCTTATGTTATAAAGTTATTCCCGCAAAAGTTAAGACAAAGCCTTGCACAGTTGCTGCCATTTTGTTACCTTTTGGACAACATTCTTTAATTGTGTTGTTCCACGAGGCAAGACCGAGTTTAGAAATTATGTGAAAATACATCTATGAAAAGGTAAAGTTAGTGAGAGTGTTGCTTTGTTTTATTTGTTCGTATGCAGGGTGTAATCTACGGAACTAGTCAACCGATTAAAAAATCTTTCATCAACGAATAGAATGGACCTTCGGGATATATATAGGCTATATTTTATTGCATGGCTTGGCTTAGCTTGTAGGTGTTCTTTGGAATAACCGAGGCGGACTGTCCTGTTATTCAGAATGCTTCCCCTCACCTCACCTCCAACGAAACCAATGTAAACCAGACCTCTGATTACGCTTAGTTACTATGAATAAAAGGAATAAAGGTTCTCGATTGGCGACCACGTACAGGAAGGCGCAGCGTGGGCAGACGCCCCACAAGGTGGACTGATTACCTGGTAAAGGTCACGGGAAGTCCGCTGGATGCGAGTGGTGCAGGACCGGTCATTGTGGCACTCTTTAGGGGAGGCCTGTGTCCAGCAGTGGTCGTCTTTCGGCTGATATGATGATGATAATGACTAAGAACCTAGGCGTCAATATAAATTAGGGGTGAACACAAGTTCAGAATAGCATTGATGCTAATAGACAATATTCATTAGTCAATATTGATTTTGGCATAACTAAAATATGCCATTTTCGATAGATGGTTATACTAACTCGTGTTTGCAATGTATTCTAGCTAGATTCTCTTTTAATTTTTATAATTCATAAGCGTGAAGTGCAAAGTTTGGAAATTGGACATCGGTGTTTTATTTTTCTATTTCTAAGAATTTGCATTAAACTACTGATATGAGACTTTAGGCAGTACAAATACAAACATTTATAAATGCTGCTTGGGAGAGGAGTTAGTCCATCGAACTCGATAGAGCGCGCTAAATTGAGACATGTCTAAAAGTGCCGCTTAATTCGATCAACCCGTAAACTTTCATACATTATAATTATCCCGAATTCGGTTTGCTGATAAATAATATGGAAATAGCTTTGCCAATGTGAAAATAATGAACATCATAGTGATATTCGATAAAATGATAATTCGGATCATCGGTTTTCTCTCAAGATGTTTTTTCATTAAGTAGATAGACACTGTAGCTAATAATTGATTATAGGTGCTAAGTCTTGGGTCCTAGTTTAGACGTCGCGCCAAAAATGTACTTGGATTATAGTGGCGGATACTCCTCAATACCTCATGGTTAATTACGAGAGATAGGGTTCTAAAGCAGTGCTGACCGTGTTAAGTTAGCCCCCAGGGAGTGCTGGAAGTTACTATTAAATATAACACGCGCTATTGAATACTAACTATGCTTTTATTAAGGTCTCTTATCCACGCGATAAGCGAAGTATTGGTTGTGGGATAGACATATCTCTGAAATACCAATATTACTTCTACAAAGTCATAAGTATATATCGCAGTGGTGGAGCGCATTCATTTTGACTCATGTGTGCGGACCGAGCCTTAAAAATACGAATATGATAACAATTTCTATACGTCGACACAATACTTAACTTTTTATTAAAGTAAGAAGTACCAAGAAAAAAAAATTGGACAACGTAGGTAACAAAGACGAAGAAAAACTTTCTCTTATGTACTCGTCTTTCGTTTTGTCAGTGTGCCGCATCATAGTTGACGTAATACTAACAAATCATCAATATAAATAAAGTGTCCATCTGTCATTGGCATTTTTAGGATTCCCCGAAGTCAACAAGGAACCCTTATAGTTTCGCCATGTCCGTCTGACCGTCCGTCTGCGGTTTAGCTCAGTGACCCTTAGGCACTAATAGAAAGCTGTAATTCGGCTTGAGTTTATAAATAAATCACGCCGACAAAACGGTACTTTCTTTTTGTTTTTTTTTTTTGTGTCTAAGCCTAACCTAAGAGAGTATGTAATTTTTATTTTTCGGTAAACCTATGGTGTAGGGTATCGTTGGATAGCTTGTTTAAAAACTAGATGGGTCTTGAGGGGATGCCTTGATTCGAGTCGACCACGCCCCCTTGACGGAGACACGCTTATGCCTTCCGCGCACGAGAAAAAGAGATGCATCACTCTTCGGGAATGGCTTTTTTTGACAAATCTCGATAAATACCTAACTTAGTGAAGTTTTATTTATATTTCATTAAATGAGATTTTAAATGAGATAAAATACTATAGTATTAACTTGATTGTGTCGTAAAATAATGTATTGTTTGAGTAGGCTGAGTAAAAAAAGGAAAATAAACGCCCAACTTTGTTTTTTTCCATCGAGGTAATTTTAGGCAATCAGTTAAACAATCATATAGTCAGAATCATATACCTGAAAATCAGACCTTATTGTTGCTTAATCTAGTCAGAACGGCGTTTCAAAGCACGCGAAAATTTCCAATATACCCCCTTAAAAGCCATTTTTGAATTGAAGAATGCGTTTGCGAGAAATTGTGTTTTATAGCATACTTAATTGTAAATGAAACAAGCACTTGGCCGGTAATGTAAGCTATGATTAGAGCACTCGTTTTGTTTTTAAAGTAATTCATTAAAAAGCTTAATGGAATTTAGATCAGGGAGATACCATGATCGAAGCTCAACGCACCGAAAACATGTCTTCTACACTGACTCAAATAAAGAGAACACACTTTCTATTAGAAACATAACCCACATGTTCCAAAACTTCCAATCCAATTCGATGAGTACCTAGTTCCTAATCTAAATATTAGTAATATTTAGGCTGCTCAATCCTATGCCCATCCAGACAGTACATTATATACACATGAGAAAGAGTTTTTGAAACAGGATCAGTGGTTCCACAGACTGCATTAGCTCCATTATCCTTCTGCGGCTGTGTGACTGCTAGTTCTTATTTATTTACACGTTGGCAGAAATATTATAACGTTTTGGTATATTGTAGGTATAATAGTTTTGTTACATTTTGTATATTCGCATCTGTGCCCCCGCCAAATCGAGCATTATTATTACTATTGTAATGGGTTTATGGCCTGAAATAAAGAGGCATTCATCCATTCATTCATTCAGATTACCCCTTCCATAAAAATGACAAAGCTACAGTCCACAGACTTTTCCTCTATGTGGTATAGAAATATATAGGTGTTGGGCGATTGCGTAACGTACGTACTTACGTTAGGTAGATCTAAATAGTTTTTTTTATGCGGGAAAATGACAGTCGAGTTGCTCTCTCGTTTGCACGCAATTACCCTTTCTGATGACACCCGTCGGACACGGAACCCTAAAAACACATATCTTAAAATGGCTTCAAGATTGTTCACTGAAGTGTTCCTGGAAAATTGTTTCCGCGAATAAAGACGTTCCCTGTAATAAGGCTCTAAGCTAAACAGAACAAAGGCCACTTCACCCACTACACTGTTGCGTTTCCTACACAAATATTATCTTTCCGTCAAATAAGTTGCCGGTATTTGGTGTGTCAAGTATATTGAATAGGGGTGGGGCGACTAGCCGACTAGCCGACGAATCGGCGCTGTCGACTATTCGGTACATCTCTAATTATTCTATATGATGAAAATAAAAAGTTCGTATGTCTATTATGATGAAATAAAAACTTGAAGTAAATATTAGAAGTTTATTTCTTGTGTGTGAGTGTTTCTTGCTGTAAGTGCCGAATACTCGGTATCTTTTGACGACTAGTCGCCGACAATTCGCCGAATATAAGTCGGTATATCTCTAATACTGAGTCGTCCAATACGCGCGAAACACAGACATTCAAGTTTACGACTTCATTTTTCCAGAATGTCTTTAATTAAAATATAAATGTGAACACAGCAAGGGTAATGACGTCTAATAAGCTTTCGGGCGACAATAGCGCGGCCAAACGCGCTCAGTATAGAAGAAAGGGACGAGGAAAAATGAATTTATGAATGATACTTCGCGTTAGCGTAACATCACGGCATCCGACTGAATTAGCTTCATTATCCTTCTCTGGCTGTGTGACTACAGCGCGGTTATTAGTCCTTTACGTCGAAAGAAACCTTCTATGTTATTATCTACGTTTTGGTATATTGTATCTACGTGTTTTAATAAATTTTTATATTTTGCAATATTTAATGCAGAGACTTAGGTGCATATAAACGTAACAAGCCCCGGGCGGGGATAGAATAGCCACCACCTTTCATCACGTGAGTGGCAGATGAGTCGACAATGGGAACAGGGCTGAATGGTGTTGTGGGCGATGGGCTAGCAACCTATCATTGCAATATCACATTTTATCCGTCTTTAAACCTCCAATTGCTGGAATATTAAAATATTAACTTTCATAAATACAGGCGCATGCTATGTGAATACAGGCGTGAGTAGAGTTCCAGAGTTGAAAGAGAAGGGGTTTAGTCAATCAAGTACAACAATAATTGACATACCATAATCGATCCACAATCAACGGAGGGCTAAATTATTTACGGTTGAATATACATAATAACAAGTTCACTTCCACTAACAATAAATCTTGACTTATCAACCCTCAACCCGGGAGGTAAAAATAAAGTATTTACGTATCTACTTACAATACAATAGTGTTTATGTAAGGATTTGCCAAAGGATATACGGCGGGTATTACGCCTGTACGACACTCCGTTTTCCGCTCCGAGTCCCCCTTTAAGAATGCAAGACAACTTGAAGTCTCACAAAACAACTTGATGCGCGCTCCGGGCCACCCCAACGCGGGTAATAAATCAGATTTTACCCGGGCTTCGCTTTAACGTCTTATCAAACGGCTGTCATCCACGCTAAAAACCGTTGGCTCGCGGAAATTTCACTAAACTCTATATAATAATTCAGCTTTCAAAAAGTTTGGTTTGAAGTAAAAACTGGGTGACGCCATAGGAAGTCCGCCTTTCAGCGAATGGACGTGCGAAGCTTTTATTTTGTGCACGGTATTGTTACAAGAATACCGAGCTTGGAGTCGCGAGTGGCTCTGAATGTTAATCAAGCGATGAAGGGAAAGGCCCGTGTCCATCAGTATTCATGTCATAACGACGTCACCCTCGCAACTCTTTTAGCGCCGTGTCGCCCGTGCTCCGCCTTCGCTTTGATGATAATGTTGTGTACCTATTACATAGTTAACAAACTGTCAGACCATTTTCTGTATTATGGACGAGAACTTGTTTCCAGTATTTCACAATTTAATTAAAACTGTGTCAAGTGAGAGTGAAATACGTGAGCCCGTTGTTCTGAATATTGTAGACTTTATACAGTTTAGTAGCGAGTCGCCTTTGTCGATAGATGAATATAGAAAATAAAATGAAATTATTTACTTTATTTTAGGCACTGGCGGTAAAATAATAATATTTAACTTTAAAGTTCGATCTTGCTCGTGTAGGTAAGTATTATTTCACCTTTAAGTCAGGTCGATGTGCAAGCTAGTTTTTCTATTGTACAGTTAGCATCATATAGCCAAATATATCGTAACATCCTTACTCCTATAGTAATAAAGACGTATTGCGATATATTTGGCTACTTTGGCTGCTACTGATATGAGGCTGACTGTACCTAAACAAGTTGGCAAGGCAGTTAAGAAGAGGTACCCTGAAGTTATAGAAACGTAGTTCATGTATAGTCTTAAAAGAGTAGTAAGAGGTAATATCGTTTTTCGATTGCCAATATTGGGCAAAAGCCTCCTCTTTTTTCCACCACTCGTCAGGGTCCTGCGTAATTTCCCGTGTAGATAATAACGTGTACTCAAAAGTAGGCATTACAGATAAATAGGCGTATGATATTTAAAGATTTCTTAACTCACTTAAAGCTTTCGTGATATTACACTTGTCTGTGGTTACCTTCCAATGCAGGTGTAGGTACAGGGTCATTACATTAGACTCATTAATACACCGAATATCGCACACCGCAGTAAGTATTCAAAATTTATTAAAATAGAAGTACTTAAACTTATTGGAAATAATTCACCTTTTTTTCTTCAAAATGTTAAAACATTATTGTAAGAACAAAAATCATTTGATTTAATGTTGATTAGATCTGTCGACCACTTTCCTTTACGTTATCTTACTCCAGTTTTGTTTATGGCTTAAATATGACAACGAACGTCTTCACTAAGACAGTGGATTAAGTCATTATCATTCTGTGCTAGTATACCAATAACGTTAATGGAAAAGTCGTCTGCGGGCGTAGCACGGTTGCCATTTTATCACTTATCGTTCTGGATAAGGCATCCGTCACTCTCGCACTCGCATACTTGTCAGAGCGTGATGGGCGTGTTTACCACAACGATAAGTGATAAAATGGCAACCGTGCTACGCCCGCAGTATTGGTTAAAACATTCAGGATTTTCACCCATTACGTTGACAATGCGGATTAAGTATCGATGTGTTGTGTCGTTCGTGTACATTTGTCATGATACATATATCTACATAAATCGAGATAGGCTTCGAATTTTAATAGTGTATTTGACTACTAGCAGTCCCTGCCCAAGTCTTACAAATAATATAACTTAAGGTCAATCCCAAGGTCTACCAATTTTTTTTTTCTTATTTTTAAAGATTTTTTTTTATTCCATACAAGTTGTCAGTAACATAAAAAATATTTATAACGGAATATAACTAAACTAAACCTATATTATAAACTAAAACCTATAATAAGTAAATGCCCCCCAGGTCCCCGTCATTGGTTATACTAAATTAATTTAAGTAACTTTAAAACGTAAATTATAGACTAAATTTATGTAGGTACACCAGTTAAGTGTAATAGTTTCTTAAAGCCATAAAAATCGGAATGTGAAGTGTGTGTGAGTTAAGTTAGCTCTTCCATTTCCCCTGAGCATATCACAGAAGTGAATGGGAACAGCGCCGTGAGGCGGAGCGTCGCGACAGCGACAGTCGCGAACATTTGTTGTTGTTGCGACAGCCCGTGTACAGTTGTCGGGCCCGACAACTGTACACGTTATCGTATGCGACACTACATATATTATGATTCACACATCGCCGACAATGAGACAGGCAAATGTGAAAACTTTTGCGTCGTAAATACGAGTATACAAGAATAATGCGGTACCTCTACTAATTTGCCTGGGACAACGCAAAGGTATTAGTTATCATTGAAGCATCAAGTTTCTTATTTCTTCTTCTCAGAATACAATTGACCTTCTTTTCCAATAGAATTACCTTTCTTTTATTTGATTGTCTTGTCTCGTAGCTTCAAACTTAGAATGACTTTATAACTATATTGCGACGTAGGGCTTACGTCGTAATATAGATACGTAGTATAAAGGTGGGTTTTCCACCGCCTCGCCTCGCCGGTGGAAAACCACCTTAAGGGTATGAAATATACAATCGTAAATGTATAAGGGCCTGCAAAGATACTTTCAAGGCAAAAGATAGGAGACGAGATAGGTACATTTATACGCAAACAAGCACACTAATGTCCTTGAAATAAACTCAAATTGACACTAATGTCAATTTGAGTTTATTTCAAGGACAATTCATACAATTGTAGCGTTTAAGCTTTGTCAAATCGAGCCCAAAATGGAAATACTCAAGTCTATATTGCTATGAGAATTATGCTACACTTACATTGGTGCTTATTCCATAGTATGACTATATAAGCAGATACTTATAAGTGCCAGGAAATTGAGAGTTGGAAAAAGATCGCGTTACTATGCTACTACTACATACAATCGCAGGTCAGACTCATAGTCATAGCATTTCAATGAATCAACGAACACACGAGAAATTAATTAATGTTGAAGGAAATCCGTACCGCCTCTTGCCGACAGATTTGGTTTCATAAAGAACGTTGTCTGTGTTCGTGTGAAATAAGGGCGTACGAAGGAATTCGTTGACACATTTAATCTTATGCTCAACCTGTCTCGTTTATCTTCAGATAAATGGGAGAAAATCCCGTGTATACATGTGACTGGGACAACCTTTCCTTAAATATGGGCTTTTATGGAAACGAGAACACGTAAATTATTATTGTGCTGTTTTTTAAGGTAATTTGGGAAACAGGTTCTGATTTAAACAGAAATAAATAATTAAATTGGTTTTTATTTATAATTCACAAACTGAAAATGACAGAGTGATCCTAAACCTCCCCATAATATATAGGCATAGAGAAGCCAAGCTTGCTAATTCTGAGGATTACCAACTTATTTTAGGTAAAGGCTCGGCATGGCATTCTCGTAAATTACGGCTGGGCAGACCGCAGCTACGTCCGAACTTTATGAACTTTGCTATTCTATCTCGCACCGAAGAGTCTGCAGCCGAATCTAGGCACTTCGCGCTAGCCAGAAACTTTGGAATTTCAACAAATTACGAGAATGAATGCTAAAGAGCCAACGGTGTTTACATAATTTCCTGCAATTGAGGTCAGTTGTAGTCTCAAAACCCCTTCTGTTGAAGTCACCTCCACAAATAAAATGCTCTTTATCTAAAAAAATATTTTAAACGTAGACTAACACATCTCAGTAAGTACCTACATAATGAGATTGTATTACAATACAACGAAAACTAGGTATCACTTATAACTCTATTACTAACGTTCACTATAAATAATACATGTTAGATATATTAACAATTAATCATTATATACCTTTGTATTAATATACATAACAAATTTTATATAGGTAAATATAAACAACAGATACTGTATGTGGTACCAACGGATTTTATTGACCCTACGTCGTCAATTTATTAGGCAGTAGGTACTTAATTTAAAACAGAAGATAATTACCTAATGGGTACCTACAATTCCCAATTGATTCACAATAAATATATAATCATTACCTTACGAATAGACGTTCGTTTTAGTCAAATGTTATGCCAATAAATCAAATATTTTAAAATTTGAACTAAACGCAAGCGCATCTCGAGTGTGATTTACGTATGAATCGGGACAGAGCGTTCCGAATTTCCATGCGGCGAGGACATGGATTTTCAGTGATTTATATGCTGAGTGGGCATATTCAGCGAGAGAACTAGTGACTTTCATGGATATACAGGGATTTGTTCAAATAGTTTGTTTCGGTTTTAAAGTACCAATAATTAATTTTCATTTAAAAGCACTTTGTCTGCACAACAAAAAAACCAAATTGAAACAAAAGTGACTTAACTTACCATGATACTATTTCTTGCCCTTAGAATCTCTTCGGTATTTAAGGATATAAATTAAGGTAAAGGGTTTAATGTGCAACGCTTTTGTGTAAAATGAGGATTGCAAGGAACAACGAATGTAGCGAATTACTGACGTGAAGAATTGCGTTTGTGAAAAATTGCGAATCGGAAAAAAACACTTTTTTGTAAAGCCCAGCATAATTCACTTATTTACGCAAGACTTTTACCGCTACCTATCTCACTCACTATAGTAAAAGAAACCTTTCCACAAGAGTGCAAAGAATATTTGAAATCCGAACTAGTAACTAATATCCTTTTTTAAACATATTAACATTTAAAGGCTAGTCCAGACAGGACCATTTTTTGCCCATCAGTTTTTTTACGACTTTAAATATTTCTTTTTTTAATGTTTTTTATCAGGTTTTTCTTTTTTTAATGTTTTTTTTACTTATGTAGTATTTTCCTCGCTTTTTAGTGAGGTGAAAAGATTTGGGTTACAGATGGGTGCAGTTATTGTGACGTCTCGTGTGTTGCAACACTCGCTACGCTCAGAACACTCACTTCGCTCGTGGCTCAACCATAGAATCCATTCGCTAGCTCGTGGTTCAACCCTAGAATCCATTCGCTAGCTCGTGTTTCAATTCCACATTCGTGGTTAAAATACAACTTTAGACATAGACAGACACTATATTGGTAATAACACTTAATATTCATCTACAACACAATACAATAACCACTCACATGATTTATTATCATAATTCGATTCTAAGGTACAAATTTCGTTTTACATAGTACTAACATTATTTCTTATTGCTATAGAAGTATTGCTTAATAAGCTTTGTATAACAAATAACTATTGCCTATCCTAGAAATACCCCCTTATGTACATAGTGAACAACAATATTAGTACAAACATTCACGTCCAATTTATTTTCCTGCATTCCTGTTGTCTAGTGTAGTGGACAAGTTTAATTGGTTCCCGGCGCAGCGATCAATCATAGCAATGGCGGCGTGTCATCGGGCCTCGACAATCGGCATTCAACCGATATCTGCACGCCGCCACCATCACTATTGATGGATACCCTATTTTCTAATAGTTATGTGCTTCTATTTTCAAGCCGTACTTTTAAGATTAGTCCTTAAGCAAAGCAACTATGGATAGGTTAGGTATGGTACCTACTGTTATTACAAATACACACTTATTAAAAACTCGCCTACCTATCTCAAAAATGTGTACAGTCCAAGAATTCATAATCATGAATACTCCAGTCTCCATTGAGAGCACTCAAATTGGAAGTGGCAGGTTACTTAAACGAAGTATATCAAGTTACCAAACTTTTAATTCGACTTTGCCTTGTAAATATACGAGGCTTTCACTTCTCGTTGTTCCGAGGAAAAGCGTTTTTGTAATATTGTGTGTGCAATTTAATGGTGGTTTAGTTTAAGAGCATATGCGTTGTGGAGTAATGGAGCCCGGGGGGTTGCTCGCAGGAGTCTCACGCGGTTCCGTAAACATGCTCATGCAATTTTAAATTTTTGGCATGCGACTCCGGAATTGCTGCGCATCTACCCCATTATTCCCGTGTATGTTTTCTTTTATTGTAGGCATGCCTTTTAACTTAGGCGTCCAACGCCACGAGGCATGATTCTCACATGTTTGTCTTGTTCTGACTCGAGGCGGCTAAATTAAATTAGAACCCAGTGAATCACGAAGCCTTAAACGTTTTTATTTCAAAAAGTGAAGTGGCTTTCACTACGTATTTGATTTCGGCGACATCCGCGAATAAATCAATTTACATGGAAATTCGGCTCTGCAGCCATCACTACTCATTAAATCTCTGAATTACGAATATTCAAATCTAACTAATAGATTTAAGTAATTCCCTACAACAAAATCCTTTTATAATATTAGAATTGGATCCTTTGCGTGGAATTTACACGTAAAAAACAGTGATCTCCCGCGGGGCAAACAGAGGGGAGGCTTCCCCATCAAGTGTTCATTTTCAATTTCCGTTTAAGTATAATTGAATCAGACAATAGGATGCTCGTATCCTGTGTCCAAATAAAACATTTTTGTATTTGTTTAACGTTTACGCTCCAATTTTAGTACCAGGGGTGAATTATGTCTTTTTTCCAATTGTGAGGTCAATATGCGGTGATATCAAAATTGCTGACGATATCGTTTTATGCAGCGTGTAAAGGTAAAAGAAAGGCATTGTTTAATGGAAAATTCTGGAATGAAGTGATTGAAAGAAAATCATGATACGGTGCATGATGATTTTCTACAGTTCCGATAATTTCGGCTTGGAACATTCGCAGGTTGAGTTTAACAAAATAAATCGTTATCAAAAATATTTTGTACAAAATACTTAATGGAATACGTTGTATATGGGCCTTTATAATAAACTCAGCCAAGCAATTGACAACACTAGACTGACTGTCAAGAGTGCCAAGTCAAGGACAGGTTGTACCAATAAGCTAAACCTAGCTTAACACACTACCTACGTCAGCACGTCTATCATGGGACAGCCGCGACATGCTCTCGATTTTTCTCGCACTACATCTCTTGTTCTAAGTGTTCTAATGGACTTCATATACACCAATGAATTTCTTAAATCTCATTTTGCATAGATTAAATCAGACTAAAACTAAATATAAAATACGATCAAAATAATGTGAAATAGGATGCCAACGTATTAACGGAAATGAAAAAAATATAGGGTGTGTTATAGGTACATATACATATATGGAAGATTGAAGCACCGCGACCAATATTTTCTTTTTAAATTTATTTTCTATCTTACAAGGGTGAAGGCCTGTGACTCTTCGACAAAAGGGTTACGAATTAAATATATGTAGTTTAAGTATATAATTACTTCTCGCACAGCGGCAGTTATAAGCGCGCGCGCACACACACACAAACACGCACAGCCGCCCGTAAGATGAATTGAGCTCTGTGACAATGAATACAGATCTAATCTAAGTATTCATATTATTTAAATTATTGATCTGTCTTTCAATAGGTTGTCAGAATTTATTTCGTATTTTGTATGCAAGTTCGGTAGTCGTCTTTTTTATAAAACGCAAAACAAAATACTAATGTATAGAAAAAAAAAAAGTTTTAATATAAGCTCTCTCTAATCCTACTACTACGAGTATGCGAGCCAGACATGAACCTATGATTACTCAGGACAGTTCATACGCATAATTATACCACGACCGAGCGAAATGGGGCGCGATTTATGACTTTCGAGCGCTCGACTTCTTCACTCTAAAACTGTCAAAAACTATGAAATGGTATTTTGAAATAGCGATAGAAAATTTAAAAACGATGGCACTGATCCTGGTTCTATACACATTTCAATAAGCGGGACGGAGACAGATATATAATTTGTTGTCCTTGTCATAGTTTCACTCTTTTAGGGTTCCGTACCAAAAATGTAAAAAAGGAACCCTTGTGGTGATTCTGTCTATCTGTCACAACGTTTTAAATATCTCAAGAACTGGGTACCTACTTAAGCCCTCATCATACATGGCGCGGCCAGTCATTAGCTGTCAAATTTACTATTGACCGCCACCGCAGGCCGCTCCAGTCTGTGAGAGGCCTTAAGCTATCAATATGTATGGAAAATTAAATATGTAAACATTCATTTGTTTTTGTTTTTATGAAAATCACCTTTAAATGGCTAACATATTCTTCTTTTTTTGTGAAAAGATCGTGGTCGAGCGATGGGGGTGCCGAGGTGAGAGCGCGCGGCGGGCGGCGCGCCCCGCCTGCGCTCGCGCATGGCTGTCGCACACACGCTGAGGTAATGCATAAACTTTTATATAGATTAGATTAGATTATTTATTTCATGATAAAAAATACATATATAATGTGTACACCTGTTATCAAAAGCTGTTGGATAAACTACCTATGGGAAAATCACATAGATAGTTTATCCGGTCTGCTTAAAAATTAACACACACTTGTCGCCTCGGCACCGGATCGGCGCGGCCTCAACTCAACCCGTTCAGTGTTCTTTGTATGAGACTCTGTGTTGCACACGGTCTCGGCTTGGTGCCAGTTTACGGCTTGTGGGTAACTCGCCCTCACTGCGCTTACAGCAGCTGAACGTTGTCAACCAGTGGCGGTCAGAAATTATCTGTCGAACAGTAAACGCCTAGTTGCTTGCCCGTGCAACGCCGTCGTTGCCCTGCCGTCGTCAGACGGCCACCTCGGCGTTACTGAGTCGATGCCGATTTAGTGCTGAGAGTGTATGTGCCTTGTTTAAGATTTTTTAGAAAGCCACTTAAACACTTTCAACGCATATAATCTATCTTATCTTATCTTATCTTATCTATATGAGGGCCCTTTCGGATGCACTTCGACCCGTCGGGATCTTTTGTGCATTTGCCCTCTCCTTTATGCCTACTCCCAAGCTCGCTCCATCATTTCCACAAAGCGGATGATGCAGTTCAGCGGAAGCACCTTGAATTCCTTTGGTTGCAGATAGTCGCTACCAAAGTAACTCATTCTTTGTCTGGCAAGGGCATGACATTCACACAGTAAGTGTTCCATGGTCTCGTCCTCCTCACCACACATTCTACAGTCTAAACTGTCCGACAGTCCCATCTTGGCCAAGAGATCCTCTACCCCGAAGTGACCTGTGAACACCCCAGATATGATTCTGAGTTGCTTCCTGCTGGATTTCCAGAGCTTGTTAGTCCAGCCCGAGTCCACTCCTTCTATGAAGAGCTTAGAGTGCCTTAAGCCCGCCTCATTCTTCCACTCGTGTTGGTGTTTGGTTTTGGCGTAGGCTTTAAAGGCCGAAGTTATGGTTCTCTGTGAGAGTCCCACAAATGGTTCTGGACCTATAAAGTGATTTGTAGACCCCCCTCTTGCAAGCTCATCCGCTCTTTCGTTGCCGATGTAGCCCTCGTGCCCCGGTATCCAAACTATTTGCACCTTATTGTGCCTTCCAAGCTTGTTCAGTGTCTGGACGCCATTATAGACTAGTCTAGAATCCACTTTCGGCGCCGTAAGCGCTTTAAGGGCCGCTTGACTGTCGCTGAGGATATAGATGGTCTGCCCCTGGTTTGCCTGTCTATATTCTCCTGTGCACAGGCAATTATGGCGTATGTCTCCGCCTGGAAGACGGTTGCCAAACTACCCATGCTTACACTACTACTGTAGTCAATCGCATAAATGCCTGCTCCCGTACCGGTTCCCATTTTAGATCCGTCCGTGTACCATATACTGTCTTCGACACCAGACCTCGGTGGTTCTAGACCTTCGGCCCATTCGGCCCTGGATGGAACTTTTGTTGTGTAGTTCCTGTGGAATACATACTTGGGTAATAGCATTTGGTCACAACCCATGTTTGTTATTCTGTCTAAGAAACCGTCAGTCTCCATGTTTGTGTGCTTAGTCTTTGGCTTGCTGTCGCTCCACAGTCCAAGAGTTCTTAGTCTGTAGAGCGATTTGCGCGCCTCTGACTTAATCACCATGTGAAGTGGCGGTAGGTCCAGAAGGACTTCTAGCGCCGCTGTAGGCGTGGTACGAAACGCCCCTGTTATAGCCATGCATGCCGATCTCTGTACCTTCGTCAGGGCATCTCTGCATGTGCTCATTAAAGTCCTTGGCCACCATACCAGGCTACCGTACAATAGTATGGGCCTCACCATCATGGTGTAGATCCACTTCAGTACCTTTGGGTTCAGTCCCCATGTTTTGCCATATGCTGATCTACACATTCCAAATACCCTGAGTGCCTTTGTAATGGTGAGATCTGTATGCTTCTTCCAATTCAGTTCCTTATCCAGAGTGACACCTAGATATTTCACATCATTGGACAGTTCTAGTACCCTCCCGTACAGTTTTAACTGCTGTACGCCGCGAAGGGTCCTTTTCCTAGTAAAGGGTATCACTACAGTTTGGCCTGGATTAATAGATAATTGGTGCCGGTCGCACCATCTCTCCACTGTCTGCAGTGCCTTGTTCATGATTTCTGATACCGTGCCTGGGAACTTCCCACTCACCAGTATCACTAAATCATCAGCATATCCTACCGTGTGGGTGGGACCTTTATTGAGTTCCACCAGGAGTGAGTTCACCACCAAACTCCAGAGTTGGTGAGAGTACCCCTCCTTGCGGACATCCCTTTGTGGCCGTGGCCATTATCTCATCCCCCAAGAGAGATGACTTTATTAGTCTGCCATTTAGCATGTTGCCTATCCATTTACAAATGGTCGGCTCTACACCATGTTTTGCAGCCGCTTCGCTGATAGCTTTATACGTGGTGCGATCGAACGCTCCCTCCACGTCTAAGAAAGCTGCCAGACATAGTTCTTTATTCTCTATAGCCTGTTCAGTCTTGGTTGTTACCAGGTGAAGTTCGGTTTCCGTTGACTTCCCTGGCTGGTATGCACATTGCAGTTCGTGCAGCGGATGTCTCCTTAATGGGCCATTCCTTATGCGTCTATCTACCAATTTCTCCAGTGTTTTGAGGAAAAACGACGATAAACTTATCGGCCTATACGATTTGGCTCATTGTAATCCGCCTTACCTGGTTTGGGTAGATAGGTTACTTTTACCATCCTCCATACACGCGGCACGTGTGCGAAGGCCAAGCACGCCCTGTACAATCTGCTTAGGTGCGGGATTAGTACATTAGCGCCTTCTTGTAGGAGAATGGGGTAGATTCCATCTGGCCCCGGGGCTTTGAAAGGTTGAAATGTTGAAAGTGCCCACTTTATCTTTTTATGATCTACTACCTTTTTAGACGTGTCCCAATTGTGTCTCGTTGTACTTGTGGTTTGTTCCAACGCACTAATTGCACCGTCGTCTGTTACGCTGTCGCGTATTACTGAGCCTGGGAAGTGTGTGTTACACATTACCTTAAGGGACTCCAGCTCCGTTTTCGTCATTCTACCGTCATTGTCCCTGATGGATGTGAGCGGTACCGACTCACAGACAGGTATTTGGCCCTAAAAGTCGCTCAAAATGCATTTTTTTTATATTAGCACTTCACCCTTTTTACTGTTATTATTCAAAAGTCAGGTAACCCCTCCAAACAATAGAACCAACATGGCGCGCTTGAACCTTTTACCAGCTGCATGAAGTCAGTCGGAAGTTACCGTTCGCCAAACGTGTTCGTGTGATTGTTCGATACGCTCAAAACTTGAATGTCTTCAAATATTCATTTTATGGTGATAAAGTGGATTTTGTGTTAGTTTCTATCATGGATTGTGTACAATCAGGTATGTACTTTATTTAAAACTTAAGTTTTACATTGATTCTAATTATTTACTAGTTTTTTTTTGCCCTTAATGGTTAAGCTCTACAAATGCAAAAAAAAACACACAACTTCACATACAATAAAGGTTTTAAACTATTTCTGTTCATTTCTGAGCTTAAAGTTTGATTGTATTTTGTAGAATAGACCATCCGGAGATTTAAAAAGCAAAGAACAACCACCCCAATCCACCCCTAAATTTTTAACGATTTTTTTTGTACATGGGCTTTGAAAACTAGGTTAATCAAGATTTTAAATAAACTGCCATTTTTTTATTACAGGCTCTTCTGGAATGAGGGTATTAACCAGAAACGACTTATGGGCCATTATTGAACGCTCAGATGCTAAAAATTTCAACGAAAAATTGAAATTTATGGAGTCAGAGGTTCTCAGTCATTATTCCGAACATGACCCAAACATTGCAGTAGTGAAACAGAAATTGTCGATTGTACGACACGAATTTAAGCAGAAATGGTCAAATGCCCGGAACACAAAGCCCAGATTCCTTGAAAACAATAGAAAGTGGCTTAATGGAACCATATCGCTTCCAAAAGCAGGTACGAAAAACCCAAATCCTATTTGTTATTTACTTAAGCATATTGTGACCCTAACTATAGTAATGACTCACCTTGTGTCCATTGTTACAGGATTAAGTCCCGGTAGGCCTCAAAAGACGTTCTCAGAACTAAGTGAAGGCAGTAAGAGACGAAAAACGAAAGATCTTTGGTCAGCTGACTTGAAAGAATTGGCATATGCAACACAAATGAACTTACGAAAGACGGGCGAAGTAGAAGCATCAAAAATTGTAAAAGTCCTAACAAGAAGCCCCCGTCGCGCAAAAACATATGCTGTAGCCATTAAGAAAAGTACGGCTGCTGATAAAGACAAAGAAGTCTCAACAAAACTGATGCATCTACGTGCATTGTTCATGTACGCTGAAGCGGGACTCACGCAGGCACAATACGAAGTAGTAAGAGACTCAAATCCAGGGTTTTACCCTTGTTATTCTATTCTACAAAAACTGAAGAAGGAATGCTATCCTGAAATTCACCGCATTACTGAAACTTGCGCTGAAGTCAGGGTACAAAGTTTGATGGATCATACGACCGAACGACTCTTGATACATCTTGGCGAGGAGCTGCTGAAACAATTGACAAAAGAGGAAAAAGAATCATTCGTACTGATAAGTAAATGGGGTTGTGATGGGTCACAACAAACGGAGCACAAAATGAAGTTTGAGAATGAGACAGATTCCGACGCCAACATATTTCAGAGTTCTGTTGTTCCACTACAATTGGTGTACGGAAAGGAAAGAAAAATAATATGGCAAAACCCAACCCCTTCTTCGCCACGTTATTGCAGACCTATTCGGCTTAGATTCATAAAGGAAACAACTGATGTGACCAATGATGAAATTGAGTACATTGAAAATCAAATTAAACAACTGGACAAGACCAAGATTGGCGACATATCCGTCAAGCATAAATTTTTTTTTACAATGGTGGACGGCAAAGTATGTAACGCTGCGACACATACCAAGTCCACCATGAAATGCTATATCTGTGGCGCCACATTTGCACAATTTAACGACCTTACGAAGGAGAGGCTGTGCAATACAGAAAATATGAGGTTCGGGCTGTCGTTGCTGCACGCTCGAATTAGATTTTTTGAGAGCATTCTACATGTTGCATACAAATTGCCAATAAGGAAGTGGAACGTTCGCCTGTCCGACGAGGAGAAGGATCTGGTGGCAAACCAAAAAAAGGAAATACAAACCAAATTTCGAGACCAACTGGGCTTATTAGTGGACATGCCTAAGGCGAATTTCGGAAACACTGATGATGGGAATACCAGTCGCCGCTTTTTTGAAGAATACGAAAGATCAGCAGAGATAACTGGGATTGACAAAAATTTAATCTACCGGTTAAAAATAATACTACATGCCATGTGCAGTGGTATTAAAATTAACACAGAAAAGTTCGAGGCTTACTGTAAGGAAACTGCTGAATTGTATGTTTCCCTTTATCGATTTCACCCTATGACACCGACATTGCACAAGGTGCTGCGGCATGGAGCAGCCGTAATAAGGGAGGCGATTCTGCCAATCGGTCAACTCTCCGAAGAAGCGGCAGAAGCCCGTAATAAACATATTCGGACATACAAGCTGGATTATTCTAGAAAATTTTCAAGAATAGAATGCAACCAAGATGTGCTAAACAGGTTGCTTTTGACGTCAGACCCTCTTCTGACAGGAATGAGGAAGACCAAATCGAAAAAGAAGAAACCCCTTTTAATTGAAGCCTTAAATTTACTTGACGAAAACGACATTTGTAACGTTAATGTTGAAAATGACGAATAAAGAAGTTTTATAATTGTGTTTTGGCCTTTTTCTACACTGAAATAGCCTAACCTACCTTAAAATCCAATAAAATACTAATATAAAATGATAAAAGTAAAAAAATATTTTTGAGCAACTTTTAGGGTCAAATACCTGTCTGTGCGACTTTGTGGTTGCTAATGCCTTTGTTAGTCTCATTCCTTCCGGTATTGACTCAATCTGATCGCAGTGGTTCCTCCACGCTCTCCTTTTGGCTTTCCTCACAGCCTTGCTGAGTTCCGTGAGTTTTTGTGCATAGTACCCGAAGTCATTGGATGACTTTGCGTCATTGAATATTGCCCTAGTTTCCCTCCTGAGCTTGACTATCTCTGGGGTCCACCATGGTAACTTTTTAGCCAGGGTTTTCTTTTCCGGGCAGTTATTAGTGAAGGCCGTGTATACGGCTTGTACTATTTTGTCCGCTTCGAATTCTATGTCAATAATAGAGTTTAGCTTACCTTTTGGGTCTCCTAGGTCCACTTTCAGATCCCTTCTGAAGGCCGACCAGTCCGTGTTCCTAGGATTCCGTTTACGTAACGTATTTGTTTTTATTTTAGTTTGGTACCTAAAGCAGATGTATCTGTGGTCCGAAAGGGATATGTCATCAGATATGTGCCATGAGTTGATTTTGTTGCTAGTGTTGTTAGTAGCCAACGTTAAATCAATAACCTCCCCCCGCCTAGAATTGACGAAGGTAGGTTCATTGCCTTTGTTCAGTAATTGTAGAGAAGAGCTTACCAGGAAATCCAGTACCTTCTCTCCTCTCCTGTTGACATCTGAGCTACCCCAGATGACATGGAGAGCGTTCGCGTCGCAGCCGATGATCAGGTTGGAGTTCGCCCGGCTGCCGTATGCAACAAGATCCCGCAGTTGTTGTGTGATGGGATCCGTTGTCTCGTAGGGGAGGTAGGCTGATGATAGTATGAGCTCCTTACCCTCCCCCTTGTTTAGCATCGTCACCGTGGTGAGATCCCTGCAACAGAAATCATGTAAAGGCATGGCGTTGATGCCATTTTTGACATATATACATGTCCTTATGTTATTGTTATTATCTGGACACAGGTGAACAATTGTTCCCCCCGTTCCACCTAAGCCTCTTATTTCACTTTTATATACATATGGTTCTTGAATAAGAGCAATATCGAACTTGTCGCATTTTAGCTGCCTTGCCAGAAGGGCAGTGGCCGCCTTATTGTGTTGTAGATTGATTTGTACACACCTTAGACCCGCCATTAGCGCTTTTATAATTTCGGCTTGCTGCGGTCGGCAGCCACTTCTTGGACAGTCTCGTCGCAGGACATGGGAGACAAGGAGGCCCCCAGATACAGCTCCGCCATTCCTCGCAGGTCCTCTGAGCCGATCACCGATAGCGGTGATGACTCTCGGGCCCTGCGGGATTCAGCAAGTCCGTACCCTGAGCCCGCCCTGTTCCCGTCCTCCTCCTCTGACTGCCCCTCCTCCTTGGCTACCTCAGCCCCCTCAGCCTCCTTGTCAGTGCCTGTAGGCACATTGCCTTCAGGAGGTGTGCCCTCCTCGGCCTCCCCAGGCAGCGGAGCCCCCGCGCCCTCCCCCAGCGTCGGACCCCCCGCGCCCGTCCCCGCACAAGTGCCTTCCTCAGCCCCCTCAAGCGCCCTCTCCTCCGCGTCCTCTAGGAGCTTGAAGGAGCTCAGGTCGACACCCGTGTGTAGGTGGTGCCCGCGGCCTTGATGACGTCGGCTGACACCCGGTCCATCAGTATGATGCGCCTGGTGTTCGCGTCCGACACCAAGGTGTCTACCACCTTCCACTCCTCCGTGTGTAGCGCAGGATTGTACCTCTGCAACACACGGAGGAGCAACTTAACATCATGGCCGCCAACTATCTTCGTTTTCCATGCCATTTTGACTAGTTTGGGAAGATCCTTGGCGTCCATGACCTTCAGGCGCAGGCCAGCAATCTCCTCGCTTCCGATTGCTGACCTGAGCCATGTGACGGACTCTCTCTCTTGGCAATTGACGTGGAGAGCGCCCGCCACTACGTTGCCGAGAGTGACTCGGGGTAGGGATCCGGAGCATCAACCAAACGCTCCAGAATGAGCCCCTGGATGGCGCCCAGATGCCCTAACCCGATCTTCTCGGCCGGAAAGGCCTCCGGGACGATGGCCATCCTCTCGCTTGCAGCCACTTCAGCGAATGAAGCTGCGACTTTCACTCGCTTGGAGTCGCTGATAAGCAGAGAGGAGTCGCCACTGGCTCCCAGTTGCCTCTTCTTTTGCACCATCCCTGGCCCCGAAGTGGGTGCATCCTGGGGGGTGCCCTCGCTCAGTGTATGAGCTCTCGCCTTGGCGTTGTCTCGCCTCTTCTGCCTCCTGCTAGTGACGGCTCCTCCACCGGACACGCTATCAACGGCGCCCGGATCGTCAGCAGGATTCGGAAGAGGCAGATGACCACAGTTCCGCTGACCTCCCCTCCGGCACCTGCGCCAGCCGGTCTCCTTGCGGGGACCTGCTTGGGTGTGTCCGCTTTTCGACCCGTGGGGAAAAGTTCAAACGGTGCCTCCGGTTTGGACCGCTCCACCATGGCCTCTGCCTGAAAATGCGCTGCGCGCCTTCTGCGTCCTTGCGGACCCCCTTGCTGTTACCTGCTCTCGCTCCCCTGTCTGGGACAGAAGTGCGTGCCGCCGGTACAGCATTTGCGCTATGCGCCTTGGCCTCATCTCTTGCGGGTACGGCTTTCCCTCCTTCCTTCGTCTCGGGTTTTATGGTATCCATGTGACCTTTGACCTTGCTTCATCAGATTGGCTCCCCACCCACTACGGAGCCCACACCATAGGGATGCGTTGACGCATCAGGGCTACCAATCTGACATAGCGCCCCGAGAGTATGTTGTCTGTGAGTCCGCACAGTGCCGAGCTACTCGTCATCTCCTCAGACGACTCGTAACCCGTGCTTCGCCGACTACAGACCTCATACCCCAGGACACTCGCCCGCGGCCATCAGACTGGACACGACAGCCGATTGATCATGGCTGGCTAGGCCATGACCGCCCGTGTGAGGTGAATCCTGAGCCAAAGAAGAGTGTTGTCTCCCAGCAGTAACTATCCCGACCGCTGGTCGACTCAGCTTCCAGGATCTCCCTCTCCACCCGTACGGGTCCCCGCGCACGACACAAACACGCGGGTGGCATTTTACTGCTAACCATCCTTCTTTGTGGATGGAAAGCCCGCTGCGACATGCCACGTCATCGCTTACGGCTGATTAGACGGGATTCACGGGATAGGATGGGTTGGGATATACAAATATAGGCTCAACTGATTGTTTCCGTTCTGCCTGTTTCCAACGGTAGAACCAGGCAGCTAACAGGCGGTAACCTCGTGAAGGAACCCAATCAGTTTTGCTTCGAGGATCTTAGCAACTGTGAGCTCCCCCCGAGGCCATCTACCATGTTAACCGCCGGACAGGCCGCTACCATAGAGACAGACCCAACGCAAGTAGCGACCGGTCGCAAATTTTCCTTGCCCCTGGACCCGCCTCCGCCCACGCATATAATCTAAATACAAATAGTTTATTATGCAAGAAAAAGGGTTGTTATGGTCTTATTACAAAATATTTAGCATCTCCTTAATCAGCATTAATTATTGCATAAATTGTTTGCATAAAGGTTAGTCAGGTTCACCAATCAATATTTATTACATTTTATTTTTAAGTAGTTATTATAGTCTATTAAAAAAAAGCTATCTACAGGATCTTGTTAAATTTACAATTTGGGATTTAATAGTTGGTTGAGGCAAATTATTACAGATATTCACTCATATATTATGGATATACTACAGTTATTCCTGAACCTTGCAGTTTTTTGTTGTTTGTCTACAACAAGAGGGTCTCTCGTATTGGATGAAAGGTATTTGGAGACTATAAACATACAAGCACGGGAGTGGCAACAATTCACGTTGTATGTAACAGTGCAAGCACAATGTTACATTAGGTATAAGCGTTTTTGTAGAAATTATTCTTATTCTTTAACTTAATACGAGAGTCTTTGACCAGTGTGTGTTGCCAGTGATGACAAATGGCACTGAAACGTGGTCGCTTACTATGGGCCTCATAAGAAGGCTCAAAGTCACCCAAAGGGCTATGGAGATGGCTATGTTGGGAGTTTCTCTGCGTGATCACATCAGAAAAGAGGCTATGCGCAGCAGAACCAAGGTAATCGATATAGCCTTCCGAATCGCTAAACTTAAGTGGCAGTGGGCGGGGCACATAGCACGTAGAACCGATGGCCGTTGGGGCGGAAAGGTTTTCGAGTGGCGACCACGTACCAGAAGGCGCGGCGTGGGTAGGCCCCCCACAAGGTGGACTGATGACCTGGTAAAGGTTGCTGGAGTCCGCTGGATGCGGGTGGCGCAGGTCCGGTCACTTTGGCACTCTTTGGGGGAGGCCTATGTCCAGCAGTGGACGTCTTTCGGCTGATATGATGATGATGATGATGATGAACTTAATAATACTCAGTCGTGTTTTTCATTTCATGGACCTCGCAACTGATCAACTTTTGCCAATTCATGGAGTAGGTATTACCTACTAACTGGGGAATAGGTCAAAGACGACACTGACGATGAGTTGGTTGCAGGTGGATGATGCGATGGGCGGTGTGGTCCGCGGTGTGGTGCTCGCTGGGCGCCGGCCTCGCCGGATACACCCCGGCGCTGACGCCGCCGCCCTGCCCCATGCATTGCATTTGCCTCTCGCAGTCACAGGTAACTATGAATCTGATTCTTTCGTGTGAAGGTCGTTCATAAGACGAAGTGACGAAAGGGCACAGACAAGCCGGAGCTACTATCGGGTCCAATGGGGATTGATAGTTAATAGATATGGAGCTCAATCATCTTCAAACAATGGGGAATATGCATGTGATTCAGAAATGGCCAAAAAAAATCATGAGTAATCTTTATTGCTTAATAAATATACTCACATGATTATTTTTACAAATGATCATGTTTCTATTAACAAACTTAATTATTTAAAAGTAGTATTTTTCAAATTCGCTCGCAAATTTTCTAAACGCAACGCTATTGGCCGAGCGAATCGTGACGTCACCGTGCACTCGTTGTCTAAATACTGTTAACAGGTGGTTTGTATGATTATTGAAAGTTATTCGCATTGTTTTGCCGCTGTTTATGATAAGCAATCAGTGTTTTTTGGGAATTATTAACCGAAAGCAGTGACTCCTTTTGAAAAAAGACTCGTCACAATGACTGGAAGCGGGTTTTCCAAGGCAAAGTCGGATAATCTGCCTGAAATTAATGTATCCATGATGACTAAGTACGTACCTCGTAGGTGTCTTTCTTAAATAAGTGGAATAAAAAACTAGTACATATGTTCATTATATACCTAATCAAAGATATGTTGGTATTAGGAATGTTACAATGGTGAGAACATCTTATAAACATAACAAATTATGTTGTTTTCGTCAAGGCTTATAAATAAAACAAATTTGTGTAGTACACTTAGTAGAAAGGATTAAATTCTTTCAACTTCGATCAACAGTGCAAACATAGAAACTTCGTTTCGTGATCAAAATCAACACTCGTAGTCAGCTGTTGATCAACAAAAATCATAATATTTTGTAACATTAATAACTAAAAAATGGGAATCAGAATAGTTTTATGAATAAATATATACATTTTTAGGTTAGGTTAATGTTTATATTGTTCGGGAGTCCTAATAAAAAAGATTTTAGGTACAAACATATTTAATAATCACTTCGAAATGATGTTCATAACAATATAAACTACTCAAACACGATACAATTATATCTCCTCATCGTCTTACACCCCTTTTTCCTTATATTTTGCATCTTTGGCCATATGAACATATATCATGTCAGGTGCAGTTTAAATGTTATTTTCACAAATAAATAGGGGCAATACAATATTTATAATAAGCTTTTGTGTGCTCTTCCATTACAATAAGTTGATCTTACAAGCTTTAATTACTCACTTTTACTAAAACTGTTAATCAAACACTTCGTTGTTTATTTATTCTAAGTGCACGGTGACGTCACAAAATGAGCGCGCCAAAATGGCGGCGTTTTAATCGTCCGAAAATGATAGTACTTAGTTTTAATTATTATTTTTTAGCTCATTCAATAACATTATGTGTTATATTTTTTCCGGTTATATAATTACTTATAGAATAGTATAAAAAATTAAAAAATGCATGAATATACCCTATTGTGTAAGCCGTAGAAAACCAGTCCGAATACGTCCCAGAAAGAAAAAAAAAATGCCTGAAAAATTGCCACTGTTTTTGTATGCAAAAGTACTTGTTGAAAAAACATTTTCCGCGTGATATTGGTTGTGTGTATCGCTTTCGAACCAAACAAAGGAAGTTCACTTGGTTCATCTTCATCTTCTACAGTTTTTCTGGTTGTAGGTACCCTAAAGGAGCTCGGAGGCCGCTTTGGCCCCTAATCCAAACATTTGGCGTAGCCAGTTGTTTTACGAAAGCAACTGCCGTCTGTAAAGCCACTCCCTTCCAGCCCAGCTGAAAACTAGACCTAGGTGGGATTGGACCGGTTTCCTCACGATGTATAGAAAGAAAGAAAAGAAAGAAAGAAAACATTTATTCACTACACAAAAGACACACAGAGACAAAGGGAGTACAGATACAAAACAATTGACACATAATGTGTGTGTCTTCGCGGCAGTGAATCGTATTCCTGGGTGTATTCCTTTCCTTCATCAAAAAGCCACTGTTAAGAGGCTGACAAGACCTAATTTTGTTGAAATTGATCTTATTTAACAGTTTTTTAAGAAAAACTATTTGATCTAGCACATCAAAAAAAAAAGATAATATATATCATATTTCAAAGACCGTGAATGGACTCGGTACAATTGGACGAAATCGGCTCGATAGAAAATAAATTGCAAAGATTTTTTTTTTTACTACTTAACGTTATTTACTACTGTTTTATTGCAAAGATTGGTCTTAATATCATCATTAGACGATTCTATGTCTTTATTTTTTTGACGTATAGATCTGCAATGAAAAACATGAAGTCAACATATTCATACCTAAACCGCTAATGAGATATACTTCACAAATAATCCACACTTTTTCTTATTTCTTATTATCTTCTAGGACCTGGCCGGGGCACACTCGTTCTCGTTTGTTACACCGATACAAATAGACAGTGTGCACCGTATCCCTAATCCTCAAGGGCATTTTGGTGTTGACAGCGTCTTATATATCAAATGACATTTACATAAGCTTTTTTGAAGAACCCAGTGGCATGAGCTGGCGTTCGAACTCGACCAGATTGCAGGTAGCGTTACCCCTCGGCTAGGAAATTCTCTTCATAAATGAGCATACTGTAATTTTCTTTACGTCACACCTGGCCATAATGCGAGTTTTCAGATGAAGACGTAAAATTGTGTACTTACCACGGGCGGTAATTCGTAAAGCCCCGGATCGCATATTTATGGCCCGAACCGAAGGTGAGTACTATTACTTCCCTATATGACAATGAATAAAATTGGGCGCACCTGCAAATCCTGTTTACCGAATGTCTCCTATTGACTTTCATCTATTCATCTATAGGGTAGAATCGAAAACACACCACTGCACAGCAGTACTACCATAACAGTACTTGCTTTCAATACGATAGACAGAGACACGAAAGTAGTATTAGTAGTAGAAGTCATTATAATAAGCCGGGGATGTCACATTTTGAATCTAATCGGGTCTACTGACGGTCAGTTAGAAAGGGTTATTCACATTACATTAACTCAAACAATTCCATTCTTTTTCTGGTAAAATTTTCTACTTTTAGAACATAAATCTGCTAAAGTGAGTTTGGTGATTCCGGGAAATCTACTTTCTGTAGTGGTTCCAAAGTTTTATGAAATATTTACAATGCTATGTACCTAGTTCTGTTTTATTTAGTACTAGATTTTGCCCGCGACTTCGTCCGCGCAGGACTTGTCTAAGTATATCTTAGCTCCATACAAACTTTCGCCACCCATGAGGGTGATTATTGGGACAAAAACTATTCTATGTTCTTCCCGGGGGTCAAACTATCTCGAACCTAATAATTTATTAATTCCAACCGGTTTAGCGGTTGGAGCGTGAAAAAATACAGAGTTACTTTCGCATTTAGAATATTATATACATAGCTAGGATTGGTATATAGTATGGATGGCTGTTACACGTGAGTTCGTAGAAGTTAATCACATTTTCATATCAATATTGCTGCGTTACACTCCCATAAAAAATATAGCTGGGAAATAAAGTAATGCACTTTACACATACCCGATTCGACCAAAAACAAATAACGACCTAACCTGAGTTTTAACGTTAAAACAGACCAATACCTATTGATATAAGTCTTGTTTAGGCAAATTGGCATAAATTCATACATGTGCATGTTAGCTAAAAATTAATCTGTTATTTTGACATTTGTATTCGCGAGAAGTCTCTTCGACTATTAGGGCCGAGAAACTTTAGATGCATGGGCGTGACTTGCAAAACCAAATTTGGTTTAGAAAGTACGCCCGAGAGATAGAGTAAAGCTAAACGCTTGAGTTATAAGTGTAGGTAGTGGTGGGAGGGCTTGGGCCGAATTCACGAAACTGGTTTATCTTTAAAAAATCAAGATACCTGCCTACATCCAGCAAAAGGAAACTCACTGCAATTCACGGCGTAATAATGGCGTAAGCGCTAAACGCGTTCATATCCTTTTTCATTGAGAATGACGTAATGATAAATAAAATCTTCCTTTATATGTTAGCTATTTCAACGAAGTTAATTAACGCTAATGTGTCACAAATAACGTGGGACTAGAGAGCGCCGCGAGTGGCATTAAATATGGCTGGAGCTGGAGCGCAAGACTGTTGACGGGTTTAGGAAAAAGTGCGACAGATTAGCAAAAAAAAAAATGAATATATATATTCAGTTCAGATAAAGTAAGTACTTCATTACCTAAATTATTTTTTTCACAAATCTCTTGCGAGATTATGTGCGCAGTCACTCGAGTCGCTTTATAAATCGCTTAAGTTGAAGCGGTTATTGGCGGAAATTATGGAATACTAAGTATAATATTTTTTTTTATATTATATCTTTAAATCAGTTCTGCGAAAGGGTAACAAAGTGCTTTATCATAATATTATGGATTTCGTATTAGCGCGCGGCGCATCGTTACTACGGTATACCTACTTTGAAAGTTTTGGCATATGAGCCGAGCCAGCGTACCTAATACGCTTAGTACCTAACTAAAGACAATCGCGGCCTCTGGTTTTGGCTTTTTGACAAATGAAATAATTACGCCACTGGAAACTTAAACTACCTTCATCGATGCTTGATGCTGGAAACAGCTGTCCTTTCAGTACTTTTTTGCATTTCGAAGATATAGATGACAGTTGTATTATTTGCTTGTCGGCCGGGTCAACCACAGATTACAGAAAAGAAAGGCCCGAAAAAATTTGACTTATTCACCGACAAAGAATAAAAAACCGGTCAAGTGTTTCTTCTTTCTTTCTTTCAAGTGCGAGGCTGACTCGCGCAACGAGGGTTCCATACAAACTTGCATACAACATACCCGTCTTGTCCCGCCCATTAATGAAACGCATACATAACATGGGTACACGCCACTTATCGGTGCATTTTGTTACTAACTAGCGCGGCCAAGGAATTGATCACATGGACCGATTTTAATGTTTTTATAAGAGGTACCCTCAGAATAACTTAACAGGTCATAATAATACTAGGTACTACTTGCTCTGTAGTAGTGTTGTGTTCCTGGAGGTGAGCAAGGTCGCCAGAGCTCCCGAGGATGCGTTGTATTGACAGCGAGGGAATTTGTTCCTTCAGCTGTCAACACGGCGAATACTCCTTTGGAGTTGCATGCGTCTATAGGCTGCGGTGTCCGCTTACGATCAGGCGGACCGTACGCTTGTTCGCCACCGTCGTTGTAGGAAAATAACAGGTATTAGAAGAAAATTACAAATTGTATTTTTTCGTCATATTACCTACATCATAAATCGAAAATTAATCACTGTTAAAAAATTGCACCCCCCATTTCCTTCATTTTTATAGGAAATAAAAATATCTAGGTACGAGTATGTATAATTTATGTTAAAAATTCATTTTCCATAAACGTGCATTAGGCTCGTTTACAACTATTTAAAATTGATATCGCAAGTATTTTCTGAGGTATTTAACGTTGTGACAGACGGAAGGATAGGCTTCATTTTTTACCGTTTTGGTATGGAACCCCGATAACGCTCCTAATTCGAAGTCACGTTTAGCGACGCCACAGCGCAAAATGTCAATGCTCCTAATTTGAAAGAAGCAATCTCTTGGCCTTTTGTCCTGGGAATACTAAATTTAATTCTATTTACTTATGATGACCAAAGTTCAAGGAGCTGCTGTCAAAATATACAGGGAGTGGCTTGTAACGTAGTCGAACGAATACACGGCAGATTATTATGTTAATCAGAGATTATTTCCAATTCACTTAAATAAATAAAACAGAAAAATGTTTGAAACTAAAACGAAATATACTATGACATAGTACTTAATCGCAACTAAGATATTTAATGAATGTAATAATTGAAAACATATAATATAAGCCTTCTCTTTTGTACTTAAATTTTGTTTTTATAAATCGCAACACCAATAGTGTTTATTTTGTACCAATGCGGGTCCAGAAGGAACTAAAATATCGAAGTCATTTGTATTTCGGCGAAATTACAAAAAATACTATAGGTACTTACATCATTAAAACATATATTTAGCGGTCGTCTATAGACGCCGTGGATATATATAAAATAAGCTTGTGTAACAATAATCAGTGCAATCTGTATAAAAAATTAGAATATAGATTAAAATAGGCCAGAAAATCTGTTTATAAAAAACACATTCTCATGTAAATCTGTTAGAAAACTGGACTCGCCGAAGCCGATCACTTTAAAAATCTAATTAGCGTGGCAGATTTCATAAATGTAGCATTAGTAGATAATCCTTCTTAGTTACGAACTCAGTGTCTGCGAAAGCAGAGGGAGCGACGACGTAACAAACTCGTCTATGATTCTCGATGATCGCTCGATGAATACCAACTGATGGTAAAGCCATTAAAACCATTTTTAAACTTAGTGATTCGTTTGCGAGATATTGGGCTTTAAAGCCCTTATTTTTGTTCGTCATGTGTCCCCTCCTACCGGCTAAATGGCTACTACTAGGGATGTGAAAAAAATCTTGGCAGTTGTGCATAGGTATAATTAATTTAAAAGGAAAACTATCACGGGTAAGTAGGCATATCTAGTTACTGAGTAATAGTCGACAAACTAAAATGTACTTAGAAAGCAAACTTTCGTACAAATTCGGCCGACGCAACCGCACCATTTAGTTGGCGCGCGCGAGTCAATGTAACTAAGACAGACAGGCAACTACGGAACCCTACACTGCGCGTGGCCCGACACTCACTTGGCCGATTTTTTATATTACATTATTTTATTCATTGATTCATCATCAGTGTAGTTATTTAAATCTTTGGATTTGATTTTTTTGGAATGCCAGTATTTCTCATGTCATTATTACTCATACTGTCTGGACCGCAGTATTATAAATAGCTATCTGGGGGCACGGCAGACCCCCGCCAAGTCCAGGAAAACAAAGAGGCACGGCCGGTAAAAAGTATGTGATTTAAGTTTGGTGTACGAAGTCTTAATTCAAACATTAAGTTAAGTCCTATTAATGGAACTCCGAAAATATTTTTCATAAAATTTTACACCATATGGAGAGAATCGGCTTTAACTTAAACTGTGCGAAGTGACCCTCGCACAGTTTACATTTAGGTATTAAATTATATAAATTCCCTTTCGTCAAAAATTAAAACTAATGTAAGATTTGCTTGTTCACGCGTGTAAAGAAGTTAAAACCTTAAGCACTCTTGTACGACGTCATAATATGTTTGTATCTGACTGTGTACTGCCGAAAGCATCGCGTCTGGTTTCAATTGCGGATTTACTTAAACGAAAAAAAAAAAACTATTGAGATGTGTTTGACGGTTTATCATCATTTCATAAACAACATTTCATAAACTTATCAGTCTTCGAAATGCTCATACTTACTATAAATCATTATGTGACAAATATTCATTTAGCAAATATAAAAAAAAATATTGAATGTTATATTTATATTGTCAGTTTAAAAATTATCATTTGTCAAATAAATCGTTTATAAAATAAGTCATTACACAAAACGACGTCAATTGATAAATAGTTGTTTTATAAATAGTACATTGTTGTAAAGGCTAGAAAGTAGGCAATAGATGGACGAATGGGTTCGAGGTCCTAGCCGCCAGGTGAGGACCTCGAAGGAGACGAGTCCATTTATGGCACTTTTGGCCGAGACATTACATAGTGCTTATCACGCCTACTGCGAGGAAAATGGAAATAATTATAATTGTAAGTCAAAATTAAGTAGGTACCTAATTAAAGATCATAATACGAAACACTTTAGCGCGGCCGCTCGCGTGTCGGGGGCGGGGGCGGGGGGAGCTGTGATTGAGCGAATCGCAGTTCAAACTGTCCAACAATACACGAGCAGTGGCGTGAAAAATAAATATCTGTCATATCACGGTATCTAGCGGAATAGCCAAGAAACATTCCTTTAATGAATTCATAAAAAAGTTTAGTCATCAACTCATAATCCTCCTAGCGTTATTCCCGGTTGTAGCCTAAAGGAGCCCGGGGTCCGCTTTCACACCTTATCCCTTAGCACAAGTTTTAGGAAAGTTACTGCCGTCTGACTTTCCAACCCAGAGGGAAAACTAAACCTTATTGGGATGAGTCCGGTTTCCTCACGATGTTTTTCCATCACTGAAAAGCTAACGGTAAATATCCCGTACTAGTTCCGCAAAAAGTCACTAGTACGAGTCGGTATTCGAACCGACAACCGCCGCTTGACAGCCGCATGCTTGAATAACTAGGCTACCGTAGCTCGTAGTTTTTTTTTTCATAGAAAAGTATAGTATTATAAAATAATCGGTTCTGGCGCTTCGCCGACTCGCCGACCGCTGCCGCGGCACGCTCGCTTCGTTCGCTCGGCTCGCGCGCTGTAGGATCGTAGTTCTTCCTAACACTCCTATCAGTACATTCTAAGACCTAAAATTTGGCTTCCTACTTACTTGCTAAAAACTTTTAGACTTATCCGTGAGCTCATTCAGAATTATACAATACCTGTATGTAATTATATTGTAGTTTAAAACTTTATAAACACAACACATTATTTATTAAATAAGGTATTTACCAAACAATGCATTTTACCATACGTTCTTTTACCATACGTTACTTTGCCAAGTGTCATGAATAATAAATGAGTAATTTGTCAAACAATGATTTATAATATGATGTTTTTTCAAGTAAACAATCTGTCTTATGAACTGTTTTTAAAACAATATTTTGTGAAGCAACTCATTTTTTAATCGTTAGTTTGCCAAACGTTTTTAAAATGAATATGAATATGATGAATTTATGGAACGTTTTTTGAAATGTTTGACCTGCATCAGTACTTCTATGGTAATATTACAAAAGTGGAAAAGTCTGTGTGGTGTTAGCTTTGTAAGTTTGGATGTAGGGGTAACACCTGGGTAACTAATCTGATTTCAAAAAATATTTCACGAGTATTTAGAATGGTCCTTCATCATGCCCTTTCATTCCGTGGCACTGCCCAATAGGCTCTCTATAACACGCAGGTGGACCCGGGCTGGGCTAGTAAGTAGTAAGAATAAATGAAAATGTATTTTTGCATATTTTTAGAAAAAGTACTTTCGTGACCTAAAAATTAATTTACAAACAATGTAGTAGTTGTTCCTTTGATTTTTATATCAATAGTAAATTGTTGTAGAGGCTAGAAAGTACCTCGAAGGAGACGAGCCGTCTATTGCACTTTTGGCCGAGACATTACATAGTGCTTTGCACGTCTACTGCGTCAATTGCAAATAATCATATTTAATTATAAATCAAAATGAACTAATTAAATATCATAACATAACACTACGGTGGAGCGCGGCGGTGCGGTGGGCGCCCCGTGATTGGTCGAATCGCAGTGCCAACGCACGGCGTTCAGCTATGAAAAAATTGTTAATAATGTGTTATTGTTGTATTCATGTCGATTTTATATAAATAAAATACATTTTTTTATGGCTGAACGCCGTGATACTGCGCCACAAATAAATGTGGAATGGAAATTAAAAAAGATCATCTTGCAGCCTCCAATTTTGTATGAAATATCATTACGGATCTCTCGTCTCGCTGCGCCTGAAACGTGACACTTCGAAGCCCATTATGAAGAACACAACGTCAATATTTCATCGCATGTTTGAGAAAATACATGAAAAACCAAGGCAATTACTTTAGAGGCATTTCTTGCAAAATTGGAGGCTGCAAGATGATCTTTTTAGGGATCCGTACCCCAAAAGGAAAAAAACGGAACCCTTATAGGATCACTTTGTTGTTCGTCCGTGCGCGTGTAACGCGTGGAGGTATCAAGCTAAAATTTATACCAAATACTCAGGTCTAGTGTCCCTTGGAGCTGTGAAAAAATCCAACATCTAAGCCAACGCAATCAAAAGATACAGCCGTTTATGCCGCAAATTTTCGAAACTCGCAAGGGAATCATAACCTACAGGGTACTTCCCGTGCACTCAGAATCTTCAAATTTGGTACGAAGCAACGTCTTATAGCACAGATAAAGGAAAAATAGCGAAAACCGTAAATTTTACGGAACCCTCGGTGCGCGAGTCCGACTCGCACTTGGCCGGTTTTTTTGAATTTCCATTCCACATTTATTTGTGGCACAGTATCACGGCGTTCAGCCATGAAAAATTTGTATTTTTATTTATATAAAATCGACATGAACACAACAATAACTCATTATTAACAAATTCCAAGAAATTTAAATTGCAAATTGAACTAGACACAATACACATTTAAATTATTTCATCTAAATATTAGCGATAAAAATAGTAGCTATTTTTTTTATCATATTGGAGGCAAAATTGATAATTTTTCATTCTGTGATTCTATTTTATTGGGTTTATTTGTGCCTTGTTGATTTTGTTATTTAATATGAGTTTCGACGAAAACCACCGACGTGTTTACTTTTAGTTTCTCTAGAAATTAAAGTTTGATTTCATGGAGTGTTTTAATTTATTTCATTGCCTGTTTGAGAAAAGCGCTATACATACCTCGGCGTGAAAAGAGGTTGCCAGCCTCATAACTATCAGGCCTCGCTAACTCGCCCGGCAACTCCTACCCGGCCTCTGTAGTACTTGTAATGTACTATTTATTCGTCAACGTGTTTCGCGCACCAACATCCTCGCCAACCTATTTAGCGTCGTAAATCGAATGTGATGATAAAGTGATGAACCAAATTAACATGTATGTATAGATAATCGTACACAGAAGTTTAACAGTATTAAGTAATATATAAGAGAAGTTAACGTTAAGGTACACCAACTTTCATGTGTGCGTACTGTGTACACACACACATGAACCGTAATCATTTATTTCAATTAAATTTCCTTAAATTAACTTTGTTTATAAAGTTAAAGTATTACCCCGCTGAACAGTCAGGCGAAACTGGTGATACCATCGACAATTACTTGACTAAGGCAATTTAAGAGCATTTCAATTGTAAGAACAACAATAGGTAGGTACTCACCTAATTAGTCTCCGACCGAAACACAATTTCCAGCCGAACCCGAAACGTTTCCAGACTTATTAAACTGATCATTATATGGAATTTGCTTGCACTTTCATCCACTAAGGTAAAATACATAGGGATCTACAACTCAATATCGGTTTCGTCGTTGCCATTGCTTCTACGTTTTAAAGGTTCCGTAGCCAGCTATAGGAACCATTATACTTAAAGTCCGCGGTTTGCACAGAGGACGGTTTTCACAGAGCCCAATGTGCAATTGTGCATGTATTGTATTGAGGGACCTCCTCAAGGTATATACGATTATCACTCGCGGCGCGTGAAAATGTTTGATGGGCAACCCGGAACAAAAAGTTATGAGAGTTTAGAGAATATAACCATAGGCTTGCCTAAAAATAAATTTTAGTGACACCGGTGGGAATCGGCTTGTATGAGCGCTCCACCACTGGTAATAGCGATTTCAGTATTATTTCTGTAAGCATTTTTGGTCTCTAAATAGAACTATCAAACTACTTCCGAAATTATGCTGATATTTCACAGGTACCCAAGAGGTTTTGTTGATATTTTAGCAAATAATGCTCGTCAAAATACACATTTTGAAGTAAAACTCATGATGAAGTAACTACCTAAGATGATTATGGAATCCTTAACGAATAGATGGAACTCCTCAGCATAAACAGAAGCAGTTTATGTGGTGAAGTATGGATGAAGTGGAAAGGAAATGTGAAAATGTGAATTTATGTGCGGCGATCACTGACTTCCAGTTGGTTTATTTTGTGATTCGGTAATCAGTTTCAGTGAAAACAGATTTATAAATTTCTGCGAAATGCTTGATTACGAAAGTAACGCTGCCGGCAATGTTGCCGCGTGTAGTACGATTTTTCGATAAATAGTGCAGTAGTATGACAATTTTGTAAAAGTGTTTTACTGAGTGTCAAAAGCAAGACAATTAAATTTATAAGGACATGTCTATTATATGTCTTTATAGTTAGTTATTCCCAATGTTGGCGGGAATAATCCGATTGCGTTTTTAATCCGATTTTATGTGTTATAGTCTGAAAGACCTCCAAATTCGAATCCAAGGTCAGAACTTCTTTTCAGAGTATTCAGTGCGAACTTAATAAGCATAGCGCAAAAATCACTTATGACAAATCTTGCTCCATATCACCGTACGTCAGTTAATTAGGCCGTCGTGACCAATGATCAAATATAAAAAGGTAGTTAGGTTAAATATAAGCGCTCCAAAAGTGGCACATTAAAACTGAGTCAATGGTAATCCATTGACGACGCTTCTGGTGCAATTGACGTTAGTATAAACGTGTTATTTTTGAAACGGAACTTCGTATATAGACAACAGATCCTCTTTTAAATATTACATTTTAGGCAACATTGCTGGCAACATAAAAACATTCCGGGAATATTGAAAAGGATACTAGCTTCAGCACATCACTAAAATAATTCCTGTGTAAAATCCAGGATTATCTAAATGAAACAGGTTAAATCTTTCTGTGAAATACTCCAACGGGGAAACCTGAATTGCAGACTGAACAATCATGCGATTATTATGGCCCACGCGCTGTGTCAATACTGGGCCCGGGGCGCGCGTGCAGTGCGATTCAAAGTAGGTTGTTCAATGTAGGTATAATATAAGTGATAGACTGAGCAAATGAACTCTCTGACCGAGAAATGAGCTCAAAAATAAACCCTAATAGATTCTGACCCCGTATCATGGTCGGCTTTATCACGCGATAAGTGACAAGATAGAGCGTCCGTCACTGGCTGACACCGTTCAATGGAATATCTCTATCTTGTCACTTATCGCGCTGGAGGTGTATTTGACTTGACATACCTATGGTTTTTTTATTAATTACATTTATTACACGCACTTGTTCTGGCAAGTGAGGCGACAAATACTATACCAATATCATACTGATACTATCGATATCCTGATTTATCTACACGTACATTCGATCGATGAGTTGCAAATTAACATCTTTCATATTCAACGTTGGTAATGATTACAAAAAAATGTTCCTATAATTTTCGAATATAAAATCGATAACAATCTTGAAAAAAAATCCGGTTAAGTGCGTGTGGGGCCACTCGCAGTGTAGGGTTCCGTAGTGGCCTGTCCGTCTTTGTTAGGTAGGGACACGCGCGCCAACTAAACGTTGCGGTTGCGTTGCCCGAATTTGTAAGACAGTTGGCCTCTTTAAGTACAGTTTTAAGTTGGTCGACTATTACTCATTAACTAGTTACCTACGTCTACTTATCCGTGATAGTTTTCCTTTCAAATGCTTTGTATTTTCTACTGCCATGAATTATTTCACATACCCCGATATACCATTTAGCCAGCAGGGGGAACGACAACGACGACGACGACGATACTTGACTCCAACAAAAATGTGAGCTTTAAAACGCAATATCACGCAAACAGAGCCCTGCATAGAAACATGCTTTTGCAGAACCCATAATATTTTTGAACAAGTTATCTAAAGATATGCCACACCATGGATTTACCTATAAAAATGACATCCCGACTTTACTGTATGGGGATGTTTTTCATAATGTTATTCTACCAATTTGTCGGTGTGATTGATTTATTTAGCCATGCCGAATTACAGCTTTCTAGTAGTAAGGGTCACTGAGCTAAGCCGTAGACGGACATACGGACAGACGGAGATGGCGAAACTATAAGAGTTGCTTGTTGACCACGGAACCCTAAAAATAACCCCTGGAGGGCTTAAACCATGTCGCCTGTAGTGACATTTTAATAGCTGAGAGTACTGTTTGCACTCCGGAACAAATTGAATATGAAATAATTGTTTTGGCTTGATGGACGGGGGTTCAAGCACTTGTTTTTTTATTTTTTATTTATTATCTCAAAAATGTACTTATGTGGTAGGTATACAACAAATTTCGCCAAACTGAGATCAGTTTGTTGGCGAATAGTAAGCATAATGTTTGATTAATAAGCATTGGGCCTACGGTTAAGGTAACTGTGTCATGGTAAGACATAATAATCAATGTAGAGACCAACGTGTGTATTAAACATTGTTAACATTCATTCGAATAACATAATACCCATTACGCAAAATTAATCAATTATTATTAATTATGCACGCAAATTTGAATAATTTCACGTCATAATCAATATAATCATATTAGTACAATGCTGGATAAAATTAAATGATTATATACTTAGGTACTTTTAAATATCACAAAATTTGTGATTGAGGAATTTATGATTGATGAATAGAGTTTATCAAAAATTATTTCCAATTTATATTGTTCCGCAGCAACACCAACATCCAATACGAGTGTAGGTACTTACTCTCGTAAACTGAAAAGTATTTATATAATAATGAGATACACAGGTCATATAAAAATGGTCATGTATCTGTCTTTCAAAATCAGAATGATAGAGATATCAAAGAGGGCAGAGGTCTCTTCTGTTAATACTGGTAGGATGCTGCAATACTGGCTTCATTGTTCGTCACATACCCCGTAAACTCAATACATTAAGCCATTAGCTAACAATAAAAAAGCTATTTTCACTATTAGCTAAGTGCCTTATTCACACAACCAACTGAATAGGAAACGCACGAAAACAACAACAGGCATACTGGTCGGTGTGTATAGTGGTGAAATTGAGTTGATATTTGTACTGTCCGATTATTTGTGAAGATTAGGTTCGAAACAATTCAATCAAAATATGGACGTGCGTCAGAGTAGCTCGCGGATATTTGGCAAAGGATTAATTTTATCGGCAAAGGGAATACACAGCGGCAATAAGCGGCTGCGAAGCGACGAAACCGATCTGTCAATATTTTCATAGGGATTTAGTCTTCCTATAGCGAGTGTTGGCACATTATTTTCATCGTTTGTATCTTTTACGACTGTGCTGCGGTGCTAATTTAATGTGACGTTGAAGTTTAATTACTCAATTAATTAATTAATGGATTTGTTCGCTTATTTAAATGCAGGGATTTGTTTCATAAGTGAAATATTCTTTATTATGCAATCTACTACTTATGTTGCTACGATCTTGATGAGCTTCTTTGATTTCATTCACTTCAAAACATTACCCGAAGATAAGAAGTTAAGAACATAGTTACCAGAGCATAAAAGGACTAATTTTGTTAATAGCTAACATGTGTATCCGTATTGCAGGTGGTGTGCAACAGCGCGAGTCTCCGCGGTGTGCCCTCGGCGCTGAGCCCCGCCGTGACGCAACTGTCTCTGTCCCGCGCCGACCTGCGCGTGCTCCGCTCCGACGCCTTCGCGCACCTCCGTCAGCTCCGCCGCCTCGCGCTTGACGCCTGCAACCTCACCCGCATCCGCCCCTTCGCCTTCCGCGGCCTCCCCCGACTTAAGGAGCTTTACATCCAGCACACCCCTCTCGCCACCGTCGACGCGTTCGCCTTCGCCGCCCTACAAAACATCACGTCCATCGTGCTCACGCACAACAGAATCGCACAGATTGAGGGCTACGCTTTCGCCGGCACCAACTACATAAGAGTGATATCGTTTCGAAACAATCCGATTAGAAGAATACTAGCCCATGCGTTTTCAGGGTTAAATGATGTGGCACAAATCGAACTGCCTTCCGGTATTAGATCAATCGAACCGCAAGCGTTCGCGGGACTCGAGAGCGTTGGCGTGTTGGAACTGGCATACATGGACCTGCCGGCGCTTGGGCCGGACACTTTTCGTGGTCTAACTCGAGTCGGGAAGCTTGCGCTGCGGGAATCCGATCTCGGCATCATACGCGTAGGAGCCTTCGACGGTCTGCAGCGAGTCGACACGCTCGAAATGTGTAACAACAAAATTGACAGAATCGAGGAGCTTTCGTTGGTGCAAAATAACAGCGTGCGTACTTTTAAACTGACCGGCAATCACATGTTAGAGACACCTGAGTCGGTCATGTTGGAGGTGGACAACTTAGTAATACGTGGTAATCATCTGCCGTGCGAGTGCGGTAGGGATCCACTAGCCAATCCTTTAGCATTGACGCAGGATTTCGCGGAGGAGAACTTCTGTATATCGCCGCTGAAGGTGCGCGGGAGGAGCCTGGGGAGCGCGGCGGGCGCGGCATGCCGGGGCGAGGCAAGCGGCAGCGCGCGCGCGCGCGCGGCGGCCGGCGCCGGCGCGCGCTCCGCACGCTCCGAGCACTGCCTCGCCCCGCCGCACCTCGCGCTCTCCATCACCGCCGTCGCTTTCCTCGCCAACAGCTAACCGCCTTCCGTGTTCAATTACTAACCCTTATGTACATATTGTAATATAAAGTACCTATAATGATGTCAAATATTTTACATTGAAAAGGTCCGTTCATTGAGTATACGTTGGACCATGATTAAAATTTGCCTTTTCAAACTTTGTTTCATTGTTTACGCATCTATCTTCCTGCACAAGCTCTTCCAGCTATACATGTATATTGACTAATTTAACGGATTGTCTGCAAACTTATTGACGACAGACAGTCAAGTCTTAGAACCACAAATCATACGTAACGTAAGTGAAGATTTATGGCAGAATAAAAATAGCATTTTATCTTTACTTCCAGTCAATTAGCAAACGCCATCAGATATGGCTGAGTAATGCGGCGTTGGCGTCGTCGCAAACCGGGCAAGCGGGAAATATACTCCTCTTCCTAATATCAATTGCGCGTTGTCCTGCGACCATGTTCTCAACCTCCTACAGGATAAGGTTGCTTGTAAAATAAAGCATTTCAATAATATAAGTGTTTGCGAAAGTAAACGTTAGAAATATAATCTATACTGATCGATCCTAGGTAAGGATAAGCAACAAAAATACTACAGAGTCCAGACAGAGCTAATCTGTTGCTTAGTCATAGGCTCAAGTTAGGTGGCTCAAATATTTTTTTATTGAGCTTTAAATTTCGTGAAATGGTACTACTAATGGTATAATTTTGGTATATACTTGAAAAATATCACCAATGATATCAAATGGATCTAATTAAATTTAAAATGAGTCATTCAAAAGTCTAATGGTGTATAAATAAATAAAACACTTACTACTCGCATTAAGAGTCCTCAGGCAGCTCGACCCTCCATACATTAATATTTCGGTTCTCAAAATAAATAGAGACCGGAGAGATTTTTCATACATGATTTCTAGCACTAGAAACTAGTTTCCGACTTAGATATGGCAGATTCCGTTGTGTATAAGTATACCTAGTCTAGCCATAAGTTCTGTTACAAATGAAATGAAACATATTTTTAAAAGGATGTAATTAATTTACCATAAGTAAATGTTTATTTATAGGTAAGTTAATAAGGTTTCTAAACAATATATTTTTTATTCAAAATGCCCGCCTTTAGCTTTAATACACGCCCTCAAACGATCCGGCCACACGTCTATAGATTCACGCACTGTATCCATTGGGAAATTTGCCACTGCTACCTTCAAAGATTTTTTTAGAGAATCGATATTGGCATGGCGTTTAGAGCAGACCATGTCCTCTAACACTGACCACAATTTATAGTCCAGGGGATTTAAGTCGGGACTGGAAGAGGGCCAATCATCTGCCTTGATCAAGTCCGGAACATTCCTTTGCAGCCAAATCTGGGTGGTGCGAGCTTTATGACCCGGGGCTGAGTCCTGCTGAAAGGTCCAGTGTACATTTTTGAACATTGTGTCGTTTAGTGGTTTAACTACTGTTTCTAAAATCGTGTCCTGATACACTTTAGCTGAATTTTTCACTCCTTTTTCGCAAAAATGGATCTCAGAGACGCCTTGATACGACACACCCCACCAAACCATGACGTAAGCGGGATGATGACCTCGCTGAATCCTTCCAACTATCTCTTTAGCTTCTCGAGAGTTGTGTGCGTACACTTTATCATTTTGTTTGTTGTAGTGCTGCTCGATAGTAAAAATTTTTTCATCCGTGAAAAGAATATTTTTATATTTCCCATGTGCGTATCGAGATAAAAGGCTTTTTGATCTTTCAACTCTCTTGTCCTTTAGTGACTGATTTAACATATGTCCTGTATATCGTCGGTAAGCTGCAAGACTCAAGTCATCTTTGATTATACGCGAAAGTGTCCTAGGTGGTATTTTCATTTCCTTAGAAAGGATCTTCTGTTTTCTTATGGGATTTCGGCGAATTCTGGCCCTTACAGCATTAACGGCTTGTTTTGTTCTAACAGTACGTGGTCGGCCAGATCTTTTACTGTCATCGACAGAGGACGTTTTGGTGTATCTTTGAATGGTACGATACACAAACATTCGACTGATCTCTAACTTTTTTAGTGTCTCAAAAATGTGGGACGGCTCCATTCCTACCTTATGCAGAGCAATCACAGCAATTCTATTTTCTTTGACACCCCACTCCATTATTAATTTACTTATTTTAATATTATATTGTATATAAATGGTGGCAAAACATCCAAGTACTTACGTCAAAACACAACATTCGAAATTCGAATTATTATTTTTCTTAAAATCATTGTTAACTGCCAGTAACAGAACTTATGGCTAGACTAGGTATACAAAGTTTAATGATATTCCAGGACGCGCCGTTTTAATATGAGAGCCAAACTAAGTGGGGAGCCGACTCGTGTCGAGCTTCCTAGAAACTAACCACGCATTGATAGAGCGTAACTGATGCTGTCGTGACAGCGATAAGTTGTCATGGATAACTATGACAACTTATCAGCATCAGTAACAGATAAGTATGTAATATGTTTCTGTCAAATATTTTTTGGTACAAGCTTTTATTGACACCGTCATCAACTATTCATTGTCATCAGACGATTATAACGAGCCCAGACTCAACGGGGTTACTCGGTTAAGAACTGAATTCCCATGGCCACCTTCTGTCTCCATCATCAGATTAGCTCGATGGTACCATGATATTAAATTGTCATCCAAACTATACTTATACCCAACATTTCAGCTCAATCGGGTTCAGGTTAACTGGGTCAAAATTCAGTTCCAAGATTTGTTCCACACTAACAAACTAAGAACCAAACGAACAGCGGGTCGATCACGTACCGCATTGTCGTTGTTGTGTCCTTCATGAAGGAGGTGTTCTGGCCGAAGGGTGTAGTTTTCCGGCGATTGCGAGACCGGTTGACACCCAGGACATTCGCCGCGCGTCGCCGACTTAACGTGATATTGTGCTACCTATAGGTAGCACAATATCGCCACGTCGCGACGTCGCGACGTCGTCAGTCGGCGGTCGGTTTTACCTATAGGTAAAACTTATAAGTTTTATGTATCGATATGTATGTATGTTAGTCTGTAAGGTATTTGTAAGTATGGGCCATGTGGCCTGAGATAAATAAATAAAAATAAATAAATAAATTGTACGCACGTTAGGTAGATGTGAATGTTAATTTTCATATGCGAAAATTACAGTTGGACTGTCCTAACGCGCGTTCGAAACGTCAAGTTAATAAAAATACAAGTAAATACACATCTATACTAACATAAAGATGTATCTGAATTGTAAGAGAATGGGATAAATGTATGCCTAAGTTCGGAAGGTACAATATTTCTATACTAATATTTATTATAAAAAGGATTTTAAGTTTCTGAGATTGCAGGCTGGTATGATAGCAGCTTTAGCTTAGGCCCACGTCTACAGATTCCCAATTCTACAGATTCTCACGTCTACAGATTCCCTTCTCTACAGATTCCCAATTCCCCAGCTTCCCAATTCTACAGATTCCCGATTCTACAGATTCTCAGGTTTACAGATTCCCAATTCTAAGGCCGGTCCGTGTAGGTCCGGGAGTGTTAGACGTACTGCGACCCTACGCCCGCGAGCGCGCCGCGGTAGCGGCTGGCGAAGAGCCAGATCCGATTTTTAGGGTTCCGTGGTCAAAAGAACACGTGTAGGTACTAAAGTTGAAATTATTATCTGAAGAACACGTAACCAGCAGAATTCGGAATCTGTAGAATTGTTAATCTGAAGAAATGGAAATCTGCAGAATTCAGAATCTGTAGAATTGGAAATCTTCAGAATTGGGAATCTGAAGAATTGGGAATCTATAGAATTGGGAAGCTGTGGAATTGGGAATCTGTAGAGAAGGGAATCTGTAATGGAAATCTGTAGAATTGGAACAATTCGCAGCTTTGATAGTTAGTATATAGAAGTAATCTTCTTTACTAGTCTTCCGATTTCAAAAATTCTTTCACCACTGTATAGGATGAACTTTCTAAATGGAAATATGCAATATTATATCCTACAGATTTACCTGTGTTCATTGCGATACGCGGGCGAAAGGGGCAGTTAGTTCTAATTTGATATATATTCGTAACAGAAATTTTGAAATTCTATGGACCCTTGTGGCCTATTACCACAACAAAATATTTGAGTTTGACTCTTGAATTACCTTTCAGTCCGCTCCATTTTCATAATAGGATAATGGAGCTCTGCCTTTCATTTACAATGACTCACTCACTGATTTTAGTAGGTAGGTGATCAAATGCATTATGCACCGCGGCAAGCCCGGCGACTTGGTAAAATGTAACTTACTAGCTGAATAAAGTTATTTAGTTATCGACATATTTCTACTTATTTTTTGAGTTACCCGAGTATTGAACACGGCACGGTGTACCGTAAGCTTACCTTAACGAACTATCCCATGACTAGAATTCAGCTTGAGTCTTTAATAAATGGTCGGCAATGTGCTTGTGATTCCTCGGGAGTCGCTAACGTCCATAGGCTATAGCCACAGATTATATAATAGTTCTACTATAGCGCCTGCTTGCTATCAAGCAGGCCGTATGCTTGTTTGCTGGCTCTGTCGTATAAAAAAAGCTAGAAAACCATTTTTAAATCGACCATTTTATTTAAATCTTATTTCAATCTCATCTCAACATCGGGTTTTCTAACCCACACACAATTGATATACGTTGCGCCACATCCAGCCCATAATAATGTCACTATGCCAAAAACGTGGTTTATAATGATCAGCTCCCTATTTTAGCTGTGCAAATATAGTAAATAAAACACTACAGTCATATTACGTTTCGTTAACAATATTAAAGGCGTGAATTGACACACTCGAATAAGAACTTAATCCATGGCTAAACGTCCAAATCGAATGAACTAATTTAAAATTAAACTTTATTCGAGTTGGGTGGAATCGATATATGGGCGCAGTCAGTGGGTAGTTGGGAGACCGCTTATTGGTTTGGAACGTACATTAAACCTTTGATATCGAACGCTGTCTAAGACAATAACAGTCAAACCGAGTTAAAAAAATTGGAACGGCTTCAGAACTTGGAACGGCCGAGATATCAGCTCACTTGACAAAAGCCTACCTAATTTCCAGAGCGAAAACTAGAATGTATTCAGGTCAGATGGTAGTCGCTTACACATAAACTTATTGCTTACGCCAATTCTTAGGATTTGGAAGCAAGAGGATCCTGAGCTCCTTCAATATGTACAGGGACAACACTGGGTGAGCTGCACCAAACCGTCTGTAATCCTATATTACTTATAGAAAAGTACTCTTTGCTGGACTTAATCGTAAGCAGTGTTCGTTAAAATCGAATATATGGAATGTTTGACAAGTTCTATGGAAGTCAAAGTCAAATAATTTAATGCGATAAAAATAGCACAGATCAAACACGAATAACAAGATCAATAATGACACAAAACATTAATTACAACTCAAAATTCATAATTAAAACGTTAAATAATAATAATTAAAATGTCCCTATACTAATTTCGGAATGAGAGCTATCGCCGCCATATTTGACGTTGATCGGTCTGTTATCGTAAGTTGCTGCAACCCGCCCTATGATGAGAAAAAGAAAAATAATAAAATTAAGCAAACGAATCATTGTCACTCCGAACTGATATACCTACAACGTTGATATTTGGTAATTTATTAAGTTTTTCGCTCCCGTATACTGCCATATTCCAAATTTCATAGAAATCGTTAGAACTGCTTTCGGGTACGTGAATACAAATACATATGTACCTATACCTATATTCTTCTTCTTCTTCTTATTTAAGAGCTGAGAGCCTCTCAGTCGGTGGAGTAATTTCCAACTTATTCTACATTCCGCCTTTCTTTCTATTCCTCTATATAATTATTGCTCGTTTAATAGTACTTAAGGGGCTACCCGAGGTTTTCATCGATTTTTAACAAGTTTTGAATCGTATCTCCTACTTTTGCACTACGGATAAAATTATAAGTCAAACGGCTAACGGTTCTTCAATCTTTTATCTCCATTTTTGTGTACCGGATTTTGAAAGAAATGAATACTTAATTTTGTATGATTTTTTTAAACATCGTCTAAAAAAACACTTATTTCGTATCTCAATTGACGTGAAAGATCTAACATATACGAAATCTACATATTTGGGTTCGTCTATGACGATTAAACTAATTAACACAAAAGTTATGGCCAGAAAACCAGTTTTTTGCCCTAAAGTTGTTCAACTTTGATGCCAAATACCTCGAAAACAATAAAAACAAACACATACTTAATTTTATGCATTTTTTAAGATAAGAAAATAAAATTAAACAAAAATTAAAATAAAAAAAATTGATCAAGAATTTTCCAAGTCCAAAAAGCATCCCCCTTTCCTATACCCCAACCATAATATTATTAGAAATGTAAATTGTACGTTAACAACTTGAATATTATAATTATACTAGCTTCGTCCGCGTGGACCTGGGATAAAAACTATCCTATATCCAGGCTATAAACTATCTTCGTGCAAAATTTCATTCAAATCGGTTCAGCCGTTTGAGCGTGATATAGTAACAAACATCCAAACTTTCGCATTTATAATATTAGTAGGATCCCGACGTTCACGAATGAAACGGTGTTAATTTTAGCCCCTGATGGCTGATTGATATTCCACGTGAATGTGGATGTGGCTACTGTGCCCCATGAGATTGTCCACATTTGTTTGGTGCGTTTTGGCTGTGATCTGGGGGCACAGCAGTGCCCCCGCCAAGTCGAGCAAAACAGCGGCACGGCCGTACCATCCTTTTCTCGAAGCAGTTCAGGCTATTTTCGACCCCCCTATAACTTCGTTGTGGATAAAACTAGAAGCCTGCATTTTCATTAACCAAGCACGCATTGTATAAACACGATATACTTCAAATTTCATTCAATTTGAACCAGCGGTGTAAGATTTATAACCAGTCAAAGTTTCTTAATTTTGTCACTCACTGACTGACTCACCGATCATCAAAAGTCTAAGACACTTCTAGCAGACATAGAAGCTTCAAATTTAGAATACAAATAGTGTTTAGTGTATAAATCAAGGGGACGCTAAAAAAATTGCAATTTAAGTCCAGTTTTTCTAGATACACCGACTGCATAAATAACTTTGTAATCCCATAAAAACACATTTGATTACAAAGTTATATTTGCAGTGAATGGGGCAAAAAATCAAGAATGGGATATTGACACAATAACCTACAAAAGAAAGTGAGATCCCATAAAAAAACATTCCATGTAAAAAAGGATTTTTGCGGTGGAAGAGTTTCGAGACTTGGCCTCTTTTTTACATGGAATGTTTTTTATGGGTTACATTTTACACTCACACACATGCCTTACATTATTGCATCTCGGTGACATTCGACACGTCGAAAGGCAGATTTAGGTACAAATTATAAGTCTCCACAGTCAACAAGGTCTTCACAACCGATCCCTGAAGGTTTTGTGCATTTTGATCAGTCGTTACTAAGGTGGAAAAAACTTTTATACTAATCTCTTATTTAAAATGCGTTACCCTAACTGCACTGTAGTTTACCTACCTACTGCCTCGTATCAAGCCATTTTTTCACTACCTATACACGTCATATAATTACTGACTGAATAATGAATAGTTTTTTTTTATGCCGTACACATTTGATGGATATTCTATTCACCCTAATGAAGTGTGATGGCCTTTTTACGTTTTGTCGTAACCATCTGATCGATTAATGTAATCATAATCGCATTTTTATATACAATTTTGCAATTTTTTATTGTTCATGTTATAATGTACTCGTAGGTACCAATATAGTTCTTGGGCCACCGCATCTTTAATGTATACGCGAGATAAAGAACCTCTCTTTAGGCAATTCACAAGTACTGGCTGCAATCTTTTGAAAGAAGAAAATAAAAAACAAAACACGTCCGGTGAAAAATTGTCTTGCATGATGTGAGTAAAATTTGATTTGCTGTTTAGCATTAAATGGATTTGTGTGGTTCTAAAGTGTAGTATTAAGAAGTGGATACTTTTTGCATAATATTTGTGATAAACAACAAACACGACGGAAAGTACGAAGGTAATTTATCGGACGCTTTTAAGGACTGGGCGGTATTATAACTTCGTACTTCGCGCCTTCAAGTTGTCATTCAGTTTCACAGAAATTAGCCAACATACAGGAAAATACTTTTATCATAAAGCCTGCAACACACATTTCATTAAGTTAGCGATGGCGGGAACATACAAAATATTTGGCAGAATGTGATAGTGCGATCTGACACTTTGGAATATGCAAAAAAAACATATTACTAGTGCGATCTGAAACATTGCAATATTAAAAAAATAAACATATTACTTTAATAAATAGATCTTTTGTTCCGCGTACACACTTAACGGTCAATGGTTACTTCAAAGGATTATCTATTATTAATTCCTAAACACAAGTCGGAGTGACTAAGGTCCATTTCAGTCATCTCGTTTTAATTTATTGAATATAAAACAGTGTTAAAAATATGTGATAAGAAGATCAATAAACATTTAATGCTGGTGTGGCAATAGATCCAACAGGCAGGACACCTGCCACAAACATCTACTAAACCTTTACCCCTTATTCATAAAACTTAAAATACCTCAGGTAAATAAAACGTGTTTTGTCCCTTTCTTACTAATTTAACTATCAGTGACAGATAAAGACAAACGAATTTTAACGGCATTTTAGCTAAAATAGGTTTGTTCAAAGTTTTACTTGATAGGTTAAATTAGAACTGCATGTGTCCTATGTGCAAGAGAAGAAAAGCGTTAACTCTCACATTACCATGCAAACGAAGTCGCAGGTACAGCTAGTATACCGGGTGTTTTTATTCATTTGCTTTAACTTCGACACAGTGCTTGGTACATTTCTATAAGTTATCCTGTAAATCGGTTTAACGATATTCGAAAAAAAATGTTTTTTCAGGTTTCATACAAAATAATTTAATATTTACTTGCATTGGCAGCTCATTAATAAATTCAGTGTCAATTATCAGTAATCAATTCACTGTTAGTGCAATGGACCCGATTCTATAGTGGCCTCTAAACTTCCTAATTTTATTTAGGTGTCGCTAAAACACTTTGCTATTCTATGAGCAGCTGTCATAATCAAATGACAGTGCTAATTTGATTCTGCCGTTTCTTATTTTAGGCGGTCTATACAACTTACTTAGCTGCCTAAATGCTATTCTAAATATATCGTTTTTAATCTGCCGCCTAAATTATGTCTAAAAATTAGACAATTTAGTTTTAGGCTAGTTAAGCCATGTGCACGTAGAATCGGGTCCAATTGCTTATTATATACAAGGTACGGGGCTTGGTTATGAATTAAGAAGATTTTACACTGGTTTAACTTAAGTTAGTGATTAAATTTCGATTTGAAATATTTTGAAAACGGTGCGAGTTAGGACATACGTTTCTTTGAGAAATTATCTACATAAGATGTAAAGAATCTGCCCTAAAAATTAAAGCAAATGAATAAAAACACCCTGTATACTAATAATATAATAATATAAATGCGAAAGTATGATGTTTGGATGTTTAGATGTTTGATACTCGATCATGATTTGGAAGAAATTTTGCACGAAGATAGTTTAAAGCCTGGATTAAAATATAGGATAGTTTTTATCCCGGTTCCACACAGTCAGAAATCGCGGGCGGAAGCTAGTTGGAACCCTAGCAACATGCACATATTTTTTTTATCAATTTGGCTAATAGGTTAAAAAATCTTATTTCAGAAGTGGAACAGAGGGATATAATTAATAACGAGGAGATATAATATAAAGAGGGAACACTACTCGCGACCCGACGACCAGCGCTGCGGCTCATAAAGAAACCAGGTAAATACTACCCATTACTCTACCGTGGGCATTAGCTGAGAAACCATTACGAGTGCAGTATTAAGTCAAAACTGATGTTAATTTTCATACGTAGCTGACTAATTAGTATTTAAAGCGTATGCGTCGCGAACCGTCATGTATATATACGCGGGCCGAGCCGCCCACGCTTTTGCAAAGCTTAGGTTTGTCATCACTTTGTCACATTGTTTCACAGTAAAATGTGATCCCATTCGTTTTTAAAGAGAAATAAACAGTTTTTTAAACCATATTTTTTCTAGACATGTCTGCTACCTACTATATAGATGGAGGCGTCATGGCAAGTTCCCATCGTGTTGGCGGGATGACCTCAATACATTTTTAATTCATTTTTTGTCAAAAATTTCAATTGTAGTAAGCTTTTTTGCCCACTGTAATTACATATAACACAGTAATCAATAGGGGTGTAGACACCAACCAATAATGTTTAATTTTCCCGAAGAAGGATTAAAAATATTTTCAAATGGATAAAAACGTAAAGCAGGGGGATTAAATAATCACAAAGGTATGTGTGTCCAAAGTTTTAAGAGGGGTATATTCTGTCCCTTACCCGCTAAACGCACCTTCGTATAAAACGATTGTCATTTACTATGACGCTCGCAGATCTTGACGTCACGATCTGCGAGCGTTTTGTTTCCCCAACAAGTAATATTAAAACGGTTGTAGCTTCGTAATTCTTTGAGATATCTGAATGGGATTTTCGTCACTAGACACATTTATTATCTTCTTTCTTTTGGAGTAATAATAACTTTACCCGATTGGGAGGAGGAATTTGGAATGAAAAACACGACGGATTCATCTTCGTAGTTTAGGAGTTGCTATAGTACCTATATTATACGAGTATTCTGTCTTTGTCATCTGATCTGCGTAGGGGTGCCAATTTCAGCTTGTAATAGTAGTTTATGCAACTAATCCATAATGAGAGGCCTTAAAATATGAGGATCACACGAGTGTTTTAAGGCCTAATTATGTATAGTTGCACACACTACTTTATCTACACACATATCATAAGTACTCTAAGATGGGTTCACAATTCTACTTTCGTAACAGCAAAAAAACCAACAAAAAAATGACGACAGCAATGGCGGCAATTCGATCCTCCGTCAAGACGAATGTTTTTTTTAAATCATAGACAAACGAATGAAGTCACTATACTCATGTCACTCGAGATCAAATCTCGGGCGTAAATATTAAAAAAACACTGAATTGACGTTTCGTATCGATAACTGTTTTAATATCTATGGATACTAGAATAGAGACCAACTTGAGTTTTGACAGCTGTTCCAAATTTAAACTCATAACGTTACAAAAATCTGTACTGTTAATTATAACATTAAAGTACAGATTTGACTTACTACCACAGACAAAAAAGTTCTCATAGTAAAATCGGTTGTAATAATGCTGGTCATTTCCTACGGTTTCTGAACGCATTTTAGACCGCTAATGATATGTGCGTAGATAAAAATATTTGTGGAATCAAGATGCTTGACGGAAAGAGAGAGAAACATTTGTACAGAAATCACCATTTTACTAGATAAGGTAGCTATTTACTAATATAAACCCAATGCACAATATGATGTAGGTAATTTATACATAAATGTCTAGCCAACATTCAGTCCCCATAATTATTACATTTATTACCTATCCTTTCTATGCGTTCGCAAATTAGTAAACGAAAATTAACATGGAAAAAACACAAATAAGAATTTAATGTTAAAATGTGACGGTAAGCCCGGTAAGGTTAAACACATTAAATGGGTTGCTAATGACCCATAAACGTATCGGACTCATTACGATGGTATTTTATTATAAAAACCTGAAAAACGATTCGGCTGCACGAGTGATTTACAAACCACTTGAAGAGTAGATGGACCTTATGTGTGGTGAATAAGACTCATAATTGTATAAATGCCAAAACCAACGATAATATATTGTTTTTATAATTTGTTGGGTATTTTTTTTGCATATATTATACAATATTTTAAAATATGTTAGCCATCCAGTTTGGGGAGAAGTTCGCAAAAAGCGTACAGGAACGTCGAGCACCCATGCTAGTCCTTACAATATTTTGTGATTTTGAGACATTGGCTATATTGAAAATGAATATATACGACGATATTGGGACTAATAAATAGCACACCAGGGGCTCAATCTTGTACTTATATACATTTCGTATTTAAATCTGTAGGTACCAGTGATCGGAATTAGGTGAGCCAAAATACCTATTATTCGCAACAGGACATAATGTAGAGTGGATACAACCGGGTAGAAAAATATTTTTTTTCTTTAATACCGGGTAATCGATATTTGTCCGGGTACTATAAGTAGTCGTAATGTTAAACACATATTTTTACTAATAGTACGGGATTGTTTATGTTAGTTTGTAGTAAAAAGGGAAGGAAAAAGTATGAAATGGTTATAACTTTTAGATTAACATTAAACATCCCGTTCTATAAGTAAAAACATATATGTTGAACATTACGACTGGTACCCGGAAAAATAACGAATACCCGGTATTTAAGAGAAAATTCTGTTTTCCTACCCGGTTGCAACCACTTTATATTATGTCCTCTTGCGAAGAATAGGTATTTTGGCTCACCTAATTCCGATCACTGGTAGGTACCTATTTAATGAGAATCGCGAAATCCCTACCACCCGCGTTAGAACAGAACGAGCACGCCAATCACATTGATCATAAGAATTTAATCCGAATCACAGAATAGATAATAGTACAAGTACAGAAGGCACACTCTTTTGAACTCCTTTGAGCCGCTTTTTCTCATCCAAAACATTATGATTCGTAAATCATAATGTTTTGGATGAGAAAAAAGCGGCCGTAGCCCTCTGACGTCGTCGACTCAGCGCAAGCCAAACGGAACGTTAAGGCTGTGAACGAACGGTGAAAATGAATTGGCTCACTCGCCGCGTCGCCGATAGTGAGGGCTGACAACGACTAAAAATAAATGTATTGCCCATTTATTTCTTGCATTCAATAAAGAGAGCAATAAATGTATATTCTTCATACATTATATACATTATTTCATTATTTACATTTTATTGGCTTTGCTGCAACCCACAGTAGGTAATGCAAAATCTTGTTGCTTTATTTTTAAACATTTTAATATATATAATGAAATAAAATACCCAACTTTAAAAACTGCGTCGGTGCATTTATGTCGTTAATTTCACAGTCTTTGCTCACTTCCATTTTATTTCTTTAAAGAATTACACCATTTCGAATTGGGTTATTAATTCATTTATATATTTTATATACCTATAAAACTATCAATCAATTATTTAAAAAAATAAATGATTGTTGAAGTGATGAATGATGAATAAAAATTCATCACTGGTAATTTTACAAAGGTGACATCTCATATTATAAGAACCTCTATGACTATGACGTACCTACCCTTTATAGGCATACACAGTTGTTGGTTTAGTAAGTTGGTATACTTTACTACACTAGAATTTAAATTCACATATAGCAGTAAATAATTAACCTACATACTTAAACAAAAAAAATGGTCTGAGTAAGTATTACTTGATTCATACAGTGTTATATATGGAAGTAGATACACCAATAATATATCTTTTATTATTATTCAGTAACTACATATTATGTTCATTTTCTTGCCTTTCGAACGCGTGATTCGAATTTTTATCATTGTTTTTGCAACCCGCTGCGATACAATATCATTTAGGTGTCTTTTTATTTGCAACCCACAAACAGATGAATGCGGCACGTTCACTTGCGATATATTTACGATTTACATAAGTGTGTGCGCGCGAAGTACCTAGCGTGCGCGTGCGATCCGATGCACAGCGTGGCAGCCACTGATAACTGAATAGTCCCCATCGACGGGGAACCGGCATGTGCTTGGAGTTTGGAGTGTCCCGCGCCTGTCCGAATGCAAAATGTGTCGGTTTCCCGAGGAAGCGATAGATTTTTAAATTGAGCAGCCTTTCTTTTGCCACAGACTGACGCGCTCAGCTGGGGGTGAATTAGAAATTATCGCGTGCCTTGAAACGCCGTTCTGAATAGATTAAGAAATAATAAGGTCTGATTTTCAGATATATGATTCTTGACTATATCATTGTTTATCTGATTTAATCGATACATCATTGCGTAAAATTTCCTCGATAGAAATAAATTCCAAAGTTGGGTCTTTATTTTCCTTTTTTTACTCAGCCTACTCAAACAATACATTATTTTACGACAGAATCGAGTTAATAGTATAGTAATTTATCTCATCTAAAATCTCACTTAATGAAATATAAATAAAACTTCACTAAGTTAAGTATTTATCGAAATTTGTCCAAAAAAGCCATTCCCGAAGAGTGCTGCATTTCTTTTCTCGTGCGCAGAAGGCATAAGCGTGTCTCTGTCAAGGGGGCGTGGTCGACTCGAATCAAGGCATCCCCTTAAGTATTCGTCTCATGGTTAATCAGAAAAAAATGTTTCTCGCGTGCACACGGAAAACTAGCCATAGGTACTGTTATTAAAATACTGCCCTCGTCAGTGTTTCCACTATATTTTCTGGTAATTTTTATATTTAACACTCATCTATCAAAATTCGAATACGGCTTCTGTGGTATGGTTCACAATATTGTTACCTATTGTTAAAACTAGAATTATTCAATGTTATGAAATTCATTTATTTACTGCAAAACGGACTTTATTTCGAGATGTTTTTATTGAATGATCTTTCATTAAGATCAACCATTTCAAACTACTTGCTTCGCCCTTTTTTGGGGGCCAAAAAAAAGTTGATTCACCTACGTCTAAAATAGATTAATGTTCCGAAAGGTATTGTACGTGGTGGTCAATTCGAATCATACACACCGCATTCTAATTAGATTTATTAGACACGCGGGCGCGAGCTAATAGATATAAATTTGGGTTGCGAAACGTATGTCGTGACGAAAACGTGCTCAGTTATTTTATAAACAGTAGAATAGCAATACAAAATGGCGACTGCCACACTTGAGCCGAGTGTGGTCACGTTAAGCTCAGTTCACACATGTCGGAGCACGTGACACGCCTCATTAACGCTATATCGATCGCGCGATACTCTGCCGCGCAGCCAAAACATTTAATTAACAAGATACTACAGTTAGCACTCCCACCAAGCGGACGCAGTTTAGTTGGCTGGTACCGTAAAATGGGGTGAGTAGGGTGAAAACTGACATTCAAACCTCGATAAAATTTTATTTTTAATTATACAAACTGAATGGTGTATATAATAAGTGTTCCGGACGTTTGTATTTTAGTTTTTATTTTATTTTGGGTAGTTCCATTTCATAAATTTGACGATAAACAGGAAGACCCACCTCACCCCGTAGTCCCTCGTAATTGGGGTGAGATGGGTTTTCATACAAAGGTGATTTTGGAAGATTGTTGGATTGTTTTTTTTATTATGAGTATTACTATAGCTCCATTTTAAATTGGAATACATTATTTTTGTAGCAGTAGCCTTAAAAAACCATCTCACCCCCCTCTCATACCTTCTCTCCCCATTCATAACCCAACTCTCCCCGCGAACCCTACTCACCCCATTTTACGGTATTATGCCACTTACAGTCAGTTATGTGGATATGTGGGTATGTTTTGCTAAAGAAACCTCTTTGGCGACAGCAAGATCGCACCGTCTGAGAATTGCTTGCTTGTCAGGGACTCTAGAATTGTAAGTATTGTGAAATTCTGTATGGTGAATTTGTGATATTAAAGTAGCATGAATTAATTGTGAAAGATTTGACCTTGACTTATTATTTTAATTTTTTCTCTGACATCAATTATTATATTTTTTATGTTTATTTTTTATTGATGTTTAGCCCTTTCACACCCGTAAAACAAAATCCATGCTAACGCAAAATGAAGTATATTGACATATGTTTTTGATTTGAACATTAAATGTAATCAACCCGCACGATTGTATTGGCCGGGTCTGAAAGGGTTATATAAGAATTTTATTTAAATGAATAATTATGTGTCAATAATTATTCTACATTTGTTGTTTTTTGTTGTACCTATATGTTTTAACTCATTCGCCGTAACCGTAAGTTCTTGCCTATGTTCTGTACGATCTTTGTATGTTACTAACATTAATTGTGTAAGAGTTTGTACATACTAACATTTTATGGGCACTGCCTGAAATAAATGATTTATTATTGTATTTATTATTATTATTTCTTCAAAAAGTTTCTTCACTAGTGACTAGGGTTTCTGGCCCCATATCATGGTCGGCCTTATCACGTGATAAGTGACAAAATGGAGCGTCCGTCACTGGCTGACACCGTTCGATTGAACGAGACTGACGCTCTATCTTGTCACTTATTGCGTGATAAGGCAGACCATGATACGGGGCCTGATTTCTTGACATGCTTTCTCGAGTTCTCTCGGGTCCTCGAGTCTGTTTATAAAATCCGTTGAAATGTATTTTCTTTTTATCTGCAATATTTTTTGTGGTATTTAGTACTTCTTACTCCTTAGGTAAGGAAGGAAAAATAAACTTGTATTTGTATTTATTTATTTGCAAGAACAGACACAGGTGTTGAAAATTATACAGACATGTCAGTAGGGATTACATGCGGGTATGCTCTGCCACAATTTGGCATGCAAATCTTAATCTAACTTGAAATTAATGCTACTGTTATCTATCAAAATATTCATGCAAATTATAAAATGGTCGAGCAATCAAGTACGACTTTAATTTTATTGAGATCTCATTTATAATTACTACATTGTCGTATGTCCTCATTTAAGAAATTATAAATTTTTATACCATTATATTCTAATCCATTCTTAAAATTCATAAATGTCGATTGTGGTAACAAAATGTCAAAATTATATCTACATAATCTCTGAGGTCTCTTATTTATATTGTCCCTAAAGCTGGACCTATTTCTATATGTAAAAATGCATATTAAATATATGTATAGTGAGACCACTGTTAGTATTCCATGTTTTATAAATAGTGTGCGACAGTGTTCTAAAGGCTTAGCCTTTTCGATATACCTAAGAGCTTTTTTTTGCAATATGAGAACACGTTTAACATGACTATATAACTTCTGACGTAATTATCAAAACTTAGTAGTAAAACTTATAACAACAGATTACTATGTACGCGAGTTAACAATTTTGGGGGCCTAAATGACTAGATACGACTTATTTAAGCGTGGGCGTGAATATTAAAGTTATTTGTTTTCAAAACACTACTTTACAACAATAAATCAATCCCACCGTCAAAATCTGCAACTACAATCATTAAACATTTTAAACAAAAGGATGAAACTCATTTTTTACAAATAATAAGTGATAAGTTGATAACCTTACTTAGGCACAGTAGGTACTGACTTATAAATAGTATTAGTAGTCTAACTTTCTAGTATTTTAATCTGTCAGTCATTCATAGCATAGGTTAATAGTTGATTCAGATGATTTCCTCCAAATAAAATCAGTTAAACTTAAAGTGGACTGGGTATCCCTAGACAAGACCTGGAAGTCCAGAAGCAATGTTAACCTTTTAATCTTATTTGTTTGTAAGAAAATAAGTTTTCTTTACATATTTGAGCAATAATCGTCTTGCCCGAAAGTCGGTTTCTTATTTTTGTCTTGATGTATCCAGCTAGCCCAAGTAGCAAACAAGAATGGTGATTAAATCTTACATATGTAAACATTATCTAAAACAAGAATTAGCTAAATTTAAAAAGACTCAGTTTAGTATTTTTAATCTTAAAAACTAAATAGGTAAGCTACCGCTACTTTAGCAAGTCAAGAAAACATAAAACCTAGTTAAGTATTTTAAAAACTATTATGGCTACAATTAAGTCTAAAAATGTGTTTTTTACTCAACTCAGATTATTTGAAGGCTCATTTAAGATTCAATGGTATAATTCAAGTATCAGTTTAGAATCCCAAAGTAAAAACTGATTTTGTAGATAAACCTAAGATGATTATATTCTTTTTTTATTAAATTTAATCAAGTTTAAGTGAAAATAAGTTTAACGGGACGTTTTTCAACAAACTAGAATCAATTAAAGATGGATGAAATAAAAAAACAAAAGATCTGGTGGTTTTTGTCGGCGAGTACTGAAATATAAAAAATGCGGCCAAGTCCTTCAAACGTTAGCAGTGCGACAAGTGAGGATTCGTTACCTATCATTAGTACCAAAAGTACATCAACGAGTGAACCTTCGGTATCATTAGTACCCAAAGAAAACCTAATGTTTCCAAACACAGTTTCTCTCCATCTCCCATAGATTCGGTTTTCTCCATACCACCCCAGTTAAAAAACACTAAGTATAGAGGTATCTCATGAAAACTTACCCCCTTATTCATAAAACTTAAAATGCCTCCGCTAAATAAAATGTGCTCTGTCCCTTTCTGACGAACACAAATGTCAACGTGACAGATAAAGACAAACGAATTTTAACGCCGTTTTAGTTAAAATAGGCTTGTAGAACGTTTATGAATACGGCCGTTAGTGTTTTGTTTATTCCCAACATAACGTAGGTAACAACTACTCCCAGATTGCAGATTTCGGTTAATGGTAGGTATATGACATATCGACTTTGTCCTGGGTAGTGTGCACAATGCAATTCGACGGAGAAAATGTATTATATTGTTTTAGTTGGTCTCCTTTGTTACTGCGAGTGCTGTAAAGGGGTTTCAACCTCGCAATGTACATATTTATTACCTACATATTATTTAATTGCTTAACAATCTCAATAAGGCCTAGTTGGAAGGTCAGGTGGCAGTAACTTTCGTAAAGCTAGTGCCTACCCCCCGCGAGTCCTTTAGACTGGAACCAGGAACACTCTTGGAGGATGATTTAAAGGTAATTATTTTACACCTATCTCTCTCATTCATTTAATATTAAGTTATTGGTTCTTGATTTGTTTACGAGTATTATAGCTCGGGGCGACTTAATTTACTGAGGCCAGATTCCAGTGTCTAACCGCAAGCATTAATTCTACTGAACCGCAGCGCATACTGTATTCGAACTCAAAACAATTCAAGTCATTCATCCAATAACATATATTTTTTACATACGAAATTTCATCTCAATTGATTCAGCGGTTTAAAAGCGTAAAAAGGCAACCGACAGACATACAGACTTTAGACAGATATACTTTCGCGTTTATAAAATAGCTAGCTGATGTCCGCGGCTTCGCCCGCGTGGTTATAGGAAAATGTAAGATATTTAATTTTCCCGTGGGAATTAGATGTTTTCCCGCTGGAAAAAGTAGCCTATGTCACTCTCCAGCTTCTAAACTATCTCCATACAAAAAATCACATCAATACGACGCTCCGTTGCGACGTGAAAGAAGGACAAACAAACACACACCCACTTTTGCATTTATAATATTAGTAAGGATAGTGTATTATAGTATAATTATATAGTATGTACAGTATATCTATACTGTACATATAGATAGACTAATCTTAGTCTAAGGTGCCTAGGCGTGTACTGTGTACCTGTTTATACGTGCTCATTAAACACATTAGGTACACGATATTTTCTCACGTTGGGATTCAAAGCAGGACCGCTAGCATTGCAAGAAGGATCACTTACAACTTGGTTAATTAACCATCTTTCTACTAATTATTCTAAAGAAATCATATTAACAAAAATGATATGTCACATGAAAACAAAACCACCATTTTGAGAGAAGCAACAACGTCCAGTTAAAACACGAAGACTAAGACTAAATGTGAGTAGGTACATATCAGTATTAAGTACTTATAGTGATTTGTTTATTTTTCGAGAACCACCCGTTCCTTTGCGAGAGATATTTGATTATTCCATAGGGGTAGAAAGAAATGAGTCCGCCGCAGTCTGTCCCGTTTGTTGACGAAATACGATTGTAATTCTCTTCAATGGGACACAGAACTTTTGTCTTTCGATCTATTGTTTTGTAACACATTGTTGTACGAGCACAATATTTGTTTTCTCTTTACACGAGGACATAAAAATATACATGTAGAATACAAATAAAAAATACTTTTACGTCTGCTACAGTTATATCATCATCATCACCATATCAGCCGAAAGACGTCCACTGCTGGATATAGGCCTCCCCCAAAGAGTGCCACAATGACCGGTCCTGCGCCACCCGCATCCAGCGGACTCCCGCGACCTTTGCCAGGTCAACAGTCCATCTTGTGGGGGGGCCTACCCGCGCTGCGTCTTACGGTACGTGGTCGCCACTCGAGAACCTACAGTTATATGCCTATTGGATAATAGTTAATTTGTTATACAAGGGTGCAAAGTTGTATTTTACCCGCGAGTGTGGAATTGAAACACGAGCAAGCGAAAGGATTCTATAGTTTAACCACGCCCCGCGCCGCGCCCGTGTGTAACACAACACTTTTCACCTCACTGTAGCGAGGAAAGTGCAACATGCAAAAAAACAGGTCATACAAAATAAGTCTTTATTTGTACACATTACGAGTATAATGTCATCAGGTTAATTATAATCATCATCATAACATTATTTAAAATTATAATTAACTAATTAAGACAACAAATCAGTCTTCATTTGTACTCGGCATTGGACGTATCACGTCGACGTGCAGCTCCCGCTTTCATAATTATTTATCACATTATTCACAACAAATATAGAAGCTGTTTAGGGCCGTATAATTTAATTAAAGTACGACACTTTTCCTTATCCATGTCTACGGCTGGGCAAGCCAACTGAAATCAAAACACATTCGTCCCAACTGCGCGCGAACAAAACACTGACGCTCCTTTGCCGTGCCGCCAACAACCAACAACAAATGGTCACGCTCCAAGGTCAAATTACTTTCCCCAGTAGTAGATAAAATGCGTTTTTACCCGCTTGTTTTAAAGGATAAAAGACGGCTTTCCGAGACAGTGAGGGTAAAAAAATACCTTTATCAAGCCTACACAATACATAATGTTGGTTTGTAGGCTTCTCATGAGATTCATGGAATTTACAAAATAACCTTTCAAACATGCAATAAAATATTGACGTTGTTCTTTATAATAAGCTTCGGAGTACCTATCACGTTCGGGCGCGGCGAGACGAAATATCCGTAATGGAATTTCATACAAAATTGGAGTTTCTTTTGTTTCAATATCAATTCGTGAGACAACGTCACGGCGTTCAGCCATTAATAAAAGTTTGGAGTTATTTTTATATTGGATATATTTATGTGTATACATGTTTGAGAAAAGCACCTCGGCGTGAAAAGTCTACTTAAGTATATCTACTTAACCGGCATGCCCGATTTTCCCGGCTTCGACAGTTAATAGTAATATACTATTGTTTTATGCATGGATGGTGTCAAACTAGATTACGGCTCACCTAATGGTAAGCTGACACCGCAAATTATGGACGCTTGCGAGACCAGAGTAGTTCTCACACGTTGCCAACCCTATATTCTCTTGAAGATTCGTTGTGATCACAGCTAGAAACAAATGCAGGTCCGTCTCAACCCAGTGCATCTTCTAACTATATCCTCAACTATAAATAGCTTAAAAACAATAATACCCGACGTTATTTAGATTATGAGAATGTACTTTTTAACTGTATCCGGTGCGCAAAAGAATTAATCAATATCACGTCGAGATAAGTATACAATCAAGCCCTCCGTTTGTAAGATTGCTTATTAGGTCGGCTACGTGCGGCGTGGCGGGGATGAGCGGGGCTTCGAAGCCGCCTAATGACCTGCTGGTCCACCTGCAGCCGACAGCTACGAATTGTAAAGGCTAGTAAATAAAAAGAAATTCGACACGGCTCTTGCCATCCTTTCTATTCATTCGAGTATAAATTTGACTTGCGTGAATATTTAATATCTATAAGAATATAATAACGTTTTGTGGTAGATATATGAAGTTTTAAAAATCTGTCCAGTGGTTTGTTTAGCATCGCGTCCTACATTGTAGTCACGTGCGTGCCTTTGAAGTTTTAATGGAAAATTAACAGAGTTTTCTACGAAAAGCAAAATTGAATAGAGATATTTAAATAAATAAACAGTAGGTAACAATTTAGTCAATGCTAAGTCACGTAAAGTGGATGCATAATCCATAACATCGCGATCTTGGTTTAAAATCTAAGATATTTTCCTTGTTTTATGTGTTAAAGATCGTAAGTTAAATTTCATTTTTCATGTTAAATATCTCGCTACGTAAAATTAGGATAGGTTCAGATGAGTAGGTAACAAAGATTGATGAATTTGTGCATTTCGTGCTTGGTTTCGTGAGATATTACTCGGAACAGGGATATCGAGTAATGGTGAAATAACTGACTTTTGTTTTGCTGGATACTCTTTTTGTCCGACTAGAGTGACCACTAATGGGTAAGTCAATATTGTTGGTTCAATTCAGACAAATAAAAAAACAGTCTGAAATAAAAATTTGACAGCTCGACACGTTAAAAAATAATATTACTTAAGTAGATGTAAAACAAGTAGGGACAGTGAAATGTTGTGTCCTCGAGTGTGGTTTGACGCGGACACCTAAATAAAACCAACTACTGTGATTATCCAAATCATACGACTCAATATCACACTTTGCACTATTAATTTTGACGACCGCTTTAGCCTAGTTGGTAGTGAACCTGCCTACGAAGCAAGAGCTCCTGCGTTCGAATCCCGGTAAGGACATTTATTTGTGTGATGAGCACTAATATTTGTTCCTGAGTCATGGATGTTTCTATGTATTTAAGTATTGATTTATGTATAGTATAGTTTGGGATTCGTGTAAGATTTTCCCCTAATATTTATTTATTACTTATAATTTTTGTCGCATTATGATTTTACTTCACTTGACTATATTTGGCAATTATTTGAGTTGTCTCGTTCTTTTCACATTGCATAATATATTTTATTGTTATTTGGCAAACAAGAAGCCAGGGGCAGAGCCGCAATTGATAGATTTTCCCAAAAGGGTAAGGACCAAACTCTTGGCCAGTAGTTAGCCTGGTTAGTCGGTAGTTAGCCACGCAAACCGAAGAACTGAAAAAAGATCCATTGTGACATAAAAATTAACCATAGAATTGTATGGTTAATTTTTGTGTCACAACGGAAAACTTTCATAGAAATAATTGAGTTAGTTAAGCTGGCCAAGAATTTGGTCCTTACCTATTACTCGATTACCTCTCTTCTCTCTTAACCTAAAGTCATCAATCTTAAGAGGGAATAATACCTCATACTCGTCCATACGAAACGAGAAAATGTTTTTCCGCTTCAACATATTTCCCAATCTCTCTCTTTTTTAGTACGTTATTGACACAGTGAAAGACTAGGTTTATAGGTTTTCCTTTTTTCATAATTAAATAAATTCTAACTTAAATAGGCAGCTCAAAACTTTTATTTTTAAAGCGAAACTTATAAACCTAGAATATATTATGCTGAAGCGATCGACATCAAAATCAGTGATTTATTAAGATTTAGTTAGTGAAAACCGTTTTCTCCCGAAATGAAAATTTCATCAAAAAAGTAACCATTGCCAGTCGCGAGCTTCTGGCTGCTGTAAAGCTATTCTTCTCTCTTACATTTTTTTAACATAGCGGTGGTAAATATTTATATATTTTTCAACGATATTGACATATCATTATATCGTTCGCTTTTGCCCCCGTCAAACCCGGGGTATGCCATGGCCATGTCTATTTATTCGGAGAGAGCCACCCACCTAATAATATTAAGGTATGTATTATGTGTTTCTGGTGGCAAGGTCGGCGAACCTCGTTTACTGCCACCGCTCTGCGTCTTCCTGTAGGAATACCCCGTCTTAATCGCCCAATCAACTTCCATTCGCCCCCGGTGGCGGAGCCATCGAAGTCTAAAGTGATTCCGTTACTCCGATGATATTATGATTTCTACTATCAAGGTAGGCAAATAAATGATAATTCTTGTAAATTTCCATTCAGATTACCTAGTCTAGCCATAAGTTCTGTTACTGGCAGTTAACAATGATTTTAAGAAAAATAATAATTCGAATTTCGAATGTTGTGTTTTGACGTAAGTACTTGGATGTTTTTGCCACCATTTATATACAATATAATATTAAAATAAGTAAATTAATAATGGAGTGGGGTGTCAAAGAAAATAGAATTGCTGTGATTGCTCTGCATAAGGTAGGAATGGAGCCGTCCCACATTTTTGAGACACTAAAAAAGTTAGAGATCAGTCGAATGTTTGTGTATCGTACCATTCAAAGATACACCAAAACGTCCTCTGTCGATGACAGTAAAAGATCTGGCCGACCACGTACTGTTAGAACAAAACAAGCCGTTAATGCTGTAAGGGCCAGAATTCGCCGAAATCCCATAAGAAAACAGAAGATCCTTTCTAAGGAAATGAAAATACCACCTAGGACACTTTCGCGTATAATCAAAGATGACTTGAGTCTTGCAGCTTACCGACGATATACAGGACATATGTTAAATCAGTCACTAAAGGACAAGAGAGTTGAAAGATCAAAAAGCCTTTTATCTCGATACGCACATGGGAAATATAAAAATATTCTTTTCACGGATGAAAAAATTTTTACTATCGAGCAGCACTACAACAAACAAAATGATAAAGTGTACGCACACAACTCTCGAGAAGCTAAAGAGATAGTTGGAAGGATTCAGCGAGGTCATCATCCCGCTTACGTCATGGTTTGGTGGGGTGTGTCGTATCAAGGCGTCTCTGAGATCCATTTTTGCGAAAAAGGAGTGAAAATTTCAGCTAAAGTGTATCAGGACACGATTTTAGAAACAGTAGTTAAACCACTAAACGACACAATGTTCAAAAATGTACACTGGACCTTTCAGCAGGACTCAGCCCCGGGTCATAAAGCTCGCACCACCCAGATTTGGCTGCAAAGGAATGTTCCGGACTTCATCAAGGCAGATGATTGGCCCTCTTCCAGTCCCGACTTAAATCCCCTGGACTATAAATTGTGGTCAGTGTTAGAGGACATGGTCTGCTCTAAACGCCATGCCAATATCGATTCTCTAAAAAAATCTTTGAAGGTAGCAGTGGCAAATTTCCCAATGGATACAGTGCGTAAATCTATAGACGTGTGGCCGGATCGTTTGAGGGCGTGTATTAAAGCTAAAGGCGGGCATTTTGAATAAAAAATATATTGTTTAGAAACCTTATTAACTTACCTATAAATAAACATTTACTTATGGTAAATTAATTACATCCTTTTAAAAATATGTTTCATTTCATTTGTAACAGAACTTATGGCTAGACTAGGTACTTACTCGTACGTAACGTGTAATAATCTCTATACGATTTATTTATTTTAGGAAAGTACATACGAAATTATTACAATATTGAATGAATACCTAAGGACATTAAAATATCAGTACAAGGCAGAAAAAGAAATTAAATTAAATTAAAACAACTCAAATAACCCACCCCGCGTGACTCCCGGTGCAAAGGTGCCCATCACGCTCGCTACATTGCCGCGTTGGATTGCGATGGACAACCTTTGCAATAAAAATGACCCGGAGTGGGGGTCGAGGCCATTTTCCCGCAGGCGGCGTCCCGTTTCCCTAAGGAAAGACTCCCTCGGAGCACCAGCATCCCGTGGTCTCTGCGGCAAGAGGGACAAATAAGTAGTGTGAGAGACCGGACCGACTGAGGCCCGGTGGTTCCAGGACGCAAGGGATATTGGCAGATACCAGCGCCCTCTGGATGATGTGATTCAGGGCGTGGTGGCGAGGGAATCTGCCAGCACACCTGAAAGCGAAAAAGCTTCGGGAAAGCGATTACCGATGCCATGCACAATAGTAGGAAAACTGAACGAAAAACGTAACAAGTTTTGTGAATTTCGAAATGCATGAAACAGGTTGAGGGATATTGAGTTTTAGTGGTCAAATAAAGGCTGTTTGCGACGTACCTATTCCGAAAAATATTTTTTATTTCCTTTACTCGGCAATCAACGATGAAAAATGTCATAAACGCTCAATGCCATGTCATGAGCGAGTGCTCTTAACTCCAAAGAACCGCGAATCGGTTCGTATGGTATTCCTTGTATGTACGTCAGGTAGATCTACTTGTCACTTTTTGTATGGGGAAATGATAGTTGAGTTATACTAACGTGCGTTCGAAAAGTTAAGTGATCATCTCTCTAATTTCATTTCCGAAGCCAAGATCTCTTTCAGTGTAGTAAGTAGCATTAGGGTGGGTCCCATGTTCAGTGTCATGGGATCTCAATTCTGAACTAGCGTGGACTCACTGACACTGCTCCTTAACACAAACTACAACCTCAAACTTGTTCAGACATCTTTGTAAAATTTAGTTTGTAAGTTATCTAGCTTGCAAAATGCATAGTTTCTCACTTAAGTGGTTGGCGAACAACTACAGTTTGAGTTTTTCCACTTAACTTTTCGACGGTTATGTCTTGCTTGTTTTCGCTGTCAGATTATGTATTTAAGCTGTTTTGTTTTGATACTTAGAATTTAGTATTGACTTTGTTTTTGAAGAGTATATTTTTTGTTTGCAGACTTGTAAAGGCTATAGTTAAAAATGTAAATCGTCACATCCGATTTTTTTTTACTAAAGCTCACTTGATTATTGAATTGGTCTTTTGGTAAGTTAATACATACTGAGTCACTACAAGGGAAAACTAAAATTTTTTGCAATTTCGGTCCAGTTTTCTAGATACACTAACTGCATAAACAACTTTGTAATCCCATATAAATATAAAAGTTACATTTGCAGTGAATGGGATAAAAAATTAAAAAGCAAGAACGGGACTGCATTCATCAATTTGTATGTATTGATAACACAACAACCTACAAAAAGAAGTAAGATCCCATAAAAAAAAACATTCCATGTAAAAAAGAGGCCAAGTCACGAAACTCTTCCACCGTAAAAAGATGTGAGATATTATTTTATGGGATCCTATTATTCCGAGCAATGACGCGTAGTTGCAGTGTCCAAGGGGAACGCAGATGGCTCGCGGTACTTGAGCTCCCGAAGGAAGTATTGTGGAACCTGCCCGCCCTGTGCAACCCGAACTGAGCCAATGGACTGGGGAGGAAATAGAAAGAAAAATGAAAAAAAAAACATTTTTTGTCGCGAGGCAGCCGATTGAAACAGCGGTTGCCTGAAAGTGTGTACGCTGTTTATATAATGAAATGCTGGTCTAAATCGAATACCTCGCGACAATTTTTTTTAACCCCCCCAATTTCCGGCCCAGTTCAAGTTGGCTCAGCTGGAGGTTCCACGATGCTACGGGAGCTCAAATACCGCGAGCCATCCGTTTGCCTCTCGGACACTGCAACTACGCGTCATTGCTGTAACTATAGGATCGCAATCAGTAAATTCCACTTCCCAACTGTATTGCTTGTCCCAATTTTATATTGTTGAAGTGATGCACAAAATATAATATATGTCAATGGCTGTAACACGATATATTCCGTGGTGTTAGGTACCCTAATACGTGAATTTTTGATTAGTTAGGTATCTATTTATTGATTGACTACACGAGAACCTATTAGAGGCCCGTTCCACGAAGCTACAAATAACTATTATGAAAGTCTAAACAGACATGTAATTGGTCAAGAGCCTCAGTGTTGCCAATTTAAATTTGTAACTGGTCATCATCATCATCATATGAGCCGAAAGACATCCACTGCTGGACATTAGGCCTCTCCCAAAGAGTGCTAATGTTATCAGTCCTGCGCCACCCGCATCCAGCGGACTCCCGCGACCTTTACCAGGTCATCAGTCCACCTTGTGGGGGGCCTGGTTCTCTATTGTATGGGCAAAAATTATTTCCCAAAGTGTCACTTCCCAATATTTTTTCCCAAACGTTCATGTGGCAAAAAATCAGTAGTCAAATTATTGTTTCGCATTTTATCTCTTGGCATTATCTCCTATGGCAAAATATTACTAATTATTATTAATATTACTTCGCAAATTATTGTTTGGCAAAATTTTATATACCTATAGTCAAGTTTCATTTGGTCAAAAGTATTATATGTGGCATAACATTTGTTATTAAATAATAATTTACAGGGTTTTATATGTTCTTTTGTACTGTAGGTATTTCGTACGAATCCCACTCAGCTGAGCGGCGTTCGGGAAGCTACGGCACATCTTTTCGTCCAATATTCCGCAGTGTCTTAAGACGAGAGTCTTTGACCAGTGTGTGTTGCCAGTGATGACGTATGGCACTGAAGCGTGGTCGCTTACTATGGGCCTCATAAGAAGGCTCAAAGTCACCCAAAGGGCTATGGAGAGGGCTATGTTGGGAATTTCTCTTCGTGATCACATCAGAAATGAGGCTATCCACAGCAGAACCAAGGTAACCGATATAGCCTTCCGAATCGCTAAACTTAAGTGGCAGTGGGCGGGGCACATAGCACGTAGAACCGATGGCCGTTGGGGCGGAAGGGTTCTCGAGTGGCGACCACGTATCGAGAGGCGCGGCGTGGGTAGGCCCCCCACAAGTTGGACTGATGACCTGGTAAAGGTTGCTGGAGTGCACTGGATGCGGGTGGCGCAGGACCGGTCACTTTGGCACTCTTTGGGGGAGGCCTATGTCCAGCAGTGGACGTCTTTCGGCGGATATGATGTGATGATGTGATAGGTACTTAGGTAACAATATATTATAATGCAAACAAGTAGCATGCATGCATGCAAACAAGCAGCATGCAAGCAAGCAAGCCCCGAGTCGGTTTCGACCTTTTCATCGAGAGTCTCCAGCGAGTCGACACCACTCCGCCGCGCGGGGTGTCTATTTCCGGTCTGAGGGACACAACACAAGTGAACCCTAACCTAACCTAACCGACAGAGTTCGCTTATGACAAGCCATTTTTGTCCGCCCTGATACCTAATGCACGACCAAATAACTGGCCGAACTCGCAACTTTAATAAAATATTGGCCAAAATTATGCTTGCTTTGGAAAACAATATTAGCCCAAACAAAGGGTTTGCTTAATTAACTATTTTCTTAATAACACTTGACAAAGCAAAATTATATTTTGACCAAATGAACAAAATGCGAAACAAAAATGTGCTATTTGTCCGTTTGGGAAATGAAACCACTGCCATAAGTTTTGTGGGAAATGAAATTTGGTGAATTTTGTTTTGCCGAAACGGCAGGATATCGGGGGGCCTACCCACGCCGCGCCTTCCGCTAACCACGTGGTCGCCACTCGAGAACCTTTCCGCTTCAGCTGCCATCGGTTCTACAATGTTGTTCTTCAACTTGTAGCTTCGTGAAATTATGGACCTCAAAGGTTTATATAAAAACGTACCACAACGTACGTTTCCTTTTTCAATTTGAAGCATCTCAAAACCTATTAAGTCGCCGATGTACAAGTACTACGTAGAGGTATGTTACTTAGATTAATTTGAGAAAATTCAGTTCAGCTGTAACCTCGAAATGTGTTACTTTCACATCCCTGCGCTTCTTGAACAAAATTATTCCGCTAAGACCTGTCTGCAATGTTCACGTCTCGACTTGAAGCATTGTGTTAGGGAACGTATGTAAAGCTTAGGTACGTGTCATCTTAGACAGCGACGTTTGAATGTGGTGTGCGAAATTAGGTACTGAGGGTCTACCGCGAAACGAAATCGAACTTCGTTCGTGTATCTCCATCTCTGTCGCACTTGCTAGTTCGAGCGACAGAGAGGGAGATACACGAACGAAGCTGGTTTTCGTTTCACGGTAGCCCCGCTGTATGCTAACGATTTTCAACCTGCAGGTGTAGCTTTTCTAACGCGCGTCAGGACATACCTGTAATTTTTGAAGATTAAAATGACAGCTGACATGGTCTTACGTTTATTCGCAAAGTAACACAAATATGCTGCGGGACTAAATGAAACATTTTTTAGTACCTAACTGATCCTTTTGGCCTATCTATGTGAAGTACCCATCAAAAATAAACAACCCTATAAAAACATTCCATGTAAAAAAGAGGCCAAGTCTCGAAACTATTCCACCGTAAAAAGTTGAGATATTTCGTAGAGCCAAGTCTCATGCATTCTTATTAATCTTTATTTGCTTGCTAAATAAAATTCTGCAACTTGGCAATCCTATACACTTTTTGTGTAATGCTAATATTATTATATTTTTCTTATATAAACATTCTGACAAGTAATATTGACAATTACGAATTAATAAATATGAATATGAATATATTTATATGGGATTACAAAGTAATTTATACAGTTGGTGTAACAAAACTGGGCCGAAATTGCAAAATATTTTAGTTTTTCCTTGATTTATACTAAACACTATTCGTATTCTAAATTTGAAGCTTCTGTATCTGCTAGAAGTGCCTTAGAGTTTTGATGATCGGACAGTCAGTCAGTGAATGAGTGAGTGAGTGACATAATTAAGAAACTTTGACTAGTTATAATTCTTAAAGTACTGGTTCAAATTGAATGAAATTTGAAATATACCGTGTTTATACAATATCTGCTTGGTTACTGAGAATTTAGGCTTCTAGTTTTATCCACATCGTAGTTATAGGGGGTCAAAAATGGCCTGAACTGCTGCTTCGAGAAAAGAATGGTACGGCCGTGTCGCTGTCTTGCTCGACTTGGCAGGAGCACTGACGTGCCCCCAGATCACTTTTTAATTAAAAACTAAAATAAATGGTGTTTTTATAACCAAGTTAAATACTTATGACGCTGAGCGGTATTCAGTGTGGCAATGACCCTGACAATTTACTTATACCTATTAAGGTACAATGCATGGGAGGATACCAAGTCAAGTGTAATTTCACGAAAACTTTTTATGGTATAGGCCTGGTACGGTCAGCCTCAAGGGGCTTAACACCTTTGTGCCGTGTCGCGTTAAACCTCATGTTAAACTGCCATATGAAGTTGTCAAACCAGCAGTGAAAACGACAAGGTAAATGGGTGTTCAGCAACTTATGAGGCCGACTGTACCAATGGCGTCCGTAAAAGGTGTACCAACCGGCTTGCCTTTTTGACTACTACTCTTGAAGAAAAGGTTAATATCGACTTATAAATAATCGGCACATCCTAGTTAAAAACCATATCCAGTAAGGGCCTGATTCAATTTGAAATTGAGAACTCCAATCTTACAATATAACCGCTGACTTTTAAGCAAAATGGTTAGTAGGCGTTTTTACGGGTCCTTTATGAAAATGAAAACTGCCGATCTATGTTGATGAATTGTGTTTCATGGACATTCTGACCTAATGCTAGCAGACGACAAAAGAGCGACCACTGTTATGAAGGTAATTTAGTATTAAAATATCTTTTAAAGTAGATAATTTCATATAAGACGTTAAACGAATTAGCTAATTTGTTATATTGAAAATACGATACATTTTTATTTTGAAAATTACAATGATACGCACAGCGAGTGTGAGGAACATAGTTATTCTTTTTAGGAGTGAATTTTTGAAGTATTTTATCTATTACAAGTCTATACAAGTATACAGAATGTATTATTCAAACGGGGCAGAGAGGGCAAATCCGGGCGAATCCTACAAGAGATACGGAAATTTCTCTTAGTAGTAAAGAATCAGTACTGACTGACAGTTGGCACAGACAACTGACAGCTTAGTGGTGTTGTAATGGGTTTACTAATATGTGGCCGAAAATTATGTGGCAATTATTGACTTCCCAAACAACTTATCCCATAGTTTCATTTGGCAAACTTTTAGGTAGCATACCAATGGTTCGTATATATAACATGTCCCAAATGATTGTTTTAGCAAAATGTTAGTTGGCAAAATATTTAGTTGGTCATGTTTTAAAAAGACTTTATTTGTTATGTCGAATGTTTTGATTGGCATGTATATTTTTTCCATATTATTGTGATACATATTACTAACATACCCTAACCATGTAGTTAATATGGTACAAATTACATTAGCATCATATTTTACTACGAAGGTAGTTTCTCGAGCTATTCAATGTAATTTTATGAAGGTAGAGATCGAAGTCAGTCATTTTAAACAGAAAATTTCGGTTTGCAAACAAGTTTGTCCGCTCTTTTATAAAAAAAATTACCTCGAAGACGAAAGCGGGAGCAAAGCTCCCGCTTTCATCTTCTAACCTATCCGTGATCCGAGTCGGTTTTGCCACTAAGTCCCCGGTTCCCTACTGTCGTGTAATAACAGGTCGTATCTGTGGGTGTCGCAATTTTAACCTGACCTAACACTTTGCTCTGGCGTTCCTGTTTTGACTGTTTCAATTGCTAATTTAATCATAAAACTTTTTGTTTTAGGCAAGTTCAAGCTCAAAACTCTGTGAAAAAGTACTCATCCGATATGCTATTTAATAAGCAAGTGAAATGTTTACTAGCACTCAGCTATTTACCTGAAGATGAACGTAGTATTATTTGTCAAATATAAATTATGCGAAGTTAAAATTTGGTCAAAGGTTACTTGACAATAAATAGTAAGCTCAAATAAAACATTTGCCTATTAACCATTTTCCGAAATGATTCTTGGTAAAATGAATATCTGCAAAATATGATTGTGATCAAATAAAAAGTATGCTAAGTAACATTATGCCAAGCATTGGTTTGCCAACTAAAAATGTTGCAATCAGTTGGTTGGGAAGTGAAATTAGGCGAAAAGTATTTCGTCCAGATGGCAGTACACCGTTGTAATGTCTCTGAACCGAAAAATCTGGAAGTCACCTAAGTTATTATCAAAGTTTGCAAACCATTTTTCAGCCACTTACAGGTATCCGGGTAAATTTAAAGGCATTATGTTTGCCGGGCAGCAGTAGGTGGTTGAGGATAGTATCCACTGCCTGGCAATAATAACAATGTGATGGGGGAGAGGAGAGGGTGTGTGGACTTCACCCCAGAGGGGTTTATGGCAGTCCACACTCAGAGAGAGACGCTGACGTACTGTCTATAATATGTTTATTTTCTCTATACTATTTTTATTCACCAACTCACACGGTATATATTATACAAGTAGCTGCAAGCATAATCAATAATCATTTATACATCTCGCACGTACTTAATCTATCGCTAATCTTATACCTACACGTTTTATACAATATCTTATCGTTATTATAAAATGTGCCTAGCCGGCACATATCTCCCCCCTTACAACAAAAATAGGATGGAATCCCATTTCCTACTAAATAAGTCAATAAGTTATAGGTACATTATGAATATGAAATAAAATAACACTGACCTGTTCTATTGGAATAGAAAACATTATGAAACGAGAACAATATAAATACAATACAACAACACACATGTAACAATATATCAGCACAGGTAGGTAGGTATTCCTAAGCTCCTTTTGGGACACTTGGGAAATACAATCACCAGCCAATGAAGGGCAATAAATAATCGTGTGTGTGCCATAGATTAAATCACCTTTTCGGTCGATTACAAGTTGGCAATTACAATAAAACAAAATTAAGGGCTTATCTCATCCTGCACGTCTAGCACACGACGGCCGCGACATACTCTCGATTTTTATCGCACTATACCTCTTCTTCTAAGTGTTCTAATAAGAGAGAGACGGATAGTGCGAGAAAAATCGAGAGAGCTCGCGCGCCGTCGTGTGCTAGCCGTGCTGGGCATTCGTCTTCCAGGGCAATATAACTATAGAAATCATGATAGTTGCCTAAATATTAATAACAAAATTAACAATAATTAAAAATAGCATCCTAAGTTTTTACCTTCAAAAATGGAAACTGAAATGCTCGCTTATAAAAGTGTGCTGACGAAACGACTCCGCGGCCTTGATCTTGACAAAAATAAGTATCGATATACAGCGTGTATTTTTAATATTACCTATTTACCCCGGCCTAGCGCTGCGTCGACGATTTTATTCTGCGCGTCTAATTATGACGAGTTGCACTTTCGCCAACAGTGTTGCAACGCTAGCCTTGTACTGAATGACGTTATACCAACTCACCCCTCACGAACCGCCAGCAAATTTGTAATTTACCAATCCTGCTGAATATCGCTGAACAAGTTGGATAAAACTGCACCTAATTAATGAAAGTACTGTAACTTGCCCTCTATTTACTTACTTTGTAAACCTACCATTGTTATGACCTTTCAATTAAGAATCTAGGGTTATTTCGGTGCACAACACTACAGGGTTCCTACCACTAGCGATCACAATTGGCCATATCTACATATGGCCAATTGTGATCGCTAGTGGTAGGAACCCTGTAGTGTTGTGCACCGAAATAACCCTAGATTCTTTTGTGAAAGCTTGACAGGTTTTAGACTCTTCATTCATATCTAATATAATTAAAGCTAACCTATCCGTATATAAATGCACCTATCTGAACGCTACTACTTCTAACTGCATTTTTTCTTATTACTTAGATAAAATTATGTACTAACTAATACTTGGAAGAATAATACATACACTAAATGTTTTTTTATATTTAAAAATATACGCAATATTCGTGAATATGGCAATGATATTATAAGCAATCAAGCCTTTTGATATACTAATTTAACTCGGCTCATAGAAAAAATGTCACGTCACGTTTGAAGTATTCGCTCTCTATTTTATTAACCTAAATCAAATTAAATTAAATTTAGCCAAAATTGCCGATTTCTTGCGTGGCCATTAATAGACAAGGTACAGCGAGTACGTTGTCTCTACGGAGACCGCGGCGCGGGCCTGCGACGCCTGCAGGGGGCGCGCTCAGCTGCGCTTCGTCAAGTGACACATGACATGAGACACAATAAAATTATCAACAAGGAAATTAATATGGTGATACAACTGAGCTATGCAATCTGCAAGTTAATAGAAAGTTTGTAAAAATACCGAAAGCTTTACCCCGACCATAGTACAGTTTGTACACGTATATCAGCTGTCAATCCAAGCCTTTTCATCCTATTTTGTCGAAGCGTGTGGAAAGCGCTCCGGCAGCCTGGCCCTTATTTGGTATCCAACAACAATCAAGAAAGAAGTATTTATATATGCATGCGCCCAGGGGCTGCGCAATGTCATGATTGACATTTATTTTTAGCCAAGTATCTCTTATTAGTTTGTGTTTTTAGTCGCAATTGTTTATTTTGTAAATATTGTGTAGTGTACTTCTACCGTAAGTTTTACTTTTATTTCGCCGTTTATTTTGAATGGATATGCACCTCTATACCATCTGCAGACAGCACGTTTCCCCAAAATCACCCCTGTGCCCAATGCCACAGGTCTTTCCTTTCGATCCGCGGCTTGCGTATTCACGTTGGAAAATGTCACAAACCTGCAAACCCATTAAATACCGCCACATGCCCAGCAGTTAGCCCGCAACCCAGTACTTCGCCGTTGCCACAAAATGACAGTTTATATAACTTTCATCTCTAGCTTAGTGATCTTAAAAACTCCATCCCTATAGTGAAAAGAATACCCCGCGGAGCGAGAATCGCCGTAGCTAGCCGCCTATCCGATGTAATCAACACCTGCGTAGATGTTAATAGCCCCGATTCCTGGAAAAATCTTCTTTGTTTCTCATTTTCTACACTTCATGCTATTCCAGATAACCAAGCAAGTTTAAATCGTAAAATAAAAAACAATTGCGCCGACCCTCTCAGCCACCATCCTACCATAAACAATCACACCACTGTTCGTAGCAAATTCAATTTAAAAAATGTAGAGTGCAAGGTCAGTGATGGTGATTTGAAAGGCGCCGCGCGAATGCTCTTTTCTAGTGACGTGCGGTGTCTGCGGATACGTCTGAAACCCTTACGGCCTTACGTTCCAAGCATCCCCCAGCTCCAACCACACCTTACTTTTTAGATCCGCCAACAGGGCCTGACGTCTGCCTACATGTACAAGAAAAAGATACTTTGAATGCGATCCTTTGTTTCAAAACTGGTTCAGCGGCAGGCCTTGACAGCATCTCTCCTCAACACCTCAAGGACCTAACCTCACACTGCGTCGGTGATGCAGGCAAACGCTTACTCATTTCTCTTACAAAATTGATAAACCTTATGTTTTCCGGTAACGAAAACCCTGTTTTTGTACCTATCCTATACGGAGCGAATTTGATAGCCCTGACAAAAAAAGACGGAGGAATAAGACCCATAGCTGTTGGCTCAACTTTTCGGCGTCTTGCTTCGAAAATCTCCGTTCGGCACGTTTCGTCAAAACTTCAAATGCAATTTGAGCCTGTGCAACTTGGTTTCGGTACAAAAGGAGGATGCGAAGCAGCCGTTCATGCCCTGCGTACCTGTTTAAACAACGACCAGTGTGAGGTACTTCTCAAAATTGATGTAAAGAATGCTTTAATTCGGTAAACAGGGACATTCTGCTTTCAGAAGTGAGAAATCACATCCCGGAATTATATAATTATCTATTACACTGTTATGCGGACGCTTCAAAATTAATGTACAAACATAACGAATTTTCCTCAGAAGTTGGCTGTCAGCAAGGTGACCCTCTGGGTCCAGCCATCTTCAGTTTAGCAATCAATCCGATAATTCAAAATTTAAAATCAAAATTCAACGTATGGTATTTGGATGACGGGACCCTCGGTCGAGATGCGAATACAGTACTCACAGACCTTTTGGATATTAAAAACAAGTTCATATCAATGGGTTTGGAACTAAATTTTAACAAGTGCGAACTTTTTCTGAACAATAACCAAACAGATGTCGTTCAAAAATTCAGAGCAGCCACTCCTTATATAAAAGTGGTCGACAAGGAGTCCCTCAGCCTTCTTGCGACACCAATATACGAGGATGCCGTCCCCAATATCATCACAAACGCGATATCTAAATTCAAGAACTGCGCCGAGCGCCTACTTCTAATAAATCCACACTACGCTTTGTCGATTTTAAAAATTTTGCCTTTTCGTGCCGAAATTTACGTATCTGCTTCGCTCCAGTCCTTTTTTTAAACATCAAAATTCCTTTTTACCGATTGACTCCTTGATCAAATCAAGCCTCGAATCAATTTTAAATATACAGCTCAGCGAGCAGTGTTGGGCCCAGGCGTCCTTACCCATCAGGTTTGGTGGATTAGGCATGCGCAAAATTTCCAGTGTCGCTTTACCAGCTTTTCTATCCTCCGTCCATGGCACTAACCTTCTCGTAGGCAAAATCCTGAGGGCTTTTTGTCCATCAAACTACGAGACGGCATGCCTGGCGGAGGCTAGAAACGCTTGGCAGATGGCTTGTCCCGGTCAAAACCCTCCTGCAAAATTACACATCCAACGGAGCTGGGATGACATTTTGTGCAAAATTGATTATACGTCCTGTTTAAATTCTAGTTCTGGTCTTAACCGCGCACGACTACTGGCAGCGGCTGAACGGGAATCTGGCCAGTGGTTACACGCTTTTCCCTCCCCTCCCACCGGTACTTTTCTGGAACCTGACACCTTAAGGCTAGCCGTAAGCTTGAGACTAGGTGTGAAGGTATGTACCCCCCACAAGTGCCCCTGTGGTACTTTCGTCGACGAGTTGGGACACCACGGCTTGTCGTGCCAAATGAGCGCAGGCCGCCTCTCTAGACACGCCTTAAACGACATTATCCGCCGTACTCTTGCCACTGTCAACACACCATCAATTCTTGAACCAAACGGTGTGTCAAGAGACGATGGCAAGAGGCCAGACGGGATGACCCTGGTTCCGTGGAAGACGGGGCGAGTGTTAGTGTGGGACGCTACATATATGTTGACACGCTGGCACCGTCCCATCTTCCACGAACTACTTTCAAGGCGGGCGGCGCAGCAGAGGCGGCCGAAACAAAAAAGGCCACAAAATACAGGGGTCTCGGCTCTCAATATCATTTTATGGCATTCGGTGTCGATACCCTTGGGCCTTGGGGTCCAAGTGCTCGAAAATTACACAACGAGCTTAGTAAAAGACTTGTCGACACTACAGGTGACCAAAGAGCTGGCAGCTTCCTCGCACAGCGGATTAGTATTGCTATTCAGCGAGGTAATGCTGCCAGCATCTTTGGTACGATGCCACGGGGGCCCTTTTTAGAGAATTTTTAAGTTAGCTTTAGTTTCTTCTTTTTTCGTTATTGTAAATAGTTTTATATTCGTTCTCTAACTAAAATTAAATGTCATCGTTTTAAAATAAAGTGTACTCATAGATTGAGATCTCTCTACGTAGACCTTACTGCAGTTGCGAGAACGTCTGACGCAAGTACTCCGCGTTGTAGCTATCTACTAAGTATACCATTGCAAACAGCCACCGTCGAAGTTGGAGTATTTGACCCACAAGCGTATTCCAATTTGAAGTCGGTTCGGTGAACAGGCAACCTACTCGTGGCTGAAACAAGCCCGCGAGACTTGTCGGTGTTCTTGTACAACACGTCAATGATGCCCCTCGTACCGTAATCGGGTAGCCTGTTAACGGAATTGATGTCTCTAGTGCCCCAACGCAACGGTAGGGAAACACGGGGTACATTGCAAGTACATTGCAAAAACTTGCTGTGTTAATAAATTCCTGAACACTGTATATAAGAAGTCTTATATAAAAATACTTCGATAGCAAAAATTTAAGCAACTTTTTTATACCAATGTAAACTCCCTATATAATAAACAGGTGTTCCAATCAAAAATAAACTGATTACTTATTTGATACTAATTATGTTCTTCCTAGTAACTTTTCTGTATTTTTAACATACGTACCAGTCTTTTTACAGTCGAACAGCGTCATAGAGTAAATGTTGGTTTCTTTGTTAATATTATTGTGCAGGTAGGCAGACTGATACGCGAATTGCCTTTTTGCAAAAATTGACCGACATGTTGGCAGAGGAGCAACCTTAGTTTTTCTTCTAAGCTCATTATTATAGCTTACATATGGCAACGTTTTGTGTAACCTCAAGAGAGCGTGTAGGATATATAGTTTCCTCATGGTTAGCACGTCACAATAACTATACAGATCTGTGGTTGGATACCGATATGGTTTGAAGTGCATTACCTTTAGCAAGCACCGTTGCCCCCTCTCCACATCCATAAATTTAGTTTTTGCTGCACCTCCCCAAGTTGGAATACAATAGGTCATAATGGACTGTGCCAGTGTCATATAAAGTTGATTAAGGAGTTCTTTTGAGGTAACATGCCGTAGTATTTTAAAAATCCAAATTAGTTTTCTTACCCTATTGTTTGTGTTCAATATGTTGTTGCCATGAGAGTCTCTGATCAATAATGACTCCTGTATTCTTAATTAAAATAAGTAAACGAATAATGTTGTAAGGTTCCCACAGCTAAAACTCATCGAACAGGGTTCTTGCATTAGTATCCAGTTAACTGCGCTAGCCGCAGGGACGATTCTATTTTTCTCGCTTTGCTGACAAATCACTGGTCTTGAGAGCGTTCGTAACGGCATTTTTCCACCGATATTTTTTCCATGTAACGAAACATTTTAAAATACATTTCTGAATACCGAGATACAAGTAAATCAGACGTAAGTTTTACCTCGGCGGAACATCACTCATGCATAGAGAAATTTAAAATGTATCACAATGTCTGTTTGATTACCATTTTCTACGTTCCTCTTGTTGTCGCTCAACTGTTTCATTATCAGTGGAAAAAGCTCGCAACATAATGAATATAATTGAGAAATAGTGGCCCTTATTTTGTTTGATGTTGAATACAATGCAGGTTCATTTATTTTGCGTTTTTCTAGACGTGGAAAACAAAGGTGAAACTAGACTGAAGGTAAAAAGTAAAATCTTCCAAGAGATATAATCTCGGCTCTCAATGTCACCCCCCAGTTCAAGAACGAATTAAACGAGCACATTTGTTTTCACTCGACTTGCTCACTGTTTTCACTAGACTTTTAGTTTACAGATACAGGCCTCATCAGGTTGTTCTGTGTCTGAGAAACAAATAGAAAGTTTACCCTAAGCATTAACTACTTACGGGCAGAAATATGTCACTTTCACTCTTATGAGCTGAATATACTTTTATTAAGTCCTCAGGATTGATGCTGATTGTTCCAAACATTTGCCCACCGCAGCCTAAAACCTTCGTAACCTGATTTGAATAGCAATATACTCAGACGTCATTTACGTGTTTTATGATGGGAAAATGCCGTAGTATACTCGTACCATGACTAAGACCACATATGCCTTTTGAAATGAATGAAATGAAATGAAATGTTGTTTGAATAAACGAATGTTTAATGTGAATACATTAAACATATGGTATAAGCATAGGTGTTACAGTGATTTTCTTGTCCCTTAATATGTTTAGCCCAGACAGGCATGTGAAAATTTGCATTATTTACTTTTGCAGCTGAAAGTCAGTGAACTGTAATCTGTCTGGGTCAGGTCAGTAAGTCCACTCCCGCATTTGATGCTGCGGGGTCGGTGCGGTATCAGTAAGTTCTCAGTGTCAACAGATTCTTTTCTATGCGGCCACATTTGAATAAGTTTTTTCTGATAGCCGCGGGTTGCCTGCCATAAGCAAAGTATTTGAAAAAAATATCCTCGATCAATTACTATCCCATTTTAATGGAGATCAATTCGGGTTCACGAGGGGCAGGTAGGTCTACTATTGATGCAGCCACGACCTTAATTAAATATATTTTTGAAGCATGGGAGCAATCACTAGATGCAATAGGTGTGTTCTGTGATCTGTCTAAAGCCTTCGATTGCGTAGATCACGACACTAATTCGAAAGCTGAACCATTATGGCATGAAAGACAAAGCACTTGATCTCATCCGATGGTATTTGAATGACAGAACTCAAAGAATAGACATAAATAGAACCAAATCAGCAGGGTCTCTTATTTCTAAGAATGGTCCCAGAATAGACCCCTAGGGGGGTCTCCAGGGGTCTATTCTAGGACCATTCTTATTTCTTATCTACATAAACGATTTGCCTCATGTACTGAATGGAAAACATAAATTAGTTCTTTTTGCGAGATGATACATCGATGATATTTAAAGTCAAAAGAAACCAAGATAGTTTCAGTGAAATAAATAATGTACTGTCGTCTATTGTTAACTGGTTTACCATTAATAATTTGCTCCTTAATGCAAAAAAAAGTTTATTCGATTCTCATTGCCTAATGTATAGCATAAAAATAACACACAAATTATTCTAAAAGACGAAGTTATTGAATTGGAGGATAAAACTGTTTTTCTTGGCTTATACACCTTAGATTCAAAATTGCAATGGAGTCCACACATTTCTACTCTCGCAGCTAGACTGAGTTCAGCTGCTTACGCAGTTAAAAGGATTCGCCAACTTGCAGACGTTGAGACGGCAAGATTAGTATATTTTGCCTATTTTCATAGTATCATGACCTACGGTATTCTATTGTGGGGCAAAGCTGCTGACATTGATTCAATTGTTATTTTACAAAAACGTGCTATACGCAATATTTATAATTTAGGTTCACGCGTTTCTCTGAAAGATAGGTTTCAAGAAATTAATGTTCTCACGTTGCCTCACAATATATCTATGAAAATATAATGTATATTCGTAAAAATCTTGACATGTATAAATTAAATAGTTATGTAATACTAGAAATAAGAATAAATTAGCCATTCCCGGATACCGTCTCTGCAAAGTGAATAGGTCGTTTATGGGGAACTGTGTACGATTTTACAATAAGTTACCTTCTGATATACTGAAATTGTCAATGAATAGATTTAAGTTCAGCGTTAAACGCCATCTTATAGAGAAATCTTATTATACTATAAAATAATTTATAGATGACAGAGAAGCATTTATATGTAAAATAGCTTAGTTAAGTTGAGTAGTTAAGTTAAAACATCATGTGTAAAAGAGCTAAAAAATATTTTGATTAGATTTGATTTGCGCAAATACGGGGTGGCATGAATGCAGTAGATACTGCATGCGTACCGGCCGCTTCCGCGCAATAAAATACTGACGGTATACTGTCAAGTTCAGATCGAGACAGTGGGTGGGGCACATTGCACTTAGAACCGATGGCCGTTGGGGCGGAAATATTCTCAAGTGGCGACCTCGTACCGGAAGGCGCAGCGTGGGTAGACCCCGCACAAGGTGGACTGATGACTTGGTAAAGGTCGTGGGAGTCCGCTGGATGTGCGGGTGGCGCAGGGTTGGTCATCGTGGCACTCTGTGGGGTAGGTCTATGTCCAGCAGTGAATGTCTTTCGGCTGATATGATGACGATGATCATGATGATGGTGACGGACTAGTTCGGCTATATGGGCGACATCGATAAGCTCTCGGTAAAGTACAAAATACTGCGTACACGTTCCGCCCCGCCAAATACGAAAGTTGCCCAAACTGTTTCTTTGGTCCTAGAGAAAAGAGCCTCAGAAACGACTCAATAAGAGTAAAATCCTGCTAGTTATATTTATTAAGAATAAGAATAAGAATTTATTTATTTAGCACACAAAACACGGAAAAAAGAAATGCAATCAAAAAGGTAACCTACAGTGCCGTGCAGTGGTACAGTGGGTTACAGTGCTAAACGGGAGCCTCACTCAGCATGTTGTCACGGGGCCGTGACGCTGGTTTTCAGTGAGAGCCCCAAAAATAAATAAAACGGACTAAACTAAACAAACAATTTAACAATTTTTGGGCACTGTATGCCTATTAATTTCCTCTACACCTCTTAAATGTTTGGAAATGTGCCTGATGGTCAGTTTGTATGAAAATCCACGCTTAGGACGAAACACACTAGGTAATACAAGGGTGAATTGAAAAGTTTTGAGCCTAACCTTTAAAATGAAAACTATAGGTACTTTTTATAACAATTTTATTTTTCTACATAGTCTCCAAAAATATATAAAAAAACTGATTATTTCTGAATTAATTGGTACAGGTTTTTTCCTACTAATTACTTAGCACAATCTCTATTTTTTAAGATTATTTTTGCTAAGCTTAGTTTAGTTACTTTCTAGGCTTAATCTAGATGCATTTATACACTTATTCCATCTTGCCTCCAATTTCATTATTCCGTGTAAAAAAAAGAATCTTCCAGGTCATCAAAATATGCAGTTACAGCTCCTGGCACCTTTTTTTTGATATCATACCAGGCCTTTTTATTTTGATGTTCTCACGCAAACGTTGTAAGAGGGAACAATAGTAGACGGAATGTATGGTTTTACGATTTTCAAGGATATCTATCATACTAATCCCTCTTCAGTCCCAAAAAACTGAAGCCATCACCTTCATGGTTGACAAAATGGCCTTGGCTTCCTTAGGAGGTGGTGACCCTGACCTTTTCCATTGCTTGGATGGTATTTTCTGATGTGTTGTGGTGAACTCAAGTCTCATCCATAGTTACGAAACGACTGAGAAAGTCTTGAGGATCAGCTTTAAATAGGTCCAAACAATCCTTTTATTTTCAGCTTAAAGCAATCTAGGGACCTGGCAGAAACCTTGGAGATTCCAAGAACGTTGGTGATGACGTTATGTGCTCGTTTGTAGGAGATGCCTATTGCTGCCGCTATCTCACTGACTTTCAATCACCTATCATTCATAAACATTTTTAATATTTTATTTACATTTTCATCTTTAGTAGCCGTTAATGGCCTGCCACTCCTATATTCGTCTTGAACGGTTTCTCTACCACGTTTGAAATCCGCGACCCATCTATGTACGGTGGCATATGATGGAGCAGATTCCCCTAATGTCTGACACATGTCTTCGAAAGTTTCCTTTGGTGTGAAAAACCTTCTTTTTCTTTTTAAATTTTATCCATTGTTGAGGAAATCGTAAACCGTTAACAATTCCGATCACAATTTTTACAATTGTGACAGGAGAAAAACAAATGATAGTGCATGAGCAAATGATGCATGCGGAAAATATAAGCGTATAACCTGCCAGTTATTTTTTATTTTGGACCTTAGGCTCAAAACTTTTCAATTCGCCTACGTACACCTTCTGACCTAAAAGCCAAATCTTAATTTACATAGATCTACCTACCTTGGAAAACAACAGATTTCCTTACAATTTCTTATCCCCATATAATTCCTCTCAGGGGTTGAATTTCAACTCATTTTTTTATTGTTGCAATACATGGCATTCAGTTGTAAAACAGTTTGCAAATCGAAAGGATAGATATTTAATTATAATATTTGTTATTATATTTTAATACGTTTAAACTACGATTATTTTTGGTATCAACACGCCCTTGACGTTTAAACAAGTACTTACTACGAATAATGGAAATAAAGCGAAAGAAACGGGTTTAAGGCAGGGCGTCTTGTATTATCAGTAACGCAATATTTTAAGATTACAAAAGAACACGCGTGCAAGGACATGGGTCTGGAATTCAGTCCTTTTGTTATCTCGGCAATGCATGCAAAGTCTACTGGTCTTATATTCATGAGACATGGGAAGGAGCCTGGTAAGCCCTTGTAAAGGTAACTTTACCGAAAATACTACTCGACGGTAGGGATCGCAGGGCAGCCTTATCGCTTACATTTGATGAGGAAACTTGAGCGTCGAGGTAGTCTTTATATGCCGAAGGCGCAAACTTAAATCATTATTTAAGAATGATGACATTACCTACTGGGATAAAATCTGTCTGTGATTTCCAAGTTAAAGGTATTGTTAGAAAAAGAATTGGCGGCCGCATACATTTTTAACAAAGAATCGAGGAATCCGAAGTATTTCTTGGCACATTTCAACGTAATCTTTAACGCTCCTAAGTCGAAAAACTTTCAGAATCTTTCCCTATTCGTTTCTAAGGCAAACAAACAAACAACAATGTTGCCATTGTGCTTGTATTTATCGCCACCAATAAAAACGTAAAAATAAGAATAATTTTCGGCCGCGTTCCAAACTTTTATTTGGTAATACCCTAGAGCAATTGCTACTTTGTTTACAAATAAACTTGGTGTTGAAATTGGGGAGGAAAAAAGCCAGCTTTTGAATGAGGATAGGTAAATCGATTTATGCAAAACAGATAGCGCTTTTTGTATGCAAATTTCTGTTGATTTCACAAAGATTGAAATCGTGGTATTGTGAAATGAGAAATATTGATTTCAACGTATAAATAGCACAATTGTTTGGAAACTGTTACATTATGAGTGAAATAAATAAATAAATATTTGCGGACAATCTAACATAAATCGACCTAGTCCCAAACTAAGCAAAGCTTGTATTATGGGTACTAGACGACGATAAACATACATATCTTGATAAATAAATACTTAAATACATATAAAAACATTCATGACTCAGGAACAAATATTCGTGCTCATCACACAAATAAATGCCCTTACCGAGATTCGAACCCAGGACCACTAGCTTCGTAGGCAGGGTCACTACCAACTAGGCTTAAAGCGTTCGTCAAAATCTAAATATATTTATTGTACGATTTGTGACTACTGTTTGTTTTGTAATGGTCATATTACGATATTTGTCAGAACTGGGATAATATGCCGATGGGATTTATTTAGCAGGAATCGACGGAAATTTAAAAACTCAGAAACGTTCAACAAACATTTACTCTTGGAAAGTATAATCTTGCGATCATAATATTAATCCGATCAACTCACATATTTCTGACCACGTAAAGATTTAATATCTCCATCAGCAATTAAAGATTTAATCTTTTCTGATGCAGTAATCCTCCTGCACTTGAAGATAAGGCAAATATTGAACTTGGATTTTCAAATAAAAAATGGTACCAAATTAGGATTCGCTAAAATCTACGGAAGACGATAAATCTCTGTCGAATTCGTCAGCCAACACTTTTATTTCTTTTTCCTTTTACACGGAAATTCTTTTGAACAAAGTTACGCGTTTCACTATTGACTTGTATTTTACTTTTTCTGAAGGCTATCTTTCCAGTTATGGCATGAAATGAATTTTGAAATGAAATTTATTTAATATATCTCGCCTCGCGACAAGGACGACATTATTCTTTCTCTTTGGCTAAATGAAATGAGTCATCTGTTACTTTGTTGCCAAGTTTATTTTAAAGATTCAGGATAATATTTTACAAGATTTCTACGGTAAGTACCTACAGGTCCGCAGGTTTAAAATGTAGTTCAATCGAGAAACTGCTGTAACACGAGTAATAAGAAAATGTATACCGAATCATTAATTATTTTAGTTATTGTCAGAAGTCATTTGGGGCACCTGCGGCCCGATATAATTACGTAACTTCAAACAGTTCCACTAATGGACCTAGTATATGTCCCTCCTGAAGTACGACGTACCTATATATATATATACCGGTAGTTAGGCATGGTATTAGTTGACTTTTTAAGTTGGAGTAATTGAACTTCAATAAAATTGTATGATTGGTTTAGTGCGTAAAATATAATGGGCCAGTAAATTAAAGTAGTAGCTGAGCACCAATTTCGGAACTTGTTTTTAAGTTTTTTCTGTCAGTTCGTGAGATGTGTATGTGAATATAGGTAAACATTTATTAAAACTTCAATGGAAACGTCAGTAGACATTTTTATTTCAACGGGGATATTTTTCCACATCCAATTGAAAGAACGTGCAAGGAAATTAGTTTCCTGTCGGTTTGGGAAGAACAGGTACATTTTAGGTCCGAACATCTCAATCACATTCGAAAGTTTAGCATGGTCCTTTACAATCACGCCGCTTGCGAGCGAGAACAACATACCGCCACGTTTGCCGCGCCGACCGATCTCGAATCGGGTAGAGAAATACTGCAGGCTGCGTCCCGGGCGCGACGACATGATTTGTTCGTAGGATTGCATTGTTCCGTCGACACCTGGAATCTGGATCTGGATTTGGTTAGCACTACCTAAATATATTGAAGACGCAGTTTTCACCTTGTGCGCGGAGATTCCTTTACAGCTCGCTCACCTAGTGAATGTTGTTTTTTACAGAACTAAAAATATCGGTATTGGAATGTAATTTACTTCCGTTATCAGAGTCGCCTGGAGCGCCGAGGCAGGATTAGGGTAAAAGGATCAAAACTTTCTCGATGTTATTAACTTTCTATGGCGGACGTACCGGCTGTCAAATTCAGATATAGTCGTATCTACTTTAGATTTACTTCTCAATTATCTCGATTAGAAGGGCAATTTGGGTGGCTGAAACAATTTGACTAACCAACTTTTCTGAGATGAACAATGTTAATTAATTGTTAATAGGAAACTAAGAGATTATTATATTTATCACAGTAAACCTTGGTACGAGAGTTCCAGCGTCACGAGTTTTACAGCAATATACCTACTTATATTACTACGGAAAATTTAAATTCTACGGTATACCTCTCATACATTTAACATCTGAGCACGTATTGAGGTATGTTCTTGAGATTGTTAATTTAGTCTGTTACGAATGTCCTGCCCTGCAGCTTGAATATGTCATGTTCGCCTAAAGCACAGTATAATAGTCCTAAACGTCTTTGCTTACCGCGGCGTTGTTAATCGGATTGCCACCTTCCCTAATATGGCCGAGGGAGGCGATGGCTGAGATACGCGTGACACTCGTGAACGAGTGCTATTTGTGGAGTCCGGTCAGTTCAGGTTTGCAAGGCTGACAAGCATAACTTCATCTACTGTTCTGCGGAATTGACATGAGAGATTTTGCTCTGTCTTTACTTGATGGTATTATTAGATTACTTAGTTTTTGACACTAAGAGATTCTCTTATTGTTTTTGACATGTAAACACTTTGATGTAGTTAATTCTATTATGAATGATGTACTCATATTTTGACTTGTAAAAGTGCCCTCGCGGCCTATTTGCCAAATAATATTTTGATTTTGATAAATAGATGATACAAATTTATGGAGTTAAAAATAATATTTTTGCATAGACTTTGTATGGAAATTTCATTTTACCAATCACAAATAACGTTTGTATAGTTTTCTAGTGCATTGTACACCTAACACTAACCGCATGCAAAATTTCAAGTTTGTAGGTCTCCTAGAATACCTTAGAATTTGATGATCGGTAAGACAGTGAATAAGTCAGTCAGTTACAAAATTGTAGAACTTTGACTAGAAAAATCTTTAAATTCGAATTGAATTGGTTACTGACAATTTAGGTTTCTAGTGTTTTCTACAACGAAGTTACACCAAACTATTAAATAATCTGTGGTTACACGAGGAATGGATGGCCGTGCCTTTTTTGCTCTTTTGCTTGACTTGTCGGGGCACGCCCGTGCCCCCGATAGATTTTGACTTGTAAAAGAACCCGTTAAGTGTGATTCTGATTGATTTAGAAACTTATGAAATGGGTACTCAGGTACCATCGAAGAAACTTAACTAACCATCTGTCAACCTTATAACGGCGATTCCCATTAATCAATCCACGGATAGTTTTCCTTACCAGCAGTTACATTTTGACACATTTTCTACGGGTAATCTGTCAAAAACATCATATTATTCGGTGTCGCAGAAACATAACACAATTACTGGAGCCTACAAAAACTTATTTTGGATATCTTCAACAACACTATGAAAAGCGGTTGTCTATCGGGAGAGATAGAAGACGCAAGAAGAATGGGAAGAAAGAGCGACAAAGTTAGGCCCATTGTGGTCACTTTAACAACAATCGGCCGAAAACTTGAAATTCTTAAGGGAAGAAAATCGCTACAAAATACCAATATATACATCAAAGAAGACTACACGAAAAAGGTACTGCAAAAACGTAAGGAGCTTCAAGAATCACTGGTAAAACAGCGAGAACAAGGGCAAAAAGTGATACTGAGACATGATAAAATTGTTACACTAAAACAAAACAGCTCTATAGCTGGCGAAAAGAAAAAATCGCCCAAAAGAATTTTGTCGGAATCCCCGGAAGGTACCAGAAATAATACAAAAAACGAAAAAATAAGTGGGGTCAACAACCGATCTACTAAGAAAAACAAAACATACGATATTACATCTTACATGCAAAAACCTACAACGTCAAACTCTGATACTTCCAAATCTACTTTGGGGAGAGACAGAATACAATTTGAAACTCTACAAAATAGAGCTGCTAGTGACGCCGAATCCGAATAGCAATTAAAACGCCTCCCTCACAAATTTGACACATTCCAAAACGAACAACACAAGAAAGAAACACTAAAGTTCCCCAAGCCGGCTGGTCACCGTGGGGATAGCGACCACAACCCTCCAACTAAAAATAAAAGATACGAACAATATTTAAAAATTGCAACATACAACGTCAGGTCACTATTATCTACAGAAAAAATGATCGAACTTACTCATGCCTTACAGAAGATACAATTTGATATCCTAGGCCTAGCAGAGGTGAGAAGAAAGGGCTGCTGTATAGAAGAAATGGAAAATTATATATTTTGCTACAAAGGCGAAACACAAGGATCACATGGCGTCGGTTTCCTAATACATAAAAAACACAAAAACAGTATCTACAACTTCACGGGCCTCTCAGACAGAGTAGCACTTCTGGAAATGAATTATCAAAACGAAATACTCTCTATAATACAAGTATATGCCCCCACGGAAAGCTCGAAGGATGACGAAATCAGCAGCTTTTACGAAACGCTAGAACAGGCACACAAGATCGCTAGTGAAAAACTGATTGTTATCGGAGACTTTAACGCAAAGATTGGTCTACCAAAAGAAAATGAAGAAACCATTATGGGCAAATATGGCTACGGCGAGAGAAATACAAGAGGAGAAATATTAGTACAATACGCAAATGAGAACAAGTTAAAGATCATGAACACATATTTTAAAAAGAAAAACAAAAGAAAATGGACGTGGATTTCCCCTGATTTGAAAACGAAAAATGAAATCGATTATATTTTAACAAACAAACCAATTAACGTAACAAATATACAAGTTCTAAACAACGTAGTAGGTAGTACGAGCTACCTGGAAAATAAACAACGCTGTGAAAAAGAGCAGAACTAACTTCAAATCTACAAGTAACAGACCTAAAACAGATAAGGAGATCGAATTGTATCTACAAAACTTAGAAAACAACTTACAAGAACTCTATACTTGTCAAAAAAGCACACAATTACAAACGTTTTACGATACAATAGAAACTGTCATCAAAAATAGCCTACAAATAAATAATAAGAATAATTTACCAACAAAAGAAAATCGAATCATAATTCAAAAAACTAAAGAACTCATTACAAGAAGATCGGAATTAATTAAAATGCAACATAGTCAAAAGAAGCTAAGCAAGAACTCAGACAACTATTTAAAATGACTAGTAAATCGTTAAGGACAGATTACCAGCTCTACAGAAAAAATGTTATAACGAGAAACTTAAAATGCTATAGAAGCACAAAAAGAGCTCTTAAAGAGCTGAATACCCAAAAACTTGGATACAAAGCTTAAAATCTAACGACAGAGAGACAAAAACAAGAAAAGACATAATAAACAACGCAACTCAATTCTATAGAGAGCTATACAGCCAAAAACATAAAAACAATCAAGAAATCGAACTACATACAGCGGCAAACCAATACGAAACCATTAAACCCATAGAGCCAGTAGAGTTAATAACTCACATTAAAAAACTAAAAATGGATAAGAGCCCGGGCCCGGACGGCATTACAAACAAAGCTCTAAAACTTGGAAAAGCCCAACTTACCCCAATACTGACAAAGCTCTTAAATATAGTACTAGACACAGGCGAAGCGCCAGCACAATGGAAAAGCTCTGAAATAATTTTACTGTATAAAAAAGGCGACCCCAAAGATATTGCTAACTACCGCCCGATCAGCCTTCTATCCGCTATATATAAGCTGTTTGCATCAGTTTTACAAAGTAGAATGAACGCTAAAATAGAAAATACACAAGCTATAGAGCAAGCTGGCTTCCGCTCTGGCTTCTCAACAACGGATCATCTTCACGTGTTGCAACAGATAATGGAAAAGCATAGAGAATTTAAACAACCTTTATACGTAGCTTTCATTGACTACGCGAAAGCTTTCGATACCATCTCTCACAACTCTATCTGGGAAGCGCTCTACCAAGCCGAAATAAATGTTCAATACAATTACAGTCCTAAAAAACTTGTATAATGCTAGCACCAGTAGAGTAAAACTGGAAACGAGAGGAGATATCATTTCGATATGCCGAGGCGTGAGACAGGGAGATCCCCTCTCACCGAAGCTTTTTATTGCCGTATTAGAGACCATATTCTCAAAGCTAAAATGGCAACAGGAAGGTATAAAAATAAACGGCAGATACCTAAGCCACCTCAGGTTCGCGGATGACATCGTATTACTCGCCTCTACCAGCAAAAAAATAGAAAAAATGATTAACTCCCTCAGAGAAGAAAGTGAGAAAATAGGACTGAAAATGAATGAGAGCAAAAGAAAGATTATGACAAATAGCTTCCAAGAACCAATTAAACTGCAACAGACGACTTTAGAATATGTGGAACGCTACATTTATCTCGGAAAAGAAGTTTCTTTTAACAATGACAACACACAAGACGAAATAGAACGACGTATAGCCTTAAGCTGGAAAAAATACTGGTCTTTGAAAGAAATACTTAAAGGCGACTCCATTACACATGAAAAAAATTGTGATGGACACCAATATTTTGCCGGCGCTAACATATGGCTGCCAAACTGGAGCCACTCGTTAAAAACGAAAGCCAGAATAACCACTACCCAACGAGCGATGGAACGGAGCATGCTAAAGCTAAGGAAAATACATAGATTGAGAAGTGAACGCATAAGAAACAAAACGAAAATAACTGATGCACTAAAATAAAATGGCGATGGGCCGGCCATGTAGCAAGATACACAGATAAAAGGTGGACAAAAGAAGTTACTATATGGAAGGGCCCCGAAGTAAAAAGAAAACCAGGACGACCACGAAAGCGATGGAACGACGACAGTAGCCACCGCCGGTCAAGGATGGCTAAATAAGGCAAAAAACAGAGACGAATGGAACAAATTGGAGGAGGCCTTTACCCAATAAAAATGGGGTTTCTATCAACTTTTAATTTTAAATACATGAACAAATCAAAAAAGTAAAAAAAAATGTATTGTATAGGTACCTATTAGTTAAGATAATGTAACAACAATGTTAGTTAAGTAATTGTAGGTATAGGAAAGATAAGTCTGTAAGTAGTTGATAAGGAAATAAAAGGGCTATTTATTGTTATTATTTATTAATCTGTCAAAATGTAAGGAAAACTATCCGTGGATTGATTATTGGGAATGGCCGTAAGTAGTTATGCGAATTAGGTTAACAGGTGGTTAGTTAAGTGTGTTACTGTTTGTACTCATATAGAATGCCCACTTTTTTATTTTATTTAGGTCCCTACCTTATTATGTCCTCACCTTTTATTTAACCTTTGGACATTGGAATAGTGACTTAGGTATACCTACGTGTCGGCAAATTTTCTTAAATTATCGGATCCCCTTTCTATGGGTACTCTGTCATTAGAATTTAGGGCACGGAAATGTCACGAAACAAGGTTCTGCGAGGAATATCAACATGTATACGATAGGTACTTACGCTACGAAAGGTAGGTAACGAATAACAGTAGGTACCTACCTATTTCACACTATGGAGAAGGCTTTTGCTAGGAGTTTCTCTGCGCATCAGAAATGAGACAATCTGCAGCATTTGATTAGCAGTTTGGGAGGCACATTGCACGCAGAAATGGCCGTTGGAGCGGAAGAGTTCTAGAGTGGGTAGATTCAGCGTGGGTAGGTTGTGGGCAAGGTAGACTGATGGCCTGTTAAGGGTCCCGGGAGTCCGCTGGATGGTGGTGGCGCAGGACCGATCACTTTGGTACTCTTTGGGGGAGGCCTATGTCCAGCAGTGGAAGTGTTTCGGCTGATATGATGATGATGATGATAATGATTTCACACTACAGTCCCCGGGCAATGAACAAATTTCTTTAGTCATTTCCTTTCACGCGATAGTCTATGAGATGCATGAGAGAGTAAAGATGTTTCATTTCATGTAGCCACACGATCATCAGCTGCGGCTCCGTCGGCGGGTTGAGAAGCAGCAGTTTTCCGTGAGACCGGTTTAAGAATAATTGTTGGGATTTATTGTCTGTAGGGACTACTAGTTCTTTGTGCTACTCTGTAGAGCCTATTTCAATACCTAATCGTATTGTATTGGGATAAGGTTTTATATTTGCCGCGAGCCCTCATTCTGACACGTCAGGATTGGTGCAAGTCACGTCAAGTATAAAACCGCTTACAATTTAAGACATTTTATGTAGCGGATTAAAGCCGATGCGTCTGTATCGCCTTATGTAATTGATTCCGATACACATGTTTCTAATTAGTACTAACAGATGCGTAGGTACGTTATGTTGCCGCGTTTGAAGTTTAAGGTATACCTATCTAGTGGGGTGGGCATTTAAGTCAGAGGTTATAGTCGCGTAAGTAGCTGCTGCGTTTAGGTTAGTTTTACGTTGGATACGACATAACGAGCGAGACGTACAATTCGCATTCCAACTTGATTTCAACGCGCGCTCGCTCCGACACGTTAGTCCGGGTGTGCAATTGAATTCAATTCAAAGTGGAATGCCAAATGTACATCTCAGATCAACCCTTTGAGGAGGGCCAAGATGATTTATTACGTCTTATTATACAGACATTGTTGACAAGGCGCATACCTAACCTTACGGTATGTGTTCCCCTAATTACCTCGCAAATCATGAAATAACAGTGTATGCTAAATTAATGTTCGTTTACTCTTGGTTAGAAATGTCACTAGGTATTAGTAAGGGGTGTGTTTTGGTAACAATAAATGATCTACGTTTATTGGGTACAATGATATTCATTGGTCTGGAATTACATAGGTAAATTACTCAAGGGGTATAAATATTTTATTGTATTGGTGGTAACGACTCTTTCCGGACCCGAGTAACCAAATTAATATGTACCTGAGGCTAGGACTCACTTACAAATGGTGAATGCACGATTGGAATTTGTTTTCACAGATTGAAGACTCAGGGATAACGATCCATATTATAATTACGTATTACCAGACTTTCAGAGACGTAATTAACACATAGGTTTGATTAATATGTATACCGACTTGGGAAAGGGACCGGCGACGTAGAGACAGTGCCGACTCGTTAATGCTGTGTCAATATTCATTTATTCATATCCAATCGTCAAAATGCAACACGCGTACCCCGGTCGATTCTCACGCTCATAATTCCTATAAAATATCGGCGCAATAATCCAGAGAGCGACTTTTGACAGTAGCAGGTCTCTGCGGGAACATCGTATAGACTGATCTTGGAGACGTAGGTTCACTACGATTAACTGATTGAATGAGCGCATCAACTTAGAATAATCCCATTTAAGTAGCTGATACTTTAGCTATTCCTACTTGAAGGCTCTTGGTTGCAAATACTTTAGCATGTCCACTACCGGGACTCATAAATAGCAGCTGATACTTTAGCTATACCTACTCGAAGGCTTTTGACCCTTTTAGGTATTTACTTCGTCTTGATCTTTTAAGACAATATCCCAGCTCATCTCCAACATTTTGTAGCCCTTTTATGGACCTCGTTTATAACACATAACGTGCCCATTTTAAATGTCCACATAATGATCATCTTAAATTTTAGTTAAGAGGCTCCAAGCTCTTATCAGCCTTCTTTGTCTAACAGGTGAGAGCCGTAGCTAGCACCATTAATCGAATCGAGAGAGATTCATTGCCACCCCGGAGCCTCTTCTCTCACCTTAATCTGTGAGACCCGCAGGTCCCTGGTCCTCCTCCGTCCCAATAGACCTCCCGCTTCCACGGTTAACTCTTACTCTTTGTTAACCTCTCAACGTATTCCTCTCAGTATTATTATAATACATATAATCACTCACCGGGGGGTCTTCTCGTAGACACCCTTCTATCGCGCTTGCACTGGTTCATACATTTACCATCTCGCTATCTTAACTCTTGTCGGGACAGTCTCTTACTTCGTTCCCGCCATTCCAGCTAACTGTCAACTCTAAAAACGTCAAGCTCTCATTCTCCCGCCAATTCTCTCAATAATGTTGCCAACATAAAAAACTCAACGTAATAAGGCTCATCGCTCACTTTCGTTTAGGAATCGCGTGAATTCGCGACAGGTAGCGCTAAACCGCCTGTATCGATAAGCAGTATAGAAAGTTCCACGTTGAACGGCTGTAATTGTAAGTTGGTGCCCTTATAAATACCGTAAAATTAAGATTTTATAATTTAGTTACGAAACCATCGCGTGGCTGGTTTTGACCCGCACATAGCCCGTTTGCAATCACTATTATTGCATTTCTGAGTAAGTTCCGTCTCGTGTTTTTTTAGCCCTGCTGGTGATAGTTTTCTGATCGACTGTCTTCATGTCGTACGAGTTGCAAGAAGATGTACTAAATAGATATATGATCTTAATTAGCTACATAATATTATTGGTAAGTTTTATAAAATACCGTCTATAGATCGACCGCTTAAATGAGTGCTCGCCTGCGCGGTATGGGGGCGCCGGGGTATGGCGACAAAGGGAGGGAGGTGCGGGCGGTGGCCGTGAAAACCGTGACACACAAGAGGCTATAGGCAGTTCTTAAGATATGTGACGTCATAGTGGTTAAGGGTGAGCAGATAAATTTTTACACGATTGCAACTGGAAGGAGGGCTATGTTTTTTGAGCGTATGTAAGTATGTATATATTTAGAGTTATTCGGGGTAAAATAACGCTGTGGATATAAGTTCGGAGTGCCCCGTTCTCCGACAGGGGTGAGGGGGCGGAGCGCCTTAGCACGTTCAGTGTCGTTTGCACCGCCATCATGGCGGAATTTCTAAAATATTCGCGTAATTGAAAAAGCCATTTGCTGCATCGACTATTAATTTTATGTTTGAAGATAGTTCGACTCATCTTGACAATGTCATCTCATGTATAACTCTCACAAAGCTTTCGCAACTGTTAGCACGTGCTATCGCGCAGCAAACTGTAGAGACGAAATGAGTTGTGTCAAGAATTCCCCGCCGCCCGTACCTCTTTCATTCCCTTTTGTCGTGTTACCACGATGCCCCTGAACCGCGCAGACGAGGACTCATTTAAGGCGATGCCTTGATTTGAGTACACAGAGAATACAGACCCAACTTTGGATTTTTTTTCTATCGAGGAAATTTTAAGCAATCATGTATCGATAAAATCAGATAAACAATCATATAGTCAAGAATCATATATCTGAAAATCAGACCTTATTGTTTCTTAATCTAGTCAGAACGACGTTTCAAAGCACGCGATAATTTCCAATGCACAACCTTAAGCTGTAGGACTACATTAGTTTTTGCAATTAAGATGAACAATCATCGGCACAGACGTTCTTTATAAAGTTATTAGAAAATAATCGTAAATTCTCCATCTGATATCTGCAAAATATCATCTTTTTAGAGATTGCCAGTTGAGAATAAGCGGCCAAATACTGTATGCGTACATTTGTTAAATATTTTTTTCGGTAAGTGAGGATGCGCCCCACTTCTCATTCCGTACCTTTATATCTATTTCGCATCTTAGTTCATTGAATTAACTTATCTATATCACCACATCACCATAACCTAGCATTTGTTAACATGTATCAATACTGTATATTTAGATTTTATTATTCACTGGCTTCCGCCCGCAACATCTAGTAATCCAGGCTATAAACTATCTTCGTGCAATTTTTTTCATCCGAATCGGTTGAGCATGATTGAACATCCAAACTTTCGCATTCATAATATTAATAGGATTCAGCAACGTGTACCTATAAGTACATAGATTATATTTAAAGTTTGCTGCTTGCGGTCGTTAAAAGACATCTGCCTCTTCTGTTTTAATAAAATAAAATAAACCAGTGCTTTTACATAATTCAGTAACGAAAAATACTTCATGCTAAATAGCTTTAGAACTGAAATTAAAATAGTTGTGTAGTCGAGTGCTGTTGGGTGTTGAAAAGGACAAGCTAAATATTAATTTTCCGACACCCCAGACGCAATTCATGAAAAAAGTTGCGGCTCATTTCGTTTCAGTTTTATCACAAGTATTATTTTGAAAGTAATAAACCAGGTTTAAGGAGGTATGTTGAATTATTAACTTAACAATATTAAGTAATAGGTTTTTTATTCCATACCATAAATCATAATAAGGTAATTTAATTACAGAGTTAACACATTCACTGCCAAGAATCGCTACGCGCTACGCTCTTAGCCAATCCCGTGGTTTTCCTTATATGTAGCGGAAAGCGACTACGGTGTAGGCGCCCGGTAGGCGGGTTCTTAGCAGTGAAAGTGTTAAAGAATATAACCGTGAATAACGTGAATGAAATATATTACAGTAACCTTACAAACAGAGAGGTACAACCTTGTTCTACTCGTTGAAAGTATTGAGGAAATTCGTTTTCGTTTTATTTTATTTCGACTAAGGATTTTCCGCTAGAGAGGTTCCAGCTACGCCGGTCAGATAAAGTGCGCTCAAATATAAAGTTTCAATTTCCCGCCGCCCGAGAGACGTGCGGTGCCTTCCTGAAATGAATGCCCCTTAATCTGTCCCTCTCTCACAATTCCACATGTGCTACTCATTTAATATTCAATGTTACTGTGTTTTACGGCGTCTAGATAAAATGATTTAGCGCTGTTTGCGACGGCCGTCCACATTTAATCGGAATAGGTATTTATGTATGGCATCCAAATTTTCTTCCAGTGCATGCGACGTTCTCAAATGAAACTGGGCTTTAGCAATAACTAATTTCGGCGGTAGCTTTTCTAAAGACAAAACCTTTTTATTCAACTGAGTTAATTTGAATGCGATTTGTCCAATAAAGGCCATGACTGCCTGTTTTAGTTTTTAGGGTTCCGTACCCAGAGGGTAAAAACGGGACCCTATTACTAAGACTTCGCTGTCTGTCAATCTGTCCGTCCCGTCTGTCTGTCACCAGGCTGTATCTCAAGAACCGCGATAGCTAGACAGTTGACATTTTCACAGATGATGTATTTCTGTTGCCTCTATAACTACAAATACAAAAAAACCAGCCAAGTGTGAGTCGGAGTGGGGCTCCCATACAACAGACATGTTTTTTCGCCGTTTTTATAGATAATGATACGGAACCCTTCGTGCGCGAGTCCGACTCGCACTTGACCGGTTTTTATTTTATATGTGGTTGATTTGAATTTTCACTCGCACTTTTCAACTGACTTAAAAAGTATTATCGCAACAATCGCTACGTATCTGTCATGAATAATTCTTAAGCATGATAACCCAAAATTCAATCTCCGACCAATGGGATCGTATTAGCATACAAAAGGGTTCACATATTTTACGCAAATCCGTTATATTTTGAGTTATCTTCTCACAAAAAGGCCCGCTACTCCCCTGACCTGCGAAATAAATTTTATCCGCGCACAGGTTGTGAACAAGCTAGGCGTCGATAAAGATTGTTAATTTTTATTGATGGGCTTTCCATAAAGAACTCCAATTACCGACTGCTAATGAACAGTTGTATTTTCTAATGGACGTCGACGTCCTGTCGATTGACGGATTTATTTGCCAAAAAGGCGTCGTTAAAATCCGAACAGTAGCTTTGTCATTTAGCTGCCGGTATTAAAAATGCCGTGGGAATATCAATGTGGAGCACCGCGCCTTTTATACGTCTGATGATTTATTTTGTAAAATGTCTCGCTGAAAAATGAGACTACAAGTGTTTTGTATATTTTCAATTCATCTTTTGAAATCAGCGAGCTGTCCCGTTCGTGCTACCATTTTCCGGAACATTTCTGTAATACTCACACGCGTGCATCTGCGCTGCATTTCAACTCATTTCGTATGTACTTACTCGACTACAAACAACGCTGTACACGTACAGTGTTGTACAAGTGTTCTACGACAATGAAAAGAGTAAATTTGATGTTTCTTTGCGATCTACCATATTTGAATTGCACACTTTATAAACTAAAATTTTAACCAAATACTAATACAAATACTAATTGGCTGAACAATAAATCATTAGCATTACCTACATTATTTTCTACAGGACTAGGTAAGTAAGATAAACGCAAGGTAAATGTTAGTCTAACTTTAATATCCATTTATGCCCTGACTCGAAACCGCGAACATGGATTTCATGCACTATATGTACCTACTCAAACAATATTGGGTTTTTCGAGTTCTAGTCAAAATAGCAATACCCATTTATAACATATCAATTTTAATTATAATAACACATTTAAATTTGCAATCCTAATTGATACTATTTGGAAAATAATAATTTAATCATGGATAAATTCAATCTGAATAGTTGTGCTACGACTGGAAATAATTGAAACGATTCACTGTTGTTTATCAATTTCACGTTTCGCAGAATCTCAATCAGAGTCCGATCGTGACCAATCGCTCAATCAACGTGTTTGCAAATTATGGCTGCATTACTCTTCTTTCGCGAATCGTACGCATTGGTATTGTTGGTACCTTTATCAACCAAGATAAATTAATATTTACTGCCTTCTTAATAGGGACCTTTTAAAAGTTTTGAAGAAAATACTTCATTCCTTAGAAAAACAATGCCAGAAACCTTTACAAAAAAACACTTAAGTAAGTAATATAATATTTGTACATACCTACAAAATAAATTTAATATCGCCAATTGTAAAGTATCATAGTTATTAGTAACAATAAAGAACACGTTATTGCTTCGCACTAAAAACCTTCTTTTCATTTCCGTATTGAAAATACGGAGAAAATCTAAAAGCGCCTTTGCACTGTTCTACAGAATGTCAATTTGGGTTTGAATCGAAATGAACACTCGTTAGTGCGTACTGTTGATTTTTGCTATAACTCGTCCCTTTTAAATGGATAATGAGCTTCGGACGACATTTTAAATCGTCCCGATCGCTCCGCGCCAATGTCAATTGGGATCCTGTTGACATAATAATCACCTAGCAACCCAATGATTCAATTTGTATTCGTTTCCACAAAAAAAGATTCCTTACATGACCAGGCCCCTATTTCACCAACTTGACAATTGTCACCTGACAATGACAATTCACCATCCATTGCTTGTTCTAGAAGTTAAGGTGGTCGCTAGGTTACTTGTGGAACCAGCAATGTACGGAGAATTGTCGTTGTCAGCTGACAATTGTCAAGATGGTGAAATAAGGGCCAGAGATGAGTTACCTACTGCTTACTTGTCTTGTCCTATCATAATATGTAGTACCTTGGAGTATTTAATGTTTTTAGCACAATCATGTACCTACCAAAAATACTACTGCTGCTATTAATGTTACTACGGAACATGATTTTATTTCAAGGTTATTTATTTATTTATTGATACATGGAAAACCAACAGCGTAACATATTTATAGACAAAATAATAAAACCATATAGCCAATTACAGGTTCTCACTTATAGAAATAAACTAACACTAAGAAATCTATAGCCAAACTTAAACTTAGCGTACATTACGACGCACAGTAACCATCGCGCACAAATAGCAAGCATGCCAATGGGAATATACAAGTAGTTAATAAATTAAAACAAAATCATTTATCAGACTGATTGCGCCGCCGCCATCTTGTTTATAATATGGGTAAAAAATATTAGATATATTGAATAAAACTGAAAAAAAAAACATGTTTAGATACCTCTGATAAAAAATATTTTATTAATACCTTAACACTCCTTATAACTAAGACCAGTTAACCCTTTTCCAGGCCCCGTTAATCCAACGGTTAAAAATTGTATTTATTTATTACATCGGCCTTATTTTAACCTAAAGAATGTATTTCTAATATCTATTTATAATAAATATTAAATTTTACAAAAAAAAACGATGTGGTCATTATATGCCCTATGCCTGTTGGCACAGAATGTGTAGCGATAGTAACTGTTTCCATTGAACCTATTATTTATAACAAAATATCATAAAATAGGATCAAATCATTAATCTAATCAGAAATGACTTTATTTGCCAGAATATGGTAATAGGGCAATATCTTAAGGCTAAATTTAGAAATGCATAAAAGGAATATATTTTTAGGGAAAATATGAATGAAATCAAATGACAGTTAGGTAGGTACCGCCAGCGATGACTCATCTGGTACCTATGCTTTAAAATATGTTTAGTATATCTCTACTAATGGAGCTCTGAAAAAGAGTTAATGGAAACAGTTCCCATATGTTATCTTATCACTCCCAGCCAGGCGTAGGGCACTGAGTGACCACATACTTTGAATACTGTTTTTTGGAAATTGTGAAATCTTCACTTACAAAGTTAAGCTAATAATAAAAGCTACACAAATAAGTAATAAAATAAAGTGGAAGTTAATTAAAAAAATGCTCAACATCTCTAAAAAACGTAATTTTTTCATGTGTTCGATGAAACGTACTACGCCTGGAAAAGGGTTAATTCTTTTTCTCCAATATAGTCGGACTTATGTAGCAAAAATAGTATATGAAGGAAGTTCCTAGTTACTGACTAGCGCAAATTTAACTGTAGGTACTACAGTACTGTACTGGAAAGTGTATGAAATGACTGTATACGTCTTTACCTTTTAATAACAAGTTTTGACTAAGACATGTCACTGCAAACAGTCAAATGGGCGTACATTTAATGTAGGTACCTACTGGCTGTTACATACCGTCAAAACTGGCAACTTTACTCATTGCACATTTTAAAAATCGGTCTATCACCACAGACTAATACAGACCCGCAGTATAAAGCAAGACGATGTTTCATATAGTTGTCTCTGTCATTTCTTATGGTCAGCTGACGTGAGTTATAATGAGACGAATAGTATGGTATTTTGAGTTTATTGACGACTCGTCTCCATCTACTGTTCACCAAAGTGTTAAAATAATAAACAATCTCGCCGAGACGTCAACGTCAAGTTGACACTTATAGTGTTGTAATTACTTTAAAGTTTATATTCATCGACATTTTATCGGCGTGAATTTTATGTAGGCGAGGCGTTTGGTAAGTTTGAGATACAGAGACTGGAAATACAGATGTAAGTGAGCTGGAGGTATATTTTGCTACTTCCGTATACCTACCACATTAACTTTTGTATTGCTTATTTCAGTAGATAACTGAAACTACCTATATGATTATTATTATAGTTGTTAAATACTACTAAATTACATTTTAATATTTATTTAAAGTCCGAATCAAGTAGTTGTCTACACCTCACGTCAGTTGTGTCTCAGAAACAGGACAGAAAATTATGACATCTCTTCATTATATTAAACTAATTGTTATTATACAGTTATATTTTTATGCTACTTAATCAAATACCTAAAAGTTGATATTATTGTATTAATTTTCATGCAAAATTAAATTTATACAATTTCAAACAATCAAATTAATGATTAAATTCAACGTAAGTATATTTAACATATTTTATTTTTATTTTTTATCGTTTCGATTTATTTCCAAAAACCTTCAAAATCGGACATTTCACCCGATTTTCAACGTGACATACCTACCTACTACGCAATAACATCATACAAAAGTAATGAATATACGAGAAAACGGTTAGAATACCTAAATACTTTGAACTGATGTCAATTTTGCGGATTGAATTTCTATTTCACTAACGATACAAAAGCAATATCAAGTGTGGAAGGGTGTAATTCGAGCTCCGAACTAAATTTACCAGAGGTCGGACGCAAGAGGTGTGACACAAGGAGGGTTGGCTGCGAGAGTTCCTAACTTAATTCATTATACTGCGCCGTGTTTGTGTTCCCGAGCAGTCGACGGGTTTGCAGAGCGTAGGGTTAGCGGCTATGGATACCTAGAATGTATATAATCAATGACATACATTGCAATCTGTCTGCCAGTGAAGACTTTTTTGCATCCTACTCGTACAAACAACAATTCTATTCTAGGTAAGGCTGTATCTCTGGACACACCATCGTTGTGGCTTTAACGCTAACCATAACTTTCGCGGTATGGTTTGTTTTAAATTTATTATCATAGATGGGCAGTCAGCGATACTAAGGTGAGAAATAACGTATCTTTTGCGTTTCTAACACATACATTATTTTTACTACGAAATTAAACTTTTTGTCTTGGAATCAGATTTGAATAGGTAATGTTTAGGGGTAGTGCAATTATAGTGAAAGTGTTTACAAGATAGTAAACACGAGCTGAGAATTTACAGATAATAGATAAGTTATGTTTATTCATACTTCAATTTAAGTAAATAGAGTATGGTGGAGTTCTCATCAGTAGGTACTATCGACAACACAGCTGACTGACCATCGGTGCACCTTAAGTGCATTGTAATAAGGTTCTATATAAACGCAGGATGGTCAGTTAACAGTGTTGTCGTTTGTACCTAGTTTTCTTGGCCGTAGGTATAGCATAGGTAATAATATTTGACTGAGTATCCTGTTTTGCAGAGGTTTTTGGTATTTAATAAAAACGATTTCTACGAGTTTATACATATACATGGTGTAAACGTACAAACATGTGGTAAAAATACATAATATATATATAGGTAGAATGAATTTTGTAATGACCATCAATGTAATATGTAAGAATTTTCCAAAAAATATAAAAACTTTCAAATATTCCACAAAAAAATCTGGTAACCCTGAGCGTATGTAGCCCATTTTCCACATCTCCCGTCTAAACAGCCACCTGATTGATACTATTCTATCTACTGGATAATATAGTAGGTAGGTGTTAAGCTCCTGCAAACTGAAACTTGAGGTTCCGGACAAAGGCTACAGCTTACGTACGTTCTGGTGAAATTATTTTCATTTTACATTTATAATATCGTCATAATTTATTGTACTTTTACCACTAGACAAAAAATCAAACGGTCATTCAGTTTGTGTCGTATCATTTGTGAAGAAATTCAAATGTGTCGATGAAGTCCCTTGACTGCACTAGGTCATTGAAGGGTCTACCTTGACTACTTCTTTTCCTGTATGTCTTCGCAAAAAAGTCCGTAAAAAAAGTGAGTCCGGTATTTGGGACGGATACGCAGAATAATATATACCTAATGATTCTTCAGACGAAGATAAAATAAATTAGAACATAAATTAAAAAATATATATTTGTAAATTGAATATTTTTGCATGCTGACATTGTTGGCGAGATCTATTGTGGGCCGTTATTATTGAGAAATTATTCTATTTTATTATTTATTTTATTTAAACTTTATTGCACAATACAAGATATAGTACAAATGGCGGACTTAATGCCATAAGGCATTCTCTACCAGTCAACCATTGGGCAAAACAGAAACATTTGGTGCAGGCATTTAAATTTAAATGAAAACTTAATCCAAGATAAACTTCTATCAAATATATACGAAAAAAAAAACTTACACATATACAAAATAATATACACTAATATATATGTATACATATTACTACCTTTTGTACCTAGTGAAAAATACTATGTTGACAACTATCCTACGCGCTTATCAGAAAGATACTTGCGTAACTTGCGCTTGAAAGTCAATTTGCTTTTTGCTTGACGAATAGTTAGCGGAAGAGCATTCCAGAGTCGAATTGCCTGAACGGTAAAAGAACCAGACATAAAACCGGACCGGTGAGGGAGAACAGACAGCTTTAGGCTACGGGAACTGCGGAGTACGCCTCCGGGTCGAGCAGGAACAAAAATAAATTTGGACCTGAGATATTCTGGCGCGGCGGGGTCAAATAGAAGGGAATAAAGTGTGCAAAGGACTCGTAATGACCTGCGTTCACGAATGGGGAGCCAGTTTAGTCGACGGCGAAAAGCGGATATATGGTCATACTTGCGAAGTCCAAAAATAAATCGGATGCAGTTATTCAAAAGACGATCCAGCTTACTTAGCAGAGCCTGTGTTATATTGGAGTAACACACGTCAGCATAATCGATGGTTGGTAAGACTAGAGCTTGAACAAGGAGGGTCTTGGTGCTAACTGGGAGGAAATTCTTAAATCGGTTGAGGGCTCTTAATGTGTTGGTCACTTTGCGACAAACATCAGACACCTGCGGTTCCCACGTCAGACCACAGTCAAAAATCAGCCCCAGGTTTCTCACTTGTGATGAAAGCGGGATTGGGACGTCTTCAAAGAAAATTGGAGTTGCCTGTTTCAGGTCAACTGAGGAAAGTAAACGGGGGCTCCCGAGCACAATTGCCTGGCATTTGGTCGGGTTCACAGCCACACCGAAACTGCGCGACCAAGCGGAAATGCGGCACAGGTCATCATTAATACTGTCAATAGCACTATTTAGTCCGCTGGTAGTTGCCCTGGTGTATAGTTGTAGATCGTCCGCGTACAGATGGTGAGAGCATACAATGTGGGACGTGATTGAGTTAATAAATACGGAAAAAAGTATTCTACCATCTAATGTCACCATATCTCTAGCGAAATAAACCATTTCATTTCATTTCATATACTTGGTTAGATATACCACCACACTCAAGCGTATCTACTCGTGCACCATTCACTTTAATAATAAACAAGAAGTATTTATCGTTATTATTTGGATTCACGATTACGTTCAAAGCACTTCAGTATCAGTTCTAGAACCCGTAATATTGTTGTACATTGCAATTAGCTAATGAGTTCACGAGTGTTCTAAAAGCACTCTAGGTGCACGTATTTCTGTAATTAAATTAAGAAATATATGCCATACACAGAGATTGAAAGTTACGGAGGCAATTTCACCGCTACCCCCGCTCCACGTCAGCGGCAGGATTGCTTAATGAAACAAAACAACCTTCAAGTTGAATTACCTTACAAATCAAAGAATTATTTGCCTTTAGGCATTAAAACACTTTCCAGAAGGCGCCTTATACTACAGAAAACCACTCGGAGACTTTGATCTTGACGAGAACAACCAGTCATAGCCGTTGATTAGATAATATCCTACTTCCTACTAATATTATAAATGCGAAAGTTTGGATGTTTGTATGTTTGGATGTTTAGATGTTTGGATGTTTGTTACTCAATCACGCTTAAACGGCTCAACCAATTTGGGTGAAATTTTGCACCAAGATAGTTTAAAGCCTGGATGAAAATATAGGATAGTTTTTATCCCGAGTCCACGCAGAAGAAGGCGCGGGCGGAAGCTAGTACTTATATAAATTCGGACCAACAAAAAAAGCAGACAGAGCATGACGAACAACCTAGTGAAGCCGGTTTTTAAGCAAGCCAAATAAGTATAGCACCCGCTCATGTACACTGAATGCACACCCACACGGGGTCCTGTCTCTTGACCAAACAACTTTTAGACAAATGTATCATTTGACAAATGTTTCATTTGACCTAATGCATTTTTCGTCAAAACAGTGGTATTTTCGGGTATTCTTTGAATATCCTCAAATAGAAGTCATTAGGTTAGGTTAGGTTTGTTTTTTAATAATCCTATAAAGCTTTCTATTTAAGAAAAAAATGCATTAGGTCAAATTAAACTTTTGTCAAATGAAACATTTGGCCAAAAGTTGTTTGGTCTAATATTAGTGAACCACACCCACATACATTGAATTAAAAAAAAACACGAAATAGGTGATCTCGACGGCATTGCGACACGTGTTGAAGAGTTTTGTGCAGTTTTGTCTTATTTGGCTTGGTTGAAAACCGGCTTCACTTGGTTGTTTGTAATGCACTATCCATATTTTTTCTTGATCTGAGATAGAAGAATGTGATTTAAGAAGATGAAAACGAATTGCCGGTTACTTACAGTATTTAAAACTAGGTAGTAATTGCTTCATTTTGCCAACATGTATTTTTAACGTCGTCGTCAACAGCGATTACGTTGAAGGTAGAATTGAACAAGAGAAACGAGTAGAGAAAAAAAACGACAGTCGAATGTTTGCCTAAAAAATACATATGTCACAGGGAAATGGCCAAAACAGAGATTTGAACAAATCTCTAAGAGATATGACCAAATCACGCAGAATGTGAAAATAGCCATTCCATTTTATCATTCGCCTAGAAAAAAACAGTCATTAGATCAAATCCCTGAATCTATTTAGTAAAATGACGAAAGCAGCCAAAAAGGCAACTCGTTTTTTTTCATTTCACCAGAATTGTTCAGTGATTTGATAAAATCCCTGACACATCATGTGAGAGATTTGATCAAACTTAATTGTAGAGTAACACTGAACCAGTTCAGAGATTTGATCAAATCACCTATACCATGTTACAGTAGAGACTTTATCATTTCACTAAACGCGTCTAGTGAACTGATTAGTTTCTTCAACTCACTGAGGCGTTTCAAGGATTTTATTAAATCGCTAAACAAATCTGGTGAAATGAAGAAACGGGTTGACTTTTTTGGCCGATTTCGTCATTTCACTAAACATATTCAGGTATTTGATCAAATGATTGATATCAAATATTCATGCTTATCAAACAAATATTTACCATACCAATTCAAACCCGGGCCCGTCAGCTTTGCAGGTAGGCACTACCGAGTAGGCTAAACTGGTCGTCTAATTATCAGGATCACGGTCGGTCATTGAGGGGGTGAGTTGGAAATTATCGCGTGCTTTGAAACGCCGTTCTGACTAGATTAAGAAACAATGAGGTCTGATCAGACCAGCGCTGGCTGCAAAGCTAGCAACATGCTGAGCTGGGTCCATTTCGTGACAAAAAGGAAATGTGCTTTTTTTTATTATTATCTGTGTTGTGTTTGTCACGAATAAATGTTTTGATTGATTGATTGATTGATTTTTCAGATATATAATTATTGACTATATGATTGTTTATCTGGTTTAATCGATACATGATTGCTTAAAATTTCCTCGATAGAAAAAAAAACAAAAGGTGGGTCTTTATTTTCCTTTTTTATACTCAGCCTACTCAAACAATACATTATTTTACGACAGAAGCATATTAATACTATAGTATTTTATCTCATCTAAAATCTCACTTAATTAAATATAAATAAAACTTTACTCAGTTAGGCATTTATCAAATATTGTCCAAAAAAGCAATTTCCGAAGAGTGTTGCATCTCTTTTTCTCGTGCGCGGAAGGCATAAGCGTGTCTCTGTCAAGAGGGCGTGGTCGACTCGAATCAAGGCATCCCCTTAAGATATAGATATAATTTTGACGTTTTACTTCAGATTAAGACCTAATTCCTGGTTTGTCATCTAAATGCCATCACATCATTGCGTGACTATGCCATGCCAGCTTGCCAGAGATTACATAAATGCCATAAACGAGACATTCAAAGTAAAATGCGACGTAAGACGTTCAGGGCGCGATGATAGCAGCGGAATCGCACTAATGAATTAAACTTGGTCTTCCGACCGGCGTACTATCCCATTACAGCGACGTTCCCCTCACAGGACAGTCGGCTGCCATTTGCTGGGAAATGCATTTCGTGTCATGCCTGAATCTTGTAAAGAGATTATATAAATTCAGTTAGCAGCATCTGTGTTATTACGTGGAATGAGATTCGTAATTTGCACTATATGCAAAGATAGCTTCTGCCCGCGACGCCGTAGCTCCATATAAAATTTCACTCCCTTAGGAGATGATTTCCGGGATAAAAACTATTCTTTATACCAGAGCTCAATGGAACCATCTCCCTGTCAAAATTCGGCAATCTCCAAACAGGCTTGTCTTCAAAAAGTCCTTACAAAATTTCTTTGCTGGCAGAACTAAAAAATAATCTATCAGATTTGTAAGTTTCATCTATATTCATATCATTCATATGTATGTGTATGTATGTATTAATAGGTATATTTTGTTATATCATATTATATTGTATTGTATCGTATTCTACTATATTATTATTCATCGCATCCTTATACATGTTTTAGAGTTTTTGACTCACTCACATGACTCGAACAAAAATTTGGGCTTTAAAGCCCAAATTTTTGTCAAATCTCCCATACGAATCACTAATTTGATAAATCGTTTTAAGAAACCCACAACAAGCTATCCAACGATACCCCACACCATGGGTTTAATGAGAAAAAAATTTACATCCCCACTTTAGGTGTAGGGGAGGTAACTACGCCAAAATAGGTATTTATGATACCTACGAGTACAAGTGCGGAAAGTAGGTAATTCCCAACGAGTGACGATCACCAAATACACGACCGTCAGGGAGTGTTTTTGATCGACACGAGTTGGGAATTACCAATCCGCACTCCGCACGTGTATCATACAACATTTTACAATGCATCATGCGAGGAAATTAAAAATTATACATAAAAGGTGAAATTTGAATTGTCATGAAATTTCATTCTCGCACGCGTGTGGGAATATTGGCCCGAAATCCATTCCTGCACAGCCGCCCCCCGGCCCGCCTCGCCGTGCGGGCATGGAGGGCTTTCCGTGTTCATGTAAAGGCGCACTTTCAGAGCAAGTGCATTGTAAAAAAAAACAGTTTTATTCTTCTGTTTTGTCGGCGTGATTGATTTATAAACTTACCTATGCCGAATTACAGTTTTCTAGTAGTAATGGTTACTGAGCTAAGCCGAAGACGGACGGACAGACGGACGGACGGACGGCCAGACGGACATGGTGAAACTATAGGGATTCCTTGTTTACTACGGAACCCTAAAAACAGGACAACCTGCTCCAGGTACTTACTTCCTTCCTATTACTAAATTTAAAAATGGTGGATTAACGCCACCGTAGATGACATGAGTGCCAGCCGTTTGCAATTCAGGGATGCCGGAAATCGTACCAAGTGGTCAAGAAAAAAAATCCAGAAAGCGAAATTATGCTTCGAAATAACGACAAATCAACAAAAATACTAACGTGCATAGATTTATCGAACCAAATTTTAAAAAACTGCGATATTTAAAAGGCCCTCATTAGGTGGGGAGGTATTGTATCGGGGTTGGATGATGGCCGAAGACGAGTACGGGATAACATCGTGTGTAATCCCCTTAGCAGCAACTCTCGTGAAAGTTGACATTACTTCATTGCTTGGTATCCTCGTGAATAATATAGCCAGATAATGTGCAGTAAATTGGAGCATGCGTACACATGGCTTATTTACTTTATTCAAAATATTTTCAGTGTCGTGAGATAAAGGTGTGGCCTCCCGGGAAATTACTGCCGAAATCTCCGCCGCCTCGGCTATAGACAGCTAGCCAGGCTCCTTTGTGCCTTGAATCAATTCCCGTAACTTATCTGCATATTTTATAATGCGAGACGAAGTGACGGTGCAGTATTAGGTAAACTCTTTAGGGATGTTATCTCGATTTTGGATCGGGTGAAAAATTTACTTTCGTAACTGCTGGCTTTCCGTTGAGTGTAAATTTAAATTAAGTTTACATATTCATTATATATTATAAAGAGAAAGTCTGCGAGATGGTAGCTTTGTATGTTTGTAAGTTAACCTCCGAAACTACTCATCCGATAAAAAAACTTTGACCTGTGTTTAGAATGGACTTAGGCTATGTTGTGTTTCGCGAGTTTGTCTGCGTTCTCCGCAATACACGGGCGAAGCTGCGCGGCCAGCTAGTATTGATATTAACGCCTTCTTAGTCGTCAGTATGTCAGTGGTACAGTCGAGTGTAAAAATATGGGTACATACAACGTACTCATAAATTGCCGGTATTTGCCTGTTTTTTGGACCTGTCAAAGGCGTTTAACATGGTGGCGTATGACAAGCTGTGGCATAAGTTACGGCAGAATACTAACGTACCTTGTGAGGTCACGTCCCTATTTCAGTACTGGTATGGCCACCAGGCGAATACCGTAACGGGCTGGCGTGCACTCTGATGTGTATAAGATGAACTGCGGAGTAAGGTAAGGAAGGTTAAGCTCACTCAAGCTGTTCAACCTATACATGCACCAGCTGATCGAGGAGCTCAGCAGCACTTATGTCGGATGTCACGTGGACGGGGTCTGTGTAAATAACCTCAGCTACGCGGATGACATAGTGCTGTTAAGCCCCTCAGTAGGTGCACTTCAGCGACTGTATGCCGGTGCCCATGGGCTAAAGTAAAATACTTTAAAAAGTGAGTTACTTCAATTTAAAGCTGGTAAAAAATCATATAAAATGACAGCCGTCACGCTTTGCGGTACCGCCCTAAAAGTGGTACAGAAGTTTAAGTACCTAGGCCACTGCGTATCGGAAAGTATGTCAGATAGCGATGACATAGAGAGGGAACGTAGGGCATTGTGTGTTCGCTGTAACATGCTGGCCCGCAGATTTGCACGCTGTGGTAATGAAGTAAAGCTAACGCTTTTCAAATCATTTTGTCAAACATTCTACACGTGCAATCTGTGGTCCAGTTTTACGCAGCGGGCATACAATGCTCTGCGTGTGCAGTACAATTACGCGTTTAGAGTGCTGTTTGGCCTGCCGCGTTACTGCAGCGCATCAACAATGTTTGCCGAGGTGCGCACCGATACGAGTAGCTTCGATTAAATAATAAGAAAGCGGTGCGCGTCGCTACGGAACCGTCTTTGTCACAGCTCAAACAGCATTCTGAACTTGCTGGCGCAGCGCTGGGACTCGCCACTGCTCGCGCGCTGGGTGGCGGCTGCACGCGCCTGTAGTTGCCGCACCACGCCGCTATTAAGCGGGTGCGTCCCACGAGATATAACAACAACGATCACAAGATATAATGAACGTTAGCTATAACAACAAAACCAATACTTTTATAAGGAATAACGGTCAATTGACATAATATTCATATTATATAACGTTTTTTTCTATAATACTCAAATTGACTAATTTCATTTCGTATAACATACATAACGTATAACGATCATAAGTTCATAACACATAGTGTATTTTCGTATAAGGATTATAATACAGAAAATTATGTTAGGGCAGCTAGAAAAAGTGGGGAAGGGGGGGCGGTGCCAATGACAAAAGGGGCTCGGGAGGCAGTCCCCCGCAGTAAAAAAACAAAAAATACTCTTGACAATGGTAGTATTTGTAGGTTAGGTTAGGGTTATCTTGTGTCCCTTAGAGTGGAAATAGATACGCCGCAAGGCGGGGTGACGTCGACATGCTGGCGGTTAGGTTAGGCTAAAACAATTGGCGTGTTTGATTTCAAAAAAATATTTAATTTCAATCTTTCAATTCCTTAGGTGTTATGAATAGTATACCCTTTACTCGATACATCAATTGATATTTTATCCAAAGTACGTTATACTTTACGAAAATATATATTTTGACATTATACCTTTCGTTCATTATGTGCAATGAACGTTATACTAAACAAGCGTATACACAGTGAGCGTATATATTATCAAATCAAATCAAAACATTTATTCGTGTCAAACACAATACAGATAATAAAATAATTAAAATATAAAGCACTTTTTTTTGTCACGAAATGGACCCAGCTCAGCATGTTGCTAGCTTTGCAGCCAGCACTGGTCTTCCGCAGGGTCCATTCGATGAGAGCACGGAAAGTAACAAACAAAAAAATAAAAGGATATATAATATTATGACAGTTACATGATAAGTTGTTATACCTCGTATTATACTTACCCCTATTAAGCCGCCGCCGTTATTTAGTTTAAATTTATTTTTAGTAATTATTTTGATTGTCACTAACATAGCATATTAGTTTAATTGTTACTAACATTTTATATGGATAACTATCCGAAATAAAAAAAATGAATTTGAATTTGAATAAATATGTCCCATAACTCTAAGGCGATTCTCCCACTGCACCGCGTCCCGCCGATTGTATGCAAGAATCTCAATTTGCATAGAAAACAAGCCTCTGTCGACGCGGCAATACGCGTGTAAAAAAATCTGTCGCTCTGCGCACCGCGGCGGGACGCGGTGCAGTGGGAGAAACGCCCTTTGTCAGAGGATTAAGGTTTTGGTACTTATTTGAGAGAGGATGTTATCGATACTTATTTTTGCACTTGCTGTAGCAGTAAGTACTGACTGACACTTACTCTATTATTTCAATATTGTAAATTTTAGATTATACGTTTATTTTTATCCTGTATGGAGTATTGTGACACTTTTCTATTTATTAAAAAGTAGGTATATTATATATTCAAATAACTCCTATGTCAAAGTTATGAAACAAATTTTATCCAGAGGCATCTAATCAAACGCAATACTTGACTGTACAAACTTGTTAGAATGAAACGCCGTTCGTAACTATGGAGTATGGCGAATGCTACAAACCACTAAACAATTTGAGTACAAATTAATATCTATTTACATTTATTTTTTCTATCCAAGAAACCTTTAAATTCAAATTTGGTTGCAGGTTTTGTAATATAGGCGTGCTTCTAAGGGGCATCACACATCTCACCACACGTTATTCATAATATATACACATGTCGACACATAATTATTAATTGCACTTTACATTTTGTCATTTTTTATTATGACAGATCTATTTTATTTATTCGATATTATTTGCAAGCTTTATTTATTAATTATTATTTTTCTTTTAATATTTCACCTGCATCGTGACCCGAGTAGTACTAGCACATTATCAGTGCTTGTTCACACGAGCAAAGCAAAACTGAGCCAGTCCCTTTTTGGCATTATTGCAACGCACACTATGTCTTTAATTTACAATTGTTTTACTTGTTCTTTTACCGTTATTCTCTCTGTTTATTTTTTGTGTATTTTTTTTACTTTCTTTGTTGCAAAATGCCAAATAAATAATTTATCTATCTATCTATCCATTGAAACACAACACGGACACAGACTTCTCAGCCATGGATGGATATCGATAGCCACTATGTGAAAAAAAGTTATTATAATTACTGGGAGGACTACATGATTATATCAGTACTAGCTTCTGCCCGCGACTCCGTCCGCGTGGAACTCGATACAAAATTTCACCCCCATTTCACCCCTTTAGGGGATGATTTCCGGGATAAAACTATCCTATGTCCTCCCTCGGAATTCAAACTATCTCCATACCAAATTTCATCTCAATCGGTTCAGCGGTTTAAGCATGAAGAGGTAACAGACAGACAGACAAACTTTCGCATTTATAATATTAGTATGGATTCAGATGATCCCTCCTCCTAGTTAATTTTTAACGAGACATTATTTATTAACAAGGTCTTCTATAGATGTGTGGATACTTTTGATAGGAAAATGCAGTAAAACGTAGCTGCTAAGTTGCGTTTTCAAAAGCAATTTTATTAATAACTGGAGAAACAAAATACAGTATGAAGAAAATATAAAGTATAACGACGAAGTACGACGACGAGTAAGTTTAACGACCGCTTTAGCCTAATTAGTAGTGACCCTGCCTACTAAGCAAGAGGTCCCGGGTTCGAATCCTGGTAAGGGCATTTATTTGTCGCAGTGTCGGGTTCCGTAGTTGCCTGTGTGTCTTAGTTACATCATCGACGTGCGGTGCGGTTGCGTCGGCCGAATTTGTACGAAAATTGGCCTTCCCAAGTAGACATTAAGTTGGTCGACTATTACTCGGTAACTACTTAGGTATGCCTACTTGTCCGCGATAGTTTTCCTTTTAAATTCATTATATGTAATACTACCATGATTTTTTCACATCCCCAGTAGTAGCCATTTAGCCGGGGGGGGGGACATGACTCGAACAAAAATTAGGGATAAAAGCCCATTTTTTTTAAATAACGACGGTGTCTAACAAGCGACACTGCAGCCTATAGACGCATGCAAGTCCAAAGGAGTAACATGGTCGTTGGCAACCCTTGATATGTTTGAGGATTCGCCGTGTTGACAGCTGAAGGAACAAATTCCCTCGCTCTCAACACAACGCATCCTCGGGAGCTCTGGCGACCTTGCTCACTTCCAGGAACACAACACTACCTACTACAGAGCAAGTAGCCCAATGTCTCGCAAATGATTTGAGAAATGGTTTTAGGAAACCCATAATATTATTGAACGAGCTGTCCAACGATACCCCACACCATGGGCTTAACGAGAAAAAAATTACATCCCCGCTTTAGGTGTAGGGGAGGTACCCTCAAAAACCGATGCCAACCTCGGGTAGCCTCTTAATGACAAAATGTAGAGGAGTCAAAAATAAGTTACAACACAACACAAAATAAACCCAATAAAGAAAAGGAGATTTTGTATTTATAGTTAAAATAAAACATGCTGACGAGGTAGAATAATGAAGCGTCCCCTCGAATTATAGGATAGTGGGTGCACGCTAATGACAGTAACAAGCGGATTAGTTTAGTTGGAAAGAAATACGTTCATCTGGGGCTAAGAAGTACAAAGCCGTCGGTTGTGCGGTAAGTCCCGAGGCGTTGGCAGCGTTTTGTTGGGAGCGCGCACTCCGAACTTTTAGGAGCAACTGGCGCGCGAGAGCCGCAATAGGATTACCGACAAACCTACTAGCTGCGCCAGTCAGCTAATTCAATAACAAAGTGCTAAAACATTTCACGTTTTTTAATAACTCAATTTAGGAATTTTAGCATACAAAATTGCAGTCAAAACCCCCGTTTTGTAGGTGTTATTTGTTTTCACCAGTTTCCAAATATTGATTAAAACTAGAATGCTTCAATCTGGCAGCTTTCAAGCTTATTCTCTTTTCCCCAAAACTGTGGCTGTGAGCATCACTGCTCTCGAATGAGTGAAGTTCTTTTGGATATCCAGTGGCAATTTTAGCGGTGGCTTGGACGTGCCTTTGAAATCGTCAAGAGTGGTGCAGCTAGTCGATTTGTGCCAGTACTGACTGCAGCCAATCAAGGCTTTTTCAATTTCGGATCGCTAACGACAAAAACGTGAAACAACGATCGTACTGTCGCGGCTCAATACCCGCTGGAACCAATACAAAACTTTTGTTTTAAAGTTTGATATCACACTTCAGAGCTGTCTGTAGCCAGCATCGTGCTACGAGCTCGCTCAATCAATTTTGCCTCGAGAAGTAAGACAAATCACTTAAGAATTTTATCTTTTGACTGTTTTAACGACTTAAGTTAAGATTGCTGATAAAACTCTTTAGTTGGGTTTTCTTATCTTAAATTACAGATAATTTGATATTACCAATATATGTATATAACTACCTACCGTCTTCTTATCAGTCTTTGTCAGCTTAATTACTGCTCCGCATTGAAAACTTTCAATGATAAAGCGAACGGATGAAATAACTGCAAATAATGCAGTACCTATCTACGTTAAGCAACAGATTTGAGCGGAAAGATTTTGGGTTTATTTTGAATCCCTCATCATGACATCGTTATTTACGCTGTTCATCGTAAGACTTATGAAAGTTAGGGAGCCGGAACGGTGTGTCGAGCTCTCTAATCGGGGGATTATCCCTATAACTGGCATCATCCGAGGACTGCCGCCCGCCCGGCATGGCCCGGCCGCAGCCGGCCCTTCTGCGGAGGCTTTTTGCCGACCGTATCGGATGGACAGCGAATAGGAATAGACTTATTTCATGACAACAAAAACAGATTGAACCATAGTGTCTCAGCTGGGGACGCGAATTGTCAATGATAAATCTAGCATATGGCTTCTAAATTTGATATCGCTTCATGATCATAATTTGGTTAGATAATGCAAAATGTTGCGTTAGCAAGAAACCAGGTATAGGATAAATTCCAAATACTTAAAATAATCCATCCATACTAATATTATAAATGCGAAAGTGTGTCTGTCTATCTGTCTGTATGTTACCTCTTCACGCTTAAACCGCTGAACTGATTGAGATGAAATTTGGTATGGAGATAGTTTGAATCCCGAGGAAGGACATAGGATAGTTTTTATTCCGGTTATCATCCCCTGAGGGGGTGAAATAGGGGATGAAAGTTTGTATGGAGCTACGATATAAACGAATTCCACGCGGACGGAGTCGCGGGCAGAAGCTAGTAATTTATAATCATAATCATAATCATCATTTATTGCACCATGGTAAATAGAAGTTACTTAATTACCTCTAGGAATTTACATTAAAATATGATGATGTCAAATAAAAACAATAAAATCATGACCTTAAAGTTTAAGTTGTAAGTTCGAACCATTCTGGACGGATCCGCAACAAGGTATACGAAAGGTTAAATTGCTAATCTGCCAAGACATTGTAAGGACTTGGGACTTGGACCGATTATTACCATATCTGCGTTCATTCGAAACTGAAGTAATTCATATAAAAGTGTCAGATTAGGGGGTGAATTTACTTAGGCGGGTTCAGTCAGCAATTTATGTCGGCATGCCGCCACAGATGTGGTTCTGCCCGGGCGTCGGATTGTGGTACTGTTTATAACAACAAAGGCGGAGTAATTAAACACTTAGACACGAGAGTCGGGTCCGGTTGGCTAATACCGTTATGCAGAGCCGGCAAACTTACGTATCACCCTACTTAGGCACATGAAACTTGGAGTAACGATTATATTAGACTAATTGGCCAGCGTGATTACTTATCTGATGGACGGAAGGAGAAACTTTCAGACTTGCGAGTACCTTCTTGTTTCAGGGCCGTTCAACAAAATTACACAAATTAAATTTGTAGACGAAATGGAATGGAAACAGCTTCATTATTTTATTGGGATTAGCGGCGTGTGAACAGCGCCGAGAGACAATAAGACCTTTGAGCCGGAGATCACTGCCGCCGTACCGGACGTGATCCTATTTGCAGCGAGACACTTCTAACTATATACGGACCCGACAGCATACTGCGTTAATGTACTCTTCCGAGGATTGCAAAAAGATTATTTGTGTAGGCCAGGATAGTTTGCAACGTAGGTATTCACTTGTTATTATATAGTATATAACTGCGTGGTAGAAAAGTTCTAAATAGGCATTACTTATCTGTTTATTATTATTAATAATAATAATTTGCACACCTTATGCTATTGTATAGCATAAGGTGTGCAAATTCATTCGTGACTTACTTACCTTAAAGTTTGATCCCATAAAAAACATTCCATGTAAAAAGAGGCCAAGTCCCGAAACTCTTCCACCGTAAAAATTTGTGTTGTGATATATTTCGTAGTACCAAGTCTCAGGAATTCTTATTAATCTTTATTTGCTAAATTATTTATGCAGCTGGTGTATCTAGAAAACTGGACCGAAATTTCAAAATATATTAGTTTTCCCTTGATTTATACACTAAACACTAATTGTATTCTTGAAGCTTCTATGACTGCTAGAAGTGCCTTAGAGTTTTGATAATCGGTCAGTGAGTGAGTGACAAAATTAACTCCCAGTCAAGCTCGCTTTGGTGACAGACGTTTCGGACACTGCTATGGATGCAGCAGTACTCTAGCAGTTGAGGCAGAACGAGTTGCAGCTTCTTCGCATTCTTCGCCCGGAAGCTGAGTCCAGCGCAGATAAAGTATTCACCCTATGATCACGAACTTCTAGCGATTAAAGAGCGAGTAAAGTATTTTGGGCATTTGGCGGAGGCTCGTGATGATGGCACATATCCATCACTCAAGTTCACCCAAGGATCACCAGGCATTAGCAAGTGCCAAAAGTGACACTGTCAAAACGACGCGTTCAGGATGCTGTATTCAAAACGACGCGTTCAGGATGCTGTATTCGGTTTTCCGACTATTATCGCCCTTGACGATCTCTGGGGAGGGGTGGTGTAGTGTATAGTCGGCCCATGATAATGTTGAGCATATTAAGAACCTTGTCGCACCTAATTCCAAGCAACTTCATTGACACTGAAATGTCATTGATACATTTGAAACCTCCTCCGTTTAGGTATTGAAACTTCAATGCCATTGATAAATGTCATCGGTGACATTAAATTACCAAAATGATGTGTCTGTCAAGAGCTAAAAGTAATGAAAGAAATCTTAATACTCGTATTTAAAACAAACTAAGATACCTGCGATCATTTCTGAAACGTAGTGTTGAAATTGAGACTCGGTATCTAGAGCTGTAAGTTTATATTTTCAAACTTAGCGACTTTATTCTGAGTCTTCCCGGTTGTTTCCTGCATTGTTCCTCTATGTTGTCTTTGTTTTCAAAGCCTTTTATCTTTTCATAGAGTCTATTTACGAAGTTTTAATGCTGAGAGTTAGAGTCGGAGGACCTATAACCTAGGTACATACAATACCCCGAAAAAGCGAGATTTTTTAAAAATCAGATATCGCTGGCAGATTTGCTTGGCTGAAGGCCCAAGAACACTACAGAGCGTGCGTAGGGGAACACTCACTATCGCGTGGCGTCTTGTAAGCGAAACCCGAGAAGCAAACTCGAGAAGATGAGTGGCGAGGCTAATTTATCATTTAGAAGCGGTACATTCATGAAGTTTTCGCCATCAGTTAATTCCTATAAAGAGGCCTTTCAAAATTAAAGGAACCGACCTTAATTGAAATTAACATCATATGCCAATCTCACTTATCAAGCTGAAGTAGTTGTTATTTCTTTAAATCACGTTTTACCCGATTATTCGGATATAACATTACAATGGAGTTAGTAAAATCAGGATTCGGAAATGCGGTTAGAATTCCCGTGTACCCGAATATCACTCCGCCAACGGTGTCACGAGCAGCGCGTGACTAATGTGCGACTCCCATTGGTCAGCAAGCACCGCGTCATTTCGAGAATACAGCAGCCACACGAGGTAATCCGTAGGTGCAGTCACAGTAAAAAGTTGATTCATTTCAGCTTTAATACCTACGATTACTACAGCCGACTTCGAAAATATTTGCACAAACAAACTGATCAAAAATATGGGAACACAATTTTATTGATAAGGGTAAAAGGTTGATTAGATATTGTTGAACTTTTGCGAACGTATATTTAGAAACTCGACTAAATAAAAAATACTGAACAGTTTATTTCTATAAATAGATGTTTTTTATCTTGAGAGCTTAGACTATAATAGGTATTTAATATTGTATATTTGTTTGAACTTAGGGTTTCTGGGTCTAATTACGAATATTACGATGAAATATTATATTTTTATTTATTTATTTATCTCAGGCAACGAGGCCCATATTTACAAATACCATACAGACTAACATACATATCAATATATAAAACTTATAAGTAGCAAAATACACACACACACACACTTTTTGCTGACACACTAGCTCTTCGCTTTAGACAAACACACAAAACACGTTAAAATCATATTGGGATACGAAAAGTACCTATAACGAATTGTTATAGGTACTTTTCGTATCCCAATTTTTATCGTCGTTATTAAGAGAATTGCCAAGTCACAAAATTTTATTTAGCTAGCAAATAAAGAATAATAAGAATGCCTGAGACTTGATACTACCAAATATCTCACAACTTTTTGCGGTGGAAGTTTCGAGACTTGGCCTCTTTTTTACATGGAATGTTTTTTATGGGATCTCACTTCTTTTTGTAGGTTATTGTGTCAATATCCCATTCTTGATTGCAAATATAACTTTGTAATCCTATATGTTTATATTGGATTACAAAGGTTATTTATGCAGTCGGTGTATCTAGAAAACTGGACTTAATTGCAATTCTTTTTAGCGTCCCCTTGATTTATACACTAAACACTAATTGTATTCTAAATTTGAAGCTTCTATGTCGGCTAGAAGTGATTTAGACTTTTGATGATCGGTGAGTCAGTCAGTGAGTGACAAAATTAAGAAACTTTGACTAGTTATAAATCTTAAACCGCAGGTTCAAATTGAATGAAATTTGAAATGTATCGTGTTTATACAATGCGTGCTTGGTTAATGAAAATGCAGGCTTCTAGTTTTATCCACAACGAAGTTATAGGGGGGTCGAAAATGGTTTGAACTGCTCCGAGAAAGGGTGTACGGCCGTGCCGCTGTTTTGCTCGACTTGGAGGGGGCACTGCCGTGCCCCCAAATTAAATTTAAATTAGAAGATGTGTCCCACAACGCTGGATTTTTGCAATGACAATCGATTTTTTTATGTACCAATAGTAGAAGGGGGCATTACCATATCTCTAATACAGCTGAGACCAGCTGAGGGTTCTTCGTCAGATACTTCAGACCTTCGATTTTTGACATCAAATGAAGCGGCCCACCAAGTTGAATATTTTTTGTAAAGGCGGTATAGATATATCTCTAATAGTTTGGTTGGGCTCTTGTGTTTTCTAATCAGGGTCACCAGGTACTGCAGATCTTCGATTATCCTAGTTTTTATAGTTTTCCCTGTATGTGACCATTAAACCCTAACTCTGTACCAAATTTCAGCTCTCTGAGTTTATGGGAAGTACTAGTTCTATTTTGATGATCATGAGTGAGTGAGTGAGTGTCATAAATGCGAAACTTTGCTTTCGCTTAACTTCGGAACTAAATGACCTACAGACTTGAAATTTTGGATTTTAAGTATGTGATTATAGCTTACTGGATGACTAAAACTTCTGCGTTCTGGTCTTATCCAGAGGTTCTCAAATAGGGGCCTGAAAATGCGGCGAAATGGTTCCAGTAAAGGATGGTACGGCAGTGTTTGCTTCGCGCTCGACTTGGCGGGGGCACTGCCGTGCCCCCAGATACGAAACAAGTGTTTTTTTAGACAATTTTTAAAAAAACCATACAAAATTAAGTATTAATTTGTTTCAAAATCCGGTAGATGAAAATGGAGATAAAATATTGAAGAACCGATAGCCGTTTGATTACAATTCTATCTGTAGTGCAAAAGTAGGAGATACGATTCAAAACTTGTCAAAAAGCGATGAAAAGTTCGGATAGCCCCTTATTAGCACATTATTTATGATACACCTTTATATTGTATTTTCTTTCTTTTTTTCCATGTTTTGTGTGCTAAATAAATAAATTCGTATTCTTATTCTAAAATTGTGTAAATTATAGGGAGAGCATCAACTTTGACCGAAATAATCGTAATAGATACTTACTTACAGAAACTTGATATGACATTGGAATAGCGATATTTACACATTTTAACACATGATATTATCAAAGATAACCGTTGTTAAGTAATAAGATAATCTCGTGTTTTATTTACGAACTATATTTGTATGAGCCCGTGCGGTGTCGGGTTAGAATTTCACCACCCCCTTTCTTCCCGTGGGTGTCGTAAAAGTAGACAAGGGAGCAGTGTTGAAGTGTGTTGTGGGCGATGGGCTAGCAACCTATCACTGCAATATCACATTTTGTCGATCTTTTGGAGCTGGGACATAAGTTTCATGTGTTCTGCCTATCCCTTTCGGGAATAAAGGCGTGAATGTATGTATGTGTGTATTTGTATGAGCAATGTATTTCTTGAACCGATCGATATCAAAACGCAAGTAGGGTAAAATAAAAGAAAAATCGTTAATAATATTGGAATTAGTATCGGTTCTTCGCATAGCCTAGTCGGATAAAACTTCAATAATGGAAAAAGCCCGATGGCTAAACTTCCTTCGATAACGACGTTTTCTCGCAAACTTGCCCCGTGGTAAAATAAAATCAAACACGGACGCGGCTGCTAAATGCTGTCTACAGCCAACTGCAGCCGCCATTTGCTTTCAACAACATTGCCGATCCAAACTTCACGCGCGTCGTTGGCAAAATGCTCCCGAAATTATCCCTCTGCGTATTTATGAGAAATCTTTTTAACAATATGAGCCAGTCTGATACGTATTCGTTATGTACTTACTGATCATGATCAATGATGCTTGTTGGTGGATATTGGAGTAATGTATTGGGGTAACGCATAATAAATAAATATAATATTGGAATAACATAAACATTGAACAGCGCTGGCGACATGCTGCCTCCTTGTCTAACACCGCAATTCAATAATGAAGCTTCGGATAGTTTGCCTTTCCATCTCGCGACGTTTCTCTACTAGGAATACCATTTCTCTAGTACCTTAATGATTGGTGTGGGTGTTTTTGGTGATCGACCAAGGGAGGCCGAGGAGAGATGAGTCATTACTTTTAAAACCAAATTGGCTGCCGGCACTATACCTACAGATAAGGAGCAGCGAGCTGATGAAGTACCATTGCTAATAGTCGTGCTATCATATTTGCAAGAGAAATAGGGCGGTAATTGCTTGAGCTAGCGACATTTTTCCTTCTATTTTTGCAAATAGGTACTATCACAGTATCCGTTACGTCCTGTGGTAAGTGACCGGTCTTAATAATCGCTGTGAAAAGCGAAGCCAGCATATGCAGCAGTGCAGGTCCCCCATATTTAATGTGCTCAACGGTTAGCCAGTCCAAGCCAGGAGACTTCCCACGCGTCATTTGCCTGATTACTTTAGCTAGGTCGGTCGCGGTAATCGTAAATGGTACCTCAGAGTCGGTGTCAAGACTCTCTTGAGCCCGGTAGGCTATAACAGGCTTCGGTTGTGTGAATGTTTATACATGGTACATATACGACATGGTTCTGCTTGCTCCATCGGTGGCGGCTATATGAGCGACAATATGACCTACAACCCTGACAAGTCAGAATTCATGCTCATGGAGGCTACAAACATGGCGACACACGTACCTCCGCTGCTGCTTAACAGGGTGCAGCTACGTCGGGTGCGCCAAATATCAAGATACACGCCAAGGCCACGTTGTACTGTCTAACATCAAAGATCACGCAGATATCGCAGTACGAATGAATATGCTGCTAGCCAGGAGATTCGCTAAATGTAGCAATGGCGTCAAATGGCAGCTATTCCTAAGCTTCAAATTTTACATGCGCTGCCGCTCAAGACATGCACGTGCAATATAACGACTTGTGGAGCGCCTTGTTTCGGCTGCCGCGCTGGTGCAGCGCGAGCGCGATGTTCGCGGAGGGGCGCGCGCCGGGCTGGCCCGCGCTGCTGCGCACGAGGACCGCCACTGCCAGAAAGGCAATTTACACTTCCTCCAACTCCTATGTACACTCCACCATAGGCCGGTCGTCGCGGGATGGGGGTGACCCGCGACGTTGAACAAGCCCGGCCCATACGTTTTAGTGAATTAAGTTAGTTTTATTAAATTTTGTATCCTGATGTATTTGCTGTACCTATGGACTTGTTCTGGATTGAATTTATTTAATTTCAATGTTAAGTATGTGATTTAAAAGCAGCCGACATCTTTCAAAAAAATAAAAATACGACTCTGTACAGTTGCCTGAGTTGACGGTTCCATATCAATCATGTTTTAACGAGTTAAACATCATTTAATATTTTTAGTTACATAAGTGCAAACCCACATTTTTACCTGCAAGAAAAATCCCGAGGGTACGTAAAGTAAACAAACCTCCAGAACATTTTTTTCACAACAACATAAATTTCTCGTGCAAAAGCGGATAGGTGAATTATAAACTAGACCGATACGGGTTCCAAGTAATAATTAGGTAAAACGGTCGAACAGGTAAACATTGTCGATTCGCAACACGCTCTGGGTACGTGGAGCGCCTCAATCGGCCGGCCACCAAATAGGATCACTTAAATTCCGAACCCGTAGTCTTACTCGGATGCTTCCACCAGTTAGCTCCCCTACGTTCGTATGTGGGGGTGCCTAAGGTAATTACACAAAAGAAACGAACCCAAAGAAATCGTTTAAACACTGCCTCCACCGGCTATTAGATTCGGTGCGGACTAAACTGTGAATTACCTGCCATCTTTATTGTTCTAGTTCTGCAGGAAACAATGAGTCGAAGTCAAACATAAAATAAGGTAAGCAGGCTTTCGATTTCCCCGCGCCAGATAAGGAGGTACCTATTTCTATTTTTACTGAACTAGAGTGGAACCTTTTTCGAGACCGCGACTTTCTTCCCTTTCCATTTGTAAGAAATATCAGGCGCGAACAATCAAATCGCGGCAAAACTTTACCCATTGGCTCGTAACTATTGTCAAAGTTGGGTACTAAATTAGAGCATTCCTAATCTTTTTGTTTTTCGTGTTGAGTTATCAGAAAATCTATTTTCGTTTGTGTAATTCCAATGTTCAGAAATGGTTTATTGGACTTTTTATACCTAGAATAAAGCACTCTGATTTTGTAGGTAATATTTCCAAGAGAATGCAACGGCATCTCGTAGTTGCGGCCGGCCCAACTTTGTAGGTTTATTGTCTTCGCTTGAATTAAAAAAGTTTCAACGGGTCTTTCGTAATAGAACACGTATTTATTACTCAAGATGTATCTCTAGACTCAGTACACACGTAAAATATTCCGAATTATTTTTTATATTTAAAACTAAATAGGTACGCGTTTTAGTTAAAATGTTCCAGATGAATAAAGTAAACGGGAGAACAATTTAGTGACATTATACCTACAGCAAATTTAATGTGCAGACTCCGATGAGTGGTTCCTATCGGCATCGTTGTTAGCAGTTGCCATAAAGTGCCCCTCCCCTGCCTTTGAAGTGGAATTAGATTTTACTTCATTTTCTGCATCGTTTATTGTTTGTTTTCTATACACAAATTTTAAATAGGTCAGTTTCCACTCTTTCCAGTTGCTATCATCGTGCATTCAGACGTACGGCTCATAGAATAACGATCGATTTTCATTATTGACGATTGTACGATCAAATGATCATGTATAAAATTATATTGCTATTTCTAGTTCTTCTTTTCGTGAGAATCTGCATCTGCACCTTGGCAATTAAATAAAAAAATACAATTAAATATTACTCGGTAACTAGTTAAGCCTACTTAGCCGTGATAGTGCCGATATATGTACTACTGCCACGATTTTTTCACTTTCCCAGTAGCAGCCATTTAGCCGGCAGGGGCGACACACACACACACACACACACGCACACACATGACTCGAACAAAAATTTGGGCTTTAAAACCCAATATCTCGCAAACGAATCACACACTATGGGTATAATGAGAAAAAAGTTACATCCCCACTTTAGGGGTACCCCAAAACATTTTTTTTCAAGATTTTATTCTTCTTTTTTGTCGGCGTGATTGATTTATACGAGTATACCCATGCGGACATATAGTTTTCTAGTAGTAGTGGTTACTGAGCCAAGCCGAAGACCATCCGAAGACGGACAGACGGACGGACGGACAGACGGAAAGACGGACGGACGGACAGACGGACATGGCGATACTATAAGGGTTTTGTTTGTTGACTACACGGGACACTAATAAAAAAAGAAGTAAGTACCCGGAATCGGTTGGTTTAGCCGTTTTCCAGCAATGGTGCTTACTAACAAACATAAACCCTCTAAAATACGTGTATATGATTAAAATTAGATATAAATTCCTCAAAATATGTTACACGTTATTAAATAAAAGCTGATTGTTTTTGATCTTTAGGATGATTGACAACGTATAAATCATCTATTAATGATCATTTATTTCTAATAATAACATTAACTTACAAATAAATATCACTCGCGTTAAATTATAAATTAATTAATTTCTAGTTAAGAGGACTTCAATAACATAATATCATTTATGTAAAGTAAATCTATAATTCTGCTAACCCAATAATTGTCATTCCAATATTCACAGTAAGTTACGATTTATTCAATGTCGACTTCATATATAAATATATGTTCACATTTTCGTACTTAATTCCATTGAAATAAATTGAAAAACATGTACATTCGTAGCGATTACAGGCTTGTGACGTCATAATCAAACGACGTCCTTATTGTTAGTTTTTATGAATTTAAAATCTTAAAACTGACAACTTAAATGAAATATTGATAGTTTCCCAGTATTTTCGTCATTTTTATCTGTTGCTAATGAAAAACCAATTATTTTCACTGTTGTCAAATACCGTAGTTTTAACGTCGACTGTACATTATAGTGGCAGGCATCAATTATTTTCGTACAATAATACACGTACCTATTATTTTAAGATACTATCCATTTACGCTAAAACAAGGCAAGTGTGTACCAAATAAAATTGTTTCCTAAACTAAACTAAGTTAAAACGAATAAATACTCAAGCAATAACAATGAGTGGCCAGGTAGGAACGGCATTCCTGTTCACAACAACAATCGAATAAGTGTAATCTAAAGTTCTCTCTTTTTCAATCTTAGTTTGACACCGTTAATAGATTCGGTGATGATTCTATGAGCGAACTTGGGTTCGTCTTCGGGGGCACCCGGGAGCACCTCGTACCGCCGCAGGAAGTTGGACAGCGTCGCCTTCATCGCCACCCAAGCGTAACGGAAACCTAGAAACAAAAGAGATTTATGAGAAAAATTACACGATTGGGTTAATTAATAAGGGTGAGGCAGCATGCTCGCGGCGAGCCGACATTGTGAGTCGTTCAAAATGGCGTCGCCGTCGGACACGATGACACCCGCGGCTGCGTTTATCATAATTCATCGAATTATTAACAAAAAGAAAAAAAAACGCCTCGGTGGTGTATTGTACAAAAATCGTAATTCATGTGGTGCACATTTACTTCGCCAAATTACATTTAAAAAAATACGAATAAACTTGATTAGGTAGTACACGCCCGGCTCAGGCACTTGCTCAAATTCGTACGCGCCTCGCCCACAATGAAGTTAGAACGTGTTGTTCTGTTCGCGGAACGCTCAGATACATGTCCAAATTACGCGAGGCACGCACACTTAGGCGCCTTTGAGCACGCTCAAAAGACCGACTCTAGGCGGCTCGCCGCTCGCCACTCGCGCGCTGCTCGCGCACAGCGCAAAAGAACATGAGCAAAATAGGTGTGACGTGCGCGCCTCAACCCGAGGCTGCTGAAATTCGTACGATTCAGCGCTAGTCACGACACAAATATGTAGATTTCGTATATTATATTAAATCTTTGACGTCAATAGAGATACGAAATAAGTGTCTTTTTAGACAATGTTTAAAAAATCATAAAAAATTAAAGTATTCATTTCTTTCGAAATCCGGTAGGTAACAATGGAGATAAAAGATTGAAGAACCGATAACCGTTAGACTTATAATTCTATCTGTAGTGCAAAAGTAGGAGATACGATTCAGAACTTGTCAAAAATCGATGAAAACCTCGGGTAGCCCGTTAAATTAAAATCATAATATTTTATCAAGGCATTTCAAAAATGTAGTTTAGGTAATCGAACGTCACATTTATCTTTTTAGCGGAAAACCGAAGGAATATTGTACTTGTAACTTATCACGGACTTCCGCGAAGTAACGCCCGATTCAAACAATTAGGCGGATGTCACACTGCGCCGCATCTCCGGACGGAGGTGCGGAGCTGCATACAAATTTCGCCGGACGGAGGTGCGGTGCAGTGTGTCGGAATGCACGGAATGTATATACAAACTGAGGTACTTGCATACAACGAGCTCTGCATCTCCGTCCGGAGACAAATTTAGTTTTGATGTTTTACATTATAGTACATTGTTTAACGAGGGGCGTAAGTGGAATATTGCGAAAGAGAGTCTATCAGAAGGCTTTTGATGACTCGAGTTTGCAATATTCTTATGCCCGTGTTTATACACAATGTTTTTCATCACATTTGCGAGGAAACAAATACATTTTAGATGAAATTAATACAAATCGTAATAATGTCAACATGTCAGTTGTCCATTTTGTTGAATTTGACGTGAGGCGCGTATGGCAAAGACCCTTCGGTATACAGCCACGATTTGAAAACACTTAAAAACATTTTACATAGGCGCTTGCAGTTGAAACGATGGGACCCTGGTCAGCCGACATGAAGGCCTTCATGAGGACCCTGTCGTCGCGGCTGGTCCACGCCTCAGGGGACCCCAGAGCTGGCGCGTACCTTTCACAAAGGATCGCCCTTGCGATCCAAAGGGGAAATGCCGCAAGCGTCATGGGGTCCATGCCGCAGACAGAACTTTTGGACGGACTATTTTTTTGTAATTAGTTTTAATTTTTTCGTTTTATTATTTTTTATTTAGTATCTAAAAGTAATGTACTTATAGAATAGTTTATAAAAATTAAAAATACGAGCATAGCTGAATATCACTCATTACATTCATTACGCTCATATTTGGAGCAACTCAATATGGTATAGTTGCGTCATGTTAAAATAGATAACGTAGTGTTTGCTAAATAGATAGTAAACCATTTTACATAGACATTAAATAACTACATATCAAATCTGTAAATAATTCTGCTAAACATTAAATTGCAGTCAAATTTAGTACGTAGATATGTTTTATACATATTAAAAGTTGGTTGTAGCAAACTTTTGAAGATATGAAATACACCTTGGCTGATTGGAAACATCCTCAGTCCGAAGTGAAGTATGAGTAGGTTCTATATTTTAAAACTAAACTTAACAGCCCGTGGGAGGTAAAACGGCTATAATTACTCTGTACGCTAGCAAGTAATAACGCCATTGACGAGCAAGTGTGATGGAAAATATTTTTTCCCTGTACCGTCCAACCTAAAGATTCTACATTTTAAAATAACCTACAGGTCTAACTTTTACTCAGATGTACAACAACAATCAACATGTTGAATTGGAATTTGTTGTATATATTTCGCATGCCAAGTCAAGTGAGTTCTCTGCTTTATGCATAGGAAGCAGACTTAAGGCCAACAGTGCGCATACACGTCGAAGAAGTAGAAGGTAGTAGTGGTATTTTAAGGTTTACCTATGCAGTTTCTAGGGCCAGCGCTGAATGGCACGAAAGCGTACGGATGTAAGCTGTTGAAGAATCTCTCCGGGTTGTACTTCTTGGGGTCTGGAAACATTTTGGGGTCGGCGTACAGGGCCTCGTAGTAGACGACGACTTGGGTTCCGGGAGGAATGATTCGGCCATCTGAGCAAGAAGTTTGGTCATTATTAAAATATGAGAGTATACTTTCTATCAACAACTGCGTTTTAACTAGGTATCTTAGTGAGTTTTAAAACGCTTTAAAAATATTTGAAAGCCATAAACGTTCAATACATCTATTTAGCAGGCAAAAGTCGTATGTGCTTATCACTTTGTTTCTAAAAAAGGGACAAAACATATTTTATTTATACGAGGCAAACAACTTTAATTGTCAATCTCACTTTGTCCATATTCAGACAACTAGAAGGATAATTGGGTCAATGGTCTATAACAGGATACTTCCCAATAAATGACCATTGCGTAAAACATAGAGAATTTAGGTATATTATATATTGATTTAAACTTTCACGATTCTCACAAATTATTTATGCTAAACGGGACTTAATCGCGTATAATTAATTAGGGTCATGGAACATATTGCGGCTGTCAAAAATCGGCAGATGAATAAGTCTGCGATAGCCGAGCATTTGTTGGAGTCAGGACCAAACCACTGGATTGAGCTCCATAAACCGAAAGTCCTGCCTACGGAACGTCATTTCTACAGTAGAAAAATACGTGAAGCCGTTGAAATCAGAAAACATCGTAATTTCAACCGGGATGACGGTTTTAAGATTTTATCTTCGTGGAATCCTGTCATAAGTAAATGCCAGAGTCGAAAAACATCGTCCGTTATATCACCGGACATTATTAGTGTCGTGTGTCGGCCGGGTGACAACCCTAGTGTACAAGTGGTTAATAAAGACCAAATGCGGGTAGTTCGGAAAACCCGCGCAGCAAGATGTTGATACCCGCTCAAGCCAGTTGTCCCGTGACCATGGATGTTGCAACACATCCGAAACGTCGGGAGACCTCAGTGAGGTAAATAAATAATTTAATTATACGCGATTAAGTCCCGTTTAGTATAAATAATTTACATTATTTCAAAATTATCCCCTACGCACAAACTTACAAAGCTCACAAAACAATACAAAACTCATAAACTCACAAAACAAAGTATAAATAACAGCAATAGCGTACAACATTGGTACTCGTAGCCAGCCGTGGCGGAGCGCCCACTTAAGCCGATTCCCACCGGTTTGCCTAAAATGTATTTTTAGGCAAGGCTATAAACCTCTAGACTCTAGCATAACTTTTTTGTTTCGTGTTGCCCATCTAAAATTTTCATGCACCGTCTCCGGGAGCCAGTTAACTTAATGGCTATCTTTTTCGATGTACGCTATTTTAATTTTAATAGTTACTATGTTAGAAATGAAACATAATAAATCAGCCTAAATCAGAATAAATTCTATGAAAAATTATGGTTTTGTACCTTTCAACGGCAAATCATTTTGCAGCTGCCTTCCAATCTTTGTAACAGTGGGGATGACCCGGATGCTTTCTTTGATGACAGCTTCGAGGTACTTCATCTCTACCAGATCATGGTTGGTAGGCTGCCTCAGCTTGTCACCGTTGAATATGGATTCTTGTTCTTCGAGGACTCGCTTCTGGACTTCGGGGTACTTGGCCAAACAGTACAGGGTGTGTGCCATAGTCATTGTGGTGGTGTAGTGGCCCTGTGGCAAAATTTATGCTGTTAGGAATTATGATTAAGAGCGGGGATCTTTAAGTAAGTAGGATTAGCTTTGCGTGTATAAACCACACCTTGCAATTAGCACGATAAACGTAAAGTTAAGACGGCAAGAAACACGGCCAACGGGTGATGCCAACGGCGGTTTTTTACCACAGCACCGTTCGTCGTCAGCAGGGTATTTATCCTCACACTCTTGACACCACATGGGCGCGTACGGCACGGTTTAAAAAAAATGCCGCTACGGTTGTGGAATGAGCTCCCTACCAAGGTTCTTCAAGAAAGGAATGTATAAATTCTTAAAAGGCCGGCAACACGCATGTGACACCCCTGGAGTTGCAAGCGTCCTTAGGCTACGGTGACATCTTACCATCAGGCGGGCCGTAAGCTTGTTTGTCACCGACGTGATATTAAAAAATATTGAAGCAGGGTGTGTGAATTCTTACAGTGAAACATAAAAGAGTGATTTCTTCGTTGATGGTCTCATCTGGAGCGGGGTCGCCATTGGGCAGGGTGCTGAGCAGAAGAGAGTCCAGGAGGCATGCTTTTTCGGCCACTTTTTCTTGGACCAGGGCATTGATGTCTACGTTAGCGTTTCGGTTGTTGCTTTTGATTTCATCGATGAATTGGTTCAACTTCACCCTTCTTTCACGGATGAGCTGTATTAAAAATAACACTCGTTAATAAGGAATTATTCAAATCTTTGACTTTAAATACCAGAACTATTAATAGTAGAATAAAAAGTACGACATAAGGAATTTATTAGGTACCTTGTCACTGTAGCTTCTTATAGTCTTGATAGTATCCATCATTTCACGGTAAATCGGTGACAGTTTGAAGATGAAACTAATATTTCTCCAGTACGAAAAGTAGTTTTCAGTTGCAATTTTGATAACTCTGTAAAGAAGATAATACGATCTAACAATTGAAACTACGAAGTGAAACAATTAGTTGCCTTTTCTTGCTCTTATAATTAAAAGTATTGTAAAATTAAATAATAAAGAAACACGATCTCGCTTACCTTGCACTAGCATCTAAATAGGGGTGATCGGGATTAGCAAGCATATTGTGGTCGACTCCCATCAGAGTGTTACATAGAATATCAAACATGAAGGGCCGGAGGTATCGGTACATGTCCACGGGTGCTTTGTCTACGTATTGGTCAAGGACTTGGTAGAGGGCGTCAGTGCGTGAGTTGACGGCATCTGCGCGGGCTTCTAACGTCTTAAAGTGGAAACTAGGAGTCATTAGTTTGCGAGTGGATTTCCACCTTTCACCTGAAAATAGATTTAATCACTCAATTAAACTAAGGCTCGGTTTTTTCTAACGTGCATATGAATAATGCTTTTATCGCATAATAACATATAAGAGGACACGTCGTTTATGCGGATGAAGAGTCTTTGTAGCTATTAACTTTGACAATGTCCACAGGAAAAGACGCTAACCATTAGGGGGCAATACACAAATCGAACTAGCACATAATACGCTCATTAAGATTTGTGTTATGAGAATTAGATAGCGATGTATTTAATAATAGATATAAGTAAATACTTATATTCGTAGAAATCATACGAGATTCAGAAACAAATATTACAAACTCATCACTCAAATATTTGCCCTTTCTGGGATTCGAACCCAGGAACGTTAGCTTCGTAGAAGTGTCACTACCCAGAAAGCTCAGCCGGTCCTCAAATTATTAAATGGTAGGTAAGAGAATGTCGCACACAATTGTCGCTATTTCTAGTACTAAGCAAAAGTGTGAAACTACGAATGCCATAATAAAACAAAACCGGGGGCGGGGGTAGTTTTAACTTCTGTTCTAGCAATTACCCTTAAAGCTCATGGATAGTAACGAAATGGTTGAAATGGCTTTAACTGTTATATGTGTGTTTACCTTCAGATGTTGAGACAGAGTTTCCAAAGAATGGCATCATAGCGGCGTTCCTCTCAGTAGGCTTGGCCAGCTCCGTGGGATGTCCAAGTATCGCCTAAAAAAATAAAATAACTTTATCATTAATTACAGTTACCTACAAACTTTGCAATTATATTAAAAAATAACCTGGCCCCGTATCATGGTCGGCCTTATCACGCGATAAGTGATAAGATAGAGCGTCCGTCACTGGCTGACACCGTTCGATAGAACGAGACTGATACTCTATCTTGTCACTTATCGCGTGATATGGCCGACCATGATACGGGGCCAGAACTCGTCAAATACATAAGTAGGTACGTTGACCTCGTTAAGATTTAATTTTTTCATATTTTATGCAGCAGATATCAACGATGACTTGACCGTAGTCCCACGAGGGAACAGTGAATCATCAAATCACCCGTTGCAACTGTGGTTATATTCCCGTAACTAAAAAATATAGAATTGACAACGCCCATAACTTGTAATTTGCTCAGTGAGCATTATATTTATGTAGACAGTATTCCTACTTTTATATCAGACTTTCTAATTGTTAAAATTAGATTAACGTAACAATGTCTAAAATGGAGTGAAATGGGATTCATAATTTATGAGTGAATTTGAAAGAAAGGGGACCTAATTTTATAAATCCTAATGTGTCCCAAGCTACTTGGGTACAGGCAGGTGTGAAACACAATGCATACTGATTCTGATGCAAATGTGGGGTCTTTTGTACAAAGAGCTCCCAGACAATGGGCACTTGATTAAGGATGGTCAGTTTGGTATTTCCCGCAATCGGGAAAAGCTGTGGAAATTCTTTAATTACCGCTCGCTTTATGATAATACTAGCTTCTGCCCGCGACTTCGCCCGCGTGGAACTCGTTTTTGTATCATAGCTTCATACAGACTTTCGCCCCCCATTTCGCCCCCTTAGGGGATGATTCCCGGGATGAAAGTATTCTTTATGTTAATCCAGCATGTGTATATGTATACAAAAATTCATCTTAATCCGTTTATCCGATTTTGCGTCATTACAAACATCTGAACATCCAAACATCTAAACTCGCATTTTTTATATAAGTAGTTTTGGACTAGTATTAGTCTGCGATTTCGTCCGCTTCAACGCCTATATCTACTTTTATACCCCTTGATTTTTGGAATAAAAAGTATCCTCTATTGTATCCAGGTTATAGACTATAATATCAGTGCCAAATTTCATTTCAATTCGTTCTGCCGTTTTTGCGTGTTCGCGTAACAGACATCGAAGTTTTCACATCTATTCATGGTCTACTTCTTTCATCATCTATTTTTCAATCTCTAGATAAAGTTATCCGTCATTTAAAATTATCACCATCTTTTTCTTAAGTCATATGAAAGAAAAGGACAGAGCTAACATTTATCTGACAGATAGTTTTATCTGGGAATTGCAAAATCGGCCCTAAGACGACAATAAATGAAGTAGATTTCATTTGTTATGTTAATTCACACGGTTAAGACAAAGATATCATAATATGATGTTAATATTATTAACATTCAAAGTGGACCTAGTTTTACTTTGTAGGACCTATCTATTGTTTTATTGTTTGTATTTTTCATTTTTTTTCAATATGCATATCAAGTGTATTAAATGGATATCTAAACAAAATAGATGCAATAACGTACAGTAGTTATGTAATCACAAATAATTGACCCTTTCGGGTTTTTTATCAGATTATCCTCGTTTGTGGGAAGTCCGCGCGAAGTAACACACGTCTGAGTAAAAATATACTTTTACCTCTTCAAGTAATCATAATATTCATAATGTGTACTTATAGGTATAAGTATAAACGCTACTACTAAATAACTACCAACGCTTTTTACGTAACAGAAAGGTTTTCTTTTTACTAAAAAACCCACATCATAGGCGATTCTACTGCAAAAGTATAGGTACCTAGGTAAGTATATGCTTTTCAATTTGACACGATCCGCGTGATAGGCATGTTCGACCATGAATTAATAATCGCTAATTAAAATCACTAACCGGTGTTTACTTTGGTATCTATATTATAAAACAAGTAAGCGCTAGTTTTTATAATTAGAAGTGTCTCCGCATAGTGACTAGACAATTGATAAATAAGTAAATAATAGATAATTTAACGCTAGAATTTTATTCGAGTTTGAGTGAAACGATGCTAATTCTTAATGAATTGAATTTTAACTCTTTCTTTTTAACCAGTTGCTAAAAAGCCAAGGTTACACAGCATATTACTTACCCCAACATCGTCAGATTCACACAGCATCACCCACTCTTCAGAGCCCACCGTCAAACGGTAGTTGGTCATCCCGTACTTTCGCCATTTGTCCAAAAGTATTTTAGACACACCTGTAAAATATCAGTTTTAAATGTGTGTATCTTAACAATTTTAAGGTTTTATTATTATGAAAGCTGAGGCTTATGATACGACTACTTTGTTAATCGTCGCACATCACTTCTCATTCAGTTTTATTATTATTAAAGCTGAGGCTTTTGATACGACTACTTTGTTAATCGTCTCACATCACTTCTCATTCAGTTTTATTATTATTAAAGCTGAGGCTTTTGATACGACTACTTTGTTAATCGTCGCACATCACTTCTCATTCAGTTTTATTATTATTAAAGCTGAGGCTTTTGATACGACTACTTTGTTAATCGTCTCACATCACTTCTCATTCAGTTTTATTATTATTAAAGCTGAGGCTTTTGATACGACTACTTTGTTAATCGTCGCACATCACTTCTCATTCACTACATCTACAGTAACAAGTGAATACATAAGATTTTTCTAAAAACCCGACTGTTTTTTAGGGTTCCGTAGTCAGCAAAGAAGGTCTGTCCGTCTGTCCGTCTTTGGCTTAGCTCAGTAACCCTTACAACTAGAAAACTGCAATTCGTCGTGGGTATATAAACCAATCACGCCGACAAAACAGTACAATACAATTTGGATGGACAATTTTATTTTTATTGCCCTACACCTAAAGCGGGGATGTATTTTTTTCTCTTGTCAAACCCATGGTGTGGGGTATCGTTGGATAGCTCGTTCAAAAATGGTTTTCTAAAACCATTTTTCAAATCAGTAATTCGTTTGCGAGATATTGGGCTTTAAAGCCCTAATTTAAGTCCGAGTCATGTGTCCCCCCCCCACCCCCTGCCGGCTAAATGGCTACTACTGGGGATGTGAAAAAAATCATAGTAGTAGTACATATAATGAATTTAAAAGGAAAACTATCACGAATAAGTAGGCATAAGTAGTTACCGAGTAATAGTCGACCAACTTAATGTGTAATTCAAAAGGCCAATTTTCGTACAAATTCGGCCGACGCAACCGCACCGCACGTCGATGTAACTAAGACAGACAGGCAACTACGGAACCCTACACTGCGCGTGGCCCGACACGCACTTGGCCGGTTTTTTTACCAATATTATAGCCTATGTTACTCCTACGATTAAGAGGAATCCAACGACACCTCATACTATGTCCAAACCAATCCGTCAAATGGTTAAGGCTGCAGGGCGTGCCAAAGAATAAGCCATACATATGTACATAAATACATATATACATGCATACATACATACATACATACGCTCGAAAAACAAAACACGGGCAAAACCACTTTCATAATTGGAATTCCACTATATATCGCCCTTCATTTCAGGCTGACAAATGTTCATTTGACAATTCATGTAAAATATCAAAAATAACATTAACCGTCTGAATCGAATCCCAGTTCCAAGGCATTTCCTATGATGGGCAGTCCATCTGATCCATTGAATTTGCTCAGCAGTTTTCTTGCGCGCGTGTTCTTGCGCTTGTGGTCGTAGTAAAACACCAGCGCCGCCAACACACACAGGAGAGTCACCACGAGTATCATCGTGGTCCTGAAGACAAACACCAAAACATTTCATTTATTTAAAAAGAGGGCGTGTTAAAATGTCGTTCGATGTACGGGTTATACCTAAGGGCCACCACGAAATAAAAACTAAAAGGCTCCATATCCATGTTAAGTGCGAGTAACAAATCAAACTTCAACTGATTTGGATTAGTTTCGACGCGGTATTGGATTTGAGTTATCTGTCATGGACTTTTTAAGGGACATCTTATCAATGTCAGTACCCAATTATATAGCACGAAAAGATTAATTATGATTAAGTTTAAGTATCATATTAAAATTAATCCTATTCGAAGCGTTTCGTGAAAAGATTGATTATGATTAGCCATATGCACTAGTACGAGTATAAGTATATCCGACGAGGTTTTCTTAAACAACAGGAAAACAATATTTTGTACATCTAACAAATCACGCTATCAGAATAAAATGGTAATCGAAAAATAAAGGCCATACTTAACACACTCACTGCCAAGAATCGCTATGCACTTTACGCTCGTAGCTATTTTAAATCGATGCTCGTAGCCAATCCCGTGGGTTTTCTCGTATGTAGCGGAAAGCGCTTACGGCGTAGGCACCCGCTAGGCGGGTTCCTCGCAGTTTTGACTTTTATTTTATTTATTAGGCTCACACAACAAATTACAGTCATACATTGAGTACATTAAAAGCTTAGTGTCTAGATCTGGACTACAATTCTAAACAGTGTGTGCACAGAAAGATTAATAACTTAGACAAACTATTCACTAGATGGAATTACATATGAGTATTGCCCAACTTACAGGGATAGGCAATGTGCATAACATTTTATTTACATTTAAAATTAATGTTGCGTTAATAACTAACTTTAATCTTAAATGCCTAATTTGAATACATCTTTAACATTATTTTTAAACGAGGGTAGGGTGTGTTTAAACATGTCCAAAGAAGGATGTTCAGCCACCATTTCCTTATACAAACGGCACATTCGGACAACGGGATTATAAAATGATGTTATTTTTTGTAAATTTCGAGTTGGAATATATAATCTGTGTGATGGATTACGAGCTTTGTACCTGGTAATAAAGTTCAAGAGAGAAAGAAGGGAAGGACAATCAATGTATGAGTGTACAATTTTGTATAATGTAATCAAGTCAATACATTTTCTACGAGATAAAAGAGATGGTATGTTGAATTATTTCAGCCTGCTGAGGTATGACCTTAGATTACGCCCTAGCTGAAGCCTGAAGCAAAGGATGTTAAGAAACTGCTTTTGGACTTTTTCTACCCTATCGATATGAACTTTGTAATATGGTTAGGTTAGGTTAGGTAACTTTGTAATATAGTTAAAGTTTTAACGTCAACTGGTCAGTCAAATATGGCCAATGCAACTCGCCCGCTCTGAGGAATTTGTTAGTTTCTACACTTATTTAGTTCCTCGTTTTGTTTATAAAGATATACTTGAATTCATAGAAATTACGAATAATTTGACGCAAGTTTCCTATTGTTGACACTGAATTAGTGGATTTGTTTTTTTTCACCGACATTAATTAGGACAATAATTAAATGACTGATATCAGTGATATTGTATGAAAGTGTAACCAATGGAATAACATATTCACGAATAAGTTACTGTAAAAAATAAAATTTAGCAAGCTTTTTTTGCCTAATATACTTCCTTGCACAGTCATCAACTACTCGTTGGGTTGGGACGGTCCCAATGAGCTCAAATAGGACGGATTTATTATCAGCAGTTTACTACGGCTGCCTTCTATGTATGCCAAATTTCAGCTGAATCATATACATATATATATATATATAGATAGATATATTGGGAACTGACTGCATTACAAATGGTAATGGTAAAGGCAAGTTAAATAAAGGGATGTAAAAATAAAAGCTGCCTGTTGTACCCGTGAAATAAATCGGCATCATACTCGTTTCAATCTTAACGTTATTTTATTTATCTGAGGCTCTCACGTATACCTACTTTATTCATAATATATGTACTACTTTTCAATAAATAAAATTGCACATCAGCGAGTTGGCATCATGCGATCTCTTCGTAACTTTCCTGCTTGGAGTTAACGGAAACTGCATTTGTGTTTGGACTTAGTGCTTCAAAGTTTTGTATGCGCGTATGTTTATTTATATGATTATATGTTGCAAAGTGAATGGTTAATGCATCAAAAAGATTTGATATGTTTCCTGAATTGAATCTACTTTAAACTGAAACTTTTTGGTCGCTTTTTTTTTTCATTTCATTTCTCAACGCAGATAAATAAATACATTTGTGGAATTGAAATAAGGTGATTGATTGAAAACGTTTTGCTCTTATGCTATATGTAGTCTGACACACGATTCTATGGAAACCGACACGAAACTTTGCACCTTAATGCAGCTTTTTTTGTTCCTTACCAGAGATAGACGCGAATTTCTAAACCGTGTCTAACAAATAGCCAGGTGTGGTATATGGCAGGGCGGGGTCCCGTAGTGGCGGCCATTACCACAGTATACAAACTGCCCTCCGCGGGGCAATATTGTGATTAAGGTAATACGATTGCGGAGGTAGTGTGCGTGCGACTGATGTACGGCGCTACTTATGATAGTAACGCGTGATTCTCTGCTACATGTTAGTGGAGATGTAATTCGTTGTTGCATTTTGAAATCAAGAAACTAAGGTAAGGTTTCAGTCGTGCGCATATATCCACGTAACTACAATACAGTATCAGTCCCAGTTTTTCGGATTAATTAAGCATACTAACTTTACTATAGATACCGTTGTCGAGGTTATGGGTAAGTATTTCCACGTAATATTATATACATTATTTTTACGGATAACTGCGTCTTAGGTCAGTGTTGGGAATTCGACATAATTTATTTTTGATATCTACGTTTAATACTACGTTTAATTTAGCCTGGGCTCTGGCATTTACTAATTTCAGCCTGCGCTTCTGGCATTTACTAATTTGTTAATTTATTCATTTTCTCGCATCTTTACCCTGGAAATTTATTTATTTTCCTTTTTCTTGGCATAACTCTAATACTCATCATATGGTAATGATTTAGGTTGTGGCACTTTCTGCACTTTAAATGAATCTGTATCACCTTCGTTAGTTAAGATACGTCACTACGGAAGAGCGGTGTCTCTTATCAAGTATCTCTGAATACTTAAAAAGGGGCATCTACCCTGTTAATGTTAAAAGTTTGTATGCTAAAGACATACATTTTTTTTTATTTTTTACTTAATATACAAACAAATTCTGTGATAAGTTGTTGATATAACAACAGTGACTAATGAGCTATTGAAGTCCTAATACATTATTCGAATTTTTATTTTAACCCCCGACATAAATATAATAACGGCCAAACGCATGAAGATATAATTTAATAAAATATAATTACTATTACCATTATGTTCTTAAAACTCTGTTACATTCAGCCAAGTGGTAAAAACGCACCATTCACTAAGTAGTAAATTGTTGAACATTTGCTAAAAAGAGTATAACTTTATGCCATGTCCAATCTACAAGTGAAACTGTTCATCAAAGCTGCATAAGTAAAGCGTCGTTCGCGGTGATGAGGCATTTGAAATAGTCATTTGGGCCATTTGCAATTAGCGGGAAATTTTCTTAAGCGCCGAGCAAGTTGGTCCGCCGAGCAGCCGCCGGCACGTCGGGAGTTGCTAACACTCATTAATTTCTTTCAAGTCCCGCCGACAACTTCCTTGGGTCTTTCACACCAACAATTATTAAGGAATTACTTTTGGTTCATTATTCCGCGAAAGCAAATTACCACACGCGCCTACTCGTTAGCTATATTTCCGATTGAACACATCGCAAGTTAATTGTAACTTCTTGCCCAAACTGCGTGTATTGTCAGATGTTATTCTTGAGCGGCCTGATTAGACCTGAGTTGGCTGGATGTGTTCAGTTCAGCCGAGCCATCAACATAAGAGACCTAAAATAGAAAATAGTGCAGAACCAATTAGGTACGCATTTTGTTTACATTTAATGTAATATAACAGTTTTAATTTTATTCTTGTTGGAGAGGTTGTTAACGAGAAATATATTGCGGCTGGAACTCCGAGGTCCAAGTTTGAAGAGAATCACTGGTGGGTAACATTGTTGGCTACGTTATGCAATAAAGTTTTAATCGAATCAACTTTTCAATAAATGTAGACTAGTTGTGAGCGTCGCTCTGGTTAACCGCGGATAACAACTTGTACCTATGAGCTTGCTAAATCATGTTTCACTACCATGTTCAATGATATACATAAAAAATAAAAATGAGTAAACAGAAATAAATAATAAAAAAGACAACAAAAAACAGCTTAAGTTCAACTTACTCGGTAAATAAAATTCCGTTTAAAAAAAACTTCAACACAAAAACGATATTGTACGAAATAACTTCACTGGTATATGCCAGTGTTTTCACAATTTTATATTGCGAAAAATAAATTGAATTTACTGTAGCGCAGCATATAAGTCGTACGAGCGACGCAACTTGCCGGGAGGCGCACAGGAAACAAATTAATTACACAAACAAAGTTCGCCCGTATATATTACGACGAGATGACTCTGCGACTACTTAGAGCTTATGCTCGTAACGGAATCTGAGTAATGAAGTTAGGTATAATTGAGACGTGGCTATGCCCGCGGGTAGGGCGGTAACGAGTTCGCACCTCGCATACCGAATAGACTCTTCGCTCGCCCCCTTTCACCCTACTCAGTCAGTGTTTACACAACAACGCATTCGCTTTAATTATGAAACTAGCATCGCTTTTACACATTCAACTTGCACAATTTCAGTTACAGAGTCTGTATACAATTTCAGAAAGAATATGACATGGCGATTTTAGATTCTGCGGAGATCTTAATATCATTTTTCGTATGGAAAAAATACTGTAGAGTTGTTCTAACGTTCGTTCGGAAAGTCACCCAAACACTCGTCAGATTAACGAAACTAAATGTCTTTGAATGAAAACAAAATCTTATTTACTCATATTATATTTACTCAGTACCACGTAGTAAACAGATTTGATATTGAACTATAGGTAATTAGTTAAGGGCCCCTTCGGGGCCCAACTTGGAAAGATAGGTAAGAAGAAAAAAAAGCTGTTATTGAAAGAGCGAGCGTAGCGATCGAAGCTCTCCGTTTCAGCTCGGGTCAAACTTTGTTCATATATCCGGATGTCCAGGTGTCCGGCTGTTCTCCTTCACAGTCCGCATTTCTCAACCGATTCTCGTGAAATTTTGTGAGCTGGTTTTATAATTATATAGTTTTTTTTTGTCGATTGAGTATTCTCAAAACAATAGCGCTTTCGGTTTATTGTCTCCGTCATTCTGATTTTAAAAGACAGAGACAGGAAATTGGGTTTATCCGTATGACGTGCCGGGGATGAGTCACATTCTGAATTTCGAATTGTGCTCAAGTACGGTTTGACCAGCCAAGAATAATGTTGGTTAGTAAGGCCTCTTTTGGCGGTGCGGAGTCGGTGCGGTGTCAGCAAGCTTTCACCGAGGTTCTTTAATGCACGTGTACATTTTAATGAGTGCTTCCTATAATTGACGCGAGATGCGCAGTAGCGGGGCGGTACGCTTGCAAGTGTAGGTACAAATATAAAACTAAACGTATACTAGTCGGTACACGGAAATCTGTACGACATGAGTAAGCTTTCGTAAAATAGGTATTATAAAATACCTCATACAGATTTCGACACGCCAAATACAGAAAATAGCCTAACTGAACTTATGTAGCAACTACTAGCTGCCTGCGCGGCTCCGCCCACGTATTGCGAAGCACAAGGCAAACCCGTGGGATAAAACATAAGCTATATCTATACACTGGTGAAAGGATTTTTAAAATCGGTACCGCAGATACAAATTTGCCAAACCACCATCTCACATTTTCTCTTCATTCTTAGTATATAAAGTAAAGTAAAGATACATAAGTGTTATGTAACATAACTAAGAAATAATAACCAACAACTAGCATCCATATTGTGTAAACATGTAAAACATATTATTGAAAGTGTTACATAGGTAATAATTTAAAATCATTAAAAGGAAGGATACCTACTTATTATTTATGAAACCGCAAAACTTAAATAAACCACAACTATTTAAACCACATAATTATAATAATATACGTATTATCGGTATTATGTTGAATATTTGACGAATAAAGTGAATGATTGAATCAGGTAAAGCGCACAGTGTTTCTTTACAGGTGATATTAAGTATTTTAACGGGTCTAACGGGTTAAATAATAAGAATTAATCATGAATAATGATTATTATGGCATAAAATTGTGTGAACAACTTTTCCGGAGTTCCAATAATAGTACTCAAAAAAGGATGTGAACAAAAGCGCACCCCATTTTAACAGACGCACTTGAGAGTGTGTACACACGGCGACTTTTTGCTGCGATAAAAACGCGATACAGTATCGGTACAAATAACATCTAACGCTAGTGTCGCGGTACTCGCGATTCTAGAACGCGCATTGGAAAAGCGTGTCTGCCCCCGCGCCGTGTGTAACCGCTTTAAAGCTGTGTATAATTAATAAAGCTAACTAAATAATAGAAAAAATATAAACCTTTTGAAATTCAATCTTTAATAACCTTATTTCACAGGTTTCTATACGACATAGGTATTTATATTTTTTCATGAACGAATGTTATATCGATAGGTACCTATTAATTTAGGTTTACTGTGTATCGGCCGTTGCCACAAAAAGTCTAATGAAACTTTTAATTGTCGGGATTTGTACCTACTGATACATTTTTATGAATGAAGCAATACGGTACTACATCTTTTAACCTAGAAACGATTTGTTGCAGACCGCATGCTGGGATTACCGCCACGTAATGCAGACTGCGAGTAGGTAGCTCACAGGTTAAATAATACCGATCATTATTATTAAATAGTCAACAATGAATGGCGCGGGAAACACCTTACGTATAAATATATAACGAAACGACTTCCTTCCTTAACTAGGAAATCGTGAATCGGAAAAGCGACGCATCGCGGGGGAATTTGAGGTATAGATAACTAGGTAAGACAGGCTATTGTCCGACTTGTTTCGCCGAAACGGAACATAGCACAATAGAAACATGTTCAGTTGGTACCTAGCTTGCATAAGCTATTGCATAATCCAGTAGGTACGCTAGTCGTAGTGTAGTAGCAAAGATAACATAATACTGGCTTTGTTTACTAGTAGATGCTTTCAGGATACCTAATGATTTTAAGTAGGTGATTAAACAATTCATTTGTAGATGTTGCTGGGTTGGTAATTTAATGAAGGAAATTTTAAGCAAAAGGAAAAAGAATACTTAAAAACATTTATCTACGCACCGCATATCATTAGTGCTCTAAAATACGTTCAGAAAGCCTGTTTATTTTTATAAATAATACCAAGAATTTATAAAACATGTAAATTAACACACAATAGATGATGATTTTAGTAAATAATTCATAATAAACAAATGTTCTGGGTATCGTAAATAAAAACTTTTTATTTCTTATGAAGTTGGTACCACTGCAACATAGCGGCTGATAAAAAAAGTTAGATGATTTACATCGTGTTAAATAGTGCTTTTATGAAAAAAATATGAACCATAAAAGTACGCTAAACAGTGCGTTTATGAGCCATAGAGGATAGATTTTTTTCGACGACTTATTATTCGTGTCATTGTATTTGAGCTAAAGCCTATATAAATGACAGTAAACGGTACAGGAGTAGAAAAGTATATTTTACAGGTAGCACTAGTAGCAATGCAGGTCATTTCCCTAGGGCTTCTGAACGCATCTTAGACTACGTACTCGTATAATATGTATATAGACAAATATGCAACTATAAATAATCAGGCCTACAAACACTCGTGTGATCCTATTATGAACCTCGCTCGCGCTCGTTTCATAAAACCACACTCTTGTTTCACGGCCTCTCATTATGTATCAGTTGCATAAACAACTATTATTGCTCGATAACGATATAGGGCATAACCACCGGGAGTTCCCATGATGAGGACATCATTCGTTTGACTAGAAATAGTACATTACTCACCTACGGTTAAAGAATGTCTCCGTTCACAGGTGTTTGTCGCCTAAACCGAAGTCAAGAGACGAAAACAAGAGACAAAAAAATTGTCTGTCCCTATTTTCAGAAAGATCACCAAAAATGTGTATATAGTACCAGTTATTTATGCCTCCAGGTCACTTTTTAAAATAGGGATCTAATGAATGTATTCATTATATAGATTGAGGCCTTTTTTAATTACAAATCTTTTTTTAGACTTACACTTTTTGAGTGTTTTCTAAGAAACTCCATCAAGATTAAAAATATATTCTACATTAAGTGTTGTAGTTTTACATGTCAGAGCTTTAGTAGATGGTAAATTGCATAAATAGAGTCTAAAATAAGCTATATTGTCACAAGGTATTCCCATTTAGACGAGTGTTACACTACTTTTCACAACGATGGCGAGAAAATAAAAAAACCGGCCAAGTGCGAGTCGGACTCGCGTACCGAGGGTTCCGTACAAACCTGTAGCTATAAAAGTAATAAATAACTCAATTTCCATTATTTCTTTCTTTTTTTACTTCTACCTAATGTAATGGATGTCCCTAGGCTCCACTGGCGTTCTTTGTAAAACACGGTACCTTATATCACAGAATTTATCCCCTTTCGTGAGATCAATCAAGATCAAAGTGTGACCTAAGATTTTTTACGATGCCATTTGAACCAGTTTTTGAAGAGGAAAAATGATCGTATGGGAGCAACTACAATTAAAGAACAATAAATACCCAAAAAATTGAGTAAAGATTGGCGCTCGAGTGGCCTTGCTGCGGCAGCAGCCAAAACGCTTCGTACTAATTGACATAAAAGTATGACGTCACAATCTGCTATATTTGTAATCGTAGCATGGAAAATCGAGTAAATTGCTATTTCGGTCGAAATACTACGTTTAGGTCCATAGTTGTAATAATGGAATAATGTTTCTATAAAAGCGTACGGATTGTTAGCTTTAAATTTACTCTTGGACAATAAAAAAATGCATGATTTCTAAACTTTCAAGGTCCATATATATATATATGCAATATATGCATATATTTATGATTTAAGTTATTTTTTTAATTTATACTTTTTTACAATAATTTGATGGTTAACTATCCATTTAGCAACACTACGTTATCAATTTTAAATTCTGAATCAGCACGGCTATCATGCGACGGCGTGCGAGCTCTCTCGATTTTTCTCGCACTATCTGTCTCTTTCTTATTGGAACACTTAGCATGGTATAATAAGTGCGAGAAAAATCGACAGTATGTCGCGGCCGTCGCAGGATAGACGTGCAGAGAACTTCGCTCGTTCAAATATATGTCAAAGATTCCCTAAGCAGCGCTTGCACAACAAAGCGATGACCTATTGTCACCGTAACGCCTAATTAATTTTATATCCAATCTCATAGATAGGATTAAACAGCTTAACGCACTAGGCTTACTTACTGATACGATGCATTAAACTACATACCTATTTGTTTTATTTACTCTTGTAATTTGAAATATTGCTTTTCTTTTTGTTATTTGATCACAGTCAAACCGCTGAACCGCTTTAGATACCTACAATTAGGTATTTTTTGAGTGCTGAAGAGGAACTCCAAATTTTATAATAGGCCAATTGTTTCACGGTGGCATTGAAACGATTTTCTTTTCTTAAGAGGCAATTAATTCGATATGTAGGACTAACTTTAATTTGATCATAAAGAGCAACAAAAGGCGAAAATACGAGTCGAATACAGGTACCTACTAGCGATTGTTAAAAATGGCAGAAACTTATTGACAGGTAAACGTGACGTGACAATGTGGGAGTCACGTACTAAATGAAAAACAAGTAAGTTACTGTTTTGGTTGTGATATATCATAGTATCTTGGATCTTTTTTTCAAATGATTTATTGGTTTGGCACATTAAATGTACCTATTAATTAAACTGCAAATTGTAAGTCATCGGTTTATATATTGTGTACCAGTTTTAGATTTTCAAATATTCAGTTATTTTCTGTGATACAACTTGTTGGTCAGAACTCCGGTTGTTCTTTCTTTATTATCATCAAAATCATGCATTATGACTATCTTATTTTCACTGAGCTCGACGTACATTAATTTGTTTTAAAAATAAATAAGTTGTAACAAAAAACAATGCCACATACCTACTCCACTGTCACAAAATTCACATTTTCACATTTCTTTCCCATTTTACCAAATATCCTCCGAGGGGATTATGCGTTGTTTACTTTAGATAATATCCAAGTCACGCAGTTCGTCGATTCTTCAAGGATCCTATACGTATCTACTTTTGGAACTTCAGTTTCACTTCAAAATGTGTATTTAATGAGCATTAGTTATACCTGACTCATTTGTGGTCTCATATAGCCAATGCATGGTTTATGACTAAATCGGCATATGCGTGCCTTATTACGTTTGAGGCCATCCCTCAATTAAAATTTTCCTGGATTCCATCATTAAGCCTTGACCAAAATTATATACTCAGACTCAGACAAACTTATAATATACTAGCTTCAGCCCGCGACTACGTCTGCGTTGACACGGGATAAAAACTATCCTATAGATATTTAAATCCAGGCTATAAACTATCTTCGTGCAAAATTTCATCCAAATCGGTTGAGCCGCTTAAATCTTTATCTTCTATAATAATTTAATCCAAATATCTAAACATCCATTCGCATTCATAATCAAAAGAAATCATAAGATTCAATAAGATAAAGATAGATCAATTCATAAGATTGAAGTCGGTTTAGAAAACAAAGATACGCCATCCAAAGCATAAACGTTTTGTACAGTACTTAAGTACCAAAGCATGACTCACTTAAAGGTTGTCAATATGGAGTAGCTTGTGCAAGTGCATGGTTAGTTGCTCTTAGGAGGTAAAGTGTGCTGTAACGGTGCCGGATAGTAAATTGGTTTTACGCGTATAATCTCAGTCGTCTCACTCCATCGAGAGCGGGGAACCCCCAGACGGTTAATAAGTAATTGCTCTTAATACTAGACTACAAGACGTCGGATAAATTACAACCGCATATGTATATACGTATCTAATTTTAACTTAATGCTACAATGAGTTTTTATAAAGCCCATTTGCTTTGATCCTGGTGGTGTAATTGGAATATACAACGGTATAGAACCCAGATTATTTCAAATTTAAATTAAACATACGATAAACCCGAACGTTAATAATCATATTCTCCTGGCGGAGTTACTTTGTGGAAAGTTTCTTGAGAGTTGCCTTTAGCTGATTGCCCTCGGTAAACTGAGTCTTGCCTACTAAAATACTCACCTAAATGTAAAATTTAGGAACACTGGGTATTCCTTTGATTTAACAAATTATCTTTCTTCTTGTAACTCATGAAGTTTCGCTCGATATTAATGAGTGCATTTTTTTCGGCTTAACTTTCTAGTCATGCCTAACTTTGAAACTTTCCAGACGTTTAACTTATTAGTTTTATATTTGACGTGCCTGATTAATCTGGATGCGAAATTGAATAGCTATCGATAAATCCAAAAGCAAATTTGCTGTGAGATTAGAAACTTATGTTATTATGGATAAAATCAAATTTCGCGGTTAACGGATAAACTATGCTCCGTTAAATTAGTACCTACATCGCAACGCCGACGCCCTCGTCTGCGGATTTCATCCAAACATCCAAATTAACATTTGAACAACCCGCTGTTGGATTTAATCCACTAGAACAATATCATTGTTAACATTTCATCGCTCCCGGTTATGGCGCGACTACGATATTTAGTAGCGGAGTTTAATTAATTAAATTAAGTAGTCCGTCGAGGAGTCAGTGCCATTATTCAAATTAATAACACACTTCGAAGTGGAGCGGTGCGTGCTTGTAAATATTATACTGTCTCATGGCTCAACTGGGAAAAATGGCAGCGTGGGCGCAGAAGCTCCTCGCCCACAGTTGAAAGGCCTTGGTCGTGATTACCCTCATTTGTCTTAATTTACTGATTTCCCTTTCTTTGATATCTCTATCAGTCAGAATTTTCAAGACAGAGACATGCCCGGCTAGCACGCGACGGCGCGCGAGCTCTCTCGATTTTTCTCGCACTATCCGTCTCTCTCTTATTAGAACACTTAGAAGAAGAGGTATAGTGCGATAAAAATCGAGAGTATGTCGCGGCCGTCGTGTGCTAGACGTGCAGAAAGTAGAAATATCCCTATCCCCACGATATCCCGGGGTCGAGTCACATATTAAACTAATCGCGTTTCTAATTTCTATTTGCTGACCTGAAGTCAGACTGAGACATTGTACATGGCGTACAGAGCGTGACATATCACGGAATATTTACTCATGACTAGACAATGTTTCGATTAGATTAGACTTGAATCAACATTATCGCACCACAGCGTACATATATAAATGAATGAAATCAATATTTTTTATTTACCAGTTATTTTTTGTTTGCGTGTATCTTTTTAACCAGCGAACGAAAAAACCATAGAAGTGTAAGTAGATAGCGCCGAAAAATGGCCCCACAGAATGGGTGCCATTGCCATTATGCGGGGAGTCAAAACGATGCCAGGCAGCCGTTTAGTTCGAGCACACCGGGTTTTGGGCACGTGTTCGGGTAGATATTTGTAAGCAGCTCGCATTCTATGGTTTTTTCTTTCGCTGTTTTACTACATTACAAATATTAATAGCTCGTACTTATTATGAATTTTTATTTTATTCATTTATTTATTTGGTTCACAGAACAAGTTACAGACAACAATAACTATATTAGCATAAAGGTTGAGATCTGGACTATATCTCTAAACATGTGTGCGCAGAAGGAAAATATACATGTATTATGGCAAAGTAAGAGCGCTAATGAGGTAAGATGTCGTCTATACGCTAGTTAAGAACAAGCAGGCAGATGGCATGTGGAAGGTGAGATTAAAACAGTTGCGATTGCTGATGAATAAACTAAAATAACTGAGATAAACGAATTAAACTAAACTAAACAAAAACAAAACACAAACACTTAAGATCATTGGTTAGTGTGAACGCAGCCTACGTACAGAAGATACTGTTGATGTTTTTTTTTATTAACTATGTCTATATGATGAAATTGCGACGAGATAACTAGAAAGGTGGGATTGAGTAATTCGGTAGGCAAAATCTGTTATACCTTTGTTGGTAAATACATTGCTAAAAACCGCGAGCTTAGTAGATATATAGTTCAGTACGTGTTCTTTTATTCTATTTCAAAATTTCATTATCCATTTCTTACTTTAATATGTCAACATGAAATAACGCGCTCAAGTAATTACGCACTCGGCACAGAAAATAGTTTACCTAGAACTTATGTGGCTTGAGATGACGACCTAGGTCTTCTGCGTTCTGCACAGATGAAATTAATTATTCTTGACATCTTACACTGTTAGAGTAGAACCACAAATATAAGTAACATCGACAATATCCATTTGACAGTGACATCAAAAAGCAGTTTTTGATGTCACTGGTGATTTTTCAGTTGGCGTTAGCTTTCTGTGACCTCAAACGGATATTGTCGATGTAACTTATATTATATACTATTATTATACACCGACGACATCCCGGACATCAGCCTGTACGAGATTAGAATGGCTCTGAAACAGCTTAAGAATAGCAAGGCACCCGGTGAAGACGGAATTACAGCCGAACTCCTGAAGGCGGGTGGAAAACCGATCCTTACGGCCCTTCAGAAGTTATTCAACACCGTCCTACTGGAAGGGAGAACGCCAAAGGCGTGGAACAGAGGTGAGGTGGTGCTGTTCTTCAAAAAGGGTGACAACACTCTGCTGAAGAACTACCGACCCATCTCACTTCTGAGCCATGTCTATAAGCTGTTTTCAAGGGTCATTACGAATCGTCTCGCACGCAGGCTTGATGACTTCCAGCCTCCCGAACAAGCCGGTTTCCGAAGAGGTTTTAGTACCGTAGACCACATTCATACGCTCCGCCAGGTTATACAGAAGACTGAGGAGTATAACCTGCCTCTCTGGTTAGAGTTCGTGGACTACGAGAAAGCCTTCGATTCGATCGAAACCTGGGCTGTACTACAGTCTCTCCAACGGTGCCAAGTAGACTGCCGCTACATCGAAGTGCTGAAGTGTTTGTACGAGAACGCCACTATGTCAGTCCGACTCCAGGATCAGAGTTCGAAGCCTATTCCTCTGCAGCGGGGTGTCAGACAAGGGGATGTTATTTCCCCAAAACTGTTCACCGCTGCACTGGAGGACGTGTTCAAGACTCTAGGCTGGTTCTCCAGGCTTCATAGGCTAGGCATCAACATCAACGGCGAGTACATCACTCACCTTCGGTTTGCAGACGATATAGTAGTCTTGGCTGAGACCATGGAGGACTTAAGCACGATGCTCGATGACCTCAGTAAAGCCTCCGAGCGAGTTGGTCTAAGGATGAACATGGATAAGACAAAGATCATGTCAAACCTCCATGTAGTACCAACCCCCATTTCAATCGGACACTTTACGCTCAAAGTTGTAGACGATTATATATACCTAGGACAGACTGTTCAGTTAGGTAGGTCCAACTTTGAGAAAGAGGTCAATCGTCGAATCCGACTCGGCTGGGCAGCATTCGGGAGGCTATGACACATCTTTTCGTCCAATATTCCGCAGTATCTCAAGACGAGAGTCTTTGACCAGTGTGTGTTGCCAGTGATGACGTGTGGCACGGAAACGTGGTCGCTTACTATGGGCCTCATAAGAAGGCTCAAAGTCACCCAAAGGGCAATGGAGAGGGCTATGTTGGGAGTTTCTCTGCGCGATCGCATCAGAAATGAAGCTATCCGCAGCAGAACCAAGGTAACCGATATAGCCCTCCGAATCGCTAAACTTAAGTGGCAGTGGGCGGGGCACATTGCACGTAGAACCGATGGCCGGTGGGGCGGAAAGGTTCTCGAGTGGCGACCACGTACCGGAAGGTCGCGGGAGTCCGCTGGATGCGGGTGGCGCAGGACCGGTCATTGTGGCACTCTTTGGGGAGGCCTAAGTCCAGCAGTGGACGTCTTTCGGCTGATATGATGATGATGCTGATGAACTTATATTTGTGGTTCTACTGTACACGTTGCGGACTGAAGAAATGTCCAAATTTGAGGGCCATTGTCATATTAACTAACCAAAAATAAGATAAAATATATTTATGACCAATTGAAAGGTTTTAAACTATATTGGTAGACTTTTGTCTCGTTCATTATTTCCAATGAAACATCTGCATGCAAATGTCAATCTCAATTCACAAATTATTCTACAAATCTCATGTAAAATAAACTGCATGCTTCGATTCGTCATATATACAATGTTTTAAGCGGATCAAACGAAAACGCAGTGATACGGGACATAATTATAGTAGATCCACCGTCACCACTACTTGGCTAAACTGGTCATTATACTAGTCTGATACGAATCATGTATTGACTTTGACTATAATTGGCCGGTATTCCATGCGCGACATTTGTCGCGACATACACCGCATTTGAACACCCGTGGTTAGACTTTAGCAGCATTTCTTGGCGCCAATCAACACGGGTCTGTTTTTGAGTTGATGTAAGTTCATGGGGAACCCATCGACAACAAAGCTTCCTGACTTTTAAATATTCTTACAAAATCTTACCTACCTATCCCTGATTGTCCACGAATTTCGGTCATATTTCCACTTTAATGTCTCCGTCTCTCAATATTAGAACGACAAAGATATCAAAGTGGCGATATTTCTGTCAGTCAAATATAACGGATGGAATACTGGCCCTGTCTTAACATTATCTATAACCAAACGTCTTATTAATTCCGCCTCTAATTACTGGCGCTAATAGCAAATCAATTAAGTGCGCGCTTGCGAAACCATCTCAGCCGCTCGGGGGTTTTATATCAATTTCCTTGCAAGTTACTGCCGCCCTCGGTTACTGTCTGCAGCTCGTTTAATTAAAAGGGAATCTGCTCCGTGAGTGCAGTTAAGCTCGTGTTTGCTCTTCATCTGCGCTTGTTCCGAGCGACCCACACTTGACCGTCGAGTAAACAGAGATGTTAAACTTGGGGTTGCAATATGAATTACGTTACAAATATTTTTAATTTTTTTCACTGCCTACGCGTAACTACTTTTGCTGTCGAATGTGCAAGCTTTCGATAGCTGCCAGACAGAGTGCGTGACATTGTTGTCAATCCGTACACATTCGTGGTGTTTTACTCGAGGGTTTACTGTAAGCCGGTTAAGACTGTTAAGAGTTTAATTATCCACCCTCTGATATTATCAACAGATCAATTTAATGCCACCAAATCGACAGATGTCTTAAACTATACTTGTAAAGCTGTTGTTACGTTGAATTATCGGTAAAAAAAATTATCGGCCTCCTGAAAAATCGTATCGTGTCCCTTACCTAATTGAACCTACGGTCGACGATATATTCTTTGATTTGGGTTTTTCAAGCCCGGGGCTTCCTGCCCACAACAAGCTTCTGACGTACGTAAGTAGGTTTTGAGGTCGTCTTCGTTAGTAAGTTTTCACGTGTAGGTGATACGTGAGAGCACGAGTACACCAACCAATACATCATCATCCTCCTAGCGTTGTTCCCGGTTGTGCCCCTAAAGGAGCCCGGGGTCCGCTTTGACACCTAATCCGAACATTTGGCATAGGCACTAGTTTTACGAAAGCGACTGCCATCTGACCTTCCAACCCAGAGGGAAAACTAGACCTTATTGGGATTAGACCGGTTTCCTTACGGTGTTTTCCTTCACCGAAAAGCTAACGGTAAATATTCCGTACATAAGTTCCGAAAAACTCATTGGTACGAGCCGGGATTCGAACCCACGACCGCCGCTTGACAGCCGCATGCCTGAACCACTAGGCTACCGTAGGTGCTTCGCATAAGTGTGGCGCATGTATTGGTAGGTGTAGACCTACCAATACATGCGCCACACTTATGCGTAACTTGTAAATAAAACAATTTATAATATTTATACATTTATTGCTTCTCAAAATATTCGCCTTTACATTTTAGACATTTATTCATACGCTCAAACCATTTTTGGAAGCATGAGACCCAATCACTTGAGACCATGCTTTCACGGTGTTGGTTGAACGTCGCCACCGCTTCTTCGGGGGACTTTAATATGAAACCTCTCATCAAATCTTTGATTTTAGGGAAAAGGTAAATCGCAGGGTGCTAGGTCTGAACTATACCCAGGATGAGTCACAATGTCCACCGTATCAGCTTTCCTTCTCCGCGGTGCGAGGAGACGCATTGTCATGATTAATGGGCGGCCGACGGATACAAATTATGTCAAAATCATTTCAAACGATATACGAGTATGGACCTAATATGGATATGAATACAATTGGTTTAAAAAAACCGGCCAAGTGCGAGTCGGACTCGCGCACAAAGGGTTCCATAACATTATCTATAAAAACAGCAAAAAAAAACGTTTGTCGAACGTGTGTCTGTGTATCTGTATATCTGTCTGTGGTATCGTAGCTCCCAAACGGATGGACCGATTTGAATGCGGTTTTTCTTATTCGAAAGCTGATGTGATCCTAAGTGTTCTTTAGTTATGTTTCATGAAAATCTGTTTAGCCGTTTTTGAGATATTGGACTTTGAAATGAAAATGTCGGGGGTTTTTCAACTTTTCTAAGTTGTAGTGTTATTAGTATTTGTTGTTATAGCAGCAACAGAAATACATAATTTGTGAAAATTAAAACGGTAGCTATCGCGGTTCTTGAGATACAGCCTGAAAAAAAAACGTTTGTTGTATGGGACCCCCTTAAATATTTATTTTATTTTGTTTTTAGTATTTGTTGTTATAGCGACAACAGGAATTCATAATTTGTGAAAATTTCAATTGTCTAACTATCGCGGTTCTTGATATACAGCCTGCATGGTGACAGCCGGACGGACGGACAGACAGCGAAGTCTTAGTAACAGGCTCCCGTTTTTACCCTTTGGGTACGGAACCCTAAAAAGAGAACATAATTGCAAAATAGTTATATAATTGTATTGTTGTGGTAAATAATCTTAAGTTTTTCTATATTACATATTTTCAGTCCATTCCTGTTATGGTTCACTATCCACTTATATAGGGAAAATGACCTCCATACATCTACAGATATAAGAGATGCGTATTCATAGTGATACTTCACCATTATTCAGGAACATTATCACAATCACTCAAATTTCTTATAAAATTATTTATTTTAAATGTTATGAAAGTGAGTGAAGCGAAAGGGGTTTGTCAGGATCGTAGTAAATGGAGATCCGTGATCTTTGCCTACCCCTCTGGGAAAGAGGCGTGATTATATGTATGTATGTATTATTTATTTCTAGGAAATCGAATGAAAGTCTTATCCATTTTATGATTTCGTTACATTGCATCCATCGTCCGCCCTTTGGTCATGATGCAAGAATTAAATGATTTTCAAAGACACTGACTGGGCAGACAAATGGTTGTATACCATTCAGTATTAACCGTTTTCTTATGATCTAGAGGAACAAACAGTACAAACAGGACCTGTCTTAAAAAAAAGACTTGCTATCATTTGTTTACCAATTATTTTTCATCTCTCATACTCTGAAAGTAGGCCATTGTTTATCTAAACAGCGGGTTGAAAGTGAGGCATGCCGCCCCTAGGGCTGAAAGGTAATAAAAAATAAAAAAGCAATGGCAGAAACCTGGACAGCCACAGTTTCAGAAAATTGTACTGATTTTGAAAATCGTTGACAATTATGTGTTATTTTTTTACATATTGATTATAAATTAATTATTGTATGACTCTTATTGCTATTTGAAAACGATTGGATATTTTTTAAGTTTTCTTAGTTCAATTGGACCGCGTCAGAACAGCCATTAAAAAAAATAACAATGACAAAAACTATACTGCCACACTTCCATAAAATTGTGTTGATTTTTGAAGCTTGTTGATAATTATGATGGTTTTCATTCTTCATTACTACTTATATGGTGTATATAAATAAAATTATTAATTTATTTTTCATCTCTCATACTCTGAAAGTAGGTCATTTTTTATCTAAACAGCGGGTTGAAAATGAGGCATGTCGCCCCTAGGGCTGAAAAGTAATTAAAAATTAAAAAGCAATGGCAGAAACCTGTACAGCCACAGTTTCAGAAAATTTTAGGATAAACTACTGATGTTAAAACTTGTTGACAATCATGCGTTATTTTTTAAATAAGTATTGCTAATAAATTAATTATTGTATGACTATTATTGCTACTTGAAAGACTTTAATTTTTTAAGTGTTCGTAATGTGACCGCTTCAGAACAGCGTCCTAGTCATAAAAAAAAAGCGAGACCTATACCTACTGCCACACTTCCATAAAATTGTTTTGATTTTTGCAGCTTGTTGATAATTATATGGTACCTATATATAAATACAATTAATAATGTAATTTATCATCCAAACAACAATTAAAATTATTTTTTCGATATAACCACTTCAAAAGCGCGTCCAGGAAATGGTCCACACACTAACATTATTAAAATCTGTCAACAGTTCCCGCCCATACACAAACGGTTTTCAAATGGGTTCTATAGGATCTGAGTGATTTAAAAAATATTTATTTAAGTTTTTGACTTTCAATTCATTCCTCGTATTTGAAATGAAAAGTAGAAAGTTTAACTCGGGGAAAGCCACCCATTTCAGCCTCGAACTATTGGCGCTTTCATTTCGTTCGAGCGCCAAAATATCTCGTCAGGAATGGCTGGCTTTCAACCCTCGGTTAACAATCTACTATTTTCATCCAAACAATAATTAAAATTAGTTTTCGACATAACCACTTCAAAAGCGCGTCCAGGAAATGGTCCACACACTAACATTATTAAAATCTGTCAACAGTTCCCGCCCAAATGGTCGATACACAAACGCTTTTAAAATGGGTTCTATAGGATCCTACTGATTTAGAAAATATTAAAGTTTTTGGCTTTCAATTCATTTCCTCGAATTCGAAATGAAAAGTAGTGTTTAACTCGGGGAAAGCCACCCATTTCAGCCTCGAACTATTGGCGCTCTCACTTCGTTCGAGCGCCAAAATATCTCGTGAGGGGTAAGTGACTTTCAACCCTCGGTTAACAATATACTATTTTGCCTGGTGCACTTTTGTTGGCCTTTGACCTTCTAAGACCCATTCACTTGACTGTTGTTTTTTTTCCGGATCCTAACACTATATCCATGTTTCGTCTCTTGTAACTATATTATACACCGCATTTGAAGAGTGCCACAATAATCGGTCTTGCGCCACCCGCATCCAGTTGACTCCCGCTACCTTTACCTGGTCATCAGTCGCCACTCGAGAACCTTTCCGCCCCAACGGCCATCGATTCTACGTGCAAGTGATTCTTCGGTTTCCCTCTATCAGTCGCTGCCACGTTTTCTTCAGTGACCGCGGAAGCCGGCCGACCTTCACGAGAATCGTCATGGAGATAAACCGGGCCTCTATTCAATTCAGCATTACCACCGTCTCACAGTGCTCAAATGTGGTGATTTAAGCATTTTGAAGACAAGCACTATATTCTTTTCGGAGAAAGCCAACTATTAAAATCCTAAAAAAACATTGCTCTGAAACCTTTTAGCGTCAAATCCATTTTCAGTGCCAAGTGTTCACTTCAAAACGGAATAAAATAAATGACTATCAGTTTCCCGCCAACAACCATTCAATTCCATACACAATACTTTTTTATTTTTATTTCATCTTTCGTTACTCAAATGTTTAAGTGGCCAGAAGTGCAAAACTTTGAGTAATATTCCAATTTCCAACTGTTTGGTTTAACATGTCAACGGGGTCAGAAATTGTAAAAAAAACATATTGATTTAATCTACCAATATTTGAAGGCAACGGTAATAGCAGTTAATAAAAATGGGTCGCAAAAAATAATCACATCCGTATTTACGACCTCTTCCCTGATCACAAAACACTTCATAAAATGTGGGAATAAATTGTACAATAAAATGATCGTTTCATTTTACGCCCCAGCCGGAGCCGTCTCGTAAAATGATAAAACTCTAGACACTGCATCTGGTGGAGCTCCCGGGTGTAAGGACTATTTACATTAGATATTTATGTAATTTTGATATTTCTTAGATATTAATGTTTTTCATTTTTTTGTGTCAATTATTTCATTTATTTAAATTTCATGCTGCTTTTTTGATAGTTTTAATGTTAGGTATTCTTTATGTCAAATTCTATTAAGTTATTATTTCTTCATATCGTTGCTTCTAAGAGTCTTGTGTATTTACTTATTTAAGGTGTGAAAGTGTAACCTTAAATTTAAAGCTCACAATTAAACTGAGCAATAAAGTCACTTTAACACAAATACAATTCAATTGAATTGGCAAATTAAACCGACAATAAAAGTGCATGTCTTTGCCAGTTGTCTTTTACTTATGTTATTTACATTAATGGAACAGTAAACGGCAGTTAATTATGAAGCTTCACGTAATCACGTTCTATGGTGTGCATTTGGCACACACTCATTGTTGAGATGTCAAACAATTGGTAGTCGCCCCTTTGTGCATACCTACTTGCGGCAGTAGATTTCAATTGTCCGTTGCAATTGCTTTACCATTTAAACTAGACTATCCGGCCACATTTGTAGTCGGCATGAGATACCAAATATTCGGCACTTTATGACTACTGGAAAACATAAAAGTAAACAACCAATATTTTCTTATTTTTTTATATTTTAAGTTTTTACTTAAATACAACAAAATAATGATCAGTATCATCATTTCCTTCTTCAAGAAACGCGAGCACAGAAAGTGGACCTGGATGAGTCCCGATGGTGTGACTAAAAACGAGATTGACTTCATAATGTCGACGAGGAAGCATATATTGAATGATGGCTCTGTTTTTAAAACCAGGAGTGATCACCGCATGGTAAGAGGCATATTGAATATATATGTCAAGCGAGAGCGCTCTCGGCTGATGAAGTCTAAGCTCCGTCCAGCATCCACACAAACCATACCCCCGAGAGCTTTCATCTGGAACTCCAAAACATTTTCGATTGTCGAGGTGGCGATGTGGACATCAACGATGGGTTTGTGAAAGCGGTCCGAACCTCTGGGTCTAAGTTCTTCAAGGCCCAGCGGGCCAAGAGAACTAAGGCTCTCTAGCTCCACTCAGAAGCTCATGGAGGAAAGGAGTGAAATGATTCTGGAATCTTCAGCCGATGCGACTTTATATCAGCAGCTCAATAAACTGATCTCCAAGTCCCTTACCCGCGATCTGCGACAATTCAATACGGACCGTATTGCAGCGGCGATCGAGCGAAATAAGGGCTCTACAGTGTTCTGACCAGATCTGTCTATTGGGCAGAGCCAGCTTGCAAGGTTGAAAACTGAGGATGGGAGAGTTGTTTCTTCCGAACCTGAGCTTTTGAATGAGATAAAGCGTTTAACGCGTTAAACGCTTCAGGTCAAACCAGGCGATATCGTGATATCGCCTGGTTTGACCTGTTGTCCCAAAAACGAGCATTAAGACACCAGCGCGCTGCTCCCCCTCCAACGGCACTGTGTATGACATTTACATGTCATATCTGCGGGCGTCACGTCGCTCTCGTATTGGCCTGACAAGCCACGTGCCGCATTTGAATGGACGCTGCTTAAATCATCTTTTATAGATGCTAAAGCCCAATGATGATAATGATGATGATACACACGTCATCTCGCAGACTCGAAGTTGGTCTGGCGGAAAACCCTAGAGCTAGACGACATCCCGGACATCAGCGTGTACGAGATTAGAATGGCTCTGAAACAGCTTAAGAACAGCAAGGGGTGCTTGAAAACGGAATTACAGCCGAACTCCTGAAAGCGGGTGGAAAACCGATCATTACGGCCCATCAGAAGTTATTCGACACCGTCCTACTGGAAGGCAGAAGACGAAAGGCTTGGAACAGAGGTGGGGTGGTACTGTTCTTCAAAAAGGGTGACAAAACCCTGCTGAAGAACTACCGACCCATAAATCTCACTTCTGAGCCATGTCTATAAGCTGTTATGAAGTCATTACGAATCGTCCCACACGCACGCTTGGTGACTTCAAGCCTCCCGAACAAGTCGGTTTCCGAAGAGGTTTTAGTACCGTAGACCACATTCATACACTCCCTCTGTTATACAGAAGACTGAGGAGCATAACCCGCCCTTCTGCTTAGCGTTCGTGGACTACGAGAAAGCATTCGATTGGATCGCAACCTGAGCTGTACTACAGTCTCTCCAGCAGTGTCAAGTAGACTGCCGCTATATCTATTAGAATTGCGCCAAAAATTGATTATCACAAGAAATAAATGCGAGTAGATTTGTACGACTGATAAAGAGGTCATTCCTGAGGCGATGTAGAGCTTGTATTCGTGCTGAAGGGAAACAATTTGAGCATCTACTTTAGTTTTAGGAGGATATCAAATTGTTACGATAACTGATTATTTTATTTTGATTAAGTTTTCCTTGAGGTCCCTTCGCAAAAAATTTGAAATAGCACTTTTATTCGCAAAAAAAGTGGCAAGTGTTGTAACATTTTGAAATCTAGACTAAATAGGCCGGCCATCTTTTAAAATAACTAGCCAAGGGTAGTGTTGTACATTTTTTTTCCAACAAGTAGTGTCAAAGTTGACTGACAATAATTTTTTAAACCATAACTCGTCAAAACTTATTTTTTTTACATAGTTAAGAATGTGTATTACTTTGATTTGTGGTTGCGAATAATAGCACTGTTATTTGAGATTACATTATTAAAAAAATCACTGTACAATTGTGAAAATTGTGATCACAGTACTTAAAATGCGACCAAGGGTGTCAAATTTTCAACTTTTTCGGAAAATGTCTATTACCGCTCGACTAAGTAACATGGTTTTTTTTTCTTATTTTTTTCATAACTGGTATACCTTGGCCTCTCACCCGGTACTAGGTTATCGTTAAGTTCCGCGACACCCTGTATAAAGGTGGTTTTCCACCGGCGAGGCGAGGCGGGGCGTAGATGGGCGAGATTTGAAATAAGTATGGGACTAACTACCTATTTCCACCGCGCGCGCGCGCGCTTTATAATGGGTACTATAAAAATATCCCATTCATACTTGACTTTTTAGACAGGCAGCACACGTCAGGTTTCCGCGTCCGGTTTCCTGATACGGCAGTCTAATCGGAGCACCCAAATGCGTCACAGATGGATAATTATCGCCTTCGAGAGCTGTAAATCGAAAACCGGATACGGAATCCAAACGAAAATATCAGCCATGTGCTGCCTGCCTTAACGTAAGCCTATTCGGGACAGATGCAAGTCTTTGGACTTACGCAAGAGTTAGATATACATAACTTTTTTGAATATTCGCACTGCATGTTCTTAGAAATTAGTGAAGACATTAAACTTAACACTAGACTTAATCAGTCACAACATTCGATGACGAAACATTTTATTGCAAATCATCATTGTTATAGTCTAATGGAGTCCGGAGTATCTAATCCCAAGATTTGGCGAAGGCACTACTTTCACAAAAGCGACTGCCTTCTTAGCTTCCAACCCTGAGGGAAAACTAGACCTTGTTTGGGATTAGACCGGTTTCCGCAGGATGTTTTGTTTTTCACCGAAAAGCTACTGTTAAATCTGTGAAATATGAACATTTTCATTCGTTGATAAGTTTTTCTGTTAAGCCTAGTGGTACATACATGCTGGGGTTCGACCTTACTACTTCCAAATTGAATGCCACGTGCCTTACCGCTCGGATACTGTGGCAGTGGTTTACCTAATTGCCAAGTCAGCTTATTATTGCTGACCACTTTGGCCTAGTTGGTAGGGGTCCGGTTCAGGTCAAAGTTGTGTTTTGCCAAGGTATCCAAACTTCTTAGTTGTTCACAGCTTAAGTAAGCAAAATTAATTGTTTAAACAACGCCATAGTAAGAAAATGGTCCTAATTTTTTTAAAGACTACCTTATCAAAGTTGTACTACATTGTACAAGTAGGCAGAATTTCTTCTTCTTGTCCCATTTATTTTGGGTCGGTCTTCCTTGTCCGTAATTTCCATCTAGCACGGTCCAGCCCCCCTATTCTGTAACTTGTTTTAAGCTCACCTCATTGCTCACTTACAAATATATCATGACACCGCGATGCGTAGTAACTAAGCGTAGGTAGAGGTCTAGTTTTGTGACGGGTGAGCCGCATTAGCGCGTAGCGAATAACAGCCCTGTGCCACAGTATAGAAGAATAATACAGTAGTTAATCAGAGGCCGTTTAGGAGCGTTCGTTACCTACTTTCGCTCGATGCGCAGGGCTGTGTCACGTATGCAAAGTATTTCTGTTACAGTTTAATAGACAGTATTGTATACACAAAGTAATAATATTTTAGATAGTTAGGTATATGTGTTTTTAGTTTCCCACTTCATCGAATATTTTAATACCACTATACTATGCCTTAAATATTTCCTATTAAGTATAATAGTTGCTAAACTGCACTCGGTTGGTAGGTGCTTAGTTACAAGCCTATTCGGCTCCTTTTGATATTGTGGCACCAGTGCCTCGTAGGTATGAAGATAGCGGCTCGCTGTCTTCATACCTACGAGGCGGCTTCCTTTGACGTGGCAAGTGAGAGCGAGTAAACACGGCAACGGCGCGGCCCCGATTGAAGCATTCTCCATCATTCCCGAAGGCTATGTGTGTGTGCGTACCGAACATGCGCGCATGTGTGCAGCCGTGCGATGTACCTTTGTACGAAGTTTAAAAAAGGAAGGAACGAAGGATTACTTTAACGACTAGGCTCAGACATTCGCCTCTCATTGCATTGTCCTTGACCTTGGCAATAGCCAGGCACAGGGCCTCTTTAGCCTCCTTTAGGGTCCTGTGCAGGAGCTCCTCCTCTTCCGGGGTGTGTCTTCGCCGACGGCAGTGGGTGTACACTCGTCGTGCCCTATTGCACGTCAATCGGAGGGCTGCGACCTCCTCCGACCACCAGTAGACCTGCTTTCGCGCCGGCAGCCGCTTCGCCCTCTTCATGCTTCTGTCGCATACCGCCGCCAGCGACCCGCGGAACTGGAGCGCCCTCTCTTCCACTCCAGCTGCTCGGTCTGGTGCTCGGCCCCACCTCGCCTCTATCAACGCGGCCTCCTTCGCCGCATCCCTATCAAGGCTTCCTAGGGACCATTTCGGGAAGGCATCCCTCCTCCCCTGTCCCGCATAACTAGTCATTATACAACCTGGAACAACTGCTACGTAGCAGTGGCGATGGCGGAGCGTCCATGTAAGCCGATTCTCACCGACTTGCCTAAATTGATGTTTAGTTATATGTATACTCTAAACTCTTTCATAACTTTTTTGTTTCATAACATTTTTGTTTCGGTTCTCCCATCGAAAATTTTCATATGCCGCTATACTGCGTAGGAAATTTTTATATTAGGTACTTTATTTACGATTTGACTATATATTCTATACGAGTATACTGGTGTGAGCACAAATATTTAATCCAGAATCTTGTATACATGTACGTATTTCAATATTAATTGATCTCTTTAAGTCTGTACACCTATAACGTCGTTTAGCACCCATAAAACACGCTTTTTTGGAACTAGGTCGATTTGTGTAAGATTGTTTCGCAATATTTATTTAATTGATTTATTACTTATTTATGAGTTCACAGCTCAAATTCTGCTACAAAAATATATATTATTACGTTGTACTAATATATATGGCCTCATATTGGGTGTGAAATACGATATATACGATATATAATTGAATAATAATACTACTAAATACATTTCGATATTAGTACATGCAACGGTGTCAAAGTCGGCCGGCTGTTAGCGATACGTATTACACGATGCAATGAGCTGAATAAGGCAATTTGAACTGGAGTAATCTAGAAGCAAACGGAGCAAGATCGCATACTCGCTGCATGTAGTCGTAATAGCGATAGGACCGGCGTAATAGCCGAGCCAGCGAACTGAAGCTGCAGGACAAACTTAATGTAACTTCCACGGCACCCGATAATTAACCCAACCCACGACGCATTAATCTAAGTACTCCTCGTTTTAATTATCGAATTTTAAACGGGTCTTATCCATCTTAGCTAATTATCAGCGACTGAGTAAAGCCGACTTTCCAAACTCCTAAGTCAGGGAAAACGGCACGATTAGACTGTACGAAAAATGGCCACATTTGACAGTCCGAGAAAATGGTCTCATTTAACTGTTTTAAAGATACGGTACCTACTTGCCTATAAAGTGTTGAATGACTTTACCAGTTAGTTCGTTAGATGATGTGTGATGTGTGTGGATGTGTCGTGTGTGTTAGGTGTCGTGTTAGGTGTCGTGTGATTAATATACCTACACACACAGAAAGAGAAATGTAAAATGACAAATCGCTATAATTCGCACAAGTCGAAGGAGAGGGCGACATAAACATGCGATTTCAGTAGGTATTTTAGCGAACAAAAAGCAAGATTGATATATTGGGTCCATTTAGATACATAGGTATAATAGTTTTTGGGGCCTACTAACGGAATAAAATTTTTTTAGGTTTCCGCAGTGATCAAGGGGAGCCCTTAAAGTTTCGCCGTGTCCGTCTGCCCTTCCGTATGCGGCTTAGCTCAGTGTCCCTTGCTACCATAACGCTGTAATTTGGCATTTGATAAATCAATCACGTCCACAATACGAGTAGTACATTATTTTCGAAGCAGGGGAAGTAGGCAATTACTCGTTGAGTATCCATTTAATTAATACGACAAATATAGTGCTTTTCCAAAAAATTGTACAAGAAAATAAAAATTAGGTACTTTCTGAAATATATGAGGCATCATGCTTTTTTTCTCGCCACTTTAAGAAATCGTCATACGCCTTTAGACATGTCTTTTGACTTTGCCGGGAAAAAAATATCAATAACTGGGTACCGATTTTTGACTTTCGAGCGCTCGACTCTTTCACTCGAAAACGGCCAAAAACGAGCGAACGATTTGAAATACGAGCGATAGAAAATTGAAAAACGAGTGGTATCGACCACTCGTATTTAATTCTATCGGTAGAAAATTATGACAGTCAGTCCAAAATTAAATAGGTACAAGTGAAGACTTGTACATATTTAATTTTGGACTGACTATTAATTTAAAAGATATATTTAGAAAAGCAAGCTCGTCCGTTTAAACAAATACTCACCCTGCAATTGCCTCCTTCCTGCATGGCCACGGCAATAATGTATGCAATAATATCACACAGACGGACCACTGAGTTGAAAAATGGTTGTCATAAACCCATAATATTTTTGAACAAGGTATCAAAAGGCACTATGGGTTTGACGAGGAAAAAAAAAACATCCACAATTTACGAGTAGGGGATTTTTTTACAAGATTTTATTTACTTTCACCTGTCCCGTTGTCTGTCTGTCTGTAATCAAATCTTGCAAGTTAAATTTGATCCACTTCCCGGTTTCCGATTGAGCTGAAATTTTGCATGAATATGCAAATCGCGTGGCAATGCAATATTATGATGACGTGGAGCTGATCTGATGATGGAGCTGGAAGGTGGCCATTCCTATGTAATAAAACCACATAACCCCATCGAGTTTGGGCTCGTTAGAATCGTCTCAATGAGTAGTTGATGACGATATAAAGAAAAGTACAGTCGGCAATAAAACCTTGTACCAAAAATGTAATTTTTGACAGAAACTTATTTCAACATTTATTTTACCATTTTGACGGCGTGATTGATTTATATACCCATGCCGAATTACAGTTTTCTAGTAGTAAAGGGTTACTAAGCTAAGCTTCAGTCAGACGGACAGACGGACGGACAGACAGACGGACATGACAAAACTATTAGGGCTCCTTGATTACGGAACCCTAAAAATAAGTAAAGCCCTTGTATGTACCTATTAGTGACATTAACGATATGATACAGAGAGAAAGAATATAATAGAAAAATAAACCATCTTCGTCTGTAGCCTTAAATACACTCTCTGTATCATACCAATTAAAATATGAATGGGGTAACTTCCTCGTTAAGAATAACACGAAACAAAAATATTTAATAAAAGAATTTCGTTCGTATGTGTAACCTACTATTAAAGGGTGGGTAAAAAAAACGTAAACTGGGGATGTATTTTTTTTGTCGTTTAACCTGTGGCGTGGCATATCGTTGGATAGCCTGCTCAAAAATAAGACAAGTCTTTAAAAATCATTTTGCAATTTAGGGATGCGTTTGCGTGATATTTAGCCCTTATTTTTATTAGAGTCATGGGTCTGACCGTCTACTGCGGGTAAATGGTTAGTACTGGGTGTGAATAATTAATTTGTATAAAATGTACTTGAACAGGCTAACTTTCGTACAAATTCGGGCGACGCAACCGCAACGTTTAGTTGGCGCGCGCGTGTCGCTGTAACTAAGACAGACGGGCAAATACGGAATTCTACACTGCGCTTGGTCCGACAGGCACTTCACCGGTCTTTTTATTTATGAAACCATAAGCATCATCATCATCATATCAGCGGAAAGACGTCCACTGCTGGAGTAGGTAATTATTATGTGTATGGAGTCCTAAACCAAATGCCAAATGCTTTTTCTTTCTTTCTTTCTTTCTAAACTTCGGTGCAGAATTAAGAGACTTAGACTTCCATATAAATAAGTATAATCAATTTCAACTCAATTACTATTTAACAATGAAGTTTAGATTGAACGGAGAGATGTAGATATTAGCGGAGTGAACGGAAAGACGAGATCGCGCGTAAGCTAGTGGCGGAGCAAGGTGACGTGCACTCGGTGCGAGTCACGTGGCAGGTCTGTCAGCACGGCTAGCACGCGACGGCGCGCGAGCTCTCTCGATTTTTCTCGCACTATCCGTCTCTCTTTTATTAGAACACTTAGAAGAAGAGGTATGGTGCGATAAAAATCGAGAGTATGTCGCGGCCGTCGTGTGCTAGACGTGCTGAGCAGTAAAGCTGGGCGTTTTTTCCCGTAAGCGTTTGCAAGAACCACAAACTGTTTTTATAAAAACGATGACAAGGAGCTACTAGTAGAAGGCGACTTTCGAGACGTCTAGCACACGACGGCCGCGACATACTCTCGATTTTCATCGCACTATACCTCTTCGTCTAAGTGTTCTAATAAGAGAGAGACGGATAGTGCGAGAGAGCTCGCGCGCCGTCGCGTGCTAGCCGTGCTGGGCTGCATACATACGCGGCCCGCTTTAGCAGTGGTGATCGCAAGAAGGGCTGCTGGTGATTTTCTAGTGTGGTGCGAAGGTCACCACATGTGTTACTGATGATGTTACTCACGTTAAAAGCCATCAGTAAAGAGCAGCTACAGAATCCTCTCAAAATAAAATGCTTTTAAGCTTATACTAATTAATTAAGTTGGCGCAAATGAATTGCTACCTTGAAAAATGCAGCACTAGACTTCAAAAAGCTTTTCCCGACGAAGTGAAGCATAACTCAATTGAATGTCCGATAAAACCGACAAAAACAGGAGATCAATTTGGTTCAGTGCTCCGCATCGATTTGCATTTCAATGTGGCTGCGTGCGCTCACTTCCACGTGCGCCGAGGTAACGCATCAGTACGAGGGCATCAACAGATTGGAATGCAAAGGGACGAAATAAATTGCCCTCCGGGCCAAGCGTTGTTTATCATGTGGTGATGGTTCAACATGAACACCCAACTTTCACGATATGCAAGTTAAATTTGCCAACGCCAATGGTAAATGCAATGTGCCCTCACAATTTTTTAATCGGTTAATCAAGATTTTTTTGTTGATAACTGTTAACCAGGAGACATACTTTCTTAGAAAAAGTTACAACATCTAGGGGCACTATAGTGCCCCCGCCAAGTCGATAGTCTTCTACACGTATAAAACTACTTATAATAAAGACAACAAAACATTTGGTGGAGTTAAACACTTTTTTAAAGTGACGCAGTAAACTTTTAACCTTTTCAACGAGTGTCAAAAAAGTAGATTCACTCAAAAGCTATACCTACCTAAAACTAGTGGCTCTGTGAGCTCTAGAACTCGCAAGTCTGTCTTTTTTTTTCGATCCAAGCTGAAGGAGAGGAGAGGACTTCGTTCGCTTCACTCGCTCGTTCAATTAAGGAACTAGAGGTTAACTTGACTCAACATATTTGCATACAAATATGACGCGATAATTCCCACCAAACGGCACGCCACGCATCGCATCGGATCGGAATGGATGCTACCGGATGCGGCGACAGCCGATCGCTTTCCACCGAACGGCTTGCATCGGATCGGATCGGAAAGGATGATAACGGACACGGCGACAGCCGATCGCTTTCCACCGAACGGCTTGCATCGCATCGGATCGGAAAGGATAAGTACTAACCGACACGGCGACAGCCGATGGCGTCCGGCAGGATATCGACCCATACGATCGGTTCCGTACCGTCGCTTGCGAACGTATCCGTTGCTGCGCCTAGTCAAATAGTTTCATTCTTATCGTGTTGACGTGTTTTCATTTGTAAAAATGGCTGAACTACGAGTATTGCATTAGAAGAAGAAAATAATCATAAAAGACAGAAGAGATTGAAGATGGTTATGAGAAAAATATTGCGTTTACTTTTGAATTGTAATCATTGATAATAAAAATCTGGTAGGTTAAATTTATTTCGTATAACATTCCTTTTTATGTTCAAATATTTTACGTCAGTCATAGTACTGCTAATGAAATATTTATCTTCCATCTATTTAGACCGCAGCAACTTGTTTTAAGTAATACAAAACGGTGCGTCAAGTGTCACCCGCACCGCTTCGAGTGCACGACAGCCGAAAGGATCCGATGGGATACGTCTACAGGCAAACGGAGCCGGACAGATACAACGACAGGCGGACGGAGCCGATTGCGCATCGCAGCATACTTTCGGCTACGATCGCGTGTCGCGGAAGACGCCCGCTGTCAAGCTGATGTGCACGGATTGGTAATACAAGTATAAGCTGTAAATACCGTGAACATGATTTAATATCGTTTACAGATTGTAAAATCCGTTCTGGTCCGATGCGTTGCGTGCCGTTTGGTGGGAATTATCCTTAACTCAGCGCGTGGAAACGAAGCGCTCTCAATTCGGAGCACATTGATATCATATTGGTATGTGTTATATTGAGTCAGTTTCACCTCATGTTGTAATCGGAATTCAATTATTGGCATTGGACAGTACTAGATAATTATTTTAACTAGTGAGAAAAATAACAATTCATCAGTTGTAAGAATGTTCATTCGAAAGCACCGTACATAAGCGTTTTAATGGGGCGACAACTCAATTGTGAGCATAAGATAGTAATTTTGTATGATAATACGGGTGTAAACTCGAAAATTATTATTACTCCAAAAGAAAGAAGGCAAAAAATATGCCTGTGCGTTTTGCGAAAAAGGAACAGAACATACCCCTTCTTAAAACTTTGGACACTTATAACTTCGTGATTATTTAACCTCTTGTGTTGTTTTTTTCGCCATTTGACTAAATTTTCAATCCTTTTTCGAGAAAATATGACATTACCTATTGATTATTTTATTTAGTGTCTACACCCCTATTGTAGGATGGACAATGATGTTACTTATAAGATGCGATGAACAATGACAGTCGTTTACTTTCTTTAAAACGTACCGGTTGGGATCTCCTGTGCCCTGTGACAGACAGTTATTAATTTCTTCGATACCTCTAATCTTGCATCCTAAGGTTCTCAGGGGGTTGGTTAATCTAAACGGCCGCTCAGTAACAAGGTCATAAGTGTGAATGTTCCTAGGAGGTACTTGTGATGTTTTCGAGTGGGAGCTTCCGCGCCTGGCGCAGCCTGCAGCGGGCCTCAGCTGCAATTACCTAATGATGCGCGGCGGTTAACCAATTACGACGATTGCTGCATTTACGTTTTTAGTTTTGCTGATTCGGACGCTTTAGCGACTCGATAAGTTTATTTGCTGCACCATTCTTCTCCATTCTCGGTTCTACAAAAAGGAAAATGAGATTGCGGAAACTTTTGTATAAGTTTAAAGATAAAAGTGCAAATCGTTTAGACATTGAATGAATAGGCATTCACTAAATGTATCTGTGAATTAATTATATAATATTCTCACCAAAAGTAGTCCATTAAGGCTGTGCATTGGAAATTATCGTGCTTTGAAACGCCGTTCTGACTAGATTAAGAAACAATGAGGTCTGATATTCAGATATATGATTCTTGACTATCTGATTTTATCGATACATGATTGTTGGCCAAAGTATTATTATGGTATTTTTAATTAACGCTGGCAACCCCTTCCCACCAACCGATCGATTTAAAATTTTTTTTGGGTGCACAGGGACTACAGAGCAACTTTTTGAAAAAAAAAAAAAAGACAGCTGCCCACATTTTTTTCTTTTTTTTCCTCACCCCACTACACCCGCACCCAACGCCCGCGGCCTGCCAGCACGAAGATTATCGGAAAAGGTTGTTCAGGGAAGTAGCTAACGGAGTTTCAATGCAGCTGAAGCCACATGACCGATTTGGTCGCTAGCTCTTAGACCATCATATCGTCTGTTGTTTTATTGTTCATTTGAAAAGTTCTCATTTCGGGGTTTGAAATGATGATGCAGTGTATTTAGGATTCTGTCTTATAGCGACTTCGACCAAAAAAGTTTAACATATTTCAGGCGCTAAATCACGTCACATTAATACAAGTTCAGTCAAATTAGTGCCTTAATTATGAGCAACATTTTTGATGTAAGTCGCCCTTTAAAATATCGTAACAGTAGTATCATACAGTAAGAACCGCTACAATTTCGACCACCGAAATGAGATTGGACAACCGTTGTCAAGGTTACCGAAGTATTATTTTTAAAATCCTAACAACACCTAGGGGCCCTAGAAAGTTAAAATTAGGTACATTGTAGCATAATTATGGCAACCTAAGTGGCCGAACTTTTATTTGTCTTTAGAAGTCTGGCAGTGTTCAATACCAAAATTTTATCCAGATCGTTAAAAAAGTTACCAAGATACTAATTTTATATATTTATGTAAGAAAATGTAATTTTACATTACTACCGTTACTTAATTAAACATAATTACTATTACGTACACGTTAACCATCAATGCACGTTTCTGTAAATTTTTCATTAATAAGTGTATATTTTAAAACGACGGTTGGCCGGTGGTGGTCACCAGCTACTTACGACCTTCTTGGTTGGAGGTTACATAGGTTCGTTATTGTTGTACACACTCCGTCATTGTAATCTTCACGTAATGCCATTGTTAAACACATATCGTCATTATGGGTGACATCCTTTTTTGTTACTTCAAATATCTTCGCAATTATGGGTTCCTATGTAATGCCTTCTTCATAACATTGGTATATTCAACGAACACTACTCTTTAAGTATAAAAGCGCAGCTCTGGCATTAAAGGTGGTTTTCCACCGGCGAGGCGAGGCGGGGCGTGGATGGGCGAGAATTTAAATTCGTATGGGACTTACTACCTATTTGTACTGAGCGCGCGCGCGCGCGGTGCAAATAGGTAGTAAGTCCCATACTAATTTCTATTCTCGCCCATCCACGCCCCGCCTCGCCTCGCCGGTGGAAAACCAGCTTAAGTTGATGGCGGGGCACGATATTAGTATTAGGAGAACTTCTCTGCTTGGAACCGCCCAACCAAATATAATTGTTATAATTTTGTTCAACTATTTTAAGACATGAACTTAATTCAGGTAACATTTTACTTTTAAAAATGTTTAGAAGTAAAACTGGATCAATTGGATCATTCAAGAGAGAAAGGTATGGTTTATTATAGGAGGTTGATAATCAGTACACATTCATTTCTTTTAATAAGCAGGTACAGCAATAAATTCAATTAACTTCCAAAAACTCAAAGAATCAATTGTACGAAGAACATAAATCTTTTCGTTGGACTTTACTGCACAAAGACACAAATTAAGTACTCGGTGTGCGCCTCGAAGGCTGTAAACTGTTTCACGACTTATTCAGACAAGCGGTTGTTTGCGGAAATAACGTTTCATTGGGACGCCTTAATGTAAACGGACCTTACCTACCTTTGGACCTCGTGTATGTCTAAGTACCTACCTAAAGTGAACAAAGTAGTTAGCTGCGTAACCCTCCCTAGCAGCATTTTCGTTGGCATTTCGTTGGGCCAACTCGGTGATCAATGGCCCAACGTGGGGCCAACTTAAAATGCTACTAGGGCTGCAGATACATTTCAGGAAAATCGCGTCGAACATTGTAGATGAAATAAATATAATGGGATTTTTAGTCAAATTACTATTGAAATCTATCGATATGTATAACAGTGAAGATTTTATTACAACACTTTCAGATAAAACGAGGGTTAAGAGTCCGCTGTAAGCTCGATTCTCCATACAAACGTAGTTACGCTCTCATTTTAAAACTATGTGTTTAGGTATCTGTAATTAGTTTATGTAGCTTCAGATACCATAGTAAAAAAATACAGCGAATTTAAGTTTTTCATACATAATTTGTTTTTGCTGTATTTCGTTTGTATTATAAACTAGAACCATATAAAATAATTACAGATATAGATATACCTCATGTCATTGTATATGCAAAGTTTCGTCACAATCCAACACGTAGTTTTAAAATGAGAGCGTAACTACGATTCTATGGGAAGGTGAAATTCGGCCGAGCTTACTGCGGACTCTTAATATCATGACGTATCGTGCGTATACAACAACGTTAATTTTAACATATCTGCTATTTTTAGCGATATCCATTTACCCGCCAATGTTACGCAGAGTGGCTTGTACAACCACTTTATTATTTCAAATTAGGCGTCGGTGTTGGCTTCACAAAGTGAGAGGATGTTAATTTAGTGTACGACGATGTCACTTGACGCGGACCCGTCCCGTAGCTCCGCTTTCAAAGGACTAGGGCAGCCACGGATTCTCTATTATGTAAATTTTCGCGTTATTTTCTGGGACGGAATGTGCCGGCCAGACTTTCAAACGGGAGCGGCCTCTCATTATTACTCACCTGACCTCGTCAATTTTCGGAGTAGGCGAGTACATGAAAAATTTAGGTGTATTTTGCAATTCTAATTCTAGGGGCTCTATTCGGCGCTATAATAAAAACTGAATATGAAAAGTATAGATACAACAACTCTCGTGCCCGCTAATGCGGGATTATATGAGCAAGAGCGAGACGCACCTGGATACATTAAATACGATTGGAACAATTTGTCGCAGAATGGAGTTCCAGTAGGAGCGAGGCAGAGGCTCTAATAATATAAGTTCAATTTATTTACGTCTGTGAAATAAACTGAAATTTTCATCCAGAAACTGAGTGTATTAATTTGTATTTGATATTTGAAATGTTAGTCTTGTATAGTGCACATTGATCGATTCGTCTGCCTAAATAGTTGAAACCTCATAACCGAATAAGTCGCTTTGGAGTGCAGTGCTCTCTAAACAAGCCCCTCTTCTGCTTTCAAAAAGCTTTAAGGAGATCTTTGAAAAGAGAAGTCATAACTAAAGTTCTAGGGAACTGATCTAAGACTTTTAATTTATTGCTATATTTTTATACGGGTCGTAAAATTTAACAATCGCGGTACGAATTAGAAAAGTCTAATTTCGATCTATGTTAAACTCTATCCTGATCTGTTTTAAATACACTCACCTCACCGGCAGAAAATTTGGCCCAACACTTTTCGTGATTTCAAACTATAAATTGAATAAGTAGATTAAATAATGTTTTAAATAATTAAATGCATTTTTCTAATTTGGGCCATATTTATTGCCGGTGAGTATATGTTTACTCTGCTTTTTTATACAACATCTCAATCCCATTCCGATTTTTTTACCATTATTCGCTTAAGCTTATGACATGGACCATAAAACAAACAAACTTCTGGGCCTTCTGGCCCTTCAGAAAATGGTATCTATTTACTTCTAAGTTGTTTAAGACGTTACGGCCGCTCAGTCTACCTTGTTCATGTGTTGCGTTCCTAAGTGCTAACATATAAAGTGGTTGGACATCGCGGTGACCGAAAATGGCCAGGAGCATCCCACAAAGTTCCTTTCAAGGACTAAGTAGGCAAAATATATTTATATACCTATATTTATAACCTAGTTAAAAATCGAATATTTTAGATTCCGAAAGTGTTAACTCAAAGGGATGATATCAGAGATAGAAGTCGCGGGCAAAGCTAGTCTAAAAAACGGGCCAAGTGCGTGTCAGGCCACGCGCAGTGTAGGGTTCCGTAGTTGCCTGTCTGTCTTAGTTACATCGACGTGCGGTGCGTTTGCGTCGGCCGAATTTGTACGAAAATTGGCCTTTTCAATTACACATTAAGTTGGTCGACTATTACTCGGTAACTAGTTATGCCTACTTGTTTGTGATAGTTTTCCTTTTAAATTCATTATATGTACTACTACCACGAATTTTTTCACATCCCCAGTAGTAGCCATATAGCCGGCAGGGACACACACACACACACACACACACACATGACTCGAACTAAAATTAGGGCTTTAATGCCCAATATCTCGCAAACGAATTGCTGATTTGAAAAATAGTTTTAGAAAACCCATAATATTTTTGGACGAGCTATCAAAGACACCATGGATTTGACGAGAAAAAAAAATACATCCCCGCTTTATGTGTAGGGGAGGTACCCTAAAAAAATATTTTTCCAAATTATATTGTACTGTTTTGTCGGCGTGATTGATTCATAACCCATGCCGAATCACAGTTTTCTAGAAGTAATGGTTACTGTGCTAAGCCGAAGACAGACGGACATGGCGAAACTATAAGGGTTCCTTGTTGACTACGGAACCCTAATAAAAAGGTGCACTATGTGACCCTAAACACTCGAGATATTTAGAAAAATCCTAGTTATTAGTATATTACGAGTAGTATTCGTATATAAGTGTGGATTATTAGTAAGAGAGAATCATAAATGAATAATAATAATTAGAACGCATCCGTTCGCATTTGAGCGCTGGCCAATCACTGCAAAGAACGGAGCAGTAGCGAGCGGATTTCGGAAAGTTGTATATAGGCCGTTAAAGTTAAGGTACCTATAGAGGTAATTAATTATTTTAGTGGTGCGTTTTAGTGAGGGTACAAACAGTAGCTTTATTATTTCCTGAAGTTAACTTACTTAATATGGGTTTTTTTTTTATAAAGCCTATACAGTGTCCCACTGCTGGGCAAAGGCCTCCCCTCTCGACTTCCACTCGTCCCGGATTTGAGCAATCTGAGGCCAATCGCTACAAAATGCGTCCAGGTCGTCCCGCCATCTCCGTCTCGGCCTGCCACGTCGCCGCCGCCCATCGTGTGGCACCCAGTCCATGGCTATTTTCGCCCACCTCTGTGGATGCATGCGGCAGACGTGGCCAGCCCATTCCCATTTCAGCTTGGCGGTCTTGACCCCAACGTCGGCAATGCGGGTTTTTGAGCGCAGCGTAGTTTCGGACACGGTCGATCCGTTTCACTCCCAGTATGCTACGCTCCATAGCCCGTTGGCAAACCTTCAATCTGGTCTTTTGTGCCTCGGTGAGTGACCATGTTTGGGCACCGTAGGTTAGGACGGGCAGAATACACATATCGACGAGTCTTCGCTTCAGGGTCAAAGGAAGATCTCCTTTCAGAAGGTCTTTTATAGACCAATAGCTTCTCCAGGCATTCTGGATTCGTCTTTCAATTTCTTTATCTTGCCTTTGGTTGAAGGAAGCTAATTGGCCTAAATATGTGTACTCGTCGACGTATTGTATTGGCTGCCCGTCTACCTCAACCCTACGCTTCGTGCCATTGGTCATTATCTGGGTCTTGGATCTATTCATTGAGAGACCAGATTGAAGGCTTGCCGAGCTTAGGTCTTGTAGCATTGCTTGGAGTTCCTGGGCTGTTGATGAGAACAGTACAATGTCATCGGCAAAACGAAGATTTGTTAATCTTTTCTCGCCGATGACAATGCCTTTGTTTTCCCAGCGGACCGCCAAGCTTTGAAATATTTGTTCGAGGGTGCTTGTGAAAAGTTTAGGAGATAGCGGGTCTCCCTGTTTTACGCCTCTTTCGATTTTGAACGGCTGACCAGGAGATTGTAATTTTATGTCTGCTGTGCTATTGTCGTAGATGGAATTGAGTAGATCTATGTACGTGGATTCGATATTCTGGTGACGGAGTGCTGTAAATATGGAAATATGGGTGATACTATCGAAATATAGGTTACTTGAATAAAATTACGTTACACCAAAAGAAGACATAATTCACTGTCATAAAATAATATTTCAAATTCAAAACAATACACTTTCCTAGTAAACCTAACCCCGAGGTGAATTAGATTTACTGCGGGGTTTTTATACTTACTTTTACCGTTTTGTGATTCTGATTACGTATCACTAAATGAAAAATCATGATATTTTCGTCGTTTATTACGTTCGTTTGAAATAGGCATTCCATCTCAACGTAATGACTTGTTATATTATGATGATAAATGATATGCTTTTTCAAATTTTTCATACATGTTACAAAGGTATTGTTAATTGTTACGTAATTTCATTAAACAATTGTATGGTATCTTTAACTACGTAACAATACACGAGTCCCAGCAAAAAATAATGAATAAATCAAGCAGTTTCTGCAAACAAATACAATGCCTGCACCGAATAAGTAATTTATTTCAGAAATACAATTTATTTAATCATCATTTTAAAGGAATAAGAGGTGTTTCAGTTGCCACCCAATCAAGGCTCTTTCAGTTAGTGCCTCTTCAAAGGTGAATAGACGGATATATTCATTAAATGCACGAATTCGATCGACTATTATAAATGAGAACGTATTGATGCTTGAGTGTTTGTTATTCAATCATACAAGAACGATCGAAAAGATTTACTTACTATTAAGGCGTATATTAGATAGTTTATAACCTAGATTATAGCATAGGATACCTTTAATTTCAAAAATCATCCTCTAAAACTAAATGAATATATTTATTTCGAATATACTTAATACGAGGAATACAATTGCAAATACAACTTAAACGAATACGAATGCTGTATACATAAGTGGGTAAGGAAAGTTCACACAAACTTCGATATTCAAAAGCGTGATTGGAATTACAATGTCCATTCTTTACTAACTTTTGATCAGGTACCTGATTACTATTTCGCATTCCTGACCAATTATCGGTACCTACTTAACTAATAAAAATACAGAAACGAGCGTAGGCAATATGGTCTATTAGACTCAGAATAGCCAGGGTTCGAGTAAATTTCAGAGCAAATTAAGTGAATGATTGGATTCATTTCAAGAAATCACGCTTACTTACAAATTATTAATTACTTAACACTTAAGTTTACAAGGAGCTTGCGTTTAGGTTAAAAGGAAAGGGTCATATTTACAGAGTAAAAATAAACAAGTCATGAATAAGAAAAAGGTGAACCTAAATCTGTATGACCTTAAAGGAACGTAACAATATTGATAATTAACAGTGTTTTCTGTTTAAAATGTTTTTTACTTTTTATGGATATTTTTGTGTAACTATACCCACATCTATTTTGAAAAACGCTTTAATGTCTATATATACAACGTGTTTTACATATTACATAATTCCCAATGAAAAATTAAATATTTATTTAACCGAAAAAAAGTGCCAATCCTAATAACCTGTCACGTCAATTTAACTGAATGTTCATAATTTATTTTAATATAGGACTAACTATTTATCATGTGTACCTAGTTTAAAAATAATAAAAGCATTTGATTCTAAAAAGGTTAGCAATCTCTATAAAAGGAAATCAAACCGCTTTAAGTAGGTACGTAAACATACAAGAAAAAATATGGTGTCGATTACAAGTCATCCCAATAAATCTTCATCTACATATTACATTTCATTTTGATTCGTCATAAATTGATACCATCTAACTCGGTTATGGTTGTTGTAATTTACCTCTCAGAGGAAATAAGGTACGGATGTAAATAATTTTCTGGGTAGAGTACTGTTTAGTTTTACGTTAGAGGGTTGTGTTCCAATGAGGATTATTTTATATTTTATCCTATTTTTTTTTTGTAGATCACTTTTTTGTTGGCTACGGTTTATTAATATTGCCTTTTAAAGGGATCTTTTTACCTTCGGCTTTAGGGGTATTTTTGGAACAACCTGTATAATACGATACTAGCTGTTGCCCGCGACTTCGTCCGCGTAGAACTTGTTACCGTCTTAGAAAAATGATTGCTATTCAATGATTATAGGCGGAACCTTAATTATCGCTGCCCTTAACTTCTGCGAAGTAATTCAAAGGTATATGTGAAGTCCCCAACCCGCACTGGGCCACAGTATAGGAATATTAGATAAACTTCGAACGAATGCGCGCGTGTTCGGTACGCACACACACATAGCCTTCGGGAATGATGGAGAATGCTTCAATCGGGGCCGCGCCGTTGCGGTGTTCGCTCGTTCTCACTCGCTACGTCAAAGGAAACCACCTCGTAGGTATGAAAACAGCGAGCCGCCAGTGCCACGATATCACAAGGAGCCGAATAGGCTTGTAACTAAGCACCTACCAACCTTGTGCAGTTAAGCAACTATTATACTTACTAGGAAATATTTTAGGCATAGTATAGTGGTATTAAAATATTCGATGAAGTGGGAAACTAAAAACACACCTCTATCTATAATATTATTACTTTGTGTATACAATATTGTCTATTAAACTGTAACAGAATTGCATACTTAAAAGCAAAATTAGTATGCCAAGCCACAAACTTGACACAGCCCTGCGCAACGAACTCAGATTACCTACTGTATTATTCTTCTATACTGTGACTGGGCCAACTACTGCCCGTTCCCTCGCATCCATGTGAGGAGGCCTGTGCCCAGCATGGGGACGTATATAGGCTGATATATTTTAATTTCATTTGATTTGACTTGACGACGTTTAGTTTGTAAGTTTCTGACAGGTCATTGTGCGCGCATGAATAATACGCTGCTATTACTAATTTCATCGACTGTGACAGTGTCTGCGGTGGCTCATCGGTTGCCCAAAATGTTACAAACTTGCATGAAAGACGAAATATTACGAGTACAAACTTCTTTATTCGCAACTGTCAAAACAATCTAAGGAGTCTCATAACATACGAGAATGATATGAAAACCCAACAGGCACTAATCCTTAGATGAGCCGTGACTCCCGCAACATCTGCGCCGCAACAGCGCGGAAAACAAAAACGGAATGAGAAAGGTTTGGCAACTCGTATTGTAGTAAGTTGCAACGGGGGCAGACAGGGGAGCGGCGCCCCATTGTGTCGCCGAGACGCTACATGCGCTCTGCTAACCTCAAAATTATTCTTTGGAAAACCTGCCTTCGCGCCCTGTAGCTTTGCTGTAAACTTTTTTAATACTTTTAAAGAAACATCACTTTTGTTTGTAGTAAGTAATATCATTTGAGACGTCGTTGAATAGACGGCTGCGAAAATGTATTTTCTTCAAACGCGCTCAATGAAATCAATACGGTGGCCATATTTATTCATAATCTGATTCGAATATAGTACGGAGGGTGTTAATTAAGGGGTTAATTCGGTAGAAAAACTACACGAGTATTATAATGTACACAACGAGTATGTTCCTGATTTGAATGTGATAATTCAATAAATTTTCCCTGGCTAATATAACAATTTTAACCCGGAACATATATAGGCTTCCTTTTTTTTTCAAATATACCACAATTGTACCATGTCACAGGTATATAGTTAAAAATTATGTTTCCCACTGCTTTATAAAGAGTTAAAGTAAATTGTCACTGCTATTGCCAGGAATTAAATTAAAGATCTCAAATATCGAACACTAAATCGAGCAGCCGAACTCAAATGTTTGTATGAAATATATATTTCGGTATTAATCTGAGGACAACCCAATTATTACAAAACATGTTGCGTTACAAAATGTTTAAAAGCGAGTTAAACTCTATCTAACAATACACATTACGTCTTACCGTACGAGCGGCGTAGCATGTTAGGTTGTGGCTATTTTCATCCAAGTTTGCCCATTTGGCACACAATGCGTCCAGACCACTCCGCCCGATACGTTCACCATTAGATACATGGATCTTATTTCAGAACATTACGATTCATGCGATGTATCGCATTTATATATAAACTTATTGTAAAAATATAGCATTTAATTCAATTTAAATAAAATGTACCTGCGAAGATAAATTCGAAGTCATAGAATTTAGTTACAAGAGGACAAGTTATTGTTAAATAATTTTGCAAGTTGGATTCAAGGAGAAGAGGGTCTTGAAATGCATTAAAATTCCTAACTACCAATATTTAAATCAAGCACTTAGACACTTTGCAACAAGATAACTTCATGTTAGGTACATCTCGCAACTGTATGCGCCTCACTCGCTCTAGCCTTAATGAGCTGAGTTACAATTGATTCGTACCTAACTAACTACCCACGGCGCGAGTGAAAGAAACGTTTTAATTGAATCCAAGTGGTTTATGTCGAGCGCACGTAAAACGTTTATGTTTTACATTAAACACGTGAGCGGAAATTGAACACTGTCTTTAACGCCCACCTTAAACTAACACTAAAACGGCGAGTTAATGTCAACTTTACAGGTTAATTGGTGGAGTTCCCTTGGCGGCTTTAAATGCTTGTTTCCCATTTAGTGCTAAGGATTCATGATGCTTACGGCAACTGAACTTTAAGTACTTTTCATAGCTGCTTTTTATTTATTCTTAAGACACCAGTAGGTAGGTATCTAAGATTAGTTCATTATTAGAATAAAGTTTGTATACAAGATGTAGCCATTCCAGGAATAATCATGAGGTTTGTCATGCGAGCATTGCTAATGTTGCTACGAGTATGTGTTCTCATGTCACTAAGAGCGGTTTACACACGGCAACATTATGCAGCGATACAAACGCGTGTATCAAGCAACTGTCTTGCGGCACTAGGTACATAGATCATCTGTCAAAATCACCTGTATCGATATTGTATCGCGTTTGTAACACTGCAAAAAGTCGCCAAGTGTACTTAACCGCTCTTAATGATCCCAAATTAACCTCGCGTACAAAATCTAGTACACATTTCAAAACCAATTTCGAGCTTCAACTGAATGTCAAACAGTTCCTAATTCAATGACACAAAATTGTACTCTGGGTCTCAGATGATGTATTTATAAACTGTGACGTGTGAAATTATGAATTTAGCTTGCATGCCAACTAATTACGATATACATAGTAATCACAATAAATTCCGCAATTAGGGTGACCCTCACATACCTAATTCTGGTCAGGTCCGGCAACTATGTATGTTGCTGGGTGAATAATTGAATATCATATTTTCATGTTTTGCACCTGTCCACCCATATTAACTTCAAAGATATTTAACTACGAGGGTATTTTTTTTTGCGAGGAGATCATTCTAAGAAACCACATTCCCATCAATTAGAATGGCAGATTTTCACATGGAAAATGTTTAAATAAATTTGACAGTCGAAAAATCTAAGCTCTTTGTCGCGTCCACAACTGTGTTTAAATTTTGAAACGGCTAAATTTATTTCGAAGTTTACCCTCCAGATAAATGAAATTGACATTTGGGAACTTATGAAATAGTTTCAGAATTAGTTTTAATGATTAAATGTAAAATTATTTATTAAGTAACAAAGGTGTAAGATAGTTTGCTCCGTTTTTATAAATATTTAATTATGCACTGGTTTAATCCGTATTTTTTGAATCGTTTAATCAAAAGTTATCCTAATATTAATTTTGTCCAACCAAAACACATCTAATTTCTTTGGGCAACTTGATCAGCCTGTCATAACGCCATCTTACTATTTGAACAATTTCTACCTAGTGCTACCATCTGCTACCATCGACCACCCTGGGTGGCACCCAAGAACTATAAATAAACCTGTGCATATATGGAGGGAGGTATTTCGCTTGATTATTTTTTATATCGCTGTTTGCGGATTTTTTTCCTATAGGCGCCTAATTACTTCGGTAATGTGTTGTTGTAATTTTGTAATTTTTTTTAACAGATTTCTAAGATTTATATTGGATATATGAAACTATATAATAAATAATTACAGGTATAAAAATGTTTGTGCCCTTTTCTAATTTCGTTGGTGCTAATTACTTCGGATTGTATTATTGTTGTTGATTTGTGGGCCTTTATATGCCGCTTCGACCAGCAAGTGATCTATTGTGGCAGCCCTGTTTTAGATTTCACCGTTAAGGCCCGTTGCCTCTAGGAAATTCCAGATTCTTTGGGCGGTGATATGTTGTACCTCTTCTGGGTGGACGATGATGTGCCGCCCTAGTTAGGTACTTCTTTTGTACATGAGTGTTCCGCAGGAGCAGAGAATGTGCATTGCTGTTTCCTCTGTCTCCTGGCAGAACCTGCAAGTTGCGTCCTGTTTCATACCCATTTGAAACAGGTGCTTGTTTAATTTGCAATGTCCTGTCAGAATTCTCGTCACTGCGCAGGTTTTGTGGCTTTTGTACCCTTTGATTAAGGCTTTAGCCTGTTTTTGTCCTTTGGCGAACATCCTCAGCTTTATTGCCTGTAATTTTTCTGTATTGTTTAGTAGAGAATATGCTTTCAGACAGAACGGTTCTGGGCCGACCAGGGGGCCTAGACAAGGTTACAATCGACAGCGCTAACGCCAATAGAAAACTAATAAAATATATGGGAATGACGGATGTCAATGAAAAGTGTTTCGTCGGCATCTGTCATTCCCCTACATTTTATTATTTTGTAATGGCGTTAGCGCTTGTCGATTGTAACCTTGTCTACGGCCCCAGGGTGGTGTCTGCGCCCTTCCTTGCAAGTTCATCTGCTTTTTCATTTGCTACTATGTCGGAATGTCCTGGTATCCATCTAAGTGTGACTTTGTTGGTATTAGCCAGGGTGTTTAAATTGTGTTTTAGTTCTGGACTAGTTCAGAGTAGGACTCTAGGGATTCTAGTGCCAGCAGAGCAGCTTGGCTGTCTGTGGCTGTGTGTTGGTTTCTTAGATTTCTTTCAAGATTGATCTCTACGTATTTATTTATTGCGAAGAGTTCAGCCTGACAGATTGAGGCCTCTTTCCCCATGCTGACGCTAGCTTTGAGCTTTGGCCTCTCACCGTAGATAACATCATCACCTTTTTTAGATCCATCTGTATACCAAACGTGGCTTCCCTCCTTAAAGTCCATTTGGTCGCTCCTAGGTACTTGACCTCATTTGAGTATGATATTTTCTGTCCATTCAGTTTTAGTTTGGCGAGCTTGTCTCGGCCTCTTTTTTACATGGAATTTATGGGAGTTTGTTTGTTGTCAAAACTTTCCAAAATGTTTGTGCTCCATGTCGCTTGCAATATTGTCCATAACAACTTAACTTTTAGTTTAGGTTTGCATAGTTAAAGTTAGTTTGTAAGTTTTTTTATGTACATAAGTATTTTATTTAGACAATATTTTATAACAATTAAAAAGGAGCGTTTATCGGAAATACAATTCGGAGTTTAATATTTTTATTATTTGAAGTTTTAATTATGAATAATCGGTTAAACCACTTTTTATTACTTACGTAGTTTAGTTATTTAATTTTTTTTAATAGAAAACGAATTATTCGAATATAAATTCCAACAAATAGCAACATTACTCCCCACGTTAATAGCAGAAGTATATTAAACATGAGAATTCGAAGGAACATGCATTTGGCGTTTACGCTACGCAAAATTGTTGAATACCAAAGACCTGGTACAGTGGGTACAGGAGGAACGGCTTAGGCTGCTTAGAAGTCACAGACAAAATTTACTGACGATACCTAAACATAAGAGCAAATTTTTCAGGGGCGGTTTCAAGTATGCTACATCAAAAATTTGGAATGATCTGCCACCACCACAAAGAAACCCAATGCCCTTGCTAAAATTCAAAAACTTGTTAAAGGCCACTTTCTGGAATTACAAAATAAATAAATAATATCATAAATAAATAAAATTGTATGGTTCTTTTTTCTCTCTCTTTTTTTGTTTCTTTATTAATAGTAAATCCGCTTTGAAGGTAACGCACACACATGGCACACATGCACACACACACACATACACACACATAAACACACACACGCAAACACACACTCGCGCGAGCAAAGCTTGCAAACATGGCCGACCTGTTTAGTTGTTTAGTTTTAGTTTAGTTTATGAAAGGGATCAGTCTGAAAATCAGCGCTGGACTCTGTTCAGCAGACGCTGAGACGGATACCCATTGCCTAGATACTTAAAAGTTTTCATTGTTTATGTTAAATTATTATTGTTTTTGTTTGTTTTTAGTTCGAGGCAATAAACCATTTTTAATTTAATAATTTAAAAAATAGCCCCAATACTTTTGGGTGCAAAAAAGTGCTCCTAGTTGATCTTCTTATTATTTACATGATTAAATTTAATATTATGTTTCTACTTTGTTTAGTTCAATTCACTGACTGATTTATATTAATAATAAAAACAAAAACCAGTTTTATCAAAAATAACATAATTTATATGTCGCATTTTCTGAGATCTATGGGCGCTATTTGATATATTTTCTTTGGAGCAGTTCTAATTTCTTTGGACATCAATATTTTAAACAGCTAAAACTTAAAACTCATTTTGATTATTAAGGCAGATCAATATATTAAAATAAATTGCGCCATAGAAGTTAGAAAATCTCAACCGAAATCCGATATTCACCCTGCTCTCGAATGAACTAACGTGTAATAATTGTTGTAGTCAAATAGAACATGATAATAAAAAAACCGTGGTGATTTAATACAGGTTGACTGAAGCTGCTCTGAAACGCGAGATGACCTGAATGAAATTCCTGCTAAACGTAATAAAAATGTAGTTAGAACTTCCACGCCACGCGCAATTTAAAGGACAAAATATATTTAACGGCATTTTAATATGGCATAGACTGCACAAAGTAAATCAGGCGGCCCGGCCACTGGAAGTTGATAATGATCAATTTTCTCTGTTAACGGGAATGAAAACGCATTTTCAGTTTAGATCGCGAACAATTCTGATTTTCTACACAATACTGTAAAATTAGATCTGTTAGTATATAAATAATAATAAATATTAGGGGACAATCTTCCACAAATCGACCTAATCCCAAACTAAGCAAAAGCTTGTACCTACTATGGATACTAGACGACGATATACCTACATACTTATATAATGATAAAAAAACTTAAATACATAGAAAACATCCATGACTCAGGAACAAATAGTCGTGCTCATCACACAAATAAATGCCCTTACCAGGATTCGAACCCAACACCTCTTGCTTCGTAGGCAGGGGCACTACCAACTTAGGCTAAAAGCAGTTGTCATTTTTTTACTAATTCCTCTAATTAGCTTGGTTATAATAATGTTACACGAGAATACGAGTCTGAGGCTACCCGAACTTCCTGCAACCCGTGCACTATCAGATGAACGACAACAATAGGCAACACAAAAGCCGACGCATCTGTAGGTTGTTTAATGTATGTGCAAAAGACGGCTACGTGAAATAGGGATATTGAATTCTAAACGCGTTCGCGACGAGCGAGCGTACGTGCCACGCGACCAACTGTTCCGAAGCCTGGGCAAAAAGTCCAAATAAACGTGTCCCGCAAAGAGGATAGGGACGAACCATTGTGCTCCATGCACTTCGGAGCTTCTGCAAATCTCAGAACAACTCGAAGGGACATAACGAGAAAAGTTGTGCGCGTTTCAACCGCGGGCGCGGATTTTTGCCGTGTACACTTAGATTATGCATCCCCGGAACTTTACATAGAGGAAGCGTTTCTTTTCTATGTAGCTGATTGAATATTTCAATATGAATTTGACTAAATTATATAAGCGATGCTTATTGTAAATTTTGTACACGTCCTAAGATATGATGATTTATTTCATTAACAGCTCCCAGTCTGGTGTTACTCACAATGTTTATATGGTGTCAATTCGACACGCGTAATTATTAGCATCATATTTATATTAAGACGGAAAATGCACGATTGATATGCGCACTGACGGTTCCATACCTACTACTCTTTGATTTTTAAGATGGTGTATATACACCGTGGACGTGAATAATCCGAAAGATTTTAACCACGCATTCCTTAGGTCATTAGGAGCAAAAAATGTTTTGTGAACCCCAGTCACTGCCGGCTTAGTTTTGAAGATATTATCCATTTTCATGTAAACTTTTTATTTTGATTACTAAACTGCATTTAGCTCTTTTGATTACGACGTTGCTACCGATGTTGGCCAGTTTTGCGTCGCACTCACTAAATTTAACCTTTTTTGAAAACAATCGTTACCGTTTTATTAAAAGGGATAATTTCCATAGAAAAGCGATAGTTATCCAAGTTTTATTTACAAAAACCGACAAAACAAGCAAAAAAAAATTTTTTTTTGCTGAATTTTTGTTGGGGTTCATATAATATTTCTTACTCCTAATGACCTCAGGAATGCGTGGTTAAAATCTTTCGGGTTATTCACGTCCACGGTGTATATGGAAAAACGCTAGGAGAATGATCCAAGTAGCTAAACATTTACCCTGTCACTGCAATTATATTCGTCATCATAAACTTTACCGTGTCCTCGAAGGTAGGCACCTAGGTAGTCTGGATATAGGCCCCTGGATGGTAATTTTATCAACCTAAATTTATCTATTATTGCCGAATGACTTCTGAGGTTTGGCGACGTGGTGACCCAACATACAGGTTTCGCCCTACTTCAGTTCAGGCACCAGTTTCCACCGCTCGAGTTACAAACATACGGCCGTATTCATAAACGTTCTACAAGACTATTTTAACTAAAATGGCGTTAAAATTCGTTTGTCTTTATTTGACATGTGTGTTCGACAGAAAGGGGCAAAGTAACTCACTGGACCGATTGATCGGTCAAATGATCGGGCGAACGGCAAACACCCGTTTAGTGGGTTTCAATCTGCAGGCGACCCCATGGGGAGTTACGTAGCTTCTTGAAGGGGATCGCAGCTACTTTCATTTTTGAATTTAAAGATATGTAAGGCGTTATTATTACTAAATAAAAAAAATATACTTTTTTAAAAAAATGTGGGTGTGGGGTGGGTGTCGAAAAATATGTTTCCCTAATAATAGTAAAAAATGAAGACGTTTTTGTGTCGAGCTTAATCCATAGTCATTTTAATTCCATGCTGCAAAGATACGTAAATCTTCATTGAATTTTAGAAAATTCGCAATTGTTTTCTTAAACCCAATGTACAGTCAAGTGCAAAAATATTTATCGATTTCATCTTCTCATAAAAATGTACCAAAACCTTAATCCGCTAATATTAGCTATGGGACATATTTATAAGTAAGTTGTATGCACCCATATTTTTACACTTGGGTGTAAGACGAGACTTCCGCTAACCCTCAATAGAAACGGAAAGCCATCAATTTCAGTTATCTACACAATTATTCAACTACGATCATAATGTGGGTTTTTCCACCAAACCTTTGTCTGTAATCGAAACACTAAGCCGAAGTGATTTAAGATTATGGTGTGGGATAATGGCGTTCATTTTCGTGCCTTCACGTAGCACAGGTGCAAGCCAATTTTTCCTAAAATCGTTAAATTTATGTTCGCTGTAATTTTCAGGGTACTTAATGAGGTTTATCAGAAGGGCGGTTAAGTAAAGAAAGTCTCAGATCTCAGGTACTTGACGCCCATGGGCGATAAATATGCTATCTGAGGCTTTCTTTAAAACCGCCCGTAGTGAGTGCTATATTTTACGTCTCCCCCTGGCCAAAGAAGTGGGATTTTGGCGTAGCGGGCGGTAATCGAACTTGAATTATTTCATTAAATTAGTCCATCTGAAAGATTTAAGGATTAGATAAAGATATCACATGCGAAAAAGTTGAAATATGCGCAAATAATTTATTTAATGCTAATAAAAAAATAACATTTTAAAGTTCGCGCGTAAACGCTCACTGGCTTGACGTGACGTCACTCGATAAGACGTCAAACTTTTAATGGCACGTTAATATAATTTGTATGTCACAGAAATAATATAATTTCAGTTTCATTTATTACATAATAAATCAGTAAATGATACTTTTTTACTACAATAACCAACAAGGATCTTTACTTGGTAGCCTTTTTCACGAACTTTAGGTATGTTAAGGAGTTACACGACAGATTTTCCCTTTTTATTTGAACAAAACCAGCTGCGTTATCTCCATAAGACTCTCTTGTCGAGCTGAAAATACAACGAAAGAGGTAAATTGAAAATTTATTGATGAATAAATGCATGCTAAATAACATATCCTTACTTCAACTCCAGGTACCGGATAAGCTTACGTCCTTTTATCTCTACACTTGAAAAAATAGAATTTTTCATGAAAAAACCACAGCAACATGTCCATAATAAAGCTTAGGCAGTCCATTTTACAGATATTTTTCGTTGAATTCAGCTTTAGTGACTTATGAAGTGACATCACTGCGCGCTGATTAGTGTTTTAAATTAAGTTACTTACGTTTCACATTACGTAACTTATAATTAAATTATATCGCAAAAAAATATAATTTTAGTATAAATAATTCAGTAATGCACTTTAAAGGCTATCATTATTGGATTATTATATTAATTTCACAATATAATTTTAATGCAAGTTTCATAATGCCGCTTTATTGCCAGGTGTGGTTAAAAGTCTTTTTTCAGCTGTAAAACGAAAATTTAAACCATAAATAGCAATAAAATAAGTGTCTGTCAAAAATTTCATTTTTGTTACAAGCTTTTATTGCCGACTGTACTTTTCTGTATACCGTCATCAACTACTCATTGAGACGATTCAAACGAGCCCAAGTTCAACGGGGTTACGTCGGTAAAATACTGAATTCCCATGGCCACCTTCTGTCTCCATCATCAGATCAGCGTGTTGGTACCATAATATTGAATTGTCATCCAAACTATACTAATACTCAAAATTTCAGCACAATCGGATAACGGCAAGTGACTGAAAAATGGTTTGCAAATTTTAACATATTATCCTTACTATATCCTTACTAATATTATAAATGCGAAAGTGTGTGTGTGTGTGTTTGTTTGTCCTTCTTTCACGTCTATAGTTTATAAGCCTGACAATGAAACATTTGTGCTTATTGGCCCGCGTCAAACAAACATACCTAACGGTCATATTTCGTATTGGCATGTAGACCATTATGATAGCCACGGTATTTACTGTATTATATCACTAGTGCATACCGTAAAGCGTCTCAGACCCAGGACCCATCATAACTTACCGACGTTATAGTGGCCATTCGTCTTAATTGACGTAAGGGGACATCCCTAGGATATCGCTTTTGTTCCATGGGTGTGTCTGTCATTCTGATTTAGAAACGCCGGGGATATCATATTTTGCCTGCGATGCTTTTGCCACGTTGCGGTATTTACGTACGTACGTACAAGGTAGAAGAAAAATATTCGTGTTTCATGCAGGCATACACCAAAAATATTTTTTACGTAGCTTCGTTGTCCATGATGGATGGATTTATGCCGTAAAACATCGTTAGATCGTTTTGGTGTTGACATAGGATTAGCTTAGGGTGGCTATCTATATAGAATAAAAGCCTCAAACTGCATATTCATATTACCCACATTTTGGGTCTGATATCATTATCACTAGCCTTTCTGAATTGGGCCCAATTAAGGCTTTTATTATTTATTTAAATCAATTCACAACAAAGGGCTGATTTATAATTATGACACGTTCTGTATAGTTTAAAGCGTTAAACTATTATTGAAAGAAAGAACAAACATGAAGAAAACGTTGCCGGGTCGTTTTTGATGATGTTTGACAATAACAAAGAACAAGCATATTCCACTTCAATACAGTTCCAACAAATTTCGCGATTCTACCAAAACATCACGATTTTCGTAACGAGGTTATCCAATAATCCCACTCAGTTACTAAAAGACACGAATACTTTGACAAGCTATTGTTGCATAAAATTAAATATTCTTGGTTTAAAAATAAATTCTAATTAATTTTACGTGAACAAACAACTTATTACTTATGCTCCGCTAGGTGTAGTTGGCAACATAATTGCTTTTTCTGATTAATTGTGATCTTAGCTGAAGCTCTTAATTGATTATGAAGGTTTATTTGTTATAAATTTTATAGTTGGGTAGATAGATGCGTTAAACTGTATTGGACCTATGATTTTAGACATACAGTGTCTAAAAATTATAAAATTGATTGTCTAGTTTAGTTTTACTTTAATTTATTTTTGGGGCTCTCACTGAAAACCAGCGTCACGGCCCCCGTGGCAACATGCTGAGTGAGGCTCCCATTTAGCACATTATATATGATGCGTAACCTTTTTGATTGTATTTTCTTTTTTCCGTGTTTTGTGTGATATGAATAAATAAATTCTTATTCATATTGTTATTCTTTTATTCACCGTACAAATGTGAATAGTAGTATGGTGAGAATAATGAGAGGGCCAACTAAGAGAAGTGAAGAAGTTCTCGTTTTATTCTCCGCTCTAATGCGGGTCGTCAACATTTTTTCTAGCTCTCGTGGATTAACTCTTTTTTTCTTCCGACGATAATACGATCCCTCCCTACCATGATCATCTTTCTATTCTGATTATGTCAATTTCACGATACGTGCAATATCCAAAGTGTTTATAAGGTACCTAAATGTTACCTAAGCCCCCAATCCAATCAGTCGCTCCCTCAATTTTGAGAATTGTGAGCAGTATGCAGTATGTCACTGTGTTGGGGAGTGCAAATGCCTCACAACAGCAGGGCTAGCACAATATACGTATATTTTTTTGTTACATGGGACACCAACAGAGTATGAGTACATAAGATAAGGTTACAGTAGTCTTTGGCATAAAATGTGTATGGGTTATTATGGACCCCAATTACAGGCGAACACATCGTTTTACAGACCAATAATTACTAACTATGAGAGATTGATTTTATTTATTTAAATTTATTTATTTCATTTATTTATTTAAAACGAGGGGAAACTCTTAATGAATTTCTTAAGTAAAGTAAAGTAAAATTTTATTACCAGAAAGATTCAGTACAAAATATTTAATAAAAATGTATACAATAGGTATTAGAGTTATTCAGATACCTTACTTACGCTTATAATTTAATTTGGGTTATTAATTGGCAATAGCTAATTGTTGGATTATTTTCTTTTTATGGGTTTCAATGTATCGTGATATATATCCAAATTGGCCGCTGTAGCAGTATTGTTGTAGTATGTGAGTAGCCTCGGGCCAGGGGCGCGTGTTTTTTTCATATTGGTTGTCGCTAGGGGTACACTGAAGGTTCGTGTGGGACTTTTGGCGGTCGGAGCCTGAGAGGCTGATCCGACCTCTCTTTGCCTCTGCTACCTTGCCTAATTGCATCTGGTCTGCGGCTGGGGGTCACGACACCCCCACACACATACCCTTGTGGCACGGACGTTGACCGACCGGGTCACCACGGACTATGAAATAAATGAAATAACTGTTCCGTTTTATGTAAGAAGAGAGCACATAATGCTGTTTCTCGCCGAGCAAGTCGCTTAATCTTTGTTATTATCAATGTCCGGTGGCTTGAATATGTCATGCTCGCTTAAAGGGCTTTGCTTACGGTGGCGTCGTTGATCGGGTCGCTACCTTCCCTAAAATATGGTTGAGGGAGGCGATGGCTGAGATATGCGTCATACTCGTGATCGGGTGCTGTTTGTGGAGTCCGGACTGTTCATGCTTGCAAGGGCATAGTACATAGTTAACTAATTACATACTAGTGTTATTATTATGTATGTCTTTCCCGCTCACGGGACAATGACGTCCCGGACCTTTGGGAGGCGTGCGTGGAGCTAGGTACCTACAAAGTACCAACTGAGCCAACACGTAGAGGCCCTTTTGACAATTTAATAAAATGCAAGGAGTACATTTATTATTATTATTATTATCGTATTGACGAGAGACATCATTCTGATCTTGACACGTTTTATTGTTATTGACCCTGTACATCTCTGACAATATTACATCATTGTTCCTTTCTTGTTTTGACGCTTAGAGACCGTATACATCTCTTAGAATATTAGAACAATTATTAATTGTATTTGGAAGCTCAGAGACCTTATACATCTCTGGAATACTGAATTAATATGATTAACTTCTTGTTAATGCTGATACAGATCTTATATCGAATGTAATGGTCATATTTTGCAATTTTGTTTTGTTTACATTAACTTAGTGACATTTAGTTTGTTAACCTTTTATATATAATTTTAAATTATTATTGTGTAAGATTATTATTATTTTATTGTAAATTACGGTTTGACATGTAAAAGTGCCCTTGTGGCCTATTTGCAGAATAAATAATTGAATTTAATTTAATTTAATTGAATATGGTAGTTTACAACGTGCAGGCCGCTTTTCAATGCGACACTAAATTATATACTTAATCCGCCGGTGTCTTGTCACCATCAATGTGCCTGCTCTTCTTGAGCCGACTGGCATTGTCCGAGGTGAAGGCAAAAGACCTGATGGTGTATCTTTGTTTCCGTGGAGTTTGGGACGGATGCTGATGTGGGGCGCTACCTATTTATAGACACACTAGCACCGTCCCACCTCCAACGGAACTAATACTACTATAAGTACTTCTAATGCGGGTTCGGCGGCGAAAACACCAAAAACTGAAATGTATTAAATGTAGAGGCCTCGGCAGAGAGTAAAACTTTGTACCCTTTGGCGTCGAGAACCTCGGTCCGTGGACAGTGCGCGCATAAGTGATTTGCGGTCTTGTGGTTGATGTAACTGCTGACCGAAGAGCTGGCGTCTCTCTCAGTATTGAAATTCAGCGAGGTAATGCCGCCAGCATCCTCTTTACAATGCCTCAAGAGCCTATTTAAAATTTGGTCTTAATTTAATTTAGTTAATGTAAATCATCATCCTGTATATACTTTAGAAAACTGATTTATATATTATTATGTAGGTACTATAAAGCTTCGAGAAAGAAAGGCTAAAAGCTCGCCACAAGTTATATATATTAGTGAACATGCTATTTTATAGTAGGGAAAACGAGTCTACCATCCCCTTGCCTGGGGTAGGTAGACTGGTCACCCGGGGTAAGTTGAGATGGAAGGAATAGTATAAAACTACCGAAAAAGAGCATTGTTTTTTTTTAAACAATAGGTTTATTATCCGACAACCTAATTAATGAAAATAAACCATCAGACATTTAAATTAACGACTGATCTGGTCTGTCGAGAATGTCCAGAATTGTATTGGGTGCCTGCCTTGTTGGTCGACCAGCTCCGTTATAAATTAGTCTACCAGGCAAAACCGTTGCACCTTGCGATTATTTTAATAAGCATAAAATATAGATGAAATCAATAAAAATGACACAGCATAGAAAGATCAGGCATTACACATTTTTGAAAATACTTTGAGAATCAATAAAAATGAATAAATAGGCGTTATTCAACCTAATTGTTAGTCTACCTACCAGGGATCTGAACCGGTTTAAAAACACGGTTCAGTTATGTTCGTGAACCGTTCAAATTTTCGTTCATTTGTAAACCCGTATACTACAGTAACGTTTTCATAGAGAACGAATTTATTTCGGTTATCGTTATTCAAGAAGAACAGAATTTAAAACGTTCCGTGTAACTTTATTGCTGGTAAATAAGATGACATTATTTGTCAATCAATTTACTTATCTATAATAATCTCTTCAACCAGCAATGCATTGCTATCACATGACGTTACACCTATTTGTTGTGATAGTCATAAATGCCATTATATTTGATTGATTGACATTGACATCTAGCTAGGCATCAAATGCAATAAATAAAATTGATTTTAATCATGGGAAGAAAGAAAGAAGAATTCGTTGTATCTCGGTCGTAGAAAACCGGTTAATTCTGTTCAACAGAAACGAAATCTGCTAAATAACGGTTTTGTCATGAAACCGTTCTAAAACCGGTAACCGAAACCAATACGCTATTTATTTCGGTTTGGGGTGTAGAGCCAAAACCGGTTTGAATGAAAATACCGGTATCCGATCCCTGCTACCTACCCCTATACTCGTAGTCAATCATCCCCGGTCTCCCCTACCTATGACGTTTTAAGGCGCAGTGCATGACAAAAGCAAGATTTTACATAACTGTACCAAGTTCCCACATTTAAGGTACCTATAGGTATTATAATCTCTGCACCACCTACTGCATAATCTAGTTTTATCTCTTTCTCCGATACCCAAAGGTTGTCTGGAAGAGATCGTTCTTCAGCGAGAAGACATGAAGCCTGCTTCCTGTTGTCTGCCTCTACCTACATGTTATTGTATTGTTTCTCTTTTTAACTGCTTTGTTTGTGTGAGGTGTGCAATAAAGAGTATTTGTATTGCATTGTACCTATGTACTCAAGAACAGTGAAATCAAGGGCAGTTTCTTATTGATTTCTGTGTAAATTAAACTAGTTTTGTTTTAAACTTCGTGTTCATGTTCTTTGGCCATGCATGGCTCCATAAATATTAAAACATTAAAAAGTTAAAATAGATTATAAATATAATACTCGGTTATACATTATTAATAAATTCATTTCAAACGAAGCCTCCTTAGTGAAGAAATAAATAAATAATTAATAAATATTAGGAGACGATCTTACACAAATCGACCTAAACCCAAACTAAGCAAAGCTTGTACTATGGGTACTAGACGACGATAAACATAATTATATAAATAAATAAATACTTAAATACATAGAAAACATCCATGACTCAGGAACAAAAATATTCGTGCTCATCACACATAGATGCCCTAAGAAGTGGAATGTAACAAAATATACTAAATCTTAGGTAGTTAGGTATCTACCTAACTATTGTCCGATAATCTTATCGGACATTCAAATTATAATCGGCTTTATCATTGCACACGGCACAAATGATGTCATTCGTGCCGTGTGCAATGTTTGCACACAGCACTGGAGAAACAATATCACAGTTAATTATATTTAATTTATTACCAGCGACAATTTCTAATGCGACAAATAGGCTTTATAAAGTGGTTAAAACTGTACCATACATAGTAACTACATTCATTCGGGCCAAGTATTTTTGTGTTGCATAATAGTACATTGTGATACAAGTGAGGTATGTTGATAATTACATCAGAGGCGGAAATATCACGCGAGCCGCAGGTGGGCGTGATAAGAGAGCCGAGGATGTAATTATCAAAGCTCACGCGTTTCATACGACGTTTTTCAACACATTTTGCGAGGAAAAATCCTTTTCTTAAGATGAAAATTGTGTAGGCCTGCCAAGTTATTTTCTTTACTTATTTATGGCAACAGCTTTTTACTCACATTTTGTATACATCGCCAAGAATTTCCAGTGGCGTCCTTTCTTTTTATCACTTTTCTAGTCGCCACGAGTCCATATTTTTGTTAATAACCAAACACGCATTAGCAATGTTTACAAATATCTGTGAAACGTGCTGTGAAATAACCTATAATAGCGCGCAACAGTTTTTTCGTGAAGTTTGCGCAGTGCGCGCGCATGTGTTCAGCCAGACTTAGATTAAATCTCTAAACATCCAATACAAAATAAAATAACTATTTTCGTTTTAAAATATTATCTTTATTAATTCATGTAAAATGTTATCAAAAATGAATAGTTTTACTAAATTAAACGTTTCTATATCATATCCAAAAATAAATAGTCAATTAATTAACAAAAAGGATTTAATTTGTTTAGTTGAGTAAGAATCCATTTGCCTAGAATTTGAAAAAAAGCTGTACATTCTGTACAACCCGGTTAATTTAAGAATGCACCGTGTGCATGCATACATCTTGCTGCAAGGTGCCAACGTGACTTAATTGGGATATAACCATAACACACAAGTGTCGTAATGTTATAAAACACGCGTGTTTAATATCCAGGATTATGAGCCTAAAAGCGACATAATAAGAGGTATGTTACGAGCAATTGTGTTGAAAAATATTATATTTTTAACTACTTACTATGTAATATTACTAATATTTCATTGCAGGTATAGGCATTTTTTTTTGGTTAGAGGTGTCACTGAACCTCGGGTTAAAGTACTACGACAGGACCCAGTTAAAAAAGTGACGTAAGGTACCGATGCACTAGTATCCCGTTTATTTCTGACATCACCATCCGTTCCTCTCGCACTCGCATATTAGTAAAGGACAAACGCTTTATGTGTCTTTCGCGACATTGCTAGCTTCAGGTAACTACAACGTAGACAAATGGGTACGTAGATCGGCAAGGGCACATATTGTGTTTAAAGAGTTTGGTCGCTATACTATTGCTAACAATTCTGCCAGAATGGAAAGGTCAGAACCGTAACATTATTAGCGGCTGTCATTATTCCATCAACTAGTGTGAAATAAGACGTACGCCTCGGTTGAAGAGTCAACGTAATCTTGGCAAAGGGTCCCGCAGTGACGCCCACCAAAGAAATTACCCCAGATTTGCATAAAGGAGACTCGGGGGTTCTCTTTGAAACTCTCGCTTAAGTTTGTGGACATCCCAACATGCTTTATATTAAGTTATGCTCTGCTTTGTTTGCTCTAGTGTACGCGGCTCGATAACTAAGGTAAAGGTGACTGGCGAAATTGAATTAATAGCAGGTTTACAAGGAAATTAGCACAATCAGGACTGTTTGTTTTGATCCGCATTTTACTAAACAGATGATCGGTTTATTGTAGAATGATAAGAGTAGAATATGTTTGTATATACACAAGCTTATGCCCGCAACTTCGCTTGCGTGGATGTATTTAATTTATTTGAAATACATACCTAAATGAGGTCCAAATGCATTGTTATTTATTCGTTTTGTTCTTAAAGTAAAGTCCGAATTATGAAGGAGATAACAATGAAACTACCCACGTTAGTTCGGGCTGGCTGGGTAGTTTTGAAAGGGAAGTTTTATCCCTTTCTAATGCTAAAAGACGCAGAATTTTCGATCCCCACCCCGATTTAGAAAACACATAAAATATCATAGGACGTAAAAAAATATGTTTTTAAAGTGTCTTTGTTAAACTTAAAATTACACGTCTCTTTATCGTGTAATTCATGTACACACATACTTATGTAAGCTTTCATTTCCAATTAAACCCTTTTAGAAAAAGTAGGTACCTAAGTCCTAACCTTGTATCATGGCAAGCCTTATCACGGGATAAGTGTCAAGATAGAGCGTCCGTCTCGTTCTATTGAACGGTGTCAGCCAGTGACGGACGCTCTATCTTGTCACTTATCGTGTGATAAGGCCGTCCATGCTACGGGGTCTAAACCGCTAATCATATTGTTTAGAGTCAGGTAGTACAGGTACATACATTCACGCCTTTATTCCCAAATGGGGTAGTTCCAGCGCCTTTTTTAGCATAAATGTGGGTATACAAGATCGACCAAATGTGATATTGCAGTGATAGGTTGTTTCAAGTTAATTCTTGTATAATACCTATATAGAAACCACTGTGGTGAAAATATAGAGAAAACAAATTTTCCTGTCCTCTCATTAGAAGAGAGCAATGAAACCTAGCTAGATTGATTTTTTGCCGCCATAAATCATGTCAGTACCAAGTGGAAGGCTCAAGTTCCGCAAATTTTATAGACATCGTTAGTGATATACTCTGGATTACTTCATACAAACTTTCAACCAAGTTTTGATCCCTATAGAAGATGAATTTTCGAAAACGCTGAAATTAGTTTTCTTGTATTTTACGAAGTTTCAAGTCCCTAGTTAAAAAAGACACATTTCATACAATTTTTCAACCCATTCAAAAACGCTGTACCTATTTGTTGTCTTGTAGTATAATATAGAACCATTGGCTAAGTTTCAAGTCTCTATCTTAAAATATAAATAAACTAGCTGATGCCCGCGGCTTCGCCCGTGTGGTTGTAGGAAAATGTAACATATTGAATTTTCCCGTGGGAATTAGACGTTTTCCCGGTGAAAAAAGTAGCCTATGTCACTCTCCAGCTTCTAACTATCGCCATACAAAAAATCACATCAATACGACGCTCCGTTGCTTAGTAAGGATTCCCCAACAAGTTGTTATTGTCGATTGTGGGCCTTGGTATGCCGCTTCGACCAGCGAGTGATATATTGTGGCAGCCCTTTTTTAGGAGTCACTGTTAAGGGGATGCCTTGATTCGAGTCAAAAACACCCTCTTGACAGGTACACGCTTATGCCTTCCGCGCACGAGAAAAAGATGCAATTCTCTTCGGGAATGGCTTTTTTGGACAAATTTCGATAAATATCTATTTTAGTGAAGTTTTATTTATATTTCACTAAGTGAGATCTTGACTTGACTACGAAAGAACTAGACAGACGTATTGGAAACGGATGGAAGCAAAAGAAGCTAAAAGTTATGAAAAACCAGCTTCCGTCCGCGACTTCGTCTGCGTGGACCCGGAATAAAAACTATCCTATATTTGAATCCAGGTTATGAACTATATTCGTGCAAAATTTTATCTAAATCGGTTGAGCCATTTAAGCGTGATTGAGTAACAAACATCCAATCATCTAAACATCCAAACATCTAAACATCCAAACTTTCGCATTTATAATATTAAGTAGGATAAGGAAGTGAGTATGACATGACAAGGAAATTGCTCGACACCTGTATACTTCTTGTTCTAACTTATGGTTGCCAAACATGGGCACTAAACAAATCCCACTAGAAAAAGCTAGAAATTTATCAAGACGCTATCGAAAGAAGTATGATGGGAAAGCGACTGTCTGATAAGTGATAAAGTTAAAAATGTAGATATAAAGAAATGTACTGAAAAAAAAAGAGTTATTACTACAACAATTAAGAAGTTAAAATGGAAATAGGCAGGTCACACAATTAGAGGGAGAGAAAAATGGTCTAAAGCAATAATGTACTGGTTTACTGGCGACAAAAAGAGGAAGCGTGGCAGGCCAACAAGAAGATGGGATGATGAGATTAAGAGCGCAGCAGGAGGTTCCTGGGCTACAATAGCAAAGGATAGGGAGAAATGGAAAGAGTAAGGGCAGGCCTTCGCCTACAAAAGGCAATATTAGATACTTATATATATATATGTTAACAAAAAAATGCAATGTACTTACAAAATACTCGTCTGAAATAAAGGCTATTTTTTTAAAGTGAGATTTTAGATGCGATTCTATGAGATTGTATTAACTTGATTTTGTCGTAAAATAATTTATTGTTTGAGTAGGCTGCGTAAAAAAAAGTAAAATAAAGACCCAACTTTGGATTTTATTTCTATCGAGGAAATTTTAGGCAATCATGTATTGATTAAATCAGATAAACAATCATATAGTCAAAAATCATATATCTGAAAATCAGACCTTATTGTTTCTTAATCTAGTCAGAACGGCGTTTACAAGCACGCGATAATTTCCAATTCACCCCTTAAGGCCGGTTACCTCCAGGAAATTCCAGATTCTTTGGGTGGTGATATGTTGTACCTCTTCTGGGTACACGATGTGTCGCCCTAGGTAGGTACTTCTTTTGTACATGAGGAGCAGAGAATGTGCAGAGTCCGATCTGCAATACTGCAAAATTGTATGGAAGAAATTGTTGTAATTTGGAATATCGAATGTTTGCTTGCGTTGTCAAACTTCTAATGTTTGTTTATTAAGTATTAGCCGTTGAACATACATACTTTTGCAGCTATTAAAAAGAAAGCCTACAACCTCTTGTGTTACTTTTTTAACCGGAATAGTTGAAGCAAAATTGGTCGGAAGTGCCACCTACGACATAAAGATGGATTCAAAAATGACGTAACAGAACTAACATTGTTGCAACCAAATTCTATTGTTGAATTGTTGACTTACTTAACAATTGAATACAGAGAAAATTTACTTGACTGTAACAAGCTGTAAATTGCATAAATATAAAACAAAAAACACGGTAGTTATAAATTTCGATCAAAGTGGAAAATTTTAAAATGATTCGCCACTGATCGAAATTTGGAACTAAGTTAGCGGACGTTTCTGCTTAGTAAACATTTACGGTAGATATAGTTTTCCGTGTAATATACGCGAGTAGCAGAATGTGGCATATCCGACACATTGCACTCATTGTGTGTATCGTAAAAATGTCGGCACTCATAACCGACTGGATCTATTTTAAAGTCAAATTTAAACCCTAGTGATACAATCTACTAACGATAAAATGGTAGTTTTCATACTTTCAGTTACTTGTGATGTGTTAATGTATTCATCTTATATAAAATATACTAAGTATACTATGTTAATTGGCTTTTGTATAATAATCTGGTTAAATGCAAAATAGTTACCATGATAATATGTTTATGAATAGCACTGCAAAGAAGTCAGACCGTCTGTTATTCAAGAAGGTACGCAAATTTTATCAAGCTTTCTTATTTTTTGTATTTAACCACGAAGGATTTTAATCTTAAGGGTTCAAACTAATATAAGAAAGAAAGATACATTTACTCACAGACACACACATAATGTGGAATTCTAGTGCTGTGAAATCGAAAGAAAATCTTAGGATCCGCTACGTTTGAAATCTGTGCGATAATGTGCTTTTTTGAAAGATTTACTGCATAAGTTCTTATTTATGATATTATGAACGTCGCCATTTTTATTCTTCTATAGCTTTTCCATGCATGTATGTATATTTAATTATACTTTAGGCATAGTTAACATTTAATTCAAAAGTATGACCAACCCAATAATGTAACTAACTAAATAAATGAATTGAATTATATGTACTCGTAACAAACCAAATATTGTGCAGGCTCACAATCATCTGGCCCGGTAGTAATTTAAGATTATCTCCGGGCTAATAGCGGCAGTTAGAGTGACTATCTGGCACACGTTGGACAGGGCATTTGTCCACGCGACAGCTCCAATTACCGGGAAATACCGGGCTCATTCGTTCAAATACCTAAGCGATTTACCTTTATATCTACCAGCCCTTGCATACCATTACTACAGCGGTCAAAATAAATATACCTTTATGAAGAACACCCCAATCTCGTTTCATCTCGGGCTCATATAGCTTATGTAAAGTTAACATATTAATAACTAAAACAAAGTCCAAAAGTTTAGCAAGTACGCACAGAATTCGTGATTTCCCCTGGGGTACTTTAGGCCTCTGGTTAAATTAGCTCGACTAAACATTCCTTAATGAGCTATATTTCTCAACTGACGACGCTCCGTGAATGTTTCCGACTTCTTATTTTTTTCAGGAGCCCCATTTGTTCAAACAGCAAGCAATAAATTTTAATTGCGGCAATTGTGCGTACTTTACAGAGATATTTATCATTTCGGTTTTGTTTTAAAGCACTAACTTTGCGAAGATGAAGCTGCTCGAAAGTTTTGAATCGTCTTCATAACTTGAAACTAAATACCTACTATACAAAATATATACACTAACGATCATAACAGATTTCCGATTCCGATATAGTGACATGGAGGAAACGGGTCACATTTAGCGCAGAAAATTATTAAAACGAGGGTGTGTCAGTGGCTGGCAGCGACGTTTCTGTAAGAAGTAATTTCTCCAAAGACGCGGGTCGCAGTAACAAGAAACGTAACAGATGTCCGACGTCAGCCGACAGGCCCGGATTGACGGCTGTCGCGGAGCTCGCTCCAGCCGAGGCCGAGGCTTGAGCCCTCTTTTTCTAAACACGTTAAATTTAATTCCGACCCGCGGCCGCAATTGACGCTATCTTTTGAGACTGACGTTTCCCGTTATTACAGAACGATAAGTATACCGAGCTAAGTTGCGAAGGGACAAACTGCAAAAAACTTGACCTTTTTTTTTAATTCTCATTTGTTGCATTACATTTCTCCATAGGCATCTACATAAATGAGCTCTAAAACTGACGCTCTGGCTATACTTGAACTTGAAACTAGGGTCGCTGTCAGTATACCTTGACGGTATTCACGATATTTGACAGAATGAGATATGTTCCCACTTTCATGGCTCTGTCATCCAAATCAGTGTCCTATTCTATTCAATATCATGATATTATAAGAAGTTAAGTATTGTCTACGTCATGCGCATGCGTGCGGATCACGGAATGGCAAAACAAAACACAGACTGTTTGCAAGTACATATTTATATCATATATCAAATCTAGCCAGATATTCCTGTCTCTCAGTTAGACATTTTTACGATGCCATTCGAACCCTTTTTTGCAGAAGAACAAATGTGTATATGGGAGCGACTACAATTAAAGAACATAAATACCCAAACATTTTAGACAAATAATATCCTGGCTGGCGCCAGCCCACTTGACGCTTCATACTAATTGACATGAAAGTATGACGTCACAATCCGCTATTTGTACGACTAATGTCGTATGGAAAATAATGTAAATTGCTGTTTCAGGTCCATAGTTATAATACAATTTTGTATCTAGATAAAAGCGAACGGATTCTATTGGTAACTTTAAATTTACTCTTGGACAATAAAATATATGTATATTGTATAAATGTATGTATATTGTATGTATCTATCTATGTATGATTGTATATATGTCTGCGTATTTTTTAATTTATTAGGTATGTATTTTAATGTGTCCTGTTTAGTAATATTTTAAAGTTTCCTGTTTACTAATATTTGAAAGATTGATGTGTTAGTATGCTCTTCTTCTTGTTCACAGGTCACTTCGGGGTCAAGTATCTCTTGGCCAAGATGGGACTGTCGGACAGTTTAGACTGTAGAATGTGTGGCGAGGAGGACGAGACCATGGAACACTTACTGTGTGAATGTCATGCCCTTGCCAGACAAAGAATGAGTTAGTTTGGTAACGACTATCCGCAACCAAAGGAATTTAAGGTGCTCCCGCTGAGCTGCATCATCCGCTTTGTGGAAATGATGGAGCGAGCTTGGGAGTAGGCATAAAGGAGAGCGCAAATGCATAAGATAAGATAAGATAAGATGCTCTTCTTGATGAGTTCCTGCACTACCTGTTTAAAATTCTAATTTAAATGTTTCCTGCTATACAAAGGTTGTCTGGAAGAGATCGCTTTAAAGCGATAAGACCGCCTGTTGTTACCATTATTTATTAAGCAATATATTCTTTTGTAAGATGTTTCTCTCCTGTTGTGGTGCAATAAAGAGTATTTATTATGATTATTATATGCATATTTTTTTCTACAATTTCAAGGTCTTCCTAATCTTTTTATATTTTCAAAATACTTTTCAATTTATCATAATTTATTTGAAGGTTTACATTTAGCAACACTACCTACGGTATCTATTTTAACAAATCCTCTGTTATTGCATATCAGCAAACAGAGTAGGTAAAACAAAGTAAAGATTTATTTAGCACATTCATTGCTTACGTTTTCGTAGCGCTACCGTGCGTAAGCCAATATCGTGCCTTTTCCGAATTTCAGCAAAAACTGAGAACTCGCCTAGCAGGTTGCTGACAGTAAAAGTGGATGTGTGAACGAAGTGATCAAGTAGGTACACTGATAAAAAAAGTTTTAATGCATGATACTAGTAGAATCGGGTATAAATAGGTACTATTAGGGTAATCAAAGGTTCAAACATAAACTTCTAGTGTCTAGATAGACCTATATAGACAAAGGTGCGTGCCTAACTACAGCGTATAGCTATAATATTAAATGAAAAACGAATTAGCTGCTAACCTTAGGTAACTTAAAGAATATTGCCTATATTTTAAACTCGAAAATAAAAGTACTACCGATAGGTATTCTTAAAAATGGAAACAAGTTGAGATTTGGTAAATATATTATTTATTTTCATAAAATCGTACCCGCCTACACTAGCTGCTTTAAAATATGTGACAATGCATGTATTTTTCATGTAAATGTGCAATAACAGAGACACGGTGAATATGAAAGTACTTATTCTGAATAATAAAAAACTATAGGCTGGCATAACTGTACTGTTCCGTCAATATAAAGTCATGGATAAAATAACAAACGCAATTTCATGAAACTCAGGCAGTTAGGGAAGTATTTTTTCACACCTTTCATTCGGAAAAGAAAGTTTTGCTCCACGACGAGAGGGATCAAAATGCTACTTTTCTGTTCAAGCTACTTTTTTAATTTATTCATTGGCCTGTAGCATTTACGCAATGTGCCAATTGAACACAGATCTTGATACAATAATCGATTGTAATTTCATCGTTATCGATTAAAAACGAACATATTTCAAGTTTTAACTTAAACAACGTTATATGAAAATTTATGAAGATTTCGTAATATTTAAAAATAGTAGGTAATAAAAATTAAGAAAATTTGTTAAAACTTGTTAAGTAATTTTAACGGCATCTTTTTTAAATTTCTTCATAGTCGGTGTGAAAAATAGTATGTGTCACTCGGGAGCGAATTATCTTCGTCTCGGGCGTTAACACTTGAATCCCTCACTACGCTCAGGATCCTACTACGATAGAATCACTCGCTACGCTCAGGATTTACTGAACTTATGCATAGGTCCTTAGGGGAGGTTTTTCGAGGGACTACAAGTATGGGGTTCGTCAAACCTGGGGTGTTTAAATTCTTAAGGGGTCGGCAACGCGCCTGTAATACCCCTGGAGTTGCAAGCGTCCATAGGCTACGGTGACCGATTACCATCAGGTGGGCCGTAAGCTTGTTTGCCACCCATGAAAAAAACATCAAAGGAGTTTATTTTGACCAAATTGTACATACCTAGTAAAGTTCTATTTCTCGCAAGTTTTATATTTCCTAACAAAAGTAAAAAAAAAAGGTTGTTCCCTAGCCGAAGCACAAGTGAAATTTGGTTAAGAAGTTTTATGCGCAGGCAGTCGTTCAATACACCTCCGCGGCATTCAGGTCCGCCGCATTATACCCCTCGGAAAAGGGCCCCCTACTACAAAAAACTGCCAGGCACTAGTTATGCATACGCACTGAGGGTTCCATATACTTACAGCTGTGAAGGCTTTGGATAATAACTGAATTTTAAAAGCAAACGTATCGGTGAAATATTATTTTCACCTAGCATCAGTGCGGGCGTTTGTTGCGTATATGGATGATAACATTGATAACTGTAGGATTTTTATGTCTAATCGCAATAACAAATACATTATTTGTTCAGAACTACATACACCTCGGTTCCATTATATCCAATGCTGGTGGCTGCGAGCACGAAATTCAGGCCGAAATGACCTACGAGGATTGACCATATACGCGTACCCTTACCTTCGTACGCCATCACTGTCAAGAGTACACTACTGGAGGAGGATGAAGGGGAGGAAGCCATTGATTGACAAGACACTCCGACAAAAACTGCTTGATGGTAGTTTTCTTTGAGCACCATGATTCGAAAACCGAATCCGAGAACCGGGCACAAAAATCTGACGTGTGCAGGGGGCCTAAGTTGCCGTGTGTCGGAGGCAACCGACGACGTGCCGCGATGTTCATCAACTCGACATAATATATATGCGATGACCTGTGACGACTGCTACTCGGGCTACTCTTTGATATCTTCACCATCGCTCCACCAACGCGCCGCGCGGCGTCAGTCCCCCAGGGCAGCGTGTCAGTTAGGAAGGTGTAATAAGCTTAAGCACTTACCATAAATTTGCGCCGAATTCCTAACAGTACGGAAGAAAAAACCTTAACAATAGAAAACAGCCCGGCCGGCGACCATGGCTTGATAAAGTTATGTAATAGGTTTTTCCTGTCTCAAGTAGGTACGCAACCCTAAAGATACATAAATTGAACCCAACTACTTCTGCTGACGGATTCGAAAAGGTATGGCGCTGCGGAGAGTTGGCTTTGTATCTACTGCCAAAAGGCGGAGTCAATTTAGTTATCGTATGGTGCCAACGTTTTGATGACATAACTTCATCCAAAAACATATTATCTACTTACTTTCTTACATACGGGATAAGTTGTTATGGTTAAAATTACCTACTTTTACATCCCTATATGTATTTAATGTAATGCTAATTTAGGTAAACCTCATCATACAACGAAACTCTCGTATGTACACTTGGTTTGGATTGAACTATTAAAAATGTGTTTATAGTATTTAAACAGTAAATTTAACATCTTCGTTGAAATGCAAACTCTGCGAGACATACATTCGATGAAACGTTTGTCAGTTAAATTCTATTTACACTTTTTCATTATTTTTACGAAACAAATGTACCTTTTTAACAGTTTTTTACCTTTATTTTACTGATAAAGGTTTTCACCCAATGTATGTTTCGTAGAATTTCCATTTCATTGGAAACACAATTTTTTTGTTGAAACAGCAAACTTTCGATGATTTGTTCATGATATGAAACAGACGTAACCTATGGATTCAATACGGTGACCTTTTACCTGTACATAAAATGTTACATGTTTCTAGAAAAAAAGACCGACTTGCACTCCGGGAGTGCCGGCAGAAGTGAAAACTCAATGTCATTGTAACAGTTTTTCGCCATCCATGCTACGGCATGGACGGCCTTATCACACGATAAGTGAGAAGATAGAGCACGCATCACTGGCTGACACCGTGTAATAGCACGAGAAGGACGCTCTATCTTGTCACTTATCGCGTGCTAAGGCCGACCATGATACAGGGTCAGGTCACGTGACCGTAATACGGATCGAATCTCGCGTCTTACGAATCTTACGGTCACGTGACCTGTGGCGAGTTTAAAAATTTGACCAATTTGACAATTCCCCATGACAAAAAGTTCACAGCGCCGCTAAAGAAGTTTTCACTCAAAAACCGAAGAAATGTATAGAGGTTATTTTTTTATAAAAGAGCGGAAAAACTAACCCGATCTACTCATACAAATAGCTCGCAAGTGCATCATTTTAGGTATTTTGACCATTTGGCATTTCAAATGTTGGTACGTATCAAACTTAGGTGTAATAGCTATTGATATTTTAAACATAAGATATTTAATCCAATCGGTAGTTTAAACATTAGATATTAAGTCCAATCGGTATTTTAAACTGAGGTAACTCGTAGGTGGGTGTTAGTTGCTTAGGTATTTAAAACCATTATTAGATTTTAGGGATTTTGAACGTAGGTTATTTAACTTTAGTTTTTTAATTTTAGACATTCTGATACGTACCCCAAATATATAGCAAATTTAAATTAAGTACTCTAGGGAATATAGCTCTCTATACCTTTATAACGAAACAAATTATTTAATTAAATATTTTGTTTTGTGTTATTTTAACGAGGAAGTTACCCCGATCATTTTTTAGACATATGATACAGAGACAGGATATCCTGTCGGGGGCTACAGACGAAGATGGTTTATTTTTATATTATATTCTTTCTCTCTGTATCATATCGTCTTGCTCTCTATAGTTCGAATTGCGAATTCGTAATCATTTCGCCTTGCTTCTCTCCAAGTAGCTATTCATTCAAACAACGAAGTAGCTATTTATTCACAAATTATCAAATACCATCGCAAAACTGTTAATAAGTCTTTAATTAGGTATTTAACTAAGCATTAATATGTAAGCTTTGTTTCCAAGAGTTGAAGTATTCCCGAAGATTCTCATTCAAATTGTAATTTAGGCCAATCGTTTGTCTCGGGGCATTTTATAATTTTGAATTTAAATAAAAGTAGGTACAAATTATGCTAAGAGCTTAAGCAAAAAGTCCTCATCTACATTTCACTGTTGGTCTCTTGCGAGATAAATGAAGGGAGGATGGCGTTTTGATTACTATTCATGAAGTGTTGAGTCCTGCACATAAAATTGTTTCAGCATCAGAGCTCTCTCCCGTCTCTCGGCGGCTCACCACAGGTGGCCGGTAATTCATACCCTTGCTGGGTTAAATCAAAGTTGTTTTTCGCCTTTGACTATTTGAACATTGAACATTATTTACATCAGTCAACTGCAAAGTAATTGGCAAGACATAAACAATTGAGACTACTAAGTCCCAGCCTTTTTTTCTAGCTAGCTTGAAATAGCTCCTTCTCTGAGTCAGTAGTTCAATCATGTTTCCGGGTAGGTACAATCATAGGGATCTTCAAGTCTCGTCAATCTGAATATGTTTCTTTTTGTTACTAGTTGTCCCCGCGAACTTCGTATCGCCATATTCGCTATACTAAATGTATAAGAAAATGAATTTGTACATTTTTATAGATAGTACCTACATATAGCATATTAAGTTCAAGTAAGTACCTAAGTACCTAAGATTTTTTTTTGTCTTAGTATAAATAGAACACTTTTCTACCACTACGACTGTATCTAAACTGTCAGACTAATGAAACAGGGATCAACACCAATGCAAAAGCGTTTTTAAGGCATGCTTTTAGTTTTCCTATTACTTTAACCAACATTTTTAGCTATTTATAATACCTACATTGTTTTGAGACACTTATAAATAAAAAAGAATTATTTAGTCCTAAAACAGAATTATCAATAATTGTGATAAATGACATATACCAGTACAGAAAAACTCGTTAACAAAGAAGAAAAATTAAAAGTACCCTTATTATTAACTTAAGCGGTAGGATCAATTTTAGTCAATATGCTCTTTTAGGTAAATAATTTATGACATTGCCGATAAGGTTGTGTTTAAGTCGGTTATAGATATTTTACATTCGGGTTATGCTCAGATGTAAAGGTTTCCGACTACACGTGTCTGAAGTTGTGGAAAATTTCGGTGGGCATGTTTGCCTTTGATAACTAACTGTGGTAGCTGAACGTAGCTGAGCAGTTCTTTGCACAGCGGGTTATGCTTGATAAATACCTCGCCTCATTTGCAGCGAAGCCGCGCATCAGAAGTCTACATTGCCCCATTACGTCGAATGCGTTGTTTGAAACAATTCAGTTGCAACTGAAGGTATGTTTGTTTGGAAACAGACCGTGTTTTGAAACTATATGCAAAATCCAATGGAGATTCCGTTACAGCTAAAAGTTTCATAACTTCCTAATTATTTTATGCCGGTTGTACACTCTCGGCGAAACAGACCGAGAACAAGAGTGTAAATGATGCTCTCGCCTTGTCTCGCCCGCTCGGGTCTCGCCTCGGTACGTCTCTGTCGCGTGTCGGTTTTTGCGGCCGAGTCAAAGGGTTGTTCCGCTGTTCAAATGACGCAACGAGAGTGTTCATGGTGTGCTCTCGTCGAGGACTTCTCCCCCGTGACTCTCGGCGAGAGGTCTCGGCCGAATATGCTCCTACTGGTAACGCCAAAGGCTCCTCCTCATTAGACGGATTGATTCAGATGAACAGTTATCATGACTACTTATCATAATCTTATCATTAGAAAAAAACTATGTTATTTATTTTCTGATCATAGATCTGAAGATGAGAAGTATCTGTACTGTTTCCGGAAGTATTTAACATAGGAACGCACTTTTGGAACAAGCCAAAAGTACGTCTAGAACTTCAAAAAGAAAATAATTGACCTTTGGGAACAAGAGAATCATTTTTTCGATAGAACACATTATGCTAGGGTTATTTTTGCATTTTGTTGCAAATGCGAGTATTTCAGTGAAGGCCTTACTTAAAATAAAACAGAAATACTAACTAACTGTATCGTACATACCGAGAAGAGAAAAGCATAATAACTTTTACTCGCAGGAGAACAGAATTCCGTTTATGTTAAGCACTTTCGGCGAACGTTATATGCCTAGTAAGCATATTCTACTGTGAATGTTTGTAACATACTCATAAAACAGGTTTTTTCAGGACTTGTCGGGTTTCTTGAGTGCCACGTACTTGAGCGCGAAAGAACTGGCTTGTTTATAAATGTCTTATATAAACTCGTCTTTATCCCGCCGAGTCACATTTATGTAGTTGTATATAGGTATAATACCATTGCATTTCAAAGGAAACGGTTGTCATTTATTTAGTACCAGAATGCAAATTACCAGGACCAGATTTTCACTGGAAAATTACCTGATACGAAGACGATCAGAGTTTCATTACGCAAACGACAAATGATTAAATGGCCTGCTCTTTTGTTGAGCTTATTTTGAGGTTTGTATTATGGGATTTGAGAAAAGGTAAACGGAATAGTTGAGTTAAGGTAAGGATTTGATTGATTGTTAAATGCTTTGCATTCATTGAAATGAACTTTTAGGTAATCAAAATTGGTTGTGATTCTAGGTACCGTAACATGGGGTTCTAAGGGATTGAGGGGGCAGATGGGACGCGAATATTTTCAGATGCTACTTTGATTTAGTGGCTCACGTTGCTCTAAAAGTAAACCCTTTGCTATTCCCTCTAACTCCACTACGGGGTAAGGTGGGATTCCCCACTATTTTTGTGTTTAAATATCGTTAAAATTATGAAATGAAACGACAGATAATGATTAAAAAACTAAATATCATACATTGGGAATCTTTTAGGTTTCCGTAGCCAAATGGAAAAAACGGAACCCTTATGGATTCGTCATGTCTGTCTGTCTGTCTGTCCATCCGTCCGCATGTCACAGCCACTTTTTTCCAAAACTATAAGAGCTATACTGTTGAAACTTGGTAAGTAGACGTATTCTGTGAACAGCATTAAGATTTTTACACAAAAATAGAAAAAAAACAATAAATTTTGAGGGTTCCCCATACTAAAACACTGAAACTCATTTTTTTTCATCAAACCCATACGTGTGGAGTATAATAGTAGTTTATGCAATCGTTATATAATGTATGCTTTTTAAGTCGAGTACCACGTTTAGGCCACGAAGCTTGCCGAGTGGCCTAATTAAGGCACGAGAGTTAAAAAGCTAATTATATAACTATTGCATACAATACTTTTTCTACGAGTTAACGGAAATAATAATTTATTAAACAAACTGGTATCTATTGCAAATCAACCTGCTGAAACGAAGTGCAGCCAGCCGCTTTTTTATTTTTGCGCGTTGATGTCTTCTGGAAACCGAGCCTCGTAATTGGTCAAAATTCTTCTTAGTTCTGTATACAGTTATCTTATAGCCCAACTCAAATGAAGTTGATTTAGATATCGCTGTCAGTCATTTAATTGACGGATAGAAGTGCTCGAGTAGAAAAATATACAAATATATTTTCTCAAACATGCAATGTCACGTTTCGGGCGCAGCGAGACTAGAGATCCGTAATGCCACTTCATACTAAATTGGAGGCCTAGGCCTGCAAGATGGTCTTTTTAAATTTCCATTCCATTCCACTATTTCACTGCATGTTTGAGAAAAGCACTATACATACCTCGGCGTGAAAAGGGGTGCCAGCCTCATACTTGGATAGGTCTTCAAAAATTATATTGAGGTTTCTAATATAACTTTTTTCTAAATTGAATAGTTTGCGCGAGAGACACTTACAAAGTGGTAAAATGTGTCCCCCCCTCTGTAACTTCTAAAATAAGAAATTGATAAAACTAAAAAAAAATATGATGTTCATTATACCATGCAAATTTCCACCGAGAATTGGTTTGAACGAAATCTAGTAAGTAGTTTTTTTTTAATACGTCATAAATCGTAGACCGCAATTTACCTTTCATTCAACGGATAATGGTACGGAACCCTTTGTGCGCGAGTCCGACTCGCACTTGGCCGGTTTTTTTATGTATAACAATCAACGTACCACATGTAAAATAATACATTAGGTACTACAGAGGCCGGGAAGTAAGGGGCTGCCGGCGGGTTGACGGCCGAGCGTAGCGAGGTCGTATAATTATGAGGCTGGCACCCCTTTTCACGCCGAGGTATGTATAGTGCTTTTCTCAAACATGCAGTGAAATAGTGGAATGGAATGGAAATTTAAAAAGACCATCTTGCAGACCTAGGCCTCCAATTTAGTATGAAGTGGCATTACGGATCTCTAGTCTCGCTGCGCCCGAAACGTGACATTGCATGTTTGAGAAAATATATTTGTATATTTTTCTACTCGAGCACTTCTATCCGTCAATTAAATGACTGACAGCGATATCTAAATCAACTTCATTTGAGTTGGGCTATAAGATAACTGTATACAGAACTAAGAAGAATTTTGACCAATTACGAGGCTCGGTTTCCAGAAGACATCAACGCGCAAAAATAAAAAAGCGGCTGGCTGCACTTCGTTTCAGCAGGTTGATTTGCAATAGATACCAGTTTGTTTAATAAATTATTATTTCCGTTAACTCGTAGAAAAAGTATTGTATGCAATAGTTATATAATTAGCTTTTTAACTCTCGTGCCTTAATTAGGCCACTCGGCAAGCTTCGTGGCCTAAACGTGGTACTCGACTTAAAAAGCATACATTATATAACGATTGCATAAACTGCTATTACGCAACTGTGATGAGACCTAATATTATTATTATTTATTTCTTTGACATGTAAAATGACATTTTTACCAATAAATGATTGTATTGTATTGTATCGTGGTTTGATTGTCTATTTTGACCTAACTCACCTCATTTTACGGTACGTTTTATAATATTATACCAAAGATGACATTTCGTTTTGAACGCGTACTGTTAACTACTCCGTAGATACCCTGAATGTATAAACATAGAGAAAATTAACCTATAGGTATATAGTTTTCTAAAATGATTTCAGACTTCAGTGAAATATTAATAATAGGAGACGAGAGATGCTCCTTACTTGAGTAAAAAATACCTTACTTATGTATGTTTTTTCTTCTAACTTACCGTGTACGAATACACAAGGAAAAACGGGATACTAAATACATATGAATTACTCAGGGAATAACTTCAGCGGAGCAAACAGAAGAGTTGATTAATGCGGTACAAAGTTGTAACTACCCACGTACCGGAAGCACAGTTGATTAATAATGATAAATGAACTGTTTTAGTACAACAAGTCTAAAGCTTGATAACATGCAGACCTACGACAGCTCTGACTCTATACTCGACGACAGCTATACCATTGCAGAGCAGATAAACTGTGAAACTTAAAACTACTTAAATATACACTTTATAGTGTTTAGAACATAAGTCACATAACTGAAAAATGTCTACATTAATTTTTAGTTGCATGGTTAATATTCTTTTTTTTTTTGTTAATACATTATCAAATATTAATGAACCTCCAGGTCTTTAGCATTTTGTCTGTTGGTACTCTATGTGTACCCCTTATATATTTGTTTATGCGACTGTTTGTTTCTAAATAAATAAAAAAAAAACATAAAAGCTATATACATAATATATGATGTGATGCAGCGTTAACATGGGCTGATATTGAAATGTTTACGTACCTAGATGTGTATGTAACTATTAGACACCTTAGATTTCGAAACAGCCATTTGGATGTGCATTTCGACCTGTTTATTTATGAAATTATAATGATTCGGGTCACTCATGTTTATCGGCCGACATGTTTCGAACCGATACACGGTTCTTAGACATGAGCGCTCACGATGCCGACCCGAATGACGCGTTTCTTTATATTTTAATAGATGTCTCAAACTCACGGAAGTCTGTATGAAATCGCATATTCGCTTGTTAAGAAACACATTTATTTACTCAAATATCGACTTGTTTATGGTCTAATAGTGTTGCCTGAGTATGCGGCCAGTAGGTGCCTTTACATTTTTATCTTAGGCTTATATTCATTTTGGATGGTAACGAAATGATTTTAACCACTACTCCTACAGAATAATACGGTCTGACGTTAATGCATTGTCAAAATGGGAAGAAATAACAGTTGGTAGACAACGGAACGCGTCACTCACTTTTATTCTCCGAATTCCGCAGAAAATTGATAGCTTTTTCTTTCCTTTCACATGGGAAAGAAGTGAGTGAGTGGCACATCGGGCGGGGTAACGAGGTTTCGTCGCAAATAGCAACACGTGTGTAGTGGCTAATGGAGCGACCGGCCGCGGTGCCGCCGGGAGACGCACGACTGCCGCCCGAACAACTGACGATCGACGAATCATGGAACATCTTTGCGTTGTAATTTCCTTTCGGGTAACGCTGCTTTCTATTCTTGTCTAGCCGTGTTCAGCTTCATTTCAGATGTCGATTAGTTACACTGTGAGACGTATAAGCGATAGCGGATGGCTATGTTCAAATATATGAAGTAAAAAAGAAAAGCATTTTATAATTGTTAGTAGTTCGTAATATGGGCGGTCTGATATAAACTCAATAAATAACTAATATAGGGATGTGTAGATTGTGTAGGTAAGTAGGCACCTATGTATATTTATAAATTACTAGCTTCTGCTCGCGACTCCGTCCGCGTGGAACCAGTTTATATCGTAACTCGATACAAATTTTCACCCCCCATTTCACCCCCTCAGGGGATGATTTCCGGGATAAAAACTATCCTTCCCCGGGCTTCAAACTCCATACCAAATTTCATCTAAATCGGTTCTGCGGTTTAAGCGTGAAGAGGTAACAGACAGACAGACAGACTTTCGCATTTATAATTAGTATTTCCGGGACAAAACTATCCTATGTCCTATGTATGACTGAGAAAAAAAAATAAGGAGGTAGTTCCTTGTTCCGCCACGACGGTTCTCCGTCTGCACAGCAGGAACAGTATGTAGGTAGTTGCAAGAGCAAGAGCAGACGACACAACACTGAATAGTTCTCGGTACTCAAACGAGTAGGTAACTGGTAAAAAATATCCCGCCTCACACAACCTGGCTGTGCTAAGCGACGACCACGAGTAAAGTCGGAGAAAAGAAAGAAAACAAACGGGAGCAATTAAAAATGCAGAAAGGAGTCGTGGGCATCGGATGCTGTAAAAAATAGCCTAAAGAAATAAGCAATCGAAGTACAATAAGCCTCGGATCGAGTGGAGGTGTGAAATAGGCTCTCGAGCGAGCCTTTAGCTGTCTACCTCGCGAGAAGTGACGGGAAATGAGGAAAATTTATTCGTAATAGACTTGGACTATGCTCTCTTGAGGCAGCTGAGTCAGTGATTGTGAACGGATAGCCAGCGCCGATTGGACGTAGGTAAGTATTTGTGTGAAGAAAAGGCATTAAAAAATCCACAACAAGTAAACAAAAATCTGAAATTCACAATTGGCATGATGACAAAAAAAAATTTATGATGTCATTCGAACCAGTTTTTGGACAGGAAAAATAAATGTTTGTATTGGAGCGACTACAATTAAAGAATATAAATACCCAAAAATTTGAGACAAAAATTGACCTCGCAGGCAGGAGCGCAAAACGCTTCATACTGATAGACAGACAGGTATGACGTCACAACCGACATTTGTTAGTACAAAGTACATGTATCGTATGGAAAATCAGGTAAATTGTTGTTTCGGTCGTGAAATACTGCGTTTAAGTACATAGTTGTTATACAATTTTGTTTCTATAAAAGCGTAAGGATTCTATTGGAAACTTCACATGTACTCTTGGACAATTAAAAAAATGCATATTTTTTCTAAACTTTCAAGGTTCATATCTTTTTACGATTTTAATTATATTTTATAATTTAAACTTTATTACGATAATTTGATGGTTTACTATCCATTTAGCATCACTACGTTATCAATTTGAACATGAGGCATCATGCCTATTCCCAAGTAAATAAAATTTAATACAAGCATTTTTAACTGTGATATGTAAAGAAAGGACAATCATTTGTATACTTACAAAGAAATATTAGTTTTCCCTGAAACGCCATATTACGACATGGCAGCTGCCGAATTCCACGAAATCCTACTAATCTTTAATCTTATTCACCACATTGTTAAAAGCATAGACGAAAAACAACACACTATAGGTGAAACACTTAAGTAAGTCACCTGTTGTATGTGTGAGTAATGAGTGTGTGCGAATAGACATTTGTTTTGTTTGTGTTCTAATTTTAAACATGTATTGTCTATTCGAATACGCCACTACTACATACAACAGGTCCTTTTCTTAAGTTTTTCACCTATACAGCGATATTTTTAGATATTATGTCAAAAGCCTTTGACTTTGCAGACCATTCGTTACTCTTAAACCAAGCTTGAAAAATATGGAATCTCAAGCTTCAAATATGGTCTTGCCTTCAATTGGTCATAGTTACTTAAAAGATAGTAAACTGTGTGGATGGATGGATGGATGGATGGATGGATGGATGGATGGATGGATGGATGGATGGATGGATGGATGGATGGATGGATGGATGGATGGATGGATGGATGGATGGATGGATGGATGGATGGATGGATGGATGGATGGATGGATGGATGGATGGATGGATGGATGGATGGATGGATGGATGGATGGATGGATGGATGGATGGATGGATGGATGGATGGATGGATGGATGGATGGATGGATGGATGGATGGATGGATGGATGGATGGATGGATGGATGGATGGATGGATGGATGGATGGATGGATGGATGGATGGATGGATGGATGGATGGATGGATGGATGGATGGATGGATGGATGGATGGATGGATGGATGGATGGATGGATGGATGGATGGATGGATGGATGGATGGATGGATGGATGGATGGATGGATGGATGGATGGATGGATGGATGGATGGATGGATGGATGGATGGATGGATGGATGGATGGATGGATGGATGGATGGATGGATGGATGGATGGATGGATGGATGGATGGATGGATGGATGGATGGATGGATGGATGGATGGATGGATGGATGGATGGATGGATGGATGGATGGATGGATGGATGGATGGATGGATGGATGGATGGATGGATGGATGGATGGATGGATGGATGGATGGATGGATGGATGGATGGATGGATGGATGGATGGATGGATGGATGGATGGATGGATGGATGGATGGATGGATGGATGGATGGATGGATGGATGGATGGATGGATGGATGGATGGATGGATGGATGGATGGATGGATGGATGGATGGATGGATGGATGGATGGATGGATGGATGGATGGATGGATGGATGGATGGATGGATGGATGGATGGATGGATGGATGGATGGATGGATGGATGGATGGATGGATGGATGGATGGATGGATGGATGGATGGATGGATGGATGGATGGATGGATGGATGGATGGATGGATGGATGGATGGATGGATGGATGGATGGATGGATGGATGGATGGATGGATGGATGGATGGATGGATGGATGGATGGATGGATGGATGGATGGATGGATGGATGGATGGATGGATGGATGGATGGATGGATGGATGGATGGATGGATGGATGGATGGATGGATGGATGGATGGATGGATGGATGGATGGATGGATGGATGGATGGATGGATGGATGGATGGATGGATGGATGGATGGATGGATGGATGGATGGATGGATGGATGGATGGATGGATGGATGGATGGATGGATGGATGGATGGATGGATGGATGGATGGATGGATGGATGGATGGATGGATGGATGGATGGATGGATGGATGGATGGATGGATGGATGGATGGATGGATGGATGGATGGATGGATGGATGGATGGATGGATGGATGGATGGATGGATGGATGGATGGATGGATGGATGGATGGATGGATGGATGGATGGATGGATGGATGGATGGATGGATGGATGGATGGATGGATGGATGGATGGATGGATGGATGGATGGATGGATGGATGGATGGATGGATGGATGGATGGATGGATGGATGGATGGATGGATGGATGGATGGATGGATGGATGGATGGATGGATGGATGGATGGATGGATGGATGGATGGATGGATGGATGGATGGATGGATGGATGGATGGATGGATGGATGGATGGATGGATGGATGGATGGATGGATGGATGGATGGATGGATGGATGGATGGATGGATGGATGGATGGATGGATGGATGGATGGATGGATGGATGGATGGATGGATGGATGGATGGATGGATGGATGGATGGATGGATGGATGGATGGATGGATGGATGGATGCTTCAGAATGATTCGGAACCGTAACCGGTGTACAAACCGCGTGGAAACCTCGGAAAAAATGTAAATGTTAGACCCGTAAATAAACAATCTTGTTAATCGTGTAAGTCTCATCTTTGTAAGGATTCCAAATATAACAATAAACAATAATTCCTAGGAGACAAGCAATTTTCAGTTTGTACTAGTTTGTGTACATATGACTGAGAAAAAAAAATAAGGAGGTAGTTCCTTGTTCCGCCACGACGGTTCTCCGTCTGCACAGCAGGAACAGTATGTAGGTAGTTGCAAGAGCAAGAGCAGACGACACAACACTGAATAGTTCTCGGTACTCAAACGAGTAGGTAACTGGTAAAAAATATCCCGCCTCACACAACCTGGCTGTGCTAAGCGACGACCACGAGTAAAGTCGGAGAAAAGAAAGAAAACAAACGGGAGCAATTAAAAATGCAGAAAGGAGTCGTGGGCATCGGATGCTGTAAAAAATAGCCTAAAGAAATAAGCAATCGAAGTACAATAAGCCTCGGATCGAGTGGAGGTGTGAAATAGGCTCTCGAGCGAGCCTTTAGCTGTCTACCTCGCGAGAAGTGACGGGAAATGAGGAAAATTTATTCGTAATAGACTTGGACTATGCTCTCTTGAGGCAGCTGAGTCAGTGATTGTGAACGGATAGCCAGCGCCGATTGGACGTAGGTAAGTATTTGTGTAAAGAAAAGGCATTAAAAAATCCACAACAAGTAAACAAAAATCTGAAATTCACAATTGGCATGATGACTAAAAAAAAATTATGATGTCATTCGAACCAGTTTTTGGACAGGAAAAATAAATGTTTGTATAGGAGCGACTACAATTAAAGAATATAAATACCCAAAAATTTGAGACAAAAATTGACCTCGCAGGCAGGAGCGCAAAACGCTTCATACTGATAGACACAGGTATGACGTCACAACCGACATTTGTTAGTACAAAGTACATGTATCGTATGGAAAATCAGGTAAATTGTTGTTTCGGTCGTGAAATACTGCGTTTAAGTACATAGTTGTTATACAATTTTGTTTCTATAAAAGCGTAAGGATTCTATTGGAAACTTCACATGTACTCTTGGACAATTAAAAAAATGCATATTTTTTCTAAACTTTCAAGGTTCATATCTTTTTACGATTTTAATTATATTTTATAATTTAAACTTTATTACGATAATTTCATGGTTTACTATCCATTTAGCATCACTACGTTATCAATTTGAACATGAGGCATCATGCCTATTCCCAAGTAAATAAAATTTAATACAAGCATTTTTAACTGTGATATGTAAAGAAAGGACAATCATTTGTATACTTACAAAGAAATATTAGTTTTCCCTGAAACGCCATATTACGACATGGCAGCTGCCGAATTCCACGAAATCCTACTAATCTTTAATCTTATTCACCACATTGTTAAAAGCATAGACGAAAAACAACACACTATAGGTGAAACACTTAAGTAAGTCACCTGTTGTATGTGTGAGTAATGAGTGTGTGCGAATAGACATTTGTTTTGTTTGTGTTCTAATTTTAAACATGTATTGTCTATTCGAATACGCCACTACTACATACAACAGGTCCTTTTCTTAAGTTTTTCACCTATACAGCGATATTTTTAGATATTATGTCAAAAGCCTTTGACTTTGCAGACCATTCGTTACTCTTAAACCAAGCTTGAAAAATATGGAATCTCAAGCTTCAAATATGGTCTTGCCTTCAATTGGTCATAAAGTTACTTAAAAGATAGTAAACAGTGTGGAAATTGTCAAACTCAATGTATTTAATGTAGAAACTGGCTATAGATCCGAATTAAAATAAAGCGTGATTGGGCCTTTATTGTCTATATTAATGAACTACCTGATATAATTCCATATGTCAATTATGTTGGCAGATGATATATTATTATATCATCATATAAGAACGAAAATATCGAGGAACATGAATGTTAATGACTTACTTGACATTGTTATTAAATGGTTAGAAAGATCTAACTAACACATTAATATTAATAAAACCAACTTTTGACGACCGCTTTAGCCTAGTGGTAGTAGGGATGCGACTTTTTGACATCAGCGGATGCGGATGCGGATGCAGATGTGGATGCAGATGCGGATGCGAATTTTATGGTCAAACACTCAAAAACGTATATAAACAACGTCCATTTTATGATATCACGCAATAATCGAACACGTTGATACTATATTACAATCGTTGCGAACAAATCAAAAACGCGTCTGCTCTTGGGCACAGAAACGACAAGAAGTTTTTTTACTAATGGCGAAAAATATCTAAAACTCGCGCAGTAAGCACTATTTGGGCTTTTTTCTTGTCGTGAATTACACTACATCCGCATCTGCAAAAACTCCGCATCGATTTTGACGGATGCGGATGCGGATGCGGATGCTGATGTTGAAATTTGTACGGAACTTCCGCGGTTGCGGATGCAGATGCGAATGTCTGCAACATCCCTGGTTAGTAGTCACCCTGCCTACGAAGCAAGAGGTCCTAGGTTCGAATCCCGGTAAGGGGACTTATTTGTGTGATGAGCACGAATATTTGTTCATGAGTCATGGAGGTTTTCTATGAATTTAAGTATTTATTCATCTGTATAAGTATGTTTATCGTCGTCTAGTACCCATAGTACAAGCTTTGCTTAGTTTGGGACTCGATTTGTGTAAGATTGTCTCCATAAAAAAAAACTGTACAGTTCAACTCAAAAAAGATGTAAATAAGTAAGACTGAATTTACAATATAGAAATAACAAAATACATGCAGTGTCATTTTTTGGGACTTTTTAGATAATAATTTGGACCGGCAAGCACAAATAGAAAAGATCCGATGTAAAGTTAATAGATTTTGTCTATGTTTTACGTAAGCTAAGACGTACTTCAGGGCCGCAAGCCACTTTAGCTGCATATCATGGGTATATAGGCTCAATTTTAAGATATCCCCCGTGTGGTGTCGGGTTAGAATTTCACCACCCCCTTTCTTCCCGTGGGTGTCGTAAAAGTCGACTAAGGGACCAGGGTTGAAGTATGTTGTGGGCGATGGGCTAGCAATCACATTTTGTCGATCTTTTATACCCACAGTAGCTTCCGCCCGCGACTTCGTCCGCGTGGACCCGGGATGAAAACTATCCTATAATCCAGGCTATAAACTATCTTCGTGCAAAATTTCATTCAAATCGGTTCAGCCGTTTAAGCGTGATTAAGTAACAAACATCCGAACATCTAAACTTTCGCATTTATAATATTAGTAGGATGTATAAAGTGGCACTGGAACATACGTTTCATGTGCTCTGCCTACCCGTTTTGGGAATAAAGGCGTGACTGTATGTATGTATCTATGTTTAAGATACGGGCTTATTTTATGGGGAAACTTTCAAAATGCGTTGTGCATTTCACAAATGTGTACTTACATCTCAGCACTGCATTCATAGCACAGAAAAAATGTATACGTGCTATTTGCGGTTAAGCCCCTTATATATCATGTAAACCACTTTTCAAAAAGCTCAATATTACCCCTACCCAACCCCTACCTCGTTTATATATATTGGAAATCGGCATGTTTGTAAAGACACATATGTATTCATTTAAAACAACTGCAACCAATTCTGGACGTTTGGTTCATAACTACTTTCCAAGGACAAAATTGTACTCAAACCACTGCTTTGTAATGTGTATGAAAGTGTAAGTATTTATAGTCTGGAAATATAGCATTGTTTTTATCCCGGGTCCACGCAGACGAAGTCGCGGGCGGAAACTAGTAGCGACATTAAGCTGAGTGGAGGCCATTTCAATGCATTTAAAAATTATCACAACTTCTCTTATGTATTTTAGACTAAGTTTTAATACGTCATGAATATACAGAGGCCGGGAAGTAAGGGGTTGCCGGCCGAGTGCATATTGAGCGTAGCGAGGTCGGATAGTTATGAGGCTGGCAACCCCTTTTCACGCTGAGGTATGTAATTTTCATGGCTGAACGCCGTGATCGTGTGCCAGAAATTGTGGAATGGAAATTAAAAAAGACCATCTTGCAGACCTAGGCCTACAATTTTGTATGAAATGCCGTTACGGATCTCTCGTCTCGCTCCGCCCGAAACGTGACACTTCGAAGCCCATTATGTTATGAAGTCAACGTCAATATTTCATTGCATGTTTGAGAAAACTTATTTTGTTTCTTTCTTTCTTTCAAATAAGAATCAAAGATTACGCATTTCATACACAACATATTCGCTCAACGCTTTCGAATTTCATATAATAAACCCTGACGTCAGTAATTCGTACATTATATTATTATGTAGGTACAGTCAAGTGTAAAAATATGGGTGCATACAACTTACTCATAAATTATGTCCTACTAGCTTCCGCCCGCGACTTCGTCCGCGTGGACCCGGGATAAAAACTATCCTATATTTTAATCCAGGCTATAAACTATCTTCGTGCAAAATTTCATTCAAATCGGTTCAGCCGTTTAAGCGTGATTGAGTAACAAACATCCAAACATACAAACATCTAAACTTTCGCATTTATAATATTAGTAGGATAACTCGTATGTCAGCGGATTAAGGTTTTGGTACTTATTTATGAGAGGATGTTATCAACACATATTTTTGCACTTGATTCTGTACATAGTAAATTTGCTATTATGGATTCATCACAATGAACAGATACGACGCAGGTAGTTTTTCTTGTTTGGCCCAATCGGAAGCCGTTGCTGATTCACCCTCTGACCCACACTTGGAAAACTCCAATTTCCTGCAATGGATTGATAGAAATACGTGATTCCAATTTCTGTTGGAATTTATGTAACAGTTCTCATAAAGTTTTATAGGTCTCTTGGGAATTATATAATCGTTCGCAATTTGACGACCGGTTTAGTCTAGTTGGTCATTACCAAACCTCATAGGCAGGGTCACTACCCTGCCTATGAGGCTCGAGGTCCCGGGTTCGAATCCCGGTAAGGGCATTTATTTGTGTGATGAGCACGAATATTTATTACTGAGTCATGGCTGTTTACTATGTATTTAAGTATTTATTTATCTATATAAGTATGTTTATCGTCGCCTAGTACCCATAGTACAAGCTTTGCTTAGTTTGGGACTAGGTCGATTTGTGTAAGATTGTCCGCAAATATATATATATATATATATATCTATAATCTTGTTAGCCTGTTCACTTTTTAGATTATTTATATGATATATATAGGTATCACTATGAAAATGAAATGAAAAATGAAAATGAAAAAACATGTGCTGGTGTACCCCACCACTGTGAATGTTTAATTGATTTCCTTCTATAAAAATACACTTATATACAAAGTGCACTGATATAATTCCAATAACAAATAACTAAATAAAAACTGAACACGAGTTAAAAAATAATTCACTTTAAACAAAAAAGGGCGATAAAAGCACAACTGTAACCTTTTAGTGTATAGGTTAGTAAACCCTAAAACACATGTTTACCGCCATGTCAGTGTATTTCAAATCATATCATTTTGATACTATGATGGTGCCTATTTAAATTATGAAGTGCTAGATGATAAGCGATACCATAGCCCATGCAGGCCTGCAACTTCATTACTTTATGGTATTAAATATTCACATGTGTATTTTAACTGCAAAAATATAAGTAGTAGACTTGATGCTTCTAGCTTTCAATCGCACCTTGGACATTTCCAGAGCAAGTTCAACATCCTACTAATCCTTCTAATATTATTAATGCGAAAGTTTAGATGTTTGGATGTTTGTTACTCAATCACGCTTCAACGGCTCAACCGATTTAGATGAAATTTAGTACGAAGATAGTTTATAACCTGGATTCAAATATAGGATAGTTTTTATCCCGAGTCCACGCAGACGAAGTCGCGGGCGGAAGCTAGTATTATAAATACGAAAGTTTGGATGTTTAGATGTTTGGATGTTTGTTACTCAATCACACTTCAACGGCTCAACCGATTTAGATGAAATTATGCACGAAGATAGTTTATAACCTGGATTAAAATATAGGATAGATTTTATCCCGGGTCCACGCAGACGAAGTCGCGAGCGGAAGCTAGTTTTATATTAATAAGAGTGGAATCAATGGCACACAGCGCGGTGTTTGCTCGGGGCGGGCGGGGCGACCGACCGCAGCCGCCGCAAACATGTCGCGCGACACCGGCGCTGTCGCTGCCGCTGTCGGCTTATCTACGCGCACGCCCGCTCAACAACGCATCGATTATTACTTATAACAGTTATAGCACACATTTTGTATCTCTGTTATAAGTTACCATTTTCAGCACATTTTACAGACAATTTGGCATTTCAAACTAGTAGGTAGTAAGATTCCGCAGTGTCTCAAGACGAGACTTTGACCAGTGTGTGTTGCCAGTGATGACAATATGGCACTGAAACGTGGTCGCTTACTATAGGCCTCATAAGAAGGCTCAAAATCTCCCAAAGAGCTATGGCGAGGGCTATGTTGGGAGTTTCTCTGCGTGATCGCATCAGAAATGAGGCTATCCGCAGCAGAACCAAGGTAACCGATATAGGCCTCCGAATCGCTAAACTTTAGTGGCAGTGGGCGGGGCACATAGCACGTAGAACCGATGGCCGTTGGGGCAGAAAGGTTCTCGAGTGGCGACCACGAACCGGAAGGCGCGGCGTGGGTAGGCCCCCCGCAAGGTGGACTAATGACCTTGTAAAGGTTGCTGGAGTCCTCTGGATGCGGGTGGCGCAGGACCGGTCACTTTGACACTCTTTGGGGGAGGCCTATGTTCAGCAGTGGACGTCTTTCGGCTGATATGATGAGGTAGTAATAGTTATTGCCACTATCATATTCCCCTTGGAACGCCTTAATGACTCGTTGGTAATTACGATACCACCGACACGTTAGAAGCTTGTCACAATAACAGGCAATCATTTGATTACGTGACACGCGCTTGCGAGCCGAGATCCTGTGAATTGGCTAACGCGTCTGCTTAATTAGAGGCATATAACTGCTGGCGTCTTATGTACAAGGCAAGTAGGATTTATGCAGGTGCGGCAACGTGAAACCTGGTGGAACGCCCGAGGCGGCCGTCGGCCACCGTAGGCACCGTAGGCTTTGATTAACCGCGCCGATCCGATGCGCGCCGGCGAACGATAAACACACAGCAATGACAGTTGCTATCTAGAATACTGTCCATTCTGTCCAACTATAATAGTGTGTTGCGTCCGTGCATTTCAAAAGGGTAGTTAAAACTTAACTAGGTTAATTCATATATGTAAATGAAGCTCACGGAATTAATGTAGTTTTTTTATATTTAATAAACCTGTATGTAATCTATCTAAACTGAATCAAACTAGATGGACTACGTTGACAGCAGTTTATTTTATTTTGATTGCAATCTGAATACTCACAGTATAATATGATTTATAAAAATGCTAACTGAATTATATCGATACTACAAACTTTTCAGTACATATATTTTTGCATTGAAATATACCCAATTCGGTTACTTTTTATTTTAATTGAAAGTTCACAGAGCTGATAGTGACAAGGAACTAGAGGCGTAATTACGTCGTTCGACAAGTTGGTCTATTGTTTTAATCAGGAGAACAGTGCACTCAAAACCAATGGTGCAACAAAGTAAACACTCCAACGGATTACCTTTTTATTGAAACTTCCAATGAAATTAAAATGCTCTGCATTTCTTGGGCGTTCTAATTAAATTGGCAGCTAGTTCGCAGAGCGTCTGCTTAATTTGATAGTGTCGTTGATGCTCGTACCTGACCTAAAAGTTTATTTTCACCCTCAAAGGAGCGCCTCGGCAGACGGCAGGGCCACATTAAGAGAATTGTTTCCATCCGCGCTGGAGCCACTCACTGCGATACGTGTAACCTCGCATATATTCTAACATAATGTGTTTGTTTATGTAATGTGATTGTACTTGCAAGTCTTTCAATATCTTGTTGTTACGTTAATTGCAGTTGGGCCAGTCATTTTGTTGTAATTTTTCCGACAGACAAGAATATTATAACATGCATCTTCTAACATACTAACGATGGACCCTACAAAATGGAATAAAATATGTGAGCGAAACCTTACATTTGGCGGATTTAAACCCAAAATATCACAGATTAAAAATGATTGGCTCATTTAAAGTTTCTACCTTTACTCAATTAAGATTAAAATATAAAAATGTTGTTTAAACTCAAGAATTGACAAAGCGTCAACAAAAACTGAGTATTGATTATCTTTTCATGGTAGGTAATGCATAACAGTTCGTAAGAAGCACCTATATGTTTTTTCACACCTTTCATTCGGAAAAGTAAGTTTTGCTCCACCACGAGAGGGATCGAAATGCTACTTTTCGGTTCAAGCTACTTTTTTTAATGTATTCATTAATTAATCGATTATATATAACTTCATCGTAATCGATTAAAATGAACATATTTCAAGTTTTACTTTAACAACTTTATATGAAAATGTATTGAATTTATCGTAATATTTACAAAATTGAAATAAAAATTATGAAAATTAGTATTAACAGTTGCCCATACATCACCCGGCACCAAAGCCGTCATAGTCGGTGTAAAAAAAGTATTTTCACACCTTTCATTCAGAAAAGCAAGTTTTGCTCCACGACGAGAGGGATCAAAACGCTACTTTTCTGTTCAAGCTACTTTTTTAATTTATACATTGGCATGTAGCTTTTACGCAATGTGCCAATTGAAAATATAATAATCGATTGTAATTATCGTAATCGATTCAAAACGAACATATTTCAAGTGTTTATTCTAACTAGCGTAGTCTGACGGTAAGTAGACACCTTAGCCTATGGACGCTCGCTACTCAGAAGAATCTCAAGGGAGAGGGAAGGTAGGAGGGGGGGATAGGGGAGAAGTGGAGGGGGAAGGGGTGGGTGGTGGGCTGAAAAGGGGAAGGGATTGGGGGGGTGGGGGGGCTGTGAAGGGAGGGGTGGGAGATGGGGGAGGTGAGGAGAGGGGGAGACGGGGGGAGCGGGGGGTTGGAAAGGGGTTGGGGTTGGGGGAAGGGTGGGAGGGGGAGAAGGAGGAGGTGAGGAAAGGGGGAGAAGGGGAAGGGAGGGGGGCTTGGGAGGGGGGGAGTTTTTTAAATACTGATAATTAATGCAATTCGCAAGTTTTCACTTCTGCTGAGAATAAAAAAAAGACCGGGTTACACTCCAGGAGTGCTCCTGGAGTGTAACCCGGTCTTTTTTTTATTTATGAATTATTCGTATATTTAAAAATTAGTATACTTAATAAAAATTAAGAAAATTTGATAAAACTGCTTAATTAACTTTAACAGTATCTTTTTAAATTTCTTCATAATCGGTGTGAAAAATAGTATGTGTCACTCAGTAGCAAAATTATTTTCTTCTCGGGCGTTAACACTTGTATTCCTCTCTACGCTCAAGATCCTACGTTAGAATTTCTATTGTAGGATCCCACGCTACGTTCAGGATTCAATACACCGCCCTCGCCGTAAATATACTATTTTGCTCCCTTGTGACACAAATAACTATTGTCACTCGATAGCAAAATTATCTTGGTCTCGGGCGTTATCCCTCACTACGCTCAGGATTCAATACATCGCCCTCGCCGTAAATATAACTACTACTTTGCTCCCTTGTGACACAAATAACTATTACGTCATACCTGGCCATAAAGCCTAATATGCGTGCAGAAAATCTCAGTTCCTGGCCAGGGAGAGACGTACAATTTTGTAAATACCACGGGCGGTGCTATAGAAAGCCTCAGATCGCATATTAATCAGTAAATAATAATACGCAGTAATATATATCTGAGATTTTCTTAATCATTCTTTGTTTTACCGCCCTAGGTAAGTAATGTACTATTAATGTAAACAACTTAACTTTCACGTATATAATTAATATAATGTGCTAATGATCAAAGAAAAAGTCGAGTCAATTACACATCGCTCAGCAAAGGGCAAATGCATATTCAATGTCGTCTAGCCCTGCCGGTCTGGACTTCGTACAAAGCAGGTACTCGTTCTCTGGTTCTAGGAAACGGAAGTGTGAATTTAAAGCAGGGCTTGGTTTTGCAACGCCTGCGGCGTGAATAATTTTAAAGTTCCATTGTGATTTTGGAACATGTTATCGTCTAGTTTGGTGGCATATGACGTGATGAATTATTAACTATCACAGCAAGCCTTTTACTCTATTCGCCCACATCTTGGAATTCACGTACACCGTGATATACAAAGTAGGAAGCATATTTGTTTCGAAAGTAACAGACATCTAATGACATCTAATGTTGGTATGGTTAGCCAGGTGACATTTCGCTGTTTTTTTTTTGTGCCTTATGTACGGTACTGAACTTAGCACCTAGTATCCGCAAAACTAAGTGGCGAGTCAGGTCATAAATCATTGGAACCTGCTATCTCTTTCGCACCTGCACTGCCTTATGGAGCGGGCCGTGCAACAATAGTACCTACTGACTTTTATTGCCTTACTCGCCACTTGGTTTTGCGGATACTATAGAGGAGAAGTATGGTCTACATTGATTCGTCCTAAACCGTTGTATTTTGGTGATTAAAACATATTGATCTTAAACTAAACTATACTTGGCCTATAGCTTATTAACAAACCTTTTTAGTCGAAATCATGATTTTCAATCAAACGAAATATTGTTTTACTATTCGTTATCAAATGAAGCAATTGACATCGTCAGTGCTGCAAATGTCGCTGGTTTTAAAATAAAATTGGATACTCTTAATTTTAAAAATGAAGTCCATGTACAAAATTAATACAGCGAAACCGTGCACTATGCATCTAATATAAGAGTATGCAAAGGATTACTTATGGCTGTGACTACTTATTTCATTAGTAAATAACATATACAGGGTGTCCCGGAACTCAACGATAACCTGGTACCGGGTGAGAGGCCAAGGTATACCAGATATTATAAAAATTAAAAAATAATCCGTCAATTTTTTCTTCATAACTGGTATACCTTGGCCTCTCACCCGGTACCATGTTATTGTTGAATTCCGGGACACCCTGTATGTAAACAAAACACGCAACACAACCTAAAAGATAAACATAATATATAGGTAGATCACCCACCTACCGAGTGCCAACAATTTTTCGAATCTGTACTAAATATTTACCAACTTTCAATAAATCTTAGAGAAATAATTCCAAAGAGAAGCCATAGAGGCGCCACCGCAAGGGACGGAAAAGCTCCTATTCAGCTTAATTGAGGACTTGTTTTAAACTGGCTTATCATAAACAACCTACCTACTTAATTCTGGCGGGTAATTGTTTTTCTGCCGAAGTATCAAATAAATAAGTTTGGGCCTTTAAAGCATTTTACACGTGCAGTCTGTGGGTGAGTTTCACGCAGAGGTCCTTTGCCGCCATTCGAGTGCAGTATAATAACATCCTCAGATTGCTATTGAAGCTGCCAAGGCACTGTAGTGCGTCAGGCATGTTCGCCGAGGCGCACACAGACGATTTCTTTGCCATCAGGCGGAAAAGGGTAGCGTCGCTACTAAGACGTCTGAGAGGCAGCGGCAATAGCCTTCTGAGGGTGTTGGCGGAGAGGCTCGACTGTCCAATCACCAAATATTGGGTTGAGGTGGCTATCGGGAGGGCGAAATAAGCCTGCCCTGAGTATTTTTAGTTAATAAGTAGTACTTAGAAGTAGTTAACTGTCGCTAACATAGCATATAAGTATCCACTGTAACTAACCAAATATGGATCAATTAGGTCTGAAATAAAGATATTTTATTTATTTATTTATTTAAAGCAAACAAAAAAGGTGAAACAATGACAAAGACACCAAATCGTCGCTGCGCTTGTAAAATCCGCTACCTATGTAAAAATACTTAACTTTTTAGGAGACACAAAAAACATGTTAATTCTGTAACCAGGGTTAAAACTTTAAAATTGACTATGCCGAAAATTTAATTTATTATTGAGACGTTGTATAATTCGTGGTTTAAATGAATTCACTTATTATTCTAGGACAAAAAAAAATGTATATTATTGGCACACGATTTTACAAGTGCAGCGACGAAATGATGTGTGTGTATCTCTGTGACACACTACTATTTTGAGATTTGTATAAGGCCATCTCGCTCGGTAGTCGTATTATTATTACCGTGGCGCGTATGGTGAGTCTGAGGAATGAATAGCAACTTAAAAAACCAAATGATTCCTATTTGTGTATTTTCTCATTTATAAACATTAATATTGTTTATCACTATTATCAGCGTGGTCAAACATTCTATTAATAAATCCACGATTAATGGAAACCTATTATGCCTGACTTGAAGTGGATAGTGTGTTATAATAAATCCCGTGGACACAGTGAGATCAGTGTGCGTATCGTCTATCGGAGAAAACGATTTGCTGCCGCACCCTTACACAACAACTCCAGCGCAAGACAAGCCCCCCTCCCCCGTCCTGTCGGCGCGAGCGTCAAGGGCTGCGCGGCGGTCGGAGCGCGCGCGGGCAGTGGTTCAAGCGACATTGCCGCTCATCCTGAAGAAGAACCCCGAAGAATTCGAAACGTGTCGCCTGTCGTGACATTTAATACGTGCGTTTAACCGGATCGGTATTTACTCGTATTAGTAGTAGTTTAAATTCTTGTTTAAAATTATTCGATAAAAAAACGATATTTTTCCAGGTAATTATTCTTACACCTACTACTTACATCAGCCACATTTTTTGTGATAGGGAAAAGATGTTTAACTCGCCACAGGCCACGTGACCGTAAGATTCGACAGATTGAAAATTCGTAAGACCGTGACCGTGACCTGATCAAAAAACTGGTACAATGTCATTGAGTTTTCACTTCTGCCGGCACTCCCGGAGTGCAACCCGGTCTTTTTTTATATTATTTACCATGACGTCAACATGCCTTGTCCGGCTTCCTTTGTAATACACAGGCGTGGTTATATTGTGCCTGGGTTAGTTTCCATCAACGCAATAGGCAATAGGCTAGTGCCTTAAGATTTTGTATAGTTGTAGTATGTAAGTAAGTTGTCCGTTAAAATTTGCAATCCATTGTTCAGTCATTAAAATTAATTTAATTAATTAATTTAATTTATTATTTATGTTTAGTTGGCCACCAGTCTTTGCGATCCGTCAGCGCACCGCAGCCATGCTTTGTCTAGTTGACATTTGTGACATGAAGGCGTACGGGCGGTAATAGACTGGATGCGTTCACGGATCGCACAAAATAAAGGCTCCCAAAAACGGTGTAGTTTATTATTATTGTAACTTGTAATGTGATTTCGTTTGCTTGTTTTTTGTTTAGCTTTTAATTATTATTTTCTTTTCGTTGTTTTATGTTTTATTTTTTAATTTGTCATCGGTTTTTATTTTATTTTATTGTACTGTGTTACGTACCGTGTCCTCACTGGATGGACCCTACGGAAGACCAGCGCTGGCTGCAAAGCCAGCATCATGTTGAGTAGGGTCCATTTCGTGACACTGCACAGATTTATTTCTTCTTTTGTCTTTGTCCTGTAATACTGTGTTTTGTTGTATTGTGTCATGGATAAATATATTTGACTTGATTTGATTTGATTTACCGTTATCCGCTTGATCTGAAAATTTGGGTATTACTATAGTTTAGATGACAATTCAATATTATGGTACCATCGTGCTGACCTGATGATGGAGAGAATGTGGCCATGGGAATTCAGTATTTAACCGACGTAACCCCGTTGAGTTTGGGCTCGTTAGAATCGTCTCAATGAGTAGTTGATGACGGTATACAGAAAAGTACAGTCGGCAATAAAAGCTAGTACCAAAAATAGTTTTTTTGCCAAAAATGTATTACTTTGCCATTCGAACCAGTTTTTGGACAGGAACAAATGTTTGTATGGGAGCAACTAAAATTAAGAACATAAATACCCACACATTTTGAGTCAAAGACGAACCTCGCTGGCAGCAGCCGAAATGCTTCATAGTAATTGACATAGAAGTATGACGTCACAGTTTTCTATTTGTACTAACCGTTTGTATGGAAAATCAAGTCATATGCTGTTTCGGTCGCGAAATACTGCGTTTATATCCATGGTTGTCATACATCCTTACTAATATTATAAATGCGAAAGTGTGTGTGTGTGTTTGTTTGTCCTTCTTTCACGTCGCAACAGAGCGTCGTATTTATGTGATTTTTTTGTATGGAGATAGTTTAGAGGCTGGAGAGTGACATAGGCTACTTTTCCAGCGGGAAAACATCTAATTTCCACGGGAAAATTTAAATATGTTACTTTTTCCTTTATCCACGCCGGCGAAGCCGCGGGCAGCAGCTAGTTGTTTCTATAAAAGCGTAAGGATTCTATTGGGAGATTTAAATCGACTCTGGGACAATAAAAAAAATGCATATTTTTTGTAAACTTTCAAGGTTCCATATCTTTTTATGATTTTTATCATATTTTGTAATTTATACTTTATTATAATAATTTGATGGTTTCCGTTTCATTTCTAGGTTATCAATTTTAACATGAGGAGACGACCCTATTTTTCCACAGCTAACTCATGGACATTAGCATATGCAACGACTATGCCAGCTTTTCTTACATCACCCTTACTTACTTGTATGTTTGGTTGTATAATTTTAGGAGTAGGCACCTGCGCGACCTGGCCGCAGGTGGCGACACCGCCCTGCAGTCCCGCGAGCACGGAAAGACCCAACAGACGGCCACTGTCTTCAAAAATACACCCTTTGTGAGTAAGGCTTGTCTACAAGCTCAGCGATTCAAAACTCGCTGCCTCAGCTACACTTTCGAGATGTTACCCGCTACACAGGTAATATTACAGCCAAAAGCAATTCCCTTTTAAAACTGCACGATTTTCACCTAGAGAATATCTCCTAAATACCTTGCAAAATAAATTCACAGAAAAACCTCAGATTGAAATAAGTTAATAAGAGTCAGCATGTCTGGCAGTCGTTAGGCTGCGGCTACAGAGGTTACTTTTAATGCCCTCTTGGCCAAAACCTGGGTATAAACCTTGTAGTGGGAACCCAGATCGGTTAAATGTACCGTGAAATTCTACGAATATTTATTTAAGAAAACAATAATACTCGCCTCAGCGTGATGGCACCATAAAGACAGCATCTTACCATTAACCCTAGGAAGTCATAAACTTAAAAGAAATGGGACTTAAATAAATATTGGGCACTCATAACGCTAAACTATGGCAGTTCAAGGAACATGGACAATAGATTCAATGGCAAGGTTTGCACACGGTACAATCAAATGACGACTTTGCCACCATTGGCATAATGTTCGTTGTAACATATCCTATTATACAGATATTGCGCAAACCATTGTTTCAACTTACAGCAAAGTGCAAACACGTGCTGAACAGACGACGGAGCAAATTCCGTGAGCGGGGAGAAAGCGGCACGAGAGAGACGGAGTGTGATCCTGCCTGGAGGAGAGAACGAGAAGCAAGACGAGGAGCGTACGCGCAGATCATAGAGAAGCGGGGGGTGCGACGAGAGGCGGATACCGGCAGAACGACCTTATTGTATTAGAATTAAGTTGAAAATACGGATAAGCGATTGTATAAATAAAGTTGTAGCGTTAATTGAGGGAAGGAAGTTTCACGTAAACGGGAAAATGTCGCGAGGACGACATTTGTTCTGGAACCACGGAAGAAGACGATACTTTCAAATTACTAGATGGCCGGTCTTTCCTGAGTCTGTCCATATGAGACATCTAAGTGTTTTAAGTAATAGAGTCAGTGTAGTGCTTCTATACAGTATTTAAAGGGCTAAGTATAAATCTTGAGAGATCGATGAACAGATGAATTAGCGGGCGAAATCACTTATATATATACTCTTCATTTTAATTACCATTGTAATATCCTTGTCACAAAGAGTTGCTTGCTTGCGCTCTGTAGGCATAGTACCTACTTGCAGATAAATCAGTCCCAACTGTTCATTCATCTACCTTTATTGTATTATTGTGTAATTATCCATCGATTCATTGTGGAACGATTTTAAATAGTGTTATGTACAAGTTGGGTTCGTTCCCCACTCGTGTGTACATAGATTGTTGTCTGAATTGACCAAAGCCGACAGTATAAACGCTCTAAATACGTTAGCGAATATTTTAACGTAAAGCCTAACACAGCTAAGGTCATTTCAGCCAATATTGTTTATGATATGCAAGTGTATTTGATCGAGGTATATTGTTTAGTGTCCAAACGTGAACTCGTGTAATTGTCAAGTTAGAGAATATAGGAAGTAGAATATTGGGTAGTTATTTGTTGTAACTCATAGTTAGTCATAATTAACTTTAGCGTATAATATTTGTTACTTTATTAGGGGTTAATAAAGGCAAGAGGTTTTTTCGTTGAGATTGCTAGATTTTTCCTCTTTAGGTTTGGCCTAGGTTAATCAAAGCAATCACCAAATAAGACTACAACTAGTTTTATTTGGTATATTAGTCAAGAGTTTCGATTAAAATCACAATCAATAAATTCCTTTTCTTTTTCTACTTTCAACTGGTTTTTTAATCCATTACCTGCAGACTCCCAGTAGGATACCTTTAAGTACTAAATTACATAATTAGGAGCAACGTAGATAAGGTCATAAGTATCATAACATAACAATAGTAAATCTCTTTACTATTGTACTCGAACAGACAGTGTCTAACTTTTGAAGTATTAATCATTCTATCAAAACCTAGTATATCTAGCTACTTAATAGGCGACTAGGGTCAGATTTAGTGAAAGCCTCGTTGTTCTTTCAGCAGTTTTGACATGGCCAAAGAGAAGACTCCACCTGTACATGTCCTACCTGTCATTCATTCTATCACGAATCACATCGTAATGGCAAAGATAAAAAAAACCTTGAAATCTTTCCCGAGTCCACCGTAATGGTGTTCTGGGTTAATACACATTAGAATGGGCTAGACCCCATGATATACAGATGCAGCAACATTGAATGTATTACCAGCGTCAGAGTAACTAATTCCATAATTTTCGCAACAATTCGTGTGGCCGTATCCTAAGAATTAAATGTACCGTTGGATCCGGAATCGCTGAGTTAGTGCCGCCCGCAGCCGGATCCAGGTGCCGCTACTGCTCTTACAACTCACTAATTTTATAATATTACCCACCGTTTTCAACCTTACACTAATGTGGTTGTACCCGTCATGGCCATCAACTTTCTAACCCTACTGAATTTCTTTAAATTCATTAAGACATAATTAAAATAAAATAGAAGAAAAATTTGGTTTTCAATAGTGGTTGGAAATGATGATGAAGTAATTAACGAGTTCCTACGGCCACCTTTCAGAGGCATCTAAGTGGTGATATTGATTTTTCAGCTGAGTTCAACGTGTGTACAACATTTCTATTTGATTGGACTTGACCCCAAGTCCAATCAAATAGAAATGGTGTACACTGATTCATTGATCAGCTTAAACTTGCATGAACTGCAGACAGACGGGAAGGTCAGGTGAACCTGTATAAAGGATAAATTGGCGCAAAAGTTTGACTTGATAATATAATAATATTTTTTTGGACAATCTTACACAAATCAATCTAGTCCCAAACTAAGCAAAGCTTGTAATATTGGTAATATACGACGATATAAAATTAAAGTATGTACTTATATACTTACTTTCTTAGGGCGGGCTCATACTTCGCCCAAATAAGGCTGAGCCGGGCCATCCAACTGGGAATCGCGGCGAGCGTAATTTAATTTAGTTAATGTTAGTTATCATCTTGTAAATACATCATTACAAATGTTACGAATTGTGAAAGTAGTCAGATTCTGATTTAAATTGATTAATATTCTGTCGGCATAATGGAGCAGCAGTGGCAACGTCCCTCTCCCACCGCGACTATTAGCTGAGCACGGCTACTAGTGAGTAGTGGCCCATTTTACGAAGGTACAAGTCACAATTCTACAAGTGTCCTCTGTGTTGATCATAACGACTGGCTTTTTAGCCAGTGTTGATATATAAAGCGGCAACTTTGACTTGTAGGTAAAACAGTAAATTGCAGATTCGTGATATGGGCTACAGGCCAAACCATGCAAGGAATTTGTTTAAATTTACTGCCTCGTGCATTTTTAAACGTTCAACGTCATAAACTTTTAAAATGTAGCACAGACATACATCTATCCCTTTCGGTTTAGTATATATAGACACGATTTAAACGCCCAAGGCAGAAATAGCTAGCGTACTGTATTAATGTGGTTCACTATCCATACAAAATGCTATTTGACATTCGCAGGCTAACGGCGTTTATAAATTGGCTTTCCATTTGCGCAAAATTTCACCTTTCCCAGAAAAAACTTGTATAAACTAGAATAATTTTGGGAATTATTTTGGGATGTCATATTAAGTTTCTTAAAATATCACGCCGTTAGCCTGCGAATGTCAATTAACGTTTTGTATGGAAAGCGAACCACCTTAATTAAAAATATTCAAATGGAGTACTTGTTAATTTGAACATTTTACTGATACCTGACTCTTCTACGTAAGTATACATAATGTGCTGTGTCTGCATCTGCAGGCAAGTATTCGGTAAATTACGTAAGTAAATCGTTCGGTTGTCTATTATATTTTAGTTAACGAGAGTCGTTGGCCTCGAAAAAACTTCTGAGTCAAACCTCACACTGGAGGATATGTAAGTTAATGGACAACTCAAGAGTTAAAGTTGGAAAGCTTGCGCGGCTGGAACAGCAGACTACAAACTTCCTTACATTCAAGTAAATTTCAACAGTACCACAGAGTCAGCTTAAGAGTTTCAAATATAGCTTCGGTTTTTTTTTAATAAGTACATTTTATTAATACAAAAAATTAGCTACGGTGGCCTAGTGGTTTCAAGCATGCGGCTGTTAAACGGCAGTCGTGGGTTCGAATCCCGGCTCGTGCCAATGACTTTTTCGGAACTTATGTACGGGATATTGTCAGACTTTTCGGTGAAGGAAAACATAGTTGGGAAACCTGCATATAGCTTAAAAAATAAATATATATGTATGTGAAGTCCCCAATCTAGACTGGGCCAGTCCCCTCTCATTCAAGAGAGGAGGCCTGTGCCCAGGGCTGTTATTCGCTAAGCGTTAATGCGGCTCACCCCGCCGTTCACCCGTCACGAAACTAGACCTCTACCTACGCTTGGTTACTTACGCATCGCGGTGTCTAGATATATTTGTGGGTGAGCGTTGAGGTGAGCTTAAAACAAGTTACAGAATAGGGGGGCAGCAGTGGGACGTATATAGGCGGGCGATGAGGCCAGATAATGAAACCAAAAACTGACGAATTAACAAACTCGAAACGACGAAATTGACAAACTACGTAAGTAGTAACTTAGTAAGTTCCAGTTAACAATTTCATTATACCGTTGATTGTTTTCTTTTATGTACTTATCTCTGTTTAATAATGGGTACCGTACTGCTCAATATGTTGTTACTAGCTTCCGCCCGCGACTTCGTCTGCGTGGGCTCGGGATAAAAACTATCCTATATTTTAATCCAGGCTATAAACTATCTTTGTGCAAAATTTCATCCAATTCGGTTAAGCCGTTTAGGCGTGATTGAGTAACAAACATCCAAACATCCAAACTTTCGCATTTATAATATTAGCAGGATTAGCAGCAAGTCTTGCGTAGGTATTAAGATATTATATTACCTTTAATCGGCACGTAGGTGGGCGCGTTGTAATTTAACTACAACAACCCCTCACTGAACCTCTAATATATCTTGCTATAGCAGGCGTCCTGAAAGGTTTCATAATACGAGCCCATTATACGTTTGCCTTTACGCGGCTCGGCAGCTATTGATTTTTTATTTGGCGAAGCTGTGGATAATGGACGCTTTTATGCAAATGCAGATTCCGCAGTGCATCATATCCCGACGAGAGTTTGCTCAGTGCAGCTTTCTAAAAAGAAGTTTTTTTGTATGTTAATATTATATTTAAACAGGTAAATTTTGTGTGTGGGTAGCTTCGTGACGGTGTAGTATGTAGGTAGCTATCTCCGGAACTACTTATTCGATTTCAAAATGTATAATTCTTCAGTCAATATAAATATTATCCCGTAGCTTCACCCGGGTTTACTGTAATACGTTAGCGGAGTCGTACCAGCAGCTTCAGATGCTTTACTAATAAGAATATTTGAAATCGGTTATGTTTTTCCGGACATACCCGTTATAGGGGAAACACAACCGATTTCAAATATTCTTTCACGTGTGCGTAGAAGGCACTTCCTGTGTGGGAATAGGCTATACAGAGTGTACCAAATATGGGTGAACCGATCAAGGGCATACCAGGTATCGTGTTCTGATAAGAATTTTTTTTTTTACGCGATTTTTTTTTACATTTATATGGAGCAGGTCGCCCCAGTCGGCCAACGCTCCACAGAAATGTAAAAAAACATAGCGTAAATTTTTTTCTCTTCGTTTTTTCTTATCAGAACACGATACCTGTTGATCGGTTAACACCCCATTTTTGTTACACCCTGTATACTATGATGCGGGTTTTCCTACGTTTTTTGTAATACCCGGGCGGAGCCGTAGGGGTAGTAGCTAGTTTATAATTATAATTTCTACTTATTATACAGAAGAAGCGTCTGTAAAGTTGTAAAGGGAAATTGCCGAAACGATTTCAAAATTGATTACACCAGGTTATTAAATGTACAGAGGCTATATTTTATCCCGCGGCTCCAGGACTACATCGACATTCGAAGTTCGGGTATTTCCATCTCTAATATCGTACTCACAATACTCGAGTGACAGGGATGCATTTATACGAACTTCTCCATTTCATTTAAATAATTCACTAGTGTATAGAATAAACCCTCAAGCCCGTGTTTTGGCGTTACCCCGTGGCTTGGCTTGCGTTATTTGTTATACGCTCGCGGATCCTCGCAGTCAATACCTTCCTATTGCATTAATAACTAGCCCCCTTATTCATAAAACTTAAAACACCTCTGCTAAATAAAAAGTGCTTTGTCCCTTTTCTTACAAACATAAATGTCCAAGTGACAGATAAAGACAAACGAATTTAAACGCCATTTTAGTTAAAATAGTCTTGTAGAACGTTTATGTATTTATGTAGCAAAAATGTCGTGTAGCTACAGCAAGAATCTATTTCTGTAAGTAGAAGGTATTTGTAATATGTATTTAGTATTAGGTACCTGTTTTATTCCACTCCCTCAGATAAAAACCTTTGTTCCGTTAAACAATGAACTCACCCCACATAAGAGGGAAACTCCTGACAATAGACAACTATTCAGAAAGGTATATCAGGAAGTAACCCTGTCAAGTTATAAGAGCTTGACTAATTAAATAAAACCAGTTTTAAAAAGAAAATTTAAGAGGGGGCTGGGGATGAGAAATAAACAGTGACAACCTTTCTTTTACAACCACCTTCAAGCGTCTGGATTTTAATTTATTTCAAGTTGTTTCAGAGCACGTTATTAAATACTAGCTTCCGCCTGCGAGTTTGTCTCCGTGGACCCGGAATAAAAAATAATTATAGATAAAAAATATCCTATATTTTATTGCAAGGTATAAACTATCTTCGTGCAAAATTTCACCCAAATCGGTTGAGCCGTTTAAGCGTGATTGAGTAACAAAAATCCAAACACCCAGATATAGATATGTATAGATGATAGATAGATATGCAATTATAATACAACGAATATCACTGGCCATTCAGCGTGGTAATGCAGCCGGTATTTTTGGCATGTTTGGTCCGGGTGAGTATCGGAGTGGGATGTGAACTAGTGGTAATGTTAAATATAGGTGACGAAACCTGCGGTGGATTTATAATTTGTAGATGATTGACGAAGCATGTTGCAGATGTTTGCTGTTTGGATGTATTGACGAAACCTGCGTTGTGGAAATGGTTTGTATGTACTTTTGTCACATTCAATAAATTATGTAATGTTTTTAAAGTTAGTAAATGTCATTTGTTATTTAATTATAATACAATGATGTGATGACGTATAACGACGTTATTAATTAAAACTTTACTTTTATTAGTTTCGCATTTATAATATTAGTAGGATTGTTCATTATACTGCTCTTAGTTGCATTTAACCTATACTAATATTATAAAGAGGAAATGTCTGTGAGATTGTAGCTTTGTAAGTTTGTTTGTATGTATGTAATCGGCAATGACCAGAACTGCTTTTGAATGGTCATAGGCTAAATTTTATCAAGAGGGTTTTCCTGCGTTCTCTACAATTGGCGGGCGAAGCCGCGTGGGCAGCTAGTGTATTAACAACAAAGGAAGTACAGGGCCGCAATTCATCTTAATTAAAAGAAGTGGATCTTATATCTTATAGTTTATATCTTTGTCAGGATAGAAGTGGGACGTTTTCTAATACTTAATCCCATTGTCATGTTTCTTATTAGGTATAGGAAGTACAAAGGCATATAAACCATATGATATCTTCAGTTTTAGATATCGTTTATCTTCACAATGTCAACAACTAAACCGCCCATTATTACTGGCCATTTCTGTCTTCAAAAAACCACTTCTTTGTCTCGTGAAAACTACAACGCCTATTCAGAATAGGATAGGCGGGATGGTTGAACATAATTATCCGTTCAAGTCAGCGAGACCATAGATCAACTGCCAAAGCCAAAACCACGGCCCACGGATATTACCAAGAGACATTTAATTTTCTACGTGAAAGGATAAGGCAAGTAGAATTTCCCGAGCATCCTGGGGCATTCTCAAATTGTGTTTTGGTTTGCCATAAATAGGAGCTGCCGGGGATTAAGCAAGCGTGACATCGAATTGTTACTAGATAATCCATTTTCTAACTTGATCCCGAAACCGGAAAGTAGGTACGTAGGTAATTGTATCGATTAAGAACCATTGAATAACGTATGTTTGGCATAACTTTTTGTACATTCGTTTAACGTTATATTAATTGGTACGAGATACAGTACGTGATAAATAAATAACGTCACTTTTGATAAAAAATCACTTATGTGTCAGCTAAAAACAAGAGACAACCGAATCAAAACACGTACTTTTAGTACAAAACCTGTATTTTTTTACCGACTGAGACTTATTTCGATGATAGATGATAGAGATGTGTGAGCTGCCACTGTTTAAGTATGGTTCACAAATAAGTACAGGTCGATTCACGAGAGCTGGTGCGAAAAATATATGACACTGTCATTAATTTTATAGACATTACGCGCCAGCTCTTGTGAATCGACCTGAGGCTCAAGTATAAGTTTTACCGAAACAAAACCTTACGACCGCGTTCGCGTTTAGCTGTCAAATCCCATACAAATTGAGGGCAAAACGCAAACGCGATCGTAAAGTTTTGTTTCGGTAAAACTTATACCAGAGCCTCAGTACACATATATATTATATATCTCATTGTTAAAATTACTTCAGATTTTGGACAAAAAAGTATTGCGTTAGGTCGATCGAATAAAATTTATTACATTTAATGTAATTTAATTGACTTACGGGAAAATGCTCCAAGCTGGCGACTAGCGGGAGACTGCACAGGACCGGGATCAGTGGCGAGCAGTCATGTTGGAGGCCAAGACCCACTTTGGGTCACTGCGCCAGAGGAGTAAGTAAATAAGTATGTACGGGCAAATGCCATGTCCTAACGCTCGTTTCAAAAGTTACGGATTTTTTCATACTGCGACGGTTGCACAGTGTCGTACGGTCTGTCTGATAGTAGGAATACACCCTAGCCTGTGGACGCTTCCCATTTCAGAAGAATGACTACCGCATTGCCCACTCATTGTTGATCTGAGGATTTGTTGTATTCATATTCATTTATCCGTTGCAACCATGGTATTCACAGGATGTTCTAATCAGTACACACATTGTGTTGAGCTCCGGCGCCGTTACTTACCAGCAGGAACACAACACAACATAACACAACCTAAACTAAACTAAACTAACAAATATGGATGTACTGTTATCCGAAATAAACGAATTTATTATTATTATGTATGTCTTTCCCGCTCACGGGACAATGACGTCCCGGACCTTTGGGAGGCGTGCGTGGAGCTAGGTACCTACAAAGTACCACCTGAGCCAACACGTAGAGGCCCTTTTGACAATTTAATAAAATGCAAGGAGTACACCGAGCGGATGCTGTCCCTGCCCGTGTCATGGGACGCACACAGGGACAGCATCCGCTGAGGAGTATAGGGCCTATTGATGGTTGATGGAATCTAAATGAAACGGGTTATTGGGTGAAAATGATGGACTAGTGGCTGGGCTATTGGGTGAAACATCGGACGCCTGCCTAATAAAACTGTCTCACTTTTTATCTCTGGCAGACGGTGACTCGCCAACTGCTAGATGGGCCCCTATTAATAGCGACATTAAAAAATGGCCTAAGGGCAACACCGGTCAGAAAGCTGGGGGGAAGAGAGGTGGCACTGGACTTTAAACATATAGCCAACTCGCCACTTAGGTGTCCACATCAACCCTCGAGCAACAGCTCTTGCGACTCCACTCTGAACGGCCAGTAAAGGCAAGCCAGAGACAGGGGGCCTGTCCAACCATCCACCCGGTCGGCTCAACCTGACCACAGGACACCCCCAGGAGTACTCAGGTACGTAGGGTCGCTACGCCCTAACAGCCCGCCACAAGCTGCCTTACGTTGACTGATTGCACCAGAAATCTGGTGGGCGATGGGGCCGTCACATCCCTACGCCTTTTATTATTACAACACAACACAATACAACACAACACACCTACAGAGAGAGTAATTATGGCTGCGGTGTGTTAGGTGGGAAATCTTACCTCTGGCCTGCTCCAAAATATAGGTCAGATGGCATTCCGCTACTGCCCTACCTCTCTTAAACGAAATTACCCCCGTAGAAGTCAGCCCCATATCGCAAATATAAAATTAATGTATAGTACATTCACTCTGACATAATAGCCCAGTACGCGTGGAAACATATACTCATATCCTGTTTCTATTTATTTATGAAATAGCCGAATAGTGTAAAAAAACAACTTAAAAGAGTTGAAAAACCCCCGACATTTTCATTTCAGTCCAATCTCCAAACGGCTAAACGGATTTTCATGAAACATGGCTAAGAACACTTGGGCTCACAACAGCTTTTGAATAAAAAAACTGCATTCAAATCGGTCCATCCGTTTGGGAGCTACGATACCACAGACAGATACACAGACACGTTAAACTTATAACACCCGTCTCTTTGCGTCGGGGGTTCATAAAAAGGTAAGTAGTTCTAGAGTATTCGTAAAACTCATTGTATTGAACTTTGGCGTATGTGGAATAGAGACTTAGTAGGATCGTTGTTCTTCCTTGGGCCGAGCCGGAAGTGAGGCCTGGTCGCTTCCGCATTTAAATTGCACACACCTGATGCCTGAGCTCCCTAGCGGCACATATTTTACTCGCTAAATATAACACCTTTCAAACCTAGGTACTATAATAAATACAATGATAAAATTGCTGAATAGACAAGTAATACTAGGTAAACTTTTCATTTTCAGTCTTTATTTTGTTAAAGTGCATTGATTGAATTACTTTATAACACTTCATATTTATTGACTACACGCGTGGCGCAATTTAAAAATGCATCCCATAACAATTATCAAAAATCTAAAGGAGGTGAGCTAGGAAGCTATATAGTACAATTATAATTTTCTTTATTTGTAGGGCGTAGGATTTACACAGGCTTTTATTAATGCCTCACGGCTTATTCAGATTTTAAAACAACATTCAGTTTTCCTTTAAAACTCGATGCAAACACCAAAAAAAAAACATTAAAAGGCACTCCGCTGCAGTTTTTGTCCAAAATGGAGGATAATTCCATTTTCCCGGCAAAGGGGAGTGCTATTTGAAAGTAAATAAATTGTATGATTGAAATATCTAACCATACATTTCTTTGTTATTAAAATGTAACATTCTAGCTCACTGGCAGTTTTCAGTCATAATCCTACTAATATTATACTAAATGCGAAAGTTTAGATGTTTGGATGTTTGGAAGTTTGTTACTCAATCACGCTTAAACGGCTGAACCGATTTGAATGAAATTTTGCACGAAGACAGTTTATAGCCTGGATTAAAATATAGGATAGTTTTTATCCCGAGTCCACGCAGACGAAATCGCGGGCGGAAGCTAGTTTATAATATAGAGGTGAACAAGCTACGGCAGCCTAGTAGTGGTTCAGGCATGTGGCTGTCAAGCGGCGGTCGTGGGTTCGAATCCCGGCTAGTATCTACCAATGAGTTTTTCGGAAATTGTGTACTTACGGAATATTTACCGTTAGCTTTTCGGTGAAGGAGAACATCGTGAGGAAACTGGTTTAATCCCAATAAGGTCTAGTTTTCCCTCTGGGTTGGAAGGTCAGATGACAGTCGCTTTCGTAAAACTAGTGCCTATGCCAAATCTTGGGATTAGGTTTTAAAGCGGACCCCGGGCTCCTTAAGAGCACTACTGGGAATAACGCTAGGAAGACGATTATGAGAGGTGAACAATAGGTGTGTCGACTATTAAGTGTAAAGGTATTAAACATTGGGACGTTTATCTTTAGAATTGATTGGGATTGGTTATTTAAAAGAACCTAAAGGGTAATAACAAATATCTTAATGTCTTAATAACATTTACCTTCGTATATGAGTCCTGCTGAATATTCAACAACTTAATTACAAAAACATGGCCTTTCACACCAGAACGGCCGTTTGTGATGCCTAACCATGGCGCACTTTGTTTGTTTGGCGAAGGCTAAAAAGCGTTACGGTCATCACAGAAATGTATTTAAAAAGGTATGCGGGGAGGTTGGAGTCAGTTGCAGGATTGCAATGATGTGTGCTGTTGACTTGAAGTTGTTGGTCGTGCTGGTAGCCGTGGTGGGTCTGGCGTCGTGTGCCGACAATGAAACGACCACGCCTGCTGCCTCCGCGCCCGCGGGAACAACGATTCGCCCTACCACAACCACCTCGCCCAGACCATCCGTATGTATATAACAGTATTTTAATATTTACCACTTTCACTGCTAGGAACCCGCCTAGCGACCGCCTACGGCGTAGTTGCTTTCCGCTACTTAACGGGAAAACCACGGGATCAGCTTCGAGGCTTAGCGATTCGTGCGTGTGTTAGCAGTAGCTTTTCGGTGAAGGAAAACATCGTGAGATTCGTGAGGAAACGGGACTAATCCCAAGGTCTAGTTTTTGAGGTCCGATGGCAGTCCCTTTCGTTAATAAAGTAGTGGCGTCGTTGATCGGGTCGCCACCTTCCCTAAAATATGGTTGAGGGAGGCGATGGCTGAGATATGCGTCATACTCGTTATCGGGTGCTGTTTGTGGAGTCCGGACTGTTCATGCTTGCAAGGGCATAGTACATAGTTAACTAATTACATACTAATGTTATTATTATTGTTATCGTATTGACGAGAGACATTATTCTGATCTTGACACGTTTTATTGTTATCGACCCTGTACATCTCTGACAATATTACATCAATGTTCCTTTTTTGTGTTGACGCTTAGAGACCGTATACATCTCTTAGAATATTAGAATAATTATTAATTGTATTTGGACGCTCAGAGACCTTATACATCTCTGGAATACTGAATTAATATCATTAACTTCTTGTTAATGCTGATACAGATCTTATATCGAATGTAATGGTCATATTTTGCAATTTTGTTTTGTTTACATTAACTTAGTGACATTTAGTTTGTTAACCTTTTATATATAATTTTAAATTATTATTATGTAAGATTATTATTATTATTTTATTGTAAATTACGGTTTGACATGTAAAAGTGCCCTTGTGGCCTATTTGCAGAATAAATAATTGATTTGATTTGATTTGATTTGAGTGCCTACACCAAATCGAGGGCGTAGGGGCCAAAGCGGACCTGAGGCTCATTTAGGATACATCCGGGAAAACGCTAGGAAGAGTCCAATAATCAAAACAAGGCCATTTGAACACTGAACCATCACTTTTGAGCTCGACTGTACGTGATATATGTTTCAAATAATTATTTTTTCCGTGTATGATTTTTGTGCAGGTACTACAAAAATTGGGTAGCAGTATTATCGATGTCCCGCTGGGGTTTGTCGAAGCGTGTAAAGATGTAAGCCACATTTTTATTCTACCTATCGTTCGTTCTGTCTTTGTTAGTAAATATTAATATGTTTTGAAGTGGATACTTCTTTGCTCGCGTTCTTGTACAGGGGTACAGTTCAAAATGTATCACGTGACTTCCGGAATAACTGTTTGTAGAGAAGCCTAATCTGATTTCAAATAATTGTTTGTTACATGTTTTAATCCTTCTTTATTTGCCATTAGTTGTTAATCACAAAATGTTATTTAGTTTATGTGGCGGACATGAAAATAATGCTGAAATGACCGCTATTTTCAATGTATCGCGAGTCAAAGGAGCTACGTCAGTTAATGTTGCCATATACAGCGATTTATCTGTACTTATACAGATTTTTATGAATTAATTCAGATATATATTTTACGGGTACACCGTAATAGCAGGTTTGGCCGTTTCTTTTATTAGGGTTCATAGCCCACAAAGAAGTATCCACTTAAACTTAATTAACGGTTGTATCTCCGACACAACCCGCTTCTTTTTTTGCATATTTAATGTAAATATTATGGATATTAAACCTTACTATGTTCTAGCGTTAATATTTCACGATTATAATAGAACTCCTGAGAATACACTTTGTTGAGAGTGAGAGCTGCATTTCTTCCTAGCTGTCAAAACATTAAATCTTCAAACCAATAAAGGGTCGGCAACGCCCTTGCGACGTGTCTGGAGTCACACATATTTAGTCTACGGTGTCTGCTTATTATCAGGCAGGCGGTATGCTTGTTTGCCACCGTCGTGGTATAAAAATATTATCTAACTAAAGACTTACGTTAAAAGCCACTACTTAGATAATTTTAATGTGTTTTATACGCATAGCATATGGTTTACTCGCAAACGTTTATCAAATATCTATATGATTTAAAATGCCGTTAAAATGATTTTGTCTTTATTTGCCACTTTGACACATGTGTTCGTAAGAAAGGGATACAATTTATTTTGGGTTACAGAGGTACAAATTATGTCAAAAGTCTACAGTGTCTAAATATTTCTGTCCAATGAAATGCCAGTTGGTTTTTTCGCAACGACCCCCTAGATAGTGCAACGGCAACCCCTGAAGAACCCCTTAAAAGATTTATTTATTTATTTAATTGCTTACATGTGTTTTACAGAGTGTTAAATGGAGTGAACAGTACCGACGTGCACACATTTTGGGTATTGCAATATACTTAACCCAAATAAGCTATGATACAATACATACGGACATAAATTACATTTAAGACTTTATAGTGATTTAACGATTAAGCAAACAATTTATTACAAATTAATTAAGTTAAAGTTTCATGAAATTCAAATTATTATTATTTTAATTAACATGACTAGCAATTAAAAAAAAAAAAAAAATTGCGGACAATCTTACACAAATCGGCCTAGTCCCAAACTAAGCAAAGCTTGTATTATGGGTACTAGACGACGATAAACATACTTAAATACATAAATAAATTCTTCAATACATAGAAAACATCCATGACTCAGGAACAAATATTCGTGCTCATCACACAAATAAATGCCCTTACCGGGATTCGAACCCGGGACCTCTAGCTTCGTAGGCACGGTCACTACCAACTAAGCTAAACCGGTCGTCATTTTTTTTCAAATTAATTCCATTTCGTAGCATTATGTTATTCATTATCACAAATATATTCATTTAGAGAAAAATAACATTTTCGTAATGTTTCAACAGATATTTCACAGATGGGTTATTTTTCTTTGCAGCTGACTGTGTATCTTCTTAGGCGACTTCCTGATTTGTCGATGCGGAGGCAGTATGATATCAGGGTCATACACAGATTTAGGTTCGCGTCTTTCCTGTGGACATTATCAAAGTTAAGGGCTACTGAAGACTAATTTTTGTTTGGACTCTTAATCCGCATAAACGGCGTCTCCTCTATATTACTATGCGATAAAAACATTATTTATATGCACGTGAGCTCTTAATTATTGACCACAGGAGAGACGAATGTGTTGTTTATCCGTACACAGTGTATAGAAGAGGAGACGCCGTTTATGCGGATTAAGAGTCGAAGCAAAAATTAGGCTTCGTAGCTCTTAAATTTGATAATATCCACAGGAAAGACGCGAACCTAAATCTGAGTATGACCCATCAGCAAGCTTTCAATGTCATTTGTCAGTCGAGTCAGTACCGGTTCTTTACTGCACGGCTACTTTCAGCTCACGTAAAAGCAAAAAATACCTATCCCACCCCGCCAAAGAAGTCGCCTTAGTCTATATAAATACTTACATATATCGATTTTTTTTTCAACAGGGAGCCGAAGCATTAGAAACGTTGCTCCAGTCCTTCTTCGGATAAGCCTATAATGTAAATAAATTTTTCTTCACAAGCTTTTCATTTTATTTTTCCGCTTTGACTCAAAACACTGTATTCTCTAATAGTCAGGATTTTAACATACCTAATTCCTTCTCAAGTTTGTCATGAGTATTACTGTCTCAAGTATTGTATAGGAGGAAAGACGGGGCTCTTTCCTTGTATGTATGGTAGGCAAAAAAACCGCAAAGATTGTGAAACTTTGACTGCAAAGTAAGGCAGTCCGGCCCAGTGGGTACCCTGCCCTCGAATCTGATAAGCTAGAATGTTTGTTTCAGTCTTGATTGTATCACAGATGTACGTATTTAAGAGTTTATATCTATTAAATATATCGTCGTCGTCTAGTAGGTAGACGAGTATGAAACCAGTTCAATATAGGTATGTGTAAGATTAATAAGTAAATATACATTATTTACTTATTAATTATCATTTATTTATTTCATCGGTCCATTCAACAGTCAATTTGAAACCGACAGACAGAACGCTATTTATCATAGTTAACATACTTTAAACCGTCGTCCAAACCAACGGACGTCCATCGGTACCAATTGGCTTCCGTGCTGAATGTTGTTGTTTATTTTTTGAACGACAGTTAAAAACTATAATTTTAACGTGTGTATCAGTTTGTTTGTCTGTGGTATCGTAGCTTACAAATGTGTTATTTAAGTGCGGTTTTTTAAATCGACATGTCAATTTAAGACATAAGTTTTGATTTTAAGTTAATTTCAATATGAGTTTGAGCCAGCTAACACCTATTGCGCGAAACACGTTGAAATCGAATTGGAGCGCGTCACTTATGAAACGAAATCTTCCTTATGTTGTTTTGATTGCTAAAGTCAAACCAACGGTTTGCTTAACAGCATATATAACTCTGTTACATAAGAAGTATGCCTTCGGTATAAGGATGTTCTGATAAGACACCTGAAGAAATGCGAGTTAGAGCCCTCTCAGTGGGAGGAGAAGACAGCGCGGCGCGCGGCGGCTGGAGTGGCAACATCTAATCCATGAGCAGGTTATAATACCTTCGAAATTGAGTGTCGTAACAAGCTCGATAAAAGTCGAGACGAGCTCAAGGCTCGAAGACCGGCAACTTTCCAGTACAACGTTGACGGCGCGGCGGGGTATTAACCTGCCCAAATGGCGCTCGTACCTTTACAAATGAGAGCGCACTAAAGAGTAGAACAACAACACTCCAGTCATACTGCTAATCGTTTATACCAAATCCAGAACATACATATCTACGCTGTGGCCGATATCGGACAGGACAGCATCATGTCTGTGTATTATTTTTACTTTTCTTTGTTTGCCACAATCTATTTGATTGGAGTTTGTGGCAAACAGACGATTAGGTGGGTGTTTTATGGTAAGCAAAAACCAGCAATTTTTAAACAAGTTCTCAATTTAGTTGCATAGGAGCTTTTCCGTCCCTTGCGGTGGCACGCTTACAGCGTTTCTTCATATAGGAATCCTTACTCTAAGACAGAAAATACCTACTCTATTATATACCTGCCTATTTTTAAGCGATGTATAAAATTCCGTAGTGTAGATAGGTAACTTTAACTTATGGACTAAATTGAACATTTCAGACATATACCTATACTATAAAAGTAAATAAATGCAATTAATTGTTTATTATTGTAATATCTGACACAAAGGCAACGTTGAATAGTGTTCATATTACAAAATTCCTTGATTAAAGTGGCTACACAAATATTTTCATTCAATAAAAAACCCAAACTTACGTACCGTAGCAATCTGAGAAATACGGAATGTAGTTACCTACTATGCAACCTAAAGACAATTAAACATTTGTGTTAATTTGCAAGACATCATATTACAATGGACACAATCGGGGTAATAACATATGTACGTATTTACTTTTTTCTTAGACCCACTGAATATTTATCAGGCAACGACAATAAAATATACGACAAACATCGTATGCCCGAGCATTGATACTCTCATTGCCTGTCATGCTTATTTGGTGCGACGTTACGGTGTTCAAGTAAATCTGTATAAGTAAAGCTGGTTTAAAATTCGCCGCCAGTCGCAAAAACTACAATGTGTTCAGCGTACCTGAAGGTGTTGGTTGTTTTGGCCATCCTAGCGGTGGTGTCGGGTGCCGACAACGCCACCACGACTACTGCCGCCGCTACGAGCTCCACCACCGAAGCCACCCCATCGACCTCTTCAGAAAGACCATCCGTACGTATTACACTACAAAGGTTAACTTCATTGAAAGCGTATATAAGTACGTATATTTTCGCTTGTTAGAAAAGGGAGTCATATTTTAGGGTACAGAGAACTGGCAATGCCAACAATACCTGATGATGATGATTATCGAAGCAACTCGGTCCCGATCGACGCTCTATTGTAAACAACTCTTGGAAAAGCACTTACTTAGTCAAAAGCGTGGTTGCTCCATCATCACGCGTAAGGAAAATTAATATAAATTCTAATATTGAACATAGCATGCAGATATTGCAGACTCAGATGAAGGACTGCGATGAAGGCGGTTGTAGAAGCCATGGTCTACCCGCTATATTGGACATACCTGAGGAGAACTGACCCATGTGTATACTTTAATAATATTTGTATCCCTCGCTTTAGATTATTTTTGTTTTAAAGGGCCTCTGCGCTGTTATATTCGGCCCCACACATGCCTTCCTAAGGTCCGGCACCCCATGGTCCCGAGATATGGAAAGAAAATAATAATAGTTTTTATAAAACTATGCGGGAATAGGCAGTTTTCTGTCTTAAAGTTGTCGTAGGTATTCCAATTTGCGACGGCACATACCAGTTTGTTCGACATTAGCCCAGCTAGCACGATATGTTTTAGGGTTAAGTTTTACGGCACTAATGGCCCAACAGCCTATTTGGGATTATGACATCATTTTTTTTCTTTTAACGAAGTGGTAGTAAAAGTATGTTACCAATTAATAGGTTACTGGTAACTTCAGCCGTTTTCTCGTGGTCCTACTGATTTTTCCTATTAGTAGGACCAAGAGGGAGACTTGTTTCTCGTGCTCTCATCGCTTTCTAAGATAATGAATTATACTTCCTGTGTATAATAAATATAGTACCTCATACTTATTTTCCCCTCAGACCAGGGGGTGCAGTGGCCCCAACGTGAGACCACGAGTAAATCGAACAAAACCGCCATTTAATATTAGGGGACAATCTTACACAAATCGACCTAGTCCCAAACTAAGCAAAGTTTGTACTATGGGTACTAGATGACGATAAACATACTTATATAGATAAATAAATACTTAAATACATAGAAAACATCCTCAATGACTCAGGAACAAATATTCGTGCTCATCACACAAATAAATGCCCTTACCGGGATTCGAACCCGGGACCTCTTGCTTCTCGTAGGCAGGACACCACTGCCCTGCCTACGAGAAGCAAGAGGTGGTAAATTGACGACCCGAAAGGGGTCACCCGTGACCAATTTACCCGTGTTCCACTTGGTCGTCTAAGAGTTTCGACGGAGCGGGGCTCCGTCGAAACTCTTAGGCTCTTAGGGCTCCTATTTCTAGGCGGTTTGCCCTTCAGGCATCTGAAGCTACCTAACAAACCTAACCTACGTCTAGTGTTTCGCGAACGTTATAATAATTCATAGTCATAGTCATATCATTTATTGCGACCATAGTAATGTGTACAAGATCTTATAGGTATATTAGTTCCATATGGGCCCTGGTAGGGCATAGCATATAAAAATAGATAACAATTCGTACATATAAAATATATATGCAGGCAGTAGAGAAATAATAGTGGGAGCACGAGAAACAAGTCTCTCTCATGGTCCTACTAATAGGTCAAATCAGAAGGACCACGAGAAAACGAGGGTAACTTCATAAAATATACGCCGTACGGTTTATGATAGTTGATCATATTATGTTTTTATAGACCAAATAGGTATCGTACCACATCCTACGCAATTATAATTACCTAATGTAAGTATTATTTGTACTTTTCAGATACTAACCAAGCTGGGTGAGAGTATGCTTGCCATACCTTTCGGTATAATGGAAGCATTTAAACTTGTAAGTTATATATAAAATACAGTTTAAGTACAGTTTACCTATGTTGACTACTTAGATTGTTTATATAAATAATTATGACAATAAGGAACGTCACATACCTAAAGTCGCCGTCAATAGAATTTGCTAACTAAACAAACCGCCATATTGAAATAGTTTTTCTCCATGGCGGTTTGTTTACATAGTTATCAAATTCTATTGATTTTACAGGGCAAATTCCGCCGGGCTGAATCCTATCCCTACCGCAGCTACTGTATACAACATCAATGGCACTAGGTACCACTGGCTACCAGCATTTAAATATAATTTAAATATTAGGGGACAATCTTACACAAAACGAACTAATCACATGGGAAGCTCAATAGGCTTGTGTTCAGGGTACCAGACGCCAATATCTTTAATAGATATAAATACATAGGTACTTAAATACATAGAAAACATCCAAGACTCAGACATAAATATTCATGCTTATCACACAAATATTTGTCCTTATCGGGATTCGAACCCAGGATCTTCAGCTTCGTAGGCAGATGAAATACTGCGGCTGAATTCGTCTGCCTATCAGTAATAGGGCCATAGATTTGTATCCACGGAGCAGTTGCACTCGGAATCAGCCCAACGGAATTCGGCGACCTAATTCAGATGCGGAATTCAGTCTGTATGACATGAGCCTAATGCACCGATTTGTATTTTATTTCTGGTGATAGTGGTATATATGCAAACAAGAGAGGAAAAGACATGTGTGTCCGAACGTAGAATTAACCGGATTGGAGTGCCGCAAGGTAATGTCCTGGGACCTTTATTGTTCCTTCTTTATATTAACAATATAACCCTATCAACTCAACATCGGATGATACTTTTTGCTAATGATATTTATAGAACCTGGACACTAACAGTAATTATGAAGATGAAGCCAATAGATGTATTAAGGATATTATTAAATGGCTAGATTATAATAACCTAAAGGTAAAATAAAACCCACCAACGGAAAGTAGTTCCCAAGTTAAATATAAATTACAACGCAAAGACATAACCAAGACATATACAACCAAGTTTTAAGTCTATATATATAGATAGTGACATATCATGGGAATCGCACAGTGGAAGTCTGTAAAAAAATATACAGATTCTCATTTGCCCTCTACAAGTTAGCGAAAGTCAGTGCCCGTGCTACGGTTCTAACAGCATATCACGGCTTTGTGTCCTCAACACTTCGATATGGCCTCGTATTATGGGGAAACTCCTCGCATCGAGACAAAGTGTTTAGAGCTCAAAAACGTTGTGCTAGGGCCATTGTGGGTTTGAATCACCTACAAAGCTGTAACCATACTTCAAATCGCTGAATTTACTCACTTTCCCTTGTCTTTATATATTTTAGTGTTTTGTATTTGTTAAAAGTAATCCAAATATTTAATTGACTTGAAAAATCCTCCTACTATAACTAGATTAAACTTTCGCCCAAGGAAACCAGAAGTAATTAGAATTAATACCGCCCTGATGCAAAAGAATGTTCCAGTTATGGCACCTAAACTGTACCTACAACAAACTCCCAGAAGCATGGCAGGGTTTCAGGTACCTAGATTTTAGCGTATGCTATTTAAGTTTCTTGTCGAAAAGATAATGTTATTGATTATACCAATGATGATAGCAAACGGCGGTAACGTTGTAAATAATTAAAGAATTATATGACTGTATATTGATAAGTTAACATAAGAATAAAGTCATATTAGATATAAATAAGCAAATACTGTAATTAGCTATGTGTAATATTTAACACAGTTTACAAAGTTTTCGTATGCCTAAGGGCTCATCATGGTCTGCACTAAAATAACACATTGTCACCTACATATGTTACCTGTGATGACAAAAATAAAGATATTTGTATTTGCATGAAAGCTGGCGCGAAAGGACTGAACGTTACCTCATATATAAAAACACCTCTAGGTACTCGTCAAATATGTTGGCGAAAACCACGTAATGGTTAATATGACAGGGAATGGGTGCCCTCTGCGTGGCCTAGTATTGATTGTCCTAAAATCTTTTGGCCGAACACTTTTGGCATAACTTTGAATGGCATACCATTTATTGATTGTTTTAATTATTTTTGCTCCTAATACTAAATACTCGAAAATATATAATACATGTCTGGCCTAATACTGGTATTACTAAAATTGCAATGCCTAAAATATTTAACTTACTAAAATAGGTAACGGTGTCAAAAATGTATGAACTGCAATTGAATAAGAAAAGGCACTTTTTGTATTTTCTATGATTTATAAATATCTTAATAAATTATTTAGACACAGGATTAAAGTTTACTCAGCCCCACTCGCTTCACTACGGGTAATACAGTACCCAGCCTCAATTAACCGTCGGTTCACCCGTGATAAAGGCCAACATACCGTTGATTCACCGTGGCTTTTGGCAGTCGAAATCAGGCGGTCACCCATTATTGTAAAATATTTTTTTGACGCGGCTCAATATTCTGAGCCATATGCTCTTACGTTTTTTTATTTGTAATGAAATAGGGTATGTATATAAATTATTTAGATAGAGTAAATAAGTAATTTTGATATTTAAATTGGGCACAAAATCCAAAAACACCTAAATTTAACGATCACCTTGGTTAAAAATTGGTAGTAAAAAAATATGGTGACATTAAAAATAATGTTTTTGATACCAGAATTTTCTCTGAAATACATTTATTTGTAAAATAGGTAGTTTAAACTTGAAATCACGATATAAAATGTAATTCTAGGGATTTGATTATAGCACAGACTTCGCTTGCGCTCAGGTGTCGCGCCATATTTGAATCGTGAACTTTGATTGGTCTCTGTACTTTTATTAGAGATCCTAGATTAAAAATATTGACTTTACAAGAAATCTTGCTCTTATTTTAATGTTATTTAACCAAAACATAACTCATAGACTCTATCTACATGTTTAAAAAATGCTTTAAACAATATCTCCTCCTTTCACTTGAAATTGCACCTGTAATGAGGTTGTTTCGAGCTGAACTACGAAACATTTTAGTATGGAGGTAGTATAACATTGTGGATTTTTCTGTGAAGAAATGGGTCAATTTTCAAACGAGCTGTTTTTGCTGTCCCACGGCTATAATTTCAAGTCAGTTTAACATGGAGTATTGATACATATATATTTGTATTCCGTGTATTATATTGTACTTTAAATATATATAACAATACCTTAAATATTAATAGATTCTGAAAAAAAAAATTGTTGATATCGTAAAACGGCGAAATCTACCGCTTTTTCGCGTGTCCCACTTGCGGTTTTGCTCAAACAAAAATTCATAACTATAGATTTCGGCAACGTGTAAATAAACAACTTGTACGAAGATTTATTAGCGTATTCATTAAAGTATCTTGCAAAATTAATGCGGGAATAATTAAAACCAGTGAAGTGTTTTAGTAGTTGTCCCACACGCGACCCATTTATTAGGACTCAAGCTCAAAACTCTTAAAATCTGGATTTCTATTGTCCCACCCCTACATTTACTTTACGATACGATAGATAGGTTAGTTGGGCTTCAACCACCAACGGGAGGGGAGGGAGCGCCAGTATTTTTGACGGAGGAAACAGGTTTTCTTTATACGAAGTATTTTGGTACGGCTATGACGACATTTGTATGGGCGTTTATTTATTAATATACGATTGAAATAAAAATGTGTCTTTCATAACATTCACCGTGGGTACTACATGACCTAATCTCAAAATGTATCGACATCGTATCAAAAAAAAGAGTAATCCTTCAAATATGAATAAGAATTTGGAGAAATAAATGTAAAAATACCTTACCCACACCTCAAACATTCGTTTCATGCTATAACAGCACTTCAAGTATTAATATTTACGTAGAAGCGTCACTTTTCCATGCCGGCCCCGAAGGTAGGTTGAAGAGAAACCAATTTAATTTAAGGAAATGAAATAGAATTACTTACATTTGCGCAGAAATATATCTTTTATATCACACACAGAATGTTTAGGCATCAGTTCATAACTAAATTTTCATAAAAATGCACCTGTAACCGTCAAAATACAATAAAATCTCGCGGAGTAGTTGCGCACTGACCACGTGCCTTGTACGACCAACCTTGTTTAGAGTTTGCTTGAATAGTAGTAACAACGCACGCAGGCGCCACCTTAGGGAAAACTAAGATAAACCTTTCAAGAAAAGGATAGAAACGTTTATTAGCCGCTTTAATCATACGTATGGGTAGAATAGGTATAAATTTGTGAGCTCCTACTACTAACTCTGTCGTGGAAACTACAGTGTCCAAGGTGAAGCGACGTCCAAATAGTGTTGGGTACTGTAATACCCAGGGTGAAGCGACGGACCACGGCGTGAATCGGCGGGTAAAGCGAGTGGTTATAGGAACATAATAAGTATCTCACTATAAAAACAAAACTATACCCAGGTAGTATTTTCCGCATTTGCCATTAGGCATTCAAACTTGGTACATACTCGTAATGATACGATTTAATATGATATATTCAAATTCCTATTTTCCGAAAAGAATATATAGAAAGGTGCAAGGTTCGTTCAAAGTAGTTTCAGATAGACGACGAGCGAAGCGAGGAGGAGTGTTAGGTAGAATCGCAATCCACAGTGCGCGAGCCGAGGGAGCGAAGCGAGCGTGCCGCGGTAGCGGCCGGCGAAGCGTCAGAAAGAACAGTTTTTACTACCTTTTAGTTACATATTATATATGTACAATTTGCAAAACGTTATGATTGTTATGTATGTAGTATACCGTCCCTCAGAGCGGAAAGTAGGAGCTTCGTCGACTTGATGGCGGGCCGAAGATAGTTATTTCCCAGTTGTGAATGTTTAGGAATTATGAATTGTAGTCAAAACAGCTTTACTACATCTTATATTAGGAATCGTAAAGATATGCACATGTAGTGTTCGATAATTCGATGTTCAACACAATAAATATTATGCACAACAATAATTAGGACAATCGATATTATGCGTAACGATTTCGCCGAAACAAAATAATAATAATATACAACAATTATTAGGCCAAACGTTTGTAGGCGAAAAGTTGTTATGGGACACGAAAATCGAAAGAAAAAATTATGCCATTCGATATAGACCCGACAGGAATACTTTAACGTGATGATAGACGAGACATAATATATTGCTATTGTTGCTTCGTTCATTCCATTTGCGCCTTTAACGAATTTACCTGTTACTTAGGTAATAAAATAAATGTTTATTTGTAATTTTAAATGATTCTAAACCATGCTAAAATAATAATGATTCACAGCCGTTATAACTTTATTTTATATTGTTGTTCACAGACTTCCGAAGCATGTAAAGATTTTTGGGACTCTATTATTGGATAATAAATAAAACAGATTTCTTTACTCTTTTATTGTTCATTGGCTTTATTTCCCACAATGGTCATATAGAAAAGTCGTCCTTCAGAGGCTCTAGTATAAGTTTTACCGAAACAAAACGTTACGACCGCGTTCGCGTTTAGCTGTCAAATCCCATACAAATTGGGGGTAAAACGAAAACGCGATCGTAGTTTTGTTTCGGTAAAACTTATACTAGAGCCTCAGTGTACTATTACTTATTATGTGGTAGTACCTAATGTTTTCATCAATCTTAGGTATGTAGTTCTATTGATAACTCTTGATAAATTCAAAAGAAAATCTGTTCAATTAACCACTCCACATGACGGCCATATCATTACAAGCGTTTTATCATTGTTAAGCCTCCCAAAGTGTTTCATACACAAAACCATCATAACTTGTATCAATTATACCAACACATACAACTAAGACCAATCATTATTTCATGTTCAACTTAGTAAACAAGTATAATCTTTAAGTCGATTGAATTATCTGTAGTGGGAAAAGATATAGGAACCCGAGATTAAATGCCTTTTCGTTAGATTAAACACCTAGCTCTGAGAATATAAACCGTAGGTAGTTTTGCTGGAACATCATTCATCATTTTCATCAAACACAGAGGAGAATGGATGGGCAAGAATTTTTTCTTTGATTAAATGTTTACATGAAAACAGCTCATTTGTTAATAATATCATCGGGATTAAACATTGTGTAAACTATAGATTTACATGTATTCAGTAATCAAAAGTAAAAAAACAACTAATATAAAAACTACCTAATAAGTGTAGTATCTATATGGATTAGTATTACATTAATTTGTCTCATCAGTCAATATGGTATTACTAAAAATTTGTAAATATCGATTGGCAATGTTCTCACTAAAATACAAATTATAATGCTAATAAGCGACATAAAACTAATCAATAGCCAATGTACGCAAAAAAATGTAAAGTATACACTCCATGAAGTTTTTCATCCAGACATCATATACGCAAATAAATAGGAAGACAGTTTTCTCATAACATTTATTTTCAATATTCGCTTTGTTGTTAAAAACGCTTATTATATAGGTAATAAGCGTTTTTAACAACAAAGCGCTAAATTAAAAACCAAGCAATCCTAGAGTTAAAACATATTCCTACTTACCACATGCTGAAAAGGAAATTTGGACGTCACGAGGACCTCCGCTTTGAAAAGATCCTTTTGACTAGTCATTGAATATTCATTATAAGGAAAAATGTAAGCGGCCTTTTAGTCTACCGAAACGAATTACACTTTATGCTTGTCCCCGTCCGAGTTATCTTAATGTCTCGTCATGGCTAACACTTCGTCACGGGTATCAGGTGGTTAATATAAGAAAAGCCACCTCGTTGAGTGTGACAGTATTGAGTATGTATGTAAACCTGAAGCTCCTGGTGCTGGTGCTGACGGCGACGGTGGTCAGGGTTGCCGGAAACGCCACCGCTGTCGCCGCGCCCGCGCCCGCCGCTACAAGACCGCCACCGGCAACAATCAAACACGAATCAGGAGTCAGTATATCACTCATACCTACACTACTATAGTGTGCAACAAGGCAGGAGTGAGAGGAATGCCCGTGCTGGTTTCGGTTATTGTCCGGCCCAATTATCCGCGTCCTCTATACCCTGTCACTTTAATCCATGCAGAAAGAGAGAACGTGGAAGATTATTGGTCGCTGATTATAAGGCCGTATATTACGGTCGGACCCCCCGCCCCCTTACTAATGATCACACACCGGCGTTCCGCCTCATACACAGGAGGCGCTATGGCCAGCACTCCTGCCCTGTCGCAAACTATACTTTTCTAATAAAATAAAATCTGCTGAAAATCATTATGTTCATACATGTATATCATTGATAAGTGTTGGCGTTAGTATGAAAGTGGAAAATGTTAGTTTACTAATTTACTTACCTACTGAGAGATCGCATGCGGAATAGCAACATGCCGATGCTCCTTAACCATTTCCGAATAAAATACCGCCTTCACAACACGTATCACTATCACTACATAGTATAAAACAAAGTCGCTTCCCGCTGTCTGTCCCTATGTATGCTTACCTATAGTTCTTTAAAACTACGCAACGGATTTTGATGCGGTTTATATCCGTGCAAAGTCAAGGCGGGTCGCTAGTAACTTATATAAGGTTTAATTTCTTGAATACGTAAAAAATTATGGTTTTCAGGCACTCGCCAGCTTTGGAAAAATGTTACTAGATATACCTTTGGGATTCGTGGAAGCGTGTAAAGACGTAAGTAGAGTTTGTTTACTGCTAGGTTCAGTAATTAACCTGAATTAATAAATTACTCGCTAAATAAGCGACTAACGATTTTTATAAAATGTTGCAGGGAGTCGCAGCAATAGAAAAAACCTTTCTTGCCATCGTAAGAGGAATACTGTAAAATACACACTACTAATAGTTTCAAATAAATGAATCAGATACACAAGCATATAGTTTCACTTGCCAACCCGGCTGAACAAATCGCATGATACAATCAACAAAATACCAGAAGTATTAAAAGCCTTTTTTATGCAAATGTAAGTTAACAAAGTGAGACCGAAATTATAATAACAAACAAGCTCAAAACAGCTGTAAATCAACCGTCGTCATTTCTATTCGCCGTCGCCTCGGAGTAGAACTAGCATTGCGCTATTATGTTCAAACCTTTGACTTTTGTTTTGTTATTTGTTTTTGTTTTTTGCGATGATATGGAACATGAGAAGCAAAATGTTACCGAAACAAATAAATCACAGACAGCAAATGTGACGAAAACGGATGCTGCAACACCTGGCGCTCAAAATCCCAGTAATGACAAACAATTGGAATCAGTCAGTGAGGTAAAGTTAGTAATAATTTAATGGTGTTTTAGTACCCATGTTATAGTGAATTTTAATATTAGTGTAGGTAATCCTTTGTTGCCAGGGTCTCAAAGCTGTAACCGATGGAGCAAAACAAATAATAACCGGAGTCATAGAGGTTAGTGTGAATAAATCCCTTTTTGTCACTTATTAAGTTACCTACTAGGTTGCCGTCCGTACAACTTAAATATACCATCATTTGTGGATGTTTTCGCCTATCTATAACTCTTTACAAATATTGTAAAGTTCGTAGATTTTGTTTGTGTGTAAGTAGAGGGAATCTCCTGAAATACCCATCCGGATTTTATTTACCAGTAGGTATAGATTGAACCTTGGGGAGGGACTAAGACTATATGCTATCCCGAGGCTTTGCTTACGTTCTACCTGCAGCCGGTCGATCACGTAACGCGTTCTACGTTAGTAAGATCTAAATGTACATTTTTATATGGAAGAATGACAGTTTTATTGTCCTAACGCGCGTTAGCATTACCCCTCAACTGATCGATCACGTAACGCATTGGACTCGCCTCAGGTAGATCTAAATGACAATTTTTGTATGGGAAATTAACAGTTCTTCTCTTCTTCTTCGAATTCTCCTGATGCTTCAAATGTTACGAGATTACCCAGGTCGATTACGTAACAAATTGCGTACGTCATGTAGATCTAAATGTCAATTTTTGAATGGGAAAATGACAGTTGTGTTGCCCCTAACGTAACCTACGTTCGAAAAGTAAGGTAATCACCTCTCTGGCCAGCTAAGTCTAAGTGGCAAGTTAATCCAGTTGGGATACGTAATTTTTTTCTTTATAGGATGGTTGATGTGGCATTTTCGATTTTATTTATACAAATCCTCCTTATTTAACAGGTCGGGTCGAGTCTATTCAGTGCGATTACTAAAGTGAGTACTGTTAGCTTTATCAGCTCAATTTAAAAATGTACAAGTATTTTCTATGTTCAATATGTATATTTAAAACTGACTATAACCCTTATTTTCAGTGGTTCGATGGCGGTCTAAGGAGTTAACAATATACAAGAGGCTAGACGATGTCATCGAGCGACCGGGCCACTTGATATCTACTATTGACTTAATAGGTACCTATATTCATCACGAGGAAGTAGGTATCTCTAGAAAATACGCTGTTAAACAGATCTGAATTAAATACCCGACATTTATACTTGTTAGTGACATGTAGGCATAAAGGAAAACTGAATCCAATTACATCACATAACATTTATTTGAGTTTTATAGATTTATGTAATTCTTATAACTTTGTTTTTCCCATGCGTCGGAGGTTTTGCGTCGAGGCTACAAAAATCGCTAGATGCACAATAAAAAAAAGTGAATATCTACCCTATTAAAACAAGCATAGGGTTTTCTTATTTCAAGTTAGAGACGCACACAAAGCGATTTTTACAGGTGCATCGTATGTCACAATATAAATTAATTCAATAGATCCAATATTATACAAGATACATTTGTACACAATCTACGTTCTTATTAGTTAAAACCTACTTGGAAATATGTATGACACATTTATGGTACATTTAAAAAATAAACGCAACTAGTACCTTACAGCACACGGAATGGTGGTTACATTATATTAAATATCGGACTTGCGTTGATGAATATAATATTACAGAGGTCCTATACTTACTTACGCGTAGGCACGCGTGTGCCATTGAAGGATTTAGCATTTATAAGAACTTTTAGTTACTTTTTACATATTGTTAAAAATACACATTTATGTGGCCTCTGTTAATGCCAAAAGCAGCAGAGTACCTAATCACGTAACTATTCTAAAGCACGTTAGGACATATCATCTGCCATTTTTTTGAGTTTTAAAAAGGCGTGAGTGATATGTACTAATGCCCGTTTGTAAATTACGCAATTATCCTGCATATCAACAGTCTTATGTATAACGTCCCTTTGGTCACCCGATAGTCCACCCCACCCACACAGGGACCCACCAACATAGTTATTAACCAAACATTTCACACTATAATGTACAATGTGGCACCTGGGATTTAACACGAGCCCCAACCCCTTAATCTATCCTTCTGGATTATGTGGTTATTTAGTTATAATAACTACCATTTAATATACCCAAAGACTAGACACTCCTTAAAAATAACAAAAGAGCTTATAGACTATCAATATCAATAACAACTTAATAAGTAAAATATAAAAAATCTGTAATGACAACAACATACAACGTCTACGTTATGTAACAAAGCTCAATTTTATGCTTGTTTTTTTGAGCAGGTATAGTTTGATTTGGCCCATTGATTATATTTAATCATGATCGTATTCTGGCTGGTAACGTAGGTAACAGAATTATTAGTAAGTGTAAGAGGCGTTTGATTCACGGTTAATGCTACTCACTGAGCCGCCGCCACCGCTGACCGGAGGTTAATAGACAGGTTACAATTAGAAGAATAAGTGTAGTCGGTATTATCTGAGATCAGAAACATTGGAGCTACTACCTCTAGTAGGAGGTATTTGCCCAGCAATGGAGTATAGCGTGCAAGAGAGTAATCATATTCAGTTATAAATTTAAGCAGCGTATGTAGAGCAATTACACTGAAATTATAACTAATACACTAATTTAGATAGCTAACTTACTCGACTACGAAAACTAGTTACCTAATGACATCTACCGTTGAATTCCATGCTTAATTAAAGAAGTATGTCGATTTGTTCCATGCAATTCAAATACAACTACCCGTAGGTGGTAATCCATTAATAGTTTTGAATCCATTATACAAAGTATATTTTAGCTCATCTACATGTATAAAATATCACATCTTCTTTGTAGCGTACAACGCCTATAAAAATTACTTTACTTTGGATCTTAGAAAGTACCTAAGCATTAAAAGCCCACTGCAGCCAATGTATACTATTTCAGTATATTTCCAAAGATAAAAAAGAGGTGTGTACTTATTACACGACTTTTGAGAAATAAAAGTACAGAAAATATTTTTAAGAATAAAAAATACACGAAAATAAACAGGGAAAGTCACATGCAACATTATAGAATCTAACTTTTAAAGATGTTCACAAACTTGTACGTATTCATAATGATTGTCACATTTCAGTGGCGGTCATAATATGATAATATTAGTATTGAATGAATACTGTCCTAACAAAGGTACACAAACGGAAAACAATAGCGTGACGTGAAATTCCTATACCTATTCAATTACGAGAAAGCCTCAACCGTAGCCATTCTATCTTACATTTTCTCGGGCACTAATAGCTACTAGGCATTATTCCGAGCCGGTGGGAATTTGATTTTTTACATAAACCATCACTGGGGACTTGGGAATTGCATTAAAGACAAAATATATGTACTTATATTTTAACTTCACTTGACTAGACCGTTCCCATTGACATTGACGTAATTGTTAGAAATAATTGGTGATTTCTTGTCTAGCGTTGGAAACGTGATGTACGTCGGATTAGTCACAGCGTTGTTCTGTGAGTTTTTGAGATTATTATTTTTAGTTTCTAGTTCAAATACCTCGTCGGTTTCCTCTTCGATGCGGGGGATCATGTTAAGGTAGGGGGAGGTGCTGCCCTCGTGGTCCGACTCAGAGCCGCTGCGCGGGCGCAGGTGGTTGAGCGAGAGCATAGGGGTGAGCTCGGAGCCCTGGCTGGTAGCTGACGCGCGCCCATTCAGCTGACGCGCGTCAAAGTCGAACGTCGACCCAATCCGGGGGCTGAATATGTTAGGATTGGACGCTGATGTCATCGCTAAGTAGCCCTCATCATCTGGAAATTAAAACTGATAGCTCAATCGTTTGTAGTAAAGCAAAACGTTAAGTTCTTATGGCCGTGTTCATAAACCTCTAGAACGAACATATTGTAGCTAAATTGCCCTTAAAATTATTTTGTCTTTATCTGTCACTTTGAAATTTGTGTTCGTAAGAAAGGGACAAAACACATTTTATTTATCAGAGGCATTTTAAGTTTTATGGATAAGGGGGTTAGTATTGAACCAATTAATAAAATAGCACACATGGTAATGACAAGACACTTTTTAATTTTAGTAACACAGCTGTGGAGATAGTACCGCCGATTGTGTTAATCGTCAAAACTTGATACTACAGTATGGTTGCTAAATGATCGGACTTGAGGTCGACTTTATCGCGAAACTAACGCAGTCCGCCTATTTTGCTATTGGACTGCCGGGTTCCTGCGATTATATTATATACTTAATATCTCTGTTTGACACTATGCTGCAAAAACTATAACCGACACATTAATTGCACTGAAGACGAATAAATAAATACACAACACGTATTTTTTGTATTGAATATAATATCCATTATTATGCATTATTATTTATCTGAGATTCATTTCAGAAAATAACATACCTACTGAATATAAATTAATAAATAAAATAAATAAATATTTGCGGAAAATCTTACGCAAGTCGGCCCAAACTAAGCAAAGCGTACTATGGGTACTAGACGACGATAAACATACCTACTTATATAGATCAATAAATAGTTAAATATATAGAACACACCCATGACTCATGAACAGATATTCGTTCTCATCACACAAATAAATGCCCTTACCGGGATTCTAACCCAAGACCTCTTGCTTCGTAGGCAGGGTCACCACTAACTAGGCTAAAGCGGTCGGTCATATGTTATTGTAAGTAATGTTTTGATATCACACTGGCTAGTAAACATGCCAATACTCTAGCAAAAGCAGATTAGTTTATTATGAGATTATCTCTTATTTTTTTATAATTAGTAAAGAGCAAACGCGTTATAAAATGTAAAACTCTTTCAGCAAATCTAGTTTGCGACATCAACACACATGCGCCACGCCTTATTTACCAATCCAAGATGATGCAACTTGTTCAGAGCTTGGTATTTTCCGTGTTTTCTAAAGATAACGAAGAGGGAAAAGTGCAAATTAATATGTCCAAACAGTAAATCGGATAGTTAAATACACCTCCAGTCTAAGGAAATGAATGACACTGAAAATACTCTGTTTAGCTGTAAATAGTTTCAACTTTTATTCCAATGCCTTATAAATATGTTAAACCATTCGAAGCGAATCACAATCGGTCAATCTCTACGACCGGTTTCCGCTACAAAACAGAAAAATGCTGCTACGCGCTACGGCGTAGCACACGTAGCATTGCTCGGCCTCGAATGAGTTAAAATGCGTCCCGGCAGAGGACATGCATGGCCATGGCTAAGGGCTAAAATAAAAATATGGTATCGTTTACAAATGGGTAATATGATATATGATGACTGTAATGAGTAACTGACGGCTGTGGAAGTAAACAACGCATTGTATTAACTTTTGAATCGTCTGTTCAAATTATCAGTTACCAATGTTTAACGAATAATCTAGAATACATTTACGTATTAATGCATTTCAGTTGTGTACGCCATGGACTCTGACGCAGGTGTGACTCAGTGTAATTGTAACCTATTTCTTTTATCAAATAGTGGAAAACAAGTTATAGAATGTTTCCTTGTAAAACAGAGATTCATTTAACTGTTGTATAAACGCTTCAATTTCGTATGAGTAGTAACAAGAATTCAATTCTATGTATTTTGGTAAAAAAATACCAATACGGTGAGCATCGACAAAAAAGATTCGTCTCTCCGGCCCTAATCACCAGCACGGCTATCGCAAGACGGCGCGCGAGCTCTCTCGATTATTCTCGCACTTTCTATTCATAGTATCATTCATCACTCTTTTGTGTCATGGTCATAGATAGAATAGGAACAATAATATTAAAATATATATATATACAGGCTGTATCAAAAATGAGGTTTTAGATAGATCAAGGGCATTTAAAAAAAAAATTGTTCACATTTTGTATTTTTGTTTACATTACAGTCTTTGTTTTTGTTGACATTGGCTGTGCATAAAAACATTCCCCCGCGAGGGTGAAGGGTGGGAGGGTTTATTTAATTTTCAACCGCCGCGCGCACGGCTGTGTTATGGAAAGAAATCAAAACCAAATCAAAATATTTTTATTAAATATAGGTTCCTACAGAACACTTTTTGAAGGTCAAAGTTCATATACATTTTACAATTAAGCACATGTTACAAACAAATCCTGTTTTGCTAAAATTTTGTGTATGTTATTTTGATACACAAGTGACGGTTTTTACATTTTGTTGTGATACATACACAACAAGCAATGTAAACAAAAACAAAAACTTGAATGAAAACAAACAACAGATTCGTATTTTTGGAATCGCAATAAGCTACCGAACATTTTCATTAGGTACACCCTGTATACATATATATTAGAGGACAATCTTACACGAATCCACCTAGTCCCATAGTAAGCTCAATAAGGCTTGTGTTGATGGGTACTAGACGACGATATATTTAATAGATATAAATACTTAAGGGCCTACATAGAAAACGTCCAAGACTCAAGAACAAATATTCATGCTCATGACACAAATATTTGCCCTTACCGGGATTCGAACCCAAGACCTTCAGCTTCGTAGGCAGCGTCACTATCCACTAGACTAATCGGTCGTCAATTAAACAAGGTTGGGCTGAAATGTTGTATGACTGGAGCAATCGTTCCTCTTGCAATTATGTGCTTGATTTTTATTGAACTATCAAGCACATATAAAAAATAGGTACATACTTCATTCGAATTATATTCTTCGAATGAGTCGAGATTCTTGAACCAAGAAATTAATCAGGGAGATGTTCAATTATCTCCGATTAAGCGTAATTAGCATCACCTATGACTTTCTTTCAATCGGTTTGAGAGAATCATCGAAATTGATGATATTTGTTTCATTCAACATTTTGGCGGTGTCCCTAATTTATTTCTTGACTCAAGTAACATTTTTATTCCGTGTAAGTACGAATACCAAACTTACCATGTGGCAATTGTACCGGTGTCGGTGAAGGGGTGACACCGAAGAAGAAGCCACTGGCGTCGTTGGCGTAGTGGTGTGGGCTCGGCGTCACCTGATTGTTGTAGTCAGGGGCGCACACTTGGACTAGATAGCTGTCTCCGCCGCGGTCCGCGTTCGTCTGTGCGCATGGTTGGTTCAGCTCCACATAGTGCTGGAAGAGTTAACCCTGATGTCAGCTCGTATACTTTAATCGTAGATGTTAACTGGGATCAACCTTTACGCTTTACCCCAACAAGAATGGTTCATAGCTTTAATTCAAGGAGAAAACAGGGATCAACACCGACTTTAACAAGAGCGGAGCTAATGATTCTATTCTAGGCGAAACTGGCATCATCCAAGAACTCCACCAATAACAACATCACACTATACAAGAGAGAAACCTCTGGCTCCAGCAAGAGCCCCTCATATGCTCTACTCATAATTCTAAGAATAAAATAAATAAATAAATATTTTTGGGGACAATCTTACACAAACCGACCTAGTCCCGAACTAAGCAAAGCTTATACTATGGGTACTAGACGACGATATGCATACATATATAGATAAATAAATACTTAAATAAATAGAAAACATCCATCCATGATTCAGGAACAAATATTCATGTTCATCACACAAATAAATGCCCTTACCGGGATTCGAACCCAGGACCTCTTGCTTCGTAGGCAGGGTAACTACCAACTAGGGTAAAGCTAGGGTAAGGGTGTCAAAACACGCACGCGCCGTCCTGCTGTGCGGCTGCACGGTCCGTGGCAAATGTTACCCGTATTTTACCAAGACTCGTGTTACTGATATCATGATATGATATGTCCATTCCCTTTCGTAGGGCGGAATCTAACAGGGAGTTTTCCATAGACTGATGTTGATGAATACGTTATGACACTTAACTGTACAGGCCGACATGTCGTTTCGAGTTAATGATATCCTTGAAATTATTTCTGATACGTGTCATGTTTTTGTAGGTAAATTATAACTATAACACATCATATCAATCTGATCTGTCAGAATAGTTGAAGTACGCCTCTAGTGTTATGGTCGTATTTGGCTTGCCCGTGGACTCGTCTGTGCTATGGAGGTGGACTGAGGACCTGGTAAAGGTCGCGGGAGTCCGCTGGATGCGGGGTCCGGACCGGTCACATTGGCACTCTTTGGGGTAGGCCTATGTCCAGCAGTGGACGTCTTTCGGCTGATTACATTGACTGGCAAAGTTATACTACTCTACTTTCACGAAATCGAGATTTCACTGTGACGTCGGCCTGGGACCTACAAATGTGAACGGGCAATACCGGTATTTACCGGCCTCCCGTCATTGATCAAATCCGTTCAGTGTTGCCCGTTTATATTTATAAAATCTAGATTTATAACATTAGATTGCTAGTCGATTGCGTAATGTTTTGTAAGAACGTTAGGCAGATCTTTATACGGGAAAATAACAGTTGAGTTGTCCCAACGCTCGTTTGAAAAGTTAGCCCTCTGGAGATGATGATAGGTACTTACATTTCGCACACTGTGCTCTAAGAAGGACCCGAGGGTCTCCTGCAGTTCAGTAAAAGTCGGTCTCTTAGGGGGTCGCTGCTCCCAACACGACCTCATGACTCGGTATAGACGGTCATCGGCATAAGGCGGCTTGCTTAGACGATGACTGCAAATAAGTGAAAAATATAAGTAAGCTTAATAGCAATTTCGTTGTGACGTATATTGCCTAGGTAGTTAAATTAGTCTGCTGTCTGTAATGTCTAATTTGTAAAAATCTTCTTCCCTAATAATATATTGTTCGTGTTACACAATAGGTACTCCAAGTAATATTATAAATGTGGAAGATTTTTACTTCTAGACTATATCGTATAATTTAAAGCGAGCCTTTTGACTGCCTTGTTCAGACTATTATTTATATTTACCAATTCCTGACAACATTGTTATATGTCACACTAGTATTAATATAGACACAAATAGTATTGATATATGTAATTAATTATATTAGACACAATTTTAAAAGAAACATTGAAAAGCCTCAGGTCTTAAAAGAAACATGGTGGTTTAAAAAAAATACTCATATTGGAAGCATAATTATCCTGTTGAGATCATTAGTGGTTTGAAATTCTCAGTCTTCGTGGCAAACCGATATCCTAAATAGGTACCATTTCTACCGAATTCATTTATTTTCCTGTTACCATTTATGAGAGGCCGCTATTACATTTGTCTTACAATTAAGAGTCCGCAGTAAGCTCGGCCTAATTTCACCTTCCCATACAATCGTAGTTACGCTCTCATTTTAAAACTACGTGTTGGATTGTGACGAAACTTTGCATATACAATGACATGAGGTATAACTATGTATGTAATTAGTTTATATGGTTCCAAATTCCAAAAACAAATTTTGTATGAAAAACTTAAATTCGCTGTATTTTTTTTTACTATGGTATCTGAAGCTACATAAACTAATTACAGACATAGATATACCTCATGTCATTGTACATGCAAAGTTTCGTTACAATCCAACACGTAGTTTTAAAATGAGACCGTAACTACGTTTGTATGGAGAATCGAGCTTACTGCGGACTCTTAAGACGAATGTGGAATATTTTCATGCAGGAGGGGACATCCCTAGTACATCGCTTTACTTATTTGTCAGTCGTCTTTGAGCAGCACAGATGTATAATATGGGAAGTTTCATATTCTCCAATCCCAGCGCCAGAGATGACATATTTTCATGCAATTGTAATCTAATTCCAGAAGGATGATGAATATGGTTCATCGCCATAAAGAAAGTACCTACTTGCATTGCACGCTTTTCAAAAAGGCACAGTACACTGGTTATAATCGTGATTAAGAGTACTATGCGATTCAAATAATGTTATTACTGTCAAAACGGCATCTTGTCTTTAGTCGCCAACTTCATACTTAATGTTGCTAGTTTCTAACATTTTTCTGGCCGATTATCTTGGAGTGACGCTTGAGAGAAAGCTGACTTTCCGCAGCCGTATCCGTAAGCAACCGTGCATTATTCAAAAGGTTTCTGCCGATGATCAACGAGTTTAGTAAAATATCACATAGAAATAAGCTGACGCTTCCTGGCTCTCCTCGTAGGGCGACTGGTGACCGTCTCCTCCGTAGAGCGACTGGTCCCCCGTGGTAACAATTGAACCTCAGCCTGCACCGCGACATGGCTATTAACACCATGTATGGTTTCTTTAAGCAGGCTGCTAGACGTTCGACAACGGTCCTCATCATAGGAAGCCGTTACAAGACTGTCACACCATAAAACCCACGCCCCTACCAGACATTTAAGCCACTATGGGCTTCAAGCTTAGGTAAGTAATAATTTAGCATACGTATTTTTATTGTAATATATTACTTTTGATAATGACTGATTGCTACTTTTTACTGCTGCTGAATTTTACTGACTGTGTAATTGACGCCATAATCCGCCGTAATTCTGTGAAGCTATTTCTGGACAGTGCTGACTCACCCTTCTTGCAGCCGTTGCAGCAGGTCCTGAGGGCTGATCTCGGGGTAGGGAGTCTTGGCAAGGGAGAACATCTCCCACAAGACGATCCCAAACGACCACACGTCCGACTGCGTTGAGAATATCCGGTCCGTCATGCATTCTACAGCTAGCCACTTCACTGGCAAGGGACTCTGGAAATTGACATTTCGAATTTTCACATTTCATTTACACAATACGTCATATACAGAGGCTCATTTCGAAGACGATTTCAATCTCGTATAGATCTAAATAAATTAGATGAAGATATATAGAAAGACTTGTTTATGGTAGCATATTTTTATTTTCATGTTGTTTGTTTTACCTTTTTGAAAAAGAAATAATCGTGCATCAAAATTCAATCATTCACTCATTCGTCTATTCACTACAATTTCTGCAATGTGTGTGTGTGTGTGTGCGTAATTACTCATATTCAATACCATTCTAAGGGGAAACTAGACCTAGGCTTATTGGGATTTAGGCTGATTAATTTCATTTATTTAGGAAACAAGCAGGCAATAATATCATACATAAGTAATCAAGGGTACAAATACATAAGAGAAACATTAAAATACATTTTACACAAATAATTAATAGGTACTTAACCAAAACACAACATAATGTATGCACAAATTACAACACAATGTACTTGACATACGAAACTCGTAATTTATACGTACCTAAAACTCCTGGTATTACAGTAGGTATAACAAATCAAACGGGCTTCCTCTTGTCCCCAATCTCGGACAGTGCGACTAGTGCGAGGTATGCAATGATAAGTTAACAGTACCTAGGTACTCTATTCTATTTTCATGATTAACATTATATTTACCTACTTAATTTGAAGCGCATTATACTTGAATTTTTAATTTTAGTATTTACAGAATGGGGAGATAAATAAAAGGTATACCAATGAATTAAAATAATTAAAAACATAGGTGCGCTTCACGGTCAACGGACGTGCTGACGATGGCGTGCATGCCATTAACTTGAGAGGGGGGTCACAGTGTATCTGTATAGGTAGTATAGAGGTAATTGTTAGGTATTAAATGTAGATCCTATCTTTCATTTTCATTACAGACCCTCAACAAGCATCGTAAACTCCAGCTTCTGTATTTTGGGCCAGTTTTATTTCACGTTTGTCCAGAATTAATTGAAACTTACTTAGTTAATTTATTTGTCTCGCTCACACATGTTACGTGCTAACAACCAATTTGTTTCCTTGTATCCAAGCACAATCGAAATCGAGAAAAGGCGTCCAGACCCTGTAGACAACCGTTGGTACCCATTTGTTGCCAGAGATATGTGGCTTGCAATACCTAATGGCTTGTTTACACTTTGATAAGTGATTAGTAGTATTAGTACGAGTCTATATGCTTGCTACTCTCACTTGCAGAAAATGTACGTTTTTGCAATAAACACTATTCAATGTGTAGCATGCCCTAAGGCAGACTATTGGTGCGAGAGAGACGTAGATATGCGAGAGAGACAAATGTACACAGATAAACGAACGCCTATATTATAAAACTAACCGCTACTTTCGATTTATAAAAATGGGTTTGCAGCGAGACGTTTATTAACCCCGAATGCAAAGTAACGGCGGGTAAAATCTTATTCAACCCCCTTAAAGAAGTGATCTTGAAATATTGCTCGCGTTATGGCTGCTCGTAACTCCTTTAATAAACAAGCGATAAAATTGAATCACGCCTAGAGCACGGGTCATGTCCGACAATACTAGCGGTCAGGCAATAAATAACTCTATTGCCTGCTGGACACGATCAAATTAACCGATACACAAAGATACTAAAACATTATGACTTTCATTTATGACGAACGCGAAACAAACATCATTTTGTTGTCATGACGACAGCAATGGAGATGGAGAGAGACTACTTACGTTTTCTTTCTTCTGGTATTCGTCATTTTTGTAAATGCTTCTCGCTAAACCGAAGTCACATATTTTGACAACGTTGTCTTCGGCTAGTAGAATATTTCTAGCTGCTAAGTCACCATGAAGGATCTGTAAAGACATTGAAGTAGATTGTACTACCTACCGGATAACATGTCTTTTGTGTTAGCTACATATTTAGAGTGGGCAACCATAAATTGCATAAACGTTGGTAACAGGTTATCTTGAATCCCACACCCACTCGTACTAGATACATGGCAATTGGACTTACGTCGCATAATATGAGCATATAACGTAAAGCATACGAGGACATCGCACTAGCTAGACGGATAATAACAGTACTTACTATATAGGCCGGGAAGTAAGGGGTTGCCGGCCGAGTACATATAGACGGCCGAGCGTAGCGAGGACGGATAGTTTTGAGGCCGGCAACCCCTTTTCACGCCGAGGTATGTATAGTGCTTTTCTCAAACATGTAATGAAATAAATTAAAATAACTCCAAGAAATCAAACTTTAATTTTCATGGCTGAACGCCGGGATCCTGTGCCACAAATTGTGGAATGGAAATTAATAAAGACCACTTGCCGGCCTAGGCCTCCAATTTTGTATGAAATGCCATTACGGGTCTCTCGTCTCGCTGCGCCCGAAACGTGATACTTCGAAGCCCATTATGAAGAACACAACGTCAATATTTCATTGCATGTTTGAGAAAAAGCTAATTAAACATTTGCCATATAAATATATTGTATTTATCTAAGTAAATATTTATCCGTCTGAGATATATTTGAACATGGGCATTTAAGTGCCATAAAATTCTTACGAGGACCTTTGGGTTAGGACTGTTAAGTCTTTAACTACTGAATAAAACATTGAAATTGTTCTCGTGAGTTTAACGACAGACATTAGAACGAAATCGTAAAAATAAAAGTTTAATTAACATTTCGTTTCAGATTTTGATTGTCCGGGGAAGATATAATCCATGCACTAAACGTAGAATAGATAGGATAGGTACATGATATATTCTACGTTTAGTGAATGGATTATATGGGTCATTCGGATTGAATTTTTGCACACCGCTGCACCCGTGGCCCTAGATGCCTAGATACTATAGTAGATGTAATTTTCGGTCTAATTATTCGTAAGAAAGGATACACACGCAAATAAAAATAAAATATGCATAACTTAATTAATTGAGTTTTAAGTTAGTTTCCTTTGGTTTCGAAATAAAAAAATTGGGTTAGGTACATTAGTACCAACTTGCCTTTCAACTTTCAAGTTTGCAAGGTACGCACCAGCCCTCTGATCACCAGTCGCGTCGAAGACGCTTTGCCAGCGCTTTAAATGTGCTAAGAGCACTAGGCCTCCACGCACGGTCCTAGTGTTGAATATTCAATCTCAAATGTTCCTAGTAAAAAAGGCCGCCTTCATGAAAAATTCCGGGCTTATTTATGATTTTAACACCGTGATAAAACTCGTGGCGAGTACTTTTTGACAAACATTGCGTGTGTCATTTTAGTACTACAATGAATACTTTGCGTGTTTCACATTTTCCATACATTTCGAATAATAATAATATCGGTTTTAAATAGTAATGACAACATCGTTTTTAGGGTTCAGTCAACAAGGAGCCCTTATAGTTTCGCCATGTTCGTCTGGCCGTCCGTCCGTCCGTCTTAGGCTTAGCTCACTAACCATTACTACTAGAAAACTGTAATTCGGCATGGGTATATAAATCAATACGCTGAGAAAACAGAAGTCAAATATTGTAAAAAATATTTTTTTGGTGTACCACCCTTACACCAAAGTGGGTATTTACTTTTTTTTTTCTCGGTATACCAATAGTGTGGGGTATCGTTGGATAGCTTGTTCAAAAATATTATGGGTTTTTTAAAACGACTTTTCAAATTAGTGATTCGTTTGCGAGATATTGGGCTTTAATATTTTTGTTCGAGTCATGTGAGATTTAAAAACCTTAATTAAAAGAGCTTGAAATTGACCGTCATACTACTAGAAAGGTACTCCATGGCCACCTGGAAGGCCCACGCGCGCTGGTCCCTTGACCTCAGCGTTGGATCTTCCGCGATATTTTACATTTCAACAGCGCTGAGTGAACACTTTGGAACGGGCCTTCATACTAGAGAGGTACTCCATGCCCACCTGGAAGACCCACGCGAAGTGGTCCCTTGATCTCAGCGGTGGATCTTCCGCGATATTTTACATTTCAACAGCGCTGAGTGAAACATATTGGAACTGACCTTCATACTAGAGAGGTACTCCATGCCCCTCGCGACCTGGAAGGCCCAGGCGAGGAGGTCCCGGGACGTGAGCGGACGTGGTTTGCGGCCCTCATACACATAGTCGCTCTCGTAGTTAGTACGCCATTCTGGCTGCACGTATCCCGTCTCCGACACTGAATAGGTTAAATAAGTTTAAGTATATGTGTAAAATATGGTTTTCATGCAGTTGGGGCCGGTATCCGGCTAATAAAACTGACGAGCCCCGGCATTCATAGGTAAGACATAAGACATTTATTTAGCAAATCGTTTGCATAGTGTAAGTTCCGGTTCCTGCACTAGGCTTTGCCTGTATCGCAGGAGACCAAATTACAATGTTCCATTGCATAGATAAAACAAAATTGGAAAGGACATTAAAAGCTATATCCCCTCCTTGGAGTCTTTGTGTTTCAAGATATACCAATACCTTCTGTCAATTAAATGCATGTTTTGTCATGTCGTAATCATGTTTGATTAGCTATTCTATACATGGAAAGCCTCTTCGAAACCAGAATTTTCAGAATGCCGCCTCGGATATATGACAGTGGTATGAGCCTCTGGCGATGCGGCTACCTATGGGGACTGATCATTCCTTACCACCCAAACTCCTATTGAAGCAACTAAACTTTGTGTTAACTTAGGACTATACCCTTAATAAAACAACAACATAATTAAACGAGGGAGCGAAGCGAAAGAAAGTTCCTTGCTTCAGATTGGGCCGAAATTCTAAAGTCCAGCTGTTCTCCTACATTTCTCAACCGATTCACGTGAAATTTTGTGAGCATCAGGTTTGATAAATATATACTAAGATTTTTTGTCTGTATTGACAAAAAAACTTAATATATAATTAAAGATCTTTTCTTTTAAGACAGGCTTCCGAGTTTTACAGCTCACAGAACCACTAGTTTATATGAAAATATTTAACTAAAAACAAACGTTGACATTATTATATAGGCAGGTAGGCTATTGTGCAATATGATTTAATGCAAAACCGTACAATTAACGTACTATTTACCTTTTTCGATTTCCGTATTTGGTTTCGGTTTGTCTGATAAGAAACATATTAATTAAATTATATAAAATAACAGTAAGTACAGTATAAATATGGTATTTATAATGTTAATATATTACCTAATCTCCCTGACCGGTTGCTGGCAGCGGTGTTGAGGAAAGTGTGTTGCGTTTGGTCGGTATTCAAGCAATCCGAATTCATACTGTGGAAGAAAGTTTATAACACAATTAAAATATCATTGACCGATTTGGTGCTATGGCACGTTTGCTACTGTCCTGAATTAATAAAGAGCAAAAGCCACCCTGCCCTTGAAACTTAGAGGTTACCATTTATACAAATATCAATGCACAAAGGAAAATTTAAACTTACACTAGCGTTATAGACCGAGAATCGAACTCGGTCTCTTTGGATTCCCGGTCCATTACGTAACCACTCCGCGACCGCTGCGCTGATTATGCTGCCTATTTTCTACCGAAAACGTCAAGATGAAAAACGGCTATAGGGATAGCGCAACACAAACACCACGCGAGAAAAGGCGTGACCATAGTACATTGTGTGTCAAGGGAGCAAAGCGATATATTTACGGCGAGGGCGGTATATTGAATCCTGAGTGAAGTAGCGAGTGTTTCTATAGTAGAATCTTGAGCGTAACGAGGAATTCAAGTGCGTAATCACTTGAATGCCAAGACAGAAATATTTTTGCTATCCAGTGACACATACTGTTTTCCACACCTTCTATGAGGAATACTGAAATCCCTCAATTGAGGGCAACAAAGACCCTTTTTGAATAGCAAGATCCGGGAGGAACAGTATAACTTTGATCCCTCATTTGAGGGCAATAAATACCCTTTTCAAACGACTTCAAAAAGAAGGAAACGGTTCTCAATTCGTTTGTTTTTTTTTTATCATTTTCAATGTTTGTTGCCTCAGAACTCCGTCATTGGTGAGCCGATTCGTAATTTTTTTTTTGTTTGTAACAGAGTATATGAGTGGGTCCCATTTTTATCAAAAATTCAGTTGGATGATGGGATCTATGAGGAATTGAGGGAACTCTTCAATTATAAGGCATGCGTGTAGTGATTTTGGTATTTTGTATTTTAACTAGTGTATTTACACCCGGAAATCATAAATTTGGTGGAGTGGAATTGATGATGAAGACCACAGATGACTTATGGAATTCCTCAATTATGTACTTAAAAGTACAAATCTACGTCACAGATTCTGATAAGATTCCGTTGAAATAGCAACTAATGAAGTGCCAAAGGTGATCCTTGTGGAATCGAAGGAAGTCTTCAAATATTATCGGGTCACATACAGCGATTCGTTTTTTTTCCCTAATAATCAACGCATTTGCTATCGGAAATCAGTTCATGTGGTAAATTGGAAAAAAAAATGTGGAAATGTTCTCGTGGCTTGGCGGAGTACTAAATTGAAGTCGGTTAAAACTTTGTTTTTAAAGTAAATTATTTACTATCAATTCATTATCGATTGCGAGTACTGATTCAGAAATGCGAATCCTATGCCCTAAGTCAGGGCCTGAAGTACAATGTGCTCAAAAGTGAGTACATGGTATTTCACGGTCACTTCCGAATTTGTCCATGCGCAATCGGTACATATGCGGTAGTTTTATCGAGAGCTTACTGATGTCGCCCAGTACGTCAAACCGTGCATATTAGAAAGAGGAGGATAGATTTTTCCCGACTCGCGTCGCGGTGCGGCGTCAGTTGTGGTAGGTGGTCGCAGGAGTAACTGCGCAAATGACAGAATACCGAAAAAAAGGCCAATCAAAAGAAACTCATTTGAAAAACGCAGAAGCATAGTAAAGAATCTGTACAGATTAGACACTGATAGCTGACAGCCTACTGATAACGCAACGACACCGCAGCGCCAAATGGGTAACAAGTGGGATGGGAGCTTGAAAAGTCTTTCAAGCTCCCATCCCACTTGTTACTTAATTATTTGCTCTTGTCAACATGTAGTCACATGTTGACAAGAGCAAATAATTAAGTAAAATATACATATTCAAACGTTGAGTTTCATCCGCGAATTAATTATTTTTCTGTGTCTTAATTTCATATCATAATCTTTACTTCTATTGTTTCCATTCTGATTGTTTCCATTCCCTATATTCAATCTCAGGTTAGAGAGCCTGTGGGATTCTGCTATCTATAGCATTCTTGCCTATTTTTATCCGAATATGCACTAGACGCAGGTTAGCGTGACGCGAAATGAGATAATCTACCCTCTTCTTTCTAATTACCAGAATGCGAGTGAGACAAGACTCACTGTGTCTGGCGCAACGTGACTTTCTAATTCAATTTAAGTTTCACTGTTAATACTGACAAAATGACAGACGGATTGTTCTACCGGTAGAGTAACAAAAGCAAAGATAGATTGAATGCAGGTAACGTTTGTCAAGATGGCATACCCGCTGTCTCCTCCACTGCATGAGAATCCGCGGTTGACGTTCCCCTGGGCCTTCTCCTTGTTGTCGGTGAGCTGGTCGATGAACACGTCCCGGTGTCGCTGCATGTAGTTGTGGATGTTGCCGAACTTGCAAAACTCCACGATGACGATCAGCTCGCCTATCGAAACAAAGCTTAGGTGCCAACTGCTACCACAAACTTGTAACTTAGTGCGTTCTTACACGGGTAATATTTTTTAGCAGTTAAGAGTGACACAACCGTTCTCCTGACGGGCAATACTTGCTCCAAAAAGTGCCCGTGCAATTGCACCTTTATACAAAGCCAGTAAATTTAATAAATAATAATCAAAAACAAGCCAAGAAACTGTTTGAGACGTGATAGTATAATTCATTACCATATGGATAAGTATTATCTTTCCCCATAATTGCGTTTTTTTAACTTGAAAAATGTATTGACCCTGTCGTGAATCGAAAACCCTTTCTAGTGTAGTAAAATTTGACTTGCAAGATTCCAACACGACATAGTAAGTAAACACTTTTTTTAATAATACGTTTATCAGATAGTCTTTCGTTTAAAAATCTCACTCAAATCGGTTTATCCGTTAGATAGCTAAGATAAGTAAGATACCTACCACAGACAAGACACACGGATACAAATCTAAAACTTATAACGCCCCTTGTTTTTGTCAGAGTTTAAAAAAGGACTTACGTTTGCCAACGTGTTTAGTACAAGCGCCCAACAAATTGACAATGTTGACATGTTTCCCAAGATGTACCATGATCTTGAGTTCAGACGCGAGCGCTTTGATATAAATATTGTCGGCAGTCTTCTTAACCATCTTCACTGCGACGGTGGTGCTGTCTTCGGCGTTAATTATGCCGCGGGCCTCTGCCTTGTAAACCACACCAAATGCTCCTGCACCTAACTGGGGACCTATGGATGAAAATATATTGATTGGCCAAAACTTTTCTCCGAAAAGAAACCGATATGCCTTATTATGGATCCTTAGAGAGAGAAGAAGTATTTAGATAACCAAAGTAGTACTTAAAAGTTTAGAATTAAGTCGGCCGCTTCTCTATTTTAATTATAATGACAAACACTGAACTGACCCAGAACTATGCAAGTACATACAGTTCCCAAACGTTTGCATCAGAACTAAATTTCACAGATCTTAAGGATTTAAACTTTTTATGATTTCACACGATTTTACAGCATACGTATTTAATCCGGTAGGATTGTAGAATGATAGTAGCGGCGTGGCGAGTGGTGGGGTGGTGGGTATATTAGGTCCAAGGTGGACTAATAACTAATAAAACTTGTAAAGGAGTCCGCTGAACACGGGTGGCGCAGGAACGGTCCCTTTGGCACTCTGGGGGAGGCCTATGTCTTTCGGCTGATATGATGATGATGATGATGAGAAATACGTAGTTACTTTACTTATGTTGAACTGGTAGAATGGGTGTTATATATTTTGTTAATAAAGAAGAAGTGTTTTCCAATGTGTTCCCTGCCTGAGATGATATTCGACAGTGGTGGTTACATAATTCTAAATAATCGAATCATCCTTACCTAAAATCAACTTTTCTACCGGAAACTCGAATTTATCATCGTAAGGCAACAACTCTGCTTGTTCGTCGATGCCCAGTTCAGGGTTGAGAGACTTAGGGGCACCTTCTTTAAAGTACAGCAGCCCAGCTGCTGCGAGCTCCTTCCTGAACCGCTTTTCCTTTTTGATCTTCCAAGTAAGGTACAACACAAGTAGTACCAACGCCAACATTATTACTCCTAAAATGCTGAGATATTTCCAACTCGACGTCTTGTATACTTCTGGGGGCGAATGAAAATTGTAATTCTTCGTTTTAAATATAACAGATGCAAGTTTTTCTATTTTCTATCATACTTACTTGAAAGTACTTTACTTATGTTCCCAAATGAAAAGATCATATGTCTGTCCATTATAGGTATGTAATGCCTAAATTATGTAATGTATTTTTAATTACAAACATATTATAGGTACATATATATTTCTGTACAGAAACCCACTATTGCAGCAAACAACAAGATAACCAATTAAGAAATTTATTGGGGACAACCAAGTAGAGTTCACTTGCACGCTGTTCTGTCTGTCTGTTCCCAGTGGAGACTAATTAATACCAACCAAAGGGCACGGCGACACGATTTTGATTATGCTTAATCGTTTAATGTAGTGAAAAAGAATTCATTCAATTAGTTGTATTTATATTCGTCCTGCTTTGTACTAAATATCGTTAGTGTTGTCCTGGCAGGGTCATAGTTTAATTTAGCCTTATTTTATTTTCTATGGTTCAAAATTAAAAAAGGTAGGTACGAACCAATTGAATCCTGACCCACCATGGAACCTTGTTACAGTTAACTGACATATTAACGTCATATGATCTTAAGTATGTTCGTTCATTGTAACAAGGTTCTATGGTGGATCATGATTCAGTTGGTTCGATAGTACCTAACGAAGAACAACTTTTACACCTAATTTGGACACGACTTTTAGAGGACTTGGAGATAAGCTACGTCAAAGTAGAGATAATTATAGTGGCCCGAAACCAGTTTTATGTACGTACGTGATGAAGTTTACAGCAATACTTACTTGCAATAACGCTGTACGTTCTTGCGGCCTCAAGGGCACCGCTTCTAGCCACGCATTCATATTCTGAATCATCAGTACCATTTTGCTTGAATGTGTAAGTCGAATTTACTGTACTGTAATTCCAAATACTATTTACAATTTGACCGTCAACTACGGCCATGCCATCCTGTAAAAATCAAATTCTCGTTTAAGAGTCCCCAGGACGCGCGACTCTCTGTATAAACGTAGTTACATTGTGTATACAAATTTTCATGTTATTCCAGCATGCAGTTTTAAAATAAGAGCCAAACAAACTACGTTTGTATGGGGAGCCGACATGTATCGAGCGTGCTGTGGACTCTAATACAAAATAACGATGATTGGAAAATATAACGGGGCCACGCCGTTTCGTCGCCTAAATAGTATTATTTGTTGTTTTTAGTTTCGTGACGCATTGGTTATTACTGTAATGTCACGTAAATGTATTTGTCAATAAATAAATAAATAACCATAGAAACATATCATTATTATCATTAACATTTTATAATAGGTTTATTTTAATAAATGGAATAGAATGCAACTAAAATTAAGTCAATATAGGTAACATGTTCGTAACCCGATCGTACTATACCTAATTAACAATGTTTTTATCGAAAGTCGAGTCATCAGTTATTGTATGTTAATTATACCAGATGTTGACCAAGAATATTCAGTCAGCACCTTGGTACCTACTCATATTATTTAGGTGCGTAGTCAATGCACTCTGGTGCACAGAAGGAAAATATACTTAATCTACCTTATTTCTGGAGATAAAACATCGGGAGTGTTTAATGATAAGATGATCTTTATTTTTGCGGACACAATTAGATTATGAAATCAAACTGGAATACGACATGTACATACATATTGTGTCAGATTGATTTACATAAAATAACACCAATAATTTTTAAACCAAACACTTAGCAAATAAAATAAGTGGGTCCATGTTCTTCTGTAGAGCGGCATAGAACACAAAAAACCATTCTTGAAAAAAAATGCAAATACTAATAAACATGACTAAAAATGTGTGCATTTAACGGTAACAGTATTGCATGGATTTTTTTTATTTTGTGTAATGGTACGAGTAAGTAAGTACCTACCTAATAACTAAAACTTGAGGACGTGCATTGGAAAATATTGCGTTCTTTGAAACGTCGTTCTGGGCAAATTAGGAAACTATAAATAAAGACTCATTTTCAGGTATAATATATATTATGATTCTTGACTATATATATAATAATATAACTATGATTGTTCATCTGATTTTACCAGTTCTTTTCCTGTGACTTCATCTGATTTGCTTAAAATTTGCTCGATAGAAAATAAAATCCAAAGTTTGGTCCTTTATTTTCCTTTTAACCTGACCTTACTCAAATATTATAAATAAAAATGACCCAACAAGTTTACCTTAGTATTTTACCTCATACAAAATCTCTCTTAAGGAAATATGAATAAAACGTCATAAAGTTAGGATTTTAAAAAACAGTTCCCGAAGAGTGTTGCATCACGTTTCTTTGTGGACGAAAGAAATAATCGGGTCTCTTTCACGGGGCGCGATTTTACTTGAATCCAGGCATCGCTTTAAGAGCAGTTATTTTTCGTAACTAATAATCAATACACATTAGTCCAACGTTCTTAATTAGTTTAACTTACCTTATACCATGTAATAACCGGCGGAGGGACAGCCACTGCTACGCATGCTAGTGTTACGTCAGTAAAGGGGATCACCTCTTTCTCCTTGCTTTCCGCCGGGAAAACTATAGTCGGTGAGCGAAGGTCTGTCAAAATTATACACAATTATACCCAAAGATCAGATTAAAAGATCAGGATCAAAGTATCAGATTTGTATTAAATACCACAGGAGACAATTCTGCATACAATAAAACAGGTCATTATTGGCTTGTACTCAAAGTTATCTTTACAATCCCTAAGTAGGAAGTGCAGCTGACATATGGAAATTAGATTGGAATTTTACTGGTCGATGCACTCTTACTAGATTTTATATAAATGAAGACAAATAGCCTAACTTATAGGAATGAGATCGCACTCTAGCTAACCGCAATTCGCTTTCAATTAAATACCACAAAAACTGTTTACATTATTCTAGACATTAAACACAATCGTTTCTTAATTTTCATACACCTACACAAATTTACTCCGATCGTTCTTCTTCACAGTTCTCTTTTTTTTCCATTTGTATTCATAATAATCGGCCTGTTACGATTTTTTCATGACATTTCGAGTTTTTTTATAGTGAAAATGAACTATTTTGAAAAGACAATGTTATTATGTACTTAAAAGATGAGGACTACGAAAAAAACCCAACGAAGGTGATGAATTGCTGTTATCGAGAATTCCGTTTGCAAAGAATCTTGAATAGAAATAAATGCTTCAGTGTAAGGCCAGGCATTAAACATTTTTTTGCGTTCGGTATCAAGCTTAGGACTAGTGCGTGCAAGGCGCAACATTGTGGCAGAAAGTGCTCGCTGCGCGGCACGTGTAAACATGAAACTAAAAATAAGAATACGTTAGGTTACGTCACATTACCTGCAACTTTAATGAAAATTGCTGCTCGTCGTGCTTCACTCGTATTGTATCCAACACATGTGTAGTCGCCACTCTGGCTTACCGATACGTCGTTGATTTGCATTGTTGCAATCAGAGACATACTGTTAGAAGAATAATTGACTGCTCCGATGTTTACATGAAAAATAAAATCAATTAACTGTTTTATTTTATAACTGACTGCACTGATTTTTTCCTCGAAATAATCAATGAAAAACATTTATCACTCAAATATCGATTCATAATAAATAAATAAATAAATATTTGCAGACAATCTTTCACAAATCGGCCTAGTCCCAAACTAAGCAAAGCTTGTACTATGAGTACTAGACGACGATAAACATACTTATATACATAGATAAACACTTAAATACATAGAAACCATCCATGACTCAGCAACAAATATTCGTGCTCATCACAAAAATAAATGCCCATACCGGGAATCGAACCCGGGACCTCTATCTAGCTTCGTAGGCAGGGTCACTACCAACTAAGCTAAACCGGTCGTCAAATATAACGTATTTTTTCTTTACAGGGCACAAAATTACCTAACCATTTTAAACCCAAAATCATACTCGTCAGCAGCAGTTATTTTAAATAATATTGTAAATAAAGCATAGTTCACCACCTGTCATATGTGGGAACTCTATATCGCTGGGGGGCTCCCATTGAACAGACGTGAAGTCGTATCTGGAGGCCAGACATCTTAAAATAAGCGAATCTCCCTGAGAGGCTTCTTTTGTTCCCTTCCCTCCGTTTTCAATGCCGAAACCACCTTCTATCTCGTCAACGAGAAGTTCTCTGGTTTTGCTATTATTTCCTTGATCATTCCGAGCTCTGCAGATTATTGAGCCCGAACTCTGTACTGGTAAATCGAGTGTTGAAACTTTTTTGTATTCTGATTCTTCTTTTATGTTACCCTAAAAAAACATGGGATTAAGAATGAGTATCCACCAGAGGGGTAATCAACTAATCACGTAACGTTCCTAAAGCTCGTTAGGACAATCCAACTGTATTTTTTTCATATAAATAATGTTCGTACAATGCGTTACATGATCTGATCTACCCGCAGAACTGCGCGGAGCAGGGTGCGACGAAAAAAAACATACATTTGAAGATATATGACCGAGAATTTATTCTCGCACACCGCTCCGCTAACTCACACAGCTTTAGTGGAAACTCACCCTTATGTGCTTGTTGTGTACCTACGTATGAGAACTTTATTAAATAAATATTACAATCCTAATACTATATATTCTTGTGTACAGCTGTTTTTTTTCTACCTATGTCTAATGTTTTGAATGCCGAATTAAGCGGTGGTGTAATTTGTACAGTACGTACTAGCTACGTACGTTTACCATAATTAAACGTAATTGAATTGATCCTTGCCAGGTAACGTGCAAAAATTCCTTTTAGGTTCCTAATTATTACAGATGAAAGTTGTGATATAATTATTAGACAGAGCTGTACCAAATTATAATCAGAATCGAATTAATTGTAGCCCGTTTTACTGGACAATATGGTAAGTTTATTTTGCCGTGACTGTTGTTTTACATAACGAATAAAAAGGATGTAGTAGTAAGTATGCCATTTTTTATTAGTAGGTACATTATTTCCTGACAACTAGATATAATGAACATAACAAATATGACAGCTAACTATAACACATTATATTACTACGGTAGAGATAATTTAATGTGGCCGACTGTAAATGGAAATGGAATCTTCTACCAAGGGCGGTAGAGTTGCTGTTTGAATAGACTAGGTACTTACTTTGATACAATTCGGCCAACTCAAATAATAATTTTATTTTTTTTTTGTTTTCTTAATCCTATGTTACTAAATATTTGTAGCTAAAGATATAGTATTTTTAATTAAGTGTTGCATCATTGAGTTCTCACTCATAATGGCTACAGTTTTTAGGAGGCTGTTTGGGATAATCTCAAGTACATACATTTGAAATGGAAATTAAATGAAAATTATTTATTCGTGACAAATACAAACACAAAGCATTAAACGAAAAACAACAGCAAAAGACACATATGTATATACAGGGTGTTTTTTTTAAATGGGACAGTATGGGGAAATCCGAATCTAAAGGAGATAGAGGAAAAGTGCCCAAGGAGACATTAGGTGTTTTTTTATGTAAACAAATTTGGCTCGTTAAAATTTTTGGTCAAGCGTGAGTTGTTCTTAAAAAATTATAAAGTTGGTCAATTTTTTTTGACGCGGGTCGGCTCTGTTTCATGTAAGGATTATTTCATTGTATGGAAAGAAAAAAATCTGAACAGCAGAAGTTGGTCAAATTTAACATTTACTCAAGTAATAAACCAACTGTATGAAGATTAGTTTTCATTAAATTTGACCAACTTCTGCTGTTCAGATTTTTTTCTTTCCATAGAATGAAATAATCCTTACATGAAACAGAGCCGACCCGCGTCAAAAAAAAATTGACCAACTTTATAATTTTTTAAGAACAACTCACGCTTAACCAAAAATTTTAACGAGCCAAATTTGTTTACATAAAAAAACACCTAATGTCTCCTTGGACACTTTTCCTCTATCTCCTTTAGATTCGGATTTCCCCATACTGTCCCATTTAAAAAAAACACTCTGTATTTATGATGACATTCATATACATATATATAATAACCTTCATCGACACGACGATAGTAAAATCTGTTGACTTAGATTAGACCATACAATTAAATGGTATTAGTGCTATATAAGATTCCTTATTATTATTCCTCACTATTTATTGGTCATAAGATTACTTTTTGTCATATTCATCTCCAGTCCAACCTCGGGGCTTGCGTTGCTCAGGTCTAGGAGCATAAGTCGTAGTTCGGAAGCTGTTGAAGAGAATAGGACAATATCGTCGACAAAACGAAGATTGGTCAATCTTCTATTATCAACAACTAAGCCTATCTCCCCAACTCGGCACTTTCGGAAGACGTGTTCCGGAGTGCTAGTAAAAAGCTTCGGCGACAACGGATCTCCTTGCTCGACTCCTTTTTGATTATTGAAAAATGCACCAGAGGAAAGTGACTCTTTGCAGGTGTGCTGTTTTTATAAATGGCTTATGTGATAAGTGAATATAGCTTTGGTCGATATCCTGATTGCGTAAAGAAAAAGACTCATATCACAAGATATTATAGCACTATTTGTAATATCCTCCATTCGCAATTAAATGCTTAATAATAAATAAAACATAAGATAACACTTGCTTACTTTAACAGGTCTGTCGAGTTCTGCCTTTGTTTCGCTGTCTATAAAAGACCACTCGACTTCTGGTAATGGATATCCGGTAACTTCGCAAACCAATCTTATTTGTTGACCTTTTAATTTCCTTCCTTCACTAAGATTAAAAGTGACACGAGGAACATCTAAAATATAAAATCATTGATATATTTATATCGCATCTCGGCCCCGACTTCAAGCGGCGACAGCGGCAACAACCGTGCACCATCAGTAAGAGAGAGAGATCGGAGCCGCGGCGGCGGCGTCTCGCTCAGTCCTGGCCGACCCCTAGCGCTTCGGTCGATTCCAGATACCATAGACAATTGTTTTTTTAAAATTGAGACATATAAAGTTGTACCCAGGGCCCGTAATTTTCATGCCGATGACATCTATTTGACGTCACGCTCCATATAGGATATCAAATAGTTTTATTGTAAATTATTAATCATTAGTCGTAAATCATTTTAATCACGTACAAATGACTTAGAAAAGTAGTCTATTTACACGTGGAATAAATAATACTCACTTACGTATTACGTATGAACGCGAGGATGACTTCGATTTTCTTTGCATGGGAATTAATGCAAGAAGGATGGCGTGCTTCACGTTAGAGAGGAATTCTGTTTTCTACGTTATTATGGAAATGTGTTAACAATACTATTTAATAAAATGTATGTATAAAAACAAATCAAATAGTTTTATTTACGTTTCACGTATCAAGTAAGTATTATTTATTCCACGTGTAAATAGACTACTTTTCTAAGTCATTTGTACATGATTAAAATGATTGACGACTAATGATTAATAATTTACAAAAATAATAATTTGGGATCATCCTATATGGAGCGTGACGTCAAATTGATGTCATCGGCATGAAAATTACGGGCCCTGGTTGTAACATACAAAGATTACAAAGAATTAAAATCGATCTATGAGAATGAGAACTACCGCGAGTGAATTCGCCACTAGAGGCGCTAGTGGTGCGTCGGGTCTCCAAAATGTCAAATGCCATAGTTTATGAGTGGATTTCGCGGGTTTATTCATAATTTCTAATAATGTTGTTAATATTTTGCATAGCAGAGATTAATTATGGCAAATATGAGATGTGGGTCAATGAATATGATTATCAGTGCTTAAAATGCGGATCTAAGAAAAAGAGGTGAAAAATTAAATCGGAGGCAATACTAATAAGTATTATTTATTATTGTAAATTATTGATTTGCTCTTTTAAGTATGATGTAAATTAAAAAAATATTTTATGCCCGTAATAATAAACTTTAACAGCTATACTTATGTACCCGACACGCCAGTGGCGCCAACTGGTGAGCGTAAAAACGGTAGCCCTCATTGCGTGATCGTCCTGACACGGAGGCCAATTTTTGACTTTCGAGCGCTCGAAAATTAAATACTAGTTAATACAACTGTAGTTTCAAAATTGCAGGCACTTACTTTCTATCCATAGAATTGAATACCAGTGACCAGTGCCACTAGTTTTTAAATTTTCTTCGTTTTTAATCGCTGCTTCAAAATAGCATTTCATCGATTTTCACAGTTTTTGAGTGAAAGAGTCGAGCGCTCGAAAGCAAAAAACCATCCCCCTGGACCGCGTCGCAACAAGCGGGCCGTTGAGCGACGAAAGACGCGGGCTGTCAGGCGAGTATGGACACACTTATACGCCCGTGTTTTTTCACCGTGCCGTCGATCGCCCGGCTAGTCCATAAACACACACTCGCTCATAACACAACATGCTCTCAGAATCCCCTTGAATCACTTAACGCGTTCGGTCGGTGACACTACGTCCACCAGGCGTCTAATATACTCGTCGGTACTGTAGGCTTAACAACACTTAATTGACAATACTGTCAGGGAGAGTGTTAACCATAGCATGAAACATATTCATGTACTGTCAGCTTGCACTCGTCTTGGTTTGTAATACATTTAAATATAAAAATCATTAAAAAATATATTAATTAGATTTTTTTTTCTAAAAAATTAAAATCATCCCAAAGTTTTGCATGAAGGTTTCTTAGGAGTATGAAAAAGAAATGCTATAAAACCAAAGTAACTTTTAATATTATTTAATAAAACACATAAGTATGTACCTTCATATCAGCTGGTATTGTATCATAATATTTATAAATCAGTAGGTAATTTATTCAACCTTTGTCAACGTACTTTTACGGCCATTCCCAATAATCAATCCACGGATAGTTTTCCTTACCAGCAGTTACATTTTGACAGATTACCCGTAGAAAATGTGTCAAAATGTAACTGCTGGTAACATGAACCTAGAATACTCTGGCCAGGTTACGGTAATAATAATAATACCACGTGCGAGCGAGCTGGTAGCATACAAATCTCGATAAGTGTGACAGAAAGGGAAATATCATTCATTGTCCTTGTCATAGTTCCACTTTTTTTATTTGGCACAACTGAGGGCGTAGCATGGTTGCCATTTTATCACTTATCGTTGTGGTAAAGACGCCCATCACGCTCTGACAAGTATGCGAGTGCGAGAGTGACGGATGCCTTATCCACAACGATAAGTGATAGAATGGCAACCGTGCTACGCCCGCTGATTTAGTATGAAGTTGTGGCACATAAACCATTACCCGTCCAAATTAATTAGGTTGTTTATGGCAAGTCATCAGCCATTTTAAGACCAGTTCTTAATTTAGCTGCATAGGAGCCTTTCCGTCCCTCGCTGTGGCATCAGGTACAGCCTGTCCAGAGTATTCTAGGTTCATGGCTGGTAAGGAAAACTATCCGTGGATTAATTATTGGGAATGGCCGTTAGTTAGGGCACAGAATAAGTAACGGTACTTAGTCAGGGATACATGCAGGGGGCCTTATTAGATCACTTTTAATTCTTTAGTTCAATGAAGTCTCGTAAAAACCTATATCTATACAGATTATAAAATAAAGTCGCTGGGCACGTTTGCCTGCATGTATATTATTGATAAACTCAAAAACAACTGGACCGATTTTTATGCAGTTTGCGCCAATGCGTAGAGAATTTTACCGTGGTGGTTTTTAGCTTATGAATATATAATTTATCAATGTTTCGTTTCTAAATAATTCGCTACAGTGATTTATTTCTACCAATTCAGATGATTTGGATGTTTTTCGACGTGACAAATGGTTTCTTAATGTAGACAAATGACAGTGTCATACGCTGTTATAGAATACTAATTTCGACAGTCTTCTCAAAGTCTACGAAGACCCATCGGATAAGACGCTGGTAAATAAATTGTTCTTAAAAGTCCCGTCGCGTCTACAAGTCTCGGTAGACGAAGCAAGTTTTTGCTTTTTTTGTAGTTTTCGAAATATTCCTATTTTGAACGTTTATGATCCATATTTTTACCTTATTACTTTTCTATGGTCTCAGTAGCAAAGAAGTTCAAGACATTGTTCACTTTACTTTGATAATACCTTTATACCATTTACTAACTTTTCTTTGGTGTTATAGTGCTCAAATAAGAAAGAGATAAACTTATGGCCTCACTGTCAAAAAATTATCAAACCTATTTTAGCTAAAATAACTTTTAACTTTATCTGTCACTGTGCTTACAGAGGTAACAGTGTTTGTGACAAAGGGCCAAAAAACATTTTAGTTTATCGGTAGTTATTGATTACCATACTTACTTACCATATTTTTTTAATTGACAGGTCGCATTTTTCGTACCAGCAGCGTTTGTTAATACGATAGTGTAATTCCCTGTGTCGTATATGTCCAAATGATTGATTACCAACATGATATACGTTTGCGACTTCGTTACATGATTGTACTTGGTACCATTAATAAGTCTCGTGTGTCCATTCTTGAAACTGCAGGGAGAAAAAGTTCAGAATAAGCGAAAACCATCAATCGTGTGTCGAACGAACGTAACTTTCTTTTATGAAGATGCCTAGTAAAATAATTTGTTTCAAGATAGTTAAGAACTGTTCAGTGTTCAAGGTAAAAGCATAGGTATAACCTCCGCTCCGGACAGGTTCCGACATGCCCCTCCTGGCTGCTGTTCACCCGGCGTCAACTTAACGCAATCTAGAACACCACAGCGGAACCCCTACATTTTTCGCGAAAATACGGATTTTGCTATCATGCGACGACGTACTCTACTTATCTAAAATGATCGGTAATGTTAATATGGTACTCACTATTCGTATGTTGGTGGAGGGTATCCTTCAATATCAAACGCAATATTGAATTCAGGAAGTGAAGTTTTGACTTCGTGATCCGTCCAGAGGTCAAGAAACAAATACGGCTTATCTGGAATGAAATAACAACGTATACTTATATATACATCTCGTATTAGAACGTGCTCATAAACATAGTGCAGACATCCTCTAGCTTATGTTTACGTATGTCAGCTACCCTAGTAAGTATCTACCTACTTACGGCCATTCCCAATAATCAATCCACAGATAGTTTTCCTTACCAGCAGTTACATTTTGACGCATTTTCTACGGGTAATCTGTCAAAATGTAACTACTGGTAAGGAAAACTATCCGTGGATTGATTATTGGGAATGGCCGTTAGTACCTTGGGCAAATCGGGCAAATCAAACAAAGGCACGGCCATATTTTTTTTCCTAAGTGACAATAATTATGTTGTATTAAAACTGACAATAATTATATCGTACTGAATCAACTAACAATAAGCCATCTTATTGTTAGTTGATCGCCATCGATCTGCTTCAAAAACGTTAAGCGAAATATACTTGTGGTCTACTACGCAGTAATAGCATGTCAATGCCTTTAGAGCGGTACTGTACTGCCGTTTAGACAAAATATTTTTTGCCAAATTTTACTTCCCAAATAACTTATTGCATTAGTTTTATTTCCCAAGTGAACCTTTAGCACATTTACATATCGCATTTTATTCATTTGGTCAAATTATCATTTGGCATAATTTTACTATTTCAAGTTAAATAAAGATAATTGTTCATTATGTAAACGTTTTCCTTTGGCTAATATTATATTCCAAATAGATGTTAGTTCAAATAGTAATTTCGCACTTTCAACATAAAGCATAGTCTACCTTAAGGAAGGTCTCAGTTAGGTACGACGACGAGCGAAGCGAGGAGTGTTAGAATGAACTGCTACCATACAGCGCGCGAGCCGAAGCCGTGGCAGCGGCCGGTGAAGCGCCTGAACCGAATATTTTTTAGTAATACTTACATTATATATTATGTAAGTACCTACATAAGTCTAGACGATTTTTCTAGTATGATGACTAAGCAAAAAAAAATACTACTTATACAGTCAGTAAATAAGATTCAAAGTCTCTCATGGGTATTGATTGTATTATTGATATATTATATGAATATTATAGAATGAGATCGTTATACCAATTGATGTTCTATCCACAGTGCATTATATACGATGCCATGCAATATTTTGGGAAGAGTATGTTATGCCAAACGATACATTTGACTAAATGATACTTACATGGTAAAATGGAAACATGATCAAATAATTATTTGTTAAACAATAATTTGCCAAATGAACATTTGGTAACTGTAAGAATTGCGATAAGTTGTTTTGTCTGATTTTTCTTTGCCAAATGATAATTTCAGTTTTTGTTATTTGATACTTAGGGAAAAGTTTTTTGGCCATACATTAGTAATCCCTTCAGACCAGCTTTATTTCTATTGTAATATACAGAGTCGTTGTCATGATATTTTTAGCGCGCTGACTGTACTTAATTGGTGCAGTTCACGCGAACTTCATTGAGTATTTTGTTGGCTTGATTACACAGATACCTACACACCTAAGCTCACGCCAGTATTTCCTGAAAGGGCAGTCAAGGCAAAATATAATTTTCAATGCTCAAATTTAATGTATTTACCCAAATATTTCATCTGCAGCAAGTCCCTGGATGTTCCACCGCTTCCTTTTTTTGCTTCGCAAATATATTCTCCGGCGTCCGCTTTAGTAGCATTATTAATCGTAATAGCTTTGTATAGCACCACATCTGTATGGATCTCGTTTTCATTGGACTTCACATCATCCTATTAAGTAATCAAACAGTAAGTATAAAAAGTAGCCTTTTAATATTCACAATGATACCCGGCCCAATATAGTGGCTATTTTCACAGTACTATGTATTTTAAGGACTGTTTCATAACATGTAACGACGATTAAAATCGGTTGACGGTTGGGACTCAATCCTGTAACCATTTTAGCAGCACAGTGTTTATTACAGATTTATACTCAGATTCTTCATATACCTGTTTGGTTCCTGTCCACCCAGCTCCAGTCCTTCTACTTTCATGCCGAGATCGCCGGTAGTTCGTTAATCAAAGCTCGTACATTAATAAGTCGAAAGTTAACGAATTAAGACATCGGATTACAATACTATGCTTAGTGAATTATGACGTAGGGGTGGAAGTCACGCTAGTGTCATGACCTGGCTCGCTCCTACATACGACATAGATCTTACCGTTCTAACAAATGACTCACTTTTTATATAAATCCAGGATGTGCATGATAAATATGGTAACAGAATATTTAAAAGCTTGTGTACCGTACCTTAGACAATTTGCGTGGAGTTTTCCATTCTAGCGAGATAGCTGTGTTAGCAGTATACTTCACTGAACAATTCAGAGATATTGTTTCACCATGGAGGAAACGTTTTTCTTTCGGAAAGATTTTTGGTTTTTCCGTATCATTTGGAACAGCTGCAAAAATAATATATTTTAACAAAACAGACAAAGCAACGAAGATGTTTATTTTTTTCTGTCAACAACATCAATACTGCGATAATGTATGTATAACTATAATTAAAATAAATGAATTTACCACCTAAAACATCGTTTTTTTCAGATTACAAAAATAACGTATACTTATTCAATAATATTTAGGAAATATAATAAACTAAAATGATACCTCACCCTTAATTCTCTTCTCTAGAAAAATCCCAGTAGTTACCATCAATTACTTTAGCGATAACAAATGGGAAAAATATTCCCGTTAAAATATACATAAATATGGGATAGAATATAGAATACAACTCTTGTTTAATATGTAGACAGTGAACTGCTCTGAATCTGACGACACACACACAAATATTTCAATATTTTGTAATACTCGTAGATACAAGTTTGAAATGAAAAAGCTTTGGAAGAATTATGTTTTTATTTGAAAATCTACTTTAACTCTAACTAAAAACGCTTGTTGATTGTTTGTTAAACAAACAGTCTTAATTTGAAAATAAAAACTTCTACATAAAATATTTATGCTTCACTACCAGAAAGAAGACCACGAAACCATTTTTAAAATAAATAAAATATGTAACTATAAAAAATCTTTTTTAAAGTAGCAGAAGTTTAATCTATTAAAAAAATGCTATTAAAAATAAACCACATCCACTCCAACAGAATATCATAATATTAATCAACAAATACCTATACGAATTATGGCACAGAATATAGTTAAACTAATTATATATTTAAAAAATCCTTCACAGTATTAAACTATCAAAAATATCAGTGACAAACCATACAAAATTAACAAATAATAGCTACGGTAGCCTAGCGGTTCAGGCACGCGGCTGTCAAACGGCAGTCGTGGGTTCGAATCCCGGCTCGTACCAATGAGTTTTTCAGATTTTACGTACGGAACATCATTTGATATTTACCGTTAGCTTTTCGGTGAAGGAAAAACATCGTGAGGAAACCTGCATACATCCACGAAGAAATTCAAAGGTGTATGTGTAGTCCCCAACCCGCACTGGGCCAGCGTGGGGACTACTGCCCGTTTTCCCTCTCATCCATGAGAGGAGGCCTGTGCCCAGCAGTGGGACGGTATATATGCTGTTTTTTTTTTTTGGTGTTTTTTGTTTGTCCAGATTAAGAGCAGTCTGTATTGTCGACACAAAAAAAATAATTATATATATATATATAAGGGGACAATCGTACACAAATCGCACTAGCCCCATAGTAAGCTCAATAAGGCTTGTGTTACGGGTACTAGACGACGATATATTTAATAGATAGAAATACTTAAATACATAGAAAACATCCAAGACTCGGAAACAAATATGCATGCTCATCACACAAATATTTGTCCTTACCGGGATTCGAACCCAGGACCTTCAGCTTCGAAGGCAGCGTCACTACCCATTAGACTAACCCTAAAAAATAAAATAGTTATATTTTATCGCATGTGTATGTATATGTATAAGAAATTAGAATTTAAATGAATGTGGTGGTAACTACTGAGACTTTTTCCATCTCTTACCACCAAATTAAATGGGTAAACCCCAGTTACCAATACGTTTTGTAGTAACAGTTGGGAATTTTTGTTCCGATTAGTTCCCACTAGTAAAATATGGGGGAAATATTCCCAGCTGTTACCACTGGTAACGAATAGGGTATATGCATCTTATTTTGAATCAAAAGTATAATCCAGAGGAATATTAACCGTAACATTTAAACTTTCTTGAGATTTTTTTCCGATTTTATAGGCATTTGAAATCTCCACGCGCCGGCACCCACAGAAAACGCTCTATATTAAACGGGCATAGACTATGACGTCAGAATCCATTTTCTCGGCGCGTTTACTATGGAGTTAATGAATTTGCAATTATCTCCTCAAAATTTGCGTTTAAGTTTATTCTTGTCATACAAAATAGTATTTCTAATTCAATTATATTTCTACGTATCCCCTCATCAATTGAGTACAATTTATTCAAAATTAAACTGTTGAATATTTCCTTCTGAGTTAAATCTATTATAATCGTTACCATTTCAATCTGATAAAAACGAAGTTCCTTAAAAGTACTTTCTGCTATTTCGTAGGTCATCAGGCGGTCTGGAAGCCATAAACTAAATTGTTTCTTTTTGGTTCCATATTAAATGAAAGTAGGTTCCTTTCCTAACGAAGGCAATCTGCGACTATCAAAATCTAGTTTTTATTGTATATTTTTTAGTTAAAAATTTATATAGATATGAAATACGGCATGAAATCCATTTACTACGTTTACTACATTTACCACTACTATGAACGATGTCTGTCTTTTACAAAGACCACCATGAAACAAAATGCGATCGTAAATGAGCACGATTCATATTTTTGTCCCGAGTTTAAAATATCTATTTCTTTTTGTACAGTTAATAATAATATACGTACATAAATAAAGACTTAAATATCTGTACACGCCTTTATGACATTGACAATAGTCTTGTATAGATATTTAAGTCTGTATTTATCAGTGGCGAAGCCCGATCAATAATCGATCGATTTAATGTCCGTATTTATCAAAATACGGACATTAAAGAATTTTAGACAAGACAACTCAACCCGGCTTGTCTAAAAAAAAATTCAGGAGGCCCATATTTATCTTGCTATCTCAATGCTGAGGATCGTGACATCATGTTGTTGTTGACCAGACTTCTCCAAAGGCTCCTATCACCCGCTTTATGTATGCCCTCGTGCAGGTGTAGTTGCAAGAGTGCAGTGGTATGTGTGCTTCATCTAGCGGGGGGTCAGCCTCGAGGCCTCTGGCCCTCAAATTTTCCCGTCATAATAATTCTCTCCAGGCTATCCGAAGAACGTCGTGAGAGGTGTCCAAAGTCTTTGAGAGCACGGTCTTGACATATTGTGGATAGTCGACGATGTATTTGCAGCTCCTCGAGAATGGATTGGTTTGTTCGCAATTCGCATAGCAGTCCACAACAGTTATACAATACTTTTAAAAACTTTCATAACTTTTTCTGGTCCAGGTTACCCATCAAAAATTTTCGCACGCCGTCACTGATATTTACCTATGCACGTTTATTAATACGAGTACCCCTGACTGTACGGCTTTTTATCCTGATTGACCCTAATTTATTTGAAAAATCATGATTTCTCTAACGTTATGCCTTGCACGATTTATAAGGAGTCGTGGGTGTGGGGCACTTTGTGAACACACTCTTTCACAGTGTCTCAATATTCACATGACGTGGCTGGCACATTAACTGGATATATTAGCTTGTTAACTAACCAGGCTGTGTTATATATACGATATGACAGCGTTATATCACTGTTCTCTAAAAGTGTCCTAAACCCACGACCCCAGTGTAAGTTACAGTTGTATGACAAATATCGGAACAAAAATGCTAGGTCTTCTAAAAGATGAATTATTCAAACAAATCGTTTTCAAGTATATCAACCATTGTGAAGGGACTACGATTTTAAAAGACTTAATTTATGTGTGAGGATATAAACTTTATAAACAAAATATTAAAAACCACTTTGTTAAGCCAATGCATGTGGTCAAGTCCACCTCTCTTTGTGCTTAATTGGAAGAAAGTACTTCCCTAAAACAATAATAGTAGGGGTAATTAAAAAGATTTCCTTCTTAGCCTTAAGGGAAGAGCCCAACATAATATAAATATTTATAACATACTTACGTCACAATATAAGTTTAATTATAAGATTAGTAAAGCATATTTGTGCACAGACCAATAAAATAACACCTAACTACACACCGAAGAAGGAGTATAGCGAAAACAGAAAAAGCGAGAAGCAGGCAACATGAAACAAAGATTTGACAAACAAGTAATTAGTACGGCAACATACAGAGAAACAAAAACTTGAAACAGAGTAACCACCACACCATGCTACCTCAAGTTGAACAGTCATCACTACCATACAACCAATTTGGACACGACTTACATAGGCGTACTTTAATGTGGGCTATTTTCCGAGTGGTTTGGTTGCCACGAATCCCTTCGCACACGTAAGGGCACTCATACGCCTTATGCGCCTTGTCTAATAGAAACCCAATCTTGTTTGTTACTCTTAATATGTTATTTTTCTTGATTTGATTCGATTTCACCTGCTGTGTCGCATTCTTCTATCGCCAATAAAATCATGTATAGGTTAGTATCGTTATAAATTCATTTCCAGTATGGAAGCTTTTCAATTTCAAAAAACGTTCTTTTTTGTTTTATATTGTGAAAATAAATATATGTTATTCGTATCAGTGTTTGAACAAAACTTGTTGAAATTGAAAAACATGTCGTACCACTTCCACGAAAATGTTTTGACTCTTTATCGCACTAATGTAATAGGTTAAATATAATGTGAGTATAGACCCCTTAACAAAAAATTTGCCTTCTGAAATATCAAATATCATAATACAAGACGTACTGCTTTTAAATATTTATGCAATTGAGTAAGGTCAGGTGGGGTAAGAGGAACTACCGGGAAAGCGAAACAGTCGTTGGTATTACCAACTACTGTTTCGCTTTCCCTTCAGTGTCACCTAACCTTACTAAGAAATCCTAGTTTATTCACGCAGTTCATTATTTTAAGTTGCTGATCATCGTCATGCTCCTTAAATACCAATACCTCAGCTCAGCCTCAAGCCTCCTATAATGGGACGAAAGTCCACTCTATGCCCTTCACCTTTCTTCTACCATCTTTTTTTACAGATGTATGCAGGTGTCGCGAACATCAAGTGATGATGCGCAGTTTGGTTAATGCATGCATTCGTGGAAAACTCCATATTAGCCTACGTAGTTCCTTTGCAATAACGGAATTTCCACATGGCCATATTCTTTGGAAAGAGGTTGGTATACAAGTATCATATTAAGCAATTACCCAAAGTAACTGTTTCAACTTCTTTTTAAACAGTATTTGTTCAATACAATTCGTAATAACCATTTTCGTGCAAGAGTATATCTAAGTAAAATAATATAAGCATGTTTTCTTAGACACCTACATATGTCCACATATACTTTTGTTTCGTTTCGTAACCCGTTCCTCTCAAATTCACAAATCACTGTTTCCATCATCGGCTCTAAGTCCAAAGAGTCGGTAGTGTCTAAGATGTATCCAATTTTAGGATTATATTCACTCATAATAAATTCCTGTGCATTAATAATGTAGTGACCTTTAATGAAAATTATTAGGTAGGTACCATGCCATTGAGATTAATCCATAAAGCTAAAAGCTGTTTTGATGTTTTGTCTTCAGACTAAAAATACGCCAAGATATTTTTCTCATGCAAATCAAGTTTAAACCAGATTTCAAATATGATGTTTTCATACAGTCAGTGGCCACTTATAGAGGTATATGTTGGTATAGCAGAGGCGTGATCATTCTCTGTTAATATGTAATGTAATAACTATCATGCAAATGTTGTATGGAAACCTTAAATTTGTTAAATTAACCACGTTTGAACATGATTCGGAGTTAGAAACCATGTTCAAGTTGGGAATACGAATAAGCCTACTAACTATTTCGCTATGTCTGCTGTATACGTACCATAGTTAAATTAACTTCTACGTCAGGATATGTGGGTCTACATTCAATAACAGTCTTGGCGCCGGGTTTCACCACATAAACAATTTCTCTCATAGGCGCTATTAAATTTTGTGAATCTAAAATCACGACATCAAGTAATTAAATTATACTATTTGCGAGTATGTCGTTGTTGGAAATGTAATGCAAATGAGACCAGTGTACAAGAATGAAGTCTCACCGTTGACGTAGACATACGTATAAGAAATGTGTTGGGTGTTGTTCGGTTCGTCGACCAGTTCAGAAAAGATTTGTAACGGGTCTGCCTGGTCGTCGTGGCAGGCGTAATAACCAACTGCGAACCGATCCACGTTGTACAGATCTAACACTATTTCGTACTCGTTATCGTGGTCAGTAGGAGCCACACTTCTCTGTATCTTTTGGAAATTCCCATCTTCCTCCTCTGCCGCTTCTTGTTTAGTAAAATTTATTGGTATTTTCCCTTTACAACGAATGGTGAAGTTTTCTCCTTTTTGTAATAATATTTCGTCAGATGGCATAATAATCGGACCATTTAACGGTTGAGCATCTGAAAATGATAATCAGCGTCGTGTACGTGATTTTTTTTGGAGACCGAAACTCGGCATACATAGTATAGTTAAGGTCAGAGCAATGAGTGTAAACAACTCGGATGCCTTCATTATTGCACCTCGTAATGAGTGCCACCGGCACGAAATTATTCAGAAATTAAGAAACTGACCATGAGCATCGATGGTGCCTTTAGCATGTACTTAGATGTAATTTGGAGCGGAGCAGTGAGCTTATAATGCTAATGGCAGGTGTAACGTGAGCTGGCAGCACTCGTCACTCTATCCTGTCGAAGCCGCTATTAATTAGCAGTGCTCTCGCAGGGCGCGCCGCAGGCGCGGTCAACATTCGGCAAATTAATCCTACAAGTTCAGCGACAAATGAACCAACAACTACGACAATTATTGATCATATCAACCACGAAAAACCATGACCAATTAAGTGATTAGATTCCCGCGGTTCTGCTATGCGATGGACTATATAGATCATCACATTAAGTGACAACGTGATGTGTTTGCGAGCCAAGTGACATGTGTTTGTCTAGACACATTCATTGTTTCTAATTGGTAATGCTATCTGCCCATAGCTTATCGCTAAAGCATACTTATACCTACATAATACAAAACACCTACTGAACATTATGCATGTTCATTAGATTGAAACAGAGTGTTGTAGGTACCAAATATTACATAAGTCAGGTATCCAGATGTTATGTAATGAAAATTGCATACACGTTCTTAGCGCAATTATTTCTGGGGCACTATTTGCAAAGCAAAGACATGCCAAGACGTGCTTGGCACGTGGTTAATTATTTAACCAGGCAATGTGACAGCTATGTCTTGGCAAGGTTATGCCACTCGTCGAGCAAACCCACGAATGCCTCGGTATTTCTTTCCACTAAAAACTCCGCGGCGGCCACCATCTGCACTTTCATGCGGAAGACTCCAGGATCTCATACTGAACCCACTGGAGCTCTCCTTGCACCTCGTCACATCAGGCACGACCTAGGGTGAAGCGATGCTCGTCGGTACTTAGGCGAGAACCGCGACCTCCGCCACATGGAATACTCGAGACTCCGATGACCCCCTTTAGTCGCCTAATAAGATACCCACAACCCGATACATATTAACTAACCGTGTTACCCATAGGTAACAATAAACATAATAATGTATCATATAAAAAATTACCATTACCAGTAGGTAGTGTATCTTCTTTATAGAACGTGCTAGTCACTAACAACCGGATGTTCCGATATGAGACCAGGCGAACATCCTGTAGATGCTAAAATTATTGCAGAATGAGATATTTCCTTTCATAACCGGACCGCGGAGCGAGTTGACCAAACGCATTTACAAGTAGGTAGCTTATTAAACTAGTATTATCAAACCTCATTGTTATCATTTCGGAGGCGCCAAAATTATCTACGTAGTGTTTGTCTTATGAACTGTTATCATATTATTGCTGGCTGTGAGAATAAACTCTTAAAAAAATGTGGCTTCATACATAATTGTAGCCGTATATGGCAAATGATTTAAGTAAGACAAGTCTTTAGGCGGATATAATTATGTCAAATTAAATGATTTTTCAAAAACCCAACTGCTTTTTTTCAAATTTTAATGTCACTCTCACGATTAAGAGGAATCCAACGACACCTCATATGTCGAAATCCGTCAAACGGTTTAGGCTGCAGGGCGTGCCAAAGAATAAGGTCACATACATACATACGCTCGAAAAGAACCGTCCTCTCCTTCGGCAGTCGGGTAAAAATTATATAAATAGTTTAATGTCGATTTTACTTTTTTTTATGTTTCGCAATAATTACACATCAAACATGACAGTTTTCTATCTCGCTTTACCAGACAAAATAGTGTGGGTCTTAAAGTTGATTGGCCCCCTATGCATAATTTTTTTACCAGAAAAATTGTATAATACTCCATTACAAAGCCGTTTTTAGGGTTCCGTGATCAACAAGGAATTCTTATAGTTTCGCTATGTCCGTCTGTCCGTCCGTCTGCGGCTTAGCTCAGTGACTCTTACTACTAGAAAGCTGTAACTCGGCATGAGTATATAAATCAATCACGTCGACAAAACGGTAGAATATATAGTTCTTGAAGTGAAAACTTCTTTAGTAAACCTATGGTGTGGGGTATCGTTGGATAGCTCGCTTACTGTAAAATAAGATGGGTCTTTAAAAACCATTTTTCAATCCAGGGATGCGTTTGCGTGATATTGGGTTTTAAAGCGCTATATTTATTAAAGGCTTGTCTCCGGCCCTCTGCATGCCGGTGGTGAATTATAATGAATTGACTTCGGAAACTGTCACGAAACGTTGGCGTTACGTAGGCATAACTAGTTAACGAGTAATAGTGATGATAGTGATGTTTTATTTTATTTTAAGTAGGTTAAGAACTATCATTGTAATAACCTTTTTTTTGGCAAAAAATTACTGACTGTTGAGTTTGTTTCGGCGTTTCTTGCCCTTGAGAATTTGGGATAGCGCGCACACTGTCTATTTGTATCGGAGTAAAGGAGAGAGAGTGTTACTGGGCGGCCGGTTTTTGAAGATAATAGTAAATAAATACCTATTGAAATAAAAAAAGTGTGGATCATTTGTGAAATATGACTCGTTAGCGGTTTAGGTATGAATATATTGACTCATGTTTTTAATTGCAGACCCATACGTCAAAAAATAAGGACATGGAACCGTTTAATGATGATTTTATGACCAATCTTTGCAATAATTTTCTATCGAGCCGATTTCGTCCAATTATGTATCGAGCCCGTCCACGGTCTTTGAAATATGGTGAATATTGACTTATATTTTTTTTATGTGCTAGAACAAATAAATATATTTTTCTTAAAAAACTGCTTAAATAACATCAATTTCAACAAAATGAGGTCTTGTCAGCCTCTTAACAGTGGTCTTCTTTTTCAGAAACGCTGGTAGAATTTTGACTTGTAAAAGTGCCATTACGGCCTACTTGCAGAATAAAATTCATTTATTTCATTTAGTCACCCAACTTAAAAATGTAGGTACTTGAAAAGGCCAACTTTCGTACAAATTCGGACGACGCAACCGCATCGTTTAGTTGGCGAGCGCGTGTCGATATAACAAATGTCAAAGACAGACAGGCAACTACGGAACCCTACACAGCGTGGTGCGACACGCACTTAGCTGGTTTTTTTTTACAAGCACCCTAGCAGACACTCCTTTTCTAAAAATCTACCGGGCGACGCAAGTGCTTTGATTAACACTCGACAAAATTTTGTTCGAACTAAAAATATTATACGGACTACGTGTAAACGCGAATAACAACTATTTTATTTATGCATCTTCTACACGGTAGGTGGTACAGTCGCCATAAGATATATCGGAGCGGCCAAAATGCTCACAAATATTTGAACACGTCTCTATCGTGTTCTGATATTTGTGAGCACTTTGGCCGCTCTGATATATCTGATGGCGACTGTACCTACACCTACATAAAGAGACCGCGACCGATAGCAAGTGAATCAAATTCAAATGTTATCACGTGAAGATACCTGTTTATCTCGATTTTAGATGACGATGAGATATGCAATGCTTTATATCTAGTAGTCAAGAAATGTGTTTAGTACAGTAATGGGTACCCAAATTCACGTGTGTATATATATATTAATCTTTATCAACGTGGGCTGATAAGGGTCAATAAGAGGCGCACCAGACAAGTGCTTCAACAAGAGTCGTATGCTATGCTATGGTAAAACACTCGTAAGCCAATTGTCTTTGTAACCCCCGACGCAACGAGAGGGGTGTTATAAGTTTAACGTGTCTGTCTGTATGTCGTAGCTCCCAAACGGATGAACCGATTTTCGTTTTGTTTTTGTGTCATAGATAATTTTATCCTAAAATGTCAGGGGTTTTCAACTTTTCTAACTTGTTAAAATATTGAATAGAATAGAACAGATTTATTTATTTGTTAACACAGGTGGTAACATTAAAGATCTTATCCTACTAATATTATAAATGCGAAAGTTTAGATGTTTGGATGTTTGTTACTCAATCACGCTTAAACGGCTGAACCGATTTGAATGAAATTTTGCACGAAGATAGTTTATAGCCTGGATTTTAAATATAGGATAGTTTTTATCCCGGGTCCACGCGGACGAAGTCGCGGGCAGAAGCTAGTTAAACAATAAATCCTACTAATATCATAAATGCGAAAGTTTGGATGTTTAAATGTTTGGATGTTTAGATGTTTGGATGTTTGTTACTCAATCACGATTAAACGGCTCAACCGATTTGAATGAAATTGTGCACGAAGACAGTTTAAAACCTGGATGAAAATATAGGATAGTTTTTTCCCGGGTCCACGCAGACGAAGTCGCGGGTGGAAGCTAGTACCTAATAAATAATATTGAATATAATGTCTTACAAAACGTTAATACATTATTTTTCACTTTAAAAGTTGAAGTGGACACATTACAGAATAAGTCAGGATTAACATGTTTACATTAAAAAAAACTGATATATTTTATTGAGAAGTAAATCGAGAGTATTGCGGCCGTCCCATGATAGACGTGCTGGGCGATTTTTCTAAAATGACTAACTTACGATTTTGAATACCTGCATTGAAAAAAGTATATTTGTAATTTGTAAGAGATTACTAAACAATGACTATTTGGTTTCTCTCAATGTTATTGATTAATATACGTTGGTACATATATTTCCAAATAATTACGTCGACTATAAGATTCCGCTGCCAACAATTCCTTTCAGCCAATATAGTGTATCGGTGTTTCTCACTCTAACGCCTTGGCCACGACTTTGGTCTTAAACGACCTGCGGCAGCGGTTTTTCTAATTCATTGCGCGTGATCCTAACTAACCACAGTGCGTTGCGCGTCTCGACCGCGCAATGAACAGATAAAACGCTGCCGCAGGTCGCTTAAGACCAAAGTCGTGGCCAAGGCGTTACACACTTGTATCCGCACGATGAAGAATATAGTCTCTTGTAGTGTTATTTATAGTCTATTGTGTACTGAAAATAAATGTTTCCTTTTTACATCACTTGGACTAGCAGGTGGTTTAGTGAATTTAACAAATGACAGGCATCTACGAGGGAGATAAATGGCGGGAGCAGAACGATCTTCTTGTGTCTATTATTTTATATATGAAAGTATTATATAACCGCTATGTGAAATTTAAGTTATAACTGTTCGTTTCTTTTTATTTCAATGGTAAATAATAATTGCTTAAATATAATGTTGAGATTTTATTAGTATGAAAATGTGTGCGCTTGTTTTCGAATATTTGTATTGAGTCGAGATAAATCGTGATACATCCCTAAACCAGCATAAAACCTTTATTAATTGCAGGTTGTTGTTAAACGAATTATTGCATTTTTATCTGTGTGTACTCTTCATATTTTTGCCATGGCCAACTGCTTATTTTAATATGGGTTTTTTATACTACCTTGGTAGTATAAAAAACCCAAACAACAAAGTTTACAAGTAGGTAGGTATCTAAATTTATTCAAGCCAAGAAAATATTATAACAATCTCACATCATGTTTTTGCGTCATATTATAAATCTGGGCACCTAGCCGTTACGATGACTAAATCAGATAATAATAAAAAGTATATAATTGACTATACATATTATGCACTAACCCGAGCATGACTAAATATGTGTATTACTCGATCTCGATAGATTTAGGAATGGAAGTGACAGTTTTACCGTCACACGTCAAAATGTTTATGAATTGACAGAACATTAATCCATTTCCATCCAACATTCATTCATTCGGGTCTTTCGTCGGGGATGCGGTCAGCGGTGGACGCCTTGCTTCTCAAGCGGAGCTTCTGATGCTGTTCGCATTATTGACGACTGACCAAACTACCGAACAACGTCGCTTTATAAGCAAACTGGACATTGGCGAAATCATCTAACTTAGATGGAAGCCATTTTTTAAAAGAAGATAAGAAGAACATCTATTCCCAAACCTATCGCGGGTCAACAATAACACAACTGTAGGTATGCTGGCTCCAAGCATGCTCGACCGGAGGTAATGAACACCTTTCTTTCATAATTTGTCGGTGTGATCAATTGCTACTACTGGACTGGACAAATCTATGTATTTTCAATTGTATTTTAGGTTTGTTGAAAGTCAATTTATTAAGTTTGATTTTTACGTAGGAAAGTATATATCACAAAGTGACAACTGATATAGAGATATCGATTTAATTACATGCCAAAATGTAGGAATGTGTCGTGGAGTTCAATAGAAATGAATGGCAAAAAATATAAACATACTAATTTATCATAACTTTAATTGTGTTCCCTACCTATTTCTAAAGATTAAGCATAAGCATGACCCTATTAACGATTGATAGGTACATTTGTTTATTTTTATTATGTTCATGTGAAATTTTAGTGGAAATAGCTATCCATTTACATATTTTTTAATAAAGTACATTTTGAGGGTGTTAATCTTGTTATGTCAAACAGTATAATGTTTGTTTTTTTGCCATTTCCATTGAACTCCACTCTATAATATAGGATTGGTTACGAAAGTTTATAATGTAAATCCGGAAGAATGGACCATGACATGACACATGCATGATCCCCGATGGATGCAATACTTATCAGTGCGCAAAATGCACATTATGCTTGTAATGACGTGGAAACCTAGCGTAATGTCTTATAATGAGTCATGCGACAACAACTGAGATTCCCTTTAAAAATACGTGATACTGTAAGAGAACTATTCAAACATGAGTCACCAAAAAGACGCCATCGTCTCGTCTGTGCTGATCTGATATTCACATAGCTTACCAACCACCCGCGTGTGGATGACCAGCGTAAGTAAATCTGTTCCTCTATTATATAAGCGTAATTTTAGCGGATCGCGACGCGGTGAAATGTTGGTTGTGAGTGGTGGGTTAGCCAGCTTGTGAATTGCGTAGCTGAGTTGTCGCGATGGTGTGTATAAACAAACATCTTACTCATACCATACGAAATTATGCTTATTAACTTACTTTAATGATATTTAAGATTCAGTATATGAAAGTCGCAGCATTGCAATAATTTTGACGTCGTTTCTCTTAGAATAATTAGAATCCTACCAGTTATGTAACATTAAAATAAAAATTGATAACTCCAATTTATAGTAGTGCTGCTTGAAAGAGCTACGTTTTTTGTTTTTATTTAATTTTGTATGTTCGACCTAAATCTTACGACTTAAATAATAACATGAATATATGTGTGCTTGTGCGGATTTAAAAGACAACGAAAGAAACGAAGTTAAGTTTATAAAATGTATTAGTCGGAATATGGCTTAGTTCTCTAAGTAATAAATGAACACTTTTTTCGACTTTGAAATTGAATATTTGTTTTTAACGCAGTCTAATTTCAGAAAACTAGACGAAGAGTTTTTAATAAAATGAAAAGTAAAAGATTGTTAAGTGTAATTAAAAATATCGTATTAACTCCTCGTCGTCAGACTAAATAAGAAATTTTCCAAAAACAGGAATTAAGGGGGTGAATTGGAAATTATCGCGTGATTTGAAACGCCGTTCTAACTAGATTAAGAAACAATAAGGTCTGATTTTCAGATATATGATTCTTGGCTGTATGATTGTTTATCTGATTTAAGGTAACCTATCGCAATCACTAAAATTAATTGACCGAATATCGTTTGGCCGAAAACTTTTCGTATTTTTATGAGTTCTTCGACTATACAATTCATTACATTTTTCGTTTACCATTTGATGTTATCCAAATGTTTCAGTTGTCCGAAAAACGTTTACCGCTACAGTCATTTGAGCTTTGGCTTATTACAACTTTCGTTTCGCAGCCAATTTTTTACTTATCCATCATTATTTTCTGCATTTCATACGTTTAGCCAAATGTTCATTTTGAGTGAAATTCAAAGTAGTTTTACAGAGACTCTAAGGCAGGTCGGTGTAGGTAAGACGACGAGCGAAGCGAGGAGGAGTGTTAGGTGAACTGCGACCTTACAGCGCGCGAGCCAAGCGAGCGTAGCGAGCGTGCCGCGGCAGCGGCCGGCGAAGCGCGAGAACCGAACACTTTTTTACTACCTAATACTTACATATGTAGTATATAAGTAAGGGTCAGATCTGAAGAAATAACTTGATAAACAAATATTGTAATTATTTAAATCTAAATAAAAATTAGTATCGATTTATTTAACAAACTTAATAACTAACTTTAGAAAATAAATTGATTTTGTTATTCATCGTAATACTACTTACATCGGAATCGGAATAATTAAAGAACACACATATAAGTAATCAATGTAATCATATAATAGTATACACTTGTTTGTATACGTTATTTACCATAAACACAGCTTTGGGAGGATAACCCTAGTTTAATTTCAAACTTTTTACTAATGTTTTTAAATATTGAAAATGCATAGGTAGGTACCAACCATTTTCATAAACAAACATATGAATTAGTAATTATTGGAGCACACATGCTCCGTATAAACAATCATATTTCAAATATAATAAAGCCGATTCGATAAAACAGGAACAGATTATCAACCGAATCGTTACGTCTGTATAATGATATTGCGGGTATACTAATAATTGGGAAACATTGAATTGTCAAACAATTACAAAAGCTAAACCATAAAATGACCAGCTGTAAACGTCGCGAACTAAAGTGTCGGACAAACGAAAAAAAAGGCAAACGAAGTTTATCGAATAGTAAATGCTGAAATGAAAATCGGTCACTTCTCGTGTTCGATTCAAAAGGGCTCTTATGTTTTGCTATTGGATATTATTTAAGATTATTTTAAAGTCAACCTTTCTGCTAATTATAGTTTTTTAAATATGATTCGGTATTTAATGGGGTGACATCCAATTAAACGTCTTAAGGCGATGCCTTGATTTGAGTCGATGATCATGTAACACTCTTCGGGAATGTCTTTTTTGGCCAAATTTCGATAAATACCTAACTTAGAGACGTTTTATTTAAATTTCATAGTGATATTTTAGATGAGATAAAATACTAGGGTATTAACTTGATTGTGTCGTAAAATAATATATCGTTTGAGTAGGCTGAGTAAAAAAAGGAAAATACAGACCCAACTTTGGATTTTTTTACTATCGAGGAAATTTTAAGCAATCATGTATCGATAAAATCAGATAAACAATCATATAGTCAAGAATCATATATCTGAAAATCAGACCTTATTGTTTCTTAATCTAGTCAGAACGGCGTTTCAAAGCACGCGATAATTTCCAATGCACAGCCTTAAAAGTTGTAATGATTTTGTGTTCATGTAATTGCTGTAGCTGTAAATAGTTCTACGATTAAGGTTAATTATCTGGACGGGATAGATTCCAATCACTGGAGAACCCAAACCCTCCCGAAACTCATTACGATTGAGTCACTTTTGTTAATCATTCTAACAAACAACCGAGCACAAAATATTAGCACTCGCAATAAGCGTTCCGTCAAGCTGACCATTCAAACCCATAGCAAAACGTAAAAGGCTGTCCCCACAAACATCGCTGGTTTCTCCTGCGTCAAAATTACACAAGTCAGTAGCAAGCTCATTAGTAGGTAAATTACCTTAAATTATCACAATAAAGCTCAAATTCTATTTCACGATTATAGGGGCATCGAAATTGAACTACGGGTGTAAATGCGGGCAAAGTTATTGTTATAAGAATATCAGTGTTAATGTACCAAAACCTTTCGTGCCTATTTATTCTCAGAGCACTTTGTCCCGACTCAATATATAAATATTTAATCTTAAGTGAACCTTGTATAAAATAGACCCACAGTAAACTTTCTTATGAACACAGTCAACTTATTTAGGTACCTACTTTAAAAACTTTACCTAATTTTCAGTCATTGTTTGATTCCCCTTTTCAACTGTTAATAGACTTGCGGGAATTCATATTTCGCATCAAAAGAACGTCAAGACTGTTGTGCTGTGGATTCAGAAATTTTATTCCTATTGTTAACGCTCACCGTCTAAAAGGAACTTTTATGATAATGCCGTAATACCTTTTGCTGGCTGACATAAAGTGAATATAATCGCTACATAAATTTGAAAAGGATAAAAAGGTTGAAGTAGAAATGGCGTGAAAGCGTCTTTAGGTGTATACATTTCCTTGTCCGGTTATTTGTGCAAAGTTTCGCTCGTATTATCACACTATCACTAATACAAATATGAATTTCCAAGAAAGGTAGATAAGGCCGGCAATTATTATATTTGTCAACAACTCGTTAAGTTTGTCAACACGAACTCGCGCTCATTCGTCCGCCCGAGACAGTCAAGCAGTCATTAATATACAGTTGAACATTATGCGTTTTTGCTATTGTTAACTGGGTAAAAAGCTAGCATTCCTTCTATTACAGCTGCGATCATCCTAAATATCCTCCTTCAGAATTTAACTTGTTTAACATTTCGCGCAAAAACAAAGAGTAATAAAGATTTTCTGTTTAATATTTTACATGACCGTCGTGTCTTACACGTAGACACGTCGCGTAAAACCAGTGTTTAACATTAGCTAGGTACTTTTTACAAAGTTGTGTAATACTTTCAATGAAAGATAAACATTGAGGCTGTGTAAACATTTAAACTGTGTGTAAATTACATTTATGTAGGTACGTAATGACGATGAATTATTTATGAAGGTTAAATTTTGCAAAGTGATGTTGACTTACAGAGAATACGATTTACATAAGGCGACAACCGTAAACTGAAATTAGTTCTCAAGGTGATTAAATAAATAAAAGGAACACAAAATAAAACTAAGTTTTTAATAAAAAAGGAATTAATGCAGTTTTATTTAAAAAAAAACAGGTAAGTACTGTTTAACGTTTTACAGGGGGCGTTTCGTACACTGCGAAAACGAAAGGAGACCGCAGAAGTATTATTAATTATTAAGTAGACAATACTAATCACAGTTGCTCACTGACACTGCGACTTAGGCACTGAAACGACCACGCTGTATGCGCATGTATTTTATTATACACTCGCGGGCAATGAATACGGGTCGGTAAAATACCGTCATATTTCCTAAAATAGTGCGTAAGAGGTTGTACAGTTAATCCTGTCATGATCTTCATTTAATTTTACATATAAACTGCTAATAACAGTAAAAAATATAACGTTACCAGGTTTAAATCGGACTCGTAAAACCCATGAAAAAAACAACGTTAACGGAGCGAGATATCGCAAAAATCGTGATTTTTGGATATCGATATTTTTATGATAGGATCCAGGAAATTGTTAATACAGTTGGGTATTGTAAAGAATAGCATATTATGTAAATAAAACAAGTATTCAATATTTTAAAAAACCTATTGCAGTTATTTAATTTAGGGTGACCCGTATTCTTTGCCCGCGAGTGTAGATATATGTAAGTACCTACATATGTAATTATTAAGATAATACATATTATAAGTAAGTAAAATACCTATTATCTTATTTATTTCGTTAGGTAATGAGTTCCATTAATGGATACACTTCTTGCAACACTTCCATTCCACCTACTGCACTGGATATTCCTTTTGACGCAAGTTGATTTCTACTAATCTATTATGAGTATTAATAATACCTATAGCGGATGACTGACTCAAGCCTTGTTAGCTACAAAGTTAATAAAGTGTAGGCACAGTTCATGTTAAAACATTAAGTGTTATTACTAAGTTACATTTAAGAAAGGCTTTGGGATTAACACTGATATAGAACAAGGTGCATCAAGATTTCATGAAAGTGTGTTAATTATAAACAACTTTTAAATAAGTGAAGATTCAGTAAGATCAAGGGATAGAAGTTGCGTGTATTAAACATGAGTAATCAAATTTGGTATTACGAGAGTAATTATGGAGATCAAACCTGATATTATGAGCACTAGAGAGATTAGCAAACACCAACTCAACAAGTCGGTCATCTTGAGGCAACGTTGACGGCTCCCTTAGCAAGTCTCACCAAAGTTGCCAAACTTTTCAACAATCCAGTCCTTTGTTTACATCGTTACTTGTTCAGCTTGCATACATCGATTCAAATGCCATAATCGTAATCACGGCGCACAGTTGCACGGTAACGTAGACATCTATTTATAGAATCACAAATTCCAAAGACTTAAACACGACTACACTGTAACTATTGTAAACACTGCTATATTTCACTAAGTCACCTTGATTTAAGCGATACGGTTAGAAAAACTTGAAAAAAATCATCTACATCGTTGAAAATTTTAATTAAAGATTACTGTGGCGTAAAACATTTTTAATAAAGTATACATGGTCGAGTACGATGTATGAGAATATTAATACGAGCCACGTGATAAGGTTGAACGTGGATGACGCGGCCGGCTCTCGGAGCGCCGGTAACGTAATGCTGTGCGGCCCGTTCTGGGCTGTTGTTCAGAACGCGTTCATTCGTATCACCTCACCTCTCACGCCTTACGAAACTAGACCTCTGATTACGCTTAGTTACTACGAATCGCGGCGTCAAGATATATTTGCGAGTGAGCGTTGAGCAGAGCTAAAAACAAGTTACAGAAAAGCGGGGCCCTTCTCTCTCACCATACAACGCAACTCAACGCCATACCGTCCCGTAGAGAGTGCAGGCGGCATACACAACCGATAACATAAAACGACATTACTTTATCATTTATCTTACACACGAACGAATTGAGATAACGTTATTATGTTCCGTAAAATTGGTAAAATCAGGTACCTACTGTGGGTCTGATAAGACTGATAAGTTAACAGTGATCCAAACGCCATTTTAACAAAACCGGTTTTAATCACGTATTCATTGATGGTTTGTTTACGTTTGACCTTTCGGATGCCGTGCGCCGTTCATTGTTTAAGAGACAAATGAAACTGGGACCATCGTTTAGAATCGTGCGCCTTCCTACGCATTATTTATTTTTTTAAACCTACCTACTTATGTAGCGCGTAAAGAAAATGAAATAGTTAAGTACCAATTCCTATGTAGTGTAGATACTTATAGAAAATAATTGAACGAGCGAGCAAACCGAATGAAGTTCTTTGTTTCAGCTTGAGCTAAAATTATTTCGTATCTCCGGCTGCCCGACTGTCCGACTGTCGGGCTGTCTGCTCTCCTCTACAGGTCGCATTCTCAACCGAATATCGAGAAAATTTGTTTGCAATTTTTTTTTAAGACACTTGCGAGTTCTGCAGCTCACAGAGCCACTAGTTTGAGATATTATTACTTATTTAAATTATGAGAATAAGCGAGAATAAAATTATCTTCCTTGTTAAATTACATTGCATACCACAGATGGCACTTGTACATTGTAACGCCGCGCCGGTAACAGGCATTTTATAGGAGAACACAATAAATAGGTACCGCTATGGCTTCCGTCAGAGCACTTTGTATGATTTCAATAATTACCTACGTGCTAACTCTAATACCTATGACCGAAGCAAGGACGGTAACAACACTGATTTAATTTAATATCATTTACCCAGGCAAATGCGTGAAAATAATGTCACCCTAAACAATTTTATTTTAACTAAATGGAACATTGCAACTCTCCATTATTTAAATATCCGACCATCGGCACGGCTATAAGTACGTAAAATCAATCTACATCTTAAAAGAAAAAATATACAAATAGCTGTTCCGCTGATATTTTATAAACTTCTTTGAAAAAGGTAAGACAAGTAAGTACTTACTTGTTGTTTCTATTTTAAAGATTACAGAACCATTCGATATTTACGGGCGTATTGTGCCTGCCTACTAAGAAAGTAATTCTATTTTCCCTGCACCATGCGGTGTGAAATATTGTAAACACACGTAAACAACTTAACTCTTGGTATTAGGGCTTGTTTGTCCGGTTTTCACACTTGATTTTAATTACAACAGTTTCCATGAAATACCTTTGTTTTGAATACATCAAAACAACTAGGTACGGAATAATTACCAGAAATGTAACTAGGTAAAACTACTTGAACTTATTTTGTGGTTGTTCTTGAGGCAAACGCCGCGAATACCAGATAATTAATAAAATACTGTGAATAAAGAAACAAACAACTTATGAGACAAACATTAAACTTACTTTAATGTGGAAAAATTACCCCAAGCGAAATACCTTTCAAACGAACAAATCCAAAACGATGAATATTCTAAGGTTGGCTACAAGACTTTTGACCACCACCACATATCACGATTGTACATTTTTATGACAGTAATTAGTTGCCCTGTTGAGTTATATGAATATTTGTAGGTGGGTTTGGGGTCTCTCTTATCTATTTGCGCAATAGGCGTTTTATTTCCCAAAACTAGTGCCTACGCCAGATCTTGGGATAAGATGCCAAAGCGGACCCCGGACTCGTTTGAGCACAACCGGGAAAAACGCTAGGAGGATGATAAGTTACGACTATGGCCTAGCGAGCCATATCTTATCAGAGTCCACAAAAGGATAAATCCGTAATTACTAAGGTCGTCGTCATCGAAATCGTTGGGTACTTACTGATTATTGGATATAAATTTATAATAATCAGTAGGGGAAGAGGGGGGCAAGATGGGTATCGGGTAAGAGGAGATTCTCTAGTATCTGACGATGCGCCGCCATGATGTTAATTAGTTCGCACGGTGTTCATTATTTAATCGCAAAAAAAAACACGTAGAAACGGGATTTACTTGAATTTGGTTGACAGCAAGCTTGTCGCCTATTGCTTTTTGTAAAATTCTTAAAATATTCGTACGTCCCATTTCGCCATCTTGCCCCCCAGGTATTTCCCTGCTTGCCCTATGGACTATGCCAGTACCCTCGTCTTACCCAGGGACAGGGAGACAGCAGCTTTTGCAGTTATTTTTATTTTTATTGAATTATCAAACTAGAGTTCATAATAAGTATTGATTATGAAAGACTGATTACCTGAGATACATATTATATAAAAAACCCTTAATAAAAATAGCAATTTTAGTTTTATCGGACTTGAAACGTTATCTACTCCGTCATGCTCCCCTCTATTAGGGGAGAGCCCCTAAGTAGGTGGTCTAAATATGGGACTTTGACCCGGTCGGTACACCAAAACAGATCTTCCACCGACCCCAGTAAACGAACACAAGTTTTCAATTTTATACTTTGACCTTTGGCCAAATGACGTTGAATGTTGCCATCGCCATATACAAGACTATATTAACACATTCACTGCCAAAAATCGCTACGCGCTACGCTCGTAGCCGAATCTGCGGTTTTCCTCGTATGTAGCGGAAAGCGACTACGGCGTAGGCGCCCGCTACGCGGGTTCCTGGCAGTGAAAGTGTTAATAATAAATTTAACATAGTGAAGACAATGGGATTCTACATTGCCCAAAACAAATAGGTATCATACATTTTATTAAACGATTATGTTTGAGTTGGTTCCTTCTCGCTATACTACGTCCCATAATCCCATTGCGTCATTGTTTTACCATATGGAACACCATTCATGTGTGAAACACATGACGTTCATTGCTACAGTGCCATTAAATTGGCATTTGCAGATATCTCAAACCACACGAGATAAGGTACCCATTGTTCAGTATTATTTTTATCACAATAACAGATAGTGCAGTTAGAAATGTAGGTACCTATCGTTACAGGAAACCTTGATATGAGATCTTCTAAAATATTGTGATCTTAATTCCTATTTACATACATTTTGGTATAGGCTGCGGTAATTCGTAACATGGAATAGATTTGCAGCACGCACATCATTCGAAGGTAGCGTTGATTTTCTAATAATACATATACTTATGTACATTTTTATGTACAGTAGGAACATTTTTAGGTTCTCTATTGGAAGGCATTAAGTCATTTGTATATTATTGTTACGCATAATTGCTTTTCGCCGACATAGTAATGTGCATAATTCTCATTACGCATAGTTATATACGCATAACATTAAAAAGCATAAATAATGAAAGCATAATCTTCATGAAGACTAATCCCAAAAATCATAAGCAAAAATAGGCATAATAATCAATTGGCATCATATCAAAATGCATACCAGTAATGTCCTAAACAAAAGTTATGTAAACCTAACCTAACCGGCAGAGCGTGTCGACGTCACTCAGCTAAGGGACACAAGCAGACCCTAACCTAACCTACTAATTATACCATTATTACGATTATTTGGGCTTTTTTACTGCGAACCCATTGACCCCAGTCTCCTCTACATTATGCACATCACGTCCTTCTAGCGTTTTTCCCGGTGTTGCTAAAACGAGCCCGGGGTCCGCTTTCGCATCTAATCCCAAGATCTAGCGTAGGCACTAGTTTTACGAAAGCGACTGCCACCTGCCCTTCCAACCCTGTGGGAAAACTAAACCTTATTGGGGTTAGACCGGTTTCCTCACTATGTTTTACAGCCACTGATAAATATCAAATGTTATTTCGTACAAAAGATTTTTTGAAAAAACCCATTGATAAGTCGACCACGAGATAAGTCGGGGTCCGCGACATGCAGATTAAAATTCGCTTGCCTTGCCGCTCGGCTATTAGTGGCTTAGTACAGTACATTAATGTACAAACGACAACACTGTTAACTGACTATCCTGTGTTTATATAGAACCTTATTACAATGCAATTAAGGTGCACCGATGGTCAGTTAGCTGTGTTGTCGATATTACATGTTTATTTATTTGTTAACGTTAATAATTTTTAGTTAATGACTAGAAATCGTTTTTACTTCACCCATAGTTCCTTCGGTTTATTTCAAAATACTTAGGTTATTCACTTTCATGCTTTTAATAACCTAGTCCTGCGAACTACCGCGTAAAGTTAAATTAATGGATTTCATTACGTTATTAGCAACAACGCTACACGCAATTTATAAAGAGTCAATGTCTAGTTTACAAAGTGTTCTGTATGTAGGTATACGCCGGATAAAATATTGTCATGTCAGCCTTGAGTAATAAAAGTCAAGTAAAGCTTCAACAAATACAAATATATTGCACACAGGCTGATTTTTCATCTCAATAAGAATGTTGACTATATAGATACCACTGAATTAATATTTAACTAAAAGATCACAAATAAAAACCGAGACGTACGTAGGTACGAACGTCACAAATATTTATTATACTCGAATTTAGTCAATCTTGATTGAATAAAAAGCTAAATGGACCTTTTGTCAAATTATCGATCGCTACGTGACAGTGGCAACTCGTAACAGTGTTACGTTAACACCCTTCTTGATATCCTTGAGCGACAAGGCTTAAGAGTCCGCAGTTAAGCTCGGCCGAATTTCACCTTCCCATACAAACGTAGTTACGCTCTCATTTTAAAACAACGTGTTGGATTGTAACTAAACTTTGCATATATAATGGCATGAAGTATATCTATGTCAAACGAAATACAGCAAAAACAAGTTTTGTATGAAAAACTTAAATTCGCTATATATTTTTTTACTATGGTAACTGAAGCTACATTAACTAAATACAGACATAGATATACCTCATGTCATTGTATATGCAAAGTTTCGTTACAATTCAACACGTAGTTTTAAAATGAGAGCGTAACTACGTTTGTATGAAGAATCGAGCTTACTACGGACTCTTAACAACCTTATTTATTATTTTCATACTATTTTTAACCGACTTCAAAAAAAAAGGAGGAGGAAATTCCATAAGTCATCTGTGGTCTTCATCATCAATTCCACTCCACCAATTTATGATTTCCGGATGTAAATACACGAGTTATAATAGAAAATAGCAAAATCACTACACGCGTGCCTAATATAATTGAGGAGTTCCCTCAATTCCTCATGGATCCCATCATCCAATTGAATTTTCAAAAAAATGGGACCCACTTACAAACAAATAAAAATATTTATGAATCGGCTCATCAATGACGGAGTTCTGAGGTAACAAACATTGAAAAAAAATAATACAGCCGAATTGAGAACCTCCTCCTTTTTTTTGAAGTCGGTTAAAAAGTACCTATATCACAGATTCTGATAAGATTCCGTTGAAATAGCAACTAATGAAGTGCCAAGGGTGATCCTGATGGAATCGACGGAAGTCCTCAAATATTATCGGGTCACATACAGCGATTGGGTTTTTTTCTCTAATAATCAATGCATTTGCTCTCGGAAATCAGTTCATGTGGTAAATGGGAAAAGAAATGTGGAAATGTTCTCGTGGCTTGACGGAGTACTAAATTGAAGTCGGTTAAAACTTTGTTTTTAAAGTAAATTATGATATTCTTTTCTTAAGCAAACAAACTGTCACCATCGATATCATTGATTAAACTTTATAACTAGACGAGTAGTGTTTGTACCTAAACAAAACGCTGACTTATTGGGAAAAGTACTGATTTGCTTAATTCTAGGGAACGGATAAGGAGTCGGCTTCTTAAAAATATTACTTGTATAAATAAGCCTCTGTATGTTTAACTTCCCAATCTAAACGCAAGTAGAAGCTATCTATAATCTATTTCAGATTGGAAGAGTCCAGTGACAGCTGTCATCTTAGTACAGCTTACGCCATATTTGACGTTTAATGGCATTATTAATTTAATGGGATTATTTTATATAGGTAAGGATAACAGTTTATATGAATTTTATCCACATCAACATCATACTTCGGTTTTCAACCCCCGACGCTAAGAGAGGGGTGTTATAAGTTTAACGTGTCTGTGTATCTGTGTATCTGTCTGTGGTATCGTAGCTCCCAAGCGGATGGACCGATTTGAATGCGGTTTTTATTGTGTCATAGTTAATTTTAACCCGAATCAATCGTTTCATGAAAATCTGTTCAGCCGTTTGAAGATCATCAGCTCTTTTCAAGTTGATGAGGGGATCTGACTAACCTCCCTATGTCCGATCGATTCAAAATTTGGTACCGTGTTACTTCAATGACATTGATATTATATGGTAAGGTAACCATGACCTAATCAGCCGTTTGAAGATCATCAGCTCTTTAAAAGTTGATGAGGGGATCTGACTACCTTCCGTATATCCAAATCGATTCGAAATTTGGTACAGTGTTACTTCAATGACATTGAAATGATATGGTAATGTAATCATGACCTGATCAGCCGTTGGAAGATCATCAGCTCTTTTCTAGTTGATGAGGGGATCTTACTAACTTCCTTATGTCCAATCGATTCGAAATTTGGTAGTGTTACTTCAATGACATTGAAAGTATATGGTAATTTAATCATGACCTGATCAGCCGTTGGAAGATCATCAGCTCTTTTCTAGTTGATGAGGGGATCTTACTAACTTCCTTATGTCCAATCGATTCGAAATTTGGTACAGTGTTACTTCAATGACATTGAAAGTATATGGTAAGGTAACCATGACCTGATCAGCCGTTTGAAGATCATCAGCTCTTTAATCGTCGATGAGGGGATCTGACTACCCTCCATATGTCCTACCGATTCTAAATTTGATACCGTGTTACTTCAATGATATTGAAAGTATATGGTAAGGTAACCATACCCTGATCAGCCGTTTGAAGATCATCACTTTAAAAAGGACAAAATATAAGTAAAATTTAAAAATTTAAAAACCCCCCGACGCGACGATCCCCGACGCGACGACCCTTGGAAAATAAAAATAATTGAACTTACATTACATATGTGACGATAATAATTATAATAGGTTTATAATATTATTTGTTAGTTTTTACAGTCATTTTTTTGTGTCGGGGGGTTTTAATTGTTTTTAATTAATTGCAGGTAAATCTATATATATAAACCAGGGAGGCCGCGGATGCGACTTTTTAGACATCCGCGGATGCGGATATTTCGAGGTAAAATACTCAAAAACATAAATACGCAACTTCTTTAGGGTCACGCAGGACTCTTACACGTTGCGACTGATTTACAATCGTTGCAAACCTAACGCATCACCAATAGCGAATACGGCGAATCGACAGATTACAGAAACTAAATGAATGTTTTTATTGACTACTGACTAGTGACTAGTGACGAATATACTGAACGCGCGCGGCACGCGCCCCTATCTGATCGCAAACTCTACATCCGCATCCGCAAAAACTCCGCATCAATTTTTGCGGAGGCGAAGGCGGATGCAGATGTTGAAAATCATGCGAAACATCCGCGATTGCGGATGCGGATTCGAATGTCTGCAACATCCCTGATATAAACGTAAAAGTCCTGACTGACTGACTGACTCTCACTCACTTAAATCAACGCCCAGCCCAAACCGTTGAACCCAGAAAGCTGGTTTATTCACTATAGGTAGTTTATATAACGTAAGTACCCACTAAAAAGGGATTTTTTAAATTCCACCCTCAAGGGGGTAAAAATAGGGTTGAAAGTTTGCATGGGGGATGGAAAAAAAAAAAATGAGATACTTAAAACTTTGTAGAAAGATTACCTATTAAGATACAAAAAAGTACTTTCAGCGTTTTAGAAAATTCCACCCCTAAGGGGGTTAAATAGGGGGGCAATGTTTGTATGGGGGAAACATTCTTTTTTGCACTAGAGACTTGAAACTTTGTAGAAAGATTACTTATTAGAATACAAAAAAGTACTATCTGCGTTTTAGAAAATTCCAACCCTAAAGGGGTTAAATAGGGGTACAAAGTTTGTATGGAGGAAACTATATTTATTGAACTAGAAACTTAACACTTTGTATAAAGATTACTCATTAAAATACAAAAAAGTCATGTCAGTGTTTTAGAAAAGTCCACCCCCAAGGGGGTTATATAGGGGTGCAAAGTTTGTTTGAGGGAAACTTTTCCTTTTGAGCTAGTAACTTGAAACTTTGTAGAACTTAATTTACGCGCCAACACGGCTATATGGGCACTCCATTGTAGATTTTTGTCTAATATTATACCCAAGAAGATAATAGAAGTTTTTTTGGGACAGCGATAATTAAGGTTACGCCTAACATAATTTTATGGCAATATTTTTTCTCAAGATCTACGCGAACGAAGTCGCAGGCAACAGCTAGTAAAATAATATTTACGGAACTGCAGGTCAATGACCACGCAACACTACTGTAGAGCAAATAGGTAGGTACTCGAGATGAGACTATTGCGAGCCCGAGTACCGCGTACAAGCACAGAACAGAATTGTATTGCACCATAGAGATTTATTACATATATGGATTATATGGACCAATCATCACAAATGGTGTGTTCCGAATCATGGCAATTTGATCTCAGTTCACAATTTGACGATTTGATATTGATAGATTATCAACTGACGAAAATAATGCGTTAAATTGTGATCGGTTTAGACACTACACAATTTTTCGAAAGTTTATAATATCGCAAGTAAGATTAAACTGACGGTGTTCATAATGTGACCGTAACATATACATATACGTATATCCACATTATGTAATGGGTCAGTAAGAGTAAAAAAACAGTCTGTAAAATCATTTTTCCTGTGGTCATAGTAGACAGCTAGTGTGTTTGCAAAAACATGTTTGTATCGCATATTTATAAATAAGAGGAGACGCATTAATACGGTATTTGACTGCTTAGTCCAATCAGAAACTTTATATGAAACGTCATAACGCTCTGTTTGCATAAAGTTTGTAGGGAAATACAATACAACACAGCTATGCGATCACAACCTCTCGGCATATGGTTAACGTTGTAATTGTCGTTGAAGGACAAAGACGTTCGAAGAGCCTACTGCGTCTTCGGAGATTCCTATTCTGTAATGATACCCAATAAAACACTAGTAGTATTCACTTCTTATTCATTGCCACGCACGACGCAGGTTACTTAGCATGCACAGGGCTCCCAAAATAGCCTCCGCTATGTCATGCTCCTTGATTGGCGACGCGGATATTTTGCATCAGGTATTGATCGTTTTTTCCACAGTTCGTTTTTATAACGTTGTTATTTTCCCCATTGTCAAAAATCAGCTCATTGAGAATGTGATATATTTTTTATATAGTGCTGGGCATAACTGGGTAAGGCCGCGGAGCGTTTCAACCGCCGCGCTTTTATGTAACAATTTATGGAGGGCTTAGCGTGACAAAATCACCAAGTTTGAATAAAAACAAATGAGCTTGATTTTCTACTTGCGATATATGTTAAAACGAAATGCCACTATGAGGTTTTATTCGGCAATAAATCGTTACATAAAAGTGAGACGGTTAAAACGCTCCGCGGCCTTACCCAACTAAAACTTTTGTCGTGAACAAGATAAATGGGCATAAAGCCTCTAGACCGGGTTGAGGTGATTATTGTTTCAGCCACAGTAAATTATGTTATGCCAAAGAAGGAAGGATACTTTTCTCTCATTTTTTCAGACAATATTTCATATGCTTTCTATGTTCAATATTTGACCCGGCAAGCGCGCAAAGCACGCCCGGTTGTGCCTAACTCGATTTTGTCTATGGCGCGCAAGGCACGTATGGTTGTGCCTAACGCGGCTGCTCCCTGATTGCTCTTGCGCGCTTGGGGTGACGACGACGGGCTAAGAGAAAGACTCACGTTTGACGGGTTAAATATGCAAGCAGTAGGTTTCTTAAATCCTAACCAGAGAAATAAATAGTGTCCGACCGAAGTTTCGGTTTCGGTTGCGGGCAGATTCGGTCAAACAAAGCCTGAAGTCGAAACTTACGAGTATGATCAAGTATGTACCTACTTTCGTATCGCATTCTACTTGCAATGCTGCTTACGTAACGTGATGCCACCAATAATCGACACAGAACAGTAATCGACACGTTTTATTTTCACCGTTGAAAATGAGGATAGGCAACATTCTTTTTTATACATACATACATAGATTCACGCCTTCATTCCCAAAAGGGGTAGGCAGACCATATTAAAGTATGTTACATGGGACAGGCATTTTTTAAATAAATAAATAATAATAGTAAATATTAGGGGACAGTCTTACACAAATCGAACTAGCCTCATAGTAAGCCCAATAAAGCTTGTGTTAAGGGTACTAGTCGACGATATATTCAATAGATATAAATACTATACATAGAAAACATCCAAGACTCAGAAACAAAATATTCATGCTCACCACACAAATATTTGCCCTTACCGGGATTCGAACCCAGGACCTTCAGCTTCGTAGGCAGCGCCACTACCCAATAGGCTAACCGGTGGTCAAAAGTATTTTATGTGGTCAGTGCAATGTGATTGAGATCGGTCGTTTTGTTCAAATATGGTGAATTAAAGGAGAAGCAGTGTCAGCGCTTTTAAAAAACTTCAAGGTTTCTTCAGGGAATCTTTAAAAGAGTGAGTATATACTCTTTTTCCAATAATTATTACTATAAAATATAATTGGATTTTAGCTTCTTTATGGATGCTATAAATATCTTTCAAACCATAATGTGGCAATCGATTTAAATTCAATTATTAAATATTGTGTTATTTCTTTTGATTATGTTTTTCTGAATAGTTTGTATACCTATATAGAATTTCGTAGTTGTGTATGCAGATATTTATAATAACTACATATTGTAGGGCTTTGTTTTGGTTGTGAACAATATGTGTTGGCCGCGTCAAACAAAAAAACCACTTAACCACCCGATTCGACCAGGAGATTTATGAACTTTTCATTTAAATGATTAGGTATAGTATTTATTTGTATAATTGTGTGCAATGTAATTAGTAGCTATCAATACGCGAAATTATATAATCTTCTCGTCCGCACGCATATTGTCTCTCTATGTGGCTCCATACAAACTTTCACCCCCATTTCACCCCTTGGGGAACGATTTCCAGGATAAAAACTATCCATGTCCTACCCCGGATTCAAACTTTCTCGATACCAAATTTCAACTAAATCGGTTCAGCGGTTTAAGCGTGAAGAGGTAACAGACATACAGACAGATAACTAGCCAGACAGATTTATAAACAGACAGACCCACTTTCGCATTTATAATATTAGTATGGATTATTACAAAACATTAAATTGCAACTTTATACCTTTTCAATCAGGTTCTTAATATGTTGGGCTCGCGAAAACGATCCTCTCGCGGATCCGCTTCGCCGACGACGGACTGGAAGCAGAGCCAGGCGTTATGCGCATCTGCTGCCTCCGCCGTAGGAGAACCATGCAGGGAGTTGGGGCAAGCCCTGTACACAAAGGTTCCACAGGACTGGAGGCGCTCGCCTACCTGACGCCTGCTACTGTGGGCCGCCCGCCGGGACGTACGCAGTTGAATGCCAAGAGCGATCCTGCGACGCCCCCCTTTACAAGGCGGAGCCGGATGTCGTTGGTGGTTTTAGACGGTAGTCCAGTTTCGGTTAGTCCGTCATACCCGTCCTGCCTCCCCGGATAGGACGGGATGCGTAAATGCATTTCCCCAACGTTAAAAAAAAAAAAAAAGGGTTCTTAATATGTTCCACCAAAAACAATAGGTAAAATTAACAAAAGTTGAATTGGAAAACATTATTTCATGCTATAAAATTCCCAGTCATGTTTCTTTTAATTACGCCAAGTAGTCAAGTTGGCAATGTAACATTAATTTTACAAATTGGTCCTAATGACAATTGCCATACGCAAGGGCGCCATAGGCTGTATCGTGTCATTCGAGTAAAAAGAGTATTAACTTTATATGAGCTCCATAACCTGTTACCGCATTTCAGTCTTCAGCTCGGCGGCGGTACGCGCCTGGCCTAACCCAGCCTTGACCTGTCGCGTGACGTTATTTTAAATATCGTTGTCGCTATTCCGTCACAAACCCTGGTAACTCCAACCGACAACATCGATAAATTTAATCGCGCTTTGTTCTTATAAACCTTTTCACGTAACCCTTAAGGCGAGCAGATATGCACAACGGTTGTTTTTGGAGCGCTAAGGCTTTTGACGAGCTGAAAGAATCAGAAAAAAAACCTTATTCTTCAATAGATATTCATAATCATAAGTAACCTGAAGGTTTGAATTTCTAGAAGGATACTAAATATACTATCACGCAAGAAGACGCAGCGTGGGTAGACCCACCCACAAGGTGGACTGATGACCTGGTCTCTTGGGGGATGAGATAATAGCCACGGCCACAAACGGATGTTCACATGGTGGGTTACCCTCTCCAATTCTATGAAGTTTGGTGACTCGCTCTTGGTAGAACTCAATAAAGGTCCCATCCACACGGTAGAATATGCTAGAATATGATTTAGTGATATTGGTTAACGGAAAATTCCCAAGAACGGTATCAATCATGAACAAGGCACTGATGAAAGTGGAGAGAAGTTGGTAACGGCTATCCGCAACCAAAGGAATTCCAGGTACTCCCGCTGAGCTGCATCATCCGGTTTGTGGAAATGCTGGAGCGAGCTTGGGAGTAGGAGGGGGCAAATACACAAAAGATCTCTCTGGGTCGAAATGTATCCGAAATGGCCTTCACCTATAGGCAAGATAAGATAAGATAAGGTGACCTGGTAAAAGTCGCGAGAGTTCGCTGGATGCGGGTGGCGCAGGACCGATCACTTTGGCACTCTTTACGGGAGGCGTAGGTATGTCCAGTGGGCGTAGCATGGTTGGCATTTTATCACTTATCGTTGTGGTAAAGACGCCCATCACGCTCTGACAAGTATGCGAGTGCGAGAGTGACGGATGCCTTATCCACAACGATAAGTGATAAAATGGCAATCGTGCTACGCCCGCAGGACGTCTTTCGGCTGGTATGATGATATAAATAATTGTAGACAAGAGGCTGTTTTAAATTATGATCGGACCTACCGCTTCAAAACCACAAGTGATGGTTCTTTAACAGCTCACAGCAAATAGCTCGCGAAGAATCAGGTATGCATAAACAGGAAAATATAAAGACCGTCATCTATTAATAATTATGTAACTTTAAACAAATAACTTTGTAAAACCCAAAAATTATTAAATATGTTATTTTCTGACAGTTTTCGACTAAAATAGTAACTGGTTTCTCACTTGACCGTCTCGAAAAGGCTTCTTTGCATCGTCACAAAGAAAAAATGACCACTGCTTCGTCAAAACTCGGCCATCTCTAACATGCTCGGCACAATTTTTAGTAGCACTGTTCTCAAAACATACGATTCAATTTCATCAAATTCTATCGAAAAATAAAAATTGCCGAGAAAAAATGAAATTCTAAACACGTATGAGACACGACATTCGACTTTGTAACGTTTATAAGGTAGTATGTGGTAATTTCCAAACCACAGAAATTCGGTAGGAATCATAAGACTTCATTAATTAGGTGTTCATTGACCAACGACTAATGGGGCAAAATAAAAATATTAATTATGTATCTTAGCCATATAAATACAACACCCACGCATACATATGCAGTGTGTGACTTTCATAAGAACATATATTTTAAGGGCTGAAAGGATAAGCCGTACCTAATGAACATAAATTGGTATCTGTAGTTAAGGGGCTCCCGTCAAAAATCAACGAAATTTAGTAGTTTTCATTTCGACACTCGTCCTCGGTTTATTGAAGCTAGCTTTCCAGGTGCAGATATGGGAAAGTTTGATTCCTGTTTAACATTTTCGATATTGAATAACTTGAAAAAGGTTAATACAGAATTAATGATCCATTTTTAAAGAAAGGTCTGTAAAAATATTCGTGTGCTTATCCTCGTTAAAACGTTTATACACTCGAAACTCATACCTACTCATACATACTGAACTTACCTATAATTTTGATATGTTTTGTAATCTTACTAATTAACATAAAAGTTATGGCCAGAAAACCAGATTTTGGCCTAAAATTGTTAAACTTTGATGCCAAATATCTCGAAAACAATGAACTTTGAAGTAAATATGGGATACTATATTGCTTAAAGCCGTTGTTGTTAATATAATAAGCTACAAAAAATATTAGAAAACCAAGGTATTCAGATCGAAGGTCATTGGCGTATGGGAAGCCCCTTAACAAAGGCGGTTTTTTTTTTCATACAAATTATATTTACCACGCAATGTATCGGTAACAAAGCTAACAACTAATAGTAACATTTGTAACTAGCGGTGCCTTTCTGAAACGTCAAATAATATGTACATTGCTCCTCGAGAAAATTAGAAATGGTAATTGTTATATTTTTTTGGGAAAATGTCACAGGCTGTATACATTATATTCTAGGTGAGTTATATATAACCTATATATATAGAAAAAAACGTATAGTTACATAGGTAGATAATAAAGAAAATGTATTGACTGTGGTAAGAATGGATAAAGATATAGGAATGATGCAATATTTGTTAACACATGATTAATGATACCCACCCAAGACAATTTATCGACTGATACTAGTTGAATAGATAAAGGCAACAAGGTTGCCTACAAGTTTTATATACTGGCGGTGAGCGTTTGCATACTTGTAGAAGTCATAGCAATAGAGATCTCTCAGGGACCGAACCGAAGCCCCGATGAGAGTTGTTTGGATTGTATATATATGCAAAGTGATTTATGAAACTTCTATAGCGCAGAGCAATCTGACGAGATTCGACAGCTGACAGGAGTAGTGATGTGCCGGGGAATATTTCCGGAAACGGGAATATTCCCGTACGGGAATTTCCCGGGAATATGCCCTTGTTCCCGGGAATATTCCCCAAACACAAATTAATACAAATACAAATTAGGAAAATTAAAGTTGTAATAAAAGTAAATAAAATGAATAGTGCCACGACAAATAAAGTGCCATTCGCCAAAAACTGCATTATTGTACTAATTCTGACTTTTTAACTCAATTACCATTTAATATGTAAATATTTTCATATTTTGTATTCGTATAATATTTTATTGTGGTTTTTTTATTAACTTTGTATCGTTTTTGGTACTTTCAGAAATACTTTTGTAAAATTTGTTTTTTTCTGATGGGGGAATATTCCCAATAACTGGGAATATTCCCATTGTTCCCGGGAATATTCCCATTGTTCCGGGGAATATTGCCGGGAACATTGGGAATTTACTTTTGCGGGTAAATTACACTGGTTAATGTCTTGGTAAAAAAATCAAGGGCCCAATTTATCATGGAATCCCTAATAGCAAGATATATAAACATACACAATTTCTATATTCCCGTATGATCCCTTGTACGGGAATATTCCCGGCAATGTTCCCGGGAATATTCCCACCTGGGGAATATTCGGTCTAGTGATGACTAGACAGGAGTGAGTGACGCCACATTATCCCCCTTCGAGACAGAGGGGTCAGTGACGATGTATAAAAAGTGTAGCTTGCCAGTGCTCAGAGCCAGCGTGGCGAGCGAGCGCTCAGAGCCAGGGTGGCGAGCGAGTAGGGAGAGAGAGAGAGAGAGTCTGGCTTGCTGATAGTTGGGCGTCAGTCAGGAGGATCCTCACAGAGTTGCGCTTATGTCCATTGTCGGGGTCACCAATGTAGAAGTCGCGGCAATAGAGAGACCTCTCAGGGACCGAAGTTCCGATGAGAGTTGTTTGGATTTTATATATATACAAAGTGATTTATGAATCTTGTATAGCGCGATGCAGAACACGTCAGATTCGACAGCTGACAGGAGTGACGCCACATACTCGTCTGCAGCCCGAGGGTACCGCTGAACGCTCCGCTTGTGCATGAATACGGCCGTAGGCACACGTGGCCAAGTATTTTATATTTAGTTTGTCTTAGATATATTTGTAAACAACCAGTCTCATTATATATTCAAGAAAATCTTCAATAAAAGCTGTACATAATTGAAACGGGGAAAAAAAGTCAAGAAAATTGACCACGTAATAGCGTAGCGGTTTGTTTCAACTAAATTACGAGAATGGCGTAACTGCAAATGTGATAATCTATATGAAAACGTCCAAGGTCCGCAATGTGCATGCGACACACTTGGAGTTGCAAGCGCCCACAGGCTACGGTGACCGCTTATCATCAAGCGGACCGTACGCTTGTTTTTCACCGACGGGGTATAAAATCGTACCAACTCGTAGGTTTACAGTGACACAACAAATGTAGCTGGATGACACAAATACGTTGTGTTACTCGTAATAAAGCTGATTTTCCACCGGAGGGGCGAGACGAGACACTTACTATTTCCACCGAAGATGCGCGAGGAGATAATTGAAAATTTGCCATACGAATTATGTATTTACGAGTATCTCTCGTATGTGACCCTGGCGCAGTAAACGATTTCTTCCTAAAGTTACCGGAAAATGCAAACATAGATTGCAGCGTACAATCGTTTTTCGCAAGCAAAACATTTACTAACAAGATTATCACTATAGCAGAATGTACAGAAAGACAAGTTTCTAATATCATCGATTGCATAGAAACCAACGCTAGTGGCCATGACGGAATTTCTATTGAAATGATTCGCCGCACCTTAAACAAGACTCTGCCGGTTATTTCTAACATTTTCCCTGATAGCTGGAAAGTCGGCAGTCAGACCTATACCCGAGTCGATTAAGACAGAAACACAAAGATCTTCGTCCTATCAGTTTACTACCACTGCTCTCTAAAATAGCAGAGAAAATCGTCTGTGGACAGCTCACTAAATATTTGGAAGAAAATAAATTATTGCCAACTTTACAATCTGGCTTCCGGAGCAAACATGGTACTGCAACTGCCCTGCTCAAAGTCACAAACGACATCATCGCAGCCTCAGATAGCGGCAAGGGCACTATACTTGCATTGCTGGATTTTTCTCGCGCTTTCGACTGCTTAAACCCTGCTCTCCTACTAACAAAAATGGCGTACTATGGAGTATCCAATCCGTCGTGCGAATGGTTTCGATCATTCCTCTCTTCCAGGCAGCAGTTTGTGGAGCTTCAGAACGAACACGGAGAAACTGTCACGTCAAGCGTCAAACCTCTCAGTCGTGGCACACCACAGGGATCCATTTTAAGCCCGATACTATTTATCTTATACACGGCAGACCTAGTTACGAAGGTAAATCACTGTAATGTGCACCTATACGCGGATGACACGCAGCTTTATCGCTCGTTTGCACGACTAGACATGACCGTAGCGTTGGGCGAATTAAATATAGAACTTGATGTCGTAGCAGACTGGTCGGTTAGGAATAACCTTGTTTTGAACCCCTCAAAATCCCAGTTTATTGTCATGGGAAGCAAAACACAGCGTTTGGCAATAATTGAACAAAACCCCACAGTAACCATAGGATCTGAGCAGGTTCGCCGAGTGGAAAATGTAAAAAATCTTGGTGTTACCTTGGACGGCGAAATGTGATACGTAGATCATGTAAATACTAAGATAAGGAACGCTTTTTTCAGGCTAAAATCGCTGTACAGCATTAGGAAGTACCTCAATGAGAGAGGAAGGAAAATACTCATTGTATCTTTAGTCCTGTCACAGCTGAACTACGGCGATATCGTGTATGGCCCAAGGCTTTTGGAGAAAACCAAAAAGTCTATCCAGCGTGTGCAAAATGCATGTACTCGATTCTGCAACGACATACCGAAACGAGGCTATATTACGCCACACCTTAATGCCAGAGGAATATTAAATATGTCAAGCCGAAGGCAGATGAACCTTGCGAACACCGTACGCAGAGTTATCGAGTTCGAAACGCCGCGGTACCTGTTTGATGAGCTGAAGCCGATCAGGTCCGCACACAAAAGGCCACTGAGAAGCCACGGAGCATTTAAACTTGTTGTTCCGCAACACAATACAGCACTCTACAGAGGGTTTTAAATTTGCCGCAGCTAAAATATGGAATGACCTGCCGCCGCCCTTAAGGCAACCTATGTGCTACCTTAAATTAAAGAAAATACTGCGAGCTCATTTCCTCGAAATGCAGAGGCAAATTTAAAACCCACGCAAACGCAACAGGACACACAAACAGCAACACACCACACAACAACGAACACACATAACACACATATACAATCGTTATACATAGGCTAGGTAAAAGACAGATAGACAAGACGTTTATTAACATTTGTATTTATTTATAGTATTTATTTATTTATATTATTCTTTAACACAAGAATAATATGATCGTAGAGCAATAATTTACCAACTTATTATATTGTATAAGATAGACGTAGAGTTACGACCAACCCTGTCGAAGGGACTCGTCTGAAAACCAGCGCAAGGCTTCAAGCCTTGCATATGCTGCGACGAGCACCCATTGCCCAACCTAATGCATTTAGTATTTTAGTTTTAATTCAAAGGCATTTTTAAGTTGTTTCTTTGTACTTATGTTATGAGTTATATTTTGTGTTCTTTTTGGCAATAAATTATTTTGAATTTCAATTTCAATTCTCGCCTCGCCTCGTCTCGTCTCGCCCCTCAGGTGGAAAATCAGCTTAAGAGCCAGCTTGTTGTGGGTGACACTTCTGATGTCATCGAAACATACGTACCTACCTAATTTATATTCAGTTTGTACCACGGAATAACAAAGTTTGTACATTGTACTTTTGTCGAAAGATTTTAGCAACAGATATTCGACCAAAGATAATTCGTAATTCATTTTGTGACTTCATAGCTTTAAGGACCGCTTTCGGATAAATGATGGGTAACTAGCTTTTGGCCGCTACTTCGTTCCCGTTGGCTTCCTTTTGTTGGACTTTTACTAGGATAAAAAGTATTATACACTCGCGGACAAAGAATACGGGTCAGTAAAATACCGTCATATTTCCTAAAATAGTGCATAAGGGGTTGTACAGTTAATCCTGTCATGTTATTTAATTTTACATATAAACTGCTAATAACAGTAAAAAATATAACGTTACCAGGTTTAAATCGGACTCGTAAAAACCCATGAAAAAAAACAACGTTAACGGAGCGAGATATCGCAAAAATCGCGATTTTTTGGATATCGATATTTTTATGATAGGATCCAGGAAATTGCTAATACAACAAGTATTAAATATTTGAAAAACCTATTGCAGATATTTAATTTAGGGTGCCCGAAATATTTGACCGCGAGTGTATATGTTAATCCAGGCTCTATTTTTGTATACTAAAATTCATCTTAATCCGTTCCGACGTTTTTGTGTCATTTAATAACAACCATCCAAACTTTATCAAACTTTATATTACTTATTATATTAAAAATATACATTATCTTATTTTATGTAGTAGGACCTTCTATCTCATATCGAATTTTAATCTGTTTAGTTCTCACGAGCACCCCCTTAAGCACGATCTGCCCTTATCGCGTCAATCTCAAGTTTATAATCCTATAACCTCTCACAGACTGGCGCTGCCTGGCCGCGGCGGTCAATAGTAAAGTTGTCATTAGCTTTCAAATTTACTATTGACCGTTGACCGCCACCGCAGGCCGCGCCAGTGTGTTGCAGGCCTACTCGTATAGCCACAGAGTACATTTCCTATCATATGCCAAGACAAACTACGACGTATGCACCATTAAGAAAAGTATGCAATTTATTTATAATTTTATTATAATCTACACGGTAGGCAACTGATCTTCGCTTCAATTACAGCTTGGCAAACAAGTTTAGAAACGGAACTAATTTTTTCGACACTGGTAACTTACACACTACAATTTGGGTTCCGCAGAGCAATGAGAATAGTGGATAGTTTAAGTATTCTTACGTCAGACATCCGATTGGCATTTTCTAGGGGTCAGCACGTGGTGGGGTATTCCTTGATGTAACGTTGGCTTATGGCAACGTCCAGCTTCCGCTACTCAGGCAGAAAATGCATCAGCTGTGTTTGCCGGTAAGGATGGTCAACGTCATATTTAACCTCTTCATGTACCGCTCCATCTGTGTCCGTTTCCAGGGCTCCTTGCTTCCACCCAGGAATGTATGGAAGGGCCTACCGCAGGGATCAGTATTGAGTCCTATTCTGTATAGCCTGTACACTGCTGATCTTGATAAATCTGTCAACTGCTTCTGTGATATCCTCCAATACGCAGACGACATAGCTCTTTACTATGCCTCCGATTCTATCTCAGAGTGTTCAGTCGCCTTTAACTCTGGTCTTAGTTACTTGAATGCTTGGCTCTCGAATCATGGTCTCTGTGTCTGCTCCCAAAAGTTCCGTTGTAGTATTTACACGAAAAAGACGTATCCCAAATATTGAAATAGACGAGATCATTCCACTTACTAATTGTGTGAAGTGTTTAGGCCTTTATTTGGATGCTCGATTAACTGGAATCCCACAGCAACATTTTGTTAGGAATAAATGTGAAAAAAGTGTTAACGTATTACGGGCTCTATCGGGCGTACGGTGGGGCTCACACCATTTTTCGCAAAACCTCTTGTATAACGCTACTATTCGTAGTCACTTTGATTATGGGTCTTTTTTGTTGGAGCCCTGTAGTAAAATAGCCTTATCTTGTCTAGATAAGATCCAGTCCAAGTGTCTTCGCATTATCTGTGGAGCTATGAAGTCCTCTCCCATCAGTGCCCTCCAGGTCGAGTGCTTGCTGATCGTTTTTTCTTTAGAGCTACCCAATCATCTGATTATCCATTAATGTATCGTATGACTAGCTTAGCGAATGTAATTCCTTCTTCCAAATATTGGACCCACAAAGATCTCTTATGCCTTATTAAAAGTTTCGAAAAATTGTCTGAGGCTCCTCTCCTTCTGATGACTCCTGGTAATCTTATTTTCCACATTCCATATATCGCCCTAATGTTATTTTCTCCCTAGGATTATAAAAGTCATCTCACGGAACCATACTGATATTACATGAAAAATGGGATGGTTGGCTTCATATTTTTACTGACGCCTATAAACTGACTAAGGAGAGATATGTAGGTTCTGCTGTTTGAATAGCTCAATATAAAATTGATTGAAGTTATAAGAGCCCCCCTCTTACATAAGTATTTACTGGCGAAGCTATTGCTCTTTATGAAGCCCTTTCTTTTATAGAATCACACACAATAGCTAAAGTCGTTATATTCTCGGATTCCCTTAGCTGCCTTCGGTCCAGAGATAATCTCTTAGTGACCTTTAAGTCCCGTGAGGTTCTTCATCGGTGTGACTCTCTTGGCTTTGAAATTGTGCTGGCTTGGGTCCTGAGCCATTCCGGTATTGATGGTAATGAGCAGGCTGATGCTTGTGCTAAACAGGCCATTGAGATTGGCTGTACTTCTCATTCTGGGTGCCACAGTCAGGATTTGCGTGCTTCTGCTAAGACCCAGTTAACTGAACATTGGTCAGAAGAATGAAATATTACTCTCCTCTCCAAAGGAAGGCATAATGGTGGAGTTCAGCCAGACCTTCCTGTAAGACCTTGGTTTTTTAAATTTCAGAAAGCTAGCAACCGCTAGTTGCCGAGGAACCAAATCAACGGGTAGTTTTTTTTCTAATTGTAATACAGGATTGGTTCTTACGTTTTTATTTAAGCTATAGTAATTTTGCATATTTTTGACAAAAACAACAAAGGATTTTATTTTTAGTCTAGGGTACGTTGGGATAAGTCTCCAATTATTTTAGGTACTGTTGCATATTGCATGAGCTCAAATTTCCAATTCGACGAACGACCTTATAAAGTTTCATGTTTAATTGGCTAAATATTAGGTAAGTACCTATCATATCAATCATAGTTATGTTTACCAGTCGATGCTAGCACATTATTCGATGATAGTCGCATAGTTTCCAAGTTCTATGTACAGTCGACGTCGAAGATAAATAAATAAATGTATAAATATTTCGCGTTATTTCAATGGAATAAGGCACAAAAGTGTAAACATTCTTTTACACTTTTTGACTTATATTTTCAACTTTGAGAAGTAGATCGTAATGTAAGTTGCATTCCAGTCATTATTAGGCTGATTAGCGACGTTTATTGCGAGTGTTGATCACGATGAGTGGATGTTGCCCACCCTTTATTCTCTCCTAAGGGATGTTACGCGTTTGTGTTGCGATTTGAGAATCATGACGATTCCAACGATATTTGTTCAAACAGGTTCTATGGTCACCTTCTGGCTCAACCGTCAGAACAGTTTGATGGTACTATGATATTGCATTGCTACCGAACTTATGGCAAACAGTTCAATCGAGTGCCTCATGCCAGCAAGTGGGTTGAAAAAAATTGTTTGCATAGTTTGAAATGGTTTTTTTGTTGTGTTCCAACAAATCCATATTTCTATTCCACTGGCTTGTCTATTTTTATGTAATGAGATTTTGAAGAAAAATAGTGTGTCAAAATAGTTTTCGGTTTACCTGACCCATGTCACGCCCGAACATTGCAAGTTAATAAAGCTTACTCGGAATAAATAAAATTTAACATTGTGTTAGGTATATGTAAAAGTGAATCTGACTGAATGACGGTTCCAATTAGTTGGATTGATTAAACTGTACAGTAAGTAATTATTCCATTGCACGCAGTAGCTGCCTTACCGCCAGTCACCTTGTAAGTTGCATTTCAATTATAAGTCTGATTAGCGCCGCCACAGTTCATCGGGGACAAATAGCCATTCGGTTTATTGAGGTCGGGGGATGGGGCGGCCACGGCAATCAGTCAAGTGTCGCCCACACTTCATTACCTACCTCGCTGGGCTTTTCACACAAAACTTTTGATAGAGATGTAACGTGGCTTCAAGTATTCGGTCCCGTAGGTCTCGACAAGAATGCCTGATTGATTTATCGCTTAGTCAAAATCGACTTCATTGTGGACACTTTCCGTTGAAGCCCAGAAATCAATGCGAAGCTTTATTGTTAACCCCCCACGCAATAGAGGCATGTTGAAAACTTCAAAATGTGCATCTATGTTTCTGTCTGTCCCATCGTATCTCCAAAATGGACAAACCTATTTAAGTTTTTTTTCATCGAAAGTCCTCTCTATAGCATTCTTAGCTGTGTTTGTTGTGTCGAGGATGTTTATACATTTTAATTGTATTAACATTTAATTTGAAACCCTCTGAAGCCCTCTGTTTTCATCTATCTAGATAGATTAAATGTGTGTAACATCAAAAAGTATTCGAGTCAAATGAAATTAAAAATACTTTGTAGGTGTTATACAACTCAATATAGCAGAATGAGGTCGCTATGAGCTAGTAAAGTAGCCATTTATAGAAGACGTTGGAATTTGTCAAAACTATTCTCGGCTTCGGTCTAGCCCTTTAAGAAGAAGTTATGCCAGTGCCGTCATACTCGTAAAACAGCTGCGACAAAATCACCGTGTTTATAACCAAAAAAGGTTTTGATACTGTTTATTGTAGGTAGTAGCATGTTTTGGTTCTGAATTAGTCTATTTTTAACCGACTTCAAAAAAAAGGAGGAGGTTCTCAATTCGGTTGTATTTTTTATTTTATTTTTTCAATGTTTGTTACCTCAGAACTCCCTCATTGATGAGCCGATTCATAATTTTTTTTTTTTGTTTGTAAGTATATGCTTCCAGGTGGGTCCCATTTTTATGAAAATTCAATTGGATGATGGGATCCATGAGGAATTGAGGAAACTCCTCAATTATATTAGGCACGCGTGTAGTGATTTTGGTATTTTCTATTATAACTCGTGTATTTACATCCGGAAATCATAAATTGGTGGAGTGGAATTGATGATGAAGACCACAGATGACTTATGGAATTCCTCAATTATGTACTTAAAAGTACAAAAGTATATCACAGATTCTGATAAGATTCCGTTGAAATAGCAACTAATGAAGTGCCAAGGGTGATACTTGTGGAATTGACGGAAGTCCTCAAATATTATCGGGTCACATACAGCGATTGGGTTTTTTTCTATAATAATCAACGCATTTGCTCTCGGAAATCAGTTCATGAGGTAAATTGGAAAAGAAATGTTCTCGTGGCTTGGCGGAGTACTAAATTGAAGTCGGTTAAAACTTTTCATTCATATACATTTCTGTATTTGTGTAACCTGGGTCCCTGGTGACCCATTATCCATTCTTTACATCTATACTAATAATAACTTTGACTTTACTTTGTAAGTAATACAGCAGAATGTGGTCGCCATGAGCTAGTAAAGTAGCCATTTATAGAAGCCGTTGGAATTTGACAAGTTATTTGTTATACAAGGGTGCAAAGTTGTATTTTACCCGCGAGTGTGGAATTGAAACACGAGCAAGCGAAAGGACGCTATAGTTGAACCACGAGCGAAGCGAGTGGTTCTCAAATAGTATCCTGGGCGTAGCGAGTGTTTCAACACACGAGAAGTAAAATACATTTGCACCCGTGTGTAACACAAAACTTTTCACCTCACTGTAGCGAGGAAAGTGCAACATGCAAAACAACTTTAATTAATTTACCTAAATAATAATATGTTTTCTTTTTTTACCAGTAATAATAACGTAAAAGTAATATCAAGTAGAATTTTGGTCAAGTGCAAGTCGGATTTTAGTTTTCCCATACATTTTGAGACCCAGCGCCTGATGAAGGCAACAAGTAATTCTTTAAAAGTTCTTAAATATTTATTTTATTCTGTTTTTTAGTATTTGTTGTTATAGCGGCACCAGAAATACATCATCTGTGAACATTTTGCATTATGAGCGTTTTACGTTTTGTTATCTGTCAAAAGCTACCCAAAACCCACTAGTGGATAAAATGCGTTTTTGCCCACTGGTCTTAAAGGATAAAAGACGGCTTCTCAAGGCAGTTAAGGGAAAAAGTATTCTCGGCTTCGGTCTAGCCCTTTAAGAAGAAGTCATGGCGATGGCGTCATAAAACAGCTGCGACAAAATCACCTTGTTTATAACCAAAAAATGTTTTTATACTAACTACTTATTGTAGGTACTTACCTAGTAGCATGTTTTGGTTCCGAATTAATTATCCATTCTTTCCATCTATATTAAAAATACCTTTGACTTTACTTTGTAAGTTTACAACTACATTATACTGCGTGGAACGGAACGATGGACTTTCCCGCAAGAGGGGGATTATTGAGCGCTAGTACGTCACATTTTCCAGATAAACTATTTTTTTGACGCGATTTTTTTTTTACCTTTGTATGGAGCGTTGGCCGACTAGAGCAACGAGCTCCATACAAATGTAAAAAAAAATCGCGTCCAAAAAAATAGTTTATCTGGAAAATGTGACGTACTAGCGCTCAATAATCCCCCTCTTGCGGGAAAGTCCATCGTTCCGTTCCATGCTGTATATGTCTGGCCAACGAGTCTATTGTTATTCTTTTTTTGACACTACTCGCTAGTCACACCCTAATCTCCGAAGTACTCATACTCGTATAATTTTAAAAACCTTTTATCAGTATAAATCTTGGACGTAGGCTATAGTTTATTCCGTGGCTCCGCTTGCGTTCTTTGTGATACGCGCCAGAGCTGCGAGGACAGCTAGGCTGGAATAAACACAGTGGTTCATAAAGGTATATCGTTCAATCAACGAAGAGCTACTCCTACCATCGCTATGGACATAATTTACTTTAAAAACAAAGTTTTAACCGACTTCAATTTAGTACTCCGCCAAGCCACGAGAACATTTCCAATTTACCACATGAACTGATTTCTGAGAGCAAATGCGTTAATCATTAGAGAGAAAAAACCGAATCGCTGTATGTGGGCCGATAATATTTGAGGACTTCCGTCGATTCCACAAGGATCACCTTTGGCACTTCATTAGTTGCTACTTCAACGGAATCTTATCAGAATCTGTGACGTACTTTTGTAATTTTAAGTACATTCTTCATCATCAATTCCACTCCACCAAAATGATTTCCGGGTGTAAATACACGAGTTATAATAGAAAATACCAAAATCACTACACATGTGCATAATATAATTGAGGAGTTCCCTCAATTCCTCATAGATCCTATCATCCAACTGGATTTTTGAAAAAATGGAACCAACACGGAAGCATATACTTTCAAACAAAAAAAATACGAATCGGTTCATAAATGACGGAGTTCTGAGGTAACAAACATTGAAAAAAAAACATGATAAAAAAAATATATATAACCGAATTGAGAACCTCCTCCTTTTTTTGTCGGTTAAAAAGAGACAATTGAACCATCAATTCGCAGATTCTCTGAAAGAATAGCATTCATCTTTTTCATAATTTTATATTAATTAGGTTAAGTCTTATAGTTACCTAAAGCCGCCAAAATGAAGTTATATACTTAAATGAATCGTTATAATTCGAGACGTTTCTGGGAATAGAATGTACAGGTACCACGCCAGCTAATCTAATAGCGTTCATTACGTCAGAGGATCACGCTTCTTTCAATTTACGTCACACAGGGCGGGGTTCTGACGAAAATAAGATATATATGTACATCGTAATCGCTATAGGTTCAGTAAAATTAATGGCTGCTGAAGCACACTACAAACGATGCAATAGGGTATTTGACAATAGTGAAAATAATTTGTTTTTCACTTCTCATGCTGTGCGTTATCATGGATGTGCGTAAAATGGTGTGTTTTATGCACTTGTTTTACAATCTACTAATTTTCATTAGCAACAGATAAAAATAACGAAAATACTCGGAAACTATCAATGTTTCATTTAAATTGTCAATTTTAAGATTTTTAAAAACATAAAAACTAACAATAAGTACGTTGTTTGATTGTGACGTCCCAGGCCTGTTATCCCTACAAATTCCATACCAACGGAGCGTTTTTGACGTTTCATAAAAATAAGCTATTTGATTTTTGTCAAATAGTCTATTACAATTTGTGACACCAGCTTTCTATAGTCAGAATGCAAGGTAGGTACCATTGCTGTCCCATTCCTAATTATAGCAAGTTGTGACAAATTGCTAGGTGTATGCGTTAAACCAAGTACACCAGCGGGCGTAGCACGGTTGCCATTTTATCACTTATCGTTGTGGATAAGGCGTCCGTCACTCTAGCACTCGCATACTTGTCAGAGCGTGATGGGCGTCTTTACCACAACGATAAGTGATAAAATGGCAACCATGCTACGCCCACAGTTTTATGGACAAATCATTTGCGGCTGTGCTACTTGCGTAGTCGAGCACTTGTAATCTTCTTACGCATTTTTATCGTTTAACTTCTGAACTCGACAGGTCTCTTGAAGGTGTTTTAGGATTAGGTACGGAATGGTCATAAATAGCTTATCTTTAGAACTATGCTTTTGTCCTCTTTTGAAATCAAATGAAAACTATTTATCCCTCGTGCCATGGAAGATGGGAAGGCCTTTAGTATGGGACGCGACATGTGCCGACACCCTAGCGCTCTCCCATCTCCGTGGTACCTCCATGAAGGCTGGCTCTGCAGCCAACTCGGCCGAGCTCTTTAAGCGGCGCAAATATGCAAGCATCAACGGTGGTTGCATTTTTGAGCCGTTTGGGGTTGAGACCCTAGGACCCTGGGGGGAAAGTGCCCACAGGGTCTTTAAGGAGTGCTCGAAGCGACTCGCTGAAATTACGCGTGACCGGAGGGCTGGCTCATACCTCGCACAGAGGATAAGCATAGCCATCCAACGTGGCAATGCTGCCAGCCTTCTGGGCACGTTGCCCAGCGACGGCGAACTGGGGCAAATATTGTATTTGTAAGTTATTTTATTTTATAAGTAGTTTAGTTTTAGATATAGTTATAATAAGTTTATTTTTGTTAATTTAACATGTTCCTTTTATCAAACAATAATTTATTTGTAAACTATATTTTATGCAGCTGATTTATCCGACACGCGTTTGGATTTTTGATGCGACGCATTCAAGTGACGTGCCCTATTCGAATAAATATCGTTAGCTCGTACTTGTAAACAACTGCGTCATCATGCATGTCGCTGGAGCTGAACTGTGTCGCATAATAAAATCCGGGACACCACTGGACACGGAGAGCTGTCGATATAAGCTAGAGGTGAAAGGTCATTACCATTAGACCTACCTACCGAATGCCCAGGGGCGGCAACGCGCATGCGAGTCCCCTGCACGGCCATCACGCGATGGCACGCGAGCTCTCTCGATTTTTCTCACACTAACCGTCTCTCTCTTATTAGAACACTTGGAACAAGAGGTATAGTGCGAGAAAAATCAAGTGTGTCACGGCCGTCCCATGATAAACGTGCTGGTGTTGCAAGCGTCCATTGGCCGACAGCTTATCATCATGCAGGCCGTACACTTGTTTGCCACCGACGTGGTATTTGGGCCATTTTACGGAAAGTTGTACACTCGACTTTTCTTTTTTTTGATATCGGGTTTTTTCTACTCAGAATCGAGAACACTTTCGAACCTAATAGAAGAAAAAACTGTCCAAAATGTTACATATCATTTTCGGTTTTCCGTTCCGTTACCACCACTTAGAAACGGTAACGGAATGGAATAAACAATCTTGGAACACTTTTTTTCTCGTATAACATTCGAAAGTGCTCTCGACTCGATTCTGAGTACAAAAAACGCGATTATATAAAAGTTAAAAAAAAGACCGGGTTGCACTCCGGGAGCGCCAGCAGAAGTGAACATGAAAAAAAAAATCCTCCCCCCCCTCCCCCCAAAATATCGTAAGTATCGCTCCTTTGTGTAATTTATTTTTAAATGATTTTACCAATGGTCACAAGGTCACGCCGCCGACTCCGACGCCGCCGCCGCCGGTCAATTTTTTCCGTCGCGCCGCCGCCGGCGATATACCCATCGGCGCTCATATCTACCCCACACTATGGGTTTACCGAATAAAAAATTACATCCCCTCTTTAGAGGGGAAGTACCCTAAAAAAATTTACTGCTTTGTCGGCGTGATTGATTTATATACCCATGCCGAAATACAATTTTCTAGTAAAAAGGGTTACTAAGCTAAGCCGAAGACGGACAAACGGACAGACATGGCGAAACATAAGGGTTCCTTATTGACTACGGAACCCTAAAAAGAGTAGGTTTTTTAACGGCCTTTTAAGTCTCGCATAATAGGGAATATGCATGTGATTCAGAAATGGCCAAAAAAAATCATGAGTAATCTTTATTGCTTAATAAATATACTCACATGATTATTTTTACAAATGATCATGTTTCTATTAACAAACTTAATTATTTAAAAGTAGTATTTTTCAAATTCCCTCGCAAATTTTCAAAACGCAACGCTATTGGCCGAGCGAATCGTGACGTCACCGTGCACTCGGTGTCTACTGTTAACAGGTCGTTTGTATGATCATTGAAAGTTATTCGCATTGTTTTGCCGCTGTTTATGATAAACAATCAGTGATTTTTGGGAATTATTAACTGAAAGCAGTGACTCCTTGTGAAAAAACACTCGCCACAATTACTGGAAACGGTTTTGTTAAGGCAAAGTCGGATAATCTGCCTGAAATTGATGTGTTCATGATGACTAAGTACGTACCTCGTATGTGTCTTTCTTAAATAAGTGGAATAAAAAACTAGTACATATGTTCATTATATACCTAATCAAAGATATGTTGGTATTAGGAATGTTACATGGTGAGATCATCTTTATAAACATAACCAATTATGTTGTTTTCGTCAAGGCTTATAAATAAAACAAAATTGTGTAGGACGCTCATTAGAAAGGATTCAGTTCTTTCAACTTCGATCAACAGTGCGAACATAGAAACTTAGCTAAAACGTTTCGTGATCAAAATCAACACTCGTAGTCAGCTGTTGATCAACAAAAATCATAATATTTTGTAACATTAATAACTAAAAAAATGGGAATCAGAATAGTTTTATGAATAAGTATATAATTTTTTAGGTTAGGTTATTGTTTATATTGTTCGGGAGTCCTAATAAAAAAGATTTTAGGTACAAACATACCTATTTAATAATCACTTCGAAATGATGTTCATAACAATATAAACTACTCAAACACGATACATTATCTCCTCATCGCCTTGACACCCCTTTTTCCTTATATTTTGCATCTTTGGGCATATGAAAATATATCATGTCAGGTGCAGTTTTAGTGTTATTTTCACAAATAGGGGCAATACAATATTTATAATAAGCTTTTGTGTGCTCTTCCGTTACAATAAGTTGATCTTACAAGCTTTAATAACTCACTTTTACTAAAACTGTGAATCAAACACTTAGTTGTTTATTTATTCTAAGTGCACGGTGACGTCACAAAATGAGCGCGCCAAAATGGCGGCGTTTTAATCGTCCGAAAATGATAGTAGTTTTAATTATTATTTTTTAGCTCATTCAATAATATTGTGAGTGTTATATTTTTTTCCGGTTATATAATTACTTATAGAATAGTTTTAAAAAAATTAAAAAACGCATGAATACCCTATTGCGTGTAGAGGAATTGGGAACAATATTTCAACTATGCGATTTTATAATGAGCCTTCGTTGACTGTTATCCCTTATCATTACTTGACTCAATACAAAAACATGTTTTGTTTATTCGTAATTCCGGCCCAGATAGACAGAGATAGCACCCTATGTGTAAGCGAGAGGCAAATAGTTAACAACTGTCAGTTATCCGTACACATTCCGTACTGGCTTCCGTTCATTGTAAATTGTTCATTTATCACTTGAAAACATCCGCTGGGTGATAAAAAAAATGTTACTTCGATAACAACACATAACCGGGACGCTGAAGACAGACATATATTTACAAAGTGGTTTTCCCGTTCATATTTAATAACAATCCATATTCATTGCTTTTTACGCATAGTGATCAACTGATCAACATCTGCGCTATAAACGGACACCAATTCATTAGATGGATTATCCTCTTCGGTTTTATGAATGTAAAATAGACATGCCATTTGTGCCGCCTACACCGATCATAAATAAATCTAAAATATTATTATTAAACAGGACTTCGACGAGATAAAACAATATATAGTAGTTTGTGTCCGTTCTGAATATTCATTCTATATGTCGCAGTGGAATAATAAGTAGTACAATCCGCCGTTTTACATAACAGCTATAACTGCTTTACAAAACATTGCTGTTTTGTAATACGGGGGTTGACGATTAGGCGAATTGAATACCGCTGAATGAAAATCCGCTGGAATATGTTCAGCGTTCAGCACAAACCGTACTTCAATACGACTATAGCGGTAAAATGTAATACAGCGGGTCATTTCATTAGCCGCCGCTTTGGAAAAATTTATTTCCCATTTTTAATACTCGCGGCGCTATCTGACATAACAACAACAATTGCGTCGGCGAGGTTCAAAGGTTATAATGCAAACTAAAACGTCAAAACTGGCTATGTATTCTGGTGTTCGGCGGAATCCAACACAAAATTAGCGGGATTGTCATTACGATACGTTCTACAATAATGCGGCCATCCGCCGTATTACATTATAGCTAGCTGTATTACAATAGGTATAGCGGCAATCCGCTGAACACACCCCAGCGGATTTTCATTCAGCCGTATTCAATCCGCCTGATCGCCAACCCGCCGTATTACAAAACAGCGCTGTTTTGTGAAACCGCGCTGTTTTGTGAAACAGCTAGCTGTTATGTAAAACGGCGGATTATACAATATGCCTGTGACATATATTTTTAAACTGATAACGTAGTGTTGCTAAATTGATAGTAAACCATCAAATTACAATAATAAAGTATAAATTACAAAATATAATATAATAACTATTTTTATTTCTGACATATATGTAAATATAATTAAAATCATTGAAAAAGATTAAAATTTTTGGAATAAAAATGCATTTTTTATCGTCCAGTCAAGTGCAAAAATATAATATCAATAACATCCTCTCATAAGTAGGTAGGTACCAAAACCTTAATCCGCTGACATAAGAGTTCTGGGACATATTTATGAATAACTTGTATGTACCCATATTTTTACACTTGACTGTGCAAGAGTAAATTTAAAGCTACCAATAGAATCCTTACCCTTTTATAGAAACAAAATTGTACGACAACTATGGACCTAAACGCAGTAGGTATTTCGAGACCGAAACCAGTGCCACGCAACTTAGTAACAAAAAGCAGAATGACATCCATTTGCTCAAATTCAGCATCAAATCTGACAAGTGACAAATTTTCTATCTGTGCTCCATGGCGGACCAACGGCACCATGGACCTATGATAAATGGCAGACACATGCCATCTCTTACTACCGTACCTACTTTCTCCTTCTGACATTCTGTCAGTGTCAAGACAAGACTTGTCATCATAGAGGAAATTATTGTCATCAAGGCCAAAGACTACAACATAAATACATATTGAGAGTCAAGGTGTCACACGTTTGATTGAGATTGGCGTTTACTTCATCGTATTGAATAAGATAATACGGAAGAACCCGCTCTTATTTACAGGTTTATACAGAAAATGCCAGCAATGTTTGCAAACAAACGTATAGTAGAAAAAACGGCACTAAAAGAAAGTTTTTGACAATATTTCCGTTATATCACGATCGGTAAGCACAAGATTAGCCTATTCGTTCTTCTCGTTTGTCTTTATGAATGTACAAAAGTACATTCATAAAGACAAACGATACGTAAAATTTATACATTTTAGTTTGCATCGAAAAGGTAATGCTGTCCATCGTCATTATCGATAATCACGAGCACCACAGCACACTTCTGCCCCGTTGCCGTAATCTAATACTACGACACCCACGACGGGAAGAAACTTGGTAGTGAGTGGCTATTCAAATCCTATACACCATATATGGCAACGGGGTAGAAGTGTGCTGTGGTGTAGCAAGTCTGCTGTACACAGATACAGCAGACTTGTAATAATTCAAAATAACTGATGAATGTAATTCGGTAGGTACTTATAGAATACCTACAGACTATCTTTTTCGATAATTATTATTAAACACTGGGTGACTGACTGCTGTGAATAAATGTATATCGACTACCGTAGGCTCAAAGGGCGTAAGGGACAAATGGTCATTTTTCAGGAGCACCAAAAGACTGATTCGAAAAAAAAAATTGAAACTTTTTTGTTCCTTTACACAATAATATGCTTGTCAGTGATTTATTTACAGCTTTTTAAGCTCTTTTAGACCATGTAACTGGATTTAGGACACGGTTCTTAATTACAAAATTGTGCGTCCCCTTCCTTACGACAAAAAAAAACCGTTTTGGAATACACCTGTCCCTTACTTCACCATGTTTCCTTTTAACCAATATGACAGAAGGTCGTATAGTACAACAAATATTTCTAAATGTCAATTTGACGTAAAAATAGCCATGTCTCAGCTATGTAACTAAGTGACTTGCACTGGGGATTTGCTGATATTGCATTGAGGATTACAGGAAGTTTGTATGGATAAGTGAAAATGCGACAAAATGCATCAATGATGGTATATATTATGTGCAAAATGCTGTAACGTACATAAAGTGAGAGTTACGTCAAAATGTGCCACAGATATTTTTTATTTTAGTGGATACAGCAGAATTTATTGCAAAAACGGGTTCTAATGCAACTTTTTTCATTGTCGTAACGGACACTTTTTTAAAGCTATCAAGGCGTTATTTACACCAATCGATAGAGGAAAAAAACTTGCATTCATAACTCATTTTCGCCAATTTGTCCCTTACGCCCTTTGAGCCTACGGTAGTCGATATATTATTTTATTATGGTTTCATTCCTTTGCATATTAACTATTACTTCGTTTTTGAAAACCTGAATAGGTCACATGCACAGGGTCAACTCGTCTTAAAATATGCTGACCTAGGCTAACATGCAGCCAGTCTTATGCGCCAACGTTTGGCGTACTTTGCAAATATTCACAAATGCGCTCGTGAGAATGGATTGTTTGCCTCGGCTCCCGAAGTCCCTAGAAGCTTCTATGGATACATACCTCGTTTAGATCCATTATGGCCTGCCAATGCTAGGGAGCACGAGCAGCGGCAGCAGCGAAGGTCATTCATTAACATTCTGTTCAGCCACAGTGTAGCAAACAGATGTACACTTTAGGTACCCTTATTAGTTAACGGGCTGTTTTAATTAGTCATTGGCGTTATATCTAACCAGTCTAGTGAGGTGGCGTGGCGCAAATGTTACTCGTAATTAGTTATTATATCAGGGTTTGAATCACGTTCATGTGAAATCTTTTTCTTAGTGCAGAAGACCCACGACGTTCCTGACCGTAATTTACCGATATCGATAACATTTTAGTACTACATCTGCCTGAACTGCTAGGCTACCGTAGTTTTTTTTAGTAGCAAGTTTAATTAAAAAATTAAAAGCAAAAAAAACTTTAAAAAAGCTTTTATTTAAACGCCCTAAAAAGAAGAAAATAAAATTTTCCTTTTAAATATTAACTATGAACTTACGACCTCATTATACACAATTTATATGGTCGTAAAAGCTTGTCGCGCGATTTTTTTGTGTAAATAAACTAGTAGGTACCTACTTTTTGATTTATGTAAAGTCTGCCAAGTTTAAATTAATAAAATTTCAATTAATTAAATATTGATCAACGCGACAAGCTTTTATGACCATATAAGTTGTGTATAATGAGGTTGTAAGTTCATAGTTAAAATTTAAAAGGAACATTTTATTTTCTTCTTTTTAGAGGGTTTAAATAAACGCTTTCTTTAAGTTTTTATTTGCTTTTAATTTTATTTTTTACTTTTTAGTTTGTCACAAAAAGCCCTTTCATTTGATACCCATATTGTAGAAGTGATTTTGAATTTAGAATGACATCACATACCTTATCCAAACTAAACGTGTATACAAAATTTCACTCAATCGGTAGATATCTACTTCAAAATTGAGTTCAAAGATTCCACCCGAACAAATTACATACATTGCAAGTAAAAAAAGAAAAGCTTTTAATAAATAAAGCTGCGCCAATGTTTCAATGTTTTTAAACATCAAACATGTTATCCGTTAGTGTCGGCAAACAAATATTGCTAGAAAGACGCTTTTCATGTTTAAACAACTAAAACCTGGTGCAGCAGAAGCGGATTTAGTAATTACTAATCAGTAATCAGCTTTACACACCTGCATGAATGGGCACACTCAATTTTCAGTAATTGACAGAGTATCTAAAAATGCACACATTTTATAGTTACCTTTTTGTATTTTTTTCTAAAACGGTTTTTTGCGCTTTATACAGCGCTAACGAGACTTGAACGAACGATTTTTGTCTTACTTTGCAAAGTTTAGGGTTAACTGCACATATACGTACACTCGAAAAACATTACCCTTAGTTTTTCGGAAGTCAGGTAATTATAGTGGATCACTGGACTCAGATCTAAAATAATCACATATAGTTATCATGTATTATAAACTTTATTTAAATGTGCAATATACTTGCTATAAAATAATAACATTAGTAACAAAAGTGAGTATAAATTAATCACTTAAAATATTTGTGTTCTTATGAAAAGTAAACAAGATGTAAATTTCCTCATTGCAATTACAATGAAATAAGAATGATTTTTATTTGTTGATATTTTTTCGAATCGAACACTATTATCTTACCGTCAAGTAAATCTATGTTAAGATTTTTAGTCAAATTCTTAGAAGCACTTTTACCAAGCAATGATGCAAAGTGATTATTCATGCTTCATTTAAATAATTTAGGAGCAAATTCCTTTTAAAGTTAAATAGGTATTTCTAGGAATCCAATACTGCAAGCAACTGTTTACTTAGCGCCGACGTCCCGCGACGTCACTGCAGTTGCAGTGCGCGTGACTGTGGTCGTTGCTTTTGCCGTTTTTGCAGCGTTACCCACTTTCCTCACGGTTGTGGTAGTAGTCGTTTTCGCGATACCTCCATTCGCGAGGTGCTTCACCTCTGTACCCTGTCGTACCTCCTCGCTAGCAGTTTGACTCTTCTCATGTGCACTCTCATTCCTCACGTTCTTTTGCATGGTTTGTTCAAAGCCATTTCTCTTAATCACCGCCTCGCTTGTCTCCTGGTTGCAATACGCCCCGCGCTCTCCACTGGCGGCGATTCTCCGCACACCGTTTTCTACCGGAACAACGTCACTATGCTCATAATGCTCCAAAAATCCTGATCCATCCGATTTGTCAATCGTATACGAATTTCGTCGAATGGGTTTTTCTGGTACCCACACAATTTCCTGCGTCAAGGTTTCTACAACTGGTTCCGGGGTGGCCGTGGAGCTTCTTATATCGGTTTCCGCTCTGATTTGAGTTACCGGTGTTCGTGTTCGTTGAATGTATGTGTTAACTTCATGCGACTCGTTTACAATATTTTGTGACGACTTATCGTTTGCTACGTTTTCTATGGTGTTACTTGTTCTTTGTACGTCGTTTTCGTTGACGAAATTATTCTGGACCCTTGTTGTGTTCACTTCGACGGTTCTAGTCGCCTGTTGTAGATTCTGCGTGTTACTCGTATCTAGTATTGACTGTATTGGTTTCAGTTGTCCCAGTAGTGGTGAATGTTTAATTCCAAATGTTATTTGTGGCGTTCTGTTCAATTGCACCTGAAAAGGATAAGTTAAGTTGATATACAATATTGATAGATATCAGGCTATTGGTACAGGCTACTGGGCGTGTGGTAAATCGTATACCTATTAAGATATACAAGTATAATAAAATATAATATTTGCTGCAATTGTTTACTAGTGCTTATTAAAGTATCCGTTGTCAATATTCAGTGGTTGACCTTTTGTTTGCTATCAATAACTTCGAGTGCGTTTTGACAGTCTTTGATTCAATTTTGAACCAAAAATATTTCTATATTCACCATATTCCTATGCCTATGCCTATTTCACGTAGTTCAGTACATATGCTATCGTTAACCACTAAAGGGCTAAGAATGCATTCACACCGAGTCAACTGCTCACTAACGTACTTTTAAACGGCTTATAAGTTGCACATATGGATAAGAATAGGTAGACAAAACGGCTTCTGGAATGGAGACCACGTATGAACACCAGATCCCGTGGCCGTCCTCCCAAGAGATGGGTGGACGATATATTTGGGTTTTCTCGTGGCAAGGGCTTTTTTCCGAATCGTTGGTAGTTTAATCGATATTCATCGGAGCATGTAATATGCCTAAATTGCAGAATAAATAATTTTGACTTCGACTGAAATGGAAACGGCCTATGTTCAAGAATGGACAACAAACGGCTGAAGATAATTACATATATGGCCAATTACCGAGATAATTCTAGACCAATCAAGTTCCCAGTTGCTGGTTTGTCCTCAAATTCAAATAGTTTTATTTAAATGGACTGGCTTGAGGAAAAGCCAGTGGCGGAATCTCTATTTGAACGATACCGAACTGGGATTGGTATAGTAAGGGATTGTCTTATCTGTTGGCTCCATTGATTTAGTATAAGTAGCCACAGATAAACAATCATCCGATTTGTAACTACTTATTGTATACAATACTTTTTCTACGGGTCAACTGAAATAATTAAACAAACTTGGTATCTATTGAAAATCTAAGCCCTGCTGAAACGAAGCGCAGCCCACAGACTCAGCGTTCGTTGATGCCTTTTGTTCTGTGACCAAAGCGACGTTTTATAGGTTATGCATGTTCATTATAGTTCAGTAAACGCGCCACGTGATTGGTCATTATTAAAGTCTAAACAGTTCTATAAACATTATTACAGTAAAGTTGGGACTGTTGGGAGCTCCATAAAAAGTATGTGATTATAGTTAGGCATACGAAGTCTTAAATTAAAACATTAAAGTCGACGAGTGGGATTTTTTTTCGTATGAAACTCATTGCCATTTCATGATATTGAATAATTAATTGCATATTGTCACGGAACAAAAACCTAAGGAGTATTAGTTTTTTTTAATGGAGTCGTAGTTACGTTAATTATGGTTTTCAATTGTCAAGAAATGCTTAGCGATGTACAAAGTAGACCGTAGTTATAGCACGAGATAGGAGACGTAGAGGACGAAAAATCATGATTTTTTATGTGTCGCAACGGTACTAGTAGATACGTTAAATATACCACGCTAAAGTGTTAAGTGTTTAGGTATCGCTGCTTGAAAAAATAAAAAAAACCTGATTTATTCGTAATTGTGATCTTCTGTTCAAATAAATACAATATCATTAAAATAATACTAGTGGCTCTGTGAGCTGTAGACCTCGCGGGTTTGTTTCAAAACGGTTGAATTTAGTAATTTTATACCTTTTTAACCCATGGGGGTTGAATTGAAATCGTGGCCATTGTCAAAAAAAGTCGAAATGTCGAGGTAATTAAATAAACACCTTTCTGAACAATTCAATTAAACCCATATCTCCACCATTTTTCAAAATTTCGAAATACTGACCCGACAAAAAAAATCTGTATACTCACCGAACCTACTCACAAAATTTCATGAGAATCGGTTGAGAAATGTGAGCTCTAGGCGAGAACAGGGGGCATCCAAACATCCGGACATGAGGAAAAACGATTTCTCGTCCAAGCTGAAGCATAGACGCTTCGCTCGCTTCGCTCGCTCGGTCGGTAATGCGATTCCAGTCATTTGCTATTTAGTTATGACTTGAGCAGTCAAGTCACATTATGATAAAACCTCAATAAACTAGATTTTACGTAATCTTTTTGATTATAATTTGCTAATATGGCGCTTAAAGCCTAAGAAACAAAGTTCTATTTTGTATGAAACATATATTTTAATGCTGGATATAAGTAACCGCTATTAGCAACTACTGAAATATACGTAGAGTTGTAATTTTCGGACACATCGGTTCGGCATCGTGAGTCTATTTACTTTACGTGATGTCAATGGGTGGCTCCATGTAAACGCGTGTTCCGTGATTGATAGTCTACTTAAATTTTTACCCATACCTGTAAATGACAACGAATTTCCCTTCGAACGGCTTTAATGTCTTATTTTATTTTTTATTTTATTTTTATTCATAAAATAACAATTTCACATGTCAAAAACTTAACCTACGACTTTTTGCCTGCTTTATAGCATGGAGGGATTATATTATGAACTTTAGGACCATTCGCGCTTAGGCATTTTTTGGCTTTGGTTAGCCGTGTTCGGGGCAGCTTAGCCACTCAACGAATATAAATCTCGGTTATTGGCCACGTGTAAATCAATCGTCCTTATTCAAGCGGATGTATTTGGGATACAACTTTAGTGATACGTAGTTTATAAATAAATAATCGAGCCACGTAGCGGTAAGGCACACGACTTTCAATCTGGAGGTCTTGGGTTCAAACCCCGGCGTGTACAGTGGTACACGCCGGGGTTTGAACCCAAGACCTAACCTAGTGAGGTTATGTACGAAATATCATTTAATATATAATAGATGGCATTCGCTTTCGTAAAACTAGTAATATATGCCAAATCTTGGGATTAGGTGTCAAAGCGGACCCCGGGCTCCTTTAGGGCACAACCGGGAGTAACGCTAGGAGGATGATGGGTTTATAAATAATCGTAGACGGTACCTTTTCCGGTGAGTAGGTGCCAGGCGCGGGTACACGAGCTCTGTCGTCGACCGGAACCTTATGACGACCCGATATCGTGTACACGGGAGTGTCCAGTACTGATGGTATTCGGTAAGTATTGGGAGCTGAAAAAGTCGATCAATTATTATCCATGTAATAAAAATAAACAAATAGTAGTCTTACACAAATCAAGTTAGCCACATTGTAAGCTCAATAAAGCACGTGTTATGGGTACCTACTAAACGACGATAAATTAAATAGATCATCATCATCATCAAATATCAGCCTACAGACGTCTACTGTTGGACATATTACGTCCCCCAAAGAGTGCCATTAAATAGATATAAATACTTAAATACATGCAAGACTCAGAAACAAATACTTCTACCGAGGACCGTCAGCTTCGTAGTCGGGATATAACTGTATTGTATTACAATTAGTAACTTCGGCGTGGCTATAATACATAATACTCACCGGGCGTTTCAGAAAACTTCGACGTTTGGATCTTAACTCCAAAGGTGTATTGAGGGGAATAAGTCAGGACAAATTTTCCCGCTTTTTCTGGGCTGTAAGCCCCAGGGGCAGGAACCTTTAGACGCTCATCGATTGGTTCCTTGTGTCTGCCTGATATGGTGTACAACGGCGTTTTGACGGGAGTCGGGATCGTGTAAACGTTCGGACCTGTAACCAAATTGATTGATATTGACTAATAAATAAATAAATTTGAATCGTAAACAGTACAAATCAAATGATAAAATATGCATACCTGGCGTGTCAGGAATTTTCAAGGCATCCGATTTAATTCTAAATGTGTACTGCGGAGCGCTTGGTTTTAACAACTTAGCAGCCTTTTCGGGATCATATGAATTGGGTGCGGGGACATGGTCAGGTTTATGCGCAGTGGTCTTAATGCGGAATGAATACCTTGGCGCATTGTCCAATAAAACCTTATCAGCTTTCTCAGGGTTGTAAGAAGCTGGGCCAGGCGTTTCCGCGATCTTACCAGCCTCAACTCTAGGCATAAACGTATAATTTGGTGACCTTTCATACAATAATTGATCAGCTTTATCTGGATAGTAAGCATTTGAAGCTGGGACGTCATCATGTTTTTCTTCAGGACGTTTAATTCCAAATGAATACTTTGGCACGCCATCCAACATGTAATGATATTTACTTGGATCGTAGCAGTTAGGCGCCGGAGTATCCTCAGGTTTATGAAGGGGTTGCTTATCTCTAAAACTGTAGGCAGGTGAACTTTCCATTAAGACTTTATCGGCTTTTTCTGGGTGGTACACATTAGGGGCTGGAGTGTTGTCGATTTTATCTGGTTTGCCTTTAGGTGCCATCGTAAACTTTGGTGTTCCATTAAAGATCTGAGGGTCATACGCATTTGGTGCGGGAACATCAGAAGTTTTTGTATCGTGACCTTTGCCAGACATTGTGAACTTTGGAGATTGGTGAAGCAAGTTAGGGTCATAAGCATTCGGTGCTGGTGTGTTTGACACTTTGCCGTCTGGCCCCTTCCCAGATATAGTATACATTGGAGAATTACTTGGTAAATGTGGGTTATAATTATTAGGGCCTGGCGTGTCTGATACCTTTCCATCTGGGCCCTTTCCAGATATAGTGTACATTGGAGAATTGCTTGGTAAATGTGGGTTATAATTATTTGGGCCTGGCGTGTCTGATACCTTTCCATCTGGACCCTTTCCAGATATAGTATACATTGGAGAATTGCTTGGTAAATGTGGGTTATAATTATTAGGGCCTGGCGTGTGTGATACCTTTCCATCTGGACCCTTTCCAGATATAGTATACATTGGAGAATTGCTTGGTAAATGTGGGTTATAATTATTAGGGCCTGGCGTGTCTGATACCTTTCCATCTGGACCCTTTCCAGATATAGTATACATTGGAGAATTGCTTGGTAAAAGTGGGTTATAATTATTAGGGCCTGGCGTGTTTGATACCTTTCCATCTGGACCCTTTCCAGATATAGTATACATTGGAGAATTACTTGGTAAATGTGGGTTATAATTATTTGGGCCTGGCGTGTCTGATACCTTTCCATCTGGACCCTTGCCAGACATTGTATACTTTGGAGAATTACTTGGTAAATGTGGATCATAGCTATTCGGGCCAGGCGTGTCTGATTGCTTTCCATCTGATCCTTTACCAGCCAAGCTGAATTTTGGAGTATTATCAGATAAATGAGGGTCGTATGAATTAGGAGCTGGTCCATCAAACGGTTTCCCAGAGTGCCCTTTCCCGGCTATCGTGTATTTCGGAGTACCATCGAGCAAGTGGGGGTTATAAGCGTTAGGACCAGGGGTGTCCGGATATTTTCCATCGGGACCTTTGCCATATAGACTATATTTAGGTGTGCCGTCCAATAGATGGGGATCATATGTATTAGGCCCCGGGGTGTCACTAGGTCTATCCACAACATGCTTGGGTCTAAATGTGTAAGCTGGAGAAGAGTCGTGGAGTAGTTTATCTGCTTTATCAGGGTTGTATGTATTCGGCGCTGGTATATTATCATGTTTTGGAGTTGAGCCTTTGCCCGCAATAGTAAACTTTGGAGATGCATCCAACATATGCATTGATTTTTCTGGAGCGTAAGCGTTTGGAGCTGGAACATCGTCGATTATTCGCTTTTCCTCTTTTGCTCTGAACGTATATGCAGGTGACGACTCGTGAAGCAATTTATCTGCTTTGTCTGGGCAATATGCTGTAGGTCCCGGAGTATCTTCGATTTTGCTGATAGCCCCTTTTCCGGTGATTGTAAACTTAGGAGTCCCATTTAGCATTTGCATCGACTTCTCTGGGGCATATACGTTGGGAGCAGGAGATTCACTGCGGATAACCGTTTCCTCTTTTGTTCGAAACGAATAAGCGGGTGAGCTCTCGTGTAACACCTTGTCTGCTTTTTCTGGGGTGTAAGAGTTCGGAGCTGGTGTCTCGCAAACTTTCAAATTACTTCCTTTGCCTGACATGGTGAATTTAGGTCCACCATTAAGCATATGAATAGAATTTTCGGGAGCGTATATATTAGGAGCTGGTGTTTGTTCAACTTTATCTACAACGTCTTTGGTACGCATCGTGTAGGAAGGTGAGCTTTCATGTAGAATTCTATCAGCTTTTTGTGGGTTATAGCAATTAGGGGCTGGTGTCGAATCATGCTTTTCGGCAGCACCTTTTCCTGCCAATGTATATTTTGGTCCGCTTTTGAAGGTATTAAGAGATTTTTCAGGAGAATACACATTCGGAGCCGGCGCATTGTGCGAGACAGTGATTTCTGTCTTGGTTCGAAATGAAAAGGCAGGTGATTTAGCTCTCAGCAACCGGTCTGCCTTTTCAGGCGAGTATGCATTAGGCGCAGGAAATTGATCACCATTTTTTGTCTTACTTCTGCTGGAAAACGTATGCTTGTATATCTTTGTTTGCTGCGCTGTAGTATCCTGAAAAAAAACGTAAAAAGCTATTTAAAATACTGCACACACTTTTCCTCATTTTAATTAAATATCTACAGCTAGAAACTAGACACAAACGAAACTTACTCTCTAGAAAATATTAATACATCTAATATACTCAAAATATTTGTTTGTACCTTTTTAGTAATGTTCAGAGCACCATCATCGATTTAGACTTGTAAGTAAACACATCTTTGATTGTATCATATTAAAATTTACTTAAATGATCATTTAGAACTACGTATAGGTACATGATCAATTTATGTAATATTATAAATTGATAAAAAACATAGAATTTGTACTAAGTACAAAGATAACCAATATACCATATTAGCAATAGTAGAAATTAAAGCATGTTAGCAAGCAAAGATTTAAAGCATACAAAAAGGAGATTGATGAGTCTTCATGCCAGTTATGGGTGGTGTTATATGACGGAGATTTCTTCGGGGGCGGGGTAGTGCGCAGCCTGTCCCATGTACTCCGAGTGTCGGATGCCAAACGTGTGCGCCGGCGCCCAAGGAAGGTTCACGCACACCTGCACCCAGCCCAGTGTTAGATGGTTAACAAACAAACAATCAAGCTGAAATTATGTTATCGCAGAGTTACTGTTTTAATGGGATAACAACTCATTGTTTTTCGTCTCAACAGCGTGCCTACAAATCCAGGTCTTGGAGTTCACTTACGTGAGATGAACTCTGATATTTGTACGTGAGTCTTAAATGTGATCTTCGAGTCTAAATATTTATTTATCGATATTAGTGTACCATCTTCAAATTTTACCGAAAGAACGTAGCTTAAATCACACTAATAATATGTTCTATTACCTACTTCCATCAATCAATCAGCCCTCAATTTTGTTATATTATATTAATATTTAGATCTAGATTTTTTTTCTAGAAAGTACCTAATGAACTGCAGAATACATACAAAATAAAGATCCATAAACTTATGAACAAATAATGTCTCGTCTGACTAGTAGGTAACTTTGAACGTGTTCAACGTTCAAAGTTCTGATAAAAACCGATTCTAAAATCACAAATCGAATGATAACTCGCAACGACATTTTGAAAACAGGGCAGTACGAGTAGACTATGAACTATGATAGATAGACAGGCATGCAGGTTATTGAACGACACTCGCTCGAACTCGCCATTTGCAGTTTATATAAGAAGAACATCGTACTCGTAGGTATGACAAAAAATGATATGATGATTTACCTTCTCCGGACAGTAGACTCCAGGGCCGGGTATGGCTGCCGATGGATGCCTGAGCTCTCGTCTAGGGGCCATGGTGTAGGCCGGCGGTCGCTTGGTGAGCACGTTGACTGCCTTGTCGGTGGTGTAGGTTCCTGGACCAGGCATAGGGGTCTTGGACTCGATGTCCTTCGGGCGGCCGCAGATGCTGAATGCTGGCGCTGCTTGCTTACTACCTTCTTTCGCCTCGCCGAGAACTGGCGGCATGGAGTAGATATTTGGTGCTGAAATTTAAAAAATAAATAGTGATTAGGTATCTCACTTCTTACGCAAACGATAGTAAGAATGATCCCATAAAAACATTCCATGTAAAAAAAGAGGCCAAATCTCGAAACTCTTCCACCGCAAAAAGTTGTGAGATATTTCGTAGAGCCAAGCTCAGGCATTCTTATTAATCTTTATTTGCTTGCTAAATAAAATACTGCAACTTGGTAATCATTTATGCAGTTGGTGTATCTAGAAAAAAGGACCGCAATTGCAAAATATTTTAGTTTTTCCTTGATTTATACACTAAACACTACTTATATTCTAAATATGAAGCTTCTATGTCTGCTAGAAGTGCTTTAGAGTTTTGATGATCGGTCAGTCAGTCAGTGAGTGGGTGAGTGAGTGACAAAATTAAGAAACTTTGACTAGTTCTAATTCTTAAACAACTGGTCCAAATTGAATGAAATTTGAAGTATACCGTGTATAATAATATATTATATATACAATGCCTGCTTGATTACTAAAAATGCAAGCTTTTAGTTTTATCCACAACTAAGTTATAGGGGAGTCGAAAATGGCCTGAGCTGCTTCGAGAAAAGGGTGGTTCGGCCGCTGCCGCTGTTTTGCTCGACTTGACTACACATAAGTAGGATTCTATATTATTAGGTTTATTTATTATTTATTCTTCGATTATTTTGGTCAAACAACTTTATCACGTAGCTGCATATACTTATATAAAATAAAATATATAATATTATACAATATCATAAACTGGGCTCGTACTTTTCGTGCCGATGACGTAAACATGACGTCAATGTAGAACACAGGATGTTGTGATAATTAAAATAAATATTATGAAGCTATTGATACCGAACCTCCAAAAAAGGAAAATCGTAACAATATACTTGTACTAAAGATGTAATTGTATAGCGACATTTTATACATTTTCATTTATTTATTTATTTATTATTATTATTTTTGCTTACTATGGGGCTAGTGCGATTTGTGTAAGATTGTCCCCTTATATTTATTATTATATTTATTATTATTATTATTTGTATGTTTTTCCATATCTCTGGACCATGGGGTCCCGGACTTTTGAAAGGCATGCGTGGGGCCGAAGCCAACAGCGCAGAGGCCTTTTAAAACAAATATAATATAAAGCGAGGGATACACATTATTATTATTATTATTATAGGTACAGTAGTAAAAATAAATACTACTTACATATAATTGTGAAAATACAATAACTAAACAATTACAACTTATTGTTCATCTGAATAACAATGTCAGTCTATGGCAATTTTAATTGCCAATATCGTTTATTTATTATTGATCAGTCGTAACTGTTTACGAAATGACTACCTGTTAGAAATCATCCTATGTGTGGTTTGACGTCATCGCCACGAAAAGTACGAGCCCTGGTCATAAATAACATTAATATTATAAGTAAACACGAAAGTCTGGCTGTGTGACTGTTACCTTTTCACGCTCGTACCGATTGTGATGGAATTTGGTGCGCAAATAGTTTAAGATCCAGGAATAGACATAGTACAATTTCTATACCCGGAAGCAATGATGTAATATAAGAAAGAGGTAGATAAGTTATAACCGCTTCAAAGGTGGCACACTAAAACTGAGTTAATCATCCAAATCTGGCATTAACTTAAGACCGCAAAAACAGCGAATTTAAGTTGTTCATACAAAACTTGTTTTTGCTGTATTTCATTTGTTTTATAAACTAGAGCCATATAAACTAATTACAGACATAGATATACCTCATGTCATTGTATATGCAAAGTTTCGTCACAATCCAACACGTAGTTTTAAAATGAGAGCGCAATTACGTTTGTATGGGAAGGTAAAATTCGGCCGAGCTTACTGCGGACTCTTATGGCCGCTCCACACAATGGGCCATCCTGACCCATCATACAGGACGCAACTATGCGTTAAGGGGAGTAAGACATATTTATGTCTCGTTCTACCGCATAGCCGCGTCCTGTATGATGGGTCAGGATGACCCATTGTGTGGAGCGGCCATTAATGGCACCAACTTGTCTCAGTTTCGCGTCGTCAATGGAAACGGACAAACGTGTATCAGCTGTCAGATTTGGAGGCCATTTTTAAACTTGGTAATTCGTATAGACAACGTATCTACCTCTTGGGCAATGACGTCATATCAATATTAACGTCATTGCCCGGATGGGTTTAAAATAGGGGCTGGAAGTTTCTACGGGAGTGCGATTATTATTACATACTACGCAAGCAGTAAGGAGGTTAACGAGAAAGTGGAGGTAATAGGATAAAAATATACAAAACATTGTGATGACAATTAAAAACCCATGTTTTATAGGTTGGCTTGTCAAGCTTGCAACCAATTGACAAATAAACTGTAGGTACCTACCAATGCTGTCCCTCTTTCGGACAAAATAACAACAAGAAAACGTTGATCGACCCATTTGCATTGTGTATGAATACGACACGAACGCTTTACATTTATTTAAATTATTTTTACGCGGTTATTTAAATTCTAGGAAAACTTCCAAATAAGAAAGGAAAAATTTAAGGCAATCTTAAACAATACCTAGGAGGTCTTTATTCTTAAAAGATAGGTAATAGACATAATTTTACGCATTCAACTAAATTCGACAAATATGCTAAACTAAAAACAAAATATCAGTACAAAGCAATGGATATAATAAAGGTATCTACGTCAACAACACTAATATTGCGTCGTCAAATACACGCAAACACGCCACTGCTGCGTTTGGTTGGGCTATAATTATCATTAACAATTTAAAAGCTTTCTAAAGAAGGAGTAAACTCCTAAGGCCCGAGCAACCTTACCAGTAGAGTTTGTGTGTGGTCATATATCTGCCTACTAATATTATAAAGAGTTAAGTTAATGAGGGGTACTCTTTCACTCATTCATTAAGTTTGTATTTAGGTACCTAGGGGTTGACCTCCGGAACTACTCAATTCGATATAAAAAAAACACCTGTGCATAGAATGTATTACCTTTGGGATGGACATAGGCTACGCCTGTGTAATACCGCGAGCGGAGCCGCACGGGCAGCTAGTATTGGATAAAAGTTCACAACCGGCAACGATAGACTATATTACCTACTTAATCAACGCCTGCATCGATACCGACAACAACCCATTCTACTCAAGTCAGATTAAGGAATATGTAGGTTATAATTACTGTGAATTTGTGCCCCACGTGATCTCTGATGATTTGCAAATATAATTGTATTCCGATATTTGCGACCACCTTATTTGCCCCGATATATCTGATGGGGATTGTTCACTTGCCGCACTCGGCGTCACGGATTGGACTCGTCACGTGCTCATACGATGCTAGTTTTTAATGATGCTCAGATAAATGTTTTAAAGCATTCAAAACTAAAGATACTGAAAAATAAACTACTGTTTGAATTAAAGTTGAATGAAAATCTAAACCACAAACCACACTACCTACTTAGGTTATTGAGCAATTTAAACTGTTGTGCTGGCAAAAGCAGACCTACATGAAAAGAAAAATTACATCCTCTCAGATTCTAACCTCCTAAGATTTAACATTAAACTGAGATAATAGCTGTTCCGGGTTCGACTACTATTATATGCCATCAAAACAATCGATCAAGTCCTGCTCCTTGGGGGACAATCTGTTGCTCGCGTCCGCAGGATTTACCTACCACAACCCTGCACGTGTCCCCTGGGTGGTGCTAAATGAGCGACAACACAACACTTTCGGCGAAATAGCTCTATACATGCCTATTCTACAGATCGCCATACGATTAAATAAATAAATCAAGTCCTTGGTGGAGCTGTTGTCTTGGATTGGGCCTTGCATTCAGAACTAAAAAATACCACTACCGCTTGAACAAAACAAGAATAAAGTTGAAACTACCAAACAATACTTTCTACATCTACACTACTAGGATTAAACTGAGCTAATCGTCCAACCACCGGGGAAGCAGTCTTCTCCGTACCTACCACTGAGCAGTTGTCCATCGAGTTTCCATGCATATATTACTTAGGAGTGGGCGCTTCTTCGTAGATTGAACGACCAACCACTAATGGATGTAAATTGCAGATTCGATTACTACTGTGCTATCAAAACAAAGTTCCTAGATGGACCTGGCGTCTTGGATTGTGCCTGCGGCATGCTCACGCGCAGCCCGATGGAGAAGGCCGGCGCGTGATCCATCACAGCACGAGACGCGCGCAACGGTTCGTAGTCGCACGGCGCGGGGGTCGGCTGCACTCGCGGCGGCGGCCAGCGCCCGTGCAGAGACACCGCCGGGCCCACTGAGCGACCTGGGCCCATGTCACAAAGGCTTAGGTAAGGGGTTGCCTCGAAACGTGTAAAGCACGCCTCCGTGAGAGACATTATTATTTATTATTTGCGTAACGATTGCAGGACCTCTAAAATCATGTCTGCGTGTCGCTGCAATTACGCGGCATAGTATAGGCGTGTGTTGGTCAACTGCCGAAAGACGATGCTCAATTGCTTTTAATAACCAGTCTGTACGTACCAAGTCATCTACCTATAGATCAATTAGGTACTACAATCGAATGTCGTCCGGAGCGGTTGCGTTTAATGATTCACGTCGAAATATCAGGCGAAAAGGAGACAAGACAAGTAAGTATGCATAAATGCTTAGTTACTATGATCCAATGAGTTGAGATGACGCTAGAGAGTCTCTCCAAGCAACGTACAAAAAATATATAGGCGCTGTTTCCTACAGTTTCTACTAGCCTCTTAGATTGCTATTCATATAGTAACTTGTTTTCCCGTCAAAGAATACCTAACAAATATTCTTACAGTCTTTCACTATAGTTATAGGATTGACTCATTAAACGAAATATTATATTCGTGTCAAAAGGTTTTAAAATCTTCGTGCAATGACGAGTCTCGACGTAGCGTAGGTATGGTTATGGAGCTCTTGCAAACTAACAGAACAGACAGATACCATATTTTTTCTATTCCGTGTGCGAACCTTACACTCACAACTAGGACCAGGTGGTAAGGGGTGGTGGTGGGACCTTACTCTGTAGGTACAGAGCAAGCATGATATTATAAGACATCGAAAATTATATAGCATTTTTGGTGTAGCATGGTTTCATTGGTTGTGTTAACGGAGTGTTATTAAATTAAGCATTACTATTGAAATTGTTAACAATAACAATTCTTTTAACAACACTACACTGCAATTGACGATGACTGCATATTATAATACCTATATAAACGCGTAGTCAATCCTTGACGAAAATATTGAGCCTATAATATATTGTAAAACAAGAACACGATCTCAACTCCTTATATAGTTATAAGACCAGTCTTAAACCATTAGTGTTAAATAAATTAAAACAGGTGTTTAAATCCAAAGCAAGCATCTTGTCAACAGAATTAGGATTAGCAATAGGTACACTAGCACTCACACAATTCCCCCACGGATAATCGAGTTAAACAAAACACCGGCGTTGCGATCGTCTGTGCCCACGGCTTGTTTACGGAGGCGACGCGACCGACTGAGACCGTATAGCAAGTCCCGAATGAATCGAACCGAGTTAAGGCTCTATCTGCGCCCACACAGCCTCTGACTCACTGCCGATCACCTTCGGTCATGCGGACTTATTTGGCGACATCGGCCCAATGCAATGAAACTGTTATAACCACGAAAGCGACCTTTTAATCTCCGAGAATAGTCAATAATATTATAATGATTATTGCCTTAGTTTACATGCCTACCGGCCTCAATTTCTTTTTTAAAACCAACGACAGTAAGTACTCGACGACAGTCGCGGTATGTGTTGTTTGACTTGTAAAACACAACGGGATATGCCCACTTGTCAATAAGCAGGAAGCATGCGCTATCTGCTGCAATCAAAAATCTACTAAATATATAGTCGTCTAGTACCCATTAACACAAGCCTTATTGAGCTTACTGTGGGGCAAGTTCGATATGTAAGATTTTCCCCTAATATTTATTATTTACTAGCTTCCGCCCGCGACTTCGTCGTCGTGGACCCGGGATAAAAACTATCCTATATTTTAAACCAGGCTATAAACTATCTTCGTGCAAAATTTCATTCAAATCGGTTCAGCCGTTTAAGCGTGATTGAGTAACAAACATCCAAACATCCAAACATCTAAACTTTCGCATTTATAATATTAGTAGGATTTTATTTAATATACGGTACGGTAAATATTTATAGACTTAAAGTACACATATAAAATGTTAACATAAGGACAAAATATAATTATAAATATTGGAGGACAATGTTACACATGTATATACTGAACCACGGTAAGGTTAAGAAGCTCACTACGGCTTTATTTATGGGTAAGCTAATAGTTTATAGTCTACGAGATTTGGGACTGGTCTTTTGACACATCGCGACACCCATATAACGTAAATTGGCACTGCTCATCGAAAAAACAAAAAAAGTTTCAATAGCTTATGAGTTATGAGTTACGAAACTAAGTTCAATCTCCATGCACGCTCTTTTTAGCACTTATAAAATGATTGTAATATATTTTTACGGCTTATTTGTGCATAAATTAGCATTGAAAACTCGGTATGCGAACAATTACGTCAATTACGTCCTACGACTTAAAAAAAAATAGTGTTACACTGCTTCAATTGATTGGTGTCTGTCAATTTAGAAATAAAATAAATCGGTATGAATCAAATAATTGTGAATATAGGAAAATAACAATGTATTATTTAATTACTGTCACGACTGTGTGTAGGCTCTATTTGATTTCCAAAATATAATTATTACACAGTAATCAATCGATTACTGTTATTAGCCACCATCAATCGTAATCGGATATTATGACAATCGATTTACTCTAGCCACATCACTCTTTACGTCATATTGGAACTGTCAAAAGACCACTCGAATTTCTCGTAGACTGTAGATTAGACACTTATATATCTAAACATCCAAAACCCAGGATCAAATATCGCACAAAGATTTGGTCTTACCGGGATTATAAATAAGATCGATCACATGTGTGACACGACTATCCATGCAGGCAGTCACTGCCTACTAGGATTCAAAGGCTCGTAGGTACAGGCTGATAAACATTAAAGACAAAAACTGAAAATACTCAGATAAAACGGTGATTTAGTTAGGTTAGTGATTAACTTGACACGGATCGTAGGTACCTAATTGGATTTTGTAAATTCAGTAACCATGAATAATCAATACAACAAGCGTGGATCAACGTAAAATAATATGTTTATGTTCTATTCAACGCAAATACAGATATCAATTCAAAGCAGACCTGAATGTTGACGCAATGAATACCAATTGTTGAACCCACGCGAGTTATTAACATTACCAACTGGTACTTCTAGTAATAATGCTACACTATTATGAATAAGTGTCACCTGATATTCTATTTAGTTAATAAATTAAGTTCACAATAACCCTTAAGATGAGTAATTTCTTCGGACTATACCGAAATATTTATGCGATCATTGTCTGACCCTGCAGTGCGCGATGTGATCATCGAACTTAACGCCACAGTTATATTACAGAGTAAACACTCAAGTCTGCCAATATTAGTGCACAAACTCAGAATATTATTTTTCCTTCCAGATACGAGTGTTCATGTGGACGAAGTCGCGGGCAAATAAGTGTTAAGTGTATACGTCGTTGTATAATGCCTAGCGTTACATTAAGCGTATTTATAAACGAATAAAAGATAGAGGTAAGTTAATATGCTTTTCGCATGCAAACCATAATCAAAAATCCCAATAGCCGCGGAAATGGCGGCGGCGGCGTGCCAACACGGGGCGCAAGGTTGTTTAAATTAATTCAAAGGGACAAATGTAAACACTGCAGACTATGTCGCTTAATGCTAATAAGACTGCAGTCATGACCCACTTTAGTGGGGTAGATGTGTGTCGCAGAATCACGAATTAACGCGAAATCCATAAATAATCATTGCTAAAATTCTTTAGCAATGCATTCAAAATGGGTATAAATGTTAATTAACTGTGTTTTCTGTCCAGTCTCTATTAAAACTTGGTAAATGTCGAATCGCTGTGATATCACATTTTGTCGATCTTTTATATTATACCCACATTTATGCTAACAGTGGCACTGGACACATGTTTCATGTGCTCTGCCTACCTCTTAGGGATAAAGGCGTGTATGTATGTATGTAAATGTCGAATATATTGAGTTTTCTTAGTAGACCACGTTGGGGAGAAGCGTTTAGAGTGTGAGGTCCGGAGGTTGTTTCGTTTTATGTCTTAATTATGTTCGTAAATGCTTCACAACATGCAACAGTGAATGTCACCAACTGAATTCCTATAGACCTAGCTGGTCGACAAAATTCCTGTGGCGTGATAATGTTAAGGCGATGCCTTGATTTGAGTCGAACACGCCCCCTAGACAGAGACACGCTGATGCCTTCCGCGCACGAGAAAAATAGATGGAATACTCTCCGGGAATGGCTTTTTTGGACGAATTTCGATAAATACCTAACTTAGAGACGTTTTATTTAAATTTCATAAAGTGAGATTTTAGATGAGATAAAATACTATAGTATTAACTTGATTGTGTCGTAAAATAATGTATCGTTCGAGTAGGCTGAGCAAAAAAAGGAAAATACAGACCCAACTTTAGAATTTTTATCTATCGAGGAAATTTTAAGCAATCATGTATCGGTAAAATCAGAAAAACAATCATATAGTCAAGAATCATATATCTGAAAATCAGACCTTATTGTTTCTTAATCTAGTCAGAACGACGTTTCAAAGCACGCGATAATTTCCAATGCACAGCCTTAAGTTCAAACAATAAAATACCATTATTTTCCTTTGTTAAGTCATAGTCTATTGCTGTAAGAACCTGAATACGAGGAAATACATTTAAGATCGCCTCAAAGTGCAACCGGCACTGGAGAGGAACATTACGGTCTGTGGGCGGCAGACGGTGTAATTGCTTCTTAGACCGGCTGCATCTTAAATGTAATCGTAAGAACTTAGTCAATTACCTAGTGACGAAAACAGGACAATTACTAAATAATCGTCAACCCACGTTATTCAATGTGTGACTCGTTATAGGACGTGAGAAAACAGCACGACGTGATGAACCACCGTTCGAAAATAAGGACAGAATGTATGTATAGGTACATTTTACGCCCTCCATCTCACCTATCACATTCTGACATGTAATATTGACAATTACGAATAAATGAATATGAATATATCATTTCAATACATTTGAAAAATTCACTGTTATAAAGTTTACTAAAATGGCATGATTCAGAATTCGAAAATGACGCCAAATTGATGTATAAATATTTCGCCCTATTTAGCTATACAGTATGAGAGAAAAGTGTTAACCATATCTTTGACGTTGACTGACAGACTACACGGAAAGCTCAAGTTTGATATGCTATGCTTAGAATCGAAGTAGGCATAATATATGTTCAAATACGATAGTAAGAAAAGATTAGTGAGCTATGTGAGGCAATTTTTACAAGTCGAATCGTCAGAAATACATGTAAATAAATATTTCGTTAGACCCGTGTAAAATAATAAATAATGTAATGTATGTGGTAATGTTTTTTTTAAATTATTATTTATTAAGCTAACTACAAAATTACATATAAAACAAAAGCCCTGCAAAACTGTTTAATACAGTTTGTCTGCAGGAGGACTTATATAACAACTAGCTTCCGCCCGCGACTTCGTCTGCGTGGGCCCGGGATAAAAACTATCCTATATTTTAATCCAGGTTCTTCGTGCAAAATTTCATCCAAATCGGTTTAGCCGTTTAGGCGTGATTGAGTAACAAACATCCAAACATCTAAACATCCATACATCTAAACATCCAAACATCCAAACTTTCGCATTTATAATATTAGTAGGATGTTGTTCGGGTCAAATCTTGCTAATAATGAAATAACTTTTAAAAGCAATTATCTTTAACCGATTCTTCTGAAATTTTACATACCTACACGTTTAGTATCATAAAGATACCATAAAGCTGGTCTGATGATGGAGACGGCAGGTGGCCTTAGGAACTCTTCAACATAAACTAAGTCCGTCGCGTTTGGGCTCATTAGACTAACTGAGCACAAAGTACAGTAAGCAATAAAAGCTTGTACTATCGACCAAATTGAACCCTGACCCACCATGGAACTTTGTTACAATTAACTGACATATTAACGTCATATGATAGTACGTATGTTCGTTCATTGTAACAAGGTTCTATGGTGGGTCACGATTTAATTTTGTCGATAGTATTTATAAAAAAAAAAATTAAGCTTATTCATTAGCCTTACAGCTATTAAACCCGCATATCTGACGGTTCAACTCAGTATGAATAATACCATAAACAATGTATGCCACAGGAATGCACTGAGCAGTCTCACGTTGGCTGACCTGACTCCCAAGATGATTGCTCAATATATCAACAACCGTCAGCTTGGAATTCGTGCGCTTCAGTGGCTCGCTAACAATTCCCGATTCCACGGGTGTGGCTACCGCAACCCACTGTTGTTAATACCTATAAGTCGATTTGGTTCTACATTTCGCATGGTCATATGCGAAATGTGTTGCGCACGCTCGCTCGCTCTCACGCCCGCCAAACCTATACATTGGCACAACTGAATAGTACATTACGTAACATTTGTCATGTTTAACACTGCGAGTCCTGACGTTAACTGATTAATGGTTATCTATCCAGTTAATGTGTCCTGTTGATGTGACAGCAACATCTTGAGAGAGCGTTAGGTATATTATAGAACTGTTAAATCTCTTGAAGCTTTCGAGCAAGCTAAGGTAGGTAATAATAATAAACCTAGGTATTACGGCACGGCATTAGGCGGGTCGAGTACGTCTAACACTATAAAGAATTCTTCATGCGAAACGTCGAACGAAATTGACGTCCTATTTGACTGACTCAAATTACATCTAGAATATAAGTCGCCCTCAATGACAATTATCATAATTGAACGTGATTGCCTTCCCAGCCTTAGTGAACATAAATTTCAATTAGATTAACAACACAAAAACATTGTTATAACAGGTTACTGTCATTTTCGATTTCGTTTAATTTAAAGGGTTAAACATAAAAGGTTGGCACACAAAATAGCAGAGAACAGCTTCCTCCTTTTACAGGATTAACTCCTTTATTACCTCAAAATAAGGTTGAACGGGAAGGATATAGGAAATTGCTAGGTTGTCCCAAGTCAAGAGAACAGACTTAGGTGATAATGTCAACGTACACTTTGAGTAATCACACCAATCAACATTAAACCTTATGTAGTCCGATAGGCAATTAACTAAACTACAATAAAAGGCTTGTGTTTCACTCGTTTACCGACCAAGCACCGCGTATATAATTCGACGGTTAGTACAGTAGTGACACTGCAGAGTAATTAAAGGCAAGACCTTCTACGTCACCTAACACAAGGAAGACCGGATCAAGTAGGTACCTATTCTAATGGCGATAACTTTTTTCTTTAGTGAGTCACTTTGAGTATCACACTTATGCGAAGAAATCTCCGAACCATAAGTAGCCACTTGAGGCTACCATCACCTTGTTAATATTATAAATATAAATAGTAAGGTTTACCTTTAGCGGTCATGCCTTCTGTGTTGTAAGAGGCTGGGCCGGGGCCTGTCTTGCCGCTGAAACCAGGTGGCTCTAACTTATGGCCGAAGGTGAATGCCGGCGCTCTCGCTTTCCGAGATTCCGGAGGTGGTTTACCTGTAAAGCGAACACGTTAACTATTTGGCAACCTTAACAAAATAAAGTTACCATTAGTAATTCTAAACATTCCACCACAATTCATTATAGTTACTAGTACTACAAAGCGCCAGCTTCGCCCTAAAATGTTCAATGAAAAATTTAACGGTTTCACGGTAGTAATCATTCGAGGTTTATTAACCTCATAATTATGATTTTAATTGGCCAGTTTTGTTCTGATTGGATATTTGGTCAAATAAAGTCAAACAGTTTGACGGTACTCGTGGTTTACTACAAATGCTATACCTAAACTACATACTTACGTTGTGGTAAGACAAAAGTGTTTATCAATCATTACAAAAGACAAGATTACCCAATCGTTGCTTCCGGACACCAGTAAAGATATGCATATATCTCGTAATAAAAGCGACCATGGTTTCTGATCATAAGCAAAAAATATTTTGTTTATGATCAGACAACATAACATGGTCGCGTTAAGTATCTTCTCAAGGGATTGAAATATTGACACTCAAATAAATGTGTTCAATTTAGACAATCGCTATAGAGTAGGGGATGATTGTATCTCGAACTCTCAGGCTGAGCTCACCTTGGTCACGGTCAATGTTTTGCGCCCACGCTCGCTCCAAATAGCACCAATTAGGTCCCCTAACTACACATCTTAATCAGCTATCTATGGAAAAACTATTTAGCTCTATAATAACGTCATCAATGCCAATATAAACTCGTTATGCGTAAATGAGGTGTTAGGTTGATTGATAAATTATCGCAGCAAAGGTCATTTTTTTATCTTTCGAAAGGTAAAACGCACGAAGTCGGTCGGACAACATCGGCTTTGCGATGATGTCACGTTGTTTTCAATATGTTGGAGAGCGACTGCGAGGCCAGGCCGTATTCACAAAACAATTGTCACGGCTGAGCTCGTTCCTCGCATAAGATGACCGCAAGTTTTATAAAAACTATGTTAATGCTGAGGTCAGACTTGTACTGGTTCGTTTCCAACAAGTTGTCATTGTCAGTATGCGTTGTGAACAAACCCCGTGTGTATACCGTTTGCTGCGATAATCTCGGCAACCTCCGGCGCGGGTGATGTCAGCGCGACGCGAGATCCCGCGAACAATGAAGTGCCGAAACTGGCGTGTACACAAAAGAAATGACCGAAAACATAATGTACACAAACCGCGAAATGCTTCAATGTGTGTAAGCGTTGATTTCGTTATATCAGAATGATCTATGTGCTGCTCTAACTGTATAGTGTGTCCCTGGATAAAGTGCACAAACGAATAGGGGTGGAACAAGATGCAATTCTATCGATGAAAAAAATTATTAAAAAAATATTGTATCATTATTTTATTTTTTCGATTTTTTTAAATAAAACATTGAATACGGTCGATCCTATCGAAATAACGCATGATATCTCGCCTCTTAAAGGTTGTATTGAAATTAAACTAACAAATCACGTTATTTAAATAAAACACTGCGAAAAAAACTCGAAATTCCAAAAAAAAACAGTATTTGAACAAAAAGATTTTCTTTTTTTTAAGTTTTGTGTTAATTCCTCGATTGGTTTAAAATAAAGCCCATATGACCTCAAGGTATTATGATTAAAAATTAATGCTAATCTAATAACCTTTCATTAAAAAAAAACCACATGGTTAACGCAATCACAACATTCATAATTAGCGGCCAAACAATGACACTGCGTTTACGCTTAACCCTTTGACTATTTGAGAACTCTGTCAATAAATTTAAATTTGAACCGTAAATCAGTCGGAATACAATCGTTTTTATTTCATCTATGACGGCATATATGTTGCCAATTACCAATTTAAGGGTTAGGTCGTCGCTTAGGTAGAAAACCTTAATGAGGTGTATGTACAGATAAATTTTGTTTTTTTTTTCAAAAAATCTTTTTCATCGGTAAAATTGCATCTTGTTTCAACCCTATTCGTTTGTGCATTTTATCCAGGGACACACTATATACTTAAATATAATATGTGAAAAAATAATTCAGTGACTTTATTCAACCAGTTTGCTTTATGCCAATTCAAAAAAGCAAGCCAGCTAGAATCGAGACCTAAATTACCGAAGAATGAATAAAAATGCCATGCACATGCAGATAACAACTATTCTACAAAATGAACAAAGAACACTAACACAAGCTACTTAACGAAATCGAGATGCTAAAAAGTTTCATAGTCCCTTGCAGGTTACCAATAAGAGAGGGCAAAGAGACAACAGCAGGGCCGGGACTGGCGGTCTCTGCTGCGATGGGCCCGCGGCGCTTGGTCGGGGTCCACGCGTTCTGGCGAACGCCCATCACCTCCTCACAGGACGGACTCCAGGTCGACGAGGCGCGGTGCAGCGAACCTCGACGTCTAACGTGGACCTAATCATCGTCATCGTCAGGACGGGCTTTAGGATGGGGCGCCTGGGGTGGCCACCCTGGGCGCCGAGGTGTACAGTGGCCGTAGACAAGGTTACAATCGACAAGCGCTAACGCCAATAGAAAATAATAAAATTTAGGGGAATGACAGATGCCGACGAAACACTTTTCGTTAACATCTGTCATTCCCATACATTTTATTAGTTTTCTATTGGCGTTAGCGCTTGTCAATTGTAACCTTGTCTAGGTCCCCAGGGCGCTACGCTACCTGAAGATTATGGACGCCCGCATTACTCGCCCGAGTACTCGCTGCTCGTGCCTATTAATTCACAAGCTCGTTCAGGCAAGCTTGCGTCGTACGTAACTAAACTACCTTCGGCAACCAAGTCTTTGCCATATTGTGCCCAATCGCGGAACACCCCAGAGCCCAGTTAGACTGTACCTAACTTAACCAACTAAATTTTACTTTATCATGCGAGGCGGAACCATCTCGTGTTATGTTTATGCAAATAATTCTATAAGTTTATACTAATTTAATGAAAAAATTACACGTGAGTGAATATTCTATTGTGGAACCGTGACGTTAGAAACTTGGGACTAGTTTTATAGAGGTACTATAGCTTCTGCCCGCGACTTCGTCCGCGTGGAACACGTTTATATCGTAGCTCCTTACAAACGTTCGCCCCCTTAGACGATGGTTCCCGGAATAAAAAGTATTATATACGAGTATATGTTAATCCAGGTTATACACTATATGTATACCAAAATTAATTTTAATCCATTAAGCCGTTTTTGCGTGATTGAAGCCCAAGCTTTCGCATTCATAATATTAGTAGGATTTGCAAAAAAGGCCAGACACCACTCGCTTGACAGACTAGCAGGCATTTTAAGTTTAATGAATAAGGTTTATTTACGTTTTTTGCTATACGGTGGTAGAATTGTGCTGAAGTTTACCAACAAAGTGAAAATTTAATTGATAAAATATAAAGTAAAGGATAATCCTACTAATTTTATTGTCGACTCGAATCGACAAATCTAAATAAACACCCTCATAAATTTGGTCGTCAATTATATTTTATAGATGCCAAAAGTACCCTTTTAGTTTAGAGAGCGCTCCCTATGCGAGTCCCAGTCCAAGCGAGACCTGAGGCCAAAGTCCCGAAGGTGAGCGGCGAGGCAAGCGAGGCCGAAGGCCGAGTTTTTCATTGGAATTAAAGGCCTATTCCAATCCTCCAGAGAGCGGTCTTAATGCGGGCCCGAGGGCCTAAGGCCCGAAGCCGAGCCCCCACCGATACTCGTTGTCTCCGAGTAACTTGTAAGCGAAACCTGAGGGCCGAAATCCTGAAGGTAAACGGGGAGGCAAGCGAAGATGAAGGCTGAGCTTTTCGTAGGAATGAAAGGCCCTAAGAATGGTTTTAGAGAGCGGTCGCTATGCGAGCTCGGGAGCTGAAGGCCCGTGGGTGAGCCACCACGGACAGTTACTATCCCCAGGTGTCTTGCAAGCGAAACCGGAGACCAAAGCCCCGAAGGTGAGCGGCCATAGGCAATCTTTGGATTTCTTGCAAGCGAAACCTAAGGCCCGAACTCCAGAAGGTACAAGAGGAGGCAAGCGAAGCCGAAAGCTAAGCTTTCCGTAGGAATGAACGGCTTTATAAATAATATTTCTAAAAATCACGGAGTTTTCTACATATCAAAATTTGGTACCTACTCAATTCTCCGCAGAATGCCGTTTTGTCCCAATTTTATACCAGGCAAAGAAAGTTGCTGGTTTTTTTAATATCAACAGCGACTGAAGTTCCAATATAATTAGATCTCTAATGTTTAGACATGTGCTAATGTTTGATACCTCAACCGATAGTAGGTAACTGTTAGCAGTTACCTACTATCGGTTGAGGTATCAACCAGTTTTGGTTAATATATAGTCTTTAGCCGCCAAGCACAATTTTTCATCCCGTGTATTTTCACGTTTTATCTATATTTTGCTAAAAGTTTGAATGGGGTTTTTTGCTTTGTAGTCAGTATATGCTTCCCAATTTTCAAGTCCTTAGGTCATAGATTCAAGTTCCCATACAAAGTTCAACCCCAATATTTAACCCCTTAGCAGCCGCATCATTATATTTTTTATGGAAATGTTTTCACAAACAAAAAAAAAAAAAAAACTGTTGGAACGTGTTCTGTTATCGATTCTAAGTATCCCCAGCCAACTTTTTCTCGAATATCTTCCATGTACAGACTTTCGACCCTCTTCAGCTTTATAATATGTATATTATAGTTATTATACGAAAAGAGTAGGTACTCTTTTCGTATAAAAGAGTACAAAAGGTATTCATGTATGTTGCTTGAATTAGGTAATTCAAGCAACATACATGAATACCTTTTGAGGACCAGTTAGAGCTGTCAATCAGCTGGATAATCTTGGAGTTATCAAAATAGGAGTAAGACTAATGTAATTACAGGGCTTTTCAAGTCAGCTTGGGCCTGACTTCAGCTAACCACACAGTAGCCGCTTTAACGTATTCAAATTATCACTAGTTTAGGTAGAAGATTATCTACGAAGGTGAATAAATTACAAGTTTCTACCAGGAATTTGAAACAAGTGGGGCGTTGAGCGGCGCGGAGCATGCATCGGATGTCACGCATACACAAACAGGGTAGGTACAGCACTTCTATCATGAGACGGCCGCGACATACTATCGATTTTTCTCGCACTACACCTCTTATTGTGGGCTTAGAGCAAGAGTGCTCTAAGTGTTCTAATAAGAGAGAGACGGATAGTGTGAGAAAAATCGAGACAGCTCGCGCGCCGTCTTGTGATAGCCGTGCTGGGTACAAGGCTTAAGAGTTTCCATATTCATCTGAGAGTTCGCATCTCGCACAGCACCACGCGGCGCCCGTCCACAAGTGACACAAGCCTTGAGAAATAGGTACCTACCGATTGCAGCGGGCCCGGCGGCGCAGTAACAGATCGGGACATTCTTCTATATATTTGTCGTTTATTATACAATACAATGTAACTAAGAACACGTTGATACAAAGCACACGATGCTGATTTTAGATGTAAATCTTAATGAGTAAATACAAAACACTAAAAACTAGGAGCAATGTAAAATATCATCAATAAAATAAATAAACTGTCAAATTGTGTTTGAGTCTGTCAAACAATATTTTTATTTGAAACTTCATTATTTTTCTAACTTTGTCATACAACAAGGATTTATTCAAAACCATGAATTCAAGAAGCGACAAGGAACTGTCACTAGTATCAAAGAAAATACCTAAAGGCTGGCAGTTAAAACAACTGATGATGCATGTATCCAATTAACTAAGTATACAGCGTGTATATCCAATACGAGCAAAGAATTAAACCAGAGGCAGAGTTTAGTAGCGTAATCATTAATTAAATGAACTTTTTAAGTTAAACTTAATTGAGCGCCTGTAATATTTTTTTGAAAAATTACCGAGCAGCAATGTAACGTAAACATGTAATCCACGTAGCTGTCCAAAAATAAATCTTGGTGTGTAGTGATATTAATTATTTAGATACTGTTAGCTAACTGCTTTGTTGATAAAGACTGATATGCACCAGTGTGGGGGTGGTGGGAGACTGGTCAAGACCGGGATACATTGAAACGTAAGGAGACCTTTGCCCAGCAGTGGTATCCCACTGACCCTTAAATAAGAAAATCAATACTTAACTGCACAAAAAAATATGGTTCATAACGTTGTGTGGTTATTTTTAGTAGACTACACCACTAGATATGTAAGTTATTGAATTATTAAATACTTAAGTATTTGTTTATCAACAACCAATTGACATTATTTTGAGCCATTTTAATCAGTCACGATAAAAATTAGTTGACAGCGTCGTTGATATTAAAATAAAATTACCACGACGCGCAATGACACCTTTTTTAGAAAATCATTCTATTTAATTTAAATAGGTAACTAAGTAATCTTCTTTGTAAATTATTTACCAACAAGATTGCACTCATAATAGTTATTTAATTTGATAACTGAATTTAAATTCGATTTACAATTATTAACTGAACTCTACAAAGTTTGATAGTTACCTACATACAAGGTTGTAAATTGTACCGAACTGTTTGGTAAGTTTTCGCGTATTTTATTTCAACTATGATTTGACAATGTCAGTCACAATTCAGTCATTAAATTAAAATGCCCCGTCAAACCAATTTTAGTGCTCCGGAATTAATGGACATGATTTTAATGTATGGTGAAGCACATCAAAATGGCAGAAGAGCATTAGAAATATACAGAGAGCGATTTCCAAATCGTAGAGTGCCAAGTAGCGCTCGAGTGATCGTCAACGCGTTACAGCGAGCTCGTGAAGGTTTGCCAGTGACAGGGAGGGTGGAGGGAGCAGCTGTTAACTATGAGCTTCCAGTCTCATTAGAAGACCGGATCCTTCGCCATTTTTCAGCTGACCCAGAGAGTAGTACGAGAATAGCTGGAAGACGGTTTAATATGAGTCATATGACGGTACACAAAATACTCAAACGTGACAAGCAACATCCTTATAAATTTTTAAAGGTACATGCTTTGCTGCCGAGAGACTTAATACAACGTTTAACGTTTTCGGAGTGGTTACTCAGTCGTCATCAAGAAAACGGTGATTTCATGTCCAAAATTATCTGGACAGATGAAAGCACATTCACCAGGAATGGGGTTTGGAATCAACGTAATTGCCATTACTGGTCACGCGTAAATCACCATGACATGAGAGAGACCGGACACCAGTATCGTTGGGCCGTAAACGTGTGGGCCGCAATACACGGCAACCGGATCATAGGACCCATTTTCATCGACGGTAACCTGAATGCGGACAAATTCATCCAGCTTATCAACGGGCCATTAGCAGAATACGTGAACATGCTGCCTGAAGAAGATCGCCGGGAAACGTGGTTGCAGTTGGATGGTGCCCCGGCTCACGCGGCGGTTCGTGTCCGAAACGTGCTAAACGACATGTTCGAGAACAGATGGATCGGGCGATTTGGTCCACGTCGTTGGCCTGCTCGCTCTCCTGATTTAACACCGCTCGATTTTTTTCTGTGGGGGGCAGTAAAAAACGAGGTGTACTCACAACCTAGGACATCCGTGGAACAACTGAAAAACAAGATAACCGAAGTTTTTCAAAAACTCAGGGACAATACTGATCTTTACCACGTTAGGGAGTCCATTAAACGACGCTGCGAAACTTGCGTTCGATTGCACGGGAGCCACGTGGAGAATCGATACCTGAGGCGGAGACACAGGCGTGATTAAAACTTTTAACTGTGTTTCTGACCGGTATGTAAATAAATAGTTACTTGTAGCCTATTTTTTGTTTTACTTGATGAACATCTACAGTTCTACACCATAAGGTAGTTTGAAAAAACACTCATCTCATAACATCTTTGGCTATAAGTTTATACCTAACTCAATTGCCAAGGACATTACCGAGATACGACATAGCTTTATTAAATTTTGGTTTTAGACATTTCGGAAGTGGATACTTAGACAGCTGACAACTGTCAAACGAGGCTTAACTCGAACATGTTGCGTTACATTGCGGGCTGAATTATTTTGTATGGTTAATTTTTTCGTTGCAATTTTAGACAAAAGTTATCTTAATACACTTATTAGGTCCTGTACTAACCACCATTTAAAGATTTGCTCGTATTGGATATACACGCTGTATAATTGTTGAGTAAAGCTTTGTTTTTTATACAAATGTGCTTGTCTAATTTGTTCTTGAATTGGTTGACATTGAGAGCTGAGACCACATCGTCTGCAAGTTGGTAAGGGCTAAACGATGCCACATGTCTCGGTACTGTTGTCACATGACGTAAGTATACCTACCCATACTAATTTTGTCCGCAATTGAAGGATTTTCAAACATTCGGCCGATTTTTATTTTTATTTTTTTCTTGCTCTGCACAAGTTTCTCGACCTGCTGTATGCATTATATCATGTTTTCATGAGATGTAGTGTATTCGGAGTGGGCTTACGGCCTACAATCTATCACTAGATCACTACCCTGTTGCTCAAGAAGTATCTATGGAGGCTGTTGTGGGACCTGCGAGCGGCCAGCTTTAGGTGATGACCTCTGTGGCGGGTCTTATTGTTCTTTTCAAAGATATTATGGAAATCTTTGAGATCATAGTTAGTTTACTATCTTGTATGTCTCAATCAGGTCACCGTGTTCCCTACGCTGCCGCTGCTACGTCTTCATATGACAAATTCTTGAATTTCTTTGGCATTTTGGTGAAACTACGCTGACACTTCTCCAGCATATCAATGTCCTTAGCAAAATAAGGACTCCAGGCTTGAAAGGCATACTCCAACAAGGGTCTAATGTATGTTTTATAGATCCTAAGCATCATTTTAGGAGTCTTTCTAAAAGCTTTCCTAATAAGGCAAATTAGGCTCCTTGATTTCTTCACGACACTAGTTATGTGCTCCTTCTCTTCAGACATCTTGACGCCCAAGTCCAATTGAACTTTGGCAGTCTGCAGTGCAGTATCTTTTAGGGTGCAGGTTAAGTGGGAGTTGCGGTTGTTTGCCTATGTTCAACACAGTACATTTTGCGGAATGTAGTGTAATGAAATGAGCCACTTCTTGGACCACTTTGATATCCTGTCTATTAATGTGTGTTTTTTGAGGGCCTAAGGCTCCGAAACTAAGCGACCAAAAATTGTGAAATAAATACATCTGAAATATTCATCATCATCATCATATCAGCCGAAAGACGTCCACTGATGGACATAGGCCTCCCCCAAAGAGTGCCAAAGTGACCGGTCCTGCGCCACCCGCATCCAGCGGACTCCAGCAACCTTTACCAGGTCATCAGTCCACCTTGCGGGGGGCCTACCCACGCCGCGCCTTCCGGTTCGTGGTCGCCACTCGAGAACCTTTCCGCCCCAGCGGTCATCGGTTCTACGTGCTATGTGCAATATTAGATAAATTTATACTATTTATTTTTATTTACTACCCGTGGGTACTGCTGGTACAGTCGCCATTAGATATATCGGAGCGGTCAAAGTGCTCACAAATATCTGAACACGTCTCTATTATCAAGGCATTAGAGACGTGTTCAGATATTTGTGAGAACTTTGGCCGCTCCGATATATCTGATAGTGATGGCGTACCTACTGCTTCTAAACTATAAAGCCTCTCTCAGACGGCGCGACATGCGGTGGCGGTCAATAGTAATTTTGTCAGCTTTGACATTAGCTGTCAAGTTTACTATTGACCGCCACCGCAGGCCTTAGTCACTACACACAGTCAACAACACTAACTGAGCAAATGAAAGCCAAAAAATATTCTACTGGACTCTATTATCAGTAAGTTGGTAGCATAAAAGCGCGTAGTGAAGGTGTAGGTATTATTGTCTTCAGTTTAGGTATTATAAATAATAGTTATTTGTTATGCAAGGCTGCAAAGTTGTTGTTTGGCGCAAGAGCTTGTATTGAAAGCCGAGCTAGAGAAGGATTGTAAGATTGAATCATGAGCGAAGCGAATTAGCGTCTTAGAAAAATTATTGCTATGAAATTATTGTAGGTGGAACCTTAATTATCGGCCACGCAAACAAAGTTCTACCATCTTAAGGGATAATTTCCGAGATAAAAACTATTCTATATCCTTCCAAGGGTCTCAAATTATCTGTACGGAAAAATTCATCTAAATCCGTTCAGGGATTAAGCGTAAAAGGTAACAGTGGTGCGATGATTTCATTAGTTTAAATTGCTAAATTTAAATTGAAAACTTCGTTTTTACAAATATTATCTTAAGAGTCATCAACAGACGTTTCTGCGTGAATTGTATATTTTTTCATAATGTATTAAAGAAAGCTACATTACTGGATTTTTTGCCTAAATCCGTCCAGTAGATTTACTCGCGTTAGTCCGGGCTACCTGTATAGTTTTGAACGCAAACTTATCTAATGCTAAAAGACGTAGAACTTTCCATCTCCATCCGTCGTTCCCATTTAACGGTGTTAGAGAATAAATTATTTTGATTATCCAAAATAAACTTTTTAAATTAATAAAATAATCCGCAAGATAAACGAAACATTCTCTTCTTTGCGCTTACCTATCCTAACCTACGTTTCTGGTAGCTGTTCGGTTCTGTAAGGGTCGTGGTTCTAACCTTACCTATAACCTACTTTTCTTCTAGCAGTCGAATTGTGTTTTGACTAATAAATGGCTTACGATAAGAAGGTATATGAAAGTCCTCACAATTCCCTTACTTCAAAAATTACTTGTTCCTCATACATACTTCCAACCCTTTTTAACCTCCTTAGAGGATGAATTTAAAGAAAAGCCCTTACTTTAAAATGGTATTGTTCCCCGAACAAAATGCAACTTCTTTTAGCCCAATTAGGAGATGAATGTTTTTAACCCCCTTATGGAATCAATTTCAAACAGTCTAAAACAAAAGTTACAAATCTCTTACTTTAATAATGTTTTGCTCTCCATACAAACTTTGAACTCCCTTTAACCCCAATAGGGGATGAATTTCAAAAAACTGAAATCACTTCTGTAGTCTTTTAACATACAGGCTAAGACCGAAGTTACAAATCTCTTACTATAACATTTTCTTGGCCTCCATATAAACCTTGAATCCCGTTTAAATCCCCTTATAGTTCTGGAATTTTTCCAAAACGCTAAAAGAACTTTTAGTATTCTGATAAGAAATCTTTATACGTTTCAAGTCAGCAGCTCAAAAAAGATTGTTTTTATTTTATTGATTTGATGAAATTTCCAAAAATCCCGTCTTATCCCTTGCCCACGTCATTAAAGGAAATTCTGGTGTAAATTTCAAGTGTCTATTCCCAGTAGTTTCGGCTGTGCGTTGATGAATGAGCAGGAAGTCTTCTTTTATATATTTAGGTATAAGTATATAGATTAAGATCCAACGATGTGAAATATCTAGGTGTCACTCTGGATAAGGAACTGAATTGGAAGAAGCATACAGATCTCACCATTACAAAGGCACTCAGGGTATTTGGAATGTGTAGATCAGCGTATGGCAAAACATGGGGACTGAACCCAAAGGTACTGAAGTGGATCTACACCATGATGGTGAGGCCCATATTATTGTACGGTAGCCTGGTGTGGTGGCCAAGGACTTTAATGAGCACATGCAGAGATGCCCTGACGAAGGTACAGAGATCGGCATGCATGGCTATAACAGGGGCGTTTCGAACCACGCCTACAGCGGCGCTAGAAGTCCTACTGGACCTACCGCCACTTAACATGGTGATTAAGTCAGAGGCGCGCAAATCGCTCTACAGACTATGAACTCTTGGACTGTGGAGCGACAGCAAGCCAAAGACTAAGCACACAAACATGGAGACTGACAGTCTCTTAGACAGAATAACAAACATGGAATGTGACAAAATGCTACCCAAGTATGTATTCCATAGGAACTACACAACAAAAGTTCCATCCAGGGCCGAATGGGCCGAAGGTCTAGAACCACCGAGGTCTGGTGTCGAAGACAGTATATGGTACACGGACGGATCTAAAATGGGATCCGGTACGGGAGCAGGCATTTATGCGATTGACTACAGTAGTAGTGTAAGCATGGGTAGTTTGGCAACCGTCTTCCAGGCGGAGACATACGCCATAATTGCCTGTGCACAGGAGAATATAGACAGGCAAACCAGAGGGCAGACCATCTATATCCTCAGCGACAGTCAAGCGGCCCTTAAAGCGCTTACGGCGCCGAAAGTGGATTCTAGACTAGTCTATAATGGCGTCCAGGCACTGAACAAGCTTGGGAAGCACAATAAGGTGCAACTAGTTTGGATACCGGGGCACGAGGGCTACATCGGCAACGAAAGAGCAGATGAGCTTGCAAGAGGGGGGTCTACAAATCACTTTGTAGGTCCAGAACCATTTGTGGGACTCTCGCAGAGAACCATAACTTCGGCCTTTAAAGCCTACGCCAAAACCAAACACCAACACGAGTGGAGGAATGAGGCGGGCTTAAGGCACTCTAAGCTCTTCATAGAAGGAGTGGACTCGGGCTGGACTAACAAGCTCTGGAAATCCAGCAGGAAGCAACTCAGAATCATATCTGGGGTGTTCACAGGTCACTTCGGGGTCAAGGATCTCTTGGCCAAGATGGGACTGTCGGACAGTTTAGACTGTAGAATGTGTGGCGAGGAGGATGAGACCATGGAACACTTACTGTGTGAATGTCATGCCCTTGCCAGACAAAGAATGAATTACTTTGGTAGCGACTATCCGCAACCAAGGGAGTTCAAGGTGCTCCCGCTGAGCTGCATCATCCGCTTTGTGGAAACGATGGAGCGAGCTTGGGAGTAGGCATAAAGGAGAGGGCAAATGCACAAAAGATCCCGCTGGGTCGAAGTGCATCCGAAAGGGCCCTCATCTAGATAAGATAAGATAAGATAAGATATAGATTAAGAAAGAATATGTATTATTGATTTAATTTTGTCAAAATAATAATAATAGGTACATTATAAGTTTCTGAACGCAGGTTAATGACCTCTCATCTGTAGGTAAAGAAAATAGTTGATCTCGAGATAGAGCGTAACGTTCCAAATTCAAAAACTCTTTCCACGCTAGCGGATCTAATCGACTTACTCGTATGGGCGCAGATTTTGAGCGATAAAATAAGCCTTTCCGAGCTGGTGAGGTGAAAAAGTGGTTTATTGTAAGGATTTTTATCGATTCATTGCTGCATGACTCGTCATAGTCGTCCTACATTTATCAATTGGTACCCATCCACCGACTACAACCACGTTGCGCATAATTAGTCATTCTGATTACTGACACAAAACAACGCGTTGAAATGAGTGCGCGCAACACATCTCATATCAACCAAATATGAGTATATCGAGTCAGATTGACCTCCTAAATTGGCGTCATATTTATTTAGGTCTTTCGTGGTACAGTTGAGGTCAGTGGGACAAATCGTTTATTGCTTCGTTCAGATTTCGGAATGACGAGCGATTTATTTCCATATATTTTCTTAAAGGATAGCAATTAAAATCCGATTAATGTAACAGATTCTAAACTACGTAAACGAATTATATGTGTCGTTGTCTTATGAAATAATTACGACCTCCACGCAGAAATTAAGTTAAGTATATATCGTTAGCTTATCCTTGACTCATTTACAGATGCCTTGAATTTAGTAGTTCTAGATCTTATTTCTTAATATAGGATCTCAATCATAAAAATATTTTAAAAAACACTTTATATTATTAGATCATTACTTGATTAAGTTGTAAGTGTAGGTATTAACGGCGCTCTGGGACCGGTGAATCTCGAATGCAGTGTCACACGTCCAAGTAGGGAATGCAATCTCAAATCATTGGTAATTTGTGATTTCGCGTTAAAATTCTGATGTCAAGATTAGGGAATCGAGATCTCATCAGCCAAATCAACGAGATCTCGAAAAATCTCGACAATATCGAGATTCCACTTCTTTTTTCAAACATAGCATTAATATGGTAAAAATTGCCCGAACGCGACTAAACTGTACCTATTTAAGGTATTGCTGAGCATAAAACACATTTATGGAATACTAGCTTCCGCCCGCGACTTCGTCTGCGTGGACTCGGGATAAAAACTATCCTATATTTAAATCCAGGCTATAAACTATCTTCGTGCAAAATTTCATTCAAATCGGTTCAGCCGTTTAAGCGTGATTGAGTAACAAACATCCAAACATCTAAACTTTCGCATTTATAATATTAGTAGGACTAAATGAAACTACATGTTTTAGGGTTCCGTAGTCAACAAGGAACCCTTATAGTTTCGCCATGTCCGTCTGGCCGCCCGCTTGTCCGTCCGTCCGTCTTCGGCTTAACTCAGTAACCATTAAGTACTACTAGAAAACTGTAATTCTACATGGGTATATAAATCAATCACGCCGACAAAACTGTAGAATAAAAGCTTGAAAAAATATTTTTTTGGTGTACCTCTCCTACACCTGAAGTGGGGATGTATTTTTTGTCGTTAAATCCATAGTGTGGGGTATCGTTGGAAATTATTATGGGTTTTCTAAAACCATTTTTCAATTGAGTGATTCGTTTGCCAGATATTGGGCTTTAAAGCCCTAATTTTTGTTCGAATCATGTGCCGGCTAAATGGCTACTACTGGGGATGTGAAAAAAATCGTGGCAGTAGGCATAACTAGTTACCAAGTAATAATCGACTAACTTAAAATGTACTTAGAAAGGCAACGCAACTGCACCAATTGTTGGAGCGCGCGTGTCGATATAACTAATGTGTGGAGCATGGCCCATTGTGTGGAGCGGCCATAAGACAGACAGGCAACTACGGAACCCTACACTGCGCGTGGCCCGACATGCACTTGGCCAATTATTTTTTTAATAATTTCTTTTGAAGCATTTAGTACTTACCAAGTACTGTCCGACAACAATTATTAACTTGCTTGATTATTTCAGTCGAGATCTCAACCCAGATTTAAACACGAGATTTCCTCCGATATTAAATCTCGAAAATCCGCTCGAGATCTCGTGATTTCGAGATCTTGCGAGATCGAGATTGCATTTCCTACGTCCAAGTGTGCTTATAGTTCAAAGCTGTGAATCCATTGTGGAAGCACGGCACAGACTCCTGAAAAGCAGGTGCATGACCCATCATTAAGAGGCATAATCGGCTGCGGTCGGTGTATTGGTGACCGCCCCGGTTGTTGTCTACGACATCAGTTATAATTTATAAGCAGTAGAGTCTTCGGGTACCCTGAGAACTTCTAAAAGTCAAATTGTCTCTCATTTTTTTATTACGCTATTGAGGGTCCCACTGCTGGGCAAAGGCCTCGCCCTGTGATCTCCATGCGCCCCTACTAGGCGCCTCTTCCGCCCAGTTACTGAGGAACACAGTACGTCCCGCTATCTCCGTCTAGGTCGGTCCCGTCTGCGTCGCCCGTCATGCAGCACCCACTTCCTAGCTATATTGCGCCAGACGTAGCCGGCACAGTCCCACTTGAGCCTGCTCTGAATTTTAGTTTTCTTTTTTTTCACATAATAAGAGAATACTTACTAACTTCGACTTCAACTTAAATATTCTATTTTTAATCTGACGACGACGAGGAACTTCTAGTGAAACAACGCATGGTAAAATTACAAATATCACAACTAAGTTTATTTTAGGGAAATGAAACGTACTCATTTCATTTCCCTAAAAGAAACTTAGTACCACACGTAAAGTAGAAAAGTAAGAAAGCTAGTGAAGGATACGAAATCGCACATTTTAGGAGAAAGGGAACTCTTCGATTACGTGGTATTCGTCGCATTGCCATCGCAATTGGGTCTTTAGAAAGCTGTTCTACCCTTGTACGGCTAACATAGTACGACGTCCAACTGGTATAGGAACACGCCGATAACACTGCAATAAACTGGTATATTTCAATGTTATTTTCCATTTGGCTCGTGCTGTTACCTACCCCCGACGCAAGGAAGGAGTATTTATGAGTATGTTTGTGTGTCTTTGACTTTGTTTAGCTCCCAACCGATGCACCGATATGAGGGTGGCTATTCTTAATCGAAATCGAAGGTCAAGATGACTCTTAGGTACCTATGTTTCTTGTGCCGAGGGTGTTGTTGATGTAGTTATAGTTATTTTTCTGTAAACATGATTGCTCATTAAAATAAAGCACTAATAAAATGGGGGCTTAATGCCCTAACGCACTCTTCCAATAAGCGTCGGGTCAGACAAATTGAGCAAAATCCAGTTTACTTGCCAAGTTCAAGTATTCCGGAAGTAGTGAATTATTAAGAAAGCTATCTTGAAACACAGTCAGTGTAAAGGTACTTACGTATAGGTGGATACATCATGTACACAACTTGACCTCGTACCTACAGGAATCAAAGTACTTCTAAGTATAGCTACGTCTTGATTATTATAATTATAAAGATAAATAAAAAGCCTTTATTTATACTTCCTAATTACATTTCCCATAGTTTGTTATATTAATTCGATGATGATTACTATTTAGCAGGTAGAAGTTGCCTCTGTAGCGCAGGACTACTATTTGCCTTTCTCTGGCCTTTTACATCCAGACCGGTCCTACCCGACTTTGCCTCCTTTTCTCTCCTCCTGGTATCAATTCGGTTGCCTACTTTTTTGTCCTGCCTAGCTAGCATGGTCGCTTTTATGCCGACCATAAAGCATTCGTCCCTTCTTACTCATATCATATCATCATCATCATATCAGCCGAAAGACGTCCACTGCTGGATATAAACCTCTCCCAATGAGTGTCATAATGACCGGTCGCATCCAACCGACTGGCACGTAAATATTGGTTGTTAAATGCGACGAATACTTTATGACCGACTTAAATGCGATCGTGCTAGCTAGGCTTGTGTGATCCATTCGACTTATAGAGATAGCGCAATAACAAGACTTGCTAACCACCTTCGCCACCTACATCTGCTAATGACGCGTCATTGTCTGCCCACATTGACAATGACGGAAACTGCGATTTATAATACTCAGCATACATATATACTCAGCCTTTCCCCTAGTCATTGCTTTACAATGTCTTATCCTCATTTCTGAATTAACCAAGGTCTTAACAAAATAAATAAGTATATTGAGGGACAACTAAGTATACAGGGGGGAAACGACGGTATCGTGTTTATGCGTATACATACGAGTACTTATGTAGTTAAATAAGTACAGTCGTAATAGATTCCAATCCGGGACCGCCTGCTTCATGAGCAGGTACACTAACCAACTAGGCCCAAAGTAGTTAAAATAGTAGATATTACTCACCAGAATTAGTTTTTTTGTACGGGGTCGGACCTTGCTTGGACATTGATTTCTGTACAATATATAAAATATATATTATCGGCGAACTCATATAAAGTAACACTCAGTTAAACTTAGACTCCCGGTAATGGTAGATGGTATTCCAGACATAAATATTTTTTGGAAATAAATATATATCTGAAAAACATTATGTAATATTTTTTTGTGTACTTACCTAAATTAGTATGGAAGGTAGATACTTAGTTAATAAAAGCTTTTCGGATTACGTATTACTTTATCTCTATTTTAAACGTTCGTTTTGCTCAAAAGAAATGTTGAAGCTTATAAATATTTTATCGAGGCCAAAATAACGAGTCTGCTAGGTTGCTGAAAGAAAACTTCAGTGCCAGGTCGTGCGCGTCTCTGTCGTCGTGAAAAATGAATACAATTTTATTTGGGCCAGTCATTGCTGTCCCACGCCGAAGAATTGCGAATCGTTCTACATTTAGGTATATCTTAACAGACGCATTCTAACTTAAATTAGAATCCTCTAATGATCAGGTTTTTCGTATTGTCGCCTTTACATACGTAGTTGGAAACACGATACCCATAAACTTCTGAAGACAACCTTATTGTCAAGGTGTTATGATGTATAAGATGGTAACTGTACTAAGTGTCTATGTGTATACCTGTTTTACGGAGAGAACACTTTATTGTTTATGATCGATCCAACCTTGCCTGCTCTGGGTTATGGATTTGTCTAGGTGATGCGATAACTCGCCGGTTATCTGAACAAGTGCCTCAATTGAGCTCGTTGGGCGATAACCTGCCGTGCGCCGCAACAATGTCGTCATCGACCATTTCGAACTAATGCTGTAACACTGTCCCCTCATACAAAGAACTATCTATAACTTATACCTAGACAGACTGAAATACGAAGGTCAATAACAACGTCCCCTTGAACCCGTAATCTTCTTTAGTCACGTTATCATTATCAATGAATACCTAATACCTAATGAATGCAGATCTCTTTCAGTGCACACGGAAGGACCTTCCAAGCTTATTGGCGAATTTGTTAACAAACGTTAATTGATGGAAACATAAATAAATAGCAGCGCGCGGACTGATTTACACGAGTATGCAAATAAGTTTTGTAAATGATTGCCTGTAGGGTACACCAGGCGGAGGCGACCATGTCAACGCATGTAAATACGGCGCACCGCACCAGACATGAAATGTTGAAAATAAATAATAATAAAGAATTCTGTTAATGATTAAGTACGATGAATGAATTCTTATACTTGATTTCATAACGGGAGTGGGAGTACAACTGATATATATTAGAATTTAGGACGTAAAGAAAAGTTATAAGAAAATTACGGTTTCCGTAGATCTTATTATTCGTACTTTAAAATATTGAGCACTCCACGTACAGTCGACGTCAAAGATATATCTCTATTTTGTGCATTAGTGACGAAAAGAAACCTATATGAAAATATATATTTTTTATATACCTACGACTCATAAAAACAATAAACACAACTAACAAAAATGACATCTCACCTGCTTAACTCCCGACCGAACTGGCTCTACAATAAACCGTGATGTCTTGATCAGCCGGGTCGTTGTTAAAGTTTACAACGTTTAATTTGAATATTAGAAGTATTTAATAATTCGTGTATTCGATCAGCCGGGGCTGTCGTCGGGTCGCGAATCGCGCGATCGTCGCGGTGCACTGCGGTCGAATGTGTGCTCCTTGCTTGCTATCCGATCCGAGTCTCCAACATGCGTGGGCTCGTGCCAAACCGGTCACTTAGGTTACGAGACGTTGGCTGAAAAAGGCTGCAATTTTTACAGTACGCAGCTGTTGAAGAATGAAGCATAATAAAAAGTGTTGTGGACCAATTTTGGTACGGAACACTAAAAAAAGAGCATCATTTTCAATAAGTTATTAAATTTTTCTACTGACTAGATGTAGTTGAATATAACAAGACAACCGGTACGAAAAGTACGTCATACCTGGCAATTATAATAATCCCACTTTCTGGCCGGAGGGAAACATACTATTTTAGTACTCAACACAAGCGGTAATAAAGAAAGCCAGATATCGCAATTTTTATATAACACCAATATGGTCGCCACTTTACCTTCAAAATAAGATTGAACGTGTGCATAACAGGTCGGATGCTGCCTCAAATACTTATTTACTACCTATACTCACACGGTGAGAGGTGTAAAATATTGAATAAGACGTCGGACTCGTAGTCACACCATTTTGACACACTGATGTGACCACGAGGAATTTATTTTCCTCGTCGCCACACTGTTTGGTGTGACGAATAGTAAGCTACCAAAACACGAGACTTATATTCACACTACTAGTGTGGGAAAAATATTATATATATATATATATACCATCTCGATGAACTGTTCCTAATTCTACAGATTCCGAATTCTACTAGTAACGTACACTTCAGATAATAATTTCATCTTTAGTACCGACACATAAATTCCTACGGACAGACGGACGGACATGGCGAAACTATAAGGGTTCCTTGTTGACTACGGAACCCTAAAAATCAGTTCTGGCGCTTCGCCAGCCACTACCGCAGCACGCTCGCATCGCTCGCTCGGCTCGCGGGCGTAGGGTCGCAGTACACCTAACACTCCTCCTCGCTTCTTTCGTCGTCGTACCTACACGGACCTGCCTTAGAATTGGGAATCTGTTAAAATGGGCTCTCAAATATCAATAACACCTACGCTAAACACGCCATTTTGGCTAAGCACAGCGCAAATACAGAACCTTGGTAAACGGTAAGATAGACAAGTCCGGAACCAGTCGATTTGCCAGCTCAGCCTCGCTCCCCCGCGCCGCCTCCACGACTCGACTAGCTGTACATGCATCCTTGTATGGCACAATACGTTAGTTGGAAGTAAATAAATTGAGCTTCCCAAAAAAGAGTCGCTTTTTTTATACAACGACGGTGGCAAACAAGTGTACGGCCCGCCTGATGGTAAGCGGACAACGCAGCCAATAGACGCATGCAACTCCAAGGGAGGGCCGGATTCGCCGTGTTGACAGCTGAAGGAACAAATTCCCTTGCTCTCACCACAACGCATCCTCGGGAGCTCTGGCGACCTTGCTCACCACCAGGAACACAACACTACTACAGAGCAAGTAGTAGTGTTATTATGGCTGTGGTTTTCTGCAAGGCGGAGGTACTTCCCAGTTGGGCTGCTCCAAATTCGAGCGGGATGACATTTCCCTGCGCCCTACCTCATCAAATTACCGAGCGTAACACAATTAAAGATTCTGATCGTCCTCTGTGGTGTGGCGTAGTTATGGTCTATGAAAGTACATATTGAATCATCATCTTAAGGATAAGGCGACCAGACCACTGCTAAACATAGGCCTCCCACAAAGAGTGACAAAATGACACATCCAGCGGACTCACGCGACCTTTACCAGGTCATCAATCCACCTTGTCTACCACGGTGCGCCTTCCGGTAGGTGGTCGCCAATCGAGAACATTACCCTAACAGCCATATTGAATACTAGCTTCCGCCCGCGACTCCGTCCGCGTGGGGCTCGTTTATATCGTTGCTCCATACAAACTTTCACCCCCCATTTCACACTCTTATGGACTGATTTCCGGGATAAAAACTATTCTATGGCCTTCCCCGGTACTCAAACTATCTCATACTAAATTTCACCCCAAAACCCTAAAATTAGTTTTCTTGTATTGTAATAAGAATTCCATACACAAAGTCTCAAGTCTCTCACGTAAAATTTTACCCCATCCCCATAGAAACTTTCAACCCCTTTTTACCCCCTTGAGGGTAGAAATTTCAAAAATCCCTTAGTGGGTACTTGCGTTATATAAACTACCAATTTTGAAAAGAACAGCTTTCTAGGTTCAACGGTTTGGGCAGGGCATTGATTTGAGTGAGTGAGTCAGTCTTTTACGTTTATATATATAGATGTACAGTCGACGTCAAAGATATGAGTATGTATACATTTTTCGCCTTATTATTACAATGGAATAAGGTGCAAAAGTGTATATCTTTTATATCTTTGAACTCGACTATACCTACCTATAATTTGAATATGCTCCAATACTAGGTTGGGAATCTGAGTGTCCTGAATACGGTCAATCCAAATCATGTCAACACTAAACAACTGCATTTCCAAGACATTTATTGGAATCCAAGCTTAATGCGAGCTTCTAAATATCGACCATTTAAATATCGAGCATGTCCTCCATTCGTATAGAGTAAGGTATATCGTGAACTGTCGTGAAGTTGACTGCTTTGGATCGGGCCACCACGTCCGAGACAATCTGCTCACGGAACTCCTGCCAGCGACGCTCCGCCACGAACTTTTTGAACAGTTCCTTCTTTTTGGGGATCTGTGAAATCAATGATCTCGTATACAAAAAACTGCGTACATCTACTTCTTTTTTTTATTTTATTTATTACTAAAACAGGTTACACAATATAAAATTAACCTTATCTGCCAAACTGCATAACAGTTTACTACTATTGGGATTACTTAACGACCTTTGTTTAGATTTACGGCAGTCAGATTCTAATAATATTGTCATGATACAAGACCTGATACTTTCGATGCTAAGCCTTGGAAATAAGTCACACTGCAAGGTAATAGCGAGAGATTCGAGAAACTGCACCATATTTTGCGGTTCACCATACAGATGACGAAGATGGAAGGAGAAAGATTTTAGGATTTTTAGGCGCATATTCCCTATACTTTGTGCACGTCTAGAAGGCGGACATATTCTGTAGATGTCGGGTAGTGCCATGACCAATTAATTTCTGGTATGATTACAATTTTTGCACACCTTTTTCTCGAGGTAGTGCTGTATGCGCGACCAAATATTGGCCGTATTCCGCTGCAGCAGCCAGACCATTGGCATCAGCATGCAGGAAACGGGAGTGAGCGCGACGATGCGCCGGTCACGCATGTTCTCACCGAAACCAAAGGTGGACCCAGGATTGAAGATAACCACCTGCCAAAGTAACGTACATTTACCAACTCGCAAAAACGAAAGTCAGGCGGTTAAGGTAATAGGGGCTCAATGTTCTTTGCAGTTATTGTAGACATGGGCTTGAATACAAATGATTTCTTAAAAACCCTCGTAGTTATTTTTATTTATTTAGATAGATAATCAACCTTGTATATGCTGGTCATTCATCATGTCGTATTGCGCCTAAAGCCGCAAAGTTACGCGTGTGTGTAAATACGCGCGGCATAACGCGCGTCGTCGCGTGCGTATGTCAGAATGTATGGAAGTCCATAGCAACTGATCAACAAATAAATTACCGCTGTTTTGTCGTGGTCCCACTGATTTGTCCCACCAGTAGCACGAGGGAGACTTGTTTCACGTGGTTCCACTGTTTTCTATGGTAATTAAATAATACTTCCTGTATATAATAATTATATTTATCATCCTATCAGCCAAAAGACGTCCACCGCTAGACATAGGCCTCCCCCAAAGAGTGCCACAATGACCGGTTCTGCGCCACCTGCGGACTCCCGTAACCTTTACCAGGTAGGTACGTGCGAGTCTACGTGCAATGTGCCCCGCCCACTTCTACTTAAGTTTTATATCGGTTACCTTGGTTCTGCTGCGGATAGCCTCACTTCTGATGCGATCACGCAGAGAAACTCCCAGCATAGCCCGCTCCATTGCCCTCTCCATTGACGGACGGCGAGACGGACATGGTGAAACTATAAGGGTTGTTGTTGACTACGGAACCCTAAAAACTAGCATATACAGCTAGGTATGTCCCTTCCCTACCCTTTCATTTCTAATAACCGGTATAAATTCGATTATTGGAGACAACGAGGTACACATCAACATACCATTTTAGGTTTAAATAAGAGATTTCTACAAAGATCGTGAAAAACGCCTAGCAACAAACCTGCATGAAGTAGGTGCGCAGGTCAAGCGGCTTCGGCTTCGGTGCAGTCTCGTTTATTGGCGTTTCAGAGATTGTAATCGTATCACTAAATCTGGAATACCGATAAATATCATAGACATACTTAGAATAGAAAATAATAATGGACGAAAGGTAACAAAACTAGTTAACTTAAATGATTACCTTGTCTAAGTCTCGGAGAGAACAGCGGTTTATACTCCTACTACGGCACTACTATTTCTTTGTTGACATGGAAAAGAATTAAGACTATGACTGCTGCATCAAGAAGCCTCAAGATATTATGTCATCATCCTCCTAGCGATATTCCCGGTTGTGCCCCTAAAGGAGCCCGGGGCCCGCTTTGACACAAAATCCCAAGGCATAGGCACTAGTTTTACGAAAGCGACTGCCATCTGACCTTCCAACCCAGAGGGAAAACTAAACCTTATTGGAATTAGACCGGTTTCCTCACAATGTTTTCCTTCGTCGAAAAGCTAACGGTAAATATTCCGTACATAAGTTCCGAAAAACTCATTAGTACGAGCCGGGATGCGAACCCACGACCACCGCTTGACAGCCGCATGCCTGAACCACTAGGCTATCGTAGCTCTAAGCCTCAGATATTATGTAAAGCAGTCAAAAGTATGGACTAGAAAAATTAAGAGACCGCAGTAAGCTCGATTCTCCATACAAACGTAGTTACGCTCTCATTTTCAAACTACGTGTTGGATTGTAACGAAACTTTGCATATAATGAGATATTTAGTTTATGTCTGTATTTAGTTTATGTAGCTTCAGATACCATAGTAAAAAAAATACAGCGAATTTATAAGTTTTTCATACAAAACTTGTTTTTGCTGTATTTCGTTTGTTTTATAAACTGGAACCATATAAACTAATTACAGACATAGATATACCTCATGTCATTGTATATGCAAAGTTTCGTTACAATCCAACACGTAGTTTTAAAATGAGAGCGTAACTACGTTTGTATGGGAAGGTGAAATTCGGCCGTGCTTACTGCGGACTCTTAAGAATGACACTGAAAAGATGTCGCGATGTACTCAACCTTGTAGAACTGGAGCGCAAATCGCTTATAGGGCGTAGCAACAGTTGTTGCGACTCGAACTCTTTCATCAGGTTCCTCGACGTGTCCGCCTCCATGAAAGACTGATTCCACTTTTGTTTGCTCTCGCTCTCGTGTTTCTGCGAACGACTAGTTTTCAAAACGCCATGGAGTTTAGTGGGCGTGCCATCATCCATCATTTCACTTTTCACTCTAGAGTTCGAGACAGTAGTTGCTTTATTATTGTATGCAGCGAACCATTTCTGTTCCAAATTCTCTTCAATTTCTTCCGTGGGAACCTTTAAAATATGTAGCATTTTAGCGATTTGTTTCAAATATGATTCACTAAACATTCAAAGCATAGATTTTCCTTTTTTTATTTTTTTTATTCACTTTTTCTTAAATGTGAAGTATTTTTCTATCCTGATACCAGCAGTGCCTTACGTAAGATGACCACGTGAATCAAGACCATTCGTATGTAATGATTGCAGTACGTCAACACTAAAATCCAAAAATAACCTCTGAAGTGAAATGCGTTTAGAATTTTAATTAGATACAAAGTGCGGTACGTACATATGGATCGTACAACCTGTAGTGATTGCGGCCCACGTACGTCTCGACAGCAACCTGCAGGGACTCAATCATCTGGCAGCGTCCCGACAGTACAAAGTACACATAGTTTGCCACACCCTCGCCGTCCCCAAGCAGCGTCTCCTTAACCGCATATGATTTCATCTTGGCTACTATACAACCTTCGCGTTTTGACACCTATTTAAATACCAAAAAACGGTGAAGGAAAAGTCCTAGAGAGCATGTAAAGTCTCTCTGACCCCGAATGAGTCAGAATAGCCTCCCTGCCCCATCATGGCAGCCCTTTAGTTAAAATGGACCTCCACTGGCAGGACGTGTGTCTTGCCAGTGGAAGTCCATTATAACTAAAGGGCGGACGATGGATGCAATGTAGTGACGAAATCATAAGATGGATAAGACTTTTATAAAACTAACATTACAAATGCAGCATTAAACTTTATTACTATGTATGTATGTATTTATTACTATTAGGTATGTAATTTATTTTCTACTTTTATTACATTTCCAGATTATGATTTTATAAGAAATTTTAGTGATGGTGATAATGTTGCTGATAATGGTTATTTCCTGATTATGGTTAAAGTCTGATGATTTACTACGACAATAAAATTATATAACCATCTCGCAATTATGTTCTCTTTTTTAAACCAATTGTAGTCATATCCATTTTCACATAAGTAATTTGCATCCGTCAGCCGCCCATTAATTATAACACCTGAAGTCAAATTTATATAAATTTTATCTGAAAGGACATTTGCTAAACCGTCAATATCACTCTGCAGCTCGCATAATCCATAATATTAAACCACGAATAGAATAACTTGACTTGACCATACAAATAATTTCAAGTAGCTACCTACATGCCTGCTTAATCTAACAAACTCTTTAAAACAAATGTAGATGAGATATAAGCTAATAAACCATGCATTTTCTTATTTCACCTCATCGAGCCCGTCGAAATACGTGAACGCCGCCATGGCTTGTCGCACCTCGTCCCACTGTCGCTGCACCGACACTTGCAGCACTCTCTTGAAGTCCTCCTTCATCAACGCCAACATCTCACAGTGCCCTAGCCAAATGGAAAAAAACGAAACAGCATGATTATCATATATTTGAGTCCTTTTCGCTGCTCACTCGTAAATAGTTTGGGCGGTACCATCCGAACGAAAACGAATGTTCTCAAGCTGCCGAAAACCTAAATGAATAACAAGGCGAACTACATATGTTTAATTTCACAAACGTTAAAACCGTAAATTTTCGTACAAACACAGGTTCACTAACAACAGCTCGCCAAATTCGTAGCTCGGGTGGTCATCCTGTGGTTAGTGAAATTATGCGTCGTGGACAGTGACCCTAACCTTTAGTTGTTATAGTCGCATTCCTCGGTGTGTTGTGAAGCAGCGACACCTCCCCGAACATGTCTCCCGCGGTCATCGTTCGGACTTCCACGGACATATTCTGCCGCAGGAGCTCGTCATAGAACACCTGGCTCACGGACACATCTCCCTCCACTATGAAGTACATAGCTTCTGCCTCCTGATGCTGTCTCACGATGACGCGATTCGGACCGCAGTATTTGAAATAAGTCACCGCTGACAGCTTCCTTCTTACATGCTATTAAGCAAAATGAAATTATTTATCCTAACAGCCTTTCTGTCTAATTGGGCATGGTGATTTCTTGGTAAAATAATCGTAGGCACCATTCCCTCCGGGGTAGTGTGATGCCGTTTATTGACATTTTAATTAATGTTCACCATGCATGCAAAATAAGGTTCACTAATGTTAGACCAAACAACTTTTGGCCAAATGTTTCATTTGACCTAATGCATTTTTTTCTTAAATAGAAAGCTTTATAGGATTACTAGCTTCCGCCCGCGACTTCGTCCGCGTGGACCCGGGATAAAAACTATCCTATATTTTCATCCAGGCTATAAACTATCTTCGTGCAAAATTTCATTCAAATCGGTTCAGCCGTTTAAGCGTGATTGAGTAACAAACATCCAAACATCCAAACACCCAAACATCCAAACATCCAAACATCCAAACATCTAAACTTTCGCATTTATAATATTAGTAGGATTATAAAACAAACGTAACCTAACCTAATGACTTCTATTTGATGATATTCAAAGAATACCCGAAAATACCTCTGTTTTGACGAAAAATGCATTAGGTCAAGTGAAACATTTGGCTAAAAGTTGTTTGGTCAAGAGACAGGACCCCGCAAAATAATGCGAGTCCTTCTGCATTTTTTAATCTATCAATGTGACTAAAGTAATCAGTTTAGCATTGTAGTTGTTAAAATGAATAATTTACTTTAAAAACAAAGTTTTAACCGACTTCAATTTAGTACTCCGCCAAGCCACGAGAACATTTCCACATTTCTTTTCCCATTTACCACATGAACTGATTTCCGAGAGCAAATGCATTGATTATTGGAGAAAAAAACCTAATCGCTGTATGTGACCCGATAATATTTGAGGACTTCCGTCGATTCCACAAGGATCACCCTTGGCACTTCATTAGTTGCTATTTCAACGGAATCTTATCAGAATCTGTGATATAGGTACTTTTGTACTTTTAAGTACATAATTGAGGAATTCCATAAGTCATCTGTGGTCTTCATCATCAATTCCACTCCACCACTTTATGATTTCCGGATGTAAATAGGCGAGTTATAATAGAAAATACCAAAATCACTACACGCGTGCCTAATATAATTGAGGAGTTCCCTTAATTCCTCATGGATCCCATCATCCAATTGAATTTCCAAAAAAATGGGACTCACCTGGAAGCATACCTATACTTACAAACAAAAAAAATTTACGAATCGGCTCATCAATGACGGAGTTCTGAGGTAACAAACATTAAAGAAAAAAAAAATATACAACCGAATTGAGAACCTCCTCCTTTTTTTGAAGTCGGTTAATAAATTGGTAATTAAAAGACAGGTCACGTACGTTGGGATATTTTTTGAAGCACTTCAACCCACCCAATTTGCGGTAGAGGTATTCCTGCTCCTGACATGTTCGTTCTTGAGCAAACTTGTTCAGCAAAGCTTTATCCTGAAATTGTTGAATGGGATTCCAAATACATGAATGATAGGGAATGGATAATTATAAAATGGAATTGAGACCATTGAGAAGACCTGGAAGAAACTGCGCAATATCGAGACAAAGGGAAAACTCTTCTGCAAGTCATATCTCGCTTTTGAAGAGGAGAGAGTGAGATATAACAGGGACACATCATCGTCAATAGGTATATATTATCGGGTGTCTCAAAAGTCACGCTAGATGTTTTTTTTTTCAAATCATACAGTTCACAATAGATAAAGGGTTAAGGGGATGCCTTGATTCGAGTCGACCACACCCCCTTTACAGAGACACGCTTATGCCTTCCTCGCACGAGAAAAAGAGATGCAACACTCTTCGGGAACGGCTTTTTTTGACAAATTTCGATAAATACCCAACTTAGTGAAGCTTTATTTATATTTCATTAAGTGAGATTTTAGATTAGAATACTATACTATTAACTTGATTTTGTCGTAAAATAATGTATTTCTTGAGTAGGCTGAGTAAAAAAAGGAAAATAAAGACCCAACTTCGGTTTTTTTTTCTATCGAGGAAATTTTAGGCAATCATGTATCGATTAAATCAGATAAACAATCATATAGTCAAGAATCATATATCTGAAAATCAGACCTTATTGTTTCTTAAGTTTCTTAATCTAGTCAGAACGGCGTTTCAAAGCACGTGATAATTTCCAATTCACCCCCTTAACTATGTGCCCCGTGAGGCTCTTTAAAAGAGGAAGCAGCGTTTAATGTTCATCCGTCAATGCACCGTGACGTTTAACCCCACTAGATTTGTGTATTGGGCGGGGCTCATTGACGTCACAGCTGCATGCCAGCAAGCATAACCACCCGTGCATTCAAGGAGGATATTGAACGCTGCAGCAGGGTGCGTACGGTTCAGACAATCCTTGAAGTTTTCGGCCTGTGTGCTACTTTCATACATAACTGTGAAGTTACTTTATGATTCAATTACGAAAGAACAGAATACAAATGTTGGGTGATTTTTAGTATTCCCTATCCTACTTATAACCTTTTAATGCACAACTTTGCTGATGTCATGCTTGTCCCGCTCTCTGTTTTCGTATTTCTGGGTATGTGTAATAAATGTATCCAGATTGTACTGAATTAGTACTTACTGGAAAAAAATATAAATGTTTTGAGAATCTTTGATTAGGTACTTAGTTTTGACTTATAATTATAATTATTTGCAATTTCCTCGCAGTAAGCGTGAAAATCACTACTTAATGTCTCGGCTAAAAGTGCATTTAGATGGACTCGTCTCATTCGAGGTCTTCATCTTCGGCTCGGACCTCGAACCCACTCGTCCATCTATTGCCTACTTTCTAGCCTGTACTATTGTACTATTGTTACTCTCGTTCTTACCGTTGCATGAGTAAGCAAGGTAAGTAAAATTACCAAATGTGCGCCAGAAAGCGAATTAAAATAATTGTACTCTCGAAACTATTGAGGTAAGTACATTTTTTTTTTGTAGGTACTAATTCAGTAGTAGTACAAATTGGGTAAGTACAATTTTTTCACATAAGAACTTAGAAATATTAAAACAGAGAGTGGGGTTACCAGGGAGCATGATATATTTGCTGCATGAAATGGTTTAATAAATGTGACGTTTAACCATTATATTCAACAGTCGTTTCTTGACTTGCTTCGCCCTGACGGCCTGTTCCACGCGCCGCTTTACATCGTCTACGCCGGCGTACTCATCGATTGCCTCTGCTAGCCAGTACCTGTTCGCAATCACGAGCCGCACAAGCCGTCGAAATAGGCATTTCGCACGAAATTTTCTTCGCAACACTTCTTCGGGATCCTACCGGAAAGTAGACAATTTAAGAGTCCGCAGTAAGCTTGGCCGAATTTTACCTTCCCATACAAACGTAGTTACGATCTCATTTTAAAACTACGTGTTGGATTGTGGCGAAACTTTGCATATACATTGACAGAGGGATATCTATGTCTGTAATTAGTTTATGTTGTTCCAGTGTATAAAACAAACGAAATACATCAAAAACAAGTTTTGTATGAAAAACTTAAATTCGCTGTATTTTTTTTACTTTGTTATCTGAAGCTGCATAAACTAATTACAGACATAGATATACCCATGTCATTGTATATGGAGTTTCGTTACGATCCAACACGTAGTTTTAAAATGAGAGTGTAACTACGTTTGTATGGAGAATCGAGCTTACTGCGGACTCTTAAGCGGTCCTTCGTTCATTCGGATTTTTTAAATTCCTAATTTTCAATTAACGTTATGTTATGAGACAGTTCATCTTTTCATTGTTTGCATAGGTACGCTTCTCCAATTTTCAGCCATATAGCCCGATTTGCTTCTTCAGAGCCTGTCGACCTATCTCTTAGAGCGACGCCTACATTTATGAATTCATATGATGCATCTCCTGTAGTTTCGGCGTAGATAAGTAGCAACATGTGTCCACTAGTTTGGACCCCATTTGACCCCCAGCCGTTGCAGACTATTAAGTCCTCTGTAAGAACTAAATATGTTTAAATGTACGAACCTCCACTTCTTTCTTCGGTGGCATTACGTTGGGTTAAAATATATACTTATATATCAGTACTAAAGAAAAATATGTACAAAAATAAAAATGTAAAATTATACGAAAAATAATTATCGAAACGATGTCTACATGCCACCGGGTATAAATTATAAATGTCATGTATCCAAATTCATCCCATTTTTGATAGATTGAGACACAAAGAAACAAAGAAGGTTAATAAGGTATAACCTTTTGGGCGAGGCAGGTTGGTTTCTTATTTTGTTGGATACGTAGGGTAAACGCAGGTATTAACGACCCCCTTAAGGCAATTTTAAAATCGACCTTACTTTTTAAGTATACTGGTTGCCATCACATTTTGTTTTTTAATTTTATATGTTAGTGTTAAGTATAAAGATTATATTTGCTCCGTCAAATGCCTATAAATAAAGGATTATCGTATATAAAAAATATAAGAAGTGACGAAGTCGATTGTTGCTATTACCTAGTCCTAAAATAACGGCTATGAATCTATTAACGATTTTTATGCAGCTATTATCGATCGTTACCCGGGTATGTCCTAAAACTACGACTATAAGTTACCCACATTTTATGAGTCGGTAATACATTGTCCTTACATATTTTATTACCGACCCATAGGAGTCAGTAATGGCAACCTTAAGAAACCATTACCGACCCATAGAAGTCGGTAATAGCTACCATACGAAGCTATTACTAATAGTTTCTTATGGTTGCTATTGCCGACTCATATGGGTCGGTAATAGTTTCTTATGGTTGCTATTATCGACTCATATGGGTCGGTAATAGTTTCTCATGGTTGCTCTTACCGATTCCTTTGCTCGGGTTTGAGTCGTTAATAAAATATGTAACGACAAACATAAAATTTATTACCGACTCATAAAAAGTAGGCAATTTTTATTCAATCGACCTTCTGACTACAAAATCGATTGTTAGTGTTTAATATCACAAAAAATATGAACAAAATAATATTTTCATTTACGAAGATTACTATAAAATATCGATCTACCTAAATTATCATAATTTTGGTTAAATTGAAAACGCTAAAATAAGAAAACTGGACAACAATTTATGTGTCGCTAATAGATTTTTACAAAGAATGATTGTTTAGCATCAAACTGGTAAAAAAAAGTTGTGTTATAATACAATATAATAAAATAAAAGAGAGAAAAACTAAACATTACTTTGCGGCCATTACCAACTCAGGGGTCGTTGATAGCTGCCACAACAAAAAGTGGCGAAGCTATCACCGTCCGTTTTTTAATTCATAGTTTTAGCAGTTAAAATGGTTTTTTTTTCAATAAAATGTGGTAAGAAATCAAAAGCTGACACTTAAACACTTAAAAGTATAGGGTTCACAAATTCGTATAAATGTCTTAAGCAGAAAAGTCACGTACTTACTTGGAGGAACAAGAGCCAGTATGGCGCGACCTGCGTCCGCCCTTCCCCCGCAGAAAATGACGAGTTTTATCTCTTTTGCCCACTGCTACACACACTAAAGTAAAAGTGTATAGCTTTCCCTGCTTATAGCTAGAATAGTTCTGGAAACGTAAAAATAACGAATAACTATAATAGGTCGGTAATACCTTCCGATTTTCGATGGGTCGTTAATAGCTGCGTTTACCCTAGTAGGCTTGTAGTAGGCCAGTTCCTTACTATATATATATAGAAGAAGACTTTCTGACAGATCATCAAGGCACAGCCGAAACTACTGGGACCAGAAACTTGAAAATTACACCAGAACTTCCTTTTATGAGGAATAAGACGGGATTTTTGGGGCTAAAAAGGGGTGCAAGGTTTGGATGAGAAACACTCTTTTACTCTCGTATAAAGATTTCTTATCAGAATAAAAAAAAGTTCTTTCAGTGTTTTGGAAAAATTCCCCCCTAAGGGGGTTAAAACGAGATTCAAGGGTTTAAATGGAGACCAAGAAAATGTTTTAGTAAGAGATTTGTGACTTCGGTCTTAGCATGTATGTTAATAGACTACAAAACTGAATTCAGTTTTTTGAAATTCATCCCCTATAAGGGTCAAAGGGGGTTCAAAGTTTTTATGGAGAGCAAGCCATTTTTATAGTAAGAGTTTTGTAACTTTTGATTTACTTCTGTTTTAGACTGTTTGAATTTGATTCCATAAGCGGATTAAAAACATTCATCCCCTAAATGGGCTAAAAGGAGTTTGTACGAGGAACAAGACAGTTTTTAAGTAAAGGATCTGTAACTTCGGTTAAAGACTGGGAGGTTGAAAAATGTTGGGAGTACGTATCGGAACAAGTAATTTTTGAAGAAAGGGAATTCTTAGGTCATACATATGTACTATATTATGGCCATAAGCCATAATACATTTATTAGTCACATAATCCGACTGCTAGCAAAAAGTAGGATATAGGTGAACAGAACCACGACCGTTACAAAACCGAACAGCTACCAGAACTGCAGGTTAGTTTAGAACTGCGATGGTCCCAGAACCGAAAAGAAGGTAATGTTACATTTAACCTGCGGATTATAATGTTAATTTAAAAAGTTTTTTTGGATATCAAAATAATTTATTCTCTAACACCGTTAAATGGGGACGGCGGCTGGAGAGAGTTCTACGTATTTTAGCATTAGATAAGTTTGCTTTTAAAAGTATACGGGTAGCCCGGACTAACGTGAGTAAAACTACTGGACGGATTTAGGCAAAATGTCCAGTAATGTAGCTTTCTTTAATACATTATGAAAAAATATATAATTTAAGAAGAAACGTCTGTTGATGATTCTTAAGATATTTATATTTGTAAAAACGGAGTTTATAATTTAAATTTAGCAATTTAAACTAATGAACTCATCGCACTGTTAACTTTTACGCTTAATCACTGAACGGATTTAGATGGAATTTTCCGTACAGATAATTTGAGACCCTTGGAAGGATAATATATGATAGTCTTTATCGCGAAAATCATCCCTTAAGATGGTTTTGGTCGGCGATTATTAAGATTCCGCCTCCAATAATTTAATAGCTATCATTTTTCTAAGACGGTAACAAGTTCTATATGGACGAAGTCGCGGGCAACAGCTAGTTGTAAGTACTATAAGTTCCGTAGAGCTGAGAACTTCCATTTTACAGATATAAAGGGGCTATTTTTGGCAAAGGGGTTCCTAATTAAACAATGTCTACTGCACAGTTGTAGCGTCTTTCTTAACACGAACAAAACTGGTAGGTATAGCTCGATTTTGTAAAATATGTCAGTTATGGTGGTTGTCACACTGCCGCCGCGTCTCCCTCTCGAGACGCGGAGCTCGTTGTATGCAAGTACCTCAGTTTGTATATAAATTCCGTGTGGCACGACCACACTGCACCGCACCACACCGCACCTCTGTCCTGCGAAATTTGTATACAACTCCGCACCTCTGTCCGGAGATGCGGCGCAGTGTGACATCCGCCTATGTTGTTTTTGTAAACATCACTTCAATTACTTATAGACAGAGATCCGTTGAAGACGAATATACCCTCATCTGTTATTTGATTATGACTAATATTACATGATAGATATATAGATAAATCGCACATGAGTTGCCTAGCGCAATCCTGGACTGAAGCTGTTAAGCTATTGAAGCTGCTGTTGCTATTTTCTTTATACTCTAAACTGCAACAAAATTTGTTTCATCACACTTGCTCGTAAATGGTGTTGTTCCATGCATGTAGACAGAACCTAAATTGTTCCCACGGGAGTTAGGATTTTCATAATTCTCTAGGGAGTTATGAGCTTGTGTGTGATTTGATTGGTTTAAGTAAATTTAGGTGGCTGCGCGCCACTAGAATTCTGCTCTGTCATTGGTTGAAAAGAATCTTCTGATAGAAATAAAGAAAGAAAGAAAACATTTATTCATGGCAAAAAGACAAACTGTGGAGTGGACACGTAGATAGACTCTTGTTCGCAATATTCCACTTACGCCCCTCGTTAAACAATGTACTATTCTCTCACACGGTGAAACATGCCAGAGAAGTAGTGTGTTGCATAAGATTGGTTACTGTACTCTACGGGTTAAATCCTCGTACAGGAATGTGAAAACTGGTTAGTCAAAAGGCGACCTTGAGATTCGAAGTGCCGTACTATGGTGCCGTACCTCAGCAATCTCAGCATACAATGGATTAACCGTTAATCCGCGCTAAGCATCGAGTATAGTTTAAAATCCCAAGGTCATCTTTTGATTAGCAAATTTTGACATAGGGTTAAGATTACGAGGATGCTTATGATGATGATAAACCAGTCGTCAATCAAATGTCAAATGCTAACTTAGCCACATTTATTGTAAAATAAATTAAAATAAAACTAAAAATAACACTAAAATAATGTTAGAATAAAATAACTTAAATTATTTAAATATCAAGCATTTCGTCCATGCGTATCGAGTAGGGCACGTCGTGTACTGAAGTAAAGTTGACTGCGTTGGACCGAGCCACCACGTCCGACACTATTTGCTCTCGGAACTCCTCCCAGCGGCGGGCAGACACGAACTCTTTGAACAGCTTCGCCTTTGTGGGGATCTGCGAAACCAATTTATACACAAACTCAAAACTATAGTCGCTTGTTTACGCACCAATTTACAATTGTAGACTGTTAAATTCCACTTGGAAAACAGAGACATTAAGTACTCAATATAGGTAAGTTCGTTTGAAGTTTCAGCTGCATACCTAATTGGAAAAACCTTTTCAAAATATTTTTTATGTTGTTGTTACACAAATAGATACTCGCACGTACGGTATCGTTAGGCATTGAATAGTGTTTTTCTTAAAGCTGTGAATTATAAATTACTTAATAAAAAGAAACTGACATTCCTTAATGACCAATGTGGGCACATCCCTATATGTAAACAGCAACATGCAGGGCCTGATTTACCCACAGGCTAACAAGGCTAGAGCTTATAGGGCGCAAGGGTCAGGCAAGGGGGCGGCGGGGACGCGGCACTGAGCTGAGACTTACTTACATTTCATAGCCGGCGGTCAGAACTCTAAATCAGGCTCTGGCAACATGAACAGCTAAGTTAGAGACGAGTTAGGTACCCGTGTAAGATTAAATACTCTTAGACCAGAGAACATCAAAAAAATGACCCTACTTGATTGAACTGGAACAACGTTCAACGCACCTTTTTCTCGAGGTAGTGCTGTATCCGCGTCCAGATGTTGGCCGTGTTGCGCTGCATCAGCCAGATCTTAGGCAGCAGCATGCAGTCGACGGGAGTGAGCGCGACGATGCGCCGGTCGCGCATGTTCTCGCCGAAACCGAACGTGGACCCAGGGTTGAAGACGACCACCTGCCAAATTAAAAACTTGTATGGGATGGGTCATGGCTTTTCGAGCAATTTACGCTTCAAGACTAACTAAATGCTGCTCCGAGTTACGGCATAGCACACGTAGTGTTACCTTTTTAACAACTCATCAGCTGACAATGACAATACGCTATTTATTTCTGGGTTGACATGTAGCGATTAGCGATAGGTGTCAATTAATCGTCAACATTGGCAGAACACCTTTCTTTTCCACACAATCTTTGGGTAATGCGATGCAAAACAATCGAACGTTAGTTGAGTAAGTGACACAGATAAATATTGTAAAAATTAAGTATACACTACCTAAATAAAAATCATATGTCTAATGGACTAAGTATAGACGAATCATTGAGGCCAACCTGCATGAAGTAAGTTTGCAAATTGGGAAGTAACATTTCAGTCTTCTTCATTTCCTCCACCGCGGGGTCTGACACACTCAGTCTGTAATACCAATAAGATGTTAGCGATAAAATGCTCCACACTTCGGTCCACGGAGAATTCTATAGAGGTAGTTTTTTTTAATATATATTATAATTTATAACAATGAATATTTTATTAACAATAACAATAAAATGAAAACGCATAACTTGAATATAAAACTAAAGCTAACTACAATTAAAATACCTAAAGCTAATAAAAATTTAATAATAATCTAATATGAATTTTGTGTAAACGCATGTGATGACAAGATTATGCTTAGTTTGTAAGTTGTAACTGTTCCTTAAATAAATAAAATAAAAATAAAATAAAATAAATAAATTTAAAATACCTATCAAAATTTTGTGCCCTTGGTAGGGTGCCCATCACGCAAACAGCGTTCCCGCGCTGGATTGCGATTGCAATTCTCTGCGCGAGAGAGCTGCCCGCGCGAGGGTCACCCGTTGCCTCCCGCAGCCGTTTGCCAAGCTCCTCGTGGAGTATCTGTGCGCCCATGCCCCACGAACCAAGTGTCTCGACGCCGAAAGCGATGAATTCATATTGCGCGCCGAGACAGCTGTAGGCACTTGGTTACCTTTTGACGCTCCCGAGCGTCCGCCGCCGCGCCAACGTTCTTTAATGATTACCTTGTCTCCGTCATCATATCAGCTCGGTGAGCCATAATATTGCGTTGCCACCGATTTTACATAAGTATGACATATTTCAGTTCAATCGAATACCGGCCAGTGGTGGCTTAATAATGGTTTATCAATTTTGATTCAAATTTTTTTGAAAGACAACCTTGCCTACACATTTGGCGCATATGCAATGCAATTTAAATAAAAACTTGTAAAAATTTATAAGGGTCGGTCACGTACACGGAGGAGAGGTACACAGTAAAAGCATCAGCAAGATCCAGCGCCCAGGTTTGCCTCAAATGGCACATAATGCCTGCGCATAGGCAGGCCAGCACGGCTAGCATGCGACTGCGCGCGAGCTCTCTCGATTTTTCTCGCACTATCCGTCTCTTTCTTATTAGAACACTTAGAACAAAGGATATAGTGCGATAAAAATCGAGAGTATGTCGCGGCCGTCGCATGCTAGACGTGCTGGAAGAAGGCGGTGCAAGTTGTCCCTCAGCAATGAAGATACGTCACAGAAGGAAAAGTGAAAATTCCAACCTGACCGAATGTCTCGCAGTCTGTTCGCTAAGAGGGTGCAACAAAACTTTGGAGCCACTTTCGGAGGACTCGCTCGACGTTGCTTCTGGAAGCGTCACCGTGTGGTCCACTTTGTGCTCGCTGCCGTGTTTCGAACGGCTAGTTTTCAAAACCCCTTTGTTAATGCTCGTTCTATGCTGTGATGTACTGCCTGCATCCATATCAGACTTTTCGTTAATACTACCTCTAAACTTGTTCTGATATGCTGCGAACCATTTCGTGTCTAAATCTTTTTCGCTTTCCTCTTCGGGTATCTAAAAAAATCGTAGCGAATATTAATTATTAATATGTTACAGGTATAGAGAAAAAAAACCTTTTCCACAGACCAAGAGAAATTAAAATTTTAACATCATTAATGATGGCTTTGATAGGGATAAACTTTTCGCACTTAGAACGATATGATACCTCAGTAAGAATATAATGGAAAAATATACCATCTTCGTCTGTAGCCCCCGACAGGACTCGAACCTGCGATCTCTCGGATCTCTCTATTAACGCTAGAGTGCTTTGACCACTAAGCTACAAGGACAGTGACTGAAGTCGCGTATCTTTCAACTACTATAGATACCGATTAACCAGGCTAACTACTGGCCAAGAATTTGGTCCTCAACCATATTCTGTCTGTCTGTATCATATCGTTTAAATTTGATCGGAGTAACCTCCTCGTTAAAAATAACACGAAACAATATTATATTTAATAAAATAATTTATTTCGTTACGATGTATTTTTGCACTTTATATTATAGTCTGATTTTTACAACTTATTAGCTTCTGCCCGCGACTCTGTCCGCGTTGAAATTGTTTATCGAAGCTTACTACAAACTTTTACCACCCATTTCACCCCCTCAGGACACGGCTTCCGGGATAAAAACTTATAAAATATAAAATCTTAATGATCTTCCCCGGGGTTCAAACTATCTCCATCACAAATTTCATTTTCATTTCAATCTGATCAGCGGTTTAAGTGTGATGAAAATGTAACATACAGACAGAGTTACGCCGTGCCGTGGACATGTGGCCGGGCCCTTACTTTCGCATTTATAATAATATATTAGTATAGGTAGTATGGATAAGCATAAAGCTACTTTAAATTTTTCACGTTTGTTACGTACATACGGATCGTGCAGCGTGTAGTGATTGCGCCCGAGGTGCGTAGTTACGACAACCTGCAGGGACTCGATCATCTGGCAGCGTCCCGACAGAACAAAATATACAAAGTTGGCCACTCCCACGCCGTCACCCAGCAGCGTTTCGTTCGTCGCGTATGACTTCATCTTGGCCACTATGCAACCTTCGCGCCTGGCAACCTGTAGGTACAAGTAAAATAATAGATTAACGCGAATTTATAATCATGGTAAACATTTAATACATTTTAGGGGTCTGGCCGTCCGTCTGTCTTCGGCTTAGCTCAGTAACCATAATAATACTAGAAAACTGTAATTCGGCATGGGTATATAAATCAATCACGCCGACAAAATAGTAGAATAAAACCTTGAAAAAAAATGATTTTTGGGGTACCTCCCCTACACCTAAAGTAGCGATGTAAAAATTTTTCTCGTTAAACCCATAGTGTGTCTGGGATATCGAACGGACAGCTTGTTCATAAATATTATGGGTTTCTCAAAACTATTTCTCAATGCTTCAAAGCCCTAATTTTTCTAATTTTTGTTTTGAGTCATGTGTCCGGCTTCTAAAGAGAAAGATTTAAACGGATTTTTCGCGTATTGTAGCTGCGACGACTGTTGCCAAGACTAAGACCGATATTTTTTTTTGTCAACTTACATTGTGAACATCTGTAATTCGTATGTAGGTTGTTTGCACAGTGAAATTTAAAAGCAAAAGTATATAATATTGAATGTACTAACCTCATCGAGTCCGTCGAAATACGTGAACGCCGACATGGCCCGCCGAACCTCGTCCCACTGCTTCTGCACTGATGCTTGCAGCACATTCTTGAAGTCCTCCTTCATCAACGCCAACAACTCACAGTGACCTAGCGATAGCTGAGTAAATCAATTTTTTTAAGAAAAAAAAAAAATACGATCTAAAAGCTACACTAGCTAGGTATAACTATTGAAATTCGATAAAACTGCGGTAATAAATTTACGGATTTATACATACAAGTTCCTTGGGGCGTACGAAAGCACCATAGATATAAGGGTCGATGCAGTAAACCCCCAGTAAACGAACACACTTGGTTACTTAGTTACGTCTGACAAATATTGACTAGCAAGGCGCTAACTTCTCGTTTCGGAAATAATGAATGAACTTTACTAATACGAGTAGGTGTACCGAAAACCGCATCCCTAAAGTAATATGCCTATACCTGCGTACATTTGTTTAACGGGTTGTATTGTAGTAGAAATTCCATAATTTGTACAAATATTATAAAGAGGAAAAGTCTGTGAGTTTGTAGATAGTTTTGTACGTAAGTTTGCATGTAACGGGAAATCTCCGGAACCGCTGTCCCATTTCAAAAAATATTTCTCCTACCTTTTTTTTGCTATAATTTATACCGCGGGTTTGCGTGCGTTGATTTCAATACACGGGCGAAGCCGTTAGCCTGTAATTGAATGAAAAGGATATGACAATTAAAGGTATAAGATGTCTACAAATAAAATATCTCACCGTTAGTTGTGACAGTAGCTGTTCTGGGTATGTTGTGAAGCAACGACACCTCCCCGAACATGTCCCCCACGGTCATCGTCCCAACGTCCACGGACACATACTGTTGCAGGAGGTCGTCGTAGAATAACTGGCTGACGGTGACGTCACCCGTCACTATGAAGTAGAGGGCGTGCGCTTCCTGATGCTGCCGCACAATGACGCGGTTCGGAGCGTAGTATTTGAAGTACGTCACTGCTGCTAGCTTCTTTTTAACATGCTATTGGATAATCAAATGGGAGTTAATGCATCCATACTAATATTATAAATGCGAAAGTGTGTCTGTCTGTTTACCTCTTCAAGCTTAAACCGCTGAACCGATTTAGATGAATTTTGGTATAGAGATAGTTTCAGCCCCTAGGATAGTTTTTTATCCCGGAAATCATCTCCTAAGGGGGTGAAATGGGGGGTGAAAGTTTGTATGGAGCTACTATATAAACGAGTTCCATGCGGACGGAGTCGTGGGCAGAAGCTAGTAAGGCAATAAATGTAAGTATAATGGCTTTAGGCTGCTTTCCACAAAAGTTAGTATAATTCCACAAATTTAACAAACGCCAACTTCATATCTTATTTATGAGGCATTAAATTTAAAAAGCATAAGAGCTTCAGTTGGGCTGTTAGGTTTTAAGGTCAAGTTTTACGGCCATACTATAAAGAAATCTATGGTTAAATATGAGCTACGTACGTTAGGATATCGTTTGAAACACTTCAAGCCACCCAACATGCGGTAGAGATATTGCTGTTCCTGAAGTGTTCGCTCTTCGGCAAACTTGTTCAGTAATGCTTTATCCTGAAAATATCCATTATTACATCTGATAAATGTCTTCTAATAAACTTTTTATTTACATATATAGTTGCCTAAATCCTATAAATCTTGGTTAGCAAGAATTAAAGTTACATTTTTAATAAAAGCGACATCTAACGTTTATATTCAGCAACTGTTTCTTCTTGTGCTTAGCCCTGACAGCTTGCTCCACGCGTCGCTTCACGTCGTCCAGGCCTTCATACTCATCAACGCCCTCTATAAGCCAGTAGCGGTTCGCGAGCACTAGCCGCCCCAGCGCTCGAAACTGACATTTCGCGCGAAATTTTTTTCGCATCAACTCCTCTGGATCCTGGTTGAAGGTGTAACATTTTTTAAGAAATTATGATAATTTATAAATAAATTTTACTAGCGGATTATTTGATAGAAATAGGTACTACAAAGCAAGACAGACTGACAAGAATTATGTCTACACACCTAATAAAGGCCTGCGCAAACCGGCGGAGCGCAGCGCAGAACACCTAGAAGGATTTACTCCGCGCAGCACACACCGACGAGGGAAAATTCCCCGCAATACCGCGAGCGCCCGCCAGCGCAGCGCCGGCGGCTGGCGCACCTGGGAGCACTTCTGCGCATACCGGGGTATGCCGCGGCATGCTGCCGCCTACCGTGGCGGTATCCTCTCCCCGCGGCGTTGAAGAGCGCCAACAATACTGCGGCGGCATGCCGCGGCATCCCCCGGTATGCGCCGAAGTGCGCCGGGCCTATGAAGGGAAGGTGCGGGGTGAAGGGAGTAGCACAAGCGGGGGCGCGCTTTGCATTCCATTCTGTCCAGTCATGCCGCCGCATTTGGTGTTTGGTGAATATATTCGCGCGTGTTATTTTTTCAATATGACCGATATCAACGAAGAAAAATTTATAAAAACACTAAATCCCAGTCCGCCATCACGAAACCAACGACACGAACGACTCGTACAAAAACATGTTTTTGACTGTTGGTCGCTAGTGAACGGAATGTATAATCACCGATCATGGCATGCCGTGGGATGCCGCGGCATTGCGGAGGTGCTTGTGATATCAAAATTGTTCTCCCCGTCGTCCGCCGAGTTGCGCCAAGCCATCCCCTCCCGCAGGCCCGCTACCCCGGCGCCCGCGGGAGGCCTCAGCGCATAGCGAGGGATGCCGCGGCATGCCGCCGCCTACCACCGCGATATCCTCTAACATGCTCCTCGATGCCGCAGAGTAGAAATCCCCCGTAATGCTCCAATGTCGGTCTCAAAGCATTCAAATTTATACCATAATTTAATTAAAATAGAAAAGGATATATATACATTGCTAAATTTAAAGTGATCTGCGTTGCGCCCCGCCAGTTTGCGCAGGCCTTTAGAAAGGAAGAATTTTAGCCGAGGGGAGTCAAGTTCCGGCGTTTTCGCGGTCGATTACCTGACACCACGAAATTCTGCAACACATTCGGAGTAAAAGTGTGTTTTTGTAGTTTTTAATAAGTTTATATTGATATGTACATGAGTCTTAAAGGTATTGTAATATGGACCTTATAATAATATGTACCAGATCTAATCAATAGGTATAACTTACCGCTTCTTTTTTAGGTGCCATTTTATCCTTACAATATCAAATTAAACAATATTAGTTACAACAAATTATGAATAAACCATTTAACAAAACAAACTTGTCTTGACTATATGTCAATTTCATATCATACGTTATATTCTCTATGATCATACTCTTTGGTCAATTTGTTTTCGTTGCAATTTGTAGATACCTAGGTAGGTACTAAATAGGTTCTTCCTGTTTTTTTTTTACAAAAGCAGATTTAATGGACTTATTATTTAGACTTGGTTGATGGTGGTCAAGATAGGATAGGGGTAAAACATGGCTAAATCAATAACCATAAAATTGAAAGAAAAGATTTTATAATATGGGAAAACGGTTTATTCTTTTTTCTTAATACCTCGTATTGCCACCGCGGGCTTTTTTTTACACGTATGTGATGCGGTTCCTTATTGATCTTATCAGCTTCCTGATGGTCTCCTGTGGTCATGCTTCCCATTCTTCCCTCGCTGGGCGGCGTTCCGGGGGTGCTGGGCGTCGGTGGCGTCGGCGCGGCCATGTAAGCCGCCGCGGATGCGCGCAGTCGTTACGAAACGCCTGCTGTATGCGCGGTTCGCAGACGGTTCTGCCTGCGTCTCTAAGCTGGGTCCACATTTGTATCATTTTGTCGTATCGTAATATCTCCGTCCCGGTGCACCGACGCGTATCAAGACGCTAGTGTGGACGCAAAAACAGCGCGATCATGCGGCGCGCGTTGTTACTGTTTTTCATTGCTTAATAAACGTTTTATAAAACTGCAATTACATTTCTAATGAAATATTTCCCGTTTCCCCAAAATACGACCACAACTAAAAAAATGTTGGTCGAGTCATTTTTTTGTCCGTAAGTGTATAGGTAAATATTAGATAATGGGATGCGGAACAGTAGTAGCTTCGTTATGTTGAACATATTAATTTGAAAATTCGAAATGCTTTCTACAGACTCAAGGTTATATAATATCCGTAAATACCTATCAGTTAAGGTGAGAGAGATACTAGTGGAATCGCTGGTACTCTCTCAATTCAACTATGCGGACGTGGTGTACGGACCAAGACTTAGCGGTAACGAAAAAAGCTGTTCAGCGGGTACAAAACGCATGTGTTCGTTTCTGTTATGAGGTTCCCAGACGAGCACACATAACTCCATTTCTGAACGAGAAAAAAGTGCTAAACATGGAGAACCGAAGGCAGCAGCATCTAGCTTATTCGCGATTTCACTTAGTTGCGTGCAGGTCATTACGATGAATAGCCATCATCCACCATCTTCGTTTCCTCCATTTCTTTTTAATTTGTTTTTTACTTTTAATGTAGACATAATTATAATACGCAAATACACAGAGCAGTAGGCCTGCAGGGAGTGGTAGGTCCATAATCGTCGAGGGCGCGAACTATACTATGAACACAGTTATGAACACTGCGAATATGGAACCAAGAAGAGAAGAGTTCACGCGCGATTCTCACCGCGATTCGCAGTATGAATTTTTTTTTATTTTTTATTTAATAAGTAAATTTTATTAATACAAAAAATTAAAACATAGCCCCACAAAACTTTAGTAACAGTTTGACTGTGGGAACGGCAGTCTCTAGGTTAGACATACATCAATATAAATAACAGTGTAGTATACTGTCCATAAATCTGTTATACATACTAAACTTTCTAGGTGTTACATAAATACATCTAGGTAATGCGTTTTTAATAGTCTTTTGAATTTTCTCTTATTTTTTTCAAGTCGAATGGTTTCAGGCAAACTATTCAGTAGGTATGGGATACGCTTTTTGAGACTTCTGTCCCCATAGTAATTATTTATCCTAGGAACGAATAGTTTAGGTACCAGTCGCCATAGCCTTGGTATTATAGGTATGATCAATCGGTTTTAATGAAGAATACTCAGAGTTATGTTCCAGGCAGCCGTGGTTATTACTTAGTAGCAAGTAGATACTTATGTTTCATACTTACCGGTAATATTCTACAGATTTTAAAGAGTTGTTGATAGTTACCTTTACATTTGAGTTTAATTTTATCATTAACAAGTAATTTTAAAAAGCGAATTTGCTTCTAATTCATCGATATTGGACTTTGTTGTGAGTCCAAAGCTGTCGAGAGCATAACTCAGTACGGAGTCTACCAATGACATGTACAGTCATCTTAATGTGCTAATAGGAACTGAATCTTAAATGATAAAATTTACCTAATAAAACTAAGTTTTTCATAAATAAAATTGACATGGTATGACTAGGAGAAATGTTCATCTACTTTCATTCCTAGATAAGTGATACATTTGACTTTTTCTATAGGTTCACAGGTGCAGTTAGATTTATTTTGATGGAAGCAAGGATAGGTATGAGCATACAAGTGCGGATGGATATTCTTGAATGGTAGATACGGGGAGTGAATTAACAAAAGCTTTGTTTTGTCAGCGTTTAGAATTATCCCATTGTCATAAGACTACTTAACAACCGCGTCAATGTCTTGCAGTACCAGGCGGAAAATTTACTCTAGGTCCGTGCCCGCGCGCATTGCGCAGAGGTCATCCGCGAACATGTGTGCTGAGCAGTGCTGCAGCACACCGCACAAGCTGTTGACGTGCATCAGGTAGCAGACAGGTCCACAGCCCGAGCCCTGCGGCACCCCACACTCCACTTTACACTCACGACGCTGGTTCAAAGTTAGAGTTGGGAGCACCTATGTGCTCCCAACTCTAACTTTGAACCAGCGTGCATTGAGATAATCGTCTGTAAACTTCGACAATAAAGTTGCCGTACTTTTTCCCTTTTGAAAACCATGTTGGCTAGGATTTAAGACATCGTGTTTAATAAAATAGGTACTAAGTTGCTCAATTATACATTTTAATGGAGCGGCCTTTATTGGGCTCTACAAACCATACAATTATCACTTCTGATTTGACCACACAGCGCAACATGCCTCAGACGATAGTGAGTTTCTGATCAATTGGGGCTGACAAATCATGACTCGTATAAACCCCATAAGTCATTGCTTTTTTAGTGCTAGTAATGTACGGCCTACATAATGTCCAACCGAAAGCGGTCTCGTAAAGGTATGTCCAGACGCCCGTGCGCGGAGAACCGCCTGTGTGAATAAGTTCGAGAAGCAAAGCAAGTGGTTCAGTCAAACCAAGGTTACTTACTGATGCTTGAATCACACTGGTGCGGCCTGCGGTGGCGGTTAATAGTAAATTTGACAGCTAATGACAAGTTTACTATTTACCGCCGCGGCCAAGGCCGCGCCAGTCTAAATTTTGTTCGACCTTCCTCGACTCGGCCGTCCGTCACGCTCGGACGTGTGGCGTCAGCTATATCGGGACGCTGTAATTTTTATCTCTGTCTGTGGTAATGTAGCGTTTTACAGTGACAGCGGTGAATTGACAGAATTTGCCAATTTGTGAATTTGTAATTTCCATAGTCACTGGTAGAATTTGTGTCTAGAGATTCTTGTTAAAACTTTGTGTATTTAAATTTTATTTCTCATCTACGTATTAACTAAGAAACAGCTTCAAAATGGTTAGATAAAGATATTAAATTTGAATGCATGTCATGAATGATCTTTGTGGTTTGTGGTTGTGATTTTTTTGTATCATTAACCTTTTATGGGGTTATTTTTCAGAGTTTCGGTCTCCCGCCGTTGAAAGTGAAACCAGAGGTTGGCAGCAACATCAGAGTGCAGGAAGGCCCGTTCGGGGTGCCTGACCCGTTGACTGCAGGGCTAGGCGCTACGCGGGCTAACGTCGGCATCTCACATCCGATAGAGATGTCTGAACGGAATGTGAGTTTCATCTTGCATTTATGGCCGGATCCAATAATCAATCCACCGATAGTTTTCCTTACATTTTGACAGATTACCTAAAGAAAATGTGTCAAATTGTGACTTGGTGAGGAAAACTATCGGTGGATTGATTATTGGAACCGGCTATTATACTAATAATTTGTAGATAGATAAAGCTTATCTTGTAAACTTGTTTGCCCGTGTCAATTCTGGCTAGAGGTCTGCATTTCAGTGACCATTATTTTAAAATTTATTGGAAAGGACTAAATTAAATTCAATTACAATAAAGATACTTTTATGTGATACAAACATGTCTAGTTAACATTTAAAGGGTGTCCAATTCCAGGCTAATCGCTATAATCCGAAATATCAAAATCATTAATACTAAATAAACACTTTTCGCATTTGCAAATAAATATCAATGGATCTAGAATTTTGGTTTGAGGATTAGTATTTGCACATAAATGATCCCCTTTAAATGTCAGTTAAGTTTGGTATAAATTTGTTTACTAATTATTATTTATTTTGTTTTCCAGTATCACTTGAATGAGTATAAGATGAACATGGCAATGCTCCGAAATGTACAGGGTCTTCATGCACCGATGAGGCTCAATATGGAAATGAACTTTGTAAATAAGGTATGCATTTTGGATGAGCCTTAATATGGGATTTACTGAATACAAATATTTGCCCAAATTTTCGGTTCAGCGTTTTCCGAACTGAATATTCAGCCGAATTATTTTGTTCAACAAGCCTTCTTCAGCCATTCCAAAACAGACTCATTCAATGGTATAAATCTTGTTGATTTTTAAAGTAAAATATTCACAATAGACTAAGTTGAATAACAATGAGAATCCGTTCAAGTATAATAATTCTACAGGGCAATGACCAGACTTGTATTTTGTATTTTGTAATGACCAATGATTATATTACATTCTTGCAACTTGCAGACCCCTCTAAAATTATTCGGCATTTGAACTGAATAACAAACATTGAGTTATATGCTGAATAACGTATAATTACCGAATATTCGGTGCATCTCTAGTGTTTATATAAATCAGACGGACTTCTAATATTTCTGTGTGCCATAATAATAATACTAACACTTTCTCTGCCAGGAACCCGCCAAGTGGGTGCCTGTATTAAAACAAGACATTAATTGCCTATGATTTCGTAGCACTATGCTGCCTAGCCTAGCTGACAACCTGTGTATAACCATATGTAGATGGGACGGTGCTCATGAGCAGATTGTCTAAAGTGTTAAAAATACATATTTCGTTGCATTTGAAATGGCAAGAGACCATAGTGAGAGTGCCATATACTTTTAGTAAAGTAATTTTTAACTATGTGCATGTTTCTTGGTTTTTTGTCTAAAAATTAGTTTCTTCACATAATCATTTGCTCAAAGGTTAGTTGAAAGAAATCCCTGAAGAGGTAAGCTCTGCTTTGTACAGCCAATATGAAAGATGTGTATACATTTTTCACCTTATACAGAATAAGGTACATAAAACTAAACATCTTTGACATTGACTTCACAACATGGTCCCATTGCATATAAGGCACTAGCTAGTTAGTCCATGGTGTTGCTCAGTGTATTGATTTTCATATAAAGAATTCATTTGATTTATCTTACAGGTTCAAATTTACCCAGTTTCTGTGTTTGATAGTTATAATTATGCTTATAACACATACATACATACATACATACATACATAAATTGAAGCCGTTATTCCCAAAAAGGGTAGGCAGAGCACATGAAACGTATATTCCAGCGCCACTTTTAGCATAATAGCCGTGCGGGCATGGAGGGCTTCCCGTGTTCATGTTGACCCATATAAAGGCGCACTTTCAGAGCAAGTGCATTGTAAAGTAATATAAGAGCTGGTCTGGAGCCAGAAAGAGGCGATTGAAACACTGTAATAAAACTATGCACCACCCCACACGCTTGGGCTCATTACAATCATAGGATTGTGCAATAAAAAGGCTTATTGGGCAATAAGAAGTTCTCTAAAACTTAAATATTTACTTGCATTAAGTATTTTCGGACACAATCTTTATTTTCCTTGAATAAATGAACTTGAAAATCATGCTTAAAACATATTATCTTTCATTCCAGGTTGGGCGTCTACCATTCCTGCCGAGTTCAAACTTCCAGCGCGATGTTTTAACTGGCAGAGATATTGAAATCGGCTTTGAAGACGTCCTTAACACTCCAGATCTGTGTGAAGTAGCCGGACAGCCACATGCTGTGGTGGAAAGATCACTTGGATTTCTGTGAGATATTTTAAAAATTAAATTTTTCCTGTATTGTAATAAAAGTATGCATTTTTATAGAAATATTTTTATTTAAAGTACATACATGTTGTATAATGTATTGTATTTTCATTTATATGTAAATTTACACCGTAGTTATAAAATAAAATAATAACCAGAAACACATCTAACATACAAAAAAAAATTGCTTAGTCATCAATTCATCATGGTATGTCAGTTAGAGGCGAAAGTGACATTGACATTACTTTTATACAAAGCTACTAGTTTATTTTTGAATTAAATCATTGTTTTAAATAGAAAAACTGATTCCCAAAGTCTAATTTGTTCTATTATTTTTATTATTTAATCGTATGGCGCTCTGTAGAATAAGCGAATATCCAGTTATATGAATGGAACTTATAAATAGAACTGGAGAGTACACTGTGCTGTTTCAATAATTTTGGAAGTATATTATAAGTATTATAACATGACTGTTTCAAAATCTAGCTGAACTTATTTATATTTTGGCGGTTTAGTCCGTATTCACCCCTCTTTAACAATATCCAGGATCCGGAGCCGGCAGATTTTCTTCACTTCAGCGATCCCCGTGAGAACCTCTTGGCTTTGGGTATTGTTGTAGCGTCGCTGTAAACCTTCTATTATCGAGTGAATCTTGTTCTCTCTGGCACATATGATGAACGGGAATCCAAACTTGGCCTTGTATCTGGAAAAATGTAAACGACCGTTTAGTTGTATTATACCTTTGTGTGAATCTGGAGGTGGCGTGTTCGAATCCCGGTAAAAGTATTATAAACGCTCATCACACAAGTATGATGAGCATTGATAGTTGTTTTTCAGAGCCCTGAGATGTGTGCATCGGTACTGCCACCTGGTGCACGTCATTTGAAACAGGCGTTCGCCCGTAACGTAGTGTTATATTCTCTTTGGCCCGTGCTTGCATTAGTGTCGCCAAATAGTCACAGATGGCGTTAGTGTTATCTGTTTGAGTTCGTCGAGACAAATGTTTTTCTGCCGTGGAAAGCCAAATTACTAATTAGAGGATCGTGAACAAAGCTGGCTGAGGAGAAATACAAAGCAGACATACATAAAGAAATCTAAGCAGGAATAGCATTGGATTGGTCATATTCTTCGGAAACCCGACTCCCACTCCCAAGTCGGTCCTGGGGGGCTAGCATAACTAACGCCGCGCAGCGACGCGAGTCGAGAAAGACCTGCCCTCCTTTTTCAAATTTGCACGATGCGAGTGAGACAGGAGAGAGAATGATACCTACCCGACAAGTGGAAAAAATGCACGTATTACATACGTATACGTATCACGTGTTTTGGAAGGCACGATAAGTCGTTGATGCTGGTTGTAGTTTAAGACAGTAGTCAAGCCGAATTCAAGAGTAGAAACAAGTGTTTTTTTTTGTGGAAATGGTCGGTTTCTCTAGTGACTACGCCAGTGCTTGGGATTAGCTAGCAAGCGGACCGCGGAGTCGTTCAGGACGTGATCAGGACAAGGCCAAGGTGAGAAGGAGGCTATACTTCTCATTATTGTATTCCACGAGGGTCGCTTGCTCAGCCGAGAGGCGATCGAGGCCCGCACTGCGTTGTTCTGCGGTGGACTCGCGAGTTAGCTCGCCTTGAGCCGCCAGCCTCCCGGCCAGGTCGGGGTGAAGTTTCAGCACTACTATCTTCTCTGAAATAAAAAATATAATCGCTTTAGTCATCTATGACGAAAGAAGTTTCATTTGATATTCAACATTCAGAATTTTGTTTCACTGCCGATGTCGGTAACCCGCCAGGGGGATTCGCTGTTCGTACATAGTTTTCGCTATGTAAGCAGTGAAATAAATAGACGGTAAGTATTACCTACGTTAATCGCGCTACCAAAAAGCCGGCAATGAATGTGCTCATTTACATGCGTGAGAGAACTATGGGTTTAGAATAAGTATCTACGACTACGAAAACTCTACGTGTCACAAACACAAGACACTGAAATGACGTTTCCTATTCTCCGAGTTAAAGGCTGAGCTTCATATCTGGCTATGAAGATATACATCACGGTATATAGCTAGCTCCTAAGCCATAATTTGAACTGTATCCAAATTATAGATAACGATTGCTCCCATATTGCGAAATTACCAGTTAAATCAACAAAACACACACAGTAGTGTCTCCTATTTTGTTCATTGTGATTTTACTCACCCTTCTCCGAAATCTCATCCAAATACGTAGCAAAGGCGTTGCACAGTTCGTCTACACTCGCAAACGGTCTTTTCGCCTTTACCTTCACCGCAGCATCCGTACATAATTCTATCACATTCCCGAACATCCACTCAAACTGCTCGTTTGACAAATTGTTTACCGCAGACACGGTTACTAAGTGAGACATGGTGTCTGGAGGTACAGTACGGTTCAGTTGCGCGGTCAATTACTGAGTGACCGTTGGCTCTTATCTTTATATTATCGAACGCGGTTATAAGGTCGTTAAGAGTTCAAATATAGTAAGGCAAAACAAATGGTTAAGATACTCCGTAATGTTTATATTTGGTTAAACTGAGGAGATTGTAAATGAGACACGCCAGTGGCCAGATAGGCATCCATACTAATATTATAAATGCGAAAGTATTTAATTCTGTGTCTGTCTGTCTGCCTTGGTGTTTGTTACCTTTTCATGCGTCAACCGCTGAACTGATTCAGATAAAATTTCGTAAGGATCTAGGTTGAATCCCGAGGAAGCACACAGGGTAGTTACTATCCCGCAAATCTTTCCCTAAGGAGATGAAAGTGTGTATGGAACTACGATATAAACGAGTTCCACGCGGACGGAGTCAAAGGCAGAAACTAGTTAGTCCTAAGTACTATCCTACTAATATTATAAATGCGAAAGTTTGGATGTATGTTCCAATTAATCTCAAAAACGAATGGACGATTTTTTATGAAACTTTCCAGTTATGTACCTTATATATCAGAATAGGACATGGGCTATATAATATAATTCATCCCTTTTAGGGACGAAAAAGGAGATGAAACTGTATGGAGACCAACAGCGTTGCCAAATGTAATATATCATTAGTCACTAGATGGCGCTAGATGTACTTCCTAATTCATTATATTATTTAGACGACCGGCTAGCCTAGTGGGTAGTGACGCTGCCTACGAAGCTGAAGGTCCTGGGTTCGAATCCCGGTAAGGGCAAATATTTGTGTGATGAGCATGATTATTTGTTTCTGAGTCTTGGATGTTTTCTATGTATTTAAGTATATATATCTATTAAATATGTCGTCGTCTAGTACCCGTAACACAAGCCTTATTGAGCTTACTATGGGGCTAGCTTGATTTGTGTAAGATTGTCCCCTAATATTTATTATTATTTATAAATATGTATTGCCTTCAATTGCTCGAGATAGGTGACGGTCAGTTAGAAACTGACGAAGAAGTTATGATTCTATTCACTAATGAATTTTGTCATATTGTGAAATTGGAAGATAAGCTTATAGCTCAAGTTTTCCTGATTAAGAACAAAATATTCATGACGAACCAATAGTACATTGTGATACAAGTGAGGTATGTTGATAATTACATCAGAGGCGGAATTGTTGTTTCATGCGACGTTTTTCAACACATTAGGCGAGGAATTTTTTTTTAGATGGCAACAGGTTTTTACTCACGTATTGTTACATCGCGAAGAATTTCCAGTGGCGTCCATTCTATTTATCACTTTTCTAGTCACCACGAGTCAATATTTTGGATAATAACCAAACACGCATTAACAATGTTTACAAATATTTGTGATACCTATAATGGCGCGCAACAGTTTTTTTCCGTGAAGTTGTGCGCGCGCATGTGTTATCTAAGCCAGACTTAGATGAAATCTAAACAGCCAATCATCATCATCCTCGTAGCGTTATTTCCGGTTGTGCCCCTGAAGGAGCCCGGGTCTGCTTTGACACCTAATCCCAAAATTTGGCATAGGCACTAGTTTTACGAAAGCGACTGCCATCTGACTTTCCAAACCAGAGGGAAAACTAGACCTTATTGGGATTAGACCGGTTTCATCACGATGTTTTCCTTCACCGAAAAGCTAACGGTAAATATTCCGTACATAAGTTCCGAAAAACTCATTGGTACGAGCCGGGATTCGAACCCACGACCACCGCTTGACAGCCGCATGCCTGAACCACTAGGCTACCGTAGCTCTGAAATTGCTTTTTTTTAGTGTTCCTTTGATTTATACACTAAACACTAATTGTATTCTAAATTTGAAGCTTCTATGGCTGCTAAAAGTGCCTTAGACTTTTGATGATCGGTGAGTCAGTCAGTTTTTTCAGAGAATTGTGATTAGGTAGGAAAACGTTAGCATTGCTACAATTGCAATTTGCAAATCGCAATCCACCCGAATATACCCATCTAAATTTGCACACTGCGTATATATGCTGTAATAACAGATCAATCCCGTGCTGCTGGGAAAGGGTAACATATAATGAGCTCAATAGGGCGCGTCCCATGACACGCGCCCTATTGAGCTCATGTATTATTAAACGACGATGTATTCTATAGATAAGTATAAAAACTTAAATAGAAAACATCCAAAACCCTGAAACAAAATTCTCATGCTGTGTAAATATTTGCACTTGCCGGAAATCGAACCCGGATCGTCAACTTCATAGACGTCAACGTGACCCTACTTTGGGGTTACTAATAGTCTAGGTACCTAAGTTTAAGTGTTCTAACTAGAAAGACTGCTTGTATGAGCCGAGCTGACTAATGTTAATATTTAGTTAACGACGATATAATTGTCTCGTAAACTGCGAGTAAGCATAGAGATATGTTGTGTATACAACATTTGAACAGTTTTGAGCAGTATAATATTATTTTCAACACAATTGCTCGTAACGTACCTCTTATTGTGTCGTTTTTAGGCTCATAATCCTGGATATTAAACACGCGTGTTTAATAACATTACGACACTTGTTTGTTATGGTTATATCCCGATTAAGTCACGTTGGCACCTTGCAGCAAGATGTTTGCATGCACACGGTGCATTCTTAAATTAACCGGGTTGTACAGATTGAACAGCTTTTTTTTTAATTCTCGGCAAATGGATTCTTACTCGACTAAACAAATTAAATCCTTTTTGTTAATTAATTGGCTATTTCTTTTTGGATATGATATAGAAACGTTTAATTTAGTAAAACTATTGACTTTTGATAACATCTTAACATGAATTAATAAAGATAACGTTTTAAAACGAAAATATTTATTTAATTTTGTAAGTATTGGCTGTTTAGAGATTTCATCTAATGCGCGCGCACTGCGCAAACTTCACGAAAAAAAACTGTTGCGCGCCATTTTAGATTATTTCACAGATTTTGTAAACATTGTTAATGCGTGTTTGGTTATTAACAAAAATGTTGACTCGTGGTGTCTAGAAAAGTCATAAAAAGAATGGACGTCACTGGAAATTCTTGGCCATGTATACAACATGGGAGTAAAAACCTGTTGCCATAAATAAGTAAAGAAAATAACTTGGCAGGCTTATAAAATTTTCATCTTATGAAAAGGATTTTTTCCTCGCAAAATGTGTTGAAAAACGTCGTATGAAACGCGTGAGCTTTGATAATTACATCCTCGGCTCTCTTATCACGCTCACCTGCGGCTCGCGTGATAATTCCGCCTCTGATGTAATTATCAACATACCTCACTTATATCACAATGTACTATAATATTACAGACACCTAATACTTAATGCATGTCTTTATATAAGTGTTCGAGACTACGTAAGTATAACAGTTAGGTAGGTACATACGGCGACGAAGACGGAATATAGATTCCGTCTTCGTCGCTAAATCAGGAAAGCAGCAATTGAGCGCTCCACCCCGCAAAATACATTCCATACCTACCAATTCCGCCCGCAAAAGGAAGCAAAGAGACATTTATGTGTCAGATGTATTGCGGGAGCGAAGGAGGGATAAATCAGCGCTAACGGGCCCCGCGGGGGCGGCGCGCGACAAATGGCCCCCGAGGACGGTCTCGCGAAATATTACAAATGCAAACTGTTTTAATAGCAATTTCAAATTTGATTGGGCATGGGCATGTTTGTTGAAGTCTCCTTTCCGCACTTGGAAATTAAGAAAGTATCTAGTGTTTTGTAAATTTTAATAGTACCTACCTACCTATAAGTGGTAGGTACCTATCAAATTTTAAAGGTTGCGTTCCGTAACGTAATAGGTACCCTTTCACGAAATGCCTAAGTATAATAAATGCAAACGGATATAATAGCAATTTTAATTGGGCATGTTGTTAGTGCCTCCTAGCTGTTTCGACAGTTCAAAATACAGATGAAAACTTACAATGGCTATAGTAATGATGTACCTATGTATTGTAGGTATAGTTTACTGAGTATATGTAAGTAGGTAGGTATGTTCTGTTTATTTTATCAACTAGCTTTTGCCCGCGACTTCGTCGGCATGGAACTCGTTTAAGTAATAAAAATGAAATCATATGTATATGCTCGTAACATACGATCCAGGTTATACACTATATGTACTTATACCAAAATTCATATTAATTCGTTTAGCCGTTTTTGCGTGATTGAGGTCCAAACTTTAGCATTTATAATATTAGTAGGATTTGCAAAAAATCCAGGGACACGACTCGCTTGACAGACTAGCAGGCGTTTTAACTTTAATGAATGCGGTTAATTCACGGTTTTCGCTCCGATGATACCTATGATTGTGTTGAAGTTTACCAACAAATTGAAAACGTAAATCCTACTAATACTTATTATAAATACGAAAGTTTGGATGGTTGGATGTTAGGATGTTTAGATGTTTGTTGACTCAATGACGCTTAAACGGCTCAACAGATTTGAAAAATATAGTATAGGATGTCGCGGGCGGAAGCTTCTTATTAAACAAGTGATAAAATTGGACAAGATCGAGTCGGACTTACGCAGCGGTGAAACGCGCCAGGTGGGCTGCGGGGTTATACGGCGACCCCATGGCCCTCGCTGATAGATTTTTTTATTTCTTTCCATTGGGGCCTCGAAGACACCACAATTGTAACCCAGACTTTTTAAATAGGAGTTCGAAGTTTTTTTCTCGTTTAGTAGGCTGCCGGGCCGCGTGACCTTGAACGTGTTAATACTTACGCAAATTCAGATCGTTTTTACAACGGATATGAACAATAATTCATGATTATGAGACACAAATTCTATGAAAAAGAAACATTATACCTACCTCTACCTACGTGTTATTGTATTGTTTTTCTTTTTAACTGCTTTGTTTGTGTGAGGTGTGCAATAAAGAGTATTTGTATTGTATTGTTGTTGTATTGCATTATTAATGCTTGTATTATCTTTTATTTCGGACTCCATTATCCATAATTTATTACAAATATACACATAAATATAGGTTTATGTAACATTGTATAACAATTAAATTAATAAATAATAGTCAAGAATCATATATAGGTTCATCTAAATATAGGTTTATTATATACAAATATTGCTCGTTTAATAGTAGCGACTAGCGGATAAGACCGGTAGCGCCATCTATTATGGAGTTCTTTACTCTGGATTTCTACATATTATAAACTTTCAAGCAAGTTTTAATCCCTTTTGTTTTTCTTGTGTTTTAGTATGGAACCATTTTAGGAAATTTCAAGTCCCTAGCTCGAAAAAATATATACTTTCCATACAAATTTGAAACCCATTTTTAACGCTGAAATTACTTTTCTTGTGTTTTATTAAACAATCTTTTTACGAAGTTTCAAGTCTATCTTAACAAAACAAATTAATTCCCATACAATTTTTCAAACCTTATATCACCCTCTGAAGAAATTATATCTAAAAAGGCCGCGCTATGTCCTATTCTGAGGTCTACACTACATTATTAGAAAGTGCCATCAAAATCGGTTCAGTAGTTTTTGCCAACCAAAATTATACTGGTTGTCATCGCCTCCACGCGGCGTCCACTTGAAAACAAAAGATGGCGCTGTTGCGTATACACGACTTTATCCAATCGGTTAGTCTCAAATTTGGTCTGAGGGTCACCTTAACTCCATCAAACTTGTTTATAGTTTCATATGGTTTAACGGAGTTTAGACGCTGACAAAAAACAGGAGAATAACCAACTAAGGCTAGAATATGCAAGGAAATTGATGATGTTCTACATTGCGCTATTGAAGTTTTTAATTTATGTTGTATAAATACAATTTCCTTCAGATTCTCCCTGTTATGTCTCTGAAAACATCAACGAATTCTCACATTTATAATATCAGTGTGACAGTGTGATGTGATTGCCGAGACGAGATACAGGAACGTCAAGATCAAGTACCTATGCCCAATCAAATTTTAAATTGCTATTATACCTAACAGTTACTTAGTAATATTTCTCAAGTAGTTCTCAATACGAGTCGGACAGATCGCCAACATAACCAAATACCAACTTCTCTTAGTGGCCTTCAAACATTACTTGGTTGACCCAAAACTTCAAAAGGCTACTTTAATCATTGCCACACTACATTGTAGCCCTGCCACATATATATTACTTCAGTCTGCTATGTTTCTTTATTTTACGACGAATTCAACACCTGCAATGTAATAAAATTCGCATGCGAGTTGTTGCACCATGTACCTAAATGGCCCTCGCTCGGCCTATCCCACTGTCAATTTAGCGCGAAACGAAGTTTGTCTATGGTAACCTCCTGTGGAGGTCTAGCAAAGGCTGTACAGCGTATCGCACACAATGACGTTTTACGTAGTAGCAAACAGCATAATTTCATTGATCGCGCACCGTTATACGGATTTCAAGTTTACAACATCTAGCTAACATGACGAAAGAAGTGATCCCATTGTAAAATATGATCTGTTTTGTAAAAACTTAACCTGTATTCAATATTTTTTTTCAACACAATTGCTCGTAACGTACCTCTTATTGTGTCGCTTTTAGGCTCATAATCCTGGATATTAAACACGCGTGTTTTATAACACTACGACACTTGTGTGTTATGGTTATATCCCGATTAAGTCACGTTGGCACCTTGCAGCAAGATGTATGCATGCACACGGTGCATTCTTAAATTAACCGGGTTGTACAGAATGTACAGCTTTTTTTTAATTCTCGGCAAATGGATTCTTACTCGACTAAACAAATTAAATCCGTTTTGTTAATTAATTGACTATTTCTTTTTGGATATGATATAGAAACGTTTAATTTAGTAAAACTTCACTTTTGATAACATTTTACATGAATTAATAAAGATAACATTTTAAAACGAAAATATATATTTAATTTTGTATTGACTGTTTAGAGATTTCATCTAATGCGCGGGCGCACTGCGCAAAGTTCACGAAAAAAAAACTGTTGCGCGCCATTATAGGTTATTACATAGATATTTGTAAACATTGTTAATACGTGTTTGGCCATTATCAAAAATGTTGACTCGTGGTGACTAGAGAAGTGATGAATAGAATGGACGCCACTGGAAATGCTTGGCGATGTATACAACATGTGAGTAAAAACCTGTTGCCATAAATAAGTAAAGAAAATAACTTGGCAGGCCTATAAAATTGACATCTTATGAAAAGGGTTTTTTCCTCGCAAAATGTGTTGAAAAACGTCGTATGAAACGCGTCCTCGGCTCTCTTATCACGCTCACCTGCGGCTCGCGTGATAATTCCGCCTCTGATGTAGGTATCCTTTATGCCGATGATCTTCAGATTTATACACAGTCCGTGCTTGGTGATCTCCCTTCTGCCATAGAAAGAACTAATGATGACTTGGTACGCATTCTGAAATGGAGTCAACGATATGGTCTGAGTGTGAACCCAACGAAGTCCCAAGTCATTGTTATTGGCAGCAACAATCTGATTTCTAGGGTTGATTTTGTAAATCTCCCTCCAATACTTTTTGATGGGATTCAGATTGATTACTCGATGCAAGTGAAAAATCTTGGGATCATTATGGATCGCTCTTTGTCTTGGGTGCCTCAAGTGAGTGAAGTGAGCAGGAAGGTATTTGCTGCAGTGGGGTCTCTCAGGCGGCTTCGTAATTTTCTGCCTACTGCAACTAAAATTGCGCTTGCACAAACTTTACTTCTTCCTATTCTTGATTACGCTGATGTATCCTATCTCGACCTTTCTGAGGAGCAGCTTAATAAGCTTGAACGTCTCCAAAATGTCTGCATTCGGTTCATATTTGGGTTACGCAAATATGACCACGTTTCTAGTTTCCGTTCCAAACTCAAGTGGCTCCCTATCCGTTATCGCCGTAACTCTCACATTATTTCGCTTCTGTTTAGTGTCCTTTTTAACCCTGCAACTCCCCGTTATCTTAAAGAGCGTTTTAGTTATTTGAATTCTGTTAGATCTTCTAACAATTTGCTATTAACTGTGCCTTTGTCATCTTCCAAATTTTACAGTAGTTCGTTCACCTTTAAGGCTATTCGACTGTGGAACTCTCTCCCTCTTCATATAAGACAAGCTAAATCTATCGGCAACTTCAAATCTCTTCTTAAAGAACATTATTTGTCTTTCCCCTAACCCTGACTGTCCTACTATTATTATTATTGGCTGACTGTTTGTTTTATATATTTTTATTTGTGTTATTTGTATATATGTATGATTGTGTATGTATGTTTATATATAGAGCTATTTATGTACGTGCATTAATATAATTATTTTGATTTTTGGCTTATTGTAATCTCTGCACCACCTACTACATAATCTAGTTTTATCTCTTTCTCCGATACCCAAAGGTTGTCTGGAAGAGATCGCTCTTCAGCGATAAGACCGCCTGTTGTCTACCTCTACCTACATGTTATTGTATTGTTTTTCTTTTTAACTGCTTTGTTTGTGTGAGGTGTGCAATAAAGAGTATTTGTATTGTATTGTGTATTGTATTGTATCAACATACCTCACTTGTATCACAATGTACTATTTTACTTCATCCTGACTTCCCGGCTCATTTCGATAACTAACATAAGAACTAAAATAAGTAGTTAGCATTTTTGATGTTCAGTTATGTGGTACGTTACTCTATGATTGTCTACCTACTGCAAACAAATTACAGCTAACGTCATCAGTTAGGCAGTGGACATTCTGTACCTTTAGGTAGGGGAGACCTAGGAGAGTTGTGACAATTTTTAATTTTATGGGAATATCTCACACCAGAAACATTCCACAGTTACGACCTATGTGAATAAATGTAGCACCATTCCTTGCCTTTCCAAAACAATCATCAAAATTAAGTAAAGTATTACGGTTTCCGAGAAAATCAACAAAAAGAAAGACCACTCCCTTTGTCACAACTCGCCTATCATCGAGGTAAGATGTGACAGGTACCGAGGAAAGTTGTGACAGCTATGTATTTAGACTGTTTAAGTATAAACAATACCATTACACATATTATAAATAAATGAAACAAGTTTTTTTTTGCAAAAAGTAGTTTAATCATCTTTTAGCACATCAAGTACCAACAAACACAACGTATAACCTTTCCATAGCAAGTAATTATATCTTATAAGTAATTATGGCATCGCTTTGAGATCAATCATATTATAATCATCAAAAATTTAAATCTAATCTGATAGGCAATTATGGCAAACATATTGCAGCTCGCCTCCAGTGTCGAAATAACCCAGCAGAAAAATGAAGTCAAATAGAGGAGGAGAGGAGAGTTGTGACAGGCTGTCACAACTCTCCTAGGTGTTCAAAATTACGACTTGGTCCGAATAATAATTCATATTTTCTAAACACGATGCAAACACAAAAAATAAATGCCACGTTTTGAGACTTAAGAAAGACACACAACTTAAGAAAAAATAACACAACAATGCACATGTAATAAGATATGATATAAATTCAATCAAAATGTTGACGAATAACTTACTTTTCGCATTTTTTTTGCACGCGGACGTCGTAACTACGCAACCGCTTCGCTACACTCTTATTTATGGCGTGCGCCGCCAGCGGGTACTGGACTCAGTACCCGCTGGCGGCGCGCTAGTTGACTAACTAGCGCGTCTCTAAAGCGTCAATTGCCAGCTCCCTCACCTCCATAGGTAGGGAGCAATCGCGTCTGTCACAACTCACCTCTGTCACTAATCTCCTAGGTCTCCCCTACCTCGAGACACAGTCTGAGGCTCGAGGAGAATTTACTGCACTACGAGGCGCGGAACTACTAGAAGAGCTGAGCCTAGATCGTAATGGTCATAGCTCACGCGTTTCGTTAGCGACGAAAAAACCATTTCATTGGATGAATATACATAACTACCTAGTAACCTAGACCTACTTACTTAGTTGTAGTTTAGGATTTACATTTCTTTAGTTGTTGATGGCAACAGGTTATTCGTTATACACACATATTTATTATGTAGGTACCTACAGTTGAATTCATGAGTTGACATTTGACACGGGACTCGGGTTTGTAAAATTCTTACCGTCCGTGTTTTTCATCATTTTAAACAAAATTTATTCTAACCCGTGTGGTGTCGGGTTAGGATTTCACCACCCCCTTTCTTCCCGTGGGTGTCGTAAAAGTTGACTTAGGGAGCATAGAATTGAAGTGTTTTGTGGGCGATGGGCTAACAACCTATCACTGCAGTGTCACATTTTGTCGATCTTTTATACCCACATAAATGCTAAAACTGGCACTGGAACATAAGTTTCATGTGCTCTGCCTACCCCTTTTGAGAATGAAGGCGTAAATCTATGTATGTACGTATATAATACAAACCGCTATAAAAATACAAAAGGCAATCGTTCATTTTGTTGAATTTCACGTGAAGCGCGTTGGGCAAAGACCACGATTAAAATTATCTTTTAAAGCATTGTTTTTTACCCGACGTTTTTTAAATTAAGTATTTACCTCCGGGACGAGTGGAAATCGAGAGGGGAGGCCTTCGCCCAGCAGTGGGACACTCTACACTACAAGCTTCGAAAAAAAAGAAAAAAGTATACAGCGTGGAACGCAACGATGGACTTTCCCGCAAGAGGGGGATTATTGAGCGCTAGTACGTCACATTTTCCAGATAAACTATTTTTTTTGACGCGATTTTTTTTTTACATTTGTATGGAGCTCGTCGCTCCAGTCGGCCAACGCTCCATACAAAGGTAACAAAAAAAATCGCGTCAATTAAAATAGTTTATCTGGAAAATGTGACGTACTAGCGCTCAATAATCCCCCTCTTGCGGGAAAGTCCATCGTTCCGTTCCACGCAGTATACCCACTTACTACTTCACTTAACCAATCTAACAACACCTCATATGTCAAAGCAAGATCCATCAAGGTGTTTGGACTGCAGCCTGTGAAATAGAATGATTCTACACTCGAAAAACATATAGGTATAGATAACCCTCCTTCTGCGAGGCAGTCGAGTCGGCTAATAAGACACAGAGGCAAAATTACTACATTTTTATTGTTAAATCTTTAAATAAATTCTTTTAATCGTATTTATTCGTGCGATTTTACGTTTAGATTTATTTATGAGTACCCAAGAGATATATTTACGTCATGCCTGGCCATAAAATACGCTACACATGCGGAAAATCCCACATCCTGGCCAGGGAGAAACGTAAAATGGTGTATTTCAGAACAAGTCGAAATATGTTGTTTTTTGATCAGAGCATCAAATCCGTAGTACCATCAGTAACCTTGAGACTTTGACTACCAGTAAGGTTGCTATCATGGGCGAACCAATAGAGAGGGTGGTAGAAGCAACTAACCTTGGCCTCCTCATGAACGGCAAGCTGCGCTTTGTGAACCACGTAGGTACTAAAGGTTGTGAGTACCTAACTGCCTCTACCGCCTTAAAGTTCTTTACAATGTTCGCGATTACTTAACTGTTGATTGGCGTGTTAACCTTTATGAATCGCTGATATTCTCAAGATTAAACTATTGTGATGTCGGCTATGCTGGCTGCATTACTAGTCGTACAAGCTCATACAACGAGTGCAAAACGCATGCATTCGTTTCTGTTTCCGAGTGGGGTGGGACTCCCATATCATTCCCTACTTGAACGCCGCTGGTCTGCTGAACATGCCTGCACGCAGACGGCTTCACCTCGCCACTTCTCTTAGGCATAGTGTGATTTGGGATCCCAGCATATTTGCTGATTAGACTTGTATGGCCCAAGAGTGCGCGTAGGTGTAAGGCGATGATTCTGGTGCCAAAGCATCGGACCGCGGCGTTTCAAGGTAGCTTTAGGTTCGCAGCGTCCAAGTGTTGGAATACTTGGAATGATCTCCTTCCACCAAGGAGCGCCAGCTTATAAGGGCTATTTGTTGACGCTCCAAAAATCCCAACCCTAACCCATCCAGCACTTTATTTTAATTGTCTTTGTTGTTTTTTAAACATCCCAACCGTTTCGCTATTTTTACTTTGTGTCTCTCATCCCATTTTGCTTGTGTTACATATTTAACAATTAGGTATATTCATTATTTATTTATTATGTGTATACGTTTGTATCGTTAGTATGTTGTGTTGCGTTCCGTGGGTCACGCACGGTGCTGTCTGAAAATCAGTGTAGTGAATAAATGTCTTCTTTCTTTCTTACTCACCACGGGCGGTAATACAACGAAATATAACGAAATTATATGGCAATAATGCATATTATATCTCAATTAGTATACATAATAGATTGCATGATGACATTCAAGAATTACCACTTACTTTATTTAAATGTAGACTAAAAAAATGGCTGATACAGGAATGTTTTTACAGCGTCAATGATTATTTTGAATATTATAAATCTTGACATGTTTATTTTTATATGTATAGGTTGAGCAGTGACATTTTATCTAAAAAAAACGGCCAAGTGCGAGTCGGACTCGCGTTGCAAGGGTTCCGTACATCACAAGATTTTAAACATTTTTTTTTACTAACGGAGCGTTTTTGACGTTTCATAAATATATGCTGATTTGATTTTTGACAAATACCGTATTAAGTCCGACTCACGCTTGACTGCACATTTCTAATAGGTTTTCCTGTCATCTGTAGGTAAAGAACTATTTTGAGTATTTTTTTAATTTTAGACTCAATAGTTTCATAGATGAAGGGGGGGAATGGTAATTTATTTGGCTATTTTCTTAAATAATTTCTTAACTAATTATTTTAAAATTACAAAAAAAAATATTTAAGATGCACACAATGAGCTCTTTCATTTGATATGTAACACGATAGTATATGCAAAACTTTATTTTTTAATTTTCTAATTTCCCCTCCCGAAAGTGGCCCCCATGTTTAAAATTCATTTATTTGCGTTACATGTCCCTCTTTGGGTCACAAACTTACGTATGTGTACCAAATTTCAACGTAATTGGTTCAGTAGTTTCGGAGAAAATTGGCTGTGAAGGACGGACAGACAGACGCACGAGTGATCCTATAAGGGTTCCGTTTTTTCTTTTGAGGTACGGAACCCTAATTATTAATTGGTTGTTATTATTCTGAATTGTACATAATTATTGTGAAATCTGTGATTAATACTCTTGAATTGGTTTTCGTTTTGCATACCAGCTACTGGTGAAATATGTGTTTCATTTGCTTGTCTTGTAGGTATATTGACCATCTTTATGTACCATGTTTTATGCAAAATAAATGAATTATGAATTATAAAGAAAGCATCAGATCGCCTATTTACCTGTTTACCTCTTTTACATGTATTTTTTTCCGGACAATCTTATAATAAGACCTACTTAGTCCCACTTTGTTGTCCATCTGTCAGACTGTCAAGACCCTTTATCTCATGAAAGCGTGAAGGTATCCAGTTGAAATTAAAACCATATCCTTAGGTCTACAGTCCCTTGAAATTGTAAAAAAAAAAAGGCCAAGTGCGAGTCGGACTCGCGCACGAAGGGTTCCGTACCATTATGTATAAAAACGGCAAAAAACACGTTTGTTGTATGGGCAGCCCCCTTAAATATTTAGCAAAAACGTATATAGGTATTTCGACACTCATTCAAATTTATAGAGTACTTTCCGTTGACGAATCTGAAAACTATACATTTGTAATTTAGTACGGAACCCTCGGTGGGCGGGTCCGACTCGCGATAGATTTTTTAGTAGGTACTATCTAACTACTTTTAGTCAAAGGCAATCATTGAAAGGAATTCATTGAATTTTAATTTCGCTGAGCATTGCCAATTAAAGTTGTATGGGTGTTACATAGATAAATCTGTGGGGTGTTATGATGTGACAAAAGTCAATTCTTAGGATGCGACTGGTAGATATAATGATTTCACGTGGAATTCAGCGTCACCAAATTGAGTGAAATAATATTGTGGTCCGTCTTGATTAATAAAATAAATAATTTACTTTAAAAACACAGTTTTAACCGACTTTTTAGTACTCCGCCAAGCCACGAGAACATTTCCACATTTATTTTCCAATTTACCCTATGAACTGATTTCCGAGAGCAAATGCGTATTAGGGAAAAAAACCCAATCGCTGTATGTGGCCCGATAATATTTGAGGACTTCCGTCGATTCCACAAGGATCACCTTTGGCACTTCATTAGTTGCTATTTCAACGGAATCTTATCAGAATATGTGACGTACATTTGTACTTTTAAGTACGTAATTGAGGAATTCCATAAGTCACCTGTGGTCTTCATCATCAATTCCACTCCACCAAATTTATTTAGTTGAGGTAACAAACATTAAAAACAATAATAATAAAAAAAGCAACCGAATTGAAAACCTCCTCCTTTTTTTGAAGTCGGTTAAAAAGAATCGAAGCTAGAAACTGATATGAACTTAGGTGTCTGCGAATCCTTCATCTGGTCTGGTCATTCCTGATAACGACTCCTGAATCACCCTGTAGATACTTGCTAGAATAAGCCAATATACCAAGCTGCCACAAGATGGCCGAACATTGAGGCAGGTATCGTTTCCGCGAATGTAAAATAAACTACATACACGTTGGATTATAACCCTCGGTTTTTTGTGAGTCTTCTCTTCGGTCATGGGCGTTGACCGACCCAGGTAGAAAAGCAAGCGATTGTGGAGGGTCATGCCACACCCTAAATTTAAATCAATGTTGTGTTATTTTATTTTATAAATTGCTTACTCATTTGAATAAAAATACCTTTAAGGGGCTGACTATTCTTGATACTCCAGTCTAATAACAATTTGTAACGAACAGCCGCTGACTAGGTACTAATTATGGTTCCCCTCCGGTGCGTTAGTCCTAAGAATTTCATACCTTACTTCGCTAGCCCTAATGTCGTGAACCCTAAAACATCAATCGAGAAATTTCATTATTCATTAGCCCTTATGTTTGTAGAACTATTATAGGTATAATCTGTGCTTGCTAATGTCAGTATCCCGAATTTTCATAATAATGTCTAATTGGTCATGCATGACCGAATTCTCAGTGGTAATACTAATTTTATTTAACCGATTCTTTAAATGGGCCTAATATTACGAAGCCTAATCATTTCTACGCCTAACAATTACTAAACCTTATTATGTATCTAAAATTGCAATCCCGAATTTTAATTTTGCCTACCTATTCATTAGTCCTAATGTCATATTGTCCATTTCGTGGCGAAAAATGTGCTTTTTATTTTATTTCTTTTATTATCTGTGTCGTGTTTGTCACGAATAAATGTTTTGATTTGATTTGATTTTGATATGTTTAAAAAGACAGGCTTGCGAGTTTACAGCTTACAAAACTAGTATTAAAAAATGATCGATTCTGGCGCTTCGCCGGCCACTGCCGCGGCACGCTCGCTTCGCTCGCTCGGCTCGTCCGCTGTAGGATCGCAATTCTACCTAACACTCCTCCTTGCTTCACTGGCCGTCGTACCTAACGGAGACCTGCCTTAGGGTAGAAATTGTGTTTATCATCATATATCCTTACCTACGTCTATTTCAGACGATTTAAGGCATTGCTGTGGAGACATTGTTTTTGGTGGTTTTAAGTGTGATGAAATTAGGTGTAGTATTCTTTAAACATAGTAATAATTAAGCTCATTAATCATTAGGAAGAATCATTATTACTTTCTAATATATTGGCACACTTAATGTTTAGTACTTAAGTATAAAACAAGATTAGGAGAGATCTGAAATTATAGGCCCAGGCAATAATTATGCCATACAACTTGCCAGATAACTAATCAGTAATCACAATATTAGGGCTAATGAAAATTATACCGAATGTTGGTAACTCATTAGGTGTACCTAATGAAATTAGCACTAACGATATAGGTCAAGTTGGGGGGAACCACTAATTATATATAGCAACGAACTATGAGCCACCTACTTATAGGTAGGTACCTACCCTATTCCGTATGTAAAGGAAAGATTAGAAAAACATGCTCAATAAATAAATAAATGGATTTATTTGTACTACCTACTTTCTAATAAATAGCTAAATGTTATTTCAAACAATGTTTATTTGATATAAGTAATATGCATTATTACTATAATATATTGATATTAGAAGTTTAAGTCCATCCAACCTAGAGCGCCATGCCAAAACGTCAATAAAAGAAAGTGTCATGCCATTACATGGAATTCATGGAATCAGGAATGTTTTGAACTTAGAGCATTCAACCAACCGGAGCCGCCATTGACAGGCGTTCCCCTCTGCCGAAAATATATGACCAGTGGTCATACACATTGTATGGACTGACGTTTATCTGACGTAGCTATTTTGACGTTACGTACTATACATTTGACGTTCCCCTCCCCCGCAAAAATCGGCAGACTTTTTATGTATAGAAAATGACACATGGCCGCTCCTGTTGGTTGAATGCTCTAAGATTTTGAATGTTGATTTTCTATAATTACAATAAAAAAATTGACCGACTGCAAAAGGATTTGAATATTAACTTGAACATAGTAATAAACCGATCGATTAATGAATAGGTAACTGAGTTTAGATACTTATATGTAGGTAAAGCTTTTATTTTAATAAATATCTTGTATAAACTAGAATCATTTGAGAGTAATCGTTTTCCCGAAATATCACGTGATAAACTAATTTCTCAAATTATTCAGTTTATACAAGTTTATTCTAGGAAAGGGGGAATTTCGCGCAAAAGGAAAGCCAATTTATGAAAGTGTGTTACATAATTTTCTTAAATTAATATCACGTCGTTAACCTGCGAATGTCAAAAAACGTTTTGTATGGTCGACGACCTTCGAAATAAGCAAAACAAATGCAATACTTCCCTTTGGTATTCTAGATAAACAAGGAAACGCAGACGAATTTGTCCGTTAAAATTCTGATGTTACTTATGTGGAATGAGATATACCTAAGTAGTCAAAGTATTTTTTTAATGTCTTCTACACTTTCAGGTTTGAATGACGCCATGTACCTAATTAAAACCATGTCGCTATCGGTGCGATCAGTGCTAATTGCCTTGTCGCTAGTCGCTATTAATTGTCGGTGTTCGCTGATTTAATGTAAGTTTAAGGTAAGTTATTTCGATTAGAACGTTTAAACTTGCAATGCCTATAGCAAATGGATTTGACTGTTTAATTTAAGTGGGTGAAATCTACCAGCACGGCTAGCACGCGATGGCGCGCGAGCTCTCTCGATTTTTCTCGCACTATCCGTCCCTCTCTTATTAGAACACTTAGAAGAAGAGGTATAGTGCGATAAAAATCGAGAGTATGTCGCGGCCGTCGTGTGCTAGACGTGCTGCAGATTTTGATTACATACGAGGAGTGGCTGAAAAGTAATCTACCTAACTATGAAAGAAAAGACGTAACTGGGTAGTTTATTTTTATTTTTCTATATAGTCTACTTCCACCGAAATGCATTTATTGCATTTATCAAATAATGACATTAAACCATTAAAAAAAAATCTTTCGGTTTGTCGTCAAAATATTCGTTCACCGCGGCTATCATCTGATTATCAGTAGAAAATCTTCGCCCCCTGAGATCTTTCTTTAGAAGTCTGAACAGGAAATACTCACAGGGGGCTAAATCTGGGCTATAAGGGGGGTGGTCGATGGCGTCGAAGCCATTTCTGGCCATGGCTAACTGTGTAGTGCGAGCCGTATGCACTGCAGTGGAGTTCTGATTTTACACGACAACGCACCAGTGCACTGGTGCGTTGTCGTGTAAAATCAGAACTCCTCTGTTAAGTTTGCCCCTCCTTTTTTCTTTTATGGCGTCTCTCAGCTGGCAAAGTAAATTTGCGTAATAGTCAGCGTTCACTGTCGTTTTCTTAGGTAAATAAACTATAAGTAAAATCCCTTCAGCAACCCAAAAAATTGTCGCCATAAGTTTACTAGCCGATGGACGAAACTTGTACCTACTTCCGAGGAGACTTTTCGTTCTTGAATTTCCATTGTAGTGACTCCTGCTTTCTGGGTCCCATTGTCTAATCCAAGTCTCATCACATGTCACAATCCTGGAAAGAATTTCTTCCTCTTTCTCTCGACTCATGTCTAAAAACGCTTGACAACATTTGACACGTCTGTCCTTGTCTAACGCGGTCAGCATTTTGGGGACCCAACGGGCACTAAGCTTAGACATGTTCAAATAGCCATGAATTATTTCATTTACCCGTTCCTTACTAATGCCCACATCTCTGGCTATTTCCCACTGTTTCACTAGTCGGTCTTCAAGGATTATATTTTTCACCTTGGTCACATTTTCTTCAGTGATGGCAGAAATTGGTCGTCCACTACGAGGATCGTCTTCTAGGCTTTCGCGGCCCAATTTAAATTGCCTAGACCAGAACTTATTTGTGAAATCGGAAGGACACAAATCACCGAACACGGGCAACATACGTTTTTTTATCTGCGAAGGCGTATTTCCTTCTTTAGTGAGAAATTTAATCACTGAACGTTGCTCAATTTTGAGCAAATTGTTTTTCTCTAGCGACATGTTGCAAGCATTCGAGTACCGAAAACAAATGAAAAGCGACTGACAAATAAAAGTTTGAAATTTTGAAAAGAGGACAGTCAATAAATACGAATTCATAGCGGCCAGTATTTTTTTATTATTATTTATAGGCTAGGTAGATTACTTTTCAGCCACACCTCGTAGATACCTATTATGCTTTGTGTCAAACAAACAGTAATTTTAGCAAAGCTGGTCAGCGCGGTAGGTATGAACCTGCCCCTTCCAGTCGTTGTGACAGCTGTGCTGGCAGCGGATACGTCGTGAAGATGGTTTCCTTCTGCGAGGTCCTCCTGATCAAGAAAGAAACTGCCGAATTTGAGCGGGAGATGGTAGATCGCTCTCGTAGGAGACGACGCAGAGGGCGCTGGCTGTCCGTGAGCCGTAATAGGCGTAAACCGCGTAGACTCGGGCAAGAATAGGTCTTCAGTCTCACCCGCCTGTCTTAAAAGGCGACTTAAAGGAGCCGGCTTGACTAATATGAGCGTTTCTCAAAAAAAATGCCACTTCATTTTTTCGGAGATTTTCTGCAACTTTTATGTTATTTCTACTCAAAATCACGATGTCTTTCCATCCCAATAGGAGAAAAAAAGTGTCCCAAAATTTTCATACATTTTTGAACTTTCCTATTGTGTTACCACCATACAAAGTGTATGGTAAATGGTAACACAATAGGAAAAATTTCTTTGGGACAGTTTTTTGTCTTACCAGGGTCGAAAGAGCTCCTGATTCTGAGTGGAGATAGTTAAAAAAAAATCCTAGAAGTACAATTAATAATAGTGGCATTTTTTTTGAGAAACGCTCATATATGTTCCACAGAAGGCGACGAGCATGCCCAGAACGAGCTCGCAGGGGCAAAGCGCAAGAAGGGCTCTAGTGTCACTAGATCTCGACTCTAAGACACTAGATCTTAGAGTCGGAGGACTTGCATTCGGAGGAATTACTTACTGATGGCGACTGACGTGGAATTTTTTAGTGGGTAGATACCACATAACCCAGACTTTCCCCTAGAGTTGGGTACCGGGTCCGGGTTAATTCGCAGGTTTTCCCCGCGAAACAAAAGCAACCGCAGATTTTATCACTCTATATTACCTATCTAACATGTACCTAATATCGGTATCGGTCATTATCAAATAACAGATAGGATATGTACCTATTTGTATACGTATTTCTACAACTTATGCATGGCATTGGCATAGTCTTATTGCGAATAGCAACCGACCGACGGTCATATATCGTTACGAAAAGTTAATCGTGTGAATTAAGGTTGAGGTATCTTATCTACATAAGTAGGTACATTAAGTACCTATGTAGTACCTACGCCTGTACTACCAATGTAGGTACTGCTACCTCTAATAATATATAACAAGACAAGGTGTCCAAGTTTTTCTGTCTTGCTGTAGACTTGTTGGAGCGTGTGAGATATTTTTGACCTCTTTGCAATGTAAAAAAATATTATTAGTGATTGATATGATAACACAGCCCTTACCTTAACTGGGAAGGGCAATGATTGCATGCAGGGCTACCTAATGGGCCATAAACCGACTAGCAGGCATCTAATTATTTGAAACTCATAACCTAAGTCGTGATGCCATGAAATATGCAACTTCATTCAACAATATAATGTTATTAAGTGAAAAGTTGTGTAACAATTAAGCAATAATCATAACAGCAGCCGGTGATAATCTGATAATCCCTAAACAAACACATTTACCAAATAAAATATTATGACAGTGACACTCTGGAGAAAACAAAATATTGTGTGCTTTAAAATGATATGGAAACAATAAACATAAAAGCTGTGCCGTGGCTCATGTGATTGCTGTGAATTAATTATAAGAGTGGTTTTCATTAGGGATATAGTCGGCGGTCGGCGCCGGCCGACGCCATGTTCGGCCGCTGGGCGGGGCGATCGCAGATAAAGCTCGCATGGAACGTAGCAGTACTGGGGCCGTAGACAAGGTTACAATCGACAAGCGCTAACGCCAATAGAAAATAATAAAATGTAGGGGAATGACAGATGCCGACGAAACACTTTTCGTTAAAACCTGTCATTCGCATACATTTTATTAGTTTTCTATTGGCGTTAGCGCTTGTCGGTTGTAACCTTGTCTAGGCCCCCTGCAGTAGCATGCCGGTGACGGGATGACGCCTCCTGCCGTCGCGTCGCTGACACACATGTTTTTATTTTGTCAATCACTCGTTCGTGCTAGAAAAATATCTAGGTATAAAGATGTTTGTCCAATGTGCATTTTATTAAATATATGGGGACAAACTAGGTACGTAATAGTACCTAGTTTGTCCCCGAAGGAATTTGAACAACGAGTGGATCAAAAATCGGACAAAGAAATTGGAAAAGTGGAATACCACCCTAAATTCTAACAAAACTGAAAACACTGAAATTCAATAAGTACCTACGTGTAGATAACTAATAAGTTTCTTGCAACTTAAATGGAAAATAGGTAGTAGAAACGACAACACTGTTAACTGACCATCATATGTTTATATAGAACCTTATTACAATGCACTTAAGGTGCACCGATGGTCAGTTAGCTGTGTTGTCGATAGTACCTACTTTTATATGTTCATCAATAGGTAGCATGAATTCGGTAAAGAAAAACAATATGAGGAAACCTTACTGTGATGATTGATGAAGTTGTGGCGACGAGTGAAGAAAGGAGACCTCACGGACGATAGATCCCTCTACTCCGTGGTAGGCGGTTGCTGCCCAGGGTCAGAAGTAGCTTCAAAACGATGAGATGATTGTATTAATCATGCGAAACAAAACTCTGCCGCTCTTTGACTCTATTTCAAGTTTCAACTTCAGTAGATAAGGTTCAACAGTTAGTACCTATATAACAAACGCTTGCTTTCACCGACTAACTATATCTATATGTATTCCGAATATCTATTCTCCCTCAAAACGACTAATCCAAGCCAAATAAAATAAAAGTATCTAACATTTCACTTATCGCTGCATCGTAGACGTTGACTATAAAAACACGTGGCATGACGCCGATGCAACCCCAAAGATTTACGACACACTATGCCTACCTACGTATCCTAAGTTTACTTAGACAATCCGGGGACCGGGGCACAATGCCTTAGATAATTTATTTACATGTGGCGGCGTAAATGTGGAACCTTTATCTCTTTGTTGGGTTTTGGTCAGATAAAACGGATAATGCGCCCGTAATCGTAAAGTCGGCGTCATGGGGTTTATAGTGCTTGCAGGTATCGGGGAAGGGTTGTGTTTAGGGCCTATGCGGACTGCGTTTATTAAGCGCGCCGTCGACGCACGTGTCAAATCGAGCGTCGACGGGCACCCTGCATAGGCCCTTGAAGAGACGCTACACGAGCGAAATCGGCAGGCACATTTTCGCCGTAAAACCTATCGTGCTAGCTGGGCTGGTTGAAATAACCCCTAAACTGCGGAGCAGTTTGTTGGCGAATAGGTTAAGTACACACATTCTTTGCTTTATCTGCTGTAAGTATACATACTACAAGGTGGTCAGTGGCAGATTTCCTATTTCAAAAATGTATAAAAAAAACTAAAGAATATTAAGCAACGCTATTTGTCCCCATAAAAAGATCATGAATGCGGACTATATTTTTTGAGAATCACATTTTAGTTTTTTTTTAGGATTGTTTGCAATGTCGTCCTGGGAATATCTAAGACCGTAGAGCGTTTGCGGGTGGACAGTCGCGGATTTTCGAGTAGGTACAGATTGCTTGACGCAGTCCACGTTTTGTTCAGTTGTAACCGTATAGGTTGCGAGCCCGGTCCTCGCTTATTTACTGCGGAACCTGTAGCTCTAAATCGTGCTACCCAGCTCTCAATCAATTTAGTTGATGGTCCATCACAAATACGCCGCATGTTGAAGTTAACACAAAACTTACACCTTGCGATGATGAGCAAAAACCGTTGGTTAGGTACGCCTGTATTGCATATGCACGCTGCGCAGCTGGCCAGCGATCAGCGCTCCATTTTGTTGACTTATCAATCCGCAACTCTCGCAATACTAAAAAATCAATCGGCATCTCCCTCGGACTTCACGATCGAAAATTATTTGAATTTGAAATCGGAATTCTGCCACTGACCACCTTGTATTATGCTAAAACTAGGGGTTAACTGTTTAATTGTATAACTTGGTATTCAATACTAGGTGTATGTAGGTAGGGGTGGGTAGGTGTATTTCAAACTAGGTATAGTTAAATCTATCAAATGTTTGTAAGAATGTTGAACTTTCACATAGGTCCGAAAACGTGCACTTTCATGCTGCTAAGCTCTAAAAAGCTGCCGTAGCTACAACGAAGTGCAGACAGAGTTCGACTCGCAACTTGGTAGCAGCAGCATGCGATGAATTATTCCTGAAGGGTCTCGTAAGTTCTATAAACAAATTACCTATATGAATTTAGTCGTTAGGCTTCTATGTGTAATCGCATTTACTTCAGAGGGGTAAACACAACTTTTCTAACGAGCGTTAGAAAAATTCATCTGTAATTTTTCCATACAAAAAGGACATTTAGATCTACTTGACTTGACGCACATACTTACAATGCGTTACGTAACCGTCCAGCAGGGCGTTATCGAGCAAATCTTTCTAATGATAAAGTCGGACACTTACAACACGGTCTGGTCTGCATGACAAAGGAGGCAAGCGGCAGTGTCATGCTATCCACACGGATTATGTTATGTCCCCATTGTACTCGTAGAAGTATCGGCTATGGACGTGAATCGTGATCTACTGCAGTTTGGGGACCGATGAAGTGAGATCTAACCATTACATCAATGGTTTTACTTTAACCAAAACATCAATCCATACTAATATTATAAATGCGAAAGTGTGTCTGTTTTTCTGTCTCTGTCTGTCTGTCGGTCTGTCTGTCTGTCTGTTACCTCTTCACGCTTAAACCGCTGAACCGATTTGGATGAAATTTGGTATAGAGATAGTTTGAGCCCTGGGGAAGGACATAGGATAGTTTTTATCCCGGAAATCATCCCCCAAGGGGATGAAGAGGGGGGTGAAAGTTGGTATGGAGCTACGATATAAACCAGTTCCACGCGGACGAAGTCGCGGGCAGAAGCTAGTTGTATATATTTCTTTACGATACTAGGCAGATCGTAATCATTCATTGTAATTTAGATTGGTGTATGTTCTAACTGTTGATTGCGTGGGTCACACGACGATGGCATGACTTGCATTGATGCAACGAAAACACTGGTTTCCAAGTCACAAGCGTAGGTACTCTAATTTCTATTGGACAATAATTACAATGACTTATTCCATTATAATGAGGCGAAAAGCGGTTTGAAGTTCTAATATATAGGTTCTGGTTGGTCTTTTCATGTTTCTGGGTCATACACAATATTAACTATTAATTTGTGTTTTTGTTTAATGTTGTAATCACTGCATAAGGGGATATAATTTCAGAAACCAGCGTTAATCTCCATCTGCCCTTGACTTTCAGGAACCAGGAGCTTATTTTTTCAATTTTTCAGTCATGCATTTGGCATAGCACACCGGAGCAAGCCCCAGCCGCGTCTGTTGATTTATTCCCTGGTGGCGTGACGCGGGCAGCGGGCGCGGCAGGTACGCGGCCCGCGTTTATAGCGGAACTTTAATTTACGACCGCTCTAAATTACGTGGATTTACTGCGCGTCTTTATTGGCCCGCTACAGTCGCTACGAACGCCCCGGCCCTCCCCGCTAGCCCCCTCCTCCTTTTGTTATAGTTGCTAAGAAACATGAAATGCAAGCTGGGCTGGTATTCACTATGCAACCGGCGATCCAGTGTAAGCCTGGCTCCCGATTACGCGAATTCGTAACGTAACGCAACGCAGCTGAAGATCAATACCTAATTATGTATGTAGAGTAGAGGTGAGGCGAACAGCTCATGAATAAGATATTCACCGTTCGCCTTCGCTATAGTGTACTATTATCTATTCTGTGGCTCTATAGCTTGTTGATTAAATTGTAATAGATAGACGCATAAAAGACTATTTTTAAATAGAGTAATAAAAATGTATCTATAGTAAGCAATCTGTAGTATTATTTGCCGATGATGGTACATCTTTAAGGTTGACCGAAAATCATGAGACTATAGCAGAGTTAATGGCACAGTAGTCAAAGTTTGGTTTACCGTCAATAATCTGCTATTATATAAATGCCAAGAAAACAAAATCCCACCAAAAACATTACATGTAAAGTGATGCCAAGACTCCATAGCTCATACAGATTTCAGCATGAAAAAGATATCAGATCGCAATTAGCGCCAAGCTTCCTACTCCACATGGTGTAACTCTACCAGTACCAGCCACGCTCTACAAATTCTACATCTTGGCTAAAAAGTATAGCTTTGTTGGGCACATCCCGATCGCCGCATAGACTTTCACGCCGAATGAATTTATGATGATATTAATAAGTGACGGGTCTATACTTTTTAGCCAAGATATAGAATTTGTAGAGTGTGGCTGGTAGTGGTAGTTATGCCGTGTGGAGTAGGAAGCTTGGCGCTAATTGCGATCTGTATCTTTTTCACGCTGAAAGCTGTTTGAGCTATGGAGTCTTTGCATCACTTTACATGTAATGTTTTTGGTGGGATCTCATTCCTTTTTGTAAGGTAATTTCTAAAGGAGGGAATGGGAAAACCCATACAAACTTCCATCCCCTAATTTAAAGAGTGGTGGGTGATTTACAAAAAATCCTGAAATACGTATCTTATTATTTATAACAAGGATAACAAGGACCCCCTATATCAATTTTTCATCAAATCACTAAACAAATCTAGTGAAATGAAAAAACGAGTTGCCTTTTCTGGCCGATTTCGTCATTTCACTAAACAGATTCAGAGATTGGATCAAATGACTGATTTTTTCTAGGCAAATGAAAAAATGGATTCGCCCCATATATCCCTTAGAGATTTCTTCAAATCTCTGTTTTGGCCATTTCCCTGCGACATATACTCGTGACATGTCATGACATGGTTAATTTAATTTAAATTGTTTTATAATTTGATAATGTTCTAGTTTTTATTTTGGCGATCATTACGAGATATCAATATCAATATTTATATTATATTCCTTACTAGCTTCTGCCCGCGACTTCGTCCGCGTGGAACTCGTTTATATCGTAGCTCCAAGTCTATACAAACTTTCACCCCCATTTCACCCCCTTAGGGGATGATGTCCGGGATAAAAACTATCTCATGTCCTTCCCAGGGACTCAAACTATCTCTATACCAAATTTCATCTAAATCGGTTTAGCGGTTTAAGCGTGAAGAGCTAACAGACAGACACACTTTCGCATTTTTAATATCAGTATGGATTTTGACTTCATAATTAATCATTTTGTAATATCCATAATAATGTTATATTGTGCCTGTGACATTTCATTCAATTAATATTCATTACTAGCTTCTGCCCGCGACTGCGTCCGCGTGGAACTCGTTTATATCGGAGCTCCATACAAACTTTCACCCCCCCACTTCGTCCCTTTGCAGGATGATTTCCGGGATAAAAACTATCCTATGTCCTTCCCTAGGACTCAAACTATCTCTATACCAAATTTCATCCAAATCGGTTTACCGGTTTAAGCGTGAAGAGGTAACAGACAGACAGACAGACAGACAGACGTACAGACACACTTTCGCATTTATAATTTAGTATGGAAGTATGGATTTGACGGGCATTAAATAAATTCGTGTCAATTAGCTTAAAGTTAACTTATAATGTAAATTTATTTTATGAAATCAAGAAATCTAAATCTATATACTAGGGTAAACTCGCATTATTTGGTGATACGATAGCTTTATTCGGTAGCGTGCTTCAAAACATGTACCTATCACCGAATTAGGCGTATCACCAAATAATGCGAGTTTACCCTATTTATTAGAAAAATTAGACAACTGACCAATGTTGGAACAGCTCGCCTAGTTTATCATAGTTACCTATTTTCATAGCATTATGTCGTACGGTATTCTGGTTTACATTTATGAAACTATGTCAATGTATCTATTTTTATAATAAATTACCTAATTAAATTTTGTCTGTATAAGGTTTGAACAATTGTATGGGATTTAATTTATTTTATAAGATACACTTGAGACTTCGTAAAAAGGTTCTTTAATGAAACATAAGGAAATTAATTTCAGCGTTTTTGAAAATTCATACCTTAAGGGGGCCATAAATGGGTTGCAAATTTGTATGGAAAGTATGTATTTTTTCGAGCTAGAGACTTGAAACTTCGTAAAATATTTCCTTACTGAAACAAGAAAAATAGTTTCAGCGTTTTTGAAAATTCATCTTCTAAAGGGACTCAAACTTGCTTGCTTGTTTGTAGAAATCCAGAGTGAAGAACTTCATAACAGATGGCGCTACCGGTCTTATCCTATACTATTAAACGAGCAATATTTTTATATAATTAGAATGTTTTGCATTCCAACTAAACATGTATTATGTACTAAAAAATCATTATAACGTCTGTATAATGAAGACGTGTTTGATATCTGCTGGTTGAAAAGAAAAACAATAATAATCTAATAATCATAGATAAGCCTCTATTTTAAGCTTAGAAAGAGCGTCTGCCTCTTAACAATTAAATTGAGATCAACAATCACATTAGTTATCATTTGAGATCAATAGTATTAAATAGCATCACCTGTAATGCTTGTACTAACATAACATACATCTATACTAGTGTAACACACTAATATATTTCAAGGTGAGAAATAATGAAATAGGAATCTATTAATATTTTTTATCAAAATTAAACAATAATCTTTATCAATCAACAAAGCTCAGACTGCTGAAATTACTATGAAGCATATCAGTGCTAATATTATTTTCTGGCCTTTGTACACTACGATAATAGTGATTCTTAAAGGTCTGGAAACATTTCCAGTTCCCTCTTTCTAATATCTCATCTATTGGTCTGTTATCTAGCCATCCTTTAGAGGCAACTGCTGACCTTACACTCCCTGGTGGAGCATCAATGTCAGCCTCTCTGAATATAGTCCTTATCCATCCAGCAATATTAGTTTTAGAGGCTCGTTTAACCCCTCCTGTTATAGTTATAAATAACTAATGAAGATCCTGAACAGTGGAACGCCTAGATTCTGATAAAGTAATCAATAGTTTGATATGTTTTACTGGAGAAATCCTTTCTTCCAGGTGGGCACTCAAACACCAACCCGACTGTCTTCTGGTTGCTGAATCAGTCTTGGACCCAAAAGCTGGCCAAAGGATAATCTTGTTATCTGATTCTATAAGGCTCTCCTTAGCTATTTGTAAAAGAGTCAGATCATATATTCTCCTTCCTGAAGCTAATAGTAATATTATAGCAGTTCTCCTGGCTGTATCAAACAATGTGTTCTTAGATGTAGTTAACAATAGCCAGTCATATAATATCTTAGTATCCCAGATGGGGAGTTTCTGAGCTATTGGTCTAACAGAAGAAATAGATTTTAAAATCTGTTTAACTAGGAAACATTTGGACAACATCCCTGAGTTAGCACAATAAGTAGCTATAGCTGATTTATGTAATAAGATTGTATTGTAAGCCAGATTATGGGTTAGGTGTAAGTTTGCTAAGAATCTTGCCACATCATGTCCACTTGGAAATTTACTGTCAGTATTATTATCTAAACACCACTCTGTCCATCTTTTTATTGCCGGTGCATAAGTGGTCAGAGTTGATGGTCTCCAGCTCTTCTTTAGGAGTTCCTTCTGTTGAGCATTCCATTCGGATATTTGTTTGCTCCACCCCCAATCTTCCAGGCCTGTAGTTCCAGGAGACCTACTTGGGGAGGATGATATCCTGTGGTCCTGTCTATCAGTACCCTCCGTAGGTTCTGTATCGGCAGGGGTGCCTCTAAAGCTCGTGCCCGAAGATCCGGCATCCATCAGTAGCACTGATTCCACACCGGTGCAATCAGTATGAATGTGCCCAAGGTTTTGTTCAGGTGACGCAGCACTTGTGGCATTATGTTGAGAGGAGGAAAGATCCATCCTAGTTGGTACTTCCACTGGCGACTGAACGCATTGCAGAATTCGGCTAAGCCATCTCTTGAGTCTATTGTTACGTACCTACTACTCTTGTTTCTGCAGATGCGAACAAGTCGATTTCTGGCTTTCCCCACTTTCTGAAGATGGCTTCCGTAGCCTCGGGGAGCAAATGCCATTCCGGAAGAGGCTTCCCTCGTGATAACCGATCTGCAATATTGTTGTACCTCCCCGGGAGATAACTAGCCGACAGTGATACCTTCAGCTGGTCGGTGAGTGTCAGCAGTCTGGTTGTTAGGTTCAGAAGTTGTAAGGACTTCGTGCCCCCCTCCTTTCTGATGTAAGCAACGAGGGTGCGGTTGTCGATCTGGACTAGTATATGAGCACCGCCGAGGTGGTCCATCTGACTCTTTATTGCCGCATATACTGCATACATCTCTTTGAGATTCGAGTGCCATGAGCTCTGCTTCTTGTCCCATGTTCCTGATAGGTGCAGTCCATTTAGCTGGGCTCCCCATCCTGCATCCGCTGCATCGGTGGTCAAGAAGTGAGTTATGTTCTTTATTTGTAGAGGCGCTGACGCATGGTGCAAGGCATTTTTCCACCATCTAATCTCGGCAAGAACTCCTGATGGGATCATTTTCTTTTGTCTGGGCCGGTCTTGGCAGAATTCTCTTAGAAAAATCGGCATTCTTCTGTTGTTTAGTTGGCCCCTGTGAACAACTATATTTGCAAACTTTAGATGGCCCAGAAGAGTGTGCTTCTAGAAGAGAACATCTGCCTAGCTTCTCTAGACTGAGTAGTCTGGCTTGGATCTTGTGCACCTTCTGTTCCGGCAATGATTTATTGTGTTCCAAGATAGACCTAATTACTCTAGATCTTGAGTTGGTACTAGAATCGACTTTGAGAAATTTATGTTCCAGCCTAGTTGTTGGAGAAGAGTCACAGCCGCCGTGGCTTTAGACTTCAACTCATACTCATACTCATACTCATTTTTATTGATAATTTAAAATTACAAGTCAGGTTTACTTGAATTAATTCACAATATCAGGATTCTAAACAGCATGTCAAGCGGTATGTTTTACAATACTAATGTATATGTAATTAACTTAAATATTCAATATGTCTAATTGTCTATTAATTATATGTAATGTATATAATATTGATGTAATTATATGTAATTTTAATTTTATTTCTATGGATCTTGGTCAGAAAAATAAGGCAATATTTAAAAAAAAATCCGATAACATGTCAACGGTCAACATGTTATATGTTGTTTATATTACATTATCTCTAGACATTTCTAACTCACAGAACTCCTTGTGGTTATAGAAGGCCTGCTCGACTAACCAACTTTTCAGTCGTTTTTTAAAAATGGAGTTATTTTGGGCTGCAACTATTGCACTCGGGAGATGGTTGTATACTTTTGGACCCATGACGTATAAGTGCTTGCTAGATTTTGTCAGCTTGTGAGGCACGGTCGGAAGCCTGTTACAAGCACGGGTCGATCGCATCGCGTACCGGCGGCGGCGGGGGGCCGCGTCGAGAGGTTTGTTTTCTGCCTGCTCATGCGCGTATACTGCTGCTTGTAGAATCAGCAATGATGGTAGAATTAATATGCCCAGAGCTCTAAAGTGCGGTCTCGCTGACTCAGTCTGTGTGATGTGGACAATTGCACGCCCGGCGCGTTTTTGGAGTCTGAAAACACGTTCCCATTCCGCGGCCCCGGCCCAAAGTTCTGTTCCGTACTGTATTTGAGCATGCACCGACGCAAAATAACACGTTCTCAACATTTCACGGGGTAGTATTCGAGATAGACGTTTTAGTGCGAAGCAGGCTGCCGAGAGCTTGTTGCATATCTGTCTATCTCGAATCCCAGGAAGGTTGAACTTGTGACCTGTTCAATATCCAGTCCATTTGTGCACACTTTCAGGTATTTCATTTGCCTTCCCGAGAGGTCGAAGTGTACAAAATGTGTTTTTTTGATGTTCAGGATAAGGTTCTTCTTATTGAACCAATCGGATAACAGTGCTGCAGTGACATTTAACTGATGATTCAGTGCATCACATGTAGGAGCGGAAACGACCACCGCCACATCATCTGCATACATAAATGTTGTGTCCACTGTGTGTGGCCTCCGGTAGATCGTTCAGCAGGAGCGAAAACAATATGTTGGACACGGAAGACCCCTGCGCTACTCCTATCTGAGTTCGTACGGCATCCGAGCGCACGCGTCCTCCATCTGCCACGATCACCTGAGACCTGTCACGCAACATGTCGATCATTAGTTTTAGAGTTCGATTATCAAAGCCGTAGTGGCGCAGCTTGTCTTCTAAGACACCATGATCCGCTACGTCGAAGGCTTTGGACAGGTCACAGCACAACACTGCGACCTGCTTTTTAGACTCTCGAGCCTCTAATAATCGGCGTATGACCTCGGGAGGTCGCAAAGGGCGGTCAACGACAGCACTGGCACCCGTGTGGCACGGGTGCCAGTGCTGTCGTCGACCGCCCTTTGCGATACGCATACTCGTATTGTCGATCAGAGAGTGCATCGGTCGATTCTAGGAAGTCCGTTATTCTCGCGCTGAGTCCATATTCAAAGGTTTTTGCAAGAACAGGGATAATGGCCGGGTCGGGACGCGTCAATATCGTCTCTCTTGCCTTTGCCCTTGAATAGTGGAGCAATTCGACTTTCCTTTAGGGCTTCCGGAAATACTCCTTCACGAATGCATTTGTTGTATGCAGTGGCCAGGATCAGTGACAGGTGTGCGGCCACAGTTTTAAGCATGACCACCGAGATGTCAAATATGTCTTTCGTGGTTTTTGTAGCTAGACCGGCTGTGACTATTTGAAAAACGTCGCGGGGCGAGAACGGTCTCAGCCTGATGCACCGATCGGCGGCGAGGCGCGCGGCGCGCAGCGCGGCCAGCGCGGCGGGGCGCGCCGTGGGCCGCGCGCCGCATGCCATCGCGGCACCGGCGAGTATTCGATTCATCGTATCAGCGGCTTCTTTGTGCACGCGAAACGACTGCCGCCCGAATCTTTAATTATGTCTGTGAAATCTATCGGTTCGCGCGGTGGTTTACCCTTTTCTTGGTTTATTACGTTCCACATCGACTTGATAGTATTCTTGCTGTTATTTATTTTATTTATGTAGTGGGTTGATTTTTTAAGATTAAGTAGTCTTGTGTATTTATTGTTCATGTCTGATATTAAATTTGAAATCGTTACGTCATCTGGCTTTAATTTAGCAATGTCAATAATATAAAATAATATTTTTTTATATTGGTAAATATCATATATAAATATCATCAACTCTGAACAGCTCTGGTTTGCCAGAAGGTAATCGTCCAGATATACTATCACTCGATACCCTCTGGCCTGTAGGACTTCCGCAGTCCAGTTTGAAAGGGCTGCGAAGGTTCGAGGTGCTGAAGAAAGGCCGAAAGGTAAAGATGTCAGCTGCAGCAGTTCCCCATTGTACACAACTCTGAGGAATCTTCTGTGGGACTTCAAAATTGGAACATGAAAGTAAGCCTGTGACAGATTGATCTTGACCATATAATCTTGTTCTTGTAGAAATTCCAGGATATCTGCCTGAGATACCAGCTTGAACTTTTTGGTTGAAACATGCTGGTTCGGGCCCCGCAAGTCGAAAATGGGTCGGACCCCACCATCTGCTTTTTTGACCAAAAACATCTTTGAAATGAAACTTGGGTCTTTGATGGGTGGAGGTTCCAAGACCTTCTGAATTTTCAGTTGTCCTATTACTTTTGTCATTTCCGGGGATAATACTCTTGTTAAGAATCTTCGTTGTTGTAATTGTGATGGATATATTAGAGGAGGTCTGGTCTTGAATGGAATCCTTGAGCCTGTTACAATTTTCATGATTAATTGATTTGCTCCAAGCTGACTCCATATGTTTTTGAAAGATTGTAGACATCCCCCCTGAAAGGATTGATTGTCACTTTTTCTTGGCTGAGGCATTGTTAAAATGAAAGGGCTTGTTTTGCTTAAAGCCTTGTTTCTTGTTCTTTCTCTCACGCTTTGGATTAGTATAGTAACTCTGATTGTCTGAGTGAACTCTCTTAGAGCCTGAGTTGTCATATTCCCTTACAACCAGCATCTCAGGTTGTCTGGTAGTGTTAGTAGTTGAAGGCATTTTCTTTGCTTCTTTGACATAAGTGGGGATATTTAGCCATATGACTCAAGTATGGCCCCCACCTATGTCTCCGAGAACTGGATCAGAGGTGTCATAGCCTCCCGACTAAATAAAAACTCAATACTTGGTGAAATATTTTTAAGACTTGCCTTCAAGTTGGTATTTGATACCTCATTGAGGATTCGGTTTCGGCGGACCTCGATACATTCGGTTCTCTTGCCTGACACAATCTGTAGTGTAGTTTCATAATTCTTGTATATTGCTGAACCAGATCCAAAAATAGAGGACACTTTTTCAAATAGTGTCAGCATTGAGTTTGTTGCAACTGGACCAATCTATTATTTCTTGCAATCCTTCCTTCAATATGTTTCTATTAGTTAGCATCGCATTCATTAGGCCTGCTAACAAATTCTCTGTTGATGCAAGATAATCTTTACCCTTATTGAAGTGTGTCAGTTCTTCATTGATTTTTAATTCCACAAAGCCAGGGGTAGCTAGTACACTTTTCAGTGGGTTCTTGTAACGCACTGCCTGCCAAGCTGGTGAATTAAACTTGTGCAGTTTGTCAAGGGCTCTCAAATTTTCTGGTTCAGCTGGTTGGACAAGGGTACCCTCCTTAATCTCAGTGTTAATCTCGCCTAAATCAACAATCTTGTGGACTTGCCGAGGCGGAACTAAAAAATCATCATCTTGTTTGCGCTGAGTTGACGGTCCCTCGCCGCTAGCCGCTTGTGAGTGCAGTAAAATATTTGTTAAGTAACTCACCTGATTAATAATCGAATCGACTCTAGGATCGAACGACGCCTGCGGAACTTGCTCGCCGTGAGCTTTCCGAGGTCGTTTGTTGGGAGGTGGCGTCGGTGTCTCATCCTCCGAGGATGAAGACGATTCCTCCGAAGAGTCAGAAGACAAAGACTGCCCTTTCTCCTGCTCCGGAACGGGTTCCGTTTCCTTACCGTCACTGGAGCTCATCTTTTACTGCACTCTATCACTTATTTGTAACTATTTTGAAAAAGTTTTCTCGATAAGTTGCTCATTCTAGCGGGAAAACATACGCTATGACATGACAAATTTCAAACGAAGATGACAGCGCGCTTTTGGTCAAGCGCGAGCGCTCATCCTAACTGAGACATAGAGAAAAACACGGTAATCATCGATAAAGGTATGTTTTTAGCGTTTATTTGGGAAAGCTTCATACGCATTCTTCATTATAGAGACGTTACGTGTTTGGGAATGTACATAATACACCTATATTTATGTGTATATTTGTAATCATGTTCTGATGAAATTTGCAGTATAGGGGTTTACGGGGCCGAGAAACCGATCTAGCTTGGTCTTATTTTCGAAAAAAAACGTTGTTTCTGTATTTTCTCCCAAACTTACTCTTCGACGACGACCAATGGTTAATCTTCTTTGTTGATGGTTGCGAGTTTGAACCCCAGTGATGAGAAGGTTTTTGTTTTCTTTTTATCAGTCTATTTTGTTACTTTTATGGTAAACGATCAGTTATTAGTTTTTTGTGTCATTTTGTATAGAAATCGATTTCGTAGTAATAAAGCCGAGAGAAATTCGGTCCCAGGTAAAAACAAAACTTAAGCATTAAGAACAACATCGACGGTTGTGGATTTGAATGCATTCCTGCAGTATTATCGTTTTTAATTTATGCCGCTTTTAGTCCAACACGATACCGACCTGGGCCAAATTTAATTGCAATATGGACTGATGAAATGATCTGTTTGCGAAGTAACGGAAATATTGTATGAAATTATACATGCATTTGCAGTTAGATTAGTGTTTCTTTCATAATTTCAGAATCAAATAAAACCTGTTTGATACTTTTTGGTATATTATTTTTATTGGTCTAAAAGTATCAAAAACATAATATATGCGGCATCTATCGAGCTAAAATTAGACTAAAATTAAGCTCGCTAGATGGCGCAAATCTGCAACTACATCAGCGACCTCTCTATCAAACTGAAATTGTACCAAAATTATGCTGGCTAGATGGTGCTACCATTATATAATTCAAGCATTAATAATGTTTCTTTTTCATAGAATTTGTGACTCATAATCATGAATTACTGTTAAAGTTTTTTTCTCCTATTAGGTTCGACAGTGCTCTCGATTCTGAGTAGAAAAAACCCGATTATATCAAAATTTTAAAAAGCTGGTAACCATTTTATAACTGCTTGTCAAAGTGGCCATTATTACATACCTTGCAATTTGTCCGACATAGCTATACTTAGTTAGAATGAGACAGCAATAAATACCTTTTATTTGAACTATAGCTACGTCTCTGTGAGTTGTTGCGACAAATTGCATTGTTTGTAGTATTCTATAGCTAGCTATAATAGACCAAGGTCCAAATCTATTCTATCACACTGTTAAACTTTGCTGTTTTAGCTGCGGTCATACATTGACATTACACAGTCAATTGTCAATTAAAATTTCATTTATTTTGATTCTTTTCAAAAAGACCCTTAACTAATTTTTTCCCTCCAAGAGACCCCCCAAAAAATTTTATCCCTCCATTTTTTCTCCAAGACTAAAATCCCCTCAAATTCGGAGGTTTACCCCCAATCTGGCATCACTGGGAAATAATGCAAAACACCGAGGGAGCACTACTGAACTGGAGTGTACGTGACCCTATTAAACCAGGTTAAATCTTAACAGCGCGAAGTAGGACTGTGAAAAGCGCCATCTATTGCAACACTATGCAACTAAATCATTGTCTTCGAAAAACTACATCTAACATAAGAATTGTATCTCAGTCACTGGTAGCACGGCTTAATCGTAAATAAAAATATTATTAATAAATTTAATACGTGTGACAATTATAATAATACCTTACTGAATAATATTTTCATTTTTAAAGGTTTAACTCTTTGGATTGCTGGAGTGACGGAAAGGTTTGACCTATTCAAGCAAGATGGCGGCGGCGGCTATAATATGGGCCTGCCACTCGAAAGGTTCAAACTAAAAACTCGCGAAAATGTCTTGAAATAATTGCGCTCGGAGCTTTTAAGAGCTTTCTTATTTAACTTCACGATTTGAATGCCAGATCAGACAGATGTAGCGCTCATAGCCTAGCGGCGCCTGCGAGTCTGAAACGATAACGCAGTTTAAGCAAAGATGGCAGCGATCTGTCTTTGTATGGGTGACCGCCTGATGTTTGATTGGTTGGATGGACTAAGCAGTTGATCCCGGCTGCTGCGTTTAATCCGAGTTAGAGGCCTTCGGGCGGCTTGAGAACTTCTATCAGTCGAGTTGCCCACTCACTTGACAAAGGGGGGACAACTGTTACTCGCGTCCGCAGGAGCTACCTACCACAACCCTGCACGTGTCCCCTAGGTGGTACCAAAGTGACAAACTTTAAAGGCCAAAATAATGTACGCCATACGATTAAACAAGACAGCTAATATGTATCTAAGTATTGTTTTTTCCTGCAACAACTAACAGCGCAGTAGGGTTGAAAAAGTAGATATCTACTACCATTTTACCGTAGGTACCTACCTAAATACTTACATTTCAAATTCGTCATTTTCTGCATTCACTAAATAATTCATTATAAGAATATAATCTCAAACGGCTATCTCTTTAATTGTACCCATTAGTTAAGTGACTCACTCCGCCTCAGACGATCACATTAAAATTAAAAAGCCTACATCGGGGTAGGAATTTATCGAGTAATCGTGAAAAGCTATCTCCCGCAAGGCCACGTCACATCCGGAGTTATCTCGGAGAAAGCGGATGCTGCGGCGACTTCAAACGTCTCCCTTTGTCGGCACCGCCTTAATTGTTCTCGCAAAACTTCATTAGTTCATTACCGTTACGGTAATAGTTACAATAAATGACCTTGGTTGTTACCAGAAATGCCCATGCTTTTGCGCACCCAGGTTTAGAGATCACGCACATAAAATTCAAAAACTGCTATATAAAATAATAAAAATAAAAATAACATATATCTGCCTACAAGCCGCACGGTTTCAAAAAACGAACAAATGCTTAATTATGGCTGAGATCAAAAACTGGATAAGCTTTGTAGGAAAAACACGAAGTTCGTTATCTTCTTTTAGTCAATTCCTTTAGCCGTTTGTTTTGTTTTCCTTATTCGGTTCACCTAATGAAGGCGGCAAGGTTGTATCTATTGTTATGTAAAAGGGATTACCATAATACTGATATCTTAATTGTAAGTAGAAAACCGACCCTTTTTAAGGTTGAAAATGTTAATTTTTATCCTGAGAAACAGGTTAAAAAAGACATCAACGAGTCGAATGCAACCCTATGGATACCTACGTATAATGATGGTGATCTCGTATCTCCGTAATATTTATTGTTCGTCCTTCGAACCATTTCCTAATGAGAGCTGCATGTAGTACATACTCGTATCTACCTACTCATGGTCCTGAGAACCATTTAATAGGCCCTCGGCCCGGCTTTTAACTTTAATCTAAGCCTATTAAACATCGAGAAACCCTCTCCGGTTTCCCGTGAATGCATTTCCAAGTAACCGAGCCGGTATAATTATAAAAAAAGCTCAGGACCGACTTCAGACACGTTTTACCTAAGCGTAATTTGCATCTGGTGTGAAATTGCATCGTATCCGTCTTAAACTGTTACTGTTAAATTGTGTCTTAATATAATGGGTTTAAGGCAGCTTGCCAGTTGACATGGTGTTTGATATAAGGTTTATATTGGCGGGTGTATGGTTTATAGCGTTGGCGGCTGGGCAGTAATTGGAAGCGGGATGCGCGAGCGCCGTAAAGCGGCAATTGACCAGAAAATAACGAGCCCTCGCCGCCATTATATACGCACATGCCAGCTATATACAGCTGCGCCCAACGACTTATTTTAATTCAGAGTTATTTATTTCAGCTAATTATGGTATACAATCCGCCGGTAGCCATTATAATCATGCAAAATAACTGTAGGAGTAAGGTAAACGCGCGCTTCAACATTAAAATATGCAGTGAGACGCAGTCTTCCTGGTTTCGCAATCATTTAAGAGGCCGCAGTAAGCTCGGGCGAATTTCACGTTCCCATACAAACTTAGTTACGCTCTCATTTTAAAACTACGTGTTGGATTGTGAAGAAACTTTGCATAAACAATGACATGGGGTATATCTATGTCTGTAATTAGTTTATATGGTTCCAGTTTATATAACAAACGAAATACAGCAAAAACAAGTTTTGTATGAAAACCTTAAATTCGCTGTATTTTTTTACTAGAGCTACATAAACTAATTATAGACATAGATATACCTCATGTCATTGTATATGCAAAGTTTCGTTACAATTCAACACGTAGTTTTAAAATGAGAGCGTAAATACGTTTGTATGGAGAATCGAGCTTACTGCGGACTTAATATTTTCGCGCATTAGGTAGGTAGGTACCTTTGCTTGTTTCACTACGTCCTACGTGCGTTTACTGATATTTTTATAGGACTCATGAGCTAAGTCGGTATTTATTATTAGGTAAGTTTACATTTGTGAAACTGCAATTAAGCAGACAATCTTTTTGCTTTCCGCCTGCGCGGAATAGACAGATAAAGACGCTCTCGTAAACAAATCATAACCATAAAGGAAGGTAATTCGGGCAAACAACACGAAGCTGTGTCTACACGAACACGAACGACAATATCTACATCTACATTATTACACTCAATAACAAATACCTACCTACGCATAGATTAGTTTAAAAAATAAACCCATAACTAGGTAATTAGAAGTAAGTCTTTAGTTTGTACATGATCGGTAAGTATTTTGAGTAAATTAAGGATGAAGAAATCCCACTACTTAAATCATTCAATAAAACAATACTAAATACTTAACGTTAATAATATAAGTAAGTAGGTACTAGTTTTCTACATGCAAATCGCGTAGAGTCGACGATGTAGGTCTGTTAGACAGATACTAATTTAATAAAATATTTAATGTTAGTTCCTACCAATAGAATTCATTTGGTAATGGTAATGGACCTTACTGCGGACGAATAGAACAGTCTATACAACTCGATGATGATTCCATAAATTTATAGTGCTCAATAAAAAGACAGGTCGGAACAAAATGGCGTCACCCCTCTTTATGGACTGCCGTACGCTCAGAACAACGCCGTATACTGAACGATTAAACGTGCCGTGTTCATTGTCCTAACGTAGTCTAGTTGTAGAACAATCGGCCCGCGCCAACAATAATTACCGTAAAATTGGTGAATGACCAAGTTTATTAGCATTTAGCGATATTATTGAGCTGGCCGAGGTAAACAACGATTCGCCTTGACATGGATGACGCGCTTTGACGGGTTTGCGTTTGGGACGGATCCAGATAGGTTTGTTGGCGTGTTGATGCTAATTAAACCGCAATAAAAGCTTTATAAAATGACCGATACAGCAGATAGCCACGCATGCCTACATATCGTTTACCTACCACCAACCTACCTATTAACAATGATTTTTATAATCCTCTTCAGTAACTCAATAAAACTTGTTATTGCTGCAAGTTCATAAAACAATATACCGAACTAAGTCAATCCTTTTTACGGTATTTTATTTTATTTTAGTATGTCTTAAATATATTTGGTTATTATAGCAGCTATTTGAATAACGTAGTGTACCTACCTACCTACATAATTATTGTTTACCTACGTGATTTTATTGATGTCGCAATACTTAGTTGTTACAACATACTTTTAAATATCCTATTCGCACCATCGGCATCGTAAAACAATAAAGTAGGTATTAAAACAAAACATACATTTTGCATTCGTAAGATACGGATATTTTTAAGTCGAGCTTTACAAAGTTAAGTTAGAGGTTGAGCAACATCTGTATCTTATAGGTGTATTCCTAATTCCTTTAAATGAGACATAGAGTCGTATTACATGCGTATAGTCAAATAAATACTGGCAACATCCGTGTCTAATTATGTATACTTCTATCTGAACATTAATTTCAAAGGTTTCTTTTTGCGCGTTCCAAATTATTTTTATGTACATATCGGTACCTACATATAGGTACGTAATAGGACACATTATCATTCGTTCACCTCTTATTTGGACAAGTACTTAGGTATAGGTACCTATGGGATAAAAGGGAGTTAAAACGGATAAAAAGGAGGGGACCAAAGGAACTCCTAAATGACACATGACATGATAGGTACCTACACCCGTCGTGTGCCCTAAGCCAGCTTAACCTGTACAGAAATCGCCGCGACGAGTATTTGATGACTGACCAATAAATCTAAAATCGGTAACTCAAATCACAGCGTGGTTGGCAGTGAAAGCTAGCTCCAAATATTTTTTAAGTCACCTAGATACACCCACACGCGGAAACAAATAACAGCGTGCTGAGGACTCCTTAGCCACTCACTTGCTTGTGGCAACCACAGTTGCCAATTTCGCGCACCCCTAAACTGATGGTGGCATCTGTGGTTGCCAAGTAAAGTATGGATTTCTTTGATAAAGAAAAATTAAAAGCAATTTAGGCTACCTTTTTTAAAATCCGAAAGCGAGTGAGTGGTTAGAAGGAAAAACATGGAAATACACCCTGGGCAGACCATGCACGAAATCAAGCGCCCAATTATTAATTTGACACTATTTTCCAGTTAATAATTCTACTCTGTGACGACAAGGACAACTTTAAATAATTTGTTAAAGACATTTTATAGGTAGAGACGTTACAACCACTTTACGTAACCGAATGGGTGACGTTCTGCAGTTGAAGATGACGATCACGCTAGTTGTCTTCTTTTCGTTTATCGATTTAACTATGCCTTTTCTACTCGTATCCGGGAGTCCGGGTGAGTAAAATATGTTATTGCAATCTTGGCAGCAGGTACTGCGGCTGTCATGTGTACAAAAAGATCATTTGTTATGTTATTTGTAGGTATACTTTCGCATCCAGTACAATAACGCCTTCAGAATGGTGTTGAGACTTCCTAGGTGGTGCAGTGTGTTCGCGGACGCTCACACGAACGGGTTCCACGCGATCATAAGAAAAAAAATTGCATCGTTGATGGACCGTGTCAGGGGGAGTCAAAACGGCATTTTGATGGTGATAGCGGATAGGTACAACTGTCCCATCCTTTGTCACTGGGTGGCACAGATCAGGACATTAGTAAGATACATAAAATAGCCGTGATCTGTGTCACCCCGCGTTTTGATTTGAATTTTAATTTAATTTTATCGTTTTATTAATGTGTAACTAACATGGATATAAGTTCCTACTGTAACTAACCCGATATGGATATTTATCCGAAATAAAGAAATTGAATTGAATTGAATATTCCATAGGGCATGAACTAGGCAACGTAGGTATAGGCGTAGGCGGTGGAAGGCGGCGGCGTATTACCCTTCAAAGGCGCACATGAAACGCGCCGCCGAATCTACTTATCGCGCGTTATTGTTTGCGTCCGCTTTATCCTCTATATATCAACCAGCCACGCGTGGACATCACGCGTATGTACATACAGACAAAGGACTCACTCGCTTCGTTGGTTGCCCTTTAAATCTCTTCCGGATTCATTCAGCGTTGTATATTCTAGTTAGCTGCAACAAGTGGTTTTAAGGGGCTCCACGCGCTTTTTGGCTAGTTTTGACGAGTTTTGAATTGATATTCCTCCGTCAAAACTATAGATATATTTATGGAACAAACACCTATCGGTTTTTTAGTTCTTTATCTACATTTTCACGAGTTTTTTTTAAAATAATTAATATTTATTTTTTTATGATTTATTCAAACATGGTCCAAAAAAGCTCTGTTTTCGATATTATTATGTTGTTCATGCACTTTTATATATGAAATCTACATATAACTGTTCCTTATTGACGTCTCTAACAACCCACGAGAGATTTTTATTTTATACTCATTTTCACAAAAGTTACGTCCATAAAACTGGTTTTTTGGCCTGAAATTGCCAAAGTTTGGTGCCATATATCCCGAAAACTGTGAGGTTTGAAGTAAATATGGGATACTATTTCGGTAAACCTCGTTGTTGTTAATACGATAAACCATAAAAAACACAAATAAACCGACAGTTATAGATCGAAGGTCATTGGCAGCTAGGAGCCCCTTAAGCACTCAAACACTGGACTCTATTGTCGATTAAGAGGTGGCACATGTTAACATATTGTAGTCTTCTTTCCAGTTGATTGTGGGTGTCTATGATGTTTGAAGTAATCTAGTATTGTTGGATGTTGACCAAATTTAACTAGCGCCGGTTCTCGGCCAACTTATACTACTCAACCTAATGCATTCTTCAACACTTAGGCGGATGTCATCTAGGTGTATGCAAGTACCGTAGTTTGTATATAAATTCCGTGTGGTACGACACACTGCACCGCAACTCCGTCCGGCGAAATTTGTAGGCAGCTCCGCACCTCCGTCCGGAGATGCGGCGCAGTGTGACATCCGCCTAAGTGTTGAAGAATGCATTAGGTTGAGTAGTATAAGTTGGCCGAGAACCGGCGCCCTGCCCGAACTACCGTCTAAAACCCCACGGTCTTCCATCTCGTCTTCTCGGTACTATGGTGCGGTTACGGGCACGCCGAAGCACTCTTCCGCGACCCCCAAGAACAATAACCCACCTATTCAGATAAAATCATAGCGGAGTCTCAACAACATATTAGATATTTATAAACGTACTTACCTGCCAATGTCACATATCGTATGCTAATTAATGGGACGTTAAAATCATAGGCACAAGTGAAATTTAATTTCAATAATAACTTAAAAGGTTAATTGGATTTAATGTAAAGAAACACCGATGTACGAAGATCTCAATATCTAAAGAGCCAGCTATATTTCTCTTGGGTTAATTTTAAATACCGTTTTAAAAATATGTAAAAGAGAACCAAACTACATTTGTATGGAGAGTCGAACGTCCCCAGCACCTTTTAACAGTTTTCGCTTAAGGTATATGGTCGTTCCTTAAAGTTATAATAACGATGAGTAACATATTTTACGCTACACCTGATTTGTTAGACTGCAAATTAGTCGGGACAGAATCCACATCATAACGTTAGTTTCTGTCAGGTATTCAATTTTTGAGAAAGCTTTAATTATTTGCCGGCTGTTCGGACCAGCTCTATCTCACAGACACAAGAAAATGAGACACACGGGGGAAATTAAATAGCTTGTAGTCGTCGTTGAGTGGAATACAGCCAGAGATCGCAACGACACCGCATCGGTTCGCGGTGATCGAAATGATCATGCTCAGCTTTGAGACCATCTTACCTATTCAATAACGTGTCTAGAGACTGTAAACATAGAGTGACAAAATGTTGCCATCCAGGAAATCCACGTCACCATGATATATTCAAAACACTCTTTGGCACGCATGTTCTACCGAAGTTTAAAATACATATACCTACTTACTAATATTTAGTGGTAATAGGTGCTGACACTAGGAGTGATTTGCAGGGGTAATAAACAGTGGCAGGTCTACGTACAGCTCACACGCACGGCCCTCGCAAATTGCTGATCGTCAGGGAACCCGGCTAACTACATATTTACAGCTTTTTATGGAGCATAATCGCAGCTCTTATTAAAATATAAGTGGTTTCCTTTCCTAACGTAGCCCCGGTTTATAGTTCTTGTACATTTGGGCTCGAGGTTGTAACGAGGGGTTACGTAAACACATATGTACACGCCAACATAACACAGACTCATATTGCAAGACTTGGCTCTATACTTAAATTGTAATATTACAACCAATATACCTACGTTGGTTCTGAAATGTTTTTCTATGCGTCAGAAATAGGTACATAAGTTTTCAGCATATATAAAAATATTAAATTCTCCTATCTTTTCAGCGATCTAGTTATGCTGTCGAACTTACCATCCACTTGAAAACCCAGGTATGGGTTAGGTAACAAACATATAAGTATACCCAACCTCAGTAATATATTAAGTTAATCATGTAATTTAGATCAAGTAACTAACGTTGAAAATGAGTGCCTTATTTCGCCGTTAAACGTTAGTTTGGCGAACCTAATTTAAGCCTAAAATGTACCATACTTTTTTGAGAAAAAAAAAAAAAAAAACCTCGAACTTAATCTTCACAGAAACTAACGTAATATTTTATCCCTGATGATTTTACTCAAAGGTATATTTGAAGTCCCCGTGTGGTGTGGGGTTAGAATAGCACCATCCCCTTTCTTCCTGTGGGTGTCGTAAAAGTTGACTAAGGGAACAGGGTTTTGTGGGCGATGGGCTAACAACCTATCACTGCAGTATCACATTTTATCGATCTTTTATACGCACATTTATGCTAAAAGTTGGTACTGGAACACAAGTTTCATGTGCTCTGCCTACCCCCTTTAGAGATAAAGGCGTGAATGTATGTATGTATGTGTATGTGAAGTCCCCAACCAAGCAAAGTGAGGAGGCCTGTGCCCAGCAGTGGGAGGTATATATTAGGCCGATGACGATGATGATATTTTACTCCTAATAAACAGCTATAAGTAGAGGAGATCTCCATTCCAATAGTGTAAAGTGCAGTCAAATATTAGTTATCACTTGCATTGCTTCATTGTGATTCGGCAAAAACTGTTAACATATATGTAGATATATATGTTAACAGTTTTTGCCGTATCAAAATGAAGCAATGTACCCAGCAGTAGTGCTGGCTATAAGTACCTACATCTATTTTATTTCCAGAGGGCTGATTACGTAACGTTTCGACCGCGCGTAAAAAACAAAGTTTTAACCAACTTCAATTCAATACTCCGCCAAGCCACATACATGAACATTTCCACATTTCCTTTACACTTTAGCACAAAAAACATTGATTATTACAGAAAAAAACCAAATCGCTGTATGAGGGCCGTTCATATTTGAGGAGTTCCGTCGCTTCATCAAGAAAGGTGATTCAGCACGACTATCATGCGACGGCGCGCGAGCTCTCTCGATTTTTCTCGCTCTACCCGTCTCTTTCTTATTAGAACACTTAGAACAAGATATATAGTGCGAGAAAAATCGAGAGTATGTCGCGGCCGTCGCATGATAGACGTGCTGACGCGCTTAAAATGCGTTACGTGATCGACCTGCCGAATATTCTACCGTTCGACCGGCTCTGAGTCCTAATACTGATTCGAGTGTATACCTACGTAGGTAAACTGTAGCTGTAGTCAACACCGGTATGCAAATCACCTCCGCATTTGTCGAAATAACCTTTTTGTAGGTTTTTTGCATCGATAAGTGAGTTAAAAAGATTCCCCGATTGCTTTTGTTTCGGCGCCCTTTGAGAAATTAGTACAATAGGCTTAAGTTACTTTGGGAGTTTCCCGAAGTTCGCGGCCATTTAAACAATGAGCTTAGGGGTTTAACTTTACAAATGTGTACAAAACAAAAGTAGGTACCCTTTTGCTTTTGCCGCAGCCACCGGAGTTACAATGACTGGAGATAATGACTTAAATAACCACGTCTTCGTATAGATCTGAATTCGAACATGAAAACGTCTGAAACGTGCATTTTGTAAGAACGTAGAAATTGCTAAATATATCCTGAATCTACATACTTGCAAGAAATAGTAGGTACCTACTAGGTACTTTATTAATTGAACGAGCGAGCGAAGCGAACGAAGTTATCCGTTTCATCTTAGGCCAAAATTCTTTTGTATGTCCATCAGTTGTCCAGATACCCGGCTGTTCTCCATTGCAGGTGGCATTTCTAAACCGATACTCGTGAAATTTTATGAGCAGGTTCAATAATAATATAGAACTGGCTCCTGCCCGGGACTCCGTCCGCGTGGAACTTGTTTAGGGTAAACTCGCATTATTTGGTGATACGCCTAATTCGGTGAATTCACTAGCTATATTCGGTAGCGTGCTTCAAAACATGTACCTATCACCGAATTAGGCGTATCACCAAATAATGCGAGTTTAATATCGTAGAGTCGTAGAGCTCACCCTACATAACAAACTTTCACGCCCCATTTCATCCCCTTAGGGGATTATTTCCGGGATAAAAACTGTCCTATGTCCTTCACGGGACTCGTACTATCTATAAAATCGGTTTAGCGGTTTAAGCGTGAAAAGGTAACAGACAGACAGACAGACTTTCGCATTTATAATATTACTCTATATAATACCTAATATAACTTCTCACTCCACAGGATGAAATAAAGTCAGTGAATGTGTATGTGTGATGAATAAAGTCCGTAGAACATAAGACATTTAAAATAGGCTGAAATCAACTTTCCTTATCGGCACTATATCGTTACATAAACAGGCTACGATTTTCCCAAGAACCATTTTTGTTAATCGTTTTTTTTTTAGGGTAAACTCGCATTATTTGGTGATACGCCTAATTCGGTGAATTCACTAGCTATATTCGGTAGCGTGCTTCAAAACATGTACCTATCACCGAATTAGGCGTATCACCAAATAATGCGAGTTTAATATCGTAGAGTCGTAGAGCTCACCCTACATAACAAACTTTCACGCCCCATTTCATCCCCTTAGGGGATTATTTCCGGGATAAAAACTGTCCTATGTCCTTCACGGGACTCGTACTGTCTATAAAATCGGTTTAGCGGTTTAAGCGTGAAAAGGTAACAGACAGACAGACAGACTTTCGCATTTATAATATTACTCTATATAATACCTAATATAACTTCTCACTCCACAGGATGAAATAAAGTCAGTGAATGTGTATGTGTGATGAATAAAGTCCGTAGAACATAAGACATTTAAAATAGGCTGAAATCAACTTTCCTTATCGGCACTATATCGTTACATAAACAGGCTACGATTTTCCCAAGAACCATTTTTGTTAATCGTTTTTTGTCGGCCTACTCCGTCTAGCTACGAGTATCGACCTGCCGGACAAAGACGGTGCTTTACGGTGTCATAAAATTAACCGTCATTGTGCCGACAACCCCGCACGAATGCCGGCAATACTTTTAAATAAGATGTCCATTTTTTTAATGTTTAGTCTTTATCCCATTACGGCCACAGTTTGTACATATTTTGACGGGCGGACGCCCTTTTCGGAGCGTTATAGCTTTGAGCTTCACCGCCTTTTTCCTTTCGCAAAATTATCACGTGCTAAAATAAAGCACCCCGTCTTAACGGTCCCGGGCGGGGCGGCCGCCCTCGGCACTAAATGATTTGCGTAGGTACTTTTTTGCACTAGAAAAACCTAACGATGATGTGAATTTCAAATTATATGTATAATTAAGATTAGAATTGAGACTGTGTGAGTCCAGCCCAACCCTATGGCCTAACAATCCAAATAGTTTCTAAAGATCATTTAGACAGTTTTTAGTAGTAAATATGCAAGGGCGAATTATAAAGAGAGCGGTGGTTTGAGATGGGATCATCCTGCTAAAGATACAAGATCCTTACCTGGTCTGTACATCCAGCACGGCTAGCACGCGACGGCGCGCGAGCTCTCCCGCACTATCCGTCTCTCTCTTATTAGAACACTTAGAAGAAGAGGTATAGTGCGATAAAAATCGAGAGTATGTCGCGGCCGTCGTGTGCTAGACGTGCTGGAGGTGGCTAAGTATGTGAGGAGTCACATGCACCTTTTCCGCACAAACGCTGAGCGCATGGCTCCACCGCCCGGGAGGCAGCACCTGCTGAGCCCGCCCCGAACACGACTTACGAAAGCCAAAAAATGCCTAAGTTTAGGACCAATCTAAAGTTTATAATATATACGTAATCCCTCCAGCTATACAGCAGGCTTCCAGCTACGTCTCATTTGTAGACCGGCAGAAAGCGAAGCTGTGCGACTTGTGCGAGGACGCGTTCTACTCAATTGACGAATTCTTTCAGAGACGAGAGGCGACATAACTTTAAGTAGACATGATAATTATAATCCTTATAACGACATAATATTAATGTAAAAATTGTAGGTTAAGTTTTCGACATTCAAAATTGTTATTTTATGAATAAAAGATGGAATTGAACTGAATAAATATAGGCGCAGTAGTCATTAATAATAATTAGTATTTTTTTATCTCAGTCTAATTAAACTAGTCAGCCATTATCTGGCCATACGCTCACCTAAAACCCTTGGCATCGCCAACGCCAGGTAAACGATATCAAACGGCTTGGTTTCGACGTATTTTATTACCCACAATAAATTAGAGGGGTTATAAAAGTAAATCTTACTCCACGTCAAATCGCATCACATATTCATGCCTCGAGTTCCATATTAAAAACATAAACTAGCTTCGATGCCACTTAAAAATGGTTTCAAGTTTATATAAATTAAAACTGTACCTTAAAATCGTTCGCACTCATACCGACCCGCCCATGAAAGCGGTGTTTTTTTTATAAAGGTAAGATATCGATTTCCACGATTCGTCTTTGTAAAGTAACATACCGAGGTGCCAGATTGAATGAAATCCGCGAAACATTAATGGAAATTTGTTTTGTGCGATGAAGATTAAATTTATGACACCTAACGTTAGTTTCGCTTCATCGTCTGACCTTTTTTAGAATTCAGTGTTAATGGTACCTACCTACTAGTCGCTTCTAAACGCGCAATCAGGAACGCAGGACGTTTAATTAAATAGGTAGTGTTGCCTTAATGCCTAATAGTATAGGATCCTACTACATACGCCTGCGCGTAAATGCGACCTTATGCATTGCCGTAATGCTTGCATGGTAAATTTTCAAGATAATTGTAATGTCTGAAAAGTGAATAAAAAGATTCTGTAAACGGATACTAGCAAAAAGAGTTTTCTAAAGAAATTAGAAACCAGCCAAGTGCGACTTCGACTGGCGTACGAGGGTTCCGTAGCGAACTCGAATGATTTGAAGCTAATTCAGTAGAAGCAGTCCAGAGAGGCAGGGCACAGCGGAATATCACCTCGCCCAAATATGGAGCAGCCAACTGGGGAAGTACCTCCTCCTTACAGAATACCGCAGCAATATAATACGAGTTACTCACGACTTACTCTGCAGGTATGTGGTGTTGTGTTCCAGCACGTCTAGCACAACTTGCTGACAAGTCGCTTCGCGCGCGACTGAGCTACTCCTGTCTCACTCGCACCGTGCAAATTCGAAAGAGGAGGGTAGATCTTTCTCGACTCGGCGCGGCGTCAGTTGTGCTAGCCCCCCTGGTGGGGAGTAAGCTGAGAGTGAGGGACCTGCTTAAAGTCAGTATATATAGCTGTTTACACAACGAATCATCCAATTAATAAATGGTCGGCAATTCGCTTGTGATTCTTCATATCCATAAGCTACGGCGTCTGCTTACCATCACAATCAGGCCGTATGCTTTTTGCTTAGTTTGGGACTAGGTCGATTTGTGTAACATTGTTCCCTAATATTTATTTATTATTTATTTATTTATTTAATGCAAAAACGTCTCGAAAGTAATTTCACAACATTCAAACGCAATTTTTATGCGATGTAGTTACAAATCCAAAGTTTTTGAAAAAATTCCTTTAACACACAGTGCTACAGGTTTTCTTTTGATACCTAAACCTATACCTAAACTTAATTTTGTATTTCAAGCAGTAGAAAACGTCTGCTTACAAAATTTCGAATTAAAGGATAACTTTAATAAAAGAATGCTCCGAGCCGGTTTTGAACCGGCGGCCACTGGCATACCTACGCGGCCCATCGCTGCGCTACTAACCAACGGAGCTATCGGACTTATCCGTCTCGGTTACCAAATTCAATCAGTTCCCTCTTACAACACCTAAGGGAGGGGTGTAGCGAGTTTAGGGACATCTACCCACGTATTAGTATTTATTTAAACTGGCGAGAGATATGCGGACACTATAATTTATCTATGTTAACATAAAAGGCTAAGGTTGCATAATATATAGAAAGTAGAAAAACACAATAGAAAAGAATTAAACTAAACGAATAAAACAACTCGAATAAAGCTAACCCAGTTCTATGAAGTAGGATTGGGCCGCTGAAGTTACTTTGAAAATTGCTTTCAGGTTCACAACTTGCGTTGATTCGTCTTTTCACTTGTGGCTAATATAATTTGATCAAAACAACTAAGGCAATAGGAGGTGGGATTTGTACTGGTTTTCTTTAGTTGGTCGGTATTAGCGTTGTAAATATAGCCCCGAAGAGTTAGACCTATCGTTGACGATATGGCGGGGCTACTTCCAGTTTTTAGAAGACAGATCAGATACACAAACAAGCTGGACTCGCGCACCGAAGGATATATACCACCACACAACATTAGTGTCTTAACACTCTTAACTACTTATTATCCTTTGTGTTAGTTATATGGGATCCAACATTCCTTATTACTACATTTTCATTCTGGTCTACTTTATATATATATATATATATATATATATATATATATATATATATATATATAATTTAGTTTATTTAGAACGGAAACAGTCGCACAAATATTCATGTAGTACACATAGTTTATAAACAGACATAAATCACTAAGACCTGACGGTTCGTTCACACACATTATATTAACAAAACAACTTAAACAAAAAAAACTTAATGGATCAATGTTTGTACCGGCCCTCGATGTGGTATCTGAGTATGACACAAGTAAGTACTCTCCAGTTAAATGAAATATGAATATTACTAACAAATTAACAATATTATTAATTGTGTACAGTCATCACCATATAGTAGCTGCCAAAGTAGCCAAATATTTCATTACACATTTTTATTACTATAAGAATAAAAGTATCCCACTGGGATAAAACCATTTAAATATATTGAACTGTAAATTAAATAAAATGGTAATTTTTGGTAAAAGCTTTTTATAGCTAACTGTCATCTTGTTTAGTGTATTTGCTATTGCCTTCTGTCTCCATCGGACCAGCTTACCTGGCTTTAAGGTACAGTCAACGTCAAAGAGATGTTTACCTATTTCGACTTATTATAATGGAAGGTGCAAAAGTGTAAACACATTTTTGGTGTCAACTGTAGGTACCATATTATTGCATTGGCATCTGACGTTTACAATTTCCATGCAATTGGACTTCGGGACGTTGATTAAAAGTGACGAGCAAGTAGCTATTGTCCTAAATACCTACAAACTGATTAACATACGTACCTGCATACACTGCGAGGTAAAGCCTTGTAAAAAACCGGTTCCTTTAAAGGATATTATGAGGTTTTTTTCACAATTCCATTTCACATCGGCATCGACGCCGTCGGTCTCTGACTTGTGATTATTTTGTTAGTTGAAAGTGTCCGTAGTCCACGCTGGCTGCTCACCGTCCGTAGTCCACGCTGGCTGCTCACCGTCCGTAGTCCACGCTGGCTGCTCACCGTCCGTAGTCCACGCTGGCTGCTCACCGTCCCTAGTCCACGCTGGCTGCTCACCATCATGCCTCTGCCTGGCTATCGTCGTACCAAGCATAAAAAATACTGTTTTTACGATGCAAAAAATACAAGGAAATGCTTTAATTCCAATGGACACTGAAACCTTCCCAGACTCGCCTATACTTTCTTTTACTTTTACTGACTATAAATTGTTACATAAAAAAAATGTTAAGTGTTCAAAGATTGTATACTGGCATAATTGCCCAAAATTCGTTACATTTTAACGATAATTTTGAAATAAATGAAGATTGTTGCATTACCTGAAATAATAACTGTTTTGTTTTGTTTTTAACCGACTTCAAAAAGAAGGAGGAGGTTCTCAATTCGGTTGTATTTTTTTTTTTTTTCAATGTTTGTTACCTCAGAACTCCGTCATTGATGAGCCGATTCGTAAAATATTTTTTTTGTTTGTAAGTATATGCTTCCAGGTGGGTCCCATTTTTTTGGAAATTCAATTGGATGATGGGATCCATGAGGAATTGAGGGAAAATTGAGGGAACTCCTCAATTATATTAGGCACACGTGTAGTGATTTTGGTATTATCTATTATAACTCGTGTATTTACATCCGGAAATCATAAATTGGTGGAGTGGAATTGATGATGAAGACCACAGATGACTTATGGAATTCCTCAATTATGTACTTAAAAGTACATAAGTATATCACAGATTCTGATAAGATTCCGTTGAAATAGCAACTAATGAAGTGCCAAGGGTGATCCTTGTGGAATCGACGAAAGTCCTCAAATATTACCGGGTCACATACAGCGATTGGGTTTTTTTCTATAATAATTCAACAACAAAAAACAAAGTTTTAACCGACTTCAATTTAGTACTCCGCCAAGCCACGAGAACATTCTGCGTACCTAATATAATTGAGGAGTTCCCTCAATTCCTCATGGATCCCATCATCCAACTGAATTTTCAAAAAAATGGGACCCACCTGGAAGCATATACTTACAAACAAAAAAAAATTTTTTTGAATCGGCTCATCAATGACGGAGTTCAGAGGTAACAAACATTGCAAAAAAAAAATACAACCTAATTGAGAACCTCCTCCTTTTTTTTGATGTCGGTTAGAAAAACCGCATTCAAACCGGCCCATCCATTTGGGAGCTACGATACACAGACACGTTAAACAACCCCTCTCTTTGCGTCGGGGGTTAAAAAGTAAACGTCGTGTAGGTACGGTCAGCAGCAAAAGTAGCTACGCGCTCCAACATGCTCATGCTCGCGGTTGCGGATGTAGTACAGTTCGCGACCAGATAGGGGCCAACACCAACGTGTTCAGTATTGTCGTGATTAGTCAATAAGAATCTTCATTTCGCTTCTGTAATCTGTCGATTCGCCGTATTCGCTCAGGCGAAGCGTTAGGTTTGCAACGATTGTAAATCAGTCGCAACCTGTTAGTGTACTGCGTTACCCGAATGACGTTACGTATTTATGTTTTTGCGGGTTTTGCCTTAAAATCCGCATCCGCATCCGCGTCCGCGGATGTGAGCCTTGAAATATCCGCATCCGCGGATGTCTAAAAAGTCGAATCCGCGGCATTCCTGCTCCAAACTACCTACACACATCAAGTTCTTATTCCTTACCTTAGGGCCTGTTTACACATTGATTAGTGATTATGCTAGTCCTTACAAAAGCTACTCGCACTTGCAGCAAATGTATGAACTCGCACTAACCACTAATCAAAGTGCAAACCGCTCATTAGAAAAAGACGTGTGTAGTTTTGACCTCTTCGTATCGTTAAAGTTGTAGTTGTCGAGGCACAATGCACATTGTACGTAATAGAACCGATGGCCGTTGGGGCGAAAAGGTTCTCGTGTGGTGACCACGTACCTGAAGGCGCAGCGTAGACGTGGACCCCTCGCAAGGTGAACTAATGACCTGGTGGTCGCGGGAGTCCGCTGGATGCGGGTGGCGCAGGACCGGTCACTGTGGCACTCTTTGGGGGAGGCCTATGTCCCGCAGTGGGTGTCTTTCGGCTGATATAATGATGATTAATGTATGATGTAGCTACTTCTGCTGTAGACTGTACGTCGTTTTATAGCGCGCCGGAGCGCTTCATAATTATCTGCAGATTTTGAGTAATCAAGCACATGCAGTTACGTAGCCCGATATGGCCAGTGACGACGGGCAAATGGGATTAACATTTCAATTAAGCGCTTTCATGTTCACCGATAATCCGGACTTTATCAAGATATCAAACCAGGGGATTAAACTGCCCTGTTAAATAGAAAACGTACCTACTTTACACTTGATAACGACTGTCTATCTGCTAATACTTGTACTCGACTCGGGTGCCTATGTTTATGTTCATTGTAGAAAGGTTGATATTTTTAAGAAGTCATCAAGACGCAGAATTACTCAAATTATTTTGTTAAAGGGAAATTATAATTGCAGCGACTAACGTTTTCATTAGCACCTACAACGTAACATCTTTTTACAACCTTTTTTTACTTTCACCTGTCCCGTTGTCTGTCTGTCTGTCTGTCTGTAATCAAATCTTGCAAGTTAAATTTGACCCACTTCCCAGTGACCAACTGAGCTGAAATTTTGGGTATAATTATAGTTTGGATGACAATTCAATATTATGGTACCATCGAGCTGATCTGATGCTGGAGACAGAAGGTGGCCATGGGAATTCAGTACTTAATCGAAGTAGCCCCGTTGAGTTTGGGCTCGTTAGAATCGTCTCAATGAGTAGTTGATGATGGTTGATGGTACCTATACAGAAAAGTACAGTCTGCAATAAAAGCTTGTACCAAAAATGAAATTTTTGACAGAAACTTTTTATTATTTACAAGCTTTTATTTAGTTTCACCTGTCCCGTTGTGTCTGTCTGTCTGTCTGTAATCAAATCTTGCAAATTAAATTTGATCCACTTCCCGGTTTCCGATTGAGTTGAAATTTTGCACGAATATGCAAATCGCGTGACAATGCAATATTATGATGACGTGGAGCTGATCTGATGATGGAGCTGGAAGGTGGCCATAGGAACTCCGTAATAAAACCACATAACCCCATCGAGTTTGGGCTCGTTAGAATCGTCTCAATGAAGTTGATGACAGTATACAGAAAAGTACAGTCAGCAATAAAAGCTTGTCCCAAAAATAAAAAATTTGACAGAAACTTTTTTGTATGTAAGCAACGGGTTTATAGAACAGCTTCTATTGCACTAATACGCCATCTTTACTACCCCAGAATAACAGAATATGAAAAGTCCACTGTCCAGCACCAATCTACAAACAACAATTCACATAACTCAGCTACCGATAGAATTATTAGTTATTTGTTATACAAGGGTGCAAAGTTGTATTTTACCCGCGAGTGTGGAATTGAAATACGAGCAAGCAAAGGATACTATAGTTGAACCACGAGCGAAGCGAGTGGTTCTAAAATAGAATCCTGCTTAGCTAGTGTTTTTCAACACACGAGAAGTAAAATAGATTTGCACCCGCGTGTAACAAAACTTTTCACCTCACTGTAGCGAGGAAAGTGCAACATGCAAAACAACTTTATTAAAAAAATTAACAGTAATAATAATAACTCTCGCTAGATGGCTGGATCAAGGGTCAGATACAGAAGGCGGTACTGCTGGATACTGCGCGGATAGTCAGGAGGTTCCTGTCTCTGGCGCCCTGACCACCGGCAGCTTAGGCCCCGCCTCGCTGCCGGCGGTACCCTAGGTTAGATTTTTATAATGATTTTATGTTTTGTATATAGTTTTTATATTTTACTTTTTATATAATTATTGTAAAAACCTAGCCTAAGATTGAAATTGGGTAAAGAGAATAATAATAATAGATTTACATTTAGATTTCTTTATTTCATAAAATAAATTTACATTATAAGTTAACTTTTAGCTAATTTACACGAATTTATTGAATGATCGTCAAATAATGAATATTAATTGAATGAAATGTCACAGGTACAATACAACATTATTATGGACATATATTGCAAAATGATTGATGATAAAGTCAAAATAGGGAATATTGATATTTATATCTCGTAATGATCGTCAAAAAAAAAAAACTAGAACATTATCAAATTATAAAACAATTTAAATTAAATTAACATAACGTTAAGTAATATCAAGTAGAATTTTAGTCAAGTGCGAGTCGGATTTTAGTTTTCCCATGCATTTTAAGACCCAGCGCCTGATAAAGGCAACAAGCAATTTTTTTAGTTTATAAAAACAAATTTTTTTCGTCGGTTTTTTTAGTATTTGTCGTTATAGCAGCAACAGAAATACACCATCTGTGAAATTTTAGTATTATGAGCGTTTTGCGTTTTGTTATCTGTCAAAAGCTACTAAAACACGCTCCAAGGTCAAATTACTTTCCCCACTAATGGATAAAATGCGTTTTTGCCCACTGGTTTTAAAGGATAAAAGACGGCTTTCCGAGGCAGTGAGGGGAAAAGTATTTATTAAACGCTCAAGAGTCCGCAGTAAGCTCGATTCTTCATACAAACGTAGTTACGCTCACATTTTAAAACTACGTGTTGGATTGTAACGAAACTTTGCATGTACTTATAATGACATGAGGTATATCCAGGTCCGTAATTTAATTAGTTTATGGAGCTTTAGATACCATAATAAAAAAAATACAGCGAATTTAAGTTTTTCTTTAACTAAGAAAATTTGAAGGCAAGAACGAAGGTCGTAATTCGGTCGAAATTCAAAACATTTATTCGTAACAGCAAATCAATTAATACAAACTCACATATGGAAAAGACAAAAATATACCTATATACGGCCTAGGCCTCACACACAGGCTAGGTTCGGCTCAGTGTGAGGGACTGATTGTTCTAAATGAATGGAGTAGGCTAGGCTGCAAAGGCAAGTTAAGCAAAGTAAAGTAATTATTTTTCCTAATTGTGCAATCGCTGTCTGATAAATTAGTATATTGTGTATTTGTATTTCATATAACGGCTTTTTACTTTATTGGCACCTATAAGTAAGAGATTTTATATTTTACAATGTAATTTAGAGATTTTCAGTGAGGTATGTTCAGAATCATGATTATGTTGAAAAAAGTATGTACTTAAAATTTTCAGGTTTCTACTAGGCGGAAAATCCCGCTTCCTGGACAGGGAGAGACGTACAATGGTATACTCACCACGGGGCTAATAAAGAAAGCCTCATCGTATATTTATCGCCCTCTTGCTTTCGGCTCGGGCGTCAAATACCAGCGATATGAGACATTCTTTGTTTTACCGCCGCAGGTAAGTAATGTACCTACTATTGTGATAATGCCAAATAAAAGAATTGATTCATCACTAAATCTCGTCGTTCTTCCCTAACTACGCTAGCAAGTAATATGAGTAAAGTCAATAGAATGATGTTTACCTTAATATTAAAATTCGGTTATAAACGCAGTTACTTCAAAGATAACGTTACAAATAGTTACAATACTAGTCAAATCCGGAAAAACCGACAACGAACCAACGTATCGTAATTACTGGACACTTTTCAGACACAATTTTTAAGCGGGTTTTCTGAGCCTGTCTATAAGTACCTCAAATTAACATACTGTATTTTTGCCTAGTACGCTGCCATATTAGCACAGGGTGCCTACACTGTAAGTACCTATTAGTGTTTTTTCATCATACTTGCTCGTAAAAGGCTTCATAACGCGCAGGCATACAGAGCTAGAATAGCCTATATTAAGCCCAATGATGTAATGGGTTGGTTGTTGTTGTTGTTACGCCCAAGTGAGCGTAGTGGTTTTTTTCTTAAATTGTATGTCAATCATGCGTCAGTGATTAAGTTATAAAGCAAGGAGTTTTAACTCAAATACGGTGATTTAAAACCTATCACAGATGTCTCATTCAAATCAGTTGATTAAAAAAAAATAGTAAAATAGTATCTAGTATCGAATATTGTGTAAAATGTATATATGTGTGTGTAAATTGGTTCGCTGTATGTCGAAGGGTCCTGTAAGTAATACACTGGCACATACGCACATGTGTGACAAGGATGTAAGCATAGACAATACCACAAGTGGGAACGAGATACAATGTCAAATCTCCTGTCCCTCAGCGCGTATAGGCTTTTTTTAACCGACTTAAAAAAAAAAGGAGGAGATTCTCAATTCGGTTGTATATATTTTTAACCGACTTCAAAAAAAAGGAGGAGGTTCTCAATTCGGTTGCTTTTAGCCGATTCGTAATTTTTTTTGTTGTTTGTAAGTTATGCTTCCAGGTGGGTCCCATTTTTTTGAAAATTCAATTGGATGATGGGATCCATGAGGAATTGAGGGAACTCCTCAATTATATTAGGCACGCGTGTAGGGATTTTGGTATTTTCTGTTATAGCTTGTGTATTTACATCCGGAAATCATAAATTGGTGGAGTGGAATTGATGATGAAGACCACAGATTACTTATGGAATTCCTCAATTATGTACTTAAAAGTACAAAAGTATATCACAGATTCTGATAAGATTCCGTTGAAATAGCAACTTATGAAGTGCCAAGGGTGATCCTTGTGGAATCGACGGAAGTCCTCAAATATTATCGGGTCACATACAGCGATTGGGTTTTTTTCTCTAATAATCAACGCATTTGCTCTCGGAAATCAGGTCATGTGGTAAATTGGAAAATAAATGTGGAAATGTTCTCGTGGCTTGGTGGAGTACTAAATTGAAGTCGGTTAAAACTTTGTTTTTAAAGTAAATTATTGTTTGTTTGTGACCTATCAAAATATTGTACTGAGACTCACGGCACGGTCTTCACGGATATAATACAACTAAAGTATGCGGAAAAGTAAGCATATAAGTTGAGGATGTATTAATTAGTCTTCTGATTCTTCTAAATTTAGTCAGGTTAATTTAGCTATAGCCCTTTGGGCATTCCCTAGGACTCCATCTATTAAATTCTCTATCTATACGGTCTTTGCCTTACGCTACGCGCCTAACGTCAAATTCAACGATTTACCTAAATGCACTAGGGTAACATCGCAAAATTACATGGGGTTATGTCGAAAATCACAAATATCTACTGAACCAAAAGCAATTTAAACTCTGGCAAGTGGCAACACTTGCCAAGACACCATGTTTATTTGTCGCTCCGCTTCTATTCGCTCCGGTCGCTAGTTGTTGATCAATAGATCCAATTTCACAAAAATGCCATCACTCGTAAGGAATACTTCATAAATTGTGACTTTCAGGTCCAAACACGAACCATACCTACTCTCCACTCACCTAAAAAAATATTAGCCTGAGCAAGATACGTCGCGCAATTTTTTTTAATTTTTTTTTTTCAGTTTTGTATTGTGCCTTTTTGTATTGTATCTGTCATGTGTTACTAATATAGGTTAAGGCTATTTTTTTAAACTAAACCTAATAACATCCTATGGATCATACCAGGTCTGAAATAAAATGTTTTTATTTTTTATTTTTTGTATATATGAAAAAACAAGAATATATAGATATCAGCATTTTTTCACATCACAAACTTTGGCATTATCCACCTACATTAAATACCGCGGCGGTCATAAATTACGAAAAGTAATATATACTTATAAATTCCGTAACAATCAGGCGAAAATGGTATAAACTTTCTTTACTTTGTAATTTACTACTTCTATAATATGTACAAGTTTTTTGGGATACGCGCATAATCCACTTATTTTTGTAGAGGAAAATACCTTTTTCATAGGCCTATATTCGAATTTAAGCCACGTCACTTCGACATAGAGTGCCCATGCCATAAACTAGTACAGCGTCGAGCACTCGGACGGTTACTCGTACCTTATTCAGGCTAGGCAATTTTCCATGTCGAGGATTTTTCCATTTACAAAGTTCCCCTTAGAAAATGTTTTTTACCGGTTCCGTACCCAAGAGTAAAACGTCCGTCCGCCCGTCCGTCCGTCCGTCTGTCTGTCTGTGTCTGTCCGTCTGTCATCAGGCTGTACCTCATGAACCGTGATAGTTAGACAGTTGATTTTTTTACAGATGATGTATTTCTGTTGCCGCTATAACAACTGATACTAATAAAAAACAAAATAAAATAAATATTTAAGGGGGCTCCCATACAAAAAACGTGATATTTTTTGCCGTTTTTATAGATAATAGTACGGAAACCTTCGTGCGCGAGTCCGACTCGCACTTGGCCAGTTTTTTTAATTACCGAGAAATTACGAAAGTTGAAATTTATAAGGATATAGTGCCCTTAAATTTCAGGATCGAGACCCACGACGGTTAAACCACGATTGTTGCAGAAGGGAAGGGAGGGCAGTCTTTTGCATGTGTAAGTATGTTTATTTATATATCTATATCAACCCGTAAATTTTTGCTACCCGTGACTACGGCAGAAGAAGAGTTAATATTTTCGAGTGTATGTGTGTAGCAGTGGATATGTAAAAAAAAATTATACGCCCTGTGGCTGGATGGCTTTTTGCATTACTTACTTTTCTGAGGTTTCATTAAATTCATCTTAGTCGTGCGTGGTGTTGACGTATGTCCCATAAAAAATCGGTCAAGTTCAAGTCTGACTCGCGCACCGACAGTTCCGTACATACGAAATATCCATCTCATTCTCATTCATCTTTTCGTGTTTGTCATAAATAAATGTTTTTCTTTCCTTCTTTCTTTCTTTTCTTTCCATCTTTCCCCGCCTAATAATGTAATAGTTTCTCTTAAATCTTAACAACGCATAGTAGAATTTACCATGATGAGTAGGTACCTACTTACAGCGCCATGTAAGGGTAAGTACATTTTCTTACTAGGTACCTGGCGCGACCAAGGAACTCGGTGTGTAGGTATGTAAAAAATAATACCTATATATTCAAAGGTGATTAAATTACAAACTAAGGCCAGAAATATTTGTTGATGATTTAAAGTAAAATAACCTAGAGAGATAACCGTTACATTTTTACACGACTGCCGGACGAAAAGGAGTGTAATGTTTTTCCTGTAATATTTATAATAATGTTAATTTTATGTTATTATTTCAAAATATTCGCTTGGTAAACCCCAAAAGGAGAATGGTATTTTTTTCAATATTTACTCCATAAAAAAAAATTTAGTACTTACAGGTAAAAAAAGATTTTTTTAGACTCGGGTCTTAAAGCCCTTTTAATCGTTTTTTTTTTGTCAAAAACTGTAAGGCCAAAAAGTTTTGCCCCTTGATTATTTTTGAATATACACTTAAAAACGCAAAATAGTTTTTTTTTCAAGAATATTAACCGAGCTTTTTTCCATACCTGCTAACTATATGTGTGCGGTGTCCTTTATTTTCGTGAACATATGTATCAGAGATGCCAAAGTTTCCATTTCCGTACGTTGGGCTCATTTACAACTTACAACTATTCTAATTTTTAAAGCGATAGCATAAGTAATTCCTAAGATATTTAACGTTGTGACAGACAGACGGACAGAAGTCACACCATAAGGGTTATTTTTTACCCATTTTGGTACGGAACCCTAAAAAGCAGTCCGCCTATGTCCTTCCCCGGACTCAAACTATCTCTATAGCAAATTTCGCCCGTACAAACTTTGCACCCTTATCTAACCCGCTTAGGGGTGGATAGATCTATATATAAATAAACCTCCTCTCCTACATGCAGTCAAAAAAAATAATTCTTGCGCTGTCTTTCGGCCCTCCAATTTGTCGTCCCAACGCAGATTGCGCTAGCAATACCTAGGGTATTTCACAATACTAAAAATAAATGTTTTTTTTATTAGCAACAGATAAACATTACGAAAATACTCGGAAAGTATCAATCTTCCATTTATGTTTTGCTATTTTAGGTTTTTAAATTCATAAAAACTAACAATTAGGACGTTGTTTCATTGTGACGTCACGCTAGTACCTACCTAATCCCTACAAATTCCATACTGACGGACCGTTTTGACGTTTCATAAAAAGAAACTAATTTGACTCTTGTCAAATACCGTACAGTACGATTACTGTTAGTTAAGACCTGACAGATGGATTGCCTTCATTTAATTTTCAACTTTAATCTTATACAAATAAAATAGTTATTACTAAATCGGTAGATGTGGTAACAGTATTCTGAAAAATGCTTTATCTATATGAAATTAAAGTTGAAAATTAAATGAAGGCAATCCATCTGTCAGGTCTTAACTAAGAGTAATCGTACCGTAGATTAGTGCAGTTGCAGTTGTATGAGAGTGACCATAAGTATATTAGGTAAAAAAATTAAGTAGAGTCCCAATTGAATGCGTGGAATATTCGAATAGGCGTTTGTTTTCTTTGTGTTGCGTATTTTTAACCGAATTCAAAAAAGGAAGAGGTTCTCAATTCTTCGGAATCTTTTATTTTTTAAGTACGAGTATGTTCCCCGATTACTCGAAGACGCCAGGACCGATTTCGATTTTTTTTTTTATTAAAAGGGTATTCATCCCAGCTCGTAGAACTATTATCTGTGCCCAAGTGGTCGCATGGTCATCAAGTCAGGATCTGATGATTAAATCCTGAAGAAATCGAGGGAACTCTTAACATTTTATAGGCCCACATTTGGATCTTTTCTGTAATAATCAACGCATTTGCTCGCGAACAGCAGTTTTCAGATTCAGATTAATATATTCACAATATGGCAAGCGTCCAGACGGGGCTACATTGGTTCCATGGAAACTAGGCAGAGCCCTGGTGTGGGATGTAACTTGCGTTGGTTACCTTCGCCCAGTCCCACATCCAGGGCACCCGTTCACAGGCCGGCGCTGCAGCCAGCCAGGCCCAAGTGAACAAGCGCCGCAAATACTCCTCCTTGTTAATGGATTACGATTTTTGCGGCGCTTGCTGTGGAAACCTTGGGTTGGGGTCGTCAGATATGAGACATTTCTTCACGGCCTTGTCTTCGCGGCTGGTTCAAGTAACTGGAGACCGCAGAGCTGGCGCTTACCTCTCGCAATGAATTTCTATTGCGATTCAGAGAGGTAATGCTGCCCGCGTAATGGGGTCCATGCCGCAGTCTGACCTCCTAGAGGCGGTGTTCTTTTTATAACTTCCCTTTTTTATTCTTTCGTTTATAGTTATAACCTATATTTTGATTTTATTGTTCTTGTTACATTTTTGTTATTTAGTTTTAAGATTACATTATAAATTATAACGACGTATTCAATTTAGTGTAATATTAAATATTGATTGACTCCTTGACACACGACAACGGCTACGGGTAGAATAGCTCCCACATAGTCAAACTTAAACGAGGCTATGGGAAAGTGTTATCCTATCCCACATACTAATTCTGACCCCGTAGCATGGACCGCCTTATCACACGATAAGTGACAAGATAGAGCGTCCGTCACTGGCTGACACCGTTTAGAACAAGACGGACGCTCTATACGGGGTCTGGTGTGATATTACAAAAAATCATGAATGTTTATTATAAGATTGCCATCACCTTACAACACTCAAACTACAAAATATTTAAAAATGTTCCGAGTTATCTGCTTTTAGTTTACTATAATTAAGTAGTGTTCGGATTTCACCATAAAATACTGAAATGATTGGTGGTCAAGTGAATTCAAATGGCTGCCAAAGATACATACGGTTTTAGGTGTGTGTTAAATGTTATCAATGAAGATCATATAATCATATTTTAAGGGATTGATATTTGTAGTAGATTTGGGCTTAAAACTTGACTGTGGTAACCGAAATACTATGTGGGAGACATATCTCCCTCAGCCTGTTTAAGCTTTACTTAGGTTTGTATGTTTTAAATTAAGTTTCACTACCTATTATTTATTAGTTTACACGGAATTTTTAGTTCATGCGCAATGAAGGAATCCTTTTCCGGTACCGTCACCTCTGTGTCATCGTCATCACTGTTTGGATTGTCTAATGACTAGTCTGATGATTTAATGTGACGCGGTCCAGTTAGGCGGGATATGTTAACGACCTGTGAGACTGCTGTCAAAGGGCAAACATGACAGCACGGTTGTTTGTTCGCGTCGGGCCCCTGTGCCAGTGATGTCGTATAGTTTTGTGGTTGGCCGTGGTTTAAGGATTCTCATGGAATTATAATAGGCAGGATTGTGTTAAATCCTGACGAAACATTTAAAAAATTAAATATATGTATTTGCAAACTTAGCAAAGTTATACTATGGGTACTAAACGACGATAAACGTACATAATAAATATATAGAAAAACAATATAAATACAAAATAATATATTTATTTATTCGGAGAAATTTATAGACAACATGCTGTACTTGTTGCCTGTGCATCGTAATTTTTTTTGCATTTTCCATGCAGGTACTTATAGAAACAAAGTTTTAACCGACTTCAATTTAGTGCTCCGCCAAGCCACGAGGAAATTTCCACATTTCTTTTCCAGTTTACCACATGAACTGATTTCCGAGATCAAATGCGTTAATTATTAGAAAAAAAACCCAATCGCTGTATGTGGCCCGATAATATTTGAGGACTTCCGTCGATTCCACAGAGGAACTCCATAAGTCATCTGTGGTCTTCATCATCAATGCCACTCCACCAAATTTATGATTTCCGGGTGTAAATAGGTCCACGAGTTAACATAGAAAATACCAAAATCACTACACGCGTGCCTAATATAATTGAAGAGTTCCCGCAATTCCTCATGGATCCCATCATCCAATTGAATTTTTGAAAATAATGGGACCCACCTGGAAGGAAATACTTACAAACAAAACAGAATTACGAAGCGGCTCATTCATGACGGAGTTCTAGGTAACAAACATTGAAAAAAAATGATTAAAAAAATACACCGAATTGAGAACCTCCTCCTTTTTTTAAAGTCGGTTAAAAAACCAGCAATGATGAATCGAAAACGGATTAAACATATAGTCAAATGGAGAAAATAGTCAAGCAGGGGATTAAATAATCACAAAGTTATAAGTGTCCAAAGTTATAAGAGGGGGTATATTCTGTCCCTTTTTCGCAAAACGCTCCATCATGTAACGATTGTTATTACTAAGTTTTCTCTGTCTAACAAGCAATATTATAACGATTGTAGCTTCGTCATTTAGGCATATTATTTTGTCTTCTTTCTTTTGGAGTAATAATAAATTTTGAGCCTACACCCGTATTGTTTATACCAATTTCGTTAACAACACTATTACGCTGCACCGAAAATGCTACAAATCATGTCCTATTCTATACCATAGTGAAATATATTTTTAGGTACCTACCTACATTTAAAATGTTACCTCGTGGTTCGCAGTTGGCTAAACCGAGTGAGCTCAATAAAACTTTATACTTATATATGTGTGATAATAGATATAGGTAATAACTACAACTTGGAAAAATTGAAATACCCCCGACATTTTCATTTCAAAGTCCAATATCTCAAAAACTGCTAAACACATTTTCATGAAACATGGCCAAGAACACTCGAGATCACATCAGCTTTCGAATACAAAAACCCATGCACCGCATTCAAATCGGTTCATCCGTTTGGGAGCTACGATACCACAGACAGATAGATAAACAGACACGTTAAACTTATAACCCCTCTCTTTGCGTCGGGGGTTAGAAATACCAACTTACATAGTAGTATACATATAAAACAGTCTTCAACCTCGCAGGGAGGGTCACTACCCTACCCACTAAGCTTAACCAGACGTCTTAATACTGTACTTACGTCCTTATTCATTAAACTTAACAAACCTCTGTGAGCAAAACATACCTATGTGATGTCCCTTATTCTCAAACAAATTTCAATGTGACAAATAAAGACAAACGAATCTTAACGGCACACTAGAATGGGTTTAATTAACGTTTATTGTACGTCATTAAATTCTACGAATTAACTGAGGAATGCCCCTACTGAAATGACGGACGATAATATTGACTTCATGACGGTTTGGTGTGTCTTTATTTGTGACTCCACTTACAAAGTTTATAATAGTACTTAGGTACTATGTAGTGTAAAGACAATAAAGCTTCCTATAAAGTGAACAATTTCCTACCAGGATGACCGGAAGCGCAGCGGTGAGATGAGTCCGCCGGCGCCTTTGAAGCGGCCATCGAAATGCCCTCAATAAGCATCGGTTTACATTGTTGTTAGCGGCATTTTTCCTCGCGCCTCTGTGCAAGTACCCCTTAATAGGGCTGTACACCACACTGTAGATGCGGATATTTCTACATTTATAAGCACAAGCTACACGGGAATATATAGAAACGGCATGGACGTAGAACTGTAATGATTACCTATGCCTTGGTTTCCCTACCTACTTACCTAAAACTTGCCATTAACGAACGGATCACATTCTTTAAAAAATCTTGAACATACCTATTATTATTTTTATGACTTTATTGTCCATAAGTATTTTCCAATAAAACAAACAAGATGTTTGGCACTTATCCGCCTGTTTTAGAACGCCAAAACGCGCGCGGCTTATAAAGTACGCAATCAGCCTCATTTATACAATGTCATCTTTAAGGCCCTAGTGCACTGTGATTTCTCCAAACGATGTGCAGCGTCTGTCTCACGATCACCATCTATAAATTATAAATAAAATCTTGAAAGAAATCTCTATCTTGGTGGGAAATTGTATTACTTACTGTTAATTGCTTTGAGCTTTCCACCGTGTAACATTAACTTACATATTACTTACTGGCTTACCAACATAAAATGATATTATATGTATAGATAATTTACTTTAAAAACAAAGTTTTAACCGACTTCAATTTAGTACTCCGCCAAGCCACGAGAACATTTCTTTTCCAATTTACCTCATGAACTGATTTTCGAGAGCAAATGCGTTGATTATTATAGAAAAAAACCAATCGCTGTATGTGACCCGATAATATTTGAGGACTTCCGTCAATTCCACAAGGATCACTCTTGGCACTTCATTAGTTGCTATTTAAACGGAATCTTATCAGAATCTGTGATATACTTTTCTACTTTTAAGTACATAATTGAGGAATTCCATAAGTCATCTGTGGTCTTCATCATCAATTCCACTCCACCAATTTATGATTTCCGGATGTAAATACACGAGTTATAATAGAAAATACCAAAATCACTACACGCGTGCCTAATATAATTGAGGAGTTCCCTCAATTCCTCATGGATCCCATCATCCAATTGAATTTTCAAAAAAAAATATTTATGAATCGGCTCATCAATGACGGAGTTCTGAGGTAACAAACATTGAAAAAAAAAAATACATCGAATTGAGAACTTCCTCCTTTTTTTTTGAAGTCGGTTAAAAATACCTCCTCTAGCTTAATTTTGCGCATGGCATTGATGCGAGGCGGCATAAATTTGCTTATTTGTGGCGGGTTCAATTCATTAATTCATTCATTCAGTCGGTCCTTGATTGGGTCCACCTCAGCATTGAGTGAGGATCGTGACCGCTATGTCACTGTCGGAAAGTGTAAATGGCTAGCCAATAACGCCAAAAAAAAAGAAGAAGAAGGCTCCCGTGTCGCGCTGCATGTAGCGCCTCCGCCTGGTGTTCTAATAGGTAGATACTAATATTACAAGATTGCTGCCTGATGATAGACGTCAAGAAAAATGTTCTACGTAGCCAGACTACTAAGTCAATGAGTAAATTACACAGGCCTTGGATTTACTATGAAGTTAATATAATTTAAGATACAAATACTAGATTCAAGTCGCCTCTCCATACAAAAGTAGTTTGGTTTTAATATTCTGTTGCTATCAATTATAATAAAAAAAATAAGCGATTTAAAGAGACTTGTGTGAAAAACGTTCCACTCGCTCTATTTTTTTAATTATAATTTCTAGCAACAGCAACTAGTTTCCGACTTAGATATGCCGGATCCCATTGTGTATACAAGGTTTTATGTGACTTGCATGTCCTTTTAAAATGAGGACCAAACTACGTATAATGTTTACGCCGCTATTTTACCCCTGCCACAGATTTAACATACATGCGTATCTGTGTCTGTCTGTGGCATCGTAGCTCCTCATCGGATCAACTGATTTGAGTGTGGTTCTTAGCTATATTTGCTATTGGGGTGATAAATCTGTTTTATACTCATACTGATACTCATACTCATCCTTTATTGATAATAAAAAAATACATCTCAACATTCTACATACGTGTTATGCTATTAAGCTTATGTTATTAAGCTTATATTATAAAATATTTTAAAATATTAAAAAAAAAATATATATAAAATATTATTATGGCGTATACGCCATTAATTATAAATATTATTTTAAGTTTAAAAACTCTTCAAAACTATAGAACGACTGCTCAACAAGCCATGCTTTAAGTTTATTTTTGAAACTTACAAGACTAGGGGCGTTTATTATGCTTATTGGCAATTTATTATATACCGAGGGACCCATTACGTGTATTGTTTTAGCCATTTTGACCAGCCTTCTTTTATCTACGCACATATCATTACTGCTCTAAAATGCGTTTAGAAACCGTAGGAAATGACCAGGATTAATATAACCAATTTTAATATGAGAACTTTCTTCTGTGGTAGTAGGTAAAATCGGTACTTTAATATAATGTTATTACACTAGTCTCTATTCGAGTATCCATGGATGTTAAAACAGTTATCGATACGAAAAGTCAATTCAGTATGGTTTTTTAATACATGGTATTTTTTAACCGTCTTAAAGCCGAAGCCCAGTTAATGTATACATTACAAAGAACTTAAAAAAGTTTTTTTTAGTATTTTTTTAAATGTACCTATTAATATTGTTCTTTTTTGTTATCATATTAATTTTAATCATCCAGCCGAGTGACCGCAGTAACCGCTAGCCGCCATCTTATCTTCGCACCGCGCGCCATACAAGATTCTTCAAACTTAATCTGGGGGCACGGCAGTGCCCCCGCCAAGTCGAGGAAAACAGCGAGCGGCACGGCCGTACCATCCTTTTCTCGAAGCAGTTCAGGCCATTTTCGACCCCCCTATAACTTCGTTGTGGATAAAACTAGAAGCCTGAATTTTCAGTAACCAAGCACGCATTGTAAAACCACGATATATTTAAAATTTCATCCAATTTGAACCAGTGGTTTAAGAATTATAACTACTTAGTCAAAGTTTCTTAATTTTGTCACTCACTGACTCACCGATAGATATAGAAGCTTCAAATTTAGAATACAATTAGTGTTTAGTGTATAAATAAATCAAGACAAAAAAATGCTATTTCAGTCCAGTTTTCTAGATACACCAACTGTATAAATAATATAGGATTACAACTTTATATTTGCAGTGAATGAGTCAAAACATGAAAAAGCAAGAATGGGACTGCATCCATAATTCGTATGTATTGATAACACAATAACGTACAAAAAGAAGTGAGATCCCAAATTCATGCAAGAACATCAGCATAAACAGGAGAATCTCTGTCTTGAAACTAGCTGCATTTAACACTCCCTCACCTGTTGGTTATGCCCCATCTGCAATTCATTCATTTCATTGCCATACGGTTGCTGGATAACGTAATTTAATATGTAATTTGTCAACGTAGTTTAATTTATAATTAAGTATTGTTTTTGTAAGCCTAATTTCATGTCCATGCTGTTTTGTTTGACGTTTAGAGTTTAGTTTGTCTTGTCTTCTCTTCACTGGCGCTAGTGGTACTGTTCATGTATGGGCTGCGTTCATTTTTACCATTAAGGCCCATACGCACGTAGTGGTTTGTTGGGATGAAACTACTGACAGGCCAACAAACATTTACTATTTAATATTATAAAAAAAACCGTTCATTGCTTTTTTGTGTATTTTATTTTTTATTTTTTATGTTTGTATTTTAGTTAAGTATATAGGTATTTCCTTTTAATTGTTTTGTTTGTTACTCTCCGTGCTGTCACCGAATGGACCCTGCGCAAGACCAGCGCTGGCTGCAAAGCTAGCAACATGCTGAGCTGGGTCCATTTCGTGACAAAAAGGAAATGTGCTTTTTTTATTATTATCTGTGTTGTGTTTGTCACGAATAAATGTTTTGATTTGATTTGATTTGATTTGATAAAAAAACATTCCATGTAAAAAAGAGGCCAAGTCTCGAAACTCTTCCACCGTAAAAAGTTGTGAGATATTTCGTAGAGCCAAGTCTCAGGCATTCTTATTAATCTTTATTTGCTTACTAAATAAAATTTTGTGACTTGGCAATCACACAGTACTACATAGATTTAGGTATACAGATATCCATAAATGCAGGAAAGTAGTGTGATTGCCAAGTTACAGAATTTTATTTAGCACGCAAATAAAGATTAATAAGAATGCCTGAGACTTGGCTCTACGAAATATCTCTCAACTTTTTACGGTGGAAGAGTTTCGAGACTTGGCCTCTTTTTTACATGGAATGTTTTTTATGGGATGTCCTTTTATTACTAATAACTTACTTAACTAATCTTTATTTTTTCACGAATGACTAGTACGTTTTGGATACTTTAAGTGGGCTTCGGCTCTAAGACGGTTAAAAAAAGACGTTGTATATTTGTATAGACACATGAGAATAGGCTTCAATCGTTTGGCTATGATTAAAAAAAAAACATTCGTCTTGATGGAGAATCGAATTGCCGCCATTAGGTATTGTTGCCTTATTTGTTTGTTGGTTTTTTGCTGTTACGAAAGTAGAAGGTTCTAGTTCTTTAAAAATACACTATTCAGACTTTGTTCTCGTTTATTATTATTACTGCGCTGCGCTATTATAATATATAATATTATAGGACGTCTTGAACGTACATCGAAATATCTTTACTGACAACTGACAACCCTGCTTTAAAGTAAACTTGTATAAAGTTAAAGTTTACTTGTATATATTGGAAGTAAATTAGAACTAAGCAAACTTTAATTTATGACAGTGGGCACTGCTTTTGATTTTTTGCTTTTGTTGAGGTTTTTTGCAAAAAACCGGTAAAGGTATAGTTTTCTTAAAATATTGTTTCCGAGTGCAACTTCAACTCATTCGTGATACCTAATATTGGATATTTAGCGGACTAATTTGTCTGCGATTCTCCGTTTATCTAGGATATCAAAGCAAAATATTGTACAGTCGAAGTCAAAGATATGTTTACACTTTTGCACCTTATTGCCTTGTAATAAGGTGCTAAAGTGTAAACGTATCTTTGACCTCGACTGTACTAGTTTTAGTTGTCGATGGATATTTTTTTAGGTTTCATTGTGGTTTTCCTAAAATCGCATGAGGGTTAACGCTCGAAGTTTCTCAGTTTATGTATGTGGAACAGGGTACTTATGAACGAAACCATAGTAGAAAGAGTGGAAAGTAGGTTATCTTCATACAAATGTAGTACGGCGCGCGGCTTCTATGTGTGCGCCATAGTATCTAGATGCGTCGCCGCACGCACACTCAAACAAAATCTCGACTGACGCACTGAGATTTTGTTTGAGTGTGCGTGCGGCGACGCATAGTTAGATACTATGGCGCACACATACAAGCGTTGCGTATGTAGAAGATAACGTACTTTGCACTCTTTCTACTATGACGAAACTATGACAGAGAAAGGTAAGTTGGTTTATCTACACAGCAAATTAGGCACGCCCTGAAAAGAAATCAGCAAGGTAAAAGAAACTTCACATATAGATTAACATGAATTTATTTAGCTTATCAAACGTGTTGTGATAGTGGTGCGTACATACCTACTAACAATTCTCGTGTTCACAAACGATTCCAACATCAATACAACAACTCCGTACAACACAACAAGCACAAACTATTCAGCCATCACTGGGCATTATAAACAAATTACTGAATTGTAATCAAATAAATAATTGCTTGTTCATTTTTTAAATCAACCTGTCCAAACAAAACGCCTAGTCTCAAAAGTATGGGGTTCGAATACTTTCAATTACATAACTTTATATGATAAGTAAATAACTGAAAATGGTTGAAATAATTAATTACGATTCACCATCAATTACCTTACGATTTTCTTAAGATTCGATAAGTTATGAAATTAGCATAAGAATACAGTAAACCTGCGATATACCTACCTACACTATATATATTTACAGAACATTTTACGCCTAAAAATAATCTCATTGAACTTAAAAGTAGTTCGCAAACGCTCTGTTCATTACAATCCCTCTGGAAGGTGTCTATTAAATATTAAAATGTAACTTGGTATAATTTTTACAGTCACTTTTAATGAAGCCTCAGCGACTACTAAAGTATAAAGACTGTACAAATGTTGACAGTAGGTACCACTAGTTAGGGCTGCATAAGTGGGGTCACAGATTGCCATGAAACCGCTTATATCATACCATCTAGCGACCTGTTGACAAAGGCCACTTTTATAATTTTAGACCTGGAAGACCGTACACACATGCAAATTTCGGACACCCTGCAGACAGATTGGAATAAACAAAACAGAGTACTTCTCAAGGCCACAAATGCAGTAAGCATGCCCTGTGCAGCAGTTATACGCGTCTCGTCTTACTGGCTTAACAATTAGCTTACTGGAGATTCTTGATGAAATTAAATTTCACTTAAAACGATGATTCCATAATATAAACAATCTAAAAAAAATGTAATACATTAACTTCTAACTAAAGAAATTAAATAAAAACGAAAATAACTAATAATCTCAATTATCACGCATTGACACTTGTAGCTTTGAGAAATAAATTTAAAAGTAATATTATTTAATAATAAAAAATATAGGCATCTATATTTACAACTCTTTATCTCTTTCAGTGTTGAAAGAGCTAGGATATACAATTCTTCAATAATCCGCACCGAAGTCTCGCGGGCAGGCAGACCATAAAAACCTTAGAGGCGTGAACGATTAGGATCTGAGTAACAACTAACAAGAGATTTTATATTTCAACGCGGTTTCTTTAACCATATGGTACAAATAAAATTAGTTGTTATTTTAGAAATATCAGAATTCTTCCTCACAGGGCAAAGAACCAGTGCTCAAATATACTTGACGAAGCCTCCCCGGCTTCTGGATTTTACAGCTGCGTGAAAACTTACATCTAAAAAGGCATTTCGACGCTTAATGATTTAGAAAAATGCCAACTGGCACATTAGTTATTATAATTAATATTCCCGCAAGAACATTGCACTTAATTTATCACAAAATCAAAGATCATGGCGAAGAGAAAATTGTGATTCACAGTCAATATTGTACCGGACCAAGTGAACCGGATCAGTGTCACATGAAAGTCACTACGTGTAGGCGTCACTGTGCGCACAGTATTCTTCATGAGGTCACAGCAGCGGCACGGGGGGCACGCCCGGCATCAGCGGCTCCTGGAGCACTCCTTGGTGATAGTGGTGATGGTGCATCATGCCGTTCATCATCTGCTGGTGATGCAACATCGTCGCGTGATGCAGCTGGGCGTGCTGGAGCGAGGCGTGGTCTCCCTTCTCTTTCATCACGACCTCCTCCCGTTTCTTTACCTGTTTCCGTTCTTTGGCTCGTCGGTTTTGGAACCAGATTTTTACCTGCAACAATAAACGTAGGAAGTCAGCGTAAGCACTATCTTCTACGTTACGGAAGACGCGTCTAAGCTTCCTGTGCATTTTTTGCTTTGTAACATATTTGTTTGGAGTCCAGCTCCATTGTATAAGCATCGAAGCCGGGATCTCCCGGGGAGAAATTCCTATCCATATATTTTTTATGAAAGTTCAGCCTGTGCTATTGATAGAATATAGCCGCGCATGTGCTCATCTGATCCGACGCATTTTGTATTTCCACGACAATCATATGAATGTGATGTTTCATACCTGTCGTTCAGAGAGACCAAGGCTGGCGGCGAGCTCGGCCTTCCTCCGAATCGTGATGTACCGACTGTAGTGGAACTCCTTCTCTAGCTCCAGCCGTTGGTGGTCGCTGTACACCACACGGTATTTATCCTTCGTTCTTGTTTTACCTGGGAACAAAATAAGTAAAAAACGTAAATTTGCTAGTTGGGCTGAGTTTGGCGTCTGGGCTTTTTCATCCCAGAAAAACACTCGATTATCAAGGGACAAATAAGATTGTTGGGATTTTTTTAACCAACCCATTCGCTAAATATTTTTTAATTTACTAAGCTCGATATAAAAAAACTTTTCATTAAACAGATGGGTGAAGGTCGTATACCCTCGTACCTCTATTCATATCTCCGACACTTTCAGACGAAATCACAAGGAATTGCAAAGAAAATTCGCTTGTATTTTTATGCGCGACGTTTAATGGCGGGCACATCGTTTAAAAAGTCGTTTATATTCTCATAGCGAGTGCAAGAGTCCTGGCGGGCCCGGGGAGCGAGCCAAATCCCCCGGGCATGATAAGCTAATCCTTGCGGCTGAGCACAGAGACACCGCGCCGAGTCGGCTTACAAAGGGGTTATGGGCTAGACCACACTGAACGATTCACACATCTGCATTGTGGAATATCAGAAAACACAATTTAATCATTCAGCTTAGAAACTAATTTCAGTCTAATTAACGTGTAATCAAAGCAAACGATGCGGCCATCAGGAAATCCACGGAACACAAATTGAAAATAGTCAGTCAGTCAATGCAATCTGTGATAAAGGATAATAGAACTCAACGCCGAAACTACCTAATCCCTAAGGGACTAAGGGTCAATGAACTCGGAATATAAAATAAAGGTAATTAATATAAAACGTATTTTCGAATATAAACATTAGGTAGGAGCTGTATTTAGATATTCGCAATCATTTTATAAATAGTATAAGTTTTCTTCTGAACGAAGATAGATTTTTAGGAATTTCGCACATTAGCTGTTTTGTAATTTTATAGTTACAACCACTGAAAGTAAAACAAACGATTTTAAGAACTGCATGCAAAGCGTGAGAATTACTAGTAGATACTTACTCGCACCTATCAGTAGACTACACACCGCATTCATCGAAATCAATCTACTGTGCAAGTGTAGACAGTACATTTGTTGTAAGTGCTATTTCTCCACTTTTATTCGCCAATCGCTGGCCTGCCCATCCAATATAACAAACAATCCACACTCTTCACATTTTAAGACCTTACTAGAATGTCTTGGTTTTTGATTTTAATAAATGGTATGGTCGGCGTCACAGATATATTTACACTTTTGCACCTTTTTAAATAAGGCGAAAACATTATGTACACATATCTTTGACTACTAAGGTACTAATAGGTACGACAACAATATCACTTAATTCCCATGTTTGCTATGAATTATAGAGTTTTAATCATATAGCTTAGTTCCTTCGCAAAAATTGGCAACGGAGAATTTCTCACTGTAACTTGACTTTCGTATTTTATCTCAACAATTTTATCTTCCATGTAGATTTCTCAACAAGTAAAATTACAAAGATACGTAGATCTGTGTACATAACACTAAGACATAGCTGAGGTGTCTGCGTGTGTACTCGGAGTGTGTAAATATCCCTTATCTTGGTATTAAGAACTTCATAAATTATGTTTGTCACTTGCTGGAGAATTAGACGTGCCTGTAATACTCTTAGACTCGAGAACGGTTTCAACAATCTTTATTTTCATTTTGATATCACTATTGATTGTTTGATATGTGAGTCGGTACTTTATCTATCTGTTCCCAAGATGTAATTCATTGTTTTAAAATCTCGTATTCAAAGCATTCAATGAGTTTCACGAATAAGTCTCATATTTTTATCCAAATATGTGTAGTGTGGCTCTAATATATTTGTTGTAATAAGTTCGAAATATAATCTTCTCTAGATTGAAAAGGGGTCAAAAGTCAACAAACTGACATGTTTTCTTACACGACCTTAAAAAAAGTGTAGACTATAGATAACTCTTTAGAGTGGCTGAATGACAGAAAATTATAACTTAAATAAATTTCCTGTTAGAGGGGCAAACAAAAAGAGATGCCAGAACTGGTATGGCAAACATATGAACTTCATAGTATAGGTGATGGGAGATTTGATAGGAGGCGTTAATTCTTGTAGCAAAGAGGGCCGGCAAGGCGGCCGCCTAACACAACGCGTCCCTTACTGGATGCCTTCCTATGGAATGCAATTTTTGGACATATTTCACTTTTGTTATGCCAGACTACCAGATTGAATTTTTTTTCTAATATCTGTGAACGATAAACTAGTGTTCGATAAAAATTAAACCGAATTAAGCACTAAGCGCGTTCATCGACAGGCGACACGTGCCAAAACTCAAGCAAAGGACGCGCTTAGCACATTCACTGCCAACAATTTCGTGCCGATAACATAGGGAAAAACCGTTTGCAAAGGAAAGCGCCTGGCACTGAAAGTTCTAGGAGTAAAGTGACATGGCTTTAATTCGAACGAAGAAAATTCCTCTTAGTACGAATTTAACATGTAATTCAGCTATCCTAAGTAACTTAACTGATTATTTGTTCTAGCATAAGTAAATACCGTGCCTACATATATATTACCATTCATACAGCTTTTAGCTAATACCTGTAATATTAATTAGGAGCATTGTCTGCCAACAAACCGCACTGTGGTTCGGCAGATTTCTGTCTAGCTTTAAGCATGTAAGGAAAAAAGTGAATAAACATTTATTTCATTTCATTTTTTCATTTAACCCATATTGCTTTGATAGAGTTCCCATAGTACGGCGTCGAGCTCTCGGACATTTACCTTACAGGCGTGATCGTTTCTATAGGTACTCGCATGGCAGCATGCCCGTCGCACTACCAGTAAGTTTCATAACTATAGTAGTAGTGTCTTACCACTACCTGTTGGTTTTATAAAAAAAAAACCGTTTAAAAAACCCAAGAGCTTGTTCACGCCTTCTGTGTGACTATCACCATGACACCATCGAGCTACGTATGATATACATAGGGTACAGTCAACAGCAGAAGTAGCTACGCAAAATAACACGGTCAAAATGATCTAGACAGTCCTTATCCTCATGACATTGGAGTCGTGTGTGTTCTGAGGTCTTGACCCGCGTAGCTACTTTTGCTGCTGACTACCATCACAAGCAATGACGCGCCGTGACACCTTACTACTAATTTACGTGATAGCTAATAAATGGAATCATCATAAGCGTGGCTGTTATCATGGTGGGTTTTTATTAAAATCATAGGTGTTTGTGGTGAACAAACACCGCGTGCGGGCGCGGCCAGGGCGGTGTTTAGTCAGACTTTATCTCGCACAAATAACAAGCATCTGATAAACCGGGAACAGGGTGAACAAGGGACCAAGGGGCCTCTCGGCTCCACATTCTGTCCATAGTCTTTTATACAACCATGACAGCAATCGACGCGAATGTCGCCACGATGCTGCACATATTCACCCATTTGATATTGATGTTATGAAAACATGAATGAACAACGGATGTGCTTAAGAGCCAGATGAAGAACTGCAAATTAAAAAGAAGAATAAGAAGAAAAGAAGAATAAGAAGAAGAATGGAGAAGCTGGCGAGCGCCGCCTAAATGGAGATTTTTCATATCGTGTATGATGATGATGAGATGAACTGAAAACCAATAAACTGATGATCTACTCGTATGTGTACATATACCAGGTACCTATAGTATGCTCATGGGCCAGTTGGGTGAACAATATGGGGTAATAATGGAAATTACTTATCCGATTTAAAAAAACCGGTTAAGTGCGAGTCTGACTCGCGCACCGAGGGCTCCGTACAAACTATCAATTAATTTAAGGTAAAGTAAATGTCCCAATATTTGACACCTTCATTCTAATAATAATTTTCTCGCTTTTATCAAGTAACTTTGACTTACTTAAGTGTGAAACTGCCATATATTTTGAAAACAAGTGTATAAGAGAACCCTTATAGTGTTAATGTGATGTTATGTAGAAGCTAAATCAATTACTTTATCAATTATATATAGGTAAATAAATCCGTTAATATACAAATAGACCGAAGTTAGAAGAAAATAAACCCAACACAACAGAATTCAATTTCAAACAACGAAAAACTTTTACACCAAGACCATGGAACTACCAAGACAATAGAATCTCAATTTTTTTTGACCTGCTTAAATATACCCGTCCCAACCCCATTAATTCTAGAAAAATCTTAACAGCGCGAAGTAGAAATGGGGTCACGGCATATCGGCCCCATTTGGTACTAACGTGTAAGGGCAATCAGCTTAGTATGCACGTTGGTGTTTTAGCGATTATTGTTTATCACGTGAAGCGATCTCGATTTATAATTTTTTTATTTGAAAGAGTGTACTTTTATTATAATAGTCTTTAAAGGAATTTCAAAACAAAAAAATACTTACAAAGTTGATTAAATTGCAAACTTATCTAGGACTTATACAGAAAAGTTATACTTTTCCAGTAATATTTATGTTTAAGTATCTTAATCACAAGTAATCATTTCAAATTTTTCGCTTGGATAACTTCGGAGATAAGGGGATTTTTTTTACATTTTCCTTCATAGATCGAAATTTTATCAATGAAGAAAAAAAGAAAAATTTGTTTCAAAAAGTGCAATTCAAGCCCTTTCACATGATACCCCACTTGACCGAATAGTTAAATATTTTTGGCATTAATACAAAGTTGGTCCCATACTAAAAATTGCTCAGAATCATTCACATTTTGCTATTTTGTATCATCAATTAAATAACACCCAGTATACTTATAAATATTTGCGTATTTATAACAATTATTCATATATTAAATTACATCAATGTCACGATAACTGGGTCGGCGGGCGAAGGTATAGGTGTGTACAATTTTACACAGGCAGTGAAAGTCAGTAATACATAGGATTACTGACTCACTTCACCCACGACATGGGTTTTTTTTTTACTTTTGATTTACGTTAAATCGCCGGCTTCACTTGCAATGCAATTGTATTACTAAAAAACAAGTCTTTTAATGAAGAAGCATTTAAGAAAGTTTTTTTTTCATAAACCTAGTAAGTACATAGTTTTTGTTTCAAATATTCAACAGATTATAACAGATAGGTACGTTATATACCATATCAAAAATAATATGGCCCGTTTCCATGGACGGAATAGGTACCTAATAGCTGTAACGTAGATATCATAAGAAAGGCCCTAAAAGAGCCTTAAATTAAAACTACCGGAAATTATCTCTAGGTCTTTGTTCTACTCAGGAACAGTCTACACAATACTTACATATATGATATTAATGAATTAAGGATACGTTACTATTTATACTATATACTATATATATACTATTCATTAATTGCCTCGAACGATGGTTAGTTATGTATGAGTGCCAATCAAATCGATATTGCGGTTCGCTTTTACGAGTTAATTCGTGAACATTAAATACACGGATCAAACAGCTCGTGCCATTGAAATAAAACGTAAGAATTCAACTTGCCTTGAGTGAAGGCATGCCAATTCAATGGCAAAATGATGTTTATGGAACAATCACGTAACCGTTCACTTTTGCCAACCTATAGATTTGATAAAAAAAGTTATTGAGAACATGGTAAGGGGTTCCAAATAGCTATGTGGGTGCTAGTAAAACAGCTCGAGATCGGCATTGACCAATAGACACAACGCTTTTAGCTAATCTCTTTCAATACATGCAACCATAATTACTTATGCACAATTGACTTAATATGAATCAAAAACGTTACGAGACCACTTCTGATAAGAACAAGTACCTGAAGATTACCAAATCTCATCTCGGCGTGTGATTGATGTAATGATGTTAACACAAAACGTATCGAGTGGTGCACTGAAATAATATCTGTCGTGACACGCAAGTGTTTAAAGAGATATGGCATATCGAGCTATCGGCCGCTCCCTCGTTCATCAAAAAGGCATTACACGCGGTTACAAGAAGGTAACCCGGCGATACCAGCCGCTTGAGTCAACACTATCAAAGCGGCCGCTATCGCCCTGTCGTGATTATGGCGTACTTGGCTATTAATCGCGCTGAATTTCGGCAGGCCGACAAAGCTATAAGGTGTCGTTTATTTGATTGTTTTGTATCCACATCGATGTAACTAGACGTAACATGTTTAACAAACAATCGATTACATGTTCGACATGTGATACATGTGTAATCGTTATTGCTAATGCTATGCATACGCGATGATCTAGAATAGTACGTTCGTAGGTTAGTTGTCGGTGGAGATTGTTAGTTCAACAGCATATTATGCGTCATTGAGAACATGTCACTAGATAATGAATGAACATGAAACTGTTATCAAACATGACTATATAAATTGTTAAATTACTTTATGTTATGTTTATTATTTGTTTAGCAGTTTATAGCCCTGATTCGGGGGGAAAATACGGAGTTGACCTACTAGAACAGAGACGCAACGGTACAAGAATATTTTGTACTTTTTGCCTGCTTTAGTAACTAGGTAGGTGGGTAACGGTATGTATTAAATCAGTATAGAACGGGCCATTTATAAACATTAATTATAAATTGCGTCAGTATTAACGCAGTATTATAACTTCGCACTTCGCGCCTTTAAGTTGACAGTCAGCCACAGAAATTGACCAACATTCAGGAAAATACTTTTATCATAATATGCCACTTTACTCTCCAATAAATGAAAATAAACAACAGAGTAATTATGACTAATAATTGGGCTAAAAAAAGAATTAAGTTGCCGTTGAGCACGTGCCAGTGCGATCTGGATATCATTGCGATATGAAAAAAATAACCATATACTACTTCAATATTTTTAATAATTACCTATATTACAAAGGGACTAGGACTCGCTTTATGGTTAACTTACCTAGTGGTTAGGTATACTTTGGAAAATATAAATAAGGCGGCCGTCTGTTATCTAATTAAAAGGAGATCTTTTGTTCCGCGTAAACAATTGACCGCCAATACCCATCGAAAGGATTATCTATTTTGAATTACCCGAGTCTGGAGTGACTCAAGTCCATTTCAGTCATCACATGTTTTATTTATTTAACATAAAACATTGTTAAAAATATGTACTTGCCTAGAGAAGAAGATCAATAAACCTGACTGTGTCCTACCTGTTGGATCTATTGCCACAAACATCTACTAAACTTTTATCCTCTTATTCATAAAACTTAAAATACCTCTGATAAAAAAAATGTTTTCTGTCCCTTTCTTACGGATTTAAATATCAGAGTGACAGATAAAGAGAAACTAATTTTAACGGCATTTTAGTTCAAATAGGGTGCCTCAACGTTTTACTTGATAGGTTAAATTAGAACTGCATAATGTCCTATGCCCAAGAGAAGAAATGCGTTAATTCCCAACACAATTAACATGAAAACGAAATCGCAGGTAGGTACAGCTGTACCTACCTGCGATTTCGTTTTCATGAAATCCACCTCTTTTTCTCTAACTTAGCTAAGTTAGAGAAAAAGAGGTGGATTTTATGCACCTACTGAGATATCAGTATCCCGATATTAAGAATACGCACATGTACAAATAGTTAATGAAACAGGACAGAAGAATATGAAACAGAAGTATTCTAAAGGCAAGGTACCCGTGGCCTCCCGCGGGACTCGCGGGAGCCGGAAGGGCCGGGGCGGGCGGCGCGGAGGGCTGGGCGGGTCGTAAAGAGGCGCGCACTAACTTTATGCACGCTTTACGTCTACTTAGGACCCCACTCAATGACCTACTTTCAGAGTGTATGAGAGATGAAAAGCAAATTACGCGTACACAACACATGCCTGCGGCGGATGGTAGGTTGCTCGGCGAACTCTCGAAATATAATACTTAAATCGAGCTTAGGTTGATTATTGTATTATAAGCTATAATAAACAGTTCATTAATGTGCCACTGAAAGGTATACGCGTATTTTAACTGGTTAGGTCGATTTATACTGATCTGAGCTGATGCTTTGATGTCTGACACCTGAGAGAACTGCCTGCCCCCCTATTCTGTAACTTGTTTTAAGCTCACCTCAACGCTCACCCACAAATATATCTTGACACCGCGATGCGTAGTAACTAAGCGTAGGCACATAGGTCTAGTTTCGTGGGGTGACCGGGACGGGGTGAGCCGCATTAGCGCGTAGCGAATATCAGCCTAGGGCTGTTATTCTTTACGCGCTCATGCGCCGCACCACCCGTCACGTCTATCGAAATTCGACCCCTACCTCTACGCTTAGTTACTACGCATCGCTGTGGCAAGATACGAGTCTATTCGTGGGTGAGCGTTGAGGTGATCCCAGTAGCCGTCACGTCAGGGAGCATCAGATGAATGTGAACTAAGTAATATATGTATGAAACTGTTTCGTTTGGTCGCCACACGACGCGGCACGTCTGGCAAATATGAATCCGGTTTTGATGATGGTTTAACGTCAAATAATTTCTAAGAAATTTGTGAATAAACGTGAAGTGTGAGGATCGGTCTGAGATTCAACAAAGAGCTAAATGATTTGGTTAAAAAAACCTTCAGAGTAGAATACTTTGCAATATATAATACTAGCTTCCGCCCGCGACTCCGTCCGTCATTTATATCGTAGCTCCAAACAAACCTTTACCCTCCCCCCCGCCCCCATTTCATCCCCTTAGGGGATGATTTCCGGGATAAAAACTATCTTGTATCCTTCCCCGGGACTCAAACTATCTCTATACCAAATTTCATCTAAATCGGTTCAGCAGTTTAAGCGTGAAGAGGTATCAGACTGAAAGACATGCAGATACACAGACACACAAGACACACTTTCACATTAATAATCCTACTAGCTTCTGCCCGCGACTCCGTCCACGTGGAACTCGTTTATATCGTAGCACCATACAAACTTTCATCCCCAATTTCACCCCTTCCGGGGATGGTTTCCGGAATAAAAACTATCCTATGTCCTTCCCCGGGATCCAAACTATCTTCATACCAAATTTCATCTCAATCGGTTCAGCGGTTTAAGTGTGAAGAGGTAACAAACAGACACTTTCACATTTATAATATTAGTATGGATTAGTATGATTACCGAATTTAATCATCAATCATCAATCATCAATATCAGCCGAAAGACGTCCACTGCTGGACATAGGCCTCCCCCAAAGAGTGCCAAAGTGAACGGTCCTGCGCCACCCGCATCCAGCGGACTCCAGCAACCTTTACCAGGTCATAAGTCCACCTTGTGGGGTACCGAATTTAATACATAAAATATATTTTGATAATGGTTTGGCTTTAAAAAACCCTGGCAAGAAAAAAAACTAAATTTTCTTTCCTTTAAATTGCTCTCATAAGCTTAACGATAAAAATTTATACTAATCGAAAGTATGAAGCATATAAAGTATATAAACTACTAGTTTCGACTTACCAGTTTAGTTTAGTATAAGCAATAGTTGGCACAGAAAAAAAACAACCCAGCGTTAGTATATTCTATAGGTTTCATACTTTCGATTAGTAGGTTCATTAAACAATTGATAAAACGATTTCGAAAAAAATAAAGGTTTTTTTTTTATTATTTGTTTATTGTCTTTCCAGGATTTTTTTAGCCAAACTATGATGTACAAAATTCGATATAAAATACTTTCATCCATTAAACAGACTGGTGCAAATCGTACCTCTATATTCGTATCTTCGGCTAAAATATATATGCAGCGAATGGAAATAAGAACAAACTTAGCTTATCTATAGGTAGTACTTTCTGGCTATAGGTAGGTAAGGACCTAGTCAAAAGGTAACTTAACGTATTACACTAGCACACTTGCGCCTACAGCAGTACTGCGTTTAACAAAGAAAATCGTCCTTGTTAAATGCCAATACATATAATACACTAACGCTAATAACGAATGATGAACCTAAACGAACTAATGAATAGACCCAACCATGCACAGAACGAGCGTGCATTGCCATTCCACGAATGCAGCGACAAACAAAACAAGACGTTCAAGCTATTAGTTCCATACTAAACAATAATAAACAATAATCCGCCTACTGTTCCGCTTCTGATTTTTTGCACCAGACTCCCCGAGGAGGTGTAACCGCAGCGCGACACGTAAGTAAAAGCTTTCAACACTACTCCAGCCATTTTTCTTAAATCCCCATTCATACTCTTGAGTCGATGTGACAGGCGTTAAAAAGGCGTTGATCGAGCGATGTTGAGCGTGAAATGGGACAGTAAATAGTCGCCCCGCCGTGAGCGGTGAATGTCGAGAAATGGAGATTTATTTCCAAAAAGTCGCTCGGGTTGTGCAAACATGCGAAGGCAACGGCGGGGAGAGCTCGCGGGGCCGGTTAGGTAACAATAACAATGTGGATACGGTGAACAAATACCTTAGGTAAATTGGAGAGGCAAATACTGCATTGTGTTGCGATGCGATGCCTACGTCCAAGTTTTACTCAGTAGGTAACTATTCCTTTAGATAACACAACTAGACTCTTACATCAATGTCCTATCCTCATTCCTATCTATTAACCATCGAGGAATTTCTGCTTAATGCCAACATTTTTACACGTAATACAAATTATATTGTCAGTATTTAGTGTAGGTAATGTTAGTATTTAAATAATGAAGGACCAACATCTTGCCCGGGTTACAAAATTATTTTTGGCCTTTCAACGACACCACCCATGACACGGTTGGTTAATTGATCGGATATTGCAAATTTGATCTTATCTGATCGATGATTTACAGAAACTCCCTACACGTGTAAATTATATCCTAAGCAAGGCCGTAACTAGTCTCGAGTTTAAGGTAGGACAAACCACGGATATGTATACTTGAATGTCAAAAATTTACTCTTTTATAAGCTAAATGCCAATTTGTAAGCAACAGATCACAAATATCACAATAGACATTATTCTTGACTTGCAACGCACGCGAGATATTCGAGAAGTTAAATTAACTTTGTCGCATCGAGTTGCACTAACTTGAAATAAAGTGCAATTATATGGCGCGGCCAGTGAAGTCGGTTGGCAAAGATTTAACTTGTTCGAGTCCCGGGGGCGCCGTTGGGCGTGATTGTCGCGGAGTTCCCCGCTTCCCGGGATTAATTGCACATTCGCCCCCGCTCCCAGGGCACGCGTTAACATGGAGCCGTTTCAGTAAACGCAAAATAACATCTAATGTTATACTCAGTGATAATTGCCGCGGCTTGACAAAATGGCCCAGCGGGCCGGGAACAAAACAAACCTATTTGTGCGCGGGAGATGAACTGAATTGCAGAATTACTTAACAAAATGTTATGGACAACAACCCGCATTGTAATTATAAATATTACAAATAATTGGAAAAGGATATTTATTATTATAACGTCGCCGCAGTAATTCGACCACGTTTTTACAACTTTCCCAATCGCACTCACGTCATTTTGCCTTTTCCTAACAATCTTGTGTATAACGTTACACGTTACGTCATCATTTTAGGATCAAAAACGATTCATTTAACATTGTTCAATTTTAGGTTCTAATTTCATAATTGCACATACTAATAATTTACTTTAAAAACAAAGTTTTAACCGACTTCAATTTTGTACTCTGCCAAGCCACGAGAACATTTCCACATTTTACGAATCGGCTCATCAATGACGGAGTTCTGAGGTAACAAACATTGAAAAACAAAACAACCTAATTGAGAACTTCCTCCTTTTTTTGAGGTCGGTTAAAAAGATTCCTCATTGCACATATCTTTAACGCCAGTAGGTACCAAAGTACTTACTAAAAAGTGGTGGTCAAAACTAAATCTATACCTATCTACAAGCTACAGCCTACAAGGCATACAAGAGCGGTCAATTTCAGTCTCATGGCTAACTAGGGAAGTCGTTCGAGATATCTATTTGTAGGAGCAATCGGAAAACCCGGCCTAAGTATTAGAATTAGAAATACACTCACTTCAGGTACCATTTCTGCCGTGTCAATCCTATGTCAGTTATCTTGAGGTAAACGAGATACACTTAACAAGTCTAAATCTATTTACTTTTCTATGCCTTAATCGATCTACATAATCCTTTTTTTAAATGTATCTTACCAATTGGTAAGATACATTTAAAAAAAGGATCGGAAAGGATTTCCTTATATACGAGCCTGTCACATAACTCGTGTGTGAGTTTTTACCGTAGTAAATCATGGCTAAATGCTGTATCTTAAGTTACATACATGGGGGTTCCGCCTTTTCTCCGAATTTATTACGTCCGAATTTCACTTGCCAACCACCTTTTCGCTGATGATTCACTTTGAAAACTAACTAATGGCAAATTTTTGTATGACAACGTTTCATTTGGTAGAATTATTGTAAAGTTAAATATTATAATGACTTAAAAGTTTTGGTATACCTATCATTTGGCAAATTTTTCAGTTGGACAAACAACTATTAACCGAATAACGTTTCGTCAGTGCCTGTTGCACTGACGAAACGTTATTCGCTTTTCTTACATTAGGCAACTTTTTACTTCAAAGAACAAGACAGCATAACAAAGTCAGACTTTTATTCAACGTGTATATAAGTTACAAGGATGGAAGGGGGGTGGGGGGATGAAGCCATCCACAAGGGGGGCTCGGGGGCCAAGCCCCCCGCAGTAAAAAAAAACCGGCCAAGAGCGTGTCGGGCCGCGCTCAGTATAGGGTTCCGTAGCCCGTTCCGTGAACCGAATGTATGAGCAAGAGAGTTCAAATTCCCAAATCAAATCCGACCATGTATTATAGACAGACACAATACAAGCAATACTTAGCGATCAATTTTATTATTAGACAACGAACGACCAAAGACAACTTAGACAATTCGGGGACGACAAATTTTCGACCTAATGTATGAGCGCACCTGCTCCGACCCCATTAAATCAGGAAAAATCTTAACAGCGCCATGTACAATGTGAGCGTTCCGCGTACAGCGACATCTATCGGCAAATTAAGTAAACTATTGCGCGCGAGCTTAAAGTATGAAAGATGATTTTTATGGGATAATTCTTTATTGCGTGAACCGATTTTCACCCCTTTTTTTTACTTTATTTGAAAGCACGCCATTTCATTGTGATTTTGTAGTAATCACAGGTACAATAAACACCTGTTTATACGGTTAAATTACAAACTTAGTTCAGAAATTATTTTGTATTTTTTTATAAAACTATTCAACCTGTCAAGTTCAAAATAATTTTCCTAGAAAGTTTTTATAAAGTTTTACTTTTGAGATCTTTTTCATATTTTTAAAACTTATGGTTCAAAAGTTAGAGGGGGACACACACATTTTTTTTTACTTCTGCAGCGATTATCTCCGAAAATATTAAAATTATCAAAAAATGATTTTTGCAAACCCCTATTCATTTTCAAATACCTATCCAACAATATATCACACGTTAGGGTTGAAATAAAAAAAAAACACTCCCCACGTTACGTATAGGGGCGTACGTATAGCGTTTTATTTCACCACTTTGTCGGCGTGATTGATATACATATTAGTACCAAATTCTAACGGTTACTGAGATTATCCGCGGACGGACGGACAGACAAAGCGAAACTATAAGGGTTCCTAGTCGACTACGGAACCCTAAAAAACAACAAATAATCGTAACAGTGGTATTATTTGTAGATTAGGTTAGGGTTAGCTTGTGTCCCTTAGAGCGGAAATAGGCACCCCGCGTAGCGGGGTGACGTCGACACGCTGGCGGTTAGGTTAGGTTAAAATAATTGGCGGGTGTTTGTTTAAAAAAACATATATAATTCCACCAAGCAACAGTCCAAAAGTAATGATGTAAACACTATCTTATCTCCAATGATGCGATTCATTCATGAAGGTACCTACCTACCTTCATTGTCATAAAAACAAGTGAGCGGTTGCGCTTACCCACTTTATAAATATGTTACATAATTACTTAATGAAACCTTACTAAATAAAACATTTGGTAAGCGTTATACTACGAAATGTATATTAGGCAAACTGAACCATTCTACTACTCGAAAGGTGGCATTTTGAAAAGTGCCTTTATAAAAAAAAGTCCAAGCATACAGTTGGTAACCGTGAGGTTGGGAAATAAAACGAAACCTTTTGGTAAGTTGACAAATGATCATTCGGCGAAATGAAATTATGCGAAAAGTTGGTTGCGAACTGATAATCGGCAATACAATTTTCGGCGACATTAGAGAATCAGTTCATGATAATGACAAGCTCTTTCGATATCAACCAATGTCTATATCAGTTAACTTAAGATACATGATTTAGATTAATATATTAAATTATAATAATTCATAATTAATCTAATTATGTCGTCCAATGAGTGCTTATCAGAGTACTACAAATGTTAATCAAGTAAATTTTTTTAAATTCATTATTGTCGTAATACATAACAAGTTACCTACCTAAGGTAATCATGTTTTTTAATCAAATCTGTTTTGTTTTAGGAAAAAATGTTGTTCTACATAACAACTTATTGTTTGCGTTTTTTTTAATGAAAATACTTGTTAATCCATGAATACTCATAAACATGATTATTCTTACTTCTGAGTAAATTATTTGGGTATTATGTTGACGCTGATAATCGTTTGACGAAAGGTTTTAATGAACATAATTATTCTTACAAATTATTCGAGTTTTATATCATGTTGACGCTGATATATGTTTGACGAAAGGTTTTAAAAATGTGGGGTATTGTTTTCTAATAAAACAGATTTTTTACTAAAGTGGCTGTCAATAGAATTTGCTAACTATGTAAACAAACCGCCATATTGAAATAGTCTTTCACTATGGCGGGTTGTTTACATAGTTAGCAAATTCTATTGACGGCCACTTTACACAAAGTACCTACTTTTTTTTTGAGCGTGTTAAATAAAAATATGTTTACCTCCCTGGTAAATTTAGTAGCTTTAAGCAATTTTTAAATGACGTAAAACAGCAATATTAGTAGCCGGAAATACTTTTCTCACTGAACGTGTCGCGCTTAATAAGGCATGTATTAGTCCTACCTAGCGGTACGCCAAAAAAAGCTGCAAAGGGTGTTAAAAGCATGAAAATCGGAACGATTGATCTTTAGGCCATACGAGTCAATTTGACCCGTATCACGAAAAAAAAAACAAAATAGGAGAGGAGTTATGACGACATCTTCATTTTTATTAAGATACCTACACAACATTATTTTTATATTTATTTAAAACAAGTTACTGAAATATAATGATGTCATATATTTTTAGAGAGGCTTCGTATGCCCTTTCATTAGATACCCCATCACACGATAGGTTTTAGAACAAAATATTTTTCTTTCTCATATAAAAAGAAAGATGACATAACTCCTCTCCTTTTTTGTTGTTTTTTTTCGTGCTACGGGTCCAATTGATTCGTATAGCCTAATGATCAATCGTCCCGATTTTCATGCTTTTAACAAATTTGCAGCTTTATACTGAATTTCGGAGTGTACCGCTAGCTATATCTTAAGATACAGAACGTCGCTTGACAGGCTTAGTATATGGCAAGCCTGTCAGGCCTAACTCTATTGTAGCTTATAAAAGTTATAAAACATACCTACAAAACACAGAAACAAACATTTTCAATTCTCATAATATACAGCAACCTTTCACCTTTATGTTGATATGTTTTTTGTATATACATGGAACCATTCGGTAAATGACAATTTCCTAAAAAAAAAGAATATCTAAAGCCATTTTTATTTGAGATACCCACATGTTTAATTTATTAGTTGGTTTGTGTTATTTGCTTGTTAACCAAGGGTCCATAATTTGTCTTCCGCGGCTCATTTGGACAAATATTTGTTAGCGAAGGTGACTTTAGTATTTGTATTGACTTTACAATCCCAAGTGTTACAAAGCTTTGTTAAAGGCAGACTATACGCAAATTAGCATGATCATTATAACTATATATGAGTATTTTTCGCTTTATACTCTGCATATTATTTAAAATCAGTTAAGGAAAAAGTGATTTAAAAGGAATAAACTTCTTCCAGAATAAAACAAATATTTAGTTACCTAATTTAAACCGATTGCAAAACTGACTAGACCTTCATACATTCTACTATAAGTAGTCTTGGAAGTCACGCAGTATACTTAGCCATAGTGATCAATGGGCATGCATGACTAGTAATTCGTAAAATATGAGAATGCGAATAAATTGGGTGTCTCTGGCGGTTCACTCTGTGATTTCGTCGCGCCGCAACAAGTAGGTACTATGCCGGCAGACCGTCTTATGCTGGGGCCACACTAACGAGAAATGCATCGCAATAAACCTTTAACATCCATTATCGCGATAATTAATGGCATTTCTCGTTAGTGTGGCCCCAGCATTAGACGGTCTATTAGTGGTTGCCGCGCGCTGCTACAGAGTGCACGCGTTCGCGATTTGCATCGTCATTCGCCTCGTTATTATGCGAAAACCAAAAAAAGATAAAACATACTGTATCGCAGCTGGTTTTAAGAATAACGGCAAAAATGGGTTTTCCTCGCTGCCGTTCGGAAGGTCGGAGAAGGTTACCGATAGGTAAGGAAATGTGTGATTCTGTACTGTTGGTATTGCAGGTAACTACTCGATATCTTATAAGTACCTATACCTAAGGTATCGCAAATTACTACCTACTTAAAGAAGAAAATGGTGGTACGTTTCTTTAACATACTTTACAAAGATTTTAACACCTATCAAATTAATCGCGAAACAAACAATATAAAAGATATTAAACTATTTTTGCATAGCCAATAGCTACCAATCAATTTTGTTTGAATTAAAACTTAACACATTGTTCAAGCTCAATTTAAAAACATTATTAATGTATGAAGCGCAATAATTGCTAAAAATGCATATAGGGAATTATACCAGCGCAGAATAAATTATCTACTAGCCACGACGCGTATCATTTAATAGGTCGAGCTGACGGCAACCCTAGCTCTAAGGCTCCGGCTCCGAAAGAGCGCGTTGCATACGATAGAAAGAGATGACGATGAAGAGGTACGCCAAACGTGCCACATTTAGGCACGTTTGGCGTACCTAAACAGGGAATTTGTTAACAGAGAACCTTCTGTACGTAGTACTATTACTTATTCTGTGGTTGAGTGGAAGAAATTTGGAGAGGCGTATGACCAATGCACATAAACCCTACGAAGCTGGCGGTTCTAGGTTTGTACCCTGGTAAGGGCAAATCTTTGGTTCCTGAATATTGGATCTATTTAACCCATTCAATGCCAAACTCCGTATACGTGTATATACTACATAGAGGAAAGCGCCTGCAAGCAGAGAAAGTGTTAGGTATGTATTGATCTATAGCAAGTAAGTGTATGGTCGTCTAGTAATCCAAATTGACAAAGTTAATAAAAAACTGGCTAGTGCATGTTTTGCATTAAAAAGTTTATCGAAGTCCACTGATAAGGTTATTCTAAAAAATGTGTACTTCTCCTATTTTGATAGTATTCTCGGATATTGTATAGAGGTCTGGGGAAACGGAGCCAACATGAATTCTGTCCTGACAAGACAGAGCAGAAAAAAGCTATAAGGATCATCGAAGGCTTCTAAAATACCTGTCACGCGTAGACATATGTTTATTGATAATAAAATTCTTACTGTTGTTTCGTTGTATCTATATCATGTTAGCCTGTATATTCATCGCAATAAGAATTTGTATTCTACAGTAGGGCAAAGCCAAAACTACAATTTAAGAAGTAATAATAAATTAACATTGACTACCTCTAGTTTTAATTTTAATAAAATATTTTAATAAAAGTTTAGGCAATAATGCAATAAGAGTATACAATAAGCTGGCCAAAGATTTAAGAGATTGTGACGATATGAAAGTATTTAATAGAAAAGTGAAAGATTATTTTATAAAAAGGCCATACTACTCCATTGACGAATATTTTGCCAATGCTCTAAATTAACTGGACATTATTATTATTTGACTATTTTATTTTATTTTTAATTAATTTTGGACTAGTTTCTTTTATTGTTTTATTGACTTACTATTATATAATTTTATTATTTGGATTTTATTAGTGAATTAATTTATTTTAATATTATTGATTATTGTAATTTAAATTGTATTTGCATGCATTTGAATGTGCTTAAAGCAAATAAAGATTTTGATTTGATTTGATACCCATAGCTTTTGTACTGGGTCGATTTGTGTAAGAATGTCCCCAAGATATTTAATTATAATAGGAAAATCTTTGTAAGTTTGTAAGTAGAGGGTAATATCCGAAATCTCTAATCGGATTTCCAATATTATTTCAGCAGTATATTGACATCCTTGATGGACGTAGGTTAAACTTTATCCCACGGGTTTTCCTGCGGTCTGTGCAATAAACGGGTGAGTCGCGCGGGCAGCTGGTTTATTATATATACCTTCGCGCCGAAGAATGTGAAATGTGAGTAAGATAGAAGCCACTCCACGCAAAAAGGGGGGGTTAAATTCGAGATGAAAACTAGCCTGTGTAAGGACATAGGGTAGTTTATTATGTCCTTACATAGGGTAGTTTTCATCTCGAAAATCATCTCCTAACGGGGTGAAAGTTTGCATGAGCTACGATATAACCCCGGGATTCAACCTATCTCCATATTAAATTTCACCTAAAACGGTTCAGCGGTTTCAGTGCGAAGAGGTAGGTAACAGACAGACAGAAAGGCCGAAGGAAAAACAGACAGACACACTTACGCATTTATAATATTAGGATGGATAGTATGGATTTGTTAGACTAACATAAAAAAAAATACATTGGATATTTTTTTTCGTAGATTAACATACACAGATTTAGGTTCGCGTCTGAGCTGTGTGAAATTGTCAAAGTTAACGGCTTCAGCCTAATTTTTGGTTGGACTCTATCCGTAAAAAAAAGGCTTCTCCTCTTATACTCGTACATTATTATGCGATAAAACTTTATTTATATGGATGTAAACTCTAAACTATTGACCACAGGAACGACGAATTTTCTTTTGACACTTTGCAAGACCCACCTACTGCCAGCAACTCGCGTAACACCACACAGCGCTGTATTACCTACTGGGAAAATAAATACTAACTGTGGGTTGCACCGACTTACGACTACAGACCGATCAACGTTAAATATGGCGCCGGCTGCTGTCCCATCCTATTATACAAAATATCAATATATTCATACTCAGATTAACACCGCTTACGATTACAGACGGATGGGTGCAACCAACGGGTGCAACCCACCCGAAGTCCAATTTTAAGGCGAGGTATGCCCGTTTCCGTGGTATACACTCAAAAAAACGAATAGCTAAACTAGTTTAACTACTTGAGGAATAGCCAAACCGTGCTTAGTAGTAACCAAAGTTATGCTAAATTTACAAAACGGATTTTGGCAACTAGTAGCACAATTTTGGCAACTAGTAGCACTCAACGTTTGCCAGTCCCCCGATTTATGTTACTGGTAGCTAAAACTTGAGCTACTGCTAACAATACTTTTTTTTTCAGTGTAGGTACAACATACACATCACAACACCCCTGACGTACTCTTATATTTCTGACCGTATAATATAACTGTGAAGACAACACGTTATAGCCAATGTTGTCCTCTTATAGTCGGTATTTATTTTAGAAGTCTTCTTTTAACACGTTCGCAACCAAGGACCCGCCTAGCGGGCACTCGTAATGTATGCTCAGATGCCGGCTAGACCCGCTTGGCGGGCAGTAGTATGAACTTACACACCTAGCGAATTCTGTCGGTTTCTGGTGAATGTTTCCATTTTTAGTCCGTTTGCGAAAGTGACGAACGCAGCGGTAGTGTACCTTTATAGCAGGTACCTACAGGATGTATCAAAAACGGGGTATGAACCGAGCAAGGGCATATTTGGTAGCGCATTGCGATTCTGTCCTGTATATGATTTATAAATATATATATATATATATGCTATCATGCATGAATCGGAATGTTGGGCCGCAAAGATGACGGATGAAACGAGATTGCATGTTACGGAGATGAGAATATTGAGATGGACGTGTGGCTTGACGAGAATGGATCGAATAAGGAATGAGTATATATAAGAGGAAGCCTGAAAGTAACCCATAACTGAAAATGCTGAGAGCAAATCGCCTACGGTGGTATGGGCATATTATGCAGAGGGGTGATAGTGATGTTACTAGAAGGGCATTAAGTATGAATGTGGAGGGATGTAAGAGAAGAGGTAGACCAAGAAAAAGAGGGATGGACTGCGTGAGAGACGACATGAATGGGAAGGAAGTGTGTGATGAGTTGACGGGCAATAGACAGGAAGGTATGGTCCCAAGTAAATGGGATATGGACAAGCGAATGATGATGATATGCTATCATAGGCTTTCTTTATTACCTGCCATGGTCAGTACAAAATTTTACGTCTGCCCCTGGTCAGGAAGGAAGTGTTTTATTAATCGCACGCGTATTTGCTACTTTAAGTTAAGGACACGTGCCTTGCAGTGTTCTTCAGTTATAAAGTCTGTATTAATTTTACTAATACGTTTTCTTATAGGTACCAACTTTTTCCAGCATATTGATTTAGGTACTTAGATGTTTAACTTTAGTTAGATACCTACTTTATTTAGATGTTTTAACTTTATGTCAATCTCCAAAACGCGCCACAAATACCAGAAATATATATAAATCGTTGATAAATATTAGGTAATATTAGTTGTTGAGCCATTCCATTATAGCTCACTTTATACTGAACATTTCAAAGCTTAAGTATTAAAGTACCAAAATTAGTTGACACCTAAACGGCTCAACAATTACAGTCCTTGACTGTACCTACAGCGAATTTCGGGATTAAAGGCTAATTTTAAGGCGAGGTATGCCCAACCCGTTTTGCTAGTTCGTAACTTCAAGTGGCAAACAATATCTATCCCATACAAAACATTCCATGTAAAAAGAGGCCAAGTCTCGAAACTCTTCCACCGTAAAAAGTTGTGAGATATTTCGTAGTACCAAGTCTCAGGCATTCTTATTTTTCTTTATTTGCTAGCTAAATAAAATTCTGCAACTTGGCAATCGCACAACTTTACTGCATTTATGGATTTTTGCATACCTAAAACTATGTAGTAACTATTGTGTGATGAGTCACAAAATTTTGTTTAGCTAGCAAATAAAGAAAAATAAGAATGCCTGAGACTTGGTACTACGAAATATCTCACAACTTTTTACGGTGGAAGAGTTTCGAGACTTGGCCTCTTTTCTACATGGAATGATTTTATGGGATCTCACTTCTTTTTCTAGGGTATTGTGTTATCAATATCCCATTCTTAATTTTTAATCTTTTGTCCCATTCACTGCAAATATAACTTTGTAATCCTATATGTTTATATGTGATTACAAAGTTATTTACGCAGTTGGTGTATCTAGAAAACTGGAGTGAAATTGATTTTTTTTTATCTTGATTTATTTATACACTAAACACTAATTGTATTCTAAATTTGAAGCTTCTATATCTGCTAGAAGTGCCTTACCTTTGACTTTGAATGATCGGTGAGTCAGTGAGTGACAAAATTAAGAAACTTTGACTAGTTATAATTTTTAAACCACTGGTTCAAATCAGATGAAATTTGAAATATATTGTGGTTATACAATGCGTGCTTGGTTACTGAAAATTCAGGCTTCTAGTTTTATCCACAACGAAGTTACAGGGGGGTCGAAAATGGCCTTGCCTTGCTTCGAGATAGTTACCTAGACGATTACCTACATAAAAATCGCTTATGTATAGCCCTAACCTGCTTATACATAACATAACCAACAACTTAGAAAAGTTGAAAAACCCCTGACATTTTCATTTCAAAGTTCAATCTCTCCAAAACGGCTGAACTGATTATGATGAAACGTAGCTAAGAACCATCTCGAACACGTCAGATTTTGGACAAAAAAAAACGAATTACAATCGGTCAATTCGTTTAGGAGCTACGATGTCTCAGATACACAGACACGTCAAACTTTTGTGTTACACCCTCTTTTTAACGCGTCAGATAAATAAAATCTGTTTTGACCCTTTCACAAATGAATTTTAACGGCATTTTAGCGAAAATAGATTTGTTGAACGTTTGTGAATACGCCCGTTAGTAGTTTATTTATTTATTTATTTAATCTTTATTGCACAAAAGAATATCTTATAGTACAAAAGGCGGACTTAATGCTATAAAGCATTCTCTACCAGTCAACCTTAAGGCAAAGCAGATAAAATGTGGGCAGTGCAACTTAATTTAAAACAAAAACTCTATAACATGTCTAAAGATGCGATGAATAATAATATAGTAGAATACGATACAATACAATATAATATGATATAACAAAATATACCTATTAATACATACATAAACATACATATGAATATAGATGAAACTTACAAAACTGATAGCTTATTTTTTAGTTCTGCCAGCAAAGAAATTTTGTAAGGACTTTTTGAAGACAAGCCTGTTTGGAGATTGCCGAATTTTGACAGGGAGATGGTTCCATAGGCGAGCTACTTGGACGGAGAAGGAATTGGACATAAAACCAGTACGGTGAGGCGGAATAGATAAGGAAAGGTTGCCAGAGGAGCGAAGTTGACGGACTCGAGAGACACAGTAATACTGAAAAAGAGTTCTGAGGTATTCGGGAGAAGTAGTTATGAAAGAAACCTGCACTTTTTGATGAAAGCATGCCGATTTGGGTGATGGATGATAATAAGTGTAGGGACGTAAATAAGTGTTTTCTTCTTCGAGGCAACGGAAGTTCACCCCTTAGGAGGCGAGATCTTCAATTTTCAAAAAGTTCTATATAAGGGTATAGAACCTCACCCGCGCGCATTACCTAAATTATAAATATTTTTGTATAAGTAGACAAACAGTTTTTTGTTTGATTCTTTATTGTTTGTGTACCTAATAAATAATGCTTACAAGTAATTAACGGCATATTCCTCATTATTTTAGAGTTCTTAAGTAATAAAGGTGGAATATATAACAAAAACAACAAATATGTGAGGTAGGTATTAAAAATACACAGATACCTACACAAAAATCGACAAAATCGCTTCACCCGTTACGCTTATAGATTTTATTTAACATATTTTTTAAATGCCAAAAAAACACTTGTTTTGATTCCTACTCACTGTGCAAAGCTGCTCTCACAAAATGCAGCTGTTTGGAAAAAAGGATGGAAAATCGAAATGCAAATAGACAAATAATTCGATGTTAATAATAATATTGTCCCAAAGCTAAGTAAAACAAAATCTGGGTACCCTAATACAACGGACGAGATATGTCATTCCCCGGGCATCGTGACCATCGTGTCAAAAGTGATAGGATGATTCATTTTTGCTTAGTATATTTTCAGTGAATAAAACTCGGAGAATCAGTGATCTCATCATCCTCCTGTCGTTTTTTCCCGGTTGTGCCCTAAACAAGCCCGGGGGTTTTTTTCCTACCTATCTTTCCAAGACAAGCCCGGGGTCCGCTTCGGCACCTCAGAGAATCATTGATCTATAGATTAATAGTGGAATGGAGGATTGCAATGAGAAATTTATCATCCATAAATAAATGCAAAAGTGTGTCTCTGTCTGTCTGTCTGTCTGGCTGTCTGTTACCTCTTCACGCTTAAACCGCTGAACCGATTGAGATGAAATTTGGTATGGATTTAGTTTGAATACCGGGGAAGGACATAGGATAGTTTTTATCCCGGAAATCATCCCCTGAGGAGGTGAAATGGGGGATGAAATTTGTATCGAGCTACGATATAAACGAGTTCCACGCGAACGGAGTTGCGGGCAGAAGCTAATCCCAAATAAATTTCCCGCAATATCCTAAATCCTGAAGTACTACCTACATCAGTTTGGTTACATTAAAATGGTTGTAAAGATATTTGGATGTTTGTTACTATTTCACGCAAAAAATACCTAGTGATTTTTGATTAAACTATTCGGTAATAGGTAAGTAACTCCTCTAGTAAGAAAACTGAATGCGAGTGTACACGATAGGTACAATACCGGTCAATGAGCTGCCTACAGTTAAATTGGTAGGAAGGGGAATCCCTGGGGACCTGCTTAAAAAGAATTTAATTGATTTTGTGAAAAATGTATACACCGTGATTGTTAATAACCCGAAAGATTTAAGCTAACGATACTAGAACCTAATTAGAGTATATATACTTATGTAACATATAGTCCAAAACTCGTAATTAACGAGATATTCATTATTTACAACAAACCAAAATTTAAATAATCTCCAGTGTAACACACCCTAAGGGCGTGAGCATGACGTAGCCACCTACTTCTTTTAAACGTAGATGCACTTTACCTGTATGGTTGTTAGCCAGTTTCATAAAGAAGTTTGGTATCTATCTACAAAAAGGTTTTACTACCGAAAATTTTCATCGCGTGATAAAAGGATAGCATGCAACTAAAATGCAGTGTGGTGTACCGAATAATTATAATATCTTATCTTACACACTTCGATCTCAAGTAGCTTTTCTGTTATCATTGAGAATAGAGATAATTAGGTTTGTTATGTTCTAGTCGCGAGAGTGGTTCTTCTTATAACTGGCTAGTTTGAAATCGATTGTCACTGAAATGACACATTACAAATTATTACTATTTGTCACGCGAATATTTTGTCATAAAATAACATCGAAAATTTTATTGACTGTAATAAATAATATTCGGTATGCCGCATTATCCTTCGGCTCATTTAGCGGATATCCATTTTGTATACGGATTGTGTGATGGGAACTCGCTCCAGGCAGTCGCCGAATACCGAAGACGATACCCAGACCGTCGTATACCTCACCATTCGACTTTTGCGGATGTCCATCGACAGTTTCGCGAAAAAGGGCTTGGAAAAGCTCACAGAGAAAGGGCTATAAATGTAGATGAACAAACAGAGAACAGAATAATGAACTTAATAATAGAAGACCCAACCTTGTCATCAAGAGCTGTAGCAAGAATGGTCAATGTTAACTATCAGCTTGTATTAAGGGTTTGGAAAAGGTACGGCCTGCATCCTTTCCACTACAGGAAAGTACACGGATTAATTAACAATGACGGGCTAGCTAGAGTTGCCTATTGCCAAAGGATGAATCAGAAATTAGTGGAAGATCCTGGATTTCTAAATAAGATACTATGGACAGATGAATCGTTGTTCACGAGAGAGGGAGTTTTTAATTCCCATAATCGGCATCTGTGGTTAGAACAAAATCCCCATGCGAAAAGGGAAAATTCATACCAGCACAAATTTTCCGTAAACTTGTGGGCTGGCATTATTGGGAATAAAATAATAGGTCCCGTCATATTTCCAAATAGACTGAATTCTGAGAACTATTTATTTTTTCTAAATAATGAATTAAACGACTTGCTGGAAGATGTCGATTTGGAAACCCGACGAACTATGTGGTTCCAGCACGACGGTTGCCCGGCCCACTTCAGCTTAGTTGTTCGTGATTGGCTGAACCAACAATACCCTGAGAGATGGATCGGCCGTGGGAGCGAAGTTGTAGCATGGCCTGCCCGTTCACCGGATTTAACTCCGCTAGATTTCTTTCTATGGGGAACTCTGAAAGATAAGGTTTACTCAACACCTGTAAACACTAGAGAAGAGTTGTTAATAAGAATTCAAGCGGTTTCAGAAGAAATCAAGAACACTCATGTTAACTTGAATCATGAAATCCGTTCACGATTGAATATTTGTGCTGACAACGGCGGTACACATTTTGAAAATTTAATTCATTAAATTACTTACTCGTAATAAAAATGCATAACTGTTTCATGTTGTTGTTTATTTTACTGTAGGTACAGGTTAGCGTGATCGCTGTCAAAACAAAGTCCCTTTCCTGTATGAGGTATGATGTAAAAAAATAAGTGGTATGATTTCCTTTCGAATATTATCATGCCTAACAATTTATGGTTGTAATTGTCAGTCAAAAAAAGATACCTAAAGTTTCAATGTGGTGCCAATAAATAAAAAATGAAATTATTCAATACAAACATCGTGCTAGACATAACTTGACAATTCTTGTCATTCATGGAATACAAGTGACGGCATTCGCCGTTCCTCGTATGATTTCGGAGCGATTCGTGAAGTGTCATGCTCGCTCTCTGTTCTTCAACTTGAGTTTCTCACCTAAAGGCTTGTTCACAAAGAAGTGGGCAATTAATAAGATTTAAATTGTACTGAAATAGTAATTTCATTAAGACGCATAATTAGACCCATGTTGATATAACATTATTTACTCGTAATGTCGTCAAAAATACGTGGTTTAAATCTTTCGGGTTATTAACAATCACGGTGTATAATACCTAAACGGCGTAACATCCTTATTGGCGGATACACGGTGATTAAATACTGTTGATCCTGGTTTGCCAGTATTTGCAGCAATAGGTACTCAGTATGGAAGCAGTATTGAATGGCCCTTTAAACGCTAATTATTTATCGCGTCATATTATTAAAGGGTGGCCAGACGGTAGTTCTGCTTCTTTCATATCCTCATCTCGGTCTATCTTATAGCTGCGTGCCGCTGATACCATCCACCAAGCAGAATCGTGTGGTGTGTCTTTAGTCGCTCACAGATTATTTCTTATCTGTGGGCGGATTGCAAAATCATCCGGATATTCTGCAATATATTGACAATCCTGTACGTCTAGCACACGACGGCCGCGACATACTCTCGATTTTTATCGCACTATACCTCTTCTTCTAAGTGTTCTTATAAGAGAGAGACGGATAGTGCGAGAAAAATCGAGAGAGCTCGCGCGCCGTCGTGTGCTAGCCGTGCTGTGATACACGTCAATATGCATGTGATCAGGATTGTGATATGGGTGGATATCATCAGTAATTAATCACCGTGTATTGGGCACCATTCAGGTAAATACCTACATGTGAGTTTTTAAAGCGAAAGACCTGTCTGTCGAGATGACTATTTATATAAATGTTATTTGTTTTGTCGGGTTTCTTTTTTATTTTATGATATACACTGTAAAGTAAACTGGATATTTCAAGTTACACGTTACAGTTACACGAGTCAAATCCTATCACCTATTTATATCACCTATTTATAAAAAAAAAATAGTTAAGTAATTGATGGCCGATTATTTTACATATAATTTGTGAATGTTACTAACCTAACCTAACTTGTTTTTCACCTTTTATACCCGACTGCCGAAGGAGAGGAGGGTTATGTTTTTAGAGCGTATGTATGTATGTATGTAGGTGACCTTATTCTTTGGCACGCCCTGCAGCCTAAACCGTTTGACGGATTTCGACATATGAGGTGTCGTTGGAATCCTCTTAATCGTGGGAGTGACATAGGCTATAAAATTTGAAAAAAGCAGTTGGGTTTTTGAAAAATCTTTTAATTTCTTTCGTTTGAGACGAAGTAATCTAAGTAATAGGAGCATTTTGGGGAAAACGTATATTGCAAAGCAACTGAGGGTTGGGCAAGGTTAGTCGGCAGTTGCACTACCCCAGTCAATACTAAGCTGACCCTGAAAACTGAAAACAACCTCTATCGAAACAAACCTATATAAAAAACATAGGTAGAATCCTTTTTTTTCCAAATTTAATGAGGATTAATGTTGTCCTGGACACTTTTTTGATATCTATTATAGTTTTCCTGAGAATGTCTCAAAACCAACAGGGATACATTTCAAGGTGAGGGGGGGTCGAGCGTCAGGTGGAGGGGGGTGTTGAATTTTAAACAGTACACCTAGATTTATCACGCCACACAAGTTTGAAAAATATATTAATTTGTTAATTTTCCCATACATTGATTACAGAGAATTACTGTACTATAGGGCTACCTCTTCTACCTAGAATAAAATAAACCAAACCTAATTCGACATCCTATTGCCTATATCTAAGGCATTAGGTGAAAATGTCTGGGTGAATCTGTAACTAAGTAGGTACCTATCAGTTGGTAGGAAACCTAGGCTAGGTTACTTAGAACAAAGTCGATGCATTGCATGCGTCCACCCAGTATAACTAAATAAATAGGTAGGTAAAAAAGTTTGACGGGTGCGGGTGGGAGTCCGAGTGAATGTGGCCATAGGAAAGTAATGCATTTGCAAAAACAATAGAAAGTCGAGGAATGAAAAGGTTCCCTGCTCTTCGATAAGTCCAAAAGTGACGAACCTTTTCGCGACTGTACCTACCCTACCTACTTAGGGTTCAAATAGTCTGATGAATCTTTCGTTCGTCTATTACATTTAAGATAGGGGGTAGGGTTTAGATTATTATCTGGTAACTGTAATAAACTTAAAATTTCAATATTCTGTGATAAGATAAATTCGTACGTTTATTTTCTTCCCATTTTTGGTTGGGGTAGACTAGGTATGGTTTATAAAAATAATAAATAAGTAAACAAACCTGGCGTTGTTTGTGTTTGATAGTTGGGTTTTTTCATCCACTCGTAAGGAGACCGCGGCGCGGCCGGCGGCTGCGAGGGCCTGGAACCAGGCGAGCCCTCCCCGGGGCTCGCGAGGTCCCCTCGTGCTGGCGAGGGCATCTCTCCAATCTCCCGCTCGCCTGGTTCCCTCTTAGGGAAGTGATGGGGATCCGCCACCCATTCACCCCCGGCCGGCGCCCCGTTCCACGCACACCACTGCTGCTCCTCAAAGTTCTGTGGTTGCCAGCCATACCAGCCACTCGCGCCGTACTGCCCGCCTTTGCCTTGGTACATGGCCAGCGGGTTTACGTAGTTCACCATGCTTCGATCACCGTCCGCGCATCGCACATACACTGCTGTCACCACACTCCGGTCGCGGGAGCACAGAATAAAAAATAACCAACGCGCGTCTGATAACAATCGCGACTGACTGTGACCGAGCGAAACAAAACGAAAGCGGGTGGTAGTGACGGGAGGGGCGCTGGCGGCCGCTTGGGGCGGGCTCCGCTCCGACCAATGGGTGACTCCGTTTTAGAATGACCCGCCCCGGCGGCGGCGGCGGCGACTTGCCGCGCTCGCACTGCTATTTTCATTTGCCTAATTATAACAAAAATAAATGATGAACACGTCGAAGCCCATTGCAGTAAGGGCGCTATGAAGTCGGTCGGACGAAATCCGGTAGGTAATGAAATAAGAGTAGGTACATAGGTAGCACTTTAGTGAGAAAAAATAAGTGCGTAATGTTAATATTATAAGTGATCTACTTGCCCACATGAATGTCTTATACCAATCGGCAAAATCAGTTCGACAGCAAACAAACTTGGCCCTTCGTAAGAGGGTGTTAAATTAGTTGAATAAAATAAAATAAATATAACATACCTACCTAATGGCCGCTCCACACAATGGGCCATCCTGAACCATCATACAGGACGCGGCTATGCGGTAGAACGAGACATAAATATGTCTTACTCCCTTTATGGAGCGGCCATAAGGCTCCGTCTTACAGTGTAGGACACACAAACTGTACATACCTAGTAATAAATATCAGAATAAACATTTAACATAGATACTAAATAACTACATATTGAATCTGTAAATAATTCTGTTAAACATGTTTTAGTAGTGTTTTTAAGTTTAAATTTAATCATAAACGTTTTCAGACATCGTATTTGATATAAAACCTCTTTGCTTTGTAACTGCCGCATGAGTGACAGATACAATTTAAGAAAAAAACCATTACACCCGTGGGCGTAACATAGGCTATTACAGCTCTGTATTTTTGCGCATTATGAAGCCATTTTCGAGCAAGTGTGATGAAAAAAATGTTCCTACTGAGTTAATAAAGCTACTACTTAAATGATCTGACATTTGGTCTAACACAGCTTTATAAAATTGGGCATAATAGTATGTTCAACCAGCAAATTGTAATAATATTACCTAGGTATATGATAAGTATCCCGTATATCTACCTACCTATTTTAAATACTTAGATACTGGTAGGTACTTACTTCCTATAAGTAGGTATTCCATATTTTTAATCTTTGAAAAGTTAATTCAAGTCAAATCAAAAATTAATAGGGCAGACATCCAAGTTCGTATCGCACATGATTTACCCTAGAGGATATCCCTACCTAGGAGATACCTATGCAGGAGTACCTAAGTAGATGTAGGTATTCATGCAAGAATTTTAGTCGATTTAATTAGGTACCTACCTACCTACCTCCATATTACTACTTAGGTATAAGTATTATGTCAAACTCAAACTCAAAATGTTTATTGCACACATACCTATATCTAGTAATAAAATGGACCATGTAAGGGCACAGCAAAGAAGCTTATAGGTACCTAACTAGGTTACATCTAGGTTGCAGGTACTACCTGGATACTACCTACTAGGTAATTCTACTAACTACTACTTACTACTAATTCTAAAACTAGATTTATTATTAAGTAGGTACTAATTAATCTGGTACTTAGAGAATTAGGTAATTCGCTTAAAGCTAATTGACATTAAAGTCAAACAAAAACTAAGTATTATATTTAAGTACCGACACAAATTAGAAAAGAATACGTGATATAGAATTTGGCCGTATTCATAAAACGTTCTATAAGCCTGTTTTAACTAATATGCCTTTAAAATTTGTTTGTCCTTATCTGTCACTGACGTTTGTGTTCGTAAGAAAGTGACAAAGCACATTTTATTTAGCAGAGACATTTTAAGTTTTATGAATAAAGGGTATACTTATCTTTAGTTCAATACTTGTCATATTCTAGTCTGGCGACACTGAGGCGTTTTATCAATATACCGACTGGCCATTTAAACAGAGTAGGGACCTAGTTTAGACTAGTAAAATTGAACCTACCTAACTCGTCGAAAACGCGATTGATCCAATCATTTTTTTGAAATTGTTGAACTCGTTTTTAAATAAAACAAAGTCTTATTTACCTGGATTGTAGGTAGGTAGGTACATTGTATTTCATTATTTGTCTTCCATACATATGGCAACGGTATTAATTAGTAGCGAAACGTGATCATGGTTCGAAATCAAAAGCAGTCGACGTCTGAGACAGAGGGCCTAACAGCGAAACGAAAACGAACTTCGTTCGTGTATCTCCGTCTCTGTCGCACTGGCTCGTTTAAGCGACAGAGAGAGAGATACACGAACGAAGTTCGTTTTTGTTTCGCGGTAACCCCAGGTTCACATTTGCCTGATTACGGACCCCTTAATTCTTTATTAACAAAATAAGACGAAAAATGCACCTATGTAAAATGTGTAGGTATGATTAACATTATTGAATGTGGCCGATTTTTTATAAAACTGTCATTGGAATTGGAATCTTCTACCTTGGAACCTAGAGTTGCTTTATGAATGGACATCTTTGATGTAATTCAGCCAACTTAAATAATCTCAAGCTATAAAAGTGTGTAAAATATATATCTGATGTCGAGTTCGACTGCCGGGCACTACGGGCAGTGAGTTGCCCACTTACCTTCCTCCTGACGAGAGAAGATAAGAATACCTACTACCAGTACCTAATAAAGATTAGGTACACAATTATTGAATACATAAAGGCTATCCCAGAAGTAAAGAACTGTCATGGCCGTCATAAGCATTGTATCTTTCAAATTAAAAGGGAATTACAATCGTATTTTTGAAGTTATAAGAGTCCGCAGTAAACTCGGCCGAATTTCACCTTCCCATACAAACGGAGTTTCGTTCTCATTTTAAAAATACTTGATGGATTGTGACCAAACTTTGCATTATATACAATGACATGAGGTATATCTATGTCTGTAATTAACTAATTAAGTAGTTTATATGGTTCCAGTTTATAAAACAAACGAAATACCTACAGCAAAAACAAGTTTTGTATGAAAAACTTAAATTCACTGTATTTTTTACTCCATAGTAAACATACCATCTTCATAGTAAGACACCATATCTTCTTCTTCTTCTTCTTTCTGTGCCTCTTCCCATTATTTGGGGTCGGCCCTCCTCGTTCTCATGCGCCAGGTTGGGCGATCCTGGGTTGTCTGTATGTTCAACTGGGCTTGTTCCAAATCCTTTGATATGGTGAACCAAGCAAGCGGGCAACCTCTGCCTCTCTTGTTGTCCGGTAATGCGAGGGCTTTCTTCACGACATGGCCTTCGTCGCGTCTCATAACATGCCCGTACCATCTCATGCGAGATTCCTTGACCTTCTCAGCGATGGGGGCGACCTTGTAGCTTCCTCTGATGTGTTCGTTACGCACTTTATCGAGTCTCGTTACACCGGCCGCCCATCTCAGCATCTTCATCTCATTGACATGGAGTTTTTGTTCATGCGCTTGTTTAATCGCCCAGCATTCGGCACCGTACACCATAGCAGGTCTCACAACTGTTTTGTAGACCTTGCCTTTGGTCTTTATCGGCATACCGCGGTCGCAGAGCACACCCGTGAGCGCCCTCCACCTCATCCAAGCTACGTTTACCCTATGTGTCACGTCCATGTCCACATTTGCGTCCGCGGACAGGATCGAGCCCAGGTATTTAAACTGGCTTACTTTCGGTACTGGGTGTCCATCGATGCTGATAGTGGCTGATGTCTGCTCCGTGAGGCCATAGTGGCATGGCAGGTACTCTACTACTAATCCTTAAGCCGTTCGATTCCAGGGCGTGCCTCCATAGCTCTAGGATATGTTGCAGTTGTTCCGCGCATTTGTCAATGAGGACAACGTCGTCTGCATACAGCAGGCACCATGGTAGGGGGGACTGGATGTCTCTGGTGAGGTAGTCCATGACAATATTAAACAGCAGTGGACTAAGGGCAGATCCTTGATGCACGCCAACTTTGACCTCGAAGGGATTGCTCGTACCAGCTAGGTTTCTCACTCGTGTGCTTACGTTGTCATACATATCCTGTACCAATGATATGTAGCACTCAGGTATTCTTTGCGATCTCAGAGCTTGCCATACTAGTTTTCGCGGCACCCTGTCGAATGCCTTCTCGAGGTCTATGAGGACTAGGTGCAGGTCTTCATGGTTGCTACGGCCTTTTTCCATGAGTATTCGTACTGTTTATATTGCATCTGTAGTTGATCTTGAGGCTCTAAATCCATACTGGTTCTCTGATATGGCCACATGCTTCAGAAAACGGTTGTGGAGAATTCGTTCCCAAATTTTTAGAGTACCTATGCGATGTTAGCTTGATGCCTCTATAGTTTCCGCAGTCACTGACGTCTCCCTTGTTTTTGTAGAAGGGCAGGAGATACTTAGCTGTGGCGCCAGGCTTCTGGGATCTTGTTGCTACTGAGGATGGTATTAAACAGTAGAGTTAGCCACTCAGCTCCCGTGGCTCCAACTATTTACTATGGTATCTGAAGCTACATAAACTTATTAAGTACAGACATGTCATTGTACATGCAAAGTTTCGTTTACAATCCAACACGTAGTTTTAAAATGAGAGCGTAACTACGTTTGTATCGAGCTTACTGCAGACTCTTAATAATGAAGTGCTCAACACGAAGCATTTGCTAAAAGAGTTATTTAATAGGTATTATAAATGCCATGGAAAAACGGACACGATACGTCATTTTTCTCCAGAGGGAGTCAGGAGAACTACCTACATTGTATTCAATAATAAAGCGTTTTGAAGAAACGCACGGACATATTTTCAAAAACATATCGGGAAGAAAACGTACTTACTGTTTCGACAGCTAAGAATATAAATAAAGTAAAAAAGGTTTATGAACGGAATCCCTCGATTTCTGTTAGAGTTGCTGCTGGTAAATTGAAAATATCGAAGTCAAGTACCTACCTATAGCTCGGATGAAATCACGCGACATGGCCAATCACACAATTAGCCGTTACGACGACGTGCCGTGGCACGTCGCGGCGTCTTGTAGGGGAAATACGGACAAAATGGCATATACGGACAAAACGACATAGCGGGTTTATTTCGAATTTGGCGGGCTATAGCGAGGTCACGAACATAACAACACGTGACGGCGGCCATTTTTACAATCCTGCGAGAAACCCAGCGCCATGGGGTGGGGTCAGTCTCTTTGAAGTTACGAGTGAAAACGTGTTTCGTGTTCACAAAAACAAAAAAATATGGATTTCTTCGGATTTTTGGTGATTTTGTGAAAATGCGAATTGACTATTGGCCCTTACAAGACGCCGCAACGTGCCACGGCACCGGGTCGCAAGGTGTGTTGGCCCTTACAGCTTCAAGCGTTTGCAAAATTATCTGCTCCTAAGTATAAGTATGGATTAAGGACCAGGAAGTGCGAGCTAAAAGAGGATGCCGAAGAATTTATGAAAAAATACTGAAAATGGTTCTTATAATGGATGACGAAACCTACGTGCCCGTGGACCCGATGGATGTTCCTGGGAAGCAATACTACCATGCGTCTTCCATGCGACCAATCGGGACGCTGTAGATTATTCTCAAAAAAACATACCAAAGGACAATTTTTTCAATAAATACCTCGTTTGGCAAGCCATAGACCAAAATTAATAATAATCCGCTAGTCTCCTCCCATAACCCATTTTCCAGACCACCCACCATTCAACTCAATAACCCATTACCTTTTGTTTGCATCTGGCGGGGACCATCACCGCGGGTGTATCATGTTGTGCGCTCGGAGATGGTATCCGCCATGTGTAGGTATCTATCGCTTTATAATATATTTGTTTTAAAGGGCCTCTGCGCTGTTGGCTTCGGCCTCACGCATGCCTCCCAAAAGTCCGGGACCCCATGGTCCCGAGATATGGAAAAAACATAGGTACAAATAATAATAATAAATAAGTACTCTTTATTGCACCACGACAAGAGAGAAACATCTTACAAAAAAATGCTTAATAAATAATGGTAACAACAGGCGGTCTTGTGGCTTTAAAGCGATCTCTTCCAGTAAGTTTAATGTTCTACTAGTAAGGCAAAATGGTCGTAAGAAGAAATTGTCACTTCTACATTCTCAATCTTTGAATGGCCGCCATCGGCGGGTATCTTATAATTATAAATTACAGAATAATTCATGTTATATAAAATATCTGTGAATTTGCTGATAAAAAGTGATTCCCGTACTTTAACTATTGTTGGGTTTGTTGTTGGTGCAATAGCGCAATGCAAAAGAAGGCATTTTTATAAAGTTTTGTGTCAAAATTGCACTCGAAACGACCGCCATCACTGCCCGTGCCCGCCACAGACACTAACTAAACCAACATACTCTCATCTCTCATGAGAGTATGTTGACCTGCGCAAACTTATGCTAGGTGATGTCTACTCTAGTAATATAACTCAATGGTTTTTATACAGAAATGATTTTGGCCACGCCCCTTTTCTGTTCGAAAAACATTTTAGATGTTTAAAAACATCGAAAACACGGCGCAGCGGACGGGGCTTTACATCTGTACAACGCACCCAATATGGGTGTAGACTCAAAATTTATTATTAGTTGAAAAGAAAGAAGGCAAAAGAATACCTATGCCTAATTATGACGAAAATCCCATTCAAATATCTCATAAAAATACAAAGCTACACTTGCTTGTTTGAGAGTGAAAACGCTACCAGATCGTGATGTCACGATCCTCTAGCGTCATAATAGATTGACAATGGACCCGATTCTACGTGCACGTGGCTTAACTAGCCTAAAACGAAATTGTCTAATTATTAGACATAGTTTAGGCGGCAGATTGAAAACGACATATTTAGAATAGCATTTAGGCAGCTAAGTAAGTTGTATAGACCGCCTAAAATAAGAAACGTCAGATTCAAAATAGCGCTGTCATTTGATTATGACAGCTGCTCATAGAATAGCAAAGTGTTTTAGCGACACCTAAATAAAATTAGGAAGTTTAGAGGCCACTCGTTTCATATGAAGGTGCGTTTTGCGGAAAAGGGACATACCCCCTCTTAAAACGTTGGACAGTTATTTAAACTTTTTTTAAAAATATTTTAAATACTTATTGTTTTAACCTAAGATAAGTTATTACTATTACATAATATAGATGTACTTGTATAATTTATTTCCGAAATAAATGTTTTCATTTCATTTCATTTTATAACTTTCTGATTGTTTTACTTCTTGCGTTGCTTTTTTCTCCATTTGACTTCATTCTTAATCCTTTTTCAAGAAAATACTTCATTATTGATTATTTTATTTAGTTTCTACACCCCTATTATGACTTCGACATGTTGTACAAACGCCAACACAGTTAATGGGGTGTTTACATGTCATGATTTGTCAGCTCCAATTCATGCGTTGCGGACTGCACGTGCTATATGAAGCTGTAAGATATAGCGGGATGGGGATACCTATGAAATACATTTCCAGCACGTCTATCATGAGACGGCCGCGACATACTCTCGATTTTGGTGTGCCGCACGGCTATCACGCGACGGGGCGCGAGGTCTTCCGATTTTTCTCGCACTATCCGTCTCTCTCTTAGTAGAACACTTAGAACAAGGGGTCTAGCGCGAGAAAAATCGAGAGTATGTCGCGGCCGTCCCATGATAGACGTGCTGTCTCGCCCTATCTCATCGGTTAGTAACAATCTTGCAGTCCGCTTCGCAGAAACGTTTGAATGCGGTAATTTTCGCTTTCGTACTGTTAACTGGCCACACTGAATGAAATTGTAGTTGCAGCACGTCTAGCACATGACGGCCGCGACATACTGTCGATTTTTATCGCACTACACCTCTGCACGGCTAGCACGCGACGGCGCGCGAGCTCTCTCGATTTTTCTCGCACTATCCGTCTCACTTTTATTAGAACACTTAGAAGAAGAGGTATAGTGCGATAAACATCGAGAGTATGTCGCGGCCGTCGTGTGCTAGACGTGCAGTACGCTACACCCAATTATAACTTCGACATGTTGTACTGACAAATTGGGTAAAATCACATTATCTGTATACCCCATAACTGACCATCCTGTATTTATATTGAACCCTATTACAATGTACATAAAGTGCGTGATGGTACTAAAATCACATTATCAGTAGAACCCTTTAAAGCAGTCTACAGCTCATCTAGCACACGAGGGCCGCGACATACTCTCGATTTTTATTGCACTATACCTCTTCTTCTAAGTGTTCTAATAAGAGAGAGACGGATAGTGCGAGAAAAATCGAGAGAGCTCGCGCGGCGTCGCGTGCTAGCCGTGCTGATTACGTAATTTATTTAACTGCCCCTCCACACGATCATTAATGTACGGCCCGATTATCCGCGTCCAACAATACAATACAAATATTCTATATTGCTCACCAGAAATAGTAGATAAAAGAAAAATAGAGTTAAATCCAACTATCTCTCTCTTTTTGCATGAGTTATAAAGAAACAGATATAGTGGAAGCCGATTATTGAGCCGCCGTACTTTAATCAGCACCGCATGCTTTGCTATATATTTTTATTTTAGTCTGTGGTTTTACTGGTTTTATAATGGCGATTGGCGATAGTGTAGTGTAGCGCGTGTGAATAATTCTTGAGCGAGCCCACTTTCTAGTTTCGATTTAGCTCTTGTAGGTCCAAGCGTTGATAAACCTATCCTTGCCTCCTCTAATATTGTAGTTTGGTGAAAGAAAGTTACTACGATGTCGTCAGACAGTATTGAAAAGTTATATCAAAATTACGGTATTTTAGCTGATGCCAAGGAAGACATTTCTAAAGTAAGAGTTTACACTGATGTTGATATCATAAACTGCTGCGATTTATTTCTGTAAATAAACACTAATTTGTGAATGTTTTTCTAGCATGAAAAAGAGTACACCGAAATTCTAGCCGCTGTGAAAGGTTCAGATAAAGAAAAACGGCTGGCGTCCCAATTCATTGCGAAATTCTTCAGCAGTTTTCCTAACCTCGCAGAGCAAGCTATTGAAGCCCAATTTGACCTCTGTGAAGATGATGATGTGGCTGTGAGTATTTTTTATTCTATATTCATTTTTAAATTCAGATCTATTGTCTAGAGTATAATGCATTCAGAGGAATTTAGTTTGTAATTGAGTTCACATATAAGTAGGTGCATTTGTAAACATAACTAGGATAAAAAAACTCGTAAAAATAAACACCACACGCATAATAATATCATGTAGGTGAGAAGTGAGGTGATTTATGGTTATCAGAATTACATATAATTTTTAAACCATTCTTGTCCAATTATCACTTCTATAATGCATAAGAGTTCTTCTATAAGAGTTATTTTGGAATGAAGTGAACTTTTATCTTTGTTTATTGTTACGAGTAAATAAATAAAAATTACAGATACGGAAACAAGCCATCAAAGATTTGCCCACTCTCTGTAAAGACCATAAAGAGCACACTCAAAGAATTGCTGATATATTGGCACAGCTTCTGCAATCTGATGATGCCACAGAGATCAATATTGTTCACAATTCCCTGATAACAATTGTCAAGAGTGACCCTAAAGGTGCCCTAGTGGGTCTCTTTTCCCAAATACACCAGAACACGGAGGCAGAGGTGGTGAATGAAATTGTAAGAGAGAGATGCATAAAGTTTTTAGCCACAAAAGTCAAGCAGCTTGGAAGAGAGATTATCAACAAGGAAGTTGAAGAAATTATCATTACGGAATCTAAGAAGATACTAGAGGTATGTAGTTATTAGGGATTTACTAATCCTATCTAAATCATTTATAGATGACTACAGTTGATGCCATTAAATGGTTTAGAATCAGAATCAGAATCCTACTAATATTATAAATGCGAAAGTTTAGATGTTTGGATGTTTGTTACTCAATCACGCTTAAATGGCTGAACCGATTTGAATGAAATTTTGCACGAAGATAGTTTATAGCCTGGATTAAAATATAGGATAGTTTTTATCCCAGGTCCACGCGGACGAAGTTGCGGGCGGAAGCTAGTCAGAAATAATGTTTATTGTAGAACATGTCATGTATCAATATTGGTTTGGAATGTCTTAAATCGTGAATCCCAAGTGGGATTGACCATAATTTTACTACCTTATTGAAATAACATTCAGCAGAAAGTATGATTCAATAATAATGCATTATGCTGCAGTTTCTGGGGTATGTTCAAGCAGCACAGCTATCATGAGACAGCGCCTGAGCTCTCGATTTTTCTCGCACTATCTGTCTCTCTCTTATTAGAACACAGAACAAGAGGTATAGTGTGAGAAAAATCGAGAGTATGTTGGGGCTGTCTCATGATAGACATGCAGGTCTGGCAGTGAAAGTTTTGAGAGCCATGTGTCTGATGAGGGTTTATACCTATAAACCCTCATCCTCCTCCTAAGAGGATACCATCATTAGTCGTTATACCAACAATTTTTTTTGTATTTTGCAGTGCTTTAGATTTAGATTTAATTATTTCCTGATAAAAATTACAATATAGATTCGCATACAATGTCAAAATTATAAGAATCCTTATCCAATCGTCAATCATAAGAAATAAAAATTGTATAATATTCAAAATGTCAATACAGAAATTGGAAATACTATCTCCGATTACAAATCAATAACTACTAATTGACAATTAATCTAAACAAAGATAAACAATGTCAATTTACAAATTACGATTTCAAAGTAGAATTATACAATATAAATGTTACACAAGGAATAGTATCACATTAGGTATCAATAAATAATAAAAACAAAATAAAATATATCTCATTTAAACAGTGGTGTTTTATAAGGTTGAGGCCTCCTAGTAGGTACTTTTATGCCTGTGTCAGAAGTAAATCAAATAATTACTTAAAACATTATTTCTATGAACTCCTGAACAAGGTACAGAGGGTTCTCCAACAAAAGATTTGTCAGTCTACGCCTAAATGTAAAGTAATGTTTATATTGTAAAATGTTATTGAATAATAAATATGCATAACATACTCGGGTTTGTACTTTGACTATGAAATAAAACGTTTGCCTTTTTCCAAAGGTGTGGCACTGGAACCTGGAAGATCAAAAAAACGAAAACTACCCAAGGTGGAGAACTTTCAGGAGTACTCAATTTTCTTAAATCATTTCAGGATGTGGTGGCTGAAGAGTTTGAGCACATTATGGATCTCTTAACATGGTCAAGGCTCGGTAAAACCCCAGCAGGCAAGAAGGAACTGGTGCAGATTGTGGCAGCTTTGGCCTTCTCACCTGATGATTGGCACCCGGAAGATTCGGAATATGTTGAAAGAATCATACAATGTACTCAACATGCATTGCCTCTATTTTCTGTAAGTTACTCTTCTTGTTTTATCTTAAATATATTTTTGTATTACAGTGTTAATAAAAATTGCACAGGAAGCCATGAAGTGTGAAAAAGAGATGCCTTCATTCTCTTTCCAATTGTGGCTAGATAAAAATAGATTAGGCAGAGAGTGCAATGGGAGGTGACTGGAGGCTAACTTCTCCTAAGTTTGCATATTGCACAAGTTCATTTGGTTTAATAAATTATGAAATTATTCGAATAATTATTCTCAAGTTATGTTTCTACAGGCACAAGTGGATTCAACACAGTTTGTGAACTTCTTTTGTGACTATGTGCTTCCTAAGTGGAATGAAATAGCATCACCAGAAGGTGGTTCAGACTGCAAGTTGGAATTGATGAAGATATTCGCAGAAGTCACTGAACATTGTGGTCAACTGGAGAAGCCACAAGAGAAAATTGATACTGTTTATGACTTGCTCATTGTAAGTTTATCAAGCTTAACTTCACATATTTGCGTGTAACTGTTTAATAGCAATGAAAACTAGCTAGCTAAAACTATTTACATGTCCTATTGCAATTTTTCAAAGATATTTGTGTTTCTTAAGCATATATTATTTATCATCTTAACAAAAATGAAGGCAACTAGTAAAATGAACAGGACATTAACAGTTATTATTACATTATTTCAGGATTAAGGAATAAGAACCTCCATTATATACAAAAATATTGCGAACCTAATAATCCATTTATTTCTAGAAATACCTACCAGAAGCGCCAGTTGGAGAAGAAGAGAACACAGCGAAATCAGAGAACACAGAGAAATCGGAGAAACCAGAAAATACTGAGACTAAGCCTGAAGACACCAAGTCAGCTCCTTCCCTCCAATTCTCTCATGTGGAGTGTGCCCTGTTTGCTCTACACTCCCTCTGCCGGAAAGCTCCAGAAGCCCTCGGCGCTGATGCAGCTAGATTGAAGGCTCTCCGCCTACGCTTACAATACACAGCCCGATTAACTCAAGGATACATCAAAAAGTTGAAGGAAGTTACAAAGGTACTGACAAACATATTTTTAGATAAGCAAGTCAGTGTTGATATTGATTACACTTTTCGTATTGTCGAAAACACTGTAATTTCGTCACGTTCTATCGCAGCGCGTTGTATGCGATAGAAAGAGATGACCACGTTTAGGCTCGATCGGCATACCTAAACAGGGGATTTGTTAACAGAGAAGCTTCTGTACGTAGTAGTAATTGTTTATTCTGTGACCTACCTTTGAAGGATACACCTAGTTAGTCAGCGTGGCAAATGGAATGACTTTCGTTTTTCTTGTACATTTTCAACATAATAGTTCTATTTCAGGATAAGAAAGGAGATGAAGCTAATTCCGAAGAAAATAAGCTCAAGATTGTAGCATTGAAGACCACTTCCAACATTAATACACTGATCCGTGACATATTCAGGTCGCCACCAAGCTTCAAGAGCAGAGTTCAACTTTCATTCTTATCTAAAAAGACTGAAAAAGAGGTAATTAACATGTTTAGTCCCTAGCTCTCCTATTTCTCTAACCAAGTTTTTTATCGAACGGGTACTTGAAGTACTTGGTACACGGTTTTCTTTCCTTAGTTGGATGATCTAGTTTTATTTCCATTATACCAACTTCAACTTTCAACTTGAAAACAACATTGAAATATACTCTGTAGACTGTATAACCAGAATAAGTAACTTGTACAAGCGCATGTCCGAGGAAGGTCTCAAGTGTATCAACCTTCAACTTTTTTGAAGTGAAAACTTCTTTAGCGGCGCTGTGCACTTTTTGGGATGGGGAGAAAAATGTTAAACTCGCGTCAGGTCACGTGACCGTCAGATTCGTAAGACGTATGGATGGAAGTTGATTTTTGAGATGGGGACAAAAATTTAAACTCGCGTCAGGTCACGTGACCCTAAGATGCGAGAGATTGAATTTTTTCGTATTTTGAGGCTTTTTGCTACTTAGGCACTTTGCCAATGTCAAGTGGGGGAGATTTGGATTTACGGATATGTGGAGTGAACCTAAAATTTTTGCCCTGGGGACTAAATATACACATAAATAATCATATAGAAATCCTACTGAAAGTTTAGATGTTTGTTACTCAATTACGCTTGAACGCCTCAACCGATTTGAATAAAATTTTGCACGAAGTTAGTTTAAAGCCTGGATTAAAATATAGGATAGTTTTTATCCTGGGTCCACGCAGACGAAGTCGCGGGCGGAAGCTAGTACTATATATGAGTAGCAAAAATAATAGTGCATAAAAAGATACAGCCTGGATTAAAATATAGGATAGTTTTTATCCTGGGTCCACGCAGACGAAGTCGCGGGCGGAAGCTAGTACTATATATGAGTAGCAATAATAATAGTGCATAAAAAGATACAGCCTGGATTAAAATATAGGATAGTTTTTATCCTGGGTCCACGCAGACGAAGTCCCGGGCGGAAGCTAGTACTATATATGAGTAGCAATAATAATAGTGCATAAAAAGATACAGCCTGGATTAAAATATAGGATAGTTTTTATCCTGGGTCCACGCAGACGAAGTCGCGGGCGGAAGCTAGTACTATATATGAGTAGCAATAATAATAGTGCATAAAAAGATACTTATCAATACATATAATAAAATTTTATTTTATAACCTTCAACTTAATTTTATATCACTAGCATTTATCTATTATCTACTTGTTTCAGGAAAAACAGAGAGAGAGCAGCTCGGTCGACAAGCAGTCGCCTCCCAAAAGACACAGACCCATTACATTTGATAATGGTGAAGAAAAATCATCACCCGAAAAGCGGGCTCGTAGTGGCGAACGCAACCAAAAAATGTACACGCCTCCTTCAGGGAAATATAGCTCGAGGCTTAACAACACTGGGCGATTCACCGGGCCCAACCCAGGCAGGGGCAGGGGAAGCTACGGACGACGTGACTTCAGAAATAATGGCGCGCAGTTCAGGAGGCGCAGTAATTACTAAAAAAAACGGACTATCTCCAAATGAATGGCAAAATGACTATATCATAAAAGAGTCATCACAACTATAAAAACGAACTTAAATAACCACTACTATATTCAAAACGTGGGCTACAACTACATCCGTAATATAAATGACGATTTGGCACTGAAAAACATTCTAATGGCCAAAGATGAGACATAGTACTGGACTATACATTGACTCTGAAAAGAAAGAACCTAAGGATATCTTGTAGCGCATCTGCAATTGTTCATCATTCTCGTTGTTTAGGTTTTTCTTCCTTTCTTACTAGGACACGCCGAACAACTCCGTGCCCACTGGTGGCGACGCGTCAGCGGAAAGCTGTTATTTTTTATTAGTTTATTAGCATTTCAGGTTTTAAGCAGCCAGTTATTCAATTTGTAGCGTTGTTTCAGTTTTTATCAAACTTGGCAAAGAAGCAGAGATTCGGCGTTGAGAAGGTTAGGTATGTATGTTTTATGACTTACATAATGTTACACCGTCGCTTTTGTTTATTTTCATCAACAAGTTTGCTAACATGCCGGGAGGAGCAGAGTCAAGTCAACTGTATTGCTGTAAGTATTATTTTAATATGTACATTAAAATATGCTCTAGAGGTTCATCGTCCTTGCAAGTCTCGGCACAGAATTGTAAGTATATAATATTAATATTAAGTGCATTCATATATTGAACAGTTGGAATTTTAGTTTTTAAATGATATACCTACCTGCATTTTCATTTGTGAGTGTAGGTACTTTATATTCATGGCAAATCATGTTTGACACATTTAGCTGTTTAGGAGAGCTAAATCCTGTTGCACAATCATTCCTTGGTGCACAATTCATGTTTGGCCCACCACAATTTAACTAAAAACATATATATATAATATAGCTTGCCTATACAGGGTGGAAACGATAAGTGATCTCACCTGATTATTTCTAACTATACAAAATATCGAACAACTGGTTACTGGTCCTTAAAGTGCTTCTCGAGCTCTATCAAACATTAACAATAATAGGTTACGGAATAAACTGGATCTATCCGAAAATTCAATGTTTCCAGCTTCCATACATTTAGTACAGCCACATAGCACTCATCTCTTGATAATACCATAGCAAGTAAAGCTATGAAGCCATGTGAAGTGGAAACACGTGTATCTACTATCTATCGCAATTATTGATACATATAAAATACAAATCTAGTTATTAATAAGTGCATAATATCTTTTACGTCACACCTGACCATAATGCGAGTTTTACTGCACGCTGCGCGTACGGTAAAACTCGCATTGTGGCCAGATGAAGACGTTAAATTGTGTACCTACCACGGGCGGTAATTCGTAAAGCCCCAGATCGCATATTTATGGCCCTCACCTTCGGCTCGGGCCACAAACAACTGCGATCTGGGCCATTCACGAATTCACCGCCCTAGGTACGTAATGTACTACTCAAGTACCTACTTAAATGATAAAATAGTATCTCTGTGGCTGTACTAAATGTATGGAAGCTGGAATCATTGAATCTTCGGATAGATCCAGTTTATTCTGTAACCTATTATTGATACCGTTTGATAGAGCTCGTGAGGCACTTTCAGGATCAGTAACCAGTTTTTCGATAACTTGTATAAGTAGTTTAGAAATAATCGAGTGAGTTCACTTATCGTTTCCACCCTGTATAGTGGGCATTAATTGATTAATTAGTTACTCCATTTACTAATTGATTGCAAGTAGCTATTAGTGTAAACTAAATAAGTCATTTTATCCTGGAAATTTCTTGATCAAATTCCAACTGTTCGACCTAGTATAGATATTTTCCTTAGCCCTCCTGCCTGCTGCAGATATTGGAGAACTGCTATCGGATCAAAGTATGGCTATTTGGGTGGATTTCTTCAGAATAATAAAAACTTCTTTCTAAAGGCAATGTTTTATTTATCAAATTCCGCATGGTCTGTGGCTCACCGCACATGGCAAATTTCTGCAGATGATATGGTTATGGCCCCGATTTTAGTCTGATCTTCCAGTGTCAGAACATTTTATATGAAGCTATTCATACTTGCCTGACACAGATTTTGAGCCGGCGCCGACAAAAATGTCCTGTTTTGCCAGCCCTCTTCGCCCGGAAAAATCATGCCGGTGTTGATACAAATGATGCAGCACTTTATCAATAAACCAAGTGGTAGAAGTCGCTGGCATTATATTTGATATCCATTTCAAATTATACATGGAGGTAGATAAATTACAACAATAACAAAAGTTGGATGAAACATGTTGTGGATTAAATTTTTGTTGAGTAAGTAATTACATTGCAAGTTAAATAAATATATTACTTTAACCATATAAGTACCAGTTACCATTATATTTTGGTGATAATGATACTGATGTTAAGGGTCTCGTGTTTCCATCACTATGGTTTGGTATCTTTAATCATCAAAATTTAAAATCAAAATTGTAGATAGATTGTATTGTATTTAATTCTACAATTTTGTTATTATCTGTTGATGACCAAAGTTTAAGTTTAACCTATCAGAAATTACAGTTGTATTTACTGAATAACAACTAAAACTATCTCATATTATCGACAACGTTGCACATAAGGCGATCCAATTCATAACAGGGGTCACCATTGGCGTCCCCTGAACCCCCAGCCAAGTGGTCCAGGATTTCAATGGGCACTTTAAAGTGCGACTCAACTTCATTTTGGCTTGGCAAGCCTTGGAGAGCATTTTGTAAGATATCTTGAACCTTGTCTAAATGCTTCTGAAATCTGAAAAAAAAAACACTATTATCACTTATCAGGGACTAGTACTTTCTAATAATTGCTAAGTCCACAGTTTCAGTAAATAAACTAGAAGCAAGGTCGCTGCTAGGTCATTTGCAGAAAAAGGCATTCTCAGCATAAACTTGATTTTGAGTATTATATGTATTTACGGCTGCAATTGTAATGTACATTTGAAAGAATATGTCACAAGGAATATATCTATGCTTTTGTCTCTATTAGGTCAAGTAGCTTGTTAATTATTCCATATAACTTTTTTCGTGGATGGAGTTGAAATTCTGCTAAGAAAGAGTAGGAATTCTGAAATATAGTTTGCATTAAAAAAATTATAGGTACTGAAATTAGATTGTCATTCCAAGTTTTTTTTTTTTACTTGTTTTTAATCTTTGAAGATACTGATACGTACGCAATTATGCCGGCAGATTTTTTGAAAGTAATTTTGTCCTTAAAATTGTGTCTCATGAAATAACGGTCAAGTTTTGGCGAAGTAATAAATATAATTGTATTTAAAAACAATGTTTACAACTAAACAAAAATATTCATTTGAAGCTTAGTTGGCGGAGCTCACAAAAAAATGCGTTTTATATTTCATTATTGTATAGATCGAATGTTATTGTTGTAGTGCTTGTTTGAGTGCGCACTCGCCGTGGTTGCGGTCTTAGCTGCGGCTAGAGGACTCCAAAAAGGAAGCTAGCAGAAAGGATGGCATCAGACACCACCCATACGCAAAAAAAGTTCGAAATAAAAGTGGTGACATCTGCGAGATGTATAAGCACATCACTTATATTATACTAGAAATGTAATTACAGTAACTCATCAAAAATAAGCTTTTTATTCTGGTTTGACATGGACATTTGGATATTGAAAGAAAATTAACTTAAACTAACTTAAATACACTAAATAACAGTAGCCAAGTTTGTATTATGCACCAGAACCCTATTTTGAGGTAAAGGCCTCTTCCAGAGCCTGCCATTTTTTCCTATCTTGGGCCCTCCAGACCCAGTTGGGCCCCACGTTATATCATCAGACCATTGGGCTAAAGGTTGACCTTTCTTCCTTTTTCCTGCTGGTCCTTTCCATGCTGTTACCCGGTGCATACATCTCTCATCTTGTAGCCTGGAGACGTGGCCAGCCCATTTCCACTTAACCTTCTGGGTCTGACTAAGTGTGTCTATGACTTTTGTTCTTTTTCGGATTAGGGAGTGGTTTCTTTTTTGTATTTTTCTTATTTTTATCATGCTCAATTCCATTCCCCTTTGGCATGAGACTTAACCTTTTTGCCTTAGTTGAAAACTTCCATGTTTGGCATTCGTATGTCATAGTGGGGAGTAGACATATCCATTATTTTCTTTTTGAGGTGTAAAGGTAGATCACTTTTTATTTATTACACTAATTACCTTAACTTAAAATAATTACATTTGTAATGTAATGCTGAAAATGTAAATTATTGGCTAGGAACTTAAAATCTCTTCTCCTGCAAATGACCAAACTTCTTTGTATGGTACAGTACAGACACCAAATGTTTTTTTTTCCTGTAGCAAATATCAGTGAATCCTATATAGTGTTGTGAATTTAAGCTTTGAGGCATAAACTACAAGACTCGAGTTGTGACTGCTGAGTCTAGAAGCCTCAAACCTTAAAGCCTCAAGCGTATGAGCCTGAAATTAAAAGGTTTGTGTCACTGCTTACGAGCACAGAAACCTCGATTCTTTAGGCCTCAAGCTTTAAAGCCTCCTGAGCTTTGAAGGTTTAGAGTGTGTAAAAGTTTTAAAAGCTTGTAACAAATCAGATCAATTTGAGATATATAGAGGCATTACTTTTCTTATTAATAATATAAATAAATATATTAATTGTATAACGTGTAACTTTAAGTACAGTCAAGTGTAAAAATATAATTGCATACAATTTACTCAAAATATGATTATAATTACTTAAAATTCACGAAATTGTTACTAGTTGAACCAAATTCAACTGGGACAGGAAAGAACTGGTCAAGTAGTTGTATTTGCAATCTTAGTAAAACCTCTTGTTACTATCTATCAAACATCACATCATACTTGAGATAAAAGGTGAAGGTGTCCATAATGACACCTTTTCATTCATGTCGGTTAATTTTTTCTGCCCAGAGCGCTCAATGTTTGAGCTCTTAACGCTGGACTGAGGCCTTCGAGGTTCGGGAGGCTTGAGCGTTCAATAAATGAGTTTTAAAGCTTGAGCTCTTAAAGACTTACTCTTAAGAGCTCATAAAAAGCTTAAGTCATTAAGGTTCTGAACCGTGTTTGAGCTCAAACCTTCAGCGCTCAAGTCTTCAAAGCTTGCACCTTCAAGGTTTGCGCGTCTTTAAGGTTCGAAAGGCTTCAAGACTACTTTTCTTTTTTGTTGTTAGAACACAACTAGTCTTCCAACAACACTAATCCTATAGGAATTAAGCGAAACATTAATGTTTTTACATCTGAATTACCTGAGTGTAGTTTCCACTCTTTGCCGTTTTTGCAGTTCCATCATAACTCTCAAAGTTTCCCGGGCTTGGTGTGGCCGGAACTCATTCAGCAAGTGATGTATGTGAATAAATAAAAGACTCAAATCTTCCACCTTCTCTGCTCTTTTCGGCGAATCAGGGCAGTGTACCAACAGATCTAACAAGTCCAAGAAATTCACTAGCAATGAATGATTCAACTTCTTTAATTCCCTCCTTCTATCAAAGTGCATTGGATACAGTCTTCTGAAACCCTGATAAAATCGAAAATAAATATAAATTTAAGCATGAGCACAATATTATAAAAATGGTTCAACGTCAACATTATATTTTCTTAGAAATAAAATGAGAATATTGACTGTACAAAGAATAGTATATTTAAAATAGTAGAAGTTACCTGACTCTCCAATGACCTGATTATTGTATCATCAGCATTGAACGGGTGGCCAAACATAGAATACGAGTCATGAATAGGCCTTGGTGGTAGAGGAGCTCTATTTCGTCTCACATTATCATCGGTGTAAAAATTTATGTATTGCATAGGGGGTAGTGGCAAGGAGCTCACTTGAGCTGTTTCCGAAGTCATGTTGAATCTAATTAATGGATTCAAAAAGGTTTAAGCATGAAACTATTGAGGTAACAAACTAAAATAACACAAATCTTAAAAGCAACAACAATTTCCAACACAATACTTTATATTTGTGACACTTGACACTGACTTGAGCCGCTGAGGCTGAGCTTGATGGGCTTGGGCTCTACAAACCATACAATTATCACTTCTGATTTGTCGCATCCAATTTCTGACAAATTGTGGCGGTTTAGGGATACCATTTAGTAAAAATATAATTCTATACCAAAGCACTGTCTCATGGTTGTGATATTATTTATTTTTCCTAAAATATCGCTATTTGCAGTAAGATACAAACCTGATTAAAAAAAAATACAGATCAAAGCGTGACTCAAATCGACTATAAAACGCGTTTTTATAGCACTTAAAACACAAACTATTTAATAAATGCGTGTTACATTTGTGGAAAGGCTAAAGTAACGAATTAGTATATTATATTTTTAATATTTTTCTTCAAAATTATGTGACAGAAAACATGGCTTATCATAAATATTTCCATGGTCCAAATTGTATTGATTGTGCGTGCATGCATTTGTCAGTACACCTCCTCGTTTGACAGTTGGATCAGCAGCGCAACATGCCTCCACGATAGGAATTAGTCAGATTCTGATAAATTGGGGCTGACAAATCATGACATGTATACACTTCATGACTTGACTTGCCATGCATGAGGGCCCATCCCCACTCTCGCGCGAGTCGACGTGAGGCCGAGATACACTGCCGTCTTTAAATACGAGACGGACTGTGAACGTCAATGTAATAACGTCAATGTATTGGGTTATTGCCAATTTTGCCCGACCTTTGTTTTCTGAGTAGTATATGCTACTGTGTGCGTGGCAAATGGCTTTATCGCAAAAGCGCGCAAGTGAATAGTACAACTAGTGCTTCCGCTGCGTCGTAAGCGTTCGGCTGTTTCGTTCGTTCGATGTTTTGAATTTACCAGATTTTTCCACGAGCAAGTGGTAACATTTAAAAAATGTTCAATAAAAAAAGACCCGGTTGAAGAAATTTGCCATACCAACGGCAACGCCAAAAATCTATGTTTCTCCAAAGCTGAATTGAAGCAACCTCAGACAAAATAAAAAAGCACAACTAAAAGGGTTTGGAAAATAGTGTTTTATTTTACTTCGGGTTCATATTTAAAGCCAACGTAGTATTTATTTAATTTTTTTAGCATTTACTGAACAAGATTTCGTTGGACTCGTAAATATGGACTCGATTTAAAACTAATGTGAAAATACCTATTTAAGAAATAATAGGTACAAGTAACATGAAACACGCCCGCATTTTATCGATAAAAGCGGGTTTGTCGATATCGATAAAAGCTGGTTTATCGATATCGATAAAATAACTTTTATAGATACGCCGCTATTGTGTGTTAATTGTTGGGTTGGCACTCTTGAAATGTCCGTTGGACGTCTGTCAAAGAAAGCAGACGCTTTGCTTGGTCATGTTGGTATTGATTTGCCATGCAAAGTGCATTCAATTTTCGATTACATTCCTAGTATGAGAGTCCCGTCTCTTAAAACGTAGTGATTATATTCTCTTTGGCACAGATAGAAAACTTGTCACTTGTCAGATTTAATCTGAATTTGAGCAAATGGATGTCATTCTTCGTTTTGTTCCTAGTTGCGTGACACTGTATGATATTATTACAGCTTAGGGTATGCGCGCACGAGCAACTTTTGTCGCCGCGACAGTACATCTCTCTTTATCTCACTTCGAGCGTGCAAAAGAGACAGATTTACTGTCGCCGGCGACAAAAGTTGCTCGTGCGCGCATACCCTAACGCCTCCAGACAATAGCAATTTGATAAATTGGGGCTGACAAATCATTACATGTATAGATCTCATAAATCGTTCGAATCGTTTGTAGAACCCTCGTTAATGAATTCGCTATGTCTGTAGATCTCTTAAATTATATCTGTCAAGTTTTATCTCTGTCAAGTTTTATCTATGCATTTTGCTTGTTGTCTTTTCTTCGTTCGTTCCAAAGCAAACCTAAAACTAAGCAAAGCCAAGTTTAGTGAGATAGGGGTTCCTGTTTTATGACAAGTTTTTAATGGAATTTATCGGATATTTTCGTGAATATTGTGCAGCTGTGTACTAAGACACTACTTAATAACTTTCTGGTTATGGACCTCCATTAATTTTGGTAGGTTTATCATCATTTGCCCCTTAGTTGAGTAGGTAATTTCGATTTATGAGCTGATATTTTTCGGCCCTAGAAGCTAGCCGTTTTATGATTTGTATTATACTTATTCGGTGAGGATGACATCGTAAAAACATCTATAGTCTCGGTCAAACCAGACGTGTATTAGTTTATGTTAATTAATGTTGTTATTCTTTGTTGACTGGACACTTCTAAGGAATGTCGCTCCGTTTCTATACCTATTTTTGTATCGGCTCCGTATCATAAAGATGACTTTTCACATTGCTTTATGATGTACCATATTCCATCGTTAAAATGTACTGAAAGTTTGAAAATATAATACTGTAGCTTTTAGACTGCAGTCCCAGCTTCCGGTTAGGTGATAAATATCATTGTAGGTATGTCCATCTCACTGAAATAAATGTTGTCAGAACATTGAATGGTGCGAAGACTTATATGTGACTAAATTTATCTATATATTTATAAAAACAGTTAAAAAAAAGTTAGAAAAATTTATAATGCTTATGTTATTAAATTATTATCCTATATTGCAATTAGTTATTCCCAATTTGTTGGTTATATTCCCTGGGAATTTTCATCACTTATCCTGTGGTTTCAAATCTATCTATACCTATTCAGCCGATATCTACCCAGTGCTCAGTATAGGCCTTTTCTTTATTATGCCACTCTCCTCGGTCCTGTCCTGATCTTATTCACTGCTTGCTTGGTATCTGGCAGATATTGTCTGACCATCAAGCTGGTGGTCTGCCCGCTGATCATTTTCATGACCGTGGGCACCATTCAGTAGTAGTTTCAAATACATTTTATTATTGTAAAAATATGTTGACATATTATTACAGCTAACAATGGACAAGAATGATGAAGATGAGGTTATATGCGAGACTTATATGGTGAAGAGATCTCAAAATAAGAAGTATTTCACTCCAGTCAACTACAAGGAGAGGTGGCTGGTTCTCACGCGTCGGGCTCTTATTTACTATGACAATGCCAATGAGGTAAGTGTTCTATATTTGTGAACAAATTCACCACAATATTTGGCTTCTTCTCTTGTATAAGTACTTGAGATTATTTGAGTAGTCCGAATTGCATCAAAGATGTCCATTCATAAAGCAACTCTATGTTCTAAGGTAGAAGATTCCAATTCCAATGACAGTTTTATAAAAAGTCGGCAACATTAAATAATCCCAACCATACATGTAAACATACCTATCATGTTAGCCCTATGGTTGGCTGGTAGAGAATGCTTTAATTAAGGCATTATACTGCCAATTGTATATTTTTGTATTGTGCAATATTTACATTAGTAAATTGACACCTGTATATGAATATCAAGGAAAAACTGTATGAATTACCATTTTTAATGACCATGTTAAGATCAGCCTAGTATTTGTCTCTCTCGCACATGATCATGCTAGCTAAGTTTACATTAAAAAAAACTATACCATCTATATGGTCACTGGTATTGTTCACTAATATGTAATTTGTCTAATAATTACCCGTTATTATATTCTCAGAGCATTAGCCAATTAATTAAGATTCAAAATGTTCTGCTACTGCTATTTACGGATGGCCAGCTATGCATAATGGGTTCAACTGTAGTATCAAAAAATATTAGTGGGCCCTCATCCTGTTAGCCCATACTTTTAATTCTCATACTAACCTACCATGTGCAATGCCATATGGGCGTACATTAATTACTTGAGGCGTTTTCAGAAGGATTTATTCAAAAAAGAAAAATGAAGTTCCTTAATATTTTTATTTGACTTGTAAACTTGTAGTAAGGATATTGTATAGACTATTTAAAATTGCTGAGACAGTAAACTACAAACACAATGAAAATTAAAATATAATTGTTTATGATTTGGCCATATTTTTGTAAAGAAATATGTTTTACTAAATTATTTTTTTTCGCAATTTATATTTTTATTTATTATTATTATGCGACCCCCCGCCCCCCTCTCCCCAAAGTAAGATTAGATGAGATTCGGCTCGACCCCCTCCCCCCATGAACCCATCACGTAATTAATGTGGACGTCCCCTTAGGTATATTGATCACATCCAAATTCACTTAGATAGTATGAAATATCGTTTGTTTATTTTTGTGCTGCTCAGGACTGCCATTAATATATGAGGTAAGTGTGATACATTACAATTGAAGGGATGTTCCTTTAGAAAGTAAGTATTTTTTGCTTGCTGGAAATTCGACAGCAATGTAGTTATGTTGATTTTGTAAACATAAGTGTATAACTAAATGGGGTAGGCAGAGCATATGAAATACCGAGGCTTGCACAGCGCGTGAGCGCGTACGAACTTGAGCGAAATAGGTGAGCCAGGCATGCCTCAACCTGAGGCTGCACAAATTCGTAGGCAGGTGGGCTGTTATACTTATTTAGAACGCGTTCATTCGCATCAGCCCCGTCACGCCTCACGAAACTAGACTTCTGATTACGCTTAGTTACTATGAATCGCGGCTTCAAGATATATTGTGAGGCCAGGTTAAAACAAGTTACAGAATAGCGGGGCTGTATAGTTTCGGACATAGGGCGGAGTACGTAGGGCGTTCCATAAGTTACCGGTCAGACAAAGAAAACTTAGTCGTTATTATATACATACATACATTCACGCCTTTATTCCCAAAAGGGGTAGGCAAAGCACATGAAACGTACATTCCAGTGCCACTTTTAGCATAAATGTGGGTATAAAAGATCGACAAAATGTGATATTGCAGTGATAGGTTGCTAGCCCATCGCCCACAACCGTGGTCCCTTAGTCGACTTTTACGAAACCTACGGGAAGAAAGGGGGTGGTGAAATTCTAACCCGACACCACACGGTAGTCGTTATTAGTCATAACAATATGTGTTACTATTACTAGTTGTCAGACTTACCAGCCTATAAAAAAAAAAAAGTCCCGCTTATACTAATACATCTTTCAGATATCTTAATTAGCATCACTATAAATAAAAATATACACTTTTATTTTTATGAAGACCGCTTTAGACGAGTTGGTTGTGACCCTGCCTACGAAGCAAGAGGTCCTGGGTTCGAATCCCGGTAAGGGCATTTATTTGTGTGATGAACACGAATATTTGGTCCGAGTCATGGATGTTTTCTATGTATTTAAGTATTTATTTGTATATATAAGTATGTTTATCGTCCTCTAGTACCCATAGTACAAGCTTTTCTCAGCTTGGGACTAGGTCGATTTGTGTAAGATTGTCCACTAATATTTATTTATTTATTATTAGGCTTCCGTAGCCAATTGGCAAAAAACGGAACCCTTATGGATTCGTCATGTTTGTCTGTCTGTCCGTCCGTATGTCACAGCCACTTTTTTCCGAAACTATAAGAACTATACTGTTGAAACTCGGTAAGTAGATGTATTCTGTGAACCGCATTAAGATATTCACACAAAAATACAAAAAAAAACAATAAATTTTGGGGGTTTCTCATAGTTAGAACTGAAATTCAACATTTTTTTTTCATCACCCATTCGTGTGGGGTATAACCGAAAGTTGGTTTGAACGAGATCTAGTAAGTAGTTTTTTTTAATACGTCATAAATCGTAAACCGCAATTTACCTTTCATTTAACGACCGCAATTTACCTTTCATTCCGACTCGCACTTGGCCGGTTTTTTTAAATTAAAATGGTAACGATTCGTTTTCCAAAAAATAAAAAGGATAAATTTAGTGAGTGGTAGCTGTCACTTTGATGTCTGTCAATAGCGACGCGAAACCTGACTACATAGGTGGCAACGTCGCGATCAAAAGAGCTTAATGCACTTAGTACCTAATCAAAATCAATCACAATAAACTAGGGATGTTACGGAGGTTCGGCTTCGGCTCCAGTATACCGAAACTTTCGGCTGAATTCACACCTCCGGCTTCGGCTTCGGTTTCGGTTTCGTCTAATTTGAAGCGAACACCTCCGGCTCCGGCTTCGGTTTCGTCTAATTTTAAACGGAGGTTTTAACGGAGCCGAATGTCAGCGGCCGCGGTCGTGTGCCTAGGAGTACAAACAGGTTTTGACTTGTCTCCCGGGAATCACCCCACCTGTTTTACGACGATTGTTTACTCATTCGTTTATTGTTTTGGTTCACGGCCTGCAGTGTTTTTTCAAAGTGTTAGTGTGACAGTGACAGTAACATTTGACGATGAAGCGGATGAAGGCTAGAGTAAGTCCCATATGGAACTACTTTATTGAAGTACTACTTAGTTGAAAAAACACTGCAAAGTGTAAAATATGTGAGAAAACATAGGTACTCAAGAAAGGGCGGAACGACTATTCCATTAAAAAGTCATTTTTTTAATTTATATTAAAAAACTAAGTAGGTAATATAGTAGCATTGTTTTATTTTATTTCCTGACTCCGCCTTAACTTAAAATATATAAATAGATTAGGTTCACATTAGTCTCCCTCTACCTCCACCTTCACCTCCGGCTCCGGTTTCGAATTCGGTTATAGGTTATATAGGTTATAGGTGTACGCGGGCTAGGTTTCCGCAACTCGACGTCATAATAGCGCCTATTTTGCGTATGGGTTATTGGCACTACTGTTATTCGTGCCAACCCAGTTCCACCAGGAAGCCTAGCAGACCCTTTATGTTGCCGACGGCCTCCGGTAGTGACCCCGGTGTTCCGAGGTGCTTTGCCCGGTATTCTGCCACCCCTGGGCACGTCAGAATGACGTGGGCGGCTGTCTCTTCCTCTTCCATGCACGCTCTGCAGAGAGGACTGTCTGTAATACCTAGAGTGAAAAGGTGTTTGTTTAATAGTGCATGACCAGTTATGGCTCCTGTCAGGAGACGGAGTGCCGGCCTCTTTAGCTGCTTTAGCTTCCTTGCCAATCCGGGGTTGATTGTCGGGAGGGCCTCTCTGGTTTGCCTGCAGGTACCTAGGTTATTCCAGATTTTTTGATGTTCTGCCTTGGTGTTTAGTCGTAGTGTGCTCCGCAGCCATGCAGGGGGTAGAGGGATCGTAGGTTCCGGTCCTACGGCTTTTGATTCTGAGCCTTCTCTAGCCAGTGCATCCGCTGCGTCGTTCCCACGTGAATTGCTGTTCGAATTCGGTTTCGCTTTTGGGTTCGCTTTCGGGTTCGAATTCGCTCTCGGTTTCGTTAAAACAAATTTAAAAACTCCGGTTTCGGCTTCGGTTTCGATAAAACCACCTCCGTAGCGTCCCTACAATAAACACATTCTTATTCTTATTCTATAAATAGTTTACATCAAAATTGATAATATCTTAAAAACTAAACCGGATTTGACTGGGGTTCATATAACATTTTTTGCTCCTGATGACCTAAGGAATGCGTGGTTAAGATCTTTTGAATTCCTCGCGAGCACCGAGATAAGATATGTATATAGCAAGTGATATTAAACCTGTAAACTTATCAGCCAGATCAGATATAATATGTAACTAATTTAATAAGGTCTAATATTATACTATAACGTGGCGTAATAGTACATTACGTACCTAGGGCGGTGAATTCGTGAATGGCCCAGATCGCAGATGTTTGTGTAAATATGCGATCTGGGGCTTTACGAATTACCGCCCGTGGTAAGTACACAATTTTACATCTTCATCTGTGTGACGTAAAGTAAATAGTAATCGTAGCGTTGTATGGTGATCACTTGAGGCTGAATCGGGCATCGCATCTACTTCGCACCGGTGGTTAGTAGTCAGCCAAGCGTACCTTTGAGAGGGCGTACATATCATCATGTCCGTCTGCTAGGTATATTTACTTAGGTATCTATTTATCTTGGGATTCATGGGTCGCCGCTCACCGACTATCGGTAGGTACCTACAATGGTACATGATTCATCAACAGGTTTAACAATTAGGATTTAATCCAGTACTAGATGTACCCGCGACTTCGGTGGAAATAAATGTTACATTTCTTCTCTCTCACATTGTTATGTTCTATTTATCACGTATTTCGATATTCCTCTTTACACCGGCTCGCCCACACACACGCACGCGTCTTACCCCCAAAACCTCCGGGCATAGACTCTCGACTATAGACTAGCCCCGGCCATAACTCTGCACGTCATGTGTGCCCGAGACGGTAGTGTGTATTAGGTCTTATTTACCTACATACACTACATCCCTTCCTTTTTATATAACTTTAGACCTATTATTTGTAAGGACCTTGACCAGGGAATTTCTCAGTATAAATGAAACATTTAGATTAATAATGAAACATTGCTTTATTTGTTTTTCTACAATTCTTCCGACTAAACAAATAAAACTGAACTAAAATAACCATTTTCAAAAAGTACCATCTAACTGTGCAAAACTAAATTAATACTTTCTGCCGAATCTTCGCTACCAGCAGCCTCCTTGCTCTCCTCTCCTTTTCCAATCACCTCCCATTTACCTTCCACTTTCTTCAAATGCACAACGTTTCTTCTAAAAGTCTGACCAGTTTCTTCATTTCGCACTTGAATGTCCCCTTTGTTTGCTTTTTCAACTGTAAATGGAATAGGTGCGAACGTCGTACTAAGTTTATGATCTTTCACAACATTTTTTAAATATACTTTGTCTCCCGGCACTAAATCGCATTCTTTTGCGTTTCTCTTGGCATCTGAATACTCTTTTCCTTTTTCTTTCATTTCTTTGTCTTTATCTCTGACATCCAAATCTTCTGTTGTTTCTTGTCCTACATCACTAATCATTGGAATTTTGTCACGGAATCTCCTTCTGTAGAACAATTCTGCAGGTGTTTTGCCTGTAACAGAGTGTGGTGTACTATTGTACATTGCCAAATAGTCCGACAAACACTCTCGCAAACTTCTATTTTCCACTTTGGCAATTTTAAGTCTCTTTAAGATGTCCCGGTTTTGCCGTTCAACTTCGCCATTCTGTTGTGGCCAATAAGGGATGGTATTATGCAGGATAATATTTCGTTCGCGGGAAAAAGCTTTAAATTCTTCACTAACGAACTAACGTCCGTTATCCACTGTAATCGACCCCGGGTTTCCCACACGGCCGCAAATTTCAGTCAGGTGAGCTATAATTTCTGCAGTTGTTATTTTCCGGCATATTTTGATTTGTTATACCTGCTAAAGTAATCAACAATAACTAGAATATGTTCACCACTTGGTAGGGGACCTAGCAGGTCTATAGCCACCGCCTTCCAGGGTTCCTCTGGTAATTCTCGCCGTTTTAATGGGTGAGGTGGGTTGGGTACAGATACTAACGTACATCCTGTACAAGATTTAACCACGTTTTCCGCTTCCCTGTCATATCTAGCCCACCATACTTTAGACCTCAAGCGGCCTTTCATGGCCACAATACCCGGGTGGCCCTCGTGTGCAGCTGCTAAGACCACGTTTCTCAAATCTTTAGGAATGACTATTTTAGTTCCTCTTAACAGAATCCCTTCGTAAAAACATAGTTCGTTTCGAAATATTTGAAACAGTTTCACGTCTTCGTCCCAGTTGTTATGGTAAACACCCTCTTTGACTTTCTGTATTTCCGTGTCCTCAGAGCATTCTGCTATTTCTTTTAGAGAAACAGCTCGTGGTCTCAAGTATTCAACAATTTGTTGTATGTAGTTTTCTTTTACTTCAAGTGGACTGCCTACAATGCTGCCCTCCCTCAGTCTTGACAAAGGGTCAGCAATGTTGCTTTTCCCTGGCCGGTAGATGACTTTGAATGTATACGATTGAAGCCGTAATACCCATCTTTCTATTCGCGCGCACGGCTTAGACTTTGGCCCAAATATGACCTATAAGGTTTATGGTCTGTTACTAGATCGAAGTCTTTTCCATAGAGGAACATATGGAAGTGTTCTACAGCCCATACCAATGCTAACGCTTCCTTCTCCGTTTGGCAGTATCGGCGTTCACAGTCTGTCAATGTTTTACTGCCAAATGCGATTATTCTTTGTTCATTGTTACACACCTGTACCAAAACAGCACCTAATCCGACAGGGCTGGCATCGGCGATGACAATCGTTTTCTCGGAGGCATCGTAGTACCCTAAGGTGGGTATATTTGTGAGTGCCACCTTCAGTTTGTCAAAGGCATGTTGTTGATCAGCTCCCCAGTCTTTTTGAATGTCAAAATTTTTTCCAGGTTTATTCCGAAGCAACTCTTTCATGGGTTCAGTTACCGTGGCTAGATCTGGAATCCATTTCCCCACGTAATTGACTAATCCCATGAAACTTTGGAGTTCAGCAACTGTCTTTGGGGGCCTGAAGTCTCGTATTGCTGATATATATTTTTGTAATGGCTTGACCCCAGTCTGATAATTCGTGACCCAGAAAATGTACCTTCTGAACTCCTACGATGCACTTGTCCTGTCTCAGTACTACATTTTTCTCTCTTAAAACTTCCATCACTCTTTCAAGTCTGGTATCGTGTTCTGCCTTGTTTTTTCCATATATCAGGATATCGTCTATAAAGTTAATAACGCCATCACAGCCTAAAAGGATTCTTTCTACCGTCTTCTGGAAGATTTCGGGAGCACAAGTTATTCCGAACATTAGTCTTTTGTACCGAAACATTCCTTGGCTAGTGATGAACGTTGTAATATGTCGGGAGTCTGGGTGTAGTTCCAATTGATGAAACGCGTCTCTAATATCTAGTTTGCAGAAATACTTAGCATCGCGTACTTGCGGTAGCAACTTGTCCATTGTCGGAAGTGGGTGATTTTCTCTTCTTATTGCAGCATTTGCCCTCCTCATGTCAACACATAAGCGGATGTCACCATTATCTTTAAGAATGGGGACAATTGGAGATACCCATCTGGACGAACCGTTTACTTCTTCTATGATGTCCCTCTTGACTAATTCATCCAGTTTTTCCCGAACCTTCTTTTCCAGTGGTATGGGGATCCTTCTGTAGGGCTGGGAAACCGGTTGAATCGACTCGTTTATCGGTATATGTATATGTATAAGTACATCTTTTAGTTTTGGAAAGGCTTCCTCAGTATTTATTTGATCAACTTGCAGCCCTACCTTAAGAACTCCAAGTCGCACAGCCGTTTCCCTACCCAAAAGGTTTCTGGTCCTTCCAGCTATAACATAAAATACTGATTCTTGCACTTCTTTACCCACCGCCAATACCGCGTTAAAAGAGCCTTTCAGCACCAATGGTGTCTTGCTGCCATATGCTACAAAAGTCTTCTGTGGGTTTTTATCTGGATTCTTTATCTGTGCCTTGCCTTTCTTAAGTACTGTCCACGTTTCCTCTGTAATTAAATTGTCTTTGCAACCTGAGTCTATTAGCATTTCTACGTTTACTCCCCCAACTTTACACTCTATTACAGCATCATCATTAACATTGAACACATAGTCTATCTCATTTTCTTCTTTTCCTGACACTTGGTCTACTCTCTGAGTTCCTTTACTTGGTTTGAACTTCTTGTTGTTATTCGTCTTTAAATCTACCTCACTTTGCCTCTTTTTTGAAGATCTGCACATGTTCTTATAGTGTCCTATACCTCCACATTTAAAGCATTCTTTTGTTTTTGCGGGGCAATTTCGATCATTCGCTGTATGAAAACGATTGCCACACCTTGTACATTCTTGTCTCTTGAACATTCCTTTTTTATTTTCTTTTCTAACATCAACTGTTAATTCCAAGATTCACATTTTTATTTCCAAAATCTTCCATTTGTCGATTGACAGCTTCCAGGGCATTGGCCTCTACTATAATTCTTTCTAATGTAATTTCGTCTCCTTTTTGCAAAATTTTTCTTCTCAGCTCATCTGAATTTCCTTTCTCTACTACCTGGTCGATGATATTGTCCTCTAAACTAGGGAAGTGGCATTTACATCCCTGTTGCCTAAGCCTAACGAGAAATTTATCAAATTTTTCGTTTGGTTCTTGTTTCATCAATCGAAACACATGTCTTTCATAAACTTTGCTTTGTTTTGGGGCAAAATAGGCATCAAGTTTTTCTATCGTTGCCTTAAACACGTCCTCTGTCTCCTCTCGACTACTACTTCCGTCAGGAATGTTAAAATATATTTCCTGAAGCTCCTGTCCACCAAAATGAAGAAGACAGGCTTGTTTCTTCTCGCTGTTTTCGATACTGAAGTGCTCTCTTCCAGCGTTCCCATCTTGCTACCAACGATGTTGGATCGCCTTCACAATCAAATTTATCTAACGTCAACGACATCACTAGGAATCTTCCGGCTACCTGTGTGCAAAATATTTATTTATTTAATCATTTTACAGTGTCCCCACGTCATGGACAATGTTAAAACATTAGGCATACAATGTCTCTACGTCATAGACAATGTTGACCTAAACTACACCATGTCCCCACGACATGGACAATATTAAAACTATAGTCACACAATGTCCCCACGTCATGGACAATGTTAAAACTATAGTCACATAATGTCCCCACGTCATGGACAATATTAAAATTAGGCACACTATGTAGCCACGTCATAGATCACACTTCCTTCACAATGTCCCTACGTCATGGACAATAATATAACTTTTGCTGCACAATGTCCCCACGTCATGGACAATGTTGCACTTTAGTCACTAGATCTCGAAGGATCTAGTCATCCGACCAAATTCCAATTCAATTATAATTGATTAATTAACATGATCAGCTATATTTCTAAATTAATAATTAAGTTAATAAACCATAATAGATTGAAATGTTTTAAAATGTCGGGTACATTACTACTATTACCCATGTATAAGTCTGTTCCTCGTTACATAATACCTTACTATTAGCGCCATCTATATTTCAGGTTTAGCATTATTGATTTTTCCTTTCCTACCAGCGCCATCTATATTTGAACCTTTGTATACATTTTCTTACTATTAGTTATCTATATTTCTTGAATGGTATTTTGTTTTCGGCGCCATCTATCATCTCTTCGGTGCATTATTACAATATTCATTCAAGATGTAAGCGCCTATTCAGCTAAATTTGATCTAACTCTTATGTTAATTTAAGCCATTTATATGTTGAATGTGTCGACTATATACATCTTTAAATATAACCTTTACCCAAGCAAGAAATATAGCTGCTCAATTGAAACTTTATTTGTACTTATTTTTTAAGGTTATGTCGCAATAAAGACGGCACTATTTGCTTTTGCACACAATCCCAGTGTCTAGACGTAAAACATGAAATTACTTACAAGGTATTTAATCCTCGTCGCCACTTGTTATGTTCTATTTATCACGTATTTCGCTATTCCTCTACACCGGCTCGCTCACACACACGCACGCGTCTTACCCCCAAAACCTCCGGGCATAGACTCTCGACCATAGACTAGCTCCGGCCATAACTCTGCACGTCATGTGTGCCCGAGACGGTAGTGTGTATTAGGTCTTATTTACCTACATACACTACACACATCATTATATCAGCCGAAAGACGAACTGCTGGCTTATTATGTTATATTAGTTTTGTATATTCATTTGTATGTTAGTGTTCTGTAAGGTATTTGTAATTATGGGCCTTGTTGTCTGAAGCAAATGAATAAATAACTAAACTTAAGTGGCAGTGGGCTGGGGCATAATGCACGTAGAACCGATTGCCGTTGGGGCGTACCGGAAGGCCCATCGTGGGTAGAACCCCCCCTCACCCCCCCCCCCCCCCCCCTCCAAGATGGTCTGATGACCTGGTAAAGGCGCGGGAGTCCGTTGGATGCAGGTGGCTCAGCAGGCAGGACCGGTCATTTCGGCACTCTTCAACATACATACGTAGTTCTAATTTAACCTATTAGTTAATAGTTTAGTAGATGATTGTGACATTATAAATCAAATATTAGTTGCGAGTATTTTCTGCAGCATAAATCTTTATATTGATCTCGTACTCTACACGAGGGAGGCACATGACTCTTTGAAAAATCATTTTGAGAAACCCATAATATGTTTGTACAACCTATCCAACGATATCCCACACTATGGGTTTAACGAGAAAAACAAATTACATCCCCTCAATATATATGTAGGGGAGGTACACCAAAAATATTTTTTTAAAGATTTTATTCTTCTGGTGACTACGGAACCCCAAAAAACAGCTGTGTGTAGCATTCTACACACAGCTGACTTTCCATCCAGAAAGGCTATTTTTATCCCGCGGGTTTGCATGCGTTCTTTGCAATACGTGGCCAAAGCCGCGCGGGCAGCTTGTAAATAAATAAATAGACAACATCCAAGACTCAGGTACCCAAATGTCTTATGAACTATTGTTACGGGCCGGGCCGGGTCGCGTGGCGTCGCGTCGCGCCCCGTCGCAAGGGATGCGCGAGCACCCGGCGGCAGCCGACCGCGTTTCAATAGAGTGCGGTAGGCACAAGCCAACCGGAACCGGTCAGATGCGAAAACAGTCTTCCACGTGCCGAGGAGCCGACCGCCCGCAAAACCATTCAAATATAGGGATATAGGGTAATTTCATCAATCAAAATTAAATTATCAAAGTATTTTTTCCGTATGGTTTTTACCATAAGAAATACGAATAGGTATATCACTTTTTTGTTATAAAAACGTAAGATTTACTTATATTTTATTAATTTTCAAATAAAAATGTTTTACTATCTGTATGACACGTGACCGAAAACGCCGACCGCTATGTGTTTCTTTGTAAAGGACACGCACATTTATAGAATAGAATATAATACATTTATTTTGGAACATCAACAGGAATATACTTCACACAAGGTTTAAATCTAAAGAAGGAATCTAGTGTTGCTGTGTGCAGTCCACGCTATGTCCAGCGAAAACCAAACCAAAACCCGAGTTGCAAGTACTATAATGGCTCCTCTACATGATGGCCCATCATGCTGGCCAACTATGATGGTGATGGGCAGTGGTGTCGGATGGCACATGGCGCGGCGGGATGGCGATGGGATGGCCGCGGTGTCGGTTTTTCGGCCGCACATCAAAGGGAGTGGGCCAGCGATGGCGGTACGCATCTACACGTGGCCCATTCCGCAGTGCGCGGTCGACCGCGGTTGAGTGTGGACGTTCGTGCTGTGTATTTTTTTTAAATCGAAAATGACGTGTACTTGGCCTCAACACGAAACAATAAAGTTTTTGGAATCTGATCGGGGAGAAAGCGTAATATGTAAATAGGTAAATTGCTGCAGCGGCTAACGCTTCGACGTCCATCTCGCAAAATGATTCGATCACAACTGAATGTCGCCATCGTGTAGTGGCGACGTGGCTTTCAACCATCGCATGGCCATAGCGCTGGGCCATAGGATGGGTCATCATGTAGAGGAGCCATCATAATAATACTCTACTCAAAATAAATTGTTAGCACAGACGCATTGAGACGCAGACTCAGATCAGCTAGGCCAAAGAAATGTGTTTCTTTAGTATGTGGAGTTGTGGAGTTTAAACTTATTTTTAAATGTAAACAGAGAAGGAGACTTTTCTAGGTCATTTGACGTTTCTATGTCTAAGGGCGGTATTCCATTTGTCCAAGATCTTTGTCCAATGTGTATTAGCGTGTCACATTTTGCTGAAAGAGTGAGTGAGACGTAATGCAAATTGGCCAAAGATCTTGGACAATAGTGGAATACCACCCTAAAGGACGACAATCACGATAATGGCGACTGCCTTTTTGGCGCGTTTTTTAATTTTTTTATACAACGACGGTGGCATACAAGCGTACGGCCCGCCTGATAGTAAGCGTACACCGCAGCCTATAGACGCATGCAACTCCAAAGGAGTAACATGGGTGTTGCCGACCCTTGATATGTTTGAGGATTCGCCGTGTTGACAGCTGAAGGAACAAATTCCCTCGCTTTCAACACATCGCATCCTCGGGAGCTCTGGCGACCTTGCTCACCACCAGGAACACAACAATACTACAGAGCAAGTAGTAGTAGTATTATGGCTGTGGTCTTCTGCAAGACGGAGGTACTTCCCCAGTTGGGCTGCTCCACATTCGAGCGGGATGACATTTCGCGGTGCCCTACCTCAATTAAGCGATTACACATCGTTCAAATTTTAACCATTTTTTCTTTGCATAATGCGATATTGTTTTCAGGAATTAAAATACTAGTTGAGTATCGAATCTATATCTATTATTATTATATAAAATGTAGAATAGCATATTCAGCCCGTAGGTACGTGGCAAGCTATCGGAAGCGTGAACATCTAATAATGTACCTAAACTATACGGCTGCCGGATTTATAAACATTTTTTCTATAGAAACTCCCAATTAGTCATACGAGTCTATCGTCACTTTATACGTTTATGGTAAAAGATATAAGGAATTGTCAGCATTTGTCATACATGTTTTTTTAACTTTCATTTTAGATATACATATAAGATAACTTATAAATTAATATAACGATTGACCACCATAATCAGTACCTATAGACGCATATGCAACTCCAAAGGAGTAACATGGGCGTTGCCGACCCTTGATATGTTTAAGGATTCGCCGTGTTGATAGCTAAAGGAAAAAAATGCGCGTAGGATGAACTTTCTGGATGGTTAACCATACTAATATTATAAATGCGAAAGTGGGTCTGTCTGTTACCTCTTTACGTTTAAACCGCTGAAACGATTTGGATTAAATTTGGTATATAGATAGTTAGAGTCCCGGGGAAAGACAAAGGATAGTTTTTATACCGGAAATCATCAAGTTAGGGGGTGAATGTTTGTATGGAGCTATGATATAAACTAGTTCCACGCGGACGGAGTCGCGGGCAGAACCTAGTGTCTGATATTCAGCAGCATGTAGTTTCATTCAACACTATCAGTGTCCAGTTAGCTAACGGCGTTTCGTCATAGGTATATAATATGCCTATATGCGTGATGACGAAACCTATGCATGTCTCTTGTTTTCCCTTTACGTATGTGGAAATTCCGAGCGAAATGGGACGATATTAGGGTTCCGTACCTCAATAGAAACCCGTTGCCTAAAAACAAAATTGACCAATAGATGCGTTAGCAAATGCTATTAGCGGCTTTTTCCTCGCACACCGCTCCGCTACCTCGCACAGCTCTTATACCTACTCACCCTAATAGGATCCACTCCTGTGTCCGTAGGTCAGAAAATACGTATCATACAAGAATCAAGATGAAATTAATAACAAATACTCAGGTATGCAATTCCTTGAAGCTGTAAAAAACAACTTTCCAAGTCAGCGCAGTCAAGAAGTACCTACGGCCGCCGATACTATTAAACGAGCAATATTTGTATATAATTCCATGGATTAAAACATACATACAACACAAGATATAATATCATCATGGAAAGACGTCCACTGCTGGACATAGGCCACCCCCAAAGAGTGCCACAATGACCGGTCCTGCGCCACCCGTATCCAGTGGACTCCCGCGACCTTTATCAGGTTAGCACTTTAGGACAGTACTTTTTATAATATACCTATATTTATATACTCTCGCGAGCAAAAGTATCGAATCACTGCATTTTTTCATGTGCACACAATATCTTTGTATATCGGATTTTTCTGTTTCTTAAAATATGTAATTATCTTTCTTGAAATATTAGCTTTTTAAAAAGCTATGAAACTTGAAAATTGGCCCTGGATTTTTCAGATTATGGGCAATTTCTCGGTTTGTGAGCCTTTACGCGTTACGAGTCGTGTCGTCTTACGACGTGGACTACCCTTGACCCCTATTCTTATCAGTCACTTATCAGAAGTCGACCGGTACACATCTCCGCATTATCTTATGAGGAACACCTGGAAAAAATGGAAGCCACTGAAGCTCAAGTCGCCGTAGTCATCCAGCTCCTGCAAGAAGAGCGTAGTCGACGTCCAGTAGCTGCCAAGGTAAATCTGAGCAACAGGTACAGTTTGTAAACTTTACCAGAGGTTCCAGCAAACTCGAGCTTTTACTTCAAGACCAAAAAGCGGCCGCAGAAGGTGCACATCAGCGAGGGACGACCGCTTCATTGTCTCAACATCTCTCCGAGATCGTCACCAGACAGGAGTTACCATCCAGCGTGAGGTGCGAGGAGTGGCTGCCTGCTAGGAAACAGTGAGAAGAAGACTCAAGGCAGCGAATTTGACACCCAGGAGGCCTGCGATGGGGCCCAGGTTGCTGGTGCGGCACCGTACAGCCCGAAGAGCATTTGCAACAATTCATAAGAATTGGACCCTTGAGCAATGGACCCCAATTCTCTTCTAGCACGAGTGCAGAATGTGTCTGAATCGCTGCGACCGAAGGGGAAGAGTTGGTTTTCATGCCTGGAGCTGGTCGTGGCGGTGGATTGATTGCTGCCAGGTACATAACGGAGATTCTGGAAGAGCACGTCGTACATGAACCCAACTGAAGTTCTGAGTAAAAGGATTTTGGTTGCTGGAATACAACTTATTTTCTGAGTAAAAGCAATCCGGCTACTCCTACAGAACCAAATTGTCGAGTAAACGCAAACTGACATATTTTATAGAAACCATAATCGAATGAACATATTAGCCGAATCAAAGCAATTAATTCGCTGTTACGCAACTAAAGAGCTGTGTAAAAGCAAGTCGGTTACTATTATGAAACATATTTTCGAGTTGTCGTATAAGTGTGTAATAATAGCAACGTTGATGCTAAATAGTAAAAAGATTGCTTTTACTCCACTTTTATTTAATCAGATTAGAATGTCGAATAGTGATCGTATAGAAGCGCCCAACTTAGCGGATCAGCTATTTTAGTAGCTGTTATAGAACTATTATAGGATAAGGAAGCTGAATAAAAATGATTTGGTCACTTGAACTCAGCATAGTTACAAAAAGCAGAGTAAAGGCGTTTTAGCATAGTGCTGTAAACGTTTATTCGACTTAATTATAGCACAATTTAGTGAAAATTGCTAAATAGTCGAGACTAGCGCTTTTATACGACAGATTGGTATTTTAGTAACGTAATTTCAGCTGTTATAGGACTATATGCTGAGTAAACCGTTTCTTATTCGACTGTTTTGCTAGTTGGGCTGTCAGTCATAGTGGGAAGTTATAATGAAACAGGTAGATCAACAAGATTTTTGCAAATTATGGTGATTTTCTGATAGGTGGCGGTATATAATACCAGCACTTAGTGGCAGAATATTTATAAATGCCACGGAAAGCAGTTGCGCTGTACCGTGGATATATAAGAAGGATGGCATATTGAACGGTTATTCCTTTCTAGCCACTGGATTGTATTTCGTAGAGTATTGTTTAATTCTTGCTCGTAAGTTTGGTCATTTGTGCATGGGATTACAATTGACGTAACGTCTGTAAACGATGCAGAGGAGTAATCTGTTACTTTTGGAAGTTCTTTTGCAATACGCGGGCAAGGTCGCGCGTGCAGCTAGTATTAGAGGTATATCCGCAGTAAATATGGTTCTAAACAAGCACAGCTTCGAGTCTACAGTTAAAGGAAACTGCGTTGAAATATTGAAAGTAATATTTAAAATAAACCTCCTCAAGATTTGGTGTACTCTCACTGTACAACCTACGGATAATATAGTAGTACCCAGTTGTTAAGTAATTGTGGTATGGTACGGGGGCTGTAGAGGCCTGCGGCAGCCGATGTCGGCGTAGGGTTAGACGTGTGGGGTGGACGTTGTCGCGCCTGCGCTAGATGGGTGTGTCGGCACCCGCCGCGCGCCCGGCAGCGGCGGCGGCAGTTCCGCGCCGGCCTCCCTAGTAGCGCCGCTACACACCACGCACTCCTCACATACTGGTAATTACTACATCTTCTACTACGCACACTTAAACCTTTAAACATCTGTTATAACACACCCACCATGACCCTTGTTTAATACAGGGGTCACGCTTAAGCAGCGGATGTTGCCAGATTCGTGCGCATTCCTTTTATAGTATCCGCCTACGCAAAACCAATTTTCTACTCGGCTTAAAGTGGTCACTTGTCTTATCTTATTTAATTGATGCGCCGATGATAACTATTGTTCTGTGAATGCCATTCTCGGCCAAATTTAATATTTTACATTGAGTTAGTTTTAATGCATTCAAGTACCTAATATGTAAAACCAAGTGACACTGGGGATTTCCTTATCAGGACTCGTATTTACAATAAATTAAATACGTGTGTGTTAGCCATTTCCGAATAACAACGCTAAGCGTTTTATGTGTAAACGTAAGTTCATTTATTAATTATTATGTGGTGATTTAAACTGTACAATATAAAAACATAACGAAAACGGCGATAGAAGTTAAAAATCGCGCTGTTGAATAACTTGAAAATGTCGGTGTTTATCAGTTCCGAGCTTCGTTTTTCTGGATAGCTTTTATGGAACACTCGTGGCCCGCGAAGTGTACACTGGGATCACCCGCACAATGGAGGGAACTACCCTCAATGTATAATGTATGTGTAGTCACGGCACTGCACTCGCACGTGAGCGCCCCTCGTTATCCGAGCAATTTTAATGGAGAGCCCTCCGCGACTCGCGCGCTAATTGTTTCAAAAAGACTGTTGCTTTCGCGGTTTTTCTGTTGCGGATCGTTTGTGGATGTGCCTCCTGGTTTTCAGCTTGGTGTTACTTACATAATGTCATATATAATTGTGGAAATATCTTTGTTACGCTTGTCTAGTGTCCATTTTATTAGTGGATTTTATAAAAATGACACATTTTGTTTTAAATATCTTGACGTCAGATTTTTGACACGTGGTCCCCTATTGCCAAACTCGACTCGAGATTTGAAAAATGCAATGCTATGTTAGATTATAGCAATGTTTGATTTCATAAAATATATTATGAGACTTTTTTTATAATAATATTTATTTTGTACATTTAACTTTATTATAATACAACTTCTTGACCGCCATTCTCAGCACGTATCAAGATCGCTTGTGTGCCTTATTTTATCCAGATTTGTGTGACTTATATGTCATCTATTTGTGACATTCCCTTTGTAACACTTGTCTAATGTCTATGTTACTAGAGTCTGACAATAAAGTTTCTCCCGGCCTGTTTGTCAAACTTAGATCACCATAAAGCCTACATAGCTGTTGATTTACCCAGTCAATCAAATCAGCCCACATCCACCCACTGTTGGACAAAGGTGTCTTCACTTTCACGCCAAAGGCTGCTCCATGCACTAGTTTCGATTGCTTACTATTCATTTAGAAGCTACTGATCATTGAACGTATATTATTTACTAGCTGTTGCCCGCGACTTCGTCCGCGTAGAACTTGAGAAAAAATATTGCTATAAATTATTTTAGGCTTACGCTTGATAATTAAAGCGTAAGCCTAAAATAATTTATCTGTCCCAAACAAACTTCTACCATCTTAAGGGATGATTTTCGAGATAAAAACTATCCTAAATCCTTCCAAGGGTTTCAAATTATCTCTATGCCAATGTTCATCTAATTCCGTTCTAGGTTTAGGCGTAAAAGGTTTAAATGGCTAAACCTAAATTGAAATGTCCGTTTTTAGAAATATAGATATTTTAAGTATTATTACACGTTTCTAACTACTTGAATTGTTTGTTTTTCATAATGTATTAAAGGTTTTTTTAATATCTACTAAGCTACAATTACATTACCTACTGTTTTTTTTTGCCTAATTCCGTTTAGTAGTTTTAATTACGTTAGTCCGGGCCCCCTGTATAGTTTTGAAAGTAAAATTATCACATGCCAAAAGACGTACAACTTTACATCTGTTTAACGGAGTTAGAGAATAAATTATTTTAATTAGCCTTTTATTATTGATTGATTGATGATGATTAACTTCTTAAATTAACAAAATGATCCGCATTTTTAATGTAACATTACCTTCTTTTCGGTTTGTGAGCATTGCAGTTCTAAGTTAGAACTTGCGAGCAGTAGGATTATGTATTCGGAATTAATGACTTACCAAATTATATTCGTATATGTCTGACCGAAGAATTCCCTTAGTTAAAAAAGTACCTGCTCCCCATACTTTCAACCCCTTTTAATCTCAACCTTAGAGGAAGAATATAAAAAACGCAGTAATTTGTTTTCTTGTCCTTGACCGAAGTTACAGTTTCCTTATTTTAAAATTGTCTTGTTTCCCGTATTAATTTCCAACTCCTTTTAGCCCCTTTAGGGGTGAACCTTGTTTGACACTCAATATTTTTTTCTAGTCTTCAAAGAAACAGTCTAAAACCGAAGTTACAAATCTCTTACTTCAAAAATGTCTTGCTCTCTATACAAACTTCGAACCCACTTTTAACCCTCTTGGGAGATAAATAAAAAAACGCTGAAATTTGTTTTGCAGTATTTTAGCATACAGGCTAAGCCCTAAGTTATAAATATCTTACTTTAAAATTTTCCTCTCCATACAAACTTTTCACCCCCTTTTAACCCCTTTAAGGGTGCATTTTTCCAAAACGCTTAGTTTTTTTTTGTATTCAAATAGGTAAGTAATCTCTAATCTGTCTACAAAGTTTCAAGTTTCTAGCTCAAAAGGAAAAGTTCCCACCATACAAACTTTGCACCCCTATTTAACCCCAGGGGTGGAATTTTCTACAAACCAGAAAGTTTTTTTTTGTATTCTAATAAGTAATCTTTCTACAAAGTTTCAGGTCTCTAGTTCAAAAAATAATGTGTCCCCCATACAAACATTGCACCCCTATTTAACCCCTTTAAGGGTGGAATTTTCTAAAACGCTGTGAGGTCTTTTTTGTATTTAAATAAGTAATCTTTCTACAAAGTTTCAAGTCTCTGTTTTCCCCATACAAACATTGCACCCCTATTTAACCCCCTTAGGGGTGGAATTTCCAAAAATCGCGTCTTCGTCGTCAATTTCAAGTTTCCAGTCCCAGTAGTTTCGGCTGTGCGTTGATGAGTGAGTGAGTGAGTGAGTCAATCAGGACATAGGCATTTATATGTATAGATTACTTTCTCTTTTATTTTCACTAAGCAGGGACTTGACTAGGTTGACCTGAAAATAATTATGTTAAACACTTTTTTTACGTTCTGTCTTGAGTTTTCTTTGGTTCTTCTTCAGTCCATTCACCCAACACCAATGAACGTGGGTCAATTTTTACGGAAATGCTATAAAAAGTGTACCACTCGTTTCTATTGCTCTATATTCTGACCTCACCATTAAATTATTGGCTATAGGGTCGTCTGCGCCTCAGTCTTATTTAATTCCCTCACAATTTATATTCGGAAGCTTCATTTAATAGTTGTTATAAGTATTCGTTTAGTTTTAATAAAGGTCTGATCTATTCTTTAATTAAAACCGGAGAAATGCGAGTCGGACTCGGCCACCGAGGGTTTCGTACAAAATTACAAATGTATAGTTTTCCGATTTTTACCTATACTTATAGTAAAGACGATGTTACTTGCCAACAAGACTAAGTAGGTACGCATAATAATGCAAACTGTTAGGTACTACATACACCAACGTAATTAGGTACGAGGGCTGTTTGATAAGTCCTTTTAAAAACTATTTATAAAACCTTTTTTCTGGTAAATGGCATTAACACTGGCAGGCACAATCTTTCATATGAAGACTGTCAAAAATTCAGCAAAAAAGAACAAGTTTTTGTCAGTTTAAAAATTGTTTGACTGTGATCACTCGCAAATTTTCGAACAAAAACGCGAACGAAAGCGAATTTCAAAACTATGTTTGGATAAGATGAAGCGTAATCCTCGGAATTTTTTGAGTCGATTTGTCACTGTGGACGAAACTTGGGTCCATAATTATACACCTGAATCAAAACAGCAATCAAAACAATGGATGGCGACTGGTGAGCGTGCCCCAAAGAAGGCCATGACTGTTTTGTCGGCTGGGAAGGTGATGGCGAAAGTCTTCTGGGATGGCGAAGGAATCATTATGATTGATTACTTGGAAAAGGGAAAGACTATCACTGGCCGTTATTACGCAGAGTTATTGGACCGTTTTTATGCCGAATTGTTGGAAAAACGACCAAAATTGTCCCCCAAGAAAGTCCTCTTTCATCAGGACAATGCCCCAGTGCACACGTCAGCTATTGCAATGGCCAAAATCCACGAGTTGGGCTTCGAGCTGGTTCCGCATGCTCCGTATTCGCCGGACCTAGCTCCGTGCGATTATTGCCTATTCCCAAATCTGAAAATATGGCTTGGAGGGCAAACATTTTTGAGAAATGAGGACTGCATCGCAGGTGTAAACGGCTATTTGAAGACCTCGACAAAACGTATTTTTTGGAGGGGATCAAAAAATTGGAAGCTCGCTGGAACAAGTGTTTGGCCCTCAAAGCGAACTATGTTGAGAAATAAATGTAATTTGTTTAAAAATATATATATATTTTACTTTTTAAAATGACTTATCAAACAGCCCTCGTACCTGTACATATAAAAGAGGGAAAAGGTATTACTTTTTCATTCTTCGTCATAAATCGAAAACTATACCTACATCATTAAAATATTTAAAAATCTGTTTTTATATTCATCGACCTTAATGTTTCAATTAAGACTTCGTACACAAAACTTAAATCACATACTTTTTACTATGGAGATCCGAACTCAACATGTCATAATTGTTGAGACAACTAAAATGAAATGGACCAATCACGTGGCGCCTTTACTGAACTATAATGTATTTGACCAATAGGAGGTCGTTAGGAGAAAGTCAAAAGGTAAATAGACATCAACGCACAAAAAAGAAAAGGCCGTTGGTTGCACTTCGTTTTCATTACATATTAAGTTTGTTTAATTAGTTCAGTTGACTCGTAGAAAAAGTATTGTATACAATAGTTATATAATTAGCTTTTTATGTCTCGTACCTTAATTAGGCCACTCAGCAAGCTTCGTACATTATATACATAAGCATACATTATATAACGATTGCATAAAATACTATCATGCTTGTGCCAATGAAGCCCTTTCATACGATACCTCACATGACACGGTTAACTCACTTCAAAATTTGGATCCCCGTTCCTTGCCCTGTTTTTTTTGTGATTTATTTAAAAATGTATAGTTTTCTTTCACATTTTCCCCTGTATTTGTATTTATTTAATGGTATGGCACTGGCATACATTATTTTTGGCCCTTAAAGTTTGTCACTCTTTAGTACCACCCAGGGGACACGTGCTGGGTTGTGGTAGGTAGCTCCTGCGGACGCGAGTAACAGTTGTCCCCCCTTTGTCAAGTAAGTGGGCTACTTGACTGTTACGCCTTGGCCACGACTTTGGTCTTAAGCGACCTGCGGCAGCGTTTTATCTATTCATTGCGCGGTCGAGACGCGCAACGCACTGTGGTTACTTGGGATCACGCGTAATGAATTAGAAAAACCGCTGCCGCAGGTCGCTTAAGATCAAAGTCGTGGCCAAGGCGTTAGGAGTTCTTAAGCCGCCAGAAGGCCTCTAACTCGGCTTAACGACTACGACTACGGTCATATACAGCGGCCGGAATCAACTGCTTAGCGTGCCTTCCAAAGCACGGAACCACTCAAACATCAGGCGGCCACCCATCCAAGAAAAGTCCCATCCCATCAAAGACTGACCGCTGCCATCTTTGCTTAACCTGCGTTATCGTTTCCGACTCTCAGGCGCCGCTAGGCTATGAGCGCTTCACCACCTGTATTGTAATATAAGACGATCTTACCTGCCTAATTTCATACTTCTAGGTCAACGAAAAGTACCCTATAAATTTTGATTCCTTTGAGAGTGTCGAAATACATATACGTTTTTTGCGGCATGAACGGCCGTATTTTTTTTTCACGTTAACTTGGAAGTTCGATTTTTTCACAGCTCAAGGAACTGTCGGCCCGAGTAGGTTTATGGTTTTAATTTAAATTCAATACCTCCAGGCGTTCCGAGATAAAGGGTCTTGACAGACAGACGGACAAGAAAGTGGTCGTATAAGGGTTCCGTTTTTTTCCTTTTGAGGTGCGGAACCCTAAAAACAGTTTGTTTAACGTATCCATTCATCTTAGCTCTGGCTGATCCATTATTGCCGAGGCGCGGAAAGTAAGAGACAATCCCGGATTCCGCCAAGGTAAACAATGAGAGGAAGTAATATGTATAAAAATACTGGAAAACTATTTTAGTAAAAAACACTGAAAAACAGTCTTTTGACGCAGGCTAACGGCGTGATACTTTTTGATTGTAGTTGTTTTATACGCTAGCTGTGGGTATGTCTTGCGATGTTCTTTTAGTAAAGACTAGCCACCCGCCCCGGCTTCGCACGGGTACTATAATAAACATATAAACCTTCCTCTTGCATCACTCTATCTATTAAAAAAAACCGCATCAAAATCCGTTGCGTAGTTTTAAAGATCTAAGCATACAAAGGGACAGACAGCGGGAAGCGACTTAACTCTTACTCGACTATGTAGTGAAGTCAATAAAATATCGGATGCTTTCTATGGAATATACATCTACGAATATCCATCGATCTGTTGTTTAAATTGAATCGGACATTGGTTCAGCGAGTTCCTGTCGCAGAGACGGTTCACCTCCCGCAGGGAAATCCTCTTAGGGGTTTTAATGTTCGGTTCCGCCGCGGTGTTTGAGTAGGCAACCTCATTTACCGACGAGTCAATATCCTTTCCGATCAGATCGTCGGATAGCAGTGTAGATTTCGTTTTTATGTCGCCTACTTCATAGGGATATGCCGGTATCTTAGATCAGTAAAATTAAACACAAAAATGCCATTCAGAAGAATAAATTTTCGGACTTCTGTAACTTATTACGTTCCTGTTATTTTTTGATCACTCACTATTGGATAAAATAGAACGTCCTGATGGGTGAGAATGCCTGTTCTATGCTCGAAGGAAGGAGGGTAGTGTGGGTGAAAGGGGACTTTTTACAAGCTTTTATTTTAGCTTGCACTGTTCTTATGTAGGTACCTAAGTTGACAATCAAAATTTACTAAACATTCTTTAGCCGCTTGCCGATATCCGATTGATCGAAATTTGGAATAATTATGCAAGTTCAGTCACGAAGCAATATTATGGCACCACCTAGCTGATCTGATGATGGAGACAGGCGAGGAGGTCGTTGTTATTACAACCCGCTGAAATACAGTATTTATTTTTATTTTTATTTAGGCATTTTTATGAGGCGAATGACGATTCAAATTGCGAACGCGACCACTGCACGGTGATTCCACGCCCATACAAAGGCGGCCATAATTACCTCAACTCCAAAATAAGTGTTTTTTTATATTTTAAAGTCTTAGATACTTATCTAGGAATACGAAATATACAATAAATTTTATTTTTACATCTGTATAATACAGGAATATGTCAATTTTTTATAATAAAAATGTCTCGCATTAATGTTGTTTTAGACATACAATCTATAACATTTTATACTGCGATCTTCAATGGAATAAATGTGCAAATAAACAAAACTACCATCCACTATCATCAGTGGATGGTATTTAATATGTAAATTGGTAACAAAAACTCATGCATAAGTTAATTACATTCATATTTGCAAATTACATTCATACTCATTAGCAAATTACAGTCAAGCGTATCTATTCTATTAATCAATATTTTTTACAACTATTACTTAATTAGCACAATAAAGCAAGCACAGACTTAGATAAAATAGATTTCTTTTTAACAGGCAACCTTCTTAAACCTGATATTAAGGGATCTAAATGAAGAAGAAGCCGGTTGATTAAATCTGTGTTTGTCAACACGTGATTCATTTTTCGTGTATTATTTTGTCTGAATGATTTGATAAACTTATTGGTGGCTTCAGCTGCTTCTTCAGACAACTCCCCTATTGACAATAAACTATATTCAATAACATCAGCACCATGAATTAAAATTTTGTGGACAGAAGCAGGCAAATTGTACCACGGATACTCGGCAACTAATCGCCGAGCAGTTTCTAACGCGAAATCTCGAAATTTGGTCTTATCGATATTATATCCCGAATTTAAGCACTGAAGTATAGTCCAACAACGATCTAGGAGATCTTTCTTTATACCCGTAATGTCAGCTGAAATTTCGGAGTTAGAGAAAAACCTAGCCGTGTTACCATCATTTGATGATCCGCTTCCGCCACTTTTAGGTTTATCAATAATAAGACCTAAACTTTCCCTAAATTGCCTTTGAATACGCTCTTTCGCTTCAGCTACAAGCTTTTTATCGCTGTCAGATCTGGCTTGCCGCTTCTTAACTTCTAACTTGTAAGCGACATGAATATTCAAAGAATCGAATGCATGCGTGAAGCGGCGATAAACCGTATTCACACTTGCTTTCATCAATAGCCTTACATAAACAATAGTCAATTTTATTCATCTCACTTGGCAAGGCTTTACATATATAAGACCAAGTGGAAGAAACATTACTAAGAGCATTACACACTTTACCATCGACCATAGTTAATTGCAAGTTATGTGTAACGGTATATTCGCGATCATTGTTTTTGAAGACAGTAGGTTGCAAGTTATCCCTCAGCCGTCACCGTTACTGAATCGTCCGCTGAAGTTGAACTGTTTTGACATCAGATAATGAAGAAACCAAAACTGTTTTATGGAAAAATCCTCGTCCTTCTTCAACTAGATACTGCAGGCCTATTCGTTTTCAGTTCTTGAAAGAATCGAGTGCTGTGTCGGTTGAAGAAGAGACTTATTTTAAGCAAAAAATAAGTAACTTGATCGAGTAAACTTTGAAGTTCAACTTCAGCGGACGATTCAGTAACGGTGACGGCTGAGGGATAACACTCTTCTTTAGCTTTTACAATTCTTTGGTACGATGGTAAAATGTCTTTGGATACCTTGTCTATTAAATTCTTAACTAACAAATATTGATGTCGAGTTAGCTTAGCTTCTGCAATAAGCGACAAAACATCGTTTAAATCGATTTTCGCGGAATTTAAGCTAGAATCTGAAGCAAAGAGCAACGTTTTTACAGCAGAACTGTCTACATTAGAGAGCTCAGCTAATCTTCTTCTTTTTGTACGATCACTAACTTGATTAAAATCTTTTCGCGGTCGGCCAGGGCCTCGTGAAGTGGACGTAGAGGGATAATGTCTCTAGTTCGATATTTTCGATTTGATCTGAAAGTCGTGAAGTTTCAGTCAAAGTACTAAGTACTTGTTGAAACTTTTCGCTTTCTTTTCCCTTCTTAGAATGCCAAATATCGAAAATACTAAGCCTCGAAATGGAACACCTAAAAAAAGTACCTAAAAACAAAAAGTTTTTTTTTACTAAAAACACTTAATTTGACTTATATACTTCGATAGCTCTGTAATCAGAGAAGAAGCAAACTGATGCAGATGAAATTCATAGGAGTAATTAAGGACATTTCAGACTTTAAGATGGTATATATGTGATGAGCATTGCAATTTTTTGTAAGTCTAATTAAAGTCATACTTCTGAAAAAATAGACGAGACAAAAGACCTCTCGAAAAAAAATCATGAATAATATAAACAAACATTGTATATATATAAAACATGTCAATAAATAAAGTACATACCATGGTCTTCCACGTCCATGTTAACAATACGTGGATACACGCGTTTAATAATAATAACACCCAATAACAAAGTGATTAAGTTGCGGCAACGAAAATGCACTGATAATTAGGGTCGTGATGCGTTCACTTTCGTTGCACAAAAGTAAATAATAATTAATTAGAAATACTTGGGTATTTATTGAATGTAGTAGCTTGTCTAATAGTGAATCACTTTACATACCTTTCAGACCGAGATGCGATCACGATATTTTTGGAAATATGGCCTAGGCAGGAATCACAGTGCACTGATAGACCGTTTATAAACGGCCGGCATGTAATTGTAGCGGCGCGACGAAAAGAAAGAGTGAACTGCCCTTGACTGCGTTCCAAAACTCCGATAGCTGACGTAGCTCGCACAGCTGCCAATTTTAACTGGGACTGGGCCGGGCATATGGGCTACAATTACCACCAAGTGTGTCCCAGAACCGAATAAGGCATCGCGCTAGACCACGCAGGAGATGGCGAGATGAGCGGTGATGACGACGTCTTTGACCAAGACTGGCGGGAGGCTGTCTACATAAATAAATATCCTTCTGTCCCGACATGTGACTACATACGTTAACTAGTTATCCACAATCCACAAAATGCTTAGTTTGCATTCGGTTTTTGCAACTTAGCCAATTTAGGGGCAGCGCTGCGAAGTCGGTGCGGCGAGAAAGTTCGCGAACGCTCGCCTGACTCATTTAAGGTTTTAGCGGGTCTTTTTTTCGTGTTACCCACTTTTCCCATTTGAATTTGCACATTTCATATTTTGAAGGTTTCTAAAAGTAAAATAACAGAAACAGGTATAGGTTTTTTTCTCGGTAAACCCATAGTGTGGGGTATCTTTGGATAGCTTGTTCAAAAATATTATGGCTTGCTTCCAACCATTTTTCAACTCAGTGTTTCGTTTGCGAGATATTAGGCTTTAAAGCCCTAATTTTTATTCGAGTCATGTATCCCTTCCCTGCTGACTAAACGGCTACTACTGGGGATTTGAAAAAAAATCGTGGCAATACTTAGTACAGTCAAGTGTAAAAATATGGGTGCATACAACTCACTCATGAATATGTCCCATCGCTCTTATGTCAGCGGATTAAGGGTTTGGTACATCGTTATGAGAGGATTCCATCGATCATATTTAATTTAATGAATTTAAAAGGAAAACTATCACGGCGAAGTAGGCATAACTAGTTACCGAGTAATAGTCGACTAACATAAAATTTACTTAGAAAGCCCAACTTTCGTACCAATTCGGCCGACCCTACCGCACCATTAAGTTGGAGCGCGCGTGTAAAGGCTGTCCCAGAAGCAAAGAGACAATTTTCAGTCTTACTGACTGAAAAATTTATTATAAGGAAAAAAAGTTTTGGTGTCACTGCGTCTATGGTTTCGTTATCTGTCATATAAAGCGGGAATTTCGTTATTGCATTCAATTTTTTCAACATGAAGCGTCAAGAATTTAGTTTTTGCTGTTAGGGTTGTTCTATTTTACGAGTCACATAATAAAAAGGATACAGTAAATCACTTTCTTCAAGAAGGAGATAGAAAAACTAGTATACGAGTATATAGAATAATAAGACGTTATGAAGAAACGGGAGAGGTTAGTTTTAAGAAGATTCCGGGATGAGGTAGGTCAGTGATGGTACCTCGAAATGTAAATCGAGTTAAATCAATTTTTGATAAGACTGCTTCAATCTCCATCCGAGTGACAGCGGATAAATTACAAATATCGAAGTCATCTGTCGCCAGAATGAAAAGGAATAATCTAGGTTTGAAAAAATTTTTAAAACAATCAGCTCCTAAATACATGAAAGACCAAGAGGAAAGTGCCAAAAGAGGGTGCCGAAGAGATTATAACAGTCAATTGAGAAAAGTACTCGTTATTGACGATGAAACTTATGTCCCGGCAGATCCCAACGATGTTCCTGGAAAGCAGTATTTCCATTCAACCAGTTGTAACGATGTGACTTACGACCAATTTTTTTTTACAAAAAGCCAAATTTTGCACAAAATTTTTAGTATGGCAAGCTATAAACGGATTTGGTAATGTCTCCGAGCCATACATTACGTCAGCCTCAATGAACGGAAAATTGTATCTGAATTAATGCATTATTAAATGGTTGATACCTTTCATAGACAAGCATCATTCCAGAGATAAGGTTATCTTTTGTCCGGACATGGCAACGTGCCACTACGCTACTGAAGTTACTCGGTACTTAGAAATGCAATTCAATTTCTAATTGCATACACTTTGTAATTACATTTTGTAATTGTGATTTGTATTTCAATTAAGTAAGTACTTTTTGCCACTGGTACTCAGTGTTGATGGAAATAATATATATAACATGTTAACAAATTGAGAATATCGAGCAGGATCGCATAACGGGTTAAATGGAAAATGACATAATTTCAATGCACTGCGTTTTTCATCGTTGGGTCGGTACTTCGAAAGTTAAAAACGTCAGCGCGGCGTGCCGCTCGAATTTTATTGAATTCAATTAGTGGTTGCTGTACCGTGCGCAGTTTCCGGGGTTCCTCAGCTATGGATAGTCCTACACTATTCGTTTATTGTTATTCATAGAATCGTTATACTGGAACTAGAATTTAAATTAGGCCGCTAAGAAGCCGTCATGTATCAAAGTTGATAATCCCAGGTACTTATGAATGATTGATTAAGTTCAAATAGGACTTCTCCTTCCCTAATCGTGAGTTCTTGTCAAGTTAACTCTTGATTTCGGTCGCATTATTTATGACTTGCCTACAGAGTCGACTGCTGATTTAGACACTTTGTAATTGAAATTGTTATTTATTTGCTTTAAACATGGTATACAAGAGGTGTCATGTTATAGTTTAGTAGCGAATACATGTTTAACCATATGTGGCATGCAAAAATTATTGAATACATTATAAAATTCTAAAATAATAAATTAATTACCAATACATTCATTAGGAAGTAAATGACAAAAGAAAAAAATGTAAATATAAAAGTCAAAAGCAATACATCAATACCATACCTACTAAGAGTCAATAATTTAAAAAGTCCTTAATTGAATAAAATGCCTTTTCTTATAGCCAGTGAAATAATTTAATTTTAAATTGATTGAATGTCAATGCTTTAATGTCATCTGGTAACCTATTATAAATGTGTATAGCCATTGCAAAGCAATTTCTCCGACATAGTTCTGTTTTTACTCTTGGACAGTCTAATCTGTTTGGGTACCTAGTGTGTTGAAATGGCATACCTTGTCTTTTGTACAAAAGTTATACAAATGAGATTTTACAAATATACCTATTTCGAAGATATATAGAGACGGTATAGTGAGAAGATTAAATTTTTTGAATAAAGGCTTGCATGAGGTCAAAGAATTTACATCACAGATACCACGTATACATCGTTTTTGGCCTATGAATACCCTGTTTATATCAAGCGTTTATGTAAAGCGGCCTTTAGCGGACTACATTTAGTGCTGTAACTAGGGGAGGAGGAAGATTGGGGAGTGTTACTTTGCATCTTTTCATAATAATCTTAACATTCTGTGAATCGCGAAGGAACTAATTTTAAGATAAACAATAATGAATTACGGCAATCATTACAGTTATAACTCTAACTACAACTTAGGAAAGTTGAAAAACCCCCGACACTTTAATTTCGAAGTCCGTCGGGGGTAACAAATAACAAACGTGCTTATTCACAATTATTGTATTTATGTGCTTCATATGTCATAATCCGTCAAGTTGTTTGCGCTGTAGAGCGTGGCAGCGAAATTCGGCCTTCCTTCTGCGAAGAGATTCTCAACATGGATATGTTTTTTGAACAGAAGCGCAAGGAGCGCGGGCGCATTGAGACGGACGCGATCCACACGGTGGAGCAGGCGGAGCTGGGCGAGCTCTGCAAGCAACTGCCCGAAGGCGACGGCGACAAGAGCCCACTCTTCAGGTATCCCTTCCAGGTACGTTTCTTGGTAGAAATCAGGTGGCCTATAGGACTAACCTCATGGCTTGTGTTTCGCGGCCTGGCTTCCACGCGCGTCGATATTATAAATAAAGCAAATAACGGCCAATAAGATGATACTGTCTCGAGTATGATTATTGTTTAATAATGAAATAGTGCATTAAAGCGGTGATGGAGTTTATATCTTAAACATTTTGCACTGGATTGCGGTGGATATTGGAACATAAAGAGTAGAGTTGCTAAAGTCAATTAAGTAACTTATTTAGCCAAAGTAATTTACTTAAAGCTATAAATTTATGAATATACATATTAGCTTGTAATTATTTTACTGTCAATTTGTAAGGGTCCGCTAGACTTGTTTGTTTCACCAGCCCGCAATAACGGTATTCGACATATAAGGAGTTACGGTTTTAATTGCATGCTAATTGACCTGGGTTTTCGTGTTCACACCCTACATGTTTGTAGATGGCAAGTTTATGTGGTATATGTTTCAGTCCTCGCATAAATTAGGTTGAGTAGGTGTCACAGACTGCATCATTATCGATCTGCGATGAAACGCTGATTCTACGGAATATTAATGACGTTAATGAGCCTAGCGTAGGCTGACGGGTAATAGGGCACGGCTCGAATCCGAACCATGAGTACCATGACTAGGCTCCTCACATTCGATACCCTTTCAGTTTCATGCTTATGTTTCTCTATCAGTGTTCATACACACTAGTTTTCGAACAGAGTGTTAATACGAATGCGATTTTTTGGACACACAACTCGAACCAAAATTAGGGCTTTAAGCCCAATATCTCGCAAACGAATCACTGAAAAAATGGTTTTAAGAGACCCATAATATTTTTAGCAAGGTATCCAAAGATACCCCACACTGGGTTCAACGAGAAAAAAAATTACATCACCACTTTAGGTTCCCTAAGAAAATATTTTTCAAGGTTTTATTCTACTGTTTGGTCGGCGTGATTGATTTATATACCCACTAGCTTCCGCCCGCGACTTCGTCTGCGTAGCCCCGGTATAAAAACTATCCTATATATGTTAATCCAGGCTATTAACTATCTTCGTGCAAAATTTCATCCAAATCGGTTGAGCCGTTTAAGCTTGATTGAGTAACAAACATCTAAACATCCATCCAAACTTTCGCATTTATAATATTAGTAGGATGCCAAATTACAGTTTTCTAGTAGTAAAGGTTACAGAGCTAAGCCGCAGATGGACAGACGGACATGGCGACTATAGAAAGAGTTCCTTGTTGACTACAGAAACCTAAAAAAGGCTTTTATTGACTTTATTCTTTCTAATGATGTCGTCGGTATTTCTAGTACTATTTCCGCATGCGTGTTCAAAAATGTTGCATACATGTAGGTATTTTAGTAGTGTTGAGTGTGTTAACATACTCGTATTATAGTTATGTTGATGATTCAGCCAAGACTAAGAGAATAATAAGCGAGTACGTAATCGAATACGAGGAAAGTCGATGGAAAGTTAGGACTTGTCTAATTGGTTTGTCCGATTCAGTTGTTCCTAATTACGTCTACTGCCTGACCTCTGACCTTACATGATTGCTTACCTAACTTCTAAACGAAGTGTGAGAGCAAAAAGTTCGTTAGTAGAAAATGAACGGATGGCGTTATCAGTATGGGGCTTGGAAAAAAAACCGTAATCTCCCTTCTAAATCTGCTAGGTGACCGTTCCGTTTCATTAAGCTATCGGCGACTTTTGGAAAAACTATATATAGGTATACACGTATTTTTGTGAGTATATTTCAAGCTAGTTCGAGTAGTCTGATTTGACAGCGGTGGTCAATCTCTCTAATACTCGTAACAAGTATAACACATAAATTAACACGAAACTAAGTAAGTATAACATTAAATATGTCCATCCCTATTTTAAAGATATTTCGTTCTATAACGCTGACGGTATTCAGCTACCCTACTATTTGTTACTCTCCAGACGAAAAGTAATCCATAGGAACTATTGTTAATATGTGCGTGTTCACATGGCCGAGTGTGCACAGGTGGGGTACACGGAACGTGGGACTGACTACACGCTGTACCTCGTCGCTGGCAGCCAAATTGAGCAGTTGCAGTGGATCCATTCCATCAGAGCAGGTTTGCATTTCTGTATCTATTCGTAATATTTCACTTTCTATATAATAAGAAAGGTCTTCAATCGAATGAGCAAATTATATGAGATAGTTATATTTTTGCCACGGATGAGGGTGGTTAAAGTTTTTAAGAATCATGTATAGATTACATACATACATACATATAATCATGCCTGTTTCCCGGAGTGGTAGGCAGCGATCACGGATTACGACTTGCTACGATCTTGACAAACCTTATCATGGATAGAATAAGGGAAAGAAAAAACCCAGAAGTCTAAGTAGCGCCGAAAAATGGCCCCACAGAATGGGTGCTATTGCCATTATACGGGAATGTGGGCGGGGTGTCGAAACGATGCCAGGCAGCCGTTTAGTTCGAACATACCGGGTTTTAGGCTCGTGTTTGGGTAGAAATTTGTAAGGAGCGCTCGCATTGTATGGTTTTTTTCGTTAGCTGGATAAATTTACTTTTTTATTATTCTGTATCACGACTTATGTATCACCTAGAGTATAATAGACATAGTGCAACTCTCCTACTACGTTTTCAATTATTCATTACATTTTTTGCATATTCAACAACAATATATTTTGATTTACCAGGTCATCAGTCCCCCCACAAGGTGAACTGATGACCTGTTAAAGGTCGCGGGATTCCGCTGGATGCGGGTGGCGTAGGACCGGTCATTGTGGCACTCTTTGGGGGAGGCCTAAGTCCAGCAGTGGACGTCTTTCGGCTAATATGATGATGATGATATTTTGATAAGAGAGATCAGCAGTCTGCACCGTCTCTCCTAGCGACTGATTCAGAAACAATCGCGAGTTACGTTCGCCAAGGAGCTCAAATGCTATTCATTGCTTGTATCCGTATTCGAAAACCGGCGAGGACCGTAGTCTTGATCCAGATTACATTTTACTTGGACGTTATTCACAAATCACAGTGCACCGTAGAATTTGAACAAAGTTACTAATCCGTAAGCTTTATTGCGGGTTGTTACCGATCCCTTGGTGAGCTTTAGGTGTTGTGTATAAGTTACAAATAGGATTCTTGTTTCAATTAAAAATAAATTAAAATTAAAAATACATTGTAAAACAACTATGTAAAACAGCAAATTACTTAGTTTCCCATACCCACTGACGACGCAACTTTATTTCGGTTAGTAAAATTACTTTTTACATTAAGCATACCTACATACAGCATAATATTATGAGCACATCATCTAAGTACTAGTAAAGGTATGTCATTGTAACACGTTGTGATCAATACTCACGACTATGACAGTGGGGACTTTTGGAATAATTGCAACAGCATGGCAGTATTAAATTTAAATCCTACGCAAACGCCCCGCCGACGTCATTTCCCGTGGGGTCGGTTAATGGAGGCGAGCGTCCCTCGCATCAAATGACATGCATGAATACAGTCAGGTGCATAAATGCATATATATTATTATATATAATTATCGAGAATATGGAATTGCATTTGTAGTGGTTGTACCGTTTGCAACAAAAGAGGATAATTTTCTCTTAATTTAATAAAATTACATACCCTTAAGAAATGGAATAAGTAGTAGTCCTCTGTTTTTTGCTTTTAGTCGCTATCAATTTCTTCATCTGAGCTGTCACAAGTATTGATAATAAGATTGTTTGAAATTCGATCCATTTCCCCGTCTTGACATCGATATTTATTTTCTTCACTTTCGACATGGCGACAAATATTTTCCCAGTCCTCAGCAGTAATAGTATTCATTCGTTCAGTTGCTAAACTCATAATGCCTTGCATGTTTAAAGAAACGTTTCTTTTCGCTACATATCCTTTTACCATGGACCAAATATTCTGATAATTGTGAGAATAAAATAAAATCAGACGTAAAAATATATGCACAACGTAAATAATATTCACAATTTGACACTGACATTATTTCGGTATTTACTTCTTCAATATAAAACAAACCTCTTTTTATGCTGATAGTACGAGAAAATAGAAAATTCAAATATAGAATGCCTGTAAACATACAATACTACTACATATGCAATTCCATGCTCTCGTTAATTTATCTATACCACAAGAATTAGTGTCAAGATCTTGTTGAACGCCTGTAGGTAGTGAAGAACAACCGCGCATTTGGGATTAGATATACTGACTTCAAAAGTTTCCCATTTCAATTGAATACGCTTTAAAAAAAAACTAACGACTCCTTTTTAAGCGACTTCAATAGAAGAAAGATAAGTTCTTAGTCTCAGTTCGTCTCCATGTTTTTGATTTTATTTTATTTCCTGACAATTACGACCCAAGTGTATTTTAAAGAATAGGGTAGTTGGCTCATGTTAGAATTCATAACGTAGTGTTGCTATATGGATAGTAAACCATCTAGTTATTGCAATAAAGTTTAAATTGCAAAACATGCACAAAATTATAAAAAGATAATTGAACCTGTACGTTTAGAAAACGTATATAAGTATGTATCCTTTGTATAGTCCAATAGTAAATTTAAAATTTAAATTAAAAAAATGTATGGCAACTATGTTAGGTGCGTACGCAGTTCTTCGCGATCAAAACAGTAATTTACTTAATTTTCCATAAAACCGTAGGAATCATGCCTATTATAATTAGACTATTACTGAACCAGTGAGCTTTATCTTAGGCTGTGTCGTCGCTTAGGTTAGACTAGGGTCAATTCGTTGATCAGTCCTTTATAAAAAAAAAACGTTAGGCATAGTTTTGTTTCCTTTGCTTCGTGGAGTAATAAAATATGAGTGAACCTGGAAATTGATGGGTGTTACCAGTGTGCGTGTCAAACGGGCGAGCACGGGCCCGCTACCACTCGGGAGCGTGGTCGCGCAACTGGTCGTGCTGCAACAAGGAGCGGCGTGCGACGCCGGGCTGCCAGGCGTCCGCCATCTGGTCGCTGCCAGAGCCGGACACCGACCAGCACCTCAAGGAGAACAGGAACGTTAACTTGCCACGTAAGTACAACAACGCTTCGAACGGGCGGGCGCGGACCCAGAAGCGTGGCTCACCTATTCACGGCTGTGGCTGAATGTGAGCTATGGGGTGGTAGGTGATGAATGAAAAATAATAATAATATTTGAATAACGCACCGTAAAACGCAGCAAAATGTATGAAGAATACGTGACGCATACGACACGTCAACGCGTATACGCAGCGTTAAGCACCGGTGTGGTCGCTCCCTAAAAAATGACTGAAATTGAATGTAGTGACTGTTTTGGAATGAAGAATCCTTAAGCAGATACCTGAAAGAAGAGTCGAAAAAGCCAACGCGTATAATGATGTAGTTTTCAGAATATATTTTTGTATGATTTCTGGCCTCGATCCTACATAACGTATCTATTTGCGGAATCGGGGCAGGTGACGTGTTCATGTATTATAAGTACCTGTTTGTTTTTTGATGACTTCTGAATATTTACTAAGAAAAAAAAAATGGCGCCATTATGGCTCTTGGATATGTTCTAAACTCTATAGAATCCTACTAATATTATAAATGCGAAAGTATAGATGTTTAGATGTTTGGATGTTTGTTACTCAATCACGCTTAAACGGCTGAACCGATTTGAATGAAATTTTGCACGAAGATAGTTTATAGCCTGGATTGGAATATAGGATAGTTTTTATCCCGGGTCCACGCGGACGAAGTCGCGGGCGGAAGCTAGTAGGTTGATATAGCATATCTATAGGTATATATGTAGATGCAGTAGCGAGTCCATTTTCTAATCAGCTTTATGTTAAGAGAATTAGGTAGTATTGGAGTGATGGCCAAGTCTGTAATGCGAGTGAATTTCGAATAAAATCTCTATACATAAGTAGTTTGTATTACAACGTATCAACGTATACAATTTTATATCAAATAGTATAGACGTTTCGCAGTCGAGTTAAGTCGTTGTCGGAGCACTCTGTAACGCGGTTAATCCGCGATGAGCTGCTTGAAGTTTCTTTTCCTCGCCAGCCGTTACTGCTAGCCGCCAATACGGTTTTACCTACTCTTATTTAACTTCGGGGTATTAAGCGAAAAGCAGTCTGTACAGGTACAGGATTTCATTTTTAAAATAATTCGATTACCATATATTTTACCCGTAACCCGATATGCTTAACGCTCTAGTCTAAGTATCTACGTCACAGTTTCTATGGGAATGGAATTAAAAACGGAAATGTGAACCAAAAAATCTACAGGTAATAACGATGTTTTCATTGATTGAATTTTACACCCAAGGCAAACTAGTATCCGTGATCACTTCCTTCCTCGTTAGAACCCAACTAAAAATATACATTATCAATTTAATTGTTTAAATTGCCCATCTGACGAGGAAAACATTGGATACGACGGTTTGTTTGCGATGCGCCTGCAGATATACTCTCAAAGAAAGGCTGCCATACGCTCCATGCCATCTTATAGAGACCAAAAGCCACTCGATCAGTCGTTGATGACGTACGATATCTAATCCGTCTCTTTCTATCACGCTTAGTGTAAACAAGTGAAAGCGAGATCGAACGCCGCCTGCGCCCGCGTCGAATGGTGAATGTAGGCCGCGACCATCTTTGAAGCCTCGCTACGTAGCTTCGACGAATGTAAAGTCTCGTCTCTCTTTGTACTCGGTTTTAATTTTTTACTCGCCTTATTTTGGGAACTGGCAATTGAGTTTTTACATCTAATGAGTTAGTAGAGTTGAGTATAAAATCTATTCTTAAAATAGAACACATTTACAATGTTATCATCTTTAATCAATTATCACTAATTTATTTGACGGGAGTAAATGTATGAATGGCCGCCCCGTCTAAATACCTTTTTGAATTTCGCGTTACACAAATGGAATATCAATAAAATAGCAATTAGATAAAAAAAATATACCGCTTGTTTAGTAAAAAGGCAGCGATATGATTGGGGTCGGTGTGCAGCGCGCCTTACCGCGGATACGGTACATTGACACGTTAGTCGGAATAGTCGGCAGTCGGTGTCGCGCGCGGACGTCCGGCCGTAGCTCCCGTCCATATGCTGCAGAACAAAACCGAGCCCGAAGCCATGGTCACCAAAAAGAAGTCCAAGATCCCGTGCCTGTCGCTGTCGTCGTTCCTGCCCGCGCTCGAGGGTACGGACATTTGACCTCTATCCGACGGCCTCGCCACCAACGGTTGCGTTCACCCGTCTTGTTGCACGCACTTTCTTGTCTTGGTCAGGTGTAATGTAATGTAACCAAGTTTGTGTAATTTAAGCAGTGATTTGTGCAGTTTGGTTTTAACAATTGCGTTTTCGGTTGTGTTTGTGACATCCTCATTCATAATTTAGAGTCCATTGCAACTTTATTTTAAACGACTTGTCTCTAAATAATTGAACCACTCTAACTTTTCTTTCATCTCTATTACATAGTTAGTCGGTGTGTTTAGGAATACGTGTCCAGAAAGTGCTAAAATATACCCGAGTTTGACTGGTTACTTTTTTTTATTTACTTCTGTGCTTGCGTCATTACCACCGGATGGTGTATGGTTTGTTTTTGTTGATAACCTGTATCGTCTATGTTGTTGTGTTCTTGCGTCTTCAACGAGATATATTGTTATTTGCTACTGACGTCTCGTTACCAAAATTGGTGATAAACTATAATTACCACGGGACGTTCAACTTCAATGTGCTTAAGTTCTTGGATTGTTTACAATCAAAATATCATTAAAATCACGTTTAAATATATCACTATAAATACGAGACGGGATCCCTTAATCTAGAAGTTCCTCCTCAACGAAGTTAAGGTTTAAATAATCTATCTCGTGTTTTTGCATGAAATGCACAAATCAAGGTTAGCATGATCGTGCAAGTGTATAGTTGGTGTAATTATTGACAAGTAGGTACATAGTACCAGCACTACCATATAAACCTTAATCGTATACATAATTGTCTGGCAGTAACAGACATGTGGTTTTATGTTTTATTTAAGTAGACAGACGATTTTATGTGCAGTAGCACCAAATAATGGTAGTGACGTCGTTTAGAAGCAGCAGTAGCAATTGAAAGATAGAACGAATCGGGCCTCTATTCATTGCGATGAAACTCTAATGGACCGTGAAAAATGTGTTCGATTAAAATTCACGTTTTGTGTCACTCGTTCATCAGCAAATATGACATAGTTTTAGGTAATTATGCGACGTTACTTGCCACCTTGTGGTCAAATTCATTGTTGTGCAGTTTACCACAGAACCGGTCTGATTCGGTTTGGTTCGGAGAGTCTTATTGCATTTTGATAGTTGTCTGTCCTCGTTGCAATTTAACGAATTTCGAAATCGATTCATGATTGTTGTTAATCATATTTCATAATTGTTTTCCGTGGATACTTTCATAACTCTTCGAATATGAAGATTTAACATATAATATTCAAGTTAGATTATTATTGGAAGGGAAATGGTGGTGAAATAGGACATTATTGCAAAAGCCGAAAAGTAGCATTTAACGAATTGCCGTTCCCGCCAAGGATATAGTACTTTTCTCCAAAAATTTAAGGAAATCAAATAATATTTTCAATAATCTTAAAACAGCGAATAGGTATGTCAATAACCTATCAAGTTCCCACCCAACTTTTTTTTTAATGAAGTACACGGCATTACTCGTGGTGCCAGTTTCAATTGGCATACTAAAAAAAAACATAGAATCGGTCACAATTTTAAATGTTTTATGTAATTAAAATTATTAAATGTTAGACGGGATTACAATCAAAATGCATTTCAGTTCGCTATGAATTTATAACTCTGAACGCTGCAGACGCCTCACGTCGTCTCGAGCTGTAGTTTTCATTTCACCCACAAACTTTGTAATATTCCTACAGTTAAAGTAGTGTAATTCGGCTTGCATTCATGCGTCAGTCCGTTTATGGGCCAATCAACGATTTTTTGGTGTTCGTTGCCAAGGTTCCTTCTCCCAGGTCAGTCTTTAAAACTATATAAATAAATACATTTAAAACTATGATTTTATAGGATTTAAATACGCTAAACATGTGTTTATGTTGTATATTGTAAACCCATTCTATGGTGGGGCATCTCCTTAGCATGATAAGAGTCCAATTTATAGGCAGCCATTACACGCTCAATCTAGATCGTGATCGCGGATAGATTGATATAACTTGATTTGGCTAGTTGTCACATTACACAGTCAATCCAGATCATGTCAGTCCACTGTTCGCAATAATGATCACATGAATGTGTTCTCAGCTCTGGGGATTCAGATTGCCAATAAGTAAAAAATAAGAAGAATTTGTGTTTACAATCGCAAAACGGATCTGAACAACAAAAAAGTCTGTGTAGCAATAATTGTAGCAATAGCCATAATTCTGGTAAAGATTCCAGTTAATATAAAATTTTCATCTGGAGAAGTATCTTTCGAATGAGATGTTTTTGGCAGTTGCGGCCGCGCCGGCGCCGCCGCCGGCACGTCTTCGTCGCTGATATCGTCCGCCTCCATCGCGTTGCGACCAAAGAGATATACATATATATACTGAGAAGAAAGAGTACTATGTATATATATATATATATATATATATACTGACATTCCACATTAGGCTCTCAATCTGAGATAATTGATTTCAAAAAATTTAGATAATTTGTGACAGTCAATCTGGATCTCGATCACGGATCACGATTTAGATTGAGTGTGTAATGGCTGCCATTATGGCAGCCATTACACTGGTAGTGCCATACTATTTTTCTAACCCCACATGCAAAGAGAGGGGTGTTAATAGTTTAACGTGTCTGTGTATCTGTGTAAGAGAGGGGTGTTATAAGTTTAACGTGTCTGTGTATCTGTCTGTGGTATCGTAGCTCCCAAACGGATGGACTGATTTGAATGCGGTTTTTTTGTGTCATAGATAATTTTATCCCGATTGTTCTTAGCCATGTTTCATGAAAATCTGTTCAGCCGTTTTTGGATAATGGACTTTGAAATGAAAATGTCGGGGGTTTTTCAACTTTTCTAAGTTGTAGTTATTCTAAGAAACGTTACTGTTCTCCCTGGCTTACCGGGACAAACAACATAAAGAAAAAGCTGATTGATCCATTTACTTATTAAAAAGATCGTGATATCACGGTGAAAAGAAAACAATAACATTGACAGATAATACACTTGTACTTTTTGTATCATACATTTCAAATTAAATGCCGTTGTTTTGTAGATACGTAAAATAACCCGAATAACGTTTGTAGGCAATAAGAACCAAACCTTTTTCCCTTAATATAGATATGGTAATATATTTTCATCACACTTGCTCGTAAATGGTGTTATTCCATGCCTGTATACAGCAGGACAATGGCCTAAATTGTTCCCACGATAGTTATGGATTTTCATAACTATCTAGGGAATTATGAGCTTGTGTGTGATCTGATTGGTTTAAGCAAATCTAGTTGGCCGCGCGCCACTACAATTCCGCTCTGCACGGCTATCACGCGACGGCGCACGAGCTCTCTCGATTTTTCTCGCACTATCCGTCTCTCTCTTATTAGAACACTTAGAACAAGAGGTATAAACCGAGAAAAATCGAGAGTATGTCCCGTCCCATGATAGACGTGCTGTGATTGGTTGAAATATTGAAGCTGCGCGCTCCACTCGCACTGATCTGGAAGTGAAGTTGTAAATTTCGTAAATTTTTGATTGGTGCGGTTGTATGAAACATAGATTTTTCTGTCTTTTGTAGTTATTATTTCCCCGCAAATGTAATGAAAAGCATTGTGTAAACACGGTCGTAAGAATATTGCAAACTCGAGTCAATAAAAGCCCTCCGTATATTCCACTTACGGCCCTCGTTAAACAATGTACTATTGTTGTTATGTTTGCAGCGGTGACTGCGGCGGTCACCATGCCCGGGGGAGGCGCCGCGCCTCCCGGCACTCCGTCAGCTAAGCTTAAAGTGAGTTGCTTCACACGCTTCGACAAACTGAACCCCAGTTTGTTTTAGATTTTTGACAAGTATCAATTAACCAGTGTCTCTTTCGCTCTTGAACGTGAAAAGGACCCAAGAAGTTTCATTTTAGCAAGTATTCAATAGTATTTTATAAATTCATTATACAATGAGGGCGTAACTATTGCATACGATACTTTTTCTACGAGTCAGCTGAAATAATTAAACAAACTTGGTATCTAATGAAAATCTAAGCCCTGCTGGAACGAAGCGCAGCCCTATGTAAAATGCGACTTTCTATTGGTCAAATTCATTATAGTGCAGTAAAGGCGCCACGTGATTGGTCAAATTCATTATTTGTTGCGTAATAATTTATTTCAGTTGAGTTGGGAGCTCCATTGAAAAAAGTATTTGATTATAGTTTGGTGTACGTAATCTTAATTCAAACATTAAATTCGACGAGTATAAAAAAAAAATCGTGACCTACATTGTTACGGTAATACCGCCTTAATTTGTCATGAACAAAAATTTTCGCCATTGATATATTTTCAGTTACAGCTTCTAAATTCGATTATTAATTTATATTGCTATTCGCCTCTATTCGCTATTCTTCTTCATGTTCATATCAATTCAACACTACATGGCAACGTTTAGGACGAATGTAGACGCGGCTGTGAATAAATTAACTAAAAACGAACGGGAAGAAAGTATTGGCCGCAATTGTATAGACAATTGCGGCCAATACTTTCTTCCCGTTATGGTTCTATTATGGGTATAATTGAAATGTGAAAGATTCAACTTTCAATTTGCAATGTTTTTCTTAACCGACACTGGGCGAACCAATAAAGAGCGAGGTTCACGGTTTTATGAAATTACCTACTTATCTACTTATCGTTTGTTTTCAGGAAAAGCAAAGAAATAAAGTTGTGGTTGCCCTGTACCCGTTTAAGGCAATTGAAAGCGGAGATCTCTCTTTGGATAAGGTATTTATAGCTTTGTAAATACCCAACTTGGAATGTTTCCATCTCCATTGTTGCCCGCATGGGGGATTTTAGCAGTCTATGTTTGTATTTACGTGTGTTCCACCGTAGCGCTTAAAATACTGAACCGATTTTGATGAGTGAGGTATCAATCGATTCGAAATTATGCTCCGGGTGACATAGGCTAAAAAAACAGTATATTTTCAGTTTTCCTTAATCGGGGCACACTTTTTTTAAAAACGATTTATGCTTGTTTACTAGCTTATTAGTCTGTCCAGAACGCGCTGCGCAATGGAAGTAACTTGAGCCGTTCACATTACACCGATTTGGCTGCGCAGCGCGTTCGTCGGTTGTAAAATTTAACGTCACGCACTGCAACAATTTGTGTATTTGCATCTGGAACATAATTGCATCGGGACCAACATTTATTTTTATGTTCTAGGGGGCAGAGTACGAGGTCATCGATGACTCCCAGGAACATTGGTGGAAAGTGAAAGACGAAAATGGGTAAATGATTATTATAACGTAACTAAACAGCTTCCCCCTGTCTGCACTGTCAAAATTATGACGTAACTAAACAGCTTCCCCCTGTCTGCACTGTCAAAATTATGACGTAACTAAACAGCTTTCCCCTGTCTGCACTGTCAAAATTATGACGTAACTAAACAGATTCCCCCTGTCTGCACTGTCAAAATTATGACGTAACTAAACAGCTTCCCTCTGTCTGCACTGTCAAAATTATAACATAACTAAACAGCTTTCTCCTGTCTGCACTGTCAAAATTATGACGTAACTAAACAGCTTCCCCCTGTCTGCACTGTCAAAATTATAACGTAACTAAACAGCTTCCCCCTGTCTGCACTGTCAAAATTATAACGTAACTAAACAGCTTCCCCCTGTCTGCACTGTCAAAATTATGACGTAACTAAACAGCTTCCCCCTGTCTGCACTGTCAAAATTATGACGTAACTAAACAGCTTCCCCCTGTCTGAACTGTTAAAATTATAACGTAACTAAACAGCTTCCCCCTGTCTGCACTGTCAAAATTATAACGTAACTAAACAGCTTCCCCCTGTCTGCACTGTCAAAATTATGACGTAACTAAACAGCTTCCCCCTGTCTGCACTGTCAAAATTATGACGTAACTAAACAGCTTCCCCCTGTCTGCACTGTCAAAATTATGACGTAACTAAACAGCTTCCCCCTGTCTGCACTGTCAAAATTATGACGTAACTAAACAGCTTCCCCCTGTCTGCACTGTCAAAATTATGACGTAACTAAACAGCTTCCCCCTGTCTGCACTGTCAAAATTATAACGTAACTAAACAGCTTCCCCCTGTCTGCACTGTCAAAATTATGACGTAACTAAACAGCTTCCCCCTGTCTGCACTGTCAAACTTTACAAGTATATAGTGTTCGTACGAAGTAGATAACCTGTTCCCGCTATTGGTCATCATATATTAATCAGGCATAAAAAAAAACATAAAGTAGAAGTTATTGATACGAGTTGTAATTTTTAAGAAATTAAATAGGTAAACGGCATGCGACCTTTAGCTGTCTGCATTGTGTCTTAATGCTCCGAATAAAGCAGGGCAAACAATAGCTTCAGTTAAAAGTATCGCAATGTCATGCAATTGCCGTTTCTATTTCAGGTCCGTTGGATTCATCCCCAGCAATTACGTTAAAGAAAAGGAAACTCTAGGACTCCAGAAGTACGAGTGAGTATCTGTTTCATTCTGCTAATGGACTAGAACTTAAATCGACGATCTTCAAATATCTTCATCTCTCATACTTATATTTTTTGTGAAATAAAGCTAGATATATTCATACTTCATAGCAGCTTTATACTACTAGCTGCCTTCGCTTGCGTGTTACAAAGGGCGCAGGCAAACTCGCGGGATAAAATATAGCCTATAACTCTCCAGAAAGTCCATTCTGCAGATGTATTGCAGATGAAAGAATTATTTAAATCGGATAAGCGTTCCGGAGATTATCCAAAACATAAAGACTCACAGACACTTCCTCTTTATAATATTAGTATTGGTAGCTCTTGACACTCCATCGCATCTAATCTATACTTAGTTTCTAGAAAAATACATTCCTTTGCTATTCCGCCAAAGGATAAAGAGAAACCAACGAAAGGTTTCTCACTCAACAAATCCGCAAAGTGACGTCTGTTTTGGAAATATTGTCCAGGATTTCTTGCGTAATTTTTTACTGGTCTTTTTGTCGGTAGCTGGTGGGCTCAATTATGAGTCATAATCGTACCGAAGCAAAGTGTACATTCAGCGTGAATAAACTTTACGATAAGTACTGCTTTCTGTTTGAGTCATTCCTAGAGAAGTGCTCATACGTGTGTGTTAATTATTAACCATTTAATTGTCATACCGAAAATAATTCCCAAAATTTTCTTTTGATCACATTATGATATTTTCAACACCATGAAATCGTTACAATAGCATTACGTACACGGAAAACGTACCTTAGAGCAATTATATCTGCATTAGTCAACAAATAAATTGATAAGTATTGTGGATATTACCTTATACTATGAAATAGTTTATAGGCCATCTAGAGGTCGAACGGTACCTAAGTACCTTCATAGGCTTCATATTTCAAGATGGAATTAAACAATTGCCAAAGGGAAGCAACTGCTTCCGCTTTTTTTTAAAGATTAGGATTCTATATTCGATTAATGTAATGTTCCGTGGTCTTGAAACATAAAGAAACGCCCCCACTGTCTCGACTATAGCAGTGGTGTGTGTGCAGATGGTACGTGGGCGAGATGTCGCGGCAGCGCGCCGAGTCGCTGCTCAAGCAAGAGGACAAGGAGGGGTGCTTCGTCGTGCGCAACTCCTCTACCAAGGGCATGTACACGCTCTCGCTCTTCACCAAAGTGTAAGTCCCTTTTTTAACCCCCGACGCAAAGAGAGGGGTGTTATAAGTTTAAGGGAGCGACCACACCGGTGCTTAACGCTGCGTATACGCGTTGACGTGTCGTATGCGTCACGTATTCTTCATGCATTTTGCTGCGATTTACGGTGCGTTAGCGTATTTTGAGCAGCGGTGTGGTCGCACCTTTACGTGTCTGTGTATCTGTCAGTGGTATCGTAGCTCTCAAACGGATGGATCGATTTGAATGCGGTTTTTTTATTCGAAAGCTGATGTGATCCCGAGTGTTCTTAGCCATGTTTCATGAAAATCTGTTCAGCCGTTTCTAACTTGTAGTTATTGGTGGATTTGGTTTAGGTGGATCTTTAACGAAAGTTGCCAGGCAGCTTTCTCAGTCAGCTTCTTATTTTAGCCAAACATGATATATCCAACTTTTGTATATCATGATGAGCAGGGAAAAAATCGAACTAAACCGACGCTTCAGCTATTTAGTGCATACATTTCAGTTTCTTCTCTATTTGGTGTAAAACGTCTACATTCACTACTTCAAGGATTCAACCACACATAAGTTAAACAAAAATAAGCTCGCGGTGCGTTTGTATAGCAAATACACGAATTTTTTTATAACCCCAAAAGATATCCCTAGTGACGAAAATCACATTCAGATATCTCAAAGAATTACGAAGCTACAGCCGTTTTAATATTGCTTGTTAGAGAGAGAAAACGCAAACAGTGTGTGAAGTCGCAATATGCGAGGCTGCCGCAAAGCGAGCCGCGTCGATGGCGGCGCCGAACACGATGGGGCGCGGCACGTTGCCGTCTTCTAGTGACGTCACAAGCTGCGAACGTCATCGTTTCATATGAAGTTGGGTTTTGCGAAAAAAGGGACAGAACATACTCATTCTTATAACTTTGTGATTATTTAACCTTTTGCGTTGATTTTTTCTCCATTTAATTATATTTTTAATCCTTTTTCGAGAAAATATATTGATTATTTCATTTAGTGTCTACCCCCCTTGAGTACGCTGCTCAATCAAGCTTAGGTATACATCGATACATCGTTTAATAATCGAATTCATTTCTTTGACAGCTAAATAGTACATTGCTGCAGAGGCCGTGAAGTAAGGGATTGCTGGACGAGTTTGGGGTAGACAGGAAGGATACAACGAGTCCAGCAATCCCTGTTCCGGCCAAGGATTGTATAGTGCTTTTCTCAAACGATGTGAGGAAATATTAAAATAAAAATAAATAAAAGGTAATCAATTAAATAATAGGTAATTTGCCGCCTTTTTTATTTTTAAAACATGCCATTTGAACAAGCCATGTTTAACCGCACATAAGTATAGTACCAAATTTTATTTTTTTATGTCGCAAGTATGCTTACTGAGTGGTGGTGGTTGGCAGTATGTAATTTTTCCTTTGTCTGTTTAATACTAGTAAGCAAATTTAAAAAAGTTAAAGTAGCGGACAATAATTGTTTTACTTAGGGTTTTCATACATTACTTCTTGGCGTAAGGCTGAAAAGTTTTTTCAAAATAAACGTGTATTCATTGGGTTTGTACGTTCAATTTCAGAAACCACGCGCAAACCAAACACTACCACATAAAACAGAATAGCCGCGGCGAGTTCTACCTCTCGGACAAGCACTGCTGCGCGTCCATCCCCGAGCTCATCAACTACCACAAGCACAACAGCGGCGGGCTGTGCTCGCGGCTCAAGACCACGCCATGCGACCGGCCCGCGCCTCCCACCGCCGGCCTCAGCCACGGTGAGTGCTCCGGGACTCGCACTACTGCCGTCCATCCCCGAGCTCATCAACTACCACAAGCACAACAGCGGCGGGCTGTGCTCGCGGCTCAAGACCACGCCATGCGACCGGCCCGCGCCTCCCACCGCCGGCCTCAGCCACGGTGAGTGCTCCGGGACTCGCACTACTGCCGTCCATCCCCGAGCTCATCAACTACCACAAGCACAACAGCGGCGGGCTGTGCTCGCGGCTCAAGACCACGCCATGCGACCGGCCCGCGCCTCCCACCGCCGGCCTCAGCCACGGTGAGTGCTCCGGGACTCGCACTACTGCCGTCCATCCCCGAGCTCATCAACTACCACAAGCACAACAGCGGCGGGCTGTGCTCGCGGCTCAAGACCACGCCATGCGACCGGCCCGCGCCTCCCACCGCCGGCCTCAGCCACGGTGAGTGCTCCGGGACTCGCACTACTGCCGTCCATCCCCGAGCTCATCAACTACCACAAGCACAACAGCGGCGGGCTGTGCTCGCGGCTCAAGACCACGCCATGCGACCGGCCCGCGCCTCCCACCGCCGGCCTCAGCCACGGTGAGTGCTCCGGGACTCGCACTACTGCCGTCCATCCCCGAGCTCATCAACTACCACAAGCACAACAGCGGCGGGCTGTGCTCGCGGCTCAAGACCACGCCATGCGACCGGCCCGCGCCTCCCACCGCCGGCCTCAGCCACGGTGAGTGCTCCGGGACTCGCACTACTGCCGTCCATCCCCGAGCTCATCAACTACCACAAGCACAACAGCGGCGGGCTGTGCTCGCGGCTCAAGACCACGCATCCCCGAGCTCATCAAGTCGGATCGCGTCCGATATGCGTCGTTTTCCGGCTAAATGATCGATTATTTATAATATTAAATTTTTAAAATCGTCATTATGGTCTACCGACAATTCGGCAGGTACCTTTGGTAGAACAGCGCACGTTTAAATGTTACCGTTTCATTTTAGACAAATGGGAGATCGACCCGTCGGAGCTGGTGTTACTGGAGGAGCTCGGCGCGGGCCAGTTCGGCGTGGTGCGGCGCGGCAAGTGGCGCGGCCGCATCGACACCGCCGTCAAGATGATGAAGGAAGGCACCATGTCCGAGGACGACTTCATCGAGGAGGCCAAGGTCATGACGTGAGTACGCCACTCCTGCCAAACAAAACCTACTATGGACCGGCAATGATTGCTCATAAATAGCCCGTATGAGTGCACTTCGGCGAGAATGCATGGCGTGGAGATGAATGTGTGGCACGACGAGAATCCGATCCATTCTATCCCATAAGGAATGACTAAAAGCTTGATAGTAGCAGCCGTTAGAGTTAGGGCGCAATGGAGCGTCCGCGATTTATGGGAGAAAATTTTGCTGGCTTGACTTCATATGAATCGGATAATCACGAGCAAATGATAATTACTTTATTCACAACCCATTTGCGGCCACGCACTATTTAGTTCGTCACTGTTGCGACTCATAGTGCCACCGACGTCATACGAAGTCCAAAAACAATAGATTTAAAACTTGCGTGCCGGGGGGGTGCCACCTAGCATTTATTCCTGTGGCCACGAATGGCTTAAACGAAATCCGTGCAGGGGCTAGTACGGCGGAGGAAACAAGATTCATACAATTATAACGACTACAGTACCTACGTGCGATCTGATTTACATGTGCCTATACTCGTAGAACTTACGTGACTGTGATTGTTCCGCAGAAAGCTGCAACACCAGAACCTGGTGCAGCTGTACGGCGTGTGCTCGAAGCGGCGGCCCATCTACATCGTGACCGAGTACATGCGGCACGGCTCGCTGTTCAACTACCTGCGCCGCACGCCGCCCGACCAGCTGCCGTCCGCCTTGCTGCTCGACATGTGCATACAGGTACAGGTCAGGGCCTCGCGACCACAGGAGCGGCACGGCTCGCTGTTCAACTACCTGCGCCGCACGCCGCCCGACCAGCTGCCGTCCGCCTTGCTGCTCGACATGTGCATACAGGTACAGGTCAGGGCCTCGCGACCACAGGAGCGGCACGGCTCGCTGTTCAACTACCTGCGCCGCACGCCGCCCGACCAGCTGCCGTCCGCCTTGCTGCTCGACATGTGCATACAGGTACAGGTCAGGGCCTCGCGACCACAGGAGCGGCACGGCTCGCTGTTCAACTACCTGCGCCGCACGCCGCCCGACCAGCTGCCGTCCGCCTTGCTGCTCGACATGTGCATACAGGTACAGGTCAGGGCCTCGCGACCACAGGAGCGGCACGGCTCGCTGTTCAACTACCTGCGCCGCACGCCGCCCGACCAGCTGCCGTCCGCCTTGCTGCTCGACATGTGCATACAGGTACAGGTCAGGGCCTCGCGACCACAGGAGCGGCACGGCTCGCTGTTCAACTACCTGCGCCGCACGCCGCCCGACCAGCTGCCGTCCGCCTTGCTGCTCGACATGTGCATACAGGTACAGGTCAGGGCCTCGCGACCACAGGAGCGGCACGGCTCGCTGTTCAACTACCTGCGCCGCACGCCGCCCGACCAGCTGCCGTCCGCCTTGCTGCTCGACATGTGCATACAGGTACAGGTCAGGGCCTCGCGACCACAGGAGCGGCACGGCTCGCTGTTCAACTACCTGCGCCGCACGCCGCCCGACCAGCTGCCGTCCGCCTTGCTGCTCGACATGTGCATACAGGTACAGGTCAGGGCCTCGCGACCACAGGAGCGGCACGGCTCGCTGTTCAACTACCTGCGCCGCACGCCGCCCGACCAGCTGCCGTCCGCCTTGCTGCTCGACATGTGCATACAGGTACAGGTCAGGGCCTCGCGACCACAGGAGCGGCACGGCTCGCTGTTCAACTACCTGCGCCGCACGCCGCCCGACCAGCTGCCGTCCGCCTTGCTGCTCGACATGTGCATACAGGTACAGGTCAGGGCCTCGCGACCACAGGAGCGGCACGGCTCGCTGTTCAACTACCTGCGCCGCACGCCGCCCGACCAGCTGCCGTCCGCCTTGCTGCTCGACATGTGCATACAGGTACAGGTCAGGGCCTCGCGACCACAGGAGCGGCACGGCTCGCTGTTCAACTACCTGCGCCGCACGCCGCCCGACCAGCTGCCGTCCGCCTTGCTGCTCGACATGTGCATACAGGTACAGGTCAGGGCCTCGCGACCACAGGAGCGGCACGGCTCGCTGTTCAACTACCTGCGCCGCACGCCGCCCGACCAGCTGCCGTCCGCCTTGCTGCTCGACATGTGCATACAGGTACAGGTCAGGGCCTCGCGACCACAGGAGCGGCACGGCTCGCTGTTCAACTACCTGCGCCGCACGCCGCCCGACCAGCTGCCGTCCGCCTTGCTGCTCGACATGTGCATACAGGTACAGGTCAGGGCCTCGCGACCACAGGAGCGGCACGGCTCGCTGTTCAACTACCTGCGCCGCACGCCGCCCGACCAGCTGCCGTCCGCCTTGCTGCTCGACATGTGCATACAGGTACAGGTCAGGGCCTCGCGACCACAGGAGCGGCACGGCTCGCTGTTCAACTACCTGCGCCGCACGCCGCCCGACCAGCTGCCGTCCGCCTTGCTGCTCGACATGTGCATACAGGTACAGGTCAGGGCCTCGCGACCACAGGAGCGGCACGGCTCGCTGTTCAACTACCTGCGCCGCACGCCGCCCGACCAGCTGCCGTCCGCCTTGCTGCTCGACATGTGCATACAGGTACAGGTCAGGGCCTCGCGACCACAGGAGCGGCACGGCTCGCTGTTCAACTACCTGCGCCGCACGCCGCCCGACCAGCTGCCGTCCGCCTTGCTGCTCGACATGTGCATACAGGTACAGGTCAGGGCCTCGCGACCACAGGAGCGGCACGGCTCGCTGTTCAACTACCTGCGCCGCACGCCGCCCGACCAGCTGCCGTCCGCCTTGCTGCTCGACATGTGCATACAGGTACAGGTCAGGGCCTCGCGACCACAGGAGCGGCACGGCTCGCTGTTCAACTACCTGCGCCGCACGCCGCCCGACCAGCTGCCGTCCGCCTTGCTGCTCGACATGTGCATACAGGTACAGGTCAGGGCCTCGCGACCACAGGAGCGGCACGGCTCGCTGTTCAACTACCTGCGCCGCACGCCGCCCGACCAGCTGCCGTCCGCCTTGCTGCTCGACATGTGCATACAGGTACAGGTCAGGGCCTCGCGACCACAGGAGCGGCACGGCTCGCTGTTCAACTACCTGCGCCGCACGCCGCCCGACCAGCTGCCGTCCGCCTTGCTGCTCGACATGTGCATACAGGTACAGGTCAGGGCCTCGCGACCACAGGAGCGGCACGGCTCGCTGTTCAACTACCTGCGCCGCACGCCGCCCGACCAGCTGCCGTCCGCCTTGCTGCTCGACATGTGCATACAGGTACAGGTCAGGGCCTCGCGACCACAGGAGCGGCACGGCTCGCTGTTCAACTACCTGCGCCGCACGCCGCCCGACCAGCTGCCGTCCGCCTTGCTGCTCGACATGTGCATACAGGTACAGGTCAGGGCCTCGCGGCCACAGGAGCGGCACGGCTCGCTGTTCAACTACCTGCGCCGCACGCCGCCCGACCAGCTGCCGTCCGCCTTGCTGCTCGACATGTGCATACAGGTACAGGTCAGGGCCTCGCGGCCACAGGAGCGGCATGGCTCGCTGTTCAACTACCTGCGCCGCACGCCGCCCGACCAGCTGCCGTCCGCCTTGCTGCTCGACATGTGCATACAGGTACAGGTCAGGGCCTCGCGACCACAGGAGCGGCACGGCTCGCTGTTCAACTACCTGCGCCGCACGCCGCCCGACCAGCTGCCGTCCGCCTTGCTGCTCGACATGTGCATACAGGTACAGGTCAGGGCCTCGCGGCCACAGGAGCGGCACGGCTCGCTGTTCAACTACCTGCGCCGCACGCCGCCCGACCAGCTGCCGTCCGCCTTGCTGCTCGACATGTGCATACAGGTACAGGTCAGGGCCTCGCGACCACAGGAGCGGCACGGCTCGCTGTTCAACTACCTGCGCCGCACGCCGCCCGACCAGCTGCCGTCCGCCTTGCTGCTCGACATGTGCATACAGGTACAGGTCGGGGCCTCGCGACCACAGGAGCGGCACGGCTCGCTGTTCAACTACCTGCGCCGCACGCCGCCCGACCAGCTGCCGTCCGCCTTGCTGCTCGACATGTGCATACAGGTACAGGTCAGGGCCTCGCGGCCACAGGAGCGGCACGGCTCGCTGTTCAACTACCTGCGCCGCACGCCGCCCGACCAGCTGCCGTCCGCCTTGCTGCTCGACATGTGCATACAGGTACAGGTCAGGGCCTCGCGACCACAGGAGCGGTACGGCTCGCTGTTCAACTACCTGCGCCGCACGCCGCCCGACCAGCTGCCGTCCGCCTTGCTGCTCGACATGTGCATACAGGTACAGGTCAGGGCCTCGCGACCACAGGAGCGGTACGGCTCGCTGTTCAACTACCTGCGCCGCACGCCGCCCGACCAGCTGCCGTCCGCCTTGCTGCTCGACATGTGCATACAGGTACAGGTCAGGGCCTCGCGACCACAGGAGCGGTACGGCTCGCTGTTCAACTACCTGCGCCGCACGCCGCCCGACCAGCTGCCGTCCGCCTTGCTGCTCGACATGTGCATACAGGTACAGGTCAGGACCTCGCGACCACAGGAGCGCATCGAGATGTACAATTGTTCCAGTAATACAATTTTCACGCCACTGCTCGGAAATGTGGCAATAGATGGTCAGAAAACAGGCTTCAAAGCTGGGGTTTGTTGAACATCGCACGAAAAGGCCAACTATTCGCTCAATCATAGCTCCCTCCGCCTCCGCCCCGCCCGACACGGGCCGCGCCCCTCCCCTCGACCCGCGCGGTGCCTCGGGGCAAGCCACCCATTTCTGCCTCGAACTATATACTAAAATATCTCGTCAGGAATGGGTGGCTTTCAACCCTCGGTAAACAATCTACTCGGCTACTATGTCGGCGTCAAGTACCTGTAACATAAGCTTTTTTGAACTTACTAGTTCGATTTGTGTAAGATTATTCTTTACGGCCTCCTTAATGTTTATTATTTCAAATCGTTTATATCTGTTTCCAGGTGTGCAAAGGAATGGCATATTTAGAAAGGCATAACTACATTCATCGAGATTTGGCTGCTAGAAATTGTTTAGTCGGAGACGAAAACGTAGTAAAAGTAAGTGGAAATGCAGTTTTATTTATTGTACAAAAATACTGCGTGAAAGGCGTTACTTGTCCTAGGTCAACACTTAACATATTTAAGTTCATTTCATGGTAAAACACCAATAAAAGTTTGTTTATATTATGACGCACCAAACTTCCGCTGCCTATTGACTGAATTTAATTCTAATAATAATTAATAAATCAGGAGTGAAATATATGATGGAGATAATTTCATCGGGCGGACTTTTTATAAAACTGTCCTTGGAATCTTTTACCTTGGACAGTAGTTGTTTTTGGAATGGATTACTTTAGTGAAATTCGTCCGACTCAAATAATCTCCAGTAGGTATACGTTCTTTCTGTTTTTAGCAGCATTCGCCCCTAGAACACATCTTAGTTTTGTATGTAGTCCTCCAAAACAAGTAGATTGATGACCTGATTGTGGTAGTCTTTGTATAATAAATAAGCTAGGACTGGCTGACTAATCACGTTCTTTCTCTTTTATGCAGTCTTTCGCCCCTAGAAGAGCTTAGTTGTGTATGTGCAGTCGTGTCGTCTAAAGCACGCTTCCTCCCCGCAGGTGGCGGACTTCGGCCTCGCCCGGTACGTGCTGGACGACCAGTACACGAGCTCGGGCGGCACCAAGTTCCCCATCAAGTGGGCGCCGCCCGAGGTGCTCAACTACACGCGCTTCTCCTCCAAGTCCGACGTCTGGGCCTTCGGTAGGTTCACTGCCATACTGACAGTCACGTGACAGTACATCATAGGGAAAACATACATTGAGGGACTCGCACACAGAGATGAGAGTATACACAATACCAAGGGAACGAGATACAATGTCGAATCTTCTGACTCATCTCATTGCCTAAAGGCTCTTTTTAAGGTTCCGTACCTCAAAAGGAAAAAACGGCGGAACCCTTATAGGATCACTTTGTTGTCCGTCCGTCCGACTGTCAAGACCCTTTTTCTCAGGAACGCGTGAAGGTATCAAGCTAAAATGTATACCAAATACTCAGGTCTACTGTCACTTGGAGCTGTGAAAAAATCAAACTTCTAAGTTAACGCAATCAAAAGATACAGCCGTTTATGCCGCAAATTTCCGAAATTCGCAAGGGAATCAAAACCTACAGGGTACTTCCCGTGAGCTCAGAATATTGAAATTTGGTACGAAGCAACGTCTTATAGCACAGATAAAGGAAACATTGTGAAAACCGTAAATGTTTAGCTACGTCTTATAATAAAAATAATTTTAATAACTTTAAAGTTATTACTTATATACCTACAGGAACCCTCGGCGCGCGAGTCCGACTCGCACTTGGCCGGTTTTTTTAATTGTCACTAGACTGTCAAAAGTAACATACAAATCTCAATAAGTGTGACAGAAAGGGAAATATCATTCGTTGTCCTTGTCATAATCCGACTTTTTTTATTTGCCGCAACTGATTTATTATGAGGTTGCGTTAAATAAACCATTACCCGCCCACGTGAAGTAGGTTGTTTATGGTAAGTCGTCAGTCATTTTATGACAAGTTCTTAATTTAGCTGTATAGGAGCCTTTCCGTCGCTCATTGTTGCAACACGTATAGATAGCTTGTCCTGAGTATTATAGGTCCATGATTCCAAAAGAAACGTCTCAAATATCTCGGTAAGCAGTTACAAACAGTAAAATCTTGGTTCAAACTGTTCTGTACGTGTGGTAGAAACGAATTGGAGTTGTTTATAAACGTACTATTTTGACTCTTTGCAGGTGTTCTGATGTGGGAAGTTTTCACATGTGGCCAAGTGCCGTACGGCCGGATGAAAAACACGCAAGTCGTAGAAATGGTGCAAAGAGGACATCTGTTAGAAAAACCTGATGGCTGTTCACCCGTTATTTATAATGTGAGTGGTCTTCATTTTTATTTTTTATTTGAAACAGTACTCTACGCTCGAATACGGGCATTTCGACGTTGGAGTTAAGACTGCTAGGCTCAAATGGGACTGGGCTGGCCACATATGGCCGTATGCACCCACAGAGATGTGCTAAAATAGCTACAGAGTTGGTGCCACACGATGGGCAACGGCGCCGTGGTCAGCCGATGAGGAGATGGCCGTATGAACAGGACGTCTTTCAAAGCGACTGGCCAGAATTGGCAATAAATCGGGATAGTTGGAAATCGAGCGGGGACGCCTTCGCCCAGCAGTGGGACAAAAAAAACAACTACTGGGCAAAGGCCTCTTCTTATAATCATTCACTCATCTCGGTCATTTATAAGTTCCCAAAAGAATTTATATTCGAATAAAAATAGTAGGTGCCGCAACGTACTGAGATACGCCGGGCTTAATTCACATGACCGCACGGCATGGCGCCGCACAATTTACTATTTCTCAAACGTGCAATTACATATTGACGTTGTGTTCTGCATAATGGGTTTCCAAGTGTCATGTTTCGGGCGCAGCGAGACGACAGATCCGTAATGGCATTTCATACAAAATTGGAGGCCTAGGCCGGCAAGATGGTTTTTTTTAATTTCCATTCCACATGTGGCACAGCATCATGGCATTTAGCCGTGAAAATTAAAGTTTGATTTCTTGGATTTTCTATTTATGTATTTCATTGCATGTTTGAGAAAAGCACTATACATATTTAGGCGTGAAAAGGGTTGCCAGCCTCATAACTATCCTCGTCTATATGTACTCGGCCGGCCTCTGTAGTAGGGTCATTACGCTGGTTACGCGACCACCTGAAGGAGAAGGTTTTTTCTATTGAAGATAACATCAATTCTACAGACCCTATTGAGACAATTAGTTGTACATGCATTTTTGTTGTTGTTTTAGAATAAAAATCTACTAAAAAACCAAGGAAATATCCTTTCAGTTCACCAACTCAGCTGTGGTCGCCAACCGGCACATAAAATTAGGTGGTCGCTAATCGGCGAAATTACCCTAATGTACTATTTTGACATCGGCTCGCAACTGATATTCGACGCTCGTTGCTAATATACCGCATTCCCGAAATACCAGATTTAGCAAAATACCACATTCTTGATTTATCACATTACCAATATACCAAATAGCGCGAAATTCGATATTGCAGATAAACGGGGCGTGAAAATGTTCGCCGGTTTGACGCGATGTTTAGGTTAGGCGCACTCCGCGCACTATTATACAAGGTGTAACAAAAATAGCGATGATCCGTTTAAGGGCATAACAGGTATCGTGTTCTGATAAGAAGACACTTTTGTTTTGACGTGATATTTTTTTGCGTTTGTATGGATTCTCATCATCGCTATTTTTGTTACACCTTATATGATTGATTAGCAAAGGTTGTCGATGTATTTAGGTGATGCGCGCGTGCTGGCGGCCGACGCCGGACGAGCGGCCGTCGTTCCGCGCGCTCAAGGAGGAGCTCGCGGCCGTGGCGCAGGCGGTGCTGGCCGACTGACTGCGCCTGCTGCTCACGCTGCTGCGGCCCGCGCCCGCCTCCGCGCCCGCGCCCAACACCGCCTCCGCGCCCGCCACCGCCTCCGCGCCCGCCACCGCCTCCGCGCCCGCCCACACGCTGCCCCGCAGCCGCCGCCTGCGCGCCGCCGAGACCGTCTAGCGCCTAGCCGAGAGGCGAGACGAGGGACGAGCGCTCTGAGGGAGAGCCGAGTCGTCGGTTCACCCGGACCCGGCCCATCATCGCGATGAGATGCGCTAACATGAGCCTTTAGCCGAAGAAGGGCACGGTCCGACTGCGAATCCAGACAATAAACCCGAGACACAGGGCCGGGAGGAATTGATTCGATATGGAATTGAAAATTTTGTTAAGTTTAGAGAATTGAATTCCTTAGTAGCGCCGTCCACCGCCGATGAGTGCTACGTCCCGCGCGCGGCCGACCCGGCTGCGGTATCATTTGCAGTCTCGTACGTTGTATCATATCATTCATTAATGTTCTCTTGTAAATAAAAAGACTATTATACACGTATTTAAGTTAGTCTCTAGGTACAATAGCGACATTTTTGTACATGTAGTCATTACTTTACGCGTAAACCAGTATTTATGATTATGTTAGTGTTGTCGTATGTGTTCCATGCGTCACTTAACTCTTAAGGCCGTGAATAGTATAATGAAAGCGATGTTGATTTTTTGTATACTTATCTAGTTTATGACGCGTAGGAGCTACGTTGTTAAACTAGATAATAGTGCCTATTAAAGTATTAGAATCCGAGTTCATTAACGATTCCTTAAAAGTGTGTTTCTATTGGACCGCGATTAGAAAGGGCAATAGATAAATTCATGTTTATTTTGACGTACGTATATATGGTTTGCTACTACTATTAACTCATTTGTATTCGAATCGCGATTAGATCATTTTCTGGTAGACGATGAGTATATGAATATAATTGAGTAATCACACCCGAAAAACAATACCCGATATTAGTAGTTGCATAAAAGCTGTACGTCACCGTGGGGCGATAGAGTGACAGCGCGCGCGTGGTATATTTTTGGACACACCACGGACGGCAATAAGAAAGCTCAAATAAATTGGGTTATTTATCGCCCGTATGTATATTATTTAATTGTTTGCAAATAATTGCGAGTACATGGAAAAGAGTCACAAAACATTCCACGGTGTGTAAATTCCTTCTAGATATTTAACTAGTCATGCCGAGCAAATAAATCGCAGAGAAAGTGATTATTTGCGTGTGATTTTATCGGATGAGTACTTGGGGAAATGTCATCTTTATATTATTAGTAAATAGACGACATAACAATTCAATTAAATCCATTCTAAACATTGTGCCAATATTATTGTTACATTTACTTTTAGGAAAATTTACAAAGTACAGGTACATGGGAGACTTAACATTTGATATAAACGTTATATAGGGTTGAAGTTTTAATGCGGTTTATTGGAATTACTGAAACATGCAATACCTACATGAACAGCTAAATCAAGCTGTCAGTCATATCAATAATATTGTCTTCTGGGCTTTCTGTCCTAACCTAGAACGAAAATAATAGCGTTGTCAATTTAAGTTAAATTCATTAAAAATATTAAGAATGACCATTGCTCCACATATTATGGTTTTACAATGGGGCATGCAATAACAAATTTGCAGTACAATATGGTAGAAACACATAAAGCAACATGGATAAGTCCATTTAGTGGTAACTCGCTTCGGATTGTACAGTGATTAATTTGTATAACTGTTTTGTAATATTAGTGAGTCAAGTAAAATAATTGAAATCAAATGTTTTATTATTGTGCCCCTCAAAAATTCCTTATATATCGTCTGCGATTGTAATGCTAATAAATAACGCCTATGTTAAAAACAAATGTAGACTTTCCGATTCAGTGTATAACATGGAATATTTTTGTTTCACATTATTGCTGAGATGATTACGAAGAAAAAAAAAGAAAAATCTGAATATTCACCCAGGTGTAAAACAATATTTCCGTGAATGTATTGGGACGCTACTGTTAAAATGCTAATTTCTTTACTTTCTCACGGATTCTCGTGCGCTCAGGTTATACATATATATTTTTGTAACACAAAGATTGTATGACAGCTACTTTACCCCAAATCAGAATACCGTACGGCGTAATACTATGAAAATAACTATGATAAACTAGACGAGCTGTTTCAACATTAGCCAGTTGTCCAATTTCTCTAATAGTGAACTCAGTTTACGCCAACACGGCTATGGGCACTAGAGGAAAAAGAAGAATATAATTTATTTGTGTGCGATTCTCCGCAAATATTTATTTTATTTTAAGGTACGTAGTAGTACAGTCAGCATCTTATAGTTAGTAGCAACCAAATATTTCGGTACACGTCTTTATTAGGTACTGTAAACCTTACGGATGTGTTACGATATATTTGGGTACTTTGGCTGCTACTAACTATACGATGCTGACTGTACCTTCTAAAAAGACAGAAAAAATCTAAGTAAATAAGACAGCTCTTGTGGAAAGCAACCGTCTTGAAATCGTGAGGTTTCGAATAAAGCCAAATCAGGCATTTTTATAATTCTTATGAGATAGCGCCTCGTGCTTTGCACTTAGAACCTTCTATTAGACAGATTGGGATTACGAAACTTGGTGAGTTTCAATGAACACTGTGAATTTTGTTACTTTGCTTTATTGGTAGGTACATATAATTATATAAATAATATTTTATATAGAAATTCCCATGAGAATTAGATATTTAAATATAATGAGAACAGTACTCACGTATTTAAGGTCGAAAATCGCTCGACATGCTTCGGACCGATCCGCGGTTCCCAGTCTAGTCATGGGCGCACACGTTGCCGGTGCCCTAACGTTGGTTGCCGTTGGCGTCCAAACTATATGCAATATTTGCGCCTCGGCAACGAATGATACGTGAGTGGCCCGCCGTTCTCATTAGGTATATTTTAATAAATAATATTTTACTTATATAACTTAAAAAGTACTTCTAAAAATAGGATTTAATCTGAAATCATAGCTTTCTTGCATAAAAGATGGAATGGCACTTGGAAAAGGTGAATAAGTAACAACGTAATATTTCACAGGTACAATGTTAGGCAAACCCTTATACATATAATCATTAAGTTAAGACTGAAAAGTGAAGTAATAAAAGTCTGCCTTCATAAATCCATTTTTAATGCATAAAGGGTAGGTACCACGGGACTCTCCACTCGTTCATTACTTAGAAATGAAATTCATTTTCTTTAAAAAAAATAACTTACTTTTTTACTGTTTATTTTTAGGTAGGTACTTGTTTCCACGAAGGTTTATATATAAGGAAGAGTCCACTGACCCTGATTTTATTTTGAAACTAGCTTCTGCCCGCGACTCCGTCCGCGTGGAACTCGTTTATATATCGTAGTTCCATACAAACTTTCACCCCCCACTTCATCCCCTTGGGGGACGATTTCCGGGATAAAAACTATTCTATGTCCCCAGGACTCAAACTACCTCTACCAAATTTCATCCAAATCGGTTCAGCGGTTTAAGCGTGAAGATGTAACAGACAGACACACTTTCGCATTTATATTAGTACTAACTTCCGCCCGCGACTTCGGTTTAAGCGTAATTGAGTAACAAACATCCAAACATCTAAACTTTCGCATTTATAATATTAGTAGGATGGATTCCGCGACCGTATTCGGTGACCATTCCGACCGGATTTATCCCGTGTATGGAGAGCTTAGTAATACGTTTATCTATGGTGCTATTGTCACTAGTCCACCCTACGAACTAATCATTGATTTATTTCGCTAGTCTGTATTAGATCATGAATAAATAATCTACAATTTCAGTACATATTTGGAAAACGACAAACCAAATGCATGTTCATAAGTAGATAAGATAAGATAAGATTTATTTGCAACCAAGTACTTAAAACTAAGATACATGGACCCTCAGGGACAATCAGGTAACTAAGGTAAGGATCTACATCAAAGTGTATCGAATTTTTTACCCCTCATAATCAAGATGCTGCAGTATTTGGATTTATATATATAGACGGGGAATTAAAAGGCTCGCCACTTCACGACTTTATTATAATGCAGTTAAGGTCTAAAAGTGACGACAGTTAATTCCGCGACAGTACTTTGAATTAACCTTGAACCCTTGCTTCGAAAACATACCCTGTAGTTAGAGGAATAGTTAACTTACTTACAGATCAATATGCCTACTCTTTAAGGCGGGGCAGAATCGGTTATAAAACCCGTTATCTGTACACATAAAACTCTAGATAAGTTCATACATTTACGATGTGTAATCTCAAATTAATTTCAATTTGGTTTGATTAATCAATTAACCATTACCTCACCCTTGGCTGTAAAGTGCAGAAAATTATATTCGTGGCCAGAGAGAAGTAATTTGCTTAATACTGGATATTGTCTGGAACCCGAGATATTTCTTGTTAAGACTTTCTTTATTACCGTCTGTGGATTGTAATGATGATTGTACACACAATTTTAATTCTGCTCTTGGCCAGGTGGGATTTTTGCGAGCGTAGGAGCGGGCGATAATTATACACATTACGACCAGAGAGGCTACCGCGAAACGAAAACGAACTTCGTTCGTGTATGTTCCTCTCTGTCGCTCGAACTAGCAAGTGCAACAGAGACGGAGATACACAAACGAAGTTCGTTTTGGTTTCGCGGTAGCCCACCAGGGGCGTTGTAACTGTGAATAGAGAATACCATTTGTACTAAACAACATTATTAGATACCGATGCCACATACACAATGTTTTAGGGCGGGTTGCACCAACTTACAATTACAGACCGATCAACGTTCAAAGATGGCGCTGGTAGCTGTCATTCCATAGAACTTGTCAGACTTTCCATAAATTTAGATTTTAACGAACACCGCTTGCGATTACAGACGGTTTGGTGCAACACGGCCTAAGTCGTTAAAAATAATTTAGTTCAGTTTTAACTAAAAAAAAAGAACATTAAGCCATTAATAATAATAACTATTCTAATATGTATTGTAAAGCTAATTCTATTTATGAGTCCGCAGTAAGCTCGATTCTCCATACAAACGTAGTTACGCTCTCATTTTAAAACTACGTGTTGGATTGTAACGAAACTTTGATATACAATGACATGAGGCATATCTATGTCTGTAATTAGTTTATGTAGATACAGTAGTAAAAGAAATACAGGGAATTTAAGTTTTTCATACAAACCTTGTTTTTGCTGTATTTCGTTCGTTTTATACACTGAAACCATATAAACTAATTACAGACATAGATATACCTCATCTCAATGTATATGCAAAGTTTCGCCACAATCCAAAACGTAGTTTTAAAATGAGAGCGTAACTACGTTTGTATGGGAAGGTGAAATTCGGCCGAGCTTACTGCGGACTCTCTCATTTGTAAAGGATATCATTTATTTTCGACTAACAAATTGACTATTTGGTGTTATCATATAAGTTCACTAACATAGGTATAAGTTAACAATGTAATAAACTTTTTAATTCATAAAAATAACAATATAGTTATAGGCAAGGTGTGATGCAAGAAACGACAGACGAGGAAACACTATTCCTACACAACACTCACATTTTTATACTTGGATCGACAATCTTTCGCCGACCGAACGTTGACACTGTTTTATCTTCTAAATTACTAAAACTGATGTTTATGAAAAACTGTCCGCTATAATATTAAATATTGGCACCTGTCTGAGTCATGATAGGAGTATACTGTTCAAATAGTTGTCTCCTGTGTGACCGGACAAAGTAGTCAATCTAGAAGTTGATACGCCCATTTAATTAATTGAATACGAAATCACTGTGCTCACAAATAAGCGTATGGTCGCCTCCGCGGTAATAACAACTCGGAAATTTAAACTAAATTACTAAAATGAATGATTGTATCGCTAAGCATTTTGAAGGCCAACGATATCTAATATAAACAGACGATCGCACGGTTCGGCTAAAAGTGATGCCTCCTAATCTTTTCCAACTTTTTACCTCTATGACTTGAAGACTGATTAACACATTCACTGCCAAGAATCCCGATCCCATGGGTTTCCCCGTATGTAGCGGAAAACACCTACCGATTAGGCGCCCACTAGGCGGGCGACAGTGAAAGTGGTAAATATTATATGCAATAATGTAATCATCAATAGTACAATTTTAATTTGGCACCAAAGTGTGCTCTCATAAATTTAATCTGACGTTTTACTGAATTAAGCTTCGTTCGTTTCAGTGGGATTTCTCCTTTCATAAACAAATAAAGTAGCATATATTTTGTCATGTTGATTATTCGAACACATTAATTTCAATCCGATTTTATATGCAACTAAGTTTAAATTGCCTAAGCAAACAATTTCTATGTTGGGCCTTTTATGGATTAAAGTCCCCAGCATGCTTGACCTAAGTTGAATCTCCATACAAATGTAGTTGGGTTCTCATTTTAAACCGGCATGTTGGAATAACATGAAACTTTATATATAATAGAAAAAAGTAGAGAAAGAAAGTCCTGATTAGTCCCACATGTTTTACTGCTGGGGGAATAATAATTATTACCAGGTTAACACAGACATATAATATCTGCCGTTTCACTCAGACGGCTAGCTGCGACCCTATTGGTCCATTGGAGGTCCAGTTGTCAGTTAGCGTAAGTACTGTTACAATAATATGAGACTACTGTCAGTACACCACCGATGTTACCTGGTTTGTGTCATTGCTTTCTTATATTATTTTACGACTACACCTTACGATTTCCGTATTTATCCTAGTTCTTATCAAATAATATTAACATTAGTATCCTTTTAACTAAGTTATGAACCTTGTCCTGTATAATGCCTTGTCGTTATTTATGTATATTATAAAAATGGTAAACCTCAATACCATTAACTATCTGTTAAACATCAGTTGGCAAGATGTCCGGTATCAAATACTGACAGAGATCCATCTCTGAGTGTACAAATGTTACCTTGCTTGAAGTGTTCTCATCTAACCTGCAAACAGAAAAGAGAACATATTATTATTTGAAGAGTACAATCAAAGTACTGTGAAGTCTCTTCACTACAAAAAATGAATAAGGACAAATTAATAGAAACAGTTGCTGTTGGTTGAAATATTTACAAGTTTGTGGCAGTTTACTGTAGTTGCATGATTATAACACTCAAACTATTTTGTAGGCTTCTCTAGACAAATAACTTGGTTTGACTATACAGAGTCAGTAAGAGTTGCAAATAAACATATTTTTTACCTTTGTTTTAAATAATTCAATTTGATAAAGATTAATCCCGAGTTTAATAAGGAATAGTTTTAGAACTATGAAAAGGATGAATAACAAAAATGGCCCCCTTAAGAAACTTTCATATACTAACCATCCCTTTATAACTGTCCAACATCCCGAAAAGAATGTGGGTGCGTTAATGATGAGACAAACCCCCAGCCTCTCCGGGTAATGTCTACTGAGCAGCCAAATTAGGTTCTTTAGTACTTGGTAATCCATGCACGAGAGTGTGAATGCATTCAGATCAAACACTATGCACAGGTTGTCAACCACTTCCTCAAAACATCTTTTGCTGGCATCTTCCTGAAATTAAAATAAAAAAATTAAAAATACTTACTGGCACATACAGTTCACCAAGTATGTCAGTAACACCACATACCACTGACAAACAGAACAGCTGTAAATATACACTCATGAGGTACAAGTTTCCTGGCTACGGGTTGATTGGCCAGACTGTATTTCTAACCTCTCTGAATATTACGCTAAGTGTGTTTTGTAAGAATACACAGAAAATCTATTAACTTTATTAACATAAGTACATTATTGTGGCATGTGTGTTGAAGCGTAATGATATAAATGAAATAGATATGACAATTTGAATGGCTTTACAATAAGTAAAATGATTAAATTAACTAAAAAATATTTAATATGATTAAAACTGCCTACAATATATTAACAATATTTGGGGACAATCTTACACAAATCGACCTAGCCCCAAACTAAGCAAAGTTTGTAATTATGGGTACTAGATGACAATTGTGATATATCAGTTCCATTAACATCAATAAGCTTTAACAACATTGCTACAAAATTAAGGATATTGTTTATCACGGGTGGGTTGCACTGCACTGAACCATCTGAATTTTTATGCAGTTTGTTACAATTTATTGAATGGAAAGTTTGACTAGTTGCTATGGAATGACAGCTGCTGGTGCCATATTACATTGATTGGTCTGTAATCGTAAGATGGCGCAACCCACCCTAAGTAACACACTTGATGACTTTTAAGTTGCATTTTACATACAATTCGTTTTTATGAAGTGTGCCAAAACATTCACCAAATACATTTATTTGTGTATGCCTAATTCAATTATTAATTTACTTACCAAACAGTGGACAATGAATTTGGTGAGTTCATCTATATTACGGTCATTAGAGCTATGGTTCTTAGCGGGAATATAGACAATGGGCCGTCCAGTGATGTCTCTGTGTTTCAGCACTCTTGCCTTGTTTGAATACTTCTCTATCAGCTCAGTGTCCTTGTGCAATTCAGCCACGCCATATTCTACGCGCCACTTGTTTGTTTTTATTACAGCCTGAAATGTTTTGATACCAGTTTACGAAAAATATAATTGTAATGGTAAAAGATGTAGTAATGTGTGTATGTTACGACACTTAACGTACTGACTCAACTGAGAAACAAGCGTTAAGTAGTGAGAAAAATCGATAAAATTTAAATGAATTTTATCAACACTGCGGAAGCGTCAAGTTACCTGAAACGCATTATCGACAGTTTTGAAGGCACGAAGATACCTCCGCAGGGAGAAGTCGTTGTGATACTGCGCTGGATCAGCGCTGACTATTAAATTCATCCGTTCCTTCAACTGCTTCAAGTCGTCTTCGTTTACGGGTTTCGGTTCTTCTGCCATGTTGCAGGAATAACAGTATTTTAAGTCGTTTTGAAAAATATTACCCTGCGCGTGTACTCGAAATTAGTTAGTATATTCCTAAACAAGTTAAAGAATTAGTCAATTTTACGAAAATACTTTCTTATCAGTCACAAGTGTCACAACACATAAACTGAATACCCCACCCCACTGAACACCCACACTGTCACCACCCCCTACCACAGGTAAGATAATGGGGTATACAGATTGTGATTTTACCCCAATTTGTCATTACACCACACCGAAGTCATAATTGGGTGTAGGCTCTACCGCGAAACGAAAACGAATTTCGTTCGTGTATCTCCCTCTCTGTTGCACTTGCTAGTTCGAGCGGCAGAGAGGGAGATACTCGAACGCAGTTCTTTTTCACTTCGCGGTAGCCCCTGATGTAATGGGGTATACAGATTATGTAACTTTACCCCAATTTGTCAGAACAGTTGTAACAATCGGACCACTTGTGCATGCAATTTCTCAGTACAATTCGTTTGACAGTTGGCTCAGCAGCGCAACATGCCTCCATACGATAGCAATTAGTCAGCTTCTGATAAATTGGGGCTGACAAATCATGACATGTCTACACCCCATCACCTTCCCCTTAAGTATAACCCTGTATTAGCAATGCTCTAATAGCATTGTTTTCCTTGTTTGTTTTGCCGGAGCAGGAAAAAAAAACTACGCCATGTTGCGGAAAACTATTGGAACTAATTTCCTCAACTGGCAACAGTAACTTTGAAGGCGTCACCCATGCCATCTGTCTGTCAATTGCTGTCAAAGTGAGTTGTGGTTGGTACACGTATTGCGTTAAAATGCCGAAAAGTATTAAATGCGACTTAGGAAAAGTGATTTACAATATGACGAAGTATTTGCCGGAGAGAAAGTCTGAAGGATTAGACTCTATTCCTATAAACAACATCACCGACCTTGTTGTCAACATGACAGAGTGGAAATTAATTAGTGTTGCCATAATTATCCCAGACCAGGTTTTTTATTTTCCTGGTCGGGCTTTAAAGACAAAGTTTAAATAGTTCCTTCACGTTACTTACCAGCAGCGTTGCCAGATGGTTACATTTCTTAAATTTTTCGTAACTTTTACCCGCTCGCGTAACATGTAAGTAACATTTATTATACAGGGAATTTTCGTAACAGAGTAGGACTGACACCTTACTTATGTTAGTAAAAAAAAAAAACCTACTCATACAAAAGTATTTCGTGGTCGGGACAGTATACGACGATTTATATTATTATTTTGAACGTATTGACAGGAGTGACGGGAGTTTCATTGATGTCATTTTTGACACTGACAGAAGTGACAGTGATAGCAAAAGAACGCCACACGAACACGACTCGCCAACAAACTGTGAATACAGTTTGGCGAGGTAAAATCTGTACCTTACATTTTAAGTATTCTTTTTTGAGGTCAATAAATAAATAAATAAATAATATATTTAATTTCAAATACGAACGTTCGTTACATCTCGATCTCTCCCACTCGACTCGCGCAAGTGCGACGGAGACGGAATTTATCTAAAGATTATTGCGGTTATAGCACAGAACCGAATGGCTGGAATTACACAGTGAATATTATTGCAATATCCTTCGTTAAATGTGTACAGGTTCTAAAGGCTAAATGCAGTTGTGTGACAAATTGATAGGTAGATAGATAGATATAGATAGGACGCTTCACCCTGGCGAACGAGAATGGCAGTCCTGCATTGCAGGTTATAAAGTATAAATAATCTGCTCGCTTGGCCGGCCCGCGTGGATGAATGCCGGACGCACGGGGTCCTGTAAAATTCTATACCTATCTCGCTTTATCTTATAACTGCGTACTGCTCATGCCGTCCACCGTGCTTGGACGTCTGGCGTAAGCTATTGTAATTTATATGGAATAGCTGCTGTCGAACAGTCCGACGGAATTCGGCGACTGACAGCTTGTTCAGTGTTCACATCAATCCGTAATCGTTTCTGGACATCGATAGTTACGGATTGGTGTGAACCAGCTCTGAAATCGGTCGCGGAATACAACGTATGTGGTGACCCAGCCCGATTAACCGCAATCGTGTCATGTCATGATTTGTCAGCCCCAATTTACCAGAAACTGACTAATTGCTATCGTCTGGAGGCATGTTGCGCTGCTGATCCAACTGTCAAACGAGTTGTACTGAGAAATTGCGTGTACATGTGGTCGGATTGTTACATCTGTACGCTACACCCAATGATGACTTCGACGTGTACTGACAAATTGGGGTAAAATCACATAATTTGTATAACCCATGATTCGCTCCCACCTCTTTCTCATACTTTGGTGACTCGCGTCGCGAACATGCGATGTGCATGCAATTAAAGAAAAATAAAAAGAATTGCCTAATGTAATGAAATTGTCTTCCGAGGTACGTCGTCTTCTTAGTATCATTATTTAGTATTAAGACAATTTTTAAGACGTGAGAATGTAAAACGTAACTTTTGCAGCAAAAATGTAACATTTCAAGAAACGAAACGTAGCTTACGACTCAAGGGCCCTGGCAACACTTTACCAGACTAGCTAGGGCGATCTACGTCTCGGTCTGGTGGACAGCGTTGCGGGGTCTGCTCATACATCACGTACCTACAGCACCTCCAGGCCGTTCTGGTCGAAGCAGAACACGTACAGAGGGTACGAACGACCATTAATTTACAACGAAACAGTTCCTGGAAATTACTAATTAACGAAACCACTTTCTTAGCACTACTTACCAGAACACGGGGGCGCAAATTTTAATGGGGGTGGTGTCATTATGACTCCTATTTTTTATGATGCTATCGTATAGGTAGAAGACGCTAAAATAAGCATGTTTTGTATGGGCAACTTTTCTCTAAACTTGATAATTACCAAGATAAATTACGGATTGTAAAATGTAAATTTCTCAATGATGGAATATTATGTGTACGATATTAGGCTGCGAAAGTCCGAATCTAGGGCTCTCGCTGGTTAGGACGCGTGCCGACACAGCAGCGCGCCCTAGTGTTTTTATAGAGCCGGAGGCGCGGAGGGAGAGCAGCCCTCGCCCGCCGTGACAAAGCTCGGGAGCCGTGCAAAGCTGCGGAGCGGAGTACGGGCGACCGTGCTTTGCCACGTAAGGGCGGAAGGGCTGCATTTCCCGCAGCGCCGGAGCTAAGGCAGAGTCTGACACAATACCTACCCTAGTAGCATTTTATGTTGGCACCACGTTGGGCCTTTGATCACCGAGTTGGCCCAACGAAATGCCAACGAAACTAGGGTAGATTTTTCTACAAAACATGCTTCTTTTAGCATGATTTATAGGATTCATTAATAAAATTGTGGTGTTATATTGACATCAATTTCGCGACTCCAAAAATTTGACAAGTCCCGGTTGCAAATTTTTATTTTATAAAATACTATTACTATTTTTTTTAATTATTCTTACGGTCACGTGACCTGTGGCGAGTTTCACAATTGTTCCCCATTACAAAAGTGCACAGCGCCGCTAAAGAAGTTTTCACTTCAAAAAAACTTTAATAATTAAGATTTAACAAAATTGCTTTCTCGTATCATGTGTACGATCGTAAACTGGTTATATTTACGCCCGTATGAAATTTGCAGGCTGTTTGATCTAGGGCATTAATTAAGCCTGTATATGTACTTACACAACATTGACAGTGAAGCCATGCCTTCATGGGGAAAAATGCACCCACATCTTAGATTTTCCGTCAATGTTCTTACATGGAACATTCTCTGAATTGATTTATAAATACAAAGACATGAGATAAGTCAATATTAACATTTTACCCCACTGCGGCTTTATCAAAAAAACAGGTCAAGTGCGAGTCTGACTCGCGCACCGAGGGTTCCGTACAAACTATCAATTAACTCAAGGTTAAGAAAATGTCCCTATATTTGACACCTTCATTCTGTAGCTAGCATGATGAGCAAGAATTGCATGAAATTTATCCACGCAGTCATCTTCGATGTAATTATTTTCAATTACGTAAGAAAAACTATCAACATCCATATAAAATTTTCTCTTTAAGCTTTTATAAACCCGTAAAATATAATTTTTCATCTCTCCTGTTCTGAAAGTTGAGTTTTCATGGGTATATAGCCGGGTCGAAAATTGCGTGTTCTCCCCTAGGGTGGAAAGTAATTTTTTTTAAATTGGTAAAATCAGCCACGGAGTCGAAGATAATAGAGTATTTAAATAAAAGCTTTTCACAAATCGACAGTCAGCTATAGGTACCTACATTAAACGACGTGTTTATTACGACCTATAGGTTGATATTTAAATCGTTTTACAGTTGGTTTATTTTTATTCGCAATTAAAGAAAATCAATATTCAAAATCATTCCTCTATTCGACTGCCCGCCGGCATGGCCCTCTAGATTAGTTGCGTCGCGGCCTACTCGATTACAATTTAGGTCATGTAGTCTCTGTAGTCTAGTAGGCCGTGGCATAATGTAGCCAGTGCGAAAAATTTGGATATTGGATAGTAGTACAATATTATTTTAATTATTTTATTTATTTATATCTTATTTATTTCATATTCATAACATAAGTAGGTAATACATGTATAATTCATAGAATTATACATGTTTAACCAAAAACTTAAATTGAAACCGTTAGATACGTTTTATAAACTTTTCTTAAGTTGGCAGTATGTGTATTTAAAAAAAACTATGAAAGTTGGCAGTAGACAAAGCGGGAACACGAAAAAGCGCGGGAAACGTGAACCGGTTCGGTGGTGTTTTTTGGCTTTTATTATAATAATTTATATACCGCTGATAACTTAGTTGTATAGGATCAGTTTTGTATATATCTGTATGTAGTTAGGAAATTTTATATATTTATTGATTTTTTAATAGTGTACATAGTTAATTTTTCCGGGTAAGTAAATTTTTATTTCTTGCCGCCTATAATGGCGGACGAGCCCCCCGATCCGGGGGGTTCTGGAAAGGATCCTCCTGACGTTGCTCAGGAAATAACCATTTCTGTAAATAATGACGAGTCAATGGACACGGATGTGTCTGTGATATCCGAAGGTAAGCGAATTAAACGCAAAGTAGCCAGACGTATCTGTAAACATTGCAACAAGAGAAGGAGACAACGAAAGGACTCTGAAGTGAAAGCACAGGATTGTTTATGTTGTTTGGAAGATGAATCGGCAGTGGCATTTAAAAATAACTTGACACAGGTTGATAAGAATATTGTATTTGGTGACACTAACAATGGTCCCCCATCAATGCCCCCCCCAAATTTTCCATCACAGTTGCTAAATACTTCACAAAACAGTTCTTCACAATCTGTCCCAACACCAAATACTTCCTCCCAGATGAAAGCGCCTATTGGTAGGGTTTTATATCAACCATCTGATGCTGCTCCATACACGGTTCATGTGCAAAGAGTGCAGGCCTCGCCGAATGATGGTATCACTCTTCACCCAATATCTCTTGGCCGGACCCTTAAAAATAACAACATTAAAGGAATTGTTAATGGTAGCTTAAAGCGTATAGGTAGGAACAAAGTGTCCCTTTCCTTTCAAAAATATGAAGAAGCCAACATTTTTCTGGAAAATTCTGTCCTGAAAAATCTCCAATATAAAATGTTCATTCCAACTTTTTCAGTGACTCGCATGGGAATTGCTCGTGGTGTTCCCTCAGAATGGTCAGAGGAGGACATTCTTGAGAACGTTTCTGTTCCTATGGGTTGTGGCCCAATTCTAAAAGTTAGAAGGTTAAATCGGAAAATAATTACAGATGGAGGTCCTCAATTAAAACCAACTGAATCTGTGGTTCTTACTTTTGATGGTCAGGTACTTCCTAAACGTATCTTCCTATGCTATTCAGCTTTGCCTGTTGAAACTTATATTTTTCCCACAATTCAGTGCTATAAATGTTGCCGCTTCGGTCACGTTAAAATGAATTGCAGGGCCAATAGTCCCAGATGTTACAAATGTGGTCAGTCTGGCCACTCAGGTGATTCTTGTTCCGTAGAAGAAGAGAATACTATTTGTTGCCTGTGCCAAGGAGCCCATTTTGCTATTAGCAAATCTTGTCCCGAATTCAGCCGTCAGAAAGCCATAAAAGATTCAATGGCAAAAAGCTGTGTCTCATATGCAGAAGCCTCTAAACTTCACCCAGCCATCCTCAAAATTTCATATGCTGATGCATTATTAAATTCTAATAGCAATAGTATTTCCTCTCCTGCAGTCCCTCCCAAACCTATGCACCCTGGAGTTTCCTCGCACAAAAAAACTGTTTACATAAAGTCAAAACCTCCCCCAATGCTTGACAAAGGGTATGACCGTGCTGCCCATAACTCCATTATAAGAGATTTTAATATGCCAGAACCTGGTAATGGCTGTATGTTTAAAAATAATAGCAATTCACCCAATGAAGCTTCTGTTGCAGATCTTATAGCTGCACTTATAAAGTTATTGACCCAATCAAATTTCTTCACACCGGCCAACGCTGCCTCAATAATTGATGCTATATCTAAATTACCTTTAAACAATGGACAAGTTAACACTAATTCAGTGGAATTGTCGTAGTGTAATCCCCAAAAAAAGTGAATTAATTCATCTAATTAATAAGTATAAACCATTTATTGTTGCCTTACAAGAGACATGGTTAAAGCCAGGCTATTCTTTTAGGATTCCTGGCTATGCCTGTCTTAGAGAAGACAGGTCTGATGGGTATGGTGGCACAGCCCTACTCATTAATCATTCTTACTCCTTTACCTATTTTGCTACTCCTCATGTCAACAAAGATTTTTCAATAATAGCTGTCATAGTTAAGAATATATGTTTTGTTTCTGTATATATTCCACACCCGTCCTCTATTGTTTTTAATGAAGTTGACAGCATCATCTCCTCACTTCCTAAACCATTTATTATTATCGGTGATTTTAACTCCCAACATCATTCATGGGGTTCTTCTTCAAATCACTATGGTTCCGTTATACTGGACATATTAGATAGTCACAATATTTGTCTGCTGAATAATGGCAATCCAACCCGTCGAAATGGTCCTAATGAGGGATTTAGTGTGCCTGATCTTTCACTTAGCACACCTGGTCTGGCATCTACACTTACTTGGGATACTCTACCATCAACATACGGAAGTGACCATTTTCCTATATTAATCACTTTTCCTTTTATTGGTGGTCCTGTGCATAAGCGCCCTCCTCGACTGAAATACAATTTAAGGAATGCAGATTGGGCATCATTTAGTGAGTGCATTGAGGCTAAACTTTCTTCTTTTCCTAATGTCAGTTGTGGAACAGAGCCTGTCTGTGCGTCAATTTTAGCCAAGGCGTTTATGGAGGCTGCTGACGAAGTGTTTCCTGAAAAGAAAAAATGCTTGAATTTTATTCCTTCCCCCCCGTGGTGGGATAATGAATGTAGTGAAGCGGTTAAAAATAGGAAATATATAGAATTAAAGTATAATGAGTGTGGCTCTGACGAAAATTTTGACTTATTATCGGCTGCTATTGCGAATACAAGCAAATTATTCAAGAAAAAAAAGTTTGAAAGCTGGAAAAGCTTCTGTTTGTCCTTATCTCCAGATGTCTCTCCTACAGAAGTCTGGCGTAACATTCGACGATTTCTTTCTGCATTCCGTGAATCGTCGACACAAAATTTTCCCCAACCTCTAGCTAATAGCTTTTTAAATAAACTAGCTCCTTCGTCAGCTCCTGAGGATTTACTTTCAACCTACTCTATTCCATCTTTTATTGCAAATGATCCTGATGGACTGAATGATCCATTTTCTATTTCTGAACTTAAAGGTGTGTTATCTAATGTCAAGAATAGTGCCCCTGGGTTGGATGGTATTCCATATTCTTTCGTTTCTCATCTTGGGCCTAACGCTCTCTCATATTTCTTGAACCTAATCAATTCTATTTTTATATCAGGCATTATTCCTACCTCGTGGAAATCTCAAGAGGTTCTTCCGATATTAAAACCTAATAAAAATTCGTCTGATCCGTCATCATACAGACCAATAGTTCTGTCTTCGGTTTTAATGAAAATTGCTGAACAACTAGTTAAAAATAGATTAGAATGGTTCATTGAAACCAATAACAGTTTAAGTAAAACCCAGTTTGGTTTTAGACGAGGTAAATGTACCCTAGATAGTATAGGTATTTTCATAACTGATATAAGGTTAGCATTCTCTAATAACCAGTCTGTAGTCTCAGCTTTCCTTGATATAAATTCTGCGTATGATAATGTTGTCTTAAGTATATTGAAGGAAAAACTAAATACTTTAAACGTCCCGACTTTTCTGAGTAAATTCATAATTAACATCTTATCAGAAAGGCGTATCAATTTAATTTTAGATGTTGACAATGAGGAATCAAGATTAGTATGGAAAGGTCTTCCACAAGGATCTGTATTAAGCCCAATATTATATAACTTGTACACCTATGATCTGGAAGCATCTGTAGGCAGTAACGTTTGCGTTCTTCAATATGCTGACGATTTGTTGTTGTATTGTACTGACCGATCTATTGAGAATGCCAGTTCCTCTCTAACTTCCTCTTTAAATCTTTTAAGGAACTGGTTAGAACAAAATGGTCTTGATTTGTCTCCATCTAAAAGCTCTGTTGTGTTATTTTCTAGAATGCGTTTGCCCCCGCCTGTTTCTGTATATTATAATAACTATGAAATTCCTGTAGTCAACCAAACAAAATTTTTAGGTGTTGTTCTTGATTCTAAATTAACTGGTACTCCACATTGTGAATATGTTCTCGCTAAATGTGAACGTTTGTTAAATATGCTTAGATGTCTCTCCGGTGTTTGGTGGGGCGCTCACCCGTTTTGTATGAAACTAATATACAATGCTCTAATTCGCAGTATTTTAGACTATGGCACCTTTCTTTTACAACCTGGAAGTGTAGTAGCTTTCAAAAAACTGGATAATATTCAGTCGAAAGCCTTAAGATTGATAGCAGGTGCGATGAAATCTAGCCCGCTTAATGCTTTACAGATAGAGTGTTGTGAACCTCCATTGCAGCTACGTCGTCAATACCTCGCTGATAGATTTCTGTTTCGAGCCTTACAAATTTCTGATCATCCGCTTCATACTAAACTTAAGTTACTTTCTGATCTTATTATTTCTTCTAGTTATTGGTCCCATAAACCTGTTCCATGTCTTGTAAATAGCTACCAAAAGTTTACCTCTATCCAAGCTCCCACTCACTCTTCAATTTCATATCCTTTATTTTGTGCTCCGTATAAATCTTTAATTGACACGCCTGACGTAGCCTTAAATATAGATATTTCAAAAAATGGTCCTAATAACAATATTTGTTTTAACCATGTGAAGGATAACCTTTGGAAAGACTACCATACAATATACACTGATGCTTCTAAGCATTCTTCTTCTAGTCATGTCGGAGTTGGGGTTTATCATTCTCAGTACAAAATTATCCAACAAATTAAACTCCCACCAGAATCATCTGTGTTTACTGGAGAATGTTTCGGTCTCCTTAAAGCAGTTGAATATATTCGAACGGCAAAGCTTACAAAATCAGTCATAGTATCCGATTCAATGAGTGCCTTACAGGCATTAGTCAAATATCCTTTTCAATGTAAAACAATTTTTCCAGTAATCATAGACACTCGAATACTATTAAGAGATTGTATTACTCGTGGGCTTTCAGTATCTTTCGCTTGGGTCCCGGGACACAGTGAAATATATGGTAATGTTAAAGCAGATCGCTTGGCCAATGAAGCTGTGACGTGTGGGGACAGATTTCCTTATAAAAATTTTAGTCATGACTTGATTGCTTTACCTTCTTCTTATCTTAGTGATGCCTGGAATCAGTTGTGGGCTGAAAGTGCTCAGACAAAGGGCAAATTTTACTACGCAATTCAACCTAAGGTTCCTACTAAACCCTGGTTTGCAAAGCTAAGGCTCGGTAAACGAGCCACTAGCATTATAATACGAATGAGATTGGGTCATGTGTGCACGCCGGCTCATCTTGCCAGACTACATATCGTGGAGTCAAACTTGTGTGAATGTGGAGAAATTGGAGACTTGAATCATATTTTTCTTTCATGTCCTTTATTCAACCATGTCTCTTTTTACAATGATCTTTCCTCACTTAAAATACCTTTTCCTACATCCATCCCTGTCTTGTTAGCCTCAAAAGATCCTTCTGTGTTTAATTTTATATCCTCTTTCATTTTGCTTAATGATATCCGTATTTAGTTATTTTTGTTATTTATATATTTTATTAGCTCTTATTCTGAACTGATCCTATCTTTCCAAATTCCGTTATCCGTATTCCTACTTTCCTAACGTTTCCCTGCTTTGTCGGTGGCAATACGCAAACCGCGTTCAGCCAAAAGAAAAAAAAAAAAAAAAAAAAGCGGGAACACGAGATTAAAATATAAATACCGTGTCGTTTTTTGGTTGAAAATGGTTTCGGAAAGTGATTCCAGTGATATGGATAATGATTTAACTCCCGATGAGATAAAAGAGCAAGCAAAAGCGGTTGTTAACAATCTTTTACCGCAGTGCTCTAAGGAGAGATATCTTAAAGCATACAATCATTTCATGAACTGGAGATCCGCTAAAAATGTCAAGTCCCTTTCAGAAAATGTGTTTTTAGCATATTTTAACGAATTATCGAAGACATTACAGCCTTCCACGCTTTGGAGCAATTACTCGATGCTTAAATCTACAATAAATACGAAGCATAATGTAAACTTGAAAAATTTCACCAACTTAACTGTATATCGAGGGTTGCGTGGTCAAACCCGATAAGTCGGCATAATGGAGTTTTGAAAAAAGAACTACATGTAAATGCAATAAAACTGAAATTTCTGACAGCTGTTAACTCGACTTATCGGGTTTGACCACGCACCCCTCGATATTTAAAAAGACAGTCCGAGAACTTCAAAAGCAAGAAATCCAAGATTTTCACTGCTCAGGAAGTAGAGGTTTTTGAACGAAGCTCCCGATGAACTGTTTTTGGCAACTAAGGTGTGTATAAAATGTACTTAAATAAAATTCTAAATGTAAATGTAGATACCTAAATAAAATATAAATGTTTTTAATTCTAATTACCTACTTACGTTGTTGCAGGTTGTTCTTATCATGGCATATGCGGAGCCTGTAGGAGCATCGAATTTTCAAAGATTACAGTAAACGATGTCAAAAATACAATCAAATTATACTAGTTAAAGTACGCAATACGAAAACTAAAATCGACCGGCAGTTTGTCATACGTGAAGAATTTGCAAATTTAGTCGAAAAATACCAAAGTCTTCGGCCAGAAAACATACAAACAAATAGATTTTTTTTTAATTTTCAACGTGGCAAATGTCTACGACAAGTAATTGGAAAAAATAAATTCGCAAACATGCCAAGACAAATTGCAACCTACCTAAATTTGCCGAACATAGACTTGTACACAGGACACTGTTTCCGCCGGACTTTCGCCACCCTGTTTGCTGATTCGGGGGCTAGCATATCAACCCTGAAACGGCATGGCGGTTGGAAGTCCAATACTGTTGCCGAAGGATACGTCGAAGACAGTTGAAAATAAAACCAAAATAACATCAAGAATAACTGAATATATAAATATTGATCGCCATCATTCTCCACAACCTGGAACATCAACAGATCAGGAGCCAGAAGTTCCACTAGTTTCGCCACAAAGTCGCCAAGAAAATGTTCAATCTGGTTCTCATACCATACAAGAAACTCAGGTTTCTCAGAAAATTTCAAACTTTATGCCCGGCAAAACATTGAATTTGTCTTTTTCAAATTGTTCCAATTTTACTGTAAATTTTAACTGATCGCTCTTAAAATATAGCTATTTTATAAAATAAACGTGTAGTATTTTACTTTCCTCACAGTCGAAATGAAAAGTAGTGTTTAACTCGGGTGAAATTACCCATTTGACCCTCGAACTATTGGCGCTCTCACGTCGTTCGAGCGCCAGAAATATCTCGGGTGAAATGGGTCACATTGAACCCTTGGTTAAAAATCTACTATTACACCAAGACCATCGAACTACCAAGACAATTGTATCACGAATTCTTTTTGACCTGCTATTTAAAGATACCCGTCCCAACCCCATTCATTCTAGAAATTTTTTAACAGCGCGATGTAGGAATGGGGTCAGCGCCATCTACCGGCCCCATTTGGTACTAACGTGCAAGGGCAATCAGCTTAGTATGTATGTTGGTGTTTTAGCGATTATTGTTTATCACGTGAACCAATCTCGATTATTATTTTTTTATTTGAAAGAGAGTACTTCTATTATAGTCTTATAGGAATTTCAAAAGGAAAAAATTCTTTTGAAGTTGATTAAATTGCAAACTTAACTAGGGAATGATTTTTGAAAATAAAACAAAACATACGCTAGATATAGAAAAAGTTATACTTTTCCAGTAATATTTATGTTTATCTTAATCACAAGTAATTATTTTAAATTTTTCGCTTGGATAACTTTGGAGATAAGGGGGAGGGGGGGGGGGGGGAATTGTTTTTTTTTTACATTTTCCTTCATAAATCAAAATTTTACCAATGTAGAAAAAAAAGAAAAACTGTTTCAAAAAGTACAACTCAAGCCCTTTCACATGATACCCCACTTGACCTAATAGATGAATATTTTTTTTGCCCCCCCTCATATTCGTAATTTTTCATAGAAAATTCAAATGTTTATTTAAATTTCTCATTTTCCATGCACATGGATAACTCTCATTTAAAACCATTACAAATTTCAAATTGATAGCTTAAGTAGTTCGTGATATATTTCACGTTGTGACAGACAGACAGACGGTACGGAACCCTAAAAAAAGAAGGATTTAGCCGATTATTAAGAACTTGATTCCTAGTTTGATACCACCGAGGTGAGCCTTGACGGAAACCAACAAAAAGAGGTGTTGACGTTAGATTAACACGGTTAACTAGTTTGTATCTTTTTTTCCTGATCTCAACCACAGAATAGATAATAGTTCTCAACTCAATTGCTCAATGGTTAACTGGAAGCGGATAAGTTCGCCTTTGTACCGATTTAACCTTTTTTAGGGTTCCGTATTGTCTGTATTTTTACATGTGTCTTGTGTAAGTACAATAAAGTATTTACATACATACTTACATACATACATTAATCTTAGTCCATACTGTGCTCACTTAAGGGGGTGCATTAGAAATTATCGCGTGCTTTGAAACGCCGTTTTGACAAGATTTACAAACAATAAGCTCTGATTTTCAGATACATGATTCTTGACTATATGATTCTATATCTGATTGAATCGATACATGATTGCCTAAAATTTCCTCGATAGAAAAAAAAACCAAAGTTGGGTCTTTATTTTTCTTTTTTTACTCAACCTAATCGAACAATACATTCTTTTACAACACAATCAAGTAGATACTATAGCATTTTATGATTTATCTCCACACCCAAAATGAACTTCAAAAAAAAAAATACGTGTTTCCTTGAACAGTAAGCTAGAATGTATTCGATATTGCATGCATACAGGTGGGATCGTGAGAATTAACATTTTGTAATATTTCGGGGGACGATAAGCATCATTATTTATTATTGAATGGTTTGGTATTTTATTGGTTATCAAAGTAAAAAGTGCCATGTTAACAATGACTAATCGATTAAAGTAAATATAAAATTATATCGTTGATACGTTGATTATTCAGTACATACATAATCTTGATGATTACTTGCATTAGGATTATGTACGTACTTATCTTATCAATTGAAGTGTTTGCAACAAGCACGCGAATTGATACTCCAGGCAAAATACGGTTTTGAAAAACATTAATTTATAATAGCGGTTTTTTTGTTGATTTCATTTTAAAATGTTATTCTAAGATGCTTTATTGAAGAATCCGACAAACTTTCCACCCGGAAGTAATTATGTAGATTTAAATGAAGCATGCATTGTCTTTTTTTGTAAGATTTATCTTGAATATTATAGAGCAAATGTAAATGAACCAATATAAAGACAAAAATATTTATTAATATTTTTTCTGACTTTTCAGAAACTAGTTAATTTATAATTTTTTTGATGTCTGAAATTTTGTCGGATTTTGTCGCTGGGTAACTATTTAATTGATAATATATCCGTTACACATAAAAAATAAGCTATTATAAATTATTTCCAAAATTGACATTTTTCCCATAAAAGTTCATTGACTGGACTATGAGCGCACTGGGAAGTTCTAGGTGCGTGACTAGCTGATGACATTATGGCGGATAGGCCTGCCTTGTTTGCGATTTGTATACCTATATGTTTAATACGTGTTCGTCTACACTTATATTATAAAGAGGAAAGATTTCATTGTTTGTGTTGAATAGGCTCCGAAACTACTGGACCAATTTGAAAAAATATTTCACCATTAGAAGCCGACATTATCCCTGATGAACATAGGCTACTTTTTACCGCGGGAAAATGCTTCATTCTTACGGGAAAACTGGTAATCCGTGCGAAGCCGGGCCGGGCAGCTAGTGCAGTAAGTATATAAGTCTTTTTCGGGTTAATATATCCATTTTAGGGTTCCGTAGTCAACTAGGAACCCTTATAGTTTCGCCATGTCTGTCTGTCTGTCCGTCTTAGGCTTAGCTCTACAAGTAGTAAACTGTGATTCGGCATGGGTATATAAATCAATCACGCCGACAAAGCAGTACCTACATAAAAATCTTAAAATATTTTTTTTAGTTTACCTTCCCTATAGGTACCTAAAGCGTGGCTGTAATTTTTTATCGTTAAACCCATGGTGTGGGGTATCGTAGGATAGCTCGTTCAAAAATATTATGGGTTTCTTTAAAAATAATTTTTCAAATCAGTAATTCGTTTGCGGCTTTAAAGCCCTAATTTTTGTTCAAGTCATGTGTTCCCCCTGCCGCACAGTGAATCGAGTAGAACAAGCATATGGGACAAAATTATTTTAGTAGTTTTTTGAGCTTATACGAGCTCATTATGTATGAATATACATATACGTATAGTTTATGTACTTTGGTTCGTGACTTAGAGGGGTAAGGTGGGGGTTCAGAAAAAACAATATTATAAAAGTGAATGTACAATAATGAATTATATATTTTATTACATGTACACATAAAATACTAAATCTACTGTTGCAGTAATCTTTTAATCAACATCATTTTTAACATTATCATGCCATTACAAGGAAAAGTAAAACTAATTAGGACTACATTTACATAGGATTCTTAAGTAGGTACATATAAATCAATTAGAGTTAATTACAGCGGTCATTTTATTAATTACTTTCACCGTCATCATCTTCATCCTGCGAATCATTAATTGACGTGTCATGATCATCTACACTAAACAAACTAGACACTACATCTACATTAGTTTCATTAACTCTAGGGGGTTTCAACAATGCTAAAACATCAGAAGACAACGAGTTTACTCTTTGCCTTGGTACATTTCTAAAACTATTAATTAAAGGGTCAGATGTAATCAACAGCATATTCATTAAATCTCTATTCGTGGCTTGACGAGATCGTTTTTGTGTGTGATGTTCCCTAAATCGTCTGCAATCTTTGTTTCGAGCTTCTTGTGCTTCCTCGGATAACTGTCCAATCGGCAATAGTGCTGATCGGATAATGTCGCTACTGTGAATCAATAATTTATGTACTGTAACAGGCATGTAATACCACGAATAGAGATTTAAATAATGTTTTCTTATATCCCGTGTCAAATTTTCAAACGCTTCTAAATTTATTTCATAGCCCGATGATAGAACTCGAAGTATTATATCAAATTTTTTAATGAGTGATACATCTAACCCTGTAATTGCAGCACTAAGTTCCGGGTTTTCAAAAAATCTTCTAGCTGTATTTCCATCATTAGTATTACCAAAGCCTGGTTTTGGTTTATCAACGATCAGTCCCATTTCCGTTTTAAATCTAGTTTGAATTTCTAGTGAGCGTTTCTTTACATTCGCTTTATCGGCTTCTCCTCTAAGTTGCCACTTTTTTACTTCAAGGCGATAGCTTATGTGAAGTAAACACTCAAAACATCTAATCCAAGCATGGAGAGTTGATAAACCAAAACCAAGATTATCATTATTTGCAATATATTCCCTAGATTCATCATTCATAACTTTTGGAGTAGCTCCACAAATGAAACATTTTTGAGCAGAAGAAGTTTCGGTCATAGTATTGCAAATTTTTCCGTCAACCATGGTAAAAAGCATAATGTGTTCAACAGAAATTTCCCTTCCCATCACCTTGCATAATGTTGGCAATAAAGCGTTTATCTCTTCCAAGACTCGATTTGTTTCGGCAATAGTCAATTCTTTTGTTTCCTTGGAAAAAATAAACTTTATTGGACGACAATATGCAGTAGATGACGGGCGTGGATTCTGCCAAACGACATTATCAGCATCATCCCGTAATTGAAGCGGAACGAACGAATATACAAACAAAAATTCATCAGTGTCATTACTATTCGTAAAATTTTGTTTGTATGTACTATGACCGGAACTTCCATCGCAACCCCATTTACTAATTAGTTTGAATGATGAACAAGGGGACACTAAATTATCTAAAAGTGATAAAACCAAACGTTCAGCGGTTTTATCTAAAACTGCCTGAACGTTGATTTCAGCACGCGTTTCATTAATCAAAAAGCTATCTTCAGGAGGATAACATGCAACTTTAGCCTTTTTTAAACAATACAATGATGGAAATACGGTATGCCCTACCTTACTAGTCGACTGCCTTATGATGTTGTATGTGCATGTAGTCAATTTGCTATCTATATAGCACGCCAAAGCTTCTTCATTCGTCAAACATCTAGCGTTTTCTTTGCATGACTTGGTGTTTTCTTTGTTGCCTGAGGTGTCGCCGCTCTTGTTATCTTCAATTATGTTCTTCATTCTTCTAGCCACTTCCTTGGAGCCCGATTGACGTGACGAAATTTCTGCTGCAAACAATAACTCCTCGGAACTTGTAGATTGAACTAAATTCTCTACTCGTCGTCGTTTAGTCTTCAGGCTAGAGTCCGAGAATTCCTTCTGGGGCCTTCCAGGGCCTGCTACAGCTTCAGTGGATGATGACGGCATCGTCGTACGTCTAAGAACTTCAAACTTGATAGGTTCACCATGAAGCCAGTCAGAGTTCTTCTCGAGAAATCGCTGTCTACATTTACCAGCAGCATCCCACTTCTGAGCTATCCTGGATGAAAATTGGGATATCTTTACCTTAATTTGTCTCTGGGAGTCCTCGGTTATTCCACTTAAATCATGCTCAGATGATATAAATGTATATATTTCGTTGTTTCTCGCTTCCTTCAAATGTCTCTGCCATACATCGAAGAAATTGACTTTTGAAATGCAAAAATCGAATTCTGAAAGAAAAAATAAAAAAAATAGTTGTACTCAAAAGTTGGATAGGGAGTTTATTAAATATGACGGTTTATAGTTATAAGTATATTATATATAAATTTCACAGAGTAGACAGATGCCGACATGTAATTTCTTGACCATGAAAGTCAAAGTTAGGGTAAAATTCCAATGATTATTCGGAAACATGTTGATGTTTTACAAAATACAATGAATATTTTTATAATCAATATATGTCTAAAAATACTACTTACCCTCCAAATTGGAATCCATAATAATGAAATAAACACAAATAACTTGGAAATGCACACAATTATTTTTAAGCCAAGAGCAATTACGCAAATGAATGCATAGTAAATTTGCACTCATCCTATATAGTCACCTTAATTACTCATGTAAGGGGGGGTTGCAGGAAAAAATAACACGTGGGACTCTTAATGTATACTCATTAGTAATGACCTACCATAATGAGTTTTTGGATATTTGATAAGGGTTTTTGTCCCATTTGCATGTTCTACTCGATTCACAGTGTGCCGGCTAAATGGCTTCTACTGGGGATGTGAAAAAATTCGTGGTAGTAGTACATATAATGAATTTAAAAGGAAAACTATCACGAACAAGTAGACATAAGTAGTTACCGAGTAATAGTCGACCAACTTAATGTGTACTTGGCTTTCCAAGTACACATTGGCCTTTGCCAATTTTCGTGCAAATTCGGCCGACGCAACCGCACCGCACGTCGATGTAACTAATACCTACAGACAGGCAACTACGGAACCCTACACTGCGCGTGGCCCGACACGCACTTGGCCGGTTTTTTTATAATAAGTTAGCTAATGAGATTCACCTTACCCTTTCCAGCTCTCAAAAATTACTTGAAAAATACATTGATGTCAAAGGCTTATATCTTCTTACAGGGTTGAGAACTAAGTATATAATTGATAGAACGCCCAAACCAGAGCACCTCAATCTTATTGGAGGTCGCATAATGCGTCTACTGGCCATAAGTAATCATTATAACGACATAACTGTCACGTATAAGTAATCATTATAACGACATAACTGTCACGATTTAAATATACTTGGAAACCGTTTGTTTACGTTCCGTACTTGCTGAGAATAAACTGACCACGAACAGTGATCGAAAAAAACATAAAAGGCTAACTAGCGCCGTAAAATGGCCCCACAGAAAGGGTGCCATGGTAGGCGGGGCGTCAGAAAGATGCCAGCACGTCTATAATGGGACGGCCGCGACATACTCTAAATTTTTCTCGCACTATACCTCTTGTTCTAAGTGTTCTAATAAGAGAGAGACGGATAGTGCGAGAAAAATCGAGGGAGCTCGCGCGCCGTCGCGTGATAGCCGTGCAGGTAGCCGTTTAGTTCGAACATGGCTGCCGTGACAAACGGTTATAAACGAACCAATGTTTGAATAAATATGCCTTGTTGTGCTGTAAAATGGTGTGTGAGTCGTTCGGACAACCACAACAAAAAAGATGGAATCACGTTTCACAAGTAAGTATGTCAGCGATAAACATATTGTTTTGATTTTATTGGTATGGTATAATCACATTTTGTACAGGGATGGTATCATGCCAACAGGCATCAATACTTTTTTAATAAGTTAAACACAAAGTTCATAATTTGGTATTTTCTCTTACATTGCAAATTTCGTCGAAGTCGTTGGTGCCGTTTTCAAGAAACATGATTACACATATAACCTACAAATAATTTTACTAGTTTAACAATATAGGATAGAATCTTTAGTTGACTCCATCATTGCGATCATCGTAGAAACCAAGGAAATTTTTTGTACTTTTCGTAGATAGCGAAATAAAATAAAAAAAAATTCTTAAACTAAAAATATTACACGAACGTTATAACTTAACAGCTTCGTGTTGAATTCAACAATTATTCGTTTTCGTTGTCACTGTCCACTGGTCTGTGTCACTGTCATACAGCTGTCGTCCGACGCCGACGTGATGCACGATGGCTAATCACAGCAATGCATTCGTAAATTCACCAATCGCATTCATTTGTGTTGGGTAATAAGAAATAGGCTGAGATATTTTGGGTAGCTGTGATTAGATGCGCAGTTGACAATGCGCATACCAGTGTGTTAAGTGTTCATGTTATAAGGCCTGTCGGCCTTATCACACGATAAGTGACAAGATAGAGCGTCCGTCACTCGCTGACGCCGTTAGATAGAACGAGACGACTCTCTTATCATAATCATAATCATAATCATAATCATTTATTTCGTCATCATAGGTAGGTTATGTACAGGTGATAGGTATTAGAAAGGGAACAACCATGATGTACCTTTCGGCGTACGATAAATTACAAATACAATGTCACAAACTTAATCCTAAAATACTAATGATATTAAATAGTAAGCAAGCAGTTAAAACATTGAATAAATTTGCGAAATGTCAAGTGTAACACTATAATTATTGTTATGTCTAATAAGATTTAATTAATACTAAGGTAATCTTGAACATTATAATAACATTTTTCTACAAGAAATTTAAACAATAAAGATTTAAATTTACTTGGGTTCTTATTTTTTATATCACCTGGTAATTTATTAAATAGCTTTGGACCCATTGTTAGAATACTTTTTTTCATTAGGCTAGTTTGACATATTCCAAAATGCACACCGGGGTTTCTTGGGCGAAGGCAGATTCCTTGTACTGCTTCTTTCCTTTGAAACAGGTCGGGGTTGACGTTTACAAAAATACAGCACTCATAAATGTAGATGGATGCTAGAGTTAATAGTTGTAATGATTTAAAGTGAGGCTGGCAGCTTTCCGATGATTTTAATCCGCAGATGGCTCTAATGCATCTCTTTTGGGCTCTGAATAATATTTCTCTGTATGTTGCATTCCCCCAGAAGATTATGCCGTACCGCAAGGTGGATGCAACGAAACCGTGATAAGCTGTTAGTACTGTTCTACGATCTGCAGTTTTTGCTAATCTATATAAGGCATAGGAAAACTTGTAAATCTTTTTGCAAGTTTCAATGCATTGTGTTTCCCACGACATATTATGATTTATATAAATACCTAAAAACTTATGTGTAAGTGTTTTGCCTATAGCTTGTCCTTGATATTTAACTTTTATTTCAGGTACTATTTTTCTTTGGGTAAATTGCATAAGATTAGTTTTTTCTAAATTAATTTTTAAATTATTGTCACTAAGCCATTGAAATATATTGTTAATAGTGCTATTAATGTCGGTTTCATAGTCATCGTTGTTGTCATGTTCAATAAATACCGTGCTGTCGTCTGCGAAAAGTATCATTGGGTGTCGTGTACAAGTAGTAATGTCGTTGATACATATTAAAAATAATAAGGGTCCCAAAACACTTCCCTGCAGCACGCCATATCCTATTTCCATAATATCTGATCTATACTTTCTCTCTTCTTTAGTGTCAATGCATATCTGAGTTAATTCTGTACACTGGGCCCTGTTACTAAGGTACGATTTTAAAAGATCTAAAGCGTTACCGCGGATACCATAACGACTTAATTTTTCAATTAAAAGTCCGTGATCTACGTGATCAAATGCTTTGGACATATCCATATATATGGCACATGATGGCTTCCTTTTATCAAGATTGTTAGTGATTCGTTTAACTAAGTCATATATAGCAGCATTAATATTCGTATTTCTACGGAAACCCTTTTGTTCTCTGATCAAAATGTTATATTTATCCAGGAAATTATACATTATATTATAAATAATCTTTTCAAATATTTTAGAAAATACTGATAACAGTGCTATAGGTCTATAGTTTTGTAGACTTTCTCTATCGCTCTTTTTGTGGAGAGGTATAACAATGGCTGGTTTTAGATTGCTAGGGTAGATGCCCGTCTCAAAACTCAAGTTTATAATATGACTTAGCAGTGTAGAAATGTAGCATCCGACGTGTTTTATAACTTTTGTGCTAATATCGTCAAACCCGACACTTCTAGTATTTTTTAATGATGATATAACTTTAAGTACATCATGAGGTGTAGTCGGAACCAGAAACATCGTATGTGCATTTTGCTGTATGTTCAAGGTACGACGCCTAGCTTGATCATTATCATTTAATTGCCTTATTGTTGTAAAGTATTTATTGAAAGCAGTAGCTATAGCCGTCGGGTCTGTAATGTATCTATTCTCTACTTTTATTCTGTGGATTGGCTCTTTAGGTAAACAAGTTTTTGATTTATTTATAACTTGCCACGTTGCTTTTGATTTGTTTTCAGCAGTTCTAATAAAGTGATCATTTTGTGCTCGTTTCGTTAGTTTAATGATCTTTCTTAGCCTGTTCGTGTACGTTTTGAATGCGAATTTAAGGGCAATATCTTGGTTGTGGTTTTTATTTGATCTATACAACCACAAGACGTTTCTCTTTTTTCGACAACAAGTTTTTATTCCTTTAGTCATCCATTTATGTTTTGATTTCAGCGTCATTTTTATGGTCATGTAAGGAAAACATAGGTCATATAGGCATTTGAATAAATCTAGAAAATTGTTGTAGGCAACTTTCGGGTTGTTGGAAGTTAATACATCATTAAATGACAGACTCTCTAAATGACGCCTAAATGTGTCCATATTTTCCTTGCTATAATTTCGACGTCTAGTGCGCCATGATGAGATGTTACACGTTTTCTTCGTAGGACATTTAAGAATTTGTGCTGCGTGGTCTGAGAGAGCCATTTCAGCAACCTCGCCTTTTGAACCCTTTATATTAGGTGCGAAGTTGTCAAGGCAGGTTCCACTACTTGATCGTGTAACTTGTTTTATTTCTAGTGCTAGATTGCGAGTTAATAAGTGGCACACAAAATCTGCTTTTTGGAGTATTTTTCAAAATATCAATATTGAAGTCACCACAGATAATTAGTTTTTTATTTTTTGAGTCACAAGTCGCTTTAAGAATACATTCAAGTTTATCGTGGAACGTGTCTAGACAAGTACCAGGAACTCTATATACACATATTATTAATATATCATGTTCACATAATTCTACACCGCAGCACTCAAATAAGCTTTTAATAGAATATTTTTTAATGTTATCCAGTGCCTTATAACGGAGACCAGTTCTTACTAAGATGCAAGACCCACCTCTAGTTCGATCTCTACAAAAGCTCGTAGCTAGGCAGAAATTCGGGATTGAGAGTAACATCTCAGTGTCGGCTGTCATATTGTGCTCCGTTATGCATAGTACGTCTATTGGACTGCGTTTTTCGAGTTCATTCAATTGTACCGCTAATTCATCACTCTTATTAATATCACTCTTATATATATCTTGTCACTTATCGCGTGATAAGCCTGACCATGATACGGGGCCTGGTTTTAGGCACGTATTTGCGTAGAAAGGGCTTTGCAAAAAATTGGTGCCTTTTTTTGATGGCACACTAACGTAACCTTTTTAGATGTGTAGAGTACTTCCATACAAACAATAGTTACTATGGCAGCTCAGCTCTAAAGTAGGTACATCCGTCTTGAGTTATGCGTCCTAATCTATAACGCGTATCCAATTATGAAAACTGAGAAATGGTCGAATACTATTGTTTTTATAGTACATACTCTGTTGGACTTAAGTGACATCATATTGGCGTAAATGGCATGGTGTGACATCAAGTTACATTACACCGTAACAAGTCATGAATTTATTATTAAAAAAAACTCAAAATATTGTGCTTCTTACGCCCTTATCCTGTCCGTTTTATAGTTTTACGAGTAAGACTATCTGGACTTAAGTTACGTGGCGTTAGTGTTAGAGGCATAGTGCAACATAAAGTCACACTTCACCATGGCAATAGGTACTACGAGTATTTTGTTAACAACATTGGACACATTGACAGCCTCACACTAGGAAAATCCTGTATCGTGGGTTCTGGACACACACAAAGACACGGAATCGAACCCAGAATCTTCTGCGCAGCAACAAAACTTGAACTGAAAAAAAAATTCTTTTTTTTAACAGTGCCATGGTGAAGTGTGTCTTCATAAACCATTCCTTACTCGGCAACACCTTGCTTATCAGTACCTTTTTACGACTACTTTTTGAAAGTTTCTATTTTTAAAGATAATAAACTCTTTTAAATACAGCTCCATCGTTAATGCTACTTACGCCAACTTATATATCTTATAATCTTGCGAAATTATGTCGGAAGAAGGCGGCATATAAGTGGTATAAAGAGGCTGAGGGGATCGTCAGACTACCTGAACTGGAAGTTCCTGATGCGGAGATTAAAAACTGGTGGGATGTCATTTCGAAAGACGCCGTTAAGAGGAAACACTAAGGTCATGATAATTGAGAAATAGGTATTTGTAAAATGTATTGCTGTCGCGCCAACCACAAACCTCCCGCCGCAGAGCGCGATAGAGACGACTACTGCAGCTTGGACCGAAAATACCTGTTAAAATGAACAAGGAAGCTTTATACTCGAAGTTTCGCCATGTCCCTCTGACCGTCCGTCTTCGGTATAGCTCGGTAACCATTACTACTAGAGAACCGTAATTCGGCATGGGTTGTTAAATCAATCACGCCGACAAAATAGAAGAATGAAAAATTTTGAAAAATAAGTTTTTGTGGGGTACCTCCCCTACGAGATAAAAACTATCCTATATTTTAATCTAGGCTATAACCTATCTTCATGCAAAAATTCATCCAAATCGGTTCAGCCGTTTAAGCGTGATTGAGTAACAAACATCCAAAAATCCAAATATCCAAACATCTGAACATCCAAACATTAATACTTTCGCATTTATTATATTAGTAGGAAGGATATAATTTCTTTGAAAATATCTGGTCTTGTAAGGAAAAATCTGGATCCATAGTGCTTCGATCAGGGGTGAGTGAAACTGGACTGTCGGATGTGGAAATCGAACCTACTCCCTACGCTCGAAATGCTGCTTGGTGGCGGCATGACATTTTGTCATAGGATATGAAAGACTGTCCACGGTGTCCTTCGACAATTGTAAGCCGTGTTAAACACGCGAATGTCCTTTTCCACAGAAAACGGCAAATTCACCAATGAAACGAGCATTGCGTGCTAACATATAACATATATTTACAAAGTTCGTAAACAATTGGCTCTTCAAGCGAAAAGCCCATTGACTTGGAACGCCGGTAGATGCGGCACAGTTCTCCTGAAGTCATCGACCTCGCAGAAGAAGCTGTAGCCGATGTCGATGCGGTCGGGCTGCCAGGTCAGCCAGCTGAAGGCAGAGTTGTTGCGGCAGCGGTCTGTGCAGAATGTTAGCGCGTGGACCTCTGCCTCAGTGTAATAGGGGTTGTTGATGGTCGCGTCGCGTAGGCCGTGCCTAAAGCGTCGGCCTACATGTGAAAGAAAATTTGCCTGCGGACCCCAGTGCCCAGATGCCTACAGCTCAGTCCTACCTGCTCGCTCTTATCAGACTGTAAGTATAAATATAACACATACATACATACATACATTCACGCCTTTATCCCTAAAGGGGGTAGGCAGAGCATATGAAACTTGTGTTCCAGTACCACTTTTAGCATAAACGTGGGTATAAAAGATCGACAAAATGTGATATCGCAGTGACAGGTTGCTAGCCCATCGCCCACAACACAGTTCAACCCGGTTCCCTTAGTCGACTCTTACGACACCCACAGGAAGAAATGGGGTGGTTCTATTCTAACCCGACACCACACGGGTAATAAATATAATATAATATATTTATTTCTTTGAAAATATCTGGTGTAAGGAAAAATCAGGATCCATAGTACTTCGTTCAGAGGTAAGTGAAACTGACAGTCAGTTTGGCATGTGGGACTGACTCATAAGCTGTAAAACTATAGATGTCTCTGTAGTCCACTACACAGCAAGCGCGTAGACAGCAATTCGTTTATGGGTTTGGGTAAGGACTAAATTCTTGGCCAGTAATTAGCCTGGTTAGTCGGTAGTGAGCCATACAAACTGAAGAAGTGTAAAAAGTTCCGGTGTGACACATTTTTTTTACATAGAATTGTATGGTTAATTTTCGTGTCACAACCGAAAACTTTTATAGAAAATTTTATTGAGTGAGTTAAGCTGGCCAAGAATTTGGTCCTTACCCTTATATTTAGAACAAAGCAATTTAATTAAGTTAAACTGTTTATGACTGTTGTAACACAAAAGTTTTGTATTAAGGTCAAATGTAATATACTGAATGCTGAAATAGTAGAAAACAAATAAATAAATGAAAGTCAGAGAATTAACATAAAACTACGGTCAAAATGTATATCCAAATAAAAGCAAAAATAAAAAGTCGAGTCATCGAGTTTGGGTGTAGCCTGTACGGTCTGCTTTGAATACAATATTTATCAATATAGGAGCTCCATTGATAGTGGTAATAAATCAGGTACTTAATATATTACTTCGCTGCCAAAATTTTAATGTTGAAGTCTGAAAAATGCCATTGGTTTGGTTATGATGTGGGAATCTTACCTACTCCCTACACTCGAAGTGCTGCTTGGTGGCGGCATGACATTCTGTCATAGGATACGAAAGCCTGTCCACGGTGTCCTTCGACAATTGTCATATTTGTCATAAGCGCTAAACAAGCGAATGTCCTTTTCCACAGAAAACGGCAAATTCACCAATGAAACGAGCATTGCGTGCCAGCATATAACGTATATTTACAGAAATCGTAAACAATTGGCTCTTCAAGCCAAAAGCCCATTGACTTGGAACGCCGGTAGATGCGGCACAGTTCTCCTGAAGTCATCGACCTCGCAGCAGAAGCTGTAGCCGATGTCGATGCGGTCGGGCTGCCAGGTCAGCCAGCTGAAGGCAGAGTTGTTGCGGCAGCGGTCTGTGCAGAACGTCAGCGCGCGGGCCTCTGCCTCAGTGTAATAGGGGTTGTTGATGCTCACGTAGGCCGTGCCTAGACGTCGGCCCTCGTCGTACACCACCTGATATCATTGAGAGTTTGACTACTCGAACCGGACTGCTCGTTTGGCTTATCAGGGAAACGAAACCTGCACAACTTGCGCTTGAATTTTGGATGCTAATGTGTAGCATAGGTACAATTGTAGTATTTTAATTTAAAAGTATTAAACTCACTTTACGAAATATATTTTCTATCAAATTGATTATGATTGACTAAAGTAGGACTAACTAAACATAAAATGTATGCATGTCCAGCCGTGGATTTCTTTCGGCTGGTAGTGAGGGATCACAGTAGGTATCCCGTAAACATTTTGCTCCACAACAATACACGGCAAGTTGGAAGTGCTGTAGATATTGTAGCAAAAGGTTTTAAAGCACCTACCGCAGCATCGCAGCCACTGGTGTTCAGAGTGCGTAGGTAGGTTACATTTATACCGTGTGAGGAGAGAAATAGTAAATGAAGGCATAGTATTAAAATCAGGCAGGCCTCAAAAGTTAGGCAACGATTCTGCAGTCTGATGTGACAAGTAAGTAATTTACCTTGTAATAGTAGAGCGGCACGGGTAGCTGCGGGTTGTTGTTGGCGTCACGGTGCAGGTAGATGTCGCGCAACACGTTGCTGCCGTCTCGCAGCTGCGTCACGCCGAAGGTGCCCGTGTAGATGACGGTGTTGTAGCCGGCTGCGCCGATGCGAGCTCGCTGAGTCTGTAAACGTTCTCTAATGTCATTCACTACCATAATAATTATCATCATCGTCATCACCATCATATCAGCCGAAAGACGTCCACTGCTGGACATAGGCCTCCCCCAAAGAGTGCCAAATAGTACTGAATCGCTATAATTATTATGCTACATTATATTCTAGGTACAATTACAAGTATAAAAACAAACCTACTTAATGAATTAGATGCAATTATATAATACTAACTAAGAAATATTAAAAAGAATTAATAATAAGAAATAATTAAAACGAAAGCCACGGTAGCCCAGTGGTTCAGGCATGCGGCTGTCAAATGGCGGTCGTCGGTTCGAATACGTCATACCAATGAGTTTTTCGGAACTTATGTATGGAATATAGTTTGATATTTACTGTTCGCAAGCTTTTCGGTGAAGGAAAAACATCGTGAGGAAACCTACATACATTTGCAAAGAAATTCAACGGTATATTTTAAGTCACCAACCCGCACCGGGCCAGAGTGGGGACTACTGCCCGTTCCCTCGCATGCATGTGAGGAGGGCTGTGCCCAACAGTGGGACGTATATAGACTGATTTATTATTATTATTATTATTCATGAACACGAATTACAACACTAATAACTAGGTACTTAGGTACAATTAAAATATTAAATAAATAGGTACTAATGATGATATGGGAGCAATACCCGCCGAGACGTAGTCGGTTGTTAAGATAAACTTACATAATATTTATAATCCTTTCAAGACTATACGTTTGAAAGTTCACCTGTTCAAGTCTATCCCAGTTGCCACCATTGAACGGCTGCCACTGAGGAGCGGAGTTGATGAACCAGAAGGTGGCGCGCTGGCCTGTGGCAAAGACGTAGTCAGACTTTGCGGCCAGGTGTCCGCGCGCCAGGAACTGTAGACTGGTGACGTATTTATCGGCCTGGGCTTGGCCAACAATGTTGGCGATGGCGATTTTCTGCTGCACTTGGGTGTAGGCGTTGTTCACAGCTACTCCGGGGAAAAAACTGCCAGCTGTAAAGAACACCGCGTTGTTACTGTGTCGAGCGAACAAGCGAGCTAGCCACGGTGGCTACAGAAAGCAAAGAAAGACCACTTTTGAACATTCGCTGACAGTACTATCAATTAAGCGTTGTTAATCCCAAATTGAACTCTTGGACTGGACTTACTGTGACCGAACGCATTAGTATATTTATACGAGTTGAATACAGAAAAAAAACATTTCTCAAACCAAGAAATTGAATATTGTTACGGAGTTTTACAAAATATATTCTTGGACTAAGAATGTATTCTTCAATGAACAGTTTCAGGTTTATTCAAAGTAAAAAAATTAATTGTCAAAGTTATTTCTTGAATCAAGTAAATTAATACTACATTAAGACAATTATATGCTTGAGGTAACACATCTTAAACAAAAACATACTCTGAATCTTCTAATAACAATATATTCTTTCAGATGAATACAACAATGTTAACAATGTATTATTATACATTTGAAACAATATTGTGTTCCTTATATGGAAGACAATATTGTCTTGGATCAACGATATTTACATTGATTTAAGAAATGTCTTTTTCCTGTGAAGGAAAACCATTTTCTTCTTTTCCTGTACAATAGGCGTAATGTGCCGGGGAATATTCCCGGGAACGGGAATATTCCCTTGTTCCCGCGAATATTCCCCAAACAGGGGAATATTGAAATGCACATTAGGAAAATTAAAGTTGTAATAAAAGTAAATAAAATGAATAGTGCCCCGACCAATAAAGTGCCATTCTCCAAAAACTGACTTTTTATCTCAATTACCATTTAATATGTGAATATTTTCATTCGGACAATATTTTATTGTGATTTTTTTCATTAAGTTTGTATCGTTTTTGTTACTTGCAGAAGTACTTTTGTAAAATTTGTGTTTTTCGGCTTGGGGGAATATTCCCAATAACTGGGAATATTCCCATTGTTCCCGGGAATAATATTCATTGTTCCGGGGAATATTCCCGGGAACGTTGGGAATTTACTTTTGCGGGTAAATTACACTGGTTAATGTCTTGGTAAAAAAATCAAGGGCCCAAGTTATCATGGAATCCCTGATAGCAAGATATATAAACATACACAATTTCAATATTCCCGTATGTTCCCTTATATGGGAATATTCCCGGGAATGGGCGGAACGGCACATTCACTAGGCGTAAGTAACTAGTTTCTCAATTTTTTCTCATGATATTTTTGCAAGGGACTAACTACAATTAGAGCACATATTTATTATTATTATTTATTTTAAAGTCAAAGACGAAACGGCTCTTACTAATTGACAGCATTCTGACGTTACGACTTTATATCTGGGGGTCTGAGGGCACAAGCAAAACAGCGGGGACTGCCGTACCAACCTTTTCTCGAAGCAGTTCAGGCCATTTTCGACCCCCCTCCCTATAACTTCGTTGTGAATCACGGAATAAAGATTATTCCGTGTTGTGGATAAAACTAGAAGCCTGAATTTTTAGTAACCAAGCACGCATAGTATAAACACGATATAATTCAAATTTCATTTAATTTGAACCAGTAGTTTAAGAATTATAACTAGTCAAAGTTTCTTAAATTTGTCACTCACTGACTGACTCACCGATCATCAAGTCTAAGGCACTTCTAGCAGACATAGAAGCTTCAAATTTAGAATACAATTAGTGTTTAGTGTATAAATCAATGAAAAACTAAAAAAATGCAATTTCAGTCCAGTTTTTATTTTACACCAACTGCATAAAATAAATAACTTTGTTACACCCATATAAACATATAGGATTACAGTTATAGTTGCAGTGAATGGGACAAAAAATTAAAAAGCAAGATTGGGGCTGCATTCATAATTTGTATGTATTGATAACACAATAACCTACAAAAAGAAGTGAGATCCCAATAAATTCCATGTAAAAAAGACGCCCAGTCTCGAAACTCTTCCAGTCTCAGGCATTCTTATTAATCTTTATTTGCTAGCTAAAATTTCGTGACTTGGCAATCACACAATACTACATGGTTTTAGGTAGGTATGCAAAAATCCATACTCAATTCAATTCAAAGTGATTGCCAAGTTGCAGAATTTTATTTAGCTAGCATATAAAGACTAATAAGAATGCCTGAGACTTGGCTCTACGAAATATCACACAACTTTTTACGGTGGAAGAATTTCGAGACTTGGCGTCTTTTTTACATGAAATGTTTTTTCGACAATTAAGTAAAATCCTTCTATAGACAATTAAGTAAATTGCTATTTTGGGCGTAAAACATTGCGTTGAGGTAGGTACGGTCGCGGACTTTAATTGTAGAGCCATTTAGAGCTCACTTTATACTGGACACTTCAAAGTTTAACTATTGAAACTAAAATTAGTTCACACCTAAATGGCTCAACCATTCAAATCCTTGACTACACCAGCTACTACGCAGGTACCTACACAGTTGTAAGTAATACATTTTTTTATTAACATGGTAAGATCCTCTGTGTATGGTTAATTTACTCGTGGACGATTAAAAAAGTCATATTTTTATGAAACTTACTACCTTTATTTTGTTTATGATTTTGATAATTTTTTTGTAACGTAAACTTTATTGTGATAATTTGATGGTTAACTATCATTATATAGAATAAGGAAACTACCCTATTGTACAGTCGAGTTCTCCAATATCTATACAGATAACCTTTCAAAAATATCTACACGTGTGTTATGTGCTATGCTATGCCAAGACGCTTTGACGAATTCAGCACCTAAAAACCATAAATGAGGGACTTTCATGCACGTAAAAACAAATCCAGTGTTTATTACGGTATAGCCGTTGTAACCACCATTAAGCAGTGCAAGTTCGCCACAGTGCATCATAAAACCTGCCAAGTGCGAGTCGGACTCGCGCACGCAGGGTTCCGTACCATTATCTATAAAAAGGGCAAAAGAATCACGTTTGTTGTATGGGAGCCCCCTTAAATATTTATTTTATTTTGTTTTTAGTATTTTTTATTAAAGCGGCAACAGAAATACATGATCTGAGAAAATTTCAACTGTCTAGCTATCGCGGTTCTTGAGATACAGCCTCGTGACAGAAAGACGGACGGACAGACAGCGAAGTCTTAGTAATAGGGTCCCGTTTCTGCCCTTTAGGTACGGAACCCTAAAAATGATGCTCGGAATTAAATAGTTTGTGATGATCTTCGTGATATTTTTGTATAGAAGTAGGTACCTATCTTTGCTCGCCTCAATTTTATTTTGCATACAAGTTTCTGTTTGATTGTTGATTGTAAAAAAGGCGTGGAACTATGTTATAGCAAAGATTATTGAGAGAAAAGGTTATAGTGAGTGTTTTTTTATGTGCAATAAAGATGAATGCTGTAGCAATGCTTCAGTGGCATTGTTTTCCTTGTTTGTAATTGAATTAAATTTTGAATGGTAGGTACTATCGACAACACAGCTAACTGACCATCGGTGCACCTTAAATGCATTGTAATAAGGTTCTATATAAACACAGGATGGTCAGTTAGCAGTGTTGTCGTTCGCACTATGAATTTTAAACAGGTGTTCAAGTTACTTGCCTAACCAGCTGGGGCGATCTACGCCGGTCTGGTGGACGGCGTTGGCGGGGGTCTGCTCATACATCACGTACAGCACCTCCAGGCGGTTCTGGTCGAAGCAGGACACGTACAGAGGGTACAACCATCCGTTAACTACGAAACCGACCCTGGAAATTACAAATTAACTTAACTACCTACTAAATCACTCAAGGTAATATGTGAGCTCCACAAGACTTTGAAGCCCTTTTGTAGCAAATATACATGTAGGTATAAATATATCTTTTGTAGCGTGTAAGTATACTTGACACTTTCAATCTTAAGAGGGCCCAGGAAGGTCGACACAAGTCAGCTTCCCATGTAAACGTAGTTTGGCTCCCAAAAAAAGGAGAATAAGTAAAAAAAACCGACCAAGTGCGTGTCGGGCCACGCGCAGTGTAGGCTGCTGTCTTATGGCTCCTCTACATGATGGCCCATCCCAATGGCCTACTAGGATAGGCCAGCGTGTAGAGAGGGTAGTGGTGTTAGATGGCTTATGGCGCGGCGATGTCTTTCTCCGTCTAACGCATAGTTGCGTCCTGTACGATGGGTTGTGATGGCCCACTGTATAGAGCAGGCTTTAGTTACATCGACGTGCGTCGTGCCGAATTTGTACGAAATTGGCCTTTCCAAGTACACATTAAGTTGGTCGACTATTACTCGGTAACTACATAATCGACGGTGGAAAGGAAGAACCCCTTAAGCGACATTTAGTGAATTGTACAGGAGTGTTTCAAAGTTTTCTTTTTGAGAAAAAAATCATTCATGCATATACATTTTGTGTGCAATTAAGGTGGATTACAGCACACACGTATTCTTAGGCGACGATATTTGTTTTCAAGTCCGAAGTATACCTTATAAATCGTTCATGATTATGCTTATGTACAATAATTACCACACAAGTAATGACTGTGTTGTTTTTATTATGTTCTGTTATATAACTTATTAAAACTGACTAAAACATTGTGATAATTGTAATTTGTATATTTATACACTTACCAAAAAGTAAATAAGTAAGCTAGCTACTTATTCTTAATAATTTATAAACTCAAAATGATTGTGATCTCAAAAAAGTGCATACTTAATTAAGAGTTATTTGTTAGAAGTAGATTTATTTTATTAAAATAAAAATACACGTTAATTACGTGTAAGTATATAATTTTTCTCCTTAAAAAACGCACAATATAGCGTTTTTTAACGGAAATATATTCTAAATTTTTCAATAATATGAATAATTTTCAAAAATAGTTAAAAAAATATTAAAGCTAGCGTTATAATTCACAATAAAGTGTCGATTTAGTTTCAAATTTCTGGTATACCACTTCAAATTGGCACGTAATAACTGCCCATACGACTGTTGCTTAATTGAATATCTTAGAGACAAGTTAAAGAAGGTAAGTGGCTTCAGTGAGTTTTATAGTACTATGATGATGTCGCTTAAATGGTTCTTCCGGGAATATTTTGAGGACCTTTTCAATTAAGCGACAACATTTTCAGGATCCTGTAAGATTTTGGGGTAAATGTTTATTTCATAAAATAGAGAAAAATTAAATAAGATTATCGTCTTCAGAACTCATTTACCTATTTCAAATAGGAAAAAAGTTATGATTTTTTTTCTCAAAAAGAAAACTTTGAAACACTCCTGTACAATTCACTAAATGTCGCTTAAGGGGTTCTTCCTTTCCACCGTCGATATGTCTACTTGTCCGTTATAGTTTTCCTTTTAAATTCATTATATGTACTACTACCACGAATTTTTTCACATAATAGCCCAGTAATAGCCATTTGGACACCCATAATATTTTTAAACGAACTATCAAACGATATCCCACACCATGGGTTTAACGAGAAAAAAATACACCCCGCTTTAGGCGTAGGGGAGGTACCCTAAAAAAAAAATATTCAAGATTTTATTGTAAGTACTGTTTTGTCGGCGTGATTGATTTATATACCCATGCCGAATTACAGTTTTCTAGTATTAATGGTTACTGAGCTAAGCCGAAGACGGACGGACATACGGACATGGCGAAACTATAAGGGTTGTTGGCTACGGAACCGTAAAAAAGAGAAAAGAAGTTTAGTATGAAATACTTCTTTTGTCTCCATTTATTTCTATTATAATTTCTAGCAACAGAAATTAGTTTCCGGCTTCGATAAGGCGGACCCCGTTGTGTACATACAAAGTGTCATGTTATTCCAGCGTGACATTTTATAATGAGAACCCAACTACGTTTTTAGGGGAGGCGAGCTTCCTGAGGACTCTTAATTCAACCATAGAGGTTAAAATTAGGTGTCAACTACTAGGGGCATTAAGATTTCAAGCACTATATGTGTATTTTGTGTGTTTGATCAGTTACTTTATCTTTCATAAACAATACTGAATGACCAATAGGTAGTTTCTCTCGTGCTCTTGATAGATAGAGCTCAATGTTGGCGTTTTGAAGCCAACATTGAGCTCTATCTATCAAGATAGATCTATCGCGCGGTTGCGCGAAGAGGTCTCAACTAGCGATATGGCCAGCTTGTAATTTTTCAAAGTGAAAGTTTTATTAAAATCTCGCTTGAGTTATAGAAGTTGCTATATACATTTTGGATACTTGGTCATTGGTCATTCATTTAAATACTCTTTTTGTAATTTGCTTACTGAGATGAAGCTTTTGAATGTAGACAGCTCGTTGTGTTGTTATGGCATAAAGTAATTATGACGGAAACATTTCAGAAACTTTATTACTTCTCAGTTTAGAAAAATTATGAAATGCTACATGTATTGTGCATCAGTTGTGACGTAGTATTTTGACCAGCAGGTCGATCACGCAACGCACTGTAGAAACGACAACACTGTTAACTGACCATCCTGTGTTTATATAGAACCTTATTACAATGCACTTAAGGTGCACCGATGGTCAGTTAGCTGTGTTGTCGATAGTACGCGCGTCAGGTAGATCTATAGTCTACGAGGTTTGGGACTGGTCTTTTGACACATCGCGACACCCATATAACGTAAATTGGCACTGCTCATCGAAATAATAATAAAAAAGTTTCAATAGCTTACGAGTTACGAAACAAAGTTCAATCTCCATGCAAGCTCTTTTTAGCACTTATAAAATGATTGTAATATTTTTTACGGCTTATTTGTGCATAAATTAGCATTGAAAACTCGGTATGCCAATTACGTCCTACGACTTTTTTTTAAAATTTAGTGTTACACTGCTTCAATCGATTGGAGTCGGTCAATTTAGAAATAACTCGGTATGAATCAAATAATTGTGAATATAGGAAAATAACAATGTATTATTTAATTACTGTCACGACTGTCTATAAGCTCTCTATTTGATTTCCTAAAAATAATGATTACACAGTACGTTTGATTACGATGCGTTTTATTAGCCACCATCAATCGTAATCGGATATTATGACAATCGATTTACTCTAGCCACATCACTCTTTACGTCATATTGGAACTGTCAAAAGACTAGTCACAATTCTCGTAGACTGTAAACGTTACTTTTTATATGGAAAAATGACAGTTAAACTGACCTAACGCGCGTTCAAAACGTTACGTGATTACCCCTCTGTATTAAACTATGGGTGCCTATTGAATTCTTCAAAGTTCTTAAGACACCCACTAAGCAACTTACATTGTGTATATGTACACAATAAGATAGTACGCCATCGCCATCGGTCGGAAATTAGATTTAATCGCTAGAAATTATAATAGAAATAAAATGAGAGAGTAGAAGTTTACTATGAAAAACTTCTTCCGTCATTATTTTTGTCATGCTGGGGACTTTTAAACCCCAGGAAAGAATATAACTTCGTCAGTGTATGACCATACCTGATGGTACCAATACCCATCGGACGAGACTTATTTGCAAGCGGACGTAACCTATAGACGGTTACAAATAATACAAATCCAAAGGCCGTACGCGTTGTCAATCTTTTAATGCTATAAATGCGGATTTCTTGTGGTCAGATTCACAGTTTAGGACTCAAAATGCAGGAGGAGAACCTATATACCTATCCTAACTAGTACCTGAAAAATAAATGCTTTCGTTCAGCGTGTCAGTGTTCAGTGTTCCAGAAATCTGGCGTACTAAAACAAATGGCGTTGCCTGGGAGTGTTTACGTATGGCGTTCGATGTGAACTTGCTCTTGGCGTTGCCATATTCGCCTGATACACAGCACGCGTCTCGCGCCGCTCGTCAATAAACAAGACCTTACTTAAATGCCGGATGCACTTCTGTCGTTGGGCTGATTTTGCTTATAACGATTTGAGCTTTAAGCGTCGTATATAACCTGTGCTTAACTCACTGGATGATCAGGTTGTTGTTGTAGCATCTGTTGTTGGTGGCGAGGGCGTCGTGGTAGGGGTGCGCGTTGCAGGTGAGCCCACCGAACGCTCCGTTGCCGTTTAGCCAACCAGCCCCGGACACCAGGTTGTTGTTCACACAAGTAGCAGTCTGGATAAGTCATAACACATTTTCATTTCAGTACTTTCATTGGGGTGATTTTTGCTACATTTGGAAATTAAGCTGCTCTACTAGAGATGTGTCAACTCGGTTTGCCAACCCGGTCCAAACCGAGTCAAGCTAAAGTCGAACCGACCCGGTTTGTTAGTCCACTAACTCGATTCTATAACGAGCAGCGAACCGCAACATTCGAGCCCGCTCGCCGACAGCGGCCCGAGCGAACGAAACCGAACCGACGCGCGCGACTCGCGCGAGCGAGCGGGCTGGGCCGGAGCGGGCAAACCGAATGAGTAGCCGAATAAACCCGATTTCTCCCGAACAGGTGGGCGGGTGACGACGACGACCATTAGTAGACCTTATCTCGTTGCAACAAAGTTTGTAGTTTTGTTTTGCAATTTAATTTTGAATGAAATATAGTGAGCAATTTATAATTACTTATTACTCTATGGCGCTACCGAGGTAACGCTCACAAATGTAACAATAACCTATAAACAGTTTAGTTTAGGTTTAAAACCCGAACAAGTAGGTGTTTAAATTCACGGATCGACTCGGACAGGTGAAACCGAATACCACATTAATATTAATACGTTTAGGACCGTCATAGCAACTCGGTTTGATCAACCCGGGTTGAAACCGGTTTACATAGAAAGTCGAACCGTTCAATTCGGTTTGAGATATTTTCGGGTTGGCACATCTCTATGCTCTACGGACTATGGCGTAGCGCTACGGCCGTACTTGAGTAGTGATTGAATAGGGATTACCGCGCGACCACCCCCATACTGCATGATATGCTGACATCGGCTTTAGTGCGACGCTGCATCCCGCGAATTAAAATATCGCAAAACTCACATACATTCATAGACCCTGAAAACATATTATTACACTCCTTTTCGTTGGGCAGTCGTCTAATAATAGATAAACAAAACCAGGCAAGTGCGTGTCGGGCCACGCGCAGTGTAGGGTTCCGTAGTTGCCTGTCTGTCTTAGTTAAAATCGACCAGCGGTGCGGTTTTGTGCAATAAAATCTTGAAAAAAAATATTTTGTTACATCGACGTGCGGTGCGGTTGCGTCGGCCGAATTTGTACGAAAATTGGCCTTTTCAATTACACATTAAGTTGGTCGATTATTACTCGGTAATTACTTATGCCTACTTGTTCGTGATAGGTTTCCTTTTAAATTCATTATATGTACTACTACCACGAATTTTTTCACATCCCCAGTAGTAGCCATTTAGCCGGCAGGGAGGACATGACTCGAACTAAAATTAGGGCTTTAAAGCAAACGCAAACGAATCAATGATTTGAAAAATGGTTTTAGGAAACCCGTAATATTTTTGAACGAGCTATTCAACAATACACTACATGTGTTTAAAGAGAAAATAAAATACATCCCCGCATTAGGTGTAGGGAAGGTACCCTAAAAAAATTTTTTTTCAAGATTTTATTGTACTGTTTTGTCGGCGTGGTTGATTTATATACCCATGATGAATTACAGTTTTCTAGTAGTAATGGTTACTGAGCTAAGCCGAAGACGGACAGACAGACAGACGAACATGGCGAAACTATAAGGGTTCCTTGTTGACTACGGAACCCTAAAAAAGAACTAAAGTGATTTATGTTTGATGAGAATTGTAGCTTCAAAATAACGACTCCTTTTCCTCTTTATAGCCTTTGGATTTTATTCCAAATCGATAGATCAGAATCAAGCGGAAAAGTTGATGTTTGTTGCACGTGGAGAAATGAAGTTGTCTTTATCAGTTCCTGATAGTGAGTAATTGTGGACATGGCGAATAACAACTCACGAATTTGGATCTTGTACAGGCCATAAATTACGCTTTAAGTGAATATACTAAAGTGATTCACGTAATAACACAAAATATCATCGACTGTATTAATAAATAATTGCGGCACGAGTTTGAAGCGGTCCTGTCCTGTATTGTTAATTAATATTTAGGATAAAATAGTATCAATGAAATACTAACAGCAGTCTGGAGTCCTGACGAGGCGAGGCTGGGGTGCTGGATGGTGCGGCCAGTGCAGGCGACGGTGACCTGTTCGCCGGTGTTCAGGCGGACTTGCCCCGAGTTGCCGTCCGCGGCCATGTAGTTGCCGCCCCGCAAGTATACCGGCTGGGGCTGCCCGAGGTCACCGTTAATTCTGAAGGTACAACCTATGACAGAGTATAACAAAAATTTATAAAATACTTTCGTCCAATACTTATAGAGCATAAGCATGGCACTAGGTTGGTGTCTGAGGGTAAGTATGAAGCTCGTGTAAATAACTATTTTGGAGACAGAATGTTAGCTAAACGACTTCCGTACCTACTAAACACCTTGCCCGAAGACATTCGACACGAGCCAAATAAGCTCAAATTTAAAAAAGCTGTGAAAAAGTACTTACTCCAAATACTTGAGTAACAAATGTTAACAAGCAAATGCCACGTAAAGGTCTTAGCGCGACGCTCTATGTGCGTACATTATGCAATTAGATTGGATACATATTAGTTAAAATTATAGTGTTAAAAGTTAAATATTGTGATAAGTAGATCGTTTTAATAGTCTCGTACCTGCAGACAAACTGTTAAAACAGTTTTGCAGGGATATGTAATAGATTAAGTTTTGTATCCCATTGTTTAGTAATAAATGTAATAATAAATAAAGAAATAATAAAATAAGTAAAAAGGAGACATGTAAAAAAGCCTTGTAATGTAAATCTAATGATTAACATGTTGAGGTGGTACAGTCAAGGAATTTAATTTAGGACCCACTTAAGGTTGACAATCCTGTCGATTTGTATTGGACTACAAAGAATATTTTTGCGAAAAGGGTCGTAAATTAAATTCCTTGACTGTACATGTAATACAATTATTTACCATTACGGGCTGAGGTAGCGTTGGCGCCCATTTTTTGATATTCGTTAGCGAGCCAAGCATCTTGATAGTCATCCCAGTCGTCTTCGTTAAGGACGAACACCAGTTCACTGGGCTCCGGCAGGTCATGGCCGCTGGGCAGGGCAGCCGCTGCCGCCGCTAGCGCCGCAACCACCAACAGTATACGCGTCATCTTGCCGCGCTGGAAAGTGTCCCGACTACTATAGCGCAGACGACTATGTCAGTCATTCTAAAGTTAAATTCATTTATATAAAATCATATCTTATTTCAATCAACTAATCACATTTTCTTTTTGATAAATAATAATCCATCATGTCCTAATATCTCGCTGAAGCACCAGATTAGGATAAAATATTTTTCACTTCTCATGCTCGAAAAGTGTGTCATATTGGGCTTAGATAGCGGGGCTAAAGTAGCACATTTAGCCCCTATGGAAAATAATTATGTAAACATATTTATGATTTTAAAACATTTTAATTTTACCAATCAAAACACTTCAACGTATTAAATCTACCAAACACAACTATTTAAAAAACCATTAGTATTTACTATCAACTAATCAGAATACAGCTATATATTAAAATCCACAAATCAGGAAACAAAATAAATTTTAAATATTATTAGGCCTTTTTTATTCCCGAATTCACAATCATTAAAAAAATAAACACCGACCGCCTTTAGGCGCGTCCGAACGTTCAAGCGTCGTAGGCTGCAAACATGACGTAAGTTATAGATAGAGCGGGATAGACGCTGTCTATCTCGCTTTATCATATGCACCGTATGCTGTCCGCCGCGCTCGGCCGTTTGGACGCGGCTATTAGACGGTCAGAGGCGTTTATTCGTGGTGTCAATATTTTGTATCCGCAGTAAGCTCGGCCGAATTTCACCTTCCCATACAAACGTAGTTACGCTCTCATTTTAAAACTACGTGTTGGATTGTGACGAAACTCTGCATATACAATGACATGAGGTATATCTATGTCTGTAATTAGGTATTATGGTTCCAGTTTATAAAACAAACGAAACACAGCAAAAACAAGTTTTGTATGAAAAAATTAAATTCGCTGTATTTTTTTTACTATGGTATCTGAAGCTACATAAACTAATTACAGACATAGATATACCTCGTGTCATTGTACATGCAAAGTTTCGTTACAATCCAAGACGTAGTTTTAAAATGAGAGCATAACTACGTTTGTATGGAGATTCGAGCTTACTGCGGACTCTTAAAGCAGTTTATTCAAAAAATACGACGGCAAATTAAACAATCTTTTCGCCGTGGTATTTATTATCGATTTCGAATGGATATTCTTTGTTCTCACTATTTTCTGGCTGTCGAAGTGAAAGTAGATGGAAGTAGAGATGGTCTAAAAGCCATATTACCCCTCGAACTATTTCCCTTCACTTCGTTCGGGAAAATAACGATTTCGTGGTAATATGGCTCATTTTAGACCCTTGTCTTTTTCGTTTACGGCCTATCTAATTAAGGTACGTGACTTAAAATAGTATTTTATGCAATCGTTATATAATGTATGCTTTTTCAGTCGAGTACCTACCACGTTTAGGCCACGAAGCTTGCTGAGAATTAAGGTACGAGATTTAAAAAGCTAATTATATAACTATTGTATACAATACTTTTTCTACGAGTCAACTGAACTAATTAAACATACTTGGTATCTATTGAAAATCTTAGCCCTGCTGAAAAGAAGCGCAGCCTGTGGCTTAGTATTCAATGATGTCTTTTCCTCTGTAGCCAAGACGACGTTCTATTGGTAAAATTCATTATAGTTCAGTAAAGTCGCCATGTGATTGGTCGAATTAATTTTAGTTGTCTAAACAGTTGTAAAAAGTTGAGTTGGGAGCTCCATAGAGAAAAGTATGGAATTATAGTTTGGTGTAGGAAGTCTTAATTCAAACATTAAGGTCGACGAGTATAAACAACTATTTTTCAACTCAGTAATGTGTTTGTGAGATATTGGGCTTTAAATTGAAAGCCCTAATTTTTGTTCGAGTCATGTGTGCCCTCCCCCTCCTGCCGGCTCAATGGCTACTACTGGGGATGTGAAAAAAATCGTGGCAGTAGTACCTACATATATAATGAAACTATCACGGTTAAGTAGGCATAACTAGTTACCGAGTAATAGACGAACAACCTAAAATGTACTTAGGTAGGCTAACTTTCGTACAAATTCGGCCTACGAAACCGCACCATTTTGTTGGCGCGCGCGTGCCGATGTAACTATTAAGACAGACAGGCAACTACGGAACCCTACACTGCACGTGGCCCGACACGCACTTGGCCGATTGTTTAATCTTGGTAGTATTTTTATTGAATAAGTAGTTAAAAATACAAAATATGTTTATTCATCACATGTTTATAAAAAAAACACCTTAAATATGACAAAATAACGTTGACTTTTTTATTCAACATTTAAGTAAGTACGAAAATATTTGGTGTAAGTGTTTTTTGATTTGATACTCGTATTTATATTGCCGGTTTGAATAGTTTTTAAACTGCGCGCGCAGTGCAACTGCAAGCAGGTACTTACAGAAAAAAATACTCGGTTCGCACCATTTGCCTCAAATATTTGTATCCAAATAAATCATTGTCATTTGTCATCGCGTGTCATTCTTATTATGTTTATATACAACGACGGTGGCAAACAAGCGTACGGTCCGCCTGATGGTAAGCGGACACCGCAGTCTATAGACGCATGCAACTCCAAAGGAGTAACACGGCAACGCCCATGTTATGTTTGAGGATTCGCCGTGTTAACAGCTAAAGGAACAAATTCCCTCACTCTCAACACAACGCATCCTCGGGAGCTCTGGCGACCTTGCTCACCTCCAGGAACACAACACTACTACAGAGCAAGTATAGTAGTGTTATTATGGCTGTGGTCTTCTGCAAGGCGGAGGTACTTCCCCAGTTGGGCTGCTCCAAATTCGAGCGGGATGACATTTCACTGTGCTCTACCTCACCATAAATGTTAAGCACGTGTAGAGAAGAAGGTCAATAAAAACTGTGACACCCAGCGAAAATGTAAGTCCTTATTAAACGTTTAACTACCTAATAGGTTCAATTAGAACTACCTAATATGTAAGAAAATACAACTATTCCCACCACATTTACATGTAGACGAGGTTGCGGGTAAAGGACCGATTGAATCCAGAACGAAGGGAAGGACTCCAGAATAGAATCCCGAGCGTAGCGAGGGATTGTAACGTGGAATCCTAAGCGTAGTGAGAGATTCTAGCAAAGTCGCCCGAGGTATTAAATAAGTTTGCTACCGCGTTATACACTCTTCTTATCACTCCTTCCATGATAATTAAAAACACGATAATTACATTACATATTTAGTATTTTTCCATGATCATAATTTGTCCTGGCTCCGTATTATGGTCGGCCTTTTCACGCGATAAGGCCGACGTGACAAGATAGAGCGTCCGTCACTGGCTGACACAGTTCGATAGAACGAGACTGACACTCTCTTGTCACTTATCGCTTGATATGGCCGACAATGATACGGGGCCAGGACGAGAAATGATCTTATCCTTTTAGTGTTCCGTACCTAAATTGGTCCAACGGAACACTTATGCGGTCACTCGGAGGCTGTCCGTCTGTCACAGCCAGTTTTCTCGAAGACCGTTTGACATAGGAAGCTGAAATTTGGTATAGATATAGAAATTTATGGCCTAATTACATAAATAAAGTCAAAAAGCCCCAATAAAGGGGGCAGTTTGAGGGGTAATAAGGGTTTTCGCTTTTTTTTTGGATTGTAAGGAACGTGTGGGGTATCATTCGAAAGCTCGTAAAATTTTGAGACGGTATACACATTTTGAGTTCTTTTTACGATAGCTCTTACTAGTGTAAAATATGACCAAAGTAACTTTTTTTCATACAGTGCTGTCCCCAGCTCTATTTCAAAAACTATAGCCAACTAAGACTTGGAAATACACATGCATAACGGAAATTGTATGTAGACGGCGGGAAAATTATCAACATAACGCTAGCTTTAATAGTTTAAATTATATTTACAAATTAAAGTAAATAAAATCGGTATAGCGTCTCATTTTAAGCTGGTTCTTCAGTATAGCCGTGCCTGATGACGTACATTGCACTTCGCAGTCTGTGAAATGAATATTGATATAATGAAAACACAGCATTGTATTTCGTGTTGTTTCCTGTTTCCGATTTGTTCCGAACGAAACCGAAAAATACCCGATGTCAAGTAATTAGACAACGCAGGTCTGGTGTTTTCAACAATTACCCATGATCCAGTTAAAGTCTGACCTTCGATCCGGTGTAGTTGTTGCGGATCAGGGAGTTAATATATACTAGAGGGTTGTGGTAGTTTAGATAGATTGTGAATAGTTTATATTTCCGTATTTCCGAATGAATCCAACGAATAATTTGCATCCAGTAAAAATAAGAATTATTGTTGTCATAATATAGAGCAGTTCAAATAAAGTACTCCGTACTTTATGAATGTTTGTTTTTAGTGTTCCATATTTAAAGCTGATACATAGACCAAAGGTTAATAAACCAAATAGAGGCGTCATAGTTATCACATTATTTAATGTTCCCACATTCAGTTTTGTGCAATTTATTTGTTTGTTTAGGTGCGCGCGAGCGTGCGCCAAACTTATTTGGCTTGGTTGAAAACCGGCTTCACTAGGTTTTGCGTAATGGTCTGTCTCTTTTTTCTTGGTCTGAGATTATCGCTCGCGGATTCGACAAATTTAAAGTTATCAACACAAGACAGTAAAGTAAAGTAAAGTGTAAAGTAAGTGGGTATTAGATCCCCCTACAAGGTGGACCGATGACCTGGCCCCGTATCATGGTCGTCCTTATCACGCAATAAGTGACAAGATAAGAGCGTCGTCTCGTTCTATCGAACGGTGTCAGCCAGTGGCGGACGCTCTATCACGTCACTTATCGCGTGATAAGGGGCCTGGTAAAGGTCGCGGGAGTCCGCTGGATGCGGGTGGCGCAGAACTGGTCATTGTGGCACTCTTCGGGGGAGGCCTATGTCCTGCAGTGGACGTCTTTCGGCTGATATAATGATGACGCATCAATATCGATCAATATTTTGGATTTTGTAATAAAACGATTCAGTTGAGAACTAAAAAAAAACTCCTACTGAATCTTCTTATATGCGGTTTTGTTTGGGTTACTAAAACACACAAATAATACTATGCTTAATAATGGCTTTAGATTTCAACACTACAAGCAGCTTTAGGTGTTCTATATTTTTCAGTTCACAGTTACAGATCTACATATTGTTGACTATTTGGTTAAAATCTAGAAACAAAATAGCATCAAAGTACGAGGTTCTTTATTTGATTTAAAATTGGAATACCGAGCTGTAGTGGTGAATCGTATTGTCGCCTTATACCATTCAAGTTTAAGACCTTGCTGCGAAAATTTTGAACCCGAAACCTAAAAAAAGGCCTAAAAACATTAAAATTACTCGTTTTTCGTATGTACTGGGAAATTAATATATTGAAGACGAATGCGTAATTGCATTTCACAGGATACTTTTAGAAAATTCAAGCTACCGTTCGCGCAACGTGCTTTTAATGCAAGCTCTGCACTTGATTGAGCCTGTGCCTCGGAGAGAAGACCATTTACAAGTCATTTTCCGAGAAGCTCCCGGGAACCGACCATTTAATGACGTTGGACACTGGACTTGTGTTCATTTTGTAATTGGTGAATTAAAAATATAAGATAGTTTGTACACCGATTTGTCGCCACTGCAGGAGTAGTTTTTGTCGAAACTTTTTCCTTATAAGTCCTGGAAATCTTTCCCAGTTGTGCAGCATCAAACGAACACATACGATTGTGGAGTTTTTGCAATAATAGAAATATAATTTTTGTTGAACTCCATTCAATAAATCAAGCAGTTTAGTTAGTAGTAGTTAACTTCAAAATCAGGAGATAAAGTATGAATCATTTAACTGAATGTACGGAACACTAAATGCTGAATTTCGACTCGCACTTGGCCGATTTTTTAGTTTTAATATCAACCTTTATTTATAAATACCTATGTGTCCGAATGTTTTTGTATATCGTCGGTAATTTTGAATAGCTCGCAACTCCGAAGATTAATGCCACCTGCAAAAAGCAATGTTTTACCCAAGAACAAGGTTTAATATAAGTAGGTATTTCAAAAGGAGGCCTTTGTCATACAGACATAGCGAAACTAAAAGGGTTCCTAGGGAATAGTTAGACTACGAAACCTTCAGAAAGAGCAAACCATTACAACTAGAAATGGATTTAAATCTATCGGTAGGTATTTATTTACTTATGACGAGAAAACTGTGATTAGGCGCCTTAGTAGGTATTTATTTTAATGTCGCTGTTCATGCTGATTGTCACTTTAAGCGTTGAATATAATACTCCAAAGAGTCCAAAGACTAGAAGGCTGCTTCACAGAGAACTTTTCTATATAAGTATGGCTGCTTATCCATTCTCCTAATCATCATTGTTAATTGAAAATATTAGTATAAAAAAAAGTTTATTCACGAATTTTGCTTACGACTAAATACATATATATTCTTCTGCCCCACCACAGGGCGGTTTGTTGGCAGACGAGGCTCCTTTATTAACCGACTTCAAAAAAAAAGGAGGAGGTTCTCAATTCGGTTGTATATATATATATATGTTTTTTTTTTTCAATGTTTGTTACCTCAGAACTCCGTCATTGATGAGCCGATTCGTAAAATTTTTTTTTCATTTGTAAGTATATGCTTCCACGTGGGTCCCATTTTTTCAAAAATTCAATTGGATGATGGGATCCATGAGGAATTGAGGGAACTCCTCAATTATATTAGGCACGCGTGTAGTGATTTTGGTATTTTCTATTATAACTCGTGTATTTACAGCCGGAAATCATAAATTTGGTGGAGTGGAATTGATGATGAAGACCACAGATGACTTATGGAATTCCTCAATTATGTACATAAAATTGAAAAAGTATATCACAGATTCTGATAAGATTCCGTTGAAATAGCAACTAATGAAGTGCCAAAGGTGATCCTTGTTGAATCGACGGAAGTCCTCAAATATTATCGGCCCACATACAGCGATTGGGTTTTTTTCTCTAATAATTAACGCATTTGCTCTCGGAAATCAGTTCATGTGGTAAATTGGAAAAGAAATGTGGAAATGTTCTCGTGGCTTGGCGGAGTACTAAATTGAAGTCGGTTAAAACTTTGTTTTTAAAGTAAATTATGTTTGTGTAAGCTAGGTAGGTAGTTGATATACTATTTAACTTAAACTTATCTACTTAACCCTATACCGCATGCGCAGCCTATGGCAGTTATAGTTTACTATTCTATTGATAACGGTTCAAGTTCATTCTTAAACAAGTACTTGTTTATTTTTATTTATGAAATGAAGTTAACTTAACTAACTAACTTTATATAGGAACTGCTTTTACGTGCTTGTCATTTAAACCAGTATTTTTTATTTAAAAAAGTACGTTTCTCGGGCTTTTTATACATGGTCTTAAACTTCTTATCAATATATTAGTAATCATATTATATCAATTAAACAATGTTTGAAATAACATACCCGTACTCGCACATGTAGCTATTAGAAAGTAATATCAATAGATCCATATTTTTATTTATTGAGCGTGTTAATATTCAAAAGCGTTCAAGGAAGACAATAATATGACAGCCTAAGCGCTACACGAAAAAAAGCGCGGTATTTAAAAACGCTCAATGAAAGTGTCTCCTTAAACACGCTACTGAAATTACATTATTGTCTCTGGCCTCGCTTTGGCCCACAGCTTTGGGCCACACAGTTTTCTATTTTTAAAGCTTTCTTCTTTATGTGGTCTATGACGCGCGTGCAGGGAGCAAAACTGAATTTTGCTTCCTTGGGAAGACAAATTGAAAAAAATGCAGAGGGATCAAAAACAAGTTTTGCTCCCTATAAACAGGCTAGAAAAAACTTGTTCGAATAGGAGTGAAAACAATATTGCTCGTTTAGTAGTATAGGATTTAAATGAAATCGAGTGGTATCGAATGAATACATATTCTCATTGTAACTAAAAGATCAATTGTTGTTGAAGCAGAAAGATGGATAAGTGACTTTGAAGCAAGAGACGTAGGCGAGGCTTAGGCGTAGGCTTTCCGTTACTGCAGGTACCTACTCCATTGATGCGTGATTATATAAAAGGGCCTTGATGCGTGATTAAAGGATCTTGGGCTTATTTGCCACAATGCGTTCCAAAAAAATATTTGGGGACAATCTTACACAAATAGGCCCAAACTAAGCAAAGCTTGTATTATGGGTTCTAGACGACGATAAACGTAGGTACTTATATAGAAACCCAGGGCCTCATGCTTCGTAGGCAGGGTCACTACCAACTAGGCTAAAGCCGTCGTTAATATATTAGCGTGGAAATCTTGGTTTGACCTTATCAGGCGACTGAAGGCAGGGCTCGTGTGTCGCAAGCGCAGAGCCCTGTTATGCCGCTCCAGTGAGATGACAACTATACTGATACAACGGCATTGCAAGGAATCCTCATATCAAAAAAGGGTCGCGCTCGTGATTCTTGGTGTCCCCAGTGTCGATAAGCGACGGTGTCTGCATACCATAAGGCAGACTCATTAGCCCCTGTCGTAATATAAAAAAGGGGTTCCCTTTATCTGGCATAATATAGATTGTCCGAAATGCACTCCGCGTAACAGTTATTGCAGAAACATTTTTAGCCGAATGATACTTTAGCATAATCATATACTTAGCATAACTTTCATGTCGCATAGCACTCATTTGGCAGAATTTTGAATTGCAGAATAGTAATATGGCCGAATTTACGTTCGCAGAATTTTACGTAGCAGAACGTATATTCCGCCGAATTTCTTGACTTATAGACAATTTCTTGTCTTCTTGACAGGGACTTAGTGGCAAAACCGACTCGGATCGCGGATAGGTTAGAAGACGAAAGCGGGATCTTCGCTCCCGCTTCCGTCTTCGACGTTTTTTTTTTTATAAAAGAGCAGAAAACTTGTTTAAATATCAACAAACATATTAAAACAAGCTATACACAAATACACAAATTTCGGCGATACAATTATTCGATCATAGGACTATTATTACAATCGTCATTATGCCAATGTACTATTCTGGCAAAGGAAGTTATGCGAAATGACTGTATGCAATGAAATTTATGCGAAAAGTAATTCTGCGAAATGATGATTCTGCCAAGGGCTGTTATGCAAAATAAAATTATGACAATCAATTTTATGCAACACATTAGTAACCCAAAAAAAGACCAGGTTGCACTCCGGGAGTACCGGCAGAAGTGAAAACTCAAAGACATTGTAACAGTTTTTCGATCAGGTCACGTGTCCGTTTTATGAATTTCAATCCGTCGAATCTTACGGTCACGTGACCTGTCTCGAATCTCACGTCTTACGAATCTTACGGTCACGTGACCTTTGGATATTAGTGTCAAGCGAAGCTCAAATAACTCGGCTCGGGAATGAAAATCCCCGAGGAAGACGGTAAGAAGATTATTCCCTCGCCACATCAGCAGTAATCTCCGAAGTGTCGGTGCAGGCTCATCGACAGATAAGTGACTGTTATTCATTGTCTTTCTACTAGAGAGTTATAATTGCCATAATACTTATGATAAATAGCCACCAAAACGATACTAAGTCCATTTACCTTTGTATGTGTTATGGGGCCCGGGTGCCTCGCAAACTTTTATGGAGCGTACTTTATGGTTAGGAACTCAGTATTTTTAAATGAATTCTTAGTGTCGCTACCTATATTCTCCTGCACCCTCATGCGTTCCTAGTTACAGTAGGATAATTTCTTTACTCAATCTATATTTCAAGTCATACCTTAAAATAAATACGTGCAAGATATGCGCTCCTAGTATAATGACCCGACCTAGTCGAAACTCAATGCATCTCTTTTACACGCTCATTACCCCACTCTCTCACACATGCACTTACGCGATACTCACATATACACAATAATTTACTTTAAAAACAAATTTTTAACCGACTTCAATTTAGTACTCCGCCAAGCCACGAGAACATTTCCACATTTCTTTTCCAATTTACCACATGAACTGATTTCCGAAAACAAATGCGTTGATTATTAGAGAAAAAAACCCAATCGCTGTATGTGACCCGATAATATTTTGAGGACTTCCGTCGATTCCACAAGGATCACCTTTGGCACTTCATTAGTTGCTATTTCAACGGAATCTTATGAGAATCTGTGATATACTTTTGTACTTTTAAGTACATAATTGAGGAATTCCATAAGTCATCTGTGGTCTTCATCATCAATTCCACTCCACCAAATTTATGATTTCCAGATGTAAATACACGAGTTATAATAGAAAATACCAAAATCACTACACGCGTGCCTAATATAATTGAGGAGTTCCCTCAATTCCTCATGGATCCCATCATCCAATTGAATATTTAAAAAAAATGGGACCCACCTGGAAGCATATAGTTACAAACGAAAAAAAAATTTTATGAATCGGCCATTCAATGGCGGAGTTCTGAGGTAACAAACATTGAAAAAAAAAAATACAACCGAATTGAGAACCTCCTCCTTTTTTTTGAAGTCGGTTAAAAATAGGTGTACTTCTAATATTTACATCAATCTATATGTTCCTGGTCATACTGTGCAGTTAATTACCCTGTGTGGCCACTGTCCAACGCGCTATAAAAAATCAACTAAAGTTCTTACAACAACCAGCTCCATATTATGCACCCCTAGTGCCGTGCTTCATAAATTTTGCACATCACACAATTATATTCGAATACTATTTTCCGCCCGCAACTTCGTCTGCGTGGACCCGGGATAAAAACTATCCTATATTTTAATCCAGAGTATAAACTATCTTCGTGCAAAATTTCATTCAAATCGGTTCAGCCGTTTAAGCGTGATTGAGTAACAAACATCCAAACATCTAAACTTTCGCATTTATAATATTACTAGCTTCCGCCCGCGACTTCGTCTGCGTGAACTCGGGATAAAAACTGTCCTATATTTTAATCCAGGCTATAAACTATCTTCGTGCAAAATTTCATTCAAATCGGTTCAGCCGTTTAAGCGTGATTGAGTAACAAACATCCAAACTTTCGCATTTATAATACTAGCTTCCGCCCGTGACTTCGTCCGCGTGGACCCGGGATAAAAACTATCCTATATTTTAATCCACGCTATAAACTATCTTCGTGCAAAATTTCATTCAAATCGGTTCAGCCGTTTAAGCGTGATTGAGTAACAAACATCCAAACATCTAAACTTTCGCATTTATAATATTATATAGTAGGATTATAGTAGGACAGTAGGAAGTCTAGTACGCCTCCTGCAGAATTATGTGCTCCTAGTCAACCCCCTCACACCCACTCAACCGGCCCGGTCCTAGTAATATGTATTGGTCAACACTACGTCGGTATCGTAACATACGAATATGTGTAGGATATAGGTACTTACTAACTTTCAAAGACCTTTATACAGGATGTAACAAAAATGGGGTATGAACCGATCAAGGGCTTAACAGGTATCGTGTACTAATAAGAAAAAACGGAAAAAAAATTTTTTGACGCGATTTTTTAAAATATTTCTATGGAGCTTGTCGCCCCAGTCGGCCAACGCTCCATACTAAGGTAGAAAAAAAAACGCGTCAATATTTATTTTTTTCCGTTTTTTCTTATTAGTACACGATACCTGTTAAGCCCTTGATCGGTTCCTACCCCATTTTTGTTACACCCTGTATAGGATATATTTAAAGCTACTTAAATTAAAATTAGAAATATAGAATTAGAAAAACGTAACAAAACTTTGCCCTTCAGGCAGGGTGTCCATCACAAAGGTAGCCTTCCCGCGCTGAATAGCAATTGCTATTCCTTGAGCAAGAAAGCTGCGCAAGGCAGCATCAAAGATGGAATGCATCAGGATGTAAACTAGGATACTTATAATGTATTTGGAAAGGCAGTTCTTGAATTCGTCTCCAAGCTTCTTTAACCAAATTTATTAAATTGACTCACTGAAAGTATTCGCTGCAAGTACATCGTGATCAAGAAATATCAGTGAACATACAGAAGTATCCCGAGGGATAGATGCATTTTGTATGACTTATTTATATTTATATTTCGGCTTTGACGTAATTAGTTTCGCTCGATCCTTATCCTTATTCTTATCCTTCGTTTTGATAAGACAGCAATACATCAATCTAGATTATTTACAGGTAATTTTACCTAGATAATTTTAAGTAGATGGGCGTGTGGATATTATGTTTGCAGATCAATAATAGTGTAATCTTGGCTTATCTTCGTGCAAATCCACGCCAAGGAAAATATAGCGAGGTTATTCAGAGAAAAAGGATAATAGTTAAGAGAATTCGAAGGATTCATATACTGTCTTCATTTTAAGTAACTTGAGAACAACATCTTTCGACGAGTGTATCATACGAGATAGTAAATACTTAGTTTACATTCATAATCAGAGTAATAAATATCTAAACGCGATTTTGACATTTGTTGTGAATAGATGTAAATGTTTTACATATATTTTTGAGCAGAAAATTGCCTGAAGGCCTTGCCTTATCACAAGAATCGTCTTCAAAATCCATAGTAAGGCAAAATCATATATATCTGATCACTAAAGGTATCAAAATATCAAGCATAATCTTTCAATCTCTCTCTAAAGCGTTTCTTAAATACGATTACCAAAAAAACACCGCGATCCATCTATTGACATTACCTGCAGAAGTACCTTAAGGGTCCTTACGCCTTATTTTGCAAAATGCTTGCTTTTTCATTCAAGATTACGACGTAACTATTAGTATTTATTCAAAAACTGATATGGTACTTAAATAATCATTTCTTGAACTAGGGGCTAACACAGTTCAAATTCTCATATTCTCTTTCTAAACCTAAAATAAATGAGTTTTCTTGGGAGGCTTTTTCAAATTTTGCAGTGAGAAGTGTCGTTTCGTTTCTCAATTTTGTAGTAAACAAGAATCATTTGGTATATGAATGATTACAATTCACATCACTAAATCTTGAACGAGGGGCTGACATGATTGAAAATCAAAGATTCATTTAAAAAAAATGATAAAACACATTCCGAGTTTTCTAATTTTTTTTGGTGAAGATGTTCATATTTTTTACCGCAAATTCTATAAAAAATATTATAGCAAATTATAACTTTATGTTAACCCATAAAAAATAATCATAACTATAGGACCTACGTTGCCGTAAATTTTAATTTTTAGGGTTCCGTAGTCAACAAAGAACCCTTATAGTTTCGCCATGTCCGTCCGTCTGTCTGTTCGTCTTCGGCTTAGCTCAGTAACCATTACTACTAGAAAACTGTGATTCGGCATATGAATCAATCACGCTGACAAAACAGTACAATACAATTTGGAAAAATATTTTTTTTTAGGGTACCTCCCCTACTCCTAAAGCAGGGATGTAATTTTTTTTTCGTCAAACCCATGGTGGTGGATAGCTCGTTCAAAAATATGATGGGTTTTTTAAAACCATTTTTCAAATCAGTAATTCGTTTGCGAGATATTGGGCTTTAAAGCCCTAATTTTAGTTCGAGTGATGTGCCCCCTGCCGGTTAAATGGCTATTACTGGGCTATTATGTGAAAAAATTCGTCGTAGTAGTACATATAATGAATTTAAAAGGAAAACTATCACGGACAAGTAGGCATAAGTAGTTACCGAGTAATAGTCGACCAACTTAATGTGTATTAGCCAGTTTTCGTACAAATTCGGCCGACGCAATCGCACCGCACGTCGATTAACTAAGACAGACAGGCAACTACGGAACCCTACACTGCGCGTGGCTTGGCCGGTTTTTTAAAGACATATCACGCTGCACCGACGCCGCGCGCCGAAATTTTTATTTAAGAAATGATTAAGAGGTTAAGAAATGATTATTTAAGTACATTATCAGTTTTTGAATAAATACTAACAGTCACGTCGTAATCTTTAATGAAAAAGGAAATATTTTGCAAAATACGCTTCCGCTTCTGCTTATGTAGGCGTAAGACCTCTTAATATTTATAAACGGACCTTAAGAAGCGCGAAAAGAAATGCTGTACAAACTGAGATCAGAAAGGGTGATAATTTTCGTAAAGCAATATGGAAAATTGTCAACAGGCATAGACACAAGTCTCAGATGAGCCCAAGCAAAAACACAACCCTACGAACACACAAAATTATTGTTGATCCACAGGAGCAAGCGAACACGTTGTCTAAAATATTTGACCATGAAAGTAGTTTAAACGATTCTCTTTAAGCTTTAAAACTGCTTGAAGAACATGCAGCAAGAGTTGAGAACTGCATGGAATACAACTTCGTTACTACGAGTGAAGTCTTTAAACTTAGCAAAGAAATGGCACCAAAAAAATCAGTAGGATACGACGAAATACCTATGACGGTCATTAAAGAAAATGTGTACTTGCTAGCCGAACCCCTGCAAACTTATTTAACGAATGCTTTAGATTGAGCACATTCCCAGAGCAACTTAAAATAGCCAGGATACATTTAAAGGGGTCAAAAAGTGACCCAAAGACTTATAGACCCATATCCTTGTTACCAACGATATCAAAAATCTTAGAAAAATGAATGAAAGTGCGACTGCAAAGGCACCTGTGTATATTGCACCAAGTTCTCAATAGCAAACTATACGGATATCTGAAATCGGTCGGTATAAGCGAAGCCAAGCAATAAAAAAAGGTCGTGGGTCTTTTCCTCGATCTTAGTTCGGCGTTACACAAACTCGAGCTAGTGCCGTAGTCGGCATCAGAGGTAAAGTATTAAAGTTTCTCGAGTCGTACCTATCAAATATGAATCAGTTTGCCGAGCTCAAAGCAATTGAAAATGGAATAGAAAACGTTTTTAAGTATAAGTCGATAAACTTAAGGCGTGGCGTGCCCCAGAGGCTCCATCTTGGGCCCACTGTTTTTTATACTTTTTTTGAACGACCGAATAAAATAGTGCCCCACGCAAGACCGTAGTTTTTGCTGATGGTGATGACACAAATGCAATAATCGCAGCCGAAAACAGACGCTTCTCAACGAAACAGTTAACGCGGCCTTATTAGGCTTTCGCAAATGGGTTGAAGTTAACAACTTAAGTCTAAACACTCACTGTTATTATCAGCCACTTCAATCTGGTCGGATGCCTTAGATGTCAATTTAAACGGAGTCCGTATCATTAAAACCAACGTGATTAAATTTCTGGACATTCACATAGACTCTCAACTCAATTGGAAGCATGAAATACAAGAACTAAGTACCTCGATACGCTCTCCGCAGTCTACGAGATGAAGTCCAAATAAAACACCTAGTGATGGTTTATTATTTGGCCTTGCCTAGTGAAGGAATCAGGCAAACACTTGTGAATGGCGGTATACTGCCTTTTCGGCAAAATATGTTTCGCAAAATTTCACTTCGCAGCCAACGTACCAACTTTTCGCAGAATTTTCATGTGGTAAACCAATCGTTGGCAAAACTTCATTTCGCACTTTTCTTGGCAACATTTTTATAATGCAAAATTTTACTGCAACAAACTTTTATGTGGCAAATAATTATGAAGCAAATGATTTGCTTAGGTAAAAACCAATCGTCAAATGTCATTTGGGAAAATATAAACTTTGCTTTGGAATAATGATAATTACTATTATTATTAACGTACAGTGAGTGTTAACGCCTAGCATATGTGTGTACCGGCGTACCGGCGTCTACATTTGATCCTACGAGCCGTATATGAAGAGTTTGAACCAGCGACGAGAACAAAAGAACAAAGGAATTACTTCGCTGACGCGTTTCAACGTGGTGCGGAAGGGCGAGTCTACCAATTTTAAGCCACGACATCTTACAACTTCAATCTGCGACTACGGCTCTAACATCCGAAGATTCATACAAGAAGATTGGAAGCTGGAGGCAAAGAGAACCACACCTACTTACATCGGAGCTCATCTTAAGTCGGGTCCTGAGGGTAGCGTTACTGTGAGTTCGTTCCAATTTGTCTCATTGTCCCGTAAATCTTAAATTTCGGTCGCAATCCTGGAATTGCGATCTCAACCAAGTCACTTAATTACGTCACTAATCCTTTATTTAGTGATATTTCTCTTAATAACGCTCACGGATCCTTTATTTCGTGTTGCTATTTAACGTATTGCACGTTATTCGCAAAAATACCTTATTTGCGATCCATTTCATACTTATAAACGTTAACGATCCATTATTCTGTTAACAAGTCACTTACTAATATTGCATTTCGCAATCATACTTGCTTACATCCCGCTCATAAATGGGTTCCCATTGTTATCACTTATTTCTTAGATAACGTAATTGCTCAAACGAAAGAAGGCTACCTAACTTATAACTTTCATTACATTCTTATCCCCACATAAATTGCATTTCAGAGTGTTTCTAGATATTCCAGATTCCGTCGTTGTGAGTGATAACTGTACAATAACTTGCTTAATTATTGTTATTTTCGCATGTTCTAGTGCATTCGATCGCTCGCCGCTTGGTTCGCGCTGGCTCGACCTGGCTCGCCGCGCGGCCGCTGCCTGCGCACCGCTTCGCTTATCACATTTTTTACGCACACCCTCACTACGCTGCTTTTATGCTGATTTAAGTAATCGTTCCAATTCCTTTATTCAATACTTTTTTGCACCGCAATTATTGTTTGTGATTTTTAGCAACTCGTTTCATCGCATTGGTTCGTAACCTACGTACAATATTTTACACTTATTTGACTTATAGGACAAACCTCTCAATTTTAAACACAAACTTGTTTTTAAACAGTAAAAGTAACTTAAAGCTTAAATACATTTTTATAGTTTTTTCACCATGGTTGACCAAGCTTTAATTAGAAAGCGTGGATCATTTAAAGCTAAGCTTACGCAATTTGAAAATCATTTAATAACTGCTGAGAGTTGTGATCGCTTAAGTAGTTCACAACTTAATGAATTAAATGTCCACTTGTCAAAAATCGAAGAAATCTATGCCGATTTTGACGCCATTCAGTGTGATATAGAAAATACACGGGAAATTCCAGATGAACAGTACCGGGAACGCGAGGCCTTCGAGAGCAAGTACTTCGGGCTGATCGCGCGCGCTCGCGAGCTGCTGGCCGCGGCGCCGGCGCCGGGCCGCCCTGCGGGCAGCGACCGCTCGGAGACAGGTTCTAGTGGTACCGTGCTTGGAGGTGGGACTAAACTTTCTTTACCTACTATTCAAATGCCAAGTTTCGCAGGTCATTATCATGACTGGCTGGAGTTTCGCGACACATTTTGTAGTCTCATACATACAGATAATTCAATCCCAAAAATAAATAAATTCCATTATTTGCGTGCCGCTTTAAAAGACAGTGCTGCCGTAATTATTCAGTCCTTAGATTTTTCAAGTGATAATTACGACGTAGCCTGGGAACTACTTTGCGATCGTTATAACAATAAAAGGTCATTAGTAAACAATCACATTCTGGAAATATTTAACTTAGAAAATCAAAGGAATCATCTAGATCACTGCGTAACGTGATCGACACAGTAAATAGGAATCTTAGAGCCCTTAAAACACTTAACCTCCCCACTGAACATTGGGATATACTAATTATACAAATTGTTTCAAACAAACTTGACACAATCACGAGCCACAAGTGGGAGTCTTATCGCAACAAACTGAAAGAGTTACCCACACTTAAAATGTTTAACGATTTTCTGAAGGATCGTGCTGACTTGTTAGAATTGACGGAGAATGCTCATAAAAAACGTAGGTCTAGTGACACTACGCACGTACGACATAAATCGTTCTCAGCTAACACATATTCGCCGCCGACTCACAAGTATGTGTGTCCATATTGCAAACGTGATCATGCACTTTACCTTTGTCAAAGGTTTAGGTCATTGCACTTAGAAGCTAGACTTGACAAGGCTAAGGCACTTAAATTGTACTTAAACTGTTTGCGACATGGTCATAACGAAAGGGCGTGCAGGCTAAGCCCCTGTCGTTCATGTGGTTTACAACGTAATAGCTTGCTGCATGAACATAGAACTCCTACAGCTGCAACTTCAGCATCCTCATCAGGTGACGTCATGCTGCACTCGCTGCCGCAGCCTGACCCTGAAGGACAAGCTTTTAGTCCTTCTAAGGACATTTCTATGTCAGCCATCCACAATAATAGATGATCAAACGAACTTCTTGAAGTGAAGTTCGATCACTATTATGTGAGTCGCTTCATTCAAAGATATAATTATTAACCAGGTAGTTCCTTTAACTTGCTAGGCAACGTCACACGATTTTTAGAGTCATTTTTGTAAAAAAGTACGTCTATTGACTTTTATGTCCCCCACTCCTGACCCAATGAGTTACTAACTGCCATATTTAATCCTCATTCCTTTGGAGTAAGGAGCATAACTTGTATATATGGGAGATTCAGAAGTCTTCATTCTGATGTGACAAAGTCACGGGAGGGAGGGTACTGAATATATCTTTGAATGAAGCGACTCACATAATAGTGATCGAACTTCACTTCAAGAAGTTCGTTTGATCATCTATTATATTTCGTCGCTTCATTCTTCAGCTATAATTATTAACCAGGTAGAGTTTTAGAGAAGCAAGTTTTGCTTCTTGTTGATATGTGGTTTAATATTATAATATAAGTTAAAACACAACATTTTAATCAATGTCTTTCATTTATTTTGAAGATACAAAATAATATAGGATAAATCAAATTGTTATGTTTTTGATTGGTACAACAAAACAATTTGTTATCGATAACAATGAACAAATAATCAATTTGACGTATTACGTCTAAGGCACACAGATCTTGCAAAGGTATCATTGTGTCCGTCTTCTAAGGGCCTATTATAAAATCTAGAAAAGGTCTGAGACGATGCTGTCCATCCAGCCGCCTTGCGGATATTTTCTATGGACATGCCAGCGGCCCGCGCGGCCGACGTGGACGCGTGTCGCGTACTGTGCGCTCCAAACCTGGACACGTCCACGCCCGCCGCACCCAATACCTGGCGTATCCACCGGCCCACGGTTTGACTCGTGGCTGCTCTGTGGGGAGCTTTGTATGTCAGCAATAGTGCACCATGATCTCTAATTCTTTTATTTTGTGTTACCAAAATATAGTCTTTGAGAGTTAGGGCAGGGCAAATATTTGAATTGTCTTTAAAATAAGGCAAATACAATAGTGGTTGTTCTCGACCGGGCGCAGATGTTTTGATTAAATCAGGTACTGAAATTTGAATAACATCCTCCAAAATACGAATATTTTCGATTTTAATTAATGAGAGGGTTTGCACTCGGTGTGCTGTACAAATAGCAAGTAGGATAACGAGTTTTTTCGTTATCATCTCTAGGGAAAGATCTTTGTTGGGATACCAATTAGATACCAGATCAAGGACTACTTGAGGATCCCAAGTGTTACTATACTTCGGTAGACTAGGTTTTAATCTAAACGCGCCTTTAAGCAATCTTTTGATGCGGTCATCAGATCCTAGACCGGGCCACAGAAGAGACAATGCGGACCGATGACTGTTTAGCGTTCCGTACACACAACCTCTATGGAATTCACTTGTTAGAAATTGAATGATAGACGAAACTGACGAGTTTGTAGGCTCTAGGCCGTTATTATTGCAAAACTCCCACCAGAGCTTTAAGGATACATTGTATTGTTTAATTGTATTCTCCGAAAGAGAAGCTAACGATAATGGGATCGCTTCTAGTGGAACGCCACGGCGCGAGAAGGCCGCGCTGATAACGTCGCGGCCGCCAGGGTAAGGCTGGTGTGCAAACGGTGTGGTCGTCTGCAATCAGATCGGAGTAATGATTTACCCGGATTGAAAAATATAATTTCTGAGACCAATCATTTTTGTAACATAACAACAACCAAGGCTGGGAAGGCCAATACGGAAAAGCAAGAATACCGTTTGCTTCATCATCCATAATTTTTCGTATGCATTTTAGTAATAAACAGAACGGTGGAAAAGCATAGAAATAATGGTCACTCCAGTTGATTGTGAACGCATCAACAGTGAAAGCATCAGGCTCTTGGAACCAAGACACTAATATATCCGATTTGGCATTGGCTCGAGATGCAAAAAGATCGATTTCGGGTTGGCCGAAACACGTGACAATGGTCTGAAAAGCTTGGTCAGACAATTCCCACTCTGTATCAAGGTTTGACTTTCGAGATGCCTCGTCGGCTCGATTGTCTTTGGTTTTAACATAAGACGCATACAGGATTAGGTTCCGCATTTCACACCATTGCCAAATTTGCCTACTCAGATCGTTAAGGTACTTATGGAAATAGAATACCACCCATACGGTTAATGTAACTGATGGCAGTAGTATTGTCTACTCTTAATAAAATCACGCAATCAGTTTCATTTCCCGCAAAGCTTAAGCTTAAGCTTAAGACCTAAATATACTGCCAAAAGTTCCAAGTAGTTGATGTGGTGTTCCTTCTCACAACTGCCTGCCAATGCCCTCCTGTAATATTATTTCCGCATACAGAGCCCCAGCCAATTCCTGACGCATCTGTATAAATTTCCAATTTAAAACTTGAAGTTCGCATATGTGAAGAAGTTGTGTAAATGTTATCTTTCCACCAACATAAATCATCCAGGATAGTAACTGGAAGATTTATTTTGGCTTCATAATTACCGTCATGTTGTTGAAGACTTAGAAATGTATGTCGTTCTAACAATTTTGTATAAAGCCAACCATAATTGGTAGCAGGACAGGCGGAGATAAGAACACTAATCAACTGAGCATACTCTCTCGTACATCGAGGTAATTTCATGAATTTACCAACCAAGTGATAAATCTTTTCACGTTTATCTAGGGGTCAGCTTATGATAAAATTTCGTGAATCAAAATTGAATCCCGAGAATTTGCAATTTTGAGAGGATTGTAACGCACTCTTGTCCCTATTAACAATGAAACCTAAATATTCTAATAGTTTAATGGTGGCATTGACATTATTAACGCAATCATCGTAATTATCTCCAATACAGCAAATGTCATCTAATTAAACGACGGATTTAAATCCCTGTCGCCTTAAATGTGTTACCACCTCTTTCATAATTTTAGTAAACGCTTTGGGTCCCACGGACAAGCCTTGCCAAACGGCATTGCCATAAATTCATATAGTTGAATTTCAGTTGAGCCATAAGGTAGAAATTGAATAGGAATAAGTAAATAGGCCTCTTTGAGGTCGATTGTAGCCATGTAACCTAATGCCATGTAACCACGTAATCGTGGTATAAGTTTGGAAGCAGTCCGATAATCCTCCATTTTGAAATGGGACTTGGTCACAAATTTGTTGAAAGACTTTAAATTTAATATAAACCGTCTAGTGCCATTAGGTTTAGGAACCAAAAAAGTACTAGAAATGTATTGATCATTTCTGGAATTGCATTTTCTCACGGCTCCTAGGTTAATTCGCTTATTTATTTCCGAGCCCATTAAATTTGAATCTTTTGGCGTCAGACTAAAACTAGGTATCATAGACTGAGATACCGGTTTGCTTAACGGTATAGCTAAACCGTGTTCAATCTAAGATAGAACAGTAGGGTTAGTTGTAATTTTTGACCAATTATGAAAAAAGTTTGCTAATCGGCCGGCGTGTACCTGGGCTACTGATGTGAAAAGTCCGTGGTTTGCTCTGTGCCGGCGGCCTCATCGAGGCAGCAGTGTTAATGTACGGGCGACGCGTCGCCGGACGCTTGAAGTGCTAGCCTTTGGTGCACTGATGTTTTTCTTTATTTGTTGACCTTGTCTCTCGATGGTCTTGCTGGCCTTAATTTTTTCAGATAAAGTACTGCCAAAAAGGGATTCATCCCGTTCGGCGTCTTGTATAACGTGGATTTCTCCGCTTTTCTCTAGGCTAGGTGTGATTAATCTGATTCGGTCCTTGGTCAAGAAGTTATGTGTGTCGGATAGAATACGACAGCCATCACTACAGTATTTGAGGGCCTCAACCTTGTTGTCAGTTTTTAATAGGACATCCATGGCTCGACTTACAGCGGCGATTCCTTGACCAAGTTGTTGTTGTAATGCAACATATTTTTTGTCACGCCCGCGTACAATCTCTGATACAGCAGCCGATATCTCGGCGTTTAGCTTGGGCGCCTGCAATAATTTGCAATAATTTGGAATTAAATAGTCCTTAAGAATTTTGTCCTTTGTGTCTTTAGGGTATATACCCTTCTTTAAGAGAGGCAACCATAAATTTGCAAGACTGTCATGAATACTTGTTCCGTATTCAGGTGTATCGGAAGAGGACTCTCCCAAAGCTGCAAGCAGCACAGGGTCCAGAGACGACTGGTCGTCGGTAGTAAGCGTGGGTTGCGCGGGAGGCTCTGCCTGATCAGGCGTCGGCGCCGTGCGGGTCGGGGCGGTGACGGGTGCGGTCGGGACGGCAACCGCGGCCGGTAGCTCCAGCCGCGGATCGAGACTTTCCGAGATCGGTTGAAGACAAGGCTCTGGCAGCACTTGTCCTTGCCCGTCCAATTGTATTTCTAACACTGGATCATCATAATTGATTTCTTCAATTGGTGATGGATAGCTTACAATCGCAGAGTTTGTTTGTTGGTTTTTAAGGTGATTTTCACCTAAAAAATAAGTAAACAGGACTTACAACATCATCATAGATGGTACATATTATCACCTGTGACATTGTCTCGCAGACAATACCGTGGTGAACGTGTATATCTATTTATAGATTGCACGTTTTAGTATTTAATTTTAATCGAAATCAACTCGCAGTTGATCTCGTTGCCACAGTTAACTCGCAGTTAACCCTGGCGTAATTTTATTAATAAGAGGGTACAATCACAACAAGTAATTTGTTCACTTACTAAATTATAACGTAAGTTACGAATATAGGCCACATTCGTGTTGTGATAAAAAATTACGATTTTATCGTCAAATTATATTTTTATTACGAAGGTAAATCACTGTGTCTTACCTTGCTGATCACCATCGGACTCATCTGTAGATGGTAGTCTACGACGACGTTTCTTTTTAACGTTGTAACTTTCTAAATCTTGGAGTTTTCTTTTATAACGTTCGATTTGTTCACGAGTACTACGCTCTGGCTTCGGCATTTTTGCGAAGGTGTGCTCGTTGCCACGCACGAAAAAGGAATGAGGATTAAATATGGCAGTTAGTAACTCATTGGGTCAGGAGTGGGGGACATAAAAGTCAATAGACGTACTTTTTTACAAAAATGACTCTAAAAATCGTGTGACGTTGCCTAGCAAGTTAAAGGAACTACCTGGTTAATAATTATATCTGAAGAATGAAGCGACGAAATATAATTGTGTCTTACTGTCCACTGCTTTAATTCAGGTGACAGACCAGAGTGGTCAGAAGCATACAGTGCGTGCACTGCTCGACTCTGGCTCGACCTCGAGTTTTTTGACGCAAAGCTTATGCGATAAACTTAACTTACATACTTCCTCAGCTTCGACCATAGTCGAAGGCTTAAACAACCAATCATCGCGCTTAACAAAGCGTTGTAATGTCCGTATATCGTCCCTTCTTAATAATTATAGCGAGAACGTTGCCTGCTACGTCGTTCCGCGTATCACTCAACTGCTGCCAACCTCTCGTGTAGACCGCACTACCTTAGATATACCGTCACATATTACATTGGCGGATCCTACATTCCATATTCCGGCTCCAGTTGAAATGTTACTTGGAGCTGACATATTTTGGACGATACTCGACTCTCAAAACATTTCATTGGGTAAAAACAAACCAATATTAAGTAAAACTAAATTGAGTTTCTTGATTTCCGGCCCAGTAAAAATGCAAAATTCATCGCATCTCAATACAGTCCATTGCAATCATCTTAACTTAAAAAATTATGACGAGGAATTAAATAAGCAACTATCTCAATTCTTTGAATTAGAGTCAGTCTCATCACGCAAACAAGTCTCCAAAGAGGAACAAGAATGTGAACAGAGTTTCATAGATAACACCACTCGACTTCCAAATGGACGTTTCGAAGTGATGATTCCATTAAAAGATTCACCAGACAAACTGGGCGATTCTCACGAACAAGCTTTGTCCAGATTCATCTCTTTGGAGCGTAGATTCAAACGCGACCCCCATTTTAAGGAGCAGTATTGTAAATTCATTAAAGAATACATTTCATTAAATCATATGTCATTAAATGAAAATCCTGAAAAGGATGCTCACTCATTCATTTTTCCGCATCACGGAATTTTACGCGATTCTTTATCTACTCGCTTAAGAGTCGTTTTTGATGGCTCTGCAGTCACGACATCTGGTGTCTCATTCAATCAAATTCAAATGGTGGGACCCACGGTCCAAGACGACCTTGTTAGCATTTTAATAAGAATGCGCCAGCACAAGTTTCTCGTGACGGCAGACGCTGAGAAAATGTATCGTATGGTCAATGTCAAGCCGTCGCAGCAAGCGCTTCAGCAAATTTTATGGCGATTTGAACCTTATGAGCAATTGCGACAGTACAAACTACATACTGTGACTTACGGAACGGCGTGTGCTTCTTTCCTCGCGACAAGATGTCTCACGCAGCTCGGTATTGAGTGCCCCGACAAGAATGTCTCGGAAGTCATCCTACGTGGCTTCTACGTTGACGATTTAATTACGGGTGCCGCCACTGAAGCAGAACTCATAAGCACTTGCGACGGTGTAATAAATCAACTAAAGAGTGGTCAGTTTAATTTACGCAAATTTCATTCAAACAGTCCTCGCATTATTAGCAAAATTGTCGGAGAAAATAGTAACGACGAATTACTTAACTTATGCAATAATGAATATTCGAAAACATTGGGACTACTCTGGTCCTCCAAAGAGGACAACTTATTATTTTCAGTCAATATCGACGAAAATAATCACGTTACCAAACGCACCATATTATCAATGATGTCTCAAATCTTCGACCCATTAGGCTTGATAAATCCTTGCATACTTCTAGCAAAAATAATCCTACAGAAACTTTGGTCCTCACGAATTATGTGGGACGAATCTGTTCCTTCCGATATTGAAGCTTTATGGTCTAAATTTATATCATCATTGCGCTACATAAACAATATACGCATCCCGAGATATATCCTAACCGATTGTCCGCTATCAATCGAACTCCACTCATATTGTGACGCATCCACACAAGCTTATGCCGCGTGCGTATACATAAGGTGCATCAATAATAATAATGTATCTGTTCATCTCGTAACAGCAAAGAGTAAAGTAGCCCCCCTGAAACCGGTTATGACAGTTCCGAAATTGGAGCTTTGTGGAGCCCACCTTGCTGTACGACTGACAAATAAGGTCAAGTCGTCACTTAGATTACAAATAGATAATTGTACCTACTGGTGCGATTCCACTATTGTCTTAGGGTGGATACAGTCATCCAAAGCGCAATTACTTAAACCATTCGTGTTTAATAGAATTAGCGAAATATGTGAAATGTCGGAGTCGAGCAGGTGGCGCTACGTCCCTACAAAGTGTAACCCTGCTGATATTGGGTCCCGTGGAGCAGAAGCTAAACACTTGGAAACGAGCACCTTATGGTGGTCAGGACCGCCATTTCTTATCCAAGATAAACAATTTTGGCCCAAACAGCCTTCTCAATTACAAGATACTGACTTGCCAGAATTCAAGGTCAACTGCAATTTGAATGCTGACTGACGATTATGCTTCTTATCATTCTGAATTTATAAAGGGTTTTTCTTGTTTTAGTAAATTACAACGAGTAATCGTGTATGTACATCGGTTTATTCACAACTGCCTTAATCCTCAAAATAAACGTAACGGTTATATCAAACTTTATGAATTGAATTCATCGCTAAATTCATTGTGCAGATTTGTCCAAACTGAAGATTTTAACTTAGAATATGATTTATTAAAAAACAACAAACAATTGTCAGTTAACAGTAAGTTAATCAAATTAAATCCATTTTACAATACAAATGACAAATTGTTACGTGTAGGTGGTAGACTTATTAACTCATTTTATGACTATGACACTAAGCATCCCATTCTACTGGACTCACGGCACCATATTGCCACATTGCTATCTAGACACTACCACATAAATCACATAATACTACTGCATGCACCTCCTCAATTGTTACTTACTACATTACGTCACAAGTTCTGGTTTATTAGTGGTCGAAACCTCGCTAGAAAGATTGTCCAAAATTGCATTACATGCTGTCGTTATTCAGGAAAAAGTATACAACCTATCATGGGCAATCTTCCCTCCTCTCGTTTACATGCGGATTATCCTTATGCTAACACGGCGTGCGATTATGCCGGACCAGTCATGATACTGAACCGGAAGGGCAGAGGTAGCACATTGATTAAATCATATCTGTGCATTTTCGTTTGTCTAGCCATAAAAGCGGTTCACATAGAACTTGTCACCGATTTAAGCAGTACAACTTTCTTAGCTGCATTAGATCGGTTCATTGCCCGCAGAGGAAAACCTCAAAATATTTTTTCCGATAATGGGCTTGTTTTACAGGTGCCTGTAACGAGTTGTCTAGATTCTTAAAAACAAATTCTGATTACATCAGCTCTAAAGCATCTGATCTATCAATCAACTTTAAATTTTCACCAGCATACAGCCCCCATTTTAATGGCTTAGCAGAGGGTTCCGTAAAATCTGTAAAGTACCACTTAAAACGAGTTTTAGGCCTAGCTAACCTAACTTATGAAGAATTAAATACAGTTCTCACTCAGATCGAGGCTATTCTGAATTCTAGGCCTCTCACTCCGTTATCATCTGATCCGTCTGACCTCACCGCTCTTAGCCCCTCACACTTCCTTATTGGACGAACGCTAACGGTTTTGCCGTCTCCTCAGGACTCAGACCCTGCGGCGATGCCAACTCTCTCACGATATATGAGAATCCAGCAATTAAAAGCCCATTTCTGGACTCGTTATTATAAAGAGTATATTACAGAGATCCAGAAGCGACAGAAATGGCGCAAGCAAGGAGAGCAACTGCATCTCGGAGAAATGGTGCTGGTTAAAGATGACCGCGCCATCCCAACCGCTGGCTGCTGGGGCGCGTGACGCGCCTGCATCCCGGCTCCGACGGCGTCTCCCGCGTCGCCGACGTGCTCACCACTTCGGGGACTCTTCGACGAGCCTTCAACAGACTGTGCCCGCTGCCAGTCATAGATGACAACTCCGTTCCTGGGGTGGCAGTATGTTAACGCCTAGCATGCCTCGCCTACGTCACACTCACACACGCATACGACAGATCTGCTGCAGCGACAAGCGCCGATGATCCCGCTTTACCGACGGAGCGCACTCGCCCTTCCACCGTTCAACGCGACAAGTCGCGTGCACCTTATTTTAATATTTTTGCATACATCTACCTTTATACTTTGGTTATTAAACCAGTTTTTTTGGAAATAGTGGCACATCATTTACACCCGTTAGATTCCACGCATAGCGCAAGTACCGGCGTCTACAGTGAGCATAATATTATTTGGTAGACTCTTCGGCAGGTCGGTGTAGGTACGACGACGAGCGAAGCGAGCATACTATTTTTTGGTAGACTCTTCGGCAGGTCAGTGTAGGTACGACAACGACCGAAGCGAGGAGGAGTGTTAGGAAGAACCGCGAACCTACAGCGCGCGAGCCGAGCGAGCGAAGCGAGCGTGCCACGGCAGCGGCCGGCGAAGCACCAGAACCGAACCCTTTTTTAGGGTTCCGTAGTCGACTAGGAACCCTTATAGTTTCGCTTTGTCTGTCCGTCCGTCCGCGGATAATCTCAGTAACCGTTAACACTAGAAAGCTGAAATTTGGTACTAATATGTATATCAATCACGCCGACAGTGGTAAAATAAAAAGTGATTTTATTTTATTTTATTAGGGTACCTCCCCTATACGTAACGTGGGGTGTTTTTTTTTATTTCAACCCTAACGTGTGATATATTGTTGGATAGGTATTTAAAAATGAATAGGGGTTTGCTAAAATCATTTTTTATAATGTTAATATTTTCGGAGATAATCGCTCCAGAAGTAAAAAAAAATGTGTCCCCCCCTCTAACTTTTGAACCATAAGTTTTAAAAATATGAAAAAAATCTCAAAAGTAGAACTTTATAAAAACTTTCTAGAAAAATTATTTTGAACTTGATAGGTTAAAAAGTTTTTGAAAAAAATTACAAAGTAATTTCTGAACTAAGTTTGTAATTTAACCGTATAAGCAGGTGTTTATTGTACCTGTAATTTCTACAAAATCACAATGAAGTGATGTGCTTTCAAATAAAGTAAAAAAACGGTGAAAATCGGTTCACGCAATAAAGAATTATCCCATAAAAATCATCTTCCATACTTTAAGCTCGCGCGCAATAGTTTACTTAATTTGCTGATAGATGTCGCTGTACGCGGAACACTCACATTGTACATGGCGCTGTTAAGATATTTCCCGATTTAATGGGGTCGGAGCAGGTGCGCCCATACATTAGGTCGAAAATTTGTCGTGCTCGAATTGTCTTAGTTGTCTTTGGTCGTTCGTTGTCTAATAATAAAATTGTTCGCTAAGTATTGCTTGTATTGTGTCTGTCTATAATACATGGTCGATTAGATTTGGGAATTTGAACTCTCTTGCTCATACATTCGGTTCACGGAACGGGCTACGGAACCCTACACTGACCGTGGCCCGACACGCTCTTGGCCGGTTTTTGCCTTTTAGTTACATAAACATATAGTATTCAATATGTTGCTAATAGGATGGTATGCCAATCAATACATTTGACGAATACATAAATGATATCTTAAAAAAACCTAGGTAATCATTTACCTAACAATAATTTATCAAATCATTAGTTGGGAAATGATATCAGTGCGCAACGTTGAGTTGGGAAATAAAACTTCGCCCAAATAAAAATATGGGATAAATACATAGTTTGAAGGTTAAAAATTTGCTGAATATTTTTCGCTGAATCATTAGTGAACCGTGAATATAATACCAAATCTTGAAGATTCTGTACATGTATATAAGTATGTATGATTTTATGCTATGATTGAAGTAAAGCTGCGATATAGCATACAACTTTGGGGAAATAGTAGTAAATACAAAGTTGAAGCCGCTTTTAGATTGCAAATACGGGCTATTAGAACTATATATAGTACGCGTTCCGCAAAGAGAATCTTGCAGATATCACTTCAAGAGATTGAAAGTTTTTACTTTGTTATGTCTGTATATCCTAGTTCTGCTCACATACTTCATCAAGCATTTACACTCCTATGAAAGCCAGAGCGAGAAGGACGCCACGCCAGAATCTTAACTATATCGAACAGGATAGTACCAGAATAGAATATTATAAAACATGGTACTCTTTATCAGGCTGTGTCGCTGTTGATTTGGATGATATTTAGCACGAAGAAAGTCTGGCTGCCTGGTTGAAAGAAAGCCTGGATTCAAATATAGGTTTTTTTTTATCCCGGGTCCATGCAGACGAAGTCGCGAGCGGAAGCTAGTTATTGATAAACCTAGATACTTATGTACTCATATCGATTTTATTGTTGATTGATCTCAGTTAAACTTTTCTGCAAAATAAAAAAAATATTTTGTTTCAATAAAACTGATTACTCACAGAAGTAACGTGTTTATTGTTCTCGTTATCATAATCTCCGATTGTGTGTCAACTTACCTTGGTACCGGTTTTAACTTACCTCGGTACTAGGAGAGTTAAAACCGAGTGAGAAAATTTTGAAAAATGTTTTTTTGTATAGTTCTTTCATTTCGAATTAGCATTTTATAATAATAATTATTATAAATCATTTATTTTCAGATAAAAACCATAGCGTTGTTAGTAGTAGTAGTGACATTTGCTCACTTACATGACTACGTTAATATAATATAAAAATACTTAATTAAGTTATAAATTTAATTTACATTGAACATGGGTATCCTGTCCCCATATGTATTGTGTTCCAATGTTTTACACCTGGGCACTCAAATTTCTACAAAATACTGTTCAGGAGGCCGTTGTCACTATCCCGCACTCGCCGCATCAGTGATGCTACTTGCTTCCGTAATATTGACCTGAAGCCATCTATACTCGCCTCCATAAACATACCTGATGCACTAGTGTCTCGGCAGTCCCAATAGCATCCTGAACGCGAAGAGAGTTTAGCGATTTTTGCGAATATTTGGTCCAGAGGCTGCATGTATAAAAAGTCTGACAAAACGCTCGAAATAATGTTATTTTGTCTGGACGCGTGCATTTGGTAAACCTCCGAACCAACATATTCGCCCTCACCGATAACGCCCTTCGCTCACGTTCTATGTCAATGTTATCCGAGAGATCGTCAGTGACCCAGTGGCCAAGGTACTTAAACTGATTGACTCTTTTTAAGGCTACTCCATTGAGCTTAACTGGTGGTACAAATCTACGTGTTTTAGGTGTGTTTGCCTGCCTTTAAACGTGTAGTTCACTTTTCTTGGATTTTGATCGATATGCTTCAGTAACGTATGAAATTTGCTTTCTAGTGATATATTTTTCATAGTTTTAGGTCTTATGATGAAGCAGAAATATCCAGAAATGTAAATTTGCCCATATAAATAAAATAAAGTATAAACTATCATCACTACGAGGATGTATTTTTAATATTGTGCAATGATTTCCGCGCCCGGTACTATACACTATATACAACTCTTTAGTACAGTCACATCTAAATTATCTGATGGAAATATGGGGAAGTGCGAAGAAAACTACACTTAAGTCTACAGATTGCCTAAAATAAAATAGTAAAAACACTTTTTCGATATGAGTAGCTACTTAGTGCTAAAATTTATTCGGAAACTAAAATTATGAATCTAAAGCAGCTTTATTTTAACAATGTGTTTGCTTATAAGGAAAATATTACATAAAAAAAATCCACTCACAAATAACTTTTAAAACTAAAACTGAACTAGGGTTACCCTAGAGGGTACGTAGACGTAACTCGAATTATTTGAGCCTCAAACCAATGCGCACTAACTTTGGAAAAAAACCATGGGATACGAGGGGGCACAGTCTTACAATAAAATACCGATTGATATTAAGGAAAGTAAAGGTTATAATGTTTTTAAAAATAAATTAAAAAAGTTTGTAATTGAAAATATTTAAATCCGGCCCTGGGAATGCCAAGTCGTAACCGGACTGTCTTTAAGCAACGGAATGTGTGTATTAAAATACAACCCAGTTTAAATATTTCCTTGTTCTGACCACTTATCTGTAGTTATCAACCTAGCTTCAATATGTTTTGTTTTCGAGAATATGCATCCACTCACTTGCTTGTGGCAACCAAAGTTGCCAATTTCGCGCACCCCTAAACTGATGGTGGCAAATGTGGTTGCCAAGTGAAGTATGGACTTCTTTGATAAAGTAAAATTGAAAGCAATTTAGGCTACCTTTTTTAAAATCCGAAAGCAAGTGAGTGGGTATTTGATATTTTTCGTTATTCCTGGGTTGTAGTTAAGCTGTACTTTGTATCAGCGTCTTGCGGCGCTTACCTATAATATTTAATTAGGCTAAGTTCTCTAATGTGAAATGTAAAATTTATTTGAGAAATAAAGTTCTTTAAACCGAAATTTTGTCTCAACTCTCCTCGGTCTCCCCAATAAGTTCTAAGGCAAGTTCAAAATATTACGCAACCACCCTGCTGATCCATAGTTATTGGTATACCAACATGAGCGGAAACAAAACCCCTAAACTAACCTATGGAAATAGTGCCTTGTCAAGAGGTTGAACAAGCAATTGCTTTTAATTACTCCTGCCGCAAACGGGGCCCTAAACAGTAAAATACGACAGTATTCAGGAGAATAAAAAAATATTGATCTCTTGCAACGGCCACCGTTTAAGACAGAAGACCATCGACTGGAAACTCTGGCAGATGGGGCACAGTTTTGCGGAAGTCGTCGACCTCGCAGCAGAAGCTGTAGCCGATGTCGATGCGGTCAGGCTGCCAGCGGAGCCAGTCGAAGCTCGAGTTGTTCCGACAGCGGTCCGTACAGAAGGTCCACGCGCGGACCTCCTCTTCGGATGCGAAAATGTCATTGATACCGATAAAAGCTGTACCTCGCCGTAAAGATGGCTCGTAGAAGACCTGAAATTAAAAACATTTAAGTCTAATATCTATTCGACTTTACCCGCGTATTTTTATTTATTATTCTTCTCCGAAGCCAGCTCAGCGGCGCTACCAAGAACTTCGAAAGTCGAAGTTCGGGTATTTCCATCTCTATCGCACTCCCTTACTCGAGTGACAGGGATGCATGTATTACGAACTTCGACTTTCGAAGTTCGTGGTAGCGCCGCAGCAATGAGAATCATGACTTTGCCGACGTGACGACGATGAATACAAACAATATTTTTTTTAAATTTGTTTATGAGTTTCAACCGTTTGATATCAAGGGACACATTTACCAGCATTTAAGGGTCTTTGGCACTAAATGTCAAAATTTCGGGCTTCGGGCCTTTTTGTCTTCATGCTTAATTATTCCCGTCGAAATCAAAATACAGGAGACTAATGACTATGCTCAGTGGAAAGATGACCGACGTTGCATTACGTAGACTGTGTTGCAACTTGGTATGAATAAGAATGTTAACCTTGTAGAAGTATCGGGGCACAGGCAGTTGCTTATTGTTGTTGTCGTCAGTGTACAAATAGAGGTCGTGGTGCACATTGTTGGCATCTCGGACGACGCCCACGCCGAAGGTGCCGGTGTACACGATCGTGTTGTATCCGGCCGCGGCGATGCGGGCGCGACTGTTCTGTAACCATGATAATCCGGTAATCACTTACCATGGAGTCTATATCGTACTGGAAAATTTTTTACTGTGTTGAGCTTAACCGACCAATGCAATGCATGCAAGCTTCAGCGTCATTAGAGATCATCGATTTTTAAATTTTGCGAATGTGTTATTTGCCCAAGTTTCATTCGTATGATATGCCGCATGTTACCCGCGGCAGCATGCGGCCCGCGAGACCCTAGCTTGGGGCCCGCGAGTCTCCCTGGCTGTTTTGTATGTAAAGATAGTTAAATTCAAAATTTTGGAACCGCCTGATAAAGTCAAGCAGTGCGGCCCTCGTCATTTTTGTTAGCTCCTATGTGGCCCTTGGTTGCTAAAAGGTTGCCGATCCCTGCCTTTAGGGCATGATTTCCGAAATAAAAACTATTTTATGTCCTACCCCGAGAACCAAACTATCTCTATACCAAATTTCATCTCAATCGGTTTAAGTGTGAAGAGGTAAACAGATAGAGAGACAGACACACTTTCGCATTTATAATATTACTATGGATAGTACGTACATATGGATTTAGGGATTGCAATAACCGGCCTAACTTCATAACCGGTTTCGGTTACGGTTATGGCCGAAAAATGACCGATATTCGGTTATAATCGGTTATTATCGGTTATTAAACGTTTTATAAAAATTACGTATAAATCTAGTTCTACGTGACGTAAAATCATAAAATAAGCAGTATTCATGAAACATAAACCTTGCTTTCATTTTCTTTATTAATTATTATCAGTTTTTTAAATATGAATTTTAGTTTTACAATCAACAGTGTAAATATATCTATCACACACCAATTAATACAAGTAAAATAAGTAGGTAAACTACACATAATTAAATAGAGAGTAATATTAATAATCAAATTACTTAGCGATTATTATAAGTAACTTTTAAATACCGTCAGGTGACAACCAAAACTCAAGTTAATAATTAGGTACCACAAATTCAGCCAAAGTGAATATTAATATATTATGTACTAAATGCCACTCATCTCAAGTGTAACTCATTTGTGAAAGTATGAAGGACCTCAAAAACATGTGAGCATCTAATGTGGCGTCACCGAGTCTTGATCTTAATTTGCTGCAGGAATATCCCGCAGTTAAAAATGCACGTTCAACCTCCACGCTAGTAGATAATTACTGCTGGTAAGCTATGGACAAATATTTGTACCATTGACCTCCATTTTCGTGTAAAGCCATTTCAAATAAAATAATTTGTGGTATACAGTCATCTACAGATTGAGGACTTGTTGCAGCAGGTGCTGCGGAATCAACTGCCAACTTATGTAGCAACACTCGTGGTATTCAGTTTAATCATTTATCTTGTAAATACACAAAATTTGCACTTTTAATACTTTTATTAACTAGAATATTTGTGAATAGTGCCCCCAGTATTGTACTGAAACTAATTATTACGCCATTTTTCTTCAAATTAATGCAAATAATGCAATGGTTATAATCGGCACCCAGAAACTTAATAATATTGAATCAGTATCGAAGTTACGTTATTGGCAAAATATCATATATGTATATAAAAAATAACCGAAAATAACCAAAATCGGTTATTACAAGTTTCAATAATCGGTTCTGCGATTTAGCCAAAATAATCGGTTATAACCGAATATTTCGGTTTCGGTTATAACCGATTTGCATTCCCTAATTACAGAGTTATTACTATTAAGGTGGTTCGACGACCATACAAAAGGTTTTTTGACATTCGCAGGCTAACGGCGTGATATTTTAAGAAACTTATGTAACACACTTTCATAAATTCGCTTTCCCTTTCCTAGAATAAACTTGTATAAACGAGATCAATTTGAGAAATTCGTTTGTCACGTGATACTTTGCGAAAACGATTATACTCAAATTATTCTAGTTTATACAAGTTTATTCTAGGAAATGGGGAATTTTGCGCAAATGGAAAGCCAATTTATAAAAGATTGATTACATAAGTTTCTTTAAATATCACGCAGTTAGCCTGCGAATGTCAAAAGACGTTTTGTATGGTCGTCAAACCACCTTAATGTATGATTTACGAACCATTTTCAATGTTTCTTACTATACTTCGCCGACTTCGTGGAATGTTGGAAAATATCATATAATTGATATAAGCGTTTGTCTAGGTATGTAAATGGATTACCTGTTCAATCCAGTCCCAGTTGCCATTGTTAAATGGCTGCCATTGCGGGGCGGCGTTGACGAAGAAGAACGTAGCACGCTGGCCGGTCGCGAACACGTAATCGGACTTCGCGGCCAGGTGCCCGCGCGCCAGGTACACCCGGTTTATGTCGATGTATTTCTCAGCCAACTCCTGCCCGATGAGGTTCGCGATGGTGACTATCTGCTGCGCCTGAGTGTAGTGGAAGTCGATGCCACCACTAACTCCGGGGTACATTCCACCCACTGTCAACACATCATTATTTTTGAAGTTAAGGATGAATAAATCACAGTGCCGAGCCCGTGCCGGGGGCATATGCACAGTCAGCTGCGGAGGAACGTGACCCCCGTTTGCATAGAAGTTTGTACATGACATACCTATAGGTATAGTATAGGTACACGTTTGGGTCTACGCTACTAATAGCGTAGCAAAGGTGTCAGACGGGTTCCACGGGGGTCGGGACGCAAAATTGTGTAGCACGTATTGTAACCGAGTGTACAATTTGACGAAAGAACTTAACACTACTCAAAAATGATATTGGCGGGCAGCGAGAGACCCATTAAGAAAACAAACACTAACTTAATAAGTGCGTAGCTTTAAAGATGAAATTCACACCCACCTAGCCAGCCAGGACGAGTGACTCCGGTCTGATGCTGCCCGTTTTGGGGTTTCTGCTCATACCACACGTACAGCACTTCCAGTCGGCTTTGATCGAAGCACGACCGCAAAGTAGGATGCCATGCGCCAGATACCACGAAACCTATCCTACAATGATATAACTGATTAAAAGTAGGGTAATGAACAAATTATTGGTCACTTCAATTTTCTATGAAAGTTCTCCGTTGTGACACGTTGTTAATTTTCAACCATACAATTCTATGGTTATTTTTTGTGTCACAACGGAACTTTGTTCACTTCTTCAGTTTGTATGGCTAACTACCGACTAACTAGGCTAACCGACTAAATGGCCTATAATTGATCTTCACCCATGAATAGAATAACATTTTTATATGAAATTATGAAATGACATTTTTATAACATAGTTATATGAAAGTTTGACTGAACCGTATTAAAATGTACAAAATGGGGTAGTTCTTAATGCCCCAAAACGTAGTAGTATAAAGGGTGGTGCAAACAGCGAAGTCAATATTTTTTTTGGATTCCTCCCACGCAGGGGTACCCGAAAATACCCCACGTATGTTCCGCGATCTTTTGTATAACGTGGCCAAACCAATTTGTTGACACAAAGGGTAGGCTCCTAAATTAGCAGTTTGTTAAATACCCAACGTCAGATCAGTACAAAGCAAATATTGCAAGACTTTCAGAAGTAAGCTTGCTGCACCTGTTCCCTTTTCACGGTATTCCAGCCAAAAAATACGATTTTAAAAAACATTAATTTATAATAGCGTTTTTTTTGTTTTTTTTCATTTTTAAACGATATTCTAAGATGCTTTATTCAAGAATCCTGCAAAATTTACACCTTTATAAAAATACAATCAATTAATTATATAAATACAGTTTTTTCTGTATGATTTATCTTGAATATTATAGAGCAAATAATCATAAATTTACCAGAATAAAGATTAAATTTTATTAAGATTTATACAGTTTCCAGTTATTTTTTCCCTTGTTGGGTTTTTGTCTCTAGGTAATTACTTAAATGATGGTAGCTATATCCATTACACAGAAAAAATCTGATAAACTATTTTCCAAATTCGATTTTTTTTCCATACTAACTAGTTGTTAATAAAGTGACTGGACAAATAAAGATTGATAAGAATGCCTGAGACTTGGCTCTATGAAATATCTCACAACTTTTGTACGGTGGAAGAGTATCGAGACTTGGCTTCTTTATTACATGGAATGTTTTTTATGGGATTTTTTATTTGTTTCTGAGTAGGTATTTGTTGTTTTCTATGTATTTAAGTACCTAATCATATCCATTAAATATACCGTCGTCTAGTACCCATACAAGCATTTTATTTATTTACTAATCTTGCTATGGGGCTAGTTCGGTTTGAAAAAGATTGTTCCGTATTTGTGTATAAGGTCGCTTTGCTGGCCGTCCATCTGTCAAAAGTATTTTTCTATCTAGAACCCGCGATTAAGTTTAAAGATGGTCATATACCAAAATGTTGTACCAGTTCTTAAAAGTAGTAGGTAAGTTTTAGATTGCAACACATACTCGACAACCAGGTTGTTGCCGTAGCATCTCTGGTCGGTGGCGCGCGCCTCGTACTGAGAGTTGGACGAGCAGGTCAATCCGACGAATTCGCTGTCTGCACCCAGCCACCCGGCGCCAGATACTAGGTTATCACGCACGCAAGAGACTCGCTGAAAAACAACCATTACAAGTTAGATAGCTTTTAAGCTTTATTTTCGTACCTAGGTACCTATACATTTTCTAGATAGTAGTTATGGATAGGTATGGGATGGGTAGGTACATATTGAAGTATAGGTAAAGGTTGACTTAGAACCGTGGCAATGTCACTGTTAATAATCCTGAACCAGTGATAGGCACTGTTTTAATTGATTTTTACCATAATTACTTACAGTGTCATTGGCTTTCGTCTAGCGGTTAACTATTAATACTGACGAGTGCTATCTATCAATTGCAGTAATTTTGTACGAATTATAGCCGTTAATAATTGCTAATTTAAATATTATTGGGTTGCTTTTGTTCCTAGACCACTGCGTAATACGTAATTGGCAAAGTAATCGTACTTCAAGTGTATATATGGATACACTTGAAGGGTACACGGAAAGAACATGTCTAGACATACTTATTGATACAGGTACAGGGAAGCAGCTGCCCCCTCCCTGGCAGGATGAGCTGCCAGCCGAAGAGTTCTTCGATGCATTGAACAGTTTAATCTGTTCCTGTCCAGATGAACAAAATCGTACCAACCCTTGAGTGGTGCCCGCCGCCTCCAAGAACTGGGCTCGAGTATGATATATTTAAGTACTAACTGCTTCCTGGCTGACAGCAAACAGATTGGGGTGCACGATGGTTCTGCCGGAGCCCGTGCAGGCGACGAGGATCTCCTCGCCAGGGGCTAGCTGCACGAGCCCTGTGGTGCCCGCCGCCTCCAGGAACCGGTCGCCACGCAAGTACACGGGTTGGGGCTGCCCGAGGTCGCCATTCACTCTCAGAGCGCATCCTGATCGGGTATGATAGGTTTATTTTACAAATATGTTTAAGATGGAAAAACTGGCGGTCTGTCTGAAGACTTCCATTTTGAACTTCCGCATCCTCTAACCTCCAAAATTAAACCTTTATGTAGAAATATATTATATAATTACTATAGAAGAATAAAGATATTAACTGTTTGTACCTGTTTTGAAGATGCTGATCGAAATCAAAGTTTTTTCTCTGAAATAACAATAAGCCTATCCTATACATCTCTCGATCTCGAAAATCTGTGTCCAGGTCTATACTGGTGCTGCGTCCTTCGAGTTATACTGCTTTTCACTTCAATTGCGAGAAAATAACAAATATTTGCAAAATAAAATAATGATGTATTTTATGTTCAGACGCAGATGAGTGTCCGCAGCGCAGTTTTTCGATGTTTTAAACCTCTAACATGTCATCCGTCAGTTTTGGCAAACAAATAGGGTATTGTTTTGATTGGCAAAACATATTCTTAGATGTTTAAAAACATCGAAAACACGGCGCAGCGGACCCGGCTTTAGGTACTTCATACCGCCAAGTCATTGAATGTTTCGATACGTTTTTAAATAATAAGTGACTTCCATTTTTTCTTGGTTTTATTAATTAAGTAATATAAAAAACAGAAGTGAAATTGATTTAACCAAATCAAATAACAAGTTTGAACTACGAAGTTTTATTGTGCGTGTGGCAGTTAGGCCCGCTCTTTAAAAAAAAACAACCAAACGCCCGGTCTTTAAAAAAAAACACTTTGTGCACTGAAGCATAGAAGTCGCATTTTGCGCAGCTTATATCCAGCACAAAGGCGAACTTTGCAAGCATGAGAAGTGAAAAGTATCTATCTAATTTTACTAGTATGAGTCAAAATACGTAAGTAATCATGATTCATCCCAAACAAATTAAGTAGGTACTTAATTCCGGACTAATCATATACAAATAAAAATTGCCGTCGACGTTGATTTGTACGCCATGCCATGCCGGACCACCCGGGTTTTTTACCTATCTATACGGTTGTTCATGTAGATATAAATTTCGGAGGAATGTGTTGGTTTTCTCGTATAAGTGTCATTCGTGCCTTTAGTTTTAAATATTTTACAAATAAATTATCATTCTCATGTCCAAAAATATTAGTGTCGTATTATAATTAATTGCGGATCAAATTAGGAATATAACAATTACCATTCTGTTTAAAAGCACAATATTAGTAGTAGTGTTAGAGAATACGTATGATTTATAGTAAGTTACCAGCGATACGAGCAGAGGTAGCGTTGGCATTCCTCTTCAGGTACTCGTTTGCGAGCCAAGCGTCTTGATAATCATCCCAGTCACCCTCGCTGAGAACGTACGCTAGCTCCCCCGGGTCGGCCCAGTGGGCGGACGCGGCCGCCGCCGCTGCCAGCGCTGCAAACAACCACACCACACACCTCATCTCCCGACTATATATTAGTATCCTATAAAATATAAATGGCGACCCTTAGGGGTTACGCCACTGACCTGTAGGCTACTTAGCAGTGCTATCATAATCAAGTGTTACGCCGATTTATATAAAACCTTCCATATCTTAATAAATTTGAGCTAATGAAAACCGAAGCCGAAACTACATATTTGATAAAGGTTCACCAATCAGTGTTATTTAGAAATATCTAGTTGATTGATTTATTCGGCATTATACGGCCACTGATAACGTCTCAATCGCGAAGTTCAATGACTTGACGATATTTCATGATGGATTCGGGAAATTATTAACGGGCCTGCCTGCTGAAGAATTACGGCGCGTGACAGCTAAGTGATAGGGGTGTGACTCGCTGGTGACGGGGCGTCTTCAGTCCATTTAATGAACAGGGTGATCAAAGTGATCCTAAGGTACGTACTTTTGAGCCTAAGGCTATATTTGGTTTTCTGTATGGTGGAACTTCCACAGTTAGGTTGAGTTGGATGCGCTAATATTCGGACGACTTGAAATTCCACTTACATCTAATTCATTAAAGCCGCATATTAGCGAATAGATGGCTGCCAAACGCCAGCACGTGTCAGTTTCCTAAAAGTTACATGGCTGCAAGCGTGCCAGACACCAAATTGAACTACTGTTGGTTTTTAAAATATGTAATTCCATTTTTTTCATGAGAAAAGTCTGTTCTCTACAAATATATACAATTTTGAATAAAGTTTAATTATGTACCATGAAACGAAAGTAATAACAAAAGGTAAACAACCACTTAACAGTTATTGAAAAAAAAACATTGTTCGTGGCTAAATACAGATTTTTTAAATTGAGCAATTTTTGAAACATAAACGTGAAGATCCTTACAGACATGCGTCCTATGCAGGTACCAAATCATTGAACTCCCGACACTTGCGTACAATTGGATTATAATATAAAGTATTTATTTCGATATACAGCCAGAGTAAAAAAAGTATTTGGAGAACGAATCCTGTAATTTATGTTAATATTCAGAAGCGAGAATTGATAAGGGAAATCAATATAAGAATGGATAATTTTATATAAATAAAGAAGATCAGATTGCTTACATCTTACTTCTAATGATGTTAACATTAAACTTTGCCATACGCTTAAGATTAAGGAAGATTAAGTAAGATCAAGTAAGATCAAGTAAGATCAAGTTAGATCCAGTGAAGATCAAGTTAAAGATAAGGTTATTTGTTCTTTGTTTGAAGAGGGCATGGTATCTCGTCCAACTTCCTCTTCACCTTTGGAACCGGTGAGTCGCAGCACGGAGTCTCTCTCCAGTGCGCGCCCGGTAATCTACAACTTCCTCGAGCTGAAGGTCGGTGAACATTTGTTTTCATAGTAGGAGTGTCTCTGCCATTTAGCAGTTCCCTGGAAAGATAGATTAAATAATATTAAAGACTGTTCCAATATAATTTCTTTTGAAAGCTACTTTCTGGTACTATAACTTAGGTACTAACACACTTAGATAGGAAATATAATCTGGTTAATTCGTGAGATAGAATCCGTATACGACCCAAGCTTTAAGCTGAGCAAATAAACTTAGGAATTACCCAGATTCATAGAAATACATACCTTCATAGTTTTGTAGAAGAGAACTGGAAAATACGATATAGGTATATAGGAAATAAAGTGTACCATAAAATATACTAACTTGTTTTATTTGAACTCCAAAGCTTCCCATGACTGGTGCTTTGATTCCATTTGTTTTTAACACATTTGTGTATTTTTTCCATTTTTCACATATCCCAGGTGATTGCAGCTCCTTTTGAGCTTTAGCCGAGCACAGGCAATCCTCCAGGTGATAGTTGGCATAATGCATAATAACAACATAATAATGCATAATATAGTGCATAATGACAACGAAATTTTCTTTGCACACTCTCGATTTTATTAGTGTACAGCATAAAAAGGCCACCGTATAACAGATTCATATTCTAAAACACTGCCTACCAAACTATAATATAATACCAGTATACTTTGAGGGTTACTAAAGTTTTTAGTCATACGAATCAGAAATCCCAGAAGCCGGCAACTTTTACTAACCATATGTTCATAATGCGCACGAAAAGTAAGTTAGTTATCAAAAAGAACGCCCAAGTCCTAGCTGTGTATACAATACATGCGACGATATTTTATAAGGGTAATTTATAGGGTTGCATTTACGACTAAATGATATTACAAAACATTTTTCACTTCTCATGCTCGAAAAGTGCCATATTATATTAGGCTTAGCAAGCGGGGCTAAAGTAGTACATTTAGCCCCTAGGGAAAATATGTAAACCTACATATTTGTGATTTATAAACATTTTAATTTGACCAATTACACAATTAAATCCAACAATCACAAATCTTTAAAAAAAAAACATTTGTATTTGCTATGAACTAACCAGAATACAGCTAGATATTAAAATCCACCAATCACAAAACAGAATTATTTTCAAACAGTAGGGGTTTTTTATTCACTAATTCACAATTAAAAAAAAATATTTTAACCGCTCTAACAGTCTATAGCCGCGTCCAAACGTTCAAGCTTGGTTCATTGCATGGGTCTCTATGGTTTCCCATAAAATTCAAGATCCGATTTTTTCAGTCCATAACGTTTTCCACCATATTTTTTCTAGTCATATTGTCGAAAGTCATAAAATTTAACAATATAAATTGAAGTTCGGATTTTTGCAGGTCATCATTATTGTTAGTCATAAAATTGGTTAGCCATAACATGTCCCGGTGGTATGCAATTACATAATGTTAAAGGCAATAATCACTAGATAGAAAAAAGACAACAACAATTATTATAAACTATAATAATAATTGTTGTTGTCTTTTTTCGCATGTCATAATGATTGGTAGTCATCTTATTAGTTAGTCATATCATTCAATGTCATTGTTGTGTTACACCTCACAATGTTTAAGCACAAACGCACGCTTGAAACTTTTTCTTTAAAATCAAAAACGCCCGAGATATTTGACCCGAAAGTTGGGAAAAACCTGTACTTGTAAAAATTTCGACTGATGTGTCATTATTGGTTCTGGCGCTTCGCCGGCCGCTGCCGCGGCAGGCTCGCTTCGCACGCTCGGCTCGCGCGCTTAGGGTCACGGTACACCTAACTTATTTTAAATTCGAAACTATAAGTTTATGGGAAACAAAGGGACCCCTGACTGCATACATGGAATAAGCTCTGAGATTGAGCGGGATAGACTGCTTTTTCGCTTCTCGCTTCTTCATCTATATCGCTTTATCTTGCGCCCTGTATGCTGTACGCCGCGCTCGGCCATTAGGACACGGTCATAGACGGTCAGAGGCGTTTATTCGTGGTGTCAATATTGTGTATCTGTGTCAAAAAAAACATACCGCCAATTAGAACAATCATTTCACCGTGGAATATATTATTGTTTATGGATGAATAATCTTTGTTTTTACTATTTTCTCGCAGTCGAACTGAAAAGTAGAGTGTATAACTCTGGTCTAAAAGCCATATTACCCCTCGAACAATTTCCCTCATTTCGTTCGGGAAAATAACCATCTCGTGATAATATGGCTTATTTTAGAACCTTGTCATACAATCTTACTATTCCAACATTAAGAAACATTCGGTTAACAAGGCATATATGAATTATATCTATATCTATTTGTAATTTAAGATAATTCTCAAAGTCCCCCACAGTTGAAAATACTTTCAAATCGTCAGGGACAGGACAGATGACTCACAAGGTCATTTATAAATATTATGAAAAACAGTGGCGCTAGGTGAGAGCCCTAAGTACACCTGATTTGATGGACTTAAGTGATGATTTGAAACCTTTTAGAGTTATAAGTTGACTACGATTATGCAGGTACGAGCAACCCCGAGTGATCCACTTTGTCGAAAGCCTTGAAAAAATCTGTGTAAGCGGCGTCAACTTTGCCCCCAGTAGCGAATGCATTGCACAGATAATTTTTATATATAAGCAGATTATTAATCACAGGTCTATTGTATAACAAACCCATGTTGGTTTTCCGATATTAATGGCTTGACATGGTTTAAATGTACTGAACCACCAGAGATTCAAAATTTTTTGCAAAACAGGAAAGGATAATGCCTTTAATTTTCACATCGAGATTTATCCCCTGATTTCAATATGGGCACAACATGCGCTGTTTTCCATTTCAGAGGAGATACGTAATAATATAAGTTAATGACTTATTATACATAATGCAAAGTGGAGTACTGAGTTCCTTCCAACAGACTTTTATGGACGAAGCAGGAAAGCCATCTGGACCTGCACCCTTTCAGCTATCCAATTGTCTGATAGTATTAGCTACATCTTTTTCGACAAGCCTCAGAGAGGTTAGAACAGAATCCCGTGGAGAGTCAGTACAATTGCTACCAATAGGCGAATGTTTTTCAAACACCGATCTAAAATATTCAGCAATAATTTACTTTAAAAGCAAAGTTTTAACCGACTTCAATTTAGTACTCCGCCAAGCCACGAGAACATTTCTACATTTAATTTCCAATTTACCACATGAACTGATATCCGAGAGAAAATGCGTTGATTATTAGAGAAAAAAACCCAATCGCTGTATGTGACCCGATAATATTTGAGGACTTCCATCGACTCCACTTGTGGAGTGATCCTTGGATCACCTTTGCCACTTCATTAGTTGCTATTTCAACGGAATCATATCAGAATCTGTGACGTAGGTACATTTGTACTTTTAAGTACATAATTGAGGAATTCCATAAGTCATCTGTGGTCCTCATCATCAATTCCACTCCACCAAATTTATGATTTCCGGGTGTAAAAACACGAGTTAAAATAGAAAATACCAAAATCACTACATGCGTGCCTAATATAATTGAAGAGTTCCCTCAATTCCTCATCGATCCCATCATCCAATTGAATTTTTGAAAAAAATGGGACACATCTGGAAGCATATACTCACAAACAAAAAAAATTTTTACGAATCGGCTCATCAATGATGGAGTTCTGAGGTAACAAACATTGAAAAAAAAAAATACAACCGAATTGAGAACCTCCTCCTTTTTTTTGAAGTAACTTAGGTTTGAATACCCACAGGTATGCAGTTGTGAATGATATCAAGATTTCTCGTTTACTTAGGCCTCATTGTGCGCTCGCGATTTTTACCGCCATCATGCGTCGTAGTAAATACCGACCTCCGGGCTGTGGCCAATTGACGGTGTCTTGCCTTATTTGCTGAAATAACACTTATATACAACTTGGGACTTATACTAGTCAAGGAGACAACTGTTAAGAAGAAACGGCCAAAATGCATTCAACAGGTGTTTTTGGCTAAATATAAGTATACTTATTAAAATACCAACTTATTCTAAGATTTAATAAACAGAGTCTTAGTTAATGACAAGATAGAGTAGGCGACAGGCCTAAAGATTACGATCTCCATTACGTTTTGTCCTACACAATATTGAGCCAAGTCGATTTACAATGTTGAATCCAATCTGGCATGTGTATCTTCAATACCGATCAAACTACCTTACCTCCCCATACCTGTGACGTAATTACATATGTATTAGATACACGGTACATGTTGCGGCCATACGCAGGAGCTACTCGCGATGTAGGATCATGAGGCCGTGACCTCATTTCACGAAAACTGGTACCTACATATATTTTTAATTCACGCTTCCTGCACCGTGCGGAGAAATGTTAAACTGAAAAGGAAAGAAAAACAAAACTTTTCACTCTCTAGATAAGAAAAACGTAAAGTTGAATTGAGAGCATATTCTGTTCAAATGTTTAGTAATAATAATAACCATCATTCCTTGAGCAACGCGTCGTCTTACATCATGCCATGGATGGCACTAACTTTTTGTTGTTGTACCCAAATTGTTCCTAGTCTCCCTTTAGTCTACTCTAACTCGCGAACCAGTCTATTAAAAAAACGAAATAACACAAATTGACAAAAAAACACTATAATAATTATTGAACCTGCTCAAAAAAAATCACAAGAATCGGTTAGGTCGCACGGGAGAAGTGCCGGACAGCGGCAGCGGGCCATCCGGACATACGGCAGAATTATGGCCGAAGCTGAAACGGAAAACTTTACTCGCTTTGCTCGCTCTTTCAATGAGATAGAAGCGGAGGCTAGATACGAGCCCAATATTATAAATACGGAAACAGAAAAAACGTCCACTATTACCCGTACATTTTCAGGTACACTCCAGCATCAATCAAAATCGTCGTAAAGTATCTGCAATTTAGAAATGTTGTTCCCAGACAAGGTATATATGGACTGCAACTGTGTATTATGCATGGAATAGCGCTTTTTTATACCGAGACGGTGGCAAACCAGCGTTCAACAGGTGATAGGAAGAGGACACTGTAGCTTGTGGCCGCTAGCAGCTGCAGAGGATAAGGGCATTGCCGCCCTTTGTGATTTGATGTGTTATTATTGCCAATAACAAACATTCCACAGACCGTACGAGAATATAATAATGTCAAAACGTACGTAAATGTTTTTGGACAATACTGGCAAGCAATTTTACAATTGGTACGCTACCTAATACTATTATTTTGTGTTAGGAATACAAATTAATAATAAGTGTAGGTACATCACCTTTTTGATTGGGTTTACTCTGGTTTTACTGTGTTTTATATCGACTGAATGTTTCGCCGAATTTTCGTTTCATCGAGTCATTTTATTTCAGAACTGTAAACTTTCAGGATTGTTATAAAACAAATCTAACCAAACCTAATGGGTTCTCCACAAGTACCCTTTAGCTAAGTATACCTTAAAAGTAAACGGTTTCTAAGAGCGAAAAAAGTCGATGAAATGAAAATTCTGCGAAACAATGCATGCGGTGAAACATTTGCCGGTAAAATAAGGGACTCCGCTTTTGACTGAAATAGACAGTGTAGTAGGGGTTATATTAGTATACCTGTTATTAGTAGGTAGGTATATTGAGTACATAGTAATATAATACAGTTGCTATCATTGAATGTGATGATGGACGTACCTGGTGATCTCGGAGTGGGCGGGCTTTGAGGTGCATGGCCGCTTCCTGTGTGCACTAATCTCACTTCGCCTGAGTTGGCAGTTATATTTAACAACAGTGTCGATTGCGGTGAGTTTCCTGATCTAATGAAACATAGTAAAATCACTCCGTTATTCAAATCAGGTAATAGCATTACTGACCCGACTAACTTTAGACCAATATCTGTGCTCCCAACATTTATAATTTTTGAAAAAATAATTATCTCGCAATTAATAAAACATTTTAATATAAACAATTTGAAGCATAACATGCAATTTGGATTTACCCGGGGTCGCTCGACACCCGACGCTGGTGCCGAGCTAATTAAACACATTTTCGATGTCTGGGAAAAATTACGAGATGCTTTAGGTATTTGCTGTGATTTATCCAAGGCCTTCGACTGCGTTTGTCATGAAACATTGATCAGGAAACTCGACTACTATGGAGTCAGAGTAACTATCAGCACTAAATTTACTTAAGTCTTACTTACATAGTAGAATACAAAGGGTCGAAGTGAATGGACAGCGATTACCGGGATCATTGGTCTCGATGGGTGTACCGCAGGGATCAATATTAGGGCCTTTCCTGTTCCTTATCTACATAAATGACTGGCCATACCTCGTAAAGACCCACCATGATATAGTTTTGTTTGCAGATGACACCTCACTTCTTTTTAAACTCATAAGACAGCAAAAGCTGGCAATGATGTAAACAATGCTCTTTCTAAAGTAGTAAATTGGTTTAATGTTAATAATTTATTGTTAAATGAGAAAAATACTAAATGTATTAAAGTCTTGAATCACGTTAAGCACGAGCAAGGGAGTGCCTTTGTGAAGAATGAGGAATTAGAACTAGTTGATAGTACAGTTTTTCTTGGTTTATATGCTCCAATGGGGTCCCCATATTGCTAATCTCTCGAATAGACTGAGTTCTGCAGCATTTGCGGTGAGCAAGATCCGTCAAATAACAGACGTGAAAACATCTCGATTAATATATTTTAGCTACTTCCATAGCATTATATCATATGGTATTTTATTGTGGGGCAGTGCTTCGGAGATTCATTCCATTTTTGTTTTGCAGAAACGGGCTATTCGGGCGATATACAGGGTGTTTTTTTTAAATGGGCCAGTATGGGGAAATCCGAATCTAAAGGAGATAGAGGAAAAGTGCCCAAGTAGACATTAGGTGTTTTTTTATGTAAACAAATTTGGCTCGTTAAAATTTTTGGTCAAGCGTGAGTTGTTCTTAAAAAATTATAAAGTTGGTCAATTTTTTTTTGACGCGGGTCGGCTCTGTTTCATGTAAGGATTATTTAATTGTATGGAAAGAAAAAAATCTGAACAGCAGAAGTTGGTCAAATTTAACATTTACTCAAGTAATAAACCAACTGTATGAAGATTAGTTTTCATTAAATTTGACCAACTTCTGCTGTTCAGATTTTTTTCATTCCATAGAATGAAATAATCCTTACATGAAACAGAGCCGACCCGCGTCAAAAAAAAAATTAACCAACTTTATAATTTTTTAAGAACAACTCACGCTTGACCAAAAATTTTAACGAGCCAAATTTGTTTACATAAAAAAACACCTAATGTCTCCTTGGACACTTTTCCTCTATCTCCTTTAGATTCGGATTTCCCCATACTGTCCCATTTAAAAAAAACACTGTATAAATTGAACCATAGAGACACTTAGAGCTAAGTTGATGTTAATGACATTACGTTGTCAATATATCTATGGAAATATTTTTAAAATACATAAAAACATTGTCAATTTCAGGAAAAACTGTGACATACATAATATTAATACTAGAAATAAGCATAAGCTCGCAGTGCCCACCGCTCGGGTCTAAAAAATAAAAAAATCATTCATGGGTAATTGTGTAAGGTTTTATAACAAACTTCCAGGAAACGTAACTGAGTTATTTATTAATAAATTCTAGAACTATGTGAAGCGTAAACTTATTTCGAAAGCTTATTATAGCACAGAAGACTACCTACATGAATGATAAAACTCCATGGAACGAATTGTTACTGAAATTTTAATTAATTATTCTCGTTATATATTTTTGACATTAGATTGTTTTTCTAGAAACATTCTAGACTAGTATTTATTATACAATTTTTACTTCATATACTTTTTTATGTTTAATATATTACTCTAAGAAATTAGCTGACGATTTGAAAGTGCTTGTTACTAGGCCTAGTTGAATAAAGATAATTTTGAGTTTGAGTTATATATATGTATCAATGTACATCATTGAATGAATGAGCGAAGCGAACGAAGTTCTCCTTTTTCAGTTTGGGCCAAAATTCTTTCGTAGGTCCGGCTGTCCAACTGTTCTCCTCTACGGATGGCATTTCTCAACCGATTCTCATGAAATTTCGTGGTCAGGGTCAGTATTAACAGCTTTTTTGTTAAATCAGTTTTTCGAAAAAAAAAGACAGGCTCGCGAATGCTACAGCTCACAGAGCCACTATTTATAAAATAGGTCGCAAAGTAATAAACTTTAGGTAAAGACACGAGCATTAATATCTCTTTCATAATTATCTCTCTTAAAAGCGGGCAAAAATATCTGACACTTCCTAAAGGCCGACCCTAGAAATAAAGTCAGTCATCAGAATTTCAATTTACCTAGACGTAAATGCGACTGTGACGAACATGGGCGGCCATTGCCTTGTTGGCCATGGGCTAGCAACCTATTACATTTTGTCGATCTTTTTTTATAGGGTAGGTACCCACATTTATGGTTAAAGTGGCACTGGAAAATAAGTTTCAAGTGCCCTTTTCGGAGATGAAGGCGTGAATATATAAGAATAAGAATAAGAATAATTTATTGAAAAAACCTTATTTCTAACGTTACATTGCACTGTTTCATGTTAGGGGACTTAAATAAATGCGCCTGAACTAGGATTATCCTGTATCTCAGGCAAAGAGATATTATACTAATAGGAAATCAATTTTACAAATTAAAATCATACACATCAAAGTCATGAATAACGAATTATCTTACAACATAAATAATGTGTGCATATCAATCTAAGAATATATATTTCATCATATTTCATTTACGTACGGGATTGCAGTGTCAGCGTCGACAATAACTGCAAACTAGGTGATCGACTTTATTTTATTTTTAGTGAACTTTTACCTTAGTGCATATTAATATAACAGCATACATTGCAGTTAGTTGATAGATTTACGGTTTACTAACCATTATGAATGTGATGAACACTTTAGTCACGGCCTGTGCTCGTCACACAGAGACCATGGTACAGTCAGCGGCAGAAGTAGCTATGCAAAATAACGCTTAAAATTATATAGACAGGCCTTTTTTCTGAAAACATTAGAGGACAACATCGAGGGTTGGTCATTTTGAGCACGTGCTCGGGTCATGTGATCCGCTCAGCTACTTAAACTGTTGACTGTACCACAAAACGGATCTGAGTAGATTAAACCTGTAGTTATATTAATACACTATGTTAATACTACAAGCGGGGACTATACCGGTATTTATAAACATTAAATATGTTACTCAACTCAATTCAGGATATTTTTCAGTAAATACCTATTCCAAGGTTGTATCTGGATAATGAACGGCGCTGAAATATTAGATGAGTCGATTAAAACACAAATCTATCTAATTTTAACTTTACTTCTAGGTAATAAATTGATGCAATTTCTCCACTACCCAAAGGTTATCTGGGAGAGATCGCCCTTTAGCGATAAGAACGCGTGTTGTTAACCTTTACTTTTAGGTTTATTTGTCCTGTATTTGATTCTTGTGTTGAGACGTGCAATAAACAGTATTTGTATTGTATTGTATATGTAATAAGTGAGATAAATAAATTAACAAAATAAATGTTTGGGGACAATTTTACACAAATCGACCTAGTCCCAAACTAACCAAAGCTTGTACTATGGGCACTAGACGACGATAAACAAACATACTTATATAGATAAATAAATACTTGAATACATAGAAAACATCCATGACTCAGAAACAAATATTCGTGCTCATTTCACAAATAAATGTACTCGGGATTCGAACCCAACCTCCGGCTTTGTAGGCAGGGTCACTACCAACTAGGGTACAGAGGTCGTAATATATAGGGTATTCTTTTCATACCTATTGTATGAAAAGAATACCTACTGCTATACGGTCCTTGCCAACAATCCGTCCTATTCTAACGACCGCTTTAGCCTAGTTGGTAGTGACCCTGCCTACGAAGCAAGAGGTCCCAGGTTCGAATCGGTAAGGGCATGTATTTGTGTGATGAGCACGAATATTTGTTCCTGAGTGATTTATTTATGTATATAAGTATGTTTATCGTCGTCTAGTACCCATAGTACAAGCTTGCCTTAGTTTGGGACTAGGTCGATTTGTGTAAGATTGTCCGCAAATATTTATTTATTATTTATTATAAAAAAGTAGGTATTCTATATGTCAAAATTCATCTTGACTTAATTAATCTGTTTGGCCGTTTTGGCGTGATTGAGTTACAAACATCGAAACATCTAAACTTTCGCATTTATAATTTTAATAGGGTACCTTCTTTACCTTGTTACAAATAGTTATACCATCAAAATGTCCGCGCAGATAATGATTATGAATCGTCATCGTAGAGGTCGCTAGGACCTAGTTTAAAAGTTATCAGTTAAATATTTCACGTCAAGACAGGTAACAAAAAAATTTGTCATATTGACTGTTAGGGTTCATCACCATGATCTTAAACATTACAAGAATAACAAAGTAAAAAAGATTAGGTACCTAATTAATTACAATTTAAAAAAACTCATATATCCGCAAAATTTCGAAAGTTGCGTATCAGTCGATTCGAAACCGTTATTTTTATACGTTCTTTAATTTGAGACAGGTCGACCAGGTCTACGGTACCTAATTATACCTAATATGTCATTTATTTTTGTAACTCATTAAAGATACATCCGTAAATGTCAAAGACAAAATATTTATTTGTAAATATAGGTTCAAAGGTGTTACAGTTTTATATATATTACTTAAAGTCTGAGATGGTAATCGTGATCAAAAATGTAAACAAACAACTGTCAATGTCAAAGTGGCATAAAATCGTTTTTATCCAATGTACTTATTCACTTAATATAAATTATGCATGATTTTAACTGTCAGATACAGCTATAGGCCGAAAGACATTCGGATATCTATAGGATTTTGACAGGAAAACAAGGAGGAAATAAAACACTTGATATATATATATATATATATATATTTATAGGTGTTCATCACCATAAGTTTCTCATTAACGGACATAGAACTGCGTGGCCTTTTCTTCGGCGATAAAGATTCTCCTTTATATTTGAAGGGCTTGGCTGAGGTTCCATAGTCCTTGATTTCAAAAGAACACGCACAAAAAAGAAAATGTACAACAAAATAAAACTAAAAAGGAAAACACTTAACAGCAGAACACATGAGCATAAACGAAAAGGAGAACATTCGTTCTACAAATGTCAGACAGAAAACAAACTACTTAAAATAAAATGGCCGCTATGATGCCTCCTCTACACGTTAACAGATGCGTCCGCGAACGCTGACAGATGCATCCGCAGATGGATCACCTCGAATTGTCCACACGTCTGTAGGTCGATCAGTCTATGTTCATTCTTTCAGTTCAACACCCTTTGATCCGTGCCACAAAAACCGACAACAAGCGGATAAGTGAGACGCATCTGCGGACGTTAAATATCTACAACAGACGCGTAATGTACCCCTCTACACGTCGGCGGACGCATCCGCAGATGACGTCTGCAGATGCATCTGCAGACGTGTAGTGGAGGCTTTACATGACATGGTCTACGCATGCCTATTTTGTATGTTCAGAAATATTTAATGATTTATCAATCACTATGAATATTTGCCAATTAAACTAATAGGAAGCCGGCAATTGTTTTAATTACTAACCAAATGTTTAAAACTTCTCACTATTACCAACAGCATAAATGAAAACCACATATTTTATTTAAACAACGGCAATACGTAATAAAAAAAAAATGTATTTTTAATGCAGTAAAATATTTTGACTATTCATACGATATTATTTAAGTCTGAATATGATAATATTTATGAGTATTTCAATGATTTTATACTAATCTGTTTACATTTTTGATCTCGAATATCATCTCAGAATCTAGTGTATCTTTGTTTTCCAGAAGGCATACACATATTTTAAGTCCAGATGCCGCATGCGTAAAAGTTACAATCCTTCATGTGTCAAGTATTCCCTTAGACAATAGTAGGCTTTTTTAACTAGGAATGCAAACAAGCTTTTTTTGAACTTTACCAATCCTTTTAACATAATGAGATAGTATTCAGACCTGGAATTGAAACAGCTTACAGCTCGGTTGACTGTGACATGGTAGCGACATCAAAATAATAATTAACAACGCTCAGATTCAGTGAGCACCGTTCATTTATTATTTTGACAGGGCCTTAGGGCTCGCCGTAAGTCGCACTGAAATTTCGCAGACTAGCTTGAGGCACAAAACTAACACAGGGGGTGTTTTGAATTTGGAATGCATTGAAATGCTTGGATTTTGCTCGGCTATAAAGCAGCTTCATGCAAAATGTACATTGGCTTCAACTTTGTAATTACTATTATTTAGTACTAGCTTCCGTCCGCGACTTCGTCCGCGTGGACCCGGGATAAAAACTATCCTATATTTTAATCCAGGCTATAAACTATCTTCGTGCAAAATTTCATTCAAATCGGTTCAGCCGTTTAAGCGTGATTGAGTAACAAACCTCCAAACATCTAAACTTTCGCATTTATAATATTAGTAGGATTCTTTGCTTCGAGTATCGCGGCGTATACTTACATAATGATCAAATTAGAAATTGTACATTTATAATATAGGCCCATGAAGATTTTAAGTGATCACTTTTTTATGTTCTAATGAAAAGTTTTACTAATAAAACTTTATGTTAACGATTACTTTTACAATTAAACAATTTTCCCCCAAATGAGTAATTTTTTAAATGTTAAATCCAATTTATTTGAGGGGATATTAAGTTACTGGAGATCAGCGTAATCGCTGTGCTACCCAGCCACGGAGTACCTATAAGCAGAGGCCACATTCACCTATCTATAGATACCGCATTTTGCGTAACTAATTTTGTTAATTAGGCATAATTAAAAAAAAAAATGCAATAATAGTTGAAAATATGTTTTTTCATTAGCTACATCATTTCTTATTTGAATAATATTTTTTTTCCATTCAAAGATACGTGAGATTAGCTTAACTGGGCAGCATGGGAGGTTGCCTGATTGTCAAATAAGTAACTTTTTATGAAATGTCAAAAACGCCCTGATTGTTGGTAAATATAGGAACAAGTGACGTTACGGTTTTCTTTGCTCAAACATAATCTTTTGATATTTATGTACCTAGGGTAAATCGCTAGTGACTGGCCAAGTGGCCACCCTTCAATAATTGGCCCCCTCATACTAAAAATAAACTCTGTTACCCTTCAAACAGAATTCAATTTAGTATAACGTGGCCGGTTATTGAAGGGTGGCCAGTAATTAACTCCTTATAAATACTAAAAATTAAATCTATTATAAGTGAATGCAGTTCATTTTTTTAGTATAAGGTGGTCAGTTATTGAACAGTGGCCAGTTACTGGCGATTTACCATACCTATTTAAAAATCATGCAAATTTAAAAATAAAATGGAGCATGAGGTTTTTTGACTAGTTTCGTGAGTTATCTTTATTGGTAATGTAAGAGAATAATATAATTAAATCATCATTAAAGGCATTTTCTAAGGCTAGGTTTTTACAATGATGAAACTATACATACAAAATATAAATCCTAGTCCTCAAAATTACTCTACTGACCCCAGAAACACTCGGAAGTCACATTCTTATGCTGCTTAGGATTGTGTTTTCGTTTATATACCTACACTAGCTGTTGCCCGCGACTTCGTCCGCGTAGAACTTGATTGCTATTAAATTGTTGTGGGCGGAACCTCAATTGGGTAATTCTCAGAATTAGGCGTTCTCAGCCTCAACTCCGTCTTGATTTTGTACAGTATATTTACTGCTATATTATGTATAAAATATGAATCATTGAGCTATTTACATCATTGATATACTTTTGTCCCTCGTATACATCTATTAGTTAACATTTTATAAGCCATTGTTTTTTTCACCAAGACGGGGTTGAGAATGTTGCGATGGAGTTGATATATTTTATACGGAGTTTAGAAATATGATATGGAGTTGATGGATACAGTGCTTTAAAACCTGAATGATATTTTATATATTTTAATATAAAATATTAAACACAGTTTGAAAAGAATAACAGCATTGATTACTTTTATTTTTTTTATTCATTTGTATACTCATTTTAAAAGGCATGGTAGAAAACATAACAAAATCAACAAAAAAAAATATCAATCACTTAACTTAGTGAATAACATGTTACACTTAATAATATTTCTTTTAGATCTTTTAATGTGATATAAAACATGTTTTTTTGCATGTGACTGCTCACTTAGATACTAAATACACGTTGTTTCTCAACTCCATCTAAATAATTTGACATAGTTTATTTGACGGAGCCTAGGGAGAAAGCTATTTTATTTTTTTATTTCATAAATTACCTTGTATAGTAAAACGACATTACACGCATTTAACAGGTAATATAGTTTAATTCATTATACTTAAATAGTAGAACAATCAATCACACCAATAGAAAAATAAATGACTAAACGGAGTTTAGAAAATGCAAGTGACAAAATACGGAGATTAGATACTTACGTTTGTAAAATCGCCCAGCGTCGCGAAACGCACCTCCGTCGCTCACCGTGTCACAGACAAGACTGAACTGGCTCGCTCGATGTAATAGTGATGTACGTAAACTTGCAAATAGTGATGTCAACTTTTGTTTTGCTTCCAATGACGGAGTTTAGTCATAAATTTGTACGCGCGGAGAAAAAATCATATTTCTTTATACAAGCATGTGTAATAACAATCAACATAACAAAATGTAAATTTGTTTAACTGACTATAATAAAAAAGTGCCCAGTGTTAGGTAGTAGAAGTAGTTACCGAGTTGCAAAGGGGTTTGTCCCAAATTTTGGAGTCTGTACGCTTGATGGAGCATGATAAAAGTAGGCTTTTAATTTTTTTATTACTGGTTCTCAACAGAGTATCTTCAAAATTACAACTGCTACAGGTAGAATAAAACTAAAACTACCCTCCAACATTTTTTGTATGCCATATATATGCAAGAATACAAAGTTATTCTACCCGACGCCCAAAAAACGTGCCCTCTGAGAATGACCCAATTATCGCTGACCCAAACAAAGTTCTACCATCTTAACGGATGATTTCTGATATAAAAACTATCCTATATCCTTCCAAGGGTCTCAACTCATCTGTACGAAAAATTTCATCTAAAAGGGAACAGTGCGATGAGTTCATTAGTTTAAATTGCAAAATTTCAATTAAAAACTCCGTTTTTACAAATATAATATCTTAAGAATCATCAACAGACGTTTCTGCTTAAATTGTATATTTTTTATAATGTAGGTATCTATTAAAGAAAGCTACTACATGACTGGAAGTTTTTGCTTAAATCCGTCCAGTAGTTTTACTCACGTTAGTTCGGGCTACCTGTATAGTTTTGAAAGCAAACTTATCTAATGCTAAAAGACGGAGAACTTTCCATCTCCATCCACCGTCCCCATTTAACGGTGTTAGAGAATAAATTATTTTGATTAAGCCTCTTTACCCCCTTATTTCACCCCTTTAGGGGGCAAATAGATCTACATATTATAAAAGAAACCTGCTGTCCTGCTTCATGTTTCTAGCCACAGTTCAATATTACAAATCACACATTACTTAGGTATGTGAACTTTCAACCCCTATCTTAACCCCTTCAAGGAATGAATTAGGAAAATATCCCTTGTCAATATTTTTGACTGTACATTAGGAGCTTGTAGCCAAAGTTTTAAACGTCTAACTCTAAAAACGACATGATTCCCATAAAAACTTTCAACTCTTTTTTAACCCCCTTAGGGGATGAATGTTTGTAACATCACTTAATCATTTGCTTTGCTATTTAGTAAGATACCTTCATACAAAGATTCAAGTCTATAACTTTCCAAATGAACGATTTCCATACAAAGGTTCGACCCCTATTTCACCCCCTTAAGGGTTGAATTTCGAAAAATCCTTTCTTAGTACACGTCCACGTACTGTAAAGTATATATATTCCAAATTTCATGCTTATAACTTTAGCGGTTTAGAAAATCACACATTACTTATGTGAACTTTCAACCCCTATCTTAACCCCTTCAAGGGATGGATTAGAAAAAAAATCTCTTATCAATGTTTTTGACTGTACATTAGGAGCTTGTGACCGATTTTAAATGGCTAACTTTAAAAACGAAATTTTTCCCATACAAACTTTCAACTCTTTTTTAACCCCCTTAGGGGATGATTTTTTATAGCGAAGTTAAATTTTTTTTTTGGCTTTTTAGTAAGAAACTTTCATACAAAGATTCAAGTCTATAACTTTCAAAATGAACGATTTCCATACAACGGTTCTAGCCCTATTTCACCCCCTTAAGGGTTGAATTTCGAAAAATCCTTTCTTAGCACACGTCCACGTACTGTAAAGAATATATGTTCCAAGTTTCATGCTTATATCGTTAGTGGTTTAGCCTGTGCGCTGTCTGTCAATAGATTAGTAACGAAGAGTTTTATATATATAGATGATGATTAATTTTTGAGGGGGCAAGATTGTAATTCAAAAATTACTATACAGTCACCAGCATCAATATATGATAGAGCTGGGTCATTTCGACTTTTCCGTGAAACGAAACGTAACCGTTTTTGTTGAAAAACAGAGGCCCTACCGCGAAACGAAAACGAATTTCTTTCGTGTATCTCCCTCTCTGGGGCACTTGCTTGTTCGAGCGACAGAGAGGGAGATACTCGAACGAAGTTCGTTTTCACTTCGCGGTAGCCCCTCAGTTTCAAAAATAACTAGTTCCTCCGTGCGTTGCCGCCGCGCGCCGTCGCCGGTCGCCAAACGAAGTGAAACGAAACGGTTCGAGTTGCGTTTTCACGTTTTGCATTGCAACCGTTGCGTGCGACTGTCGCCTTGTAACAGTTTCCCCCCCCTCTACCTACTCTCCCCGTCGCGGTTCCCTCAACGCTACCGAGTCTCCGCGCCGAGACGCTCGAGAACGCTGAATATTTGTAAATTCTAACAATGTAAAACCCTAGACTACTGTAATTTGCACGCTTTATTTACCTACTTATTAAACCTACTTTTGTTGTGTGCTTTCATTACGAATACCTGAAGATATGGCCAAAATGTGATCGTTAGTGGTAGAACCCCGAAGTGTTGTGATCCGTAATAACCCTAGGTCCTTTTATGAAAGCTTGACAGGTTTTGGACTCCCCATTCCTAATATAATTAAAGCTAGTCTATCTGTATATAAATGAACCTATCTAAGCGCTACTTTCCACTGCTATTTTTCTATTCCTAGGTATAACAAGGTCCTAAAACTTAGATTAATAATTTATTCGCTATAAGTTATTAGTTTATGATTTTAAATATATTTTGTTTTTGGTAGAAGATCTCCTACCCCCTATTACATGTCCGGTTGAACAAGGAGTAGCTTATATAATTCATAAAATCAAGGTTATTTATTTAGACTTATAAAGAGTTAAAAGACTGCCCTAAATACTTGTATTTTGGAACAAAGTTCTAAACGACGGGTCGTGCGGTAATCTTTTACTCACACTTGCTACTCTCTTGTTTGGAATGGAGTCTGGACATCCTATTCACGTTACTTACCTAGCTATCCTATGGATTTATGATCCTGAGAATGAATCTACCAGTGTCTCAAACCTAGCGGTCAGTTTCGAGAAGATACACCGAGACAAACTCGACTGACATCTTTTTGTATTATTAGGCGTTTATGTTTATAACCTTGGCTTATACAGCTAATAACCTAAGACCATCCTATACCGATAACCATAGTGAGTAATGCCGAGTTAATCCGTTCGTAACACGTGAAACATTCTACCTAAATCGTACCTCAAATTAAGAGTATCCTCTCATGATAATAAATACCGTGAATGAAGAGTATCCATTCATGATAATAAGATACTTTAAATGGATTTGATGAACTGCTCAGCCTGTCATCAATCCCAGAATTATTTCATCTTTCTGAAACAATCCTGATATCCTAATGCCATGAATAGAACTGAAACCTTTTGATGATAATTACCAATTGTCACACCTTTACAATATTTCACATGTAACCCACGGAAACCCGACACCCCTTTTAACCATTTACTACTATTAACGTAAGTTCAGATATCCACACTATATAACTTTCATGAAATCCTTTTGGAATAGTAACTAATTTTAGCTAAACAACCAATACCTTAGAAATATCTTTTGTTGCAGAAGACATAGTTATAAGCCTATCACCCCATAACGCGTGAATTTAGCCCTACATCTACCCCCGGTCCCTATTCTGCTTACTTCTAGAACCATACCTTAGTTCAGAAGCAAGAATGTATCCCTAGCTAAACTGTAAGTAGTTCAGTCGGCGAAACTGAGATAGCAACCCTAACAGCCTGTGTATTTGCTTCCCCCCGCCGTGCTCGAAAGCTAGGAAACGGCGAGTAAAGCGTCCTGTCTGGGAATATGACCAGTATATTTACATATATATAATGCTGAACGACCTCTCAGGCAACTGGTCGATTTCGACGAGCGGAGTATCCTCCTGTGCTCATCACATGAATGACCGAGCCACGTCTAGATCGCCAGCCGTTCTGAGAGACGTGAGGGCCCCGATTAAGGGGTTTCGTCTCCTATGTCGGTAAAAAGGTAGACGCCAGACCACACCTCAAATCTGGTAACTATGGACACGGATTCACCCCCGTTTGACACCGTTAGGTAGGAATGACTCCGCAGATATACTGATTCTTGACAGTGTTCCGGCTGATTAGGCAATTTAACCCCCCACTAAAGTTTCTAGAACAATCATCAAACATACCCAATCCCAGGGAGTACCCTGGCATATTAGCTATATTTGACTAACCATATGAACCTCCGGAAGTACTCCGTTACGGTAAATACAGCTTTGACTGCGTTCCGAAACCACTTGTCAAACATGCCCAATTCCAGAGAGTAGCTCTGGCGAATAAGACATGTTTGATTTAGTCATATAAACCCTTCAGAATATTTCCGATAAAGTAGATATAACTTAGGCCCTAACACCACTTATGAATTTACAATTAACTATAAAATTAAGAACCGTAAATGACTCATAATTATGAAGAGAATTTCCTCACAACGAGAAGCCATTCACCACAGAACAAAATAAACACCCACCGATAATTTCCTAGCCTACAACCAGAGACACTGCCAGTCCGAACGATGAGAATTGAATGATCCCGAATACTACGCCGACATGCCCTTTTATACTCTGCACGAGGGTCACGAGGGTCAGGGCGCGAGGGTCAGCATCATGAGGGTCACGAGGGTCAGTAGATGAGGGTCACGAGGGTCAGTAGATGAGGGTCACGAGGGTCACGAGGGTCAGTAGACGAGGGTCACGAGGGTCAGTAGACGAGGGTCACGAGGGTCAGTAGTACGAGGGTCAATAGGTGAGGGTCACGAGGGTCAGTAGACGAGGGTCACGAGGGTCAGTAGACGAGGGTCAGTAGTACGAGGGTCACGAGGGTCAGTAGTACGAGGGTCACGAGGGTCAATGGACGAGGGTCACGAGGGTCAGTAGGTGAGGGTCACGAGGGTCAGTGGACGAGGGTCACGAGGGTCAATAGCACGGGGTCACGAGGGTCAAGAGGGTCAGTGGTACGAGGGTCAAGAGGGTCCACTGGTACGAGGGTCACGGGGGTCAATAGCACGGGGGTCACGAGGGTCAAGAGGGTCAGTGGTACGGGGGTCACGAGGGTCAGTAGTACGAGGGTCAAGAGGGTCAGTGGTACGAGGGTCACGAGGGTCAATAGCACGGGGGTCACGAGGGTCAGTGGTACGGGGGTCAAGAGGGTCAGTGGTACGAGGGTCACGAGGGTCAATAGCACGGGGGTCACGAGGGTCAAGAGGGTCAGTGGTACGAGGGTCACGAGGGTCAATAGCACGGGGGTCACGAGGGTCAAGAGGGTCAGTGGTACGAGGGTCACGAGGGTCAGTAGTACGAGGGTCACGAGGGTCAAGAGGGTCAGTGGTACGAGGGTCACGAGGGTCAGTAGTACGAGGGTCATGAGGGTCACGAGGGTCAATAGCACGGGGGTCACGGGGGTCAAGAGGGTCAGTGGTACGAGGGTCAAGAGGGTCAGTGGTACGAGGGTCATGAGGGTCACGAGGGTCAATAGCACGGGGGTCACGAGAGGAAGGCGTTGGTAGTATTTTCAATCTCTTCAATCCACTAACTCTTTAACAATAAGGTTTAAATTTGATTGTAGTATTAGCGCGCTAGCGTAAACACGTTATGTCATTTGCCTTACGACAGATGGTGGTATATTGTTCCTTTTCATATAGCTTCTAATGCTATAACGATTAAGATTGGAATTCGTGTATCGCCCTACGTTTCTAGCCATGACGGACTGCCAGAGTATAAACATTATTTGGGTATTATTATCATTATTTCCATATTTTAAATGATTCATACAATATTCATGAATGAAATAAGTTTCCGATACTTGACTAATAACACTATTGAATGCTAGTTATGTTTATTTCCTTGCTCCTTTATTCATTACGTCAATTTTCCAACTTTGGGTATGAAACAACAGTCGTGTCTTTTCTCTCTCTCTCTATGTATCAATATTTGTATAATAAGTATTCAGGAATCCGCTAGCGAGCATGCCCACTGTTTCAACACGCCCCGATGAATATTTCGCAATGCATGACCTAGGTCATGCATGTAGAATCTTCATCCCTAGATCCTAGATTTGTCAGTGACAATCCCCCCTTGTTTAAACTCGTGATGTGTATTTAACCAGTACTAAATGATCATCAATGACTTCGTCAGTTGACACGGCCCCCTTGAGCTATAACTGAGTAATGACTAGCTTTTCCTCAAGATTTCTGTCTCATTCTGGGATGACAGGTTGTGAATCCTATCAGACCCTGTGGTCCAATCTCCGATGATTTATCCCGGATCGTTGATTACATTGCTCAATCGGTGATCCTGGAAAACATTGCCCTTTCCATGAATAAAGCACGCGAAATTTCCCCACATAAAACAGAAACTATTTGGTGGAAGTACCGAACTGTTCACTCTCCAATGCATAAGCTCGAACCGTGCCCTCAGAGCCCATCATTCATAAACAGTTTTCTTGGCGCTTGTATCAAGTCTTATAAAATAAGTCAATTCCCATTAGGACTTGTCTAAATATCGTAAGAAAAGTAGAAGAGAAATATAACCATAACAAGTGGTTGTTTGCAACCCCAATTATCACATTTGCTCACCTCATCGGGTAGAACAGTCACTAACTTGCCATGTTTTATTAAGGCCTATAATAATCTGCCCAGTTTCACTGATTCGAAACATGATTGACCTTTAATTTGACTTATTTTAATAGACATGAGATGTGTATACCCTTGCGCAAAAATGCGTGTATAGTATAAGTCCCCAAATACTACTCTATGCTAAGAGTCGAATCGTTGTCACGATTTTAACCTATTGATAAATATCTAGGGCCTTATTGTTGTTTTTTTTTGTTCCCCTTCAAAACCAACAAATCTAGGTTATTTGATTACACTCTAGCCATTGTCAAACCTGCAAGTTAGCTGAATTTGATATACATGGCGACTTTCCAAAAAGTCAGATACGCCATCTTGAATTTATAATTGATCCCAAAATTGAAATTTTATTTAGCAACCGTAAATTAGTCAAAACCGACACCATTGCAGTCCATTTTAATGAATATGCACTGACTGAAAAGATGAAACAAAAAGGTGAAAACCAATATTTCCCTCCAACTCAAAAATATAACAATTCCTACTATTTGTCAATCCATAAATTTCGAATGTACCTTACTTAATAGACAACCCCACAGCTAAGTATTTGGTTCTAAAGTTACCCAGGCATAAGTAAAAATGTTTCACCTTAAAAATTCTGCCACCGATTTTTCATATTTGTATATTCTAATGTTTTTAAGCTGCATGTTGTCCGTCAATCAGCCAGTAACGCCAAGTTTTATAATAAGCATAGAGTAATTTTGCAAGAAAAGAAAAAGGTACGTATAACCCTATTTCAAAAAACACAAAACTAAATTAACATGTACACAAAAAAAAACCATTAGATTCGCTGCCGGGAATCGAACCCAGGTCAGCAACTCAGTAAGCCGACGCTCTCCATCTGCGCCACTGTGTTGATGCAAGTAATGGTCAAAATAGCCTACTATCTCTAGAATGTCAAATGAGTCCACTAGATAAATGGAATTAAATTTTAATGAGTGACATTCAGATTTAAATTAACCACACCCCATAGCATGCGATTAATAAAGTATTAAGAGCATTTTTTTTTGAACCTCCAACCAGCCAGCCAGCTGTTGCGTGGTTTAACCTAGAATCGACTGGTATTCTAATTAATTTACGCTTACCCTGTTCCTTGATTGTAATCACACGTGGTATAACATATTCACTATTATTTGATATAAAACACAGCTATTGGAAACTTTTCACACACTGATCCCACGAATAAACTTTGGCCGTAATCGCACTCGCACTGGTCCTTTGTCCATAATATGATTTATCGTCCCTAAATGATACTTTATTAGAAAGGTATCACACACAGCATTTGGTTATTCACTAATTTTGTCCCGAAAATAGAACTTACTTGGCCAAACAAATCTGAAATTCCTTCCAACCAACAAATTTCCTCATCTTTTATTATGACAATGACAATCTTGACGTAAAATCTCGTACGGAAATTCATTAGCGTTTCCTAACTGCAGCAAATCTATTAAATTGTATCCGACCGGCCTAATTGTATTATCGATTCACAAATACGAGCATTAATCATCTATTTGAGGAAAAAAAATATTTTTCTGCTCTTTCGTTGTTATAAAAATAAGCCCTGCATTGTGGTATGATTTGTATTATAATACAAAACTGCATCTTCCCGCCATCCATCGTCAAATAGAGTAACTATCCCATTGAATTATGGACACAAATTTTTGCCCGTCTGTGACTTCTCGCGCCATCTATTGTCGAGTAGAGCATTTCTGAGCATAGATTGTCGATATTTTGAGTTTCCTCATATGTAGTGTCGCCATCCACCGATGAATAGAGGAGTGACGTTAGTCTTCTAATATTCCCATCTGCCGCTAGGTGGCCCCCATAATGACATAAGATCATAATTAACCCTTTTTTGTAATAACAAACTTCATGATGTCCAAGGCTAATAATTATGTCTTTTATCAGTGATTATTTTAAATAGATACACGATTTATGTAAAAGGACCCATAGTAAAAGGAACCCATCCATCGCTAAATTGTATCTCATTCGGTACCCACGACGTCATCTACCGTGGAGTAGTGAGGATAATACCGTTGAAGATTGACGTCTAGTCTTCTAATATCCCCATTTGCCGCTAGGTGGATAAGAATATAAATCGATCTTGACGTATATGATCCCAACAAATTTTTAGTTGCAATAAAATGTTTCAAGGAATATCTTCTATATACTCTGGGCTATATTATTATGTTATAAGTTAGCACTATTACCATAGACTAACAACCTTAAACTTAGACGACGCGTCATTATTACCAATCAACGAACATAGATGTCGTCATCTGCATCCGAATAGACATTTTTGTTGCGATTTCACTAAACCACTTATTATTTGTTAATATTTTGTGTAGCTAATGAAAAATATAATTTTTAATTTCTGAGTAACGTAAAAGCATAATTCTGCAAAAATTAATTTACTCGAGGTATGCGAATATCGTCTATGATCCGTCTTCAATTTTTTTTTTCTGACACATCGTATCGTATTGTGGCGTCACTGTCAACCGTCAAAGTTGCGTGTCGTGGTCTCGTTTCTGATTTCCACTCTATCCTTTATGAAATTCATCAAGATAAAACGGAGGATATAATGCAACATTCTTACTACTGCAACCGGAAACTGCCACATGCTAAAGGTATGTCCTATCTCTAAATGTTCTTTCATTTCGCTTTATCGTCATATTTTCCATCACGCCTGGACTAACTGTCTCTGTTTGAAGCGACTCACAATCAGTATTTCAACAATATTGCAACAAAGTGTCATGGGACCCGTAATACTCGGCAGCATTTCGGCAAACAGTAACACATCAGTGTTAATAGCATTCATTTGCAAATGGCCGAACTGGTTCTGGCTATTTCCTATCTTCTTACTATTATATTTTAGCCTAGTTCTGTTATTTTCCACTTGACAATCTCTTCTTAAATGGTTATTCCTCCCGACTCAATCTGCTCTTCAAAGTATCTAAATGTCCAATTCTCTGCCATTCTGTTAATCTCATAATATCTTGTCATGGCGTTTCCAGGGATATAAGAGTGCTCTCATCCTTTCAACCGATGGCTTGACTATGCAGCAAGTGATATCAATCAAAATGCCAAAGAGGGAGTCAACCACGACACAAGCGGTCCCAGTGAAAACTGATATCTTCCCGTCCTAAAATATAGGAGCGATTCCAAATGTAAGTATGTAAAATATAGTAAATCCACGAATGTATATATACACCTCTTAAACTATTGTATAATTTCATCTCGATTTCAGGGTGAGTTCATTATCAAAAGTATCTCCATTTCTCCCTTTTTTTTTCATAATTTATATCTTGTATCAACTTTCATAAATGTATACATGAATATCGGCGACGTTCCCACTTAACATAACCCTTCTATTTAACTTTACAGTGGTTTGAAAACAAATGAAAGGTCTCCACCCATCACAACAAGTCGCCGGACTTGTTCATCCCACATTGCTGTTCTCCTAGCATGATGTAATATAAGAAGGTAATTATATCCATTATTCCTTCATACCATTCATGTATTTTAATAATTCTGTGTGCTTAGTAATATGAGCAAGAACCTGCATCTGCTCGGCATACTGTACTTAGTATTAATAAACTTCTGTATGTGCCGACCAGGAAATTTGTAAATCCATCCTCTTCCTCCTCGTATGTTTATCAAACCAAGATATTATTGTTCTGTAAGTGAATCAAAGCTTGGAAGAATTATGTTTTTATTATTAAATGTCAATAGTTCTACAAACTCCGCAATTTAACCCCAAATCAAGTTAGACACTTATCCACGCCCCCGCACCAAGTTATTCTCCTTAATGTATACTTAATATTTAAGGAATATAATTAAAAACTATTGTAATTCTACCCAGTTGTACTGCTACAACTCTCTTCCATTTCTTATCAATGCTTAAAGCGGCATGCTTATTCATTATACGAAGAGTGATATTCATTTTTATATTTCCAGGAATGCCTACAAGATGCTGTGACGAACCACAATCCCACGCTCGCGATCCCCCTGAAACTGCATGTGAAAACTACCCAACAAGATGATCGTGATCCATTTCCAGGAGTTCCTTCAAGAAAACTGCTCTGGCGCATGTTTTATTTTCCTTTTTGTGAAAGCAATGCTTGATTTGTAATTTCTGTGTGACTTGTATTTCTTACTTTGTTAACACCTTCGCAACTGGGTTAAAAATGGAACAATACTCCAGTAACTGAAAGAACTCGCCAGGCGAACTGAAAGAACTCGCCAGGCGCGTAGATTTATACTACTGCCCTCCTTGCGGCTGAGCTAGCATCCAAGCAGACATTACGAGTGCCTACCAGGCGGCTCCTGGTTGCGAACGTGTTAAACCCCTATTATCAGAACATCCAATCTCATGGAACACTGAACTGAAATCTGGGAAAACTAACTTGCTAAACAGCATAAATAAATAACTTTTCCTTTTCCACTTGTTGTGATCTTAGCTTTTTCACATCATATTGTATCGCGTTTGCGTGTGCTAACGATACCTTCCCTATAATATATTCCTTGAATACCTATAGATCAAAATGGGCGGTCATTCGTACTGCCATTAAGTTATATATGGTACCAGTATCCATCATTCAGTTAATTTCATACTAAGGTTAGCGACCCGCTCCGGCCTCGCATGGGCACCACACTACGCATATAAACCTCCCTCTTGAATCACTGCATCCATTGAAAGAAACCGCATTAAAATCCGTTGCATTTTTAAAGATCTAAGCATACATAGGGCAGACAGTGGGACGTCACCCTGCTTTATACTATGTAATGATATTTCAAACAGGCTTCCCTAGTTGTCTAAGATAATGGATACAATGTGAACTCTTAATAAACCTTTTCCTATGTAATGTATGTTGGCTTGCTGCGTTTTTTTTTCTTCTTTTTTTTTTCATAAAACATGAACCAGTAAATGAATGTCTATACTATGCACGTCGTGTGATTTTTGTATGATAATATTGATAATATAATATACTGAGGTCCTTGACTTCCCATATTTCTTGTAACTGTCTTCGTTCGATCTTGTCTTTGTCCGGGTTTGAACCAGCACACATAGTGGTTCGCATAGGCAAGCCTATTCATTATTTCCCTCCTCACATCCTTTCCTGACATAAACAAAAGCCTCCCTGGCTAACTATCCCTTTCTACCTGTCGTACGTTCTTATAACATAATGGAATAACGGCATCATAGATACGACTTGAGCCATAAAACTATGTCGCAGCTTTGTAAGTATGAGAGAATCTTCAAGAACCAACCAGAATAATTATCTAATCCGATTCGCGATTCAATAAATTCCTAGTGTGTTACCTTAGATGTCGCTATGACCATATAAGTTAAATAATTCCCTTACGTTAATTCAATAAGCTAAATTCAATGAATTTCAATTTAATTACAAGCTACTACTTCCACGTACTATTTTAGTCCTGAAATACCACCACGAACTTCGAAAGCCAAAGCCCGGGTATTCCTATCTCTATCGCTCTCGATACTCGAGTGACAGGGATGCATGTATTCGAGTCTCGATTCTCGTGGTAGCGCGGCTATTACTAAATAGTGTTCGCACAGTCAAACAACCCGTAATGCAAGCGATCCGTCCGCCCTATCAACTTGTCATACCAGAAAGAGAAGTATATTTTGATTTCTCATGTTTAATTACAACACATCACTTCAGCAAGTTGTCAGACGTGTAAGATCGTCTGCGGCGGTTCCTTGCTCTTAAAGGCCTTCTACACTTAACCTTTTTGGATTGGCAACAAATTGACGTGATTAATTGCCTATATGTCTGGATCTGGTGCTATGCTAAGCGTTTTGTCTTTGTATTCTCGTATATATTATCATACTAGTGATTCTAAAACTACGTCTTTATATTAAAACCATAAAACAATGCTAGAGAACTGCGTTGCATAGAATAAATAATTGTTATAAGGTACAACGTATTTTCTTTTCAAGGTATTTTCTTTGGAGGAAATAACGAGTTTTTTAAATGCAATAACACCCCGTGTTTGGTGGAAGCCAACAAAGTGAGTATTATATTCTTTGAGCAAGGCCCAAAAAACGCCGCACAGTCAAACAACCCGTATGCAGTATGGGCGCGGCTTCTCAGGCCGTACACTACCTTGACCGTGCGCTAGCATGGCTCACATGGCTGTACATTAACCGGCACCTGTCCTGTTTTGTTTGGTTATATTCTCTTAATGCCTCGTGTCGTGTTACAGCTTTTCTGTAATTTGGATATTAGTCACCATTGACTTTTCTCCTAAATTCTTTAACTTGAAAATACAGTGAGCGGACGTCGCGAGTTATCTTTCGTGGCCTTTTGACGTACATGTATTCTTAAGTATTTGTATTGTATGCGTATGCGCCATTTTCTACACTTGCCGGCCCCGGATTGACAAACCTGGTAAGTAAAACTTTTGTTTTTATCTACACTAACATTATAAAAGGAAAGATTCGATTGATTGTTCCCTTGCACTGAACAGGCTCCTAAACTACCGGACTGATTCGAAAAACTTTTCCACCATTAGAAGCTGATACTATCCCCGACGAACGTAGCCTACTTTCCACCGCGGAAAACGCTTCATTCCCACGGGAAAACGGGCAATAAGACGACGGGTAATAAGAATGATCCGTGCGTTACTAATCGTTCGAAGCCGGGCCGGGCAGCCAGTGTGCGTTAGAAAAAATTACTCCTTAGTATCTTAAAACATAATGATTTTCGTTTCAGGCAAGTACAGTACTACAAGAAGTACTAAGATATAATCATCTGTGGCGACCATTTCAGAAACAAAGGATTGTTCTGCCATTGAAAATTCTCAACAATCAGAAGAATTTTATTCCCCGTACATCACTGCGGATATGATATCACCAGAGCCTTCACTTGTTACACTGACATCAAAAGGTACGCTTCGAAATGAATATAATATATTAGCCACATTAAAGCATAAAGCGCTCCTAATTTATGAATAACTAGGTTTTGTTTCTACTAATGATGAAGGCTCGCCCCCAAATAATAAAAAATCATAATTATTGTCGGAGTTCCTACTACAATGCCTAATTATTGTAAATTGCAATTCCTCTCAGTTGTACTAAACACTGCTCCTTTCTCCTCAACATATTAAGAAATAACCCCTGCACAAGATCTAGGTTTTATATTTAAAAGACTTAATTTCTAGTCTTATGAACTACATCACACTACAACTATTATTTTTGCTTTTAGAAACATTGTATACGCCCCCACATATTAATTATACCTTGACGCCTTCAGTCAATGAATTTATATTTTCTTTATATATTAAGGCCCGCCTTAATCTATAATTTTAATTATTTATATCTACGAAAAATACTGATATCATGTGATATATACAAATAATCATCATAATCATTATCTCATCAGCCGAAAAACACCCACCGCAGGACACAGGCCCCTCCCAAAGAGTGTCACCACGACCAACTACTGCAGCGGCACCCGCATCCAATCCAACCCGCAGAGCCCATGTCGCGCCCCCCCTTCCAAGAATCTCTCCGCCCCAACGGCCATCGGTTCCATGTGCAATGTTCAAATAAAATAATAATATTTTATTGTTTTCAGATAAAAATGTGGAATGCTTCACGATCTTGTGTTCTACTTTTGCTTAAACGTGAGTATATTTGACTTCCCTTTTTTTTCTTGAATCCTGAGTACATTCCTCTGCATTTTTAAACCCCGAAGTAAAGAGTAGGTGTTATAAATTTAACGCGTCTGTCCGTGTATCTGTCTGTGGCATCGCAGCTCCCAAACCGATGAACCAACTCTCGTTCCGCTTTTTTTTTTTTTGTCCTAGACAATATTATCCTGAGTGTTCTTAGCCACGTTTCATGAAAACCCGTTCAGCCGTCCCTGAGAGATTGGACTTTGAAACGAAAACTTCTTCTTTTCTTTTCTTTTCTAAGTTGTAGTTATATTCATATCTGTTCCCCTACAGCTATTCTATGCATTCTATAATTTCCGATGGAGTAATTTTTTCTTTCTTTCTTTGTTCATATGCCTATTTATTTTTATCTCGTCATTATTATTGGCATACTTGATCGCTATTACTCTCGCAATGCTTCCTGTTTCCCTTATGACAACTTTTTATTTAACCTGCGCCGTTCGTAAGTATGTATGTAAGTACTTTGGGCATCAACACCCGCCATCCATTCGGCAGTCCTGCCGTTATTCAACTGGGTTGAAATTCTTGTTTGATGAAAGATATGGTTTGAATTGCAACTTGACACGATGGCATTTTCCAGCCGATCCGACGACGGAGACAGGAAATAGCCACGAGAATACGCATCCCACCGACGCATCCCCATCCAATTTTGGGCTTGCTCTGAATAATGCGCAGTTGATGATGATCCACAAGCAAAGTACAGTTGGCGACAAAACCCGCATCAACAATGAAACCTTGGACGGAATGATGTTCTCCTCCCCGTTCGTGGTTAGATGATTACTTTCTGCTCACGTCTTCGTGGTCCACCCTTTCGCGGCCTCTTTTATCAAGGTAATTGATCACAAATTTTTCTATATATTGATACTGTCTTAAAGTTTAAATCCACCTACTGATTCCCGTAGTACCATGTTTTCCCTTCTTATACATTATCGCCCCGCTGATTCCATGTTTTTATATCTTAAAGATTATACTGAAAATATATGACATATACCCGTAATATAGTAATAATATTTATTTATTTTTATTTTCAGATGGAGATTTAATTTTAGCGACGAACCTAGCGGAGTCCCTTAGCCGAAGGTTTAGAAAAATAAATGAAGAGTCCAATCCCCATCAAGCTCACCTCCAATTTCAGGCAACAAACTGTAGCCCTGGCGGGCTACTGAAGATACCTGGTCAACGCGCAACAAACTGTAACAGTTTCCCCCCCCTCTACCTACTCTCCCCGTCGCGGTTCCCTCAACGCTACCGAGTCTCCGCGCCGAGACGCTCGAGAACGCTGAATATTTGTAAATTCTAACAATGTAAAACCCTAGACTACTGTAATTTGCACGCTTTATTTACCTACTTATTAAACCTACTTTTGTTGTGTGCTTTCATTACGAATACCTGAAGATATGGCCAAAATGTGATCGTTAGTGGTAGAACCCCGAAGTGTTGTGATCCGTAATAACCCTAGGTCCTTTTATGAAAGCTTGACAGGTTTTGGACTCCCCATTCCTAATATAATTAAAGCTAGTCTATCTGTATATAAATGAACCTATCTAAGCGCTACTTTCCACTGCTATTTTTCTATTCCTAGGTATAACAAGGTCCTAAAACTTAGATTAATAATTTATTCGCTATAAGTTATTAGTTTATGATTTTAAATATATTTTGTTTTTGGTAGAAGATCTCCTACCCCCTATTACATGTCCGGTTGAACAAGGAGTAGCTTATATAATTCATAAAATCAAGGTTATTTATTTAGACTTATAAAGAGTTAAAAGACTGCCCTAAATACTTGTATTTTGGAACAAAGTTCTAAACGACGGGTCGTGCGGTAATCTTTTACTCACACTTGCTACTCTCTTGTTTGGAATGGAGTCTGGACATCCTATTCACGTTACTTACCTAGCTATCCTATGGATTTATGATCCTGAGAATGAATCTACCAGTGTCTCAAACCTAGCGGTCAGTTTCGAGAAGATACACCGAGACAAACTCGACTGACATCTTTTTGTATTATTAGGCGTTTATGTTTATAACCTTGGCTTATACAGCTAATAACCTAAGACCATCCTATACCGATAACCATAGTGAGTAATGCCGAGTTAATCCGTTCGTAACACGTGAAACATTCTACCTAAATCGTACCTCAAATTAAGAGTATCCTCTCATGATAATAAATACCGTGAATGAAGAGTATCCATTCATGATAATAAGATACTTTAAATGGATTTGATGAACTGCTCAGCCTGTCATCAATCCCAGAATTATTTCATCTTTCTGAAACAATCCTGATATCCTAATGCCATGAATAGAACTGAAACCTTTTGATGATAATTACCAATTGTCACACCTTTACAATATTTCACATGTAACCCACGGAAACCCGACACCCCTTTTAACCATTTACTACTATTAACGTAAGTTCAGATATCCACACTATATAACTTTCATGAAATCCTTTTGGAATAGTAACTAATTTTAGCTAAACAACCAATACCTTAGAAATATCTTTTGTTGCAGAAGACATAGTTATAAGCCTATCACCCCATAACGCGTGAATTTAGCCCTACATCTACCCCCGGTCCCTATTCTGCTTACTTCTAGAACCATACCTTAGTTCAGAAGCAAGAATGTATCCCTAGCTAAACTGTAAGTAGTTCAGTCGGCGAAACTGAGATAGCAACCCTAACAGCCTGTGTATTTGCTTCCCCCCGCCGTGCTCGAAAGCTAGGAAACGGCGAGTAAAGCGTCCTGTCTGGGAATATGACCAGTATATTTACATATATATAATGCTGAACGACCTCTCAGGCAACTGGTCGATTTCGACGAGCGGAGTATCCTCCTGTGCTCATCACATGAATGACCGAGCCACGTCTAGATCGCCAGCCGTTCTGAGAGACGTGAGGGCCCCGATTAAGGGGTTTCGTCTCCTATGTCGGTAAAAAGGTAGACGCCAGACCACACCTCAAATCTGGTAACTATGGACACGGATTCACCCCCGTTTGACACCGTTAGGTAGGAATGACTCCGCAGATATACTGATTCTTGACAGTGTTCCGGCTGATTAGGCAATTTAACCCCCCACTAAAGTTTCTAGAACAATCATCAAACATACCCAATCCCAGGGAGTACCCTGGCATATTAGCTATATTTGACTAACCATATGAACCTCCGGAAGTACTCCGTTACGGTAAATACAGCTTTGACTGCGTTCCGAAACCACTTGTCAAACATGCCCAATTCCAGAGAGTAGCTCTGGCGAATAAGACATGTTTGATTTAGTCATATAAACCCTTCAGAATATTTCCGATAAAGTAGATATAACTTAGGCCCTAACACCACTTATGAATTTACAATTAACTATAAAATTAAGAACCGTAAATGACTCATAATTATGAAGAGAATTTCCTCACAACGAGAAGCCATTCACCACAGAACAAAATAAACACCCACCGATAATTTCCTAGCCTACAACCAGAGACACTGCCAGTCCGAACGATGAGAATTGAATGATCCCGAATACTACGCCGACATGCCCTTTTATACTCTGCACGAGGGTCACGAGGGTCAGGGCGCGAGGGTCAGCATCATGAGGGTCACGAGGGTCAGTAGATGAGGGTCACGAGGGTCAGTAGATGAGGGTCACGAGGGTCAGTAGACGAGGGTCACGAGGGTCAGTAGACGAGGGTCACGAGGGTCAGTAGTACGAGGGTCAATAGGTGAGGGTCACGAGGGTCAGTAGACGAGGGTCACGAGGGTCAGTAGACGAGGGTCAGTAGTACGAGGGTCAGTAGTACGAGGGTCAATGGACGAGGGTCACGAGGGTCAATAGCACGGGGTCACGAGGGTCAAGAGGGTCAGTGGTACGAGGGTCAAGAGGGTCCACTGGTACGAGGGTCACGGGGGTCAATAGCACGGGGGTCACGAGGGTCAAGAGGGTCAGTGGTACGGGGGTCACGAGGGTCAGTAGTACGAGGGTCAGTGGTACGAGGGTCACGAGGGTCAATAGCACGGGGGTCACGAGGGTCAGTGGTACGGGGGTCAAGAGGGTCAGTGGTACGAGGGTCACGAGGGTCAATAGCACGAGGGTCAAGAGGGTCAGTGGTACGAGGGTCACGAGGGTCAGTAGTACGAGGGTCACGAGGGTCAAGAGGGTCAGTGGTACGAGGGTCACGAGGGTCATGAGGGTCACGAGGGTCAATAGCACGGGGGTCACGGGGGTCAAGAGGGTCAGTGGTACGAGGGTCAAGAGGGTCAGTGGTACGAGGGTCATGAGGGTCACGAGGGTCAATAGCACGGGGGTCACGAGAGGAAGGCGTTGGTAGTATTTTCAATCTCTTCAATCCACTAACTCTTTAACAATAAGGTTTAAATTTGATTGTAGTATTAGCGCGCTAGCGTAAACACGTTATGTCATTTGCCTTACGACAGATGGTGGTATATTGTTCCTTTTCATATAGCTTCTAATGCTATAACGATTAAGATTGGAATTCGTGTATCGCCCTACGTTTCTAGCCATGACGGACTGCCAGAGTATAAACATTATTTGGGTATTATTATCATTATTTCCATATTTTAAATGATTCATACAATATTCATGAATGAAATAAGTTTCCGATACTTGACTAATAACACTATTGAATGCTAGTTATGTTTATTTCCTTGCTCCTTTATTCATTACGTCAATTTTCCAACTTTGGGTATGAAACAACAGTCGTGTCTTTTCTCTCTCTCTCTATGTATCAATATTTGTATAATAAGTATTCAGGAATCCGCTAGCGAGCATGCCCACTGTTTCAGCCTTCTACTCGTAGCTCCTTGTCATCGTTTTTATAAAAACTGTTTGTGGTTCTAGCCACAAACTGTTTTTCCGTTACTGTACGAGAAACTGTTTTTGAAAACGCTTACGGGAAAAAACGCCCAGCTCTAACATATGATGGATCGAAGGCCGCAAAAATATATGACACACTCTTACGGCTCTAGGAATTAGGGGTGCATCAGATATTTTTACGGCCTTTGTTCCATCATATATTGATGCCGGTGAGTGTACCATATTACGGTATATAACCTTAATTGTATTTAACCTTAAAACTTATCCTCCTTACCGTCTTCTTTAGAGTAGAAACGTTGAACACACTTATATTTCTGCCGAAGTCCATAAGCTTATAGCAAACCCGTTTTCTTTGCTTTTTATTTATCCTACTATATAATATTATAAATGCGAAAGTTTAGATGTTTGGATGTTTGTTACTTAATCATGCTTAAACGGCTGAACCGATTTGAATGAAATTTAGCACGAAGATAGTTTATAGCCTGGATTAAAATATAGGATAGTTTTTATCCCGAGTCCACGCGGACGAAGTCGCGGGCGGAAGCTAGTTTTTATAGTTTCCGAAAATATAATGGAGTTTATCTATATATCTACTCGCCTTAAAAACTACGAGTAGTCTATTTTCCACTTAAGGGTCACACAGACACTTCGGTTCGCGTCTTTCCTGAGAAAGTTGCCTAAGTTGCTAAGGTAGCTATACTCTTAATCCCCATAAACGCTCTCCTCGTAAATACCTACTTCAATAGGCACATGTTATACAGTATGTGGCCTGTAACAGGAGCAAGTATTTAAAAGGACGCTTCCTTAGAGCATCTGCAGTAAACCATTGTATCTAATTTTTTATATATTTTTAATTCGGAGAAATGTTGATCTAAAGTTATGACCGCCAAGAATGTACCTTGGCACCACGAGATCATAGCACAGCAGTCAATGCAGATTTTGAGGTAACACTATGTAATGAATCGTAATGGTTTTTGAATTTTCGTTTTTAATTTTTTTTTTGTAATTTTTTTTTAAAATTTAAAAAAACCGGCCAAGTGCGAGTCGGACTCGCGCACGAAAGGTTCCGTACCATTATCTATAAAAATAGCAAAAATGTTGTTGGGGGAATATTTAAGGAGGCTTAAATATTTATTTTATTTTGTTTTTAGTATTTGTTGTTATAGCGGAAACAGAAATACATAATTTGTGAAAATTTCAACTGTCTAGCTATTGCGGTTCTTGAGATACAACCTGGTGACAGACAGACGGACGGACGGACAGACAGCGAAGTTTTAGTAATAGGGTCCCGTTTTTACCCTTTGGGTACGGAACCCTAATAAAAACTACCTACTTGTGTCACCGCAGAAGAGTAAAAAATACACGTAAACTTACTTTAAACAACAAAAAAAACTTTTTTTTGAAACCATCTTGAAATAATTGCTCACAAGCTCAATAATCTACCGTTTAATATTTTGCTCCTATTCCAGGCCACACCCTGTATATGCACGTAAGCCCGTAACTTTTGACCACAGGGAAGAAGACTTGTTATTTGACTGTGTAACTCTTAAATTGCCAAACATACCTATCTACTCCTTTTGAACTTGGCGAAATCTCTCGATAATAGCACACAATTAAAAACTTAATAGTTGATAATGATAATATATTACATATGTTTGATATATGATTAGATTTTCTTTTAATTAACACTCACTGCCAGGAACCCGCCTAGCGCTAGCACTTAGTCGTTTTCCGCTAAATAAGAGGGAAACCACGGGCTACGGCCCATTATTTCTTCATTTATATAAAACTAATTGAGGCATTTTGGAAAACGTCACGCAATTTGTGTCTATGATAATTAAAAAAAGAAAACTCGGGAAAACTTTAAGCACACTACAAATGAGCGCAATTTGCCACACTAACTTGCAATAGTAGAAAAGAGAATGCCATACACTACTATATAACCAGTCTAACTACTCGTATAGCAAGTTGTTTGATTTGTCTTTGTCAAAACATACAAACTTATTCAAACATGGTTAACACTTTCACTACCAGGAACCCGCCTAGCGGGCGCCTACGCCGTAGTCGCTTTCCGCTACATACGAGGAAAACGGGATCGGCTACGAGCGTAGCGCGTAGCGATTCTTGGTAGTGAATGTGTTAAAAGGTAGAAAAGTACAAAGTAATGGAATTTCATACACTTTCCTGGCCGCTAAAACTACCGAACGCACGCGAACGCTAATTTAAAAAGTTAAAAGTCATCAGTTTTAGCGGCCAGGAAAGTTAATGAAATTCCATTACTTTGCGAACATTTCCGAGCATATTTAGCAGAGAAAAACTTTTAAATAAATCTTAGGCTCATCTTTCCCTGGCCAGACTACAACAATTTACAAAACTTTAATTTTCTTAAAAAAAATAATGTTGCACAAGTGCATAATAATTGAAATTTTCGTTATATGAAACATTGGATTGGTAATATGGTGCATTCGATGAAACATTTGTCGGTAAAACAAGGATATCATGATACACATAATTAGTAATGCAGTTCGCCCGTAGCTCGGGTGGAAATGCAGCCTACAAATTGTGTCGCCTGGGGCGAGCTGTGGGAAAAACGTAGTAAAAAAAAAATTTATTATCGAGCTCGAATATTTAAAAAGATTTAATAGCGTCGAATTAAGCAAAGCGTCTGTTCCCGACAGTTAATTCTTGGAATGAGCTACGGGCATAATTTATTTCTGATTAAATATGTATTTTTATTTTGCATATTCTTTTTCTTATTTATTTAAGAAATTACATACTTAATACTTATAATTGTATACACGAAACAAACAAAACAAAAAAATATTGAACCTGCGATCTCTGGAATCCGTCCATGGGCGGACGTTAGTAAACATTTACTATGTCCCTTGACAATTTTGGTTACGACTACTTATACTATTAGATGCAAGTGCAAATCTGCACGTCTATCTTGAGACGGCCGCGACATACTCTCGATTTTTCTCGCACTATACCTCGTGTTCTAAGTGTTCTAATAAGAGAGAGACGGATAGTGCGAGAAGAATCGAGAGAGCTCGCGCGCCGTCTTGTGATAGCCGTGCTGGAAGTGTTAGACAGCCAACAGGTAGTAAGAAGCTGATAGTGCTGTACCTTTGACCGTGATATCAGCGCCTCCCCATAGGGGGAATAGGGGCAAAGCAAAGGAGTAGGTACTATATACTTATACAGGCAAACTAAAACTACCGGTAATTAAGTAGCCACGGGCAACTCGCCTTTACGTTTACGGGTTAGTTTGCGTTATCTTTATTCCTAAGAGGTTTAGAGCTCGCATGGAAACGAGCAATTTGCAAGAGAGAGAACTAACTACTTAAAACTTTGTTTATTATTAAAGCAAAAGAAACATTTTGTTAAAACAAAAGAAAATAAACTGTATATTTAAAATCCAAATAGGTATCCTGGGTCACTTTTTAAAACTGTGATTCTACGGGTTTTAGATAGGTACTCGTAGGTACACCGAAATGACAGGCCAGCTTTTAAGCATGGTAGAAACCCTATAGTTTTCCCGATTTTTTTTCTTTTTTCATTAATATATTAAACGTCAAATCAGACGTCAAAACTGTCTTTGGCAAAAGGCCCCAGAGGCTGCCATTTCACTTTACCTACCTAACTAACACTATAGAATCACAGTTTTAAAAACTGAGCCAAGGGACGTAAATTTTCGACGGAACTGAAGATGCGCCGAATATTCGGTTATAATTCGTCGGTATTCGGCATATTCGGCATACGTTTTTTTAATATTCGGTATTCGGCCGAATTATTCGGTTTAGCTGCTGAATATTTACCGAACAATTTTAAGAGGTTTTTGTTACAAGTTACATGAATGTAAAGTAATTACTGCTTCGTAGATTAATACTCTTACCTATTGTTATTGTTATTTAACTTGCTTTATTGTCAACTATTAGCTTCTGCCCTCGTCGTCGCCCGCGTGGAACTCGTTTAATATCGTAGCTCCTTACAAACTTTCGCCCCCTATTTCACCCCCTTAGACGATGATTCCCGGAATAAAAAGTATCAGTAAGTATCATATCATATCCGTTTAGCCGGTTTTGCGGGATTAAGTCCAAACTAGCATTCATAATATTAGTAGGTAGGACTTGCAAAAAATCCAGGGACACGACTCGCTTGACAGACTCTAGCAGGCATTTTAAGTTTAATGTATTTTAAGGTTAGATCACGATTTTCGCTACGGCGGTGGCATAATTGTGCTGAAGTTTAACAACAAAGTCAAAATGTAAATCTTACTTATATTATACGAGGGCCACACTGAAAGTTTTGCGTAACTTTTAAATAAAACAATTTAAAACAAAACTAATACATTTACTGCTTCTCAAAATATTCTCCCTTGCATTTTATACATTTATTCATCCGCTCGAACCATTTTTCAAAGCATGATACCCAGTCGCTTGACTGCATGTTTTCGACGTGTTGGTTAAATGTCGCCACTGCATCTTCGGGCGTCTTAAATGTTAAACCTCTCATCAAATCCTTGATTTTCGAGAAAAGGTAAAAGTCACAGGGTGCAAGATCTGGACTATAAGGCGGATGAGCCACGGTCTCCACATTTTCGGAACTCAAAAACGCTTTTGTTTTTTTGCAGTGTGGGGGGACGCATTATCATGATGCAGGAGTATGCGGCTTCGTGGTCATGTCTCGCGAACTTTTTCAAAGACTGTGGGCAAACAAGTTGTGGTGTACCACTCGGCATTTACAGTTCTTTTATTATTTAGAAGGACTGTGCAGACATGGCCACTTTTTGAAAAAAAACAAGCGATCATTTGTTTGGCAACGCTTTTGGCTTGTTGAATTTTTGTTGGCCTACTGTCACCTTCAAAGACCCATTCACTAGACTGTTGTTTCTTTTCTGGATCGTAACAATAAATCCATGTTTCATCTCGTTACGATGTTATATACACCATTTGAACATCCGTTCTTATATTTCCGCAGCATTTCTTGGCACCAGTCGACACGTGCCCGTTTTTGGCCTGAAGTTAGTTCATGAGGAATCCACCGACAACAAAGTTTCCTGACTTTTAAATTTTCGTGTAAAATCTTTTGTATTTGACTCATACCAATCCCTAATTGTCCTCGGATTTCGTCGTAAGTGATTCGTCGGTTTTCTTCTATCAGTCGTCTCACAGCAGCAACGTTTTCTTCAGTGACCGCGGTTGACGGTCGACCTTCACGAAACTCGTCATCGAGACTAACACGGCCCCTATTAAATTCAGCGTACCAACGTCTCACGGTGCTCAGATGTGGTGCTTCAACACCAAATGCATTTTGAAGGCGAGTACTACACTCATGCGGAGAAAGAGAACTTTTAAAATCATAAAAAATCATTGCTCTAAAATCTTTACGCGTCAAATCCATTTTGAATGCGATCGGTTTATTTCGAACTGACAAAAAAACAAATGACTATCGATTTCCCGCCAATATTTAGTACATTCCATAAACAAAGGTCTATATTTTTTTTAAATAATCAATTCGAAATTGGAATGAGTGCGAATAGCCAGGAGTGCAAAACTTTCAGTGTGGCCTATGTAAATGCGAAAGTTTGGATGGTTGGATGTTTAGATGTTTAGAATAGAATAGAATAGAATATAATTCATTTATTGCATAATTATAGGTGTTATAGTAAGGTTACATTAATTATTTTAGTATAATCACTATAATTTGCCTGTCATGCGTACAATATTAGTTTACTTAAATCTAAATTGACAAGGTATTTACAATGATTGCATTAACTATTTAAATCTATATCGAAAAATAATTTATATTGTAAGGCATTCTCTTTTTCAATATGTGAACTAAAGATTTTTTAAACGCCTTTACACCCTGATCATAGATTTAGAGTCACAAATTCTATGAAAAAGAAACATTTTACTGCTCGTATTATATAATGATAGCACCATCTAGCGAGCACAATTTTGGTACAATTTCAGTTTGATAGAGGTCGCTGATGTTACTTGTCGATTTGCGCCATCTAGCGAGCTAAATTTTAGTCCAATTTTAGCTCGATAGGTGCCACTTATGTTTTTGATATTTTAAGACCAATAAAAATAATATATACCAAAAAGTATTAAATGGGTTTTATTTGATTCTAACACTATGAAAGAAACACTAATCTAACTGTAAATGTATGTATAATGTCAGGAAGGATCATGTTGGACCATTGTTGGTTGTTGGTTGGAGCGGCATAAATTAAAAACGATAAGACTGCGTGATTGCATACAAATCCACGACCGTCGATTTTGTTCTTAATGCTTAAGCTTTGTTTTTCGTAATGGATTTCTATACAAAATTAAACAAAAAACCAATAACTGATCGTTTACAAAAAAAATAAAAAATAACTGATAAAAAGAAAACAAAAGAACATTCTCATTGCTGGGGTTCGAACTCGGAACCATCAAGAAAGAAGAGTAACAGTCTTTTGGGAGAAAATACGGAAACAACGAATTTTCTCGAAAATAAGAACAAGCTTGATCGGTTTCTCGGCCCCGTAAACCACTATACCTACTGCAAATTTCTCCAGAACATGATTACAAATTCAAATTCAAAAAATTCAAAATCATTTATTTCGGACTCCATAATCCGTAATTTATTCCATATATACACATAAATATAGGTTTATTATATAAAAATATTGCTCTTTTAATAGTATCGGATAAGACCGGTAGCGCCATCTATTATGGAGTTTTTCACTCCGGATTTCTACATACAAACTTTCAAGACAGTTTTAATCCGTTTAGAAGATGAATTTCAAACACGCTGAAATAGTTTTTCGTGTGTTATTAGTATGGAACCATTTTACGAAGTTTCAAGTCCCTAGCTCGAAAAAATATATACTTTCCATTCAAATTTGCAACCCATTTTTGAACCCCTTAGGGTATGAATTTTCAAAAATGCTGAAATCACTTTCTTTGTGTTTTATTGAAGAATCTTTTTTCGAAGTTTCAAGTCTCTATCTTAAAAAATAAATGAATTCCCATACAATTTTTCAAACCTTATATCATCTGTCCTTATCCCTCTGAAGAAATTATATCTAAAAAAAGGCCGCGCTATGTCTTACTCTGAGGTCTAAACTACAATATTAAAAAGTGCCATCAAAATCAGTTCAGTAGCTTTTGCTAGAATTTGCCACCAAAATTATACGGGTTGTCATCGCCGCCACGTGGCGTCCACTTGACAACAAAAGATGGCGCTGTTGCGTATACACGACTTTATCCAATCGGTTAGTCTCAAATCTGGTCTGCGGGTCACCTTAACCCTTTTCTTGGCAAATGCCAAAAAATATATATAATATATGATATGAATATATGATATAATGTCACTACATCAAACTGTTTTTTACGTTTCATATGGTTTCACGGAGTTTAGACCCAAATAAAAACTGGAGAATGACCTACTATAGAATATACATGGAAATTGGGATTTACTGCATCGCGCTATTGAAGTCTTTAATTTATGTTGTATAAATACAATTTCCTTCAGATTTTCCCTATTATGTCTCTCTGACGACAGAGGAAGGCATTACGTTGAACCGAATAATTCGATCTTGTCAGTGAATGTGTCTTAGAAGCTAGAAATTTTCACAGCCTTAGGGAGCGACCACTAGAGCTGGGCGTTTTTTCCCGTAAGCGTTTTCAAAACCAGTTTCCCGTACAGTAACGAAAAAACAGTTTGTGGCTAAAACCACAAACTGTTTTTAAAAAACGATGACAAGGAGCTACGAGTAAAAGGCGACAGTCGCATGCAACGGCTGCAATGCAAAACGTGAAAACGCCACTCGAACACTGTAAACTGTTTAATTCGTTTTTTCGTTTCACATCGTTTGGCGACCGGCGACGGCGGCGACGCACGAAGAAACTAGTTGTTTTAGAAACTGTTTTTCAAAACAGTTTTGTGATTAAAAAAAAAACGGTTACGTTTCTTTTCACGGAAAAGTCGAAACGACCCAGCTCTAGCGACCACACCGGTGCTTAACGCTGCGTATAATGTGCTGTGTAGAATGATGACATGTAATATTTTGAATATTATTAATAAATGACTTATGACTTATGACTTAAACGCGTTGACTTGTCGTATGCGTCACGTATTCTTCATACATTTTGCTGCGTTTTACGGTGCGTTAGCGTATTTTGAGCAGTGGTGTGGTCGCACCTTTCGGACTGAATATGAGTTGGCATTTGTTTTTCAATTCAATTTAAATTCCAATGACAGTTTTATAAAATATCTGGCACCTTTTAAATGACTTAAACCGCACCTACGATAACACGAATCCAATACATTCGTAAATTCAATATAGGTAAAGTATAATAATTTGAGAAATTATTTTGAATCGTGACTTTATACAAATTATTATTTCCATAATGTATTCGTCGTGTCGTAAAAGGTGTCCATCTATGATAATCATAATGGGATAGTGAAATGTTTCGTCTCAAAATATCGTTGGCTTTCTTATTTAATCTTTCACAGTTTTTTTTTGAAACTCGTAGTCTGGATAACATGCTAAACCAATTAAATTAACAACGTAACCCAAATTGTTTCAAAGGTTTACTTAACATGTTTATAAATAATTTCACAGAGACAGTAAAATAAAAACGGAAATCGTTTGCAAAAGGTTTAAAACGGATTACCCTTTGTAATTTATTTTAACGCAATGTTTTGCAGGTAATGTCGCTCGATGATTCGGTGACAGGGCAAGAGCGGAGGTCGCGCGCGCGCCATTACCCACTGACACGGGTATCCGAGCCAAGGGGGCTTAGCTTGTCTCACACAACACACCACAAACACCGGTAACTTGCCCAATTTTGCAAGGGATTGCGGTGGAATGAACGTCACGTTGACTAATTTCTACTCATTAAGTCAAACTTGAACTTAAGTCTCACATAATTTCCGTACGTGAACTTTCTTAATGAGGTTTTCAGACTTGACTACGGCGGTAACGCATGTACGAGTAAGGCCCAAATCACACTGGCGCGGCCTGCGATGGCCGTCAGTACTTAGTATACTTGGCAGTTATTGTCAAATTTACTATGAACAACCACCGCAGGGCGCGCCAGTCTGCGAGAGGCTTAAGGCTTGTACACCCGCTAAAGTCCTTGAGCGTATGGGCGGAGCCTCGACCCTCTCCCCGCGCAAGTCGCACAACCAGCCGTCGTTTATTAAGCGTTACATAGATTAAGTTAGGTAAGATTACAGACGCGTCATCGCGCATCGTTAGCAATGCAAGGGTGGACGTGGGTGGGTAACATTCGTCATGCTTAATTGAAACGTGATATTTGTCATACATAAATTACATAGTTGATTAAGTTCAAAAATTATGTCCCTACTATTATATACTTATATTTACTTACGATTAGTGTAGTTCCGTCAGCACGGCTAGCACGAGACGGCCGCGACATACTCTCGATTTTTCTCGCACTATCGGTCTCTCTCTTATTACACATACATATATATTTACATTAGGAAAGAGAGGTATAGTGTGAGAAAAATCGAGAGTATGTCGCGGCCGTCTCGTGCTAGCCGTGCTAGTGGAAACGAAATTCGTTCGAATAACTCTTATTGTATAAGCAGGTGTAATTTCTACAAAATCACAATGAAATGAAGTGCATTCAAAAAGTTAAAAAACGGTGAAAATCAGTTCACGCAATAATCCCATAAAAATCATCTTCCATACTTTAATTTAAGCTCGCGCGCAATAGTTTACTTAATTTGCCGATAGATGTCGCTGTACGCGGAACGCTCACATTGTACATGGCGCTGTTAAGATTTTTCCTGATTTAATGGGGTCGGAGCAGGTGCGCCCATACATTAGGTCGAAAATTTGTCGTGCTCGAATTGTCTTAGTTGTCTTTGGTCGTTCGTTGTCTAATAATAAAATAGTTCGCTAAGTAATTCCTGTATTGTCTGTCTATAATACATGGTCGATTTGATTTGGGAATTTGAACTCTCTTGCTCATACGTTCGGTTCGCGGAACGGGCTACGGAACCCTACACTAAGCGTGGCCCGACACGCTCTTGGCCGGTTTTTACTTTGTAGTTTCCTGAGCACTATTCTCACTAAGATTCGTTTCATCTCTAAGACATTATTGAAACTCGAACAAACTTAACTGCTTCAACAAAATTATTAACATAACTACGTGAAGGTAATTTGGTACCAACTTGAGTTGCTCGCGTATCCAACGTCTACTCTCCCTGACTGTAGTAACTAATAAATATCTTGAGTACCTAAACATATTTCACGGAAACTAAACCATCACACCAAATTAGACGGCAGTCGTTAGACATGGGATTGGTCTACTCATCTCATATGAATATCATTCTTGGAAAACAAATGCGGCCTACTTATAAGAGAAGGCGATAAAGGTGAGTTAACCAACCATAACTTTGCGAATTTGTTTTAGATTTAAAATAATGTAGGTAATATATCTACCTACCAGCGCCGCATGTGGCTGCAGAATCTCTAACACCGTTAAATGGGGACTGCGGGTAGAGATGGAAAGTTCTAAGTCGTTTAGCATTAGATAAGTTTGCTTTCAAAACTACATATATGGGTAGCCCGGACTAACGTAATTAACTACTGGAGGGATTTAGGCAAAAATTACCAGTAATGTAGCATTATTTAATACATTATGAAAAAATGTACAATTTCAGCAGACACGTCTGTTGATGAATATTAAGATATTGATATTTGTAAAAACTTAGTTTTCAATTTAATTTTAGCAATTTTAACTAATGAACTCATTGCACTGTTACCTTTTACGCTTAATCCCTGAGCGGATTTAGATGAAATTTCCGTACAGATAATTTGAGACTCTTGGAAGGATATAGGATAGTTTTTATCTCGGAAATCATCCCTTAAGATGTTAGAACTGTTTGGGACCCAAACAACTACAATACTACTACTTACTACTTACTACTTTCTAAGACGGTAACAAGTTCTACGCGGACGAAGTCGCGGGCAACAGCTAGTATATTCATATTTACACAAATATCGCATATCGACATTACTCCAGGCAAAATACGGTTTTGAAAAACATTAATTTATAATAGTGTTTTTTTTGTTGATTTCATTTTAAAATTGTATTCTAAGATGATTTATTGAAGAATCCGGCAAACTTTCCACCCGGAAGTAATTATGTAGCTTTAAATGAAGCATGCATTGTGTTTTTTTGTACGATTTATATTGAATATTATAGAGCAAATGTAAATGAACCAAAATAAAGACAAACATGTTTATTAATATTTTTTCTGACTTTTTAGAAGCTAGTTAATTTATCATTTTTTTGATGTCTGAAATTTTGTCGGATTTTGTCGCTGGGTAACTATTTAATTGATAATTTATCCGTTACACATCAAAAAGAAGCTATTATAAATTATTTCCAAAATTGTCATTTTTTCCATACAAGTTGTCAGTTCATTGACTGGACTACATATCAACGATCAGGAACCTATTTCACATCAACTTGTAATACCTAGATCTTTCTAATAATGGGAGTTACAAGAGGTTTCCTCGTGTATTACCAGTTCGATGTTGTGAAACGAGCCCCTGCACGTCTAGCACACGACGGCCGCGACATACTCTCGATTTTTATCGCACTATACCTCTTCTTCTAAGTGTTCTAATAAGAGAGAGAGGGATAGTGCGAGAAAAATCGAGAGAGCTCGCGCACGGTCGCGTGATAGCCGTGCTGGGGTTCAGTTTTGCTCAGCATATCGCATACCTATATAATATCACTTCATAGCGCGCTTACGTCCGCGCGCGCTAATCTAGTATTTTAACGAATATATTATGCGGTGTGTCGAGTCAGATTGACCTCATGTCAGTCATGTAAATACCTACCAATGGCGGCGCGAAAGCAGATTCCCACCGGCTTACCTAAAATTTATTTTTAGGCGAGCCTATATATACTCGTATTTTAAACTCTTTCATAACTTTTTTGTTCTGGGATTCCCATCGATAATTTTCACGCCACAGGTACCTTGCTTTAGGCTGCACATTTGACATTTTCGTGAAAATGAGTTGTTTTGTAACCGTTTTATACATTATAACGTAACATTTTTGCGGTCGGAAAAAATAAATCATAATCTGCAAGATATGCCACGGGTCATAGTTTTCGTAGAAATCCATTTTAACAATAAAAATTAGAGAAAAAGAAATCTAAAGTCACCCCTATTTTTTCACTTGTAACCATTTTACTGCTCCATTTTTTATCAGAATAATATGAAATTTTATAACTTTCTTCATACAATAATGAACAAGGGCATCATTTTCTTTCTTTCTTAATTTTCTTAAAAATTTATCTCGTTTTCTGAAATATTCCGCCAAAGTTCCTACACCTTCCGTTTTCGTCCATACGGTCAGTGCGGGACGAGACACGTTGCATGACGGACCTGTGTCAATTTGCGCTGCGCCGAATGATGACTGATGTCATTAGGCACGGGTTCGTCCCAGCCAATTTTTTCAATCCATAATTTTTGTATTAAAATCTTAGGTTTTATTGTAAAAATACTTAACATTCCGAGCGGATCAAAAACTTTACATGATTCGGATAGTATAATACGTTTGGTGATTTTGGGTTCATTATCATAATTTGTTGGAAAATGTATGAAATCCTCATTAGGATTCCATCCTACGCCTAGCGTATGTGATGACGAACTAATAATAAGATTTTTTCGCGTATTTTCATGTTCTATCAAAATAGATGGCACATTTGACCTATATTTTCGGAGATTAAAACAACCAGCAAACAGTGCCTTTTCAACCGACCTCTTAATATATAGTAATTCGTCTTGACTGTCACTTCCGGTTAATAGATCATCAACTACAAAGTCGTTTTGAATAATAGTTCTTACTTTATTATCGCCGCAGTCTTCACCGAGCTGCCACAAACAACGTGCTTAAAAAACTTGAACTGGTTAAGCCGTATGTGACAGTGTGGAGTCTTAACGACTTTATAGGTTCTGTGTTATGATCACGCCATAAAATCATTTGTAAATCCCGATCACAGTCTTGAATTTGTACCATTCTGTACATTTTTTTGATATCGCCCGAGAGTACATAGGAATATTGACGAAATCTAAGTAATATATTAAATAGTGAATCTTGAATATGAGGACCGGCATTTTGTATATCATTTAGGGAGTAACCGGACGTTGTTTTGGCGCTTCCATTAAAGACGACGCGCAACTTCGTGGATTCACTGGATGGACGTAATATAGGGTGATGCGGGATCATATAAGACTGGTCTGGAATCAATTTAGCGGATTGTGATAAATGTCCTAATTCAGCATATTCCTGTATAAAACGTGAGTACATGTTTTTAAGGTTTGGGTCTCGTGCAAGCCTTTTTTCAAGCGATAAGAATTGCCTTTTTGCAAGATTAAAAGAATTACCTAAACAATCAGGCTCTGCCACCAGAGGCAACCTGACATGGAAACGACCCTCTTCATCGCGGTACGTATGGTTGACAAAATGGCTTTCGCATTCAATCTCTTCATCGGTTAAGTGCTTATTTTTCTGAGGAATTTGCTCTAACGCCCAAAATTTTGTTAGTTCATTATTCAGTGATTCGTTTGATAAAGGGTCATTGTTTGAACTAAGAACAAGATGATTGCATTGCACCGTGTTTACAAGGGATTTGTTACTCGCTGTAAATGGGCCTGACAGTATCCAGCCCAGCTTGGACTTCAGCACGGTGGGTTGGTTTTGGCCAAGTACAATTTTGTCGGATTCAATCAAATTCCAAAACAAGTCGGCACCTATAAGCATATCAACAGGTGCACTTTGATTGAAACATGGATCAGCTAGTTGAATATTACTAGGCAAATTTATTAATGAAGCATCGAACGTTTTGTTCGGCAAATTACTTGAAATTTTTGGTAGTACGAGGCACGAAATATCTGTTTCAAAATCATTTTGCGTTGACCTCAAATTCAAAACACAACGTTGCAAAGCACTAGAAAGAGGCTGATTTCCTACACCTACAATATCGATTTTGGTTGGCTGAGGAGTCAAGTTTAATTCATTTTTAACCTTATTTGTTATAAGAGACGTTTGACTCCCGCTGTCTAGCAAAGCTCTAATTGTAACGCGCTTATTTGTGCTTGGATTACATACTTCAACTAACGCGGTTGAAAGTAAAACATTGTTGTTAGATGTGACTGACATACTTATAACGTTGTCATCAGACTCGTCAGGTTCCCCCTCGACCTCACTCTCAGCTGTAGTTATAATTGTGTGCGTTCCAGATGTACTTACAGCCTGAGAATGCTCTTTGTGTAACAAATAATTGTGTCGCCCTTTACAAGAAGAACAAGGACCTAACCTGCATTGACGAGAAGAGTGGCCTTTGCGCAGACAGTTGAAGCATAACTTCAAGCGCAGCGCTTCAGCAATGCGCTCGTCAACGGGCTTGCCCAAGAAAGAAGCGCAGTCGTACAGGCGATGACTGCCATTGCACAGGACACAAGCCACAGTCGAGCATGCAGACGAAGCTGAAACTGCAAACGATTTCATGTGAGCCTTTTCAGTTTTATGATAAGATGTCGACGGGTATGATTCGCCTTTATGATAGCTTTGACGTTCGGGCTTATTATGATAAATGGATTCTAGAACATCCGAACGACCTTTCAAAAATTGAAAGAAATCATTTAAAGAAGGACTTTTAGTAAAGTTATTTTTACATTCTTCCCACTTAATGCTAGTGAGGCTGTCAAGTTTTGCTGCGACCAAATATATGATCAAGGAGTCCCATGACTCAGTTTTCTCACCCAGCGTATTGAGTGCGCGCAAATCTTTGGAAACGTGATCAATGATGTATCGTAAACCTCTAGCTGAATCTCGCTGTACTGGCTGAATGTTAAACAAAGAATGCAAATGGTTGCTAATCAGCTGTTTTTCATTGTTATATCTCTCACAGAGGAGACCCCAAGCCTCTTTGTAGTTAGCCGAGCTAACCTCTAAGTTGCTGATGACACGAGAAGCTTCTCCTTCAAGGTAAGAGTTCAAATAATAAAATTTGTGAATTGGTTCAATTTTGTCATTGTTGTGAATAAGAGAAGTAAATGTGTCTCGAAATTCGAGCCATTTATAATAAGATCCATCAAAATTCGATATTTTTATAGTTGGCAATTTAAAACCCATGGAACTATAATTTTGATTGCAAGAATTGCGACAGTTTGAATTAGAATCCCCGCTTTCCGATCGATTCACTTTGAATTTGGGTTCGTGTTTCTCGAGAAAACATTGAGTCTGCTATGAGCAAGGAAATATCCGACTCAATACTTTCTCTGACATACAGTTCACTCTCCAAATTATTTTGATTTAAGGATTCTATTTCGGACTGCAACTCGTCAAATTGTGAAAACATTTCGCGAAATCGGTCAAATCTCTGATTAACCATGTAATAATCTGTTCGCAAAATAGATTCAGATTCGAGATACGTACTTAAGAAGCTTCTATATTTCGTAATGCGTCCCTTTATAGAACTTCGTTTAGCATTTAAATCTTTTAAATCATGACTAACACTTGATTGTGGAAAATTTAATTTTAACATGCCTTCCAAAGGCGTTTTGGAAGCTTGGTCACCACTTTTAGACATATTGGTTACGAAATAGACACACTACAATAATTGAACCAAGTACTAAATGTGTAAAATGCACGATTGTCACAAAATAAAATAAAACGATACGTAACTTCAATCAGCTTACGCCCCAAACAACAGGTAGGTACCCGCTCGGCCGCCGGCGCAGATAAGGAACGTTCGAGAACAAAAGGCGCCAGCGCGGCTAGCAGCTGGAATGCAAATTTACAATTATTACCTACACAAAATGCATAAAATATGGATTGAAAATTTGGGAAGCTGTAATCGTGCTACGATAGAATGATGACGATAATTATAATTAAATAGTTTAAAGCCGAAGTTAAAAGATGATTCTGCACTATTGAAAATAAAGACTTAGTTTTATTTTGCACTTCAAAGGGAAATGAACAGCAAAAGCAATTGTAATTAGGTCGTGCAATGATTTACGTGCGTGGATGTGAACTTATTTATTGTAAAATAGCGTACTCATTAGCTTTTAGCAATAAAACAAATGGGCTGCGCGGCTATGCATAAATAGCTGCGATAAACAAATAAAGAAGTGGCAATGCTATTTAGGCATACAAAAGGCAATATCAGTCACTGCAGGAGGAATTGAAAAGGATATGACTGGACACTTCTCTGGCCAAGCTGTAGCTGCGGCGCGGATGTCGGCTGGCTTCAAGCTAGATATAGGTACCAATCTTTATTATGTCCTCTCCATTACAAGTCTTCAGTGGTTGTGATCTTCTAGCCTTTTCGATTGGCGATCGAACGTAGTGCACAATAACTCCAACAAGGCAGACGTGGCGTAACAGGTTCCAATGGCCGGTGGTTCGGTCCGATATATTTTCGCCGTAGTATCACGTCGGGGTCACCAATGTTCCTTGCGGAGATGGTTGAATGAAAATCTGACTCCAAATTTATATAATAGTGTATTCCAAGGTTCTTCAATGAAAGCCGCGGCCGGATAATTGCATAAAATAATGAGTGGCGCAGACGTGCGCGCTTGACGGCGGTCCTGAGAGAGTGGCTAGTGATGGGGCAGCGTCCGCGCCCCCGCGGGTCTCGTAAGGCGCTAGTGATGCGCCGGAACAGTACCTATGGGTTGCATGCCAACTCCAAGTTAGATACAGAGTTATTATTTGATATGAAACAAAGTATGGTTAACGTACAACTAATCTATAAGTATATATTTACCCGAGGCTGATTTCTGTACAGTCAGCATAATATAGTTAGTAGCAGCCAAGTTAGCCAAATATATCGGAACGGACATTCATCGAAATAGTCTTTGTTACTATAAGTAGGAGTAAGGAATGTGTTACGATATATTTGGCTACTTTGGATGCTACTAACTATCTGATGCTGACTGTACACGCCATCATCATCAAATCAAGGAAGTAGAACGTAATAAATATACCGAAAATTAGTTTAAAACTTAACAACCTTACAATTACACAAAAGTTAACGGACAGACAGACACACTTTCGCATTTATAATACTAGTATGAAGTATGGCTAGTATGGATTATATGTCTTTCCCGCTCACGGGACAATAAAGTCCCGGACCTTTGGGAGACGTGCGTGGAGCTCTGAGCCAACACGTAGAGGCCCTTTTGACAATTTAATGAAATGCAAGGAGTACTTACACCAAGCGGATGCTGTATCTGCCCGTGTCATGGGACGTACACAGAAACAGCACCCGCTGGGGTGTAAGAGTCTATTGCTAGTTAATGGAATCTAAATAAAACGGGTTATTGGGTGAAAATGATAGACTAGTAGCTGGGCTATTGGATGAAACATCGGACGCCTGCCCAATAAAACTGTTTCACATTTTATTTCTGGCAGACGGTGACTCGCTAACTCCTAGATGGGCCCCTATTAATAGCGACATTAAAATATGGCCTAAGGGCAACAGTAGGTATGGATTATTATTATTACCTTTATATATTTTTCGCACTATCCGTCTCTCTCTTATTAGAATATTTAGTAACAGAGGTATAGTGCGAGAAAAATCGAAAGTATGTCGCGGCCGTCTAGTGCTAGGCGTGCTGAGGGCCTACCGCGAAACGAAACCGAACTTCGTTCGTGTATCTCCCTCTCTGTCGCGCTTGCTAGTTCGAGCGACAATGAGAGTTATTCGAACGAATTTCGTTTCCACTAGCACGGCTAGCACGAGACGGCCGCGACATACTCTCGATTTTTCTCGCACTATCGGTCTCTCTCTTATTACACATACATATATATTTACATTAGGAAAGAGAGGTATAGTGTGAGAAAAATCGAGAGTATGTCGCGGCCGTCTCGTGCTAGCCGTGCTAGTGGAAACGAAATTCGTTCGAATAACTCTCATTGTCGCTCGAACTAGCAAGCGCGACAGAGAGGGAGATACACGAACGAAGTTCGGTTTCGTTTCGCGGTAGGCCCTCAGCACGCCTAGCACTAGACGGCCGCGACATACTTTCGATTTTTCTCGCACTATACCTCTGTTACTAAATATTCTAATAAGAGAGAGACGGATAGTGCGAAAAATATATAAAGGTAATAATAATAATCCATACCTACTGTTGCCCTTAGGCCATATTTTAATGTCGCTATTAATAGGGGCCCATCTAGGAGTTAGCGAGTCACCGTCTGCCAGAAATAAAATGTGAAACAGTTTTATTGGGCAGGCGTCCGATGTTTCATCCAATAGCCCAGCTACTAGTCTATCATTTTCACCCAATAACCCGTTTTATTTAGATTCCATTAACTAGCAATAGACTCTTACACCCCAGCGGGTGCTGTTTCTGTGTACGTCCCATGACACGGGCAGAGACAGCATCCGCTTGGTGTAAGTACTCCTTGCATTTCATTAAATTGTCAAAAGGGCCTCTACGTGTTGGCTCAGAGCTCCACGCACGTCTCCCAAAGGTCCGGGACTTTATTGTCCCGTGAGCGGGAAAGACATATAATCCATACTAGCCATACTTCATACTAGTATTATAAATGCGAAAGTGTGTCTGTCTGTCCGTTAACTTTTGTGTAAGTGTAAGGTTGTTAAGTTTTAAACTAATTTTCGGTATATTTATTACGTTCTACTTCCTTGATTTGATGATGATGGTGTGTACAGTCAGCATCAGATAGTTAGTAGCATCCAAAGTAGCCAAATATATCGTAACACATTCCTTACTCCTACTTATAGTAACAAAGACTATTTCGATGAATGTACGTTCCGATATATTTGGCTAACTTGGCTGCTACTAACTATATTATGCTGACTGTACAGAAATCAGCCTCGGGTAAATATATACTTATAGATTAGTTGTACGTTAACCATACTTTGTTTCATATCAAATAATAACTCTGTATCTAACTTGGAGTTGGCATGCAACCCATAGGTACTTACAATATTTGCCAAGCCTACTATTTTTATTAGAACTTATTCTATTAACACTTAACAGTCATTAATACGAGCCGATAAAACAATATTGTTTCTATAATTGTTCATGCTCCTAAGGAATAGATATTGTAAATATATTTACTAATAAAATGACTGGTTTTAGCGCTTTCCCAATTTTGATACTGTTTAGATATTTGATACTTTGATAGAATAGGTATTTACCTGTGTATTCTTTTTCCTCTTCTCTTGTAAAATTTCTTGATATTACGTATTTTCCTCCTGCACTTATTTCCCATCTTGAACTAAAAACAAAATCTAAAATATACCTACGTAAATGTTAATTAGGTACAAACGCCAACACAGTTAACTGACCATCCTGTATTTATACAAGAACCTTATTACAATGCACATAAAGTGCACGGATGGTCAGTCAGCTGTCTTGTCTATAGTACCTACTACTTTACAAACCACGAAATAGATTGTCCACTATGCAACAAAATTATCTGTCACTAAAAACGAAACTATACGCAAATGTTTATTAGTTACCTACTATTCGAATCACAAAACGGATTGTCCACTCTATGGAACAAATATAGTCCACAATTTCCACAAATATTTAAAAATTTCGGCGCAGCGCAAATTGACACAGGTCCGTCATGCAACGTGTCTCGTCCCGCACTGACCGTATGGACGAAAACGGAAGGTGTAGGAACTTTGGCGGAATATTTCAGAAAACGAGATAAATTTTTAAGAAAATTAAGAAAGAAAGAAAATTATGCCCTTGTTCATTATTGTATGAAGAAAGTTATAAAATTTCATATTATTCTGATAAAAAATGGAGCAGTAAAATGGTTACAAGTGAAAAAATAGGGGTGACTTTAGATTTCTTTTTCTCTAATTTTTATTGTTAAAATGGATTTCTACGAAAACTATGACCCGTGGCATATCTTGCAGATTATGATTTATTTTTTCCGACCGCAAAAATGTTACGTTATAATGTATAAAACGGTTACAAAACAACTCATTTTCACGAAAATGTCAAATGTGCAGCCTAAAGCAGGTACCTGTGGCGTGAAAATTATCGATGGGAATCCCAGAACAAAAAAGTTATGAAAGAGTTTAAAATACGAGTATATATAGGCTCGCCTAAAAATAAATTTTAGGTAAGCCGGTGGGAATCTGCTTTCGCGCCGCCATTGGTAGGTATTTACATGACTGACATGAGGTCAATCTGACTCGACACACCGCATAATATATTCGTTAAAATACTAGATTAGCGCGCGCGGACGTAAGCGCGCTATGAAGTGATATTATATAGGTATGCGATATGCTGAGCAAAACTGAACCCCAGCACGGCTATCACGCGACCGTGCGCGAGCTCTCTCGATTTTTCTCGCACTATCCCTCTCTCTCTTATTAGAACACTTAGAAGAAGAGGTATAGTGCGATAAAAATCGAGAGTATGTCGCGGCCGTCGTGTGCTAGACGTGCAGGGGCTCGTTTCACAACATCTAACTGGTAATACACGAGGAAACCTCTTGTAACTCCCATTATTAGAAAGATCTAGGTATTACAAGTTGATGTGAAATAGGTTCCTGATCGTTGATATGTAGTCCAGTCAATGAACTGACAACTTGTATGGAAAAAATGACAATTTTGGAAATAATTTATAATAGCTTTTTTTTGATGTGTAACGGATAAATTATCAATTAAATAGTTACCCAGCGACAAAATCCGACAAAATTTCAGACATCAAAAAAATGATAAATTAACTAGCTTCTAAAAAGTCAGAAAAAATATTAATAAACATGTTTGTCTTTATTTTGGTTCATTTACAATTGCTCTATAATATTCAATATAAATCGTACAAAAAAACACAATGCATGCTTCATTTAAAGCTACATAATTACTTCCGGGTGGAAAGTTTGCCGGATTCTTCAATAAATCATCTTAGAATACAATTTTAAAATGAAATCAACAAAAAAAACGCTATTATAAATTAATGTTTCTCAAAACCGTATTTTGCCTGGAGTAATGTCGATATGCGATATTTGTGTAAATATGAATATACTAGCTGTTGCCCGCGACTTCGTCCGCGTAGAACTTGTTACCGTCTTAGAAAAATGATTGCTAGTAAATTATTGTAGTAGTATTGTAGTTGTTTGGGTCCCAAACAGTTCTACCATCTTAAGGGATGATTTCCGAGATAAAAACTATCCTATATCCTTCCAAGAGTCTCAAATTATCTGTACGGAAATTTCATCTAAATCCGCTCAGGGATTAAGCGTAAAAGGTAACAGTGCGATGAGTTCATTAGTTAAAATTGCTAAAATTAAATTGAAAACTAAGTTTTTACAAAAATCAATATCTTAATATTCATCAACAGACGTGTCTGCTTAAATTATATATTTTTTCATAATGTATTAAATAATGCTACATTACTGGTAATTTTTGCCTAAATCCCTCCAGTAGTTAATTACGTTAGTCCGGGCTACCCATATATGTAGTTTTGAAAGCAAACTTATCTAATGCTAAACGACGTAGAACTTTCCATCTCTACCCGCAGTCCCCATTTAACGGTGTTAGAGATTCTGCAGCCACATGCGGCGCTGGTAGGTAGATATATTACCTACATTATTTTAAATCTAAAACAAATTCGCAAAGTTATGGTTGGTTAACTCACCTTTATCGCCTTCTCTTATAAGTAGGCCGCATTTGTTTTCCAAGAATGATATTCATATGAGATGAGTAGACCAATCCCATGTCTAACGACTGCCGTCTAATTTGGTGTGATGGTTTAGTTTCCGTGAAATATGTTTAGGTACTCAAGATATTTATTAGTTACTACAGTCAGGGAGAGTAGACGTTGGATACGCGAGCAACTCAAGTTGGTACCAAATTACCTTCACGTAGTTATGTTAATAATTTTGTTGAAGCAGTTAAGTTTGTTCGAGTTTCATTAATGTCTTAGAGATGAAACGAATCTTAGTGAGAATAGTGCTCAGGAAACTACAAAGTAAAAACCGGCCAAGAGCGTGTCGGGCCACGCTTAGTGTAGGGTTCCGTAGCCCGTTCCGCGAACCGAACGTATGAGCAAGAGAGTTCAAATTCCCAAATCAAATCGACCATGTATTATAGACAGACAATACAGGAATTACTTAGCGAACAATTTTATTATTAGACAACGAACGACCAAAGACAACTAAGACAATTCGAGCACGACAAATTTTCGACCTAATGTATGGGCGCACCTGCTCCGACCCCATTAAATCAGGAAAAATCTTAACAGCGCTCACATTGTACATGGGTACAATGTGAGCGTTCCGCGTACAGCGACATCTATCGGCAAATTAAGTAAACTATTGCGCGCGAGCTTAAATTAAAGTATGGAAGATGATTTTTATGGGATTATTGCGTGAACTGATTTTCACCGTTTTTTAACTTTTTGAATGCACTTCATTTCATTGTGATTTTGTAGAAATTACACCTGCTTATACGGTTAAATTACAAACTTAGTTCAGAAATTATTTTGTAATTTTTTCAAAAACTATTTAACCTATCAAGTTCAAAATAATTTTTCTAGAAAGTTTTTATAAAGTTTTACTTTTGAGATTTTTTTCATATTTTTAAAACTTATGGTTCAAAAGTTAGAGGGGCGGGGGACACATTTTTTTTAACTTTGGAGCGATTATCTCCGAAAATATTAACATTATCAAAAAATGATTTTAGCAAACCTCTATTCATTTTTAAATACCTATCCAACAATATGTGTTTTTTTTTTCATTTCAATCCTAACGTGTGATGTTAGGATTGAAATGAAAAAAAAAACACCCCACGTTATGTATAGGGGAGGTACCCTAATATATATATTTTTTCACTTTTTATTTTACCACTTTGTCGGCGTGATTGATATACTTATTAATACCAAATTTCAGCTTTCTAGTGTTAAGTTGTTCTAAGGTTATTGAGATTATCCGCGGACGGACGGACAGACGAAGCGAAACTATAAGGGTTCCTAGTCGACTATGGAACCCTAAGAATGGTCGCTGTATTTTTACTATTTATTTTTACCCATTTATTAGTACCTAGTTTGTCATTCTTTTTATAACCAAGGCTGAACTTAAGGGTGATCTTGCCTTTTCACCAAATTTTTTTTCCGAATTGTTGGATGATAATGTTTTATTGGGTAGAATTATTTTGAAGTCGATTATTATAATGACTTAAATTTTTTGGGATACCTATCATGTGGCAAATTTTTCGTTTGGTCAAAAACTATTCAACGAATCGCGTTTCGTGAGTGCAACAGTTCCCTTTTCTTACATTAGGCAGGCCTACTTTTGTGAAAAATCTAAATTGACTGAGAAATGGGGCGTCAAAGTTTTAAGGACTTAAAAAAACCGGTCAAGTGCGAGTCGGACTCGCGCACAAAGGGTTCCCTACCATTATCCGTTGAATGAAAGGTAAATTGCGGTTTACGATTTATGACGTCTTAAAAAAAACTACTTACTCGTTCAAACCAATTTTTCGGTGGAAGTTTGCATGGTAATGTACATCATATATTTTTTTTTAGTTTAATAATTCTCTTATTTTAGAAGTTACAGGGGGGGGGGGGGCACATTTTACCACCTTGGAAGTGTCTCTCGCGCAAACTATTCAGTTTAGAAAAAACTGATATTAGAAACCTCAATATCATTTTTGAAGACCTCTCCATAGATACCCCACACGTATAGGTTTGATGAAAAAATTAAATTAGTTTAAGTTCTAAGTATGGGGAATCCCCAAAATGTATTTTTGTGTGAAAATATTAATGCGGTTCACAGAATACTTCTACTTAACAAGTTTCAATAGTATAGTTCTTATAGTTTCGGAAAAAAGTGGCTGTTCAGACTGACAGACAGACAGACAGACATTACGAATCCATAAGGGTTCTGTTTTTTGCCATTTGGCTACGGAACCCTAAAAACGATCACAGGGAAAAACTTTTCTTTAGGTAAAATCAAAAATGCCCGTATTTTTTGTTTGTGTTCCAAACGTAATTTACTCATGCGTTAGCCCCGGCGGGTGCAGTGGGCCGTGTCGGCTACCTTTCCTACTCTAAGGCACTATTTTACGAAACCGACAGCAACCTTATTCAATAAAACATTTGGTAAGCATTATACAACGAAATGTATATTTACCCATACTAAACCATTCTGCCTCGAAAGGTGGCATTTTGAAAAGTGATTTTATAAAAAAAAGACCAAGCATAGCATATACAGTTGGTAACCGTGAAGTTGGGAAATAAAACGAAATCTTTTGATAAGTTGACACATGATCATTTGGCGAAATGAAAATTGGTTGCGAATAAAAGGGTACAAAATGAAGGATTAAGTGAATCGATCGGTGTTAAAAGATCGCAAGAGTATAGTTCCTTCCGTACTTCACCAATCATACCCGGTCTCCCCTACAATTTACGGCAATAAAGAAGAGAACCGAAATTTAGACGTAAATAATGAAATAAAACCAGTCTGTGTACGTCTGGCCTTCTTTATTAAGTTATGGTCTTTTTATTGGGAACACACAAAAATTCCGAAGATTCATTTGTCCGAAAAGCATCATTATACCGAAATATCAAAATTCCGAATGCCATTTACCGCTTAACGAAAACTTGGAGGCAGATTATTAAATAAATAGGTTAGGTTAGGTTAGTATTATATCCTGAAAGATCAAAAAAAAAAATCAGCGGAACATGGTTTTCGGAATTATGAAATTCGGAAAAAATATGCTTTCGGACAAATGACTCTTCGGAGTTATGTAGTGTACCCCTTTTTATTATGTAGCTAAGTATACTTGTCGTTTACCTACTCATAATACAGACCTAACTGTGACTAGGTCGTGTCTAAGGTTGTCCGCTCAATATTATTAATCCTTCTAAATTCGATTAGAGGTAGTTTCGAAGAAGCGTGGGCGATGTTAATGTGTTCTGGGACTACATTAGGGTAACTTAGATGAGATCATTGGAGTTTTCCTTGTCGTGACCTGATTATTCGCGAACTGTAAATTCGCGAGAGCATCTAACAGAATTATCTACCACTAATTTGTTACAAAATCGAGATCAGAATATGCATTATTCCATAAACGTGACCAAATCCTCTTCTATATGTATACGCGGTGGAAACGATAAGTGATCTCACTCAATTATTTCTAAACTACACCTACAAGATATCGAAAAACTGGTTACAGATACTGAAACTGCTTCACAAGCTCTATCAAACGGTATCAATAATAGGTTACAGAATAAACTGGATCTATCCGAAAGTTCAATGTTTCCAGCTTCCATACATTTAGTACAGCTTAGGCACAATGTGTACTGGTATATAAGAGATTACCGACAGAGGAGACAGTAAGATGAAATAGGGTTGTTCCGTCGGTTTTTTCCAATTTGATTTATTTGCCACTGCCACGAATGTACTCATTCACCGTGGCGTTCCATAATGGATGAACCGAAACACTGGATTAAAAATCCTATTAAACCTGTAATTACGTCCATTAATGTACTGTATTCATCCATTAGGTTTTTCATAATAAAGGTTCTTTATAACTGATTTACTCACACAACCAGTCAATGTGGTACGAATTGAAGAGTATAAAATGTTCATAAATTTGATATTTGTGTACCTAGTTGTTATGGTTCGAAGAATAATAAAATAAAGGTTTAAAAAAAACCGGCCAAGAGCGTGTCGGGCCACGCTCAGTGTAGGGTTCCGTAGTTTTTCGTCCGTCACAGAAAGTGTCCCCACTTAAGCGTTTAAAAAATGGGCTATTTGTTACATTGAGTTGACATATTAAGTACAAAACCCTGAATCCGTTTTTTTACTTTATTTGAAAGCACGTCATTTCAGAGTTTTCAGAGTATGATAGATGAAAAGAGTATTTGTATTGTATTGTATTGTACATTTTAATCGTTATTTGTTATTCGGCACAAGTGCTTGTGTTGAAATCCGAACTAGCGAAGCGAGTTAGTTCAATGTGAGCGTTCCGCGTACAGCGACATCTATCGGCAAATTAAGTAAACTATTGCGCGCGAGCTTAAAGTATGGAAGATGTTTTTTATGGGATATTTCTTTATTGCGTGAACCGATTTTCACCGTTTTTTTACTTTATTTGAAAGCACGTCATTTCATTGTGATTTTGTAGAAATTACAGGTACAATAAACACCTGCTTATACGGTTCAATTACAAAATTAGTTCAGAAATTATTTAGTAATTTTGTTCAAAAACTATTCAACCTATCAAGTTCAAATTAATTTTCCTAGAAAGTTTTTATAGTTCCTTTTGAGATTTTTTTTATATTTTTAAAACTTATGGTTCAAAAGTTAGAGGGGGGGGGACACATTTTTTTTACTTCTCGAGAAGTATGTCATCATCATCAGCTTAGATATGTGTGTGTCACTGCATGGCACAGGCCCCATGGGATAAGGTGAAATCGTGTCATATCCACGCTCCGGGTACGGTGCGTCTCGAGCGATTATCTCCGAAAATAAGGCCCATTTACATGGTGCGAGTTTCTCGCCCTTTTTCGGGCGAGAAATCGTATGACATTATCGCATGCAATTATCGCCAGACGATTATCGCATAAAAACGGTTACACACAGGCGAGAAATACAAAACTCGTATACAATTATGTCATGCGATACTCGTATGGAGTTTATCGCCAGGCAAACTGTTTACACGAGCAGCAACATTCTTGGGAGATATTTGCTTACGATATATCGACTCATCTAAACTATTTCTCGTATGACATTTTTTCACGTACATGCGAGTATCGCACGAATCGGTCAGAACCGATTTTCATACGAGTTTTACCCGTCAATTTACGTGATTCGCTGCTAATAAATCGACACTTGTTACACAATATTCGTAAAATAGAATCTAATTATATATTTTGAATGCCATATTTTTCAAGATAATTTAAGTTGCTAATTAATTGCTCTTGGCTGAATGACACGTGACGTTGCCTTATAAAAAAAATATTGGCGGGAAACCACAGTAAAATAAAAATTGAAAAAAAAACTGTTTTGTGCGGTTTGGCGATAAATTGTTGCAATTTAAAAATGTCCAGAAAGACAATTAAATTTGATAATTCAACGAATATGAAGTTCGTTGAGTTATACAGAAGCTACGAATGCTTGTGGAACACGGAAGCCACAAATTATAAAAACAGAGATGCAAGAGATGCTGCACTTCATTCATTTGCAAATGAGTTGGCAATTGAAGAGTTTGGCCCAAAAGATATAACATTAAAAATCAAAAATATACGCAGCCAATATTTACAAGAACGGAAGAAAGTTAAAGCCTCTGTAGGAACTGGAGCCGGGGCTAGTAATGTTTACGTTCCCAAGTTACCTTGGTATGAGGCATTAGACTCATTTTTGAGGAAACCTTCAAAATTTCGGCAAACTACTACGAATTTAGTAAGTACGAAAGCATGTATTTCACCTATTAACTTTGTTTAGTTTTATCACATATACTTTATTAAAGTTATTTCAACTAGGTACAGTCACAAGCAAAAAACAGATTAATTTTCATGAGCAGATTCAATTGTATGTAATATAAGTTGCGTTAATTTATGTTTGCTCCAGGCTGAATGACTGACGTGACGTTTCCAGATTGTGTCTATTATGTCGTATACAGGGTGGGGCCTGTAACTAAAGCAAAAAATTAAAACGTAGATTCTACTCCTCAAACAAGACAACTTTTGTTTTAAGCAACTTTTTAAAATCATAAAGTTTTTAGATTGTTCTGTTTTCAAACAAAGTAAATAGTATTTTCAATGTATTTAAAACTCTGTCTAATTCACGTCGCCTGTCACTCTACAGACATAATCAATTTCATAGTACATTGCGTGTTCGAATTAACTTTAAAATGTAATAAAATTTAAACCGCAAGTTTTTTTCAAAGGCGTCAAACAAACGTTGCGTAGAGATTTTTTTTTTTGCTTTAAGTTACAGGCCCCACCCGTGTATACTACTTAAAAGTCGTACAGTCACGAACGGTAATGTGCAACCACTTACCCTGCCCTCCTAATGAAAAGTGCATCAACTCGAGTTTTGGGTCAAGTTGAGTTATATACATATTCGCGTTCAGAATAACGAGTTCTATATTTTCTTCTTAGACAGTTTTAAGGTATCTGTAACGTAAACATGTTTTTTATTAATCAAAACTGCAATATCTGAGGCAATGACTAGTGATTTACTTATGAAGAACGACATAACTGTAGTTATTCTTGGATTAGTAATACGTTTTAGCAACATTAATAACGATATCCGCAATAACTTATAGATATTACACTTTTAGTTAGTAGGATTAATACAATACTTCAATATCACTTACTTACAAAAACTGCAATAAGTATAGTTATTACGAATATGATTGGTAGGGTATATTATTTTCATTTGCACGTTACTAGTAAAAATTGTAATAAGAATAGTTATCGCTCTTATGCTTAGTAAAATTGTAATAACAAAGTTCGTCCAATAACTAATCGTAAACGCAATAAGTGAAGTTGTTTCACTGATGTTTAAGATTGTCGAAATTTTAATGATAAGTTTACTTAATAACAAGGCAATACAACTAAGTTACTGCATTTATATTTAGGACGATGGGGCACAGACAGTATAGTTTTACCAATCAAGGTGCAATATGATGTCAAGTTATCGCATTTATGAGTAGTAAAATGTTTACTGCGGGGCGAGGGATACGGATAAGTTGCCATTTTGTTCCTCGAGCACCCATCAGTCGCAGGCGGCGGTGCCAACGAGCCGGTCGTTCCCATGTGTTTCACGACGATTTTGGCGCGGGGTAAGTTACGTGTTTATTTGGAATAAAGTTTATTTTTAATTTATGTTCAATATGTATGTAATTGTGTGTCTCATAGTAAACCTTTCTGTATTGGTTACAACACTTCTTTTCCCAGTTTTATGCGATCTGAGAAAGGGTTAAATTTCAAAAAGATATATTGCATTACGGCGAGATTTACAAAGTTACAAAAATCATAGGTAATCTTTTTTTAAAGAGTTACCAACTGTCGGTTTTTTAAGCTACGTATAGAAGACCTTGTTCCTCTATCTTATTCTTATAGTCTTTTATATCATGATTTTATTTTCCGAATACACTCACCGGCACAATTATCTTAAGATATCAAGAGCAAGAACGCAAAAATATCTGGCAGCACCTTATTGCCTCGACATAAGGTACTATCAGATATTTTTGCGGTCTTGATCTTGATATCTTAAGATAATTTTGCCTGTGACTGTATTGAAATCGTAAGATAATGTTGGCGGTGACTGTGCCTAGCATGTGAATATGAGTAACATGACCGATCTTTTAAGTGAATCCTTAATGTGTTTCTTCAGTGAAGTTATAAAAATAGTTAATTTCTGGAATCATCATTTCTATCGATTATATACATATATAATGTACTTATTTTGCAATAGGATCTTAAAATCCGAGTTACGCGACTTTGTTTGATGATATTATTTTAAAGTCTCTTTGGTATAAAGTTTGGTATGATATGTGTTGCGATCTGCCGTAGTTATATGCACGTATAATAATATTATTATTAATGATAGTTACAAAATTAACTTACAGTTTCGTTTTCAGGTTAAGAACATAATGTCGAGAAGAGACAAAATTTTGGCATTAGCTATTTCAAATACAAAAACTTCAGAGTCAATAATTACCCATGTGAATCCAGCTAATTCGACAACCCCAATTCAAAATTCACCAAGTCCTTCTGTTGATAAACCAGCTACTCAAAAAAGTCCAATACTAACTGATCTTAATGAACTTTGGTCGCGCCCTCTTGATTATAAAAAGTTCCCAACAGTATTTGAAAACAAAAATGAGTACTGCAATTCAGTTGAAATAGTTCAAAATTTGGACCTATCATCATTTAATAATGATGTTCATGACGACTCATTTCCGTCTACTCGCCAATCTTTGATATGTTACGAGAACTTGCCATCCTGTGACGATGATGACGGACAAGACACACCTGATTTATTTGAAAACTCCGACGATAGTGTTAAAGATAAAGATTATAACCCTCCATCGCCAGATTATGACTCGGATTCATCATACGACCATAATGAGATAGTACCTGTTACTGTTACAGTTCATGCGGATATACGTAACAACAACTATAAAAACACTCTTGATGAATCCTGTAATGAAGTTAATGAGATGCAAGAATATAACTCTAACCCTGTAGGAATGGACACACATGATTCATCATACGCTAGCAATGGCACAAGACATAGTACGATAGTTAGTGCTGAGATAAATGAAGAGCGAGAGAGAACAGAAACGTCTCATGATACAAGTAATTATGTTCAAACAGTGCAAAGTGGAGTTAATGAAGTAATGAATAGACAAAATGTGATAGCAGATGATATAATTGAAATGGAAAATGAAGAGAGCAAAAGTACACAGATACAAATAGAGCGTACTGATTTTGCTGAATCTGCTGGTGAAAATGACAATACGGAGGCATCAACAGATTTACCTTTGAGTGAAAAAGGATTGACTAAATCGGGTTTTCCAAGGAAGAGGCGTAGGTTTGATGAGCCACTCTCTGAACGTAAAAGGCAAAAAAAAGAAACTGCTGATGAAAGTTATCATTAAAACCGCCGTGTAATGAAAAGTGTCGTAAAAAGTGTACAACAAAATTTACAGAAGATATAAGAAAACGAATACACGATGGATATGTAAGTTTGTCATGGGAATCGAGGGGACTGTTTATAAAAGGCCACGTAGAATCACGGAACGTGAAGACACGGACAACCACAGAGAAGGATGAAAAAAAAAGAATCGAGACGTCTCATACTATTATTATCTTTACAGCAATAACCGTGAAAAGATTGAAGTATGTAGACCATTTTTTTTGACGACGCTGGGATACCATCCTCAAAATACTAGGCACATTTATACCGCACTCGGCAAAGAAATTGACGACCAGAAAGATAAACGAGGAAGCTATCAACGAACAGAAACCATCAACAAAGATAATATTAAAGAACACATTGAAAGTTTTAACCCATTGATCTCCTATTACCGTCGTATGCATGCTCCCCAACGGCTGTATCTGCCAAGCGATCTAAATGTTACCCTTATGCATCAATGTTTCTTAAATAAGAATACGGATATAACTGTATCACTTGAGACATATCGCAAAGTCGTTAAGGACATGAATATATCATTTGCACATCTTGGCAATGAGGAGTGTGAAGTTTGTGCTTTATTTAAATCACAACAATAATGTTCCGAGGAAGACTGCGAAACATGCATCAAAATTAATGATTACGAATTACATCAACAACGTTACACCGAATCCCGAATGGAATACCAAAAAGATAAGGATCAACTCTCCTCTCTCTACCAACCGACAGTGCATCTACTTTTCTGTGGATTTAGAAAAAGTAATACAGCTTCCTAGAATGGACCAATTTAAGGCAGCCATATTTTGTCCTCGTATAACTGCATTTAATGAAAGCTTCGTCCCACTTGGCAGTAGTAGTGGTTCAAACGTACCATATGCTGTCCTTTGGGATGAAACAGTCTCTGGACGACGCCAAGAAGACATAATTTCCGCATATAGGTCGTTCTTCACCCATCATCGCGACGCGAAACATTTTGTCCTGTGGGCTGACAACTGTTCGGCACAAAATAAAAACTGGGCACTAATGTCTTTCCTCATAAATATAGTGTACAGCGATCTTGTGTCTGCAAACTCAATAACAATAAAGTTTTTTGAGCCAGGGCATACATTCATGTCAGCAGATCATTTCCACCATCAGGTGGAAATGGCCTTAAAAAAGAAAGGGAAGGTGTACGACATGGGTGACTTCGTAGATGCCGTAAAGATGTTGAATTCAAAAAAAATACTGTTAAAGTAATGCCGATGACAGATTTTTTCAATTATCAGGATTATTCTTCCCAGCATAAACTAAAAATATGTCACCAAGAGTGTATCTACACTATATTATGTCAGTAAAGGCCGAAAGAGGGGAGTTCAATATGAAATATAAAAAAAGCCATATGGATAATGATTAGAAAGAACTTGATTTTCTAAAAAAAAAAAAGTTTTCCAAATCCGTCTATCAGAACAACACCGAGAGGAATAAATACAGACCGGAAACAAAATATAATAAAAAAATTAGTGCCTTTGATGCCTGAGACTAGGCGGCATTTCTGGATAAACTTGCCAGAAACTACTCAAACAACAAACATAGAGTAAATTTTAGTTATAAGAATGAAACCTGATCTCTAAAATGTACCTTAAGATCTCATAAAGTGCCTTATTAATTTATCATTAGGTATAAAACATTGTTGTAATGCTTGGCATAATACGGTGTGTAATGTTTAGAAGAAAACGTTTATTTTATGGTTATTTCGAGTAATATGTGATAATACATACTTAAGGCTGAGATTGAAGTATTATATATTACATAAGTTAATAATTTAGAAAAACCTTGTTCAATAATAGATTATAAATGTGATTTCAGAGACTACTTTGTTAAAACTTTTCTTAATTAAAATGTGATATAGAATAGATATTATGGCTGCGAGTAAAGTATCAAGTTAGTAAACATTAGGTCAATAATGTGATTTTAAAGCCTATTTTATAAGATTTTTTTACCGAATTATATGATTGCAATAGTCAGATATGAAAAACTAGTATTAATTACCAATTGTACTCTAAAAATAAATGTTTATTTTTTTAATTACTTGTTTTATTGTATTCTTATGTCATAAAATACACTTTTGCAACAACCATAATACTTACAAAAAAATTAAACACATTGTCTTACTAATTAAAACTGCAATAAGTAGACTACTTATTGTACTTAAGATTAAAGCACGCAGTACAGCACCATACTATAATTGCTTAAAATAATCGTAATATCTTGAATTACTTACGATAAGTGTAATAAGTAGACTACTTATTGCAGTTATGGCTTGTGATTATATGATGTCTGTATTGGACCATCCTAAGCATAAGTGCGTTTGCTATTTTTTTATAGTATTAATAAATAAATAAATAAATATTAGGTACGTACAAATAAACTCAATATTATTATCTATTTTTTGGTCAAATTTTCAAGTCAATAGGATGTGTATTATTGGAGATATCAACTAAACAAATTTAAAATCTTTTACCGCGTTTTTCTCGAAAGTAGCTTGACCCTAGTTATTGCACTTTTCGTTAGGAGGGCAGTACCATAGTTCTTAATTTAGCTGTATAATATAATTTGGTATTGAACACAACACCGGAAAAATATCGGTGATACACGGATAAATTACGAGCGATGGCAAGTGGCTTGACACTCCTAGTTTGCGATGTGCATTGTGTGTGATTAAAAATCCAAAAAAAAGGAAATTATTTATTCAAATATAGCATCTTCCTGCCATGAGACTGCTCCGCGATTATTAAAATAATCACAATAATATTCACGGACTGCAATTGCTTGTCTCGTTATATTACCGTGGTTTTGCGGTGCCAGATTTGTGAAGGCTCCACTTCTGTAGTTTTCTCTCCACGCAACGGGCCGGACACCTGTTGATGTTTCCTCATCTAGATAACCTGGAGGAGTATATATTGGGTGAAGTTTTCCTCAACCAGTTGTGTAAAGAACAAAGCTGTTTTGACAATCACGTCCACTTTTTCTGGTAGTAAACCTATTGGTCTTTCGAATATTCTAAATCGCGACACTAGAATACCAAACGCGTTTTCTACAATTCGTCTACATCTGCTTAGTCTATAATTATAATTTTTTTGTTCTTTTGTTAAATGATTTCGTCGAGGGTATGGTTTCATCAAGTAAGGCTTTAAAGGAAAAGCCTCATCTCCGAGAAAAACTGCATCGGTGGGCAAATCCAATGAGTTGGCTTCAATTGCTGCTTTCAATGTACTTTCGTTCAATATTCCACCATCTGAGTTTTTTCCTTTCGCTCCAATGTCTACGTACAAAAAACAATAATCGTAATCAACGCATCCTAACAGTACAATACTGTACGTATTTTTATAATTGAAGAATTCTGATCCAGATCCCGGTGGGCACCTTATGAGTATGTGTTTGCCGTCTAAAGGACCTACACACGCAGGAAAATTCCATCTAGATTCAAATCCTCTCTGTATAAGCATCCATTCTTCTTTAGTTTTTGGTACCTAAAAAATAATAATTGGTTATTGTTTTTTTAGATTATCAATGCGGAAACGGCCGGCCATGATGATAATGCCCATGAACTCGCGAATACGGAGGAAATACCACTGGAAACTGTTAACGCAGATATCGAAATAGTGGACTTAACACCTAAGCCAAAACACGCTAAGAAAACAAAAAACAAGCCTTTGGATGTAGATTTAGCTCTTAGTAAACTAGAAAGTATTGATAAAAGATGTAGGGAGCGAGAGGATGATTTAGATACATTTGGGCAATATGTTGCGTCTAGTTTACGGAAACTTAATGATAAAAACGCTATCAATGCACAAGATGAAATTCAGGGAATACTCTCAAAGTACAAGTTAAGAAATTTGAGGGATTCAACTCCAATGCCTGAATCTCCATTTTCACTTGGTACTACTAGCGAGAGACACTGGTGGCACACAGAAGAAACTATAAACGAGGACTATATCCATTAATTTAGTTTGTTCATTTTGATTTCGTGTTAAGGTTACATTCAGAATTGTGTCGCTTAATTTCAAACTCAGATAAATCCATTCGACCCTCTCTGCAAATATCTACCCTATTACCTTTTAATAATACCAAAATCGCATGATGGATTTACTTGAGTTTGAATTTAAGCGACTCAATTGCGGTTAAGTCAACTACAAACGAATGTATCCACGTTTTCACCTCATTTGCGTAGTGATTAATGTGTTAAAATAATTATACAAATTTTTGTAATTGATTGTACTAACCTGTTCCGTGTTTCCACATTATAACAAGTTTCATTAAATTTCTTCGTGGTTTAATAAATAGTACTAAAATAAATATTGAATAAATACAATTCACAATATGATTTTTTTCTTACCTTAATAAATTCTTCCAGTACCGAACTAATAGCTTGCAAGACTTCGACCAAAAAGCAGCTCATGGTACATTTAGGTACTCTAAATAATTCTGACAAGGATTGGAAGGCATCTCCAGAAGCCAAATATTTTAATGTGATTTCCAATTTTGTACGGGCGGTTATAGCTTCCCGCATGTTTGTGTCTTTTTTTTTTGTATTGAAGGACCAATCTTATGAAGTAAGTATGCAAATTGTGCTTTCGTGACACGAAACATGGTTCTGAAGGATTCCTCATCTTCTAATTCCAACTCACGACACAACCTATTAGATGCACCTAAAGCAGATCTCCTTTGTATCCATTTTTTTACCCAAATACGCTTTTTTTTCGTTTTCTTTAATAACAATTCTTGTTTTAAAAGTGCCGACACAATCAGAACAGCCTCTCGCATTGCACTCATAATGACGACTAATCACATGAACTCGAAATACGATTCTCGCATTGCATTTATGTTTACACGGAGACTGCAACCATGTAAGGCAAGGCGGATTTTGGCCTCTTGCCATACGATATCGTACGTGTAGTTTATATGATGACATATTTTTTCTCGTGCTACGATAATCGTACACTCGAAGAGAGAAACTCGCACCATGTAAATGGGCCTTTAACATTATCAAAAAAATATTTTAGCAAACCCGTATTTATTTTTAAATACCTATCCAACAATATATCACACGTTAGGGTTGAAATGAAAAAAAAACACTCCCCACGTTACGTATAAGTACCCTAATATAAAAAAACACTTTTTATTTTACCACTGTCGGCGTCATTGATATACATATTAGTACCAAATTTCAGCTTTCTAGTGCTAACGGTTACTGAGATTATCCGCGGACGGACGGACAGACAAAGCGAAACTATAAGGGTTCCTAGTCGACGACCCCTAAAAAGACGGCAAATTAAACGAATTGTATTCGAAATTCATGTTTCTTTTAATAATCTTCAGTTAAGCATTATTTTGTAGGTATAGGTACCCAGTAGGCACACTAAATTGCGACCGGGGCCCCTACTCATAAATCTACTTAATAATTCACAAGGCTTGTTATTTTGTTGTGAATAGTAGAGCCGACAGAGGATAGTTTCTGGTCCGGGTAATAACTCAAAAGATAAATAAATTGCTCCAAGGGAGTATCAAATTATCCCATCAACAAGGACAATGGAGACGGATTGCAGACATTTTATCACACCCGTTTTCAGACGTAGGTTAGGTTTCATATATTGATACCCTGCTCGTCATCTTTACTCTTATATAAAGGTATAAGGTAAGGTGGTAGGTGGTATAATGAAGGTATCAACCAATGGGGTAGCGAAGAACACCCCAACATTTACCTGAAATAAAAAGGTTTGAACCGACTTTCAATTTACGCTTTAGGAAAGAACAATTTAGTTAAATATTCACCTATGTCTGCTTACGATCAGGCCGCATGCCGTCGTAATATAAAAAAAACCGGCCAAGTGCGTGTCGGGCCACGCTTACTCGGTAACTACTTATGCCTACTTGTTCGTGATAGTTTTCCTTTTAAATTCATTATATGTACCACCACAAATTTTTTCACATCCCCAGTAGTAGCCATTTAGCCGGCGGGGGGGGGCACATGACTCGAACTAAAATTAGCGCTTTAAAGCCCAATATCTCGCAAACGAATTACTGATTCCAAAAATGGTTCTAGAAAACCCATAATATTTTTGAACGAGCTATCCAACAATACCCCACACCATGGGTTTGACAAGAAAAAAAATGACATCTCCGGTGTAGGGGAGGTACCCTAAAAAAGAATCTTTTTCGAAATTGTATTGTACTGTTTTGTCGGCGTGATTGATTCATATACCCATCATTATGATACGACTACTTGGCTATAACGGAATAGGGATGTAGGTATGATTTGGCCTATGGATATTTAAGACAAGTTACTTATGACTTTACCAGGTCATCAGTCCACCTTGCGGGGGGCCTACCCACGCCGCGCCTTCCGGTTCGTGGTCGCCACTCAAGAACCTTTCCGCCCCAACGGCCATCGGTTCTACGTGCTATGTGCCCCGCCCACTGCCACTGCTGCTGCTGAAGGTTGCTGGAGTCCGCTGGATGCGGGTGGCGCGGGACCGGTCACTGGCACTCTTTAGGGGAGGCCTATGTCCAGCAGTGGACGTCTTTCGGCTGATATGATGACTTATGACTTAGTTACACATTGTTTTTAATAAAATCTTGTTAATTATATATATATATATATATAATTATGAATACCACCATATATAGTAAAAATTCTATTTCTCCAATATGCTCGGAAATGATTGCCTTATTGTAACAAAAATAGTAGGTACCTAATGTTCTCGTCAGTTCAATAGTTAAAAACATTACTGTTCTACAAAGAAAGTTTATGAAATTACAAAACTATTTTTTTTTACCGTTTCATTCTTTAACTAATGCAATACAAAACACTGCAAACCGCCAAAAGCGCGTAAATTTACAGGCTTCGCTATTTTGGCTATACCTAGTCACTTCACTTCAATAACTTGAAGTAGTTGAAGTGAGACAGCCATACATACCTACTTTTGATTCTAACCATAGCAAGTTGGTGTGACAAATCGCATTCATTGGAATGTGCTTTAAGTTTTCTCACGTATTATTGTTTTTTTTTTTGAATTGGCATAGATATTAAACTCTTCTCGTGTACAAGTGTAATACCATTTATAAAAGTATATTTTTCAAATACATAATCATTTATTTCAATCAATCAAGGTCATAGACTTTTGATGTCTTTCCGTTTTTATAATATCATTTCGACAGAAACGGGTACTATGAGTCATCCCGTGTACCTACTTTATACGAATTGAACTTATCCACGAATTGCTATTTCCCGGCCTCTGCAATAATTTACTTACTATTATTGTTCCAATTAAAAAAACCATTATTAGTTGTGTCGTTGCGAAGAATAATTATTTTATTTTATATGGCATATTATTTAGATATTACTTTTGTTATATTTTATTTATTTATTAAGTTTAAAACTATAAAATGCTGAGTTTTCAATTAATCGATAACAATTATCGACCTTAGCCACAGTATTTGAGTAGCAAACCTCGGAACGTTCTCCAACTTAAGAGGAAATACTAAAGTCAAGATAATTGAGAAATAGGTATTTGTAAAATGTATTGCTGTCGCGCCAACCACAAGGCTCCCGCCGCAGAGCCCGATAGAGACAACTGCAGCTTGGAGCGAAAATACCTATTAAAATTACATAAAATCAACGTTTCGTAGTCCCCTGATTTCTTCCCCAAAACTTGACCTATTTAACTATTTTTTTATTAAAAATCAAGGAAAGGCTTTGGCCGTGTTCCTATGTTTTCCTTTTTTAAATAATCTAGTCAAAATTGTTTTCTGGATGTTTGAACACAGCGGAAAATCTGGCATTTTTTTAGGTTTTTGGAGGTTAATATCTCTTTTAGGAATAAATTTATGAAAAAAGAGGAAAACATAGGAACAGATCTACATGACTACGTTTCTATGGAAAAACGGCCATTGTGTTTCCTCTCAACGTTCAGAATAGTGAAAAAATACGCAGGATTAAGTATGAACTTAATGCTAAAGAAATAGAATTGACATTCCCTTGACTACTGGCGCAAACTGCGTCTGATAAAAATTGAAAATGTTATTATTTCTATATATTCTAAAATAATCTGTACCGATGATAGGAAATTCCTCCAAGAGACACATTTTTTATTGTACTGTTAATTGAGCAGCTTCTAACAGCGCAATAGGTACCTACAGCATTTTCTTTTAATAAACATATATTTTTTCATATTTTTACGCATGTCATTCGCCGCGTGCGGTTGCTAGGTGAGTGACAATAATCTGTCCAAGAAGTGAGCTTATTTACGCTCACGTTCGGCGACACGGGAACGCCCACTCACCACTTCTGAAGGTGGTTTTCCACCGGCGAGGCGAGGCGGGGCGTGGATGGGCGAGAATTGAAATTCGTATCGGACTTACTACCTATTTGCACTGAGCGCGCGCGCGCGCGCGGTGGAAATAGGTAGTAAGTCCCATACTAATTTCAATTCTCGCCCATCCACGCCCCGCCTCGCCTCGCTGGTGGAAAACCACCCTAATGGTTTGTTATTCCGTGTCAGGGAACCACGAAGGCCCGAAGATAACAGCTCGTATATCTCTCTCACTCAAATGCGGTAAATGCGATAGAGATGGAGACGGTAATCTATCTCGATAATCTGGATTCTTGACAGTCGCGCGAGAGATGATGTAATTCTTGATTCTTGTTTGAAATAAGTACCTACTGTAACGTTATTAATCAGTTAATCACATTAACTTTAATAACAAAGACGTTAAAGATTACGCGTTTAGCATCGACGTTCTGCGCTGAGATAACTGCTGCGCCTAGCAACCAGTTTAAGTGGCGACCGCGCTCCATATATGGTAAGAACGTGAGCTAGCGGCTATGATTGGTCGCGCATTCAGCAGGCCCGTTATCCGTCGAGCTAAGCGGCCCGCGACCAGCGATTCTACAATGGTACTCACAGATCTCTGGCCGCGTCAATTTTCAATTTTCATCGCCGTGGCTGCATCGAGGAACGTCTACCGCCGTGCCGCGCGCTCAATAAACAAGGGAAGTGTCGTTTGCGGAATCCCAAGTAATTTAGTATATAATTAGAGTTTTAGTTAAGTAACCTTCATTAAACGTACTGTTCATCTAGTGGTCGGGTAACTCCACGACCCATTTAGCTTTGGTTTAGTATTTAGTTATTTAGAATGAATAAAGCATGCTGTAAAAAATTAAGTGTTGCATTTATTTAACTTCCAATCTTGGGAATAAGAAGAAAACGCGACACTACTTAGGTATAAAAAACTGTACTAGTGTAAGCCTCTTACTTTGCACCTTCTGATTCCATAAGTCTGATCAGCTTGATGGTATTAACTTATTTTATTTTCATCTACTTAGTTACCTATATTATACGCACTTCCCATGTTTCAAACCTCCACGTGGGCGAAATTGATTTACATACCAAAAGACCTCTCAAAAATATTGATGATCCCATTTTTCATAGTACTTATTTCAATATAAAGGCATTCATAAACGGCGTGTATCACACTGGCGCGGCCTGCGGTGGCGTTCAATAGTGTGGTATCCTAGCGGTACGCCAAAATAAGCTGCAAATGGTGTTAAAAGCGTAGAACAAGCTGGGGAGACTTGATTTGGTAAAATTTAATTTTAATCAGCTTTTTACTAAATTACAGCCAAGCTTTTAGATGAAATACAATCTATATTAAATTATTTAACTGCAACTATGTATCATCACTCCTCTATAGTCGTATTAAGGCTTCTAACTGGCCTCTTCACCAGGGCACCGATATTTACGACATATTTTGATTATTTCGAATATGTTAAGTTAGTTTTCTTAGTTAACGAACGGTTTCAATTTGACGATAGTAGTGTTACACATACACAGTCGAAAAACATAAAATGGCAGGCTTGGGCTCGGCTTTTACACTAGACAATTTGAAGTCTACTAAAATGCTACCTTCACTCAAAAGTTGCTTGCGTTGGCTTTGATTTTGATTTTTGAAGTGTTTTTGTGCTATGTTTATTCAATTCATGCAGAAATAATAAACATAGGTCATTGACTAGGTGTAACCAGTTTCTTTGTAGGTGACCAATCTTCCTTTTAGAGAAAAAATCAAAAAAGGCTTATCTACTTTCATACAAAATTATCACTTGCAAACGACTGCTCTACTACTCATACATACTTTGTAAGTTTGTATACTGTTTGACTGACATAATTACATTTTGTCTAACATACATTTCGCATAATTTCATTATGTCCAATCACTCCCCGCCCCCCGCTCGGACTGTCGCCAGAAATGAATGTAGGTTTTGAATAAAAGCTTTCGCTAAGTAAATTCTTTAAAAAAATCGTTTCTGGCAGGCTTTCAGGGTCGCAGTTCTGCCTAACACTCCTCCTCGCTTCGCTCGTCGTCGTACCTATACCAACCTGCCTTAAGGTAAAAATTAATACCCGAACGCAGACATCAGCAGCAGACGACGGGTGGAGGTGTAGCAAAGGGTAACCAGAAAATTCATAGAAGTTAGTTGGACAGTGCCAGGACTCCGCCTTAGCTCCGGCGCTGCGGGGAGAGCAGCCCTTTTTATTTTTAAGCCCTAGGTCGTTTTGAACTTCTGGGTCTAATATCTCGGTCATTTATGATTTTAGAGAAAAATGTTTCAAGCGAAACATGCTTATTTTAACGTATTCTGTGTGAGGTTTTTAATAATAATTCAGAGGTTTTTAGCACTTAAATCCTTATTTATTTTATAACATCACATTATTGTGTCGTTGAAACAAGGGCAGTGACAGGAGTTTTTAAAGGATTCTTTCAGAGGATTCTTTCAACAGGTTGCGTTCAGAAACTAATTACAATTATTAAAATAAAGAATTTAGGCGTTATACAGACAATTATTTAACAATCCCCCTTAATTGTAGATTAGTTCACAAATATTTTTAAACTTAACAGGCTCTAATGGCTTGGTTAGAATGTCAGCACAGTTATATGAGGTAGGTACATACTCTACACATAAATTTCCTTTTACAACATTTTCATTAATGAATTTATAACGAACATCTATATGTTTAGAACGTCTGTTTAACACTCCGTTCTCTATCAGTTTTATGGCACTTTGATTGTCCACTTTTAAATTCACACGCACTTTTATTTCTAACATTTCTTCTATTAGGCTTTTCAGGTACAGCACTTCTTTACTGCATTCTGCAGCAGCTATATATTCAGCTTCGCAGCTAGAGAGTGCGACTATAGGTTGTTTCCTAGCACACCATTGCAAGGGACCTCCGCAGTACATAATAATGTATCCGGTAGTGCTTTTTCTTGATTCCAGGTCTCCAGCGAAGTCGGAGTCGCTGTAAGCTTCTAATTTGGTAAGGTCTGAGTTTGCGTCATAGCCAATGTCTATATTCTTACTTCCTTGTATGTATCTTAGGGTTCTCTTTACGTTTTTCACATCAGTGTTGGTAGGCTTTTCCATATTACGACTTTCAAAATTAACAGAGAATGCCAGATCCGGTCGAGTCTTGCTACTTAGGTATATTAAAGAACCTATAGCTTCACGGTAGGGAAATCTCATATCTTCTGTATCTTCTTTGTCTTTTTCCTTCTGATCTTTTACCAATGGTGTTGGACATGGTTTAGAGTTTTCCATCTTGAATTTTTCCACTATGCTTTTGGCATATTCTTCTTGTCTAATTTTTATTTGTTTTTCTGTTCTCACTATCTCTATTCCTAGAAAGGAAGTAGGATCTTCTGCAAAAGTCATCTCAAAGTCTTCTTCTAGTTTCTTCAACAATAAGAGCATTTCTTCTCTGTTTTTTCCTATCAGCAATCCGTCATCTACATATATTCCAAGGATAATATCTCCATTTTCTGTTTTGAAAATACAGTGATCTGTTTTAAGTTGGCATAATCCCTTCTTCTTTAGCGTCATTGAGAACTTTAGGTTCCACTTCAGAGGAGATTGTTTTAGTCCATATAGGCTTTTTTTCAGTTTACATATTTTTCCTTCTTCTTTTTCATAGCCTTCCGGTATCTGCATGTACAGATCTTCAGTTATTTCTCCGTAGAGGAAAGCAGTTTTTATATCCAGTTTCATGATATGGTATTGTTTATTTGCAGCAATAGCTAGCATAGTTCTGATAGAACTGTTATTAATCACAGGACTGAAAGTTTCTCCATAGTCAATGCCAGGTTTTTGTTCACATCCTCTCACCACTAATTGAGCTTTGTACTTTCCATCACTTTTCTGTTTCAGGACCCATCTATTGCTCAAGATTTTTCTTGTTCCAGCTTCAGCTCTATCAACGAGTTCCCATACATTGTTGTCTTTCAATGATTGTTTTTCAGAGTTGATAGCTTTTATCCATTCTTCTTTTTCAGAACCGGGTGTGGCTTCACTGTAGGTAAGGTAAGTGAAATAGTCATTTAGTTTTGATGGCTGTTTTCTTATTCTTTCAGATCTTCGAATTGTTTCAGGTGTTTCCTCTTCATCGATGCTTTCTTCTTCTTTTTGGAGGTTTTGAGTTTTGCTTCTTTCTTCTTTATTAAGTATTTCTTCTCTTCTTTCTTGGTTTATAGTTGCTTTTATTTCTTCTTGTCTTGGGTTTTCTTTGTTTCTTTCTTCTTCTCTTCTGTCTTGGTTTAGATTCTCTTTTCTTTCTTCTTGTCTTCGGTTTTCTTCGTTTCTTTCTTCGTCTCTTCTGTCTTCCAGGTTTATTACTTCCAGTTCGACCACCGGTTGTGGTTTTATATTTTTAGGTTGGAAAGATCTTTGTATTAGATTTGAGAAAGTTACATCTCTTCGCTCTATGATACGTTGTTTTTCTTCATCCCAAAGACGGTATCCAGTAGGGGAGTATCCGACCATAAGGAATTTCTCAGATCTTTTGTCTAGTTTACTCAGGTTTCCAAGTATTTTGCTGTGAGCTTGACTTCCGAAGTAGCTCAGATTCTTCAGATCCGGTCTTTTACCAGTCCATAACTCTGAGGGTGTAACCTCTTTTCCATCCGTAGGTAGTCTGTTAATTATATATGTCGCGGTTCTTGTTGCTTCACCCCATAGATATTTAGGTACATTATTCTCATACAGCAATGCTCTTACTTTTTCCAGAATTGTACGGTTCAATCTTTCACTTTTTCCATTAAGTTGAGGTGAATATGGGATTGTGTAATCCAGTATTATTCCCTTTTGTTTGCACCAATCTTTCATGTTATTAGAAGTGTATTCTCCACCATTATCGCATCTTATCATTTTTACTTTCTCGCTGTGGGTTCTTTCTGCTGCTTGTATATATTCTTTCAGGTATACTAATGCTTCATTTTTATTTTTTATCAGGTATATTTTTGCAAAATGGCTGTAGTCATCCATCACAGTGAGTATATATTTCTTTCCATCCCAGGTGTTGGGTGTTATAGGACCACATATGTCTGTATGTATGATTTCTAATTTTCTTTCAGCTTTTCTTCTCTGGGTATTAAACGGTAAACGGGTTTGTTTGGCACACTTCAGACAGACTTCGCAGTCTACGAGTTGATCTATGTCTTTTTTAGTTATATTAATGCCATCTACTTTGTCTAGCACTTTCTTCATTGTTTCTTTGCCCGCATGGCCTAGTTTTATATGCCAGTTTAATGCTGTATCATTTTTAGTTGTCAATAGAGATGTCTCTTCTTTTTTAGTTTGCAGTTTTATGGAGTACAGGCCATTTTTATTTTTCTCACCGGTTAATACTTCTTCATTGTTTTTAGAAATGATTACTTTGTTTTTAGTGAACAAAACTTGTCTATTTTTTTCAGTGATTTCATTTACCGAGATCAGGTTTTCTGGTAGTTCAGGAACATATAGTACTTCTGTCAGTTTTACACTATCTGATTCAATAACACCTTTTCCAGTGGATATTATCTTCTCATTTTCTTTAGCAATTTGAATGCTGGTTTCTTATTTTTTAATCTCGGATAACATATTTTTGTTTTTGGTCATGTGTGAAGTACAACCTGAATCAACTATGAACTCTTCGGCGTTAGAGTTTCTTCTTTTATTAAATGTTGTTAGAAATGCTACCTTCTCCTTGGTCTTATTTTTCTTATGGAAACAATCTTTTTCTTCATGGTTTGTTTTTTTACAGATGCTGCATTTCTTTTTAAAGAAACAGTCTTTTTCTAGATGATTTGTTTTTTTACAGATTTTACACGCCTTAGTTTTGTTTTTAAATGCTTTGAAAGCCACTTTTTCAGATGATGATTCGAGCTCGCTTTTGCTTAGTCTCTTTTCTTCGCTTAGTATTCTGGCTTGTAGATTTTCTAGTTTTATCGGCAAAAGAAGTGCTTTCCCACGCAGTTATCAAGTTGTTATATTCAATTGGTAGACTTGATATGATTTTTGAGATAATCATTTTTTCTTCGATTTTTTCACCGAGCCCTCGTAGTTTATATGCCAGATTTTCTATATTACCCAAGTATTCCGTCAATGAAGTGCCCTTTATATAATGGCATTGAAAGAAATTCTGCATCAGTTTGCACCTTTGTTGTTCATCAGATTTTTCGAACAGGAAACATAGTTTCTTATACATATGGTAGGCGCTTTCACACGTCATAATTAAGGTTAAGTGTTTTTTATCAATAGTTTGCATAATAATGCGTTGAGCTTGCGCATCTTTCAGGCTTTGTTGGGACGAACCGGCACTGTCGATTGCGTTTGTCGATGCGCACACAATTTCGTACAAACCGTAGCTTTGAAATAGGATTTCGACTTGAAATTTCCATATTGGGAACGATTCGGCGTCCTCCAGGCGTTTGTTCGCTAATTCCGCTGCCGTAATTGGTACTTCCATCGTTTTTCTTTATTTTAGCTTCCCTCAACACGCAGCGTCTCGTCACATTTGTTACAGAGAAAACGTATTGTTGTTTTACTGGTTTTAGCGTTTTTACTTGTATTACTCGTGAAGAACCACGCTCTGCTACCATGTGAGGAATTTCAAAATCATGAGGTGAATTTTTAATAATAATTCAGAGGTTTTTAGCACTTAAATCCTTATTTATTTTATAACATCACATTATTGTGTCGTTGAAACAAGGGCAGTGACAGGAGTTTTTAAAGGATTCTTTCAGAGGATTCTTTCAACAGGTTGCGTTCAGAAACTAATTACAATTATTAAAATAAAGAATTTAGGCGTTATACAGACTATTATTTAACATTCTGTACAATACAAATATAAAAAATCGGCCAAGTGCGTGTCGGGCCACGCCCAGTAAAGGGTTCCGTAGTTGCCTGTCTGTCTTAGTTACATCGACGGTTGCGTCAGCCGAATTTGTGCGAAAATTGGCCTTTCCAAGTACACATTAAGTTGATCGACTGTTACTTGGTAATAGTTCCCTCGTAGATAGATTTCCTTTTGAATTCATGATATGTACTTACTACTATCACGAATTTTTTCACATCGGGTGGGGGGATACATGACTCGAACAAAAATTAGGGCTTTAAAGCCCAATATCTCGCAAACTAATCACTAATTTGAAAAATGGTTTTAGGAAACCCATAATATTTTTGAACGAGCTATCCAACGATAGCACACCATGGGTTTAACGAGAAAAAAAAATACATACACGCTTTAGGTGTAGGGGAGGTACGCCTAAAAAATTTTTTTTTTCATAATTTTATTGAACTGTTTTGTCGGCGTAATTGATTTATATACCCATGCCGAATTACAGTTTTCTATTAGTAATGGTTACTGAACTAAGCCGAGGACGGACAGACGGACATGGCGAAACTATAGGGGTTCCTTGTTGTCTACGGAACCCTTAAAAGTACATGCCACATGTACATAACAGTCGGTGTAAAGACTGGCATGACTGTTGTGTTTGATTGAGTGAGGTCACGAGAGTTCCCAGTTATGCGTTGCGTCGAGAGTGAGGGATCTGCTTTTGTCTTTCGCTTTCAATTAATCTTCGTATGAATAAAAGATTAGGCAACGCCCTCATGACTTCTGCGTAGTGCGAACTCGCAAGTGTGGCTACGGTCTGACTACCACCAAGCGAAAAGTATGTTTATTTGCCACCCACGTAGTATATGAGAAATTAAACTTGTGGAAAAAGAGGGCAGGTGTGATATTGAAGAATAAAATTCATTCGAGATATTTTCACTTTATTGTTCTTTCCGTGTATTTCGTTAATCATTTATTTAAAATAGTGTATTCATTGAGTGCAAAAATATTGTACTTAATGAAACGAGTGCTCTCCAAACATTATTTAAAGTACTTTTATTTTAGGTACTCACCAAATATATTTAATATAAGATAGTACCTACTCGTAGTTATCTAAATAGACGTTCCCATTCAGGGAGACTTAAATTCAATAAAAGATTTACATATTATAGTTTGTCAAAAATTGCTATCATATAATAAATAAAAGTGGTACAATAAGTTGCCAAGAGTCGAGTGAGACACAATATAACTCGCTAGTGAATAATTCTACAAGGAATAATTCAATCACAGAAGAATAGAGTTTATTCTCAGATACAATTTTGATGCTTTAACTAAGGTTAAGAGTCCGCAGTAAGCTCAATTCCCCATACAAACGTAGTTACGCTCTCATTTTAAAACTACGTGTTGGATTGTAACGAAACTTTGCATGTACAATGACATGAGGTATATCCATCAGGTCTGTAATTAGTTTATGTAGCTTCAGATACCATAGTAAAAAAAATACAGCGAATTTAAGTTTTTCATACAAAATTAGTTTTTACTGTATTTCGTTTGTTTTATAAACTGGAACCATATAAACTAATTACAGACATAGATATACCTCATGTCATTGTATATGCAAAGTTTCGTCACAATCCAACACGTAGTTTTAAAATGAGAACGATACTCCGTTTGTATGGGAAGGTGAAATTCGGCCGAGCTTACTGCGGACTCTTAAGTAAAGTCCAGGTTGGTCAAATAGAGCCTGAGAAATGGAGAAATATATTAAAAAGGACTACTCAAATCATTGTTTGAACTGGATTGAGCAGTCTAATAAAACACCATATAAAATCAAGGTAAGAGTGTTTACACCAACAATGAGCTTATAAATAAATTCATAGCAACTTCGACCACATTACAATATGCAATGTTATTACTTATTTCACATTTTTATGACTTTATGTGAATTAGTGAAATTTTAAGTTAATTTCGTGTCTTTTGTAATAAAGTATATTCGACAAATTATCAGTACTTCTGATTCAGGGAGTTATAAGATAATTTACGTGATAGTTTTTACGTAGGTACACAGTCAATCATCTCAAGGCAACGGACACACCGTTTCACATCAACTTCTTAGCTTTATGCCATAAACCAATAACATAAAACACATCATTTAACATATCACTAACAATCACCTCAACATATTTCTTTTATTAACAATATAACAGCACTGTTAAACAAATGCTTATAGTTTTAAACAATATTTCCCTTAAATAAATAAATAAATATTGGTAATACCTAATCGACGTCATACTTAATTACCAACACTGATTGACATTGCTTCGCTAGCAAAACAACTACACTCAGGGTGTGGATCCGCCAGAGATGTGCTAAGCTGTCTTTTCGTACATATTTATTTGACCTCGCATGCTTCACTTTATATGGAAACATAGATTAGAATTAGAACATCTCTGATATTCACCCTTGGTATCTGGATTACACGCTGCGAGCCCACTCAGGGTCCTAATTCTCTGTTCGATCCTAAGTTAGGATCGAACAGAGAACTAGAACACCTAACGAATCTTTATCTTGAAATAGAAAAGTTACAAAGAAAAGTTTATATTGTAGGTAGTCTACATGGGCCGACTATTGTTATCTCGCGACTCGGTATTAAATATAGAGCATCAAAATAACTCAATATAGTCATATTACTTATTAACATTCCTTCAGATTTGTGACTATTACCTATGTTTGTACTAGGTACTGAAATTGTTAACATGCCTTCAGATTTGGGACTATTACCTATGTTTGTAATCGACGTCAAAGATATGTATACACTTTTGTACCTTATTCCAATGCAATAAGAAGAAAAATGTACACATATCTTTGACGTCGACTGTACTTAGGTTCTGAAATTGACTGAAACGAATGTATCCAAATCTCATGAGCAAAAATAGAGCGAAACTAAATTTGCCAGCTCAGTCTCGTATTAAGTACATAAACAATAATGATAATTACTGTAAAGTTTTTGTACTTTGGCTATTCGCGAATGGACTGAGTGAAAGACTGTACAGTCAGGGGTATAATATACGTACATAAATATGGACATAAATATCTGTACACGCCTTTATGACATTAACATAAGAGTCCTGTACAGATATTTATGTCCTTATTTATGTTTACGTATATTAATACCCCTGACTGTGCATAAAGTAGGAACGAAACTTAGAGTACATTCTATCAAAAGTTTCACTTGCCAAAAAATACCTTATGCTGATAGTATATTATAGTCGTTCGACAGTGTTCGTTTGACAGTTCAGTAGATAATATTACGTATAAATTTGATATTACGCGTGATTCTTCAGAATGACAACGAAAATATTTCTTTAAGAGAACTAGATACAATACTTTTAAATAGGTAAGTAGATCTAAATTTTCTCATTTATTTCAGTGGTTCTTAAATTACTATGATCTAATTAGTGATATATATATGTATTTATATATAAAAAATTTAGATAGAAGTTGGTCGAAAATTTGGTTAGTAATAGCTACTAATGTACTTAATTTATAAGAATATTCGTAATGTATATATGCTACACGAAGGCCTCCAGTACAGAAAAGGTACAAAGACTATAATAATATCTAATAGGAAAGTATCACTAACAGAGTTGACACAGGGGTTGACACCCGTCTCCGTCGTCTTAGAGAATTTAGAAAAGAGACTCTTTCAAGCGGCCTTTAGACCTGGCTAAATGTCGTGCACTAAGCTGCACTCACATTCACCGATTAGAGAAATATGGTTTATCTCCCATTCTCCAATTAGTACACTGCATTTAGCCAGGTCTAAAGGCCGCTTTAATATTCCCCTCTGCCCTTTATAAAGAATATACAAAAAGATGGAATAAAATGTATCATTAAAAGTTTGAATACACACCGGAAATCAAGCAACGATTGCAATTTGATTCTTTGACAGATCACAAGTGATAATCATCGTGTCAAAAACGTGTGTGTGTGTGTGTGTGTGTGTGTGTGTGTGTGTGTGTGTGTGTGTGTGCATGTGTGTGTGTGTGTGTGTGTTTTGTGTGTGTGTGCTTGTGCGTGTGTGTGTGTGTGTGCATGTGTGAGTGTGCCTCCATCGAAAAACGTCAAACTTTTTTGTTCGGAAAGATGCGCTGAAGGCGTCTCTTGTCTAAATTCACTAATAAGCCTGTCGCACTTACCATGGTCATAGCTTACATTTTTACTCTTAGGTAGGTACTTTGTACATTTTTTACAGTCCGCTGATCCTAAAACATATTCGGTATCAAGACAAGCAGTCGGAGATATTAACAGACTTGTACAGTTATGAGACAGGAAGATATTGAGCTAGACTAATAAACAGCTCAAGTCTAACACATGGCTAATGTATACACTAGCTGAGAACAACGAATACATCTAACTCTATCTACAAACAAATCAACCCGTAAAAGAGCGTTATGGTGTACAGCACATCGTTTTTGCTTAAGATAAAAATGAACTTACTTTTTACATTAAGATCGAAATTCTCACAGCTTTGTCTTTCATTGTTCGCTTGTCCGCGAGTAGCAGGGCAGACCGAGGGGAGTTGTTTTTTTTTTGACGTTTTGCTTTATACAATTTTATAACACTAATCGGGAAAGATTAATCACCATTAAGATTAAGACCAATCGAAAGGTCATTTATATTTACATTTTAGACGAAACCGAAGCCTGGGGTGAAAAATCGTTTCGAACATAAAAAGTGACTATGTATTTCTACTCCCCACATAAAGTAAATTGAAACAGCAGTCTATACGGTATTTAATGATTATTGCTCCGTAATAAATATTATAAGAGTATTTATCAAAATAATATATTAAGCTGTTCCTATATACTCGTATGTTCTAGTAGTATGTACTAGTCTCTTCGAACGCATTTGTATGTATTTTGTAGCGAACTCGCTCATATCAAGGCCCTATACATACTCAATATCAGCAGAAGCACTGCAAATTCCAAAAAAAACTATCTGAACAAATCGCCATTAAAAAGTTGAACAAGGACATTTGAAACAATATGCTTCAAATCGTTTCGGGATAGGAAATTTTACTTACCAATTTTTATAGACTTAATGATGAAGAAGAAAACCCTGAGGTACGTAATGAGCTTTACCTACCAGTCATCGAGCAACATATAACCCAAACCTGAGGTACGTAATGAGCTTTACCTGCCAGTCATCGAGCAACATATCACCCAAACCCGAGGTACGTAATGAGCTTTACCTACCAGTCATCGAGCAACATATAACCCAAACCTGAGGTACGTAATGAGCTTTACCTGCCAGTCATCGAGCAACATATCACCGAAACCCGAGGTACGTAATGAGCTTTACCTGCCAGTCATCTAGCAACATATCACCCAAACCTGAGGTACGTAATGAGCTTTACCTACCAGTCATCGAGCAACATATCACCCAAACCTGAGATACGTAATGAGCTTTACCTGCCAGTCATCGAGCAACATATCATCCAAACCTGAGGTACGTAATGAGCTTTACCTACAAGACATCGAGCAACATATCACCCAAACCTGAGGTACGTAATGAGCTTTACCTGCCAGTCATCGAGCAACATATGTATCACCCAAACCCAAACCAAAATACAAATTATTAAAAAAAAACGTGCGACATGATAGTTAGAAGGTCTAAACCGCACACAATCTGAGTCATGGAGGTGAACTAAGAGGCCTGAGCCTCGGTGGGTGGTGAAAAAAGACTAAAATAGCGACTTGTTTCAAATCCCATCGGTCTCCTCTACGTGTAAATTCGTTAATTACTAAATTGTTAAGTACATTTACGCGTAAAGGTATTGGCATTACACAGTCATAGAAAGTAGATAAGTAACACTAATACTCTTTGAGTCATCACAAGAAACACTCACGCAATCACGCACCTACACAACAAATAAACGCGCAAATTTCAAAATAAATTATTACAATCTTAATTATATTTCACTACTTAACAAATTACTAATCAAATTATGTTGTCGTAATCAAAATAGACAATTCAGTAGCCGAGTATAATATACCTCTCTTATGGTCGTCATAGCCACCAAGAGGGCTTTTTTTGCTAAGCGAAGGTGCGCAGTCAAGTCAACCCTAGAGAGAAATAGCTTTACTATTTAGTGTGCACATTGATGTAATATAAAAAAGAAGATAGGTTATACTCGGTCCGAAAGTGGGACACGAAATACTACATTGTGATACATGTGAGCTATGTTTATAATTTCATCAGAGGGGGAATTGTACACGCGAGCCGCAGGTGAGCTTGGTAAAAGAGCCGGATGTAATTATCAAAGCTCACGCGTTTCGTTTCAACACATTTGCGAGGAAAAAATATTTTTCGATCAAAATTTTATAGGCTCCTAAGTCATTTTCTTTAGTTATTGAAGGGAACAGGTTTTTCACTCACATAATGTACCTACATCGCCAAGAATTACCAGTGGCGTCAATTTATTTATCACTTTTCACCACGAGTCTACATTTTTGATAATAACCAAACATACACTAACAATGTTTACAAATATTTGTGAAATTAGGAAATAATAATGGCGCGGAACATTTTTCTTCCGTTAAGTTCGCGCAGTTGCGCGTAGCGCGCATGGCGTTAAGCCGAGACTTAGATGACATCTCTAAACAGCCAATACAAAACAATAATAAATATATTCGTATTGAACACAAATTCGTGCCAAATGTTATTAAAAGTAAATAGTTTTACTACATTACATGTTTCTATATCATATAAAAGAAGAAATAATAAATTAATTCACAAAAAGGATTTAATTTGTTCAGTCGAGACCGAATCCATTTGCCGAGTATTAAAAAAACTGTGCAACCCGGTTATTTAAAGAATGCACCGTATTCATACATACACCTTGCTGCAACGTGTCTTATTCGGGATATAACCATACACGAGTGCCGTAATGTTATAAAACACGCGTGTTTAATACCCGGGATTATGAGCCTAAAGCGACGTAATAAGGCACGTTACGAGCAAATGTGTTGAAAAGTTGGTTACTTGTCTCTGTTTCGCTCCCAGAAATTAGCACACCGTCCTGCTTTCACTGTGATTCCATTTTACGCATGGAATTTTGTAAAGGGAACGTATACCTCTCTTTTATATTACGTCATTGATTTTGCAGAATTAAAATTTCGCTTGGAAATTCGAGCAAGTGACTAAATAATATAATAGCAACTTGCGTTCTACTCGTATACGCAAGATTTTAATCCCAATCACAATAAATATTGTAACGAAATCTTTCGGTTTCTCATGGTCATGACGCTAACTGCCAGTCAGACGAGTCGTCAGTGTCATAACCTGTCGCTACCCACCTGGCAATACCCGCCCTTGATTTCGGGATTCACAACAACTACGCCTAATTGCGGGTATGGGTTGTTTGTTACACTGGTTCACTCAAGCAAATTGGGTACTATCCTTATGTTACAATTTATAACGTAGTGTTAGTTTTGTTAAGAGCAAAAAAGCATTTGAGACTTGAAAGTGAAAATAATATGTAAGTACTTATTTATTTTACTGTCCAAAAGCTAATTTAATGATACCAATAGAATCCTTATACACTTTAATAATAAATATTGTATGACAACTCAGTACTTACGCGCAGTATTTCACGACCAAAACAGCAGTTCAGGTTATTTTCCATACAGCGGTTAGTACGAATATAATGTTGTGACGTGATAATAGGATTTCAATTAGTATGAGGCGTTTCGGCGCTGCCAACGAGGGTCTGTCTTTGACTCAATTTTTTCTCTCTTTACGTGCTCTTATTGTAGTTAGTCCCATACAAACGTTTGATCCACTCATATTGTTCGAATGAAAAAGAATATAGGCAAGTAGCACCGAGACCGAAAGGGGCCGCGCCGGGCATTGGAACCTCGCAGTGCAATTTTCAAAATGTATTCTGTTCTTGGAAGTATTACGAGACGACTTCCTATATCTTCCGTCACCTCAGGTGGTTAGCGTACCTAACGAGAAACCACCAAGCACTTCATGTGGTTCTTGAATTACGACAAAAATAGTCGCCATCAGATATATATATCAGAGCGGCCAGAGTGCTCACAAATATCTGAACACGTCTCTATTATGGAGGCATTAGACACGTGTTCAGATATTTGTGAGCACTTTGGCCGCCCCGATATATCTGATGGCGACTGTACTGCCTATTATAATCCATTTTTAACCGACTTCAAAAAAAGGAGGAGGTTCTCAATTCGGTTGTATTTTTATTTATTTTTTCAATGTTTGTTACCTCAGAACTCCGTCATTGATGAGCCGATTCGTAAAATTTTTTTTTGTTTGTAAGTATATGCTTCCAGGTGGGTCCCATTTTTTTGGAAATTCAATTGGATGATGGGATCCATGAGGAATTGAGGGAACCCCTCAATTATATTAGGCACGCGTGTAGTGATTTTGGTATTTTCTATTATAACTCGTCTATTTACATCCGGAAATCATGATGATGATTGATTGAATGATTCATGATGAAGACCACAGATGACTTATGGAATTCCTCAATTATGTACTTAAAAGTACAAAAGTACCTAATCACAGATTCTGATAAGATTCCGCTGAAATAGCAACTAATGAAGTGCCAAGGGTGATGCTTGTGGAATCGACGGAAGTCCTCAAATATTATCGGGTCACATACAGCGATTGGGTTTTTTTCTCCAATACTCAATGCATTTGCTCTCAGAAATCAGTTCATGTGGTAAATGGGAAAAGAAATGTGGAAATGTTCTCGTGGCTTGGCGGAGTACTAAATTGAAGTCGGTTAAAACTTTGTTTTTAAAGTAAATTATCAGAATGCAAGTCCGGTGACAACTGTCATCTCAGTACAGTATACGTCATTAATCGTCAAATATATGGCGTAAACTGTGCTAAGATGACAGATGTCACCGGACTTCCAATCTGAAATTGATTACCACCTACTATATTAACTACCTACACATGAAAAAAGATGAAGCGCACAACTTAAAGTATCAAAGTAAAACGTAACACTATTTATAACACGCATTTACCTACTTGAAAATACTTTGATCTAGATCATTAAACCTGCTTATTTTTAGTAGAAGATAGACTCCAATTTTCTAATATTCATCAAAGGATCCGACCGAGGCAAAAATTAAACATATTTCTACTATTTATTCTTAAATACATACTGTTCAAGTATGTTCGACTATAAATATATGTAAAAACTCGGGGATTGGGAGTATTTGTAATATCGAAATTTTTATTTGCATTACGTTTGTACTTATTTTAAAACACTACTAGCCACCCGCCCCGGCTTCGCGCGGTTACTATATTATATTATACATATAAACCTTCCTCTTAAATCACACTATTAAAAAAACCGCAACAAAATCCGTTGCGTAGTTTTAAAGATCTATGCATACATACCTATAGGGACAGCCAGCGGGAAGCGACTTTGTTTTATACTATGTAGTGATGTATTTAAATAACCAAATATAGTAAATGAAAATATGTTTCTTTTTTGCCTCGCTGTTATTGTGTTCGTTCATATTTAATACCCATACCTACATACTGAATTCTCATTTCCAGTTAAGCCTAAACGTTAATTATATAGTTGGATAAGCTCAGATTAAAAAAAAGTTAGTACTTATTTAAATAACTCCTCTTACACGTGTATAACATTAAAAGCAAAATACAGTCTGGATCATGTGATACAATTTAAATTGAATCGGAGCATTGAATTGAATAATAATTCATACTTAAAGATAATTCTTAATCAGAGGCCTGTCAAAATAGTTAAGGCAAAAACACAAGACAGGCCTATATATTATAGAAATTCATTATTTTCGTAATAAAATCTAAATCAAACTTCAAATAGACTTTTTGAACTACAACAAGCTATGAATAACTATGCTAAAATTAACAACTACGTATTTAATCTAATGTCTCCTTCCCTAACCACGAGAATGCATTGGGCATTCTCGCGGTTAGTGAAGACGATACATTACCTAGCGGTATTAGCTGACGTCCTCTTTTGAGTCAACTACTTGTCGTTCTAACTTCTGGCTCTGGGACGGGAAGATTAACTAAGTAGGTTACTTTTCCCAGTATGTGTTTCGTAGGTAAATAGTTTCAGATTAAACTTAATCAATATAATGCTATTCGCGTCGTCATAGCGTGACCTTTATTGTAATGCTGGGTTTTATTATGATACGTCAGATAGCATGTCAGATCAAATATAAGTAATAAGGCATTTTATAGTACATGTTTGGCGAATCATTATAAAACCGAGCCTGTCTAACTGAATGAGCAGTTAACCTCTTGCTGCCCAAATGCCTTTTAAAAGGCATCCTCCACTCCCATGCAATTTATATCATTCTAAATAGGAACAGAGTTGGATTTGTTTTGTTTCATACAATTTTAAAACAAAACAAATTGCATTATATTTATTATAACAAGTTGATTCAAAACTTAATTGTAATTTTTTCTTGTAAGATGAGATTTGTAGAGAAGGCGGCTAGAGGTCCTACTTCATTGACAACATTAGTCTCAAATCCCGTTGACGGTTCGTTGGTCAGTAGAACGTTCCCGGAATCAGAAGACTATTCCCAAAAAAATGCATTTTTCGTGTATATTATTGTATTTCAGAGGAAGGAGGCCTGAAGTCTTAGTTTAATATTTACTCGTAATCGTAGTCATATGTAGGTTCAGACTAAGCCGAGTGATAGCTTTAAGCTAATGTGGTAAATTCACAATCACATCACACTTTATTACTTAAGTACTTAACAATCAACTAGTTATTTCGATGAAAAAAATCAATGAAACATTTTAATTTTCAAAAAGATCTAAATATCACTTTGGTGTTCGAGTATAATGTATAATAGTAATATGTAATTGTCTCCTCACAACACAGTGCAAACTGGTATCACTATCTATTATTTATTGATGCTTTAAGGTCTTACCATTACCGTATCATACCATGACCATACTATGAACAGGCAAAAAAATATTCTTCGTATTAAAAAGTGCCGGTGCCGGAACGGTCTAGTTAGTGGGCGTCATCTCATAATGCCTCATACAAAGAATATTTTGTTGCATGTGACGGTACGGTCACGGTCATGGTATGATACGGTCTAGTGGGCACAGACCTTACACGCTGTTCCAGGGTGGCACGGCCACAGGAGAACCTGTCACCAGCCTTCTTCTTTCAAACCGCTGTTTCCAGGTCTTCCGAAACTAATTGGAAATGCTCCTGGCCTGAAAAGGAGAAACATATCAGCAATAAAATCCAAAACTCGACAGTATCGGTCATCGGCTATTTGGGTTTCCGCAGTATTTGTTATCTGTACTTATAGTCCCCGAGCCAGGCCCAAATTTCGTCACTAATTTTCTTTTGATAACCTTTAAGATACTTCAGGGAGCCCCGTGAACGTAAGCTGCGGCTCCGTTGGTTAATTGACCAGCAGCACCCTCCCAAACACGTATAAAATTAAGTGATATCCTCCCGATTGATTACTATGAATGACTGCTATAACGGAGTGGAATATTCGTCACAAGTGCGTCAGATGCGGAATGACGTCTAATTAACAAACCCAACACATATAATCACATATTAATAACGTCTAAAATTTGCTAATAGCTATTGTTCAGACTGCCGAAGCTCACCCACCGACGGTGTCACAGCTGACGTTCATGATACAACTCTCTGAAGCATCTTACAAGTTATCGCCCGGCACGAAGTTGCTCATGAAAATCTGATGCTGGCTCGTGGAACAATAATATTATAACGTTAGTGACTTTGTAAGTTTATATGTTGCAGGGCAGAATGTTAGGAGAAATACTAAAAATGTGCAAAATTATGTACTCCCCAGCACGGCTAGCACGTGACGGCGCGCGAGCTCTCTCGATTTTTCTCGCACTATTCGTCTCTCTCTTATTAGAACACTTAGAAGAAGAGGTGTAGTGCGATAAAAATCGAGAGTATGTCGCGGCCGTCGTGTGCTAGACGTGCTGATACAAAGCAGTAGCTGTATCATTATTGGGAGAAGACCAAAGCGGGTTTCGGTAAGCAAACTGATACGGAACACTGTTAAAGTGATTGAATAAGTGCGCGCTTAGGATACCTAGGGCACGTGAGAACGCTCCAATCATTATAATAAACGAGTCCAATTTCATGACCTCAATACATTTCGTAATGTGGATGGCCCGCAGGCTCAGACAAGTTTATTTAGCCCACGTGTTTCCTACGTCAAAGCAAATAATAAAGGGCGCTTTATACACCGTGTTTTTGTTCAATTCCCGTAACGACAGCATTATATTGCAGCTTACAGTCAGGGGTAGTAATATGCGTACATAAATGTCTGCACAGGACTCTATTGTCAATATCATAAAGGCGTGCACAGATATTTATGTCCTTTTTTATGTACGTATATTAACACCCCTGACTACATTCACAAGAATAAATTTGAACAGTTAAAATGAGAAAATAAACTATGCAATGTTTGTTGGAATTAAAGAAAAGTTATTGAAATGGTTGAAGAAAAAAAAAACAACTGTCAATGGCACTAACATGGGTGAAAGCGTCTGCACATGTTTTCGTGCTTTTAGGTTTCCTTTATTATGGCGGTAAAATGTATTGTTGAACAGAAAATGATATAAGAGGCCGATATTGTGTAGTTTTGTGTGTGTACTCACTTTCTAAGTATGCGGCCAGGTCGTGGTCCTCGGCGCGCAGGGCGAGCTGGCGCGGCGTGAGGCCGGCGTGGTCGGCGCGCGCCAGGCTGGCGCCGCCCGCCACCAGCATGCAGCACACGGCGCGCCGCTTGTGCGACGCCGCTTTATTATAATAATTGTAACTATTATTTATTGAACCATGAAGTGTTGTACGATTACGATTTAAACAAAAACTTAAGCAACATTATTGAGACAAGTCTTATCATGTACGAAACATCATTTGATATTTAATAGTCGCTTTTCGGTGAAGGAAAACAACGGAGGAATCCGCTCTAATTCCAACAAGGTATAACAGCTTTCTCTTTAGGTTGGAAGATCAGATGGCAGTGACTTTAATTAAGCTTAAAATGCCTAAACCAAATCATGGGATTATAAACACAAGGAGGAGGGCAACAACGCAAGATTGCGGTAGTTAGGGGTCTGCGTCCCGCGTCATATTACCTATTCGTCATATACCGCCTGCACTCTTAGGAGTGACCTAGACCTATCACGTACTTCAAGTCTAAGAACTATCTGCCGTACAATCTCTCTTAGAATCGGCATCACCATCAGTAGCGTTCAAATTTCATCACGTTCGCGCGTCGCGTTCATATTTGTCTGTAGTGTTGTGTTGTGATGCATTAGAACGGTATCGGTTTCATACATTTAATATGAATGCGTTTAGATATATCTGATGCCGTGTGTTGTGACGGGCTTATATTGTGTCGCATCACAAGCGATCCTGGTTCGCGTCAGAACGGGTGAGGTGCGGGGGGCGGTGCGGTGACACGACACAGCGCATCAGACCAGACCGGTGTGCACGCGCCAGTGTTGTGTTCAGTTGTGATGCGTCATAGCCACACGTGAAGTATAGACGACGAACATCCTCCTCCGATAGCCAAGACCGAACTGATATAAAATGCATCATAACACGTCAGATAAATGTGACTAGCAGCCATCACAACACAACACGACAGACAAATGTGAACGCGGCTTAATACTTGTCTATCACATCATATCCCACAGCGGTGATGTTGCGGGGCAATGGGCGAGTGTAATATTGGTGTATGGTGCATGAGCCCGCAGTTTTGATTAGGATGAACTCCAAATCCGTGTGGTGTCGGGTTAGAATAGCACCACCCCCTTTCTTACTGTGGATGTCGTAAGAGTCGACTAAGGGAAGAAGGGTTGAAGTGTGTTGTGGGCGATGGGCTAGCAACCTGTCACTGCGATATCACATTTTGTCGATCTTTTATACTTAGGTACCCACATTTATGCTAAAAGTGGTACTGGAACACAAGTTTCATGTGCTCTGCCTACCCCTTTTAGGGATAAAGGCGTGAATGTATGTATGTATAAACATAAGTATCCAAGTCACTTTTTGGGGGCATGAGAGGCAGAGGAAGGCCTATATTGAATTGTTACGGTTAAGTAAAGGAAAGTTGCTGCCGCATTTCCAGATATCAAGAGACTTGCTCAGAATAAAGGAGCGACCACATTGCTGCTCAAAATACGCTAACGCACCGTAAACGCAGCAAAATGTATGAAGAATATGTGACACATTCGACACGTCAACGCGTATACGCAGCGTTACGCACCGGTGTGGTCGCTCCTTAAAGAAGAGTGGCGATCGGTACACCGACACGACTGAAGCTCTTAAATATATTGATGATAGTGCCTACCTTTATGCAGCGCCGTCTGTCCGCGCTCGTTGTCGCGCATGTTCAGTATGGAGGTGGGCGCGCACGCGATCAGGTACTTCACAATTTCCTTGTTCCCGTAGCGCGCGGCGATGTGCAGCGCAGTCTGTCCGCTGGCGTCGATCGACAGCAGCGAGTATCCGGCAGAGTGGAGCTCCTTCATCTAAGATCATTTGACTCCCGTTTATGGACGGTCCGATAATCCGCGTCCACTTATCTTCCTCTCTCTTATCATGGGTTAAACAGAGACAGAGATATAGTGGACCCGGATTATTGGTTCTTACATTAACTGGACCCGTTGCGTTTATTCAATTTAATGACTGACTTCAGGCATTTAAAATATTGTTACGACCGTTGTCACGGGACTTTGCTCCGTTGGTATGTGTTGTCATGTTTCTGGCGGTGAGTAAGGTCGCCAGAGCTCCCAAGGATGTGTTGTGTTATGAAATTGTAAGCCTTCATAGGCTACGGGGTCTGCTTACTATCAGGCAGACCTTATGCTTGTTTGCCACCACCGTCTTAGGATAAAAAAACTTTTCATACTAGCCATGGAACAAATCAGCTGTCATTTCAGCTTCAAATAATTACGGTGACAAAATGACCTCACGCACGTTCCATAAATTACGTAGTTAACCTGTTGCTCACACAATCAATCGCATATTGCCGAGTTATACCTACTCGTATTGGCTGCATGATACTTAGGCTGCTAGCTGGTGATACTTTAATTGGTTGATTGGTCGAGCCATTTGGTTTCGTTTGTTTATATTATACTAATTCCACCCGCGACTTCGTCTGAACGTAAACATCAAAACATAACATCCAAACATCTAAACATCCAAACATCTAAACATCCAAACATCTTAACATCCAAACATCTAAACATCTAAACATCTAAACATCCAAACATCTAAACATCCAAACGTTCACATTTATTATATTAGGGCTAAGGCGATCGTGCATGTTCTTAACGAGCCATGTTACCTACTTGGTCTGATCAATTGGGCACACGGTAGAATCAATTGGTATCTTTACTTTCTAATAATCAATAAAATGTCAATAAAACAAAACAACTTAAACATTATATTTCTTCATTAATGCACACCCGATGCTTTGATTCCACTTCAAAAATCATGGCCATTATCTATCTCCTAAATTGTTATCGACTTAATTTATAATAAAATTACCTATGCCGCCGTAATAATTCAAAAGGACGCATGTCCAAAATATGCAATTCCACGTTTCTACGATTTTCTATAGATTTGATTTCAATACATAATTAGAACATGCAAAAACCGACCTTAGTAAAATTACTCAAAAAGGTTTCAAGAAAATTTAGCACATGCCCAAAAATTTGCTATTTATTTATTTTATTTATTTATTAGGCTCACACCACAAATTACAGTCATTCATTCAGTAAAATAAGAAGCTGACATGTCTAGTTCTGGACTATAATTTTAAACAGTATGTGCACAGAAAGTAACTTAAGGACAAACTATTCACTAGATGGAATTACATATTAGTATTGCCAAACTTAATACAGGGATAGGGAATGTGCATAATATCTTACATTCAATAATTAACATTTACCTGAATATTGCGGTAAATATCTATCTAATAATATTCGTCTTACTCTAACTTAAATACCTCATTTGAATGCATCTTTAACTTTATTTTTAAACGTGGGTAGGGTGTGTTTAAAGTTGTACAACGAAGGATGTTCAGCCACATCATTATACAAACGGCACATTCGGACAACGGGATTATAAAATGATGTGTTATTCTTGTAAATTTCGAGTTGGAATAATCTGTGTGATGGACTACGAGATTTGTACCTGGTCATAAAGTTCAAGAGAGAAAGAAGGGAAGGACAATCAATGTGTGAGTGTACAATTTTGTATAATGTTATTAATTCACTACATTTTCTGCGAGGTGAATGAGATGGCATTTGATTTCTTAAGGCAGTTGGCCCTGTGTGTCTTATACCAATCGATAACTCATTATCCGCTTTATTTCGGATCTTAAAAAGGTCTAAATTGCTTACAATTTTTCTTTATCAGAGAAGTCCATACTTCACTTGGCAACCACAATTGCCACTATCAGTTTAGGTGTGCGCGAAATTGGCAACTGTGGTTGCCACAAACAAGCGAGTGGTTATCACAACTTTACTAATTAATTAATGACCCATAATATCTGTCATGCGTTTTTATGGCTTAGTAATCGCAACCAATCAACTCGAAGTGTAGTTATATAAAGAAGACGGTACTGCATTTTACCTACGTAAAGCGTCATTAATCATTATTGATACATTCTAAACAAGCAAAGTATCGCGGTATCGTCGCAGATTATTTAATTTCAGTTCAAATTCAAGTATAGGCATGTTTTCGTAACGTAAATATAAAATACTTAGTAAATTAGACGTAAGCTGGAATAAAGTCTCATCTGCGTATAGTACTTTGGTTCAAAATGTTAAGTCAATGAGACGCATAGTTTTTTTTTGTAATATAAAGAATATTTCAAAATTAAACTTAAATATTCCTTTTAATAAAAAATGATTTGTCCTATTTGAGAAAGTACTATTTGATGGTTTTTTATACGTGCTATGAAAGGAAAACTAAAATGGTTCGTTTCTCAAAACCTAAGTATGCAACTGACCTGCGTCCTTTTGAATTAGAACATCATTATTGGTATATTATCCACAATTGAAGATCAGCGCTAATCATCTCACCATTTTCAGATCCCCCACTTTCGCCGCCTTGAGCAGAGTGTCCGAAGTTTTCTCCAGTAAATTGCTGAAAACAGTGACTATATTACAAAACATAACTACGATCAAATCTTATAATTTAGAAAAAAAATACTAAAATTTTATGACACTGCAAAAAGCCCGCGTAAATTAATCATAAAAAGCGGTTTCATTACTATTGGAATTCGATGTATTCTTTTATATCAATATGAACCTAAGCTAGCGTTTTTCTTTTACTATAGGTCTAAATAATTATCTTTACGTCAAGCCTACTGTCTATAGAGCGGCAATTCCCGCTACGGGAGCAGAAAATTCTACATCCTGGCCAGATGTAAAATGTTGTACTCACCATGGGCGGTAATCAATAAATCATCAGATCGCTTATTTATCGCCCTTAACTTCGGCTTGGGCGTCAAATACCTGCGATCTGAGGTATTCTTTGCCGCTCTCGGTGAGTATAATAATATACTATTTCATTTCATCACACTTGCTCGTAAAGGGCTTCATAACGCGCAGGCATATAAAGCTCCAATAGCATTATGCCCGTTTTTTTCTTAAATTGGATCTGTTTGTCATACGTCAGTTATAAACAAGGAAGTTTTAATTCAAGTACGGTGGTTGAATACCTATTATATACATACATCTAATTGTAAGAAGACTAATAAAATGTATACTGGATCACTGGAAGATTTAAAAAATGAAATGAGGTTATTTAGTATCGTGGCTGTATGCCGTAGGGCTTAGGGCATGCTGCAGCTTACGCGCCTCGCGTCAATTTCAACAAATTCTAGACGTATGACATTTAGTAATTTTAATTGCAATAAGTATTAATTTTTTATAAAGTTGCAGTTCTTTCTTCGCAAGCATGATGAAAATAATTGTGCGACACGGACGGTAAGAATTTTACAAACACGAGTAATCAAAGACCTCCCCCATCCGGGCGGCTTCTATAGACTCACATTCGTAAGAAATCTCTAAACGATCTGGTTGCACAATGTACTATAAAAATAGGTACTTATATTATTATATGTAATAATTTGTACTAACAGTTAGGTACTAGTCTACATAAACTACGTTATGTATGCATAAACACATACGTATGTGATGTTCTCACCTATAGCCAAACACTTCCTGATCAAGTCCAAAAAGTTTTTCATGAATGCTGCATGCAATGAAGAAGAAGAAATAGAGTGCAGATTTCAGTCTCAAAATGGCTAATGTGCGACGTGCAGGTTAATAGAACTATCACATCAACTATTCAACTATTTCATAACTAACTGTAGGTACGGTTCAGTAGTAAAAGTAATATGTAGCTCAAAATTCCTTGAAGCGTGCACTCTAATAATTTAGGTTCAGAACTCCACAGTATGATAAATACTTTCATGTGCGCGGCGAGTCGACAAACAGATGCCACGCTTCGACATTTACATTTAAATTAAGCAATGCCACAATGCAATGGTCTGTAGCACCGTATGAAGTTATTACGCAAAGTTCTATTTGATTTGTTGTGATAGTATGTCGAAGCGTTCAATCGGCATATTAGAATACGCACACACGTATACCTATGTCTAGGAGTAGCAGGCATTTAACTTACGTTTTGAATCGGGCGATGGAGTCATGGGTAGGTTGATGATCCCTCGACAGGGGACTGGTGCACAGCGGTGGGGAATTCATTTCCTGCGCCGCAGGAGACACCTTGGGCGCCACATGTTTAGGAGTCGGCGGTGGTTGCATCTTTGGCGCAGGTGCTTGCGATTTAGGAGTTTGAGGGGCTGGAGTTTTAGGAGTCGTAGGCGCGGGGAACGACGGTGGGGGCGTTTGGGGAGTCAGCATCTCTTCCGATGTCCGGGCCGGACTACCCAGACCAGATTCACTGTCACAAAAATAGTAATAGGTATGTAGGCCCTTCAGGAATATAAAAGCTGATTCAGTAATTTTTTTTTCTGAATAGGTACATAGTTTTTCAATTGACGACCTCTGTAGTCTAATTGGTAGTGACCCTGCCTACGAAGCTAGAGGTTCGAATCCCATAAGGGCATTTATTTGTGTGATGAGCACGAATATTCTTCCTGAGTCATGGATGTTTTCTATGCAGTTAAGTATTTATTTATCTATATAAGTATGTATATCGTCGTCTAGTACCCATAGTACAAGCTTTGCTTAGTCTGGGGCTAGGTCGATTTGTGTAAGATTGTCCCCAAATATGATTATTATTTTGTCAAATAAATCAGTGCAATTGTATGAGATCACCAAGCAAACAAACTTCGCAACTTTTTGGTGTGTTTTACGATACTCTATTTAGATTTTGTGGTCTGTCCCACGTTGTGGTCATTAGTGGCGAGGTAATAGAGACGAACCGAAAAAAAACATAATATATCAGCTTTGAATAAACGTTCATTTTTTAGCCTATCGTATAGATTTTTACGCATCGTCTCTTCTTAGAAAATGCTTTTAGTAGTAATGTTACCTTGCATGAGATTCAGGAACATCGAGCGACACGCCCGCGCTAGGCGTGTCGACGCTCTGCGAGATGTCGAGCGACACGGAGAGGCCGGTGCTGGTCTCCAGCGACATGGAGGGCCCCGTGCGGTCGAGCGACGCGGTGGTGTCGGGGTGCGCGGTGGACTCCGTGTCCGGCGTCATCGGCGCGCCGTCCAGAATGTAGATGTTTTCGTGCCCGATGTCCGTCGCGTAATGAAGGTTCTCTTGAGCCTTGTCGATTCGGAAGAACCGCTCCGCTGTTACTGCTACAAGTGTTATAACACTGATTATACACTCGCAAGCATTAAATATTGTAAATATTTAGAATACCAATGTTTCATATAAATAAATGGACTTTTATATAAAGTAAGAAAATTCATCTGTAAAAGAGTTCCATTGAGATCCATAAATCTTTTTAATTCGCGATCGACAAAGCCAAATTTAACATTGTTTCATAATTTTTCTAATTTATTCATAAATTCTTTGCATTTTTATTGCGTGAACGGTTTTGCTTTGAATTCAGTCGTCAGAACCCCTTTAACTTTCACAGCGTCTTTCGTACAAGGAAAACTTTGAAGAAAAAGTTCTACCAAATTAAAATCGACTGGAATAGGGAAATCTGTATAGAACTCACAGTCGACAAACCACCAGTCGAGGAGGTTTGAGAACGCTTGAGATTCTTTGATCATATTCTGAATGAGGCCGCGTATTTGCTCCAAGTCGGCTGCAGGATTTACTTCTAAAGTGCCCACCCTTTCCGCTAGAAGAAAAAAAATATAATTAACCCTTCACATTTCAGAGTCTGTGTCTCCGCTTAGTGATCTTCACTGAATAGTCCTTACCTGTTTTAGCGAGTAATTCCTTGTCATAATGATGGCGTTCGTAATAAACCATCGTAATGAGATTCACGGTGAGAGAAAGTTGGTCTAACGTCGTTTGACTGAAACAAGGGGAGATGTAAACTTTGTTTAGAAAATTTAAAAGGGACCCCTGTTTGGTGTTTGAAATATTTCTAATTAGGTTTCTACTTAAAAAGAGGATGATCAACGGAAATGGGTGAGTACTCAGCAGGTTTGAAGTCGTTATATGATTGTTATAAATTCTTTTTACCCACGACGGAACGGAGGAGTTATATGCGTTTAGGGTGAGAGGCTGTTTGTTTGTGTGTTTGTTAGTTTGTTTGTGTACACCAATGTTCCCATTTATTTCCAAATTGGCTTGACTGATTTAGATGCGGTTTTCAGAAATAGATGCGTGGTTCATCAGGGGTGGTTCTTAGATAGGTGTTTTGATGTTTAGTCACCAGGGGGCGCTGTAATAAACGTTTTAAATGAATTTTCTCAATTATCTCAAAAACAGCTTGACCGATTTCTATGCCATTTTGGAGATGAGTTTGTGGTTTATCAGGGATGGTTCTGACATTTAAATTATGATGTTTGCTCACCAGGGGCGCTGTAGTGAATATTTTACACGAATGATCACAATTATCTCGAATACGGTTTTAACGATTTATGCCATGTTTGGGTTCTTTTGACAGTATTTGCCGAGCAGCTTCTGAACATGAGCTGATGATGGAGCAGGACAACATCGTGGGAAACTTTGAGAAGGAACATAACGATTCTACTGTGTTTGGATTCTACTGATAGCGGTTACCAAGTAGCTTCTGTAGGTACTTTACTTGTACTGCTGAGGGTCTAAAAATGGAGCAGAACAGCATCGTAGTGAATTTTCAGAAGGCGTATATTTATATTAGTGTGTTTAGGTTCTATAGATAGTGCTTGCCAAGTGGCTTCGGTCCATAAACTGTTGAGGGTCTGATGATGGAGAAGAACAACATTGTAGGAAACTTGGAAAAGACACATGGTTTTTATTTTACCGTGACAACTTTAGAGGAGTCGGATGCAATTTGCGACCCTACATGGAATTAGGGGTTTACTGTGGTAATGGCATGAGACAATTAATGGGATCAGGAGAACCTTGTGGCCTTTCTCCGGTTTCCTCGATACGAGTCCCATGCAACGACTTTGTTAACCGCTCTAATTCTTTCAGTGCCATAGTATGGTGTAGGTTGTTAAACAGTTTTCGTTGATCAAATTGGTTATTACCATCCCGTCCAACGATCTTACTCTACTCAGTGCCAGCTAAGCTTGACCTTTGGCGAAAGTTTTGGGACCTAAGTAGGTATATGACCGCCATGTCTACTGTTGTGCCTTGTAATTTATGTACAGTGCATTTATGTATGTTTCTGTCCATAATTGGTGAGTTCTCGAGACTCGTCACGGGCATTATTTGGTACAGTTTCGTAGTCAATTTGACTATCATTGCCTGGTTGTAGGCGTCGACGAGTTTTAATGTGGGATATATTCGAACAGCTTCCCCATCGGCAAAGTTTCTCTCTAGAGGAAAACGAGTCCTTTCCAAAAAAAACTGATATTGTTCCATGGTCAGTTCTCCAACTCGTAAATTGTTGAGTAAATCAACAAAGTCAGAGTCGATTTGCTGTCGTATGTTCCGTTTAAGTTTGCAAAATCCGAAGTATCTCCACAGATATGGTTCTCCTTGAAAATGTGCTGGTAACTGGAAACAGAAACTCCATTTTACTGGCGGCAACTGCATCAAATCACCAAAAACGAGAACATTTACTCCACCAAAAACAGAGTCATTGTTTTTTAGCTCTTGAAGCCTCAAGTGAATGCAGCGCAACATTTCATATGATACCATGGAAATCTCATCTACAATTAACCAGCGAATTGTTTTCCATTTGCGTCTCATGTCTTCTAAGCGCTGACCTGATAACTATGGATGAGTGGTCGCTGATCCTTTTTCGATACCCAGTGACAATGCGCTGTGAAGTGTTCGTCCATTCACGAGGTGAGCTGCTACTCCGGTAAGGGCAGTGACTTCAACAAAACACGGCTGAAGTAAAGCAGATACTATTGGCTTATAACACATTTTAATATGCTCAACAATTGCTCGCAAAGTAAACGTTTTACCAGACCCTGCGCCTCCTAAACCATAAAATAAATAAGCACAATAAGGTAAATATAAACAAAGGTTTAAAAATACGGTTTATTGGTTTCCAGGTGTCATTACAAATCCACTAAACTCCGTCGGGGGGCTGCCGTTCCTATGTATGTTCCCGATTAGACCTGAATTACACTGGCGCGGTCTGTGGTGTCGGTCAATAGTCAATTTGGCAATAGCTGTGACTGCAACCGCCACCGCAGGCCACTCCAGTCTGTGAGAGGCTTAAAACCGGGTCCGTTGCGCCAACGTTATCGCGTTTTCCTAACATCAAACATGTTATCCGTCAGTCTTGACTCTTACGGCAAATAAAATATTGTTAGAAAAACATGACTGCTATTTAATAACCACGAAAACATGGCAAGGCGGGCAATTACAAGGCAATAAGATGCAAAAGTGTAAACATATCTATGGCCTCGACTCTAGGTACCTGCATACATTAATTTATATCAAGGTAGCAATTTCAATTAATCAGATATGTAGAATTATAATTAATATAGTTTTAGTTCATTTCATGAGGCAACGGCAGCCCCCCGACGAATTTTAGTGGATTTGTAATGACACCTGGAAACCAATAAACCGTTTTTTAAACGTGTTTATATTTACCTTATTGTACTTATTTATTTTATGGTCGGGGGATTTAAAAATTTTATTTAATTTTTTTAAATTTAATCCGTCGTGGGTTTTTCAAATTTTTTAATTTTGCTTTTTTTAACGATAGTCACAGTCATTTTGAGTCTTGTTCATGTGTAAGGGGTGGATTTGGTTACCTATAATAACAAGCTAGAAAAAAAACTCCGAATTACTCAAAATATTTTTTTTAATGAGTTAATTGGCACAACACTTCATTGATGTGTCAACTGATTTACAACTTAGTAATTTGCTTGAAAGGCAGGCAAAAGCCAGTAGTTAATTATGACCACCTACTTTTAAAGGCACACGTTGTAATTGGTTGGTTTCCATATGGAACACAGGTATTACATTTTTTTAGTTTATTTTTGGAAAAGATATCAGGAACATTTTCACAAAATCAATGGTAGAGAGTCTGACAAGCGAATCGTGTCACAAGCATTATTTCAAATCCTTTATTTATGGCTAATATTTATACCTATAAAATAAGATATCCGTAATACGTTACCTATTACTTAAGCCTCTCACAGACTGGCGCGCGGCCTAGCCGCGGTTTACAATAGTAAACTTGTCATTAAATTTACTATTGACCGCCACCGCAGGCCGTGCCAGTGTGAAGCCTGAATCAAGCATTTCGTAATTTATTTATTTGCGCCAGGCAACAAGGCCCATGTTTAAAAATACCTTTCAGACTAACATACATACTAATATACAACACTTAAAATGGGACACATTAACACGTACAACCAGCAAGCATTTTTTTTTCAAATTTGCCGCAATTCGTTGTCACACGACTCGCTGGTCAGACTGATGCCTTATTAAGGCGATGTCTTGATTTGAGTCGAACACGCCCCCTAGACAGAGACACGCTGATGCCTTCCGCGCACGAGGAAAAGACATGTAACACTCTTCGGGAATGGCTTTTTTGGACAAATTTCGATAAATAACTGACTTAGAGACGTATTTTTTTTAAATAAAGTGAGATTTTAGATGAGATAAAATACTATAGTATTAACTTGATTGTGTCGTAAAATAATGTATCGTTTGAGTAGGCTGAGTAAAAAAAGGAAAATACAGACCCAACTTTGGATTTTTTTTCTATCGAGGAAATTTTAAGCAATCATGTATCGATAAAATCAGATAAACAATCATATAGTCAAGAATCATATATCTGAAAATCAGACCTTATTGATTCTTAATCTAGTCAGAACGGCGTTTCAAAGCACGCGATAATTTCCAATGCACAGCCTCAACTAATGGTGCTTATATGATCAACTCACGGTGCTAGGACCCGGCCGGGTTTCTTCTTAGCCAGCATGGTGGCCTGGTTGAGTCGCGAGAGCGTGATGATGGAGGGCGCGAGCCGGCACGCCTCGCCGTCCACCTGCATCGGGATCACCTTCGTGGTGACGATCTTCGCCGTCTTGCACTGGGTGATGCAGGTGCCGTGCCCACCCGCTTGCAGCAATGGCTACACAAATAACAGGTAAAAACAAGATGTTAAAAGAAACTTAAGTACGTACTATTTGACACACTACCTCAAAAGCTCATTAAGTACATTAATATTCACGATCAATTTCAACTTAAAAGTTACGTGAAGGAAACAGATCGTGTATAATAATAATAATAATCATAAATTTCCTGATGAAGGAGTATAAGTACCTACTTATTTCTAAGATACAAAGGACCCAGATAGGGCGTAGCGACGTGGTTCTATTTTATTACATTAAAATTTATATAAATCTTTCTTTAGTACTATGTTATATCACAATTACTAGGCATATATAATTTAATAATTATAATAACAGTTACCTACCAAATGTTATCCTCCATAAACTCCATAAACTCCGCTACAGAGTAATAGCATTTTTCTATCAGTTTTTCTTTTAAGATTTTTATAAATAATGTATCGGTTTGTGCGGATTTTATACTGGTATGGATTTGTTTGTACAGTCGAGTTCATAAATATATGTACGTTCCCACAGATTCAAAAATATCTATGCAACCTTATGCCATTAACAATAAGGTCGTGCTCACCTATTTTTGATCACTTTGTCCGTGCACATATTTTCGAACTCGAGTGTACACTTTTATTGCTTGGTAGTAAGTAACATTTTTGTAAATTTCGAGTTTGGGTTCGGGTTATTCTAATTTTTGCCGACTCCGAGTGTTTTAAGTGTATTTGAAAAGGAGTAAGTAGGTTTATACCAGTTTATACGGACAAATGTGGCGGTGTGTGTGTAGTAATTGTTAATTATAATCGCGATTGATCTTCAAAGGTACATGATTATGAACATGGAGTAGAATGGTACATAAATGCTTTGTAACGTAAATCCAATGATTGACACCTGCTATTTATCAGAAGGTGCCAACTATTGGTCCTTATTGGTCCAGAGAATCACGATTAATCATAATTTTAATGTGTATTTATCGTTATTTTAATATGTATTGTGTAATCGTGTACTGTGGCATGAATAAATAATTCTTTCGTATTGGGCTTCAACATCCCAGCTTAATGTGCAATTTTCTGTGAGAATGGTCAACACATTTGGTTGGTCATTAATCACACCTTGTAACCATATTTCGGTTACGTTCCTAATGCTATTACAGCAGAGATTTATTATTCTCTGAGCCGCCACGGACTGTAAATCAAACAAAATCCCAACCCAACACCAACTCTCGTGAAGCGGTTATTTTCATCCGAGCCGATTTGTTAAGTGATTATTTTCAAACAGTTTTTAAACTCGTTTACATACTTTAAGACTCTAACAACGTTTTAATTTTATTCGGGATTAAACGTAATCCAATTCAGCAAAAAATAAAGTTTGTAAAAAAATAGAACACTTATTAGGTACATATTAAAAATAAGCCACGTATTAATTTCGGCGATAATTCGATTGGTTTGAGCTTCATGTTTGTTACATTCAACGATGTTTACAAAATGTTGGTATCTTTCATTAAGCTTATGAAAATCAAAATTGTTGACTAAGTTAAGTTCTTAACTATGGCCTAATTTATGTTTGGCAAAAAAGTCGTAACGCAGGTAAAACATCAAACAAGAAGGCTTACCAGTTGGTAAGTGGTGAGTCCCACGACTTCGATGAGTCCGTCCTCGGTAGAGGGCTCGAAGGCTCCCCCGGACTTGTTCCACGGATGCGTGCCACCCCCGTAGCTGAAATAAACAATAGTATCAAAATGAACGTCCATAGACTAGCGATTATTTTATCGAATACAGGTCCTCGTGGCCCCGCCCGGGTCTTAAGGCTATTACACAAATATACACCTAGCAATTTATCACGTCAACTAGCTGGAAAGAGACAGCAATACATAAAGGTAGCTTTTATTTTAACCGTTTTACCTATCCCACATAGCCGTTGGATAAAACATGGCATCGGTCAATTCGCAAATTCCATTTTAAGTAACCTACTGCCGAAATATTATTTGAAATCGGATGAGTACAAAAAATACTCCGCCACATACTACCTTACTAGGTCACAAATTTGATCTCTTAGTAGGTCTTAAAGCACTTACATAGTGTTAACATCATCCTCATGTGACTTATATGATGTGCCTATCCTTATTTTTACTGATTATTCAAACAACTTCGTATTATATAATGTTCTTTGGAGTCACAACATTCACAACCCCTATTTGGTTCGGGGTTACGAAGCCATCTAAAAGTTAGAGTGGATTACTCGTATCGTCGATAGCGAAGCCAGATTAACATTTTGTATCTTATGTGTATGTGTATTATTTGTGTCTACGAGTAAAGTTAAATGTGGCGTGACAGTAACGACGAAAGAGCAAGGTTTATATGGGTGGGTCAAGCCTTCTGTTGTACAGCAAGGAAATTAAAGTAGCTTACTCCGGCTTTAACATTACGAAACTTAAGATCTGACTAGATAATAAGCAAACATTTAATTTTGTAAGGATAATATTAATAAAAACCGGGCAAGTGCGTGGCGGGCCACGCGCAGTGTACGGTTCCGTAGTTGCCTGTCTGTATATGTTACATCGACATACGCCAAGTACCTAAATGGTGCGGTTGCGTCGGCCGAATTTGTAAGAAAGTTGGCCTTTTAAGTTGGTCGACAAGGTGCTGCCACGAATTTTTTCACATCCCCAGTAGTAGCCATTTAGTCGGCGGGGGGGTGGGGGGACACATGACTCGAACAAAAATTAGGGCTTTAAAGCCCAATATCTCCATAGCCAAAAAGTACATCCCCACTTTAGGTGTATAAGAGGTACCCTAAAAATATTTGATTCTACTGTTTTTTTCGCCGTGATTGATTTAAATAGGTACCCATGCCGAATTTCAGTTTTCTAGTAGTAAGGGTTACTGAGCTACGGACAGACGGAAAGACGGACGGACATGGCGAAACTATAAGGGTTCCTTGTTGACTACGGAACCCAAAAAAACAAAACTAAGAGCAATATACTTATATGTATACTTATAAATACTTAATAGTGTCCTGATATTGATACGCTCCGTCTTCAGATGAAAACAAGGCGAATTTCTTGTAGAGAATCAACTATTACCCGAGTAAGAAAGTTCACGTACACACCTATATATGTTCGCAAGAATCATAAAAGTAAACCAAGTTCGTAGATCAATAGAAGTAGAACATCCGATGCCTGTCACCTCAACAAAAGCTCTTCGCTTGCTTCAGAACAATGCCTCGCTCATTTCACCCCAATGAAGAGGTTTAGGTGCTTAAATGCTTGAACATCGCAATTAACGAAATGATGTTTGGAATGGCTGACGATTATTTGTATTGTGAAGGTACTCGTATCAATCGGTCGCAGCGGGCCGCCGCTCAACACCCGGGAAACCGGGCGCCCTGCTGTGCTCTGCTATATTTACGTGGGTAACTTTGTCGACGTCGAAAATAATAATAAGGTCAGCAATTGAATTCAATACGAGAAATATTTCTAATTTATTTTCTAAAGTATATACAAATCGGCCAAGTGCATGTCGAGCCACGCGCAGTGTAGGGTTCCGTAGTTGCCTGTCTGTCTTAGTTACATCGACGTGCGGTGCGGTTGCGTCAGCCGAATTTGTACGAAAATTGGCCTTTCCAAGTACACATTAAGTTGGTCGACTATTACTCGGTAACTACGTATGCCTACTTGTCCGTGATAGTTTTCCTTTTAAATTCATTATATGTCCTACTACCACGAATTTTTTCACATCCCCAGTAGTACCCATTTAGCCGGCAGGAGGGGGGGACACATGACTCAAACAAAAATTAGGGCTTTAAAGCCTAATATCTTGCAAACTAATCAGTGATTTGAAAAATGGTTTTAGGAAACCCATAATATTTGAATGAACTATCTAACGATATCCCACACTATGGGTTGAACGAGAAAAAAAATATATACCAGCTTTAAATGTAGGGGAGGTAACCTAAAACAATTTTTTTTTCAAGATTTTATTGTACTGTTTTGTCGGCGTGAGGACGGACAGACGGATATGGCGAAACTATAAGGGTTCCTTGTTGTCTACGAAACCCTAATGCAATGCAATGCTGATGCGTTGCGCGAGAAAGCCGCCAGCTCTTCGGTCACCAGGGGGGCCAGTACAACAGACGCCGCACCGCGACGCAAGTTGAGAACGATCTACCCTCCTCTTTTTAATTTGCACGGTGTGAATGAGACAGTACACGCTAAGACGCGCGCGAAGCGACTTGTCAGCAAGTTGTGCTTTACATCAACCAGACGTTTCGAAAAAGATAAATTATATTTCTTATCCAGATTCGTATTTTCGGTTTAATTTACAATAGTTATTTGTGCAACAAGAGAGCAAAGTTTGTTTAATGCTGCGAGTGCTGATTTTGAGTCCTGAGGAAGCGAAAGTACCTATCTCAAATTGTTCAAAGTTTGAATCTTGAGCGCAGCGAAGGACTCAAAAGCACAAGATGCAACTACTTTGCTCTCGAGTAACACATACAACTTTTCACCTGAATGACACTGCACTGCACCTTTGAAACTGCATGTGTGGTATACCTACGTTCATAAAATTCAAGATTGTTTAAACTATAATGATTAATTTGCTAGCGTAATAAAATACATGTTTACCTTTTTTATCATGAAAAACTGAGTTTATTCTGAAATCTTTTATTTAAATATTCTTCAATAGGGGTGTCGACTCGAAATTTATTATTACTCCAAATGAAAGAAGGCAAAAAAATATGCCTAGTGACGAAAATCCCATTCAGATATCTCAAAGAATAACGAAGCTACAACCGTTTTAATATTGCTTGTTAGAGAGAGAGAACGCAAACAGTGTGTGACGTCCATGGAGGAATAATGAACATGGAAATCGCGTTAAAATAAGTGCTTGGCAACAGCTATCTTATTCACTATCTATAGTTGGCCTGAGAGTAAATGAGACCACAATCCGTACTCGGTTTCACATTTTCGTAGGTTGTCACTAAGAATGAATTCGGGGAAAATTAAATATGTCATCATTGTTTGGTAGTAAGTGTCATAACGTCACAACTTAACTTGCTCGCATTATAGTAGCTGTCATATTTGGTGTAAACAAAGCAAGACAAAACAAGACCGTCGCGGAGAAAATTAATTATTTTGTGTATTGTTCCGCCGTTAATGATTTAAATACAGTAAAATTTACGTTTCTTATAAGTAGTTTATTGTTGTAAATAAGCAAATGTCTTGTGCCATTTAAGGTTGCACGTCTCGTACAGCACGAAAAGAAAATGTCCAGGAACCTCGGCTTTCACCCGTAAGTTTCGATATAAAATTTATAATCACTATTAGAAGTTTATGTAAATATCATCATGTTCAATTAATCGTGCTAAATCGGCATGTAAATAAGACATTTTCTGTGGATTTAAGAGGTTATGTTTATTTACATAGTGATGTGTATTTTTGAAGTGAAAACTTCTTTAGCGGCGCTGTGCACTTTTTGGGATGGGGAAAAATTGTTAAACTCGCCACAGGTCACGTGATCGTAAGGTGAGATTCAGTGTTGCCAGATGAATACAAAAAGCGGGAGCTGCGCTTTCAAAACGCGGATTTTTAAATGAAAATGCGGATTTGCGGAATACGTTTATAGGTTTTTGAGAAGTGAGATACTGATAATTAAAGCAATTCGTGCAAAATTATTCCCTAACCATTCCAAAATATCAAAAATGTACAACGTTAATATTCAAGTTTCACTTCTGCCGGCACTCCGGGAGTGCAACCCGGTCTTTTTTTATCGAACTCGGAACAATAACTTATCGACATTGACATGGATGTATTTATCAGTATATAGAAAAATCTGTGTTGGAACATAGGAAATTACAAGTTTGCTGAAGAATGACAACAAAATGGCTTTCTGGTTGTCCCATGTATTGAAGACAATTTACTGTTGTATTGATGTACCTACGTGTCTAACGAAACTTGACTTTTTGATTTTAGTTTCCTAATGGATGAAGATATAAAACAAAAATTATTAATGCATGTTAAACAAAAGAATTTGGACATGGAAAATCCATCGTCGCGTCTGTTCAAGACACTTCACAGGACTGCCAAGGGAGGTCACAGAAAATGTAGTATAAAGTGACCTTGATTTGGTTAGAATACGTGCTTCCGACACGTATCCACACCACACGTGCTGAATCACGCTACAGGACTGCCGATTTCGCTCGTGTAGCGTCTCCTTATGATCACAGTTTGGTATGATTTCTGGACGTATGCTACTTAAAATTATGCATTTTGCTTATATGACGACTGAAGGAAACCGTTTTTCACACAGTGCATTATTTATTAAACTAGGTATAAATAAATAAGTACAATTTAGTTTGGTTGTATAATTTATCGATAAACAAGTCGACACAGTTACATCCCTAGCAAAGGACAAAACTGGTGACAACCTACACAATTGAGGAATAACAAATGCATGTACATCTCTTTCTAACGCGTTAGTACGGCGTAAGGAAGTAAAGTACAGGTATACGTCTTTGTTACCTATTACATATAACGTGGTTTCCATGTTTATTACTCTTCCATGGTGACGTCACATTACAGGATGCTGCCGGGGGGCCGCGTCGAACACTAATATGGGGCGCGGCACGTTGCCGTCTATTAGTGTGACGTCACAATCTTCCAGCGTCTTCGTTTCATATGAAGTTGCGTTTTGCGAAAAAGGGACAGAACATACCCCTTCTTAAAACTTTTGACACTTATAACTTCGTGATTATTAAACCTTTTGCATTGATTTTTTCTCTATTTGGCTACAATTTTAATCCTTTTTCGAGAAAATATGGCATTATTGATTATTTTATTTAGTGTACACCCCTATTGAAAATTCCTATGTATAATTATTTTGGTAATTTAAACTTGTTATTTTGATAGTTTTCGAACGTGTTACTTGTTTCGCGCTTTTTTGGGGGTCTACTTTGAAATTCGATGGTCGAACTATGGATCGACCTATGTCTGCCATTTTCTTCTTTCGTAATGGAATGAAAGGGACAGCGCTATACGACGAAATGTCAGTGCTCCGCATCAAAATTAAAAAGCTACTTTGTCTGCACACTGTTTTCACGCAGCAACATATATTTTCCCATAATGATACGAGGAAATAACCTTAAGTACGTAATCGTCAATCCAAATCGATTATAATTGGTGTCTCAATAAGAGTGCACAATGAATTACCCTAATAATATTATATCATTGTTATTCTGCCATTTGAGCCGTGCATGATATAACGGTTGGAGAGGTTTAGATGAGAAAGGTAGACACATAGTTTATAAACCTGAAAAGCAAGGGTAAAAAGTAGTAAAATCCTTGCGCTGTTTAGCGTCGACCTAAATAATTTAGTGTGCCGATTTGCGAATTAGGTGAGTTAGTGATCTGAAAGGCTACTAAAAATTCAAATAAAGTTCACTGATTATTTTAGGGTGTGTAAAAATGTATTCGTTTTGATTGAAGGAACCTAGTCCTTCAGGTGCCTAACTGAAGCTGGTAGGCGGCGGCGGCGGTGGCTGGCTTTAGTAGGATGAACCCTATACGCACCTTGGAATGTTTAAGAAGACAATGGCATGCACTTTGTGCTCGCGGAGCACGGGCGTGACGTCCTTCCCGTCGCACTCCATCGTAACGAAGTCCGCGAGCCCCTTCCACTTGCGTTGCATCAGGTCCTTGCCGCCCGCAGTGCCGTAGAACAGCTTATTCCGGATCCGCGAATTGAACTTCTCCGGGTGCGCTTCTGTAGCAACAAAACAAAATCATTATCAGATGTAGGGCACGGCGGAATGCCATCTCGCTCACATTCAGACCAGCCCAGCTGGGAAGTGCCTCCATCTTACAGAAGATCGCACCTATAATACACTACTACTAGCTCTGTAGCAACAAAACAACATCCTCATGAGAGGTAGGGCACGGCGGAATGCCATCTCGCTCACATTCAGACCAGCCAGCCCAGCTGGGAAGTGCCACCATCTTACAAAAGATCGCACCTATAATACACTACTACTAGCTCTGTAGCAACAAAATAACATCCTCATGAGAGGTAGGGCACGGCGGAATGCCATCTCGCTCACATTCAGACCAGCCCAGCTGGGAAGTGCCTCCATCTTACAGAAGATCGCACCTATAATACACTACTACTAGCTCTGTAGCAACAAAACAACATCCTCATGAGAGGTAGGGCACGGCGGAATGCCATCTCGCTCACATTCAGACCAGCCCAGCTGGGAAGTGCCTCCAACTTACAAAAGATCGCACCTATAATACACTACTACTAGCTCTGTAGCAACAAAACAACATCCTCATGAGAGGTAGGGCACGGCGGAATGCCATCTCGCTCACATTCAGACCAGCCCAGCTGGGAAGTGCCTCCATCTTACAGAAGATCGCAACTATAATACACTACTACTAGCTCTGTAGCAACAAAAGAACATCCTCATGAGAGGTAGGGCACGGCGGAATGCCATCTCGCTCACATTCAGACCAGCCCAGCTGGGAAGTGCCTCCATCTTACAGAAGATCGCACCTATAATACACTACTACTAGCTCTGTAGCAACAAAACAACATCCTCATGAGAGGTAGGGCACGGCGGAATGCCATCTCGCTCACATGCAGACCAGCCCAGCTGGGAAGTGCCTCCATCTTAAAAAGATCGCACCTATAATACACTACTACTAGCTCTGTAGCAACAAAATAACATCCTCATGAGAGGTAGGGCACGGCGGAATGCCATCTCGTTCACATTCAGACCAGCCCAGCTGGGAAGTGCCTCCATCTTAAAAAGATCGCACCTATAATACACTACTACTAGCTCTGTAGCAACAAAATAACATCCTCATGAGAGGTAGGGCACGGCGGAATGCCATCTCGCTCACATTCAGACCAGGCCAGCTGGGAAGTGCCTCCATCTTACAGAAGATCGCACCTATAATACACTACTACTAGCTCTGTAGCAACAAAACAACATCCTCATGAGAGGTAGGGCACGGCGGAATGCCATCTCGCTCACATTCAGACCAGCCAGCCCAGCTGGGAAGTGCCTCCATCTTACAAAAGATCGCACCTATAATACACTACTACTAGCTCTATAGCAACAAAACAACATCCTCATGAGAGGTAGGGCACGGCGGAATGCCATCTCGCTCACATTCAGACCAGCCCAGCTGGGAAGTGCCTCCATCTTACAGAAGTTCGCACCTATAATACACTACTACTAGCTCTGTAGCAACAAAACAACATCCTCATGAGAGGTAGGGCACGGCGGAATGCCATCTCGCTCACATTCAGACCAGCCAGCCCAGCTGGGAAGTGCCTCCATCTTACAAAAGATCGCACCTATAATACACTACTACTAGCTCTGTAGCAACAAAACAACATCCTCATGAGAGGTAGGGCACGGCGGAATGCCATCTCGCTCACATTCAGACCAGCCCAGCTGGGAAGTGCCTCCATCTTACAGAAGATCGCACCTATAATACACTACTACTAGCTCTGTAGCAACAAAAGAACATCCTCATGAGAGGTAGGGCACGGCGGAATGCCATCTCGCTCACATTCAGACCAGCCCAGCAGGGAAGTGCCTCCATCTTACAGAAGATCGCACCTACAATACACTACTACTAGCTCTGTAGCAATAAAACAACATCCTCATGAGAGGTAGGGCACGGCGGAATGCCATCTTGCTCACATTCAGACCAGCCCAGCTGGGAAGTGCCTCCAACTTACAAAAGATCGCACCTATAATACACTACTACTAGCTCTGTAGCAACCAAACAACATCCTCATGAGAGGTAGGGCACGGCGGAATGCCATCTCGCTCACATTCAGACCAGCCCAGCTGGGAAGTGCCTCCATCTTACAGAAGATCGCACCTATAATACACTACTACTAGCTCTGTAGCAACAAAAGAACATCCTCATGAGAGGTAGGGCACGGCGGAATGCCATCTCGCTCACATTCAGACCAGCCCAGCTGGGAAGTGCCTCCATCTTACAGAAGATCGCACCTATAATACACTACTACTAGCTCTGTAGCAACAAAAGAACATCCTCATGAGAGGTAGGGCACGGCGGAATGCCATCTCGCTCACATTCAGACCAGCCCAGCTGGGAAGTGCCTCCATCTTAGAAGATCGCACCTATAATACACTACTACTAGCTCTGTAGCAACAAAAGAACATCCTCATGAGAGGTAGGGCACGGCGGAATACCATCTCGCTCACATTCAGACCAGCCCAGCTGGGAAGTGCCTCCATCTTACAGAAGATCGCACCTATAATACACTACTACTAGCTCTGTAGCAACAAAATAACATCCTCATGAGAGGTAGGGCACGGCGGAATGCCATCTCGCTCACATTCAGACCAGCCCAGCTGGGAAGTGCCTCCATCTTACAGAAGATCGCACCTATAATACACTACTACTAGCTCTGTAGCAACAAAACAACATCCTCATGAGAGGTAGGGCACGGCGGAATGCCATCTCGCTCACATTCAGACCAGCCCAGCTGGGAAGTGCCTCCATCTTACAGAAGATCGCACCTATAATACACTACTACTAGCTCTGTAGCAACCAAACAACATCCTCATGAGAGGTAGGGCACGGCGGAATGCCATCTCGCTCACATTCAGACCAGCCCAGCTGGGAAGTGCCTCCATCTTACAGAAGATCGCACCTATAATACACTACTACTAGCTCTGTAGCAACCAAACAACATCCTCATGAGAGGTAGGGCACGGCGGAATGCCATCTCGCTCACATTCAGACCAGCCCAGCTGGGAAGTGCCTCCATCTTACAGAAGATCGCACCTATAATACACTACTACTAGCTCTGTAGCAACAAAACAACATCCTCATGAGAGGTAGGGCACGGCGGAATGCCATCTCGCTCACATTCAGACCAGCCCAGCTGGGAAGTGCCTCCAACTTACAAAAGATCGCACCTATAATACACTACTACTAGCTCTGTAGCAACCAAACAACATCCTCATGAGAGGTAGGGCACGGCGGAATGCCATCTCGCTCACATTCAGACCAGCCCAGCTGGGAAGTGCCTCCATCTTACAGAAGATCGCACCTATAATACACTACTACTAGCTCTGTAGCAACAAAACAACATCCTCATGAGAGGTAGGGCACGGCGGAATGCCATCTCGCTCACATTCAGACCAGCCCAGCTGGGAAGTGCCTCCAACTTACAAAAGATCGCACCTATAATACACTACTACTAGCTCTGTAGCAACCAAACAACATCCTCATGAGAGGTAGGGCACGGCGGAATGCCATCTCGCTCACATTCAGACCAGCCCAGCTGGGAAGTGCCTCCATCTTACAGAAGATCGCACCTATAATACACTACTACTAGCTCTGTAGCAACCAAACAACATCCTCATGAGAGGTAGGGCACGGCGGAATGCCATCTCGCTCACATTCAGACCAGCCCAGCTGGGAAGTGCCTCCATCTTACAGAAGATCGCACCTATAATACACTACTACTAGCTCTGTAGCAACCAAACAACATCCTCATGAGAGGTAGGGCACGGCGGAATGCCATCTCGCTCACATTCAGACCAGCCCAGCTGGGAAGTGCCTCCATCTTACAGAAGATCGCACCTATAATACACTACTACTAGCTCTGTAGCAACAAAACAACATCCTCATGAGAGGTAGGGCACGGCGGAATGCCATCTCGCTCACATTCAGACCAGCCCAGCTGGGAAGTGCCTCCATCTTACAGAAGATCGCACCTATAATACACTACTACTAGCTCTGTAGCAACCAAACAACATCCTCATGAGAGGTAGGGCACGGCGGAATGCCATCTCGCTCACATTCAGACCAGCCCAGCTGGGAAGTGCCTCCATCTTACAGAAGATCGCACCTATAATACACTACTACTAGCTCTGTAGCAACAAAACAACATCCTCATGAGAGGTAGGGCACGGCGGAATGCCATCTCGCTCACATTCAGACCAGCCCAGCTGGGAAGTGCCTCCATCTTACAGAAGATCGCACCTATAATACACTACTACTAGCTCTGTAGCAACAAAACAACATCCTCATGAGAGGTAGGGCACGGCGGAATGCCATCTCGCTCACATTCAGACCAGCCCAGCTGGGAAGTGCCTCCATCTTACAGAAGATCGCACCTATAATACACTACTACTAGCTCTGTAGCAATAAAACAACATCCTCATGAGAGGTAGGGCACGGCGGAATGCCATCTCGCTCACATTCAGACCAGCCCAGCTGGGAAGTGCCTCCATCTTACAGAAGATCGCACCTATAATACACTACTACTAGCTCTGTAGCAACAAATCAACATCCTCATGAGAGGTAGGGCACGGCGGAATGCCATCTCGCTCACATTCAGACCAGCCCAGCTGGGAAGTGCCTCCATCTTACAGAAGATCGCACCTATAATACACTACTACTAGCTCTGTAGGCATATATTTTATTTCTGGAGGTGCGTTAGGTCGTCAGTGGTCCCGAAGATACGCTGTTAGTGTAAGAGACCGGAATTCAAAAAAGGGTCGGCACCGCGCTTATGAGTCCTTTGGACTCGCAAACGTCCATATGATACGCTATCTGGTTAGCCTAGTCACTAGCGCTAGTGGGTAGTGACGCTGCCTACGAAACCGAAGGTCCTGGGTGCGAATCCCGGCAAGGGCTAATATTTGTGAGCCTTGGATGTTTTCTATGTATATAAATATTTATATCTGTTAAATATATGGTCGTCTAGTACCCATAATACAAGCCTTATTGAGCTTACAATTGGGCTAGTTCGATTTGTGTAAGATTGTCCCCTAATATATTTATATTAATAGGTATTTCATATTTATCTGCAAACCATCGAGCAGGCCGTTAAAAGCGGGCATTTCTATTTTCCTTTGTAAAAACAAACGTAACAAAATGAAATCAAATAAATGGTTTTAATAAATATTGACACTTCGCAATACATCCACATTACGTCACGCTTCGATCAACATAGGCAGATGAAATAATCTGGTTGGGGAGTCACATATTTCGCGGCATAATTATTGGCCCATGTTCCACGCATTTTCCGAGTATAAAATATTAAAATATGTATGGAATTAACGAGTTGTTCCCGTGTGTTTTATGAACAATGATGCTACGGAACAAGTAAAGGATACTAATAGGTATAACATTTTCGGAGAAACTGTATTTTGCCCAGTAAAAAAGCGTTACAGAAATAACGAGAGGAACTAGAATTAAAAAATGATATCGTATTATCAGCCGATCATTACTAAGTAGAAATCGTATCATTTTCGGGACAGTATGGTTGTGTTTACTGAGTTGGTGTAGAAAATATATTTTACAGCTTACACAGATTTTATTGATATTTTTTTATAAAGGTTAATATTAGTATTACGATTGAAAGTTTATACCAATTACGTTAAAAACACTACCTAAGTAAACTGAAAATGCTATAAAATTTAACTACGATGATTTCTGATCATTACAATGTATGACGTCATTGTATGTTTTTAAAAGCAAAAGGTGTTCACGTTTCAGAAATTCAGGTGTTCGCTATCTTGCTGTATACTTGACAAGCTTACCTCTGGCCTCGTGGAACTCCAGAGCGATGTGGGCATCGACCCCGAAAGAGAAGTAGTTGTTGACGACGTTTAGAGGCAGCTCGGGCTTGGCGTTGCGCGTGTCTTCGCCCGCGGCGGCGGCATTCGGCTCCACCGTCAGCTCCCATCGGTCCAGCAGCACCGTGTCGCTCTCACCGATGTTCGCCAGGATCTTAGAGATCGGCTCATCTTCGTAACCCTGTACAAAATAATCATCGTCATCATTATATCAGCCGAAAGACAACTGCAGCATAGGCCTCCTCAAAGAGTGCCACAATGTCCGGTGGTGCGCTACCCGCCTCCAGCGGACTCTCGCTACCTTTATCGGGTCATCAGCCAACCTTGTGGGGGGTTACTTTCTGGTATGATTCATTACCGTGCAAAATCATATGGCACTTGAAATAGAACATCACTAATTACCAATCGAACAAAGGAGAATAGAGTTCATTCCTAAATTTGTGTCCTACATCATTGTGTTGTTTAATATCGGACCAAGTTCTTATTATTTCTGATTCTCCTACCTAAATAGTTTGTGTAAATCGAGTCAAAGTCAGTTTCGATACGTAAACCTTAGTTTTTAATCTGTGCTATTTATATACATATATAACTTAGGTACCTACATAATTCAGTTTCATATTCGTGGACTAAGAATTATATTTCATAGAATTAAATAAACAATAAAGCATGAGTAAATATTTCAAAGAACAAGCAAGTATTGTTTACATTTCAAAGGAAAGGAAAACCATTGTGTCGGCTAAAAACCGTAAAAAAATACCAAATCCTTTCTTCATTTCGTTTTAAAGCGAAATTGAAACCGATGGGGTGTACGACAAACAAATGCCTCAATTAAGGTTCTCCCTGGTTTTAACATTTTATGCATTTCATAAATCTTTATGAAATTTAAAATACCAATAAATCAATATATCTGCGCGGAATTTAAATCCACCTACTTCAAATGTTCCTTTATAGTCGTGATTTTGTAGTCACAATGAATTCACGAAACATAATTTGGAGACAGTTTATAGGGATCCGTCATTGTCATTGTTCCCTCGTTCGAAGTTTTGTTTATTCGTTTTGTCGACTAATAAAATGTTGATGTACAAAGTAATGTACCTTGTTTATGTGCTCGTTAACGTTATACGACACAAAGCTACGGGGGATAATCATAACAGTTGCTTACATTGTTGATTTAAGACGTATGCCTAAATCAACACTCGCAAATCAATTGCGTAACACACAAGTAACGTGTAAGGAGCCGACGAATAACTTAACCCTGCATTTGATCTATACCGTTACATTTCCACTGATGACGAACGATCTTACACGAACCGATCTAAGGGGTAATTGCGTAACTTTTCGGACGTAAGTTTCCCAACTGGCACCTGTCATTTAAGTTGAGCAACGTTGCGTTGAGGCACGGGTGAGTGGTGGCAGTTGAGTTGTCCCCATCTCAACTGCCATTTTCCCATTCCCAAAATTACATTCAGATCATCTACCTGACGTACGTACAAAGTGATAAGTGATAGTCAAAGCCACGTTTACTATTGGCGCACCGCAGGCCGCGCCAGGCGCCAGTGTGAAGGTGGTTTTCCACCGGCGAGGCGAGGCGGGGCGTGGATGGGCGAGAATTGAAATTCGTATGGGACTTACTACCTATCTGCACTGAGCGCGCGCGTGCGCGGTGGAAATAGGTGGTAAGTCCCATACTAATTTCAATTCTCGCCCATCCACGCCCCGCCTCGCCACGCCGGTGGAAAACCACCTTAAGTCAGGCATTGAGCAAAGCTTGTACTGGGGTACTAGTATAATAATAATAGTATAGTAATATATATTTAAGTAAGATATAAGTAGGTAACGTGTATATCGTTAGTCTAGACTAACGATATACACGTTACCTACTTATATCTTACTTAAATATTTATTCCGGTAATGATCATAATAAAAATCCCAGGACTTTGAAGCCGTAGAAGTGGTAGTTAGGGAAAGGTTACTCCGCCGCAGCTGAGCGCCCCGGCGAGATCGTGGCCGTGCTCTTACGTCATCGTACTCTCGTTTTTTACTGCTAAAATTTGATTTGACAGCCCCAGGCAGAGAAGCTATAAAAGGGCGTTTTTCAAAAAAAGTGTACAATAACTTATTTTTGAAGAATTAAATTGTATGGGTAGGTATTTCTTACTTAGAATCGTTGATACTATAGCTCCTTATTATATACCTATCTACGGAAAAGATTGTCCCAGCTTTTACTATGTATTTTTTTCTTCCAGCGCGTCACGTGACTATATATAAAAAGGACGGCATGCATACGGAAACGTGACGATCCGTAATGGAATATATGGGACACTTTTTTTTTGTATGAGGATCGTCAGTTTTAACGATTCTGAGTAAGAAATAACCAAAGCTTTTTTTGGGAAACGCCCAAATGTGGTAGAAGAATAAAAGTTAGACAAAGGTTACCCCGCCCCAGCCGAGCGCCCTGGCGAGGTCGTTCCCCGTGCCGAGCGGCAGCACGCCCACGGCGGGGCGCGTGCCGATGCGGTCGAGCACGCTCAGCACCCAGCCCACGGTGCCGTCGCCGCCGCAAGCCAGCACGCGCAGGTTCGGCACCTTGCGGAACAGCTCCAACCTGATACATAACATTATTTATAATTTATCATCATCCGCTTGCATGCGTCTCACGGCCCGGCCTACTCTCACGGATGTAAGGGAAAATTAGGAATATTTCAAATATATTGTAAACGAGACAATAGCGATAGATGAACCATACGCGTCTTTCTCTCGCTGCTAGAGCGTTCATGTATAGGGGGTCTGCTTTGGCATTTAATACCATGATTTGGCGTAGGTACGTATACGTATTTTTTCTAAGAGAACGGCTGTTCTAGTGCGGGGACTTTCAGGTGATGAAAACATAGCCTCCAATAAACATTCGTACCACACCAAACTCCGTGATTTCGAGGTTTGAAAATATCGCGAGTATTAAAACAATTATTAACATTTGCCAGTCGAAATTGAATCGAATACACTTCGTCTGCGTGGACAAACTTCGTGAAAAATTTCGTCTAAATCGGTTAAGCCGTTTAAGCGTGATTCAATCAAACAATTTTTTTAGGCAATGCCAAGAAAAGGGTTACTTAATTAATAAAAAAATATAGTTATGTATTATAAAAATGTCATAGTTAAATTGTAAATAATAAACAAACATAGCTATATACCTACTCAACATTGTGTTTCCCCGAAGTAGTTACCAGTTACTAGTGCTTAAATTCTAAATTCAGCAATCAAATAACTATTTTTTTAAATAAATATGATATTTTATAAAAGGATGTGTCTTTATTTGTATTAATCATACATGATTACACCAACAATAAACAATTAAACAATTAATAAAATAATTAAAATACTGGGTAAATAAGTGGAAATTGTTTTGTCTTCTGAGGGGTAGTCATGTAACGTTTCGAACTGTCATCTTTCATATAAAAACTGACATTTAGATTTATCTGACGCGCGTACAACGTTACGTGATGACCAGAGGCTCTAGTATAAGTTTTACCGAAACAAAACGTTACGACCGCGTTCGCGTTTAGCTCTCAAATCCCATACAAATTGAGGGTAAAACGCAAACGCGATCGTAAAACGGGTAAAACTTATACTAGAGCCTCTGCTGTATTAACTACGGTTTTAACAAACGTGTAATGTTTGCTGTTTGTTTCTCATTACAAGAAATAAATAAGTAAATAATCGCCTGCAGAAATCACATTAAAAAAACTGGTCAAGTTCGAATCTGATATGCGCACTGAGGGTTCCGTACCATATTTCATACAACATACCCGTTGTTCATCGCCCATTTAATCTGGAAAAATCTAAACAACGCTTAGGACAAGTTAAATTGATAGCATAAGTAGAATAGTAGTTAATTATAGTTCTTGAGATATTTAACGTTTTGACAGACAGACGGACACAAGGGTTCCTTTTTAACCCTTTTGATACGGATGTGAATATTAAAAATAAATCCCTGGGCTCTTTATGTTCAAAAGTGGTATTTGAAGTAAATTTCGTTTTAAGGCTAAGGCGCCTTACGGGCACTTATTATTAACAGTTAAATAGGTACATATACTCACTTTAGAATTACTACTACTTTGTACTTTTTAGAATTTTTAGTTGGGTAATTTTGGAGTCCTGAAAAAAGTAGGACATTTCTCCCGACCGCAACGTGATATACGCCTTAAACCGTTTGCGAAAGGGGCGCCTTAACATTGTCTGACAAATGAGTCGGTAGGTTGGAGGCACAATAATTCACTTAGCTTTGAACTCGCTACAATGCACAACGATTATCCGTGCTTCAGTCAGTCAGGCAATGCCCATCAGAGCTTCTTGAATAGACGTTTTGAGGCAGGTAGTTTAATCAATTAATTGAAGACGTTGAACCAGTTAATTAGGGGTAGGTACCTACTTCAGTTGTGGGGTGTGCATAATACCACAAGTCTGGATAGAACTCTAATTAAATCATTTATTGTAGAGGTACACAAAACAAAGGTGAAAAAGACAGGTAACAGGTACAAAGGCGAAATTACATCGTAAGAGATCTCTTTCACATAACTTTTGAAGAACTGAGTTGAGAACAGGAAACAAACTAACACGTGTACAAGGACATAGTTAAATAATATTTTCTACTCTTCCTGTGAATTTAGATTTTGAGAACTACAATATTACAAATTCTTGAAAATATCAAAATATAATTTATCGGAACTCTTTATTCACTTTAAAATAACTAAATAAGAGTAGCAGATTGGATTACTTCTTCTCTGAAATTAATTCCACCTGGGCCAGCCCTTGTGGTGTTCCACGGCGGGGCCATCCGGCAGCCCGGGACGTTCGGCACTTATTTAATAAACTTTTTTATGTCATACCGAAAGTTCACAGCCTGTTTCAATTTGTGATTAAGTTATAAAAAATGCCACAAAGCGAAAAGAGAATTGAATTTTATCTTTTCATAGTTCTTGAACTTTTACAACAACTAAATAGCTTGATGGTTATTACCTTCCTACCGCACATATCTATTGTACTCGTAAATGTGAGTACATTTAAATGACATAAAGACATTGCACATCCAAATGAATTCCGTATTGTCCATATATATATATGTGTATATATAATTTCATAATGGATGTGCGACGCGACTGAATGAAGGGACAGTAAGGCAACCTTAGTAAAACCCAAATTAAATTATTTTACGAGTTGCTTAATTAAAATATTGGGGCGATAATATCCGATGTGAACGGTTGGTCGCGCGTAAAAGCTAATTCAGTGATCGTAATTTTTGTAGCATTTTTTGGTGCAGCGTAGTGTTGTTAACGGAATTGGTATAAAGAATATCAATCCTAATGCTTAATTAGCGTTAATAACGTTAATATTAACCTTAACAAATTTTGATTGATATTGTCTATACCAATTCCGTTAACAACACTACGCTGCACCAAAAATGCTACAAAAGGTACGATCACTGCTAATTATTGTACTTATTAGCCGGAAACTAGGGGACAACCTTATAAGGTCGTTGCTAAGATGCTAGCCAGAGCCAGGTCAGTTGGTATACTCTACACACGGTCTACTAACCATTAACTAAATCTATATGGATATATACAGGGTGGTCCTTAAAAACCGAAAATTTAAAATTTCAGTGAGACACCCTCTTATATTGTTCTAATACGTGAAAAAATAACATGTTTCTATTTTAATTTTTGGATAAGATTTAGGGGTCGCAACGGATTTTTTTTACTTTTTAAGGTTTGCATTTCTCCATACTAAGATTCTATTCAATTTTTAACTTTTTGCTGCTTTTTTTAGCTTGGTTCATTTGATGATAGGAAATGAATAATCTTGGATACATAAAAAGAAATCACAAATTTTCAATTCTTAATTCAAAAATGTATTTTATTGCGCTAATATGCTGAAAATGGACTGGGCGATGATTTGGCGACTTTAATGATTTAAAATAAGACTTATTTTAAATCATTAAAGTCGCCAAATCATCATGTTCGCCACTTAGTGTCGAACATTTAGTGAACAACTTTCGTATTTTCTGGATTGTTTATTCCTTGTTATCAAATGTAGCTCAAAAAAGTTGAAAAATGTAAAATATAAAAAATTCGGTAGCGACCTCTAAATCTTATCCAAAAATAAAAGTAAAAAACATACGTTACCTTTTTCACGTATCGGGATAATATAAGAGGGTGCCTCAATGAAATTTCAACAATTCGCTTTTTAAGGACCACCCTAATTATATTATATACCAGTGTTTTGTTCCGGTAATTCGAGACGTTAACATTTCTACGAACATTTTATTCAGTTTATATTTCCGAGCTTATTGTTCTTAACGTTTAAATTGAGTTTAGAATAGGTTTTTAGACAGCATAAAAATGCATGTGACATAATTAAGACTGTTTTACATTTTAGTGCAACATTTGTATTGTCATATGCTTTTATACTTTACTTTTCAATACAATCGGATACTAACTCACAGAAAAAAATAATTGGAATATTTACACATTTTGACCCGTCGGATTCACTCCGTGCGCGTCAAACGGGGGTGGATGTGGAAAAGTAGCTGCCGCAATTTGATATTCCTTCCTCGATAAACTATTATTGCTAAGTTTTGTGGGGTATAGTTATTGACTAACAGACACAAAAAAAAAATCTCGACGAAATCTGTTGTGTAGTTCCATAGAAAAAAAAAAATATGGGGTTCCGTAGTTGCCTGTCTGTCTTAGTTACATCGACGTGCGGTGCGGTTGCGTCGGCCGAATTTGTACAAATATTGGCCTTTCCAAGTACGCATTAAGTTGGTCGACTATTACTCGGTAACTACTTATGCCTACTTGTCCGTGATAGTTTTCCTTTTAAATTCATTATATGTACTACTACTACGAGTTTTTCACATCCCCAGTAGTAGCCATATAGCCGGCAGGAAGGGGGGAGGACACATGACTCGAACAAAAATTAGGGCTTTAAAGCCCAATATCTCGCTAACTAATTTCTGATTTGAAAAATGGTTTTAGGTAACCCATAATATTTTTGAACGAGCTATCCAAAGATACACCACACCATGGATCTAACGAGAAAAAAAATGACCCTGCTTTAGGTTTAGGGGAGGTACCCTAAAAAAAATATTACTCGGTAACTAATTATGCCTGAATATATTTCATCTGAAAGGCCATTTAGAACTTACCCTGGGCCGGGGCCTCCTTGCGTGAGGTCGAAGACTTGTCGAGGATTCAGCAACCACTGGAACTTCTGAAGCAACTTGGCGCCCTGGTTGCCACCGCTCTTCGGGTTGATGAACACCAACACTGGTTTCACATTAGCAGTAGGTATGGGTTTTATTACAAATGTTTTTTGTTCATTTTTAGTATCTTTTCCTTTCTTTTTAGAGGCATTTTTCTTTTTCGGCGATTTTCTTAGTGAGGATTTGAAGCTGCCTCTTCTTGGTAGTTTGACGATCCACGACGGTGGGACGATGATGTTACTCTGTGTACCTATTAATAACGAAGTCGCTATTAGCACATTCATAGACGATATCGATCGGCCGGTGAGCTAGTAATGAACGAGATATGACAGACCAAAAATACCACCCGCCTTTAGTCATAAACTTTAATGCGCCTGTTTTAGTTAAAATGCCGTTACGATTCGTTTGTCTTCATCTTTTCTTTAACATTTTAGTTAACAGAAGTTTTATGAATAAGGGGTTTGATTTCACACTCAGCTCTGATATTTAATACTTACTTTATAATTCGGTTGAGAAAGAAAGAAAGCATAAAAGGCGAGCTGTGCATCAATCAATCGAATTACTCGTATACCGGGTATCTTCTTTTTTCGGATTTCAGTCGTCCTGATACTTTTTAAACATTCTTCTCTCTAGCCTCTAGCGTTGCAAACTATGCACTCACCCAATGAACACTGTTCTCCTATTCTCTGAAGATTGAAGCAACTTTCTTTGTTGTGGTAGGCGTCTTTGCACCACGAGCAACTCAGGGCCACGATCTCTTTCGAGCTGAACGACAGCTTCGCTTGCAGTGACTGGTGACAACAATACAGTAGTTTAAAATTACACGCCAAATATTTAAAAAAAGGAAAAAGTTTTGGTTCTTTAATAACAGCCAAACAGCGTATAAGCATCTCTGGATACATATTTATAATACGCACACTGTCCGTGTTATGGTCATTAGCCGGGTCTACCGAATTCTGCGATTGTGCACACCACCAGCAGCAACGGCGCCGCAAGGACTGACAACAAAACAACCATGCAAAACATACTACATGCCGTCAAACACATAAAACATAACATAAACAAAACAAATATCCAATAAATGCAAGCTGCAACTGTGAATTGGTCATTACTCACATGAAAAGCGCGTGAATAAAAGCAATGTAACCTAGAAACCCCGTTTTTTACCGTTAAAATCGTGCTCGCTATGCGGGCGATATGCTAACACGTCATTAAAAATGAAGTTTTAATTTCGCGTTGAGCCGACGTGGCGTGCCGCGTCGCGTGCGAGGCACATGCAAATGATTGCGACGTGAGACGTGAGGACGTGACAGCGCGGCGCTCACGCCGGCTCGGCGACGGAGCCTATGATTGTACTCACGTCCACCCGCGCCGCTAGTGACAGACCGAGCGTTTCTATTCAACAGGCTATGCCATTCAAATGCCACGTCCATAGATAAAAGCTCTAAAGATTATGAAAATGATTAATTCCTAGGGACTGTATAATTGACTAAGTACAGACCTCGCCGTCCTTTTAAACCAAATGTGATGTAATCAACGCTAAAAGATCAGCGGTTAGAGTAAGGCTTTCTCTAAGAAGTAATTTCTATAAATACCTAGTATTTGTGTCGTTTTCAGGCAAACCATGTCGTTATCAATACTTACTCTATATATCTACATACACCCCCACATTTAATAGAAAACCTTAATATATTTTGTGATGTATAGGTACATAATGTAAGAGTAGTATCAGATTTCGTATTAATAGTAATTATTGGCGATTGTTAATTTAATGCTTCGTAATTAAGCCCGGTTCGGGTAATGACGTCAAAGGATTACGGAGTGCAACGTGCCTGTATCAGGTCATGACTAAATCTCCAATATTAATGAGCATACTGCAGTCCTGTCGAAGACGTGTGTATAAACACACGTCTTCGACACACACACAGCTATGTACATCTCGTGGCCGCGTCCCGTCTGCGGTACGACGCTCGTTTCTCATACAGCTGGAAAGCCGCGGTCCTTCCGAGGTGATGCCACCCAAAAGTTACGATGATTGGCATAAAAAAAGTCATTCGTGTCATAACATTTATACCGTGCATTTAGCCCTTAATCTTTTTTTACAACACTAGTTAACATTTCACACAAATTAACCGGGAATTTCAATCATTTAGAACAGGGTTCGGCAAACTTTTAGTAATCAAGGGCCATATAGTCGCTATATAACGAAATTGACGCGGGCCGCACTAACAGGCACTTTCAAAATTCTGAATATAACGACCTTTACATACAAAACACCTAGGGAGGCTCGCGGGCCGCAATTAAGGGGCTGGCGGGCCGCCGGTTGCCGAGTCATGATTTAGATCAGAATAATTTAGTTTTAATTAAGCAGGTAAGTACTCATATGTTGCATGTTTGAGTTGAACCCGCTGCAAATGTTTAAACGAACGCGTCAAAAAAGTGGCATTCACTTCATAAATATGTGCTCATATATTTCCATATTATTGTGGGATAAGGTGCATAGTTGTGTATATACTTGTGGAGTCTACTGAGCTTGCGGGGCGGCCGCGGCCGGCCGGCACGCTAGCCGCATTGTTTTTAATTGCGCCTCTACATTGCAATATCTGCAGGTACATGCTAGATTAGTACAGTCTACGTCAAAGGTATATTTAAAATTTTGCACCTTATTGCTTTATAATAAGGCGGTTACGTACTCTTAAAACTGTGTCATTTAATTTTCAAATAGTAGGTAACCAGTTTGATTATCAAAATAAATAATAAAATAGCTAGTCATTTCGGTGACTCCGGGTCTGACGAAATCTATATATCTTTATATTTGTATGTATTTTTATTTATTAGTCTATTGTTGTCATTTATTATAAATGTTTAATGTGTGTTTATATCTGTAGTTGCACCCACCGCCCACAATTTGTCTGCTTTGCCCAAATGTTGACTGCTAGAGAATGCTTACGGCATTAAGTCCGTCTTTTGTACGATAAGTTGTTCTTTTGTGCAATAAAGATTAAATAAATAAATAAATATACTTAGTACAAGTAATTATATCTACATATAATGCTCATAGCAATGTAATACCGAGATTGAAATACTACCTGCTACCAACAAGTTTTGATATGTACTTAGCGAGTATACTCATAAATATTCGCGCTACATAGTCATATCAAAACTTGGCGCACGGCTCGTGCAAGTTGTGCATGCTTAAAAAGCTGCAGGTGAACAGCGTTTTAATTTCTGAAACCGCTTCTTACTGCTTATGAATCGGATGAATGGAAGGAGGAATGAAAGCTGGCTGCCGCGTCAAGTCGCCAGTGAATGCGTGCAGGCTTAACGTGAAATAAGAAATACTGAGTTGCAAACATTACCGTAACATAGATGCAACTAGTACTTGTATAGGTAATCAAATAATAATTGTAGTTTGTTTAGGCGTAAGTTTGTAGTTTTTGAGTGGGTATTAATTAGAATCTTCAACGTAAGTATAACATAACGTTTACGCGAAGTAAAACGGGGACAGTACAGTTTATATAGGATGTCTATTGTCCATGCAAAAGGTCAGAGGTATAATTATACAACAAAATTACTTTTATCAAGCATATTTTCCATACTTCCGAGTAGGTATAATAAATTCGTTATATTAATAAATCTGGAACTCAAACAGACGAGTGGGTACCTACTATCATGCGTACACAAGTAGCTGAACGAGTAGGCGGAATCACTTTGCAAAATTAAAATTGGATGGAGAACAAAGAGCGGCTTCACAGCAAAATTAATTAATAAAAGCAACAAATCGCAATTTATTGATACAAAATTAACAATTTAACAAAACCCGTTTAGAATTGCGATGGAAATTCCGTCTGCGATTATCCTAGTCATACCTATGAGCGTACGTAAAATCGTACGCATTGAAATAAAGTAAACACAACAAAAAGCCTGAATCAGGCATCCCTGTCAGAATAGGACCGCATAAAATATCAATGATTTAATGTCCGACGGTTTCAATTATTACGAAATTACCCGGAACTTTGCCGGCCCGAAGGTCCACCTGCCGTTAGATAGGTGCTTAATTTATTAACGACCTAATAAAGCGGAGTCCGAGGGCCCTTATAATGACTTTTCCGTAGTTGTAATTAACGCGCAAGTAGAGGGCCCCTGAATTCGAGGAACCTTTTAAGGTAACTGTGATTGTTTTAACGACTGTTAGATGTGTGTTGAGGAAACCGAAGATCAAGAGCAGCCCCATACAAAAACTCGCTAATGCTTTTAATAGAGCCGTCTCCTATTTTCTCCGTCTGATTTAGACATAGGTTTAGATTTGGCGAAGGTTATAGGGCACTAAGTAGTTAGGTAGGTAGTTTTTGTACGGGTCGCGCTATAGCCTGCAATGCTCTTAATACATTTGAGTTAGGTACTCGTACTTTTGATTTAATTTTGGATGACATAGCATTGCGAGACTACCATTTTACAAGCTTTTATTTAGTTTCACCTGTCCCGTTGTCGGTCTGTCTGTCTGTCTGTACCAAATCTTGCAAGTTCAATTTGATCCACTTCCCGGTTTCCGATTGAGTTGAAATTTTTCACGAATATGCAAATCGCGTGACAATGAAATATAACGATGACGTGGAGCTGATCTGATGATGGAGCTGGAAGGTGGCCGTAGGAACTCAGTAATAAAACCACATAACCCAATCGAGTTTGGGGTCGTATACAGAAAAGTACAGTAGGCAATAAAAGCTTGTACCAAAAATGAAATTTTTGACAGAAACTTTTTCCATTATAAAATTCCATCAAATCTACCAAGAAATGTCAGTGTTAATGAACACATTTATAGACACATGAAAAGAAAATCGATTTCTTGCCTGATTATAACATCATTTCCAAGAGCACGTTCCTTTATTAAGTACATAAGTTTCCTTTGGGATATTTTTTTACAGAATCACAGGTCACGCTGGACAACTAAGTTACTATGTGCATCATGTAAAATAAATAACACACGTTAGAACCCAATCGAAATATACATAGTACTTAACCTATACACGAGATTCATGACGACAATACACCGCACACAGGTTGTCTCACCATAGACCTAAGTGCACAAATGTTTTGATTGTGTTATACCTCCCTCTTCTTCCAAGTTGTTAAGCACACACACTCACGTACGCGGCGGAAGCTTGAAATTTAGATGAATCGTGGTTGGTGGTATAACTGGTCTAAGTAATTCCCATTTGATGTACGGTAGAAGCGTTATACGTAAAGCTGTCTCAGATGATATAAAATACATGTGTCTAATGGAATACAATAAACGGGAATCATTTACCAGTGGGATAGTGTCCGTAGAAAGTATGGACTCTACATATAGAAAGAAATTTTCAGCTAAGCGAAAGTTTCCTCAATGTTTTAACAGGATATGTGCAGGTTAAAGTTAGACAAAAAATCGTTTAGTGGAATTTGTTTCTTTTGTTGTCATTATGGCAGAAAGATCGCCTTGCGGACAAATTACTATCTGGAATTGAGTAGCGCAACGGGTGTTACGAAATGCATCCTCACCTTGCCGCAAGCCTTGCACTTGCCCTTCTCGGAGCGGCGGTGCACCCAGTGGTGCTGCGTGGTGGTCTGCTCGCGGTACTGGCGCACGCCCACGTCGCGGAACGTGGGCTTGCACGTGAACTGCACTCGGTCCATGAGGATGTCGATGCATGCCTGGTGGGCGACGATCTTGCACGCTGAACATTTCATGCGGGAGCCATGTTTCTGTCACAATTACACAATATTGCTATTATTGTTGCGTTATTGTCTTTTTTATCTAAGATCAGGATCACATTTCTGAATAAGGGAGGAGTCAAAAAATTTACAAATGTACAGGCAACGCAAAAGATAATTATGTAGACATTTAGAGTACACATATCTTTGACGTCGACCGTCGCAGGGAATTGTATTTAATATAAGCATATATATAAAATTCCATCAAATCTACCAAGAAATGTCAGTGTTAATGAACACATTTATAGACACATGAAAAGAAAATCGATTTCTTGCCTGATTATAACATCATTTCCAAGAGCACGTTCCTTTATTAAGTACATAAGTTTCCTTTGGGATATTTTTTTACAGAATCACAGGTCACGCTGGACAATTGTTAAATGTTTGTTACCTCTCAGTGAGCTCGACGTTGGCGCAGTTTAATCAGATGTATTGTCATTGTCAAATGACCGCTATTTCAACTCTCAAAGTTATTATTGGAACAGAGCGGTAATCACGTACCGTTTTGAAGGCTCGTTAGGTAGATCCAACTGTCATTTTACCATATAAAAATTTACATTGCATAGAGCATACATTTAAAAAAAATCCTTTTATTTAAATTTATAATTTCGTTGGCAGCGTTACTGCTTAATACAAAATTAATCTCATTCAATGTTCGGAACATCTCTTTCCAAACATGAATTGTTCACATTAAGTTTTATGGAGCGGAGCTCAACTTTTCATTTCTTGCAGACTGTTGGTAACCTCCGCCACTTTGAAGATTTTATAAGAAGGCTTTGTTTATTCTTATTAATTATTAGCAAATTCTTAAGTAGCAGAGATAATAATTAAGTAAAGTAATAAAACTATAGTCATTTTCGAATCAATTTTTGGAAAGTGATTTGAACTAGTTTTAAATTAGTAATACTGTGTGTTATGCTAAGAAGTATAAGTAATACTGAGTATGAATGAAAATTGGAAATGGCTCTGTGAACTTTAGAACTTGCTAAAGACAGTTCTTTAAAAAAACAACAAATTACGAAAAGTTGAATCGACAAAAAAAAGTCTATATAAATATTGTACAGTCACAAAAATTCACGCGAATCGGTTGAGTAATGCGACCAGTAGAGGCGAATATTACCTACAGCCGGACGGACAGACGGCGGACATGCGAAATATTTTTTGGCGAAGCTGAAGCGGAGGATATCGCACGCTCGTTCAATATGAATAGTACCGTATATATTTTACTTTTGTCTAATCCAGTATACCTACCTGAAATAGGTAGCTATTAGGTATAGGTACTGAATTAAACTACGAGTTAAATAAAAGACTTGGAAAACTGAAACGTTCTTACAGTTTTACAACGTGTTAGAACTTTGTTCCACTATAAAACTTTACTTAAGTAGGTACTTGTTTTAAAAGCTTAGACTTAGATTTAAAATGTTAGCTAGGGAGACGGCGCCTTTGTGGGGTATAATCCACGAGAGTAGGTAACGCGGGTGCACTGCAATAAAAGGCAATACCTATCTAAACTTGTCTGTCTCTAACTAAAATATAATAGCCCTATATATTTATTTAAACGTTCGTCTGGTTTTATTTATTTATTTAAAGGTTCACCAACAATTATTACATTGATACTTACAGATAGTTTATAGTTAAGTGTCTTATGCTTAATGTATAATTACTTACAGGTAAACACAGCATGCCAATATAAACAAGAACTTATAAAAAAAATAAGAAAGCAATTGACGTTAATTAACTAAATGATCAAATTTCTGATCTTGGATATTGAGTCAAAAGTTTATATCGATAGAATCGCTATATTTGTTGAGTAATTTGTTCAAGCGTGGTATAGGCGAGGAGGAGCCCAACACAGTTCGTCGCCAGGGCCCGGGGATGAGACAGAGGCTTGGCAGCGAAACGTGGAATTCTACGAGGCACTGAAAACCGAAGACTACTAAGGAGCTGTGGACAATCAATCTTGTTTCTTACGAGTTTAAAAAGAAATCGAAGATCCAGTAGATCTCTACGACTCTCGTGATAATTTTTGAGTGTTTGAAATGCTTGAGTCTGTCCTTATATGAGAAAGATCTTCCAGCAAGGCCTGCAGATGGAGCCAAGTGCCACACAAACACTTTTTTGTAGCCTTTCAATGCGGAGATAATGACTTGCGAAGTGTGGTCGCCAGACAATAGTACCATACTCAAGATGACTGCGTACTAGGCTGTGGTATAATTTTTTTTTAGTGTTAAGTCTTCGAAATGCCTAACCGTTCCTTATAATAAACCCTAACATTCATGCCGCTTTTTTAAGTGCTAAGTCAATATGAGGAATAAAACTGAGTTTTGTGTCGAAGATAATTCCTAGATCTAGTCGGTTACTACCTAGATGGTTAGTCGTATAATTTGGCTAGCATGCCGTTAAAATTCGTTTGTTTTTATTTGTCACTTCGACATTAGTGCTCGTAAAAGGGACAAAACACATGTTATTTATCAGACGCATTAGAATTATCATGAGTATCATGACTAGCACGGTTAATGATAACGTTACATAAGCGACACCGCTGCGGAATGCCCCTGGTATCGGTACGCGAAGATGTAGTAAGTTTAATGTAGCGATTAGTCGGCGATTGGCTGCACGGCTGTATGAGCTCGAAGAGTTTTTTGTTGTAGCGACAGTGACAGGTCGCCGCCGCGGTAATGGGGGAAGCGGCTCATTAATCTCACATTCAACTACGCGCTTGCGACCAGCAGCTGTCACACAATAGGCGGGAAACTTGCTAATGGCTGCCGAGGATATTACAATTTCTTACCCTGTCGCCTTTTTGTAAGTAGTGTTACAAGGTCATTATATTAAACAGGTTTGTTAACAGTTAATTATGTAACATTAAGTAATATTACCTAGTACTTATTTTATGTATTGCGTACCTATTGGAACGCATTTTTCATTGGAAAGAAATGTCGTAGGTACTGAGAGAGTTTTTAATTTTACTTTGGAAAGAAACCATGTTTTTATGATTATTTGTGTAGGTACACAAAGGATACGAAGGTTTAGTGATGTGTATGAGATCTGGGGATTTTCGAATATTCCTGACAGTGGCTGCCAAACTTGTCGAAAACAACGCAATACTGCCGACAACTTTGGACCTTGCCGTTTGTTAATAAAAATGTAGCTATAATAGGTTTTTCACTTTTTAAGCTCGTAAAGTTCGTCTATATACTGTCGTAATTAGGCTGCATAAAATGGCTATTTATGCTTGTGCATACAGTAAAATCAGCCTCCCGCCGCATAGTGCGGTGTCTCTCCCCTGCAGCACCACAAGAGGTCAATTCGCACGAGTTTAAAATATGATAACATAAATCAAAATCGAAATAAAAAGCAGAGTGCTTAAGTCGTAAAACCAATTTTATGAAAATATCTTGGGTATAATGGCTTGTTTTATGACGTAGATTCAGGATAATATCACTTTATCCACCGTTAATAAGTAATGCTGGCAAAAGAAGCAAATTCACGGACATGGTGTTGGCGGTAATCATGGAAAAACCAGCAATTGCGCGCCGAGGGTGTATGATTTAGTCAACCTTTGGGCAAAGCAGACAAATTGTGGGCGGTGGGTGCAACTACAGATATAAACACACATTAAACATACATTTAAAATAAATAACAACAATAGACAAATAAATAAACCTACATATATAAATATACAGACGAAAATATAGAACAGAAACACTAAGAATCTACGGCTCTGCTAGCAAACAACTTGCGTAACGATCTTTTAAACGCGAATCTGGTCGAAGACTGTCGGATTTTAACGGGTAGACCGTTCCAGAGGCGAGCGATTCGAATGGTAAACGAATTGGACATGAAACCAGTTCGGTGAAGTGGAATAGCGAGAGAAAGATTGCCTGAAGAGCGAAACTGACGGGTACAATTCACACCATGGTACTGGAACAAACTTTTAAGATAGTCGGGAGATTTCGGGTCCTGGAGAATTGAAAAAAGGAAGCAAAGCATACGAAGATTACGGCGTTGGCGGATGGGTAACCAACCAAGCTTAGATCGGTAGGAGGAGTCATGATCGTATTTACGGAGGCAGAAAACAAAACGAATACAGTTATTAAGGAGACGGTCTATTTTATTTAGGAGTTCCTCGTTTAAGTCCGGATAACACACATCACCATAGTCGATTATGGGTAGGATCAAACTTTGCACTAATAAAACTTTGGTTTGAATAGGCACGAAGTGTTTGAGTTTATTGAGGACATGAAGGGAGCCGATCACCTTTCGGCTAACTTCAGCAACTTAGGTCCTCCAACTCAGGGTGTTGTCCAAATACACTCCTAAATTCTTTACCTTCTAGCTATAGGGAATAGCAGTGCCATTGAATTTAATATGAGGAATAGAGTTGAAATCTAGCTTAGCCACTTGATGGGAACTACCAATGATAATGGCCTGACATTTGGACGGGTTGACAAACAAGTCAAATTTCTCGACCATTTCTGAATGTGCGCCAGATCTACGTTTAACTTATCAATGGCAGCTGAGAGGTTAGAGACGTTAGACTGATTATACAATTGCAGGTCGTCAGCATACAGGTGGTAAGCACAGCGAAAGTCAGGAGTCAGAAAGTTAATAAAAAAAAAAAAGTGGAGATAAGATCCCTCCTTGAGGTACGCCAGTAGCTAGTTCGCACCAGTCAGAAAACTTCCGATCTACTCTGACTGCTTGCTGGCGACCACGGAGATAAGCCGAAAACTAGCCAATGGCAGCGGACGACACATTTAAGCGTTCAAGAAGGGCAAGGAGAATGTTATGGTCAACAGTATTAAATGCGTTAGAGAAGTCGATGAGGACAAGTACAGTGACCAATTGGTTCTCCATGCCACGCCTGATATCCTCTGTCACCTTTACCAAAGCAGTGCTGGTGCTATGACTAGGTCGAAAACCAGACTGGAGGGGGCTCAGTAGCTTATGTGTGAAAACGAACTCAGAAAGTTTCTTGTGAGCCACCGCTTCAGCGATTTTTGACAGAAATGGAAGAATGGAGATAGGTCTGAACTGATTAGGCAAGGTAACGTTATGTAGTGTGTAGGTATTTAGAGATTTATTTTTAATTACTCCTCTTAATGAATTGATAATATTTTTAATCTTTGACTCCCTTGCCTTTTTTGCAAATAAAACTAAAAATCGGTAGGTATACATTGATAAGCATTAAATGATTAATCCCTAAAAACACCGGCCGTGCATCAGTTATTATCATGAATGAACAACAAGTGTAGGTACTAGACGCGTAGATATAAAACATAAACTCCTGAACATCGACATCAACGTAACATTTATTAAAAAGTTGATTACATAATAAAGTAAGGTTAATACTGAAATTTATTACATTGTCGTCATAAGGTATGAAATGATGTGCGTCGAGTCGTGAGTCGACGTTAACAACCATGTAATCGTAAATTGACATGAGCTGTAAATCTCCAATGGGAAAATTTCTTCTTTCTCCCGGCGGGAGATATATTATAGCTGCAGAATTACCCCCGTACTTCAACAGTATTACAAAGCGAGTGCTAGCTTTTTTGCTTTTAATGGCGTGTTTTAAACGTACAAGGTATTTTGGACGTGTTTCCGCGTTTCTGTTTCAAGAACATTTGAATTAAACTAAATAGATCGATTATACCGTACAATAGGTATATAAAAGAAGATTCACATATACACATGATCACATACCTATAAGGTATACTCGTACAATATAAAACGAAAAATTATAATGATGAGTTGAGATTAAATAAACAACCATCCGAAAACCACCAAATAGTTTGGTCGATTTTGAATTAACTTATACTTGTCTATTATGGGTGGGCAGCCCACAGGATAGCAGACCATTCGGAGGGACGCATTGAGTCCAGACTTTAGCTGGGTTACGGCTCACCTGACATTCAGCGTCACCAACGTAGCAGCAGTCGCCGGAGACAGAGGTGGGCGACCAAAGATGCTCGCCGCTCACAGCCACGTCGGTCCAGTCCGGCGTCGAACGCAGCACCCGCGCGCCGCCGCTCTCTTCGGCCGTGCGTCTGCGCAGACAACATACCAATTCAAATATTCGTGACAGCTAATACACACTTATACATATGGAAAAGACAAAAGGAATATATACGGCCAGTGTCACGAATACTCCAGGAAAAATACGGTTTTGGAAAACATTAATTTAGAATAGCATGTTTTTTTGTTGATTTCATTTTAACGTTATTCTAAGATGCTTTAAGAATCCGACACTTTCCACCCGGAAGTAGTCCCTAGTAGTTTTTTCGTTGGCATTTCGTTGGCCCAACTCGATGATCAGTGGTGCCAACTTAAAATGCTGCAGTAGATTTAAATGAAGCATGCATTATCTTTTTTTGTGTTATCTTTTTTTCATGATTTATCTTAAATGTTATAGAGCAAATTTAAATGAACCAATATAAATGCCCCGAGCAAATTCTTTTTTAAGAAATCTGTGCGTAATTTCTTTGCTGGCAGATCCGAGTAGACTTACATATTTGAAATTTCGCTTGTAAGTATGCATGTAGTATATATTTATGTATATATTTATTTGTGTATGTAAGTATTTATTTTATTTATGTATATGTATTTGTGTAAATATGTTGTATATAGGAATACCGTAATGTTATTATTCTTTTTAGTTGTTATTTGCACTGCCCACAATCTTTTCCGCTTTGCCTTAAAGTTTGACTGGTAGAGAATCCCATTTGGCATTAAGTCCGCCTTTTGTAAGATAAGTTTTCTTTTGTGCAATAAAGTTTAAATAAATAAATAATAAAAACAAAAATATTTATGAATATTTTTGCTGACTTTTCAGAAGCTAGTTATTTTTTGATGTCTGAAATTTTGTCGGATTCTGTAGCTGGGTAACTATTTAATTGATAATAAATATATCCGTTACACAGAAAAAATAAGATACTATAAATTATTTCCAAAATCCATTCAAAAAGTTAAATATCCACAGCGCAGGTTTCGTCAAAAATGAGCACAGAGCGAGTGCCGAGTATCCGCAACAAACTTCGTCCAATAATATATACAACTCAAAAGAAAATAGGGGCCACAAGTATGGTGATCGTTACGTGAAAATTATATTTAACAGTAATATATATTTTTTCTAGCTTTTAGACTTGAACTCCAGCATGAAAGAGGTTAGATTCTGCCTTCAGAATACATTCGCATCCTTATACGGGAGTTAATTAATTAGCCACTTATCAATTAGTTTATGTCCAATATTTACATGGGCCCTTATTTTGTTTTGAGCAGTATATATTTACAACCAGTGATCAGCAATATGATTCGTCAAGACACATCACAAAAAAAATATACGATATTGTATACCAGGCCCGATAAGTACCCGGCGAAAATGTTCCTAAACATACTGGCAGCATTTCCCCTCTGTATTGCCAGTGAAATCCGTTGTACCAAGTACGAACCAGACGTCAGACCTGGGATCGCAGCCCCTTTCCCTCAAACGTCCGCCAACGCCTTCACCAACGACTTTGCCTCCTCGCACCACGGCCCAGATGTCTCCACTGCGACCGGAACAAAATCGTACACTGGTTCCAAGTTAGCATATTTTGCATGCTTTAGCCTCGCCGCATTCTCTGCAGCAGCTCCTGCCCGTCGCGTTGTGTGAGCGAGATGTGTGGGGGCAAATGTGCTGACGCATGTTGCGTCCCAAATGAGACTACGACCCCTTGCCCACGGAACCAGTGTCAATCCGTCCGGTCTCTTACCGTCCATTCTACTTAAACCCTGAGGTTCCAATACACACGGTAAGTTAGCAGACACCATTGCCCTCCGAATTATGTCATTTATTGAATGGTGCCGAGAAAACCTACTAGCGCAACGTAAGCAACTTAGCCCATGATGACCATTTGCTTCGACTCACTGTGAATCGAGTAGAACATGCAAATGGGACAAAAACCCTTATCAAATATCCAAAAGCTCATTATGGTAGGTCATTACTAATGAGTATACATTAAGAGTCCCACGTGTTATTTTTTCCTGCAACCCCCCCTTACATGAGTAATTAAGGTGACTATATAGGATGAGTGCAAATTTACTATGCATTCATTTGCGTAATTGCTCTTGGCTTAAAAATAATTGTGTGCATTTCCAAGTTATTTGTGTTTATTTCATTATTATGGATTCCAATTTGGAGGGTAAGTAGTATTTTTAGACATATATTGATTATAAAAATATTCATTGTATTTTGTAAAACATCAACATGTTTCCGAATAATCATTGGAATTTTACCCTAACTTTGACTTTCATGGTCAAGAAATTACATGTCGGCATCTGTCTACTCTGTGAAATTTATATATAATATACTTATAACTATAAACCGTCATATTTAATAAACTCCCTATCCAACTTTTGAGTACAACTATTTTTTTTATTTTTTCTTTCGGAATTCGATTTTTGCATTTCAAAAGTCAATTTCTTCGATGTATGGCAGAGACATTTGAAGGAAGCGAGAAACAACGAAATATATACATTTATATCATCTGAGCATGATTTAAGTGGAATAACCGAGGACTCCCAGAGACAAATTAAGGTAAAGATATCCCAATTTTCATCCAGGATAGCTCAGAAGTGGGATGCTGCTGGTAAATGTAGACAGCGATTTCTCGAGAAGAACTCTGACTGGCTTCATGGTGAACCTATCAAGTTTGAAGTTCATAGACGTACGACGATGCCGTCATCATCCACTGAAGCTGTAGCAGGCCCTGGAAGGCCCCAGAAGGAATTCTCGGACTCTAGCCTGAAGACTAAACGACGACGAGTAGAGAATTTAGTTCAATCTACAAGTTCCGAGGAGTTATTGTTTGCAGCAGAAATTTCGTCACGTCAATCGGGCTCCAAGGAAGTGGCTAGAAGAATGAAGAACATAATTGAAGATAACAAGAGCGGCGACACCTCAGGCAACAAAGAAAACACCAAGTCATGCAAAGAAAACGCTAGATGTTTGACGAATGAAGAAGCTTTGGCGTGCTATATAGATAGCAAATTGACTACATGCACATACAACATCATAAGGCAGTCGACTAATAAGGTAGGGCATACCGTATTTCCATCATTGTATTGTTTAAAAAAGGCTAAAGTTGCATGTTATCCTCCTGAAGATAGCTTTTTGATTAATGAAACGCGTGCTGAAATCAACGTTCAGGCAGTTTTAGATAAAACCGCTGAACGTTTGGTTTTATCACTGGAAGAAGTTTTAGATAATTTAGTGTCCCCTTGTTCATCATTCAAACTAATTAGTAAATGGGGTTGCGATGGAAGTTCCGGTCATAGTACATACAAACAAAAGTTTACGAATAGTAATGACACTGATGAATTTTTGTTTGTATATTCGTTCGTTCCGCTTCAATTACGGGATGATGCTGATAATGTCGTTTGGCAGAATCCACGCCCGTCATCTACTGCATATTGTCGTCCAATAAAGTTTATTTTTTCCAAGGAAACAAAAGAATTGACTATTGCCGAAACAAATCGAGTCTTGGAAGAGATAAACGCTTTATTGCCAACATTATGCAAGGTGATGGGAAGGGAAGTTTCTGTTGAACACATTATGCTTTTTACCATGGTTGACGGAAAAATTTGCAATACTATGACCGAAACTTCTTCTGCTCAAAAATGTTTCATTTGTGGAGCTACTCCAAAAGTTATGAATGATGAATCTAGGGAATATATTGCAAATAATGATAATCTTGGTTTATCAACTCTCCATGCTTGGATTAGATGTTTTGAGTGTTTACTTCACATAAGCTAGAGTCTGGCCAGGGAAAGATGATCCTAGAAAACCGCGGCAAATTTAAAAAAACAGCGTGTTGCAACACTGTGTATAACGCGATGAAATAAAAGTGATACTTGCACAATTATTAATTTTCTTCATTTCTCAAAATGCAACTGACCAAACAGAAGGAAGTACTTAAAGTTATATGAAATAGTACTCTTTAAATTCATTCTACTTTATATTTAAGAAGATTATTCAAAACCACTCCAAAATTTAAATTTTGGCGAGACATGATAATTGAACTTTTTATGATATTCTTCAATGTGAATAATATTAGCAGTAAGCCACCCTTTCATTCTCTTAGAAACCAAAAACAGACCAATTTATTATGGAACAGTTACTTTCTTAGTTACCATATCAAGTATCAAGATTAGGACATCACACTAATTTAAAGCGTTTGACACATTTGACAATCTCATTACTGTTACCATATAAAAAGTTGCCATATAAATCTCAGTATCACGTTTCGATGGCCAGACTCTATCGCCTTGAAGTAAAAAAGTGGCAACTTAGAGGAGAAGCCGATAAAGCGAATGTAAAGAAACGCTCACTAGAAATTCAAACTAGATTTAAAACGGAAATGGGACTGATCGTTGATAAACCAAAACCAGGCTTTGGTAATACTAATGATGGAAATACAGCTAGAAGATTTTTTGAAAACCCGGAGCTTAGTGCTGCAATTACAGGGTTAGATGTATCACTCATTAAAAAATTTGATATAATACTTCGAGTTCTATCATCGGGCTATGAAATAAATTTAGAAGCGTTTGAAAATTTGACACGGGATATAAGAAAACATTATTTAAATCTCTATTCGTGGTATTACATGCCTGTTACAGTACACAAATTATTGATTCACAGTAGCGACATTATCCGATCAGCACTATTGCCGATTGGACAGTTATCCGAGGAAGCACAAGAAGCTCGAAACAAAGATTGCAGACGATTTAGGGAACATCACACACAAAAACGATCTCGTCAAGCCACGAATAGAGATTTAATGAATATGCTGTTGATTACATCTGACCCTTTAATTAATAGTTTTAGAAATGTACCAAGGCAAAGAGTAAACTCGTTGTCTTCTGATGTTTTAGCATTGTTGAAACCCCCTAGAGTTAATGAAACTAATGTAGATGTAGTGTCTAGTTTGTTTAGTGTAGATGATCATGACACGTCAATTAATGATTCGCAGGATGAAGATGATGACGATGAAAGTAATTAATAAAATGACCGCTGTAATTAACTCTAATTGATTTATATGTACCTACTTAAGAATCCTATGTAAATGTAGTTCCTAATTAGTTTTACTTTTCCTTGTAATGGCATGATAATGTTAAAAATGATGTTGATTAAAAGATTACTGCAACAGTAGATTTAGTATTTTATGTGTACATGTAATAAAATATATAATTCATTATTGTACATTCACTTTTATAATATTGTTTTTTCTGAACCCCCACCCTACCCCTCTAAGTCACGAACCAAAGTACATAAACTATACGTATATGTATATTCATACATAATGAGCTCGTATAAGCTCAAAAAACTACTAAAATAATTTTGTCCCATATGCTTGTTCTACTCGATTCACTGTGCGACTGTGGCCCCACAAACACACTGATGAGGTTCGCACACCGGACATCCCAGCCTTAGCGCTACACCCATTCGAAGAGTGTCATTATCCAACAAAGTACCTAAGTGTGACGAGGGTAACGCATGAAGCCATGCCCCAGACTCTGGCTCCAAAACAGCCTTTAAGCAGGCCTCGTCAGCTCCCGAAGCTACCCCCAATAGGCTATAGTATGTCTGCTTACTCAATATGTCATCCCAGGACCATGTCATTCCAAAATTGTCATTTTTTCCATACAAGTTGTCAGTTCGTTGACTGGACTAGAAATGAACCCGGCGCAGCATGATGCGGGCTTTAACTGCCAGCGCTGGGTCTTCCGCCGAGTCCATTTACTTCGACACATCTTTATTTTCGAACTCATTAATCGTTGCTTATCTTTACATTAAGCTACACATAGCTTTGTTTTATTATTTTTAATACTTTACTAGAAAGGGGATTGTCAGTCAAGCGAGAACACGAGTAGTATGGGGAGAAGACTCTTCTGTTTAGATGAGAACTCAACTGTTTAGTTGGGAGTGCAATTTTGACAAGCCACCGACAAAACCTAAGGCTGCGGACTGGACGCCAGTAGGCAGTGAGGCCATGAGCGGTTGCCCATACATTGAAGTCGCTCGAATGTAGAATGTATGAACTGCCGCTCGTCGCCAAGCTGCCCGCTGGCGCCCAGTCCGCGGCCTAACAGTTTGCTCAACGTAAAGTGACAACGATGCACGACGGGACACATACCAATTTGTTTCATATGTTTCACGTAACATAAGTCAAACACAGCTCGGCGTTCTTCCACGAAACACATCAGGACCAAATTGAAATGTTGTAGATACTCGTAGGTAATATGTAGAGCCCCTAATCTTCATTTTGTAAAAGGGAGTAAGAATCGTTGTGTAATAAAACAGCGTCCTGCTTTCTTGCTGCTGTCTTTCCTTATTGTATTTAAACACCTTTAAAATGGAAAAAAATCACTTGATACTTGATATTTCCCGACTTTAGTTAATTTTATTCGTTGGTAATGTAACAATAATTATTTTTACTGTTCTCAAATACCACATTGCTTGCCGTAGTGAATAGTAATAATAATAAATACTCTTTTCAACACAATTGCTCGTAACGTACCTCTTATTGTGTCGCTTTTAGGCTCATAATCCTAGATATTAAACACGCGTGTTTTATAACATTACGACACTTGTGTGTTATGGTTATTTCAGGTCGGCACCTTGCAGCAAGATGTATGCATGCACACGGTGCATTCTCAAATTAACCGGGTTGTACAGATTGAACAGCTTTTTTTTTAATTCTCGGCAAATGGATTCTTACTCGACTAAACAAATTAAATCCTTTTTGTTAATTAATTGGCTATTTCTTTTTGGATATGATATAGAGACGTTTAATTTAGTAAAACTATTAACTTTTAATATTATCTCAACATGAATTAATAAAGATAACATTTTAAAACGAAAATATTTATTTAATTTTGTATTGGCTGTTTAGAGATTTCATCTAATGCGCACTGCGCGAACTTTACGAAAAAAACGGTTGCGCGCCATTTTAGGTTGTTTCACAGATATTTGTAAACATTGTTAATGCGTGTTTGGTTATTAACAAAAATGTTGACTCGTGGTGACTAGAAAAGTGATAAAAAGAATGGACGTCACTGGAAATTCTTGGCGATGTAATACAACATGTGAGTAAAAACCTGTTGCCATAAATAAGTAAAGAAAATAACTTGGCAGGCCTATAAAATTTTCATCTTATGAAAAGGATTTTTCCTCGCAAAATGTGTTGAAAAACGTCGTATGAAACGCGTGAGCTTTGATAATTACATCCTCGGTTCTCTTATCACGCTCACCTGCGGTTCGCGTGATAATTCCGCCTCTGATGTAATTATCAACATACCTCACTTGTATCACAATGTACTATTATTGCACCACGAAAAGAGAGAAACATGTTACAAATAATCTAAATATTGTTAATACAACAATTGGAGTTTGAGTGTAGGTAAGCTTTTTTCCTAAGCTCACCCAAGTAACAAGCAGTTGTCAGTCTCATCATTGCTGGCAATATTGCCTTATCAGAAGTAATACGTTGACAGCTGGTGCCGCCAATTTTCCAATACTTCCGGCAGCAGCACGTCACTGTCGTAACGTAGGATTTTGAGAATTTCGGGTGGAAAACTCACGACAAGGCAAATGGTAAAGATTGGGAACTATGCGTTGTAGGTACCTACTCTGCAGCAGATTATTACCTACCCACTACCATTATATTATTTACTCAGGGCTATTGAAGTACTAAGAAATCATCATCATCATCATCAGCTAGACGTGCACTGCTGAAAAACAACCCGAAATATTGTTTAAAAAATTCAATAAGTTTCCGTCAAAAATGTAATTTTTGGTACAAACTTTTATTGCAACTGTACTTTTCTGTATACCGTCATCAACTCTCTTTAAGACGATTCTAACGAGCCCAAACTTAACAGGGTTCTGTTAAGTCCTGAATTCCCATGGCCACCTCCGCCTTGGGGTTCCAAAGTTTGACTAACAATCTGTGGATTAAGCACAATTTTCATAAAACAACAAAAACACAAAGTTGTGGAATACTAATCTTTTTACATTTAATGTATCTGATGCTACATAATCATTACTTGTACTGGGATTTTCTGTAGTGGGTTTGGGTCTTTAGATTTTTGTAAACTTGTTGATATTTAAAATGTTTATAATGCATTTCCTGACTGAGATTTTAATATGGGGTGGGACCAACAATATTCTTGTTATTACAGTGCCTAAAACCTGTTGGGTCATTCCATGAAATGGATGGTATTAACAATAAATGCTTAAGGCTGAAATGCAAACTATAAATACCCAAAATTTCAGCTCAATCGGATAACGGCAAGTGACTGAAAAACCGGCCAAGTGCGAGTCAGACTCGCGCACGGAGGGTTACGTACCATCCTTACTTCCTTACTAATATTATAAATTCGAAAGTGTGTATGTCCTTCTTTCACGTCGCAACGGAGCGTCATATTGATGTGATTTTTGTAAATGGATGGTATTAACAATAAATGCTTAAGGCTGAAATGAAAACTATAAATACCCAAAATTTCAGCTCAATCGGATAACGGCAAGTGACTGAAAAACCGGCCAAGTGTGAGTCGGACTCGCGCACGGAGGGTTACGTACCATCCTTACTTCCTTACTAATATTATAAATTCGAAAGTGTGTTTGTCCTTCTTTCACGTCGCAACGGAGCCTCGTATTGATGTGATTTTTTGTATGGAGATAGTTTAGAAGCTGGAGAGTGACATAGGCTACTTTTTCCAGCGGGAAAACATTTAATGCCCACGGGAAACTTCAATATGTTACATTTTCCTATAACCACGCGGGCGAAACCGCGGGCATCAGCTAGTTATCTATAAAAACGGCATAAAAAATCACGTTTGTTGTATGGGAGCCCCCCTTAAATATTTATTTTATTTTGTTTTTAGTATTTGGTGTTACAGCGGCAACAGAAATACATCATCTGAGAAAATTTCAACTGTGTAGCTATCGCGGTTCTTTTGATACAGCCTGGTGACAGACAGACGGACGGACAGCGAAGTTTTAGTAATAGGGTCCCGTTTTTACCTTTTGGGTATGGAACCCTAAAATGGATTGCCAATTTTGACGGCAACTTACACTGACAGCTTAAATATTATATACTTACATACGAACAGGTCAAGTTAATATAAAGATTCTAAAAAGAAACCGAAAATTAAGAGCACCCTTACATTTACCTACTTAGAATAGCGTATTTATATCCAGTAGGAACACATTCATTTTACACAGGAAGCACCCACAACCTCATAGAAAGATTGACATTTGACGATGAATCTCTTGATCAATAATTGACTAAATATTTTGTTACCTACAATGACTACAGTAGGTATGTACTAGTATTTTCCTACTTTGTCAAGTGCTGGTGTAACCCGTATAACAATAACTGAGCTGCGCTCTCTGCTCTTCCATTGATACGAAGCAAAGTAATTTGAACGACGAGATCTATCTGTCAAAGCTCTCTGAACCTGAACTAGCATCGGCACTGCGCTTTCAAATTACTCGACTAGAAGTGGTTTCTGATACTCCTAGTCAAACCAGAAACTTGTTATGAAACGTGAAAAACGCTCTGCTAGTATGATGTTTGTAAGGAAATAGGAACACGTCTTTCCATGGTCAGACAGCGTCAATTTTTAACCCCCGACGCAAAGAGAGGGGTGTTATAAGTTTAACGTGTCTGTGTATCTGTGTGTCTTCGGTATCGTAGCTCCCAAACGGATGGACCGATTTGAATGCGGTTTTTTTATTCGAAAGCTGATGTGATCCCGAGTGTTCTTAGCCATGTTAAATGAAAATCTGTTTAGCCGTTTTTGAGATATTGGACTGAAATTAAAATGTCGGGGGTTTTTCTACTTTTCTAAGTTATAGTTATTTTATCCTAAGTGTAATGTGTGTATGATGTTTTCCGAATATTTTCGTGAGGTTTGTACATATCTTGTATCCAGCAGTATATTTTTAGAGTTAAGGCACTACTTTGTAAAATATTTACTACATTTGCTTTGCTTGGTATAAATATGTTCGATAAATTCGGTGTAAACATTATGCGCATGTATTCTACTAATATTATAAATGCGAAATGTGGATGTTTGTTTCTCAATCACGCTTACACGGTTCAACCGATTTAGACGACTTTTTGTATGAAGATAGTTTATACCCTGGATTAAAATATGGAATAGTCTTTATCCCTGGTCCACGCTGACGAAGTCGCAGGTAGAAGCTAGTTTGCCCATAAATAATAAGTGTTGTGTAATCGCCTTGTGCAATCCGAACTGAGCCAACTTGGATTGGGGCGGAAATAGAAAAAATGTACTTACCTATGTATATTTTTTTTGCAGCGAGACAGCCGATCGGAATAGAGGTTGCCTGAAAGTGTGTACGCTGTTTATATAATGAAATGCGGGTCTAAACCTGGCGACAATTTTTTTTCACCCCCCCCCCTCCATATTCCGCCCCAGTCCAAGTTGGCTCAGTTCGGGTTGCACAGGGCGGTTCTACAACGCTTCGGGAGCTCAAATACTGCGAGCCACCAGGCCTCTCGCACACTGCAACTGCGCGTCATTGCTTTAACTAATCGACAGTGTATTGAAAATACCTAAGTTGGTAATTTGTAATCAGCCTTTAAACATTTCACAGCTGGACATGAGGCTATTTTCATGAAAGAAAGGGAAACTAAAGCTGCAACAACGTAAAAAAGAAACTTACGATAGTATATAATTAATAAGTTAGCAAATAAATATATAATAACATACAGAAGTTAGCTTAATAAGCCACTAGCTCACTCGCACCTGTATTTCTCTCACTTTGTCTCGACGCTGCAACTATGGCGGAACGTCGCGACTGTGAGATTGTCGAGGAAAATAAATGTAATAAATGTATTTACAAGTTTAATTGAAGATAGATACGATGATTATTTGGAATTGGGAAAAAATCGATTGGTAGTACAGTCGAGTTCTCCAATATCTGTACATACAACCTTTCAAAAATAATCTACACATGTGTCTTATGTCAGTAACAATAAAGTCTCTGTATAGATATTTTTAAAAGGTTTGTCTGTTTAGATTTAGGAGAACTCGACTGTACCTACATAATTTCACTACACAATATTTGTTCGTGCAATTTCAATGAATATATATATGTAGGTAATACTTATAAACTTATTAGGGTTTCGACGAACTTCATTGTTTTGTTGAAATACTAATACAATTGGAACAGGATACTTTCCTTATGTTTAAATTCAGAACGAAGTATTGCTATATGGATAATAAACCATCTAATTATTAATAAAGTGTAAATTGCAAAATATACAAAAAAACAATACATAAAAGATAATTGAACTTGAAAGTTTACAAAAAATATGTATTTTTAAATAGTCCAAGAGTAAATTGAATTCTGCCAATACGATCCTTAACACGTTCACTGCGATATAAGGTCTAAAGACCCCCTGCCAGTACTCCCGGGCTGTGCGGGCAAAAATATTGTGGTTTCGCTCTGGTGCGGACCTCGTAGCTTATAGAATTGTATAGGTAGAAAAGAGTCCAATATATGGTTCGATTTCTATTATAACGTAGAATTTTTTGACACTTTAAAACACGCAGGAGGTCTTAAGGCCTCTAATCGCACTGAGAGTGAAAAGTGTGAGTCCAGTGCGGATAGGGGGTCTAAAGACCTCATATAGGTAGTACGGGCTTATCCGCCCCTTCCCGCACCTGTCTGTGTCTGTGATACTCGAACTATGACCCAGTGATGTGCACGGGTCGATATAAAAAACCCAAATGCGTTGTTACGTATAATGACAATAAAAAAGGAATAGATTACAGAGACCAAATATCGACCTATTATACTTCACTACAATGAGGCTTGAAATGGTTCCGAAAAGTTATGATACTTATGATGGAGCTCTTATTTGGTACTGCTTTACGCGGGTGGTGTTCAACATGCAGACTAAAATGCCAAAGAAGATATTTTTGGAATCAGTTATTGAAGGATTTACTAAAAAACACATCCAATGACGGTAAGGTTTTTTTTGTTTATTTATTTCTTAAGCTTTTCTTTATTTATTATTTATGATTTTAAGCTAACATTATAACTACTATCAAAGGGGTATTTACCATGTATGTTGGTTGGTTGGTTGGTTGATTGGTTATTAGGGCCAAAATAACCAACATACAAGGTAAACACCCTGTTTTTAATTGACTGAGCGAGCGAACCGAGTGAGTTTTATTAGTCAGGGGGACGGCGTCGTCGTTCTATATTTATATGATTTAAAGTTCATACGTATGTATGCGGCTTTGTTTGTTTGTCTGTAACTCGAGTACCGATAAACGGTACAACTGCACCGGCACGTAAATTAAATAATACTTATACTTTTTTTATATACAACGACGATGGCAAACAAGCGTACGGCCCGCCTGATGGTAAGCGGACACCGCAGCCTGTAGACGATTCCCGTGTTTCTCACACACAAGCCACTGTGTCTTAAATGTTGCTATAACAGTCACATGTGATTCTTCACTTACAGTATATAATAAAGTTTTTTGATTTATCGATTAAATGCATTTTTATTAGGAACTTCACTAGAAGTAAATACAAATGTACCTCAAATTCAGTGCTGTAAGAGGTCTAAAAGCCTCCAAATTATTTTTTGGCATTATTCCATATTCTGACATCAGAACTTCGGGCGAAGCCAAAGCAAGACAAAACAGTCCTTTAGCAACAGCTTTATATAAGTATCATTCACAAATTTGGGAATTTCATGAGAAAAAAAGCATTTTAATATTCTTGTTCCTTGAGTGGTCTTAAGGCCCCTAACCGCACCGGTGAAATGGCACAGTTAAGGCGTAAAGACCTCTTACAGCAATAGTTGAAAGTTAGCAATATTTTGAGCCGCAGTGAACGTGTTAAATGTAATAAAAACAAATATTTTATGACAATTACCTATGCAGCATCTGATCTGACGTCATAATTCTGTGTCAATTAGTATTAAGCATTTCCGATGCCGCCAACGATGTCTTTGACTCTATGTTTTGTCTATTTAAGTACTTTAATTGTAGTTGCTCCCATACTAACATTTGTTCCTCCTGAAAAACTTGTTCGAGGCATCGAAAAAAGACCGTAGGAATCATGCCTGTTGTCAAGTAACGATTTGTTTGGCATTGACACATTCCGATGTTGCGTTCGCTTTCGGAACTTGGCATGGTATTTGTTTGAGTTTGGTTTCTTTTTTAATAATTTAACGAGTGAGAGACACGAACGAAGTTCTGTTTCATCAGTTTGGGCCAAAATTCTTTCGTATGTCCGACGCCTGTCCGGCTGTTCCTCTACATTTATTATTAATTATGTAGAAAGTCAGGCTTGCGAGTTCTGCAGCTCTCAGAGCCACTAGCAGTCAATTTAACCTACGAATTTGAAATGTGGACTCTATTGCAAATAACAATATTCTTACATATCTGTGCCAATACGTGTTTTAATGGACGTAAAACGCTGCATCGAAAACGGTATTGTGTTCAATGTGAACCTTCTTTCCTGAATGTAATATTTACAGCCATTTCGGCCACAGAAACTTGTTTCTACCTATAGCCCAAAATAACAAGTTGTGTCACATAAGACCAGTATTAATCTGTAGGAACCGTGTCTTGATATAATTGTATTTTCCTTCTTATCCGACAAAACTAGTCGCGCGGTAAGTGCAGCGAGGCATGCCACCGTCGTCGCACTCGGAGAACTACTGAAATGGAAACGGAAATAACGTGGAAAACATTTATCTTACAAATTAAACGAGGTTTGAGTTAGTTTTAACTCACTGTGTGTAGGTTTAAACTAAACGTAGGTACCGTAGCGCTCGTGGTCATAAGGGTAGAAACGTTGTATTTAAGACGACGAGTAGGGGTTTTCCGGGAAAACCCCAACTGCTTTGAGAAATTCTGTGTCCTGATTGGTTGATTTGAATAGTTGTATTCTAGTTGATTGACACCAAATACAAAGATTTTTAAAGAGTTAAATTAATCGTACTGTGTACATACGTACCAAAAAAAAGAACTCAACGTTACGATTATACTATCTTTTATACTGTGACAGAATATTTGAAATTGGATGGGGGATTACCACCTACATGCAAACTGACAACCTTACAACGTCACATCAGACTTTTCCTTTTTTTAATATTTGTATAGATGGTATAGGGTAATTTAAAACTACTAGTTATGCATAGATAACAATTAGCTAATGAGTTTCTACACGTAGAATATTTATTTTCATTTGACGTTTGGTGTTCCTTTACATCTGTAAACTAATTATTTGACCGAGGGGACTGACATCTCCAAGCTAATTGTAAGTATCGGTTAGTTTAATTGTATTGTAATGTACTACTAGGAGTACTATATACATAATACAAATAACACTTAAAATAATATCCGACAACATCCTTAAATGCAATCTAATTAAAAAAGATCCGAGGTACAGGTACGAGTGCACTTCAGTCCGCTCGGTATTGCCTATTGGCTTTTAAACTTAATATTGTAAGCGTATAAGAAAGCTAGTAAAGACTCAAGTACTTTTGCTTTAAATCAAATATATTATAATTTTTAAATGTGTGCCTGTCTGTAGTCCGCTCTCAATCGTATTAACCGATTTGCTCGGTATTTATCAAAAGTCTTGCCTGTCGAAATGGTTCTTAGCTATGTTCATTGTATGGGGTAAACTCGGACAGGCCCTCTTTCCGTTTGAAAAAGTCTCATAATAGTGGTGGAATTAGTGATGGAATTACCGGTAGCTATGAGGCACCAGCAGAGCAGAGGCTCTAGTATAAGTTTTACCGAAACAAAACGTAACGACCGCGTTCGTGTTTCTAGCTGTCAAATCCCATACAAATTGAGGGTAAAACGCAAACTCGATCATAAAGTTTTGTTTCGGTAAAAATTATACTAGAGCCTCAGAGCAGGAAAATATCCGGTCCATAAAAGTCAGAGGTTACGAAAATTATAATGGAGATGTTTTGCATTACAACAAAACATGGCTGCCCGGGCGTGCGGTCGAATGAAATTATATGTGGTAAGGAGATAATTTGTATCTCGATAATTAACCCCTAATTTCTGCTGAAAAATTGCATGGAGGTATTTCACCCGGACGGAGTCGTAGGCAGAAACTATAAATTAATAAAAATAAAGTCTCCTTTATCGTCGAAATATTGTTATCATGGAATAGCCCGAGTTTACACTTTACAAAGATTCAGTCAAGTTAGTGCCTGTAGGTATCTGTTTTAAATATGTTTGCTACTGATTGACCCTAGCATTTATTCGTTTAATTCTTTTTCCTGTGTATTTCTGCCCAAGTTATTCGTCAGTTAACTGTGCTCATTCCAGTTCCGTTTCGTAGCACAATATTTTATTTCCCTAATTGCTTCGCTGCTGCATCGAGTGAATTCAAATATCAACACTAAACGACCGTGCCACCTGTAAAATTTTGTTTTCTAGTACTTTAGAAAAAAATCCGACGGTGTAACTCGTTTAAAGCGATGCTCTCTGTGCTCTCCGTCCGCGCAAGTAGTCAAGTGCAAAAATGTGTATCGATTTAATCCTCTCATCCACTGTACCGGATCCTTAAACCGCCGACATATTATAAGATCCATGGACATGGAACATATTCTTGAGTAATTTATATGCACCCATATTTTGACACTTGACTTACAACGTGCGAAATTTGGATAAAATAAGATTGTCAAAACAAATGATTATTTCGGAGTAACAGTTAACAACTGCTGTAGATAGGCCAACAAATGCTTGGTGCTACTAAGATTTTTGGAAGTAGCTACTAAGCAATTGGCCCTATAACCTGTAAATCATCAGGTGTAAACGTTACCTATTTCCGTTGCACTGGCCCGAAGTATCTTAGGCGCAGAACACACGAGGCGTTTGGTCATGATCCAACACGGCGTTGCGCGTTCACACGTTTTGAAAATTTAAGTCTACTCTACGCAATGGGCCATCATGGCCCATCATAAAGGACGCAACTCCGCGTTAAAGAGAGAATTACCTACTTTAATCTCATTCCACCGCAAATCTTCGTCCTGTCCAACGACCATGATGGCCCTCTGTGTAAAGGAGCCTGTATAATGACGGCGCATCGTCTACGTGCGCAACAGTGGTGAACGCGGCGTCGCCACATTTCACGCGCTGAGCGCCACGCGGTCATGGACAGGCGGTGCTTTTCACACACGACTTCACCGAAGGCTTGAGTAGTAACGTATACGGGTATTTTCTCAAGGCTGCGGAGCGGTGCCGCGCCTTCGCGTGTTGCGTCCGCACCTCAGCGCGTCCACGCACTCCGCACAACGCGACGGAGTGGGTGCTGAAACGCCTGGTGTTTTCTGCGCCTTATCTCGTACTACGCGTTCACAGCTAAGAAACTACCTCGCAGCTAATGTAAGTGAAGTTCCGTAGCCCTGAGACGCTACCGAGCAAAAACAGATAATTGCGTAATAGTTTATTAGTTCGTGATGTGATCGTGATTACAGGGCCAGGATTCCTTTTGTGATATTTATGACAGAACGTGGTTTATTTAAGGGGCTAACGTATTAAGTACCTTTCCTACCACTACTTTCAAAGCTCATAATAGTCATTCTTATGAGTGTTTAAGAATAATAAGGGTGTACTGCCTTTTTGCCGAATTATGTTTCGTCAAATTTCATTTGGCAACCAACTTTTCGCCGAAGTTTTATTTGCCAAACCAATCCTTGGCATAATTTTACTTGTTTTTTTTTTTTTCCCCTTCATTTTTATATTGCAAAATTTTACTACGTCAAATTTTACGTGGTAAATATTTGTGTAGCAAATGATTTGCTTAGGCAAATAACATATTGTCAACTAATTATAAAAATGTTATAGAAGAACGATTTCCAACTGTATTATTTGACAACCGATTTGTTAACCATCTATATCTACGCACATATCATTAGTGCTCCAAAATGCGTTCAGAAACCGTAGGAAATAACCAGCATTATTACAACCGATTTGACTATGAGAACTTTCTTGTCTATGGTAGTAGGTAAAATCTGTACTGTGATGTTATTACAGTACAGCTTTTTGTAAGGTTATGAGTTTAAATTTGGAACAGCTGGCAAAACTCATATGGGTCTCTATTCTAGTATTCATAGATATTAAAACAGTTATCGATGCGAAACGTCAATTCAGTATGTTTTTTTAAATATAAACCGCACGATATTTGATATCGAGTGACATGAGAATAGGGACTTCATTCGTTTGTCTGTGATTAAAAAAAAACACTCTTGGCATAGGATCGAATTGCCGCTATTACTGTTGTCATTTCTTTGTTGGTTTTTTGTTGTTACCAAAGTAGAATTGTGAAAAGTTGTTTGTAACTCACATTTTAGTTGAAAATATGAGTAGTAGTGACTCCGAGAACGATATGCACACTCCGCCGGATATCGTAAATGCAGCCACGATTGCAACAAAGATATTTTACAGTTAGCACTATAGTAGCAATGCAGGTCATTTTCCTACGGCTTCTGAACCCATCTTAGAGTACTTATGATATGTGTGTAGATAAAGTAGTGTATGAAACTGTACATAATTTGGCCTTAAAACACTCGTGTGATCCTATTATGAAACGAGCGTTAGCGAGAAACCACACTCGTATTTTAAGGCCTCTGATTATGTATCAGTTGCATAATAAACTACTATTTCATAATTCCGATGCTACGTTAGATCTAAATCTCATTTTACCGTCATAAAATCTCATAACACCAACTAGAGTGCTGCACGAGTTCTGAAAAAGCCCAAAAAGGGAGTCGGGGGGGGGGCAAGCCCCCCACTAGGGGACACGGGGGCGAAGGTAGTAAACCGATAATAAGACATGTTAGTTTTTGGAGGAAATGAGGAAAACAAGTTTGCTACATAAAAACCTTGTCATCCTATTCTAACCCAAGCAACGCTACGTCTGCTAAACCATAGTATGTAGCAACGTTTTACCGCTTTGTAAAATCACTCGTCGATGCATGACTCATACGTCGGTAATGTGCCTTGAATTGAATGTGTTAATGACATAAACAGTCATATGACGTCTTTGATTATCTTATGGAACCTCTTAACTTAACTGGCCGCTTCAGTTAGATGATTGAAATAAATAAAAGTCAATGTCTTGCTATTGTATGTAAGCACTGCTAGGTACACAGTAGGTACTGCGGCTATAAAAATGTGTCGTTCAGAATAAGATTTCAAATAATCTAACATCAATGGCATGAAGTAGCATGTGAAGCCGGGACGATCATCCGATCGAGCATGCTCGAGACGAGCACACGTAGTGAATGGCAATTCGCTCCAGCTAATTTCTAAACTGGGTGCTAAAGATAGGAGGTATTCCACACAGCTATGCTCAATATTTTTAACACTTTTTGAATCCGTGGATGTAACAAATTCCATAAGGATTATTGATAAGACATTTAGTTGGATTACTTGGTTATGTATGTATGTAAGAAAGCGAACGAAAAAATCATAGAAGTCTAAGTAGCGCTGCAAAATAACCCCACAGAATGGGTGCCAATGTCATTACGCGGGGATGGGGGCGGGGTGTCAAAACGATGCCAGCCAGCCGTTTAGTTCCAACTTGCGCATACCTAAAGTCAAAAATCAATAAGTAAAAATCATATGGATAGTGCAAAAAAATAAAAATAAAATGATGTACCATAAGGCGGTTTTCCATAAATTTCGAGTTTTTTTAGATGTTGCAAGTTTTTTGTCTTTAAAACAAAATAATATTGTTAGTATTTCATTTAAATAAAAGAACCCAGGCAACATGTCTAACGAAAGTTTAAATTCGACTTAACAACTTATTTTAAATGGTCCATCCTTATCTAACGAGTGTTGAGTTTGCAGAACGCTTGTCGGCATACCACTCAAGGACTTCTCGCATTGTCTCTCCACAATGCTTTGTATAGAAATTGGTCGCGAGGTAACGTACGGTGACGTTCGACTCACAAAGGGGCAAATCAAGAAATTGTCGGTTGGAGATGAAGAACACTGTAAAGTTAAGGAGCTACCTTGTTTGTTCTTCAGATGCCCTTGGTGTTAAAATAACACTCACAATACGGTATTTGACTAAAGTCAAATCAGCTTCTTTTATGAATGAAACTTCAAAAACACTCCGTTAGTATGGAATTGTAGGGACTACTTGCTTGTGACGTCACAATCAAACGACGTCCTTATTGTTAGTTATTATGAATTGAAAAATCTTAAAATAGCAAATATTATTTATTTTCTCTGTTGTGTAATACCCTATTTTATAAATAGGTAAACAAAATCTGGTTTCTAGAACTCATTACATAAGCCACTACACTATTTTTTTAACTTTTTTATTTGGTTGACGTTTTTCCGGAAAATAACGCACCATCTATTTTAACGTAATTCTTGTTTTCGACAATTATAAATTCTATTCTCCTTCATCAGCTTCTATTAGCCTCTCATTTTGTTTAGCCAGTTCTCATTGAGAGCAACGCAAAAGGGCAGGGTCCTTTTGGTACAAAGAGAGTTTTTGTTTTATTGGAGACATCTTTATTAAAGACCCAAATAAGAAATCCAATAAAATGAAAACGCGATGAAGAAATAGGCAGCCGGCTGATATGGGAGCCCTCTGCCCTCTGGCCGCCATGTTGTGGCCCAAACTCGCCGGTCCCGACCCCAAAACTAATTCTGAGATTATCCCCTCGTTTACCTCATACTCTCCTATTATATGCTTAGTCTTATCATAATATAAGCTTGTGCCTTTTTCTTGGTTTATATTCTGCTACATTGAGATAGTTAGATCCACAGAGATAATTAAAAAGCTCAATAGCACAATACAAAAAGGTACGAATGGCAGACTGAATACCTTAAGGGCCCGAGGGGCTAAACATAAAATAAAAGTGAAAGGTCTGTGCATCAGAATGTTTGTTTATCTTAATATCAAAGACTACTAAACGGATTTTAGGAACTAGTTACCTAAAATCCGTTGAGTAGTCTTTGCCCGTTTTGTAAACTGATGAGTTTATATTGGCTACAAGTTGTAAAGATATTCATTTCCTAAGATGGTTAAACGAGGGAAAATTTGTATCGGCTACTCAGACCAAGAAAAAAAGACAGACGGAGCGTTACGAACAGTCAAGTGAAGCCAAACCACATACAAACAAAACCAAGCTACATCAAGTTTAGCACACGCTCACGCACACATATATAAACAAAATTGCACAAAAATCTTCAGCACGTGTCGCAATGCTGTCAAGATCATTTATTTCGAGTTTTGTGCGATTTCATTTGTTTAGCGGCTAAACTTATGGGGCTTGGTTGAAAACCGGTTGGCTTCACTAGACTGTTCGTAACGCTCCGTCTGTCTTTTTTTCTTGGTCTGAGATCGGCTACTTGATTTTTTTGAGGCAGCCAACAGAGGGTAGGTAAACCTACACTTTACAGCTGAGACAGGGTACCTTAAATTGAAACTCTCATCACCAAGTGTTGCCGAATAAATTATCATCTTTGTCTAACACTTATACACTCAAACAGAGCGCTTCGCGATTCCCGGAGTGCTTTTTGAGTACAATTCGCAAGTACAGGTCCTGTCCTGGAAGCACACGTCACTGGAAACCGAGAAAAAGGTTCATGTATTGAAGTTTTGTAATTGATTATGTCGGGTCTATATTTTTGGGACTGTGTCATAAAAATACAAAAAAAAAACTGGATTAGCCGTGCGAACCTAGGGCGAGATGAATTAACATGCATAGACAAATACAGTAATATAACATTCATACACACATATTACTTTACGTAAATTATTCACAAAGTTGATTAATAAAATTATAAATAGTCTCAAAAAGTTTAATAACACCAGTTCAACGGAGCAAAGTTTGCCCGTATCACTCGCGGGATCTTTACTCTAAAGGGACAAAGGTTAAAAAAAAGCCCTGTGCAGTGATATCTTTATCGATATAATCTATATCTATTATTCATATCCAAATTATAACTAAATCACTATTTCAACTATACGGATTCTAGTTTGATTTTTGCATGAAATGTTTACGATGTGGGATAAATATTATAAGATTTAACTGTAAATATTATGCTCACTGTTAGCTTACACCTAGATATTATAAACAGTGGGCTGCGATCAGTTAATTTTGGCGCGCAGCGTACGACGAGTACGTACAGTCAGCATCAAAAGAATGTAATTGCGCAAACGAAGACGTCAAAAGTCTTTATAAGAAGGGAATAAGAGCTTTTATCTACGCAAATATCATTAGTGCTCTAAAATGCGTTCAGAAACCGTAGGAAATGACCAGCATTATTACAACTGATTTTCCTATGAGAACTTTCTTGTCTGAGGTAGTAGGTAAAATTTGTACTTTAATGTTATAACAGTACAGATTTTTGTAACGTAATGAGTTTAAATTTGGAACAGCTGTCAAAACTCAAGTGGGTCTCTATTCTAGTATCCATATATATTAAAACAGTTATCGATACGAAACGTCAATTCAGTATGGTTTTTTAAAATTTATGCACGACATTTGATCTCGAGTGACATGAGTACTTCAGACTTCTTCTTCTGGTCTTTGAGGGACTTCATTCGTTTGTCTATGATTTAAAAAAAAAACCATTCGTCTTGACGGAGGATCGAATTGCCGCCATTGCTGTAGTCATTTTTTTTTGTTGGTTTTTGCTGTTACGAAAGTAGAATTGTGAACCCAACTTAGAGTAATTATGATATGTGTGTAGATAAAGTAGTGTATGCAACTGTACATAATTAGGCCTTAACAAACTCGTGTGATCCTATTATGAAACTCGCTAACGCTCGTTTCATAAAACCACACTCGCATTTAGACGTCTCATCTCTCTCATTATGAATCAGTTGCATAAACTACTATTGAAGTCTTCGATTGCACAGTTACTTTTGATGCTGACTGTACAATCAAATTGGAACCCTTACCCTCTGCTGCCGTATAGATATAGCCGTATAGAATTTCCATTTTACTACCTGTCTAAGAGTAAAGGGAAATGAATTACTGGATCTTTATAAGCCATCATCGAGGTAATGGTAGTTTTCAATGACATGAAATTACTGGTCCTATTCTAAAGGCCATTTATACATCTAAATTGTATTACGAAACAAGAAATAGAGGGTTGGAAAGCATCTTATTCGGGTCGTTGCTATATCATTATTCAGGCGTTTTATAGGAATAACGCGGTTTCGGCGGCGTATTACACCGAACGCAAGCGAACCCTATGTCCACTCCAAAGCTCCGTTCTATATACTTACTGGTTACGTACGTATACGTACTGAAAGGATTTTAAAATCAGATAGTCCCGGTTCGGTGGTTCCGGAGATTACTCTCTACGTTAAAACTTTAAAATGCTACACCCTTACATACACTCCCAAACTTTACCTCTTTATTGATAGCATAACATTATTACAGCATAAGAACTGGACAGGAATATTTTTTTCACCTCACTATCTCGGTAAGCCCTTTTTAATTCTTTAAAAACAGATTGCAAAACTGCATTTTATCCACAAGAGTGCAAAGAATATTTGAAATCTGAACGTGTTATTAGTTAGTTTTTTAAACATAACACGTAAAGTCTGGACTGGCAGACTGGACAATTTTCGCCCATCTGATTAAATTGTCTGATCAAATCAGGTGGTGTGGACGCAAAAATAATTTTATATTGAATTTAGACCCAAGCAAATAAGTTTTCAAGCGAATGCTCCGTAGGCATCTCCTGGAATTAGAATTTGCATAGCATCCATCGTCCAATATATATTAGTGTATCATATATCATTGTCTATAAGTAATAATATGTAGGATTCTATTTTACTAAGTCTGTACTAAGCTCTAAGCGTTGATAATTTGCTCTGCTCTGCACCAATTTTAAGTGTCTCTGTTTGGCCTTATGGTTGACTGGTAGAGAATGCCATTAGTACATTATTTTGGTTTTGTGCAATAAAGTTTAAATTAATAAATAATCGTATTCAATATTTCAGTTGTTTTTCTTATGTAAAATTTGTGTTACACACGGGTCAGTTATTTTAGGTCTCGTGAGTTGCAACACTCGCTGCGCTCAGGATTCTCTTTTTGAACCACTCACTTCGCTCAGGATTCTATTTTCAGTTCAACTATAGAATCCATCCGCTAGCTCGTAGTTCAACCCTAGAATCCATTCGCTAGCTCGTGTTTCAATTGCAAACTTGCCGTTAAAATACAATTTTGCACCCTTGTAAGTATAACAAATACTTAACTATATTTTTTTCTGCATTTATCTATTTCTTGGGGGACGTAAATCGCAAATAGTGTATTAGTAAATATCAGATAGTGTATTATTTGTAAACTAGCGACCCGCCCCGGCTTCGCACGGGTACTACATTAAACATATAAACCTTCCTCTTGAGTCACTCTATCTATAAAAAAAAACCGCATCAAAATAATCCGTTGCGTAGTTTTAAAGATCTCAGCATATATAGGGACAGACAGCGGGAAGCGACTTTGTTTTATACTATAAAGTGATAATATAAAAGCAAAGACTAGCAGTCGGATTTACGGAACAATCGGAGGAATACTATTTGATATGATGCCACTATGCACCTATTTTTACTGTATTATATAAGCTCTTAACATAACCCCCTCATTTATAAAACTTAACATTCCCCTGTAAAGGAAAATGTGCTTTTTTCCCTTTTTTACGAACACTAATATCAAAGTGACAAATGAAGACAAACGAATTGTAACGCCATTTTAGTTAAAACAGGTTTGTTGGCCGTTTGTGACAACCGTAAGTATGAAAAATGATCGTATTTAAGGTAAATACTTATCCAAATTCAAAATTCAAAACCTTTGTTATTTCTGAAATAATTATTTATGTGGAATTGACCTACCTACTCAATTCATTTAATAGGTAAGATGATGTTATCACTAGACAGAATTAACCTATTTTGGAGAAGTTAAAATTTACCTAGTTTTGTCGCGATGTAGTTCGAATAAATTTACCAGGTTGAATGTTGATACGGGTGTAGGCTCGAAAACTATTATTACTCCAAAAGAAAGAAACCAAAAAAATATGCCTAGTGACGAAAATCCCATTCAGATATCTCAAAGAATTACGAAGCTACAACCGTTTTAATATTGCTTATAAGAGAGAGAAAAAGCAAACAGTTTGTGACGTCACAATCTGCGAGGCTGCCGCAGAGCGCGACGCGCGCGCGGCGGGTCGCGTCGATAGCGGCGCCGAACATGATGAGGCACGGCACGTTGCCGTCTGTTGGTGAAGTCACAATCTGCAAGCGTCATCGTTTCATATGAAGTTGCCTTTTGCGAAAAAGGGACAGAACACACCCCTTCTTAAATCTTTGGACACTTTAAATAACTTCGTGATTATTTAACCTCTTGCGTTGATTTTTTCTCCATTTGACTACATTTTTAATCCTTTTTCGAGAAAATATGACATTATTGATTATTTCATTTCAAGTGCCTACACCCCTATTGGCCATTAACCTATAATTGTGACGTAATAGGCAGTGTGTTGTGTATGTCTGTGTATAATTGTGGAGCCACGAAGGGGAACCGGCCCCGCATCGCGGCCAAGGCTACGGCACTTTCAAGTGCATAATGCAGCACCAGACCCATTTCGCCATTCCTGTCGTGCGCTTCGCACATGCAATAATTACAGTGTGGGGTATATGTTAGTGTGTCGCTACACATCTCAATTTCAATTTGTTTTCTCGCGCCAAGAATACGTGTAAGAAGTAGTAAAGAAAACATTGAAATGCGATTAGGGTGCGAATGTAACCGATGAATAACCGAATTGAATCCCACATAACCTATGGATTTTCTGTCTATAAATATTGGGTGTCCATCTACTCGCATAATGACTCTCGTCATAATTTCGAAAGCCTAAAGTTGTTGCGCATAAAAGTCTTTTGTCATTCATAATTCTGCGCATAATACTTTCATTGTCATAACTGTACTATGTATGTGATCAGCATACAAGTTTTAGCCATTATATTGAAGATCATAATTATTTTAAGTCATACGAATTGCGATGCATAAATTATTCCCATAGACATTTATGCGCGGTGAGTGATTCTTAGAAAATAAACAAAATATGTTTTTATTATATTTTTGATTCGCAAAAAAAAACCAGCTATTGAATTAGTTGACAAGAATTTAATTAGGTGAGGGCAGCTACAAAAAGGGGGGTCGGGGGGCGAAGCCCCCTACAGGGGTGGGGGGCACCCCGCAGTAAAAAAAACTACCGTAACAATTTAACTATTGCTAGGTTAGGTTAGGGTTCACTTGTGTCCCTTAGAACGGAAATAGGCACCTCGCGAAGCGAGGTGACGTTGACACTCTGGCGGTTAAAGATGGTTGTCTTATATGAAATGAAAATGTTATGCGCAAACCTATTATAGCGACTGATAATTATGCTTAAAGCGTTTATGCACAATAAATTTATGACATTTGCTATTTATGCTCTGTAAAAAATGTATGCGAACTAATCTATGACTATTGTCGTTTATGCGTAATGATGATTATGACACAAGTAGTTATGCCTATCTGCCTTATGGCTACAAATATTATGCAACCCGATATGGACCCATAAATATTATTCATTTTTCATTCATTATATGAGTTTAAATTTACGTAATTATAATTATACCCACTAATTGGGAGTTCATTATATATTGTACTGGTAGTGCAACTAACTTTCATGAACTATACAGAATTCGACCGCGGACACAATGTGAACAAGTGGAAACATAACAAGAACCTTAAAGTTTAAAGCCCCAATCGGGTACTTACATAAATATTTCACCCATTCATTCCCATAATTGAACCAAGTTACACTCATGTACATATTCAAATCCGTCTAGCTATTTTGGCTGTGCTGTAGAGTGAGTCAAACAAATAAACATGATAAGTCAAATACGTATATGCACTACGTAAATAGACTAAAAACGAATAGAGTTTTGAATAGTAATAATAATAATAATAAGCCCGCGGGGGCAGCTTGTGGCTAGCTGACGGTGAGTGGCGACACCGCGGACCCCTAACCTCCAGAGGGCCCGAGTGATCTGGCCCTCGCCTCTGTACTTGCCTTAACCGGCCGGCCAGAGTGGAGTCGCAAGAGCGGAACCTATGCTCCAGGTTGGAAGTGTAAAATGTCATAACGCCGGCGGCCCTTGAACGGATTACCGGGATCTGGCGCACCGCAGACTCACCTCTCGACAACCTCACAACCGCTCAGACGTGATGCTCCATTGTCGCACTGTGCGTGCGACTGTTTGTGGGGCCCACTTAGCGAGTTGGCGTGTCACCGCCTGCCTTTTCACAATTTTGAGACTAATCGTCACGGCAGGTGTCCGCTAGTCTCCTCCCATAACCCATTTTCCAGACCACCCACCATTCAACCCAATAACCCGTAACCTTAGTTTCCATCGCAGCACAGTGTTGCACTGCAATAGTCTTTGCGCCTGGTGGGGACCATCACCGGGTGCATCATGTTGTGCGCTCGGAGATGGTATCCGCCATGTGTATCCCTCGCTTTATATTATATTTGTTTTAAAGGAGATTTATGGAAAGGAGAGTGAATGCAGGGAACTGAGCGAATGGGGCACTGAACGCCTTTATGGGCAGCCAGAAAATATCACAAAAAGCACGTGGGGCTGTGCATAGGGGAGTGTTGGTGCCCACACTTATGTATGGTAGTGAAAGTTGGGTGTGGCAGAAAAGACATCAAAGCCGAGTGAATGCAGTAGAAATGAGAGCGTTGAGAATGATGATGTATGGAGTGAAATTGAGTGATAGAGTCAGAAACAGTGTTATAAGAGATGTGTGGAATTGATGGAGATATAGTCACGAAAATTGAAAAGGGTATGTTAAGGTGGTTTGGGCATGTAGAGAGGATGGATGAAAGAAGATTAACGAAGAGAGTGTATATAAGAAGAGTGGAAGGGCAAGTTGGAAGGGGAAGACCTAGGCGAACTTTTTCCGATCAAATTGGAGAAATCTTACTAAAAGGTCAGGTCAAAAGTACCCTAAATCGACGAGCATGTATGAGAAATGTTATGAAAGTGAGTGAAGCGAAAGTGGTTTGTCAGGATCGTAGCAACTGGAGATCCGTGATCTCTGCCTACCCCTCTGGGAAAGAGGCGTGATTATATGTATGTATATATGTATGTTTTAAAGGGCCTCTGCGCTGTTGGCTTCGGCCCCACGCATGCCTTCCAAAAGTCCGGGACCCCATGGTCCTGAGATATGGAAAAAAACATAATAATAAAAGTATTTATTTCAGGCAATAAACCCATATCACATACACAATGATAATAAAATGAAATAAAATACAAATAGTGTATCATGGTCTATAAATTTAGTATTCTGCTTTAAAAAACTTTAATTTATTCAGTTGCCGCCTCCGGTAGGCGAGTTACAGCACACATGAATAAGAAACCGTCGAAGTCACATTAAGTATTCAATTCTAACAGCCTGGGCTATTTTCACGACGTTTAATATCACCTAAGGCGAATCAGTGTAAGGGCGACTATCCACCTGAGCTATGTTAGTTTGTGAGGCGGTGAGCGAGGAAAAATGGACCAATAGGAAGCGATGCGCGAGCGCAGCCAGCCAAGCTATTGATGGTCTTTTCCTCGCTCACGGCCTCGCAACATCGCTTAGCTCTGGAGGATACTCACCCTAAGTCAGACCTTCGATTCCGCCTCCACACCGTCCCCAGTGTCATGTTTACCATAGGTGAGCTTTGAGATGAGATGAAACACGTTTCGACTAGCATAGCCGTATTACCTGCAGACGGAATGCTAATTGCTGCGAGGATATGACCCAAAGTCGATTAAACGAAGAATTTACCTACTTTAAATCACCATAAAGCACAATTCATAGCGCATTATCAATGGGGGTAATACATTATACAACCCTGCACGTGTCCCCTGGGTGGTACTAAAAAGTGACTAATTTTAAGGCCAAAATAATGTATTCCATACGATTAAATAATGGGTACATCATTCAAAGCTAAAGACTGCCATTTTTACAGATCGAATAACGTCCTGCGAAATAAATTATGACCATTGCACGTACTGGTGACGACTGCAGTATTTCCCACATGAAATTTAAAAAGCATTGTCTATATTTTACCCGGATGCTTTGTCCTCGGTGCATGGAAATTTTATTGACTATAATCATCGGTTAAAATGCTTTTTTATGCAAAATGGAATTGATGCCCACCGAGGCCCAGGTGCGTAATCATGCGTTTTTTTTATTTAACATTGGAGTCCTAGGGCGGTTACAATACCTAGATTGTATCAAAGCGAGTGGAAGTTAACTTGGAGATGAACTGTCAATTGTAAGTAGGTACTTGCCAGTGGCGGCGCGTGAATTTATTGATGGGCAACCCGGAGCAAAAAAAGTTATGAAATAGTAATTGACTATATAGAAATAAATTTTAGGCAATTCGCGAATTGGCTTTTATGGACGCTGTGCCAATGGTACTTACCTAAATTCCACATAAGGAAGTATACGAACTTACAGTTTGGTTTTTTTTACATGTTAGTCAAATATGCACTTTCAGTAATAGGTTATATACGTTTATATGGTTAAATACACAAAGTTATTCGTACTATCCACCAGGGTACTAATTAGCGGACCAGGATATTAATTAGCGGAGCAGCAATTAAATAGGTACTTTTATGAAAGCAACCGTAAGTCATTAACAGTTTTCATGTTTTTTTATTGAGAAAAGCTCTACTTATACATACCCCGGCGGGAACAGGAACGGTGGAAACAGGAATTGCCTGACCCTTATTCCTAATCTACAACTACTTATCCGGCAATTCCCTCTTTCCCAGACTCGTAGTACTATGAACTATTTCAGTCTTGGGGAAGCGCAGTCAAGTGTGTTTCAGCCACGTTTAAGCAGTACGCTCTGATATTGAGATTCAATTGAAATGGGATTTCTAATTGCAAATTCAAAGCCTTGTACTTGACCGGCTGAACTCACCGGGACATTCTCGGTGCCCGTGTAATTTTATAAAGGCCCAGCCGTGTCCACGACTACGTCTACGAATACCATAGAATCCCATTTATTATAGTCAAAAACCGGAAAACCTTGCTTTGAGTAAAGCATCCTGTTTTTCATAATAACATTTTTATTTGTAAACTATTTTTGTACCACGCTCATGTTAAAGGGATATAAAACAGCAAACGGCCAACATTTTTGAAAAAATCGCCCCTATACCCAGGCCTGTCCCTCTTGCCACTAGCTAAACTCGGCTCTTGCTCACCTCCGAGGTGCAAATTCATCCGAACGCGGCTGACACCTCCGGACAGTGACCTTATCGTTCGCACCTAGCGTGGGTGGCGTTGCCATTGCCAGTGTTACACAAAACCTACGAACTGAAGGGACTTAAGGTATAGTGAACTGAAGACAGAGCACGTGCTATGGCAACGGATAGCATGATGTGAATTTCCTCACAGAAATATATCAAGATAGAAGGAATAAGTGTATGTACTTCGCGTGGCGAAATTATGCCACTTTGGCACAATTGCTCGCCGCGAACTTCAGTCTGCTCCCGACCGCGGCCTGCGTGCGACGTCACATTTTAAAAAGAAAATGGTTGTTTGCGCAATAATTAGTTGCTCAAACACTTCCAATAAAGGTGGAGCTGTTACTCGAGGTATTTCCTTTCATTGGTAAGTACAATTTGTCCTTAAATATCTGTTGTTAATTAAAAAAAACATTTATTTCATTATTTTCATCAAAACAGTAGCGGGCGATTGTGTGCCAACGCCAGTTTTCAATTGCGGCTTTAATTTGACGAGCCATACTTGGTGTGCGTTCAAAACCAGCGATGTAAAAATAAGCTATTCAAACTGTCGAGTCATGTTCAAGGTAGATTTCTAATTTTTTCTGTCGAAGGTAAGAATAGTGCTGTACACTGCGATTTTCTTACTCGAGTATTAATATTATTATTATTATTTCTTAATCGTTTTCGAAAACAGAGAAAATGATAATTACGTTCTTATATTATTATGCAGCTATATAATGTACGTAGCGCAAAGCAAATATTATTAACAAACAGGTTACTTCTATATTGCAATTTTATTTCAGTTTTCCGAATGATCCTGAAATGAGAAATAAATGGATTTGCGACTGGTCGTAAAAAATGGTTTCCTACATTTTTGGTTTCCTTCTGGCCGTTACCTAATTTACCTACGGTATCTGGTCGCATATTTAGAGGACTTATGATATAGCTCGGCCAGTGATTGAAGTGTAGCGTCCGTGAGCAGGAACGTAAGCAATCCATTCAGAAATTTGTTCAGGATGCTTAGGGACTTAGCATACTAAAAGCCTCGACAAGTTCTTTCCTTTTATAATGTAAAAAACCGAGCCCTTTTTATTTTTACTACTTATTTTCATTTCCTCTGTTAAATCTAATTATCATTTCCTCTGTCGGTTCTTATCGATGTTTTGAATCGATACAAAATAAACCTACTAGTTATTGCAACTGCCACGTGCTAATCGATGTTGACGAATCAATGTCGCGCGGCTTATGTTTCCCGTCACTAAATTACGCTCGTGACGTCAAAGTACCTACGCAAAATGTTACACGCTCGGTTCCCATACTAATCGACGAGCTCTTTCCTTCTATCTAGATATAGTTCTGTGATTTCCTATATAGCTGTCAAACATAGCTTTTGTTAGGTAGAGAACCTTGACCACGTAAGTACTATTACTTATTTTGTGCCATTACATACATGGTAGCTATACTTAAAACGATACCGGTACTAAGACTTTGACCTCATGTAAGCCTTTATTCAAAAAATTTAATCTTCTCACTATACCGTCTCTATATATCTTCGAAATAGGTATATTTGTAAAATCTCATTTGTATAACTTTTGTACAAAAGACAAGAGACAAGGTATGCCATTTTCACACTAGGTACCTAAACAGATTAGACTGTCCAAGAGTAAAAACAGAACTATGTCGGAGAAATTGCTTTGCAATGGCTATACGCATTTATAATAGGTTACCAGATGACATTAAAGCATTGACATTCAATGAATTTAAAATTAAATTATTTCACTGGCTAAAAGAAAAGGCATTTTATTGAATTAAGGACTTTTTAAATTATTGACATGCATAGTAGGTTAGGTATGGTATTGATGTATTGCTTTTGACTTTTATATTTACATTTTTTCTTTTGACATTTACTTCCTAATTAATGTATTGGTAATGAATTTATAATTTTATAATGTGTTCAATAATTTTTGCATGCCACATATGGTTAAACATGTATTCGCTACTAAACTATAACATGAAACCTCTTGTATACCATGTTTAAAGCAAATAAATAATTTCAATTTCAATAAGTGTCCCTACACTCCCACATTTATTTAAAAATCCTACTAACCAGCTGGTCGATTGCATAACATCTCGTAAGTACGTTAGGTAGACAGAAATGTCATTCATTTTTTATGGGAAATAGTTCAGATGTCCTATTGCTTGTTCGAAAAGCAACGTAATCTCATAATCGAGGACATCGAGGTTTTGATTTTGCCATCACAGCATCCCGTATTACTTTTATTTCATCTGTGTAGGTCGAAAGCCTATTTTAATGAATGTCGTTAAAATTCGTTGAGCCGTGATGATAGTTTTCCTTTTAAATTCATTATATGTACTACTGCCACGATTTTTTCACATTCCCAGTAGCAGCCATGTGGACTTTAAAGCCCAATATCTCGCAAACGAATTACTAATTTGAAAAATCGTTTAATAAAACTCATAATATTTTTGAACAAGCTATCCAACGATACCCCACACTATTGGTTGAACGACAAAAAATACATCCCCACTTCAGGTGTCTAGGGGAGGTAACAAAAAAAAATCAAGATTTTATTCTTGTGTTTTGTCAGCGTGATTGATTTAATATACCCATGCTGAGTTACAGTTTTCTAGAAGTAATGGTTACTGAGCTAAGCCGAAGACGGACGGACAGACGGACGGACGGATGGCCAGACGGACATTGCGAAACTATAAGGGTTCCTTGTTGACTATGGAACCATAAAAAGTAACAACAGTTGCTCATTTCGAGCGTTCAATGTTCAACCTTAAAATTAAAAGTTAATAATGATACTGTGCACTGACTGGATAATGTACATAGGTACCTATTCTAATTCATTCGCTGCTGGTACTCAAAAAATCGTTTAAACTGTAAACCACCATGAGTTTTTTTTTTCAACTTAGATTGATAGTATTACCTCTGACATCTTATATTCTATATTCTATACTATTAGGTATGAGGTAAATACACGTGTCGCAGTAATGGACGCACTTTGAAAGCATAGGGAATTACCGGCTTAGGTCGCGACAGATTGTACTTCTCACATAGATTCACTTTTAGTGACGACTTCCTAACAAAGTAGCCCATAATATTCATAGCAAAAACGCATAATTAGTGAATGTATATTCCTGTAAGAATAAGCTATCGTTTTTCTTTAAATACATTCGGAAATGATTGTTCAGCACTCATACGGTACATATATACTATTCGCAAACACCTCTTTTGTACAACAAATATACTAGTAGTACAACTATATAGTAGTTCCTGCCTCCGTTACATTTAACTATAAATAAATAAATATTCGGGGATCAAGGATAACTTAATAGGAGTACTTTTATACTTAGTTCCTGAACTGGATGACTTTTGTTTACCCTAAGATTTATTGTTTCAAGCCAAAATACCACTGTTCTAAGAGTTCTGTTAATGAATGTTTTGATCCAATAAAGATATAGAATAGAATAGAATAGAATTGAATAGAATAGAATTCGTTTATTGCCACATAAAAAAAACACGATAGTAAAGTAAGGTATCAAAAAATAATAGTTACACAATAAAAGGAAAAAAAAAAACACAATGAAACTAAACAATTAGGAGGCAAAGGGTGCTAGTCTCAGCGTTTATATGTTTTTATTATATGTTGGATTTGTCTCCTGAAAAAAGTATAGTGGTATCATCCGCAAAAACCACGCACAACAATTAACAATCTTAGAAAGTTCTTTAATATAAACTGAAAATAACGGGGTCCTAGGACGGTGCCCTGAGGTACCCCTATATTGGTTACTTCAACGTTTTAAGTTCTTTATTGTAATATACGATCATTGTTGCTTGCTGTTAGTTATTCAGGTAAGTTTGAAATAATTTATGAGCATGTCTTCTAACTCTAATATTGTCTAATTGTTTCAAAAGTATCTCCTACTTAACAACAGCAATACACAAAGCTGCTTATCGTTCACTTAATACCATGTCTTTAAACATTTTGAAAACCAAAGATGTTGATTTCTGTCTACGGAAGCCGAACTGACTGGGACTCAGGATTTTTTTGAACTGAAAATTCTGTTCAATATTTATGTAGGTAGTGTGATTGCCAAGTCACAAAATTTTATTTAGCTAGCAAATAAAGATTAATAACAATGCCTGAGACTTAACTCTACGAAATTTCAGATATATGATTCTTGACTGTATGATTGTTCATCTGATTTTATGGATACATGATAGCTTAAAATTTCCTCGATAGAAAAAAAAACCATAGTTGGGTCTGTATTTTCCTTTTTTTACTCAGCCTACTCAAACGATACATTATTTTACGACACAATCATATTATCATATACTTAGTATTTTATCTCATCTAAAATCTCACTTTATGAAATTTTAATAAACCTTCACTAAGTTAGGTATTTATCGACATTAGTCCAAAACAGCGATTCTCGAAGAGTGTTACATCTCTTTTTCTCGTGGGCGGAAGGCATCAGCGTGTCTCTGTCTAGGGTGCGTGTACGACTCAAATCAATGCATCCCCTTAAGATGTTTTCCTTCGCCGAAAAGCTAATACAAGTTCTGAAATACTCATTTGTATGGTATGAGCCAGGATTATCTACACATGTCCCGAAATAATTACTATTAGAAAAAGCTCATTATAGTCTTATTGTGGACGGAGGATATAACAGGTAAGATTTAGCGGCGCAATTAATGAATCCACGCGTAGAGCATGACATCCTGCGAGGCCATCTTAAATATTATGGCCAAGCGCATTAAGCGCTTAACGCCGGTCGGCCTCGTAAATATTCGGGATCATAACATAACCCGGCGAAGTACCAAAGTCATCATTTCGTGTATAGCTTAAACTGGAAATAAGTGTTAAACGATGGTTGCCTGCTATCAAACCATTATAATATGTACTTGCCTAGTCAATTTTGTTAACGACGTAATGAAAACTGATTTCAATTTTGGAAGGCTTTTTCATTGAAATATAATAATAATAATAAATGGTTTATTGCGAAAAACTTGAACAAGAGCTTTTACATTTAATTAGGTACCTACTGTGGAATTAAATCATCTGGTCATCATGTGACGCTGGTTCTTGTCATAGGTATAACCAGGGCTACAAGGATCAGCCACCTTCCTACTGACTAAGAGTGGTATCCCACTTGTCCAAGATCTTAATCCAATGTGTAGGTATTTGCGTCTCACATTTTGCTTAAAGAGTGAGTGAGACGCAATGCACATTCGACAAAGGTCTTGGACAAGTGGAGTAATACCCTAAAATATGACATCATAAATGATAGTAAATCGTCTTGTCATACGCTCCGTTTTGTGTAAGTGTATACCTAGCCAAGTACCGTATGTACTCCGGCGTGCATAGCATGACTAGCATGGTTGCCATTTTATCACTTATCGTTGTGGATAAGAAAGCTGTCACTCTCGCACTCGCATACTTGTCAGAACGTGACGGATGTCTTATCCACATCGATAAGTAATAAAATTGCAACCATACGCCCGCAGCGCGAGTCATTCCGGTAGTAGGTATTAATTTTATTTTAATTTATTTCTTTCCGAAAAAAATTTTACATTGTTTGATTCTGATCAAAGATCCTTGCATTTTTTTACACAGAAGTCGGCCGAAATTTAAATAAGTATAATGATAAAGGGCCCGATTTAAGGAACAGACTAATCCATACTAATATTATAAATGGGAAAGTGTATGTGTGTGTTTGTTTGTCCGTCTTTCATGGCAAAACGAAGCGACGAATTGACGTGATTTTTTAAGTGGAGATAGTCGAAGGGATGGAGAGTGACATAGGCTGCTTTTTGTCTCTTTCTAACCCCCCCACTTCCCTAAAATTGGGGGTGGAAGTTTGTATGGAGCTGCGATATAAACGAGTTCCACGCGGACGGAGTCGCGGGCAGAAGCTAGCATTATTATAATGAACATGAAATGAGATTGATAGTTGAATAAAAAAAACCTCTGGAAGCGAACAATAAGTACTTGGAAAATTCGTTTCCTTAAGTTGGTTCGCTTTTCATACAATAACGTTATTTGACAGTCGCAGGCTAACGGCGTGCGATATTTTAAGAAACTTATGTATACTTTCATGAATTGACTTTCCATTTGCGCGAAATTCTCCCTTTTTTTGGTTTAACTAGAGAAAAATAGTTTTCCCAAAGTATTTGTTAAATAGTGACGTATATATAGATATATGCGTCGTTTTTTACCTTTACATATGTATGTTAGTCTGTGTGTGTGTTTTTAGGTACTTTATGTACGTGTATTAATATAATTATTTTGATTTTTGGCTTATTATAATCTCTGCACCACCAACTACATAATCTAGTTTTATCTCTTTCTCCGATACCCACAGGTTGTCTGGAAGAGATCGCTCTTTAGTGATAAGACCGCCTGTTGTCTACCTCTACCTACATGTTATTGTATTGTTTCTCTTTTTAACTGCTTTGTTTGTGTGAATTGTGCAATAAAGAGTATTTGTATTGTATTGTTAGTCAGAATTTAAAATATTCTAAATAAGGATGAATTTTTTGCAGACGTGATAACTCTTTTAGAATAGATGCTATTTATAAGTGTTCGAACACACGCTAAACGTACCTAATATTTATTATTTACCCACTACCTACTAGCGTCGCGTTTACGTAAAGGCGGTATTTGCTTTCCTGCAAAAACTACAATTTACTTTAATCGGTATGTGATGTGATAGGTACGTTAATTCAAAGTATTGCCCATTTCAACGATTTCTGATCCACTCGACATCAAAGCCGTAAAACATGCTATCTCTAGAGAAAGGTCGCTTTTAACGTAATCCAATTTAGTTACTTACCTTTGATCTATATTTTTTTTGCCTGGCATGAATGCATTTTGATTAGGTATTTTTACGCTGGTAGTGTATGCTCGTAGATTAAAACACACAGGTGTTCCGATCAAAGCTTCAGTTTCATTTCTGCCATTTTCGATATAACACTGACAAAAAACATAGTCCAACTTCAAAGTTTCAGTTTAGGCCGAAAGGTCGCCGAAACATAGGCTTTGCCGAAACTTATGTTCACGTGCTTTCATCACATTACGCGTATTGTGTTCTAGATCTCTGTGTTATATTTAACTTCGCAGTTGAATGTGCAAGCGATAAATAAATGTTCAATTTAGTAAGTTTGCAAACGTTTGGATTTCGGCCTTGGTTTTGGCTAATATCGTGTTTCTATCGGACATACGTAGGAATTTACGTATGCACCTGGATTATTAGCACTAAGTGTTTACTAGTTGACCAAGATGCAAGGGTGCTGGTGCTGGAAAAGACTCGAAACGTATTGCATAATTTATGCCATACTAGCTTCCGCCCGCAACTCCGTAAAATTCATCCAAATCTGTTGGGCCGTTAAAGAGAAGGAACGGAGGGAAAGGAGAAATATTCACACTTCCTCCCAGTGAATTAAAGATGCATAGGTATATCAATATTTTATTCTAAGTGACACATTTTAACGATTGGTTTAAATTGTTAAATGAATAATCATTGCGATAAAAAGCCAATGCTATTTATTTTTAAAGGAATGTTTTAAAAGTAATTTAGCCTAACATCAACAACAACGACCGACCATCGGATTCAACAAAAACCAAGGTTGTTTCGTTGTATCCGGAAATAATATGTAACCTTATAGCCCACGAGATAAGCGCTACTATAAGTAGGCAGATCATGTCATTGTAATCCTTGCTTAATCATGAATATACCATGATACGACGCAACAAGGTCGACCACCCAGTCATTAACGATGATTACCTACGGACCTAATTAAACCCCTGACATCATTACTAAATAGGCGAGATGACAGTATGTCTGATAGCAAAATCCAAGATATACTTACTTAGGTAATAACTTTAGGTTGTCTTTTTTGGATTGTATTTGTAACTTTGTACGTACTGTGTTTATGTCCGAATCAGTGACACGTAAAATATAAAAACTGTGAAAGGGCTAAAGCAGCTGGTATCCTGCCGGAGTTTTGTTACTTTAAAGGGGAACATTAACCATGAACAGTCCTTTGTGTTTTTGATTTCAATACATTCAAAATTTGATTTGAATTTGAACTTTAGCTACCAAGTTTTAGTATCCAATTTCCAGTGTGTGTACAGAGCGCAGTCAGCGATCCGTTTCCGCGTCACGGCCACGGTTACGCTAGTCGCAGATAGTGTTGCCATGAATATACTAAACCGCAATCCAGTATGCCTCTTAACCGATCAAAATGTCACTCCATTTTAAACCTTATTGCATCAGTAAAGAGTTATATATCCCATGCGCTGTTCTAATCCGACAGAAACAGCTTCCGAGGATTGCCGAATTGGTTAGCAACGTTTGTTTAATAACCTTGCTTTGTTTACATTTATTTAGTTCAATTGGAAAACGAATAAAACGGCGATACCAAATAGTTCACTCTTTATTAAAAGTAGCTCATAATAGTTCAGAATATAAAAATGATAGTAATTGTGTCGAATTAATGTGTACCATGGTAAACTAAATACCTAGAGTCAGCCTGTGATTTAATTGAGATGGAATGGTCGACATACATAAGAATGAATGAGTTTATTTTGATAGAAAATATCGTAAATAAAAAAGAAAACAGGTTCTTATGAATTATGAATGCCTAAGATACCAGGGGTAAGATACGAGAGGTAAAATCATCGATAGAGCACACTTGACGGGAAAATGTAACTTCAACTTGGAAGAACAACCGTGCGAGACTGGAAGTAATTCAATCTGTGCCTACTAAATTTTTATGTTCCTCTTAAATGTACTTTCCTTTTACTTAGATAATATTGGAATGGTTATAAATAGCCTGTCCCTCAATTTCTTTTTAAGCAACAGATTTGTAAGTCAGTTAACGTTTTCGTTTAAGTAAATGTTTGTATTGTGTAGGTTTGAATACATACCAGTATTTTAAAATGTACCTACCTATAATGGAACCGTCCATTAGTCAAATTTTTTCGCCTGGCACTTATCATTAATCTAATTAGGTATCTATTTTGTGTAGGTAAATGATTGAATATTTGTTAATAAACTTACAATAATGCGAGTCTATCTGTCGTTTAATAATAACTTAAGGGTTAAGTTCAAGGTTTGCTCAGAAAATCGATATGAAACAATCAACAACACAAGCTGTATCGTAACGCGTCGATCCTAAACATCTCTATTATTATTTATAATGCCTTACCGGCCGAATCTACCTCCATGTTACAATTCAGATAAGCGCTATCAGTGGTAATGATAACATTCGCACGTGGTTCATCTTCTACTGCCATGAATATCCTACCTGTTCCGGAATTTCCTCCTCCTTATTCTCAGATTAGGACACTTTTTAAAAACAGAAAACGAAACACCATCAAGGAATCCCATGGCTATTGATCACAGATTATATCACAGATTTATCACAAATATCGGAGTGTGGGAATCAGTAAAAGTGTGCATTTATCACAGGTGTGCGGCGGCCGCGGCATGAGCCATGACTAAGCGGAGAGCGCGAGCACAGCTTGGACCGAGCTGACGTCGCGGGCTGCGAGCCCGAACCGGGACGGCGCGGGTCTGACTATGCACTTCACTGCACGCAGTGATGACCACTTCGCTGCCTCACTATTTAACCATTAACACCACTCGTTTACGCGCGGTCACAAAATGGTAACTGGCAAGTCGGGGTCTCGATCGCCTAATATCGCGAGGTATGAGCTCAACGTGCGCCTACGCATTGGATATTGATTTAATAAATAATATATGGAGATGATTGTGTCACGTTCGATCTACGCAGTCTCTATTTAGTAAATTCAAGTGCTGTGTCATGTTGTAAGGAAAACTCGTCTTTTAAATTTTCACATGCGACTAAGGTAACAAGATCCCACTGTGTGTAGGCACAGTAGGTTCTCGAGATAGGTATAAAATATGTAAAATTAAATCGGCCACTTTAAGCAAGACTTGCAAACCATCGTACAAAAGAACAACTTTTTTTCGTTTTACATATATTGTTTTTTGTTAGCAGCAACAAAACAATTGTCTAACCTATTACGGTTACGGGAGATACAGCCCGTTGACCCAGTGTATGCACAGTGAAGGCTTAAGACTGAGTAGTGAAAGACTTAGTAATTAACAGGATTTTGTTTTTGACCTTTTGGGTGCTTCCGCACCAAAATAATAACTTGTACTTACTTAATGGCTTTAATGGCTGATTTAATATACTTTAAACATTTCTTACAACACTCACATGTTTATTTCTAGGCATGACAGACGAGTAATGAATGCATATATTACATACCTCAACGTACTAATCAATATGGATAGTTAGATTAGTTAGGCCATACTTCGGCTACTTCGTTTTGTTTTCCACATCAGATAAAGTTGAAAGCCATGTTATAATTAAAAACAATGCCGCGTACTGTCTTTAAGGGCGTAAAATTGGAATGTTAAGCTGATTTTCCACCGGAGGGGCAAGACGAGACGAGGCGAGGCGAGAATTGAAATTTGATATGTCCACCGAGCGCGCGCGAGGAGAGAATTAAAAATTTGCCATATGAATTTCAATTCTCGCCTTGCCTTGAAATGCCAATCTGACTATATTAGCAATCAATAAGGAATAATTTTCAGATATATGATTCTTGACTATATGATTGTTTGTTTATTTTATTACATACTATATGGCTTAACATTTCCAAAAAATCCTATGTTGGGTCTTTATTTTCCTTTCATACTTAATTCTGCCAACTCAAACAATATGTATTGTACGGAACAATCAAGTTTATACTATGGTGAAATCTCAATTTCTCAAATATGAATAAAATATTCACTATATGATGGAATGGGGTTACTTTGATTCGGGGGGCGACTTTGATCAAATAGGTTTTTCTCCGAAATCATTATTTTTCCTTGTGGGTGAACTGTGGTAATAAATATATTAATATTCTATCTTGCTGTTTACTCGATTAAATCTTCTTAATTCCGAATAGTTCTGCTTTTATACTACATTCTAAATGATCAAAGTAGCCCCATTTTTTCCTAAAGTAACCCCATTTTTTCCTAAAGTAACCCCATTCCACGGTACATTAGGTAGTATTAATTAAAATTTGACCAAAAAAAGCCAATTCTCGAAGTGTTGCATCTTTTTTTATCGTATGCGGAAGGTATAATCTCACAAGAATGGACTTGAAATAATAGTACTTACGTACAGAAAGTATAGCAAAACTAATGTTCGACTTATTAAATTCTAATCATGTCATCCCGCCCGCATCCACATACTTAGTATTGGTGTGGCCGACTTTTTATAAAGTCAATGTATTGGAATCTTTTACGTTGGACTATCGTGGACGTAGATTATCGTGAAATTTAGTGAGCAGGCTCGATTATTCCGTTTTTGTACATGTATGGTCTGATCGAGCTGCAAAAATTTATTTTTTTAAAAACAGACTAATTGTCAAATTTCATCCCAAATACATAAAGCTTCAGTCATTTTTAAAATAAATTATGCATTTATTATAAACATTTCATAATCATATACAATCCCAGTCCGCGGGATGCTGGTGGCACAGGAGCGGTCGTTGTGGCACTCTTTGGGGAAGGCCTATGTCCAGCTGTGGACGTTTTTCGGCTGATACGATGATGATGACACATAGGGTGCAAAAGTTGTTGAGAGGGACACACACTGGATTGCTGGATGTTTTGTCCTTGTTAATATAGCGTCTTCTCTTAAAAGTTGCATTATTATATTACAAACATCCTAATTAATTAGGTAAATGCATAAATACAGTTCCGGTTCCACTCAATATTGCGCCTTTTAATTTTTTTCTCAGACTGGAAATGGTTTGGTCTACATTTTTCATTGTTTCCACTACATATAATTCAATTCAATAAAAAAAAACATTAATGGTACAATAAAAAAACGGGGACACTTGTTTTGTTTCTCAGAATCAAAAAGCTTACGATTTCGAGTCGGGAAAACCTAACCTCTCCAAATTCTGAGACAAAAAGTAAAAGGTACAATATTGAGTGAAACCGAAACTGTATTTATGCACTTACCAAATTAGAACGAGTTTAACATAGGTATGTTTGAATCAAATTATACGAATTTGAGGAACATCATATCCCATTATATTGTACTAGGCTCCCGTCGCAATTATGGTATTTATCATATAAGTTTGAATACCCGTATTTGTAATCATGATGTCTTTTTATATTAACTAAAAATACCTTTATCGTATGTTGTTATTTTTATTGTAGCTTAAGGCGCCATGAATGTTTCATCTCTTACCTGGAACAAATACAAGACGTTATCAGAATTAAACTATGTCTATGTTAAAAAAAGAATGCACAATAAATCATTATATAATACAAGTAACGAAATTGAATATAATTAATTTAAGATCGATACCGCGATATATTTTTTGTACATATTAGAGTATAAGTAATAAAATATATACAGAACTAACATTAGTATAATAGCAATAATGTAGATCCTAATAGAGTACCTAAACGTAGTATCTTTTAACTACTTTAAACCTAGAAAACAAACGAAAAAATACTACGCTTAATATGGGTACGGATACATTTAGCAAGGACTCTCAACCAACCATTAAAAATGAACAAGTTTCGTTGAGATATAGTTGTGTTACGTGAACTATTACTAGTAAGTGCAGTTTAACTAAACTACTAATATTACTGAATGATTATCGCTTACACCTTTCGAGACATACGATGCACGTCCCCTATTGCGTCTATTTATAGGTACATACACATCCGTGATTAAAGTTTTATAATCGTAATACAATCTACCTGACTTATCATAATTTGACTAAGACACTGGGCTGTGGGCGTGGGGTGCCTAGATTGAGAAGGAATTCAAGCCTCGTATGCAAAATATAGAGCAATAAAAGCCTGCAAAAGAAAATTGAAAAAGAGAGTCAGAAATTGTGTAGTTTATGCTTTAAATTGCGAATTAAAGGGTTAATAAAGGAAAAAACATCTAATTATGAGGCTGCCCTAACATTAGCATTGGTAATTAATTTATATTTGAGTAATTTGAGCAAGTTCAAATGAAATTATAAAATGCTAAAATTTAATATGACTTTACAGATAAAGGGACTGAGTTGAACACACACAGCTCGAACTGATGATACTTTCATTAATGTTCAATGTTTACAAATTCAATAAATCCCGTACTAAAGTAACATACCTATTAAGTATTTATTTTACTCACGTATTTACTCGCACAATATTATGTTAATTGTAACTTTATTTTTCACATTTATAATATCAGTGTGATGATTTATCTAAGCAGCTAATAAGTTATAACATTAACATATTAATAGGTATCGAATATGGGGATAATTAAATCAATATTCATTCCCCAAATCAATAGAAAGTAGTGCAGTTATTTATTAGAAAAATGTACTTAAAACTATGAAGATTAAATTAAAAAAAAATGGAAACGTCACGAACAAGTAAAAAATATTCAAAGCATCAAGATTTACGACTAATTTATTTACGTCATCTGAAATTTCCTTGCAGAAATATGAAGTTTTATGTGGCTTGGTGAAAATTAATTGGGCGCATTAAGTGGATTTTATGGAAAGTACCATCGGATCGCATCACTGTTTTTTTATTATTTACTTCACGTTTCAGTTGGAAGTAGACCTATACCTACTAAGACCTATATAGGACAGCATATTCTGCATAAAAAAATTGAAAACGACCGCCGCAGAAGCAACGATGATGAAAACTGTAAATTATTTTCTTTAAAAAATAGCATGAAATATAATTGATATTGAGGTATAAAAACAGTTTATATAATAATTCGTTATCATAATATTAAATGCAATTATACCATTTATCATAAAATTCAATAGTCATAATCAGATTAATCAGTATTAAGAGCCCAAACAGAAACAAATAGATTTTATTAAAAATATAATATTGGGGTCGGCGCAAAAGGTCTGTTTCGGACCGCCGGCCGTACTTATGTTAAAAATGGTATGAATGCAATATTTATTTGCTACTAGCTTCTGCCCGCGACTCCGTCCGCGTGGAACTCGTTTATATCGTAGCTTCATACAAACTTTCATCCCTCATTTCACCCCCTCAGGGGTTGATTTCCGGGATAAAAACTAGGATAAAAACTATCCTATGTCCTTCTCCGGTATTCAAACTTCTCCATCTTAATTTATATCTTAATAAATCTTAAGCGTGAAGAGGTAACAGACAGACAGACAGACAGACATTATGTTTAGTGTTCAACCGTATTTATAAAGAAAGTACAATAATAATTAAAGTCCATAGTGTTGGTAAAAGAAATACTCAGCCATGGATAGATATATATCTGTTTAAAATGTTATTACGCAGGGATAATTTATTTAGAATGCGGAAATCTGAGCCGAAAAATATGAATAAGAGATTACAATATACAAAATTTAGAAATAGAGTAAATAAATTAGTAAACAAAGCAAAAAATAAATATAGACAATCAGAAATATTGAAATGTAATGGGGATTTTAGGAAAATATGGGCAAACATTAACTTGTGGCTAGGGAAAAGTAAAAATAGCGTAGATGATGTTATACTCAAATATTTAGGTAAGACAGAAAGTATAAGTAAAATCTGTATAATGTTTACTAAAACATTTACGCAAGAAATACGCGAAATTAAACACATCTGTAGCATACAATTCCTGGATAGGAAACAATATGTAAAGCCGTGTCCTGTGAGTTTTAGATATACCAGGGTGAGTCCGACAGACGTAGAAAAGATTAAAAATAAGTTGTCATGTGAGAAAGCTGCAGGTTTGGACGGTATACGTGTAAAGGATATTATATATATTAGAAATCAGCTGAGTCATATTCTAGCGAACTTGATAAACGCCTGTTTAACCAATTGTATATATCCTGACCAGTTAAAACAAGCAACTATAAGGCCCATTTACAAATCGGGCAGCCATTTAGAATATGTAAACTACAGACCCATTGCCATTATGTCTGTCATTGATAAGATCATAATGTAAAAAGGAGAACTTAGATATAATAGGACGTCACATACGATTGCTTGCATGCTGATAAAACTAACTGTAGTTGTACCAAATTGGAGTATGTTAGGACATTTAAACACTTAGGCTTAACTATTGATACAAATTTCAACTGGAAACCACATGTACACAATGTGTGTAATAGGCTGAGATCTGTGTTAGGGAAATTTTACCAACTAAATAGATCAATAAATAAAAATACATTAAGGATTGTGTATTACGCACTGGCCGACTCCCTCGTCAGTTACGGGCTCATTGTTTATGGACGAACTTTTGTCACCCACATCAGAGGCATTAAACAACTACAAACAAAACTGATTAAGTTCTTAGTTAGTAAAAAAGAAAAGGAAAAGTGTAATAAGGAATATGATAAACTATTTCCCCTCTGTAAAATTCTACCAGTAGATAGTAAGACTAAGTATTTGATTGCTTTGATTGCTTTGGAGCACTACTATTCCGATGAGTATAAACTCAGTACAAATATACATATAGCACTAAAAGTGTAAGGGAAAAAAAACTTGTACAACCTAGGGCTAAAAACTATTATGGGCAAAGAGTATCAAACTTCATAGTACCAAAAACGTTCAATCAGATTAGTATATTAAGACAAACTCCTAAATTAAGTAAATCTATTTTAAAATCAAATTTAAAGGACTTGCTCCTTAACGACAAGTCGATGTCAACAGATGGACATCCATACTCTGTGGATAGATACCTGTACGTAGTAATTAGTTAGGTAAGCTGTCGTCGTCGACGGTCGAGCCCAAATACGGTATTTTATTATTATTATAGTATTTTTAATTGCCATTCTACCTACATCTGTAAAAAGTTTAGAGAAGATATTAGGTAATAGTAATAAAAGCAAATTAGGTTAAGTTACAATAGTTATAGTAAATGAGCGCGTCTCGCCATCAAACTTAATAGTTTGGCGAGTATATATTTGTAATTTATCATGTAACTTGTATTAAAAAAAAAAAAAAAGATACACGCATTTATAATATTACTAGCTTTTGCCCGCGGCTTCGCCCGCGTAATAAATGTAATTTTGCAATAGTTGTTGAATTGTTACGCCGGCAACGGCCTACTTACTACTAACTTCCGTTATGAATAACCCTTCGTCAAAACCCGCTATGGTAAATTATTTTTTATTTACTATTATTTTTATGCCCGTGTGGTGTCGGGTTAGAATTTCATCACCCCCTTTCTTCCCGTAATTTGTCTAAGGGAACAGGGTTGAGGTGTGTTGTGGGCGATGGGCTAACAACCTATTACTGCAATATCAATTTTGTCGATTTTTTATACCCACATTAATGCTAAAAGTGGCGCTGGAACATAAGTTTCATGTGCTCTGCCTACACCTTTTTTATGTAGGTACCTATTTTTTTAAATTAAATTTACTATCATGATAAATGAGAATCTGTCCTCTGGAATAAAAGTTTGATCTAGTTTATGTTCATGATAATATTAAAATACCAAAATATCTCCACACAAGTCAAATTTGTGGCCCGGACATTGCTTTGTTTCCTAAGATTTTTTTTCAATGCCATTCGAACAAATATTTACAGAGGAACAAAAGTTTATATGGGAGCAACTACAATTAAAGAACATAAATACCCATAAATTTGATTCAGATTGACATCGCTGGCGGCAGCCGAAATGCTACATTCGATTGTGACGTCACAGTTGCTATTTGTACTAATCGTTGTATGGAAAACCAAGTAAATTGCTGTTTGGGTCCATAGCTGTTGTACAATTTTGTTTCTATAATATCGTAAGGATTCTATTGGTAGCTTTTAATTTCCTCTGGGACAATAAAAAAATGCATTTTCTTTCTAAAGTTTGGATGTCCATATCTTTTGTTGATTTTTATTATTTTTTGTCATTTATACATTATTACAATAATTTGATAGTTTACTATCCATTTAGCAACATTTCGTTATCCATTTTAACATGAGGAAACTACCTGCCCTATTATAAGTTAATTTGTTAAAAACCACTTTCGTATTTACCTACCTATAAGTCTATACACGTCTTTAAAATGTTTCTCATCCTAACCTTGCATCCGATTTTAACGCCCTTAGGGATAGAATTTTCTAAAACGCTGAGTGTTTTTTTATTTATTGCAATAATTAATCTTTCCATAACGTTGCGAAGTCTCTAGCTAAAAAAAAGTGTTTCTCATCCTAACCTTGCATCCTTTTTTAACCCTCTTAGGGATTGAATTTTGTAATACGCTGAAAGTATTTACTGTTTTTGTATTCCAATAAGCAATCTTTCTACAAAGTTTTATGTTTCTAGCTCAAAAGGAAAAGTTTCCCTCATACAAACTTTGCACCCCCATTTAACCCCCTTAGGGATGGAATTCAAAAATCCCATCTTATCCCTTGCCTACGTCATAAAATGAAGTTCTGGTGTAAATTTCAAGTTTCTAGTCCCAGTAGTTTCGGATACAAACGATACACCCCTCTTTTACACCCTTAGGGGTAGAATTTACAAAAACGCAGAAAGAACTTTTTTGTCTTTTATTAAGTAATCTTTCTACAAAGTTTCAAGTTTCTAGCTCAAAGAATAATGTTTCCCCCGTACAAACATTGTAGGCCTATTTAACCCCCTTAGGGGTAGAATTTTCTAAAATGTCCAAAATACTTTTTTGTATCTTAATAAGTAATCTTCCTACAAAATTTCAAGTTTCTAGTTAAAAAAATAATGTTTCTCTCATACAAACTTTGCACCCCTATTTAACCCCCTTAGGGATAGAATTTCCAAAAATCCTGTCTTATCCCTTGCCTACGTCATAAAAGAAAGTGTTGGTGTAAATTTCAAATTTCTAGTCCCAGTAGTTTCGGATACCAACTTTGCGCCCCTATTTAACCCCCTTAAGGGTGGACTTTTCTAAAACAGTGACAATTCTATTTTGTATTCTAATAAGTAATTTTTCTACAGTTTCAAGTTTCTAGCTAAAAAAATAAAGTTCCCTCATACAAACTTTGCACCCCTATTTAACCCCCTCAGGGGTATAATTTTCACAAACGCAGAAAGTACTGTTTTTGTATTTTATTAAGTAATCTTTCTACAAAGTTTTAAGTTTCTAGCTCAAAGAATAATGTTTCCCCCATACAAACAATGCACCCCTATTTAACCCCCTTAGGGGTAGAATTTCCAAAAATTCCGTCTTATCCCTTGCCTACGTCATAAAAGGAAGTTCTGGTGTAAATTTCAAGTTTCTAGTCCCAGTAGTTTCTGAAACAAACGTTGCACCCCTATTTTACCCCCTTAGGGGTGGAATTTTCTAAAATGCTATAAGTATTTTTTTTCTATCTTAATAAGTAATCTTCCTACGAAGTTTCAAGTCTCTAGTTCAAAAAATAATGTTTTCCCCATACAAACTTTCGACCCCCATTTTACCCCCTTAGGGGTGAATTTTGAAAAACGCTTCCTATTGCTCCTTTAGACCTTATAAGGAACCTACATGCCAAATTTGGAATCTCTAGAACCAGCGGTTTGGGCTGTGCGTTGATATGTCAGTCAGTCAGTCAGTTTCTTCTTTTATATATTTAGATAGTATACAGCGTGGAACGGAACGATGGACTTTCCCGCAAGAGGGGGATTATTGAGCGCTAGTACGTCATATTTTCCAGATAAACTATTTTTTTTGACGCGATTTTTTTTTACATTTGTATGGAGCTCGTCGCTCCAGTCGGCAATGAACTGTTTAAACTCCGACTCCGCGTTATATACTACGCAGTGTTCCCTATCTATCCCGAAAGTGATTTTGCAAAGCCGGAGTCGCGGAGAGATTATGCGCTTTTTAGGGTTTCGTACCACAAAAGGTAAAGAAAGGAACCCTTATGGTGCGACTCCGTCCGTTTGTCTGTCTGTCTGTCACAAAGTGAAATATCTCACGAACTACCACGGTACTTAAGCTATCAATTTGAAATTTGGAATGGTTTTAAATGAGTGATCCACGCGCATGGAAAATGAGAAATTTAAATATACATTTTAATTTTCTATGAAAAATTACGAATATGAGGATGGGGCAAAACAAAATATTCAACTATTAAGTCAAGTGGGGCATATGAAAGGGCTTGAGTTGCACTTTTTCAAACAGTTTTTTTTTCTATATTGGTAAAAAATTCGTAAAATGTAAAAAAAATACCATCCCCCCCCCCCTTATCTCCGAAGTTATACAAGCGAAAAAATTGAAATTATTACTTGTGATTAAGATAAACGTAAATATTACTGGAAAAGAAGCACTTTTTCTTTTGTTTTGTATTTGAGGGGGCATAAAAAAAACAACTATTAGGTCAAGTGGGCATATGAAAGGGCTTGAGTTGCACTTTTTGAAACAGTTTTACTTTTTTCTACATAGGTAAAATTTCGATCTATGAAGGAAAATGTAAAAAATACCAACCCCCCCCCCCCTTACCTCCGAAGTTATCCAAACGAAAAATTTGATATAATTACTTGTGATTAAGATAAACATACATATTACTGGAAAAGTGTAACTTTTTCTGTATCTAGCGTATTTTTTGTTTTATTTTCAAAATCTTTTCCTAGTTAAGTTTGCAATTTAATCAATTTTATAAGTATTTTTTTGTTTTGTAATTCCTATAAGACTGTAATAGAAGCACTTTCTTTCAAAAAAATAATAATCGAGATCGGTTCACGTGATAAACAATAATCGCTAAAACACCAACATACACACTAAGCTGATTGCCCTTGTACGTTAATACCAAATGGGGCCGATAGATGACGCTGACCCCATTCCTACTTCGCACTGTTAAGATTTTTCTAGAATTAATGGGGTTGGGATGGATGGGTATATTTCAATAGCAGGTCAAAAAAAAAATCGCGATCGCTATCCAATTGTCTTGGTAGTTTCATGATCTTGGTGTATAAGTTATTCGTTGTTTGAAATTGAATTCTGTTGTGTTGGGTTAAAATAAGGAATTTAACAAATAACAATCGGCGTGCAGCGCTCACCCCTCAGCGTCATTCTAAAACGCTCCCTCAACTTCGAACACGTTAGCCTGTCAGCGCCGTCGGTCAGCGTGACACTAAAACCAGCCTTACTAACTTCTTTAGTTAATTTATAGTATGTACGGAACCCTCGAAAATCTCTTGTCTAGTGTACAACATGATCTATAGAAAAAGTTAATTACCTACGGCATTTGTCAATATTTAGTTTCATAACATAACACATGCGTAAAGTTCATGTTTTTTTAAGTATAATTTTCCAATTACACTATGGCATATAAAATTATGGCAAATGAGATTAATAGTGTAGTGCATCATATCATGGAAATAAAAAGTAATCCTTTTATACTGCGTGGAACGGAACGATGGACTTTCCCGCAAGAGGGGGATTATTGAGCTCTAGTACGTCACATTTTCCAGATAAACTTTTTTTTTTGACGCGATTTTTTTTTTACATTTGTATGGAGCTCCTCGCTCCAGTCGGCCAACGCTCCATACAAAGGTAAAAAAAAATCGCGTCAAAAAAAATTGTTTATCTGGAAAATGTGACGTACTAGCGCTCAATAATCCCCCTCTTGCGGGAAAGTCCATCGTTCCGTTCCACCTTGTATATAGTGTTATTTATGTACCCTAAGTACTGAGTTTAATGATTACATCTCTGGAAACACAGGGCGATATTAGCTCAAAACATTACATCTACTAACACTTACGTAAATAATGGCATATATTCTTATCTTGAACTAAGATGACGCTTGAAAGTTTTACTCAATACAGCTTAAAATTGGTCGTACAGTATTTACACTATTTATACGGGTTTAGTAGCAACGGTAAAATGAAGATGGGTAAGGTAATACCCATTATCAGCAATTAGGAGCATGTAGCGAGTAGTATAGTAATTTCATAAATTGTGTACAAAACGACTCGACGCCTCTTCTTAAGAAAACCAATACGTGAAAGTAATATAGCCCTTTATGTAAATGTTATTATGTATATAAATGATTAATACATGAATTCATTAAATACTAACGAAATTGACACGTAATGTGAAACCTTTGTTAACCGACTTCAAAAAAAGGAGGAGGTTCTCAATTCGGTTGTATTTTTTTTAGCATGTTTTTTTTTATATGATTCTGATTCTGATTTCTTTTTGTTTGTAAGTATATTCTTGGTTTGGGTTGGTCCCATTAAAAAAAAAACCAGTTGGATTATGGGATCCATGAGGAATTGAGGGAGCTCCTCAATTATATTAGGACACGCGTTCCTAATATAATTGAGGAGCTGGAGATTTTGGTATTTTCTATTATAACTCGGTATTTACACCCGGTAATCATAAATTGGTGTGAAGTTACAGATTCTAATAAGATTCAGTTGAAATAGCAACTAATGAAGTGCCAAAGGTGATCCTTGTGGAATAAACGGAAGTCCTCAAATATTATCGGCCCACATACAGCGATCCGGTTTTATTATCTAATAATCAACGCATTTGCTTTCGAAAATCAGTTCATGTGGTAAATTGGAAAAGAAATGTGGAAATGTTCTCGTGGCTTAGCGGAGTACTAAATTGAAGTCGGTTAAAAGTTTGTTTTTAAAGTAAGTTATTGAATGTTAATGACTTGTAAATGACAATAGTTACCAATAAATAATACAATACAATACAATAGGTATTGCGTAGGCAAATCCTGTGAGTCGATTTTTACCCGCCCCCATTAGTCGTACCGATTTGATAGGATGGTACTTTTGAAGCGTCATACCTACATATACAGAAAGCAAGGTTCATAATATACTACCTACCTACTATACTACCTTTAAATTTACTCTTGGACAATTAAAAATAAATGTATATTTTTTCTAAATTTTCAAGGGTCTTTTTACGATTTTAATTATATTTTATAATGTATACTTTATTACGATAATTTGATGGTTTACTATCCATTTAGCATCACTACGTTATCAATTTGAACATGAGGCACCATGCCTATTGTACGGATTTGTTTTACTGCTTGAAGCCATACTTATTTACTGTGATACGGTCGGGGGTCGTGCCCATTGACTGACTGATGGAGATGACCGCTCAATCACAAAGGTACACATACATTTTATTGAATACGCTTGCCTATTAGATAAATTAGGAATTCTGAATTTGAAAATTCACTTTTCTTTTTAGGGTTGAGGTTTACCTATAAAGCAATCATTGTTAAACATAAATAGCCTGTCTTGTATATAGGTCATGTTATTGTTATTACATGTCTGAGCTGTCATATTTATGCAGGTTAGTTGCGTAGTATTTGAAACGGCTGTCGGTACTCTTCAGCCATTTGTAAGATGTACTTTTATGAAAATATATATTAATTACCGATCTATTTATTTTCCAACCCAACACATGATTAAAGATGGCACAAAGTACCTACGTACAACACGTTGGTGTCGAATTATACATTAAAGTAGCACTGTCGCTTTTCTTCACGTGGGCGTCTATGTCTAGTGCAACATTCACCCGCAAGACTCGACTATCGGAGCAGGGTTGAAGTGATTTGCGAGTCATGTGCTAGCAACCTATCACAGCGAGAATATCACATTTCCCCCATCTTCAAATCTACATTTGGTAGGAGTGGCATTGAACATTAAATGTAATGTTCTCTACCTACTCCTGGGAATACGGGCGTGACTTTATACATTCGTGGTACCGATGTTCCCAGGCTTATTAAACATTAAATACAAGGCTAAGAGTAATTAATTAACGACATGTACGTAATATAATATTCCCTTTGCTAATGACAGTCCGCGTGACCTGTGGGGGATCCATTATGTCTCCCATTATATAGATTATGAGCATTTACCCACCGCTTCGCCTCCGTCATTACAAGACTTAAAATGAAACATAACTTGATGTTCAATAAATGTAAATAGATTAAGATCATACAGAAAACCTACTTAAAATAATCATCATACAATAATGTTATTACATATTTATATGTATTCCTTAAATAATATACCTATATTATACAGAAATTAGGGTATGAACTAGTTTTCAAGTTCAAGTACCTTACCCACTCACTTGATTTCGGATTTTAAAAAAGGTAGCCTAAATTGCTTTCAATTTTTCTTTATCAAAGAAGTCCATAGTTCACTTGGCAACCGCAGTTGCCACCATCAGTTTATGGGTGCGCGAAATTGGCAACTCTGGTTGCCACAAGCAAGTGAGTGGTTACAGACTAACATAGTACTAAAAGAGAAGAATGCCTGAGTAGAGTAGGGGAGAAAGAGAAACTGTTTAAAACGATAAAGAATATGAGAGTGAGAAAAACCCAAATACTTAAGGCGAGATTAAAGACAAGCGAGGAAGGAGCTCAAAATACTAAAGGTAGTTGTCACGTCGTATGATGAAATCAAGGTCAGGTATTTCACAAAAACTACTTACAATTTGTGAAGTGCTAAGGTCACGTCCCGGGATCACAGACCGGTCTGGGATGGACATAGACTAGATATATTGTACCCAGTAGTTTAAAATAATTGGGAGTTCAATGGCAATAATCGTCTGAATCGAACTTAACCAATCACCGAATAATTAGTAAATAAGGACTGTCTCGAGGATGGCATTAAAGGCGTTCCGAAGAAAATTCGATCAACAAATTGTTTTTTTTTCTGCTCTTTCAAACCGGCTAGGGTTTTTGATTTGCCTCCTAGTCACACAATTTACGATAAAGGGCAACCCCTTTAGTTAGATTAGGTTAGGTAAAGCTGAGAGAAGTAATATTGAAGTCGAACGGTAACTTGAAGCGTTCTAGCGAGTATCGATATCTCAAACAAATATATACTAGACATAGCAGTGAAATTGTACTTTGCTAATGTATTTCCTAGCATCTGTATTAACCACGATTCCTGCATATAATAATTGTTAAATTTTATTCTAAAGTGACGGAGCGTGTAATGAAAACGAAGTTCCTGAGATTTAAGAAGAAACCGATAATCAGCGACTGAAAGTATAATGTTCACCTCAATGGTTCGGCTCGTGATCTTCTATAGTGTGTCTTACACATCGATGGGCTTTAGCGCGGCTATATCGAAGGTGTTCTAATGGGTCTGGCATCGTGATCTTCTGTCAAAGCTAATACCAGCTAATGCCATAATAATACGCGGCATGGAAACCCGTCGACCGCATTTTATAGGGAAACGACTCCTCACTCTTCCTTCCATTTATATATTGGAAGTCTGTGTATTTGTGAGGGAACACATGCACTTCTTTCACCAAATTAAAGATATTCCACAACGCAGAATGGTAACTCGACATGAAAACAAACTTAACTTACCTAAATCTAATCTAGTGATACACAAGAACAGCCCGTATGTGAGATTTATAAAAATATACAATAAGGTCCCGAAAAACATGAAATCCGAAAACAAAAATCACCTATTTAAACAAAGGTTAAAAGAATTACTTATAAAAAAAGCATATTACACAATTGATGAATTCCTAAATGACACCGGTCTAGCCTAAATTATGGCATCCAAGCAATATTTGACATAATATGTAATAGAAATTTGAAATAACATGTAATATTAATCAATAATAATGATAAAAATTGAATTGTTAATTAGATAATGATAGAATAATTAATAATAGTAATACCTTAACCAAGATGACATATAAATAAATGTATGAAATTGTTTATGTAACTAACATATTGCTATGCCCTACTACTGAACTAATATACATATAAGATCTTGTACACATTACTATGGTCGCAATAAAATAATATGACTATAATATGACCATCCCACGGACTACTCTAGGGCTTGGGCTGCACGGCTATCATAAGACGGCGCACGAGCTCTCTCGATTTTTCTCGCACTATACGTCTCTTTCTAAGCGTTCTAATAAGAGAGAAGCGGATAATGCGAGTCAAATAATATTCCCAGTTTTCTTTCCGGCCTTCGGATAAGAGCCGTAGTGGAAGGCCGGTGCTCTGAAAGCACATACATATGGACATAAAACTGGCGTCCCATAAGGTTCCGTGCTATACCTACCGCTATTTTAGTTTATATGATGTCCAAACGTCCATAATTAGTAGTATCAATGCGAATTATTAGAAAAGCTAGTGCTGTACATTAATAAAATAAACTGTTACAACAATACATATACATAGTAGTCCAGTGAATGAACTGACAACTTGTATGGAAAAAAAAACAATTTTGGAAATAATTTATAATAGCTTAACTTTTCTGTGTAACGGATATATTATCAATTAAATAGTTACCCAGCGACAGAATCCGACAAAATTTCAGACATCAAAAATATGTTAAATTAACTAGCTTCTAAAAAGTCAGAAAAAATATTAATAAAAAATGTTGTCTTTGTTTTTGTTCATTTACATTTGCTTTATAATATTCAAGTTAAATCATACAAAAAAAGACAATGTATGCTTCACAGGTTATGTATTTCTGTTGCAGCTATAACAACAAATACTAAAAACAAAATAAAATAAATATTTAAGGGGGGCTCCCATACAACAAACGTTTTTTTTTCAGGCTGTATCTCAAGAACCGCGATAGCTAGACAGTTGAAAATTTCACAAATTATGTATTTCTGTGGCCGCTATAATAATTAAAACTAAAAACTAAATAAAATAAATATTTAAGGGGGCCTCCCATACAACAAACTTTTTTTAAACTGTTTTTTATAGATAATGGTACGGAACCCTTCGTGCGCGAGTCCGACTCGCACTTGGCCGGTTTTATTTAATTCCCTGTATACTGCGTGGAACGGAACGATGGACTTTCCCGCAAGAGGGGGATTATTGAGCGCTAGTACGTCACATTTTCCAGATAAACAATTTTTTTGACGTGTTTTTTTTTACCTTTGTATGGAGCGTTGGCCGACTGGAGCGACGACCTCCATACAAATGTAAAAAAAATCGCGCATTTTTTTTTTTTCTCTTTATTCTTATCAGAACACGATACCAAGCCCTTGATCGGTTCATACCCTATTTTTGTTACACCCTGTATATACTCACTTCTGCATTCTTAAAGTCTTGCCATATCTCTCTTTTATTTAAATTTTTTCTGTTTTATTTTTTTCAATTTATTTACTGTTGTGTTATTGTTGTTATATATATAACTTAGGCTAGGTTTTTACAATAATTATATAAAAAGTAAAATATAAAAACTATATACAAAACATAAAATCATTATAAAAACCTAACCTTGGGTACCGCCGGCAGCGAGGCGGGGTCTAAGCTGCCGGTGGTCAGGGCGTCAGAGACAGGAACCTCATGACTATCAGCGCAGTATCCAGGAGTACCGCCTTCTGTATCTGACCCTTGATCCAGCCATCTAGCGAGAGTCTCTTGAGGTGATGGTCGAGACTCTTCGCTATTAAACCGTTTGCCGAAACGACTATCGGGACGATGATCGTCTTGTTGTTATTATTATTGTAAGTTTCATATTTTTATTTTTATTGTAATGTGTGCGCGCCCCCTGTGGTCTCACCAATGGTTCCAACGGGAGACCAGCTCTGGTAATCGCCAGCACCATGCTGAGTTGGGACTATTTGGTGACGTGTTTATTTGTATTTTTATTAAATGTTTGTCTTTTGTGTGTGTCACGAATAAATGTTTTTCTTCTTCTTCTTTCTTCTTCTTGTTATGTGATTTATGGCCCCGTGTATACTTATAACAAGAGCCCTGCCAACATCCCTCGTCTCATTGTGTTAGAGAGTTGCAAATACCAGGAGTCCAAAATAAGAGTACTTGTTCAATTTATTTATTGTTAGATATTCTATATATATTTTACTTATATTGTTTACTTCCTTTGTGACCGACCGAGGTCCAGCTAGGGACCAGTCTGTAATAGTTTTATTCTAGTTTTATTTTATTTTTTTCTTTTGTAGCAATAAATATTATTCTGTTTCTGTTTATAGCTACAGTTCATTAGAAATAGAGTTATACGAACATCGACTTTCGACTTAAATAGGCTAAGCATGTTAATAAATTAACACATTTATTGTGGTGGACGAGACATCGCCGCGTCCTCCTAAGTATGAAACTTCCTAGCGTCGGAAACGAAAGGGGTTCAATTGTTCTCTTCAATATCCTTTGATCAAGATTGCTATCTTGATCAAAGGATATTGAAGAGAACAGAGTATACTCATAGGATAGGATGCTATAGGATAGGCATGATGCCACTAACTAATGTAATTATCTTAGACCGTAAGCCCACTCCCAATACACTTACGGCTCATGATAACATGATAAAATGCATGGCAGCAGGTCGAGAAGGATGTGCAGAGCAAGAAAAAAATAAAAAAATAAAATAAGTAGAAGGTATTGGCAGACGGCGTCAAAGTTGCCAACTTTGGCACCGTCTGCCAAGTACTTCCGGCCATTTCAGGACTGGCAGACTTAGGTTTACTCTCTCTACGATTAAAGTGCTAAATGATGCCACATGTCTCATACTGTTGTCACATAACGAAAGCCAGGAGAAAGAAGAAGATCCCACGATGCGATTCGACATTGAAAATGTGGCACGCCCTTGGTTTTATAGAGATCTCTACTTTCTTGGCTCGTATTTTAAAATGTAATTGAATTGCTATTCGAGTTATATATAAGCAGGGGTTATGGCTTCTTTCTGCCGCAAAGAACGGCGACATAACCCTTTTTTTTGATTCATGGCTCACACTTGACATTTTGCCAGCGATATATCACTTATCGATAAGAATTTAAGTAGCGATAAGTATTCAAGGGACCTCGCTTTCTGTTATTTAAACAAGTCAAATACCGACGCGCAACTCTATCGCTTAGTGACAGAAGCTTTTCTTTCACTCTTGAATGAAAAGCCATTGCCATGCTTTTGCATTGGTTGCCATTGTGATTCTTATTTCTATATGATAAATCTGATTTGATAACACAAACATGGAAGTGGGGCGATATCTTTGTGAAACACCGGTGACGTCACATTAAGTATATATCTCGAATGTAGGTATTACCTGAAGAAAATGAAAATCGGAGAAATAAATTGTACTTCACGTCGCATAGATCAACCACTGGGTTAGATTCTCTTATGTAGCGTTCTCGCGAAAAAATGCAATTACACGCGACGATTGACGCCAACTCAACTGATGATGAATTTGATAGTAGATTTAAAGTCGATCATTATTGTATCACTAACACGCTTTTTAACCCAGCTCTTGTTAAACAGTTGGAACGTAACAGATTAATCTACAAAACTTATGTTCTTTATGTTAGGACAATATTATAGGCATCCTTTGGCTTGTATCCAGGAATAAAAAGAATATAAGCTTACAATTAAAACAATCCCACAGTAAGCCATGTTCCTTATCATTCATTACACTACATATTATACTAGTATTACATACGTAAAATTTACACGTAATCTCCAAAACTACATTCAATATCCCCTTATAGGGATAAGTTCGCCTTTGTACTTTGATCTATTGTGTGACATGTATTTGCTTTAACCTGTTATTGTGTACAATAAAGTGCTAACATACATACATCCCATATTCTTTCTTCAACAATTTATAGAATTAACCTGCCAGTAGGAGATTGGTATATATTTCATATAGCGATTCCTGGGCTGTTATTCTTTCCGCGCACATGCGTCATGCCTAACGAAACTAAACCTCTACCTACGATTAGTTACTACGAATCGCAGCGTCAAGATATATTTGTGGGTGAGCGTTGAGGTGAGCTTAAAACAAGTTACAGAATATAGGGCTGCGTTCTACGAAAAACATGGGCTAAACCGCGACGACAGGCGCAATATTAATTTTATGAAGAATTTATGGATACGTATATACTTCATTTAGAGCCAAGATTTCTGGAAACGTCAGGAAGCGATTTATTAAGTCATACACCATGAGCATGGCATTGTACGGATGCGAGACGTAGACATTAACTCGGCGAGAAAGATAAAGACTTATTGCCTTTGAAATGTGCTGGCGGCGAATGGACGCTATGGGTATATGTACTGGAGTGCTACGCTGCGCTGGACAGACAGAAGAACAAAGGAAGATGTTTTGGATTTAGTAGGAGCAAAAAGACTGGTGTTGAGGACGATTGATAACAGTAGAGGGAGTATATATATATATATATAAATAGCGGACGAGACACCGCAATCTGTAGTTCAATGACAATCTCGTCGTCTTTGACATTAAACCTAATGGTCTGTTGCACCAGGCTTTCACGCAGGCTCCGATTAACTCGAAGTGTCACGAGCAAGCTCAAATAGTTTAACGCTCCGAGACAGGATTAAGTATGGTCGCGACTGACACAATGTCTTGGTGTTAATACGAAAACGTCATAAAAGTTATCTGCCATAAAACGAGCGCGTCGTGAAACCAGGCCAAACGGCACCTCGGGCCCTCCTCCGAGTGGCGTATACGGAGCGCAACCAATAAATTCCGATTTACCTTACAAGTATTTTATAGCGCCCTTTTTCTACAGCAAGACGAATTGCAGGAGTTTCTATTTGAAATGGTGCTTTAATTCAATATATTACAAATTGCTTACTTACCTCTAAAAAAAAATTTAAAGATAAGTATTGCATAAACAATTATCATATTTATTTGTTTATTTTTTTGTCAAAATTTATGCATCAGTAAAACATATCATATGCACAGTATATGTTTTTTTTTATCATAAAGTGATGGAGTGGATACAAAATCAATTAATGCATCATTTACGTTTATAAAGTTAGTAAATAGTTACGGTGTTAACTCAAACAAACAATATAGCAGTATACTATACTTACTGCTATACCCAAGTACATCAATTTAATTCCGGGACGTTACTTTAGTTTTAGAGGTAGTCGAGTACACGGGTATTAATTACTTTCCAGTTGAAGGCAGCCAATATCAGGAAATTCTGGTATGAAGCGGTTCCGATAGCCCTCGGAAAATGAGAACGCTTGATTGGCAGCCAATTTAATCCTATCATAGTGCCGTAAGTATATAGCCGTATAGGCGGTCAAGAGGAAATACATAATTTTAGGCCTTTGCTGTGACATTCCTTTTTGGGTTTCACCTGCACCTGCTCCCGTGAAAATAAACAACATTTGGACCAGTATTATATTCATAGCTCAAGAACTTTTATTTGGACCTTAAGCGTCTCTCGGCAAATGTGTGCCCCTCTGGTCTAGCGTTAAATTGCTGCTGTGTATTTCATGTCACTTAATGATACCACTGTCATTGTATTTGTAAGTATAAATATAAAAACCTTAAAAAGCTCTATTGCAGAATGAATATTTGAATACTGAAGTTTGATTCCTCTATCTTTAATATCAGACTCACCGGGGCATCAAAGTGAGGCCACGTCCCCCTTTAGTCTAATATCGCGGATGGAATATTCACCTAGAATTCCTTGTAATTTGTAATCGCTAAATTATGAGCCGAATTAATGATAATTATAATTTAATTTCGGGTTTTCTATGATACACACATAAACTCATGCCTGTTTTCGCAAAAAGGGTAGGTAGAGCATATTAAATTAAATTGACAGTACCACTTCTAGCAATTGCTGAAACGCACTGCGCGGACTGCGCACTGTGTTGTTGCAGGAACTAAAATTGACCAAGGATGTGACACGCCCAAAACGTCAGTAAGCCTCAAGGACGCAAATAAATAAGGTAATTCGTTGGTAGCTCATCGTTTTTAGATTATTTTTCCGCCATAACTGAAATCATAACTGGTTATGAAATAGGACCGTTTATTGCATTCCCTAGAACAGCGTCGATAAGCTTAGCAAATTCGCGAAACTACAGGCTTCACATTTTATTTTTCCAATCTATCTCATTTATTTTTCTTCTTACAGATATCAAAGACTTTGAGAACAACCAAGTGTAGGGTAGGTATCTGCTAAAACCCCCCATATTAAAGATTTTTACAGCGAACTTAAACCCTGTCTTCGTGATTTAAAAAAAAACTTGGTTGTTTCTCTATTTAACTGATTAATGCTTAGGTTTAGCGACCAATTTTTTAACTTTCAACACGTTGATTTATAGAGTACTCCTGACAGATTAATAAAAGCGGTGACTGTGGTTATTAAACACATTCTCTGCCAAGAATCGCTACGCGCTACGCTCGTAGCCGATCCCGTGGTTTTACTCGTATGTAGTGGAAAGCGACTACGGCGTAGGCGCCCGCTAGGCGTGTTCCTGGCAGTGAAATTGTTAATAATCATTTTAACTTACCGACTCTAATTTTATTGACCCCTGTATGCATAACAACCTTAACCCCTAGGTGGCAAACATCAAGATGCAGGTGTATGTGAATGTTGTGTAGCGAGTATCCAAGTAAACTCGGGTTATTAAATCAATTAATTATATTTAGTATCACATTAACTTAGCATGTGCTATAAACAAGAAACATTAATTAAATAGTAATTGTCGTAAACGATTTTCTCACTGACTTGACATTTATCCGTCAAGTCCCTTTTTATCACGTCTCGCCAGAAGCAATCCGTGTAGGTTGTAAAACCTCCATCCAATAGTTTAGTATGCCGTGTTGCCTACAGTTGAAATAGACTAATATAAGGCGAAGAAATCGCAAGCGATTGTTATTGGGAGTCCTTACTTAATAAATAAGCTCTCAGATGTGGTGGTGACTGTCAGGAATAGGGGTGTAGACACTAAATAAAATAATCAATAAAGTCATATTTTCTCGAAAGAGGATTAAAAATGTAGTCAAATGGAGAAAAAATCTACGCAAAAGGTTAAACAATCACGAAGTTATGTGTCCAAAATTTTAAGAAGGGGTATGTTCTGTCCCTTTTTTGCAAAACGCAACTTCATATGAAGTGATGACGCTTGTAGATTGTGACGTCACTGAAGACGCCAACGTGCTGCGCCCCGTCGTGTGCGGCTTCGCCATCGACGCGGCCCCCGGCAGCCTCGTGTAATGTGACGTCACATACTGTTTGCGTTTTCTCTCTCTAACAAGCAATATTAAAACGGTTGTAGCTTCGTAATTCTTTAAGATACCTGAATGGGATTTTCGTTACTAGGCATATTTTTTGTCTTCTTTCTTTTGGAGTAATAATAATTTTCGAGTCTACACCCCTATTTGGGCATCACCATGGTGCCATGGTGGTCCATGGACCTGAAGCTTTCTTGGTCACCCATATAGCAGAGGTGAGTAAAAAAATGTTTGGATCACTCCATTCACTAAGACGTCTGCAGAATTTCCTTCCGCTTGTATCAAGTTGACTCTTGCTCAGTCTCTTTTGCTTCATTTCTTTTGTGACTTTTTGTTTCTTGATCTCAATGAAGAGCTACTTGGTAAGCTGGAGCGCTTGCAATATGTATGCCTCAGATATGTATTTGGTCTCCGCAAGTATGATCACGTCTCCGACTTCCGTTCCCAGCTTCGGTGGCTGCCGATTCGCCGGCGCAGAGACGTGCATATCCTGTCGTTACTATGTAACGTGCTGTTCAATCCCACGTCTCCTTCATACCTTACAGAGCGTTTTAGTTATACATGGCCAATGACAGCGGTCACCGCTTACGGTCGAGTGCTGACCTTACCCTTGCGGTGCCGTCTAATAAGACCCGCACATGTTCAAAATCCTTTACGCTGCGCGCTGTGAAGCTGAATGAGTTGCCCTTGTCGCTAAGACAGTGCCAGTCTGTTGCATCACTTAAGCGTAGGTAATTTGAAGAAGTTGTGGCTTTCCAACACCTTGTGATATTTATATATATGTATATATAAATATTGGTATGTATATATTTATAGTATTTATACAACTAATATTAACACTAGTTAATATGTTTGTATTTTTCTTAGATTTCTTTGTGCTCTGGTTTGTTCTCTGTGTTTTTGTACATGGTGTAAGATTGTCTATCTCGTTCTACCTATATTCCACTCAATCGCTCAAAGGTTAGCTGGAAGAGATCCTTTATAGGGATAAGTTCGCCTTTTTATCTTAATCTTATGCATCATATTTATGTTTCAACCTGTTTTGTATACATTAAAATGCTTACATACATACATAAGTAACCTATGAAATTTATTTGTTGTGCATATGATTATACATACATAGAACTAATTGCTGGAACGTTAGGTTCTGGAATACCGTAAACATACAGTTAAACTTGGGACTTGGGTCACTTTGGGATTGAGATACAGAAACGTCAGCATGTCTTCAACATGTCAAGATCTACATGTGCTGGTGTAGTTATTTAATAACAATATGGCATTGTTCTCCTAATTGATTGAAGTGTGTAGATAGTAGGATAAAACGTCGACATTATATGACTGTTTTGGCCGGCAAAAATGAGAAAAATTAAATGAAATAATATTAGGTACGTATAACAAATGACGCGTATAAAGATAACTTTTTATTAATTCATGGTTCTATCAAAAAGATAAATTTGATATCGGAAGTTCCTAGTTAATTGACTTTTCGCAACAGAAACTTCTATGTCAAATTATTAATTACCGTCAAGGTATCTTGATTAACCCAGGATCTCTCCAACGAACAACATCATCACAACACCAATTCCCATGGTGAACCCAGTTTTCCACAACATTGCAACGTTTGATTTAGATGTACTGACCTGGCCGTTGCATTATTTAAAAGTCGACCTCGAGATTGGACTGCGACAGGGCCTAGGCGGCCAAAGTAATGACACCGTCATTGCTATTTCCAAGCGTTGCCGGGGACAGTTTTTGAGTTAAATCCAGAGTTGCCAGGTCGTCCCAAAAAGGACGGTTTTCGATGGAAAACCGTCCTTTTTGGGACGACCTGGCAATGGGGATGCCCTTTTAATGCCATACCGTCTGTTGGGCCAAAAGTTGGGCCTTTTAATGCTATACCGTCCTGTTGGGCCAGTTGGCACCTAGGAAAGGACGACAACAGGATGGTATGGCATTAAATGGGACGGAAACCCGTCTTTTTTTGGGACGATCTGGCAACACTGGTTAAATCTCCTCCCATTACGTTGAACTGTAACCACTACGACGCTGTGAAATTTAAATACACGTAAAAGCGAATGCACATTACCACGTTATTTATGTAATAATTTATTGAACAGGGCTGGGTGGCTGGGGTACATGTTTATAGATGGTCCACTGTAGTAGTAAATTGCTATTTATTTATTTATTGACAAATACATTCACGTGACATTACAGTAATAACCAATGCGTCACGAAACCAAAAACAACAAATAATACTATTTAGGCGGCGAAACGGCTTGGCCCCGTTGCATCGTCATCTCCGGTGTAGGATTCGGCAGATTGCCCCGGAACCGTCGAAACACGACACCCTTCGGCCAGAAGTCGGCACATGGCGATGGTCTCCTGCAGCGGTCGCGGCACGCGCACCACAAACGAGCTGAAGTGCACATAGTGGCGCGAACGCAGCTGGAAGACCCTCAGCGAGAAGCCGGTCTTCTGACGAACGTACTCCACCACATCATCAGCCGTGGCGGTGTAATGCAGGCGCGATACATATAGCGCCTTGCTCGGTGTGGCAACCCGCAGACCGGAACCAACCGGTTCTGCAGTACCACACTGACTCTTGAGTGGCTTGCGCTTCCTCGACACCGTTGTAAAACCCTCCTTATCCACATCGGTGCGCGGGGGCTTCTCCTTTGGAGGAACCCGAACTTCACGCGCTCTTGAGGGCGCGTCTCTCCGGTCGGCTGCGACAGACCGACCAGCTACGGCATCAGCATAGCGATGACGTGATTTAGAGGATGGGGCGGGGGGAGGCCCGGCGCGGAGGGGGCACGCGGGCCGTGGAACGGCATGCGCAGTGTCAGCAACATGCAAACTTACCGAGTCGACACTTGACGCCCGGTCATTACTCTTGAAATTTGACCCCGCTGGTAATCGAGTTTCCGGGGCACTATTACGCAATTCGATAATTTCTTTGCGTAACACGGCAATAGTAGCCTGCGAAACGTCAAACTTTTCCAAAATTTCAGCCATGCCTGCCTTAAGAGCCACGATTTCCTTCAGCAGGCCACTCACGTCAACATGCTCTGGAATGCGGGACGGCAATCTGGAAACCTCTGTCGCCACGAACTCAGGCAAGTCGCTTAACAATTTGTGTGAACTTAAAGTAAAGACAATTTTAAAGCCACTGCTTAGTTTAGTTTAGTGCAAAATATGTTTAATTGAAAAACTCCTTGCAAAGCTGCTTAATTTAGTGCAAAAGTCGGCCTTAAAGACTTGGCATGAGCGTTTAGGACATTTAAACATCAAAGAAATACAAAATGTGCAATAATAATAATGTCATAAACGGTGTGGACCTAACAAACTGTAACAATTTCTGTACGAGGGTTGTCCCTACGGAAAATAAGCCCGGAGGCCGTTCCAGACATCAGTCCTGGATAGCAGGGGACCACTGCAGCCAGGTGACGTGGTATATAGTGACCTCTGTGGGCCCATGAGCGTGCCCTCAGTACAAGGTATGAAATATTTCGTTATTATCAAAGATGGTGCCACAGCTTATAGACATTTGTACTTTCTTAAGAACAAAAGTGACACATTAGAATATTTCAAGAGATATAATGCCATAATTAAAAATAAGTTCACTCAGATAACGGCGGTGAGGACAAGAACAAACAATTTTAAGATTATCTTGACAGTGAAGGCATCTCTCATGAGTTAACTACACCATACATTCCCAAGGCGGACACGCCTACTTCCTTTTGTTCGTGAATAACACCAACTTTGTCTTCGTTGGATTTAGATCCAGCCCTCTCTCTTTGCACCATCCTAACACCTCTTTAAGACCTCTGTTCATTATATCTCTTATGATATGATATAATATGATATTTAGGACCGTTCCTCTCACTAGTAGTACTCCGTCATTAGAATAGGCCTGCGCCTCCCGTATTGACTAATTTAACCAATGAGTACAGTAGTAGGCACCACATCAGAGGGGACAAGCAGCCACCCTGCGGGAATGCCCTTCTCGGACTTATTTTTAATGAGACCCCTCCCAGTTCCGCTGTTATGTCTCTATCTTTTGGCATTCTGCCTATCCATCTCGCTACTGCTTGTTCGATTCTTTCCCTATCTAAAACTTTTCTCGAGCACCGCAAAGGTTGCCTTGTCAAAGCCTCCCTCCACATCGAAGAAGCAGCCTACTTTCCACCGTTATTTTATTGATGTTTAATTAGAATTTTATTTAAATGAATAATTATGTGTCACCAGTTTACCGACATTTGTTGTTTTTTGTTGTACCTTTATGTTCTAACTCATTCACCGTAACCTTAATTTCTTGCCTATGTTCTGTTCTATCCTTGTATGTTACTAACATTAAATGTGTAAGAGTTTGTACATACTAACATTTTATGGGCACTGCCTGAAATCAATGATTTATTCGTATTATTATTATGCAGGGCAGCCTCCGTTGATTTACCTGCCATGTATGCATGTTGGTTGTAACGGGTTCCTCCCGCATTCCAATTTCTCTCTCCAAAGTCTTTACCGCAAATGATAATAAACTTATGCTCCTGAAGGATTTCACCTCTTGGTAAGGTTTCTTCCCTGGTTTCGGTAGAAATACCACTCTCACTTGTTTCCAAGCTTTCGGGATGTAGCCTAAGGCTATGCTTGCCCTGTATAGTCGTGCTAGATTCTCCTTAATGTATTCATACCCTTTCTGCAGTAGCACCGAGAGTATCCCGTCCAGTCCGGTGCGGTCGTCCGGTATTGGCAAACTTACTATTTTTAGTACAAACTAGATTATATTTATGACTGTACTTTGAGTCATACATGTCTTTAACTTCAGCCATGAGCTTACAGCAAATTGTGGAATGTGAGGTATATGGACTTTTGTCGGTCAGTGGTAGGTGGTGAAGATCGTGTCCACTGCCCGGCAATAATTACGATGTTGATGGGGGAGTGGACTTCACCCCAGAGGGATTAATGGCAGTCCACACTCAGAGAGACACTCTGAAGTACTGTCTATACAATGGTATATTTATTCATTAATCAACACAGTATATATACAATTAGATGCATAATAATTCATACATCTCGCACGCACTTAATCTACAGCTATTCTTAGGCACGTATTTAAGAATATCTTATCGCTACAATAGAATGTGCCTTGCCGGCACAGACTTGTATGGCAAAGAATAAAATACCCAGATAACATTAGTCATTTGTACTGTATAAAAAAATTCGTAATTAAGGCCAAGATGGACTGAGTCTTGTCTCAACATCATAAGGGATATACTTAGTTGCGTCAGTAATTCGACATGGACAATGTTGGCACAAGTCCAGATAACTTTACCCGCGATCGAAATCGATAAAAATTTGGAATAGATGTTGATTCAAAAAATATTTCTCCTCGTGAATACTTACATGCGTATTACTGCGAAGGATTCGTTAAGCAAAAAAAAACATCGTACCATATAAAAAATATGAGATATTCGTGTTATTCCAAAAAAAGCGGGAAAAGTAGGCATGTCACCGTCCAACGTACATAAATAAGGCCATAAATATCTGTACAGGACTCTTTTGTCAAAAGTAGGTGCGCAGTAATGAATTTGTTCTGACTTTACTGCCAGATGACAGCTTACTGATACTGCACCGATCCCGCACCAATATACGGAAGTAATAAGGAATAAAACTAGTGGTTCTGTGAGCTATAGCACTCCCAAGCCTGTATCTTATATAAAAAAAGAAATTGAATTCCGAAAAAAATCGACACTACCATTTTATATGAGTTTGAAAACGCGACCCGTAGACGAGAGCAGCGGGACAGCGGGACATCGAGACATACAAACGATTGTCGGTCCAAGATGAAGCATAAAACTTCGTTCGCTTCGCTCGCTCGTTCGATAGGGTGCGGATTAAGCATTAATAGCCTGTCGGTCACTTGTAAGCGCTTTGGAGAGCGCCATATCAATTGTGTTCTCCAGTACGATGATTGACGTACCGATCAGCTTTGTCAATGATAAATTATTCAAGCGCGCGACCAAGGGCGAACTAAATATTATATTAGACAAATTAACTTGTCGGTATTTCGGTTCAATATGGATTCATATGCCAGTCAAAATATTTTCCGATTACTTTGAATAATAAGCGAACAAATATCATACCTACAATATTGACGCTTTATAAAAAAGGTAATTGAAGAATCTCACTTTTAGCATTACCTACCTCCTTGCATTCCTTTTTTTGAGCTCCCGCTCAGAGTCGTTTCTGATGCAAATGTTATCTTTGGCTATTCAACAGGGTAAAACGTGGCAAGCATTATGGGCAGTTTTTTTTATATATCCATATGTAATAATCATTTATGTGGTCTTTGAAAATTTATTCTATTTTGTCTTAATACTGAATTGTGTGGCTTTCAAAGATGGTTGCCATCTTAGCATATCGTTGTGGATAAGACATTTGTCACCCTCGCACTCGCATACGTATCAGAACGTGACAGCGATAAGTGATACAATGTCAACCATGCTACGCCCGATTCTAAACCATCCGACAGTATAATCGTGTCACGAGTTTTGTCGTCACGTGTCGTCTGCACTGTAAAGTGTAACTGAAGCCCGCACGTACTTGGCACGGCACAGCCCTAATTACGTAAAATTACAACACAAGTGCCAACTAGGTATGTATTCGTTTTTATAAGTAGTGTAACAGTCAAAAAGAAGCATTTGCTGAGGTATTTTTTTATATTTTGGTACTTGGATGAATTACAGACAGTCCGAGTGCTTCAAACTTCTTTGACACTGGTATTTGTATGCCAATCGGCAAAACATACTGATTCATCCTTTTATGGGAGGCCAATTTTGTATTACCTATGTTTCACAAATAAAAATGTGAATCAGAAACAAAAGTCGTCACATTTTGAATAGGTAACCTAAGAATAAGGAAGAATAGCTATTACCAGCTCGCGACTGACAATAAGTACTTTTTTGATGATATTCCATTTCGGTAGAAAACGTTTGCCACTAACTAAATCTTAACATATCACTTTGATTTTGATGTCGATCGCTTCAGCATTATAGGTTTAGTTTAAAAAAAAATATCGAGGTGCCTATAAGTTTTAAATTATTGCAAATTTTGAAAAAAGGAAAACCTATAAACCTAGTCTTTTATTGTGTCAATAACGAACAAAAAAGCATTGAGATTGGAACATATTTAGAAGTGGAATAACATGTTCTCTTTTTGTATGGATGTGTACGAGGTATTCCTCCCTCTTAAATGAAAATGACAGTGTCTACTTATAATTTCGTTGCCCACTGTATTTCAGGTGTAGTCAGCCTGGGTAAGACAGATATTCAAATATATTTCATTCAGACATAAATATAGATTTCTGTCAATCTTACGAAGCAATAGGTATTAGGTACTAAAGTCAGCAGCTTTTCCGAAAAGTTATACAACAAGATAACCTAAAAAGTAATATCTGCAGCCGTTGACAGGTTCATATTACGAACGTCTTGATTATTGTACGGAACGTGTTCGCTCACAATCAGTGTGTGGTGCAGCTGTGTTCACAACCAATTTCCACTAACATCATAGTTCTTACCTAGTGCAACTTGAGCCGGAAATCCGTAAGAACTATGTGTGATCGCAGGTAAGACTTATACTGGTTTGTCCTGGGACATGTAGGTGAGCGTTATGAATACCAGATCAGTACCTGTGGAGTGGCGGCCCGGTCGGGCCGACGCGTTCGGAATACTAACTAACTAGACGGCACCGGATGCCATTGTGCGTCGCACGGCCGGCGCGCGTCAGATGCGTGAGAGACTTCAGAGGCTCTAGTATAAGTTTTACCGAAACAAAACGTTACGACCGCGTTCGCGTTTAGCTGTCAAATCCCATACAAATTGGGGGTAAAACGCAAACGCGATCGTAAAGTTTTGTTTCGGTAAAACTTATACTAGAGCCTCAGCCCCGCTATTATGTTACTTGTTGTAACCTCATCTCACTCGTCACCTACACCTACAATACAAATATACCTTGACGCCGCAATTCGTAGTAAGCGTAATCAGAGGTCTAGTTTAGTTAGGCGTGACCGGTGAGGTGAGGCCATTAGCTCGTTCCGAATAACAGCCGGCTGGGCGCCCACACCGATTCACGAACAACCGTCATAAAGTGGATTGCTTAACGACCGGCTAGCCTAGTGGGTCGAAGTATGTAGGTACGTACGAAGCTTAAAGTCCTGGATTCGAATCCCGGTAAGGGCAAATATTTCTGGGATGCGCATGAATATTTGTTGCTGAGGTTTTTTTTTATGTATAATATAAGTATTTATTAAATATATCGACGTCTAGTACAAGCCTTATGGAGCTTACTATGGGGCTAATTCGATTTTAGTAAGATTGTCCCCTAGTATGGAGGTTGTATGTATTATTTATTATTGCGACTTGATAAATAATTCACGTACACACTAGTTAAGGCTGACGCAAATAATCGGGGCCAATCTTTCTCGTATCACATGCTTAAAAATCTGCGATGCTGCAGTGCAGTTAAACACTAACCACTTGACTTGGGGCCCTTTGACTAACAACTTTTAAGTTGTATTACAAGAGGAAACCTTTCAGTTCCTTTCATTAGAAAGATACTCTCGCTTGTATGCAATGGACCCCAGGTCAGTTACTGGGAGTTTATAGAGAATGCAATGGACCCCAGTTCAGTTACTGGGAGTTTATAGAGAATATAATAAGTTAAGATTCTCAATATCATTAAATATGAATAATCCCCATGAAGTAACACTTTTACACGTTTATTGTAGGTACACTTTTAAGCTATTATTTATCAACTTTAGTTCGATGCGTCAGAAATAGTCAATGAATGGGACAGATAATATAATCAAAAACTTTGTGGTAAGTACCCACTGAATTTTGAATTTTAGTACATTATGGTTCGCGCTCTAAACACCAAAGAGCTTGTCCATATTAACGTCATAGTCTTTTTTTCGATATTTAAATACCTACCCGTAGTTATAGTAATGGTTCTCTTTCATGATATGACCACGATCACCTACGGTAATTTACTGCCTCTTCCTCATAGAAATTAACATAAATAATGACACATTTCGTATTCTATACGGCATGCGGCAAATTATATTCAGCAAACGAATATAATTAATTTAAAATAAAAGCGTTTATTAAAATGTGTTGTACCTACTTTAAAATAGTAATTTTACTATCATACATGACATTATTGTTGTATGTATGAAAGATATGTTGGATACTCTGTAAACGCAATACATCCTTATTCTATGGTAGCTGTTTATGTCAACAGCAATGTCTTTTTATTTTTGACTTAGTGTGCTAGTCATTAGTCGAGTCCGCTGTACGCTCCTCTCCTGATCCTGAATACATCACATAACTGAGCAACTTACTGTTTCCTTTGCACCCTAAACCCATCAGGTTATGGGCTTTAACGCATAAATTCGAAATTTAGTAATATCTTTCTGGCCTCGCGATCTTTTAGGGGAAAAAGAGAAACAAGACGGCGTCGGTCGCCGGTACGGCAATAAAATGGCCGGGGCGAATCCATTAGTAATGGAAAAGCTGAAAGGGATTGAAAACTACAATTCGTGGAAGTTCATGATGAGAATGGTGTTAATCCATGAAGACCTTTGGGATTAGGTTGAAAAAGAAGTCGACGAGAAAAATCAAGAAAATGTCAAAAAAGGACAAAAGGCGCTCGCCCGAATTGCGCTGTCAGTCCATCCTTCTGCTTTTGTTTACGTCCGAAATGCTTCATCAGCTAACACGGCCTGGAATAATCTTCAAAAAGCGTATGAAGATACTGGTTTATGCCGCCGACTCGGATTATTACGAAGCTTGTTTAGCACGAAACTCGCTGAATGTGAAAGCATGGAATGCTATGTTAACAAAATAAGAGACCTTGCACAGCAACTAAGTGACATCAAAGCTGGACTGGACGACGATTTTGTCGCAGTTATTATGCTCAGCGGTTTACCCGAGGACTACGATCCATTAATTATGGCGATTGAACACTCAAATTTGAAGTTGTCAAGTGAAATCGTCGCAAATAAATTAATACAAGAAAAGCTTCGTCGGGAAGACAAACAGGAAAATGTCACAGCTCTTGCAGCTACACGTAAGCTACCGAAATGCTACGGATGCAAGAAGACAGGCCATTTTAAGAAGAATTGTCCCAAATGGAACAAAAAGAAGACTCAAAAGGGAAGTTCGAGTCCGGAGTCATCAAAGGCGCTTCTTACGGCTTTGTCAGTGAACGTGCAAAGTGATTTTTGGTACCTAGATAGTGGTGCAACAAATAGCATGTGCCATAGCAAGCAGATAATGCAGGACTTTATAGAGGAGACACCGTTACCTGTGACAGTGGCGAATGGGGACAGAATGTTTACAGCGGGAAGAGGAACTGTTCAAGTGAAACTGCGGAATGGGATCGTAAAGACAATAAGTGACGTTTATTACGTGCCTAATTTAACAGCAAATTTACTGTCAGTTAGTTCTTTAGTAAATAAGGGGTTTCAGGTAGTGTTCGAAAGCAATAGTTGTCAAATACTAGATAACGAGGTGGTAGCGGCCACAGCTACATTAAAAAATGGTGCTTTCATTCTGGACACAGCCCGGCAAGGTAATGCAAAAGCTGCAGATGTAGCAGTGAAACCCGAGACCTCTGGTAATACTGTCAACATGGAAATGGATAAGGTTTGGCATCGGAGATTAGCACATCTCAACCGAAGGAGCATGGAACTTCTTAAACAAGGTATGGTTTTAGGAATTTCATATGATAATTCTAAATTTGAACCATGTATTGCATGCATTCAAGGAAAGACAAGCAGATTACCCTTTCCTAAGAAATCTTGCAATAGAGCTAAGGAAGTTTTGGGACTAGTACATACAGATGTGTGTGGTCCACTGCCCTGTTCTTCCTTCAGTGGCAGTAGGTATTTCTTATTGTTCATTGATGATTACACTCGGAGAACTTTCGTGTATTTCCTAACGAAAAAGAGTGAAGTCTTTGATAAATTCAAAGAATTTAAGGCTTTAGTGGAGAACCAGACGGATAAAAGGATCAAAGTCCTTCGCAGTGACAATGGTGGAGAGTATACCAGTTCTGTGTTTCAGGCTTATCTCAAGAATAATGGCATCCGGCACCAGACCACTGTTCCAGGCACACCAAGCCAGAACGGAGTGGTTGAACGAGCAAACCGGACTGTCATGGAGGCTGCCAGATGCATGCTGCAGGACGCCGGTCTGGGCAACGAGTTTTGGGCTGAAGCAGTTAACACAGCTGTCTACATAAAGAATCGTTGTCCTACCAAGGCGGTTTTGGGAAGCACTCCTGAAGAAAAATGGAGTGGCAAAAAGGTATCTGTAGATCACTTGCGTATCTTTGGTTCTGTGGCCTATGTATTGAATCCTAAACGTTCAAAACTAGATTCAAAATGCAAAAAGTACATATTTGTTGGTTATTGTGACGAAACCAAAGGCTATAGACTAATAGACCCTGAGGTTCCAACAAAATGTATCAAAGCCCGAGAAGTTACATTCTTGGAAAACAAATTCATTGAGAAAGTATCAAATGATGATAATAACAATGAGTCTGATCATGTATTTACACATAATTATATTCATGTAAATACGAATGATGAGACTCCTCTATCTGACCCTATTCCTGTGCATACAGAAACACCTGTTGTGAGCGGTACTTCTGATGATACTACTTTGGTACAAACTACTCAGAGAGAGAGTACAACCGCAACAGATGATTCTGACAGCTCGAGTGAGCATAGTGATCCGGCCGATGAAACGTATATTCCAGAGGAGGAGAGTTCAAGTTCGTCGGAATATGACAGTTCATCGAACTCTATACTGCTGTCGAGCTTGTTGGCGGGATCATCTGATGCAGATTCGCCGCAGAATGTACGAGAAGCACTGAACGGGCCAGATGCAGACAATTGGAGAGAAGCAATGACTTGTGAGTACAACTCGTTTATCAAAAACAAGTGTTGGACATTGACAGATCGACAGAAGTCGCAAAAACCTGTCAAATGTAAGTGGGTATTCAAAGTCAAACGTGGTCTCAACGGCGAGCTATTGAAGTACAGAGCACGCCTAGTGGCTAAAGGCTATACACAACAGTACGGCCTGGACTACGAGGAGACCTTTTCCCCAGTTGTCAGATACTCAACTATACGTACTCTGTTAGCCTTAGCGGTAGAGTATGGTATGCAAATTGAACATCTTGATGTGAAAACAGCATTTCTCAACGGTGACCTAAAGGAAACTGTGTACATGGAGCAACCGGAAGGCTTTAAAGTAAAAGGCCAAGAAGACAAGGTCTACAAATTAAATAAAGCTGTTTATGGTTTGAAACAGGCCTCTAAGGCCTGGTACGAGAAGATTGATCATGTCTTATGTAAAAAACTGTGTTTCAATAAGTCATCATCTGAACCATGTGTGTACTATAGGTGGCATGAAAAGTCGCTTATCATTATAGCGCTGTACGTTGATGATATAATATTGTTTTCAACTGGTGATATACGTGAAAAACTGAATATAAAAGTAAAGTTAATGAAAGAATTTGACATGTCAGATTTAGGGCCAGCTCACCACGTGTTAGGTATGCGATTGTGTAGAGAAGAAAACAAAATTACTCTCGATCAATCGAGTTATATAACATCAGTACTGAAGAAATATAAAATGGAAGAATGTAAGTCTTCCCCTACACCCATGGAGGTGGGACTGAAGTTATCTAGAGGTAGTCAAAGGGACGATATTTACGATTATAGAGGTCTCGTTGGTTCACTGAATTATATTGCTATTTGCACTCGACCTGACATTGCCTATGCGGTTAGTTATCTAAGCCAATTTAACGAGTCTTTCACAGAGGTTCACTGGAAAGCAGCAAAGAGAGTCCTACGCTACTTGAAAGGTACTCTGAATCTTTGTTTAACGTTTAGAAAGAGCAAGCTAGATGTCACTGCCTATGCGGATGCTGATTGGGGTAGTGACGATGTAGATCGTAAATCGTACACTGGCTATGTTTTTAAAATAGGCGAGTCGGTGGTCTCTTGGGAAAGTCGCAAACAAAATACAGTGAGTCTTAGTTCTACTGAAGCTGAATATGTTTCGTTATCTGATTCATGTAAAGAGGGCTTATTTATGTGTGCATTTCTAAAAGAAATTACTAAAAGAGATGTTGTTCCAACCATTTACAATGACAACCAGTCAGCACAAAAATTGTGTAAGAACTCTTTACATCATGCTAGAACCAAACATATTGATATTAGGCATCATTTTATCAGGCAACTAGTAAGTAACAATACTATTGCTGTTAAGTATCTATGTACAAACGATATGGTGGCTGACATATTGACAAAACCATTGTGTAAAGTTAAGCACTATAATTTTGTCAAACAGCTGATGTTGTTGTGATAGTTATATGTTTTAATTGTTTGATAAGTCTTGTTTTTTTGTCATACAATTAAAAATACTGTACTTACATTGTTTATAAATTCTTTATTAAGTTACATTAAATGTTACATAGAAGTAGGGTCAGCACAATACATGTCTAGTGTATTCTGTTTATTTACTTACAGTGTAAATGTAATGCACACTAGTGCATACGATGGAGGAGGCTCCGTGTATGATTTTAAATGCTAGTGTTTGTTTATAAGGTCGTATTGGTTTAAGGGCCAGTGTTGGATAGCTGTTTATGTCAACAGCAATGTCTTTTTATTTTTGACTTAGTGTGCTAGTCATTAGTCGAGTCCGCTGTACGCTCCTCTCCTGATCCTGAATACATCACATAACTGAGCAACTTACTGTTTCCTTTGCACCCTAAACCCATCAAGATATAATAAGTAAACGTAAAGAACCAAGTTGTTAGGAGGTGGCCGTCGAAATATACTTCTGCTATACCCCGGTACAGTAGTAGGTACTTATAATGAAACAACCTATATATATATATATATATTGTTAATAGTTACCAACTTGCGACACAAGCTAGTACCTTTAAGGTATAATAAAAGTAAGAAAAGAGTTATTAGGAAATCGGTATCTCAGCCCCTGCGTGCTTGCAACCTTTGACCAACCAATTAGTCGCCAGACTCCAAAATTCCATCAATCGGTGCTCTACAATCGCCAACGGGCACGTGAATTCAATTACAATATTTAATCCGGTTCAGGTGTGTGGCCGCCGCACTTGATTACAATCGACTCGATGAGGGCCATTCATTGATTGACCTAAATTGTCTTACAATAACACTACGTACTGGTACCGTGAAACATGCCTACATTGCCACCAGGCAAAACTGCCCAAAAAGCTAATTTTAGACAAATCTGCAATTTATGGCCACTTTACTATTTTTAGTAGGAGCTGGATTATATTTATGACTTTACTTTGAGTCATTACATGTCTTTAACTTCAGCCAGGACCTTGCAGCAAATTGTGGAATGTGAGGTGTATGTAGTTGTATTGCAAAGTTGAAAATACGTAACATTGCCCATCTGTACTGTGTAAAACTTTTCGTAGTTAAGATCAAAAATGTTAAAATGGAACGAAATGGATGGCCATGTTTGCCCAAAATTTTGAACTGAGTCTTGTCTCAACATCGTAAGAGCTATACTTAGTTGCGTCAAAAATTCGACATGGTCAATGTTGGTGAAAGTCCAGATAACTTTACCCGCGATTAAAATCGATAATAATTTACTTTAAAAACAAAGTTTTAACCGACTTCAATTTAGTACTCTGCCAAGCCACGAAAACATTTCCACATTTCTTTTCCAATTTACCACATTAACTGATTTCCGAGAGCAAATACGTTGGTTATTAGAGAAAAAAACCCAATCGCTGTATGTGGCCCTATAATATTTGAGGACTTCCGTCGATTCCACAAGGATCACCTTTGGCACTTCACTAAGTTGCTATTTCAACGGAATTTTATCAGAATCTGTGACGTACATTTGTACTTTTAAGTACATAATTGAGGAATTCCATAAGTCATCTGTGGTCTTCATCATCAATTCCACTCCACCAAATTTATGATTTCCGGGTGTAAATACACGAGTTATAATAGAAAATACCAAAATCACTACACGCGTATCTAATATAATTGAAGAGTTCCCTCAATTCCTCATGGGTCCCATCATCCAATTGTTTTTTTTTTAAATGGGATCCACCTGGAAGCATATACTTACAAACAAAAAAAAAATACGAATCGGCTCATCAATAACGGAGTTCTGAGTTATTAAAAAGTCCTTTTTTTGAAGTCGGTAATATAATTGGTATAGGTGTTTATTAAAAAAAAAATTTCTCCTCATGAACACACATGCGTATCCTACCATATAAAAAATATGAGATATTCGTGTTATTCCGATAAAAGCGGGCAAAGTAGGCATGCTTAACGGTAAGTACTTCGATTAGCTTTGAAGCGCACTAACTGTCATAAGGCGTACATACATACGTTATACTGTCGTATTTTCACTAAACATAAGATTTAAGTCCTTCGCATTTACTGTACCTTAAGACTCGGAAGGCTACTTTTGGTTTCCTTTTGATCCTTATGGCGTGTCGTCTTCGAGCCAGGGCGGCGGCGCCCGCGAGCAGCGCGCCTTCGGCACCGACGTCGTCGGGCTCCTCCTCGCTGCAGTGGGGCACGGGGCCCGGGGCCGGCGCCGGCGGCCGGCCCTTGGCGCCGGGCCCGCTCCGGCCCGTGCCCCACGCCAGCATCGAGCTGCGCAGAGACCTGAGCGTCTCCGTTGTACAGGCCCGCTCAATGCGCCACCATTCAACAACATATCGGTGCACCGATTGTTTAACGCACACGAATCACGCGCACTTCCCACCATTCACTTCACCCGAGTGTTACATGTTACGGATTCACAAATGTTGTAGATAGTGTTGGCCCGTGGCTGGTCGATAGCAAGAATGTGATGATGGGCGCGCGTAGCGGGCTCCCCGGCGGCATATCACTGTGCAAACACCGGTATCTCTTGGCGTACATTAACGTCGATCACTCGCGAATGCGGGCAACCTAGCTAGAGAGAGATATCGCGCCTGTCACACGTTTTTAAGTACGAGTATCATAAACTTTTCGCAGCAAGTGGAATCTTGTTTCATATAAGGTATTTAATGAGAAAACATCATAATTGTATTGAATCATCCAATACGGAACGGACTAAGGAGTAGAGCCTTTGTGCCTCTCGTATCGACTTTTGGGCCTGGTTATTTTTGGAACCGACTGCCCAAGGAGAGGAGGGTTATTAAAAACCTTTTCTCTATATCAACTTGGCCTGCAACCCTTCGTTTCCCAGCCTCTATAGTAATGTACTAACTACATCTTAGCGGTCTCTACACACATATTCACATTTTACTGTATTAGACTCTTATATCGCGCTATAACAACGTTACATCCATCCTGTGCACTTATGCCAATTATTATATTATTGATATTTTATTGTACACTAGCTGTTGCCCGCGACTTCGTCCGCGTGGAACTCGTTTATATCGTAGCACCATACAAACTTTCATCCCCAAATTCACCCCCTCCGGGGATGGAACTTAATTGCTATTAAATTATTGTGGGCGGAACCTCAATTATCGCTGACCCAAACATCTTAAAGGATGATTTCTGATATAAAAACTATCCAAGGGTCTCAACTCATCTGTACGAAAAATTTCATCTAAATCCGTTCACGGACTAAGCGTAAAAGGTAACAGTGCGATGAGTTCATTAGTTTAAATTGCAAAATTTTAATTGAAAACTCCGTTTTTACAAATATACTTAATATCTTAAGAATCATCAACAGACTTTTCTCCTTAAATTGTATATTTTTTCATAATGTAGGTACCTATTAAAGAAAGCTACATGACTGGAAATATTTGCTTAAATCCGTCCAGTAGTTTTACTCACGTTAGTTCGGGCTACCTGTATAGTTTTGAAAGCAAACTTATCTAATGCTAAAAGATGGAGAACTTTCTATCTCCATCCACCATCCCCATTTAACGGTGTTAGAGAATAAATTATTTTGATTAAGCCCCTTTACCCCCTCATTTCACCCCTTTAGGGGGCAAATAGATCTACATGTTATAAAAGAAACCTGCTGTCCTGCTTCATGTTTCTAGCCACAGTTCAATATTAAAAATCACACATTACTTAGGTATGTGAACTTTCAACCCCTATTTTAACCCCTTCAAGGGATGAATTAGGAAAATATCCCTTATCAATGTTTTTGACTGTACATTAGGAGCTTGTGGCCAAAGTTTTAAACGTCTAACTCTAAAAACGACATGATTCCCATACAAACTTTCAAATCTTTTTTAACCCCCTTAGGGGATGAATGTTTGTAACATCACTTAATCATTTGCTTTGCTTTTTAGTAAGATACCTTCATAAAAAGATTCAAGTCTATAACTTTTCAAATTAACGATGTCCATACAACGATAAGACCCCTATTTCACCCCCTTAAGGGTTGAATTTCGAAAAATCCTTTCTTAATACACGTCTACGTACTGTAAAGTATATATATTCAAAATTTCAAGCTTATAACTTTAGCGGTTTAGGAAATCACACATTACTTATGTGAACTTTCAACCCCTATCTTAACCCCTTCAAGGGATGAATTAGAAAAAAATCCCTTATCAATGTTTTTGACTGTACATTAGGAGCTTGTGATCGAAGTTTGAAGTGGCTAACTTTAAAAACGACATGTTTCCCATACAAACTTTCAACTCTTTTTTAACCCCCTTAGGGGATGATTTTTATAGAAAAGTTAAATTATTGGTTTGGCTTTTGAGGAAGAAACTTTCGTACAAAGATTCAAGTCTATAACTTTCAAAATGAACGATTTCCATACAACGGTTCGACCCCTATTTCACCCCCTTAAGGGTTGAATTTCGAAAAATCCTTTCTTAGCACACGTCCACGTACTGTAAAGAATATATGTTCCAAATTTCATGCTTATATCGTTAGCGGTTTAGGCTGTGCGCTGTCTGTCAATAGATTAGTAAAGAAGAGTCTTATATATATACTCGTAGATAACAAGGATAAGGGAAAAAGTGACACGATAGATTTTAAGTTACTTCATCCGAATCAGCACGCCCAAATAATTACGAGCGCCGGTCTCATATGACCAACTAGGGATTTAGGCCTGAATATACGTACGTATACGTGCGACTTTCTTCACGTGTTCCTCCTTTGTTAATTAGTTGCTATGTAGTTTTATATATTTTTTTTTCTTTTTTATGGTGCACTATTCTGTATTAGCAGTGTACATATGCCTAGTGCGATATTGTGTGCTAAGTGAGTCAAACATTTTTCTTTTTTCTATGCCATTTCTATCTGTGAGTTCCTTTAATTGGCTTTGTATTACTATGTAAGACTTATATCATGTTTTTGCAGCTGTTGGTACTCCTTAAGTATAAATAAATAAATATACAGTGTTATGGACTTTTAGTAATATTTTAAATGCCTACAAACGCCAATGAGAGATTTGTTGTTGTTTATTTTATTTATTTAGGAAATAAATGTTATAACTTTTTTTTATCTTCTATAAACTACTCATACTGAGCGTTTCTGACGTTTCATAAAAAGTTGCCGATTTAACTATCAGCCAAATCATTCAAATAATGTCGAAACAACAGCTGTAAATTATTGTAGGTAGAACCTTCGCTGACGCAAACAAAGTTCTATCATCTTAAGGGATGATTCCCGAGATAAAAACTATCCTATATCCTTCCAAGGGTCTCAAATTACCTGTACGGAACATTTCATCTTAATCCGTTCAGGGATTAAGCGCAAAAGGTAACAGTGCGATGCGTTCATTAGTTTACATTGCTAAATCTATACCTATTGAAAACTCCGTTTTTACAAATATAAATATCTTACCGTGTGTTGTCGGGTTAGAATTTCACCACCCCCCTTCTTCCCGTGGGTGTCGTAAAAGTCGACTAAGGGAGCAGGGTTGAAGTGTGTTGTGGGCGATAATTAAGGTTCCGCCTACAATAATTTGATAGCAATCATTTTTCTAAGACGGTAACAAGTACTACGCAGACGAAGTCACGGGCAACAGCTGGTTTATTATAAAATCATTTCTAAGCGATGTCAACCCGAGCGTCCATTAGCCGGCACGAGCGGGCACAAAACCCGCGCGTTCAAGGTGTCATGCAAAACGCTAACAAAATTATTCTCGTTTTTATATTGACTTGAGTATCTGTTCTTAGAACTATTATAGGTATAATCTGTGCCTATTATTTACAATTTATTTACTTTCCACTTTCGTTAGATACAAAACTACTTCTTAATCCTATGGCCGAACTCGCAACTTTGGACCGCTCTAGTTCTTAAACGGGCAAGTTATATCAAAAAATTGAACTCAATAAAAGATGCTTATGTTAATGTATTCTTTAAAGTTCTAATTTGGGCCCCTTTTGCTATACCCCAACCGGTCGGGCCCTACGCACTTTTACATGTAAGTTAAAATCGGAATATACATAACTTCCTGAATACACGATAGGCAGGCACCTTCTTATCAGATATTCAGTTGGTAAATTATTTGCAACTTGAATAAAATACGAACCAACGTTCGCTTTACAGCGGCGACAAAAGAGGAATTCACATAAAGAGAACTCCATATTGTATGAGTCATGGCGGCCTTCGCGCATAACAACAAAAGCATGTAAAATAATACAATTTCACTTCACAAGCTGCTCGCATGCCATATATGTAGAACCTAATAGAGATTTTTTTAATCGTTAGAAGGTTTATACATACATCGACGTTGTCCGGGCATCAATGATTCATGAAAATAAGTAATGCGTTGAAATCAGTTACAATCTGGCTGTCGTTATTTTATTATAACATAACGCTTGGCATTTATTTAACTGCCTACCTCCGTCAGAGCACATCAGGTGAGTGCTCTGACGTGACGACTCCTGCTGAGAATGAATCTAGCTTAATCTAGCTTATTCAATGGCATCCAATCGGATATAACAAGGTCATAATTATACGGTCTAAATGTAGTTCCTAAAATATGGCAGATAATGATTCTGATATATGACTACCCAAAAAGTTATCCTGTGTAGAATGATAATCAATCATTGTCAACCAAAAAGGAAATTTTAAACTTCATCGTAGATGTACGGCGAACTACTATATCAATATAAAACAGATTTAAAACGGTGAGAGTTTACACAAAACCGTACTTACTCGTATTCTAAATACTGATAACATTATAGCCAGTTGATTAGAACATTACTATCCAATTAAACCCACGCAATTGTTACTGTACATCTCGACCGTATCGATATCGCTACTGCCCAATAACTAGCTCGGGATTCTAATTGAATTTTAGGTCCGACAGAACCGAAACTCGGCCATTTTTGTCGACTACCATTTGTTAACAAAGTATAACTATTCGGTAACACAAAGGTCCCTCTCCAATGCATGTTCCAATTTATCCCTATTTAGTTCCCGCCGTCGACCAACCGAAATATCACTACACATGCACATTGCAAGATAACCTCACTTGTTGCTTTAAACTGATGTGTTTCACTAAACATTCATGCAAATTACATCTTTGATAAGTTCAACGGTTCGATATCTGTACGTGTTTGTTTCGATAAACACTCGCGCGGACTAAAGTAAAGAGTAGCGTTGCGCCGGCGGCGGCGCGCGTGGCGGTCACACACTGCGTATAGTACACGACATTCGTGTCGTTCCGAAATAGAAATGCTTCCGACACTCGCGTCTACAAAGACACATACTTAACTGTGCCCTTGAGTTTGGATTCACTAGACTTGTCTGCCCGGCCAACTTTTATTCATAAATGTAATACCAATTAAATGTACCTATAATTAGCAATACCAAATCAATGCGTGAGTCAGATAGAAGCGATATTGTATGGAAGACTAAACGAGTGAGCACACTGGTAGATGCAAAATACAACCACATTAAAAATATTTTCTGTTACAAAATGTTTGCCTGTTTTATAGATTCAATAAGATTTTCGCGCATTAACAGATCTCGTTAAATGACCCATCAGCACCGAAAATATTATATATCGTTATTACTAAATTGCACAATAAATAGATATAGAGAAATATAAAATAACATCAAAGTAATGATGCAATCTTCATGTAATCGCAATTTAAGAAATCGATTACCCCTACCAGCAGTTCTTTTTATTTACATGACTGTATTCTTATTGATTTTCCGCTCAACTGGCAGTATGTGTTCGAATGTATTCGGGCTCCGGAGTCGTTTATGCCAATCAACCTGACAATTAGGGCTGCTTGTTTATGCCACTTGTTTATTGCCGCTTATTATCGTCACTATTAAATATTTTTCCGACTTTTTAATCAGTGCTGGCGATTTGTGGTTTTTGTTTTTCCCTAAACAAATGATTATTTTTTTGAAAGCTTATTAATTGAGCTTTTAAATGATACTAATATCGATAGAGTAATGTAAAGATCTTAGGAGTTATAATAGCTTGACACGAATTTTAGGAAAGGTGCGATTTTTTTGACGCCGAGTGTAAATGTTATTCTTTTCATATGTATAAAAATACCGTGTTTTTGAGTTCCTAGAAAGAGTTTTCATCCCCGATTGTGATTGTGTGCACATTAAACAAGAATGGCCAGGCAATGGAATGGCAGGAATGGTCCGGTAATTAAACTAAGTTTAATAACCGATTTCAGATTAAGATAAGTACTTAATATTACTACATTTACTACCTAATCTCAGTTTTATTGAGTAAGTATAGCATAATCTACGTTTTTAAATAGCTACAACATTGTTCTTTTAGGTACTTACCTTCTAACAATACAATGTATTTGCTCTTTATTGATCAGCTATGTAGATAAAACTTAAACCAAAAAGCGAGCTCTTCCAGACAACTTTACTAACCTGTGTGATTCGTTGCATTCTTTGACGTTCGGTACAGCAAAAGTGAACATTCGCCCAAAACATGGAGATTTGCAGATAGCATTTAATATAGGTAATTAACACAACACAGTTTTTCACGTACACATTTATTATATTCCAATTGGAAAAGAAACCGCTCAAAGTAAATACAGGAAACTAGTAAATGGCGAACCAACAGAATCAAATATACAATGACAACATTGTGAGGCAACGACAACGTACAAGGTAAAACAACATTGATAATTTGCTAAACCAAGTCGGGTATCTAATTGAATTTGATGCTATCACTAGGCCTGCGAGACTGGCGAACAAATGTTTGTTAATTAGAATGAGCCCGAACCAACTGAACAGAACTTCCTTGTCGGTCGGCAAATGCTGCGTAATGTATTAATGACGCAACACATAAATATAGGCATTGGTTCGCTAAGCTGTTATCAACGGGTTTGGCAGTAGCAGGATAATCCCCCTTAATGTCGCTACATGTTCAATGAACGAATAGCTAACTTCGAAACTGCATCAATTATTTCTACTATGTATTTGATATTGAGGTTTAAATTGGCAGGTTAGGTTAGGCAGGTTAGGCAGGCAATTTACGCGCGAGGTATTTCACAGCTTGTAAATAATTACTATAGTATATGCAATAATATCATCATGTCTAAAGGGCCATTTACATGTTGCATCAACTCGTATGCGATTTTCATTACATTGCGAGCTGCGGGCTAGCAGAATACGACGAATTCAATCAAACCCTGCAATGTAATAAAACTCGCATGCGAGTTGTTGCCCCATGTAAATAGCCCTTTAGTTGTAGGTACGATTAACGTTGGCTTTTGTGTTCATACTACAACTACTACAAGTACTATAAAGGCTGGCGTCCACTACAGGCGAATTGCGTCGAGTCGAGCCGCGTTGAATCGACGCACTTTCGTAAATTCGCCTGACGAGCGATGCGGCCGGGCGATTCGATTCGGCGCGCCGCGGCTCTGCGTCGATCGACGCACTTTCATAGTTAATGTATGAAGGCGAATTATTTCGATTCGATTCGACTCGCCTCGGCGAGCCTAGTGGACGCCAGCCTTTATCGTCCATAATTCAACACGTTGGTTCAAGAAATGTGACAATTTATTTATTACCTGTACGTGTACCACCAGCATAAAGTACAATATTTACATAAAATAAATACAAACATAATATGAAAAAAAAACAAGAAATTAACATTATTTATATCATATGTTCATTGTAGGAAATATGCATTAGACTTAAATTATGTTATATTAAATGTAATTACATCAAATGACCAATATTTAAAATGATAATAATATCAAATGTAAATATATTAAGTGTTGTTATATGACTCAAGAATTATATCAATTGAGCGTTATCGCGACTAATATTATTTCAAACAAAATTATAGGCATCGTTACGCACCCCTGCCTAGGCTCCTTGTACAGTCAAGTGCAAAAATATGTATCGATAACATCCTCTTATAAATAAGTGGGTAAGGCCGCGAATTTTGAGCAATGTGACAGAACTAACATTAAAAGAAATACGTGACGTTACCATAACCTTTTTTTACTTCTTCAATTTGTATGGCTAAGTCGCCCCAGTCGGCCAACGCTCCATACTAAGGTAAAAAAAAAATCGCGTCAAAAAAAATTTTTTTTTCTGTTTTTTCTTATCAGAACACGATACCTGTACCCTTGATCTTGTGATACCCTTGATCGGTTCACACCCCATTTTTGGTACACCTCTCCCGATTTTTCTCGCACTATTAGAAAACTTAGAAAAAGACGTATAGTGCGACCAAAATCGAGCGAGCTCGCGCGCCGTCTTGTGATAGCCGTGCTGAGCTCGACACGAGTCCCCGTATTTGCACAACATGATTGAGCCAGTTGGAGGATAATTTCCGAGAGGAAGATTCTATTTAGATATACATATATTGTTTAAAAAAATTTAGATACTCTACGTCGTAGATGAAAACTATACTTGATCATACCCAGGTGTGTTTATTTTTAATATACGTAGAAATATTTCATTCTCATGTCCGAAACCCGTTGAAATTAAAAAGTTACGTTAGTTTCTATAATTTGCTAAAATTACGTAATAACATTACTTTATAACACAGCATACACCGATTAGATCAAAAACTGTGGACTAATCTATAAGCGCTGTGTCAGTTGGGTGAAACATTTTATGTTCAATGTTTATTTAAAAAAAGTGAAGATAAAAAGTGAGTTATTATGCTATTATGCGGTGTGGGGTGTTTTCACACGTTAAACGCCAGATCAAAATTGTAAATACTCTGAAAAAAGTAACTTGGTGTAAATGTGATTATTATATCGATATACAGGTTGCATTCCTTAATTTTCGATAACTCAAGCATATAGCCGTGTACACTCACAGAATCGACGTAGCGTACTTAGTTTTTCAATTCAATTCAATTCAATTCAATTTCTTTATTTCGGACATACAAAGTATCCATAGAGTGTTAGTAACATAACAAATATCTTAGTCTAGTGTTAGCATTTATACATAAGCAATTGGGACATTACACACATACACACTCAACTCCAGCAACGTATCTATACTAAGTACTGTGCTACGCTTTAAATTTTTGGGAAGTACGTTTTTGGAAAGTAAAATCATTTTTTATTAGTTTATTTATTTTTATAGTTATAGTTTGATATTTTTATTTTTTAAGTTTAAGAGTTATAAGAACAAAAAAACAGCTATCGTGACGCCACGCCGGCCACTCTACCGGTGCAGTAGGTACTGCCCAATGAAAACCGAAAAAAATATATAAGTCGACTTGCATTTATTTTGGCAATAACCAAGGACTTACTTATTGTTTCCACTGCTTCAATAACATACATCGCTAAGTATCTATGTTTGCCATATATTTTGTCATTTTTCTTGTTTGTGATGCCTAACTTGATGCCTTACTTTTGGGTCATGTTCATTTTATTTTCCGGAGTATTTCTGAATATCCCTGCTATTATTTAATAATAATAAGCTTCGCTACTATTATTTACAAGATTTTAGTTATGTGAAGTGCATGAATAAATGCTATACTTAATTTGAAAATTGATATTTTTTTTAACAGGGGATATTTTCGGATAATTTGTATATTTACACTAATTGTATTCCAGTCCCCGGCGAAAGTTTCTTTAAAGAGCGCCTTGCCGGTCACCCGCATGCATAAAATAGCTTATTAAGTGCTTCACGTGGCTCAGCGCAGCCCAGTGTCTTGAAAACAGGTTTGACATGAGGTCACTAGTGGCCCCCATGGCATTTAAAGTGTTAAGGTTTATTGTTTCACAAAGACACTCAATGGTCTTCTCGAAATGTAGGTACATGTTTGTATCGAGTAGAAAGCCTGATGCCATAATTGATTAAGCGCGTTGAACCCGCGTGATACCAAAACAACGCCAAATGGGAAACACGTCCGATCCTAATTGTGAGTCTTATCTTGTTCGCAATCAATTGGCTTCCAGGCGATTATCGGCTCGGAAATACCAAGGGACGACTAGTTAAGTAAACATATCCAATTATTGCGTATTGTTTCATTCTTTGGCTTGCAGGTAAAACGTGAAATTTCTATCAATATAAATTTATAATGTTAGTATAGATTTGGTCTTCTAACAGTGTAATGATTGAAATGTCACATACACGGTCACGGTGCAATTTCCTTTACCATCCCAACCATCGCCATAAATAGGAACGAAAATTACCGCCAAAGATGTAGCTGTGGCTATACAGCATATGTCTAGTGGTAATTCACCGGGCCACGATGGTCTCTCAGCGTCGAACACTTACAGCACACGGGTCCTGACCTCCCTCGAGTCTTGGCTATGTTTTACACATTGTGTTCGGGGCATTCTTATTTACCGGCCGAACGAATGAAAACCATTGTCGGACAAAACCAATTACAGGCTAATTTCGGTTGCCACAATTGTAGCCAAAGTGCTTGACAGTCTGCCTAATACACAGTATACCCGGGCTGTCGACTGAAATTGCGATACCGTGTATGAAGCATTCTGTTAGGTACTTATACGGACAGAGAGACGCCTGTGTATGCGTGTTTCCTCGAACTCTTGAAGGGGTCTGATGATGATGACAGTACCGCCAGAGCTCATGTCCTATATATCATATATTTTTAAATTCTAGTACGGAGGACAGGTCAATAGCATTCGATGGGTCGGCTCTTTCTGAACCGTATCGGTTGGAGTGCGGGGTTAGCCAGGGAGGGTTAACCTCACCAAAGCTCTTCAACCATGTGAATGCATTGACAGCCGAGCTCAGCAGCAAACTTATCGGTTGTCACGTGGAAGGCATTTGCGTTAGCAACATCAACTAAGAGGGTAATATGGTGCTGCTGAGCGGGTCTCCATGTGGTCTCGCAAAACCCATAGTGGTCTGTGAGCGGTACGCGATCTTTCATTAGGCTTAAATACAACTCAGAGGGAAGGCTCCGTCAACAGTTCCTGGTCTAAGATTAAATGGTAGCCCACTGAAATTGGTCAGTAAATTTAAATATTTTGGCCATATCTCAAGACTTCTGACCGCAAGGACGGTGCCGACGTCACAAGGGAGCGCAGGGCGCTGGCTGTTAGAGCCCGCAGGTTCGCTCGAAGCTCAACGGCTTAACGATTACCTTGTTCAAAGCAATTGTCAATTTTTTTTATACGAGTAGCATTTGGATGAACTACAAGCAAAAACAGTACAACGCCTGACGAGTGCAGTATAATAATGCATTGAGGGTGCTGATGGGGCTGCCTCGGTACTGCAGCGCGTCGGCAATGTTCGCGGAGGCGCGCGTGGACAGCTTCTCTACCATATTTTTTGCCCGAACTTTTGTATTAGTTATTTATGTGTTGTGTTACAAATTTAATACGTTTACAACAGTACATTAAGCAGAATCATTTCATAATTTTGTAGTTTCGATTTTTGTGTTTTTTTAATTTTATGACTAATGTCTAACATCGAATGTCTGTTGTGTTGTGATCCTAGTTGGGCGAAATAATAATAATAATAGTAACCAGGCCTTCGCGGGAACTGGTATCAGGCCCCGCGACTACATGGCCTGTGTCACGGAGCGCATTGACTTTCTGAAGCAGAAAGTCTATGCATGGGCAGGCCGTATTCGCCGCTACAGAGAGCGAGTGGATCGATACCAGCAGAATTGCCTTTTCCAAAGCGATCAAAGGAAGGTATACTGAAAGTGGGAGGGAACCGACCTTCGTGTGTCCGACGGACAGCAGCCGGATGCTACTGCCATGGTTGACTTCTGGCGTAGTATCTGGTCAGTGCCAGTCGAACACACCGAAGGCGAGTGGATGAGTGTTGTCGAACGTGAGTGTGCGTTCATCGAGCCCATGGGGACTGTTACCATCAGCCCCGAGGACGTTAGTTGTGCCATCCGTTTGGCCCCGAACTGGAAAAGTCCTGGACCGGATGGATTACATAACTTCTGGCTGAAATGGTTTCGATGCTCACACCTGCGTTTGGCAACGCAGTTCCAGCAAGCCCTTGAGCTCGGTTCCCTACCATCTTTCTTGACAACTGGTATCACCTCCCTGCTCTATAAGTCCGGTAGTACCACGGAAGCGAAAAACTACAGACCCATCACGTGCTTGCCTACGCTGTACAAGCTCCTTACATCTATTTTGAGAACAAAAATGAACGCACACATCGTTGCAAACAACGTTTTGGCCCCTGCTCAAAATGGATGTAGGGTTGGATCTCGTGGTACTAAAGAGCTCCTCCTCATAGACATGACCATTTGCCAACGAGTCCGGCGGAATAGGGGGGCCCTTTCGGCCGCCTGGATTGACTACAAGAAGGCCTATGATTCGGTGCCTCATTCATGGCTCAGGAGGATCTTAGAGTTGTATAAAGTTGATGCAGTTCTAGGATCCTTCTTAAGTGCTTGCATGGGGCAGTGGACCACAGTCCTTCGTCAACCGGGGGGAGGAGATTGCCCTTCTGGTCCGCAGGACTCTATAAGGATTGAACGTGGGATCTTCCAGGGTGACAGTCTGAGTCCTTTGTGGTTCTGCCTAGCACTGAATCCGCTTAGCACTCTGCTGAAGGATTCGGGACTAGGTTGCCGGCTTCGGAGGGAGGGTGAGGTCATTTCTCATCTGCTCTATATGGATGACCTTAAGCTATTTGCACCGAATGGACATAACCTGTTGGAACTACTGAAAACAACAGAAGTCTTCAGTAGCGCCATCAAAATGGAATTTGGTGTCGATAAGTGTGCGGTCATGCATGTACAGCGGGGGAAAGTTGTAAATTCAACAAATTTGCAACTTTCTGAGACAATGTCCCTCAAATCTATCTCCGAAGCAGAAACCTATAAGTATCTTGGTATGTCACAGTCATTGGGTATTGAGGGTGAGGGCGTAAAGCGGGCGGTGAAGGAGCGCTTCTTTTGTCGCCTGACCAAAGTACTTAATAGTCTTTTGTCGGGCGGCAACAAGGTGCGTGCCTTCAACTCTTGGGTGATGCCCTTGCTTACTTACTCCTTTGGCGTACTAAGGTGGACTCAGACTGAGCTGGATGCCCTGGATCGAAGAGTCCGAGTACTGCTTACTGCGCATCGCATGCTACACCCACGCTCGTCTGTTATGAGACTGTACATCTCGCGGAAGTGTGGAGGTCGCGGCTTTCTAAATGCCAAAGACCTCCACAACCGCGATGTGTGCAGTCTCAGGGATTATTTCCTAAACAACGAGTGTGGGATGCATTGTGACGTAGTAGCAGTAGACGGAAACTTCACCCGGCTCTCCTTGGCAAACGAGAACTGGCGCAGACTTAAAGTAATGAGCGCCGAGGACCGCAGGGCGGTGTGGAGGAGCAAGGAGCTACACGGGCGGTTCTACAAGGCCCTCACAGGGCCCGATGTAGATCTGCTCGCGTCGATGAACTGGCTACGTTTCGGGGATCTCTTCGGGGAAACCGAAGGTTTTGTCTGTGCAATTGCGGACGAAGTTATCATGACGAACAATTACCGGAGGTATATCCTGAAGGACGGTACGGTCGACATTTGTCGGGCATGCCGCCGTCCCGGGGAGTCACTCAGGCATATTATCTCCGGTTGTGGTCATCTTGCTAACGGCGATTACTTGCACAGCCATAACCTTGTAGCCAGAATTATTCACCAGCAACTTGCTCTGCTATACGGTCTTGTGGTCTCCGAAGTGCCTTGACGAGAACCTCGTGAAGGCCGAGAAGGACAAAGCCAGCAAGTACCTAGACCTGGCTCACGAGGTAACCGCCATGTGGGATGTCGATTCGACGATCATCGTCCCGATAGTCGTTCCGGCGAACGGTTTAATAGCGAAGAGTCTCGACCATCACCTCAAGAGACTCTCGCTAGATGGCTGGATCAAGGGCCAGATACAGAAGGCGGTACTCCTGGATACTGCGCGGATAGTCAGGAGGTTCCTGTCTCTGTCGCCCTGACCGCCGGTAGCTTAGGCCCCGTCTCGCTGCCGGCTGCACCCTAGGTTAGGTTTTTATAATGATTTTATGTTTTGTATGTATAGTTCTATATTTTACTTTTTATATATTTATTGTACAAACCTAACTTAAGATGAAATAAGAATAAAGAGATAATAATAATAATAAAATTCTTAATTGCAACTATAAACATTGGTACATAATAGTTGAAGCCCCGGCTTTCAAAGTAGGTTTCCCTGTGTCTCAAAAGCCGGTTCCTAAATCGAAATTAATTATGATTATTATTATTATTAAACATACACCCTCTCAGCGAGGTTCCTATTCTCTCAATACGAAAATGATTATCCCCAGACTTTTTTCTTTTCTTGGGAGGATGAATTTTGAAAACCATTGAAATTAGTTGTTTTATATGTAACTAAACAAAGAAGGTCCGTTTCACTTAATTAAAAATAAAAGACCGGGTTGCACTCCGGGAGTGCCGGCAGAAGTGAAAACGAGAATAACATTAATGTTGCAAAAAAAAAATGTACTACGGCATCGGTCCCCCCCGCCCCCAAGCCTCGTCCCGAATCTCGCACCTAAACGGTCACGTGACATCTGTGACGAGTTTAACAATTTTTCCCCATCCCAAAAGTGCACAGCGCCGCTAAAGAAGTTTTCACTTCAAAAAGATCTTTTTGATATACCCATTTTCAACATCCTTTCAACCCATTTAGGAGGTGCGTTTTGAAAAACGCTGAATCGAATTTGCATTGCGTTTCAACATAGTCTCTCAGCGAAGTTCCATACAAACTCTCAACCTATTCTTAACCATTTAGAAGATGGGTTTTGAAAAACACTGAAATATGTTTTCTTGCTTTAATCAAAGAGTTTACTACCGAATTTCTAATTCGCTCGGTATTTAAATAACTTTCAGCACCTTTTTAACCCACCCTTTTATCCAATCGTTATCGCTTGTCTACCTTATTAGGATAACCTTCTCTGGAAATGAAGAACTGGGCGTTCAGTGAAGCCCATTTATTCACAATGATTACAACTTAAACATTTCCAGAAGTTATATTCAGTTTGGTACGATATTTATTTTTATAAGATGAACATTACACAATTTGATAATCATGGTAAACGACATTATAATCCGAACTTGATTACACACTATAAAATTACTTATGCATTTTGATACCATTAGTTACGCAAGAAAAAGAGGTAGGCTCTTGCCAAGCAGTGGTACACTTAAACCTATTAATAATAATAATAACGTTACGCACGCTATACCATACCAATAATGCGCCCAATCCCGTTTAACAACTCAATCTTTCAGTGGGGCGAAACTGAGCGTATCGATGTTTCCTTTTTATTAGTTCTCTCTCAGTCTAAATTCTAATTCTGAAAACTTGCAGGTAGTGGTAGAATGTGCGTTTCTTCATGTGTTACGTCAATGTTTGGAATTGCTTGTAAGTTGTAGGAACTGTATAATTATTAGCCTAGGTTAAGGTGTCAGTTTTTTCTGTGCTCTTCTTTGTATTAGTAGTGTAAATGTTGTGCGAAAGTGTGTGCTACTTTTGCCAAACATGTTTATTTAATTTCGATTAGTGATTTGCCAATTTCATATTTTTACGGCTTTTGGTATTCCTTCAGTGTCAATAAATAAATGAGAATTTGTAGCTTTTGGTGTCAACACCCTTGCGCATTAGTTTAGGGAATCGCGGGAACTCCACAAGTCGCTTAGCAATTGGCTGGGAGGCAACAGGCGACACTCACGCGAGGACAGCTGTCTCGCGCAAACGATTGCTAACTATTCGCTATTCAGCGCGGAATCACTGCCTGCGTGGTGGACACCATACTAAGAGCTAAATAATACGAATTATTATTATTATGAATGAGTACAAATAATTTATAACATTAATATTATTTAACGTAATTTTGTTACTGATTTTGAATGTTTTGTTTTTTTAGTCCGTCCGACCGCTTCACTCATACCTCGCCTGCGCGGCGCCCGGGGCGGGGGGGGGGGTATAACGGGGGAGCGGGAGGCGAAGCCCGGCGCCCGCCCGCACCCCGTGCTGGAGGATTGAGTTAAGCGGTTGGACTATAGTTGTATGTTCGTTCTTTTTTTATTATTATTAGGAGCTTGTGGTGTTCCACTGCTGGGCAATGGTCGCCTAGGGAGGCTCGAGATCGGGACTTCTGGAAACGGAGGGCCGTTTCCAGAAGTCCCGATCTCGAGCATTCTCTGGCCTATACTTTAAAAAGGAGTCTAGCTCGTCCAGCCATCGCCGGCGTGGTCTGCTGCGTGTCTGTTTTGAGCTGTCGGGCTGCCACTCAGTGGCGATCTTAGCCTCCGCGATAAGACGTTGAACTGGTGTACACTTCTTAGCAAAGTGTACAGTAACGCCAACTAGGGCATGATAGATCATGGCCTGGTTGGACGGTTAGTATCAGAGCAGGATATTGACTCTGCGTGGCGGCGAAAGGTTCACTGCTCACCTGCCAACACACGCTGTTAGCTATGTTACTTATCCTGTTTTAGCATGTGTTTCGCATTTAAAGCGTGCCATATCTTAACGACCGTACATTTTTAAAAGTTCGCAAATGCAACGGTGCTTGAGGTTTCAGGAATTCAACAAGCATCCGCATATAACTCCTGGGTCGCATACAGTTCAAGTAAATTATGTTAACTCTTGGTGTTAACCAACAGTGGCGTATCTTTGGCAGTCCACTATGGGTGTCACCCGTCTGGGGGTGACATCCCAGAGTGTCACCATCGACGCAAAGTTCCATCAAGGGGGCTCCTTTCTTCTAGCTGCGGAGCCACGCCATTGGATTAGTTTTTTTCTTTGCTGGGTTAGACCCACACGATCGCCCCAAAATCCAACTTTTAATTTCAGTGTAATAAATTACATGAAATAAATATATAACAGCCTGGTGAAGAGCTTACATAGAAATGATCCTATGAAGTAAGGTCTCATAGCCTAGCGGCGCCTGCGAGTCGGGAACGATAACGCAGGTTAAGCAACGATGGCAGCGGACAATCTTTGGATGGGTGACCGCCTGTTGGAGTGGTTACTATAAATGAGCGCTTCCTTGCTTTGGCAGGCACGCTAAGCAGTTGATCCCGGCTGCTGTCTATGACAGTAGTCGTTAAGCCGATTTAGAGGCCTTTGGGCGGCTTAAAAACTTCTAACAGTCGAGACCCCAACACCTTACAGCACATAGTGGAGCAGTGGAGAGAAGCACTAGAAAAAATCGGATTACGGGTAAGCAGAGAGAAGACAGAGTAGGTATATGCACTGCAATTTTAGTAACAACAACACTAACGAAAACGCCAGCATTCTCTTACAAAACCAAGAGCTGAAAAAGGTCATCCATTTCAAATACCTTGGTTCTATCATCTGTAACGATGGATCATTAGACATGGATGTTACCCATCGTATAAACACTGAGTGGATGAAATGGAGAGAACTCACGGGTTTACCGTGACAGTAAAATACCAGTACGCATCAAGGGCAAAGTATACAAAGCAGCGGTACGCCCAGCAATCACGCATGGAGCTGAATGCTGGCCACTTAAAAAGCAGCAAGAAAACAAGGTACACTGCGCTCAAAATGAAAATGCTTAGATGGGCCGGTGGCGTTACGAGGCTTGATCATGTGAGGAACCACCATATAAGAGGCAGTTTCAAAGTAAAGCCTATACAAAATAAACTCGCAGAAAGCCGACTGAGATGGTACGGTCATGTGATGCGACGACCACCAGAGCACATGACCAGAAAAGTCCTAGACGTGGCTGTTGCACCTCAAGGACGAGGTAGACCCTGGTTAACCTGGGAAGCGGGAAATTTAAGACCAGAGACGACCCAGGACCGACCGGCCTGGCGACGAATGATTAAAAGGGCCGACCCCAAGTAAATGGGAAGGAGCCAGGCAAAAGAATATACATAATATTAATACCTATGACCTAAGTTGTAAAATCAATGTAATTTCTAGATTTCTATATATACATTCACGCCTTTATTCCGAAAAGGGGTAGGCAGAGCACATGAAACGTATGTTCCAGCGCCACTTTTAGCATAAATGTGGGTATAAAAGCTCGACAAAATGTGACATTGCAGTGATAGGTTGCTAGCCTATCGCCCACAACACACTTCAACCCTGGTCCCTTAGTCGACTTTTACGACACCCCCTTTCTTCCCGTGGGTTTCCTAAAAGTCGACTAAGGGACCAGGGTTGAAGTGTGTTGTGGGCGATGGGCTAGCAACCTATCACTGCAATGTGAAATTCTAACCCGACACCACACGGGAATAATTAGATTTCTGTTCAAAATCATTTACCCTTACAGATGTTTAGGCATATACATTCGCGAAGGCACAACCCAGTCTTTCATCGACATGACATGTAGACCTGTAGAGTACGCCTTTGTATTTACTCACAAAGGCGTCCTCTTTTTTTCGGTAGCACTTATTTAAAACAGTTTTGTTTTTCCTTCATACTTTCATAAAACGCTCGTACTAATACTATGTTACCTAACCTGTAATCCTTATTACAGAGGGGTCACGTAGTTTCGAACGCGCGGTAAATCATTTTAACTGACATTTTTCCATATAAAAAATGATACTTATTTGGGGGAATTTGAACAAACCTGATTTTTTTATCACTTCGGTGAAAATCTTTAGATTCAAGTATTTCGTTAATTGTTTAACATCAAATGGCAGATATGACTGCTATATTTAATTAGGGCATACTACAAACAGTTACGGAGATATTTGACTAATTTTATTACTCACCGAAATGATGAAGAATAACCGAAATTATTAAAACCTATGTGATAATTCCGTTACCGAAATGACATAAAATCTCACTGAAGTGATATATTTATAAAACTGAAATCATACAATTTTAACCGATGTGATAGAATATAACACTCACCGGAATGATAGTTAAAATAAAATAAAACATGTACTGAAATGAAAAATATAACACTTGGTGATATTTTTCATTTCAGTGAGGTGCTTTGAGCCAAATTTTCACCGAATTAAACGAAATGTAAAAAAGTGGGGTTATACTCGAATTAAAAGAAAAGTATCTTATGGACATTTAAATTAAATATATCAGATAAAATAAAACGTTAACTTACGTAGCATATCCGATTCATAAACAAAACTCGTGCACAATAAACAAGATATATAAAAAACCTAAATGATATTTTTTTGTCACCACACAACCGAAATGCAAGCGATTTGTGGGATTCTTAATATTTTTTTATCGATAATGTGACTATCCTTGATTAAAATACAATGGGTCAGCTAATCTATATACTTCTCCATATTTATGCTATGAGGGGCTTGCCTTAAAAATAGTTTGGGGGACAGCTCACTGTGATGGATGATAAATGCACCCTTTGTATATTTTTAAAGAGCATAATTCTACCTGACGCGCTTACAATGCGTTACGTGATTGACCTGCAGGTTAGGTTATTTATGTAATAAACGAAAAATAAAGTCATAACATTTTTGTAAAAACTTCGCAGGTCCATTGGTATTAAATAAAACAGTGGACTGTTGAATTGGGGCTGGTATAATCCAAAATGAAAAAATACAGAAAAGTGTGTTACAGTCGCTGAGAATCGCCAAACAACGCAAAATTTTAACGTAAGTCAATTTTGAATGCTAAACATTGCCATGAAAATTGTGTATTGTTAATTCGACTGCTTTTGAATTTCACATTATACCTTGAATATTTTATTTTAAAAAATGCAATTAAATTGGAAGCTGTTTTTTAACATATACTTAATTTATTTATTTAATATGAATTGAAATTGATGCAATTTTGTTCTCAAGAATAAGGATTAAATAATATTCGTTTTTGAACGTTTCTGTTTTTTTACTTATCTTTAACAGACAATAACGATATAACGAGCAAAGGTCCGCAGGACCACTCCTGCGGACCTTTGAAAGACTGACGCGTGGAAAGATTTAGTGCCAAATATATCAGGGCAACTAAGTAAAAAAAGGCAACTAACAAAGTGCATCGTTCGATACTGGCAGGTCTACCCGTCAATCACGACGGTTTCTGTTCTAAAATAAACAGAGCTGACATTCACAACTTCTCACTGACAACTCGCCAGAAGAAGGCCAGCGTAAGTCTAGTCGTTGATCACGCGTAGTTAGTGCAGAGCTCGGGGTAAAGATTTACTGGGACCGAGTGGCGATGTGAGTCGAAACAGTTTGTGAATAGATTAACGGAGGCGACCGCGCACGCGACATTTCGCATGGCGCGTATAATGTACACACGGCACGCCAGAACAACTGCCAAGTGACCAATCTATTTATAACACCATAGGTATGCGCGTGTCCAACCGATTTGGGATACACGCCTATTTTAAATTTGACAAAGTTATATTACTGTGCGTTACCTTATTAATCCAACATAAGCAGTTCGATAAATAATATTCTTATTGGTTGTTTCCTGTAGATACCTATAGTAAAATTAACTATACTATACAACTTGTTAATAATGCAATCACGAAAATGATTAAACCCAAACACTTTAAAATTGTTTTTACCATTTTCCTCATTTGTACACACGCTTGAATTTTTTACAGGTTTCCGAAAGGTGCCAAGACCCAATTACTAAATTCAATATATCAGTCAATTCGTCGGCCTCGTATATTTAAATCTAGCATAGTATTTTTTTTTTTTTTACATCTTGCCTAATTAGTAATTACGCTTTAGTTGTGATATCTCTGGTCACAATTCCAGTAAAATTCATAAAGACTGAATCATATTATCTAAACTGAAATATTTTTTTACTGAAATATATGGGACAAGTTGTAAGATGGTACGGTACCTACGATGTGCGAGTCTAACTCACACACGACCGATTTTTTTGATACGAGTATACCAAATTATGCATTGCATGTTGAGTTAGGTATTAATCTTCTATCGAATATCTCTCGAATAGATAGTATGAAATAAGTACCTACTGTAGCATAATGACTACTTTGTTTTAATCGTGGCAAACCAATTCTTTCATGGCTAATAATATTTAACTAATATTTTTATGAGTAGTATAGTAAATTTTGTAAAACATACCTTTTAAAATACAATAAATAAACCTTTAATTGTTTAACAAATGTTAAGTTGATGTCGTCTACACCGACTTTTCCAAGGCTTTCGATAAGATTAGTCACAGAGTCTTGTTAGAGAAGCTCTGGAGTGCAGGTATACATGGCGACTTGTTCCGTTGGATCAAGTCATATATAACAAATCGCTCACAAGCTGTTTCTATCAAAGGATTTTTGTCAGACTATCTTTATATCCCTTCAGGTGTCCCCCAAGGGTCACATCTCGGACCTTTGCTATTTATACTTTACATAAATGACATTGGTAACGTGGTTAGCAGCAGTGATTACCTATTATATGCAGACGATGCAAAAATTTACAAGATTATTACGACCGTTGATGACTGCTGCAAGCTGCCAGAAGATATTAACTCTATAGCTGCATACTGTGATAGTAATCAACTATATCTAAATCCTGATAAATGTAACATCATTACATTTACTCGTAATGGAAACCCAATATTATACATGTACAGCTTAAATAATCACCAGTTGAATAGGGTTGACAAGATCCGAGACCTTGGGGTAATAATCAACAATAAACTTACTTTTAACGATCACATTGATACTATTGTTCAAAGGGCTTACAAGCAGCTTGACTTTTTATTGAGGGTATGTAAGCCTTTCCAACACGTAATAACATACATGATATTATACTACAGTTTAGTCAGATCAATTTTGGATTTTGCGTGTATTATTTGGAGCCCTTTCTACAAATGTCATATAAATAGGATAGAACAAGTACAAAAGAAATTTCTTAAAGCTATTGATTACCGTATGGGTCGCGGCCGTAATTCCTATAGTAATAGTCTTTCTCACTATGGTTTGTTGTCATTAGAAGGTCGTCAAATACAGTTTGATGTTCATTTCTTTATAAAATAATTAACAACTTTATCGACTCCCCGTCACTTCTTGGTAGGCTTTTATTCAAAATTCCACAGCGCACTGCACGTCATAAGAAATTGTTTGCTATTCCATACTCTCGTACAAAGTACGTCTCGTATTCTTACTTCAACCGTTGTCTCAATTATTATAACACAAAAATGTCTCATGTTGATATTTTCTCGACTAGATATTGTCAAAGTTTGAAAACTCAAATTATTTCTCACTTAAAATCCAGGTTATAACCACCATACTTAGAAACTCTCTGTATTGATATTAAGTATTTGTCTTTTTAGTAATTATAAGCCCTTTTAGGTTCAGTTTTGTATAAGCCCTTCGAAAGTGACTGCATTTAAACGTGTAGTGCTCCCGTGCGCGCACAACATGTGCATACGCGTGTGAACATACGGTACAAACACATTAAACTTTTCCTTCTGCGACAAATATTTAGCCAAAAATGCACTCGATTTGCGAATGTTTTTAGCTTCTTACCGCTCCTAAGCTAGATTAAGTTAATTTTTTTATGTAATTTTAGGATATGACACTCAAGGTCTTTTATTTAACATTATGTAAAACTTTACTTTTGTATTTGACTTGACTGTTTGTTGCCTAAATAAAAAAAAAAAAAAAATGGTAAATTTCTACTATTGAAACGAAAAAAAAAAAAGATTTTGACTTTGTTTGAGCGTTCCTATTGCCGGCGAGCAAATAGCCAATACAGAGCACGAGAAAAAATCTGCGTGCCTCTTTCAACTTATATGCCTGTTTGTAACCACTTTCGTTGATTGTTTTATTCATTATTATCAAATGTGTTGAACTTGTGTAGAGAAGAAGAGCAACTATGTAGATTTAATGTCACTGAATATACTGAGCAAGGAGATTTACCTATAAATGATAGGTTGCCACTAAAATCTATTCAGCAGCCTACAAAAGTTCCAACCAGTGGAATTAATTTTTGTGGCAAATCTGTTGTAAAACGTAATGAAATACATTGTTCCTTGATCATTACACTCTCGGCTCTCTTGTGCCTGCGGCTTGCGCAACTAATTCCGCCTTAAGCTTAATAATGTACCTACAATACTCTCGTTGTTTATATATTTTTTATTTCAGTATTGAAGTACTACCTGAGCTACCGCAAGCCGTATGTTATGCCAAGAAAACATAGAGTTCCCGTGGGAAATTTGCAACAACCAGAGTGATGCGGCGGCGTGAGAAATGGCTAATCATGAATATTAAAATAATGATTAAATTAACGAAGTCCTAGGCAACACACAAGTTACGTAGCAGCTGCCGGTTTGGTTAACAAGGAACATGGAAGCAGAATAAACCAACACCGCGTTCTGCGTTCTGTTTTATTTTTGAAGCTACTCCAGGGCAAAGATTATTGAGAGAAAAGGAAGATGGCTCTCTCCATACATTGCTACAAGGCACGCGTAAATCTTTTTATCGTCGCCGGTACCTCGTAGTTCATCTTTTTATATCAGATGGCGCTGTTTCAATCTACACTTGTGCCATCTATCGAGTTAGCGGTGAAGCAGGTTGTTAAGTAGTCACCTCTAACATAAGATTCATAATTTCGGGCCGTGCGGCCATTTGATTTTGGTCGAGTGGTTCGGGTGTTTGATTCACAAGTCTGAGTACTCCGGTTCGCGTCCCAACTCCTGTAACCTGTTTTTGTATTTTTTCTTGTCACGATACACGTCGCGGCGTCAGTTGTGCTGGCCCCGCTGCCCGTGATGCGTTTAAATTATAGCGTAAATTAAGTACCTACTTTTCCGCGAGGCTATCACAACTGACGCTGCGACCGTTTGAATTTTTTGTCCCATTCACTGCAAATATAACTTTGTACTCCTATATGTTTATATGGGATGACAAAGTTATTTATGCAGTTGGTGTATCTAGAAAACTGGACAAATTGATTTGAGTGAGTGACAAAATTAAGAAACTTTGACTAGTTATAAATCTTAAACCGCTGGTTCAAATTGAATGAAATTTTAAATATATCGTGTTTATACAATGCGTGCTTGGTTAATGAAAATGCAGGCTTCTAGTTTTATCCGCAACGAAGTTATAGGGGGTCGAAAATGGCCTGAACTGCTTCGAGGAAAGGATGGTACCGAATAGCAGAATAGCAGAATAGGTAACTATTAAAACATGGAATCAATTTTCTCATACATTTTGTATGGCGATACGAAGTTCCCGGGGTCAGTTAGTAGCCTAGTAGGTATTAAAAATTAATGTTTTTTGCGCATCCTTTCTGACACGTCACATTTTAAAAGCGTAGGTATTCACATTATTCAATACGATATCGGTGTATGGTTCGGCAACGTTAACGTTAGGGCCTGCAACGATATCGAAGGTAGGTATCGTGCAATGTGAATGGAGAGCATGCTTACCTACCTTCTTGCTTGCCTTTACTTTTTACAAGCTTTATATTAACTTGACTTGTTCGTATGTACTTATAAAAGTATGTAAGTAAGTTGTCCGTCAAATCTTGCAAGTTAAATTTGACCCACTTCCCGGTGACCGATTGAGCTGAAATTTTGGGTATAAGTATAATTTGGATGACAATTCAATATTATGGTACCATCGAGCTGATCTGATGATGGAGACAGAAGGTGGCCATAGGAACTCCGTAATAAAACCACTTAACCCCATCGAGTTTGGGCTCGCAATGAGCAGTTGATGATGGTATACAGAAAAGTACAGTCGGCAATAAAAGCTTGTACCAAAAATTAAATTTTTGACAGAAACATATTACATACATACATACATTCAAGCCTTTATTCCCAAAAGGGGTAGGCAGAGCACATACAATAATTTGGAGCGCTTTTGGCCTTGACCTCCCTTGACCGCCGTGTTGAATGCCGTATTAGCTTTCTGTGATTTGATTATCGAACGAGCGAGTGAAGCGAACGAAGTTCTATGCATCAGCTCGCATGCAGCTTGGGTCGAAAATCATTCGTATGTCCGGTGTCTGTCACGAAGTCCGGTGTTCCGCTATCCGGCTGTTCTCCTCTACAGGTCGCATTTCTCAACCGATTCTCGTGAAATTTTGTGAGCATTTTTTGTCGTCACTTTTCCGAAATTAAAAAAGTTTTTTTTTATAAGAAAACACGCTAGTCTGTTTAGTTACTAGTTAGAGAAAGACGGATAGTCTTATCTCACCGCGACACAGCTCGGCCGTCCTGTGATAGCCGCGCTCACAGCACGTCTAGCACACGACGACGGCCGCGACATACTCTCGACTTTTATCGCACTATACCTCTTCTTCTAAGTGTTCTAATAAGAGAGAGACGGATAGTGCGAGAAAAATCGAGAGAGCTCGCGCGCCGTCGCGTGCTAGCCGTGCAGGTTTGTTAATTATATCGTGTACCTAGTGAGATTGTACGTTCCGGAGGTTTCTCGCATGAGCTTGAGACCGCGGGCGCGCCCGCTGTTGGCCGGCCGTGCCGACGGCGCGCACGGTATCACACAAGCCCCCCTACTCTGTATCCTATTTTATTATATATGTAGTATATGATGGACTGGTTCAAGACTAGAGGAAGATGCTTGCTTTGTTTACATTAATTAATTTTTCGGTTCATTTTTTTTTATTTATTTAATCTTTATTGAACTTAAGAACAACTTATCGTACAAAAGGCGGACTTAATGCCGTAAGCATTCTCTACCAGTCAACCTTTGCGCAAAGTAGACAGATTGTGGGCGTGTTGTAATTAAATTGTAATAGACCAAAATCCGTTAAAATTGCAAAATAGAGAGATTTATACCCTTACCTGTTTTTGATTTTTATTATGCCCAATATTACATGTTAGATAATATACAGGGTGAAAAAATCTATAGACCCTGAAGGGAAACCCTTGACAGCTCATTCTCTCGCTCTCATTTTCAAGAAATAATCACCATGTAAAATTTTACTAATCGATAGGATCAATATTAAGGATAACGATTCGTCCAGTTCAGGTAAGCTTTACCTTAGACTTAATTCTATTTTAAAGGCTAACGGCCGTATTCATAAACGTACTACAAGCCCGTTTTAACTAAAATGGCGCTAAAATTCGTTTCTCCTTATCTGTCACTTTGACATTTGTGTTCGTAAGAAAGGGACAAAGCACATTTTATTTAGCAGAGGCATTTTAAGTTTTATGAATAAGGGGGTAAATGTTTATTGGATAGATGTTATCCTTAATATTGATTTTATGTTTTAGTAGAATTAAATAGTGCAGTGAATATTTCAGTTCAGTCAGTTCGGGTAAGCTTTTCACAAAATCAGTGAATGCAGTTTTATTCATTATAATTTAGCCTTAGGCTACATGCGATCACGGTTAATTTTTTCTTTGTATATGTTATGTGTACCAAATGATTTTGCAGGTTACTCTATCAGTTAGAGAAATTACAAGTATATTTCCTCTGTGTAAATTGAGCTAATCTTAATCAGTGGCGCAGCTTTTAGATAGGGTAGACAGAAATTTTGAGATAGGTATTATTTATTATCTTACCTAAACTTTCCTTTTGTCAGTTTGACCTTGCTTTTATCACCGAACTAAGGAAACATTCAACATGGCTACGTTCTATATTCTGCTTATATTGTAATCCATAACGTTTTTTATCCTATTTTTGTATTCCATCCATACCGCTGTCTGCCATAACGATCATTTGTCTTAACGTTTTTAGGAGGCAAGGACCCTATTTATGATTCGCTTCATTTATTTTGGATGAAATTTGATTGCCCTACTGTGTTATCCCTAATATTATTTGTCATAATAAGTATGTATCCTCATGGCCATTGGTCCTAAACCTAAGTATCCTACGTATGGATACTACGGATGTAAGTATTTGTAAAAAAATCGCTTCTGGCGGTTCTCGCTCGGCTCGCGCGCTGTAAGGTCGCAGTTAAACATACGCTTCTCCTGGTTTGCCTGAATAATGTTTGACAGCTCTACGAAATATCTCACAACTTTTTACTGTGGACGAGTTATGAAACTTGGCCTATTTTTAACCCCCGACGCAAAAAGAGGGGTGTTATAAGTTTAACGTGTATGTGTGTCTGTGTATCTGTGTATCTGTCTGTGGTATAGTAGCTCCCAAACGGATGGACCGATTTGAATGCGGTTTTTCTTATTCGAAAGCTGTTGTGAGCTTTCTAAGTTGTAATTATTACATGGAGTTTTTTTTGGGATGTCACTTCTTTTTGTAGGTTATTGTATTATCAATAAATACAAATTTATGAATGTAACTGGAAATAATATTTTTTCATAGACTTTGTATGGAAATGTTATTTTACCAACCACAAATAACGTTCGTATAGTTTTCTAGTGTATTGTACACCTAACACTAACCGCATGCAAATACATCGTATAGTGCATTGTACCTACCTTGTTATTACTATTTGCAGAAACTACAAAAGTAACTTTGCAATCGCATTTATTTGTAAACTAACTTATTAAATTTGTAAATCTGAAACGTGAATCTGAAATTGCAGTATTTTTAAGTTTTTATGAATTATCCACTCATAAAAACCTTTAAACTATATTATGCCCTATATGTAACTGAACATTCAGGGTTCTGGCTTTAGCCTGTGGCTTTAGGCTGTGCTTGGTATTCCACGTACGAGCGAGCTGGTATGCTAGCATACAAATCTCGATAATTGTGACAGAAAGGGAAATATCACTAATTGTCAGTGTCATAGTTCCCCGTGTTAATTACCCGTCCAAATTGAGTAGGTTGTTTATGGCAAGTCATCAGCCATTTTAAGACCGGTTCTTAATTTAGCTGCATAGGAGGCTTTCCGTCCCTCGCTATGGCAAACCGTATAGCCTATCCTGAGTATTATAGGTCCATGATTAGATTAGATTAGATTAGATGACGTAGCGTGAGATGGCTTAAATTAAAACCATTTTTTTTTTGAATTGACTAATACAAATATGATGAATACACGTGATCTGGAAAGGGGGGTCAAAAGTAGGCAAAATATGATCACATGATTTCTGGACAAGCCCATACGTGTTATTTTGAATAAAAAAATGAATATTTTAAAATTACAAAAGTTGTTAATAAGGCTTTTAAGATATCATGAAAAAAAAAACAGCTCCAAAATGTAACTTTTTGAAAAAGTCCAATCGAAATAGCCCACATTCTGACTTTCTTTATGTAGAGCACGCCACTAATGTTAAGGATTTAAGTTGATTTTCTTTCAGGGCCATAGATTTTTCCACCCTGTATAGTATAGTGTTAGCTTAGCAGTATTTTAGCAGCGTTTTCTTTCTTAACCATACCAATAATAAAGTACAAACGACAACACTGTTAACTGACCATCCTGTGTTTATTTAGAACCTTATTACAATGCACTTAAGGTGCACCGATATGGTCAGTTAGCTGTGTTGTCGATAGTACCTACCTACTTCCGTTACTACAATGATTTGCAGATGGATCTCGAATTACAAACTAGGTACTTAGTCTGCTAAACTGACTCTAAACTACTTTAAGTAGGAAATCACCTGTTAAATTGGTCGTCTGTGTTTTATAATGATGACATTTATCATTAAATAATTATGAAGCATTGAGACATCAAACATAGAAATGTACTAAATTCTTGGCATGTTTTTACTAAAATATGTTTATTTTATTAATTGTTATAGTCTGGCCATCGAAACGTGATACTGAGATTTATATGGCAACTTTTTATATGGCAACAGTAATGAGATTGTCAAATGTGTCAAACGCTTTAAATTAGTGTGATGTCCTAATCTTGATACTTGATATGGTAACTAAGAAAGTAACTGTTCCATAATAAATTGGTCTGTTTTTGGTTTCTAAGAGAATTAAAGGGTGGCTTACTGCTAATATTATTCACATTGAAGAATATCATAAAAAGTTCAATTATCATGTCTCGCCAAAATTTAAATTTTGGAGTGGTTTTGAATAATCTTCTTAAATATAAAGTAGAATGAATTTAAAGAGTACTATTTCATATAACTTTAAGTACTTCCTTCTGTTTGGTCAGTTGCATTTTGAGAAATGAAGAAAATTAATAATTGTGCAAGTATCACTTTTATTTCATCGCGTTATACACAGTGTTGCAACACGCTGTTTTTTTAAATTTGCCGCGGTTTTCTAGGATCATCTTTCCCTGGCCAGACTCTAGCGCTTTTTTCCGCTTACGCCATTATTACACCGTGAATAGTCGCATTTTCCTACTAGTACATCGTCGGAGACGATATAAATATTACAAATAATCTGCGTAGGTAGGTAATGTGTGCGACCTTGAATGCGAACTGCAAACCACTCGAGGCGTGCCTTTGCAGTTCTTTATTTGAGCGAATGTGATCGTTAATACACGCGGAAAGAGTTCAAGTTCAATTGCAGAATTAAACAGGATTATTTTGTAAATGTGTATTATGCTTTACATAAACCTTTTTCCGTAGGATTCATGTACTACTTTAATAATATATGTATAGTTGAATTAAATTCAGACACAATTTGGTTCTATAATAGTACGTTACGTACCTAGGGCGGTGAATTCGTGAATGACCCAGATCGCACGTGTTTGTGGCCAGAACCGAAGGTGAGAGCCATAAATATGCGATCTGGGGCTTTACGAATTACCGCCCGTGGTAAGTACACAATTTTACATCTTCATCTGGCCACAATGCGAGTTTTACCGTACGCGCAGCGTACAAGCCTCACCTTCGGTTTGGGCCACAAACACCAGCGATCTGGGCCATTCACGAATTCACCGCCCTAGGTACGTAATGTACTATTACGTCACACCTGGCCATAAGCATAATGTGAGTCTCGCGCGTCGTGAGGGCGTAAAATTGTGTACTCAACTCACCATGGGCAGTAAAAAAGAAAGCCCGAAAAAAATCGCATATTTACAACCCTCGCCTGTTTACAGCCCTTAGTAATGTACTTTACGTCACTCCGGGCGGTAAGTGAGATTTACCGCCCACGGGTGCAGCGGCAAATCTCACTTCACACTTTTACACCCAGGACTCCCACGAGAAGACGTAAAATTGTGTACGCACCACGCCCGGTAATAAAGAAGGCCTCAGATCGCTTGTTTATGGCCCTTACCTTCGGTTCGGGCCACAACAGCCCGTGATCTGAGCCGTACTTAATTTTACCGCCCTAGGTACATATAATGTACTTTACGTCACTCCGGGCGGTAAGTGAGATTTACCGCCCACGGGTGCAGCGGCAAATCTCACTTCACACTTTCGCACCAAGGAGAAGTAAAATTGTGTACGCACCAAGGGCGGTAATAAAAAGCCTCGGATCGCTTTTTTTATGGCCGTTACCTTCGGTTTGGGCCACAAAAGCCCGCGATCTGAGCCGTTCTTAATTTTACCGCCCTAGGTACGTATAATGTACTTTACGTCACCCCAGGTGGTAAGTGAGATTTACCGCCCACGGGTGCAGTGGCAATCTCACTTCACACTTTCGCACCAAGGGGAAGACGTAAAATTGTGTATGTACGCACCAAGGGCGGTAGTAAAAAAAGCCTCGGATCGCTTTTTTATAGCCGTTACCTTCGGTTTGGGCCACAGATATCCGCCATCTTAGCTGTTCTTAATTTTACCGCCCTAGGTACGTATTTACGTCACTCCGGGTGGTAAGTGAGATTTACCGCCCACGGGTGCAGCGGCAAACCTCACTTCACACTTTCGCACCAAGGAGAAGACGTAAAATTGTGTACGCACCAAGGCCGGTAATAAAAAAAGCCTCGGATCGCTTTTTTTTTATGGCCCTTACCGAAGTTCAGGACACAGATGTCCGCGATATGAGCTGTTCTTAATTTTACCTTCCTAGGTACGTAATGTACTTACGTCACACCTGGCCATAATGCGAGGTTTACCGCACGCTACCCGTACGGTAAAACTAGCATTATGGCCAGGTGAAAACGTAAAATTGTGTAATCAGCACGGCAGTGAACAAGAAAGCCCGAAATCGCATATTAATACCTGCACGCCTAGCACTAGACGGCTGCGACATACTCTCGATTTTTCTCGCACTATCCGTCTCTCTCTTATTAGAACATTTAGTAAGAGAGGTATAGTGCAAGAAAAATCGACAGTATGTCGCAGCCCTCTCGTGCTAGCCGTGCTGCGATTTCGGCCTTTCTCTCTTTTACAGCCCTTGGTAAGTATTAGTAATGTAATATACTAATATTCAATTATTAATCGGTAATGCTACGTTGCCACACCGCGCTACCGATAGACGCGCGCGCGCTCACCGCGCGGCGCTGGTTGATTGGCGTTGTTGCCATTTCGTACACTGGACGTGAACTGGCTATCGAATCGACTATGAGCGTGAAGAGAGAGCGTACACCTATTACCTACAATACCTACCCTACAAATCCTAACCTGTAGTAATACATTTCATTTCAATTCGCTTCACTATCTAGTTGTATGCGGGCGGATTTGCGTTGTGCCGGTTGTGCGATTATTGTGAGGTAACACACAGTTTGTGACTCGTGTCTTGTCTTGTGCCTTGTGCTTGTGATAGTTGTGAACTTGTGATTTATTTAACATGGGCCGTAAAAAAATGCGGTGTACAGGGTTTACGACCTTCACAACGATCGTACGGCAACTTGCATCATAGGCGAATGTAAAAAGCTTTTGAAGGTTAGTAATCATTGTTTATTTTGTCTAAAAAAGGGACCTTGTTCCGAGTAGTGCTGGTGGTTGCATTGTATTATTGTGACTATATTAACTACGACTAAAGGTGGTTGCCCACCGGAGGGGCGAGACGAGACGAGGCGAGGCGAGATTTGAAATCGTATGGGAGTTACTACCTATTTCCACCGCGCGCGCGCGAGTAAGTCCCATATAAGTTTCAATTCTCGTCTCGCCTCGTCTCGTCTCGCCCCTCCGATGGAAAACCACCTTGATAGGTATCTATTATTAATACTGTATCGATAACAATAAGAAAACGGTCAAGTGGTTGTCGGAACAAGCACAAATTTAGGGTTCCGTACCGTACTCTTAAAGGGTTTTTCCACATGCATCTATGTTGCGAATTTTTGACTTACCGTATACCTAGGTTTTTTAAGAACAGTAGGTATGGATATACGGAATGCAATCTCGATATATATATCGAATATACCGCTAATCATTCGGTTTTGTACATCAAAATCCAACCTAGGGTTCGTATTAAGAGGCCCCTCGGACGCTCAGATATCGATTTTGAACGAAATCGGGCCGTATTTAACGAATTTAAAGATGGCGGTCACTTTTCGAAAATCCAACCTCGAATTCGTTTTAAGAGGCCCCTCGGACCCTCAGGTATCGATTTTAAGCAAAATCGGCCCGTATTACAATAATTTCAAGATGGCAGCCACTTTTCGAAAATCCAACCTCGGATTCGTATTAAGAGGCCCCTCGGACGCTCTGATATCGATTTTAAGCGAAATCGGACCGTATTAAAATAATTTAGAGATGGTGGCCACTTTTCGAAAATCCAACCTAGGATTCGTATTAAGAGGCCCCTCGGGCCCTCAGATATCGAATTTAAGCGAAATCGGACTGTATTAAAATAATTTCAAGATGGCGGCCACTTTTCAAAACCCAATCTAGGATTCGTGTTAAGAGGCCCCAAGGACCCTCAGATATCGATTTTGAGCGAAAACGGACCGTATATAAAGAGTTTCAAGATGGTGGCCTTTTTTCGAAAATCGAACCTCGGATTCGTATTAAGAGGCCCCTCGGACCCTCAGATATCGATTTTGAACGAAATCAAGCCGTATTTAAAGAATTTCAAGTTGGCCGACTTTTTTTAAAATCCAAGCTCGGTTTCGTGTTAAGAGGTCCCTCGGACCCCCCGGTATTGATTTTGAACGAATTTGGACCGTATTTAAAGAATTTCAAAATGGCGGTCACTGAAAATCCAACCTCGGATTCGTAATTCGTATTAAATGATTTAAGAATAATAAAAATGGCCGCCAAGTAAAGTAGCTTGTTACATACTAAGTCCCTGGGCGACCGCGCTCAGCTCGGGTGAAAATAGGGAAAATACGGAGAAAACTAATTTTCCCGGACGTGAGACCTAGCTAGATCGATTTTTCGCCTCCGTAAACCCGTATATTCCAAATTTCATCGAAATCGTTAGAGCCGTTTCCGAGAACCTGATTGAAATATATATACTTATATACAAATATTGCTCGTTTAATAGCATAGGATAGGATAGGAATAGGTACTGCACTTACCCATTTCTGGCAATCCATTCATGTTGAAAAATAAACTCCTGGTACTAATATAAATTCCGCACTCGGCGACGCATGCACGTGAATGAACACTGGCACTGGCTCTATTACTAACGATGGAATCAAAAGTTAAATAAGCTGCTATTAACGTTACCTACTAACGTTAAAAACAGTTAAAGATACCTTTGACTTAACGTTAGCTCAATGCAGGTAGGTGTTAGGTAACGTTACCATTTCTTTACCGGTAAAAAGTAGTATAGGTAACGATACTTGGTTTAACGTTAGTTACCAGTTAACGTTAAATCTGTCTGACAGTGGTAACGATTCCAACTTTTTAACGTTATTTGAAGCCCTGAGAGCAACGTCGATATTTTAATCAACTGACAATTTATTTATAGAAAGATTCGCAATAATATGTATACCAAAAATAATAAGTACAATTTCGTATTCATTAACACTATATGGTATTTTTTATATTATCTTATCTTAATAAATCCGTATTAACAAATATTGTTCCATTTACTCCCCAAATCACCCTATTGTGACATCAGTGCCACAACAATCCGGGGTCTAGTAATAACAATACCGATCCTACGCCTCAACCTCTAAATTTTAGCAGGTTAGTATTATTATTATTATTTTTACCCAACAAATCCATACAGAATAACCACGCACAGACATACCTCACCCCACCCCCGGGCTCCGCACGTGCCCGACCGAAACATCGTTGCGCACACAGTGTACGGTACAGGCCCCTATACCACAAAACTTTACAAGTCTACAATTCGACGAAATTGTTCAATTTTCCATAGAAAAAGTTGTCAATTTTGTCAAATTGTACGCTTGTAAAGCTTTGTGGTATAGGGACCAGGTGTAGTCGAGCGCAAATATGCGCACCGAAAATCGAAACCTATTTTTTGCATAGCGTCGCCGCCGTTAGGAGTTGTCTGTAGTAGTGTACGCCTCATAACATAATGCAGTATCAAATATCTTTATTTCACCGTTTACCTTTGCGTGATGGATGTAAATATAATCTAACTTTTTTCCTTTCAGAAATTCGAGTCCGAGTACTCCGTCCTCGACACCATCATTACAAGTAGAATTTGATGATGGTAACAATGAGGAAGTCATACCTGAACTTACTGGTCGACGAATCTTCAATGTTGAATACTTATTTGAACAAATGAAGGCTGTGGATCATAGTCCTTTTAATTGCAGTTTTTAAGATATGGATTTTGTGAAGGAGTTGAGATCCGGATTCCAGTCAACTTTTCTGTTCATATGCAAAATGTGTGGCAAAAAAGAAGCATTTAAAAATGAAAAACTAGAGTCAAAAATTAATACAAATGTTCTTCAAGCAGTCGTATGTTCAGGTAGTGGCTTTTCCCAATTAGATGAGCTTTGCGCTCATTTAGATATACCATGTATGGCGGAGAAATCATTTGGGAAAGAGAATATGTTGCTAGGAGATGTTTTAAAAGATCTCTTTAAACAGCATGTATGAGGCAGGACTCGAAGAAAAACAGATGGCAATTAAAAAAGGAAACGTAGATGCTGATGGCGTTCCTAGCATCACTGTTGTAGCGGACGCATCATGGGGCAAGAGATCGTATCGTACCAGCAATTATAATTCTTTATCCGGGGTAGCGTGCATTATTGGGTATGAAACTAAAAAGGTTTTCTTTTTGGGAATACGGAACTCCTATTGTTCTGTATGCGCTGCTGCTAGTAACAAAAACGTAGAGGTCAAGAAACATAGAAATAGTGGCCGGCCTTCTAGTCGCCCGAGGCTTCTATTAAGCGCGTCGCCAAATCTTTATAAAGCCGACGCGCACTTGGCCCCATGGCCCCAAGGTAACGCCAAACGCCGCAAACATGTAGCTGTTTCCTAGGACGGCATATTTGCGGCGCTTGAGGCTTTCGGCCGAGGATGCCGCAGCGCCAGCGGCGGCACTGGTGCTTGGGACGTTGGGGACATGGGACGGTGCCCCCTGGCACGCAAGTAGAATCCCAAACTAGCGGCTGACCCATGCTCCAAGGCACCAGCGTCATTCCGTCAGGTCTCTTGCCGTCGTCCCTGGCCAGCCAGCCAGCCAGCCAGCAGCCAGCCAGCGGTTCGAGGACTGCCGGCACTAAATAAATAATACGAAATACGGCAATGAGAATGAGCCCATCGCTCTAAAAGAGACTGAAGCTGCACTCGGAGTGCAAGTATCACCTTGTGGGTTATACATCCTCGAGGAACACCAGTATTTAGGCGCGAGTCCCGACGGAGTCATAGACAATGAAACAATTGTGGAAATCAAATGCCCAGCTTCGGCAGCTAATATGACGCCAACAGAAGCAATTTTAAAGAAAAACATACTTTCTGTGTGATGGACGAAAGTGATCTTCAGAAGATAAAATTGAAGCGAAACCATAATTACTTTTATCAAGTCCAAGGTCAATTAAATATTTCAAAAAAAAGATACTGTATCTTCGTGGTGTGGACTTCAAAGGGAATATTATTCGAAAAAATTGAAAAGGATACAGGATTCTGGGACAGCATATTTAATAAAATGAGAAATTTTTATTGGAATGCATATTACCTGAAATTATAGATCCACGTCTACCTAGAAAGTTACCGATACGTGAGAGTTCTTCAAAATAAGCGCATTTTTATACTTTCATTAAAAATAAAAACACAACATTGTATGATTCAGTTTTATTTTATCCAATACACCCAATTTTCAACCTATCAAGTCTATGTTTATATGATCATCATTTTGATATCTGGTGGAACATACCCTTATTTGTCACCGAAGTAGTATATAAAATAAAACAACGGGATATCGATTTTAAAAGTAATCGGACCACGCCAAATTAAAATTACCGCCATTTTGGCCACCTATGACCGCTTGTCAGTATGGCCAAGTGACAGTTGATGCTATAACATTGATTTGACAGAGGTGACATAAAAAGTATCAATTTAAAAATGTTCGGTTGTATCTTTACACAAAACCGACTTATTTATTTTCACGAAAAAATTGGTCGCTGACTGACTGGCTTATTAAAAGCACAAAAGATGCCGCTGGGTCGAAGTGCATCCGAAAGGGCACTCATCTAGATAAGATAAGATAAGATAAGACTGGCTTATTCGCTGATTAAAGGTATCTAAGCCTAAATTAGGGTTTTTTTCAATAACCATAGCCTTATGGAACAATAATTAAAGGAACCGAAAATTCATCAGTAATAGTAGGTATCAGAAACACGGTCGACGTAACTAGGTCGTTAAAAGTTACAAAATTGTTGTAACTACTCATTTTGTTGGCAAATCAAAACTTATAGCCTATACATATTATACTTTACGCCACACCTGCCAAAATGTGAGTTGTACCGCCCTCTACGCGTACGGTAATATGGTAATAATGTTTATATAATCTTGGTATGGAGATGTTCTACTGTTATATTTTACTTACCGCAAAAATTTAGCCGTTGTATGAAGATATTTTACTGCGATATTTTTACTGTGACGTCTCTAGCTAGCTCCGCCTCCCCGCTAGCGCGCTCTTGCTTTATTTATAGCGCCCTGTCTCATTTTAAGTGAAACAACAACATTTTAAACCGTTCGTTAGCGCGTGGTCTCAACTCGGAGTTGAGCGCTGCTTACTGCGGACTCTTGAGCGTTATTTTTAAATATGCGCCATCTAGCGGACGGCAATACACGTGCGTAGCCATTCAGCTTAGATAAACTTGCAATGAATGGAACTAGTGACTGACTTAAAATTGCTTTGTTTGATTTTCCTATTTTCGTGTTATGTTGTTGCAACGATGTATTTTATGCCTTCAAATTGATTAATATGATGATTTAGGACACTAAAATGCAACATTTTGACGAATTAAACGATACTTTTTTCATTGCGAGCCTAGTAGCGCCATCGCGAAATGCTTTCTGAACTACTACGATGTTTCCAAAGAGATATCGATCTATATTGGTCTATGATCTTTGTCCAGGGTAATTTACATTTGAGAGAACCTTAATATTTAGAAGCACATAATAGTAGATTTTATGACAAGGGGCTAAAATAAGCCATATTACCACGAGATGGTTATTTCCCGAGCGAAGTGAGGGAAAAATGTTCGAGTGGTAATATGGCTTTTAATAAAGAGTTATACACTCTACTTTTCACTTAGACTGCGAGAAAATAGTGGAAACAAATATTATCCATCCACAATCAATAATAAATTCCACAGCGAAAAGATTGTTCAATTTGGCGGCATGATTTTTTTAATAAACTGTTTGACACAGATACAAAATATTGACACCGCGAATTAACGCTACTTACCGTATATAGCCGGGTCCAAACGGCCGAGCGCGGCGGACAGCATATATACTCTGCATAAGATAAAGCGAGATAGATAGCAGTTTATCCCGCTCAATCTAATAGCTTGTCATGTTTGCAGGCCACACCGTTTGAACGTTTGGACGAGGCTATAGATGGCCACGGGCGTTTATTTTTTTAATGATTGTGTATTTGGGAATAAAAAACGCCTAATATTTGAAATCTATTATGTTTCCTGATTGGTTGATTTTATATGTAGCTGTATTCTGATTAGTTGATAGCAAATACAAATGGTTTTTTAAACAGTTGTGATTGGTGGATTGAATACGTTGAAGTGCTTTGATTGGTGAAATTAAAATGTTTTTAAATCATAAATATGTTTACATATTTTCCCTAGGGGCTAAATGTACTACTTTAGCCCCGCTATCTAAGCCTAATATTACACTTCTCGAGCATGAAAAGTGAAAACATACATTTTCATTTTATGGTTCTCGCTTTTATAGATTTTATATTTTGCTAGGCTATAAGTATCTTGGTATTTTTAGTTTGGTTTGTTTCTTTCTTGTAGCTTCAGCACGGCCATGTGAATAATAAACGATTGAACACTTGCATTTATAACTTACTAATAAGCTTAAACGATTGTTATTGTAGCTTGTAGCCTAGCTTTAGTCCGTAACTTGTATTACGGTGCTGTCGAATTTAATTACTATAAAAATACCAACTAAGTATAGAGTCGTTAAAAAATATTTAGGCTTTTGTATGGTCTTAGCACCGTAAAGCATTTTACATTTTAATCATCAGTTTTAAAAAGAAGAGTTTTTATCTACCCGAGACCCGCGGTGTCTTTTAGAAACGCCATAAATTAGGCTAGCTATCCTTCTCCAACATGATACTCACATTAGCAACAGTTTTTGGGTTGAGCGCGCACCCTTATGCTTCACTGCAACAATCTACAATTTAACAATTTGTCCGACCGAACAAAACCGCACCTTCATTTAAGGAACTTGAGCATTCCCAGGTCGGTTTCATTAGGCAACTCAACAATACCCATTGTTTAAAGTTATCTCTGGAAGAAACGTCTCAAAAGAGCGCAATACCGCTGAGGGGCCTTCAGTATACACTTTCATAACTCACGGAGGAACTCTCAGCAAACACTGCGGGGTTTAAAAACAAAATGAAAGCTGTTATCTCGGACTAAATCCAGAATTCTAACATCGCCTTCCGTCTTTATCGAAAACCCTCCTTAACAAAAATTATCGATACGATCGCTTATATGTTACATGAAAATTACATTTTGAATGCGTGAATTGCAGTGAATGAGTAACGAGGGCATTTACAAATTGCTCACGTTTACAAATAAAAACAGTGAATCTCTAGCAACCAAATAAAAACAATGAATCTCTAGCACCCAAATAAAAACAGTGAATCTCTAGCACCCAAAACCCCTATTATTGCATTGCATGCTCGTTCCGATCGTTATGTTTATGCGGGTGCGGGAGGCTGCGAGACCGAAAGAACTCTTCATTCGGAGTTGAAAAGGTCTTCAATTTCAATTTGTTACGCTGTCGGCGTGATAAGACGTGCATCCTTAGCCCGGGCCCCTGCCCCGATCAGTACATGAACTTTTGCGATGGTGAATTTTATTGAATTTAGCTAGGGTAAAGCCCGACCAGGAAAATAAAAAACTTCGCCATATTGCGGAAAACTATTGGAACTAATTTCCTCAACTGGCAACAGTAACTTTGAAGACGTCATCCATGCCATCTGTCAATTGCTGTCAAAGTGAGTTGTCGTTGGTACGTGTTGTATTGCGTTAAAATGCCGAAAACTATTAAATGCGACTTAAGAAAAGTGATTTACAATACGACGAAGTATTTGCCGGAGAGAAAGTCTGAAAGATTAGACTCTATTCCTCTAAACAACATCACCGACCTTGTTGTCAACATGACAGTGGAAAATAATTAGTGTTGCCATAATTATTGCTAATTTAGCGCCCCCAGACCAGGTTTTTTATTTTCCTGGTCGGGCTTTACCAACTTCCCCGATTTTTTCCCACCACGATGTCACGCTACCGTTGAATTAGGCCGATTCAGGACCTTTAAATACTTAAGACAGGTCACATAACATGTTAAAACTGTTAACGAGCGAACTACGAGATTTTCGGCTTCAATTATCCTAATCTAAGGAGATTAGGATAATTGAAGCCGAATTGAATGAATTCATTTTACTCCACGGTTGGAGATGAGCCTCGCCGCTACGAATCGCGATTTAAAAATAATTCAATCCAAACAACCTCCAAACTAAAATTACATAGTTACGGACCTTACACGATGTCGATACCTACGCATCTATAATAAATTACCGCCACAATATTAAAGTATTCACTGGGATCCTTAAGAAATACTTGTTAGATAGAAAAGGCATATTACTCTGCCCGTGACTATCCTAATTCATAAGTTTCATAACAATTATATGCATGTCTGTTTCTCTCACCTTAGTTATTAGTTTAGTGAATGAATATGAATTTGTATTAGGACATAATGTGGATATACAATACAATTATCTAGTTACATAATTATTTTCTAAAGAATATAATTTAATGTGAAATGTGAAACAGAAGTGTGTGAATGTTGTATTTATATATTTCTGACTACACAGCGAATCTTTAAATCAATTACTTACGCGCATGTGTTTTATCTAGAGCAGTGTCCGTAGGCTACGGTGACAGATTACCATCAGGCGGATATATTTGTTTAAAAAACATACAAAATTGCAGATATGCGCCCATGTGGGCCTCAGTGACGCCACTGGATTGTGAAGTGGATTTCATTTCTTTTAATTTGTAGATTTTTCCTTGTTTCTATTCTCAATACTTGGTAAAGCAAAGTATCTTAACAGTTTATATAGTTTTAATGGAGTATGGGAGTACAAAAGTTTTATAAAATAAACTCCATACAAAAACCTACCTGGTAGTACTCGTCTAATTTGATTATACCAAAGTTACCGATCCGATAAACCAACCAGGCTGCCATCATTTTTCTTTTAAACGTTTAAATGTTCCCTGACGTATTCCATTATGAGTTTCCGCAAAGAATTATGCTTGACTTCGCTTTAACTTATTCTTAAGTAATTTGCTTTTTGATGAGAATTTTCCACGCAGGGAAGCATTTATGTTATAACAAGGCTGGTTATGCCCAGGTACGCTCCATTATCCTGCTAGAAAGAGTGATTCGTTAAGCGCACGAGCGAACGTCACTCACACGGTTGACACTTAATAATTTGCTGCCACTTTGTAATTTTCTTCTTTTGGAAGTGATGCATGAAAACTTATTATTAAGGATTCAAAATGTGTTTAACGAAATTAATTTAACCGCAATGATTGGGAAAACCTGTATTTATGAACTCGCAAACATTTACCTGCAAAAAATAGAATCGGACCATGACCCACAATTCCTACGGAAAAAGTTAGAAAAACGCGAGATTTTAGTACATGTCACATTGATGCTCGGAATAATTATAAACATGGAAGTAGGGCTAAAATAAGAGCTTGGCAACAGCTACCTTATTCACTTGCGTATATCTATAGTTGGCGTGAGAGTGAATGAGACTACAATCCGTACTCGGTTTCACATTTTCGTAGGTTATCACTAAAATGAAATTGGGAAATGTCAAATGGATCTCTTTTGTATCTCTTTTAATCCAGCAAAATTAAATATGTCATCATTGTTTGGTAGTAAGTGTAATAACGTCACAACTTAACTTGCTCTCATTATAGTAGCTGTCATATTTGGTGTAAACAAACGGACCGTCTCCGAGAAAATTAATTGTTTTGTGTATTGTTCCGTGAATGATTTAAATATATTTATTGTTGTAAATAAGCAAACGTCTTTTGTCATTTAAGGTTGCACGTCCCGTACAGCACGAAAAGAAAATGTCCAGGAACCATTCAGCTTTCACCCGTAAGTTTCGATAGATTTTAATGTTATTAATGCAACGATCTAAGCTAAAATTAATAATCTAATAGAGATTATTAATTTTAGCATTTATGTAAATATCATCATGTTCAATTATTCGTGTAAATAAGACATTTTCTGTCGATTAAAGAGGTTATGTTATTTTACATAGTGATGTGTATTTTTTATCGGCCTCGGAACAATAACTTATCGACAATGACATGTATGTATTTATCAGTACATAGAAAAATATGTGTAGGAACATAAGAAATTACAAGTTTGCTGAAAAAATACAACAAAATGGCTTTCTGGTTGTCCCATGTATTGAAGACAATTTACTGTTGCATTGATGTATTTGTCTAACAATACTTGACTTTTTGATTTTAGTTTCCCAAAGGATGAAAATATAAAACAAAAATGATTAATGCATGTTGAATAAAAGAAATTGGACATAGAAAATCCATCGTCACGTCTGTTCAAGACACTTCACAGGACTGCCAAGGAAGGTCACAGAAAATCTAGTATAAAGTGACCTTGATTTGGTTGGAAGCCGTGCTTCCGAGACGTATCCACACGTGATGAATCACGCTGCAGGCCTGCCGATTTCGCTCGTGTAGCGTCTCCTTATGACTGTTCTCAGTTTGGTATGATTTCTGGACGTATGCTACTTAAAATTATGCATTTTGCTTATATGACGACTGAAAGAAACCGTTTTTCACACAGTGCATTATTTATTAAACTATAAATAAATAAGTACAATTTAGTTTGTATAATTTATCGATAAACAAGTCGACACAGTAACATCCCTAGCAAAGGACAAAACTTGTGACAACCTACATAATTGAGAAATAACAAATGCATATACATCGTAAATGTATCTCATCAGTTCAGTGCGCGCACTCGTTCCGATCGCACATGTGCACAGTAAACCCGCATTTTCTCCTGTAATCTCCAGTGATTCTCAAACTTACTGTTACGTCCAACCTTTGGGTCTCTCAGGGTATAATCGTATAAATAAAACAACCATTGAATGCTATTAGCTCAGGCGCACAGACGTGACCTCGCTCACCGACAGCTAGCCGGCGACTGCCCCCGAGCTGTCGGTTCGCCTCAACACAGCTGCTACCCTCGCGTATATATTTGTGGTGGCAATACGCCACATCTCTCCTTTTCTTTACAGATTACATCATATTTTACAAAATTACAGTTTTGTTTTAAACGGTTTAGTCTACAAGTTTACTCCGAGACATTAATATTTAAGTGGTGCATTTTATTCCATACATTCATAAAAATATCCTTATCTATCTAGAACTGAATTTAGGAATACCTTTATCAAGTTGATGAGAGCCTTGTAACTAAGTTTAACTTATCTCTCTCTTTTTTTCCAATTTAATTTTTTTTAATACACAAACTAACTTTATTTCTGTGTCACAAACATCTAAAAGTGAATAAATTATACACCGCTTATGATTATGATTTTTAAACAAGTAAAAGTGAATTTTCCTGCAATATTTTTTAGGAAAATGACATTGTGAATAGTTAACCTTATAGTAATTGGGGTATTTCATACCCAAATATTGGTAACATATGTAGTGAAACTTGCCATTGTAATAATCTATAGGATTAAGCGGTGTTTTTTAAACATCATAAAATATAATTTATTTGTTTATTGTCTTAACTATCCATTGAGCTAATGCTGCCAGCATCTTTATCACAATGCCGCCAGAAACTGTTTTACCAGGGACGGTTATCAATTTACTAACTACCAGCTACATGTCACAAGTGTAGCTAAAGAATAGAATAAGATAGATAGATTTAGAATAAGTTAAAATTCTTATAATAAGTATTGACTTATTATAAGAATTTTAACTTATTCTCATTAAATTATTCCCGGCATTTCTTGGCAAATGACCGTATTAAGATGAGGTCTTCAGTTAAAGAACTAAAATTTGAAGATATATGATTAACTTTTACATATTTGCTCTTGTCTAACAGCCAAAACAAATGACATCTGTATTTCTAATTTGATTTGGATAGAATTATTTAATTAAGTTGACTGCTAGTATATAAATATCGTTATAAAAAACATTTACTTAAAGCCAATTTTACCGTCCTTGCCCCAATACATATTTTTCAGATTGCCTTTGGCAAATTTATGAAAAGGTACTTTACACTTTGGTACATTTATCTCAATATTATTTATTTTACTTCACGTTCCACGAATTATTCCCAGGTACTTTACAATCCTATTTACTTTTTGATTTATTGTTGTCGTGGAAACAACCGAACAGGTACCTACTTAGACACATCTGTGGATAGGACCTTAGGACTTTGTTTGTTATATTTTGCATAACCAGATATACAACATATATCACTAGCTATGAGGAACTCGAGATTTCGCTCCTTAGCATTTGACTTTATGTTAATTGCATAAACTGAAAACAATTTCTAATTTCCAGTTTATGAGAACCTCACGGAGTTTTCACTCCTTAGCACTTGGTGGGGTGTGGTGGTATCTGGGACATTTTGAGGCGACCTACAAGGTTTTAAATCATCGTAACGAAACAAAGTATTTTATTGAATGTTTTTGTTTCGTATTATTTTAACAAGGAAGGAGCCTTTCAGGATGGATTGAGCAAGCGCATAGCTCGTCCATTAGAGTGTTCCTAGAAGGCTGTGAGCCTTTCAAAAGAATACAAAGAGGTCGCTATTCGTAGCGGGAATATATTTGAAAGATACGCGACTTCAGTATCGTAGCTTAGTGGTCAAAGCACCATAGCGTTAAAAGAGAGATCGCAGGTTCGAGTCCTGTCGGGGGCTACAGACGAAGATGGTTTATTTTCCCATTATATATTTTTTCTCTCTGTATCATATCATTTAAGATTTTTATTGTTAGTACCAACCAACACTCAGTGCGTTGGTTTACTACTACTAAACTTTATTTTGCTAGTACCAGTTGATCAGTCAACTTACCTACTACTGTATAATTTGTTTATCTTGTAAGTACCAACTGTATCATAGGTAGCTGTACGTATGCGATACAGTTTACTTCTTATATTGATTTTATTTCTTAGTACCAGTTAACCAGTCAACTTACTACTGTATAATTTGTTTATCTTGTAAGTACCAACTGAAGCATAGGCAGGTACCTACGCATGCCATACAGTTTACTTCTTATATTGATTTTATTTGTTAGTAGCAGTCTATACAGACTTACTACTCAATCAGTTAAAAGTACATCTTTTGCCCACAACATGTACTTTGTTATTGACTTACTTTTTTGTTAGTACCAGTCTATACAGACTTACTACTGAATCAGTTACAAGTACATGTTTTGCCCACAACATGTACTTTGTTATGGACTTACTTTTTTGTTAGTACCAGTCTATACAGACTTACTACTCAATCAGTTACAGGTACATATTATGTCCACAGCATGTACTTTGTTATTGACTTACTTTTTTGTTAGTACCAGTCTATACAGACTTACTACTCAATCAGTTACAAGTATATCTTTTGCCCACAACATGTACTTTGTAATTGACTTACTTTTTTGTTAGTACCAGTCTATACAGACTTACTACTCAATCAGTTACAGGTACATATTATGTCCACAGCATGTACTTTGTTATTGACTTACTTTTTTGTTAGTACCAGTCTATACAGACTTACTACTCAATCAGTTACAAGTATATCTTTTGCCCACAACATGTACTTTGTAATTGACTTACTTTTTTGTTAGTACCAGTCTATACAGACTTACTACTCAATCAGTTACAAGTACATCTTTTGCCCACAACATGTACTTTGTTATTGACTTACTTTTTGTTAGTACCAGTCTATACAGACTTACTACTCAATCAGTTACAAGTACATCTTTTGCCCACAACATGTACTTTGTTATGGACTTACTTTTTTGTTAGTACCAGTCTATACAGACTTACTACTCAATCAGTTACAGGTACATATTATGTCCACAGCATGTACTTTGTTATTGACTTACTTTTTTGTTAGTACCAGTCTATACAGACTTACTACTCAATCAGTTACAAGTATATCTTTTGCCCACAACATGTACTTTGTAATTGACTTACTTTTTTGTTAGTACCAGTCTATACAGACTTACTACTCAATCAGTTACAAGTACATCTTTTGCCCACAACATGTACTTTGTTATTGACTTACTTTTTGTTAGTACCAGTCTATACAGACTTACTACTCAATCAGTTACAAGTACATCTTTTGCCCACAACATGTACTTTGTTATGGACTTACTTTTTTGTTAGTACCAGTCTATACAGACTTACTATTCAGTCAGTTACAGGTACATATTATGTCCACAGCATGTACTTTGTTATTGACTTAGTACTCGGATTTATTAGGAGTTCATTCGGTTATTATTTACTGCAGAGTTCACGTGTCTACACCCATACAGGTATCTAACAATAACAAATCTTGACATTGAAATATTTTTGGGACGATATCAATTACTCCACTTTTCTCTTTTCACGATAATGCCACCACCTTCTCAACTATAGACACAATTCCATTGTTATCTAGTGTAACCCAAATTCATCAGGCTATTGATAGTAACAAAATTGCCCTGCACTTTCATACAACCTTTTACACGGAACAAATAATACGTTTCTATAACATTTTTCGTGTAGGTAGGTACTCGTGTTGTTGTAGTAGGCAACTAAAATTGTATAAAGTCATTTAGTTATTATTCGTGTAATCAGACATTTTATCACTTTATGCGCTTTAGCCAATTTTTACCCCTTTGTGCTTCTGGCACCTTACTTATATATGCACTAATAGGCTTATATATGATACACATTTGTATAATTCATTTTATATGCATTTGCATATGATAGATATTTATTTGTGCTCACTGGCACCTTATATGCACTTGACATATGCTATATATTTGTACAATTAGGCGCTTTGTGCGCATCTACACACATTCCTACACCGAGGTATCTTTGTTCTTGTTTAGTGCGTACCTATTCAGTGTACCTATCTAATACTCGTACGCTACTTGAATAAATTAAACGCAATCGGTTTGGATTTATTCAAACAACACTACTCACACGTGTTATTATAGTGCGAGTCCATTTTTAATTTTATTTATTTTTTATTGAAAGAAGGTGCTTGTAAGTTTATCGGTCAATCAACTTTTCTTGTCCCTTAGCTTTTTCTTCATGGTCAGTTACCACAACATGTGTATTTGGTAAATTCTGTAAGATCTTATAGCCAGATAAACAGTCTATTTGAACATATATGTCGCATCCCGCAAAACGTATTTTAGCAGAAAACATGGTTGTCTAGGGGCCAAATACAATTTTCATGCAGATCGACTGATACCTCCCTGACAACTGGTGCAATTTAGGGCAAATGAGTAGGAATGCAACAACAATTAGCAACAACAAACATCGTATTTCCTGTAATCACCTTTTACACAGCAAATATTAGAGACGGGGAGGAAAGTAAAAAGTTGATTCACCTCTATGCTTACCGGTGTGAAGTTAGCGGCCAAAGTTATCGGCGAGCGATAACCCGACCAAATTAAGGAGTCAACATTGTTAAAGCGTTTTTACTCAAAAAATAAGAAATAAGAAAATAAGAGAGCCTACTTCTTAAAATAAATTATTACAAAATATGTGATCACCTGCATAAAATAAAAAATAATGTAATCAGTCCTGCCGTCGCGTAGTAACGGCGCAAAAAAAACTAACCACTTTTATACTCGCGACAGTTTAAAATTAACATAAATAGAACCTCTAAATCACGAGCTTTCATAAAAAGCTTTCAAAGACAGCAAAAAAGCTTTCAAGGGCAGCGTACTTGGCCCATTATTGTTTTTAATATACATTAATGATTTTCCAAGCAATTTAAATTATCCCATGGTGTTATTCGCAGACGACAGTACATCAATCATAAACTGTAATAATGATTTAATAAATTACGAACAGGACATTAATAAAGAATTAGATTGTATAGTAAAATGGCTTGATGATAATAATTTAATAATTAATTTAAATAAAACAAATGTTATGCATTTTTATCTACACACATTGACTCGTACTAATAGCAAGATCGATGTTAACTATCAAGGCACAACAATAGAAAATGTAGCTGTTACTAAATTTCTAGGATTATCAATTGACAGTCAGCTAAGTTGGAAAAAACATCTAGATGAAATATGTAAGCATCTGAATAAGTCGGCCTACGCACTATATAAACTATCAAAAATAGCTAACCGTGATACAGTCTTAATAGCATACCATGGATTAGTAGTATCGAAAATTAGATATGGCATTATCTTCTGGGGTAACTCTGTGAACCGCGAGGCAGCCTTTATAGCCCAAAAAAGATGCGTAAGAGCTATCTGCGGTAGAAACGTAAGAGACAGTTGTGTTCCTCTATTTAAATCATTGAGACTATTGACATTGCCTTCATTATATATTTTAGAGGTAGTTCTATTTGTTAAACGCCATCTTGATTTGTTTACATTTGTATCAGAAAGACGAAAGCTCCCCACTCGCTCGCAATACAAGGGACAGTTGTATAACCAGCCTATGAAAACAGCATTGATGCGGAATAGTTTTTTTGGAATGGCAATAAGAGTATTTAATAAAATTCCGGACCCTATGAAAAGTCTAGAGACACACCAACTTAAAAAACAGTTAGTTGCATTTTTGGTCGAAAAATGTTATTACTCAATAAAAGAGTTCTTAGAGGCACCTTAATGATGTTAAGATTTGTGATATTTTATGTGTTGAACTATTTCTACGCCTAAACTGGCAGGATGTGCTGAACTAACATAGACATAATAACCTGAATTGTACCACATTCAAAGAAATAAATAAATGATTGATTGATTGATTGATTGAAGACCACTAACCTCGCTAACTGTGTAGTCAGTGACTGAAAAATTGTTATCGGCCGAACGATTCTTAACGATATGACTTATTTTGACACACTTGTACACAATAAGACGGTTTCGAATCCACACCAGGAGAAGCTCTACATCAAGAGCTTTCACAAAACGCATTCAGAGTCCACTAACCTCGCTAACTGTGTAGTCAGTGACTGAAAAATTGTTATCGGCCGAACGATTCTTAACGATATGACTTATTTTGACACACTTGTACACAATAAGACGGTTTCCAATTCACATCAGGAGAAGCTCTACATCAAGAGCTTTCACAAAACGCATTCAGAGTTCACTAACCTCGCTAACTGTGTAGTCAGTGACTGAAAAATTGTTATCGGCCGAACGATTCTTAACGATATGACTTATTTTGACACACTTGTACACAATAAGACGGTTTCCAATCCACACCAGGAGAAGCTCTACATCAAGAGCTTTCACAAAACGCATTCAGAGTCCACTAACCTCGCTAACTGTGTAGTCAGTGACTGAAAAATTGTTATCGGCCGAACGATTCTTAACGATATGACTTATTTTGACACACTTGTACACAATAAGACGGTTTCCAATTCACATCAGGAGAAGCTCTACATCAAGAGCTTTCACAAAACGCATTCAGAGTTCACTAACCTCGCTAACTGTGTAGTCAGGGACTGAAAAATTGTTATCGGCCGAACGATTCTTAACGATATGACTTATTTTGACACACTTGTACACAATAAGACGGTTTCCAATTCACATCAGGAGAAGCTCTACATCAAGAGCTTTCACAAAACGCATTCAGAGTTCACTAACCTCGCTAAATGTGTAGTCAGTGACTGAAAAATTGTTATCGGCCGAACGATTCTTAACGATATGACTTATTTTGACACACTTGTACACAATAAGACGGTTTCCAATCCACATCAGGAGAAACTCTACATCAAGAGCTTTCCTAAAACGCATTCAGAGTCCACTAACCTCGCTAACTGTGTAGTCAGGGACTGAAAAATTGTTATCGGCCGAACGATTCTTAACGATATGACTTATTTTGACACACTTGTACACAATAAAACGGTTTCCAATCCACATCAGGAGAAGCTCTACATCAAGAGCATTCACAAAACGCATTCAGAGTCCACTAACCTCGCTAACTGTGTAGTCAGGGACTGAAAAATTGTTATCGGCCGAACGATTCTTAACGATATGACTTATTTTGACACACTTGTACACAATAAGACGGTTTCTAATCCACATCAGGAGAAGCTCTACATCAAGAGCTTTCACAAAACGTATTCAGAGTCCACTAACCTCGCTAACTGTGTAGTCAGCACAGAATACCTCCACTAGAAGCCTAATACTTGTAATTTTGTTCCCGACGCGAGTCACCAAAGCATGAGGAAGAGGTGAGGGGAAGGGCGGGTGCTAACAGCGTTGCGATTGGGCGATGCGCTCGCGCGCGGAATGCGTAGTGATGGGACACGTACAAGCATCCTAATTTTTTAGGTACATTTTAAAGTAAAGTAAGTAACTACTTACTATACTTTTATCTTTCATTTTAATACACAGTAAGTTAGGAATCCTAACTGGTACCGTATTTTTTTGCTGATAAATCATGGTAGGTCATCAGGCCCGTCTTGTGACACTGGGCCCAACTGCTCACTGAGAGGATTCTTAGAAGCCCGCACAACGTATATCTATCTCACACCAACTCCGAGTTCCCTCGCACTTTCTCGAAGTTCATCATCAGGCCCATCTTGTGACACTGGGCCCAACTGCTCACTGAGAGGATTCTTAGAAGCCCGCACAACGTATATCTATCTCACACCAACTCCGAGTTCCCTCGCACTTTCTCGAAATTCATCATCAGGCCCATCTTGTGACACTGGGCCCAACTGCTCACTGAGAGGATTCTTAGAAGCCCGCACAACGTATATCTATCTCACACCAACTCCGAGTTCCCTCGCACTTTCTCGAAGTTCATCATGAGGCCCATCTTGTGACACTGGGCCCAACTGCTCACTGAGAGGATTCTTAGAAGCCCGCACATCGTATATCTATCTCACACCAACTCCGAGTTCCCTCGCACTTTCTCGAAGTTCATCATCAGGCCCATCTTGTGACATTGGACCCAACTGCTCACTGAGAGGATTCTAAGAAGCCCGCACAACGTATATCTATCTCACACCAACTCCGAGTTCCCTTGCACTTTCTCGAAGTTCATCATCAGGCTCATCTTGTGGCACTGGACCCAACTGCTCACCGAGAGGATTCTAAGAAGTTACTAAAACAGTAAAGTAACTACTACTACTAGTACTACTAATACTTATTATATATTACACTATTTACTTTAAATAACGAACAATAAATAAAACTAAATTTAAGTTCTAATCTACAGAATAACTACTCAAACCAAAATAAACGAGAAATCTGTATTTATGTTACATTTCTTCAAACCGGTTGGAACGAAAGCACGTGGTTTGTCGATTGACCATCATAGCATCATCGGGACATCACTAGTCGTGACGTGTTTTCGTAAGAAAGGAATAGCATATTGCATTTTCAAAGTGATGAAAAGTGACAGACATAGTGTGTCTGTACCTCAGTATTCGCAACGGCCAGTATCAAAAGGGCCTCCGCTGGCTATAAATATTTTCAATGAAATATTGAAGTTGACTCAACTGTGGAATGAAATTCCATCTTTTTTGTAATTAGAAGTCTTTGACGACTTTCCGCACCACCTCACACTACAAAAGCCCACAATTAGCCGCGAAAATCCTATTATTATTATTATTTTTGTGAGAGTCATGCACACTCCGCACAGGTCGTTAACATGGACGCAACTGAACGGAAAGGCGGGCGACCGCGGATTAAATAAGCGCAACAACACCAACGCTTGGTGACTCGAGTCGCGAACAAACTGAGAAACATTAGGCTTCTAGTGGAGGTGTTCTGTGGTAGTCAGGGACTGAAAAATTGTTATCGGCCGAACGATTCTTAACGATATGACTTATTTTGACACACTTGTACACAATAAGACGGTTTCCAATTCACATCAGGAGAAGCTCTACATCAAGAGCTTTCACAAAACGCATTCAGAGTCCACTAACCTCGCTAATTGTGTAATCAGTGACTGAAAAATTGTTATCGGCCGAACGATTCTTAACGATATGACTTATTTTGACACACTTGTACACAATAAGACGGTTTCCAATTCACATCAGGAGAAGCTCTACATCAAGAGCTTTCACAAAACGCATTCAGAGTCCACTAACCTCGCTAACTGTGTAGTCAGGGACTGAAAAATTGTTATCGGCCGAACGATTCTTAACGATATGACTTATTTTGACACACTTGTACACAATAAGACGGTTTCCAATCCACATCAGGAGAAGCTCTACATCAAGAGCTTTAACAAAACGCATTCAGAGTCCACTAACCTCGCTAACTGTGTAGTCAGTGACGGAAAAATTGTTATCGGCCGAACGATTCTTAACGATATGCCTTATTTTGACACACTTGTACACAATAATATGGTTTCCAATCCAGATCAGGACAAGCTCTACATCAAGAGCTTTCATAAAACGCATACAGAGTCCACTAACCTCGCTAACTGTGTAGTCGGGGACTGAAAAATTGTTATCGGCCGAACGATTCTTAACGATATGACTTATTTTGACACACTTGTACACAATAAGACGGTTTCCAATCCACATCAGGAGAAGCTCTACATCAAGAGCTTTCACAAAACGCATTCAGAGTCCACTAACCTCGCTAACTGTGTAGTCAGGGACTGAAAAATTGTTATCGGCCGAACGATTCTTAACGATATGACTTATTTTGACACACTTGTACACAATAAGACGGTTTCCAATCCACATCAGGAGAAGCTCTACATCAAGAGCTTTCACAAAACGCATTCAGAGTCCACTAACCTCGCTAACTGTGTAGTCAGGGACTGAAAAATTGTTATCGGCCGAACGATTCTTAACGATATGACTTATTTTGACACACTTGTACACAATAAGACGGTTTCCAATTCACATCAGGAGAAGCTCTACATCAAGAGCTTTCACAAAACGCATTCAGAGTTCACTAACCTCGCTAAATGTGTAGTCAGTGACTGAAAAATTGTTATCGGCCGAACGATTCTTAACGATATGACTTATTTTGACACACTTGTACACAATAAGACGGTTTCCAATCCACATCAGGAGAAACTCTACATCAAGAGCTTTCCTAAAACGCATTCAGAGTCCACTAACCTCGCTAACTGTGTAGTCAGGGACTGAAAAATTGTTATCGGCCGAACGATTCTTAACGATATGACTTATTTTGACACACTTGTACACAATAAAACGGTTTCCAATCCACATCAGGAGAAGCTCTACATCAAGAGCATTCACAAAACGCATTCAGAGTCCACTAACCTCGCTAACTGTGTAGTCAGGGACTGAAAAATTGTTATCGGCCGAACGATTCTTAACGATATGACTTATTTTGACACACTTGTACACAATAAGACGGTTTCTAATCCACATCAGGAGAAGCTCTACATCAAGAGCTTTCACAAAACGTATTCAGAGTCCACTAACCTCGCTAACTGTGTAGTCAGCACAGAATACCTCCACTAGAAGCCTAATACTTGTAATTTTGTTCCCGACGCGAGTCACCAAAGCATGAGGAAGAGGTGAGGGGAAGGGCGGGTGCTAACAGCGTTGCGATTGGGCGATGCGCTCGCGCGCGGAATGCGTAGTGATGGGACACGTACAAGCATCCTAATTTTTTAGGTACATTTTAAAGTAAAGTAAGTAACTACTTACTATACTTTTATCTTTCATTTTAATACACAGTAAGTTAGGAATCCTAACTGGTACCGTATTTTTTTGCTGATAAATCATGGTAGGTCATCAGGCCCGTCTTGTGACACTGGGCCCAACTGCTCACTGAGAGGATTCTTAGAAGCCCGCACAACGTATATCTATCTCACACCAACTCCGAGTTCCCTCGCACTTTCTCGAAGTTCATCATCAGGCCCATCTTGTGACACTGGGCCCAACTGCTCACTGAGAGGATTCTTAGAAGCCCGCACAACGTATATCTATCTCACACCAACTCCGAGTTCCCTCGCACTTTCTCGAAATTCATCATCAGGCCCATCTTGTGACACTGGGCCCAACTGCTCACTGAGAGGATTCTTAGAAGCCCGCACAACGTATATCTATCTCACACCAACTCCGAGTTCCCTCGCACTTTCTCGAAGTTCATCATGAGGCCCATCTTGTGACACTGGGCCCAACTGCTCACTGAGAGGATTCTTAGAAGCCCGCACATCGTATATCTATCTCACACCAACTCCGAGTTCCCTCGCACTTTCTCGAAGTTCATCATCAGGCCCATCTTGTGACATTGGACCCAACTGCTCACTGAGAGGATTCTAAGAAGCCCGCACAACGTATATCTATCTCACACCAACTCCGAGTTCCCTTGCACTTTCTCGAAGTTCATCATCAGGCTCATCTTGTGGCACTGGACCCAACTGCTCACCGAGAGGATTCTAAGAAGTTACTAAAACAGTAAAGTAACTACTACTACTAGTACTACTAATACTTATTATATATTACACTATTTACTTTAAATAACGAACAATAAATAAAACTAAATTTAAGTTCTAATCTACAGAATAACTACTCAAACCAAAATAAACGAGAAATCTGTATTTATGTTACATTTCTTCAAACCGGTTGGAACGAAAGCACGTGGTTTGTCGATTGACCATCATAGCATCATCGGGACATCACTAGTCGTGACGTGTTTTCGTAAGAAAGGAATAGCATATTGCATTTTCAAAGTGATGAAAAGTGACAGACATAGTGTGTCTGTACCTCAGTATTCGCAACGGCCAGTATCAAAAGGGCCTCCGCTGGCTATAAATATTTTCAATGAAATATTGAAGTTGACTCAACTGTGGAATGAAATTCCATCTTTTTTGTAATTAGAAGTCTTTGACGACTTTCCGCACCACCTCACACTACAAAAGCCCACAATTAGCCGCGAAAATCCTATTATTATTATTATTTTTGTGAGAGTCATGCACACTCCGCACAGGTCGTTAACATGGACGCAACTGAACGGAAAGGCGGGCGACCGCGGATTAAATAAGCGCAACAACACCAACGCTTGGTGACTCGAGTCGCGAACAAACTGAGAAACATTAGGCTTCTAGTGGAGGTGTTCTGTGGTAGTCAGGGACTGAAAAATTGTTATCGGCCGAACGATTCTTAACGATATGACTTATTTTGACACACTTGTACACAATAAGACGGTTTCCAATTCACATCAGGAGAAGCTCTACATCAAGAGCTTTCACAAAACGCATTCAGAGTCCACTAACCTCGCTAATTGTGTAATCAGTGACTGAAAAATTGTTATCGGCCGAACGATTCTTAACGATATGACTTATTTTGACACACTTGTACACAATAAGACGGTTTCCAATTCACATCAGGAGAAGCTCTACATCAAGAGCTTTCACAAAACGCATTCAGAGTCCACTAACCTCGCTAACTGTGTAGTCAGGGACTGAAAAATTGTTATCGGCCGAACGATTCTTAACGATATGACTTATTTTGACACACTTGTACACAATAAGACGGTTTCCAATCCACATCAGGAGAAGCTCTACATCAAGAGCTTTAACAAAACGCATTCAGAGTCCACTAACCTCGCTAACTGTGTAGTCAGTGACGGAAAAATTGTTATCGGCCGAACGATTCTTAACGATATGCCTTATTTTGACACACTTGTACACAATAATATGGTTTCCAATCCAGATCAGGACAAGCTCTACATCAAGAGCTTTCATAAAACGCATACAGAGTCCACTAACCTCGCTAACTGTGTAGTCGGGGACTGAAAAATTGTTATCGGCCGAACGATTCTTAACGATATGACTTATTTTGACACACTTGTACACAATAAGACGGTTTCCAATCCACATCAGGAGAAGCTCTACATCAAGAGCTTTCACAAAACGCATTCAGAGTCCACTAACCTCGCTAACTGTGTAGTCAGGGACTGAAAAATTGTTATCGGCCGAACGATTCTTAAAGATATGACTTATTTTGACACACTTGTACACAATAAGACGGTTTCCAATCCACATCAGGAGAAGCTCTACATCAAGAGCTTTCACAAAACGCATTCAGAGTCCACTAACCTCGCTAACTGTGTAGTCAGTGACTGAAAAATTGTTATCGGCCGAACGATTCTTAACGATATGACTTATTTTGACACACTTGTACACAATAAGACGGTTTCCAATTCACATCAGGAGAAGCTCTACATCAAGAGCTTTCACAAAACGCATTCAGAGTCCACTAACCTCGCTAACTGTGTAGTCAGTGACGGAAAAATTGTTATCGGCCGAACGATTCTTAACGATATGACTTATTTTGACACACTTGTACACAATAAGAAGGTTTCCAATCCACATCAGGAGAAGATCTACATCAAGAGCTTTCACAAAACGCATTCAGAGTCCACTAACCTCGCTAACTGTGTAGTCAGTGACGGAAAAATTGTTATCGGCCGAACGATTCTTCACGATATGACTTATTTTGACACACTTGTACACAATAAGACGGTTTCCAATTCAAATTAGGAAAAGCTCTACATCAAGAGCTTTCACAAAACGCATTTAGAGTCCACTAACCTCGCTAACTGTGTAGTCAGGGACTAAAAAATTGTTATCGGCCGAACGATTCTTAACGATATGACTTATTTTGACACACTTGTACACAATAAGACGGTTTCCAATTCACATCATGAGAAGCTCTACATCAAGAGCTTTCACAAAACGCATTCAGAGTCCACTAACCTCGCTAACTGTGTAGTCAGGGACTGAAAAATTGTTATCGGCCGAACGATTCTTAACGATATGACTTATTTTGACACACTTGTACACAATAAGACGGTTTCCAATCCACATCAGGAGAAGCTCTACATCAAGAGCTTTAACAAAACGCATTCAGAGTCCACTAACCTCGCTAACTGTGTAGTCAGTGACGGAAAAATTGTTATCGGCCGAACGATTCTTAACGATATGCCTTATTTTGACACACTTGTACACAATAAGATGGTTTCCAATCCACATCAGGAGAAGCTCTACATCAAGAGCTTTCATAAAACGCATTCAGAATCCACTAACCTCGCTAACTGTGTAGTCGGGGACTGAAAAATTGTTATCGGCCGAACGATTCTTAACGATATGACTTATTTTGACACACTTGTACACAATAAGACGGTTTCCAATCCACATCAGGAGAAGCTCTACATCAAGAGCTTTCACAAAACGCATTCGGAGTCCACTAACCTCGCTAACTGTGTAGTCAGTGACTGAAAAATTGTTATCGGCCGAACGATTCTTAACGATATGACTTATTTTGACACACTTGTACACAATAAGACGGTTTCCAATCCACATCAGGAGAAGCTTTACATCAAAAGCTTTCACAAGACGCATTCAGAGTCCACTAACCTCGCTAACTGTGTAGTCAGTGACTGAAAAATTGTTATCGGCCGAACGATTCTTAACGATATGACTTATTTTGACACACTTGTACACAATAAGACGGTTTCCAATTCAAATTAGGAAAAGCTCTACATCAAGAGCTTTCACAAAACGCATTCAGAGTCCACTAACCTCGCTAACTGTGTAGTCAGGGACTAAAAAATTGTTATCGGCCGAACGATTCTTAACGATATGACTTATTTTGACACACTTGTACACAATAAGACGGTTTCCAATTCACATCATGAGAAGCTCTACATCAAGAGCTTTCACAAAACGCATTCAGAGTCCACTAACCTCGCTAACTGTGTAGTCAGGGACTGAAAAATTGTTATCGGCCGAACGATTCTTAACGATATGACTTATTTTGACACACTTGTACACAATAAGACGGTTTCCAATTTACATCAGGAGAAGCTCTACATCAAGAGCTTTCACATAACGCATTCAGAGTCCACTAACCTCGCTAATTGTGTAATCAGTGACTGAAAAATTGTTATCGGCCGAACGATTCTTAACGATATGACTTATTTTGACACACTTGTACACAATAAGACGGTTTCCAATCCACATCAGGAGAAGCTCTACATCAAGAGCTTTCACAAAACGCATTCAGAGTCCACTAACCTCGCTAACTGTGTAGTCAGTGACTGAAAAATTGTTATCGGCCGAACGATTCTTAACGATATGACTTATTTTGACACACTTGTACACAATAAGACGGTTTCCAATTCACATCAGGAAAAGCTCTACATCAAGAGCTTTCACAAAACGCATTCAGAGTCCACTAACCTCGCTAACTGTGTAGTCAGTGACGGAAAAATTGCTATCGGCCGAACGATTCTTAACGATATGACTTATTTTGACACACTTGTACACAATAAGACGGTTTCCAATCCACATCAGGAGAAGCTCTACATCAAGAGCTTTCACATAACGTATTCAGAGTCCACTAACCTCGCTAATTGTGTAATCAGTGACTGAAAAATTGTTATCGGCCGAACGATTCTTAACGATATGACTTATTTTGACACACTTGTACACAATAAGACGGTTTCCAATCCACATCAGGAGAAGCTTTACATCAAAAGCTTTCACAAGACGCATTCAGAGTCCACTAACCTCGCTAACTGTGTAGTCAGTGACGGAAAAATTGTTATCGGCCGAACGATTCTTAACGATATGACATATTTTGACACACTTGTACACAATAAGATGGTTTCCAATCCACATCAGCAGAAGCTCTACATCAAGAGCTTTCATAAAACGCATTCAGAGTCCACTAACCTCGCTAATTGTGTAGTCGGGGACTGAAAAATTGTTATCGGCCGAACGATTCTTAACGATATGACTTATTTTGACACACTTGTACACAATAAGACGGTTTCCAATCCACATCAGGAGAAGCTCTACATCAAGAGCTTTCACAAAACGCATTCAGAGTCCACTAACCTCGCTAACTGTGTAGTCAGGGACTGAAAAATTGTTATCGGCCGAACGATTCTTAACGATATGACTTATTTTGACACACTTGTACACAATAAGACGGTTTCCAATCCACATCAGGAGAAGCTCTACATCAAGAGCTTTCACAAAACGCATTCAGAGTCCACTAACCTTGCTAACTGTGTAGTCAGGGACTGAAAAATTGTTATCGGCCGAACGATTCTTAACGATATGACTTATTTTGACACACTTGTACACAATAAGACGGTTTCCAATCCACATCAGGAGAAGCTCTACATCAAAAGCTTTCACAAAACGCATTCAGAGTCCACTAACCTCGCTAACTGTGTAGTCAGTGACTGAAAAATTGTTATCGGCCGAACGATTCTTAACGATATGACTTATTTTGACACACTTGTACACAATAAGACGGTTTCCAATTCACATCAGGAGAAGCTCTACATCAAGAGCTTTCACATAACGCATTCAGAGTCCACTAACCTCGCTAATTGTGTAATCAGTGACTGAAAAATTGTTATCGGCCGAACGATTCTTAACGATATGACTTATTTCGACACACTTGTACACAATAAGACGGTTTCCAATCCACATCAGGAGAAGCTCTACATCAAGAGCTTTCACAAAAACGCATTCAGAGTCCACTAACCTCGCTAACTGTGTAGTCAGTGACGGAAAAATTGTTATCGGCCGAACGATTCTTAACGATATGACTTATTTTGACACACTTGTACACAATAAGACTTTTTAATTTTTCCGTCACTGACTACACAGTTAGCGAGGTTAGTGGACTCTGAATGCGTTTTGTGAAAGCTCTTGATGTAGAGCTTCTCCTGATGTGGATTGGAAACCGTCTTATTGTGTACAAGTGTGTCAAAATAAGTCATATCGTTAAGAATCGTTCGGCCGATAACAATTTTTCAGTCCCTGACTACACAGTTAGCGAGGTTAGTGGACTCTGAATGCGTTTTGTGAAAGCTCTTGATGTAGAGCTTTTCCTGATGTCAATTGGAAACCGTCTTATTGTATACAAGTGTGTCAAAATAAGTCATATCGTTAAGAATCGTTCGGCCGATAACAATTTTTCCGTCACTGACTACACAGTTAGCGAGGTTAGTGGACTCTGAATGCGTTTTGTGAAAGCTCTTGATGTAGAGCTTTTCCTGATGTGAATTGGAAACCGTCTTATTGTGTACAAGTGTGTCAAAATAAGTCATATCGTTAAGAATCGTTCGGCCGATAACAATTTTTCCGTCACTGACTACACAGTTAGCGAGGTTAGTGGACTCTGAATGCGTTTTGTGAAAGCTCTTGATGTAGAGCTTCTCCTGATGTGGATTGGAAACCGTCTTATTGTGTACAAGTGTGTCAAAATAAGTCATATCGTTAAGAATCGTTCGGCCGATAACAATTTTTCAGTCCCTGACTACACAGTTAGCGAGGTTAGTGGACTCTGAATGCGTTTTGTGAAAGCTCTTGATGTAGAACTTCTCCTGATGTGGATTGGAAACCGTCTTATTGTGTACAAGTGTGTCAAAATAAGTCATATCGTTAAGAATCGTTCGGCCGATAACAATTTTTCAGTCCCTGACTACACAGTTAGCGAGGTTAGTGGACTCTGAATGCGTTTTGTGAAAGCTCTTGATGTAGAGCTTTTCCTGATGTCAATTGGAAACCGTCTTATTGTATACAAGTGTGTCAAAATAAGTCATATCGTTAAGAATCGTTCGGCCGATAACAATTTTTCCGTCACTGACTACACAGTTAGCGAGGTTAGTGGACTCTGAATGCGTTTTGTGAAAGCTCTTGATGTAGAGCTTTTCCTGATGTCAATGGGAAACCGTCTTATTGTATACAAGTGTGTCAAAATAAGTCATATCGTTAAGAATCGTTCGGCCGATAACAATTTTTCAGTCACTGACTACACAGTTAGCGAGGTTAGTGGACTCTGAATGCGTTTTGTGAAAGCTCTTGATGTAGAGCTTCTCCTGATGTGGATTGGAAACCGTCTTATTGTGTACAAGTGTGTCAAAATAAGTTATATCTTTAAGAATCGTTCGGCCGATAACAATTTTTCAGTCACTGACTACACAGTTAGCGAGGTTAGTGGACTCTGAATGCGTTTTGTGAAAGCTCTTGATGTAGAGCTTCTCCTGATGTGAATTGGAAACCGTCTTATTGTGTACAAGTGTGTCAAAATAAGTCATATCGTTAAGAATCGTTCGGCCGATAACAATTTTTTAGTCCCTGACTACACAGTTAGCGAGGTTAGTGGACTCTGAATGCGTTTTGTGAAAGCTCTTGATGTAGAGCTTCTCCTGATGTGAATTGGAAACCGTCTTATTGTGTACAAGTGTGTCAAAATAAGTCATATCGTTAAGAATCGTTCGGCCGATAACAATTTTTCAGTCCCTGACTACACAGTTAGCGAGGTTAGTGGACTCTGAATGCGTTTTGTGAAAGCTCTTGATGTAGAGCTTTTCCTGATGTCAATTGGAAACCGTCTTATTGTATACAAGTGTGTCAAAATAAGTTATATCGTTAAGAATCGTTCGGCCGATAACAATTTTTCCGTCACTGACTACACAGTTAGCGAGGTTAGTGGACTCTGAATGCGTTTTGTGAAAGCTCTTGATGTAGAGCTTTTCCTGATGTGAATTGGAAACCGTCTTATTGTGTACAAGTGTGTCAAAATAAGTCATATCGTTAAGAATCGTTCGGCCGATAACAATTTTTCCGTCACTGACTACACAGTTAGCGAGGTTAGTGGACTCTGAATGCGTTTTGTGAAAGCTCTTGATGTAGAGCTTCTCCTGATGTGGATTGGAAACCGTCTTATTGTGTACAAGTGTGTCAAAATAAGTCATATCGTTAAGAATCGTTCGGCCGATAACAATTTTTCAGTCCCTGACTACACAGTTAGCGAGGTTAGTGGACTCTGAATACGTTTTGTGGAAGCTCTTGATGTAGAGCTTCTCCTGATGTGAATTGGAAACCGTCTTATTGTGTACAAGTGTGTCAAAATAAGTTATATCGTTAAGAATCGTTCGGCCGATAACAATTTTTCCGTCACTGACTACACAGTTAGCGAGGTTAGTGGACTCTGAATGCGTTTTGTGAAAGCTCTTGATGTAGAGCTTCTCCTGATGTGGATTGGAAACCGTCTTATTGTGTACAAGTGTGTCAAAATAAGTTATATCGTTAAGAATTGTTCGGCCGATAAAAATTTTTCAGTCACTGACTACACAGTTAGCGAGGTTAGTGGACTCTGAATGCGTTTTGTGAAAGCTCTTGATGTAGAGCTTCTCCTGATGTGGATTGGAAACCGTCTTATTGTGTACAAGTGTGTCAAAATAAGTTATATCGTTAAGAATCGTTCGGCCGATAACAATTTTTCAGTCACTGACTACACAGTTAGCGAGGTTAGTGGACTCTGAATGCGTTTTGTGAAAGCTCTTGATGTAGAGCTTCTCCTGATGTGAATTGGAAACCGTCTTATTGTGTACAAGTGTGTCAAAATAAGTCATATCGTTAAGAATCGTTCGGCCGATAACAATTTTTTAGTCCCTGACTACACAGTTAGCGAGGTTAGTGGACTCTGAATGCGTTTTGTGAAAGCTCTTGATGTAGAACTTCTCCTGATGTGGATTGGAAACCGTCTTATTGTGTACAAGTGTGTCAAAATAAGTCATATCGTTAAGAATCGTTCGGCCGATAACAATTTTTCAGTCCCCGACTACAGTTAGCGAGGTTAGTGGACTCTGAATGCGTTTTGTGAAAGCTCTTGATGTAGAGCTTCTCCTGATGTGGATTGGAAACCGTCTTATTGTGTACAAGTGTGTCAAAATAAGTCATATCGTTAAGAATCGTTCGGCCGATAACAATTTTTTAGTCACTGACTACACAGTCAGCGAGGTTAGTGGACTCTGAATGCGTTTTGTGAAAGCTCTTGATGTAAAGCTTCTCCTGATGTGAATTGGAAACCGTCTTATTGTGTACAAGTGTGTCAAAATAAATCATATCGTTAAGAATCGTTCGGCCGATAACAATTTTTTAGTCCCTGACTACACAGTTAGCGAGGTTAGTGGACTCTGAATGCGTTTTGTGAAAGCTCTTGATGTAGAGCTTTTCCTGATGTCAATTGGAAACCGTCTTATTGTGTACAAGTGTGTCAAAATAAGTCATATCGTTAAGAATCGTTCGGCCGATAACAATTTTTCCGTCACTGACTACACAGTTAGCGAGGTTAGTGGACTCTGAATGCGTTTTGTGAAAGCTCTTGATGTAGAGCTTCTCCTGATGTGGATTGGAAACCGTCTTATTGTGTACAAGTGTGTCAAAATAAGTCATATCGTTAAGAATCGTTCGGCCGATAACAATTTTTCAGTCCCTGACTACACAGTTAGCGAGGTTAGTGGACTCTGAATGCGTTTTGTGAAAGCTCTTGATGTAGAGCTTTTCCTGATGTCAATTGGAAACCGTCTTATTGTGTACAAGTGTGTCAAAATAAGTCATATCGTTAAGAATCGTTCGGCCGATAACAATTTTTCCGTCACTGACTACACAGTTAGCGAGGTTAGTGGACTCTGAATGCGTTTTGTGAAAGCTCTTGATGTAGAGCTTTTCCTGATGTGAATTGGAAACCGTCTTATTGTGTACAAGTGTGTCAAAATAAGTCATATCGTTAAGAATCGTTCGGCCGATAACAATTTTTCCGTCACTGACTACACAGTTAGCGAGGTTAGTGGACTCTGAATGCGTTTTGTGAAAGCTCTTGATGTAGAGCTTCTCCTGATGTGGATTGGAAACCGTCTTATTGTGTACAAGTGTGTCAAAATAAGTCATATCGTTAAGAATCGTTCGGCCGATAACAATTTTTCAGTCCCTGACTACACAGTTAGCGAGGTTAGTGGACTCTGAATGCGTTTTGTGAAAGCTCTTGATGTAGAGCTTCTCCTGATGTGGATTGGAAACCGTCTTATTGTGTACAAGTGTGTCAAAATCCTCCAGGACCACAAGGTTGAATTCCTAAAATGTTGAAATCCCGAAATGTTGACTTTCCCAGAAAGTTGAATATATTTAGTTTCGCAAAATGTTGAATTCTTATAATGTTGAAATATTAAAAAGTTGAATTCCCACAACGTTGACTTAAAACGATAAATAATACGAACAGTTTTGACGGAGCCCCGCGGAGCGGGGCTCCTATTTCTGGTCTGTTGGCCCTTCGGGCATCTGAAGATACCTAACGAACCTAACCTACCTACCAGTTGAACTACCTGGTGGGTACTACTGGTAGGTAGGTTAGGTTCGTTAGGTATCTTCAGATGCCCGAAGGGCAAACAGACCAGAAATAGGAGCCCCGCTCTGCGGGGCTCCGTCAAAACTGTTCGAATTATTTATCGTTTTAAGTCAACGTTGTGGGAATTCAACTTTTGAATATTTCAACATTATGCGAATTGGACATAAAAAGAACTCAACATTATGCAAATTCAACATTTTAACATTCAACATGCTGCAAATTCAACTTTATGCAAATCCAACATTTTAGGAATTCAACCTTGTGGTCCTGGAGGGTCAAAATAAGTCATATCGTTAAGAATCGTTCTGCCGATAACAATTTTTCAGTCCCTGACTACACAGTTAGCGAGGTTAGTGGACTCTGAATGCGTTTTGTGAAAGCTCTTGATGTAGAGCTTTTCCTGATGTCAATTGGAAACCGTCTTATTGTGTACAAGTGTGTCAAAATAAGTCATATCGTTAAGAATCGTTCGGCCGATAACAATTTTTCAGTCCCTGACTACACAGTTAGCGAGGTTAGTGGACTGAATGCGTTTTGTGAAAGCTCTTGATGTAGAGCTTTTCCTGATGTGAATTGGAAACCGTCTTATCGTGTACAAGTGTGTCAAAATAAGTCATATCGTTAAGAATCGTTCGGCCGATAACAATTTTTCCGTCACTGACTACACAGTTAGCGAGGTTAGTGGACTCTGAATGCGTTTTGTGAAAGCTCTTGATGTAGAGCTTCTCCTGATGTAAATTGGAAACCGTCTTATTGTGTACAAGTGTGTCAAAATAAGTCATATCGTTAAGAATCGTTCGGCCGATAACAATTTTTCAGTCACTGACTACACATTTAGCGAGGTTAGTGGACTCTGAATGCGTTTTGTGAAAGCTCTTGATGTAGAGCTTCTCCTGATGTGAATTGGAAACCGTCTTATTGTGTACAAGTGTGTCAAAATAAGTCATATCGTTAAGAATTGTTCGGCCGATAACAATTTTTCAGTCACTGACTACACAGTTAGCGAGGTTAGTGGACTCTGAATACGTTTTGTGAAAGCTCTTGATGTAGATCTTCTCCTGATGTGGATTGGAAACCGTCTTATTGTGTACAAGTGTGTCAAAATAAGTCATATCGTTAAGAATCGTTCGGCCGATAACAATTTTTCCGTCACTGACTACACAGTTAGCGAGGTTAGTGGACTCTGAATGCGTTTTGTGAAAGCTCTTGATGTAGAGCTTCTCCTGATGTGGATTGGAAACCGTCTTATTGTGTACAAGTGTGTCAAAATAAGTCATATCGTTAAGAATCGTTCGGCCGATATCAATTTTTCCGTCACTGACTACACAGTTAGCGAGGTTAGTGGACTCTGAATGCGTTTTGTGAAAGCTCTTGATGTAGAGCTTCTCCTGATGTGAATTGGAAACCGTCTTATTGTGTACAAGTGTGTCAAAATAAGTCATATCGTTAAGAATCGTTCGGCCGATAACAATTTTTCAGTCACTGACTACACATTTAGCGAGGTTAGTGGACTCTGAATGCGTTTTGTGAAAGCTCTTGATGTAGAGCTTCTCCTGATGTGAATTGGAAACCGTCTTATTGTGTACAAGTGTGTCAAAATAAGTCATATCGTTAAGAATTGTTCGGCCGATAACAATTTTTCAGTCACTGACTACACAGTTAGCGAGGTTAGTGGACTCTGAATACGTTTTGTGAAAGCTCTTGATGTAGATCTTCTCCTGATGTGGATTGGAAACCGTCTTATTGTGTACAAGTGTGTCAAAATAAGTCATATCGTTAAGAATCGTTCGGCCGATAACAATTTTTTAGTCCCTGACTACACAGTTAGCGAGGTTAGTGGACTCTGAATGCGTTTTGTGAAAGCTCTTGATGTAGAGCTTCTCCTGATGTGAATTGGAAACCGTCTTATTGTGTACAAGTGTGTCAAAATAAGTCATATCGTTAAGAATCGTTCGGCCGATAACAATTTTTCAGTCACTGACTACACAGTTAGCGAGGTTAGTGGACTCTGAATGCGTTTTGTGAAAGCTCTTGATGTAGAGCTTCTCCTGCTGTGGATTGGAAACCGTCTTATTGTGTACAAGTGTGTCAAAATAAGTCATATCGTTAAGAATCGTTCGGCCGATAACAATTTTTCAGTCACTGATTACACAATTAGCGAGGTTAGTGGACTCTGAATGCGTTATGTGAAAGCTCTTGATGTAGAGCTTCTCCTGATGTGAATTGGAAACCGTCTTATTGTGTACAAGTGTGTCAAAATATGTCATATCGTTAAGAATCGTTCGGCCGATAACAATTTTTCAGTCCCTGACTACACAGTTAGCGAGGTTAGTGGACTCTGAATGCGTTTTGTGAAAGCTCTTGATGTAGAGCTTCTCCTGATGTGGATTGGAAACCGTCTTATTGTGTACAAGTGTGTCAAAATAAGTCATATCGTTAAGAATAGTTCGGCCGATAACAATTTTTCAGTCCCTGACTACACAGTTAGCGAGGTTAGTGGACTCTGAATACGTTTTGTGAAAGCTCTTGATGTAGATCTTCTCCTGATGTGGATTGGAAACCGTCTTATTGTGTACAAGTGTGTCAAAATAAGTCATATCGTTAAGAATCGTTCGGCCGATAACAATTTTTCCGTCACTGACTACACAGTTAGCGAGGTTAGTGGACTCTGAATGCGTTTTGTGAAAGCTCTTGATGTAGAGCTTCTCCTGATGTGGATTGGAAACCGTCTTATTGTGTACAAGTGTGTCAAAATAAGTCATATCGTTAAGAATCGTTCGGCCGATATCAATTTTTCCGTCACTGACTACACAGTTAGCGAGGTTAGTGGACTCTGAATGCGTTTTGTGAAAGCTCTTGATGTAGAGCTTCTCCTGATGTGAATTGGAAACCGTCTTATTGTGTACAAGTGTGTCAAAATAAGTCATATCGTTAAGAATCGTTCGGCCGATAACACTTTTTCCGTCACTGACTACACAGTTAGCGAGGTTAGTGGACTCTGAATGCGTTTTGTGAAAGCTCTTGATGTAGAGCTTCTCCTGATGTGAATTGGAAACCGTCTTATTGTGTACAAGTGTGTCAAAATAAGTCATATCGTTAAGAATCGTTCGGCCGATAACAATTTTTCAGTCACTGACTACACAGTTAGCGAGGTTAGTGGACTCTGAATGCGTTTTGTGAAAGCTCTTGATGTAGAGCTTCTCCTGCTGTGGATTGGAAACCGTCTTATTGTGTACAAGTGTGTCAAAATAAGTCATATCGTTAAGAATCGTTCGGCCGATAACAATTTTTCAGTCACTGATTACACAATTAGCGAGGTTAGTGGACTCTGAATGCGTTATGTGAAAGCTCTTGATGTAGAGCTTCTCCTGATGTGAATTGGAAACCGTCTTATTGTGTACAAGTGTGTCAAAATATGTCATATCGTTAAGAATCGTTCGGCCGATAACAATTTTTCAGTCCCTGACTACACAGTTAGCGAGGTTAGTGGACTCTGAATGCGTTTTGTGAAAGCTCTTGATGTAGAGCTTCTCCTGATGTGGATTGGAAACCGTCTTATTGTGTACAAGTGTGTCAAAATAAGTCATATCGTTAAGAATAGTTCGGCCGATAACAATTTTTCAGTCCCTGACTACACAGTTAGCGAGGTTAGTGGACTCTGAATGCGTTTTGTGAATGCTCTTGATGTAGAGCTTCTCCTGATGTGGATTGGAAACCGTCTTATTGTGTACAAGTGTGTCAAAATAAGTTATATCGTTAAGAATCGTTCGGCCGATAACAATTTTTCAGTCCCTGACTACACAGTTAGCGAGGTTAGTGGACTCTGAATGCGTTTTAAGAAAGCTCTTGATGTAGAGCTTCTCCTGATGTGGATTGGAAACCGTCTTATTGTGTACAAGTGTGTCAAAATAAGTCATATCGTTAAGAATCGTTCGGCCGATAACAATTTTCCAGTCACTGACTACACAGTTAGCGAGGTTAGTGGACTCTGAATGCGTTTTGTGAAAGCTCTTGATGTAGAGCTTCTCCTGATGTGAATTGGAAACCGTCTTATTGTGTACAAGTGTGTCAAAATAAGTCATATCGTTAAGAATCGTTCGGCCGATAACAATTTTTCAGTTACTGACTACACAGTTAGCGAGGTTAGTGGACTCTGAATGCGTTTTGTGAAAGCTCTTGATGTAGAGCTTCTCCTGCTGTGGATTGGAAACCGTCTTATTGTGTACAAGTGTGTCAAAATAAGTCATATCGTTAAGAATCGTTCGGCCGATAACAATTTTTCAGTCACTGATTACACAATTAGCGAGGTTAGTGGACTCTGAATGCGTTATGTGAAAGCTCTTGATGTAGAGCTTCTCCTGATGTGAATTGGAAACCGTCTTATTGTGTACAAGTGTGTCAAAATAAGTCATATCGTTAAGAATCGTTCGGCCGATAACAATTTTTCAGTCCCTGACTACACAGTTAGCGAGGTTAGTGGACTCTGAATGCGTTTTGTGAAAGCTCTTGATGTAGAGCTTCTCCTGATGTGGATTGGAAACCGTCTTATTGTGTATAAGTGTGTCAAAATAAGTCATATCGTTAAGAATAGTTCGGCCGATAACAATTTTTCAGTCCCTGACTACACAGTTAGCGAGGTTAGTGGACTCTGAATGCGTTTTGTGAATGCTCTTGATGTAGAGCTTCTTCTGATGTGGATTGGAAACCGTCTTATTGTGTACAAGTGTGTCAAAATAAGTCATATCGTTAAGAATCGTTCGGCCGATAACAATTTTTCAGTCCCTGACTACACAGTTAGCGAGGTTAGTGGACTCTGAATGCGTTTTGTGAAAGCTCTTGATGTAGAGCTTCTCCTGATGTGAATTGGAAACCGTCTTATTGTGTACAAGTGTGTCAAAATAAGTCATATCGTTAAGAATCGTTCGGCCGATAACAATTTTTCAGTTACTGACTACACAGTTAGCGAGGTTAGTGGACTCTGAATGCGTTTTGTGAAAGCTCTTGATGTAGAGCTTCTCCTGCTGTGGATTGGAAACCGTCTTATTGTGTACAAGTGTGTCAAAATAAGTCATATCGTTAAGAATCGTTCGGCCGATAACAATTTTTCAGTCACTGATTACACAATTAGCGAGGTTAGTGGACTCTGAATGCGTTATGTGAAAGCTCTTGATGTAGAGCTTCTCCTGATGTGAATTGGAAACCGTCTTATTGTGTACAAGTGTGTCAAAATAAGTCATATCGTTAAGAATCGTTCGGCCGATAACAATTTTTCAGTCCCTGACTACACAGTTAGCGAGGTTAGTGGACTCTGAATGCGTTTTGTGAAAGCTCTTGATGTAGAGCTTCTCCTGATGTGGATTGGAAACCGTCTTATTGTGTATAAGTGTGTCAAAATAAGTCATATCGTTAAGAATAGTTCGGCCGATAACAATTTTTCAGTCCCTGACTACACAGTTAGCGAGGTTAGTGGACTCTGAATGCGTTTTGTGAATGCTCTTGATGTAGAGCTTCTCCTGATGTGGATTGGAAACCGTCTTATTGTGTACAAGTGTGTCAAAATAAGTCATATCGTTAAGAATCGTTCGGCCGATAACAATTTTTCAGTCACTGATTACACAATTAGCGAGGTTAGTGGACTCTGAATGCGTTATGTGAAAGCTCTTGATGTAGAGCTTCTCCTGATGTGAATTGGAAACCGTCTTATTGTGTACAAGTGTGTCAAAATAAGTCATATCGTTAAGAATCGTTCGGCCGATAACAATTTTTCAGTCCCTGACTACACAGTTAGCGAGGTTAGTGGACTCTGAATGCGTTTTGTGAAAGCTCTTGATGTAGAGCTTCTCCTGATGTGGATTGGAAACCGTCTTATTGTGTATAAGTGTGTCAAAATAAGTCATATCGTTAAGAATAGTTCGGCCGATAACAATTTTTCAGTCCCTGACTACACAGTTAGCGAGGTTAGTGGACTCTGAATGCGTTTTGTGAATGCTCTTGATGTAGAGCTTCTTCTGATGTGGATTGGAAACCGTCTTATTGTGTACAAGTGTGTCAAAATAAGTCATATCGTTAAGAATCGTTCGGCCGATAACAATTTTTCAGTCCCTGACTACACAGTTAGCGAGGTTAGTGGACTCTGAATGCGTTTTGTGAAAGCTCTTGATGTAGAGCTTCTCCTGATGTGAATTGGAAACCGTCTTATTGTGTACAAGTGTGTCAAAATAAGTCATATCGTTAAGAATCGTTCGGCCGATAACAATTTTTCAGTTACTGACTACACAGTTAGCGAGGTTAGTGGACTCTGAATGCGTTTTGTGAAAGCTCTTGATGTAGAGCTTCTCCTGCTGTGGATTGGAAACCGTCTTATTGTGTACAAGTGTGTCAAAATAAGTCATATCGTTAAGAATCGTTCGGCCGATAACAATTTTTCAGTCACTGATTACACAATTAGCGAGGTTAGTGGACTCTGAATGCGTTATGTGAAAGCTCTTGATGTAGAGCTTCTCCTGATGTGAATTGGAAACCGTCTTATTGTGTACAAGTGTGTCAAAATAAGTCATATCGTTAAGAATCGTTCGGCCGATAACAATTTTTCAGTCCCTGACTACACAGTTAGCGAGGTTAGTGGACTCTGAATGCGTTTTGTGAAAGCTCTTGATGTAGAGCTTCTCCTGATGTGGATTGGAAACCGTCTTATTGTGTATAAGTGTGTCAAAATAAGTCATATCGTTAAGAATAGTTCGGCCGATAACAATTTTTGAGTCCCTGACTACACAGTTAGCGAGGTTAGTGGACTCTGAATGCGTTTTGTGAATGCTCTTGATGTAGAGCTTCTCCTGATGTGGATTGGAAACCGTCTTATTGTGTACAAGTGTGTCAAAATAAGTCATATCGTTAAGAATCGTTCGGCCGATAACAATTTTTCAGTCACTGATTACACAATTAGCGAGGTTAGTGGACTCTGAATGCGTTATGTGAAAGCTCTTGATGTAGAGCTTCTCCTGATGTGAATTGGAAACCGTCTTATTGTGTACAAGTGTGTCAAAATAAGTCATATCGTTAAGAATCGTTCGGCCGATAACAATTTTTCAGTCCCTGACTACACAGTTAGCGAGGTTAGTGGACTCTGAATGCGTTTTATGAAAGCTCTTCATGTAGAGCTTCTCCTGATGTGGATTGGAAACCATCTTATTGTGTACAAGTGTGTCATAATAAGTCATATCGTTAAGAATCGTTCGGCCGATAACAATTTTTCAGTCCCTGACTACACAGTTAGCGAGGTTTGTGGACTGAATAAGTTTTGTGAAAGCTCTTGATGTAGAGCTTCTCCTGATGTGGATTGGAAACCGTCTTATTGTGTACAAGTGTGTCAAAATAAGTCATATCGTTAAGAATCGTTCGGCCGATAACAATTTTTCAGTCACTGACTACACAGTTAGCGAGGTTAGTGGACTCTGAATGCGTTTTGTGAAAGCTCTTGATGTAGAGCTTCTCCTGATGTTAATTGGGAACCGTCTTATTGTGTACAAGTGTGTCATAATAAGTCATATCGTTAAGAATCGTTCGGCCGATAACAATTTTTCAGTCCCTGACTACACAGTTAGCGAGGTTTGTGGACTGAATAAGTTTTGTGAAAGCTCTTGATGTAGAGCTTCTCCTGATGTGGATTGGAAACCGTCTTATTGTGTACAAGTGTGTCAAAATAAGTCATATCGTTAAGAATCGTTGGGCCGATAACAATTTTTCAGTCCCTGACTACACAGTTAGCGAGGTTAGTGGACTCTGAATGCGTTTTGTGAAAGCTCTTGATGTAGAGCTTCTCCTGATGTGGATTGGAAACCGTCTTATTGTGTACAAGTGTGTCAAAATAAGTCATATCGTTAAGAATCGTTCGGCCGATAACAATTTTTCAGTCCCCGACTACACAGTTAGCGAGGTTAGTGGACTCTGAATGAGTTTTATGAAAGCTCTTGATGTAGAGCTTCTCCTGATGTGGATTGGAAACCGTCTTATTGTGTACAAGTGTGTCAAAATAAGTCATATCGTTAAGAATCGTTCGGCCGATAACAATTTTTCAGTCACTGATTACACAATTAGCGAGGTTAGTGGACTCTGAATGCGTTATGTGAAAGCTCTTGATGTAGAGCTTCTCCTGATGTGAATTGGAAACCGTCTTATTGTGTACAAGTGTGTCAAAATAAGTCATATCGTTAAGAATCGTTCGGCCGATAACAATTTTTCAGTCCCTGACTACACAGTTAGCGAGGTTAGTGGACTCTGAATGCGTTTTATGAAAGCTCTTGATGTAGAGCTTCTCCTGATGTGGATTGGAAACCATCTTATTGTGTACAAGTGTGTCAAAATAAGTCATATCGTTAAGAATCGTTCGGCCGATAACAATTTTTCAGTCACTGACTACACAGTTAGCGAGGTTAGTGGACTCTGAATGCGTTTTGTGAAAGCTCTTGATGTAGAGCTTCTCCTGATGTTAATTGGGAACCGTCTTATTGTGTACAAGTGTGTCATAATAAGTCATATCGTTAAGAATCGTTCGGCCGATAACAATTTTTCAGTCCCTGACTACACAGTTAGCGAGGTTTGTGGACTGAATAAGTTTTGTGAAAGCTCTTGATGTAGAGCTTCTCCTGATGTGGATTGGAAACCGTCTTATTGTGTACAAGTGTGTCAAAATAAGTCATATCGTTAAGAATCGTTGGGCCGATAACAATTTTTCAGTCCCTGACTACACAGTTAGCGAGGTTAGTGGACTCTGAATGCGTTTTGTGAAAGCTCTTGATGTAGAGCTTCTCCTGATGTGGATTGGAAACCGTCTTATTGTGTACAAGTGTGTCAAAATAAGTCATATCGTTAAGAATCGTTCGGCCGATAACAATTTTTCAGTCCCCGACTACACAGTTAGCGAGGTTATTGGACTCTGAATGAGTTTTATGAAAGCTCTTGATGTAGAGCTTCTCCTGATGTGGATTGGAAACCGTCTTATTGTGTACAAGTGTGTCAAAATAAGGCATATCGTTAAGAATCGTTCGGCCGATAACAATTTTTCCGTCACTGACTACACAGTTAGCGAGGTTAGTGGACTCTGAATGCGTTTTGTTAAAGCTCTTGATGTAGAGCTTCTCCTGATGTGGATTGGAAACCGTCTTATTGTGTACAAGTGTGTCAAAATAAGTCATATCGTTAAGAATCGTTCGGCCGATAACAATTTTTCAGTCCCTGACTACACAGTTAGCGAGGTTAGTGGACTCTGGATGCGTTTTGTGAAAGCTCTTGATGTAGATCTTCTCCTGATGTGAATTGGAAACCGTCTTATTGTGTACAAGTGTGTCAAAATAAGTCATATCGTTAAGAATCGTTCGGCCGATAACAATTTTTTAGTCCCTGACTACACAGTTAGCGAGGTTAGTGGACTCTAAATGCGTTTTGTGAAAGCTCTTGATGTAGATCTTCTCCTGATGTGAATTGGAAACCGTCTTATTGTGTACAAGTGTGTCAAAATAAGTCATATCGTTAAGAATCGTTCGGCCGATAACAATTTTTTAGTCCCTGACTACACAGTTAGCGAGGTTAGTGGACTCTAAATGCGTTTTGTGAAAGCTCTTGATGTAGAGCTTTTCCTGATGTGAATTGGAAACCGTCTTATTGTGTACAAGTGTGTCAAAATAAGTCATATCGTGAAGAATCGTTCGGCCGATAACAATTTTTCCGTCACTGACTACACAGTTAGCGAGGTTAGTGGACTCTGAATGCGTTTTGTGAAAGCTCTTGATGTAGATCTTCTCCTGATGTGGATTGCAAACCGTCTTATTGTGTACAAGTGTGTCAAAATAAGTCATATCGTTAAGAATCGTTCGGCCGATAACAATTTTTCCGTCACTGACTACACAGTTAGCGAGGTTAGTGGACTCTGAATGCGTTTTTTGAAAGCTCTTGATGAAGAGCTTCTCCTGATGTGAATTGGAAACCGTCTTATTGTGTACAAGTGTGTCAAAATAAGTCATATCGTTAAGAATCGTTCGGCCGATAACAATTTTTCAGTCACTGACTACACAGTTAGCGAGGTTAGTGGACTCTGAATGCGTTTTGTGAAAGCTCTTGATGTAGAGCTTCTCCTGATGTGGATTGGAAACCGTCTTATTGTGTACAAGTGTGTCAAAATAAGTCATATCGTTAAGAATCGTTCGGCCGATAACAATTTTTCAGTCACTGATTACACAATTAGCGAGGTTAGTGGACTCTGAATGCGTTTTGTGAAAGCTCTTGGTGTAGAGCTTCTCCTGATGTGAATTGGAAACCGTCTTATTGTGTACAAGTGTGTCAAAATAAGTCATATCGTTAAGAATCGTTCGGCCGATAACCATTTTTCATTCCCTGACTACACAGTTAGCGAGGTTAGTGGACTCTGAATGCGTTTTGTGAAAGCTCTTGATGTAGAGCTTCTCCTGATGTGGATTGGAAACCGTCTTATTGTGTACAAGTGTGTCAAAATAAGTCATATTGTTAAGAATCGTTCGGCCGATAACAATTTTTCAGTCCCTGACTACACAGTTAGCGAGGTTAGTGGACTCTGAATGCGTTTTGTGAATGCTCTTGATGTAGAGCTTCTCCTGATGTGGATTGGGAACCGTTTTATTGTGTAAAAGTGTGTCAAAATAAGTCATATCGTTAAGAATCGTTCGGCCGATAACAATTTTTCATTCCCTGACTACACAGTTAGCGAGGTTAGTGGACTCTGAATGCGTTTTAGGAAAGCTCTTGATGTAGAGTTTCTCCTGATGTGGATTGGAAACCGTCTTATTGTGTACAAGTGTGTCAAAATAAGTCATATCGTTAAGAATCGTTCGGCCGATAACAATTTTTCAGTCACTGACTACACAGTTAGCGAGGTTAGTGGACTCTGAATGCGTTTTGTGAAAGCTCTTGATGTAGAGCTTCTCCTGATGTGAATTGGAAACCGTCTTATTGTGTACAAGTGTGTCAAAATAAGTCATATCGTTAAGAATCGTTCGGCCGATAACAATTTTTCAGTCACTGACTACACAGTTAGCGAGGTTAGTGGACTCTGAATGCGTTTTGTGAAAGCTCTTGATGTAGAGCTTCTCCTGGTGTGGATTGGAAACCGTCTTATTGTGTACAAGTGTGTCAAAATAAGTCATATCGTTAAGAATCGTTCGGCCGATAACAATTTTTCAGTCACTGACTACACAGTTAGCGAGGTTAGTGGACTCTGAATGCGTTTTGTGAAAGCTCTTGATGTAGAGCTTCTCCTGATGTGAATTGTAAACCGTCTTATTGTGTACAAGTGTGTCAAAATAAGTCATATCGTTAAGAATCGTTCGGCCGATAACAATTTTTCCGTCACTGACTACACATTTAGCGAGGTTAGTGGACTCTGAATGCGTTTTGTGAAAGCTCTTGATGTAGAGCTTCTCCTGGTGTGGATTGGAAACCGTCTTATTGTGTACAAGTGTGTCAAAATAAGTCATATCGTAAGAATCGTTCGGCCGATAACAATTTTTCAGCACTGACTACACAGTTAGCGAGGTTAGTGGACTCTGAATGCGTTTTGTGAAAGCTCTTGATGTAGAGCTTCTCCTGGTGTGGATTCGAAACCGTCTGATTGTGTACAAGTGTGTCAAAATAAGTCATATCGTTAAGAATCATTCGGCCGATAACAATTTTTCAGTCACTGACTACACAGTTAGCGAGGTTAGTGGACTCTGAAAGCTTTTTATGAAAGCTCGTGATTTAGAGCTTCTATTTATGTTAATTTTAAACTGTCGCGAGTATAAAAGTGGTTAGTTTTTTTTGCGCCGTTACTACGCGACGGCAGGACTGATTACATTATTTTTTATTTTATGCAGGTGATCACATATTTTGTAATAATTTATTTGAAGAAGTAGGCTCTCTTATTTTCTTATTTATTGTTGTATTTAAGCCTTATTTTTTGAGTAAAAACGCTTTAACAATGTTGACTCCTTAATTTGGTCGGGTTATCGCTCGCCGATAACTTTGGCCGCTAACTTCACACCGGTTCTATGCTTTAATAAATACCTTCTGTGGCGTTAAAATACTACGAGTACCCAATTACTTAAACAAAACACTTTCGTGAAGTCTCGCTAAATAAGTTGAGGTATTGGTTTTATTCCTACCTCACTGCAAGAATAAGTTAAGGTCTGCACCTGCAAGGTACACAATATACCTACGCACAATTGCTAGATAGCAATAGCTTATAGATATAAGTACTAATGCTAAAGTACTTCTCGTATTCTCATTTCTGTGTTTTCTGCCAGTTTGTAAATTACCATTTTGATATAGTAAATCAACCAATACTATCATTCCTAGTACTCATATTACTTAATTATTAACAGAATACCTACAGCGTATTTCAGTGGATACCTATTATGTATCGTGGTACTGACTCGGTAATTATATATGTAGCACTAGGTTACAACGACCTTTTAGATAATTAGGTACACTGAATAGTTGTTATGCCTCGATAACTTTTATTTTATTGACACACACGGGTTCGTATTTCCTCTTCCTTTCTTTTTCGCGTTATTAAGAAACCCAAGGAACGGATTAACGAGGACTCGTCGCCATTGTGACGTTCAACCTTTGGGTCTCTCTGGGTATAATCGTATAAATAAAACAACCATTGAATGCTATTGTGTTCTCAAAGTAGACCACACATCGGCCTACTACTTGCCTACATATCAAAAATTTCCAGACGGTACTTTCTGTCAAAAATCAGCAATATGTCTGGCCGCGACTTTACAAAGTCTATACTATTAGAGTCAAAGTGAGAACTGAACTTGATTAGCTTTTGTTTATGCAAAACCTTCACAAAACCCTATTCTGTTATAGTACAGAAATCGACTGAAATCGGGTAGACTTTGTTAGCTAAACTCTTACTGGCAATCCAGCAACAAATGCTAATCTATTACGGTCTATAACAGAATTTTTGCCATGACGCCGATTATATGAGATGAGCTTTTGGTGTTGCAAATTCCTTGACAACATCCTACTTCAGTGTATAATTTTGCTGAAAGTTAAAAGAAGGTTGATTTTTTTAATTTAAAGATAGCAGTGTACATTTAAATCTACTATAATGAAAGCATCCATTAGCATTAGAAAGCGAAGCGAGCCAGCGTATTGTTTCTGGCGCTTCGCCAGCCGCTGCCGCGGCACGCTCGCTTCGCTCGCTTGGCTCGCGCGCTGTGAGGTCGCAGTTCTTCCTAACACTCCTCGCTTCGCTCGTCGTCGAACCTAACCAGCATTAGGGTGGTATACTCGTAGGTTGGCAACTAGACATTAAAGACGCAGATAATGGTATTCGATTTGAATAATATTTTAAATGATATTAAAAATTGCCATTTATATACGGAATGCTCAGGCGCACAGACGTGACCTCGCTCACCGACAGCTAGCCGGCGACTGCCCCCGAGCTGTCGGTTCGCCTCAACACAGCTGCTACCCTCGCGTATATATTTGCGGTGGCAGTACGCCACACTTACGATAGCACCAATTCATAGGAAGTTTTTAATTTCATAATGCAGTGCGGTATATGTGAGACCCCATTTACCGGCGATTCTGCGCAATGCGCAACATGTAAGAAGGTCATAGGGTTTTGCTGTGCCAACATAACCAAAGACGGCTATAAGAGGCTTGGAACAGAACGCAGAGCAGCCTGGAAATGTAAACTATGCAAAAAAGAAGGTTCGCCGGCCCCAGAAAAATCGGCAGATTTGAATACAATTTTGAATACTTTGCGGGACATGCAGAAACAATTGTCTTGTCTCCCTGATATGAAGACTGAACTGAACGAGATCAACGATTCGTGTCGGTTCAACAGTGCCAAACTTGATGAGTGTGCCTCCCGCCTGACTGAGTTAGAGCAATAAATCCCAAAATTAGAAGCCGCGCAAGGAAAATCCACTCAGCTACAAAATGAAGTATCTCTCATCAAAACTGAGCTGGCCCGTAGTGACCAGCACCAGCGTTTGAATAACGTTGCGATTTAGGGAGTCCCCATGACAAAGAACGAGAAACTCTTCACGATTTTGGCAAATATCTGTACCGCGCTCAACTACTCAGTGGATAAAAATAATATTAATTACATTTCAAGAGTGCCGACACATAACCCCAAAGACAAATTCATTATTGTAAACTTTACCAACCGCTATATAAAGGAGGATTTTATAGCTTCGGCAAGGCTAAAGAAGACAATGACCGCCGAAAAAATCGGTTTCCATGGCAACATTCAACGCGTGTTTATCAATGACCACCTAACCCCTGAAAACAAATAACTGCTTACGTCCGTCAAAACATCCATTAAAGAAAGGGGCTAAATGTTCATTTGGGTGAAATACTGCAAAATTCATGTCAGAAAAGACGAACATTCGAAAGTGTTTATTATAAGTAGTGAGCGCGATTTAAACAAATTACAATAGACTGTAGTGTGTTCAAATATGTGTATTCGTTTTTCTTAATATTGTACAATATTATTACTAAGCAAGAACTCATAAGTTTGAACACCACTGACCGGACCACCCAGTCAGTTTGCTTCTTTTGTCTAGCGCCCGGGCTTATCGCTGTTTGCATTGTGATTGCATTATTTAACTATTGCTCAAAATATAATTATCTCTTTCCTTCGCATCCGCCAATTAATATGTACAACAATCTACTCTTTCGCATCCACTATATTATATGTGCGGGGGCTACTCTCTAAAACATTAACTTTTATCGTAACCTATTCGTTATATTAACCGAGACGTGGCTTGTTGACGGAATACAGGACTCGAGTTATTTGACAATCGTTATGTAGTCTGGCGTCGCGCGTCGGGACCGTGACTTGTCCTTGACTGGACAAAGCCGTGGAGGTGGTGTATTAATTGTTACTCGACGGGGGTTAACTGTGACCCCGGAAACGTCATATCATTCCACGGCGGAAGACCTATGGATTACGTTGGTACTTAGCAATAATAGAAACAGGTCTGTTAAACTCCATTTAGGCAAAATCAGTGTCTCACTTTTTCGCTGCAGTTAGACAATTTATTGAGTAGATTAAATGATGCTGTCATTAATAATCCTAACGATAAAATTGTAATAGTCGGTGATTTCAATATGAGTAACATTCTGTGGACGAGTCAGAGTTCCTATATGGCCCCATCAAACTACACAAATAACGACGAGTGTAACTTAATTGATGAATACACGCATGGTTTGTTCAGTATAATGGTATCTATAATCAATACGGTAAATTGCTAGATCTAGTTTTATCAAATGACATTGTCAGTGTTCGCGAATGTATGAATGCATTAGTACCTAGCGTTAGTAATACATACTAATTATACCATCTTTGATCACCTTAAACCTGCACCTCTTTTAAAATATTTCTACAACAAGGGTGACTATGTTTCTATTAATAATAATTTATCATTTATTTGTTGGGAGGAAGAATTCTCTAAACGTACTTTGGATAATTGTCTTACCTTTTTATACGATACCTTCAAAAAATTAAGAAATGAATTTATACCTAGTAAACAAATTAAATCAGATTCATATCCTGCATGGTTCTCACTACCTCTAATTAAAGCTATAAAAGAAAAATATAAATATTAAAAAAAAATTAAAAAATACCACAACATATCAGACTTAATTTCTTTAACACTTAAGAGACAGAGTAAAGAGAATGGAGCAGAAATATAGTCAAGAATCCTAAGCAGTTCTTTTTATTTATTAAATAGTAGTTTAAAATGTAATGGTTAATTGTTTAACTCGGGTACGGACATATGTACTGCTTTCTCGGACTACTTCTCAACCAGCTTCTTAGCATCAAATAACAGTAATCCACCTACTAGCTCAAGTTTACCAACAGCCTCAAGTGCGACCCTCTCTAATGTAAAGCCTACCGAGCTCACAAATATTTTACTTAAACTTGGCCCATCCAAATCTTCTGGTCCCGATGATCTACCAGCATTATTTTTAATAAACTGTGCTGAAAGTTTAATTACCCCTATTACGTTATTATTTAAGCGCTCCTTCTCCGAATGTTATGTGCCATCTATTTGGAAATCTGCTTATATTAAATTACTCCGGTTCATAAAAAAGGACCCAAAACAGATATAGTTAATTACCGTCCTATTTTAAAATTATGCATTTTATCAAAAGTTCTTGAAAAAGTCGTTTATAGCCAAGTGTATGCCGCCCTTAAAAATGGTTTTAGCCATAACCAGCATGGCTTCCTCCAGCGCCGATCTACAGTGTCAAACCTTGTTCTTTTAAATGACTATGTCACCGACGCCATGGACAAGGGACATCAAGTAGACGTAATATATACGGACTACAGTAAATGTTTCGACAGAATTAATCATGCGACGTTGCTATCAAAATTATATAAATTGGGGTTCATGGTAACTTGCTCAGGTGGTTTTCCTCTTACATTGATAACAGGTGTCAGGCTGTTGTCGTTAACAATTATATTTCAAGTTGGGTTAACGTCCCCAGTGGCGTCCCTCAGGGGTTGCTGCTTGGGCCATTGCTATTTAATATATTTGTTAACGACATCAGTAATCGCTTTGTCCACTCCAAACTTCTCTGCTTCGCAGATGACATGAAGATTTTTAAAACAATTAGATCGATTCACGATTCGTTACTTATTCAATCAGACCTCGTGCGTCTAGATGAATATTGCCATTATAACAGTCTAGACCTTAATCCATCTAAGTGTACTTCAATTACATTCTCGCGCCAACGAAATACCATCCCCTTTACTTATACACTTAAAGGACAACCCTTGAGCACGGTTAGTCACGTGAGAGACCTGGGTGTGGTTCATGATTCCAAACAATTGTTTAAGAAACATATTGATAGCATAGTAAGCAACGCACTGAGAGCTCTAGGATTATTAATGCGAAACTCCGCTCATTTTACCCAAGCTAAGACTCTTAAAGTTTTATATTGTGCCTTAGTTAGAAGTAAACTTGAATATGCTTCCCAAATTTGGAATCCTTGTTATAGTACGTATATAGACAGAATTGAACGCATTCAAAAAAAGTTCCCCAGACACATGTTTTAAGCTTAAAAGTCCGTATCACTCTAAGGATTATTTAAGCACTTGCAAAAAACATCATCTAATTCCATTACAAAAACGTCGTCAAATCGCGGATATAAATTACATACTCAATATTACCACTTTTTTTTCTAAACTTTCGTTCAATAATTATAAATTTATTCCCCCCTTTCAGTTAAAAGCACTTTTTCTAATTATAGGCAAAATAGCTTCCTATGTCGCGCAGCTCGTAACTTAAATAACTTATCGAAGGATCTAGATATTGATGTTTTTTACTGCTCAATTCCTTCTATTAGGCGTAATCTAGTCAATCGGTGCTTCTAAATAACCTGTTGCAGGCAGTAATATGCTATAGCATCTGATCTGTAACACCAATTAATTTGTGTTCGGTCCATGTTGTTCATCAAATTATTAATATTAAGTTGTTTCACTTCGGTGTTCATTTGTATTTGTGCATTTATAGGTGATTTGTACATCTAGAGATGTTCTCACTCGTTGCTTATATAGGATTTGTTTCTTCTTTTGCGTTTTATATTGTTATTTTAATACTTATATTCCATACTGTAATATTTTGTATCACATACAGTGCAAATGTTATCATATAGCGTGTACTGTGTAACATATTATTATATTCAGTTTCTATTTGCGAGTTCCTATAATTGGCTCTGTATTGCTATTTATAAAGTTAAGCGAATATTTCATAGCAGTTGGAATTCCTTGTATAAATAAATAAATAAATAAAATAAATAAATCGTTAGTACGGCGTAAGGAAGTAAAGTACAGGTATACGCCTGCTACCTATTTTAGCCCTAATGAAATTTTTTATTATTATTCCGAGGTGTAAAGCCTGAAACACACTGGCACGGCCAGCGATGGCGGCTAATAGTAAATTTGACAATGGCTGTCAAAATACGGTGTCAGTCTATAGTAAACTTGGGTCTTTCGTCGGGGATGCGGTCAGCGGTAACGCCTTGCTTCATAAGCGGAGCTTCTGACGCTGATTGCATTATTCACAACTGCCAAACTACCGAACAACGTCGCTTTATAAGCAAACTTAACTTGGCGAATCATCTTAGCTTAGATGGAAGCCATTTTTTTAAAGAAGATAGTAAACTTGACATCAACTGTCAAGTTAATCGCCACCGCAGGCCCCGCCAGTCTGTGAGAGGTACAAAAGGTTATCGCTAAGTGTCAATTTGACCAAACAAAATGTACGTATTTATGGCCGTATTCATAAACGTTCAACAAGCCTATTTTAACTAAAATGCCGTTAAAATTGGTTTGTCCTTATCTGTCGTTATGACATTTGTGTTCGTAAGAAAGGGACAAAACATATTTTATTTATTAGAGGCGTTTTAGTTTTATAACTAAGGGAGTTGTTGTTTAAATTTACGTTTCACCTCATACTATTTCCATATTGTGTTTTGGTCAAATCTGGCTAAAACCGATTCAAAGATTGTGAAACACCTGTGCGTTTCAGTTGAGTTACGATATCTTACTTTTTGTTACCAATTTTCACGTTTACTGGCAATATCTTTTTTTTAATGAAGAACTCTATGCAACACTATGTTTCCTTTATGAACCTGACATTTCTAGGTACTTGTCTGACTCTTTCTTCAAGACTAAGATTATTAAATAAGAATTAATATCGTACTCAACGGCTTAAACATAGGTATCATAGTGTTCCGAGCCTCCGAAAGACACACAAGACAAACGATCAGACCCCTAGAATATATACATAATTAAACATGCCAATTTTGCCTCTGGGAAGGATCAAACCCACAGCCTGTCTGGTTTTGGGGATAATCCATAACCAATGAATCGATTATTATGTTTAAAAGAGATAATTGTCCGTTCCACTCTTAAACGGACTAAATACAGGTATGTTTAACGCCTTGGCCACGACTTTGGTCTTAAGCGAACTGCGGCAGCGGTTTTTTTTAATTCATTGCGCGTGATCCTAACTAACCACAGTGCGTTGCGCGTCTCGACCGCGCAATGAACAGATAAAATGCTGCCGCAGGTCGCTTAAGACCAAAGTCGTGGCCAAGGCGTAAGGCTGAATTAACCAGTCGTAAGTACTTACTGTTTTTCTGAGTAGATACTTAAACTTCAATCTCAAATCTGTACAAATCCGCACTTGGGGTGATTTTAGATTTTCGAGCGCTTAAAATAAAAGGCGAGCGGTCGAAAACAATCGCCAAGAAAACGCTACGTTGTTTTAAGGGGGTTAAAGAGGGGTGCAAAATTTGTATAAGGGATTTTTTTTGAGCTAGAGACTTAACATTGTAGAAAAATTACTTATAAAAATAGAAATCAAAGACTCAGCGTTTTGGAAAATTCTACCCATAAGGGGATCAAAAAGGGATGCAAGGTTTGTATGGGAAACCATTTTTTTGAGCTAGACATTTGAAACTGTAGAAAATTACTTATTAGAATACAAAAAAGCACTTTCAGCGTTTTAGTAATTTCCATCCCGTAGGGGAAAAGGGGAACAGAGTTTGGATGAGAAACACTTTTTTTGAGCTAGATACTTGAAACGTAGGAAGATTAGTTATTAGAAAGAAAAAAAGCACTTTTAGCGTTTTGGAAAAAATCCACCCCTAAAGGGGTTAAACCGGGATTGAAGGTTTATATGAGGAGCAAGAAAATGTTATAGTAAGAGATTTACTGCTACGAGTATATGACTTCGGTCTAAGCCTGTGTGTTAAAAGACTGTAAAATTGATTCCAGCGTTTTTTTTTTAATTCTTCTATTATATGGGTTAAAGGGGGTTCAAAGTTTGTATGGAGAAAAGCATAGCAGAAAAGTAGGTTAGATTAGAACTGCGAATACTGCGATGCTCCCAGAACCGAAGAGAAGGTAATGTTTGAATAAACTTGCGGATTATTTTCTTAATTTAAAAAGTTTCTTTTGGACAATCATATTTTATCCTCTAACATCGTAAATAAGTTTCTGTCAAAAATTTCATTTTTGGTACAAGCTTTTATTGCCGACTGTACTTTTCTGTATACCATCATCAACTGCTCATTAAGACGATTCTAACGAGCCCAAACTCGATGGGGTTATGTGGTTTTATTACGGAGTTCCTATGGCCACCTTCTGTCTCTATCATCAGATCAGCTCGATGGTACCATAATATTGAATTGTCATCCAAACTATAGTTATACCCAAAATTTCAGCTCAATCGGTCATCGGGAAGTGGGTCAAATTTAACTTGCAAGATTTGACGGACAACTTACATACATACTTTTATACTTACATACAAACAAGTCAAGTTAATTATAAAGCTTGTAAAAAGGGACTTGGGACGGAGATGGAAAGTAGTATTATATGATTTTGCTTTTAAAACTATACAGGTAGCCCGGACGAGTAAAACTACTTAGGCAAAAAAATCCTGTAGTGTAGCCATGAAATAATATATATATATAGTAGACATGAACAATAGTTATTTGTGCAACAAGAGAGCAAAGTTTGTTTTTGCTGCGAGTGCTGATTTTGAGTCCTGGGTAAGCGAAAGATTCTAAAATTCGCGCTCAAGATTCAAACTTTGAATCTTGAGCGCAGCGAAGGACTCAAAAGCACGAGATGCTAATACTTTGCTCTCGAGTAACACATACAACTTTTCACCTCAGCAGTGAGAACATATTCACATTATAAATATATCATAGTATCACGTACCTACTAGTCTCAAGATTATTCAGGAAGAAAACTTAATTAGACATTCGTTACTGCTTGTCTTAACTCCTCAGCGCCGGCCGCTCTGTTAGTCAATACTAGAAAGGCGAGACAAGGCACGAGACACCAAAGGATATTTCAGTATCTATACGAGTGTCGCGTTACACTAACACATCACTAAAAACTAACCGTATTATTGTTAAAATTCACAGATTTTACCAATATCTTCGAGATATTTTTGAAATATATTATCATTATCACAAGAACACACATTAGCATATTAGGTATGTGTATCTCGCGTGCACACCAAAAACTAGCCGTGGGTACTGTTGTTAAAATACTGCCTTCGTCACGTCATTGACTTCACTATATTTCCTAGTTACATAGAGAATTGATTTATCCTAGTATTTTTTATATTCAAAACCAATATCAATAACGCAAGAATGAAGAATAATATACTTATACCTAATAAAATCTGAAACAAATTTAAAGCACGCAATTTTTTAAAAAGGGCGGGGCGCCGCGATTGCGTTCGGAAACTGTATCTCTGCGGTATTACGTTCATAAAATTTAAGATTGTTTAAACTAGAATTATTAATTAGCTAGCGTAAAAAAATCATGTTTACCTATTTAATTATGAAAAACGGAGTTTATTCAGAGATCTTTCATTTAAATATTCTACTTAAAAAATAAACTTGTTAATTTGACAGTTTTGGAACGTGTACTTTTTTGGGGGTCTACTTTGAAATTTGATGGTCGAACTGTGGATCGACCTACGTCTGCCATTTTCTTTTTTCGTAATGGAATAAAAGGGACAGCGTTAATAAAGTTCAAATATTCTGAACTTGTAGTAGACCCCATACAACGAAATGTCAGTCCTCCGCATCAAAATTAAAAAGCTACTTTGTCTCACGGAGTGAGCAAAATCGCATTTTGCACACTGTTTTCACGCAGCAAAATATGCTTGTTCGAGCTGCTGAGGTGAAAAATATATTTTTCTTTAATACATATCGAGATGTCAAAGAGGTTACCTGGGATCGGAGTAGATGGAGGGCCTACTGTGAGCTACACCGACAAGAGCTTAGCTCTTAAATAAGCAGAAGAAGGGGAAGACAAACGTCTGTTGATGATTCTTAAGATGTTTATATTTGTAAAAACGGAGTTTTCAATTTAGATTTAGCAATTTAAACTAATGAACTCTTCGCACTGTTACCTTTTACGCTTAATCCCTGAACGGATTTTGATGAAATGTTCCGTACAGATAATTTGAGACCTTTGGAGGGATATAGGATAGTTTTTATCTCGGAAATCATCCCTTAAGATGATAGAACTTTGTTTGCGTCAGCGATAATTAAGGTTCCGCCTACAATAATTCAAGCAATCATTTTTCTAAGACGGTAACAAGTTCTACGGAGTCGCAGGCAACAGCTAGTAATTATATATTTTCATTATAACAACAATAATATAGTAAGGTGGAGTCTTGTAATTGCAACTAGGTATATCTGTCTGGTACTTGCAACTAAATTTAATAATGCCCTCTAGGGTAGTGATTATACAGGGCATTATTAAATTTAGGTGCAATTACCAGACAGATATACCTAGTTGCAATTACAAGACTCCACCTTACCTAATAATTGTTTCTAAACAATAATGAAAATATTTAATTAAGTAAACTAAATGACAAATAACATTTGATTCTAGCCTCCGTCGATAGTTAACGGTGCATTTCAATAGGCTTTCTAGGCATAACACTGAGAATAAAAAACCAGAAAAAAACATTGTGAAGCCAACCAACTCGAATGCCACAAATAAAAACACATATTTATCTTCTCACTTCACCTTAATCCGAACTCGACGCTTAAAAGCAATTTATGTTAACCAAATACAGCATCAAAGAACAAAAGCCAAAGCGGAACATAATTATGTGTCATTATCAGGCAAGAGGCACTTTAGCGGTAAGGAGCATAATCTAATAATACGGTGTTATCATCTAGTCGTAACGATGCAGATACAATCGCACTTTTGACATGCTGACAATGGAGTACAAGTTGTACTTTTTGAATAAGACCGACCAATAAGTATAGTTTTCTATGTATAGTTAAATTTTCTCTATCGATCCGGTTTATATCCGTCCGGCATAAGAGACGAGCATGGACGTCACCCGAACTGATCTACTTCCAGGGTCAAAAAGCGCTTTCCAAGTGAAACTCAGACTCACTTTACTGTCATATAAAATAGACTAGCTGTGCCCGCGACTTCGTCCGCGTAGAACTTGTAACCGTCTTAGAACATTTTTTGCTATTAAATTATTGTGGGCGGAACCTTAATTATCGCCGACCTAAACAAAGTTCTACCATCTAAAGGGATGATTTCCGAGATAAAAACTATCCTATATCCTTCGAAGGGTCTCAAATTATCTGTACGAAAAATTTCATGTATAAATCCGTTCAGGGATTAAGCGTAAAAGATAACAGTGCGATCAGTTCATTAGGTTAAATTGCAAAATTTCAATTGAAAACTCCGTTTTTACAATATAATATCTTATGAATCATTGATCAACAGACGTTTCTGCTTAAATTGTATATTTTTCATAATGTATTAAAGAAAGCTACATTACTGGAAATTTTTGCCTACATACTTCCAGTAGTTTTACTCACGTTAGTTCGGGCTACCTGTATAGTTTTGAAAGCAAACTTATCTAATGCTAAAAGACGTAGAACTTTCCATCTCCATCTACCGTCCCCATTAACGGTGTTAGAGATTTTTTTTTTAAATTAAGTATCCAAAATAAACTTCAAGTTAAATGAAACATTACCTTCTTTCGGGTTCTAGGAGAATCACAGTTCGAACCTAACCTAACCTATATTTCTGGTAGTTGTTCGGTTCTGTGAGGGTCGCGGTGCTAACTGAAGCTAATCTACTTTTCTGCTATCAGTCGGATTATGTATTTTGACTAATAAATGGCTTACCATATAGTATATGTATGACCTAAGAATTCCCTTATGTCTAATATTACTTCTTCCTCATACTTACTTCCATCCCTTTTTAACCACCTTAGAGGATGAATTTTAAGAAACCAAATTAGTTTCCTAGTCTTTAACCGAAGTTACAGATCCCTTACTTTCAAATTGTCTCTTGCAACTCTTGTTCCCCGTACAAACATCCAACTCCTTTTAGCCCATTTAGGGGATGAATGTTTTTAACCCCCTTATGTAATCAATTTCAAACAGTCTAAAACAGAAGTTACAAGACGTCTCTTACTTTAAAAATGTATTACTCTCCATACAAACTTTGAACCCCCATAACCCCTATAGGAGATTAATTTCAAAAAAACTGTAATCAGTTTTGTATTCTTTTAACATACAGGCTAAGACCGAAGTTACAAACCTCTTACCATAACATTTTCTTAGTCGCCATATAAACCTTGAATCTCGTTTTAACCCCTTAACCTGTACACTTAGATGTACCTTGTTAATTCTATAATGTACTCATACTATTTTAGAGTCTATAGATAGACATTTTGATTTGTAAAAGTGCCCTCGTGGCCTATTTGCTGAATAAATATTTTGATTTATTTGATTTGATTTAGGGGTGTCGTTTTTACAAAACGCTGAAAGTTTTTTTTATTCTGATAAGAAATCTTTATACAACGTCTCCAGCTCAAAAAAGAGTGTTTCTCATCTAAAGCTTACACACCTTTTATAGGTTTCAAGTTTCTAGCTCAAAAAAAGTGCTTCCTATACAAACCTTGCACCCCCTTTTGACCCCCTTAGGGGTAGAATTTTCATAAACGCTGAAAATAATTTATTTGTATTTTAATAAGACCTGACCTGGTAAAGGTTGCTGGAGTCCGCTGGATGCGGGTGGCGCAGGACCGGTCACTTTGGCACTCTTTGGGGGAGGCCTATGTCCAGCAGTGGACGTCTTTCGGCTGATGTGATGATGATGATGATGATGATGATGATTTTAATAAGAAATCTTTCTACAAAGTGTTATGTCTCTCCCTCTGTATGACTCTGTATGACCTAAGAATTCCCTTACTTCAAATATTACTAATAAAAATAAGATTCCCCCATGCAAACCTTGCACCCCCTTTTGACCCCCTTAGGGGTAGAATTTTCATAAACGCTGAAAATACTATATTCGTATTTTAATAAGTAATCTTTCTACAAAGTGTTAAGCGTCCCCCTTCATATTTCTAAGTTTTTAAAAGAATGTCTTCTTGGTACAACTCCTGTTTCACCCCTTTAGGGGGCAAGTTAAAAAAAAAATATTTCTGGATACATCTAGGTACATATTATAAAAGAAACTTGCTGTCCTACTTTCTTGTTTCTGGCCACAGTTTATTATTAAAAATCACACATTACTTATGTGAACTTTTAAGATTTCAACCCTTATCTTAAAGGGCCGACCCCCTTGAAGGGGTCAAGGGATGAATGAGAAAAAAATCCCTTATCAATGTTTTGACTGTACTGTCTCCGTAGCTGCGGCCACCACGATAGAGCGATACAAGCGGCGCAAATATGCTGTCCTCGGTAAAAAAAAAAACAGTAATTTAGCTTTCTTTAATACATTATGAAAAAATATACAATTTAAGCAGAAACGTCTGTTGATGATTCTTAAGATTTTATATTTGTAAAAACGGAGTTTTCAATTTAGATTTAGCAATTTAAACTAATGAACTCATCGTTCTGTTACCTTTTACGCTTAATCCCTGAACGGATTTAGATAAAATGTTCCGTACAGATAATTTGAGACCTTTGCAAGGATATAGGATAGTTTTTTATCTCGGAGATCATCCCTTAAGATGGTAGAACTTTGTTTGTGTCAGCGGTATTTAAGGTTCTGCCTACAATAATTTAATAGCAATCATTTTTCTAAGACGGTAACAAGTTCTACGCGGACGAAGTCGCGGGCAAAAGCTTGTATAATATATTATAAGTAAGTCAATTCCTTCGGACGTTCTGCTGTATCAGTTTCTATTGATGCCTGCACCCACACTAATTACACAGCTAGTAGATAGTAATCAGTATTTAGTGAAACAGAATGGATGTTAATTGGTTAGTGTGGTCATGGGCAGAAGATTATTAGATTGGGAATCCATTACGTAACTGATATCTAATATATCTATATCTACTGAAAATCAAATTCCAATGCAATTTCGATATTTGTATGTAGCGCTTACATATACATTCCCTTGAGCTTAGGCAAGAGGAAGCGCATTAACCAAAACCATTCACACGTGATTCCAAGAGATGCGCCAAAAACGCTTCCCGGAATTGGGCCCCAGTCGTGGTCTCGTCATACTTTTAATCAATTCAACGAGCGCGAGCCGCACTCAACATAACGTGATTTAAATAAACGCATTGTCCACAAAACAATCGTGTATAAGTGCGGGCACCCCCGCATTAACTCAAAACTATTCTGGTATTGAATTAAAAATATGTAATTAGTGCATACTCCTGATATTACTATAGGAGTTTGATTAACCACGATAAACAATAAATTGTTCGTTTTCATCGATTGAAAAACAGCTTTTATTGTAGATATGTAGATAATGAATTGTATCCGAACAGTGACACTGGCATCGCGGCTGAATGGATCGCTGAAGAATTCAATCCGCTGCAGTGTTAACGGGCGCCGGCGCCGCCGTGCCAAATAACGAATAGGTAAGGTACTTACCTCGCTACCTAGGGGGTCAATCTGATACCAACGCATCGCATTCCAATTTAATTTAATAATGTGTTAACGGGTTAGAACGCAACATTATATCATATTGGAATGCGAAATGTCCTCTGTTGGATTCACTTCCTTGATAGAAGCCAGAACGAGGATATGAGGACCGGTTTAGCCACGTTGATAGTGACCCTGCCTACGAGACTAGAGATCCCGGGTTTGAATCCCGGTAAAGGCATCACTTATTTGTGTGATGAGCACGAATATTTTTTTATGAGTCATGGATTTTTTCTATGTATATATTTATCGTCGTTTAGTACCCAAAGTACGAGCTTGGAACTAGGTCGATTTGTGTAAGATTGTCCGCAAATATTATATTTTTAGGGTTCCGTACCCAAAGGGTAAAAACGAGACCCTAATTACTAAGGCTCCGCCGTCCGTCCGTCCGTCCGTCTGTCCGTCTGTCCGTCTGTGACCAGGCTGTATCACATTAACCGTGATAGACAGTTGCAATTTTCACAGATGATGTATTAATATCAATAAGGGACGGAGACTGGTCTTAATATCAATAAGGGACGCACAATGATCGGAGATCCTTTGTTCGCTCTAAGATAAGGCTATGGCAGTAAAATATTTTATCCACCTCGACCGTCATGGTCGAGGTGGATAAAGTACCCGTCGCTTTCGCATTTTCAACGTGTCAGTACAGTGACGACACTGAAATATTTTACTGCCATAGTCATATCTTAGAGCGACGGACTCGATGTTGGCTAAATAACACAAAATAACATAAAATTATGTCGTCAACTATTGTAAACTTTGTAAGTGTAAGTGTAAAGTTTGTAAGAAACTGCACCGAACGCTATCCTCCATTTAGCAATAAATAAAGTAGCAATGAATCTTTATTTTATGACAGACACCATGTGTAGTGATGTGATACTGGCATGAAAGAGAATAACGTAAGTCTTTAGAATGTAGAATATAAACAGTTTATTGCATCAGCAACACCTAGTTAAATGGAAGTCTCACCTTGTGTCTACAATATCCTCGTGCACAGCATAGTCCGGAACCGGCTGGCGCGGTGGCGGCGTCTGCGGCACCTGCGCCGACGTCAACGATAATGCCTTATACCGCGACTGTTCGGCGGTCGGCAACACAATGTCTACGGAACGCGACCGCAGCCCGGTGCCCGGCACTGTTAGCGAATCCCCCACACCACTCAACTCCTCAGCTCTACCACCAGAAACTTTAGAAAAACAAGAATCCACGGACGCGGCGCGGTCGCGTTTCAACTCCGGCACGGCCAAGTAGATGTCGTGTACGAGGCCGTCTTTCGCGGCGCAAGCTCCTTCCTCTGAAGCGCGGACGTTCTCGAGCGAGGTGCCGGTCGGCTCGACGAAAAAGGCTTCCTGTCTCGATATCGAGCGGCGACGTTGGGGGAATATTGGCGGTTCATCTATGGGAGGTTGGAGTTCGAAGGAGGGGGCGCCTGGTGACGGAGGTGGCGATTGTGGTGGGGGAGGTAGGAAGGTTCGTGGAGGCGGCGGCGGCGCGAGCAGCACGCGCGGGGTCTCGACCTCGCTGTCGTCGTCGTCGTCGTCGTCGTCGTCGTCGGCCGAGGAGGAGGCGGGCGGGCGGTCGGGCGTGGTGCGCTCCTCGCTGCGCCTCGCCAGCCACGTCTCCATGTGGCGGCAGTGCACGCATGGTGGCGGCGTGCCCTTCCCGGACCGGCGGCGGGACCATAGCCGTGGTACCTGCCATCACAATAATCACCTCTATACAACGTTGCTAGGTTTATTTAACAACTTTATGAGAAATTTAATACACAGTAGTAATTTAGTAGGTGTCTCAAAATTCAATAAATAAATCTTCAAGTGTTTAGTCCTACTAGCATTTCTTATACTTTTAAATAGATTTACAATGGAACATTATTGACATGAAGTACATAAAAACATTAACACAATTACCATTGGGCAAAATCTGTGCTACGTATTAACGTGGGCACGGATTTTGCCGAATGAAGTACATATAGTTTGGTAATCAAAATCTATGCGAATTAACTAACGAGGTATTCTGTAACTTTAACACTATTTGATGACATATCGGTGGTGACCGACAGCCAAGCGGCTAGGTGAAGTATTAATTTTTTTTAGGAGCAGCAAACTATATACCTTAATTAAAAACATGAAAATTAACAAATTAAAAGCTAATTACAGGATCTCACACAATAAGAACTGAGTATATTTTACCGCACTTCTTGAAGCACGACGATTAGTGGAAGAACGTTTGTTTTAAGTACGATTGGTTTTCTGTACCCAAAGATCGTTTGATCGAAATTGATTTGCGGTATTATTTTGCGCTACAAAAAAGGGGAGTATGTACATTTTTTATTTATTTCTTGTCGGTAGAGCGTATATAATTGTATACCTATATATCAACATACTTTATAGTATTCTAATGAACGCAATATAGGCTTAATTAAATTAGTAGGTACGAGGCTAATGGATTCGTGCAACATAAACACTCATTAACTGTCTGCTTTGCTTCCATTAACAACATAACAGGGCATTTATGAGTAGGTAAACGTATATATCTTTCAAAATTTAGTTGATCATTTTATTGAAATGAGATACAGGATCCGGATAGGATAACTCAACCGGAGCACCACTGTTTGATGTTCCACCGCTTTTTGATTTTCAATGACACATGATAGGCGAGGCTCAACTCGAACGCGGGGCTTTGATTATGACGATACTAAGCATTTTTAAATCGTAACAAAATCAAATGTGCTCGATGCCGTAAAACGTATGGTCGTAACAAGTCCCGACACTAAAGCCGATAATTTCCTTCGTTGTGACCCCGCCGTTACCACCAAAATAGTCTTGGAGTTATTAAGGCGATGCCTTTATTTGAGTCGACCACGCCCCCTAGACAGAGACCCGCTGATGCCTTCCGCGCACGAGGATTAAGAGATGTAACACTCTTCGGGAATGGCTTTTTTGGACAAATTTCGATAAATACCTAACTTAGAGACGTTTTATTTAAATTTCTTAAAATAAGATTTTAGATGAGATAAAATACTATACTATTAACTTGATTGTGTCGTAAAATAATGTATCGTTTGAGTAGGCTGAGTAAAAAAAGGAAAATACAGACCCAACTTTGGATTTTTTTTCTATCGAGGAAATTTTAAGCAATCATGTATCGATAAAATCAGATAAACAATCATATAGTCAAGAATCATATCATATATCTGAAAATCAGACCTTATTGTTTTTTAATCTAGTCACAACGGCGTTTCAAAGCACGCGATAATTTTCCAATGCACAGCCTTAAGCTTGTTTCAAATGACCCGCGTTCCAATTGACCCAGCCAATAATTGCATTTTAATATTGCTTAAACTACTATACATAGTACTTTCTTAACAAAACAAATTATTTATTAAATATTTTGTTTTCGTGTTATTTTTAACGAGGTTCAGTCACTGTCCTCGTAGCTTAGTGGTTAAAGCACTCTACCGGCAATAGAGGGATCGCAGGTTCGAGTCCTGTCGGGGGCTACAGACGAAGATGGTTTATTTTTCCATTATATTATTTCTCTCTGCATCATATAGTTAGTATTATTCCTTATTTTATACTATTTTAATATTTTTTTACTTAATTTAATATTTACGAAAAGGGCTACGGTGCAGTTGAGATGAAAAAATTGGTGGCAATAGTATGGTTTGTACGTAATTATACTAATTATTTTAAAACCAAAGAAGAAAATAGTGAAATATTAGGTACGAGCAAAAAATAGGGGAAATGTGCACAACACAAACAAAAAGCATCATTGTTGTAAGTTGGTATCGTTACCAAAATAAATCCTAAATTATAGGTATGATAAAGGCAATTGGAATTTAATTATATTTGTTACATTCGAAGAACGACATCAGGTAATATAATTTGATAGGAAATCAATTATTTTTGTGATTATAATGAATTAAAAATATTTTATTTTTAATGTTTCAACTGATCCCGGCCTTTGTTTCATCCGACCCAAACTCAGGGTAATCTGAAACGTTATTGGATGTTTTGTAAAACGCTTTAAAAATATACAACAATGAGGTCAAATAACCATTGTTGTTCTATAGTCAAATATCCTGGCTCTGATTCAAAACATTTGCCAAACAGATTCTGTTAAAAACAAAAACTTAAAGGGCTTATATGTAAAAAACGCAGTCTCCCCTACATGAATAACAAAAAAGTGCCCTCGTAGTTAGTATTTCTCGCGTGCGCTTACTGTGACTGTGACACAAGCTAACTGATAACGAGTGCGCGCTACAAATCCAAAACCGACTTAATGACAATACTGACCCATTTTGTAAAAAAATAATTACCTACATACAATTTTACGAGTCTAAACTGTAAGTTATCAATTAAATGAAAATAATATTAAAACTTCAAAATACTTCATCCATTTACGGGTTCAACAAATCGATAGACGCCTCAACCTCCAAAATGCATACGCTAGTAATGAAGATCCAAGGGAGGGAAATAAAGTATTACACATAAACAGAGAGAGATATGTCAAAAACATATTGATAACATACAGGCTTGGCTGCAACTGGGTAAGAATATCACTCGTCGTTATAGTGCCCCGTATTGAACCCCGACCGTTTAAACGGCAACACCCCCGTTGTCAGTTTAAACTCTTAAATAAAATAACTCACAAATATACAGAAGTATACTAAAAAATACTTGATACGAGGTAAGATAATTAGAAAGCTGTTAAATTATCTCGAATGAAGCGAAGTTATCTTGAGTATGATTTGTTTTATCTTGGTTCGTTAGAATCATTTTAATTCAATATGATATCAGTTTCATTGAAGATATTTGTGGTCCTCCCAATCTAATTCTTTATTTTAAAAAATATATGTAGTTACTTTGGTCCCTGTGCTGTACTCACCTCTAGAAAAGTCCCCGAGTCGTCCGAGCCAGCGGAGTCAAAGCTGCGGCTGCGCGCGCCGGCCTGCGGCACGGCCAGCAGCGCGCCGGCGCCTGCGCCGCGCGCCGCTTCCAGCTGGATCTCATCGAAGGACGCCGACCGCACCTGGGCACACACTTGAATCAAAACAAGGCTCATACAAAGACTTAAAAAAAAACTTAAACTCGAAAACAGGCGGATAAACACCAAGTAATCAGATCACGTTAAGGCCCTGCCAAGCATCAACATTAGGTATTTTAAGCCACGTCCTAATACCCGCCCGCGGCCTGCACCCCGCATTAAAAGTTTCGTTTTTATCCATGTTACACACACAAACACACGCGTTCCGCTCACGTTACGTCACCTAGCGTGACAGTAGAGAAATTTGACGCTCATCGAGAAGAGATCAGTTATGTCATGCGATACATTCGTCCCTTTCATTTCGGTCCCGACGTCATGGAGTCTTCATCTGTTCCTTTGAAAATCGCTTATTACACATTTCTATATATTTAAACTTTACTAGACCAAGTGTAGAGTAAGTTGAGGCAGATAATTCATTGTATGTACCAAAATAATGAAATATTCGCTGAATGTGATGTGACATTATGAGCATGAAATGAGCGTCGTAGCGACGCCGTAGTTCAGTTCCTTTGCTCTTAAGAAAAAAAAAACTAGAGGGTAAAAGTAAGTATGTGTTTACAGCGGTAGCCCAAAAGTTGCCATAGAACCACGAAAATTGAAGCAAGTCCCACTTTTCAGATGGACTTGTTTAAATAATTTTTGTGTATTGAAATTTCCAAAGAAAAATACTAAGTCACTCGCACAATCTACAATTTATCACAACTTGTAGGTAAATAAAAATATTTCTTATTTATCTGACTGCTCTGTTATAAGCTGTGATATTCTGTAGGTATTAATACGGTTAGTATTTTTCAATCACAACACCGCACCCGATAGAAACATTTTCACCAAAAAGTTTTAATGTGAAGTAACTGGCACACATTATAAATTTATTGCGCATGTGTGAGTGCGATTCTAGGAGCGCCCAAGCCCATTACAAAAAGTTCTCCGGCACGTTTCGGGTTGAATGGCGCCGTAGACCTACATATACTGGTGTATAATTATAATTCGTAAGTAATTTTGCGGCGCTGAATAACATAGATCCTGCCTCGAAGACGGCCGGTCGCCGAATGAGCTCAATGGGCGGTCCGCGCGTCAGAGACAAACTTACGCCAATAACGTTTGACAGACAAGGAAACAACATCCTCAAAAAGGGGCGTTTGCTTTCAAAAACGCGAAATCAGTAATGATGGGATTATTCTAAATAATATTATGAAGGGAGTATATTTTATAAAATCAGATTCAAGACGAGTAATAGATTATTATTTCAACGAAGTTTCGCCGCTTGATCTCATGTTGCTTACGTAAACTGGTTAAAAATCTAAAAATTAGGACGCAACTTTGGATTTTTTTTCTATCTAGGAAATTTTAATCAATCGTGTATCGATCTGGTTGGATCAACAAACATATAATCAAGAATCATATATCTGAAAATCAGGCCTCTTTGTCTGGTAGTATGGTCATAATGGCGTTTCAAACAACTCGATATTTTTCAGTACAGACCCTTAAGAAACAAAAACGTTGTGACAGACAGGCAGACGGACAGAGTCGCATCATAAGGGTTCCTTTTTTACCTGTTTAGTACGGAACCCTAAAACATACTAAAGATATTTAGGTTTAAAATAGTTGCACCACCCACAATTTATCCGCTGCAAGTTGACTGGTATGCTTTATGACATTAAGTCTGCCGTTTGTACCTACTATAAGTTTTTATTTCGTTTTTTTCTTGGTCTGAATATGTACTGCAATAAAGATTAAATAAATGAATAAGACCTTTTTTTATGTAGACACGATATTTAAGTACCTTTATTTCCGGCATTTGGCACGCGTTGCATCGGTCATGGTCCCCGATGATCATGATCACCGGGACGGGAGACGGGGCCATGGCGGCGCAACCCGTGTCGAAACGTCAGAAGTAAAGATAAATAAATACCGCGTTCATCCCGGGTAAAGTAATATTTTAATTTAAATACATTTCCAATACGGTCTTGTTAAAAACTGTGCAATAGTATTTTTTTGTTTTATTCTTAACTATTGTAATACAGCTATTTAGTGTATCCTACTAATATTATAAATGCGAAAGTTCGAGGGAGGATTCTCAAGAATCAAACCTTAAAAGAAGTTAACGTGTAAAATTATAAAGTGATTTACTTGCTCGTGATACACAATTGGCACCCGCTGCACGAAACAACTTTGGTATTTTGTTGAAAAGATAACTATTTTACGAATACGTACATAAAAGTACCTGTTTTTGGAAAGAAAGCACGAAAGAGCAAAGACAAGAATAGGGCTTTGTTTTGGTGAGAGAAATAGAAGTAATCAAAGACGAATTGACAATGCTTTCCTATGTACAAAGCTTTCTGGTTTATGATTCCCAAATGTATGTGTAGGCATTTAGTTTGGGTTATTCTGAAGCTGCAACCGAGTGCTTTTAACGCCGCGGAAATACCACTGACGCAGGTGGGGGTTGCAATGGATAAAATCTTGCTAGAACCCTAATGAAAACATTATATCTATAAGAATAACTATATTTAGGTACTATAGCTACGTCTTTCACATGTTTCTAGATACGGAGAATCTAAAAAAACATAACGATTTTTGCGGTTGTTTCAACTAACTAACTACCGCTACATTTCTACGAAAGCTATACCGCCAGAGACAACTGACCTCTACTTGTAACGCTGCCAGCACACCTGTCTGAGGTTCACTCTAATGACTGGTCCTTATTGCAAAACTTTCGTTCTTCATTTTTAGAAACTTTCTTTGTCTATTCTACAGATAAATGCTGCTCTACGATGTTAGCGAGATCCAAACGGCTATTGAACTGGAAACATGTCTATGTACTTCCCCTTATGTAGTCCCAAGATGCCTTTTTAATAATCTTGATACGTATTACCAATCGCATGTTTAAGTCTTAGTCATAATAATAGAATAGAATACTGGTACGAAAATAAAATATACTTACTGTTTCCACTTGCATTTGCTTCCCAAAATGTATAATTAAGTTAGATTGTTAAACGTTTTAACAGTTAAGATATGAGTATGCACGGACCGCGTTCACTGGCCACGTGAACGGCATGCCTGTTTAAATTGTGCAAATAGTTGTCTAGACTAATTAATTAGGGTTTACCCCGGCTGGAATTCAGTGACCTACTGCCATTGCAGACGTTACTGTGTAAAAATACTGCTAGGAAATGTAACAGAATAGAATAGATATTTATTCGCGACAGTAACCAGCAAGCATGAACAAAAATCAGGATATAAAAAGTAGTAGTGCCACAAAACGTTTCCGTCGTATCTCGGTGTATATTTAATAGCCAGCGCTGATTTTCTCTTGGAAAGATAACTCCACGGATGTGTCCCTTCGGTCTCTTTTGATGTTTTATCAAATGGGCCGTTCCTATACTTATTCTGCAATCTTTTGTTTTACTTGCACTGCATTGCGACCGCATGTAAGTTGTTATTCAATATTTGCTAACCATTTTTCAGCAATTTGCCGGTATCCGATTTAGCCGAAGTTTGGCATACTTAGTGGCTCAGAGGGCACGTTTTTTGGGCGTCGGGTAGAATAACGTTGTACTCTTGCATATATATGGCATAACCAACCCAAACACCCAAACACCCAAACTAGTAAGTTAAAAAGTAAAGCCGTGTTTGGGCCTTGTCAACAGGTAGTTTAATTTATGACTATCTTTATATGCATATATTAAACAAATCAACTATAAATCTTTAAATGATTGGTTTCGGTGCCTGTGGGTGACAAACCTGACAGTCCTGGGTTCAAATCCCGGTTAGGGCAAATATTTGTGTGATGACTCTTGAGTGTATATAAATATCGTTGTCCAGTACCCATAAAACAATTGAGGTTTTTAAGGGCTAGTTCGATTTGTGTAAGATTGTCCCCTAATATTTATATTATTACAATAAATAATAATAATAATAATTCTACAAGGCCCTCACAGGGCCCGATGTAGATCTGCTCGCGTCGGTGAACTGGCTACGTTTCGGGGATCTCTTCGGGGAAACTGAAGGTTTTGTCTGTGCAATTGCGGACGAAGTTATCATGACGAACAATTACCGGAGGTATATCCTGAAGGACGGTACGGTCGACATTTGTCGGGCATGCCGCCGTCCCGGGGAGTCACTCAGGCATATTATCTCCTGTTGTGGTCATCTTGCTAACGGCGAGTACTTGCACAGACATAACCTTGTAGCCAGAATTATTCACCAGCAACTTGCTCTGCTATACGGTCTTGTGGTCTCCGAAGTGCCTTACTATAAGTACACACCTGCGCCAGTTCTCGAAAATGGTCGTGCCACGCTCTATTGGGATCGATCTGTCATCACGGACAGGACTATTCTTGCCAATAGGCCTGATATCGTGCTGACAGATCGATCGAAACGCCAGGCAGTGCTCGTCGACATCACCATCCCCCATGACGAGAACCTCGTGAAGGCCGAGAAGGACAAAGCCAGCAAGTACCTAGACCTGGCTCACGAGGTAACCGCCATATGGGATGTTGACTCGACGATCATCGTCCCGATAGTCGTTTCGGCGAACGGTTTAATAGCGAAGAGTCTCGACCATCACCTCAAGAGACTCTCGCTAGATGGCTGGATCAAGGGCCAGATACAGAAGGCGGTACTCCTGGATACTGCGCGGATAGTCAGGAGGTTCCTGTCTCTGTCGCCCTGACCGCCGGTAGCTTAGGCCCCGTCTCGCTGCCGGCTGCACCCTAGGTTAGGTTTTTATAATGATTTTATGTTTTGTATGTATAGTTCTATATTTTACTTTTTATAAATTTATTGTACAAACCTAACTTAAGTAGAAATAAGAATAAAGGGATAATAATAATAATAAAGGCGTAGGGATGTGACGGCCCCATCGCCCACCAGATTTCTGGTGCAATCAGTCAACGTAAGGCAGCTTGTGGCGGGCTGTTAGGGCGTAGCGACCCTACGTACCTGAGTACTCCTGGGGGTGTCCTGTGGTCAGGTTGAGCCGACCGGGTGGATGGTTGGACAGGCCCCCTGTCTCTGGCTTGCCTTTACTGGCCGTTCAGAGTGGAGTCGCAAGAGCTGTTGCTCGAGGGTTGATGTGGACACCTAAGTGGCGAGTTGGCTATATGTTTAAAGTCCAGTGCCACCTCTCTTCCCCCCAGCTTTCTGACCGGTGTTGCCCTTAGGCCATTTTTTAATGTCGCTATTAATAGGGGCCCATCTGGCGAGTCACCGTCTGCCAGAGATAAAAAGTGAGACAGTTTTATTAGGCAGGCGTCCGATGTTTCACCCAATAGCCCAGCCACTAGTCCATCATTTTCACCCAATAACCCGTTTCATTTAGATTCCATCAACCATCAATAGGCCCTATACTCCTCAGCGGGTGCTGTCCCTGTGTGCGTCCCATGACACGGGCAGGGACAGCATCCGCTCGGTGTACTCCTTGCATTTTATTAAATTGTCAAAAGGGCCTCTACGTGTTGGCTCAGTTGGTACTTTGTAGGTACCTAGCTCCACGCACGCCTCCCAAAGGTCCGGGACGTCATTGTCCCGTGAGCGGGAAAGACATACATAATAATAATAAATATAAGGGGACAATCTTACACAAATCGACCTAGTCCCATAGTAAGCTCAGTAAGGCTTGTGTTATGGGTACTAGACGACGATATATATAATAGATATAAATACTTAAATACATAGAAAACATCCAAGACTCAGAAACAAATATTCATGCTCATCACACAAATATTTGCCCTTACCGGGATTCGAACCCAGGACCTTCAGCTTCGTAGGCAGCGTCACTACCCACTAGGCTAACCGGTCGTCGAGACAATATTTGGGTGAGGATAAATTCTTGGCCAGTAGTTAGTCTGGGTGGTCGGTAAATACTCATACAAACTGAAGGAATGAACAAAGTTCTGTTGTGACACAAAAATGTACCATGTATGGTTAATTTTCGTGTCACAGCGGAAAACTTTCATAGAAAATGTAATTGAGTGGGGCTGGCCAAGAATTTGGTAACAATTTAACAATTCCAATTTACAAACATAGGGTAGGTACTTACAGAATATAAGCTTAACACAAGAGTACCTAACTCCAAGCCTTGTCAAATCGCCCCCGCGAGTCGTACCGGACGCAAAGGTGCCCATCACACTCGGCGTTAGTGTTAGATATGTTTTTGTTGACACATGTTACAAATTTAATTTTCCTATTTTATTTTATTTTTTAAAGTCGATCCTTCATGGCAGAAGGTCGTGACCGCATTCTATATAGCCCTCCCTGCAGATCGGTTCCTCGTCAAATGGACTGCATTTTGCAGCCCTCTTAATTGCATCAGTCCAGCGCACCAGAATCTCTCCTCTAGCGCATTTGCGTTCTAGAGAACCCTGAATTATTTGTTTCTCTAGAATACTCCTGATATATGATAATACATAATTTGTATCTTCCTCCTTATCCATTTTTTTCCTACTTTATTATTATGACGAAGTTACTAGTTGAAAATGTTACTACTCTACTCAGAATTTTATGAATGACACAGATCTATAATTTATAATCTAATTGACATTGTTAAAGTACTTATATGCTCGTGTTTATGATTATGTTATTAATAATTTCTTTGGCATTGATATTTGTAGGCCAATCGGCAAAACATGGAGGTTCATGTACCTATACTTATTATGTAAGACCAATTTTGTATTAGGTACAGTCAGCGTCATATAGTTAGTAGCAACCAGAGGAGCCAAATACTTGGTAACACATCCTTATTCTTACAGTAATAAAGACGTGTACCGAAATATTTGGCTACCTTGGTTATATTTCACAAATAAAAAATCTGAATCTGAGTAAATACCGTGAACTTGTGAAGTCTGCGCTGAAAACGGCCACTCATTTACAATATTTTCTAATAGACAGTCGCCACCTTCCCTAACATATGGTTGAGGGAAGCGATGGCTGAGATATGCGTCATACTCGTGATCGGGTGCTGTTTGTGGAGTCCGGACTGTTCATGCTTGCATGGGCATAGTACCTAACTACTTAAATACTAGTGCTATTAATGTTATTATCGTATTGACGAGAGACATAATTCTGATCTTGACACGTTAAAACGAAAAACAATAAATTGTTATTGACCCTGTACATCTCTGACAATATTACATTAATGTTCCTATTTTTGTTTTGTTTTGACGCTTAGAGACCGTATACGTCTCTGAAATACTGAATTAATATCATTAACTTCTTGTTAATGCTGATACAGACCTTATATCGAATGTTATGTTCATATTTTGCAATTTTGTTTCGTTTTCATTAACTTAGTGACAATTGGTTTGTTAACCGTTTAATCTGCAAATTTTAAATTACTATTGTATAAGATTCTTATTATTTTATTGTAAATTACCGTTTGACATGTAAAATTAATATATTTAAATAATTGATTTTGATTTAGAATACCAGGTCAATACATATACATATATATTATTATTAATAATATATGATTCATAAATACAAATTACTATTATAAAAAATATTTTCGTAAGATCTAATACAACGAGATATTTTATTGAACGGACATTACTCGTACCATCACAATTTTATTCATAGTTCAACTAAACAAACAGAAGGAAAACATCGTGTCTATTGTCTGTCGAAATGAACTACCCAATGACGACAAATTATAAGTTTATCCACATTAATCGTCATGTTGTTTGTAATTTGTTTAAATGTATGTATTTTACAGTAAAAATGTGAAAATGTATCCAACGTACGAAATTACCTGAGCTTAGAAATTATACGCGGTCTCGAAAACTCCGGCCGTTTAAATAAAACACAGGCATTTACGGTAATTGTCGCCATAAAGCTTAAATTCAGGAAAAAACGTCGTTTCAGCGACGGAAATTGGATTGGCTTCAAACTGGTTAAAAAAAAAATTGTCCCGATACAAAGCGCTCGGGTTATTTTTTTTAAGTAAGTCCGCATCGCGTTACTAACTACTTTTTCAAGTTGGTCTTGAACTTTGGCTCGTTTCCGTTTATTGTTCAGCACGCTAATTTCGAGTAAAAAAATGTCTAGATAGAGGAGCGAAATACAAATTTACTTATTACGTTTAAAGTTTTTGTAAACCAAAACACAACCGAAAGCCTTTGTTTTCACGTACCTACGCTTAGCGAAGCGTACAGTATACCTATATCTAAGTAGTGACTGAGTTCCAGATGCGGTTTCAGGATGGGATGAGAGCAGAGGCATCACCGTCGAGTGTAGAGGGGCCATTTCCATTTTTGTTCACACTGTCACAGCCGTGGATGACACTATCATTCATGTGTGTAATTTTACGCTTTACGTTACCGGATTGGGGAACAAAACTGCCCCTTTGGCGGCATCTGACAGGCCGAGATCTGTGTAATTACTGACGAAGGTTCTACTTTGGGGTTCCGTTTCGAAACGTGAAATAAATGAAGAACCGCTGTTATGCGCAACAGGAAACTTGTGCTTTGCGTTCTCCCGTGATATTGTTATACAGTCCATGCGGACAGTCGAATATTTAAAATCGGGATTAGTCTTTTTACCCGACTGCCAAAAGAGAGGTGGGTCATGTATTTTGAGCGTATGTACGTACCTATGTATGTATGTGTGTATGTCTAATTCTTTGGCACGCCCTGCAGCCTTAACCGTTTGACGGATTTCGTACGGTGTCGTTGGATTCCTCTTAATCGTAGGAGTGACATTGGTTTATATTATTTGTATAAAATTAACCAAGTGCGTGTCGGGCCACGCACAGTGTAGGGTTCCGTAGTTGCCAGTCTCTCTTAGCCATATAGACACGCGCGCGCCAACTAAACGGTGCGGTTGCGTCGTCCGCATTTGTACGAAAGTTAGCCTTTCTAAGTAAATTTTAGGTTGGTCTACCTAAAATTTACTTAGAAATGCCTGCTTTGCCGTGATCATTTGCCTTTTAAATTCATTATTTGTACTACTGCCACGTTTTTTTTTACATCCCCAACAAAAATTAGGGCTTTAAATTAGGCCCAATGTATTGCAAACGCATAACTGAGTTGAAAAATGGTCTTAAAAAAACCCATAATATTTTTGAACAAGGAGAAACAAAAAAAAACAACGATACCTCACACTCTAGGTTTAACGAGAAAACAATTGACATCACCACCGAGGTACATGTAAGGGAGGTACCCCAAGAAAAATGATTTCAGGAAATATTCTACTGTTTTTATATTGTTACGTCCACGGGGTGGGTAACGGGATAGAAAATACACTAATTGATCACTAATTAAAAGGAATGCTTAATAAATCAATTCACTATGACGCACTTTTCACTCGCTTCGCTTTGAGATTCGCACTATTCGCAGTTTAATTCCAAACTCTCCTCCGCTGCGTTGGCGCGCGGCTTATAATATCCGGAGCCCTTCGCACTAGAACATTCCGGAGAAATCTTGAATAATCGGTCCAAGGTCCAATTCTAGGAACGGCGACCCCTCGGTTCATGAATGTTCCAGAGCGTCTAGATTGTTCGATGCTCGTTCGACCCGATGACTGGAACATTCCCGAATATGCTGTCCCTTTCTAGTTGTTTCTTTCACACACTTCTCGAACCTTCTCAATCTAGATGTCTCTCTCTAATAGTGCTGTTTCCTTCATTCCTTCGAGAAATTTCGCCATATACTGAAGTGTACTTCAAAGGCCCATAAGGGATCCTCAAAACGCCTGAAAACGGGTTTTCAGGTTATTGCGCCATCTGATAGAGGCTGTCCTGAAACGGACTGAAAACATGTTTCAGGCGCCTGAAAACAACGGCAACTAGGAGAATTTTCAATCTTCTAGTATGTGGAAGAGCCACCTCTGAAACGGCCTGAAATCATCGCTTCTAAAGCATGGAAAATCAAGTTTGAAGTTTATACCACCGGCGCAACAATATTTCCATGCCGAATTACAGTTTTCTAGTTGTAAGGGTTACTGAGCTAAGCCGAACACGGACAGACGGATAGACGGACGGTTCCTTGTCGACTACGGAACCCTAAAAAGCTTTTCTAAAAATCCTTTGATTTCACTTGTTTACCACCTTTTATTTAACTTGATCTGTTCGTTATCAAATGATATTTCGTACATAATTTTTGAAAAACCCAGTGGTACGGGCTGGGGTTCGAACCCACGATCTCCAGCTTGAAAGTCGCGTGCTCTAGCACTCGGCTACAGTGGCTCCTAATCTCCTATCTAATGATTTTCCAACCCTCTATTTAGAGAGAACCGTATCTACCGTTTCGGATGGAAACATTCGTTTGCAAACACAAACAACCGAGTAGTGGCCTAATCACTTCTATTGTATTGTATTCCCCAAACCGTCGTTACTAACAAACTATCTAACAGATATACGAATGAGTTACGCGATGATATATTAAAATACCTACTTACCTTGTTACTTTTAGACAAGATCCAAAGAATAAGTTAAATGTCCCAGTGCCCGCCGCTGTTCCAATAGTTGGCACATAAGTTAATAAATATTTGCGGACAATCTTAAACAAATCGACCCAGTCGCAAACTAAGCAAAGCTTGTATTATGGGTACTAAACGACGGTAAACACTTATATACATAAATAAATACTTAAATACCTAAGAAAACATCCATGACTCAGGAACAAATATACGTGCTCATCACACAAATAAATGCCCTTACCGGGATTCGAAACCTGGACCTCTAGCTTCGTAGGCAGGGTCACTACCAACTAGGCTAAACCGGTCATCAAATAGAGACATGGTGTCAATTATTGAAATTAAGTGGACGTTAACCTTACATAATTTATTTATCTGCATTCAAGTATTTACCCTTGTATGATGGAATAGGGCGATGAATGTATAAGTATGTAATCATCTGTAAGTGAGTGTTTCTCAAAAAAAATGCCACTACATTTTTTCGGAGACTTTCTGCAACTTTTATGTTATTTCTACTCAAAATCACGATGTCTTTCCATCCCAATAGGAGAAAAAAAGTGTCCCAAAATTTTCATACATTTTTGAACTTTCCTATTGTGTTACCACCATACAAAGTGTATGGTAAATGGTAACACAATAGGAAAAATATCTTTGGGACAGTTTTTTGTCCTACCAGGGTCGAAAGAGCTCCTGATTCTGAGTGGAAATAGTTAAAAAAAAATTTATTAAATATGTTTGTACCTAAAATCTCTTTTATTTTGACTCGCGAACAATATAAACAATAACCTAACCTAAAAATTTATATACTTATTCATAAAACTATTCTGATTCCCATTTTTTTAGTTATTAATGTTACAAAATATTATGATTTTTGTTGATCAACAACTGACTACGAGTGTTGATTTTGATCACGAAACGTTTTAGCTAAGTTTCTATGTTTGCACTGTCGATCGAAGTTGAAAGAATTTAATCCTTTTTACTGAGTGTCCTACACAAATTTGTTTTATTTATAAGCCTTGACGAAAACAATAATTTGTTATCTTTATAAAGATGTTCTCACCATGTAACATTCCTAATACCAACATATCTTTGATTAGGTATATAATGAACATATGTACTAGTTTTTTATTCCTCTTATTTAAGAAAGTCACCTACGAGGTACGTACTTAGTCATCATGAACACATCAATTTCAGGCAGATTATCCGACTTTGCCTTGACAAACCCGCTTCCAGTCATTGTGGCGAGTCTTTTTCACAAGGAGTCACTGCTTTCAGTTAATAATTCCCAAAAAACATTTTTTATCATAAACAGCGGCAAAACAATGCGAATAACTTTCAATAATCATACAAACGACCAGTTAACAGTAGACACCGAGTGCACGGTGACGTCACGATTCGCTCGGCCAATAGCGTTGCGTTTTGAAAATTTGCGAGGGAATTTGATTTGTAAAAATAATCATGTGAGTATATTTATTAAGCAATAAAGATTACTCATGATTTTTTTTGGCCTTTTCTGAATCACATGCATATTCCCTATTGTCGGTAAAACAAGATAAAACAAGAGTCGGTAGAACAACCCTAAATAGACCTGATAAATGTCACGGGAGTAGGGGCTGTCACAGCGATCCCTTCCGCCTGTCAGTATAGGGGGACAGGTGACAATATCAAGTTCAGCTTCCTGCTTATTGTCTTCCGGGCACTTCCGCATGTGGCAGGGCAGAGTCGGTATGCGGTATTTTGTAGATGCTGTACCAAGAGCTTACCTACTGCTGTGACCGAGATTTATCTACTATCAGTACCTATTACTTGTGCTCAGTGGTATTTGTACTGCGCAGAGGCGCGGTACGAGCATGTATGTATTACCGCATTCGTGCATGCCGCCTCGTTTCCGCGCATCCCGTGGAAGAAGCATTCAGTTCTAAAGTAGGCGCGCAGTAAAGAATCTGTATAATATTATACTGTCAGTTGACACTGACAACTGACAGCTTCCTGATACCGCAACGAGCCCCGACCTGAGAGCCACCCCTGGATAGAAACGTGTATGCACACACGTGCACGTCTATTTTACCTACCGTGTACATTTATTTATTTTAAACGTTATTGCATAATACAAGATAAAGTACACATTGCGGACTTAATGCCATAAGGCATTATCTACCAGTCAACCATTGGGCCAAACAAACATTAGATGCAGGCATTTAAATCACAGATAAACATATCAAAAACATACACATATACAAAATAATATACACTAATATTTATACGTATATATATATTACCTACCTAGTGAAAAGTACTATGGTGACAACTATTCTACGAGCTTATCAGAAAGATACTTGGGTAACTTGCGCTCGAAAGTCAATTTACTGTAGACTAGTATTTTCTAGAATTTTTTGGAAGATATCCATATCTTATATGAATATTACGTCATCATTTTTTGATGATTTGGATCCCCCCCCTATTATTATTACTAGCAGCGTCTTAATCAGCCCCGTAAATAATAGCATCATAATCATAGGCAGGTTCCACTTGCTGATCTTTTTTAACCCCCGACGCAAAGAGGGGGTTATAAGTTTAACGTGTCTGTGTATCTGTGTATCTGTCTGTGGTATCGTAGCTCCCAAACGGATGGACCGATTTGAATGCGGTTTTTATTCGAAAGCCGATGTGAATCTGTTTAGCCGTTTTTGGGATATTGGACTCTGAAATGAAAATGTCGGGGTTTTTTCAACTTTTCTAAGTTGTTATTTACCAATATTAGTTTGAATGTCTGTACCTGTTTGGGCACCTCCAGGCTGCTCTGCGTCTTCATGTCGGCAGGCGTAGGAGTCTTCGAGCGTTTGAAGGTGGAGCGCAGACGTTGCATGGCGCGCGGGGCGGGCTGCGCGCGCGCGGATCATCTCGCGGGCCCGCCCCGCGCCCGCTCGCCGCACCCCCGCCGCACCACCTCACCACTACAACAACTCACATCGTATAAACCTGTATACCATTCAATATTTACATCTTAATCTAAGCTCTTAAACACTACGGCAACCGATATACCGCGTGTTTTATTCATTTGCTTTAACTTCGACACAGTGCTTGGTACATTTATATAAGTTATCCTGTATATCGGTTTAACGATACTCGAAAATAATTTTTTTTTCAGGTTTCATACAAAATAATTTAATATTTACTTGCAGACTATTGTAAAAGGTATTTTAGAGTTAAGGAAGAGTTAGCGTCAATTTGGTGTCAACTAAGTCAGAACCTTAAACGTTGTGCGTGATTAAGAAGATTTTACACTGGTTTAGCTTAAGTAAGTGATTAAATTTCGATTTAAAATATTTTGAAAACGGTGCGAGTTAGGACACGTTTCTTTGAGAAATTATCTACATAAGATGTAAAGAATCTGCCCTAAAAATTAAAGCAAATGAATAAAAACACCCTGTATATGATCGTTGCGTCGGTTAGCGATCACTCAGATGAGTTAAGTTATTATTATAAACATGCGTTAGGCCAAATGTTAGATCAAATTTTTGTAGCTAAGTATTTTTTTGGCTCTAGGTACTTAATAAGGGCTAACGGATCTTTTAAAACAGGTATTAGTGAACTGATACAATTTTCCCTCCTTTTTCTAGTAAGTAGTAGTAGATTTAATAAAAATCTATTCAATCATTACTATTTGATATCTCCAACTGAAGAAACCTTATCCTTCAGGTGGTCGCTAACTAAAGCTGGTCGCGTAACCGGCGCTATGACCCTAATTTGTTGGTTCGACGTTCAGCTAGTAAGCTTTTGGGCCTCGCAAATTTCTCTCTCGAGGAACAAACTGGACGTCGTCACCCGCAGCGTAAGCTACGTGCCGACGTACGTGTTTTATTAAGACTTAATTAAATCCCTTGCTTTTTCTTATAATTTTCAGCGTAAAATACGAATATTAAAATAAATCTGCATTTGTTTCCATTCATACCTACTTATATGAGCAATAAGAACTTTTTTTATCCTGCTGCAAGAATTGACAAAAAATTTAACTTGGCGCAAAAGCAACTTTATAACTGCTCAAGTTAGTAACTACTTCAGCAATCACATTTTATATCCCTTATGTGCCTAAACGATATAGCCAAACTTTCAGTAGAGCAGAGATTTTTGTTTTTTTTATTTTTATTTATGTCGATACCTCGTTTACGTTTGCTACGGAAATCCCTCATATTCAATCACAGTTTTCAGGGCCCATTTAGTAAAAAACTATTTTACTACGTCGTATTTCTCATGGTCGAAAAGTGGGCTCATATTAGGTCATATTAGGCTTAGAAAGCAGGGCTAAGTAGGACATTTAGCCCATAGGGAAAATATACATGTTTATGATTTTTAAAACATTTTAATTAGACCAATCATAACACTTCACCGTATTAAATCAACCAATCACAACTCTTTAAATAAACATTTTTATTTGCTAGTAACTAACCAGAATACACTTAGATATTAAAATCGACCAATCAGGAAACAGAATTCATTTCAAACATTAGGTGTTTACTATTCCATAAGTCACAATCATTAAAATAAATAAACGCCTCTGACCGTTTATAGCCAAGTCCAAACGTTCAAGCGACTACATACATGGCATAAGCTATGAGATTGAGCAGGATAGACTGCTGTCTATCTCGCTTTATCTTATGCCCCGTATGGTGTTCGTCGCGCTCGGCCGTTTGGACGCGTCTATACACGGTCAGTAGCGCTTATTCGTGGTGTTCATATTAAGTATCTGTGTCAAAGCAGTTTATTAAAAAAGATACATGCCGCCAAATTGTACAATTTTTTTGCTGTGGAATTAATAATTGATTGTGATTGGATAAACTTTGTTTTTACAATATTATCGCAGTCGAAGTGAAATGTAGCGTCTATAACTCTGGTCTAAAAGCCATATTACCACTCGAACAATTTTCCCTCACTACACGCTCGGGTAAACAACCATCTCGTGGTAATATGGCTTATTTTAGACCCTTGTTATACAATCTACTGTTGTAGGTAAACACGTACCTAATCAAAATAGAGTGCTCTGAGTCAAAACTAAATCCCCAAGGGCCCAAAGCCGTTCAAAACAATACAACTTTTGGATATTTCAAAAATGTATTGCGAAGCCAAGAAAACTCAAGACTCGCAAGAGATTGACAATGATAAGATCACTCGTATCCCTGGAGAATGTTTTCAAATTTAGAAATGAGACGGTTAATATTAGATATGTACATTTAACCGCCATTTGTACCTATTTTAACTTACAAATATTTGGCAAAAGGAAATAAATTACATACAATTACCCACGTCATGTTAAAATGTTCAGTTTCAATACTTTACCCCGACTGACATTAATGTCCTCGTCCCTGCAATTGTACAATAGAAATTTTCTCCACTCCTATTTTATGAAAGCTTTTTAAATTGAAAAAGCCACTCAGTGTCCAATGTCCATTATTTAAAAGCAGTTCGCCACAGGCAAAACGGTAAATCGATAAATGTCGTTAGTTACCATGCCGGGGGGTATCTTGTGCATTGACCATAAAGAGCATGTTATTGCTCGACAGCCCCGCGCGGGCTGTTTATCCAAGTGGCACAGTCGACGGGTACCTACACTTTAGTGTTCCGTACCGAAATGGCTAAAACTAAACATTATGGAAATCACCTTCTGTCTGTCCGGATGACACAGGCGTTTTTACCATTCAGAGTTGCAAGATGTATCTATATTCTATATATCTGCCTTTACTATAGGCAAGAGAGATTGTCTTTTAAAAATTTCTTAATACTTCTTTAGATCGCCCTCACACTGAACGGAATTCAGTCACTAGTGTCTGCTACACGGTTGCCAACACTCCCGCCCGACCGAGCGACCTTGGTCGGCACCGACCGCTGTAGTATGAAATTTTGTTGCAAACTACTGTCTACACGGTCGGTGCGGACCAAGGTCGCTCGGTCGGAGGGGCGTGTTGGCAACCGTGTAGCACATGCTTATGTCATAATCTGAATCACTCAACAAAACGGTACATTATATGCATATTTTCTACCAGTGGACCTTTTTTTGCCTACAAAACGGGTCAGATCATCCCAATACTTAAAACTAAATAAAGTACAAAAATATTAATATCGGTACTCGTACAAAATGTCTCGTATCTGCTTTCGACAGTCTAAGGGAGCGACCACACCGGTGCTTAACGCTGCGTATACGCGTTGACGTGTCGTATGCGTCACGTATTCTTCATGCATTTTGCTGCGTTTTACGGTGCGTTAGCGTATTTTTAGCAGTGGTGTGGTCGCACCTTAATGCGTAGCGCATTAATTTAGTGAAATTTTACTAAGCTGACAGTCTTCAATTGATCATTACTTGAAAAGGGGTTTGACAAACTTAAGAAAATATATCACGGTCGAGGTAATCAGACTGCAATAAATTACGTAATATTAAACATGTACAACTCTTAAAACAAAAGCTGTTAGTCCGTGCGTTGCATTGATGTTCTACTCGAAGGAGTAGAGGGCGGATGTTGGCTCACAGAGCCACAAGTTCAAAAGAAAATTAACTACATTATCAAAGTTTTACATGTAAAAAAACCATACTAATATAAACATAATATTATAAACTGTCTGTCTGTCTGTCTGTTACCTCTTCACGCTTAAACCGCTGAACCGATTGAGATGAAATTTGGTACGGATATAGTTTGAATCCCGGGAAAGGACATAGGATAGTTTTTATCCCGGAAATCATCCCCTGAGGGGGTGAAATGGGGGATGAAAGTTTGTGTCGAGCTACGATATAAACGAGTTCCACGCGGACGGAGTCGCGGGCAGAAGCTAGTAAGAGATAAATTAACAAACCATAATTTTTAGAGATGTATAAAGTCTCTGAGCATCAAAAAGTTAATGATAAAAATATATAATTAAACGAGAACAGAGTGGAATCTCCCCGGACCAGACTCCACAAACAGCACCCGCTCAAGAAGTTGATGCGTCTCAGCCATCGCCTCCCTCGACCATATGTTAGGGAAGGTTGCAACAATTGACCCTGACCCCGTATCATGGTCGGCCTTATACTTAGAGCGTCCGTCACTGGCTGACACCGTTCGATGGAACGAGACGGACACTCTATCTTGTCACTTATCGCGTGATAAGGCCGACCATGGTACCGGGCCTGATCAACGACGCCACCGTAAGCAAATGCCTTTAGACGAGCATGATAAATTCAAGCTGCAGGATATTTTATACTACGCTAAATACTAAATCAACTTTTATAAAAGAGAAACCTTATGAGCTCACATGTCACATGAGAGGGGCGTTATGTCGACATAATAGCAGGCCAACTAAATCTTGTATTTATAAATACGCTACAGATAATTTATTGAAACCAGCTGTATTCTAAGCCACTGGCATTAACTATTCATTATATACATTGAGCTACCTATATACATACTATTACTAGTGACTCAGTGAGCTGTAAAAAAAATCTAAAGAAGACAACCTTTCTTTGGTTCTCTAATTTGTCGCCGAAAATTGTATAGCCGATTATCAGTTCGCAAACAACTTTTCGCATAATTTCATTTCGCCGAATGATCATGTGTCAACTTATCAAAAGGTTTAATTTTATTTCCCAACCTCACGATTACCAACTGTATGCTTGGACATTTTTTATAAAGTCACTATTCATAATGTCACCTTTCGAGTAGCAGAATGGTTCAGTTTGACGGATATACATTTCGTAGTATAACGCTTACCAAATGTTTTATTTAGTAGGGTTTCGTAACTATGTAACATATTTATAAAGTGGGTAAGCGCAACCGCTCACTTGTTTTTATGACAATGAAGGAACCTGAATGAATCGCATCATTGGAGATAAGTGTTTACATCATTACTTTTGGACTGTTGCTTGGTGAAATGTATGTGTTTTTTTTTATTAAACAATTATTTTGACCTATTCTAAACCTATCCTAACCGTCAGGGTGTCGACGTCACCCCGCTACGCGGGGTGCCTATTTCCGCTCTAAGGGACACAAGCTAACCCTAACCTAACCTACAAATAATACCACTGTTACGATTATGTGTTGTTTATTTTACAGCGAGCCTCCTTTGCCGGTGGCTTCGAAATTTGCCATTAGTTAGTTGTCAAAGTGAATCATCGGCGAAAAGTTGGTTGGCAAGTGAAAATTCGGATATAACAAATTCGGAGAAAAGGCAGAACCCCCTTTCTTTACTGCTCATAAAATTTCACGAGAATTGGTTGAGAAATGCGGGAGAACAGCGGGGCACCCGGAGATTTGAACAATGTTGGCCCGAGCTGGAGCTATTTAGATTTGCCAATAAATTAATTTATCAAGTCTAGTATTTAATCTACTTAGAGATTTATATGATTATTATAATTATAATAAACAATATCAATAGGAGTCAATGTCACTCTATACGACTTTTTTGGGTAGTATTTAAACGAGTCAATGTAAATTAAAGTTTTAAGTAACAAAATAATTAATTTAGGTTATAGTGTAATACTATAAGTGAGCGACTGACTCCGAGTGACGAGAAATCAACAGAACAGTAACATACAATACAAAATGAGAAGCTTCATAATATTTGAGCGACCTAATATTTGTTTAAGTAAAAAATGCAAGACGTAACGTTGACACGTCTTGCATTTTTTTCAATATTTGGCAAATGTTTTTTTTTTATACTGAGCGGAATTTTATCTTAAATAAAGTGTTTCGAATACAAAAACCACTTTGAAAAATACTGTAATGAGCAGAGGTTTTTCCGCTCTTATATAAAAATAACCTCGAAGACGAAAGCGGGAAAGCTCCCTAACCTATCCGCGAACTATTTCTAGTCGCTCACCTAGTAATGTAGTCGCACGGATAGAATTTTAATATCTGAAATGGATTAATCACAACCCACTTTTTGTAAGCTCGTTCTGTATTTTATTATTAATCAATATTCGTTGTTAGTTTAGTTAATTTTTCGCTTACTCAAATTCAAACCGCTCAAGTTCTTATAAGTACGTGCTTGTAAATACAAAGTTTGATTCTGGGTCTGCTTCGCTACCACATTCAATTACGAAAATTAACAACGCTTTAAAAAAGCAAGCTTGCGGTTTTTTATATAAATACTGGGTAACTGGGATCATTATTTATTATTTATTTTCCATTGTGTCACAAATCGTACAATTCTTTACATAGAAATTAAGACACCGCCAAACTGAAAAAAATCGTCAATTTTTTATATTTCCGCCCCATTCCAAGTTGGCTCAGTTCGGGTTGCACAGGGCGCTTCCACAACACTTCGGGAGGTCAAATACCGCGAGCCATCCGGTTGCCTCGTGGACACTGCAACTACGTGGCAACTACGCGTCAACTGCTCTGAATACGTCCTTATTTAAATTCCACTTCACCTGTGCTAGAGTAGAGCCTCTCTTGTCTTATTAGTATTGACTACATAAGATTTGACGTTTGGTTTTTATAATTTGATTATAGTTAAATAATAGTTGTGACATTCATTTTTTTTTAATGATTTGTACGCCTGCTCGCAGACTGCAAGAACCCTGTGACTGTATCGAACCAAATACAATTTATGATTTCTCATTTCGTAGGTACATATTGGATGTGAATGAAAATCGACGTAAAGGACTCACGTGCAATTTGTGCTAATTGTATGGAATGTAAAATCAAGCAAATTGCAAAGCAAAATGTAATCACACATTCATACAAACGTTGTTAAAGGTGTAGTAAATGTAATGCTTGTAATTGAACAGCGAATGGGGGCCGTGAATATTGTTTACCCCCAGTTGTGTGATGGTAAGTTTTCGTCTCAGTAGGGTTTTCTCAGCGGTGTCTCAACAGTTGACGTTGTACACAAATATGCGCATGTCTACAGAGTGAAAAGTTTAATGAGTCAGTATGAGTAAAATGATCTAGCTCATTTGGCCGCAATAACGACGCACATGCGTCATAGTGCTATGGGCGATTTTCGCTAATATGGTCATTAAAACTTTCACTGACTGAAACCCGCTACTGCAGCTGGCGCCTCAACATAGGCGCTTTCTGCTACTTAGCGGGAAATCCACGGGATCGGCTACAAGCGTAGCGCGTAGCAGTTCTGGCATTGAACGTGCTAAGCTGCTACGGACTGCGGCGTAGCGCTACGAGCGTCGCATGGTAGACTTCAAAAGTCATGTCACAGATTCTTGAAATCATCAACACTGGTATAAATATTGTGTACATACACAGTATAATATCTATGGTTCTTACTTCTATACCATTCTAACCAAGGTACTACAGAACTTCTAATATCATTTAAAACAACGGTAACTGAACGTTATTATAACGGTGAACGATTCACAATACATTTGAGTAGAAAATAACTTAAAAGTTAGTAAGAAGATCCGTGGGGTAGTACCTAATAATCATATTATATAATATGAAATCGATCGCTATATTTCCATAGAACTTGCATATTTATATTTCCATATAACTTGGAATGTTGGAATAACATTTAATTTAGTAATATTGACGATCTGGTATAGTGAGTGTGTGTTATTATTTATGTACAAATGTAGCAGAACAAATAAAACATTTTCGCTATACCCTCAGTCTATGAAATAAGCGTTATTCATAATGTAAAACTAATTTACTCGATATCGAAAATGTTTTGAAACACGCATGGGCTCCAATCCAAATATAAATCCATCATTTACACCTAATGTGTGTTTCAATTAAGTACTACTAATGAAACACAATCCACTAATTGGATTGGTATTGAAAACGGTACGAGTATTCCTCCAGTCGTTGGATCAGAATTAAGTAGTTTGTGTAATTTAATTACTGATTATTACTCAGTAATGAGGAACATATTTCTTTGGTTTTACGAACGATTGTAAGTACGGGCATGAAGTACTTGTACCATACGTACCTACGTTTGATAAAATTAGCACACATACCTACCGTACTTATAAACTCTTTGATTTGATCGATAACTTGAAATTATTTTCCCATAGCTTATTGTTGTTGTGTAGGGTTCTGTTTGGGCGTTATTATATTTAATTATAATTAATTGTTTAAATAAAACTAGCCATGTTCAAGTCACAAAACAATTTAATTTTTCTTTTCATTACGACCACAGATATTGCTATGTTTGACATTTAATAAACTTGTATTTACTGCCTGTTTGATTATAGTAACAATTCCATAAATACAGTTGTTAATGAAATCTACGAAAGTACGCTTTTCCAAGTAGTTTGCTACCTTGCTCAACTATTATTTTCACCTCAGCAGCTCGAACAAGCATATTTTGCTGCGTGAAAACAGTGTGCAAAATGCGATTTTGCTCACTCCGCCGTGAGACAGTAGTTTTTTTTTTTTTTGATGCCGTGCACTGACATTTCGTCGTATGGGGTCTTTACAAGTTCAGAATATTTGCACTTTATTAGCTCTGTCCCTTTCATTTATTTTATTCATTACGATAAAAGAAAATGGCAGGCATAGGTCGATCCATAGTTCGACCATCGAATTAAAAAAAGAAAACAAAAAGCGTGAAACAAGTAACACGTTCGAAAACGAACAAATTAAGTTTAAATTACCAAAATAATTATATAAAGGCATTTTCAATTGAAGAATATTTATGTATAATCATCCCAGAATAAACTCCGTTTTTCATAATAGCTCTAGCTTAATAATACTAGTTTTAACAATCTGAAATTTTATGAACGTATACCGCAGATGCAATTACCGAACGCAAGAGCAGCTCCACGCCCCTTTAAAAAAATTGCGCGCTGTTAGTTTGTTTCAGATTTGATTAGGTATTCTTCATTCTTGCTTTATTGATATTAGTTTTTAATATAAAAACTACTAGAATAAATAAATTCTCTATCTAACTAGGAAATATAGTGAAGTTAGTGACGAAGGTAGTATTTTAATAACAGTACGGCTAGTTTTTGGTGTGCACGCGAGATACACGTAATATGCTAATGTGTGCCTTTGTCTCTTTCTAGCGCAACAGACATTAATGATAAATATTTCAAAAATAGCTCGAAAATATCAGTAAAATCTATAAATTTTAACAATAATACGGTTAATTTTAGTGATGTGTTAGTGTCGCGCGAGACTCGTATATTATATATTAGATATACGATAAGTAGATACTAGAATATCTTTTGGTTTCTCGCGCCTTGTCTCGCCTTTCCAGTATTTACTAATGGCACGGCCGGCGCTGAGGAGTTAACAAGCAGTAACGAACGCCTAAATTAAAGTTACAATACAGAAAATGTTACCTTGAAGTGGTGACGTTATTTGAGCTAGAAAATTTCTAAGATGAAACTCCATCTTGTAAATCCGATGATCGAAATTGGAATCCTCCAATAAAAGACGTATTGCGGGCTTTCATATACACGTGAGCGTAGGCCAACTTTGACTGTTATAAAGTTGTTGCGCGTTTGGATGGATTTAATAAATACTTTAGTATACGGCTGCAGTCTCGGGTTCCAGGTTATTGGATACAGGATGCCTATCCTGGAATGATCTGGAGGAATCGCGTATGCGTGTAATCCGAACCAACGTTTTCAAGCTATTCCTACTACACTCAAGAGTAAAGAAAACAGTCACACTTTTCAAAGAAATCCTATAAAAACTATCTGGCCACTTTTGCTTTGCCCACCACGTCACATTTTAATGAAAACGGCCTATCCCAAAAATGGCTGCAGATGCATTATTATTTTATGCTGGTGAAAGTTACACTTATTACTGACTACTATTCATTTAGCTGACGTTGAGACGTGTGAGACATAGGCTGGGAGATAGTGCCACAATTTTTTTGGTTATTTGTACCTACCATGTATGGCGACCCTTCGTGGGTCTTACCAAGGCCGGTTCACTCTTTGATTTAATCGCGCCGCTATAATTATATGCCGGCCGGCCGTTTTTAAAAGGTCTATCAGTGGTTGCCGCGCACTGCTACGGAACGCACGCATTCGCGCTTTGAATCGTCATTCACGTCGTAAATAATCCTAAATCAGAAAAAGCTAAAATATGAATCGTAGCGGTATGTAAGAATAATATCACAAATCGGATGCTGGAAATGTGTGACTCTGTACAACAGTACAGTGTACCAACAGGTATTGCAGGTACCTACTCGATACCTATATATTTTATATACCCAAAGTAGCTAAATAAATGACTACCTACTTAAAGAAGAAAGGCGAAACGTTTCTATATTGTAAACATACTTACAAAGGTTTTAACTGCTAGGTATTAAAATTTATTAATCTTTCAAATTAGGTACTCAGTTACGTAATCTATCAAATTAATCGCGGAGCAAAAAAAAAAGTTGAAGACGAATTCAGATGAACATTGAAGTCTATTTTTGCATAGGTACCTTTCAATTTTGTTTTGATTAGAACAACACATTGTTCACGCTCAATTTTAAATTATATCAATGAAATAATTACTAATGAACACACTATTATATAACCTTATAACGTATACTTTAAATAGGTCGAGCAAGTCTGGTGACAACCCTAGCTCTAAGGTTCCACCCCGAAAGAGCATGTTGCATGAGATAGAAAAAGATGGCCACATTAAGGTACGTTTGGCGTACCTAAACTGGAAATTTGTTAACAGAGAACCTTCTGTACTTAGTACTATTACTTATTATGTGGTCTTAAGTAATGTCAGAAAGCAAAATTATGGTCATAGCGCTGGTACAGTTGAGTTCTCCAATATTTACACTCGGATAAATTACGAAAGTCAGACGATTTGTTACCCAAAAAAACTTGTATTTTCCGATAGTCCATGAAAAATTTAGGTTGTAGTGTAATGCCATACTCCTCGGGTGTGACTTACAGCCCACCATATCGACGAGAACACATTAATAAAAAAACAATTCGACCATTTGTACCAGGCTAATTTTTGCACAGCTAATCATCAAATATTTTTGAAACAAGAAATACCCCTTTGCGATATGGCGGCCATTTGTAACCGTTGGAAAAGTATGGCATGGTGATTTTCGTGAATCTACTCGACGATGATTAGCTATGCAAAAATTAGCCTGGTACAAATGGTTGGATAGTTTTTTTTATTAATGTGTTCTCGTCGATATGGCGGGCTATAAGTCACACCACACCGAAGAAATGTGGCAATACGCTATCACCTACTTCTTTTTTCATCGACTAACGGAAAATCCAAGATTTTTTGTGTAACAAATCGTTCGCATTTTGGTAATTTTGTAATTTATCCGACACGTTCGATTAACGCCCACACGAGTAGGCCGCCGGTACCAGCGCTATGAACGTCATTTTCCTTTTCGTCATAACGTAATTAGACTCACGAAAGGTCTTACAACACTACACTACTATACTTGGAACAAATGACCGGAAAAATTGTGTCACTATCTCCCGGTCTAACAGTATTGAATACGGTTATTATTTTTGGTGGGCCAAAAGTTCGCAAAACTGCAGAGCCATGTCAGCCTACAAGCAGCCTACAAGTGTATACTTTTAACTGTAGTGAATTTCTAAGCCTTAGGTAAAGATGACAAAAGCTCACCGCTACGTCTCTATGAGTTTGGGAGGTAATTATGGCAATGGGCAATGTTATAAACGAATTCCTAGTGCAGTTTTAACGATATTGCCCGGTAGATTTTTACTGCTAGGGTTGTCATCTTGATGTAATAATGACTAAATGAAAAAAAAACGATTGCGATAATAATATTAAGTAAATGTTTACGTGACATGTATCAGAGTGCTAAAAGTGGCGATGCAACGTAAGTTTCATGTGCTCTGCCTACCCGTTTTGGGAATAAAGGCATCAAACTTATGTCCAGTGTTTGCGAACGTAGTCAGCAGTATTATTGACTAGCAACTGTTATTATTTTATAAATTTTGCATTCAGAAACATTTATCCAAATGCTATTAAATAGAGAATAAATATAAAAACCTACCTTATTTATTATTATTTGACAAACATATTTATATATTAAACACATTATCCTACCTTTAAGTTCGGTCCCAGTCGGATATAAAAAAGTCAACCCTTGCACAGTCTGGACTTTGTATGGAGGCACAACTTATTTGGGAAAAGGCTTCCTAACTTAGTTCCTATCATCAGATTTCCGACAAATATGGCGATAGTTATATGCTTGCGTTTTTAATTCACATTGATTTAATCTCAACAAAACAGCGTCACAAGAGATATTGCAATTTTTCTAAGTTATCTGCGGTTAGCCACAGTGATGACATAATGGAAGTCCAATGTATTTTTCGAACACAAAGAAAGTATGAAAATAATCCTATTAGTTTATTAATCCTATAGAGGACCACAGCTTGACTCTTTTCATTTGTGTCGCTTGTAAAATCTGACGTGTAGTGACAGTTTTTTAATAAACCCGCATGTTGTCACAACATGTTGTCATGGATAAAAATAAAATCACATAAAATTATTCCGCTTTTGTTTAATTCAGTTTCGGAAAACACAGTGGCGCTCTATTCGCGCCGGGCCTAGCTGTAATATGAATATGTACACGCGCCTGACCTAAAACTTGCGGCACTCCTTTCACAGAAAATAATGCTTAAACTTCGCGACAGGCACCAAATATTGCTGCGACATTCCAATATTAAAACGTGGATATTTGAAATATATCATAGGTACACGGCAAGACAATTCAATTGTAGCAAGATAATGAACTTTGTATACCTACCTGCTACTGCATTCCTCGACAAGTAATTAATTCACTCATACACACAGGCAGCAGCTGAACCTAAGTAGAATATTTTTATGCATATTGTGTGAATAATTTAATTTAAATATTATTGTTGACTTAATTATTATTATTAACTATGTATTCTTTTATTAACTTGTTGTAAACACTTTTTATGTAATGCTAATATGTTTTAATACACATCCTGACGAATTGTCAATATTACATAATATTGACAATTGCGAATAAATTAATATGAATATGAATAAAACGCTCAAAAATAGCTACAGAAATCTTTATTCTCTTTACATTAGGGTCCATTGTTGATTATTTTGAGCACTAGGTTCGCGTATCTACTTTGCTTTTAAAGACCCCGAAAAAACGCGTCATTTTTTGGCATTTTTGTGATTTTACAAAAATATTTTTTTTCCATTTTGTATAGTCCTTGCAAAGGGGGGGCATCTTTTGACATCTCAATCATCCACGTAACCCTAAAACTCACGAGACCAGGGCGAATGTCTCACTTTCGCTAAAATTGGGGGCTATACGGGCTATACTGAAGCGATTTAAATAACATTTTTAATGTTAAAAGGCAAGTCGTTTTTTCATTTCACCAGATTTGTTTAGTGTTTTGATAAAATCCCTGAAAAACGTCAGTGAGTTGACAAAACGAACACGCAAAGCCAACTTGTTTTATCATTTCACTAGACACGTTTAAGTTTACTAAGTCTCTACTGTAACGTGGTACAGGTGATTTGATCAAATCTCTGAACTGGTTCAGAGTTACTCTATACATCAAATCTCTCACATGATTTAGTGAAATGGTAAAACAAAATGTCAGAAGTTGGTATCACAATTGTTTAGTGCCAAAGTGACCGGTCCTGCACGGTGCCGGTGCCCCGCCCACTGCCACTTAAGTTTAACGATTCAGAGGGCTATATCGGGTACCGTGGTTCTGCAGCGGATAGCCTCATTTCTGATGCGATCACGCAGAGAAACTCCCAACATAGCCCTCTCCATAGCCCTTTGGAGGATTTTGAGCCTTCTTATGAGGCCCATAGTTAGCGACCACGTTTCAGTGCCATATGTCATCACTGGCAACAGTGGCAACACACACTGGTCAAAGACTCTCCTCTTGAGACAATGCGGAATATTGGAAGAAAAGATGTTGTGCTTCCCGAACGCTGCCCAGCCGAGTCGGATTCGATGATTGACCTCTTTCTCGAAGTTGGACATACCTAACTGGATAGTCTGTTCTAGGTATACATAATCGTAACTATTAAGTGTAATGTTTAATAAATTGACCTATTTTTAATTGGGGCCAGGATTTATTTAGCTAACCCATTCGGGAAATATTTTTGAATTTACGAAATTAGATTTAAAATACTTAAATATTATACTAGGAGAAGGTCGTTTCTAATTAGGTTTTAGACTAATTTACCCGACTGGCAACGGTAAGAAATATTAAGGGGAGTAGCTGCGCCAGGTGATCGTTTTTGAAACGCTGAGGCTCTTTAATGAGCTGATGAATATTTTATGAATCATCTGAACAACACTGAAGAACATTAAATAATACTATGTCTGAAAAATCTCGTCATCGCAATAGCTTTCAATAAGTGGTACATGATTTTTCTCGAAAAAATATTAATAATTCATCCTAAAACTGAATGTTTCATAGTGACAGAGTTAAGGTTTACTGAATATTTGACGAGCTCTTTACAAATGTAAAAAAGACCGGGTTGCACTCCGGGAGTGCCAGCAGAAGTGAAAACTTGAATATTTTGACATTTCGAATTGACGAATACCGTAGCGACAGAAGTAAACTATTTCACTTGCAGATTAGCGCGTGAGAACTTATTGTGTGTTGGCCGAACAGGCAAGCGCTGCGAATTGCATGGCTGTTGCGCCCTTTTCCTCGCTAACTCGAATGGCGCAGCCAGTCTTGTAATACGGCACCGGTCTCCCCCCCCCAAGCCTCGTTCCGAATCTCTCACCTTACGCATCTTACGGTCACGTGACCTATCGAAAATAGAAATCTGTGGCGAGTTTAACAATTTTTCCCCTTCCCAAAAACTGCACAGCGCCGCTAAAGAAGTTTTCACTACAAAAAAAAAATTATAGTAATGCTCGCAATCAGACGCTTGAATAAAATGCTTCAATGCGGTTCGCTTCAAAATAAATCCTCAGTCTGCCATTTCCAGTCGCCGTACGAACTAAAAGGCTGTCGATGTAATCCGAGCGCTTTGTCGCACTGATCGGCGCTGGGGTTTGAAGCCCGACTGAACCATCAACCAATCTATCTATGCTGAGCAAAAACAGGCTTTACCCCAAGGCGATAAAAACTGTGACGTGTAACAGATAGGTAGGAGCGTGATCGCCGCTGCTGGAGACACTTCTCGGGGACTTTTTCCTCAAACCCTCAGGAAGACTGATCCATTCGCATTATTAGCTCGTTTATCTTTACCCGTGTTGTAAAGAAAATTCAATTGGTTATCAGATTACATGTTAAAAACGCGAAACAATATATTTTTTGTAATTGAGAGAACTCATCTGAAGTACTGGGGTTATTGTTAAGCGTAATATAAAAGTTTATAATCTTCGTAAAGCAGCGTAACGTACTTGTTAATGTATACTATTGCTTTGCTAGCCGTTAATCTTTCAACCGCCCAAAATAGTGTTTCCCGCCTGTCTGCTTCTCAGCGAATGATCTTGTATAAGAGCTGCCTAATCATTGTCTTTACTGATGACCGAGTTTAAATCTACGGAACCTAATTAATTATGTATCCTACCACCTGAAGTTCAACTCTTTACTGTAGTTCTAAAGTACATAATATATTTATTAATGATTTTGTGGTGGTAACGTAACTTATCTATTTTTCATAGTTAATAATTATATAAAGAAACAACGCATTGAACGGAAAATTATTCTAAAATAATATGACACTTATGGTTGCTAACTTAAACTGATAGTTACTTCACCGAAATTTGTTGATTGGTTTTAGCAGCAGGGGGTGTTTTAAGTTTTTGTCCTGAATTTCTATTGTAAAAAGTTATTGGTCAAATACACTTTTAACTTAGAAATTTTGAGTTCTGCTACGCAGACCTAACGCCTATTGTCCTAAAGGATGGTTACGTAGTTGAATGTCCATTTCAGACAATAAGGTATGCACAGTCAGCAGCAGAAGTTGCTAAGCAGTCCTAGTGCTCAAAATGATCTACACATGAACTCTAGTGTCAGGGGAATAAGGATCAGTGTACGTCATTTTGAGCGTGTAATTTTGCTTATCTACCTCTGATGCTGACTGCACATTCAGTCTGCGTTGCAAATGTTTAGATGTGGGCGATGCACGATGGCGTGGCCAGCCGACATGTCAAAAGAGACCTGCAGTTAAAACCCATATAAGTTATAGTAGAATAATGATTGTAATATAGACTGTTACTGAATAACTCAGTCTCATTGCTAAGGCTTGATTTCCTCCTACGCTGATGTCGGTCGCTGACGCCGATCGGGCGGCAAATTTACAAAAGCTATACTGATTGAGTCACGAGTCAAATTATAACAGTTGAGCTTTTGTTTGTGCATATTACTTAAGAATATCTAATCTATTTCAGTACTGTTTGCCACTCAAACGGATGAGCTTTTTGTAAAGATAGTTTTAAACATTATTTACGAGCAAAACCTAGTCGAGTAGAGTTTCACCGCCATATTTGTTTATCGCAATCGTATTTGCTCGACACCATTTTTGCCTTAGTTACTTTAGATAATCGTTGTTTAGATTTTGAGATATTGTACAGTGCAAATATAAAAAAAGGAAAATTATAATAAAACATATTTGAGTTATATTTGAGTAAAATCTGCCTATTATCAATTCTTGTAACAAACATTCCGTATATAAATGGCAATTTTTAATATCATTTAAAATATTATTCAAATCGAATTCCATTATCTGCGTCTTTAATGTCTAGTTGCCAACCTACGAGTATACCACCCTAATGCTGGTTAGGTTCGACGACGAGCGAAGCGAGGAGTGTTAGGAAGAACTGCGACCTCACAGCGCGCGAGCCAAGCGAGCGAAGCGAGCGTGCCGCAGCAGCGGCTGGCGAAGCGCCAGAAACGATACGCTGGCTCGCTTCGCTTTCTAATGCTAATGGATGCTTTCATTATAGTAGATTTAAATTTACACTGCTGTCTTTAAATTAAAAAAGCAACCTTGTTTTAACTTTCAGCAAAATTATACACTGAACTAGGATGTTGTCAAGGAATTTGCAACACCAAAAGCTCATCTCATATAATCGGCGTCATGGCTAAAATTCTGTTATAAACCGTAATAGATTAGTATTTGTTGCTGGATTGCCAGTAAGAGTTTAGCTAACAAAGTCTACCCGATTTCAGTCGATTTCTGTACTATAACAGAATAGGGTTTTGTGAAGGTTTTGCATAAACAAAAGCTAATCGAGTTCAGTTCTCACTTTGACTAATAGTATAGGCTTTGTAAAGTCGCGATCGGGCGTACGAATATACACCATGTTCTATGGGACACCGCACAACGATGCTGACGGTCCGCGGCAGATGTTTCTTTGTTTGTCATACGCGACCGATGTCAGCGACCGACGTCAGCGTAGGGGGGCACTTGATTCTTGGGCGGTGGCAACGATAACGTCTCCTTGTATTTTTCAATACCTATCATTATCATAAAAATGTACAAGTTTGATCGACAAGTCTCTAAGGCTTGATTTCCTCCTACGCTGACATCGGTCGCTGACATCGGTCGAGCGTACCGTCGGTCGCGTATGACAAAGAAAAATCCCGCATTGCGAAACCGATCGCTGTACGGAACGCCTGCGCCGCGCACAGGTGCGTACAGCTGCCGGTCAGCTTCGCACTGAGCGCGCGATAGTGGTGTATTGTAAGTGTCTGCTACACGGTTGCCAACACTCCCGTCCGACCGAGCGACCTTGGTCGGCACCGACCGCTGTAGTATGAAATTTTGTTGCAAACTACTCTCTACACGGTCGGTGCGGACCAAGGTCGCTCGGTCGGAGGGGCGTGTTGGCAACCGTGTAGCACATGCTTAACGCGTCAGCGCACCGACGGCGCGGTGCTGACGAGCGAGATAGACGCGCGGCATCAGCGGCACGTAGCAATAAATCTGCCGCAGAGGTCAGCGTCGATTTGCGGTGTCCCAAAGAACATGGTGTGTATTCGTACGAACGACCGGCGTCAGCGACCGACATCAGCGTAGGAGGAAATCAAGCCTAAGTATCTGACTAAACCTAAATAAATTGTAACGACTGTGGTCGTAGTTCAAGGAGCTAGACAAAGCTAAGTACAACTAAATCACACTAATCATATTGCTCTGGTTGATAAAGGATGTTATTATAAGAAGCTTTGTACTTATCACAATAATCCGAATAGAGACGGTTTTTATTGTGCTATATTGACTGCGAATGTGTACAATTGTTTACAAGAGATAATGTGGTTTTAAAGTTCACTATCATCATGTGTGGCATATTGCGTCATAGGCCAGTCATATTTGACCGGAAAAATCGCAAAAATCGCAGGCTAACGGCTAATTGTGATTTTTTAATATGTTATTAGAACCACTACCAGTACCGTATATCCAAGTTTGCAGCTTCAAAAGACCTGCGCTAACTTTGCAGCACTCGAAAAACTACGTAATTTTCGCACTTTTTTTGGTATTGTTAATACTTAATATAAAACCTAAACTATGCGGTTTTTCAATAAAAATCTATACGTTTGTTTAAGAAGACTAAAATTAATACAATTTTAGACCAGAACCAGCTTTGTAGGTTCAATACTTACCGAGATAAAGCTCTCCAAAAATTTGGCGTTTAGCCAAGTCTAAATCGTTATAAATCTTAAACTGTTATTTTAACTAAATATTATTAAAACAACCTAATAATGATTTTTAAATACCTATTTAACGATACCCAACATGACATAGTTCATCGACATAATTCTTTTTTCTTTATTACTATATGGCGTCTGGTGGCCGCCATTTTGAATGTTTTGTCCTTATTTAAATTTGCAAGATTAATACGAATTGATTTATGTATAATTTAAAAAGTAAAAGGCTATATTTTTTAAATTATCAATTGCGATTAGAATTATTCTAGAGTGCCACATAAGCACAAATGTAATTTATGTATGTATGACCGTATGTTATGTTTGTTCCTTTGAGGCACATCAAACGCGTGGTTCGGTTTTAATGAATCATACATCATAGTAATCAAAATTCAAAATGGCGGTCACCGTATTGTAAAAAAGAAAAAAGTCGTCATGTTGGGTATCGATAAACAGGTATTTCAAAATCATTATTTGCTTTCTTTTATAATTTTTTAGTTAAAATAACAGTAAGATTTATAACTATGTAGAGTTGGCTAAACCACAATGTTTTGGAGAGCTCTATCTCGGTAAGTTTTGTACCTACAGAACTGGTTCTGGTCTCAAATCTTAGCAATTTTATTTAAAAAAACGCATAGTTTTGTATTCTTATTGACAACACAATATAGACATACACACATATTATATACGCTCGAAAAACATAACACCACTACCCAACCAACCAACCACTAAACGAACGTTAACTCCAATTCTGATCCTTTGTTTTCTTTGTACACCCTTCCCAATAACTCAGACCTTTATTATATTCAGTTACCTATTCTCTCGCATTCTATATGTAAGATTGTTTGTAAGCTACGTACTAAGTACACCCTAGATGCCCCAGGAATACCATTACAGTTTCATTGTTGACTATTTTCTTTAAATGTTCGCTTAGAGGCTTAAGCTAAAACAAGATTATTATTTTCATGAGTTTATCTTTTTCTTAATATTAAATACTAAGAAGTAATTAAACCGTCCGGGAAAATGTCAAGGTAAGAACAAAGGAAAGATAAAAAGCAAAGTAGGTCAGGTACACAGCATCTTCAGGCTGTGTAAATAGAATATTACTCTACTAAGAAGTGAAACAATATTAAAATGCCTTAAATTTTCGGCGTGGAAAACTCTAAATGGTACATAAATAATCATCTCGTAAATTAAAGTGGACAGCCATTTGATCCGACTTTTAAAATTGCCTGGTTGCAGTTACATCCAATACGCTAGGTACATACAAGTCTCTCTCCCGAAGTATTTGTACTCGTATTAAATAAAATATCAAATTGAAATAGTAAACCTCTTGAAAGTAGCTTGGTTAGCAATATTTTGCTGAGTACCTACTTGCTTTCATTCGAAATACTGCAGAATTTTGTCTCGTACATTTAAATATTAGTGCTCTAGCTTTACTTAGGCGCCTTATGAATATTCATTTGACTTAAATAAATAAGCGGCATACACGTAAAATATATATTACCACGTTAGTTGGGCAAGTTCGTGCGTGTTAATACGCGGTTAATATTTTTACGACTTCTTTACGGCCTACATACGAGTACATACACGTGTAGCGCGTATGACAGTGACAAACTATTCCGTGTGACACCATAAGTATCATGACTATTACGCAAAACTATTTACGTTCTTGCATATTCCTAATCTGCACATGCCATGCTAATTAATAAACATTAATTTGATGCTCTAATTCTGGCTATAAAAAATCTAGTGACTTTTCATTGATACTACGACGGTGGCAAACAAAACAAGCATGCCTGCCTAATAGCAGAAAACTTAGCCCATAGATACTTGCGACTCCAGAAGAATCACAAGCTCGTTGCCGACCCTTTATTGATTTGAGGATTCATTGTGTTGACAGCTAGAGCCCCTCACTCTCAACACAGAACGACCTTGGAACGGAATGCGACCTTGGAACGGAATGCGACCTTGGAACGGAATGCGACCTTGGCAAATGAACCATAAATCTTTTTATAACCTTGCTTTACAATCACTTCACAGTTTCCCAAAATAGTTTATAGGTCGACTTGCGCTAGACCATGCCGCACCCGGCACGCCTGTACCTGCAGGGTAGGCTCGGCTGGCCGGCCTGGTCGCCGATTGCCGGTTCTGGCTCTGATCGTTGATTCAGAAAAAAAATAAGGCAACTTGAAATATTAAGGTAACATTTAATATCAGGCATATATGTAGATATATTCTTAAAGTAATCGGTTCGATAACGGCATAGAGCAAAGTGAATAGTAAGAGGGATACGAGCATTTTCAAGTCGACTTGTTCAATCATATTACAACAACTCATATAGAATTTATAATGTCCGGACTATTATAGCTGAGAAACACGAGTGCATGTGAAGGCAAGATGTAAAGAGCTTTGTGCATCTCCGCTCACGCCAGGCAGGCGTCCATTCCCGAAACCTATTTCATTGGGAATCATGTTTGAATTTTTTGCGTGCGCTGACTTTCAAACCCCTATCTTGTCAGAGCAGTAACATATATCATATTACTTTACTAAATTATACGCTATTTGCATATGACCCCTACCACACATTCTTCGCGTGTGCATGCAGAGCACTAAGATTCGTCATGTCCAATATTATATTTTGACTTGGAATGAACAGTTATTTTATATCTACCACAGTTAGGGAGCGTCGTATTAATGTGATTTTTTGTACGGAGATAGTTTAGAGGCTGGAGAGTGACATAGGCTACTTTTTCCAGCGGGAAAACATCTAATTCCTACGGGAAAATTCAATATGTTACATTTTCCTATAACCACGCAGGCAAAGCCACGGGCATCACCTAGTTTATTATATAAAAGTTAACGTATATGGCCGTATTTCTGGACAGACGACGCGTGTTGTCAGGCGCCTATAGAACGGGACACCTCTAGGCTGTTATTCTTTACGCGTTCATGAGCCTCACTTCACCCGTCACGCCTAATTAAACTAGACCTCTACATACGCTTAGTTCGTAAAAATAGCGGGCAAATATATTTTTTGGGTGGGGTAAATTACTTAGAAACTGCTTTGGTTCCATATAAATCGCGGTATTTAGAACAAGTGCACGCGACCTATACAAATACGATTAAAATGTAATGCGCCTCTGCAATAGACGACGCCGTCTCGTTATCACATGAGCGCGTCTTGAACGTCTGGTTATACGCTATCGTCTCGCCACATGAGCAAACCTCTTGAAGACGGGACATGCTCGTGACGTCAGTTTACCTGCACTCGTCTAACCGGACTATTTATGAAATATACAGATAGGACGTTTAGATTAATTGATGTTAATGTATCTATGGTGGGTCTCTCTACGTACCTAACGAAGACCTTTCTTTAGGTAGATACGTACGTAGGTTAATAGATTTATAGAATCAACTACCAGTAGTAAGACCCCTTTCAAATGTATGTATGTTATAGATTTGGTTTCTTATATACGGTTAATGCCTAAAGTGAATCGTAATTACGATTCACTTTAGGCATTAAAACTATAAGAATAAGAAAACAACCATTAGTACGTTGAAATATATGCCTTAAAATATTTCTGAATAATTATCAATAGACGTTTGAACGTTATAGTCATCAAATTTTATGACTTTTGTGATTATAGTATTTAATATTCATTAATTTTAGAACTATTCAGCTTCCTACTTACAGCAAGACTGTACCTAGATGCCTATCAGATAAAAATGACGGTGTAAATAAAACTAAATTTTAAATCACCCGTCCCGTTATAGATAGATGAGAACTATCCTCACAAAAAAAAAACGATTGAAAATATTGCACTCAAATTGTTTCATCTATTTGGGAGCTACTTAACACCCGTTTGCATTGCGGGTTAAAAATACGTACACTGAGTTTTACCGTAGTAATACGATATTCGATAAATGTAATTCGGTGCACGTCTAAGAATAAAAGAGAAAACACTTGTGGCCATAATATGGGCCTTTCTTCAAATCATCTCGTATTTAAAATTTATATGTAAGTGAAAATATACTTTAAAATGATGCTGCTGCTAACCTACGAAGACCCACTGTTGGAGCGATGCCGATGAGGTAAATTATCCGTTACCCGATACATCCATTAGAGCTCAGTAGAAAGCCATTATAAATCCTTTGTGGCAACCATTTAGTATAAGGTGGCCATTAATCATTATTGTACTGTTTATAGAACACAACATTAATAACATGCCACGTTTTTTTACTGACGACTCACATTTTTCTCTTGCAAATAGGTAATATATTTACGGTATTTATCTACCGAAGTGACCCCTCATATTTTAGCCCGGATAAGCCTGATATCCGGCGTTTTCTGTCACATCCGGTTGAAAATGGCCGACTTCCGACTTGCGGAGGTTCCAAAAGTATGCTTCCGCGCCTACAAAATATACCGAGCTTCATGAGAAACAATAATATTGAGGATTCATTGTTTGCATTCATATTCATTGTTTACATTTTTTTATTATTCAATTTATCGAGCCTTTATTATTTGATTATAGAAGAAGAAATTTGATATACAGAGTAAGAATCAATGTTTATAAGATGAGTCTAGTAATTTTACGTTTATACACAATTACAGTATCTGTTTATTTCACAACAAATTTCAGAAAATGTAGCCATTATTATTCAGCAATACACCGAAGACAGAAATTAAGCGATCTGAACAAACCCAAACAACTTCGCGAAAGAAGTACGACGATAATACGAATATAATGCGTCAAGCGTGAAAAATGAATTGTCAAGCATTATAACGCCCATAAACTTTATGAATTTCCCGTCAACAGAGAAGTACGGCCAGAAAGACTGTTTGATTTACATCGTATTACGACAGCGTATCCGCCAATAAGCATACATCATAACTTTGAAGCGAAGCTGAAAATAGATATATTGTATTGGTCTTTGCTCGAGTTACCACAATAAAAATATTCAATTTTATGTAAATAAACCGAAATGGAATTTTGAGCGATAGATTTGTTTTATTTATTTAAATGTTAATGTAAATTATTTATACCAAAGATACGTTACGAATGTCAAATCATCTGTACGGAAAATTTCACCTGGCGGATGTCACACTGCGCCGCATCTCCGGACGGAGGTGCGGAGCTGCATACAAATTTCGCCGGACGGAGGTGCGGTGCAGTGTGTCGTACCACACGGAATTTATATACAAACTGAGGTACTTGCATACAACGAGCTCCGCATCTCCGTCTGGAGATCCACCTAAATCCGTTCAGGGATTAAGCGTGAAAGGTAACAGTGCGATCAATTCATTCGTTTAACTTGGTAAATAGAAAACTCCGTTTTACAAATATAAATATATTAAGAATCATCAACAGACGTTTTGCTTCAATTGTATTTTTTTTCCTTATATATTAAAGAAAGATACATTCCTGGAAATGTTTGCCTTAATCCGTCCAGTAGTTTTACCCACGTTAGTCCGGGCTACCTGTATAGTTTTGAAAGCAAACTTATCTAATGCTAAAAGACGTAGAACTTTTCATTTCCATCCGCCGTCCCCATTTAACGGTGTTAGGGAATAAGTTATTTAGATTATCCAAAAAAACTTTTAAAATCAACATAATAATCCGCAGGTTAAATGAAACATTACCTTCTTTTCGATTCTGAGAGCATCGCAGTTCTAACCTAACCTACATTTCTGGTAGCTGTTCGGTTTTGTAAGGATCGTGGTTCATACTTAACCTAACCTACTTTTTGCTAGCAGTCGGACCTTGCCTGTGCAAAGGTGAATTGTACGTGCGAGCTGCCCCCCACTTCGTCCCGCATGTTCAAGTTGTTTGCCGGGAACTATACCATATGTTATATGTATGGTATTGTAGGTATTTTTCCAACCCTTTTAACCTCCTTAGAGGATAAATTTAAAAAACAGTGTAATTAGTTTCCTAGTCTCTTACCGAAGTTACAGATCTCTTACTCTAAAATTGTCTTGTTCCCCGTACAAACATCCAACTCCTTTTTAGGGGATTAATGTTTTAACCCCCTTATGGAATCAAGTAAAACAGAAGTATAACAGAAGTTACAAATCTCTTACGTACTTAAAAAATGCCTTGCTCTGCATACAAACTTTGAACTTCCTTTAACCCCTATAAACTCTGAAATCAGTTTTGTAGTCTTTTAACATACAGGCTAAGACCGAAGTTACAAATGTCTTACTATATCATTTTCTTTGTCTCCATATAAACCTTGAATCCCGTTTTAAGATAGATTGTATTTTTATTTTAAATCAATATATTGAAATACTCGCTTAACACGGGCCTTGTCGTTGGTTTTCAGTTTCAAATTCAGGAATCTCCGAAAGTACCTACAGCGACTTCGATATAGCCATCATACCATCGGTATAGCTACCATAGTATATTTGTTTTGTACTATTGAGACATATCCATAAACACTATATTCAAGTCTATTGGCCTGGGTACCAAAAAAAACGTCATCGCCACGTCATATATAAGTGTCACTGAAAACCGCTCTCTTTAACTAGTTAGTTGGATATAAACTGAAACTACGTAATGGATTTTGATGCGGTTTTCACTCAATTGTACAGTGGTTATTACGAATAGTTTTAATATAGAAATTACGTAATTTTTTTAAGTCCTTATATTGAATTGCGGGCATAGCACGAGCTGCTTCGCCAGTTCAGTAATGAACAAGCTCATAGAAGGTTCGAACTCGAATATCTCCGAAAGTACAGCGATCCAGGTCTGACCCTCATAGTTTTTTTTTGTCTTGGAAAGACGTATTCAATGACACCACTCTCATGTCTATTGGTCCGGGTACCAAAATGACCAAAAAAGCCATTCCCGAAGTTTTGCATTTTGGGCTCGTTGGAATCGTCTGAATGAGTAGTTGATGACGGTATTCAGAAAAGTACAGTCGGCAATAAAAGCTTGCACCATATATTTTTTATGAGACTTATTTACTTTGTATCATTGTTGTATGGGGAAATTGCAAAAATAACAGGTGTATTGTTTAAACTCCGTTGTAGATATTATAAAGGGTACCGGAACGCTCAGTTCGTACCCATTGCACTAACATAAAATGTTTAAATCGTATTTGCCTCACGTCGTAAAGTTTCCATTATCTGTTTACCGCCAGCGCTGCATAAGCTTTTAGCTTTAAAAGATTACAAGCTCTAAAGAGCGTCGCCGGATGTTACAAATTGATCACTTGGTTTACTGCTGACTGATGTAGACCTTATGGCATACGTTTATATCTTGTTATATTTTACGAGTATTACTCTGCAATATAGTTAAAAACTAGTGGCTCTACGAACGGTAGAACTCGCCGCCTGTCTTATATTTTTATTATAGAAAAACTGAATCGACAAAATGTCCTTGCCAGTGCGAGTACTAGACCATAGTCCTGGAAAAAAGCCATTTTCACCATCCTATACAAGATAGAAGACATTTCAAAGCTCAGTTCCCATAAGGCTCCTTTCGAGGTACTTAACTTATAAACTTTTTGCAAAAGTTCTATGCGACCAGCGAACGAAAAAACCATAGAAGTCTAAGTATCGCCGAAAAATGCCCCCACGGAATGAGTGATATTGCCATTGGGGCGGGGAGTCAAAACGAGGCCAGGCAGCCGTTTAGTTCGAACATGCACGTGTTTGGGTAGAAATTTGTAAGGAGCTCGCATTGTACCGAACTTTGACTTTCGAAGTTCGTGGTTATAGCTCTGCCCGGTTTTCGAAGCGGATTTTCGACCATAGACCACTTACGAGCGGTAAAGCAGTTGATAGAGAAAAGCCACGAGTTCAACCGACCCTTGTGTATGGCCTTCATCAACCATGAGGAAGCCTTCGACAGTGTCGAGCACTGGGCCGTGTTTGACTCTCTATTGCTGCGCAATCGATTTTATAAACTGGACGTCCACAAATCCATCGACGCTCCACAATGCCTGAAGGTGCCTTTATAACCAATGTGTCCTGCTCAGCAGGACGTACGGTGCCGCTTACAAAAGAGGCTGTGCACAAAATAAGAGTAGCCATGGAGCGCGCTATGCTCGGCATTCAACTACAAGACTAAGTGAGAAATGTTGAGATCCAACATCGCACGTCATTACCAACCTCAAGTGGAGCTGGCAGGCGTGGCAGGACACCTGGCCGGGCAGAGTGACGGCAAGTGGTCCAAGATGGTGTCGGATTGGTGGCCAATACTATTAAGAGAATTAGCTTTTCATCGAATGACGAAAATGCTACTTTGTGAAATGAAAATGCATACTCAGTGCTAAAACTGCCATTTGCTGATTGACCACGCAACGACGAGCCGCGCTCGATACTCAATGAAATGAGAGAAAACAATACCCTACCTTAGTTACTGAGTCATTACGACTGACTGAGATAATTCTACTTGACAGAGTAATTGACATCAAATGACTGAACCATTCGACGGGGGGGTGTGTTAGTCGGTGCGAGTATAAAGTTGGTATAAAGTCTGAGATGATATTCGAGATCAAAAATGTAAACAGATGGGGTTGCCACCATAAAAAAATAAACGCAAGCAGTGGTTAGTCCAAAATCAAATTTTTCTGTCTGATATTTATAGACGAGATTTGATTTGTAGACGTCCTCCTTTTCGTTTATGCTCATGTGTTCTGCTGTTAAGTGTTTTACGTTTTGGTTTTATTTTGTTATACATTTTCTATTTTGTACGTGTTCTTTTGAAATCAATGACTATGGAACCTCAGTTAGGCCCTTCAAATATATAAAGGACAATCTTTCACCGCCGGCCACGCAGTTCTATGTCCGTTTTGAGAAACTTATGATGATGAATACCTATACGTAAATAAAATATAAATATATTATTAAGTGTTTTATTTCCTCCTTGCATTCCTGTCAAAATACAATAGATATCCGAAAGTCTTTCGGCCTATAGCTGTATCTGTCAGTTAAAATCATGCATAATTTATATTTGGTGAATACATTGGATAAAAAAGATTTTATACCCCTGGAATGCTACTTTGACATTGACAGTTGTTTGTTTACATTTTTGATCTCGAATATCATCTCAGACTTTAGTAATTTATGTTATTTTGTTCTGGCTGTCGTCCTGCGGTGACATTGTAAATATGTGTCCCGTCTGCACTACTCGACGAAAGGCGAACAGTTCATCGAGTACTGGCGTTTGAAGACCAAGCTCATCCTGAGGGTTGAGAGGTTGGAGACCCGCCATAACGCAGGGTGTAGTTTTCCGACGATTTCGAGGCCGGCTATTTGACACCTAGAACGTACGCATAGCGTCGCCGTCTTAACGTGTTTTTGTGTTATGTTATAAGTTTTTTATATTGTCAGTCTGTAGGGTATTTGTAAATATGAGCCTAGTTGCCTGACTCAAATAAATAAATAAAATCATGAAACCTATTAAATTAATTTCTACACTAACAAAAATACACAAAGATTTTATTTATGCCTATTTTCATCTGTTAAGAAGTGAAAACGCTTCTATCTTCTACTTTGTGTGACGATATGCATCTATAAAACTCACATTTCCCCATTTTAGAGAGAGATGTTACAACCGTGGCATCGTCAGAGCGTTGCACACCGTACTAAACGGCCCTCAGGTATTTCTTTGCTGTCTTCTGAACGATTATCAGAAGACGGCATGCGAGCTGTCTCGCTCCGAGATAGACTATACGTCTGAGTTTTCTAATTGGAAAGTGACTGGAAGTGATTGGAGTGGAATATTCGAATCGAGTCGAATCTCGCTCTTGGAGATAAACGAACGAAATTCGTTTTCGTTTCGCGGTGGGGCCTCTGCTCTGCCACACGCTAATCTCCCGTTTGAAGCCTCTTTAAATTTTACACGACCGACCAGAATTTTAAACAGCCCCACTGAGAGGTAGGTTCTCTACCTATTATCTACCTCTCAATGGCGGCGCGTGAAAATTTTCGATGAGCAACCCGGAACACATAAAGTTATGAAAGAGTGTAGACTTCAGTCTGTAACTGTAGGCTTGCCTAAAAATAAATTAGAGCAAGCCGGAGGTAATCGCCGGGCGCTCCGCCACTGCTGCCTACCTACATTGCTGTGCTATTTTCGTATGTGGCGTTAATGAAGATGTAAGTGGACTCTACATTTTGTCCTCCTGAGGATGCGTTGTGTTGAGAGCGAGGGAATTTGTTCCTTCAGATGTCAACACGGCGAATCCTCAAAAAAAAAAAAAAAGTTTGTTGTTTGCCACCGTCGTTGTATAAAAAAAAATTGTCCATGAAGTTCTGTCATAATGGAAAAACGTGTTAAACCTTTTTTGTACACTTTGTACAGTGTATTGAACTCATTCCTGGCAGAATTTAAGTTAAATTTAGAATCTTGTACGAGTATATTTGCACTTTTCAGCTTTGAAATTAATATCGTTTTCACCTATATCAAGTTATTTGTACCTACGTCATTAATATTATCTAGAACGCCAACACCAGTATTGCCAATATATTCCTCTATTTATAGCGGGGTCAGTTTATACAACCACACTTACAGAAGTAAAAATTATAAGAGTGCAATATCTATGTATTTGCATTATAACAATCAATTGCTTATTATTATTACATGTACACGGTCCACAAATGATACCAACGACAATAATACTTAGAACTAAAGTGCAGAGCAATTAGAAACATATTGCTTGTAGAAGACGACTTAACAGTTCAGTAACAATGTAACAATTCTAAAATGTAACTTGTATTTGGTTCCCCGCGATACAGGCAAAGCCTAGTGCGGAGACCTCTGGTAATTATTGATATCGAAATTTTGCCAAATAAACCTTTATTACTTTACTTTAAGATAGCCTCTAACTAAAGTGAGCTTTGCTGGTTCCTCGTATTAGTCTAATCAAGGAGGAGCACTTAAAGGGACTTCTATCTAAAATGAACACCTCATTAAAGATATAAGTTCTCAGTAGGCGAGACAGTGGGAGTCAAGTTCTATTGACGCCTCGCAACTAATACTACTCTAATACAGAAATTTACAATTAATTACCTACTTTTTAAATTAGAAAAAAAAAACACATGTGTGAGATTATTTATATCAGCCTGTATAAATCAGTTCTTTATTAAAAAAAAATTCACGTACCTAATTTTAGTTAGGGATACATTAGGAGACCTGGCATTATTAGGAGACTTTAACTTCAGTTCAATTAAGTCTCGTAAAAATACATAAATAAATTAAAAATAACAGTGTTTACCTATAATTTGATGTTTTAATAGATTAAACACCTATAAACATACACAAGCGAATTAAGCATTGTTTGAAACGCCGATCTGACCATAATAGGAAACAAAATCCAAAGACGCGTCCAAATTATTAATTTTCTAATTAGTGTACGTAATAGTAGTTTATGCAACTGATCCATAATGCCTTAAAATATGAGTGTGGTTTTCATAATCATAATAGGATCACGCGAGTGTTTAAAGGCCTAATTATGTACAGTTGCATACACTACTTTATCTACACAAATATCATAAGTACTCTAATGGGTCACAATTCTACTTTCGTAACAGCAAAGAACCAACAAAAAAATGACAACAGCAATGGCGGCAATTCGATTCTCCGTTAAGACGAATGATTTTTCTAAAATCATAGACAAACGAATGAAGTCCCTATACTCATGTCACTGGAGATCAAATGTCGTGCCTAAATATTTTAAAAAACATACTGAATTGACATTTCGTATCGATAACTGCTTTAATATCTATGCATACTAGAATAGAGACCCACTTGAGTTTTGACAGCTTAAACTCATAACGTTACAAAAATAAATAAGTGTTATAACATTAAAGTACAGATTTTACCTACGTAACTTTCACACTCTCACTACGTCGTGCGAACCTACGACTCCTACGAGTCAGCATATTACCGCGGACCGCCAACGCTCCGCGCTCCCTCTCTTTATCCAGATCATCACATAGCGTGTCTGCTACCCAGTGCCCCAAGTACTTAAATTTAGACTCTTTTTAGTGTTTTGCCTTCAAGTACAACTGGTGGAAAGAGTCGTATGTTTTCTTCCCGGCCTTAAACAACAACAACTCACCTTTTGCCATCTGTCTAGTTAGTTATGTTTGTAATCACTGATCAGGCACGCGGCTGCCAAGCAGCGGTCATGGGTTCGAACCCCGGCTCGCACCAAAAAGTTTTTCGGGACGTATGTACCGAATATTTACCATTAGTTTGTCGAAATTTATCAGACGCATCAGGTGCTAGGAAAATTCTCACCTCGAGAAAGGTTTCCACCAAAGGCAGGTCGCTATAATTAGACATACCTACCTATACCTACAATTAACCGATAACCGATATAGCCCTCCGAATCGCTAAACTTAAGTGGCAGTGGGCGGGGCACATAGCACGTAGAACCGATGGCCGTTAGGGCGGAAAGGTTCTCGAGTGGCGACCACGAACCGGAAGGCGCGGCGTGGGTAGGCCCCCCGCAAAGTGGACTGATGACCTGGTAAAGGTTGCTGGAGTCCGCTGGATGCGGGTGGCGCAGGACCGGTCATTTTGGCACTCTTTGGGGGAGGCCTATGTCCAGCAGTGGACGTCTTTCGGCTGATATGATGATGATACCTACAATTTACATATGATAACCTCGTAAAATTGGCGGTATTTAATCAATGCCACTACCACTATCAGTAATGGAATTAATTATTGACTTCTGAAGTTCTCAGCGTAGCAACAGTCAGGTGTGCATTAGCGTGCGAATGCACCCTAATGCACACCTGACTGTTGCTACCACACACTGTTGAATAACAGTGTGTGGTAAAACTTAGTTGCCACCGAAATTACGGTGTATTTTATGAAAGCAGTCTCACCGGTTGCTTAGCAAGGCAAACGATGAAAATTGATTGTGCTTGACAGAAATTTCGGAGTCTTGCGACAATACTGAAAACGGAATGTCCTAAGAAATTAAAGGTAAAGGTGGGGGGTGAAATTGGAGAAATAGTCAAAGATTGTTTCGGACTCTTTAATCGATCACCATTTAAATAAATAAGTATTTAATTTGCAGGAGAAAATCTATTTTTTTCCAAAATTTTAATCAAAATGGTCGATTTTGGTTTTTTTTTCATTTTTTTAGGTATTAAATCATCATCATCATCCTGTTAATTCAATCATGGGTAGTTTGACACATGTCGTTAGGCAGAATGATAAAGCATCGTTCGGTGCAGTGTGACCAAATTATATTGAATTATATTATTTTCTATTAATAACTTTATCAGAGTATAGGAACTCGTAACTGTCATCAAAGCTCACTTCACTTTCAATCCTAATCCTAATCAAATCACTCTTCCAAATAAATTTAAATCACGTAGGCAGTGTCATTTCTAATTAAGTCTCTGATTTCAACCCATTTAGCGTATACCTACTATTTACCTGCAATAAAATCTACAAGATGTTCAAAGTCTGACTGCTATCAGAACCGATATACCGAGTCAGTTTTTTTTTATATTATAAGATTCGACCTAGTCCCAAACTAAGCAAAGCTGGTGGTGGGCAACGTTAAAAATACTTTTATTATCTAGATACCTACGTATAAAACATCCAAGAGAGAGGAAATTCTCAGAAAGACATTTTCGTGCTCATTACACAAATAAATGCCCTAACCGGGATTCAAACCCGGGACCGCCGGCTTCGTAGGCATGGTCACTAGTGGTAATTGATATACCAACTAGGCCACCATTTTGCAAAGCAATAACAATCAAGAGCTACTGCAGAGATTTCTATGAAAAGGAAATGAGCGCGAAAAGCCTCGCCGCAGCCGCACTGTGCGGAATAGGCATCATTCTAGCTTTATTATTAAAAGCTACTCTCATTTCGACTGAATACAGAGCGTGTTCACTGGACGCCAAATGTCGGAGCAATTAATCAGTTTTCAATGCGTGATGGAGTCGAATGGAAATTGCGATTTCTAGCTGGTATTGGCGTAATTGAATTATGAATGAGCACCACAACAGAAGGCCGGACGGTCAACATTGCCGGACCCACCTGACTCACGTAGTTTACGACACGCAAGTACAAGAGCCTCCCTAGCTCTATATTAAACCTTTTCACCGCCCGACGGCGAAGCAATACGCTGTGCCACTGACGCCACGGGGGTAAAATTTAAAAGGGTAAAGAAATAACGCCACCATAAAAGTAGGCTTTTTTCAATAGGTATTCATCAAAAAAAAATTGTCGGCCAGCGCCGTCTGTGGCGTCGTAGTCACGATTTTGCGTTGTCGGCTATGGCCGACTGTGGCGGTGAAAGGGTTAACCTACGCGTGTTCTTTTACATCTAAACATGCTACGCCGACCTGAGTGTTTGTCGCCAAATTGGTCGACCTAAACGATCGGAATAAAATACAGGGTTAATTGTAAATCAACGTATTCCTATCCAAAGGTTATAGGAGAGGTTTATTGCAACTTGTTTAACCCCATAATGCATCATGCAAACTACGACACTTTTCGTTTTCCATGTCTACGGCCGTGCGAGCCAACTGAAATCAAGACACATCCGTCCCAACTGCGCGCGAACAAAACACTGACGCTCCGCTCATAAACCGACAACAAATGGTCACACTCCAAGGTCAAACTACTTTCCCCACTAGTGGATAAAATGCGTTTTTACCCGCCTGTTTTAAAGGATAAAAGACAGTTTTCCGAGGCAGTGAGGGGAAATTATTTTTTGCTCTACTTACAACACTGGACAATTAATAGGTACTTAAATATCGATAAAATAAAAGATTTATTCAAACATTTGTCAGGAAGTATATAACTAGGCTACCGAAGATGATGATATTATAATAGCCCCTAAAGCTCCTTGTGACACGTGCCTGCCTACTCACGGTAATTCCCATTTAATGTCGGTAATCAAAAACGCGAGCCAAGGCGGTCGATGAAAGACCCTTCTTTCATCGACACCAGTACGAAATAACCTTTTCGCGCGTGTATCATACAACGTTTACTTATGATAAAATCAAAATCAATTATCAATCAAAATCTATTATTTAATCTGCAAATAGGCCTCAAGGGCCCTTTTACATGTCAATCGGTGTTTTACATTAAAATAATAATAATAATCTTACACTGTAATCATTGAAAAATTGCAGATTAACGACCGACAAAAGGTTAACAAACTAAACGAAAACACAATTGCAAAATATTATCCATTGGGTACATTAGAATAAGGCCTGATCAGAATCAACAAAAAGTTTATGATAGCACGTATAATGCACGGATTCATTTGGTGCAATAGAAACAAATACGGCGGGTTTTCTATATGTTTTAACACTTTCACTGCCATGCCGTGAACCCCATTAGCGAGCGCTTATGCCGTAGCCACTTTCCGCCATATACGGGGAAAACCGGGAATCGGCTACGAGCGTAGCGCGTAGCGATTCTTGGCAGTGAATTTGTTAAGGCAAAGGTTTTCAAACAGACAAGCGTCGTGGGAAAGTAAGTTTTGTTTAGGTACTTATGTATATAAGTACCTAAACAAAACTTACTACGAGTATTCGTACATACACTTACTCAAAGGTCTGCGTTTCATTTTGTTTTGCAAAAGAATAAGTTAAGTAATGCGATATGCTATGTATGGACTAGCGAGCCATCCGTGTCAATGGACAGACGAAAAAAAATCTTGGTAACATTTTCATTTCGCGGTACTTTGATAAACCAAGCATTGAGTGATGTTGTACGTTAGGTAGATTTCAATAACCTCCTAATAAATCTCAACAAAACAAAATGTATGCTATGCTGTTCACGTCATATAAATCTAAGATCACATCCTTAAAGTAATGCACAACGCAGATAACATTGAAGAAGTAAATAGTACTGTATTTCTTGCTTTAACATCGGGAACCCATTGTAACTGGAAGATACCTACATATAGACCCGATCTGCAAGAAACTGAATAAATTCCGTTTCGTAGTCATTTAATACTGCTTTATTAACCTACCATAGTTACATTATGTCAATCCTAAGATAGGAATTATGTGGGGCAACTCTGGCGACGCTGATCGTGCTTTTGTTGCCCAAAAAAAATGCATTAGAACTCTTTGTGGAGTACATAGACGAGAATCCTGTAAGCCTTTATTCATAATACATAATTTACTATCCTTGCCTTGTCTATACATATACGAAATAGACAAATTTGTAGAAAGTTTGAAGAAAAGGAAACAACTAGGTCACATGGACGGCACAGGATCGCATTACCAAGTCGTCACAAGCTGGTACTCAGGAAAAAAGTGCTCATAATATGTGCGCTAATATCTTTAATAAACTACCTGCAGAATACTGCCTGTTCATGAATTTATAACAAAATTGCACAAAATGTTAGCTGAAAAGTGTTACTATAGTGTTAAGGATTTTTTTAAATTAGGTATAGATTTGACGAAGCATGTCACATATATTTGAATGTTACTATTATTACATTTAATAAAAAAATATCAATGTTATTTATATAAATCAATCTAATTTAGTGTAGCTAATGAAATGAAGCATGCGATGAAATAATGTTTCATATTTACTATTAGATCACTAGGGTATGCTACGAGTATAATTATGTGATGTACTTACCCGACTTAAATTAAATGTAATTTTATCCATATCTATAGACTGTGATCAAAACACTGACCTAAGTTTTCATATGCCTGACCTGGCTAAATATATTAAGGCAAGTGTAATATTTGGATGCGCTGCTGGTCCCGGGGCAGTTGGATATCCAGTAATTAATTAATACCAGGATATTTTATATTATTAACCTCTAAGGAGGTTAAAAGGGGTTGGAAGCATGTATGACTAACAAGTAATTTTTGAAGTAAGGTAATTCTTCGGTCATACATAGGTACACTATATGGTAAGCCATTTATTAGTCAAAATACGTAATCCTACTTGACAATAAAAGAACGATAGGTAAAGTTAGAACCACGACCCCTACAGAATCGAGTGAAAAAATTATGTATTCTCGAACACCGTTAAATGGGGACTGGGCATGGAGATGAAAAGTTCTACGTCCTTTAGCATAAGATAATTTTGCTTTCAAAACTACACAGTTAGCCCGGACTAACGTGAATGAAACTACTAGACGTATTTCGACAAAAATTACGAGTAATGTAGCTTAGTAGACATTTTAAAAAAAATCTTTAATACTTTATGAAAAACGCAGAAACGTCTGTTGATGATTTTCAAGATGTTTATGTTTGCAAAAACGGAGTTATAAATTTAGATTTTGCAATTTAAACTAACGAACAAATCGCACTGTAACCTTTTAGTCTTAATCCCTGAACGGATTTAGATGAAATTTCCCGTACAGATAATTTGACACCCTTGGAAGGATATAGGATAGTTTTTATCTCGGAAATCATCCCTTAAGATGGTATAAGTGTGTTTGGGACAGCGATAATTAAGCTTGCACCTAACATAATTGAATAGGAATAATTTTTCTAAGACGATAACAAGTTCTACGCGGACGAAGTCGCGGGCAACCGCTAGTCACGGTATACGTATAAACACGACTTTATTCAACTTCTATATTCATCGAGTCTTTTGTTAAGGGGCTCCTAGCTGCCAATGACCTTCGATCTATAACTGTCGGTTTATTTGTGTTTTTTATGGTTTATCGTATTAACAACAACGAGGTTTACCGAAATAGTATCCCATATTTACTTCAAACCTCACAGTTTTCGGGATATATGGCACCAAACTTTGGCAATTTCAGGCCAAAAAACCAGTTTTATGGACGTAACTTTTGTGAAAATGAGTATAAAATAAAAATCTCTCTTGGGTTGTTAGAGACGTCAATAAGGAACAGTTATATGTAGATTTCATATATAAAAGTGCATGAACAACATAATAATATCGAAAACAGAGCTTTTTTGGACCATGTTTGAATAAATCATAAAAAAATAAATATTAATTATTTTCAAAAAAACTCTCGTGCAAATGTAGATAAAGAACTAAACAACCGATAGGTGTTTGTTCCATAAATATATCTATAGTTTTGACGGAGGAATATCAATTCAAAACTCGTCAAAACTAGCCAAAAAGCGCGTGGAGCCCCTTAAACTATTTCCGAGAGACTAATTACAAAGTACGAACAATTCGCATGCCAGCTGTTTTTTTGTTGAACCGTGAGGCTTCCTTTAATAAGTTTTAATTTACTTTTGAACGACGAAAATCCTACTCATTTTTAGTTAACTCTAATATACGATGATTTTTAATTTGTGATCAGGAACCAATTTTTCTAAGTCAGTAATTGATGCCAAACACGATGAACGTCTTTTTTCCTGAATAAAAATTAATTAGGAATTACTTATAAACTAAAAGACATTGGAAACAACCTGTAGTTTAATCTAGAAACGAATACCTCTTTGATAAAGCAGTTACATAAACCAACCTACAAACCCTTGTGTTCAATTATTACATTAAGAGTCATAAACTGTAAGTTGTCACATACGAGTACATGACAGTTTATTCACGTAAGACCTATTAAATTTCCTGCCAAACCGCTGAACTGACACATATGTATCAACTTAATTTAATAAAATGTAGGGGGGACAATACATTCCGTGGATATTAAAGTTAACATTTTCATTAAGTTTAATTAAGTAAACAGTGACGTAATAGCATGAGAGCCCATCCTTTGAAATCTGTTTTGGCTGGTTATTAATATTTTTCTACTCCTGATCACGGATTAAAAATCGCCATAAGGATACCGAGAATCCATGCATATACCTATATCATATGCATATATTTTTACTACCTAGGCACAATACTTAATAGTATTCAATCGAAAAGAACGTACATATTTCATTTTATGTGTTTTCTTTATAAAGTTATAGAGAGATTATGGAGCCCCTCAAAGAGAACCGGTATTCTCCACAAGTAGAAAAACAACGATATTTATATCGGTTTCGCTTAAGTCTGGAGTTATCGGATAGTGAATCGGCAAGGAAGGATCGCAGACATCGGCGTTATCGAGCTATGAGCACCCTCGGGATGTCTTGTTTACTCTTCTATCCCGACATCCTGACACGTAATGCCGCCTAATATATTACGTTAAAAGATGTACCCTTATAGCGACGCAAATAAGGTGTGTTACTGATTTGTAAGAAGCAGGAGTGCTACTACCAACTGAGCTATCGGATCCGATTTGGCCAAGGAATTGTTCAATCAGTTCCCTCTTACAATGCCTTAAGGAGGCGTGTAGCGACAACTACCTCGAATACTCAAGCTTTTTAAAAGCGCATGAGTAGTTTCGAAGAATACCCCTAAGTTCAAGCTTACATTTCACAGACAGTAGCTCTTTATTATTATTATACAAATAGCAGAAAACGCTACTCTACGTTAGTAGTATCTCGGATAGTAAATGCTAATTAATACCTTATGAAATTCACCCTAACCAAATATTTTTCACTTAAACTCGCAATCTGGTAAGTAGTCTTAATGAATTTAGGTATTTAACATGGTTCAATGAACACAGGTTCTGTTAGGCGGCCGTCAAAAGTGGCAGGTGGATTAAATGCTACCGAAAGTGGGCAAAGTTTTAATTAGACTGGCCGGCCGGCTTTGCGATTTTGAATTTTGAATGGATTTATAATTTTAAGATTCCCTTCCTGCGCCGACCATCCAATATTCAAATGCTTAATATCTAAAATGCAAACGCGGCTTTCCGGGCACTCGATTCACAATTTATTTACAATTTACCCGCGCGGCTCCGCCTGCGTATTACATTTTTGTATCTGCCCAGGCGGAGCCACGCCATAAGATTCTATTATAAGAATTCGGAACGGAAGTTCTATTTTACTGGTGAAAGATTTTTGAAATCTGATGAGTAAGTAGTTCAGATAAATCAGAGGATTTTCCCCTCAACAAAAAAACGTACTAGCTTACAAAAGAACCTCAGACTCTTCCTCTTTATAATATAAGTATAGAAGTCCCTGGATAAGATCTAGATAAGAAATGAATATCTACGTAGTACGTATATATAATGGTGGAATCGGCATCGTCGCCAAATTAAACTTGTTCCTATCCCCTGAGGATATAAATTGCCCATTTATTAGGCCTTAAGTGTCCGTCCGGTGCCGATTAAGCCTTCAATTTGAGAGAGTAATTGAATCTACTGTCAAAAAAAAAATTAGTGTACGGTAATTCATAAAGATAGCTTTTTCGCTTTGGGCTTACAACTACAAAATTGCATTTTACCTCTTTATCAATATTCCCAGATCTCAAAACTTCTTGGTCTCAAAATACCTAAATTGCAGAATGCCTATTTTTTTTTCTTAAAACACCGGAATCTTAATATGGCCAAATTTCAAAAAAGCTTAGTGTCATAATGCCTAAAAACACTTTCATGGCAAAACAACATATGCTTAAAACAACTAAACTTCAAAATACCTAATTTTGTATTACACGGAGAATAAATTAAAGGCATATATTCCTGTATATATTTTTATTTAACGCCTAGTAACCTAGGTACAGTCCATTTCACATGTAGGGTAGAGCGGGGCACGTTGAACAGGCACTATACTAAAGTCATAATATCAATATCAAATCATTCTCTCAAATAACCACTCGTGAAAAAAATAAGGCATTTTGCCATTTCTAAAGGTGCTTCCAGTTTGAGTTATTTTAATATTTTGTCAATTCTATCATTCAGTATTTGCAGGAGTTGTGCATTTCAATTTTTAGGTACTTAGAGAATATGACGTTTTAGGTCAGTCATAATGACTTTCGTTCATTTTAAGAATAAGACAATTTGAAATTTTAGGTATTATGAGCCCATGGTAATTTGAAAATTAGGGGTATTAGTGAATAAGGTATTTTGAAATTTACTGGTTTTAAGCCCAAAGCGCTTTTTCTTGTTCTACTGCTAATGTAATAAAATGATAGTTTATTTACTCGTATTCTTAGATCAAAATATTTTCTAACCGCGAGTTGCATTTAAACATTTGGCACTGCCTGGTTTTGATGACAGTGACAAAATTAAGAAACTTAATAGTCATAATTCTTAAACTACTGGTTCAAATTGAATGAAATTTCAAATATACCGTGTTTATACAATGCCTGCTTGGCTTCTGAAAATTCAGGCTTCTAGTTTTTTCCACAACGAAGTTATAGGGGGGGGTCGAAAATGACCTGAACGGCTTCGAGAAAAGGATGGTAAGGCCGTGCCGCTGTTTTGCTTGACTTGGCGGGGGCACTACCTTGCCCCCAAATTTCACTTTTAGCGAAACAGAAGTTAGTGTTTTGTACTGCAAAATGGTAATATTTTAAGTAATTTGTGTTAATCGCACTCGCAGGCGCCTAAGATACATGCTCAGCCTAGTTTGTTGTCCGTCGGTCGGATTATAACGTTTAGGATATGTACACTTTACAGTTGGTTACCGTGAGGTTGGGAAATAAAACGAAACCTTTTGATAAGTTGACACATACATGATCATTCGGCGAAATGAAATTATGCTAAAAATTGGTTGCCGACTGATAATCGGGAATACAAATTTCGGCAATCAATTAGATAACCAGGTTTGAGGCCAAGGACGCCAAGTACTTGTCTTGGTTTCGTAGACTCGGGAACATCAGATAGATGGAGCCTATGGCCGGTTAGGCTGAGACCGGTTAGTTTGAAAGCAATGACAAAGCACAAAGGGCCAGTCTCATGAGCAAACTGATTAGACCAAGATCATGACCAGGAAGGTTAAGATCAGTTAGATTTGAGGCTGGCCAAAGTTGATTGTTCTTTCTTTTGGACCTATAACGAGCATGTAATGACGAAAGGGCTAATCTGTTTATTTGAATTTCAGATAACATGGGTCGTATTACATTGTCAGGATGGTCGACTATAAGAGATGGTGGACATCGTCTGTCAATACGGCTCGCTGTTTTGGCCTTCTGGCCAACTCACGCATTGTCCGCGCCGAGCATAAGGATCCTGCGTGGCCCGGCTTGTAGTTATCAAAAAAAAACTGAATACGGGTGGCCCCTCCACCCCGTGCCGCAGTGGGGCGCTGCAGCGCTGGGCTGTTATTCGCTAAGCGTTAAAGCGGCTCAACCCGCCGGTCGCCCGTCACGAAACTAGACCTCTACCTACGCTTGGTTACTACGCATCGTGGTGTCAAGATATATTTGTGGGTGAGCGTTGAGGTAGCATAAAACAAGTTACAGAATAACGGGGCTGGAGTACTGACGTCCATTTGCCCGCGGTCCGCGCCACGATACACACACACCGTCAGCTGAGCCCTCATATCCGTTTGCGAAACTAAATATCTCGTAGACTAATAGCTTGTCTCATATCATACAGAGAGAAAGAATATAATGGAAAAATAAGCCATTTTTTCTCTCTCAAATCAAATATTTTATTGCATACATGTTGTTACAAAAGCAGGTGACAAATGCTATAACAGACTCAAACATGCACCCTGTAAGGGCATCACAATATTTATAAACTATCCTAAAACTAGAACTAAAAACTAAAAGATTTTAATTGACATATAGTAATTTATAAGATATAATATAATAGATAATTACAGAACAATCAGTTTGCTGCCAGCCCTTTACAAACTATTCTCTGCTGTGATACTAAACAGAATATCCAAACACTTAGACGAACAGCAACCAAGAGAGCAAGCAGGGTTCAGGAAAGGCTACTCTACGACGGACCATATATTTACGATAACACAAGTAATAGAAAAGTACATGGAATACAATAAAGTTATCTATATGGGGTTCATAGACTATACAAAGGCATTTGACTCTATATCACATTCTTATTTATGGTCGAGTCTTGAAGAGCAGGGAGTGCATACAAAATATATTAACATAATCAAGAAAATATACTACAGTACATCAGCCAAAATAAAACTGGAAAGGATCGGAGACTCATTCCCAATAGGAAAAGGAGTCAAACAAGGGGATCCAATGTCTCCCAAATTATTTATAGCCCTACTAGAAACAATATTCCGAAGATTAGACTGGCACAACCAAGGAATAAACATAAATGGAGAAATCCTTACGCACCTTAGATTCGCGGATGATATTGTGGTATTGTCTGAAAGCCATGAAAGTCTACAAACTATGATAGAGACCCTAGATACGGAGAGTAGAAAAGCTGGCCTACAAATGAACATAGCAAAAACAAAAATAATGACAAACGGAGAAAAAAAGGACATAAAAACACACAATGGAGAAATCGCGTATGTAGAAGAATATATTTACCTAGGCCGTCTAATAACTTTCACAAAACCAATAGAGAACGAAGTCGACAGAAGGATCGCCATGGGATGGAAAAGATATTGGGCGCAAAAGGAAGTGTTCAAAAGCAATCTCCCGGTGCATCTAAAAAAGAAGCTGATGGATAATACGATTCAACCAACAGTAACATACGGGTGCCAATGCTGGCCTCTCACTTAATCTATTACCCGAAAACTTAGAACATTCCAAAGAGCAGCCGTACGGTCTATGCTGGGCATAAAACTAATGGATCATGTGAGAAGTACAGAAATACGAAGCAAAACAAAAATAGCAGATATCATTGACAGTATTTGTAAATTAAAATGGAGATGGGCTGGGCACAACGCAAGGGCAAATGATGGACGCTGGAGTGAGCGAATAATGCATTGGTACCCAAGAAACGGAACCAGGACAAGAGGGAGACAGAGGCGCCGCTGGAGCGACGACATAGTGCAAATTGCAGGCAAAAACTGGCAAAGAAATGCTACCGATCGCAAAGGTATGCCATCCTTTGGAGGAGGCTTACGTCCAGAAATGGGCATCCAAACAAAACTAAATATTAATATTATTTTATTTGATTTGCATGAAACAATTCAACTGAATGCATGCTCAATGAAGATGCAACCAAATAGTTTAATAAAATAAAATAATTAGTTAAGTGAATTGTAACAATGTACGCAAACAGTTTAATAACATAAAGCACATAAAAACAACACACACATATGGAAATGTTACAAAGTTTGGAATAAAGAGGCTTTATTATTATTAATTTATAAGGCTTTCTGAGTCAATGTCGTCTTAAAAATGACAGGGGTAACTTCCTCGTTAAACAAAATATTTAATTAAATATTTTGTTTCGTTATAAAGGTATAGCTTGTCTCATTTCTGAATAATCTAACACTATATGTATACTCAAGTCTACAGTTCCATGTAGCTGTGAAAAAACGAAACTTTTAAGTTAACGTATTAAAAATATACGGCCGTTTATACCGCAAAAAACGTATATTTCGACACTCTCAAGGGAATCAGAATTTATAAAGTACTTTGAGTTGACCTCGAACTACGAAATTTGACAAGTAATATCGTCTTATACTACAAGTACAGGAAAAATCTGAAACTACATTTGTAAATAAGTACGGGACCCTCGGTGGGCGAGTCCGACTCGCACTTGGTTTTTTGAAATCGGATGAGTAGTTCCTGGGTAGGTATACGCCATATATACCTACTAACTTACAAAACACCAATCTCAAAAACTTTTCCTCTTTATCCATACTAATATTATAAATGCGAAAGTGTGTCTGTCTGTCTGTCTGTCTGTCTATCTGTCTGTTACCTCTTCACGCTTAAACCGCTGAATCGATTGAGATGAAATTTGGTATGGAGATAGTTTGAATCCCGGGGAAGGGCATAGGATAGTTTTATCCCGGAAATCATCCCCTGAGGGGGTGAAATGGAGGATGAAAGTTTATAGATATAAACGAGTTCCACGCGGACGGAGTCGCGGGCAGAAGCTAGTACTTAATATATATCTGTACTAATATATAAGTATACAATAGATATAGATGTAGACGAGCTTACACTGACTTCACTGTTACTGCACTGCTTTTCGCTAGCCTAATAAGTTGACACAATTTAATCGGTGGCCCCATTGCACGGGGATGGTTGACCCCTTATCTTGGGCTATTCAGCTAATCAATACAGCACTATAGGTACGTATATAAGGGAACTGATTGGGCTATACCGCACCGACACGAAATGGAAAAAATACTTATTATATTATCCATATGGTTCAAATATTCACATACACATAGTATTTTTGTGGCCACCATCGGTGATTTGCGTACCTACATCAGGTACTGTTAATATTATAAAGAGGAAAAGTCTAGGAGATTGGTGTTTGAGCTTTGTAATTTTGTATGTAGGGGGTAACCTCCGGAACCTATCCTCTGATTGAAAAAAATATTGAATATATGTATAGAATATATGTATTGAATATATTTATAAGTCAGTTAAAAACGTTCTTGAACTACATTAGTAAAAAATACAATAAATATAAAATAATCTTTGGAGGCGACCTGAACGTAAACATCTTAAAAACAAATAGTAAAACAAGTAATCTATTGGACCTATTGTCGGAACAAAACCTAACAAGGCATATAAAAAAAACAACTCGTATTACCCAAACAGCCTCGTCATGCCTAGACCTCATATTTACAAATTTCAATGATAAAACCATGAATACAACCGTAGAACAACTTGGTGTTTCGGATCACGCAGCAACCATCATTAATTTAAAATTACCTAAATATGACCACCGAAAAGAGCTACAAACGTACGTAGAAAAAATACTCTATAGTAAATTAAACATAGAAAACTTCCGAAAATAACTGAAAATTATAAACTGGAATAGCATAATGGTCTATGTGGCTTTTAATAGAGAAATAATGAAAATCTTAAACATAACTATTCCAAAGCGTAAAATAAAAATTAGGAACACATTTAAAAAAAGTGGTTAACTGTAGGAATCAAGCAATCGTGTAAAAATAAGCGGTTACTTAGAATCCTCACGACGCAGGCAGCAAATAGTCAAGTACTGACAAGATACTACGGCAAATATGTAAAAACATTAAAAAGGGTCGCTAAAAAACTTCAATATAAAAATAAAATAAAAACTCCGCAAATAGAGTGAAAGTTATGTGGAGTATTATTACTGAACGCACAAATAAAAAAACAAACATCGTAAAGCAAAATATAAAACTAAAATTTAACAATACACTCATTACAGACCCCAAAATAATAGCTAATACATTCAACAGCTTTTTTGCATCAATAGGCTAATCAAATTTAACTAATCGTAGCAAACAATGCGGCCGCCAGGTGAAATCTCCTACAGGAAATACAATGTTCCTAAAGCCCACAGAATATCGAGAAGTTTTCAGAAACAAGGAATGTTAAAAATAAACTTAGCTGTGGGATTGACGAGCTCCTGCATTAATTAGAAAATGCGCAAATGAACTGACACTTCCCTTTTGCACACTAATCAATCAAATCAATCGTTCAATGAAGGATCCTTTCCCGATTTATTAAAACAAGCCATAATAAAACCAATACACAAGAAAGACTCCAAAACAGATCCAAGTAACTACCGACCCATAGCTCTCCTTCCAACGGCATCAAAACTATTTGAGAGAGCAATGTGCGACCGGGTATACAACTTCTGCGAAAAGTATAAAATATTCGACGAAGGCCAAAATGGTTTTCGAAAGAACAAATCCACAACTTTAGCCATTTACATATTTATACAGGTAGCTTTAAACACAATTAATTCCAAAAACTACGCTATCGGTATTTTACTAGATATGAGCAAGGCGTACGATAAAGTAAACTACAAAATACTACTTGACAAATTATACCAAACAGGGATACGCGGAGAAGCTCACAAATGGTTTGCATCCTACCTAGCAAACAGGGAGCAATACGTAGAAATAGAATATACCGATGTCATCAATAGTAGAGTCAGTAACATTAGATCAGATAAGAAAGAAATTAATGCTTCAATTCCACAAGGAAGTGTCATTGGATGTCTCTTGTTCATTATTTACATAAACGACCTGCCAAAAATCATGTATGTCCATGCACTCTATTTGCAGGCGATATATCTCTACTAATAACATGTAAACATACCACGGACATAAGCGAAAAAATTAAACAAATATTAAATGATATTACAAGCTGGATGGACGATCACCAACTAGAACTTAACTTCACAAAAACTAAAATAATGACATTCCGACCCTATCAAAAACCACCTTTAGACATCGACTTCTACTACAAAAACACACAAATCGAAACAGTACAAGAATTTCCGCTTCTAGGTTTAATTATAGACACACACTTAAACTGGAAAGCCCATGTCAATAAAATTAGGAATAAGATGTCAAGCTTTATCTATGCATTTCGTGAAATAAAGAAAACTTCTGATCAGCAAACTGCGCTAACTACTTACTATGCGTATGCATACGCATGGTTAAAGTATGGTATAATATTGTGGGGAAACAGTACGGACGCCCCCGATCTGTTCATACTACAAAAAAAACTTGTTCGAATCCTAGTAAATATCAAAAACACGGAAACATGTAAGCCACATTTCCGAGAACACATTTTACTTACTTTACCAGGAATTTATATCTTAGAAATCTGCAAGTTTACAAAAAAATACATGGACACGTTTAAAAAACTCTAGATCTAGATTCCACTCTGTCAGGCATGCTAATGCTGCCTTTGTCAAAACTAAAAATGCACTCAAAGAGCACGCGTCATGTGTGTAAAAATCTTCAACAAATTGCCGGCTGAAATAAGAAATGAAAAGTTAGATGTAGCTTTCATACTCGTTCTGGTCTCGAAATGCTACTATACAGGCGCGGAATACTTCAATGATATATTCGTATAAGTACATTGATATTGTATTTTAGACTACCAATTTTGCATTACTATCAAATTTTAATTTTTGAAATATTAAAGAACGTAAAAATTTCTTCCTTCTTATTAAATCAAGGTTCAATGTTTCAAAAACTTTTTAGTTTTTTCGACGCTTCATGCATGCATTTATAATAATATATAATTAAATTTTTAAGATAGGTAGGTTTTTAAATATACTTTTGCGAATTATAAATTGTGCTACGCCCTTACAGGGCTACCATGTATGATCTTGTTTGTAACACCTTTGTAACCATGGTTTCTGCATTAAATAAATAAATAAATAAATAATGGACTTTCTAAATTGACATGGCCTGTCGGTTTGCCTGCGTTATTTGCAGCTAAACTAGTAGCTCTGTGAGCTGAACACCTCGCGGGTTTGTTTCAAAACGGTTGAATTTAGTAATCGAAATCGGAGTTCAAGATACAGTGGACGGAACATAAAATTTGTACTAAATCAGTAGACCCCTTTCTTGTATTTTTTTACGTTTTCAACCCATATCTCAGCCATATTTCAACATTTCGAAAAACTGACTCAACAAAAAAAAACTTTATACTTACCGAACCTACTCACAAAACATGAGAATTGGTTGAGAAATGTGAGCTCTAGGCGAGAACAGGGGGAAATCCAAACATCCGGACATGAGGAAAAACGATTTTTCGTCCAAGCTGAAGCATAGACGCTTCGCTCGCTTCGCTCGCTCGGTCGACTAGACACGCTTTATTTCATTCATGGGCGTTGATGATGTACAGTCAAGTGCAAAAATGTGTATCGATTCAATCATCTTATAAATATGTACCGAAACCGACGGCACATATCATATTTAATGGAGTATGTTGCAAGCACCCTTATTTTTACACTTGACTGTACGTTCGTTTTAAGGTATTTATCTATAGGCCTTTTTTATGATTTAAAAAATTTGCACGATACTAGAACACAATATATGCCTGAAAGTAAAGAAAATATTTGATTTGATTTAGAACATTTAGCGTCGTTTTGATACGCCGATGCGTTATATTTTATTAACCCCCAGATAAATGTATGAATAACCCGCAGGAGCTACCTACCACAACCCTGCACGTGTCCCCTGGGTGGTACTAAAGAGTGACAAACTTTAAAGGCCAAACGATTAAATAAATAAATAAATAACCCCCTATTTCTAGAAATTTACTACAAACAATATGAGAACGCATCAGGATAAAAGTTTATAATAAAATAAACGTTTTCAAATATAATAAAATAATCATTTTTGGTGCAGCCTATTACCGTTTAGAATCCTTAAATAGTAATAATTAATATTCAAGCTCGTAATTGCGTTCATTCAATTTGATTAATTCACTCACCTCCCCTTGAACAGAGCCGTTAAATACGTGTTCATGTTTTAATTTGCATAACGATTGTTATGATCGTCGACCTGATGTTTAAGTTTACCTAAGACGAAAGAGAAGCGGCTCTATAATGTATAGTAGGCGGACGCGCACGTAGTTCATTTTTAATAATTTGCGATTTATTAAGCGTGTACTTATTTTCATTTATTGACTTTAGTGTTGGTGTACTGTACTATATCGTAACATAGCCTGTAAGTTAATACTAACAACTATGGACAGTAATTGTCTGAATATAATATATATCTTTATTTATTATCAACAGGGCTCCAAATGTTATGCATTATATTAAGTAGGTAGCTGTACCATTAGTTACAACCTGGTGTACAAAAAATAAGCCACCTTTTAAGAAAATAATAAAGGTAAATAATAATGTATTTTAGGGTGTACGTATCAGAATGTCTAAAAATAAGAAAAGATCGGGTTGCACTCCGGGAGTGCCGGCAGAAGTGAAAACTCAACACTCTTACGAATTTTCATCACTATCCAATCTTACGGTCACGTGACATCTTACGGTCACGTGACCTGTGGCGAGTTTAACATTTTTTCCCCATCCCAAAAAGTGTACAGCGCCGCTAAAGAAGTTTTCACTTCAAAAAAACTCACGTTAAATAACCTACGTTCAAAATCATTGCAAATTCGAGTCACCAAACCCTTCGGTGTCGGGCCTGAAACACACGAGTTTTAGTTTTTTATGGTTCCGTAGTCAACAAGGAACCCTTAGGGTGCCTTTCCACCAGAGATGTGCTATTGCAGCTATGCTGTGAAGATGTGAGCTACGCTACGAAACTGTGTGACCGTTTCCACCAATACTATGCTATGTAGCTGTGCGAGGAAGATGCAGTATGTAGATGCGCAGCCGCGAGGCAGCTGTGCGAGGAAGATGCGAGCTATGTGATGGTTCGACAGGGGCGCGCGGAGCGGTAGCGCGGTGAGGGGGACGCTTGCATCGCCGCTGCTACATGACCCGCGACCATCCGTAGCACGCATCCATAGCACGCATCTTTCCATATAAAAGTCTTAGCTTAGTTGAACCCGTTTCCACCAGTGCTATGCTATGTGGACCAATGAACATGATTGGTGGATGTGGATATCAGACGCATCCATAGCAACGTAGCGTACGCGACATTTGATCGATCTTTGTTCTCAAGAGGCTAACAGCTGACACTATCAAATGGAATTATAGATGTGGCTTGTTCAAACGCTAACACCCCTTAAACTACGTTACCCTCGCCTTTGTGTAGGTATTGAGCCGGATCGAGTACGTGACAGTCGTGTTTGAAAGTTGGAAAATGGGTCAATGAATTTTGGAAATTGGAAAATTCCGTTCGTTCTCTTTAAGGCTTTGTCTCTTGGACACTTGGTAATAGTGACGTGTTAACTTTAAAAATACAGTCACAAACATCTAGCGGATAGTATTTGACGTTTCGCGTAGCTGAAGTTTATATATTTTGTGATTATTATTTCATATCAGCCGAAAGACGTCCACTGCTGGACATCGGCCTCCCCTAAAGAGTGCCACAATGCAATGTGCACCCGTCCACTACGACGATTTCAGCTCAGCTAGCAGCAATCATAAACACGACAAATATAATACTTGCCCCAACACCGTGCCGAGCCAGGTCCGTGCCCGAACCGCGTCCTAGCACGCCGGGCCGTAGGTATTTACTCACTAATTACGGTATTCGTCATAGTCACATATGTCATCATCACATCATATCACATCAGCCGTTAGACTTCTTCTGGTGGACATAGCCCCCCCCCCCCAAAGAGTGCCAAAGTGACCGGTCCTGCGCAACCCGCATCCAGCGGACTCCTGCGACCTTTACCGCTCCATTGCCATTTGGGTGACTGAGCCTTCTTATGAGGCCCATCGTAAGCGACCACGTGTCAGTGCCATATGTCATCACTGGCAACACACACTGGTCAACGACTCACATATCTATCTATCTAAAGTCGCCATCAATGGAATTTGCTAACTATGTAAACAAACCGTCATAGTTTACATAGTTAGCAAACTCTATTGACGGCCACTTTATCTATATATTATGCGAAGCCGATTTTTGTACATCCCATCAGATCTACAGTTATGGTCCGATTTTGATAAATTATATATCATTACATTCGTCTCATGCTGGAGAGTTGCATAAAACATATTTTTTCATATATTTGTAGAAAAAGAATAGAAAAATTAATTTTAAAGAACTACTATGCACTGATCACGTGACTTTGGCCGCGTGACGTCACGTGATGTGCCTTCTGTTTTGTCTTGACATAACACAGTAAAAAGTAAACAATAATTGAACTCAAACCTGCAGTAATTTCTTCAGCATGAGAAAATATATGTTTTGAGTTGGCTACATATATCCACATCAAGATTTTGAGAGAAGAGGTTACCTAACCCATTCATTTTCGTGGACGCCTACGCGTGTCTCAGTTGAAGTCTCTCGGCGTCTTTGTTGACCTTAATGGGGTCTATACATGTCATGATTTGTCAGGCCCAATTTATCAGAAGCTGACTAATTGTTATAGTCTGGAGGCATGTGTTGAGCTTATACTAATAGACTGTTCAGGTAGACCAACATTAACATACATAGACAGTGATGCCACCATAGTTTAGTTATTTAGTACTATGAAGTATGTTCATGTACCTATAGCTTGTACTAGTTGTACTGTTGCTTTGCAAATCAATGGCGAACTGAAATGGGCCTTTTAATTTACGCCTAATATTTTAATAGCATGTTGCGCTGCTGACTGTCAAACGAGTTGTACTGAGAAATTGCATGCACATGTGATCGGATTGTTACATATCGGTACGCCACACCCAATTATGACTTCGACATGTTGTACTGACAAATTGTAGTAAAATGACGTAATCTGTAGAACCCATAAACACCAAAATTGTATGGATTCAAAATTGCAGGTTTCAAAATTGTATGGATTTTGTTTCAATATGCAGCAATATTCGCGTATTGTGATATGAATGTATCGTATGGTAATAATCACTGTAACAGGCCCCTATAGGAATGTTACCGATATCGTGTCGTGCAATGTGAACAGTGATATCGGTGTCGGCTCCGGATGAGATCAGATAATCTGAACAGGGTCTAATAGTAAGCTAGCTCATTGTAGTTCTCTTTTTGCAACACTAAGGTGAATTTAATCAATTTTTTAAGGTTCAGTACAGTCGAATAAAGCATTGAAAAAAAAACTGTAGAACTACAGATTTTTTAAGCGGCGATCTATAGAATTCTAAGTCTTGCCCTACAGATTTTCCAAAAATTTCATCTGGCAAGTCAGTCACTAATGTCACTATTTCCATGAAAGACTGATGAACTCAGAGTAAGGATTTCTCTAGCGATCCTATACGAGTTCTACCAAGAGGGACGGAAAAGCTCTTGTGCAGCTAAATTGAGAACTGGTCTTAGTCTTAAACGGCTGACGGCTTACCATAGACAAGCTAAGTTTACACATCACACTGATATTATAAATGTGAAAGTTCGTTGATGTTGTCAGAGAGACATAATAAGGAGAACCTGAAGGAAAATTATTTATAAAACATAAATTAAAAACTTCAATAGCGCAATGCAGAACATCACCAATTTCAAGGAATATTCTAGCTTTAGTAGGTAATTCTCCGGACTTTTGTCGGCGTCTAAACTCCGTCAAACAATATGAAACGTATAAAAAAGTTTTAAGGAGTTAAGTGACCCGCAGACCTAATTTGAGAATAACCGATTGGATAAAGTCGTGTATACGTCACAGCGCCATCTTTTGTTGTGTGAAGTGGACGCCGCGTGTCCGATTTTGATAAAACTTTCTAATATTGTACAATATTGTAGTTGAGACTGAATAGGACATAGCGTGGCGTTATTTTATATATAATTTCTTCAGAGGGTGATATAAGGTTTGAAAAGTTGTATGGGAATTAATTTTGTTTTAAATACAGACTTGAAATTTCGTAAAAAGGTTCTTCAATAAAATACAAGTAAAGTCATTTCAGCGTTTTTGAAAATTCATACCCTGGGGGCCCAAAATGGCTTGAAAAATTGTATGGAGAGTGATTTTTTTTTCGAGCTAGGGAATTGAAACTTCGTAAAATGGTTCCTATACGATACTAAAGAACAAGAAAAATTATTTCAGCGTTTTTAGGGTTCCGTACCCAAAGGGTAAAAACGGGACCCTATTACTAAGACTTCGCTGTCTGTCCGTCCGTCTGTTCGTCCGTCTGTCTGTCACCAGGCCGTATCTCAAGAACCGCGATAGCTACCCAGTTGAAATTTTCACAGGTTTTTGTTGCCGCTATAACTACAAATCCTAAAAAACCGGCCAAGTGCGAGTCGGAGTGGGGCTCCTATACAACAGACATGATTTTTTCGCCGTTTTTAGGGTTCCGTAGTCGACTAGGAACCCTTATAGTTTCGCTTTGTCTGTCCGTCCGTCCGCGGATAATCTCAGTAACTGTTAGCAGTAGAATGCTGAAATTTGGTACTAATATGTATATCAATCACGCCGACAGTGGTAAAATAAAGTGTTTTTTTTTATTAGGGTACCTCCCCTATACGTAACGTGGGGAGTGTTTAATTTTTTCATTTCAACCCTAACGTGTGATATATTGTTGGATAGGTATTAAAAAATGAATAGGGGTTTGCTAAAATAATTTTTTGATAAAGTTAATATTTTCGGAGATAATCGCTCCAGAAGTTAAAAAAAATGTGTCCCCCCCTCTAACTTTTGAACCATAAGTTTTAAAAATATGAAAAAAATCTCAAAAGTAGAACTTTATAAAAACTTTCTAGAAAAGTTATTTTAAACTTGATAGGTTGAATAGTTTTTGAAAAAATTACAAAATAATTTCTGAACTAAGTTTGTAATTTAACCGTATAAGCAGGTTTTTATGGTACCTGTAATTTCTTCAAAATCACAATGAAATGACGTGCTTTCAAATAAAGTAAAAAAATGGTGAAAATCGGTTCCGCCATCAAGAATTATTTAGAATTATAGTTAAATTAATTACGAATTATAATACGAATTATACTTCACTAGCTCGGCTTTCAACACAAGCACTTGTGCCGAATAACAAATAACGATTAAAATGTACAATACAATACAAATACTCTTTTCATCTCTCATACTCTGAAAACTCTGAAATGACGTGCTTTCAAATAAAGTAAAACAACGGATTTAGGGTGTTAGGGTTTTGTACTTAATATGTCAACTCAATGTAACAAATAGCCCATTTTTTTAACGCTTAAGTGGGGACACTTACTGTGACGGACGAAAAACTACGGAACCCTACACTGAGCGTGGCCCGACACGCTCTTGGCCGGCTTTTATAGTTAATGGTACGGAACCCTTCGTGCGCGAGTCCGACTCGCACTTGGACGGTTTTATTTTAAATTCATCTTCTAAATGGATTAAAACTTACTTGAAAGTCTGTATGTAGAAATCTAGAGTGGTAAGGTGAGCTGGCTGGCGCAACCGGTCTTATCCGATACTATTGAACGACAATATTTGTATATAATATACCTATGTTTATATTTGTAATCATGTTCTGATGTGCAGTATAGAGGTTGACGGGGCCGAGAAACTATACATACATACTACAGTACTATGATATAATAATAATAAATAAATCTTACACAAATTGACCTAGTCCCAAACTAAGCAAACCTTGTACAGTCGAGGTCAAAGATATGTTTACACTTTTGCACCTTACTGCCTTGTAATAAGGTGCGAAAGTGTAAACGTATCTTTGACCTCGAGTGTACTATGGGTACTAGACGACGATAAATATACATATATAGATAAATAAATACTTAAATACACATAAAATACTAAAGAACAAATATTCGTGCTCATCACACAAATAAATGCCCTCACCAAGATTCGAACCCAGGACCTCTTGCTTCGTAGGCAGGGCACCAACTAGGCTAAAGCGGTCATCAAAAATCACATATAGCAAGTCTTTTCGATATTTGGGGAGTTAAGTATAAGTACAATCTATCCACTGACTCGAGTAAAGTCGACTAAAGTTACAGCTTCATAATTCAGAACATTGGATACACAAACATTACTTTAATCAGGAGTCTCAAAGATTAATTATCAAGCAAATGGCAACTGCTCAGCTTCGGTCTACTTTGGCAAAGAAGATTAATTGTAGCAAATGGAAATTTAGGCATAGTGAGGGGGCCACATTAATTACGTATAATCAATCCTGGGAACTGTAACGCTTCGGTTGTTTTCAAATATAACTTCCGTAAACGTGCCTCTGCAATATGCTAACTATAATTTGAACCGTTGTTCTACCTGATAAGTTGATATATCCATTTGGAGCAAACACATATGCAGAAAAATAATTGCCTCGTTCCTAATGTTCCTAAAACTAATAGACACTAAAGTCTAATTATGGTCTTTTTAGTAACCGTTCCGATGTAGTTTTGACCTGTTAAATATCATGGATATTCGTACTCAAAATTCTGAGGAGCCGTTTCTGCGACTACTGAACCAAATTAACATATAGGTAACTTTGTAAGCACCACATATATCGTTATATAAGTATGTATTGCCCTAGTGCTTCGAACGTTCAAAGTTATATTGGAGGATTGACGATAGGTATAGGTATTTGTGTATAGATGTCTTTCGCTGAACCCAAATGGTAAGTAAGTAATGGAATTTATGTAACTATTTCAACAAACTGTCTAACTTATTCGCGCAACAGCTCCCCTCGGTCATAGACCGTGGAAAGAGAGTATCTTTTTAGTTTGCCTGTTGAAGTTTAGGCAAGGGAAAACCAATTTAGTACATTTTATTGAACAGGCATTACTAAGTTTTCTTGTACCTTCGTATCTTTTCTTTATCGATCATGAGTGTTTCGTGGTTTGTCAAAGTAAATTATATTACGTAATTCTAAATTATTTGCGTCAATCAACTTTCTTGCTGTTATTCTAACCTGTTACCATTAGCAAGGGGACCGTGACTGAGTTAGAAAAGTTGTTATACTCGTAACATAAACTTCCAAAATCCGTAGAAGATGGCCCCTAAAACATGGGATGAAAACTGTCCACAAACCTCTCATTTGAAAGATTTAAACCCTTGAAAACCTCAGTTACCTATTAAAAGCAGGAAACTTAAATATGGCAACTAGCAATAGAAAAAAGCTGATTCACCCTTTTGCAAATTCAATGTGAAATTATCATTTATAAATTAAAATAACTTTTTAAGGTAAAATTACCTTATATTGCTATATATATATGTTCGAACCTGGATGCAATTAACAGTACATATTCTAGCTTCGTGGAAAGCTACGGCACGCCCCGCCCCGGGTATTAACGAGTCTCCAAATGAATGTAGGACGGACTTTAATGGTATAAAATGACCGATTCACTGATATTCCTTTTATAAACCTAAGCCGCCTAAGGGCTTCACCCTATTTAAGGCTGTGCATTGGAAATTATCGCGTGCTTTGAAACGCCGTTCTGACTAGATTAAGAAACAATAAGGTCTGATTTTCAGATATATGATTCTTGTCTATATGATTGTTTATCTGATTTTATCGATACATGATTGCTTAAAATTTCCTCGATAGAAAAAAAGTTGGGTCTGTATTTTCCTTTTTTTACTCAGCCTACTCAAACGATACCTACATTATTTTACGACACAATCAAGTTAATACTATAGTATTTTATCTCATCTAAAATCTCACTTTATGAAATTTAAATAAAACGTCTGTTAGGTATTTATCGAAATTTGTCCAAAAAAGCCATTCCCGAAGAGTGTTACATCTCTTTTCCTCGTGCGCGGAAGGCATCAGCGTGTCTCTGCGTCTAGGGGGCGTGTTCGACTCAAATCAAGGCATTGCCTTAAATCTCTTTCGCTAGTAAGCTCAATAAAGCTAATGTTATGGATGCTAGTAGATGATATATTTAATTTTAATTCATCATCCTCCTTGCGTTATTCCCGGTTATGCTCTTAAGGCGACCGGCTATGCTTTGGCACCTACTCCCAAGATTTGGCATAGACAATAGTTTTACGAAAGCGACTGCCATCTGAACTTCCAACCCAGAGTGGAAAACTAGACCTTATTGGGATTGGACCGGTTTCCTGACGATGTTTTCCTTCACCGAAAACAGAAAATATCTATCATAGAAAATATCTAAGGCTCAGAAACAAATATTCATGCTCATCACACAAATATTTGCCGTTACCGGGATTCGAACCCGGAACGATCGTAGTCAATATTTTTATTGCACAGTCAAATACCGAAACGGTGAACCGGTCCCTTATTTTCAAGCAATCCAGGTTCACTAACGTTGAACTAGGGTTCACCGTTAGGGTGGTAGGCCACCAATAGGTTTAGCAAGCCATTGTTAACATGTTACTAACATAATAAACGACTCAATTATATCTCAGTTTGATCCTGAGATGAAAATCACCAACTTTCGCAAAATAGTGGCAGAAAACTGGATCAGAGATTGTTATTGTTATCATATACATTTCCAAATCGGCCACCAGCCAGCCCCAGGCAGAACTAGTCAGATCATGTCGGGTCCAACATTAAACTACCCCTCACGTTTGCAGTGGAACTAACCCGGACAGGGGATGGAAAGACAAACAATTCGTTCACTCGTTTGTATCCAGCTCTGTTTGTACACTCATTAGACCGCCTTTCAGCTCGGGTATCCTTTAACAAAATATCCTTCACATGCTCCCCCAGAGATAGACAATATAAAAACACCATAATAAACAATGATATAACAATTTGTATGTTTATAACAAACAAGATTTAGTACTCATATGTGTTTTGTTATAAGTACTTTTATTTGTTGAAAACGGCTGTAACGAGTTCGATTTGCGTCACACAAAGATTAAAGCGGTCATCACTCATCAAACTGCCGCCCCATCCCGCTGCGGCGTGCGGAGCCGCGTACAAATTTCACCGGACGGAGGTGCGGTGCAGTGTAAAGAACCGTGCGGAATTTGTATACAAACTGAGGTAGGTACCTACTGGCATACAACGTTGCGAACCGTCGCTCCGCACTCCGCGGTGTGATGACCGCCTAAGGTTCCCGATCTACTTTATACATAATATGCATGGACAGTTGAATATCCTTTATGTTTGATCCAAATCATGGGCATAGCATATTGGATAGATATGATTGGTAAAGTTTGAGTAACAATTTGATTCCGATTGACCGTTGTCTGTCACGTAATGTATGACTTTCCTGATATCTTATCTGTGTATCTTCAAGGCGTTCAAAGCAGATATACATAAGTACATTTCCGAGCGTCCAGTAATAACGTATTTTAATAGTTAAATTCTGTGTGACACGGGCAGGTCGAAAATATGCGGGTCTTACGAATTTATCACTTAAGTGGTAAATTGATTTAAACTTCCACGATTTCCAGATTATTTTTACTAAGTATAAACTGGGCTTACCTACTTACCCATTCAACTTTGGAACAAGGGTGTAGCATATCTCTCTGTAGAATAACCTCGAAGAGGTATAAAATATAAATTTAATTTAAAGCGACACAGTTTTATTTACTGTAATTGTCAAAATATGGGATAGTTAGAGTTTAATAAAACATTAAGAGGACATTTTTGAAGCGACTACTCACTCACAAACAGTATCACACCTCTTTAGTTGTAATGCTGTTCAATACCTTCACAGTCACAGAAGAGTATGATATTTTACGTAGGTACCTAACACAGCATATCAGCACGGCTATCACTATCCGTCTCTCTCTTATTAGAAAACTTACAAAGAGATAGGGCGAGAAAAATCGAGAGAGCTCGCGCGCCGTCTTGTGATAGCCGTGCAGAGTAATCACGTAACTTTTTGAACTAGCTTAGGACTTCTCTACTGTAATTTTCAGCTTCAAAAAGGCACAGTTTAAATGATGATCTAAGGCGCGTTGGAAATGATATACATTACCCTGTTTTAGACCAGAAATATATTGGGCCACTATAAATGAGAATGATAAACGAGGGTATAAAAGATCGACAAAATGTGATATCGCACTGATAGGTTGCTAGCTCATCGCCCACAAAACACTTCAACCCTCCTCCCTTAGTCGAGTTTTACGACACCCACGGGAAGAAAGGGGGTGGTGAAATTCTAACCCGACACCCCACGACGGGGCACTAAAAATTATCCTTCAAATAATACAAAATACCAAAAAAATCCTCCTGTAAAGAAAACATAAATAAATATAAATAAAACTTCACTAAGTTAGGTATTTATCGAAATTAATCCAAAAAAGCCATTCCCGAAGAGTGTTGCATCTTTTTTTCTCGTGCGCGGAAGGCATAAGCGTGTCTCTGTCAAGGGGGCGTGGTCGACTCGAATCAAGGCATCCCCTTAACGGTTATTGTCAGTATAAAAAGTATATAAAGAAGTATAAAAAGATGACAGTTATGATCAGTCCTAACGCTCATTGGAAATTTTACGCAATTACCCTGCCTGACCTTATTCTATTGAGGTTTACGTACTTACTCGTGTTTCTACGTAGGCAAGTGGACATCTTCTTTTATCTTCCAAATCACACAAGTCGATTGCACGTCATTAATGGCTTTACACTTATCGATAACGTTTATCTACGTACGTACCTACAGCGCGTTCTGGTAAGTAGGTTCCTACTCTGAGTATCCGACAGCTGTGGATATTATTGCCCGAACCTTTTAACTGGGGCTTAAATATGCACGATTCATTGGTCGTTCAACAATTTAACCTGCGGCTGCATTGATATGACGGGGTTCTTTATTAAATGAGCGTTTCTAGAATATTCTGGTATACCAATTAAATACGCCAATGAAGGCATGATTTTAATTTTCCTCTTTTGTTACCACATATTTATATATTTATTTGTTATATCTCATGTTACCCGGTTCCCGCCGTCTGATTGAAAATCCGTAGTCCTACCACAGATTATATAATAGTTTGGTCCTACTATTATTGTTTATTCACGTATAATGTGCATTATAAACACAAGATTTTACGATAAACGTCATTCCGAACTTGTATCGACAATAACTTTCATAAATGTAACCTACTCGTACTGTTTACAAACTATTGATTGTATTGAGGTACAGTCGCGAAGCGGGATTGTTGAGCCACTTGCCACTTATCTTAATTTAAATACCTACAGCTCAATACGGTACAGTGTCAAGTGGCTCGACAATCCCGCTTCGCGACTGTACGTAATATTTTTTACCTACATCTAACTATTCGGTAACTCAAATTACCTATGCGCGTTCGATACTAAAAGGTACCTTCCTACCTGTACGCTTACCATGAGTTTGACAATGACGGCTTACGCTAACGAGTATCGAGTTTTCTATCTCTGCATCCCGCTCGTGTCAAAGTGCAATAGAGATGCACAGATAGAAAACTCGATTCTCGTTAACGAAAAATGACAATGTAAACTCATGGTAGCCGTACTGACATGAATCGAATTTTCGGAATGCATTACAAAGCTACCTTCAAAGTAAACAAAATCACCTAAATATTATATGTATTCCTCGAATAATTCTCCCTTAGGTGAGTGAGTTAAGATTGCATGTTTTATCAACTCGCTATTAATTTCTAAGGTATACTTAATTAAGCGGCGAATATAAACTCGGATTCATAATTTAATACACCTATCGACCTTTCGATACAGATCTGTTTTGCCCGGGGCTTCTTGCTCTCTTGGACGTCGGGGCACGGGCCTCTTTCATATCCCGTGTAATATTCAAATACGATTGGTAACTACTACCAACTTTGCCTACGTTCTGTACCTACGAGTACTATCTGCGTGGAACTAATTTACCTCACATCAACATTCAACTTTTTGCTTGTCTTTAAGGCAAAGTTGACCACGATTATGACTGGATCCCGCGAGCAAGACTTAGCCTACATACGCGGTAAGTGCTATTAAGATTATATCTCTGGCAACGGACTATTTATTTTTATCTAGATACTAAAGCATGATGCAACCACTGTTAATCCATGGATGGAAAATATACATTTAATTGTGGTTTTTAAATAATTGTACAATAATTGTCTTCGTCAGACCAAGATAGATGTCTGTATTATTAATACACAATTCAATTGTGCGCCTCTTTTTGCTCAACTTAGTAACGACCAAAGCTAACATAGATAAAATTATTGGAAGAGCATAATTAGATGTTGTGTATTAAATTTAACTGCAAAAAATATATTCTAGCTAAAGTTATGATTGTTTCAAAATTTGCTCCATTCAAAATAGACCAGAAACATTTGTTAGAGATAGTTTCAACATGTTCGGAGTACGGAACTCTCAGTTTTTTCACTGCAGAACTAACTTCAGATACCCATCTATATCCTGGACGTGCCTATCGCAGCCATTTACAGCACCTGATACAATTTCCCAAGGCCCGCCATCTTTGAAGGACACCCCTGACAATAAACTTTGTTTAGCAGCTGTAAAAGTTGTAACGAGCCAAGTCTTAAGCTAAGCTACAGGGAGAATTTCTGTGGCGGATAGCGGATTAGCGGTAAAACTATTTCGAGCAATATAGATACTTCTCTAGCAAAGTAAACTAAAACTAGAAACTAACAAATTAAATTATTTAATATAGACGGCCAGCCAATAGAAAAGTTCCTGAAACTTTTTAACCATCCTTTGAGATACGGTGAAATAAATGGAAGAGATTTGAACGGTCCTAAATACTCCGTCGGGTTCTGGGTTCTGGGTCGAGGAACAAATCAACCCGGATTTGGCTAGACAGGTACGTTTGTGTTTAAATGTAACATTTTAATTCTAAAAAAGGTTAGGAATGTGCGCAAATATATTTATAAAGTACCTAGTTACCAGCAGAAGAAGGGCAGTAAAATGTTATTTTTAAACTGATACCTACCGGTTATATTCACAGATATCTAAGTCAATAGAGGTTTTTTTTGATGCCCTGTTAGACTTAAAACCCTAATGAATAATGCATAACGTAATTAATCTGGAATAGTAGACGTATTATTGGGATGAAAAATCAAAGTGCCGTGATATTTCAGAATGCCATTGGTCTCTGTCGTCACGGGTTTAGCTGGCGTGGCGTGATACTTCTACCCCACATCGCTCCGTGCATGTCAATAGGAATAAGTTAGGCTATGCTATGCATGCGACCAGTTCATTACGATTTACGATACACCACTGGTCAGTTGGGTTTACATTGTATATATTTGCTTTTAAAAAAGGATTCTGAATTGTCTTATTCAGGAAAAATACTGAGATCTACTTGTTCTATTTTTGGTTAAAAATCTTCTACATAATTTAATTTCCTTTCTTTTTTTTAAAGCCAATATATAAAATGATTAACCCTATTTTGACTAGTGGTGTGTGTCATCAAGAAAAAAATGTTTTATAAGCGACAAAAACTAGGCGTCCTTCCTGTAGATAATACTATACAACAAATAATAGTTCAGGTACGTATAAGTTATGTTGCGGTCATACAATTTTTCCACGAGAAAGATTAAACCCTAAGCCATACTAAAATTGTTTTTGACCCTAATAGCAGTAATGCTATTAGCCCATACGTAATAAGTATGGGCTACCTATGTCGGGATATGTAATTTGTAAGCATTCGTCAGTTTCACCTTTCCACGGTAAACAATTACACAACAATAGTACCAAGTCCCAGAACAGAAATAGGTAGCCATGGACGCGGCTATTAAATGTGCCTATTAATAAAATGTGTATTGTTTAGTGCCTCGGAAACACCAAAAGATCGTAAAGAGCGTGCGCAAGCGTCGGCGTTGTGGTGAGTCTTCCATTACACTAAATCCATCTAAAATGAATGCAGTATAAAAAAAACTATTTGTCAATCGTAAAAAAGTAGCTCATAACAAGCAAACATGTTCTGGTACTTGGGGCATACCACAAATAGGAACACGTATGGTGTCGACTACGCGCAAAACGCTCCGAAAAGGTTATCAGAAATGTTTAATTTGATCAGGTTCGCGTTTCCTTTACAAATCAAAACCTAAAAGAGGGTATTTTGACAGCGGTTCACTAGTTATAAGATATTCAGCCTACTTGGCAGGAAAGTTTTGGTTAGTACGGTCCCAAGAATTGTACGTAGATTGATTGGTATATTGGCATTTACATAAAACATCAAAAATAGGAAAGACTGTAAATAAGAAAGAAAGTATTCAGTAATTTTGCGTGTACGTGGGTTTAAATCGTGATTTGTACTGATTTCACGTTTAATGGTGGCTTATAACGAGAATATCTTTATCCTACAAAGGTTAAAAGCAACTTCCTAGGTATAAAAATGAAAGTCGTTTAAAATAATATCCGCATTATCCTACAAATGTGCGTATTTTCTCGGGCGTGCATCCGACAACCGGCGATGCGTAAGCACACTTCTCCCGTTTCTTCCGACTCAACGTGTGCTCATTACCGTTTTACGTGAGTACCTGAGCTTCGAGTTTCGAGCACCCTCTATCAACCGTCTCAACTTTCCCAATGTACGCAACACAACCTTAAAGTTGAGTCAATTGATACGTGCAGGAACACTGAGCATGGGATCACGGTGCAAATTTCCAACACTAAACACACCAAGAATTCGGGTAAAAGACGACAAGGTAACGGGCACAAGTCGCACGGAGGTGACGCTTTAAGTGGCCTGTTAAAAATGTATGTAAATTGATGTTATATTTTTAGCGCGGGCTGCACTCAGCTGGAAGAGAGCTGACTACCCAACGTCGGATTGAGTCATAAAGCAACATTGACGTCAGTAGTACAGCTCCTCCGTCGACTAGCTGAAATAGGTTAGCGAAAGTGCTTGTTGTAACATAAAAGAAGAACATTGTTAGCCGACGTAAAAACAAGCGAAACGATATTAAGTAGGTATCAACATCAACTAACTACAATGTTCGTAAAGTTAATTTCCTAGTCGCGTTGCAGTAAGCTTATTTTGAGAGAGTTCCGAAACTCAAAAGAAAATAAGGAACCCTTATAAGATCAATTATTTGTCAGTCAATCTGTCCAGACCCTTTTTCTCGAGAACCGAAGTCCTTTGGAGCTGTATTTTTTTTAACCAGCTTAAATGGACGCCCACGCTGTTTAACTTACAATTCGAGACGGGAGTGCACCGATATTTAATTTAAAAGCTTTCAAAGTGAGGTTCCCAACTACCTTATCAAAAACAATGAAACCGAGTTCTGAATTTTGTTTCTCGAACCATCGTGCTTATTTATACTTTACGTACAGTGTACCACAGCGCTGTTTCTATTTGTGTGTGTTTACAAATTCATCATAGGTACATCACAACGAAGTGATGTTCCATGTTTCAATTGATAGACGTTTTTTACATTTTGCTTTAAAATCTTCGTTAAATGATTCGCATTTGCTCTATTTTCCGATTACCTGTACCTAGGTATGTGTTGTTATATCGTTTTATATATTTATATAAGTTCAAAAAGAATTAAAGCAATTTTAGGTTGTACTCAGGTAGCCTGGCTGCACCCATAAAATTAAATATATATAAAAATATTTTTTTTCTTTTACCTATTTGTGAGGAGTACTTTTTATCCGAATATTTAAATGGTCATGTGTTTACTGTACATTGCCTTGGTACCTCGTCATGAACGTCGGTATACTATCAAGCTAATACGTACGACAATAACGTAACGTACAATAACGTAACGTACAATAACGTTGTAATAACATACATGGGTAGATACTATATGCCAAATATTCCATTCAGGATCGTCACAATCTGTATGCCGGACGTTTTTTATATATGTATAGTAGCGTGATAAAACAATGGAAGAAAAAAATACAGAGTAAAATCTGGGACAATCTTTTCTTTCTATAAGGATCAATAGTATTTACTTTACGATTCAGAATTAGAAAACCCCAAAAAATTGAATCCTGCTAAATAAATCGAATCAAATCAATCAAATCAATTATTTATTCTGCAAATAGGCCACAAGGGCACTTTTACATGTCAAACCGTAATTTACAATAAAATAATAATAATAATCTCACACAATAATAATTCAAAATTATATATAAAAGGTTAACAAACTAAATGTCACTAAGTTAACGTAAACAAAACAAAATTGCAAAATATGACCATTACATTCGATATAAGATCTGTATCAGCATTAACAAGAAGTTAATGATATTAATTCAGTATTCCAGAGATGTATAAGGTCTCTGAGCGTCCAAATACAATTAATAATTATTCTAATATTCTAAGAGATGTCGGTCTCTAAGCGTCAAAACAAAAAAAGGAACATTGATGTAATATTGTCAGAGATGTACAGGGTTAATAACAATAAAACGTGTCAAGATCAGACCATTCTGATCTTGATTGTCTCTCGTCAATACGATAATAATAATAATAACACTAGGATGTAATTAGTTAACTATGTACTATGCCTTATTATATATATATGTTCATGTAATACCATTTTGGAGAAACGCTCACTTACCAGTAATCCTTAATTATTATCCACATACAATATGAAACAAAACGTTTAGAGTGAGCACAACAACTCGAAATATATTATTCAATTCTCCAGCGAATTGCTTTTCAATCTAGAATCAGTTGTAACCAAGCGAGATGTTCAGCATTAAATTGCACTACCTACTTCTCAAAGGAACGTGAATTAAATCTAGCCAATATACATAGCAAATAGCAAGAGTATTGTAACAGTTATCCGGTCGCAAATTAGGCAGTTAGTAGTTTACCGAGGTTTGGAACACGAAAACGCTTTCGGCCCTAGGTACTTAGTTTTAGTTATAAGCCACGAACTTAATTTAAGGCGAGTATAGATATACACGTTGGACCTTAAAGCCCTAAGGAGCTTACGAAAGAATCTGAAAAAAAGATAATAATGTTCTATCTTTCATACTAATCTTTTACGGCTCTATCGAAAAAATATTGGTTATTCTTTTATTTAAATTTGAACATAACTAGCTTATTTCGAAATAGGTACCTAATCATTAGGTAGTTTAAACTTTGAATTCATATTCAAATGCCGCAAGTTGGTCCTTGCGCGTGTGAAGAGCTGGCATATCGAACTAATAAAGTAAGACAACATTTACAAGTAAGACTACGGTTACAGTCGCTCCATTTCCAAATAAACATTTCATGGACACTTTAATCTAGACTTTTAAAAAAGCGGGGCCAATTTCCTCCAGGGCTGTCGGTTTTGTGCTCCTAACTTTTTACTATTTTGTATAGCCTAAAGGCTCGGTATTATTTCAGTAATATTGCACAATATTATTGCTGAATGTCTAATCTTTCCGGAAAATCGAATGTTAGCAGGCTTTTCACTTTTTTTCTCTACTTTTTTACAAATACCACTAAAATGTATAAATGTGAATCACGATGTTAGCAAGACTTGCAGCCGTTTATTTATAACTATATAGCTGCCCACGAGAATCTGTCCGATTATTACAAAGAACGCAAGCGAAGCCGCGCCAGTGAAAGAATTTCTAAAATCGGATAAGCAGTTCCGAAGATTACCCCCTACATACAAACATACAAAGCTTCACCCTCACAAACTTTACCTACATATAACATAGTACAACCTTGCCGGTATCAAAAACTAAATTGAATTTAGCTTTGATGTTTTTTCAATTTATTGATATTAAGTACCTTCTTCATTGAAATTAGCAATATGAACCATGCCGTGTATACAGTCAGGATCATATAGTTGCCCAACGATCAGAAATTATCATAATGAGACGTAATTATGCCCATTCTCACTACTTATTGAACACCCCTCGTATTGTCAAAATTTACGTATCGACGAATTGCTACTTCCCGACCTCTGCAATAATGCATCTACCCTAGGCAAGGTACATTGTGACGTGATTTTTTTTCGTTGAATGATGGTTTTACGTCGTAATGCCGTATATTTAGATAATATATTGGAAATCGGCTTCAAGCACTTGGATTCGATTTAGATTTGATAAGCATTTCATGAATGGAGATCCGATGATAGTAGGTATATGAACAAAGTAGGTACTAACGCGTAAGTCTAATCCTAAAATGTCTAATTTGTATTACCAAACAAATCCTAACTTATTTTCCTATAAACCTAGCAAATATTTATATACTTTTTTTTTATTGAACAATAAGTGGCAACTATTGGGCATTAAGGTGTCAAACACTGGGACGTTTATCTTAAACAGCCTTTTCGTAATGATGTTAGGACAAACATTCAAGCGTACAAAAAAAGTGGACAAACCCGCGAACCCCCTGCGCGCAGGCGGCCCCGACTACTAGCTCCACAGTGTCGGCTTGCTAAATCAAGACGATCACTCAGAATCATGGGTTCAACTATTTATAACGCTGTACCTCATGACATTTTGGATTCAAAAAGTGATAATATTTTTAAAACAAAACTAAAAAAACTGCTTATTGAAAAAGCGTACTATAAAATTGATGATTTTATAAATGATCATTGATCCCACACCGCAAAATGGTTAATTAAAACTAAAAGGGGTTATTATAATGATACGAAATTGTGTTGTTAGTGATCTAAGTTCATATATATTACTTTGTAATTAATAAAAATGTGTTGACGTGTAAAACATTTTTACCAATAAAGACTGTATTACTGTATTACTGTATTACTGATGTTCAAAATATCGTGTCTGGCTCTGATTGTGTACTCTGTTAAATAAAAACTGATATGTATCAGTTTTAACGAGCGCAATATGCACGTTTTGAGTACAAAAAAATGAATTTAAGCTGTTTATTGCAATAAAGTAGACTTATTTCTGCATTGCATTATAGTTACAATCTTTAACATTTAAGATTTTATGAACTAAGAGTGTTTTTACATGCAACCTTGAGGCATTTATTCTAAAACGAATGCGTTTACATAGGCAGCAAATGTCAAAAAGTAATTGGCTTATATGTGTATTTTAGTTAGAACTAAATTATAAGTTAAAACTTTCGAGTATCAATTGTTTTTTATTCCATCATCATTCATCAGTCATAGAGGTCTATATCTGCTGGTCTAAAATGTTGTGCCCGATATTTTTTTCGGCACATATTTTAGGTCAAACATGTTTTTAGGACAAAGAATATGTATGCAAAAGAACCTTTATGCTAAAGTATAAGTATAACATTAAATATTATACTAAACATTTTCGGCCAAACAATCTTAGAACATAAAATTTTAGACCAAGCGAAGGGCACCCCAGTCATAGTCATAGTAGTAATCAGTCATAATTTTAATGAAATGGCAAAGGTACGTGGCAAACGGACGTATCTACGCACGCAAGGACGACAAGGACCAAGCCTTACTGATTAGAAGCATAGAGAGCCTAGAATTAATGCATTAGCTGAATGATCCACAGGATTAGCTAAGATATCATTGATGTTGTTAGAAATGTTGGATATATATTATCAAAATGTTCAAGGCCTAAGAACAAAAACGAATAATGTTTTAAAGAACATTCTTAATGCCAATTATAAGGTAATTGCTTTCATAGAGACTTGGTTAAACTCAAATATCTCGAATAGTGAATTTATAGATAATAGATACGTAGTTTATAGAAAAGATCGTGTACTCTCGGAGGGTTCTAAAAAGGATGGCGGCGGAGTTATGATTGCAGTCTCACGTGACATTCCATCCGTTAGGTCAACGAGTTTCGAAACTGATATTGAAAGTTTGTGGGTCACTTTATATATAAATCTAAATACCGGTGTAAAAAAGTTGACAATTTGCGTAGTGTACCTACCGCCTCCAGTTAGAGCGGAATCACTGTCCCGTTTTTTGTCTAGCGTAGATGCAGCACTGTGTCATACTGATGACTTTGTACTCGTGGGCGATTTTAACTTGAGTTTTATTAATTGGAAAGTTCAAGATAACATGAGACAAATGACTCCGTCCAATTATAATAATAGTCTGGGTTGCTTATTGATAGATTTTATGGCAGCAAATCAACTGAGCCAGATAAATAAAATAAGTAACAGTGATAATCGCCACCTAGACTTGATTATAACTAATTTGCAAACCATTGAGGTAAGCAACCCTTCCGATACGCTTAGCAAATGTTATCAAAATCACCCCAGTTTGGTAGCGAATGTTTCATATTGTAATATCAATTATTTAAAACCTAAAATACACGTAGAATATAATTATCACAAGGTTGAATATGATGCTTTAGTAAAGGAAATCAAAAGCATAGATTGGCAAGGCAGGTTGGCGGGCATGGGAAATGTGAATGAAATGACCAGTGAGTTTTATAAAATACTGAATAACTTGATTGATAAATTCGTACCAAAACGGAGATTGAGACGGTCTAGTTATCCTTCATGGTTCAGCCATGCATTAATAAAACTTTTGGGTGAGAAAAATAAAATTCGCTTAAAATACCGTAAATATCAAAACCCTCGCGATGAAATTGAGTTCAAGTTACTTCGTAGTCGCTGTTGTAAATTATATGATGAATGTTATAATAAATACAAGCAAAACATAGAATCAAATATCTCAAACAACCCGAAGGCATTTTGGAGCTATATCAAAAACAAAAGAGGTGGTCGCTCTACTCTCCCCGCTAAAATGTATTTAAATAATGATACAGCGGAGACTGGAACAGCCATTGCCAATCTATTTGCTAAGAACTTTTCATCAGTATATACTCGTAGTTTGCAAATCTCCAACAACAATCTTGTTGACAGTACTGCCAATATACCTAGTGATTACATTAGTAATATACAGATGACTGAAGCTGAGATAACAGGTGCTATTGGAAAACTGGATAGCTCGAAGGGTGCTGGCCCGGATGGCATACCTGCAGTATTTGTAAAGCGATGTGGTTCGGCATTGTCTTTGCCACTGTATCTACTATTTAATCGGTCACTTACCGAAGGATGCTTCCCTGACGTGTGGAAAGAGGCTCGGATCGTACCAGTTTATAAGAAGGGTGACGAAGCTTGCGTCCAGAATTTTCGTCCGATCTCCATCCTGTCCTGCTTTTCAAAAATATTTGAGTCCCTTATACAACCTGTGCTGTTAGGAATAGCTGAAACTTGCATATCAGACCATCAACATGGCTTCAGACCTGGTCGTTCAGTAATATCGAACCTAGTGCCTTTTGTTTCTGACATATGTGAGCTAGTTGATAAAGGATCAGAGGTGGATACTATCTACACTGATTTTAGCAGCGCCTTCGACAAAGTCGATCATTTGATTCTATTAAAGAAGCTTAGCCATTTTGGCGTGGGTGGCAATTGGCTGGGTTGGTTCGCATCGTATCTAACCAAAAGACCTCAAAACGTCGTTGTTCATGGCTACAAATCGGAAACATACTATGCTGAATCTGGGGTTCCACAAGGATCGCATTTGGGCCCAGTGCTCTTCTTAATGTTCATTGATGACATTACGAACCACATTAAGCACTCAAAGTATTCGCTCTATGCAGATGACTTAAAAATTTACAAATCTGTGGCCTGTGAATCAGATGCAAGAATGATCCAGAACGATTTAAACAATATAGTTTCCTGGTGCTATATTAATAATATGACTCTCAACCCGAATAAGTGCTTTTTCATAAAATACAGCCGTAAGAAAAAACCACTTGTGACAAAATACGAGATAGGCGGTGTTGAGCTATCAGAAGTGACTGAAATCAGAGATCTAGGTGTAATACTTGATAGTCAACTTAAATTTCATGCTCACGTAGACTCAATAGTAAAAAAGGCCGCACAGATGCTCGGTTTCCTGAGAAGAAACTCCTGCGACTTTAACCAACAGAAAACGAAAATTATCCTATATAACACTCTGGTACGCAGCCATCTCGAAACCGCCTCGATTGTTTGGAGTCCTTTCTATCAGGTTCACTCGCAACGGGTTGAGAGCATACAAAGGGCGTTCACAAGATACCTTGCATTTGGTACTCGTGGCTTTTCACACAGAAATACCTATAACAGTCGTCTTGCTAAGTTTAACATGGACAGCTTGCGAGATCGGCGGCGAATGTTGGATTTTAGTTTCCTGCACAAGGTAGTTAATGGGCAAATAAAATGTATCAATCTGTTGGAAAGAGTCTCGTTAACAGTTCCTCGCAATTACCCTCGGCGCCCTATACCAAAACCTTTCGCTACACCGATCACCAGGACAAACCTTGGATTGCAGTCTCATGGTAAGAATTTGCTCGAGTTTTAACGACTTTATCAGCCAAAATAAATCCATCGACATCTTCCACGACCGCCTACCTAAGTTTAAATCGGCATTATTGCCAAAAGCAAATTAATTCTGTAACTGTTATTAATTATATAGATATTTACATATAAATAAATTCTGTTACTATTAGTTAACCTGTTTAGTTCATATTTTGTATTGTATAAGCTATTATAACTTTTATTGATCTCACTGCAACATGCGTAGCCAATGTTATGTACTTCCGTAATTGTTGTATATATCAGAAATAAATACCTCCTAATATACTAGCTTTAAGTGAAATGTAATATATATGATGTGGTTGTACTTAATAAATAAAATAAAATAAAATAAAAAGGTTTTTTTTGGGTCGCAGTTCTAACACTTCTAACCTAACGTAATCTACAGTTTGTTTCTATTGTGTATATGTATTATTAAAACATATAAAGCATGTGATCAATATGACATTTGGATAAAAATCCAGTTTATAGATATGATATCAGTATAAATATTATAGTTAAGTATAGATATTTAGTACTCATTTGGAATAACCCATTCTAAATTGTTTTCCATTCGATATCAAATTAAGCCAGACGTAGGTATGTCGTGCGTTCATTAAGTAATCATTGCTATAAACTTTTTCCCTTCGATAGCATTAAAAACGAAGCAAAAAAGGCATACGCACGGCAGCGCAGATATACGGCCCCGCTATTAAAATCCTTTTATTTTACGAGTCTTCAATTACGGCCAGTTATCTATCCGCTCAAATCGCAACGTGTAACGAGAGTCTAAAGACCGCTACACCAAACAGAGGGAACGAATGTGCGTTAGGACAGTCCAACTGTAATTTTTCCATGTAAAAAATATACTTAACGTACGTACAATGCGTTACGATATCGACCTGCAGGTTTTTTCTAGAAAATGTATGAGGATATTCACTTGGTTTTATTTTTAATTACTGGCACCGTAATACCTATTATGTTATCGTTTGTTTGTGATTATCCGTCACTTTATTTCTATCTATCAAGCGGTGTTTACCTCACGCCCACCGCGCACCGCAAATAGTCGATTTATTTCATTCGTTCAATTAAGTTTTGTATTCTAAGGTTAAAATATAATCATAAATGCAAAAGCTGAACGTTAGCGGCATAATACCGACCACAAATAAGCAACCATATTACGTTTCCTAACAACCGCGTTGAGATGAGGGATTATTTTATATACCTTATAAATAAATAAATATAAGGGGACAATCTTACACAAATCGCACTAGCCCCATAGTAAGCTCAATAAGGCTAGTGTTACGGGTACACGACGATATATTTAATAGATATAAATACTTAAATACATAGAAAACATCCAAGACTCGGAAACAAATATTCATGCTTATCACACAAATATTTGTCCTTACCGGGATTCGAACCCAGGACCTTCAGCTTCGTGGGCAGCGTCACGACCCACTAGGCTAACCGGTCGTCAAATGCGTATAATCTACATTTTACTAGCTGACATATTTATCGTAATGTTTGGTTGCTAGAAAATAACAATGCAGTCGTATATTTTTTATTGTTGGCTAGTAACAATAAAAAAACATAATATAAAAATAAATAAATATATGGGAACAATCTTGCACAAATCGACCTATTCCCAAACTAAGCAAAACTTGTACGATGGGTACTATTTAGACGACGGTAATAATGTTTTTACTATATCATCTTTGAGGAATTCTACTTTACCTACTTGGAATTAAGGGTCGGATACGTAATCAGTATTTTCGCGTTCCGTCAACCGGGGGTATTAGGGATGGCGTGGGGAATAGGGACGAAAACCGGGAATGACCCGATGATTTCTCAAAAACTACCAATTGGAAATTTTATCGGGTTATTTAAAATAATAGTAGAATAGTTGGATTCAGTAAGGGCAACACTGGAAGGGCATGAAGTTGGTGCTAGATTGTCAAACTGACCGTTTGAAGTTGGGTCTCGGTGACGGCAGTTTTTTGCTCTGCACCTTTCTTAATAACTAATGGTTTTACTGAAAGTAGGTACTTTCAATGGTGCAAAAGGTGTTCAGAATTTAATGCAGAACCTGTTTAAGTAAAAATGCAAAAATAGTGATGCATGGAAAGGGGTGTTAAGGGGTGTACAGGGACGGGGCTGCCAAAACCTAGTCTCGTTTTGGTACAATTAGGTACATTCAGTGTTAGTAATTACCTACATAAGCACCACTACCTACTTATTTGCCAGCTTTTTATATTTGTGACAGCGCTAGCCATGTTTCCCTATTGGTACCCTTATTCGTCTGTATTGACCCCATATCCAGTATGAATAGGGACGGCCTGTTTTTTTAAAAAAAGAGGGTTTAAAATTATTTTTTATTAAAAATATTATTATGAGTGGGTTCTGAAACACGAGATAAAAGTTTTAAAACCTTAACTTTGAAAGCGCTTATAGAAATATGGCGCTATAATCACGTTCAAAGTTCAAAATTGTACCTAATCACCCCGGTTGACGGTTCTGCCGCTTCATTGGGTCATACAAAATGTTGTATTAATTGAACTAAAAAGCATATGAACTCATTCAGAATTGAAATTTTTCCTCGCTGGCAATATGATTTATACTCAAATGCCATATTATATCGATTTAATCTTTCACCAATCTCAAACATTATTTTTACAATACGAGACTTAATCGCGTATAATTAACTTATTGATTTACACGGAACTTGTTATTTAATTATATTTTTTTATTCAGAGAGGTAAATAAATAAGTTATACGCGTTGGGCTAGCCAGAAAAAAATCTCCATCGTGTAGGGATTATTTTAGCTACACGGACTACCCTTAAACGCTTTCATTTACGAACGGTTTTTCGCAAGTTACTCGTACCGGCTACGTCACGGAATCGTTGGCACTGCATGTGGCTGTTACGGGTTCGACGTAGCGCAACTAACGTAGATAAGCATTTATTCTAGGATAAAGCGGGTCCGTAATTATCATCAAAATTTACCCTAAAATTGGTATTGAGTTTGTGTAATTACTTGTAATTACATCTATTCAGGGCCAAGAATCGCTACGCGCTACGCTCGTTGCCGATCCCGTGGTTTTCCTCGTATGTAGCAGAAAGCGACTACGGCGGTCTGACGCATATGTGTCGTCGGCCCTAAATGGGTTAAACTAGCATAGGTAGGTGTTCTATAAACGAACTGTCTAGTTTTCAGAAATAAACAAACGCCAAAGGTCGGCATTGCGGAGAAACTATTCCAGATTTAACGGACGATGGACTTTCTTCAGCAAAAGAGGTCAACTGAGCATAAATCCCGTTGTAAAAATTCCTGTAGGTACTTTTACATATCACATTTGTTATACTTCTTACAATTTATCTCGGTATTGCCTGAAGTTCCCAGTATTTTTAATATCTCTAAGAGTTGTACATATTGCGTTGCATTTTTATTTGGTATTTGGCAATCTCGTATTACCGTACCTTTCTAATAAAAAAGATCCTTTCAAAACAATTATCTTTCTAATACTGCACTCGATTTGAGACATTTTCTGCGCGTTACAATTTAATTTCTGTGTTTCTAGCGGTTGTTTGTACAGGCATGGGCACAGCTAACGCGTGGTAACAAGGGCACTAAACACATTGAACTCTTATTTAAACCCTAAGTCTAGCTAGAGAAGACTGCGTTTTGCGTTCAGAATTTACCGCGCTTATTAATATTATGATCGTTAATCTTAGCTTCTCTCATATATAAATCACTAGCCGCGCGGCTTCGCCCGCATATTACATAGCACGCGAGCGAAGCATACTCCATATATGAGCTAGACAACATTCTTTGCTCTGCCTCTCTAAAAATGAGCATATAAAAGGTTAGGTCATTTATGTCTCATATCATAAGAATTGCATTCACTTGACATGAGAAATGTCACAGATAAAGTAAATTAATATGCATATACAATTTAAAAGATAAGAATCCATTATCCAAGTGTAAATATAACATTAGAACATTTTGGACATTTTTTTTTTCAAACAGTTGCTCTGAGCGGCTACTCTCTGTTAGCCGAAAACAATCGACGCGCGGTGAGCGCGCTGACGCGTTCGCCGGCTGATATCCCCTCCACGTCCGCTTTTGCCTTCCACTCAGCACATTTTCGAACAAAATCCAACGACTTCAACAATTTTTTTCGATACCTTTCCACCGATATTTTTGCATGGCTATTTTTTGGGGCTTACATATTAATTAATCTCGCGTGAGAAAAAAGCCAATACAGCTAAGCCCACATGAAAATTATTATTATTTTGGTATTTTTAATTAACGCTGGCAACCCCGTCCCACCACCCGATTTAAACATTTTTTTGGGTCACAGGGAGTACAGAGCAACTGTTTGAAAAAAAAATTAGTCGCCCACATTTTTTTACTTTTTTTTCTCCACCCCACTACACCCGCACCCACCGCCCGCGGCCTACCAGCATGAAGATTATCGGAAAAGGTTGTTCAGGGAAGTAGCTAGCGGAGTTTCAATACAGCTCAAGCCACATGACCGATTTGGTCGCTAGCTCTCCGTCTATAATAATTAAGCGTAGGTAGAGGTCTTGTTTCGTGACGGGTGACCGGTGGGGTGAGCCGCATTAGCGCGTAGCGAATAACACCCAGGTTTGCCAGCGGAATAACGTGTTAATATGTCGATGATTGCATTATAAACGGATTGAACAGAACTCAATTTGCTAATGTCGAATTACAATTTAATTTTGAAATGTCATACTCTGAAAGTAGGCCATTGTTTACGTATGTAGCGAGTTGAATGTAATGCGTGACGCCCCTAGGGCTAAAATAGTACATTACTTACCAAGGGCTGGGGCTATTTGTGATCCGAGCCGCAGGCGTGGGTTGATAATACGCGATAGAGGGCTTTCTTTTTTACTGACCGTGGTGAGTACATAATTTTACGTATTCATCTGGCCGCAATGCGAGTTTTCCCGTATGCGCAGCGTGCTGTAAAACACGCATTATGGCCAAGTGTGACGTAATAGTACATTGTTTAACGGGGGGCGTAAGTGGAATATTGCGAACAAGAGTCTATCAGGCTTTTGATGACTCGAGTTTGCAATATTCTTACGCCCGTGTTATACACAATGTTTTTCATTACATTTGCGAGGAAACAAATACATACATTTTAGATGAAATTAATACAAATCGTAATAAAAACTGCGACATGTCAGTTGTCCATTGTGTTGAATTTGACGTGAGGCGCGTATGGCAAAGACCCTTCGATATACAGCCACGATTTGAAAACACTTAAAAACATTTTACATAGACACTAAATAACTACATAAGTATTAAATCTGTAAATAATTCTGTTAAATATGTTTTAGTGGAGTTTTTAAGTTTAAATTCATTTATAAATACGTTTTCAGACATCGTATTTGATATAAAACCTCTTTGCTTTGTAACTACCGCATGAGTGACAGATACAATTTACGAAAAAAACCATAGGCTATTACAGCTCTGTATGCCTGCGCATTATGAAGCTCGTTTCGAACAAGTGTGATGAAAAGTAATTTTCACTTCTCATGCTCGAAAAGTGTGTCATGCTTAGCAAGCGGGGCTAAAGTAGTACATATATGATTTTCAAAACATTTTAATGAAACCAAACAAAACACTTCACCGTATTAAATCCATTAATCACAACCCTTTAAAAAAAACCTTTACTATCAACTAACCAGAATACAGCTAGAGATTGAAATCTACCATTCAGGAAACAGAGTTCATTTCAAACATTCCGTGTGTTTTATTCCCTAATTCACAATCATTAAAAAATAAACGCCTCTGACCGTATATAGCCGCGTCCAAACGTTCAAGCATGGTTGACTGCATACATGGCATAAGCTATGAAATGGAGCGGGATACACTGTACTGTATGCTGTGCACCGCGCTCTGCCGTTTGGACGCGCCTGGTGTCAATATTTTGTATCTGTCATGCTATGGAAACTTAGAACTTACTGCAAATCCAGATTTTGATTGAAAATCGGTAGGGTCCCAGGTAGGTAATGCTGTAGAGAACTAAAATATCAGTGTTGTTACATTCAAATATTTTATTTGATGTAGGGAGATTGATACGTAACGTACGTACGTACGTACGTACGTACGTACAAATGAATATGAGGAGAATAGTATATTGTATAATGGTAACACAACATTGTCTGCGTCTGTTGACATTAATTTGCATCAATAAATCCAATTCAATTTTTAATATTCAACGAAGTATGTTTGTGATTCGTGCATCTATCCATTACTAGAGCACCTAGAAGGACTATAGACACCGCTAGACGACCGATCGCGGCAGACTGCCGAGAAAGTTCTAGGAAAATGTAGTACGGAGTGACCTTGGTTTTTCCGGATGTCGAGCACCCAGCACTTACCAAATTTGCTAATGTTCAACCCACTCCGATCAACAGGCAGGCTCAGAACGGTCCCGCGTCGCACGGCACTTTCAGGAAGGAACGCTGGAGTGATATCATATACGTTTACCCGGCGAATTACGAACAATCTTTTATCTTTCATTTTACACACAACAGGTACTACAAACATTGAAAATACTGATAAAAAAATACGACCGAATTGAGAAGTTCCTTCCTTTTTTTATCGGTTGAAAAGTTTTGTGGGCCAAATAACAGATGGCGCTTGTACGCAAGCATAAAATTCCTTCTCAATTTGGCTGAGTTGCGTGTATCTCAGTATGTATATTGTAGTCTTTGGTATCTGTGTCAAAGCAGTTTATTACAAAAATGATGCCGCTAAATTGCATTATTGATTGTGGATGGATAACCTTTTACTATTTTCTCGCAGTCGAAGTGAAAAGTGGAGTGTATAACTCTGGTCTAAAAGCCATATTATCACTCGAAATATTTACCTTCACTTCGCTCGGGAAAACAACTATTTCGTGCTAGTAGGTGTGGGTTATTTTAGACACTTGTCATTCAATCTACTATTAAAAAACTGAGCAATATGTATAGGTACAGCTACACTTTCTAAAATGTTTTTTTTTATTATTATTATTTATTACGTATAGGTACGCATTTGACCACTATCTCGCCTGATGTGCAAGTGATGATGAGGTCGAGGGTGTTACATGCATACCTAGATAGTGCCTATTCACTCTCGTCTTGAAAAGATCTAAGTTATATGTAACAGGGAAAAGGTTTGCTAGAAGCGAGTTCCACTCTTTGGCTGTCCTCGCGAGAAAACTGGACTTCGTGCGAATCAGTGGTAAATCGACAACATAAGGGTGGAAACCACGACCGCGCCTAGTCCCAAAATAGCGAAATGGTTAGGGCGGGATTAATTCGTGTAATCCTAGCGCACACTCTCCGAAATGTATCCTGTAGAACACCGATAAGCAGCTACTTTTCTACGGTGTTCCAGTGGTTGCATTTTAGCCTCAGTTAAATCTAGGTCACCAAAGAGTTTCCTGGCACGCCCATCAATAGAATCCAAGGCGGCTAGCTGATATTTAGCGGATCCATCCCAGAGGTGGCAACAGTACTCCATACATGACCGTACCTGTTGGTAAAGCTGAAGAAGCTGCCTGGGCTGGGTGTGAAGTACCGCCTCACCTTAGAGAGGATGCCAAGTTTTTTTGCCGCAGTTTGCGCCAAGGATTCAATGTAGAGCCCAAAGTTCATATTGGACTTGATGTCCATGCCAAGGAGCGGCAGATGGTCTGAAATTGGTACGGATACACCTCGGAAAGTTGGAGTCAAGTTGAACGGACTCCGGCCGTTTAGTGGAGAACAAACACGCCTGTGTCTTGGTTGCGTTGAACTTGACTAGATTAGCATCGCCTCAGTCGGAGACTGCCCGAAGAGTCAAATCCAAACGATTAACCATATCCTGCCGACAAGATTGAATTTCTTCTTTGTTTGCCTTTGTACCGGTCAGATATCTGACTGCAACTGTGCTATCATCGGCATACCCAAAGGTTCCGGGCAATAACATGTCGTTGATATGCAATAGGAATAAGGTTGCAGACAGTACAGTTCCCTGAGGAACACCACACGGAACGATCGCCCGTTCAGGAAATCAGCTATCCAATTACAAAAGCCAGATGTTTGAATCTTCGTGATATTTTTTGTATGATATTAAATAAATGGCTATTGCTATTTGAAGATTTGGTTACATTTCAACTATTCGATTTCCAATAATATCCGCTTCTATTTTTGTAATCTCATGAATATTTACGGAGATTACTACCTTCTTACAAGTCACAAACTATATAACTCTTTGATAACATATGTATAGAATTTAGTGACTTTTTTTAAAACGCTAAGTAACAATAACAACTTATTTTTTAACCGCATATAGAGTGTGCCAAAATTATTAGTTGTATACGTACTTATAATTTTGGCACACAGATACAGCCCAGCCAATGAGACGGTTTACTTTTTTCATGTGTGTATACATAGATAGTCGACCGCGATTAGTATAGGAATGGTGGCGACAGTTTTGCCACATAATTACGTCAAAATGTCTATGAATTGCCAGCAATCCCATTACCAAATCATTGCAGTCGAATAATAACAGTGGCGAGCCGTCCTTAAAACTATTCCCGCTTACCCCGCTATTCTGTTACTGGTTTTAACCTAATCTCACCGTTCACCCACAAATATATCTTGACGCCGCGATTTGTAAGTAAGCAAATTAAAAGTCTAGTTGCGTAAGGCGTTACGGGCGAGGTGAGATGCATTGGTGACGGCCAAACTCTTGGCCAGGAGTTAGCCAGGTTAGTCGGTAGTTAGCCGTACTAACTGAAGAAGTGAACAGAGTTCTGTTGTGACACAACATTTTACCATAGAATTGTATGGTTAATTTTCGTGTCACAGTGGAAAACTCATAGAAAATTTAATTGACTAAGTTAAGCTGGCCAAGAGTTTGGTCCTTACCTTAGCGCGTTCCGAATGACAGTCAAGCTTGCCTATCTCCAGCCAGTTGAGCATCTTACCTTACGTTTCTCCACAAAAAGTAAACCAAATTAACCCCGGCTTCCCTATGGGCAAGTATTACCCCGCGCCATTGATACATTTCCGATTTCTTTCACTTCATTGACTTTCACAGATGCTTCATACAGTGGCGTTGTTATGAGATTTCACAGGAACGATGTCGCAGGAAAAACTGTACTAGATATATGAATCTTGTTCCGAAATATCTACATATATTGTGTAGAGTTTGAACTTGGACCACAGTCCATACACATATGGACTGTGGGGTTACCGTATTTGAGTGAGGGCCAAATTCTTGGCCAGTAGTTAGCCTGGTTAATTGGTAGTAGTTAAAAAGTTTAGTTGTGACACAAAAATTAGCCATACAATTCTATGGTTAATTTTTGAACGAAAAACGGAACTTTTTAACTACTACCGATTAACCAGGCTAACTACTGGCCAAGAATTTGGTCCTCACCCATTTTACCTTCATTTTCTCATTTACGTCGGATTTGGCATTTTACCCGCCAGATAAATAATTTATCACTCTTAGAATTAAATCACTTACTTACATGATTTCGTGAAAGTAATTTAATTGCAGCAAAGCTCATTGTGTTATGCAACCATATTAAATTATAATAATGATAACTGTAAATTTATTTGAAATATATGTTATTTTCTACTCGTCAACTATCTTTGAATTAGAAGGTAACACATCATAACACAGGACCTTCGTTTTAAAGTTAAGCCTGAAGCTTATGGTACACGCAAAGTAACTGATGTACTCGTATTTTAATACTTATGTATTATTACACAAACAATTTGCTTTTGATTTCTTCTTTTTTAATTTATTGCATGAAAAAAACATAAATGGAATACTTCCAAAGAAAGCGTCGAAATTTACATCTTGTGCCCTATTACATTGTGGGATGGGATGAGCTGTGGTCCCGGAAGTCCAAAAAATCAATAAATCGGTTAACCTTAAATAAATAAGCATGATAAGTAATAGGGGTGTAGATTCGAAAATTATTATTACTCCAAAAGAAAGAAGGCAAAAAAATATGCCTAGTGACGAAAATCCCATTCAGATATCTTAAAGAATTACGAAGCTACAACCGTTTAAATATTGCTTGTTAGAGAGAGAAAACGCAAACAGTGTGTGACGTCACGTTACGGGATGCTGCCGAGGGGCCGCGTCGACGGCGGCGCCGAACGCGATTGGCGCGGCACATTGCCGTCTATTAGTAACGTCACAATCTCCCAGCGTCATCGTTTCATATAAAGTTGCGTTTTGCGAAAAAGGGACAGAGCACATTCCTTCTTAAAACTTTGGACACTTATAACTTCGTGATTATTTAACCTTTTGCGTTGATTTTTTCTCCACTTGACTACATTTTTACTCCTTTTTCGAGAAAATATGACATTATTGATTATTTTATCTAGTGTCTACAGCCCTATTATATTAACTAAGATTTTTACGTCATTTTATGTACCTCGGTTTAAGGAGTTTTCTGGCAATAACTTTTGTTTCAACATTCGATTGCATGGTTATTCACAACTATTCCTATAGAGTAACTTTATCTCCACATCGACGTCATATCAACACCTAATGAAAGTGTCCATCCCTCTGACAGTGAATGTAAAGACTCGCAGGGCATGACACAAGGCTTTTGTAAATTGTTACAGGTAAATGCATTAGGTACTTTAGCGCGACACTAGGATAGGAAACTCGAGCTTGTAATGCGACTATTAGAAGATGGTCGAGTTATTTATAGAAACTGTCAACATCAAAAGGTATTCGCGTCGCGGCGAAAGGGTTGGGGGCAACAAATGCTTTTCCTTGTTCGATGTTCCCGTTTGGATCGAATTTTGAAAGTCACTGTCTATGTGTAAATTTTACCATTAAAGCGAATAGATTTCATGAATATCAAAATGATCATACGAATTTTACGCATAACATCAGTTTGAATCGTTATTCCAGTTTGGTAAAAACGGACCTAACATGTTTTAATACACCATTAACTCTTATGTTTAACGCGTTGGGTGCAATAAAACTCGTTTGAAAATAAACGTTAATTCCGAATCCGAACAACATTTTCCCGTAACTGTGGGATGTGTGGTATTAAGTTATAAAGGTAAATATTTCTTCTTCGGATCATATCTCCTGGCGTTATTCCCGGTTGTGCCCCTAAAGGAGCCCGGGGTCCGCTTTGACACCTAATCCCATGATTTGGCATAGGCACTAGTTTTACGAAAGAGCCCAGAGGCAAACTGGACCTTATTGGGATTAGACCCGTTTCCTCACGATGTTTCCCCTCACCGAAAAGCTAAAGTTAAATATTCCGTACATTAAGTTCCGTAAAACTCATTGGTTCGAACCTACGACCGCCGCTTGACAGCCGCATGCCGGTACCATTAGGCTACCGTTGAAGCCGAATACAGACGTTTATAGGCTGGGCAAGTGCCTCCTCTGTAGATAAAATTATATCGCGTATTATTAATGTAACAAATACATCCCAATTTGTTTAATTGATGTTCCGAACTACGCATTCAAGAATCGTTTGTACCAATTGGTACACACATACATTACACATACATTGGTACAGAATAGGAAAATTAAAAGCATACTTAATTAAGTATGCTTTTAATTTTCCTATTCTGTTTTTTTTTGTATTTTGACCGGAGTTTTATTACTATTTTATACTATATATATATATTATGGTTCTGCTACTAGAATACTTTCTAAATTCTATAAAATCTCCAAACATTGTATTTGAATTTACTAATAAACTTGGTAACGAAATAGGATTAACTAAACGTAGATACGCCTTAATACTTTCAATGCCAGGAACCGGTTAGGTGGGCGGTCTGCTGCTGTCTGCGATTTCCGCTGCAGAGCGTAAGAACGCTGCTACGCGCTACGGCGTAGCACGCTAAGCGCTGCGTGGCGTCGAATGGGTTAATCGTTACAATTATTTACAATGCATGTGCTCGAAAAGAGCGTTTTCATACAATTTAGAAAATTCCACCCCTAAGGGGGTTAAATAGTGTTGCAAAGTTTGTATGGAGGGAACTTTATTTATTGAGCTAGAAACTTGAAACTTTGTAGAAAGACTACTTATTTGAATACAAAAAAAGCGACCAAGTGCGTGTCGGGCCACGCGCAGGGTAGGGTTCCGTAGTTGCCCGTCTGTGACAGAATGCGGACTTAAAAGGGGCTTTTGGGATTTTTATTATAGCTTACCCTCGTAAATAATCGTAAATATGATTATTTTTATAACACACCAATGTATATGGTCATTTCGCTGGTTAGCGACCACTCAGTTGTTAGGGACCACAACTTCTCAATTGAAATAACGAGCTCAGTAGGTACATTAATTTTTTTCAAACGATATGTAGGTAATTAGGTACACAACTTTAAAACTAATCGAACCGCAGATCGCAAACTTTTAGCAGCAACAGGTTATTTACGTAAAATATTTACGAAAATCTCCAAACAGCGTCAAGCCGCACATCATAACTATTAGCCGCGCGCGCAAGAAGCACCGTGCCGTAAGTCCGTCTAAGTTTTAGCATTGCCACGGGTGGGGGGGCATGTCGCATGGCAGGTCTTTTGCGCGCTCCTTGAATGCGTAGTTCGAAACATTTCCTTTTGAGCTACAAACTTGAAACTTTGTAGAAAGATCACTTATTACAATACAAAAAATTTTAACCATTAATCCCCTAAAAAGGGATTGGATGTTTATACGGGGAACAAGACAATTTTAAAGTAAGAGATCTGTAACTTCGGTTAAAGACTAGGAAACTAATTACAGCGTTTTTAGGGTTCCGTAGTCGACTAGGAACCCTTATAGTTTCGCTTTGTCTGTCCGTCCGTCCGCGGATAATTTCAGTAACCGTTAGCACTAGAAAGCTGAAATTTGGTACTAATATGTATATCAATCACGCCGACAAAGTGGTAAAATAAAAAGTGTTTTATTTTATTTTATTAGGGTACCTCCCTTATACGTAACGTGGGAAGTGTTTTTTTATTCATTTCAACCTTAACGTGTGATATATTGTTGGATAGGTATTTAAAAATGAATACGGGTTTTTTAAAATCATTTTTTGATAATGTTAATATTTTCGGAGATAATTGCTCCAGAAGTAAAAAAAAATGTGTCCCCCCCTCTAACTTTTGAACCATAATTTTTAAAAATATGTAAAAAATCTCAAAAGTAGAACTTTATAAAAACTTTGTAGGAAAATTATTTTGAACTTAATAGGTTGAATAGTTTTTGCAAAAAATTACAAAATAATTTCTGAATTAAGTAAGTTTGTAGTTTAACCGCAGGTGTTTATTGTACCTGTAATTTCTACAAAATCACAATGAAATGACGTGCTTTCAAATAAAGTAAAAAAACGGTGAAAATCGGTTCACGCAATAAAGAATTATCCCATAAAAATCATCTTCCATACTTTAAGCTCGCGCGCAATAGTTTACTTAGTTTGCCGATAGATGTCGCTGTACGCGGAACGCTCAAATTGTACATGGCGCTGTTAAGATTTTTCCTGATTTAATGGGGTCGGAGCAGGTGCGCCCATACATTAGGTCAAAAATTTGTCGTGTCCGAATTGTCTTAGTTGTCTTTGGTCGTTCGTTGTCTAATAATAAAATTGTTTGCTAAGTATTGCTCGTATTGTGTCTGTCTATAATACATGGTCGATTTGATTTGGGAATTTGAACTCTCTTGCTCATACATTCGGTTCACGGAACGGGCTACGGAACCCTACACTGAGCGTGGCCCGACACGCTCTTGGCCGGTTTTTTTTTTAATTCATCCTCTAAGGAGTTTACGAGTAAAAAGGGTTGGAAAAATGTATGACGAACAAGTAATTTTTGAAGTAAGGGAATTCTTACAATACAATACAATACAATACAATAATTTATTGATAACATAAGTTACAGGTCATTTGTTATGTTATAAACACTTTAAAATACGTTAGATTTAAATAGTTCATACATATACTATATGGTACAGTTCCCGGCAAACAATTTGAACATGCGGGACGAAGTGGGGGGGCAGCTCGCACGTACAATTCACCTTTGCACAGGCAAAGTAATTTGCTTAAGTTGTTTGCCGAGAATTATAAGCCATGTATTAGTTAGCTAGCAGAAAAGTAGGTTAGGTTAAGTAAGAACCACGACCCTTACAAAACCGAACAGCTACCAGAAATGTAGATTAGGTTAGGTTAGGACTGCGATGCTCTCAGAACCGAACAGAAGGTAATGTTTCATTTGACTTGCGGATTATTATGTTGCTTGAAAAAGATTTTCTGGATAATCTAAATAATTTATTCCCTAACAACATTAAATGGGGACGGCGGATGGGGATGGAAAGTTCTACGTCTTTTAGCATTAGATAAGTATGCTTTCAAAACTATACAGATAGCCCGGACACGGAACGTGGGTAAAACTACTGGATTAAGGCAAACATTTCCAGTAATGTAGCTTTCTTTATGACATTATGAAAAAATATACAGTTTAAACAAAACGTCTGTTCATGATTATTAAGATATTTTTATTTGTAAAACGGAGTTTTGAATTTACCAATTTAAACGAATGAACTCATCGCACTGTTACCTTTCACGCTTAATCCCTGAACGGATTTAGATGAAATTTTCCGTACAGATAATATGAGACCCTTGGAAGGATATATGATACTCGTAGTTTTTATCTCGGAAATCATCCTTCCAGATCCTCATCTCGTAAGATGGTAGAACTTTGTTTGAGTAGACGATAACTCAGGTTCTGCCTACAATAATTAATTAGCAATCATTTTCTAAGACGGTAACAAGTTCTACGCGGACGAAGTCGCGGGCAACAGCTAGTATTTTATAAAGTAATTTGTTCACAACAACGCTTTAGGTAGTTTTTCACGGCACGGTTTCGTTTTTCAGGCATGCCGACCAGCAAGCTGAAGGGCTTATGTTAGGGCGCCCGTCATCAACTAACAAGTGGTCGGCTGACGTCTACCTACCTACTTGTTATTCCTTTCTTTGTTCGTTGAGCATTGCAAAAACAAGCATTAATGCGTGATCAGTTGAGTTGGTGAAGGAAACCATCATGTTCTAGCTGGAGCAATCTTTAATAGGTACTGCAGCAGATTGTAGGAAGGGCTAAAAGGACTTACATTAAATGCGCGTGTGGTCGTTCGCTGATCGACGACGACGTACGAGCTTTTAATCAACCTCTTTACGAAATTATTTTTTACTTTTTACAGCTATATTTTTGTTCTTTTGTAGATTGCTTAACGTATCTTTGTTAAACGTTACTTCTGAACTCTGAAACGAGTCTTTTATCAAATCTTGTTAAAATAACAAAAAGCTTTCAAGGTTTTCATTAGACTTAAAATTACAAAGACTGTTTAAAAATATTACAACGCTCGTCATGCTTTGAGCATTATGTAAAGACACGTCAACGTAGATTCCATTAAAGCGGAGGAAGGTAAATAAAATAATTCGCGAATTAGCTTATTTGTTATGCCTAATTTGCATGTTTTCATTTTGACTTTAAATGTAAATTGGCGAGCTTATTTTGTTTGGATCCCTTAATGTTACCTATTTGACGCTGACGTTCAGATATGGTAAACAATTTACCTCTTGTTTATGATGTTTAAATATTTTAGCCTTAAGTTTGCTTCCTACTAATTGTTCAATTAACGTTATTTGTTATCGTAATTTTACTACGAAGCGGTGTATTAATGTTCCAGAGGCTGGCTTTCCTAGCAAGTGATTTTCCCTATCAGATACGAATTGAAGATTCTTTATTCAAGCATTCTCTAATACTATAGGTATGTAGGTATGTTTCCATGTATCAACGTAACTAAATCTTGCTCGTCGATTTCCACCCACTTCCATTAGACGATCGATTTGAAACTTTGCAAGTATATCATACATACTATTGTTAATATAAATACATATTAATTGATATAAATAGATAATAATCGACGATGGAGCCAGAAGTTTAAACTCTTCACTGGTTAATAGTACCTAAGGAGGTTGTATTCAACATTATTATTTTATGAAAACGTATAATAACCCGAACAAAAAACTTTACTTCGAATATCACAGAACACGAGGTATCTGGCACAGAATAATCTAGTCTATTATACGTAACAAGCGATCTCATTTCATAATGTGAACCATTATAATTATATTACCAACGTATAAATAAATCCTTTGGTGTTTTCAATAATAGTAAACCCGAATAAATAACGTGTTAACGACCTATTTTCCGCATGAACCTATTCCACATGAAAGCCGTAAACTCGTCTAAACCAACTAGAGAGCTTCACAGCCGCATTAACCTGCCTAACCCTGCTTTATTAACCAAGGGGGAAACTTTCTCTATAAACTATTTGCTAAATTATACCTGATCGGGCGTAATACATAACGCTTACAAAAAACGAAAACATATTTCATTTAAATTATTAATATTAAATCAATGTAGCAGTGTTTGAGTCCATAAATTAATTAATTCAACAAATGTATTGACTCGAGTTCGGGCTTCAACTGATTCCTTAGAATTTAGCCCGGGCGATAACTCTTAAGAATTGAGTTAAAATAAACATTTTCGAAAGTACTTGACAACTTTAAAATTACCAAGTTATGTTAAAATTTTATTCTTAGATATAAAGTACTTACCAATTGACGTGATGAAGCAGTCAGCGACCGCGATCAGCCGGCGGCGGCCGCGTGGTCACCGCCGCACATGGCGGTCGCTGCACAGACGTCTGTTAAAACTTTTTTCACTCACTTATTAACGAAAACACCGTAGTTTGAGTGCATGAGACGTGGGTAGGATAGGTTCGTTAAGTTGGTCCGTTAAGTTGGATCATTCGCGGGTCGCGGGACGGCAGCCGGAGAAGCGAGCGTGCCCTCGGCGCGGCGCGGCGGCGACTGGCGTGCGGCGGTTCCACAGGCACCGGCTCCCGCCCGCCCGGCCGCTCGAGCCACTCCGCAACTCCGCACGGCACTCGCCGCCCTCGCCTTGCTTCGTATTGCCTTCAATTCTTCGAATTCCTACTCGCACTTTTGAGCACAGCTAAGTGTTTATCGAGGCTTCGAGTGTGCTTAGCGATGTCTAATCGCACTTCCAAACAATACAACGACAAAAGACGGTTCTCCGCCGACTTTCATTGCAGTATTTATATTATATTATAAAGAAAAAAAAACACAAATTAAGTAATATTTCGAGCTATGTGGTAACCACTTCTAAGTGTTTTGTTTTAAAATGCACTTTTCTCTGTTTTGGCAAGAGGACTAGTTTAGCAAGCCAAAGAGCTAAAGCGGCCGTCTTTCTGGGCACCATAGCCCATGATGACGTCCTGGAGGGCATCTATTTGTTATAGGTTTAATATATAATATCAGTAGGTTTAATTTTAGTTTACGTAGCCTACACATACACTTATACATACACTAACATTTGTACACAGTTTTACTTTTCTTGCTTTTAATGTTTAATGTCACATTTTTCTTTCAAAATAAACTTTTCTCAAATAGAGGTGGCAGTTTAAATAAATGGTAATGTAGCTCAAACTATAAAATAACACCAATTATTTTATACCGTTATGTCGAGTCAAGAATGCTCCAGATTTACACATTTCTCTTTAGGCGTGTTTACTGCTCCGGAAAAAAATGCATAATTGAACAGTATAACGAAGAACTGCGCGGGTAGGTTAAGGCAAGAAACAGGATACTGGATAATATAGGTCAGTTGAAAGATAATCAAGGATGTACACGTGGCGCACAATTACACGAAACGGCTCTGCTCCCCGCGGCGAGCACGTAAATTAGTAAGTATATGTAACACGCACACCTACAGCCTTCACCAGGTTACTAGTTATAGCTGTTTTCACGGTGGCGGGCGAGCTATGGTCCTCTGGGACTTCACGTACATATTGACTCTGTATGCGAAAGCTCGGAAAAGTATTGAACTGGCACGCGTCACACAGAGACAATGTGCATGTATCTACACAATCACATGCGTTCGCGAGATGAAAATACTGTACCTCCACATTTACTCATACGACGGTTTTTAAGCAATATTCATTTTACTGGCCAGTCAGTAATACTCGAACATGAATTGGCTGGTTCGAATTCTTGTTACAGTTAATCTATTTTATTTTTCTCGCATTCGAGTCCAAGCAACGCTACGTGTGCTACGCTGTAGCAAGTAGCAGCATTTTCCGCTTTTAGCGGAATTCTCACGTAGAGACATGACTCATACGTGAGTCATTAGGCACGAATGTGTTAACGTTTAGGCTACGTCTAAGCATCCTAAGCTTTTATTTCAATTGGATTCTTTGTATGTCGTTTTATTTATTTAACTAATTACAAGTATACGTACAAAAATGTATAAACAAACCTACTTAAATTAAATTAAAATGCAATTAATATTAAATAAAACGAAATAATTAAAACTAATTACAAAAAAAATTGTCCGTTTAGGTATTTTGTATGTTAGCCTGTTTAGATAAATCTTACAAGTGAAATTAGACCAACTGCTCAAATTCCAATCGTCCCAATCGAGTGGAAATTTAGTACATTTAGATAAGTCTCCTCCTTGGAGGTCAGGCGGAGTAATTAACTGATGATGACTTGCGTGGTGATTCGAACTGTCCCGAACTTGTAGAGCGTCTCGTCTCGTGCGACTCTATGTCGCGGATGTCCCGAGGACAGCCCTCAGACCAAGACGACGCGCCCTGCGGCGCTACCACGAAAATAGAATCTTGAAGTTCGTATATCTCTGTCTCTTTCGCTCGAGTACCATAAACCATAAGTGTGATAGAGACGGAGATATACGAACTTCGAGATTCGATGTTTGTGGTAATAGCTGAGTTGGCCGTGCCGACAGCGCGTAGTGTCGTGAAGGAACTCACCGCTGCCCCGCGCCCTTTCACAGCTCAATGCGCTCCTGGCATCAACACCTGAGTGCGACTTGCGGTGATGGGACAGACGACCTTTTAAAAATATCTATCATCATATCAGCCGAAAGACGGCCACTGCTGGACATAGGCCTCCCCCAAAGAGTGCCAAAGTGACCGGTCCTGCGCCACCCGCATCCAGCGGACTCCAGCAACCTTTACCAGGTCATCAGTCCACCTTCCAGGGGGCCTACCCACGCCGCGCCTTCCGGTTCGTGGTCGCCACTCGAGAACCTTTCCGCCCCAACGGCCATCGGCTCTACGCGCTATGTGCCCCGCCCACTGCCACTTATGTTTAGCGATTCGGAGGGCTATATCGGTTACCTTGGTTCTGCTGCGGATAGCCTCATTTCTGATGCGATCACGCAGAGAAACTACCAACATAGCCCTCTCCATAGCCCTTTGGGTGACTTTGAGCCTTCTTATGAGGCCCATAGTAAGCGACCACGTTTCAGTGCCATATGTCATCACTGGCAACACACACTGGTCAAAGACTCTCGTCTTGAGACACTGCGGAATATTGGACGAAAAGATGTGCCGTAGCTTCCCGAACGCTGCCCAGCCGAGTCGGAATCGACGATTGACCTCTTTCTCGAAGTTGGACCTACCTAACTGGATAATTTGTCCTAGGTATACATAATCGTCTACAACTTCGAGTGTAAAGTGTCCGATTGTAATGGGAGTTGGTACTACATGGGTATTTGACATGATCTTCGTCTTATCCATGTTCATTCTTAGACCAACTCGTTCGGAAGCATCGTACTTAAGTCCTCCATGGTCTCAGCCAAGACGTCGCAAACCGAAAACCGAAGGTGAGTGATGTACTCGCCATTGATGTTGATGCCTAGCCTTCTCCAGTCCAGAGTTTTGATAACGTCCTCCAGTGCAGCGCTGAACAGTTTTGGAGAAATAACATCTCCTTGCCTGACTCCTCGCTGCAGCGGAATAGGTTTCGAGTTCTGGTCCTGGAGTCGAACTGACATAGTGGCGTTCTCGTACAAACAATTCAGCACTTCGATATAGCGATAGTCAACTTGGCACCGCTGGAGAGACTGTAGTACAGCCCAGGTTTCAATCGAATCGAAGGCTTTCTCGTAGTCCACGAACGCTAGGCAGAGGGGCAGGTTATACTCCTCGGTCTTCTGTATAACCTGACGGAGCGTGTGGATGTGGTCTACGGTACTAAAGCCTCTTCGGAAGCCGGCTTGTTCGGGAGGCTGGAAGTCATCTAACCTGCGTACGAGACGATTTGTAATGACCCTCGAAAACAGCTTATAGACATGGCGCAAAAGTGAGATGGGTCTGTAGTTCTTCAGGAGGGTGTTGTCATCCTTTTTGAAGAACAGCACCACCACCCCTCCGTTCCATGCCTTTGGAGTTCTCCCTTTCAGTAAGACGGAATCGAACAACTTATGAAGGGCCGTAAGAAAAATAAAAATATCTATACAGAGACTTTATTGTTACTGACATAAGACACGTGTAGATATTTTTGAAAGGTTGTGTGTATTGATATTGGAGAACTCCACTGTACCATAATATTACATTGTCATGTGACTTATACAGCGTGGAACGGAAAGATGGACTTTCCCGCAGGAGGGGGATTATTAAGCATTAGTACCTACTTAAAATTTTCCACATAAACTATGTCAATATTTCCAACAGTTTTCAAGTTAGAGCTCATCAAACTTTTGTGCAGAAAGCTGCATATTACAACCCTAACGGCCTGGCCACGACTTCGCGCGACTAGCGGCGGCGACCGCGGTGAGCAGCGAGCATTGAAGGGCCGTTAGGGTTGTAATATGCAGCTTTTTGCACAAAAATTTGATGAACCGTAACTTGAAAACGGTTGGAAATATTAACATAGTTTATCTGGAAAATGTGACGTACTAACGCTCAATAATCCCCCTCTTGTGGGAAAGTCCATCGTTCCGTTCCACGCAATATATTTATTGATAAAAACGTTTAGATGACATTACAGTTTAATAACCAACGGGTCACAGACTAACAAAATTATATTTCACGATAATAAAAACAAACTAATTATATTGGAACAGTAGAGCTTCTAGCATCAATCACTGTACAGTCGAGTTCAAAAATAATTGCACGGCAAAGTGATCTAAATATGTGAAAACGACTTTATTGTTGAATAGATATTTTAGAACCTATGGAAACGTACATATATTTATGAATTCGACTCGTCTGATGATGGAGACAGAAGATAGCAATGGCAACACCTAAACTACACAAGATATTGGTGTTCATAACCTGGATTAAAACATAGGATACTTTTTATCCCCATAAACATCCTCTAAGGGGATACAATTGGGGATGGCAGTTGATACGGGAGTTAGTTAATTAGCAGACGAAGTCGCGGGGAAATGATAAATTTAAAACACTCGCGACACAAAGCTAGCTAAGAAACATCACGACAATTCATCCGTTCGGGTGCTACGATGCCACAGGCCCGAATGAATTAAAATGAATGAATTATTTATTCACACTCTTTAAACTTGTGACAGTTGTGACACCCCTTCGCATTCGTCGGAGTTTATAGTACATTACGGCGGTTAAACAAACATTTTCTCAGATCGCAGGTATTTGACGCCCGAGCCGAGGGCAAGAACGATTAATATGCGATCTGAGGCTTTCTTTATTACCACCCGTGGTGAATACAACATTTTACGTATCTCCCTGGCTAGAAAGTGGGATTTACCGGACGCATAACGTGCGGTAATTGCTACTTTATGGTCAGGTATGACGTAAATAAAATAACGTACAAAAGAGAACTATACGTACCTACCTCAGGTATTAGTTCTATGAACATACCTACTGCCGGCTTTCTGTGCCGAGCTCATAGATACCCAAGGGAATGCATACCCTGAACAGAATGCTTTGTGCGACTGCGTCAAAGGAAAGCTTTATGTACTTACAGTCAGCGTCATATAGTTAGGAGCAGCCAAGGTAGCCAAATATTTCGGTACACGTCTTTATTACTGTAAGAATAAGGGTGTGTTACGAAATATTTGGCTACTCTGGCTGCTACTAACTATATGAAGCTGTACTATGTTACAAATAAAATTCTATAATATCACAATCTATACTATTACTAGGCACATAGAGTTAAAGTTTGAATTGTAGTTTCGTAAGTTTATGGTTTAGGGGTAATCTCCGGAAGTACCCATGTATGTATGTATGTATGTAAGCACTTTATTGTACACAATAACAGGTTAAAGAATATACATGTCACACAACACATGTTACTCATCCTATTGCATATATACTCTTTCTGCAGTATATGTGAACATTCGGGAGAAACATAGGCTATATTTAATCCCGTGGCTCCGTCTGCGTTCGAATATATATAAAATTGCAAGTTAAAAGAATGCTCTAAAAATGTGGTTCACGAAGGTGAAGAATCGAATGAAGAGGTCTAATCTTTGGCAAAAAGAAAAGTAGCAGACCTTTATTGACAAAGACATAAAATTAATGTAACCTGTCGTGAGTCAAGTTTATAGTTGAAGGAGCGAGCGATGCGAACCAACTTCTAACTTTCAGCTTGGGCGAGCATGCGTTCGTATGGCTGGCTGTCCGGCTGTCCGGCTGTCCAGCTGTTCTCCTCTACAAGTCGCATCTCTTAACCGATTCTCGTCAAATTTTGCGACCACGTTCGATGATTTTGGAACTTCTTATCCGACTTTAAAAAAAAAGACGAGGTTCTCAATTCGGTTGGTTTTTTTTTCAATGTTTGTTACTTACCTCAGAACTCCGTCATTTATGAGCCGAAACCTACAATTTTTGTTTGTTGGTATATGCTTCCAGGTTGGTCCCATTTATTTCAAAAAGATTCTGATAAGATTCCATTAAAATAACAACTAATGAAGTGCCAAAAGAGATTTGAACAAAACTCTAAGGGATATGATCAAATCACGCAAGAATGTTAAAATGGCGAATCCATTTTATCATTTGCCTAGAAAAAATCAGTCATTTGATCAAATCTCTGAATCTGTTTAGTGAAATGACGAAATCGGCCAAAAAAGGCAACTCGTTTTTGCATTTCACTAGATTTGTTTAGTGATTTGATAAAACCCCTGAAACGCGTTAGTGAGTTGACGAAACAAACTCGCAGAGTCAACTCGTTTTATCATTTCACTAGACACGGGGAACAAGACAATTTTAAAGTAATCTATAACTTCGGTAAATGACTAGGAAAATAATTACAGTGTTTTTTTAAGGAGGTCAAAAAGGGTTGGAAAAATGTATGAGGGAATTCTTAGGTCATACATATACTATATGGTACAGTTCCCGGCAAACAACTGGAACATGCGGAACGAAGTGGGGGGGGGGCAGCTCGCACGTACAATTCACCTTTGCACAGGCAAGGTCATTTGCTCAAGTCGTTTGCCGGGAATGATAAGCCATCTATAAGTTAAAATACCTATAGTCTAAATAATTTATTCCCTAACATCCTTAAATGGGGCCGGCGGATGGAGATGAAAAGTTCTACGTCTTTTAGCATTAGATAAGTTTGCTTTCAAAACTATACAGGTTGCCCGGCTAACGTGGTTATAAAACTACTGGACGGATTAAGGCAAACATTACCAGTAATGTAGCTTTCTTTAATATATTATGAAAAAATATACAATTTAAGCAAAACGTCTGTTGATGATTCTTAAGATATTCATATTTGTATAACGGAGTTTTCAATTTACCAATTAAAACCAATGAACTCATCGCAGTGTTACCTTTCACGCTTAACCCTGAACGGATTTAGATGAAATTTTCCGTACAGCTAATTTGAGACCCTTGGAAGGATATATCGATAGTTCTCTAGATCTCGGAAATCATCCTTCCAGATCCTCATCCTGATGGTTGAACTTTTTTTGGGTCGGCGATAATTCAGGTTCTGCCTACAATAATTTAATAGCAATCATTTTTCCAAGACAGTAACAAGTTCTACGCGGACGAAGTTGCGGGCAACAGCTAGAACATATATAAATATACAATATCAAATATAATACACACTATCATATGTAATATATGTCGCAAATATACAATAAATAAATAAATACTATATTCATCCACTTCCCAAGTCATTGGAAGCCACAACTCCTCCTTCCTGATCCTGGGGTGATCCTGATCCTCGTGGAGTCGACGGAAGTCCTCAAATATTATCGGCCCACATGCAGCATTTCTGTTTTTTTCTCTAATAATTAACGCATTTGCTCTCGGAAATCAGTTCATGTGGTAAATTGGAAAAGAAATGTGGAAATGTTCTCGTGGCTTGGCGGAGTACTAAATAGAAGTCAGTTAAAACTTTACTCCATTAATAATACAAAGTTTAATACTTTTTATTTAATTTTATTTATTTGGTGAACACATAGATGTACAGAAGAAGAAAATACAGTAATATTTATATACTAAGAACATGCATCTAAGTCCTAAACAGTTCCCAAAAGGACTTACATTATATATGTACTTCTAACAGTAGATATTATGACTGTACCTACAAAACCTATAGGTACCTTCCCCTCGGTACTTTATGTCATACAAATTTATTACTCATCAACTTAATATAATAATCTCTGTGGCGTTCCTCTTCCTCCCTATACATAATAATTGATTTATAAAGTTAAGCGAATTGTGCCTACAGCCGAAATAAATTGTACGCAGAATTGCAAAACTCATTTAGCAAGTCAATTGGTCCCGAAAGCGCCCAAACAATACTTAAAATAAGATCGGTAGGTTTCGAAGAAGTTGATTCATCCATGTTGTTTCTTTTTCCTGGTACCCACCTAACCTAATCTATTATAATCCGCACAAACAATGTATTGAAAAGGAAATAGATAAACTTATTTGAGTCTTGTCAATATTATGATAATTACTGAGTCGGCATTATATGAATAAATAGGCACGGGAATAATTGATTATTTATTATTTTTATTACTGTGTCACGTAGGTACATTCATAAATAATTTGTACTACAATTAACCAGCGTAGGTATAGGTACAGACGACATCCAATAATAATATTAAACATTTCTCGCCTTTTCACAATGGATCTCTAGCTCATGCCCGCAGCTTCGTTTTTGTGAAATTATTGTTAGGCCATAATTTGTTAGCCATATATTGCAAGAGTTCCAATTTAATAATAATAATTAAAAACAAATAAAATAATGTTTGTGTGGTTTCTTAAGTGTTACCCTGTATATACCTATTTACAAAGTATATTATACTTATTGCCCGTGTGGTGTCGGGTTAGAATAGCACCACCCCCCTTCTTCCTGTGGGTGTCGTAAGTCGACTAAGGGAACCGGGTTGAAGTACGTTGTGGGCGATGGGCTAGCAACCTGTCACTGCGATATCACATTTTTGACGATTTTTTATACCCTGCTATTTATATGCTACTAGCTTCTGCCCGCGACTCCGTCCGCGTGGAACTCGTTTATATCGTAGCTGCATACAAACTTTCACCCCCCACTTCATCCCCTTGGGGGATGATTTCCGGGATAAAAACTATCCTATGTCTTCCAGGACTCAAACTATCTCTATACCAAATTTGATCCAAATCGGTTCAGCGGTTTAAGCGTGAAGTGGCAACAGACAGACAGACAGTCTGTCTGTTCCTATATCTCTATACCTATTTCTTTATCTTAGTCTTTATCTCTGTTATTGAATCTAAATAATTGATAAATCATTGCGTTAATAAGGCATGGTCAACACGACATCCCTATGAGTAACACCCTAAACACGACATGCATGTTACAATACAAATCATTCGGACTTGCTGAAATCGAGTCGCAATCGAATATGATTAGGATTAGTTATCTTGTATCCTAGGTCATGACTGCGTACGTGCGCAACGTGCGTGAGCTTGCTAGAAAACCAATTCATAAACGATTCGAATCGAACTACTGTTTGTCAAACAGTAGCCTGTGCTTTTTCCTTTTAACGCCGCGTCAAGCCTCTCTCACTACCAACACATTTAATATGTATCTCACTGTCTCTATCACACTTAGCAGCGCAGCAGCAGCGCGGCAGCTACGCGTGCACGCGCTTCACACGCGACGCGCACGACACGCGGCCGCACTGGCGAGTTGTAACTTTAGCGCCGCGGGCCCGCGCGGGCCCGGTTTCAGACCGCGTTCGATGTGTGTTTGAAGTGTAGTTTCAAATGCTTTACAACATGCTCGGGCCCGCGCAGCACACGCGCCGCGCACGAACCGCGTTCGGTGGGTGGAGGCCTTTAAACTTTACTTAGTTTTTCAGTTTTACATCGTAGCGTTTAGCAACTTAAAGGTTTTCTGTGCCATAAATATGTAGCAAGTACCTATGTATTTTGGCAGTGAGCTCAGATGATTTTGATATGAATTATGATAATGGTGATATTAGTGATCTAACCTGTGTACCTAGTTGTTGTGCACGCGTGTTCTAGACCCCATTACTATCAACAAAACGTGTCAAGTAAATACCTCTATACCCTATCTATAGGTAAATGTGGCGTCTATTAAAATCTCATTTTCACCGCATTACCCACCCACAATTTGCAGTGACTCAGGAAAATATTGAATGTTTTCTTATCGAAACGTTTCCTAAGTTGCAAAGATGTGCGGAGTGAGAAAATAAAATGTACCTAATAATCCGCAATTGAATGTGGCGGGCTGGCGGGTGCGGAAGGTGTTCGAAAACGTCGGCATGACATTTCAGATTGATATCTCCTGCCTCTTTGTCATGGACCGTATCCATTATAATACCTAATAGTAATAATATAATAATATATTGATTTAAACTTTCACGATTCTCACACATTATTTTTACCAAACGGGACTTAATCGCGTATAATTAACTTATTTATTTATCTCACTGAGGTCTCCAGACGTTTCGGATGTGTCGCAACGTCCATGTTTACGGGACAACTCAAGTAAATAAGTTAATAAGTTAATTATACGCGATTAAGTCCCGTTTAGTAAAAATTAAATATAATAATAGCCTTTATTTAACAATCTTACAAAACATAAAGTTAAATATGAACTTTTAGTGAGCGAGTGTACGGTAACTTATTATCTAACTTATACACCGGTGTTAGAGATTGTCTTGCGTTTTCGCAAAGGCCTCCCCTATAGCTTGCCACTCTATCATATTGTGGGTAACCCTGGTCCATGCAGGGTCAGCCAACTTCCGAATATCGTATCCATTACCATCCGACAAATCGAGGTCAAGTTGCTGGATATGTGTAAGAAAGGGTATAGGCTTGTCGGATCAAATCGGATGTGCCGCGCCCGACCACATCATAGACAGTGCATTGGCAATACTAAATTTGTCTATTCATTCTCTCGGAACCGACACGTCCGACTTGCGTCCGAAAAGCCTACACACGGTCTTTCTTGCAAAACCCGCAACTTGAATTACGATTTGTCGGATGCACGGGTGGCAAAGGGTGCGGTCATTCAATCGCAGTTACATGTCAAATACAATAAGTCTGTAGGATGTTACGGTTGCCTGGAAGACCGCTATTTAGCGTTAAGACCGCCTGTTGTTTGCCTCTGCTTATATTCGCTGTGTTCTTTAGTATTTTGTAAAACTATTGAGGTGTACAAAAGTTTTGTAGTTCCGAAAGCCCCCTAACTGTGCCAGCAGATAACTAATTGAATACGAGTAAGTACCTTTGACAGGCGAGATGCCAGCCTGAACGTATATAATAATAAATAAATATTACTAACACTATTAATATCAATCCTGATATTGGCATTTACTACCAATCATTATCGTATAAATCTACGAACAGAGTGAAATCTACAGTGTACCAAAAATGGGGTGTGAACCGATCAAGGGCATAACAGGTACTTATCATGTTTTGATAAGAAAAAACTATATTTTTTGACGTATTTTTTTACATTTCTACGGAGCAGGTCGCCCCAGTCGGCCAACGCTCCATACAAAAGTAAAAAAAAACGCGTAAAAAAAGAACCTACTGAACCCTACACTGCGCGTTGCCTGACCTGCACTTAGCTGATTTTTTAATGTAAGTGCCTCGTGCGAGCATAGGCATATAAGGCATATTGTATAAATGAATTAGGTATATAATTATAAATGGTTTTCGATCGTACTAATCATCACACGATTTTGTTATTTATTGAGTCACATATACATTACATATTTTGAGGAAAAAGAACATATGAAGTAACAATTAATTTCCTTATTAGAATAGAATAGAATAGAATAATAAGAACAGAATAATAATAGTGACGTTTTCGTTAGGAACCTGTGGAATGTGTATAAATATGCGATAATGCATTAATCCTAAGTATACGAAACGCTATTTTAAATTTCATCCCCACTTGCCCATATCGCCGTATTAACACCCGACTCATATTAAATGTAAGTACTTATTTTCACCACAACAACAGTAAAATTCACTTACCGTGCGTTTATCTGTTGATAAGAATGCCAGGCTTATTCTATTCATTTCACACAATGCATTCAAATAAAATAACTGGAACTTATAGTACTACATAAAGATAAGAGACAAAAGACCGTAAATCATTGGCGTTGATTGATATAAAGAAAGATAGCCTTTTAAGCTGGATTCACACTTATCTGATGTGATGCTGTCTGATGCGCTCTGACGTCAGAGCGTCGGATGAGTGTGACTATGACTGTAGTAAGTGTATTTATGAGACCTATATGTTTCTGTCGCGCCACAACACTACACGACAGAATATGTCCGATTATCCGTCATTACTCGGTAAAATCCGTCTCCGATTATAAAGGTGATTATTTGCTAAAGTTCGCAATCAATACAACAAGTACTTAATGCATAATAATAATGTGTGATTAATTAGTAATTGCATAATAGGACCATTTTGAGGGAGGTAGTAAAGTTACGTTAAGTTAGTCAACTGTTCCGTATAGGTAATAAATAGCAATATTAAAAACAATGTACGCTCAATACGTATATACATACCTTTATTCCTCTCAGGCTGGTTAGGTACCGGTTATCCAAAAGTAGCGGTCGAAGCTTAACGTAGATATTGTTGTGGTGCCTTAAGATGCCGATTATTAAAGCCCGGACCACTATAAAAAACATTTCCTGATATCAGCATGATATCATCAGCGTTTCGTTCCTTAGGCTCCAAAATAATCTGCAAGATGAAATTATTCGAGCAAACATAATATTTCTCAAGTATTCTGTTTGCTCACCACTCCAAGCCGGGCCATATTTTATTTGCCCCAAATCCCCGCCTAGCTTGCACGTAGGTACTTACCTGAAAAGGAAAAATACATTTTGTGAACCATTTGCAGCCAGCTATCGGGATGCGATGTTAATTCTATAGGTGTTAATAAAATAACGCAAAACCTGAAAACGGTTTGTTTTCAGGATTTTTTTTGACGAGTTTTATTTTTTACATTTGTATGGAGCAGGTCGCCCCCAGTCGGCCAACGATAAAAAAAGCTCCATAAAGGTAAAAAGAACTCGTCAAAAAAGTTTCCTATATTTTTTCACATTCTACTGTCGATTCAGAACAAACTGTTTTCAGGTTTTGCGTTATTTTATTAACACGTTGTACAATTAAACAACAATTATTTTTGCTTTTGATTATATTATATTATTCTATAATTACATTCGTATCTATATTATCTTTAGCCCCCAATTTAGGTCTCGCTCGCTCTTTAAAGTTAACTTGATTTTTTTATAATAAATTTCCAAAACTAATGATTATTTCGGAATATCAAACCATTAGATAAAAATCTGACATAAATGGATTACCAATATCTATTCGAAAAAACCGTGATCCATTTGTGGTTTGGCCCGGCAGTCTCTCTTCTAGGGCTGGGTTACATTTTTCATAATACGCATTTTTGCTCTAGCTTCTGTAATTTTTCGGCATATATCTCCACTGTTTCTGCTCCAGCTTTTGGTTAACATCGTCGTGCATTTTATCCAAGGATGTAACCGCTGGATCAGTCTTCAGCACAGTTTTGGGGCTGAAAGGACGTCGCTAGCACTCTTCACAGACGTCGTATTCCATGGAAGTAGCCTGAGCGCATTTTTTTATGAAATACGCCTTCAAATCCACCTTTACACTTAATCGGTGATTCGTCCTAATTGGTCGACACAAACATCTTGCACTTCTTGCACTGTGGCATGGTTTACTATCACTATTTATGATTATCCACAATTACCTAGTCTGGCCATAAGTTCTGTTACTGGCAGTTAACAATGATTTTAAGAAAAATAATAATTCGAATTTCGAATGTTGTGTTTTGACGTAAGTACTTGGATGTTTTTGCCACCATTTATATACAATATAATATTAAAATAAGTAAATTAATAATGGAGTGGGGTGTCAAAGAAAATAGAATTGCTGTGATTGCTCTGCATAAGGTAGGAATGGAGCCGTCCCACATTTTTGAGACACTAAAAAAGTTAGAGATCAGTCGAATGTTTGTGTATCGTACCATTCAAAGATACACCAAAACGTCCTCTGTCGATGACAGTAAAAGATCTGGCCGACCACGTACTGTTAGAACAAAACAAGCCGTTAATGCTGTAAGGGCCAGAATTCGCCGAAATCCCATAAGAAAACAGAAGATCCTTTCTAAGGAAATGAAAATACCACCTAGGACACTTTCGCGTATAATCAAAGATGACTTGAGTCTTGCAGCTTACCGACGATATACAGGACATATGTTAAATCAGTCACTAAAGGACAAGAGAGTTGAAAGATCAAAAAGCCTTTTATCTCGATACGCACATGGGAAATATAAAAATATTCTTTTCACGGATGAAAAAATTTTTACTATCGAGCAGCACTACAACAAACAAAATGATAAAGTGTACGCACACAACTCTCGAGAAGCTAAAGAGATAGTTGGAAGGATTCAGCGAGGTCATCATCCCGCTTACGTCATGGTTTGGTGGGGTGTGTCGTATCAAGGCGTCTCTGAGATCCATTTTTGCGAAAAAGGAGTGAAAATTTCAGCTAAAGTGTATCAGGACACGATTTTAGAAACAGTAGTTAAACCACTAAACGACACAATGTTCAAAAATGTACACTGGACCTTTCAGCAGGACTCAGCCCCGGGTCATAAAGCTCGCACCACCCAGATTTGGCTGCAAAGGAATGTTCCGGACTTCATCAAGGCAGATGATTGGCCCTCTTCCAGTCCCGACTTAAATCCCCTGGACTATAAATTGTGGTCAGTGTTAGAGGACATGGTCAGCTCTAAACGCCATGCCAATATCGATTCTCTAAAAAAATCTTTGAAGGTAGCAGTGGCAAATTTCCCAATGGATACAGTGCGTGAATCTATAGACGTGTGGCCGGATCGTTTAAGGGCGTGTATTAAAGCTAAAGGCGGGCATTTTTAATAAAAAATATATTGTTTAGAAACCTTATTAACTTACCTATAAATAAACATTTACTTATGGTAAATTAATTACATCCTTTTAAAAATATGTTTCATTTCATTTGTAACAGAACTTATGGCTAGACTAGGTATCGCACGATCTCACGCACTGACACGTCCAAGCGCTGAGAGCACGCGCTCGAACTATGTATAGGAGATATGCATATATAAATTTCCATGCCCGCGATTGCGGCTTATTTTACCCATGGCTACCCAACAATACATAGGTACTATGATTTGTTTAATAAAGGCATGGTTGAATAAAATAAAATAAATGTAGGTACATGTTTTGATTTGAATGAGGTTTAAATAATCCTTTATTAAAAATGGGTATAACTTCCACAAGATTTGCATTACATTTAAGTACTATAAAATAGTGTAAAACACACTTTGCCTTGAAAGCCTCGCTACGCTCAGGATTGTCCTTAATCCTTCGTTGGCTCTGTTTTCAATACTTTTAACTACTTGGGCCAAACAATCAATTTGGCCCAAGTGCATTTTATAACTATTTCAGTGCCATTTCTAGCAGTTGAAGGTTTAAAGGCGGAGAAAAGGTGATGGTGTAGGTTGTTAGCCCCATATCGCCCTAGAAACACTTTAAATCTATTCCTCGTATGACACCCACGCCAAGGGACGAAAGATGGTGTTGCTATTTTCACCGAACACTGCAAGGGCAAGCATATTTCAAGTAGGTAGGTAGGTTCGATTGAAACTACTTAAGTCACATTAAGTTAAATGATCTTTGTTATTACGACTTCGTAATAGAAAGAGTAGCGGAAAGATGAGCCTGGAAAAGAGCGGCACATTATAAAAAATCGACCAAGTACGTGTCGGACCACGCGCAGTGTAGGGCTCCGTAGTTGCCTGTTTGTCTTTGTTACATCGACACGCGCGCGCCATCTAAAATGGTGCGGTTGTGCCGGCCGAATTTGTACGAGAAATGACCCCTTCCAAGTACACATTAAGTTGGTCGACTATTAATGTGTAACTACTTATGCCTATTTAACCGTGATAGTTTTCCTTTTAAATTCATTTTAAGTATACTACTTACTACCACAAAATTTTTCACATTCCCAAAATTTTCAATTTTTTTTTTCAAGATATTATTGTATTGTTTTGTTGGCGAGATTGATTTATATACCCATGCCGAATTACAGTTTTCTAGTAGTAAGGGTTACTGCATAGTTCCAAAACCTACTTCACCGTTTTTATGGGGGACTTCAACGCAAAACCGGGCAAGAGAAATCGTGTAGAACTGAGAGTGGGGCAATTTAGAGTTGGAAGTCGGAATCACCGGAGCCAGCTACTGGCTGGCTTCTTGGAGAAGAAGGGACTCTACATGATGAATTCCTTCTTCAAGAAAAGCGAGCCACAGAAAGTGGACCTGGATGAGTCCCGACCGTGCAACTAAAAACGAGATTGACTTTATCATGTCGACGAGGAAGCATATATTCAACTAGCTGTTGCCCGCGACTTCGTCCGCGTAGAACTTGAGAAAAAATATAGCTATTAAATCATTTTAGACGTAACCTTAATTATCGCTGTCCCGAAATAACTTCTACCATCTTAAGGGATGATTTTCGAGATAAAAACTATCCTAAATCCTTCCAGGGGTCTCAAATTATCTCTATGCCAATGTTCATGTAATTCTTTACTGGGTTTAAGCGTAAAAGGTTTAACTTGCTAAATCTAATATGCAGAGTCCGTTTTTAAAAATATGCATATTTTAAATACTATCACACATTTGTAACTACTTAAATTGTTTGTTTTTCATTATGTATTAAAGGATTTTTTTACGTCTACTAAGCTACATTACCTACTGTATTTTTTGCCTAAATCCGTTTATTAATTTTAATTACGTTAGTCCGGACTGCCTGTATAGTTTTGAAAGTAAAATTATCATATGCCAAAGACGTAGAACTTCCCATCTCCAAGACACAGTCTAAAACCGAAGTTACAAATCTCTTACTTTAAATTTTCTTGCTCTCCATACAAACTTTCCACCCCTTTTTAACCTCCTTATGGGTGGATTTTTCCAAAACGCTTAAAGTTCTTATTTTGTATTCAAATAAGTAATCTGTCTACAAAGTTTCAAATTTCTAGCTCAAAAAGAAAAGTTTCCGTCATACACACTTTGCACCTCTATTTAACCCCCTTAGGGGTAGAATTGTTTAAAACACTGGCAGTTCTTTTTTGTATTCTAATAAGTAAGTAATCTTTTTACAAAGTTTCAAGTTTCTAGCTCGAAAAATAAAGTTCCCTCCATACAAACTTTGCACCCCTATTGAACCCCCTTCGGGGAGGAATTTTCTAAAACGCAAAAAGGACTTTTTTGTATTCTAATAAGTAATATTTCTACAAAGTTTCAAGTATCTAGTTCAAAAAATAATGTTTCCCCCATACAAACATTGCACCCCTATTAAACCCCTTAGGGGTGGAATTTCCAAAAATTCCGTCTAATCCCATGCCTACGTCATAAAAGGAAGTTCTGGTGTAAATTTGAAGTTTCTAGTTCCAGTAGTTTCGGCTGTGCGTTGATGAGAGAGTGAGTGAGTGAGTCAGTCAGTCAGGACATGGGTGTTTATATGTATAGATGATGTCTCTGTGATAAATACGGTCAAAACCAGGAGCAATCACCGTCTGGTAAGAAGCACATTAAATATATGCGTCAAGCAAGAGCGCTCTCGATTGATGAAGTCTACGCTCCGTCCAGCATTAATCCCAATTCAAAACCCCGAGAGCTTCCAGCTGGAACTCCAAAACCATTTTGATTACCTAGGCGGCGATGTGGACGAATTGAACGACGGGTTTGTGGAAGCTGTCCGTGTCACGTCACTGGGTCTAAGTTCTTCAAGGCCCAAGGGACCAGCGTAATAAGGGCTCTAAAGTATTCTCGAGAGATCTGCCTATAGGGCAGAGCCAGCTCGCGAAGTTAAAAACTGAAGATGGTAGTAATCGTTTCTTCTAAACCTGAGATTCTGGGTGAGATAGAGCGCTTTTACGGACAGCTATACACGTCAACGCGCAGACCCGAAGTTAGTCAGGCGGAAGATCCTAGAGCTAGACTAACCCGACACTATACCTACGAAATTGTAATGGCTCTTAAACAGCTCAAGAACAACACCGCACCCGGTGAACACGGAATAACACCCGATCTCCTGAAGGTGGGTGGAAAACCGGTCCTTAAGGCCCATCAGAAGTTGTTCGATTCCGTCTTACTGGAAGGGAGAACTCCAAAGGCATGGAACAGAGGGGTGGTGGTGCTATTCTTCAAAAAGGGTGACAACACTCTGCTGAAGAACTCCAGACCAATCTCACTTCTGAGTCATGTCTATAAGCTGTTTTCGAGGGTCATTACAAATCGTCTCGTACGCAGGCTAGATGACTTCCAGCCTCCCGAACAAGCCGGCTTTAGTACCGTAGACAACATCCACACGCTTCGTCAGGTTATACAGACCGAGGAGTATAACCTGCCCCTCTGCTTAGCGTCCGTGGACTACGAGAAAGCCTTCGATTCGATTGAAACCTGGGCTGTACTACAGTCTCTCCAGCGGTGGCAAGATGACTATCGCTATATCGAAGTGCTGAAGAGTTTGTACGAGAACGCCACTATGTCAGTCCGCCTCCAGGACCAAAATTCGAAACCTATTCCGCTGCAGCGGGGAGTCAGGCAAGGAGATGTTATTTCTCCAAAACTGTTCACCGCTGCATTGGAGGAAGTTTTCAAGACTCTGGACTGGAGATGGCTAGACATCAACATCAACGGCGAGTACATGTACTCACCTTCGGTTTGCTGACGATATAGTAGTCTTGGCTGAGACCATGAAGGACTTACTAGAGTCGGTCTAAGAATGAACATCCTGGATAAGACGAAGATCATGTCAAATGCCCATGTAGTACCAAATCTCATAACAATCGGACACTTTACGCTCGAAGTTGTACTTAGGACAGACTATCCAGTTAGGTAGGTAAAGTGGCCGTCAATAGAATTTGCTAACTATGTAAACAAACCGCCATATTTAAATTGTATTTCACTATGGCGGTTTGTTTACATAGTTCGCAAATTCCATTGACGGCGACTTTAGGTCCAAATTCGAGAAATAGGTCATCGTCAAATCCGACTCGGCTGGGCAGCGTTCGGGAAGCTACGGCATGGCATATCTTTTCGTCCAATATTCCGCAGTGTCTCAAGACGAGAGTATTTGACCAGTGTGTGTTGCCAGTGATGACATATGGCACTGAAACGTGGTCGCTTACTATGGGCCTCATAAGAAGGCTCAAAGTCACCCAAAGGGCAACGGAGAGGGCCATGTTGGGAGTTTCTCTGCGTGATCGCATCAGAAATGAGGCTATCCCCAGCAGAACCAAGATCCGATATGGCCCTCCGAATCGCTAAACTTAAGTGGCAGTGGTCGGGGCACATAGCACGTAGAACCGATGGCCGTTGGGGCGGAAAGGTTCTCGAGTGGCGACCACGTACCGGAAGACGCGGCTTGGAGCCGCCCACAAGGTGGACTGATTACCTGGTAAAGGTTGCGAGAGTCCGCTGGATGCGGGTGGCGCAGGACCGGTCACTTTGGCACTCTTTGGGGGAGGCCTATGTCCAGCAGTGGACGTCTTTCGGCTGATATGATGAAGGGTTACTTAGCTAAGCCGAAGACGGACAGACGGACAGAAGGACATGGCGAAACTAGAAGGGTTCCTTGTTGACTGCCAAACACTATGACGCGATAAAATAATAATGATACTTGAACGATTATTATTTTTCTTCAATGCACACAATGCAACTGATCAAGATTTGACAATGATATTACTGTTGCCATATAAAGTTTTAAATAAATCTCAAGCTCATCTTTCCCCGAACATACTCTATTACCAAAAGTAAGTAGCAAGATACATACAAGCTTTCTTGCCGTTTCCTACGTGCAATCGTCCGCAGTATCCGGAGACAGCTGGCACGGGGAACGGTAGGTACTTACTTAAACTAACACCACATGTAACCTTATAAAGTCTTGCAAAATGCTACGTTTCCGGCAATATGTTACTGAAACAATATATATATAAATATCTATAGATGGGTACTTCTTGCTGCACATTGTCTAAAATATATAGGAAGCCGGAAATATGCGAGGGGGCATCCTGAAAGCCCCATACTATACAAACAAGTGAAAGAATTGGTTCTGAAGATTACCCCCCACAAACCAAACATCTAAACTTACGAAGCTTTAATCTCGCAGACTTTTCCTCTTTATTATATTAGTATAGATGGTATAGCCACGCTTCCTCCGCACGTGTGCGTACAACGAACGCACGCGTATTCGCAGGATGAAATTTGCTGTTGTACCACAGGGGAAAAAAACGGTTAGGGTGTTAGGTGAACTGCGACCCTACAGCGCGCGAGCCGAGCGAGCGAAGCGAGCGTGACGTGGCAGCGTCCGGCGAAGCACCATAACAGAACGTTATCATTTTTTTCTAGTTGAATATAAAATAATTGCCGATAAATCCCCTGGGTGATCGGGGTCAGGTGATTAACGTGGATAACGTGTAAAATTTAGGCGTAAGCAGCTTACCGATACCGCACCGCTAAATGCCAACTTAATCTGTGCCATCAAAGGATTTAATTGTGCAGCTAGGCCAGGCTAGGTGCGAGCAAGCGGGACTCACGTTTCTCGTATGACGTCACTCGGGAACCGAACACGGCAGCCCAGTTTGGGGTCAATGGCCAATCTACAAATAGAAAATTCCGATTCAAATTGGTTATCGCACGTTCTTGTGCTAAAATAGAAACATTAGCTTGGAGATATAGGACGTGTTCAGTTCATGGCCCAGATTCCCTTGACAAGCGCAAATAACCAATTAGTCCACAGTAGGGTAAACTTGAGATAGCTTACCCATCGTCCGGTCTCTGCTCGATTGTATCGGCAGCCTCATTCGCCTCGGTGTCCTCGGCCACACCATTGCACGTGTCCACCACCACATCAGGTACTTCACTCATCTCCAGCGCCACAACACCGCGAACAAACGCAACACAACGCCGCGCCGCGACGAACCGATGCCGTACACTGCCATACTTTACCCTTGGTAAAAGATTACTTCACTTCACATACTATTATTAAATTAAGCGAAGTTAACTTACAGACTACATGAAGCATAAGCATGCGCCATCGGTACCAAACGGGTCACGAACGCACAATTATGGCTTCAGCTGCGTACCTAATCCCTTTAAAGAGTAAAATGTGATACAGCTACCTACATGGACGATCCTGGGATTCTCATACTACTAACACAGACTTCAATTTATAAAATAGAAATCCAGTTAGTTACCTCAAAGCAAAGAAGAATATTTTTTACTTGGTCTGAGTTAGTTAGGTACCTACATAGTTCATACGAGGTCACTATAAGCTATAATAGTACATTATGATACAAGTGAGGTATGTTGATAATTACATCAGAGCCATCAGAGGCGGAATTATCACGCGAGCCGCAGGTGAGCGTGATAAGAGAGCCGAGGATGTAATTATCAAAGCTCACGCGTTTCATACGACGTTTTTCAACACATTTTGCGAGGAAAATATCCTTTTCATAAGATGAAAATTTTATAGGCCTACCAAGTTATTTTCTTTACTTATTGATGACAACAGGTTTTTACTGACATGTTGTATACATCGCCAAGAATTTCCAGTGGCGTCCATTCTTTTTATCACTTCGAGTCACCACGAGTCAACATTTTTGTTAAGGCTGCACATTCGAAATATTCGTGAAAATGAGTTGTTTTGTAACCGTTTTATACATTATAACGTAACATTTTTGTTGTCGGAAAAAATATATCATAATCTCAAGATATGCGACGGGTCATAGTTTTCGTAGAAATCCATTTTAACAATAAAAATTAGAGAAAAAGAAATCTAAAGTCACCCCTATTTTTTCACTTGTAACCATTTTACTGCTCCATTTTTTATCAGAATCATATGAAATTTTATAACTTTCTTCATACAATAATGAACAAGGGCATAATTTTATTACTTTCTTAATTTTCTTAAAAATGTATCTCGTTTTCTGAAATATTCCGCCAAAGTTCCTACGCCTCTCCGTTTTCGTCCATACGGTCAGTGCGGGACGAGACACGTTGCATGACGGACCTGTGTCAATTTGCGCTGCGCCCAAATTTTTAAATATTTGTGGAAATTGTGGACTATATTTGTTGCATAGAGTGGACAATCCGTTTTGTGATTCGTATAGGTAGTAGGTAACTAATAAACATTTGCGTATAGTTTAGTTTTTAGTGACAGATAATTTTGTTGCATAGAGTGGACAATCTATTTCGTGGCAAACCACAAATAAAGTAGTAGGTACTATAGACAAGACAGCTGACTGACCATCCGTGCACTTTATGTGCATTGTAATAAGGTTCTTGTATAAATACAGGATGGACAGTTAACTGTGTTGGCGTTTGTACCTAATTAACATTTACGTAGGTATAGTTTAGATTTTGTTTTTAGTTCAAGATGGGAAATAATAATAATAATGACGTCCCGGACCTTTGGGAGGCGTGCGTGGAGCTAGGTACCTACAAAGTACCAACTGAGCCAACACGACATACATAATAATAAATTCTTTATTTCAGGCCAGTTTGCCCATAGATTGTTAGTAACATACAAACTTACGATACTAGAGTTAGTACGTCTTAGCTTAGGTCTCACAAATTTTTCAATAATTATTTTGGGTCTTTGAGGTTAAATAAGCGCAGGAGGAAAATATGTAATATCAAGAAATTTTACAAGAGAAGAGGAAAAAGAACACACAAGTAAATACCTATTCTATCAAAGTATCAAATATCTAAACAGTATCAAAATTGGGAAATCGCTAAAACCAGACATTTTATTAGTAAATATATTTACAATATCTATTGCTTAGGAGCATGAACAATTATAGAAACAATATTGTTTTATCTGCTCGTATTAATGACTGTCAAGTGTTAATAGAATAAGTTCTAATAAAAATAGTGGGCTTGGCAAATATTGTAAGTACCTACCCTATGGGTTGCATGCCAACTCCAAGTTCGATACAGAGTTATTATTTGATATGACACAAAGTATGGTTAACGTACAACTAATCTATAAGTATATATTTACCCGAGGCCGATTTCTGTACAGTCACCATAATATAGTTAGTAGCAGCCAAGTTAGCCAAATATATCGGAACGTACATTCATCGAAATAGTCTTTGTTACTATAAGTAGGAGTAAGGAATGTGTTACGATATATTTGGCTACTTTGGAAGCTACTAACTATCTGATGCTGACTGTACACGCCATCATCATCAAATCAAGGAAGTAGAACGTAATAAATATACCGAAAATTAGTTTAAAACTTAACAACCTTACACTTACACAAAAGGTAACGGACAGAGACACACTTTCGCATTTATAATATTAGTATGGAGTATGGATATGGAAGTATGGATAGTATGGATTATATGTCTTTCCCGCTCACGGGACAATGATATCCCGGACCTTTGGGAGGCGTGCGTGGAGCTCTGAGCCAACATGTAGAGGCCCTTTTGACAATTTAGTGAAATGCAAGGAGTACACCAAGCGGATGCTGTCTCTGCCCGTGTCATGGGACGCACACAGAAACAGCACCCGCTGGGGTGTAAGAGTCTATTGCTAGTTGATGGAATTTAAATAAAACGGGTTATTGGGTGAAAATGGTGGACTAGTAGCTGGGCTATTGGATGAAACATCGGACGCCTGCCCAAACAACTGTTTCACATTTTATCTCTGGCAGACGGTGACTCGCTAACTGCTAGATGGGCCCCTATTAATAGCGACATTAAAAAATGGCCTAAGGGCAACAGTAGGTATGGATTATTATTATTACCTTTATATTTTTTTCGCACTATCCGTCTCTCTCTTATTAGAATATTTAGTAACAGAGGTATAGTGCGAGAAAAATCGAAAGTATGTCGCGGCCGTCTAGTGCTAGGCGTGCTGAGGGCCTACCGCGAAACGAAACCGAACTTCGTTCGTGTATCACCCTCTCTGTCGCGCTTACTAGTTCGAGCGACAATGAGAGTTATTCGAACGAATTTCGTTTTCACTAGCACGGCTAGCACGAGACGGCCGCGACATACTCTCGATTTTTCTCACACTATACCTCTCTTTCCTAATGTTCTAATAAGAGAGAGACCGATAGTGCGAGAAAAATCGAGTGTATGTCGCGGCCGTCTCGTGCTAGCCGTGCTGACGAACTACACTAATCGTAAGTAAATAGTATTATAATAGTATAATAGTAAGAGAGGGTCGAGGCTCCGCCCATACGCTCAAGGACTTTAGCGGGTATACAAGCCTTAATAATCAAACACGCATTAACAATGTTTACAAATATCTGTGAAATAACCTAAGTATAATGGCGCGCAACAGTTTTTTTTCGTGAAGTTAGCGCAGTGCGCGCGCATTAGATGAAATATCTAAACAAAATAAAATATATATTTTCGTTTTGAAATGTTATCTTTATTAATTCATGTAAAATGTTATCAAAGGTGAATAGTTTTACTAAATTAAACGTTTCTATATCATATCCAAAAAGAATTAGTCAATTAATTAACAAAAAGGATTTAATTTGTTTAGTCGAGTATGAATCCATTTGCCGAGAATTAAAGAAAAGCCGTACATTCTGTACAACCCGGTTAATTTAAGAATGCACCGTGTGCATGCATACATCTTGCTGCAAGGTGGCAACGTGACTTAATCGGGATATAACCATAACACACAAGCGTCGTAATGTTAAAAAACACGCGTGTTTAATATCTAGGATTATGAGTCTAAAAGCGACACAATAAGAGGTACGTTACAAGCAATTGTGTTGAAAACCAACTTAAACGAATCCATAATTCGAGCTCTTGTCATGGTATACAACTAAAAAATCTGCACTTATTACCGCCCGATGCGCGAGCGGGAAATCACATTTCCTGGCTCCTGGCCCGCGAAGAACGTAAAATGTTGTACACTACGGCCGGTAAGTAATAAAGGATGCCCCAGTTGGAATTTTAGTAAGTAAGTAGTAGATAAATACCTACGATCAGATACAATACTTCTCACGAGCAGGTTTGCTAAAGAACCTGCATACATTTTACGTCGTTTCTAAACTACTGAGTTGTAAAAATCTTTATCGGTCAATCGTTAGGGAACCAATAAGCTAGCAAATAACTTCACGAGCCCCAAGAGACAGTAGCCAAATAAAATAAGCTATTCAATCAATCTGATCGCCCTTCGGACGGGAGCGCACCGTTTAATACATTACCTACGTACCTTTGATATAAGTACTGGATAGTCACAACGCAACAACTCGCCTCAGGAAAACCAGTCGAAGTCAGCCCTTCGATTAGGCATAGTTTTCAAGAATACCACCGTCAATTTATACAAGCGACGAGATGCAAGGTGAGCCGAGACAGGTTGAGAATGGCATAGCGGCCAGCGGCTGCACTTACGAGATTGTTTAATACTATTTAAACTAAGTACCTACGTAGTTGCCTAGAAGACATTTTGGGTAACTCAATAATGGCCCCCCGGATGATCGCTGATGAGAGACAATTAGTGAGTACTGGGTATAGGTACTCAGTGTTATAATACCTATAATGAAAAAGTAATTTGATTTCTCGAAATCTGATCAGAACAAGAGATCCCTCATCAGTCATCAGCTTAAGGTACGCTAAAAGTCAGGTTAGGTTAGGTTTTCGGTAGGTATAGTCAGGTATTAATACGTACGTATTATATTAATATGTATTAATATGTACGTAGGTACATAAATAAGGACATAAATATCTGTACAGGACTCTATTGTCCATGTCATAAAGGCCTAAACAGATATTTATTTCAATTTCAATTTTCAATTCAATTAATTCATTTACCAAACATACCTTATTAACTAGTAAGACTTAATAGGCTCGATGTAGAACAATCAGTGGTCCTCACACTAGGACATGCCTGTGACGTGTTACTTAGGGCCGATTTTTCAATTCCCAGATAAAACCATCCGTCAGATAAATGTTAGCTCTGTCCTTTTCTTTCACATGACTTAAGAAAAAGATGGTGATAATTTTAACTGACGGACAACTTCATCCAGAGATTGAAAAATCGGCCCTTAATAGAATTATACATCTGATGCGTGAACGTGAACAGATTACATTTATGGAGTATATTACAGGCTGGTACAGTACGATTACTGTTAGTTAACCACTGACAGATGGATTGCCTTCATTTAATTTTCAACTTTAATTTCACACAGATAAATAAAGCATTTTTCAGAATACTGTTACCCACATCTACCGATTTAGTAATAACTATTTTATTTGTATAACATTAAAGTTGAAAATGAAATGAAGGCAATCCATTTGTCAGTGGTAACTAACAGTAATCGTACTGTAAACCAGCTAAGTAAAATGAAAAACAAAGTAATTACTAAGTACCTATGACACTATTTTATCATAAACTATGTGGAGCCAGAAGCAAAATCTTGTAAGACCAAGAGTGTGTGTGTGAGCGTGTTTGTGTGTGTGTGTGCGTGCGTGCGCGCGATATGACTATTTACTGTCAAGACTGTGGTTTCAAAAGGTCTTCTGTTTCCTGGTGCATCAGAGTGAGCAGCCATATTTTTACTTGTACTTGCATTGGTCTTGTACTTAGTCAGATCCAGGATACTGCAGTGCTTTACAATTCGGTTGTATATGAAAGGGTGCAGGAATTTTTGGAAGCGACGCGCAAATTGTGTTTGACTACATCTTGCGGGACTGAAAATCCTTCTGGTTTGAGTTATGCTCGTGTGATACTTTTGGGATGTCATTGCAGTTTTGTGTACTATCGTGGAGACACGGAGAACAAAAAGTTTGCGTAGTAAGGCATCCATAGGTGCGAGCAGGACGGAGCGAGAACCGGCCGCTGAGGCCTACACCTGTGCTTCGACCGCTACGCCCGCTGCTACGCTGTGCTACGAGCCGGTATCGGCTACGAACGCGGACGCTGCAAATGTGAGTGATATTTATTGTTATAATTATATTATTATTATAATTTCCAATTGCATTTATTTTGTGACTCCTCAACCAAAGCCATGTGTGCTGACACCCGATCCATTACAACATCGATATAAAATATCACTTCGTCAAAGATTTGTTGTTGATTGTCGTCACAAAACTGACAATGAGTTAATTTTTATTTATCAACTCACGCTAATTGGGTACACGTTTTATTGAAAATGCCCAGAAGCAGACTGCCGCATACTAAATGTAAATCCCCAATTTCCGGGGCGGGTCCACGACGCATTTATTTTCCGGCAGTCAGTGGTGAACCCCGAGACGGCGCATCTCGGGAATCACCACTGACTCCATCAGCACCGGATAGGACAGTTTTTAGGGTTCCGTAGTCGACTAGGAACCCTTATAGTTTCACTTTGTCTGTCCGTCCGTCCGCGGATAATCTCAGTAACCGTTAGCACTAGAAAGCTGAAATTTGGTACTAATATGTATATCAATCACGCCGTAATCAGGGGTAAAATAAAAAGAGTTTTTTTAATTAGGGTACCTTACCTATACGTAACGTGGGGTGTTTTTTTTTCATTTCAACACTAACTTGTGATATATTGTTGGATAGGTATTTAAAAATGAATAGGGGTTTGCTAAAATCATTTTTTGATAATGTAAATATTTTCGGAGATAATCGCTCCAGAAGTAAAAAAAAATGTGTCCCCCACCCCTCTAACTTTTGAACCATAAGTTTTAAAAATATGAAAATAATCTCAAAAGTAGAACTTTATAAAAACTTTCTAGGAAAATAATTTTGAACTTGATAGGTTGAATAGTTTTTGAAAAAAATTACAAAATAATTTCTGAACTAAGTTTGTAATTTAACCGTATAAGCAGGTTTTTATTGTACCTATAATTTCTACAAAATCACAATGAAATGACGTGCTTTCAAATCACTTAGTGTGACGGACGAAAAACTACGGAACCCTACACTGAGCGTTGCCCGACACGCTCTTGGCCGGTTTTCCTTTTGGGTATGAATTAAAGATAATACGTACAGGTACTTAATTAAAATGGATATCATATCCCATACGCCGCTCTGACTTTAGCAACCCACCTGCCACCAACGTCATACTTAGTCACGTCAGTCATAAGGAGACGCTAAGCGGACGGCCACGAAGGTCACTTTGATTTGGCCGGCCGCTGTTTCCGGAACGCATCCACACGGGCCGATATCGGCCCGTGTAGCGTCTCCTATACGAAGTCAAAAATATACTTAAGGCTCCACATTCGAAATTTTCGTGAAAATGAGTTGTTTTGTAACCGTTTTATACAATATAACGTAACATTTTTGCTGTCGGAAAAAATATATCATGATCTGCAAGATATGCGACGGGTCAGTTTTCGTAGAAATCCATTTTAACAATAAAAATTAGAGAAAAAGAAATCTAAAGTCACCCCTATTTTTTCACTTGTAACCATTTTACTGCTCCATTTTTTATCAGAATAATATGACATTTTATAACTTTCTTCATAAAATAATGAACAAGGGCATCATTTTCTTACTTTCTTTATTTTCTTAAAAATTTATCTCGTTTTCTGAAATATTCCGCCAAAGTTCCTACGCCTCCCCGTTTTCGTCCATACGGTCAGTGCGGGACGAGACACGTTGCATGACGGACCTGTGTCAATTTGCGCTGCGCCGAAATTTTTAAATATTTGTGGAAATTGTGGACTATATTTGTTGCATAGAGTGGACAATCCGTTTTGTGATTCGTATAGTAGGTAACTAATAAACATTTGCGTATAGTTTAGTTTTTAGTGACAGATAATTTTGTTGCATAGAGTGGACAATCTATTTCGTGGTTTGTAAAGTAGTAGGTACTATAGACAAGACAGCTGACTGACCATCCGTGCACTTTATGTGCATTGTAATAAGGTTCTTGTATAAATACAGGATGGTCAGTTAACTGTGTTGGCGTTTGTACCTAATTAACATTTGTAGGTATAGTTTAGATTTTGTTTTTAGTTCAAGATGGGAAATAATAATAATAAATTCTTTATTTCAGGCCAGTTTGCCCATAGATTGTTAGTAACATACAAACATACGATACTAGAGTTAGTACGTCTTAGCTTAGGTCTCACAAATTTTTCAATAATTATTTTGGGTCTTGGGGTTAAATAAGCGCAGGAGGAAAATACGTAATATCAAGAAATTTTACAAGAGAAGAGGAAAAAGATTACACAAGTAAATACCTATTCTATCAAAGTATCAAATATCTAAACAGTATCAAAATTGGGAAATCGCTAAAACCAGACATTTTATTAGTAAATATATTTACAATATCTATTGCTTAGGAGCATGAACAATTATAGAAAAAATATTGTTTTATCTGCTCGTATTAATGACTGTCAAGTGTTAATAGAATAAGTTCTAATAAAAATAGTGGGCTTGGCAAATATTGTAAGTACCTACCTATGGGTTGCATGCCAACTCCAAGTTCGATACAGAGTTATTATTTGATATGAAACAAAGTATGGTTAACGTACAACTAATCTATAAGTATATATATACCCAAGGCCGATTTCTGTACATTCAGCATAATATAGTTAGTAGCAGCCAAGTTAGCCAAATATATCGGAACGTACATTCATTGAAATAGCCTTTGTTACTATAAGTAGGAGTAAGGAATGTGTTACGATATATTTGGCTACTTTGGATGCTACTAACTATTTGATGCTGACTGTACACGCCATCATCATCAAATCAAGGAAGTAAAACGTAATAAATATACCGAAAATTAGTTTAAAACTTAACAACCTTACACTTACACAAAAGGTAACGGACTGACAGACACACTTTCGCATTTATAATATTAGTATGGAGTATGGATATGAAAGTATGGATAGTATGGATTATATGTCTTTCCCGCTCACGGGACAATGATGTCCCGGACCTTTGGGAGGCGTGCGTGGAGCTCTGAGCCAACACGTAGAGAGGCCCTTTTGATAATTTAATGAAATGCAAGGAGTACACCAAGCGGATGCTGTCTCTGCCCGTGTCATGGGACGCACACAGAAACAGCACCCGCTGGGGTGTAAAAGTCTATTGCTAGTTGATGGAATCTTAATAAAACGGGTTATTGGGTGAAAATGATGGACTAGTAACTGGGCTATTGGATGAAACATCGGACGCCTGCCCAATAAAAGTGTTTCACATTTTATCTCTGGCAGACGGTAACTCGCTAACTGCTAGATGGGCCCCTATTAATAGCGATATTAAAAAATGGCCTAAGGGCCACAGCAGGTATGGATTATTATTATTACCTTTATATTTTTTTCGCACTATCCGTCTCTCTCTTATTAGAATATTTAGTAACAGAGGTATAGTGCGAGAAAAATCGAAAGTATGTCGCGGCCGTCTAGTGCTAGGCGTGCTGAGGGCCTACCGCGAAACGAAACCGAACTTCGTTCGTGTATCTCCCTCTCTGTCGCGCTTGCTAGTTCGAGCGACAATGAGAGTTATTCGAACGAATTTCGTTTTCACTAGCACGGCTAGCACGAGACGGCCGCGACATACTCTCGATTTTTCTCACACTATACCTCTCTTTCCTAATGTTCTAATAAGAGAGAGACCGATAGTGCGAGAAAAATCGAGTGTATGTCGCGGCCGTCTCGTGCTAGCCGTGCTGACGGAACTACACTAATCGTAAGTAAATAGTATTATAATAGTAGGGACATAATTTTTGAACTTAATCAATTATGTAATTTATGTATGACAAATATCACGTTTCAATTAAGCATGATGAATGTCACGCACCCACGTCCACCCTTGCATTGGTAACGATGCGCGATGACGCGTCTGTAACTTAATCTATGTAACGCTTAATAAACGACGGCGGGTTGTGCGACTTGCGCGGGGAGAGGGTCGAGGCTCCGCCCATACGCTCAAGGACTTTTGCGGGTATACAAGCCTTAAACATTACTTCTTTGTGGCAGCGAATGGACACATTCCGCTTACATAGGTATACATGTGATGGATAATATTACGAATATTATGATGAATATAATTACCGGAGATTCGGGCTATGCTCTGGAACCGTGCGTGGGTGGCTGATGACGCCGGTGCTACGCGCCGCGCCACATTCGCCGGAGGGCCCCTTCACCCGGTGGCACTGCCAGACCCGTAGTGGAGCGGACCAACTGGTACCTCAAGGGTTCCTTGAGGTGCCTGGGTATTGACAGAAAAGGCGTGCAAAAGGCGTGCAGCTTAATATATGCCTGCTGTACAATTTATAATATCATGCAATATTATAGGTAAATACACCAGTTGTCATGCGTAGTATTTGTGTAGGGCAGTTGTATTTGCTTGCGAAGTTAATCATCTAGCTTGGATAGGTTAAGGATATTCCTACAAACAAACTCATGTTAGGTATAACCCGACAAGTTTCTTTTTGACCCCAGCCACGTACACAGCAACACGCACAATCTCAGGGACAAATAACTGCTTGTCGAGATTTAATTCGCAATGAAATCTTGATATCTTATTTAACTATGGGTTAAAGCAACATATGTAAAAAAACCGGCCAAGTGCGTGTCGGGCCACGCGCAGTGTAGGTTTCCGTAGTTGCCTGTCTGTCTTAGTTACATCGACGTGCGGTGCGGTTGCGTCTGCCAAATTTGTACGAAATTTGGCCTTTCCAAGTACACATTAAGTTGGTTGACTATTACTCGGTGTTGAAACAGGAGCGAGTAGTAGTTCAGGCGGTGGACGGAGGTGAGAAATAATGAAGAAGTTCTTGAATTTTGACTCCCTTTTACTGAGTTAATTTTACATGAAAAAAAACGTGTGCGTTCGGTAGTTGTATAAATGAGAGTGGGGGCGCGGTCCCGTCCGCGCTGGCTGGTTGCTGACGCATGTGAGTGTGTGTGTGCCTGTGCTTGCATAGCACACATACGCTGGGCGTTAACATGTTGCCCCCCCAGGAACAACGTTCTGGTCCTCCACTGGCAGTGGGCATAGGCGATTGAAGGCGCGCCGGAGAGTTCCAGACGCGGTGAGTACGTCAGCCACACGGGTTACACCGTCATGGCCGGGGTAAAGTTGTGTTACTCGTCCTAGTAACGATTGATTTGGAGGCAGCCGGTCGTCCTTAACGAGCACCATTTCTCCTAAAGTAAGTTGTCCACCATCTTTGGTCCATTTCTGGCTTTTTTGGAGTTCTGAAACGTATTCGTTGTAAAATCGGGTCCAAAAGTGAGCTTTAAGTCGCTGGGTTCGCATATAACGCGACAACGAGTGGATAGCAGCAGTTTCTGTACCCTGAGGAGATGGAAGCAAAGTGTTCGTTCGTCCGATTAAAAAATGAGACGGGGTTAGGGCTGAAAGATCCGACGGATCTGACGATAAGGGCGTAAGAGGTCTGGAATTTAAAATTGCCTCAACCTGTGCCAAGACCGTGTTTAGCTCCTCGTAAGTTAAGTTAGTTGAGGAAACAATTCGCTTTAAGTGATATTTCACCGATCTCACTGCACTCTCAGCCAAACCATTAAAATGCGGACTATACGCTGGGGAAAAATGAAACTTTATTGATGTTTTGGACGCTTCAGAACTAATGTTGTTTGAATTTTGTTTTAGGAATCGAGATAATTCCGTGCACGCTCCGACAAAGCATCTGCCATTGTCTGAATATGTTAGCAGGCTTTCCTCTGCGGGCTGTGAATCGGTGTAGTGCAGCCAAAAAGGTTTCACTGCTCAGATCAGTCACAAGCTCAATGTGAACAGCCTTTACGGCCAAGCAGACAAAGATGCATAAATAAGCTTTAATTAAATTGCCACCCCTGCCCTTTCGGTTCAATATCATTACCGGACCGGCGTAATCGACAGCTGTATTGAAAAAGGTATACTCAGCATGAAGCCGTGGTTCAGGGAGATCACCCATTATTGGCTGCCTAATTCTACCCGAAAAACGACAACATTTGACACACTTATGTACAGTTTTCCTAGCTAAATTTCTACCGCCAATGACCCAAATTTTATGGCGAGAAGTTGCTATAAGAAGTTGCGGTCCACCATGCATGAGTACAATATGGTAATACCTAAAAAAAAGGACTGTGATGTGATGTGTTGAGTGTAGCAGTATTGGATGTTTCGTGTCAAAATGGTAAAATGAATTTGATAATCGACCTCCTACTCTCAGCAGAGCATCTGAAGTATTATAAAAGGGATTTAATTTATTAAGTTGATTTTTCACAGGCAAAGTGTTATTCAATTTTAAAATTCTGTATTCCTCAGGAAAGGTTTCGCGTTGGGAAAACCTACATAAGGCGTTGAATGAGGAGTGAAGTTCGTCTAATTTTAAGTACCCAGTACGTTTATTAGTCGGATGCAAAAAATTATGCATGAAACGCTGTACATACGCGATAATGCGTTGCAATGTGTTCCAATTTGAAAACCTCTTTATAAAATCTGATATATGGGTCCTAAAATCATTTTGTGTTGTACTACTTGTACTTAAGGTACACTGGATTTTAAATTCTGGCAAATCGGTTTCCTTTGCGTATGTAGGTTGGGCAGGCCATGATGAATCCCTTTCTGACAAAAATGTTGGTCCGGTCCACCATAAGGAGCAAGACTCTAAGAATGCAGGGTTTGAACCACGTGATCCAATGTCAGCAGGGTTCAAATTGGTTGGTACGTATAACCATACCGATGGTTCAGACCTGTCCAAAATTTCTTGAATCCTGTTATAGACATAAGGTTTAAGTAAGTGATTTTTATTTGACTTTATCCAACCCAACACGATTGTTGAATCGCACCAGTAAATACAACGATGAATTTCTACCAGCCGAGCAGCTAGAAGTGCACCATTCAGCTCCATTTTTGGAATGGTAATAGGCTTGAGCGGCGCCACGCGAGTTTTTGCCATCACCAGATGAACGGACACCTCGCCGTTTCTTGAGACGGACTTGAGATAGACGCAAGCCGAATAAGCTTGGATAGACGCGTCTCCAAATGCGTGTATTTCTATTAAGGTTGGGTATTCGCTAAGCACGCATCTTGGGATGCGAATGTTATTTATAGCATTAAGTGAATTAACAAATTTCCTCCAAGCGTCTTGAATATCTAAGGGAACTGCTTCGTCCCACGTAATCTTTGAGGACCACAGTTTCTGAAGTATAACTTTAGCGGTAAGTATACATGGATTAATTAATCCCAACGGATCAAAAACTTGTGAAATTAGTGATAGTATGACTCTTTTACTAATGTGATTAGTGTTTTTGATAGCAACTGAGTACAACAATTTGTCTTCTTTGCAGGCCCATAGTAACCCTAAGGTTTTCGAATATTCATTGTGACTGAGGTTGAATAAACCGTCACTACTATCATCATTAATAATGTTATTGATTATATGTGGATGATTTGAGTACCACTTACGTAAATAAAACTGACCCTGTTCGAGTTGCTTTATAACACCTTGGCAAATATGAATCAATTCATCAGCGGTTGATGCTCCGGTTATGAGGTCATCAACGTAAAAATCGTGTTGAATGATTTCAGATATTGTTTTATCTGGGCATTCTATACCCAACTGTTTGAGGCACCTCGTGGCCAAATACGGGGCACTTGAAGTGCCGTACGTAATTGTTTTAAGTTTGTAAAGCTTAAGGCTTTCTTGTGGCTCAAAACGCCACAGGATTTGTTGCAGTTGTTGTTGGTCTGGACTAACATTGACCATCCTATACATTTTAACGACATCTGCAGTTGCTATGAACTGATGCTGTCGTAGTCTAATCAAAATGCTTATGAGATCATCCTGAATTGTCGGGCCAACCATTTGAATGTTGTTAAATGACAATCCCGACGTCGTGACAGCAGAGCCATCAAAGACAACACGAAGACGTGTTGAAAGGCTTGTATCGCGGACAACGCAATGATGCGGCAAAATGAAGATGTGTGTGTCCTTCTCAGGACTTTTGTTCACTTCCATATGCTCTAAATCTATGTATTCCTGCATAAAGTCGCAGTATTGTTTTTTCAAGGATGGATCTTTAGTAAGCCTCCGCTCTAGTGATTGAAACCTAGCTAATGCTCGGTTATAAGAATCACCCAACTTGTCAGGAGAGTCCTTTAATGGAATAGCAACAATGAATCTTCCATCAGAATCACGGCGAAAATTATCTAAAAAATGTTGCTCGCATTGTTGCTCTTCCATTGATATTTGTTTACGTTGAGGCACATTTTCATGTTCAAAAAACTGTGTTAATTGATCCTGTAGATGATCCTCGTGTGTAATTATGGCATGGTTGCAATGGACTGTATTTGATTGTTTATTTGTTTGTATGAGACCGGAAATTAACCATCCGAACTTGGTTTTACTTAACGTCGGCATGTTTGTACCTAATGAAATATTATGCGAGTATAACACGCTCCAGAAAATATCCGCTCCAAGAAGCATATCTACTTCAGATGGTATATTGAATGTCGGATCAGCTAGTGTAATATTTGGAGGAATATTGAACAGTGTATTGCTTATGCGCACTGTAGGTAATTGTTGTGTGATGCGTGGAACAACAAAACAATTTATGTTTGCCGTGTATGGTTCTATAAGTGACGTTAAAGTGATACCACATTGTTGTGTCAAACGGGAAGTTTGTGCGTTCAACCCTTCAACTAACGACGAGGTCGAAGCGGTTGGTAAGTTTAATTTTGTACATAATTTTTGAGTTATAAAACTCGAAGTGCTCCCGTTGTCCAATAGGGCGCGACCTGTGTGTTTTTGTCCATTATGATCGGTAACATGAATTAAAGCTGTGGACAAAAGCACGCAGTTGCTTTGAACAGCTGATAAAGTAATATTGTTTTGCGAATCGTCACTTTCTTTTTCTGTGTAATATTCATCTTGTTTCAGGTTCAGGAGACTGTGCATCCAGCGGCGCAGGCGGCGCGGCGCAGAGGGCGACGCTGCTGTGCGACGAGGATGCAGCTGCCGGAGCCGCATCGTGAGAATGCAGTAGGCTGTTAAGGGGTTTATTGCACAAACGACATGGACCAATTCTGCACGCGTTTGCGCTGTGCCCTTGACGTAAGCAGTTTAAGCATAATTTTAATGATTTTGCCTTTTGCATTCTCGCGTCTAATGAGAACGATTTAAATTTAAGACACCGATATAGTGCGTGGTTGTTCTTACATAATGGACACATATACTGTCTCTCAGAAGGAAGAGATTGAGGGCTGACTACTAATGCTTTGTGGCGGTAATGTGTATTTTCACTGTATCGGCGCTTATAATGAGCATCCTCCATTGTTTCTAAGAGGTCGGCACGACCTTTAATAAATTTCAAAAACATTGCAAGAGTGGGTAAGTCCGCTAAAGTACTACGGTGTTCTTCCCATTCCCGTGTATTAGTAGTGTCAAACTTTTGTGAAATTGTGTATATTATGAGTATGTCCCAATGTTCAGTAGGCAATTTAAGGGTTTTTAATGCACGTAAATTCCTATTGACCGTGTCAATGATGTTACGTAACGCTTTGGAATTCTCTTTAGCTAATGTTTCAATGCCGAATATAGCTTGCAAGTGATTATTAACGAGAAGTCGCTTATTGTTAAATCTGTCACAAAGCAGATCCCAAGCTACATCGTAATTTTCAGCCGAGAAGTCAAGCGATCGTACAATCAGAGCAGCACTATCTTTTAATGCAGCGCGTAAGTAGTGAAATTTGTTTATTTTAGGTATCGATTCATCTAAGTGAATAAGTGAGCTGAACGTATCGTGAAATTCCAACCAGTCCTGATATTGTCCCGAAAAGTTAGGCAAATGAATGGTTGGCAACTTAATGTTTGGCCTTCCGTGATGCCCACAAGAACCTGAGACTGACCTGGACTCCTGCGCGAGGCCCGCAGAGCTCCCACTTCTCTCCAACACCTCTCGAGCGAGCGCGACTGCACCGAAGTACCTCGATTCAAACGTCTCACGGTCCGAGTATTGCTCGTCTGGAATTTCAGATATGTTTTCTATGTCAGATTGCACAGAATCATAATCGGAATAAATCTCTTCAATTTTCGTCAAACGAATGTTTAGTTCGCTAACCTGCAATCTGCTTAATTGCGGACAACTGTCTAGAGATTTTAAATAGTTCTCAAATTGAGTAACTTTCGTTTTGAATGTAGCTCGTTGTTTAACTAATACTCTTATATCCATTTTATCCATTTGTTTTATGCACTGACTTAGTTTAATGTACTTACGATAAGTAATATGACCAAGTGTGATACTGTAAGCAAGAAAGTTAGGCAAGAACACAGTTTACAACAAACGAATAAATGATTGGGATACTTATAATGTTGTTTTTATGAAGCGTAATGATGGTGCAGTGAGATATGCGAAGTTCGTAAACAGCTACGCAGCAAGCTGATATTTAAGCCAGGTTGCAGTTACCGGGCGCTGAGCGATCCAAGGTCAAGGCCCGCCCGTGCACTAAGCAACAGCTGGAATATGCAAAAAACACTGCAATTAACACTACGAGTAGCTATGTTCGGCTAATCTTGGTCTTAACGTACAAGAGGAGGTAAGTATGTTTGTAACTAATTATTAAGATAATTTTGCAAAGAATGTGTTAGTTTTAACAATTGTTAATTATTTAGGTATCACAATTTAGGATTATTCGCGTTTAAAGTACGAAAGTGTGAAATGGGATGAAATTGTAGTAATGAATTACTATAATTATAAGTAATGAACAGTAACTGTGTACTATAAATGATTAAAGGCACTATTTTGGTTGATTCGCTTTTAAAGTGCGAATTTAAGTAGGTAAGCAGGTATAGGTACCGTTAGGTATGCAATGCAATTAGCTATGTAATAAGAAATTCGCTTTTAAGGTGCGAATAAAAGAACACTACGTAAACACTTAAAGAGGGATTCGTCTAGCAGAGAAAAGATCGGAACGAACTCACGGTAACGCTACTCTCCCAGGTTCTCACTTTCACTTTCTCCACAGTAGGCGTGATTTGCTCTTCCGATTAATGACAATTCTCTCAGTACAGGTGAATCTTCTGCTCCTTATTAATGCTTTTAGGTTGATTGTGAACTCCTTTTCTCGAAATGTCCACGTAACGGCCCGTTAACTGTTCGCGATCCTTTGTTCCCTTGTGCACGATGTATGGCTGTGGTTTTTCTTTATTCGGCTCGTGGGACCATATGTTGAAACAGGAGCGAGTAGTAGTTCAGGCGGTGGACGGAGGTGAGAAATAATGAAGAAGTTCTTGAATTTTGACTCCCTTTTACTGAGTTAATTTTACATGAAAAAAACGTGTGCGTTCGGTAGTTGTATAAATGAGAGTGGGGGCGCGGTCCCGTCCGCGCTGGCTGGTTGCTGACGCATGTGAGTGTGTGTGTGCCTGTGCTTGCATAGCACACATACGCTGGGCGTTAACACTCGGTAACTACTTATGCCTACTTATCCGTGATAGTTTTCCTTTTAAATTCATTATATGTACTACTACTACCACGAATTTTATTATATTATTATATTTAGTAGCCATTCAGCCGGCCACAAATTAACTTTTCTCATATGCAGTTCAGTAAAATAATGGTTTTGTAAAACATTCATTCATAATAGTGTTTTTGTATAATTATAACTAGTTCCAAAGAGCACAAAGCCATGGCATAAACTATAGTCTATGTCAATCGAAGTATATACACAGCTAAGATTTTTTGAAATCAGATCGGGTAATTCTAGAATCCTGCAAACTTTTTATCCGGAAGTAGTTAAATATTTAAATATAGTCAAATGAAAAAATCTATTTTTGTGTATTTTGCGATCACTCGGAGGCTGTCCGTCTGTCACAGCCAGTTTTTTTTTTTTTTTAATTTTATAGAGCAAGAATAAATTAACAACCCAAAATAAACTTTAATTAAAAAAATACATGAAAAACGCTCCCTTTCGTTGGGTAGTCGTATAATGAATTATCATGATTCCCAAGGAAACCTAACTAGATAGGTAAATATGTGTATTTTAGATACTTATAATATAAAAGTATACAAAAGTATCATAATTCTGTTATTGAAAAATAATAGTCATTCTTCTAAAGATCTAATAATATCTTGAACAAAGGTTAGACTAGGTATATGATTGTGACAATCGTGTTATATAAAATATATTGAATCTTCTAAAAATCTAATAATAATTTGAGCACAACTAAGATGAACTGAACTTGTAATAATGTGTAATATACATTAGAAAATAAAAGAATAATAATTATTAAATCATATTGGTAGTCTAGATTAACATATAGTAACACAATCATCTAATAGAAAATTTAATCATTCTTGTAAAAACCTAATAATAATGTGAGCACAATACTCTTATGTAAATGGGTATCACAATCATCTTATAGAAAATATATACTACTAGAAACCTAATAATAATATGAACACGGTTATGTCTCTAGGTATAACAATCATCTTATAGAAAATTTAGACATACTTTAAAATATAACATGTTCTAACCATATATCTTATTGTACGAAGTTAAATATAAACAATCACTTTCAACATAATCCTTTTCAATAAAACCGTACTATGTTGGTACTATGTATATACGTATAATTATCACAATCATCTTTGATCCAAAACTAAAACTATATAACATTAAAAACGTAAATTACTTAACGCCCCGGCCCGCTGCCGTTTCAGCTTCAAGCGGAGCAAAAAAATTCGCGTCCTTTGCTCCGCCACTAGTTCCTGAAATTAAATAAGTGAAATTAGGTACGGTGGCTAAACCAGACCCAGAGACTTTGCAGGAGGATTTAAATTAGGTACGGTGGCTAAACCGGACCCAGAGACCTTGCAGGAGCATGTTAAATTAGGTACGGGGGCTAAACCGGACCCATAGACCTTGCAGGAGGATTTAAATTAGGTACGGTGGCTAAACCGGACCCAGAGACCTTGCAGGAGCATGTTAAATTAGGTACGGGGGCTAAACCGGACCCAGAGACCTTGCAGGAGGATGTTAAATTAGGTACGGTGGCTAAACCGGACCCAGGGACCTTGCAGGAGGATGTTAAATTAGGTACGGTGGCTAAACCGGACCCAGGGACCTTGCAGGAGGATGTTAAATTAGGTACGGTGGCTAAACCGGACCCAGGGACCTTGCAGGAAGATGTTAAATTAGGTACGGTGGCTAAACCGGACCCAGGGACCTTGCAGGAGGATGTTAAATTAGGTACGGTGGCTAAACAGGACCCAGGGACCTTGCAGGAGGATGTTAAATTAGGTACGGTGGCTAAACCGGACCCAGGGACCTTGCAGGAGGATGTTAAATTAGGTACGGTGGCTAAACCGGACCCAGGGACCTTGCAGGAGGATGTTAAATTAGGTACGGTGGCTAAACCGGAACCAGAGACCTTGCAGGAGGATGTTAAATTGGGTACGGTGGCTGAACCGGACCCAGGGACCTTGCAGGAGGATGTTAAATTAGGATCGGTGGCTAAACAGTACCCAGGGACCTTGCAGGAGGATGTTAAATTAGGTACGGTGGCTAAACAGGACCCAGGGACCTTGCAGGAGGATGTTAAATTAGGTACGGTGGCTAAACCGGACCCAGGGACCTTGCAGGAGGATGTTAAACTAGGTACGGTGGCTAAACAGGACCCAGGGACCTTTCAGGAGGATGTTAAATTAGGTACGGTGGTTAAACCGGACCCAGAGACCTTGTAGGAGGATGTTAAATTAATTTTATTAAAGACTTGACGTCTACCCGAGCGGCTCCACTCACATAATACAAAGATTGAAAGAAGAAAATTGCTCAATTTGGAATAAAACGTTCAAAAATAATATCCTTAAAAGTACAGCAGTTATAAAGTTGACCTTTTTATTTATGAATAGCGTATATAGATATTAATGATATATTTTATTGTGTACCACAAAGAGAAAAGAACATATCAATCATCAATTGTAGATTATTAGGATATACATAACTCCATACTGCCCGTATGACAAACTTCTAAACACTATACTTAAAGCAATGACACGTAGTTTCAGTGTCCGAGAGGCAACCGGATGGCTCGCGGTATTTGAGCCCCCGAAGCATTGTGGAACCTCCCTGTGCAACCCGAACTGAGCCGATTTGGACTGGGGCGCACGATTACACTCAGTAAAAACAGTAAACTATTCAAATCGAAGGAGTAACTCTGGATATTACCGTCGTAATTATAAATGTTACGACTTAATGATAGGAATATAATGAGAACGGTACTCTGGGCACCCATACCTGCAGGTGCCGGATCTCCTGCCTCTGCCCAGCTATGTATTACTCTGTCGGTCTAGTCGACATCTCCAATGCGCGCGCTGGGCGGCGCCGGGCTCCCGGGCCGGGGCGGCGATGGGGCAGGCGGCTGCGGTGCTGGCGACGGCGGTGCGGGAGGGCGTGGTGAGCGAGCCTGAGGAAGGCACGGCGAGGGTCCCGTAGGTTCTAGCGCGGGGAGAGACGGGCAGGGGAGTGCGTAGCCCGCCGAGGTGTCGTCGGTGTCGGCAAATGGACTTCCCCAGAAGTTATCGGGTTTTGGCAGTGCCTAAATCGAGATTATGATATAATTTACAAAAATATAACATTTAGACCTCATAAAACTTGTTATTTTAATCGGCCTATTTGAAAACAAATAATGTACAAGCTTTTAATAAGTATCTTCATAACGTAACATCCAATTCTTCATTGCTAAGCTTATTATTAAGCTTTCATAGCACTTTTCCTACATGTTCACCAATGATAAAGATAATTAAATATCTTTAAAAAGAATGCAGACATCACCGGGGACCATCCTTGCTCAACACATTAGTATTGCAATTCAGAGAGGAAATGCTGCAAGCATCTTTGGCAACATAATATGATATGATGTAAAGACATCATATCATATCATGTTGCCAAAGATGCTTGCAAATAAAGATTTGTATTAATCATACATTGTCAATTATATTAAACAATTAATTTATATAATAATATAATTAATAACTGCCAATATATATGCCATGGGGCATATGAATAGTTTATTTATGATTTTTTATAATTCAAGTTTTTGTGATAAATTGGTGCCTAATTTATTCTTGTAATAGGCTATAAATAAATAAATAAAGAAATTATTAGTATTACATTTACAATGATATTGTTTATAACTAACAGATACTTTATATAGTTAACTCATATAATATTTTATGTACTAAAATATTGTTGCGCCGGTGGTATAAACTTCAAACTTGATTTTTCATGCTTTAGAAGCGTTTTCAGCAGGCTGAAAAGAGATTTCAGGCCGTTTCAGAGGTGGCTCTTCCACATACTAGAAGATTGAAAATTCACCCTAGTTGCCGTTGTTTTCAGGCGCCTGCAACATGTTTTCAGTCCGTTTCAGGACAGCCTCTATCAGATGGCGCGATAACCTGAAAACCCGTTTTCAGGCGTTTTCAGGACCCCTTATGGGCCTTTGAAGCACACTTCATTATCACAGCACAGTTAGAGAGAGACATCTAGATTGAGAAGGTTCGAGAAGTGTGTGAAAGAGACAACTAGAAAGAGACAGCACTATTCTCTAGAGACATCTAGATTGAGAAGGTTCGAGAAGTGTGTGAAAGAGAACTAGAAAGGGACAGCATATTCGGGAATGTTCCAGTCGTCGGGTCGAACGACCATCGAACAATCTAGACGCTCTGGAACATTCATGAACCGAGGGGTCGCCGTTCCTAGAATCGGACCTTGGACCGATTATTCAAGTTTCTCAGGAATGTTCTAGTACGAAGGGCTCTGGATATATAAGCCGCGCGCCAACGCAGCGGGAGAGTTTGGAATTAAACTGCGAACAGTGCGAATCTCAAAGCGAAGCGAGTGAAAAGTGCGACATAGTGAATTGATTTATTAAGTAAGCCTTGTTAATTAGTAATTTTGTAATAACGTTTGCATTCCTTTTAATTAGTGATCAATTAGTGTATTTTCTATCACGTTACCCACCCCGTGGACGTAACATTTGGTGTCAGAAGTGGGATAGAAAATGTCGACTACATCACGTGAGAACGAGCAGAAGGGAGTGCAGACCCGGAGCCGAGTTGCAGCAGGTGAGGACTCTGCGTCGCGCGCTGGACCATCAGACTCACCGACCCCATATAAGCAAGAGTTGGACGTCAATGCCATCTTAGTTCTCTTAAAAGAGCAAGCTCGTCAACAACAAGAGCAAGCTCGTCAACAACAAGAGCAAGCTCGTCAACAACAAGAGCAAGCTCGTGAACAACAACAAGAGCAAGCTCGTCAACAACAAGAGCAAGCTCGTCAACAACAAGAGCAAGCTCGTCAACAACAGGAACAGGTCCGAAAAATCGTAGAGGGGCTGCGCAAACAGGAAGAAAAGCAAGAAGAACAATCGAGACTGCTTCGAGAGGTACATGAGACCGCGACTGAATGGAAGCACGAGATGTGTGAGGTCCAGGAGAAACTGATTGACTTGGACATTAAATTTGAAACTGGACTTCATGGTGTTAGAAAAACCATTGGGACAGTTAAGGAGGAAGTCGACACCTACAAGAATCGCCTCCAGAAGCTCGAAATAAAAGTGGCCAGTGGTACGAGTACCTGTGCAGTCGAGGTGCCTGTATCGGGAGGTGGACGATTCAAGGTACCTCCCTTCGATGGTACATCGTCGTGGACAGCTTATAAGCGGCAATTCGAGTCAGTCTCCAAGGCTAACGGTTGGAGTAAAGAGCAGGCCAGGACAGCCCTAACCTTAGCGTTACGTGACGAGGCTCTCACCATATTAGAAGCCTTAGGAGAAGAGGAGACTTACGACCGGCTTCTAGAGGCGTTGGAGGCCCGTTACGGTGACAAGCACCTGGAGCACGTGTACCGAGCTCAGTTAAAGGACAGGACGCAGGGGCGTAGCGAGACCTTGCAGCAGTGGGCCCTAGAAATTGAGAAGTTGGTCAAAAAGGCGTACCAACGTACATCCGCCTCCTTTGTGGACACCACGTTAGTGCAGGCCTTCGTTGACGGAATACGGGATTTGGAGGTACGGGCTGCAGTGCAATTAGGGCACCATGGGAGCCTGAAGGATGCGGTGGCTCATGCCCTGGAAGTAGAAGCTGTGCGCCAGGACCCGTCAAGGCCTTATAGGGTACGTGAAGTATCTCTTAGGGAACCGATTGCTCCACATCGTGAGTTTGGGCCACGATGTTACCATTGTGGAGAACGTGGCCACATCCAGACCAGTCGCCCGAAAAGGGGCAGGAGAGAACGAGATCTGACTCCAGTGGCAAGGGCAACAGGTACTGTGGCATCCGGGCCGCAACAGGGACGAGTGCTGGCTGGTGGTCGGAATGTCCCAGTTTTGATCTCACAGGCTAGTGACGGGAATAGTCTGGTTGTCAAGGAAAAATTGGTGGAGTACCATGTCACCTTACCATCGACACCGGAGCTTCTCGGACGGTTATCAGTTCTCGGCTACTGAAGCACCTGACCAGAGATCATCTAGTCCAACCTAGGCATCTCCAGCTGCAAACCGCTACCGGCCAGTACATTCCCATACAGGGGGAGCGAGAGGTGGATTTAAAAATTGGTAATAAGAGCTACTGGCATAAGGTGATTGTAGCTAACATTATCGACGACTGCATCATTGGGCTGGATTTTATGAGAGGCCATGGGTGTAAAATTGACTTGAAGGTTGGAGTACTGAAATTTGGGCCTGATGAGGTGCCTATGGAGGGCGGAGTAAATGGGAATGTTTACTGTACTAGAAGAACGATCCTCCAACCGAGGGCACAGGCACTAGTTCCAGTGCGATTGCCGTATAGCACAAAACAAGGATGTCATCGTTGTGTTGTTGTGGAAAAGGTCAATGATGGTAAACCATGGATGACAGCCCGCACGGTGGTAACAACATCGACTAAAACCTTTGTGAGAGTTCTTAATTTAAGTGACACCGAGTGCGTCCTTAGAAAAGGAGCTCTAGTTGGATCATGTGAGGAAATCTCTTGGATACGAAGTTGTCAAGGTTCTACGGAGAGCGAAAACCCTGGGTGTTCTGCGCCTCCAATAGACATTGAAAGATTATTAGATGGCTCCAGAAATGATCTTACCGGGGAAGAGCTCAGTAAGGCACTTAAATTGCTGTTGCGATACAGCAATGTTTTCTCGCCGCATGACAGTGACATCGGAAAAACTGGAGTCGTACAGCATGGGATCAACACTGGTGACGTCATGCCTATACGACAGCGACCCCGGCCAGTTCCAGTAGCTCAGGAGAAGGAAGTAGAAGACATGATCGAGGAAATGAAGAAGGGTGGCGTTATTGAACCTTCAACAAGCCCGTGGTGTTCTCCCGTAGTTTTGGTGAAGAAGAAGGACGGGACCATGAGATTCTGCGTCGACTACCGTCGACTGAATGATGCCACGAAGAAAGACAGCTATCCGTTACCTCGAATCGACGACACCTTAGACACTTTGAATGGAATGAAATGGTTTTCTACGTTGGATTTAAAAAGTGGCTATTGGCAAGTTGAGATCAAGGATAGTGATAAGGAGAAAACGGCTTTCTCAACCGGAAAGGGGCTCTGGCAGTTTAATGTTATGCCGTTTGGATTATGCAATGCACCAGCGACATTTGAGAGATTGATGGAACAAATACTAGCTGGATTGCTGGGAGATACTTGCTTGGTCTATTTGGATGACATTATCATCGTTGGTAGAGACTTCGATGATCACCTCGGCAAATTGGAGCAAGTATTGTCTAAGTTACGAGAGGGAAACCTTAAACTGAGTCCAAAGAAATGTTCTCTTTTCAAACGAAAGGTTAACTACTTGGGACATGTGATTTCGAAGGATGGTATCCAGACAGATCCTGAGAAGATAAGTGCCGTGAAGGATTGGCCGATACCAAGGGACAAAACTGTAGTACGTGCATTTTTAGGACTGTGCTCATATTACAGGCGGTTTGTGAAGGACTTCTCGGATATAGCAAAACCATTGCACGAACTGACGGAAGAGAAACGACAGTTTGATTGGACGGATCGGTGTACGGCAAGTTTCAACGACCTCAAGCAAAGACTCTGTGAAACACCAATACTGGGGTATCCAGATCCCGAAGTAGATTTTATTGTTGACACGGACGCGAGTAATACTGGTATTGGAGGAGTCTTGTCGCAAAAAAAGGAGATAATGAAGTTGTAATCGCCTACTTTAGCAAATCGTTGTCGAAGCCAGAAAGAAATTACTGTGTCACTCGAAGGGAACTGCTGGCAGTCGTCAAGACGTTACAGCATTTCCGTAGATACCTGTTAGGGCGGAAGTTTCGTATCAGGACTGATCACGCTGCTCTGAAATGGTTGCTGGAGTTTAAAAATCCCGAGGGCCAGGTGGCACGCTGGATTGAACAGCTTCAGGAATATTATGACTTCGTCATCGAACACCGTAGTGGGAAATCACATGGAAACGCAGACGCCCTTTCTCGAAGACCTTGTCCCGACGACTGTAAGCATTGTCTTAGACAAGAGGCCAAGGAATGTTTAAGGATGCTGAGAACTGACACAGTCAGCGAAGAGTGGAGTGATGAAGTCATGCAACTAGCTCAGCAAGATGATCCTGACGTAAAGCCGATTTTTGACTGGATTAATGCAGGAATACCCAAACCAAGATGGTGTGAAGTAGCTCCGATGAGTTCGGTAACGAAAAGCTATTGGGCACAATGGGACAGCTTGGTTATGCATAATGGCGTACTATGCAGGAAATGGGAATCGGCGAATGGGAAGGATGCTCATCTACAAGTAGTCGTTCCAAGGAAAAGAGTGAAAGATGTTTTGGGAAGTTTCCACGACGGTACTTCTGGTGGACACCTAGGAGTGAAAAGAACCTTAATGAAAATCCGACAACGGTTTTATTGGATTCACTGCCGTGAAGATGTCGAAAACTGGTGCAAGAAGTGCGTTAACTGTTCAGCAGTTAAAGGTCCGCACACCCGTAGTAGAGGAGCGCTCAAACTGTACAATGTTGGAGCACCTTGGGAAAGAATTGCGCTAGACGTCGCAGGCCCGTTCCCGACATCTGACTCCGGAAACAAGTACATTCTTGTCGTGATGGATTACTTCACCAAATGGCCTGAAGCGTTTGCCATCCCTAATCAGGAAGCAGTCACTATAGCAGAGAAGTTAGTAAATGAAGTTTGTTGTAGATTTGGAGTACCTCTGGAAATTCACAGCGATCAAGGCAGGAACTTTGAATCTGCGGTTTTTCAAGAGACTTGTCGAATCATGGGGATGCATAAGACGAGGACTACGGCATATCATCCACAATCGGATGGAATGGTGGAGAGATTCAATCAGACTCTGGAGAGACATCTGGCCAAGGTTGTTGAGAGTCACCAAAAGGATTGGGACCGGCATATTCCACTCTTTTTGATGTCATATAGGTCAGCAATCCATGAAAGTACGGCAGTTACTCCAGCATATGCGAATTTTGGAAGAGAGCTTCGTTTACCGGCAGATCTTTTAACTGGACGTCCTCCTGATGCTCCAAGATCTATCACAGAGTATGCAAGTGATTTAGGGGATCGGATTGCTGACGTTCACAGTCTTGTTCGTGAACACGGGCTTCAAGCTAGCACGAGAATGAAGACCCGATACGATAGGAAGGCTAACCAAATTGGATTCGAGGAAGGTTCTTGGGTGTGGCTACATAACCCGATGCGGAAAAAAGGAAAATCTCCAAAACTGTCCCCAAATTGGGAAGGGCCATATAGGGTAGTCACAAAAATCAATGACGTCACATATCGGATACAGCGAAATCCACGTGGTCCCTGCAAGGTTGTTCATGTTGACCGACTGGCGAAGTACCACGGAAACAATGATGCTCGGGACGAGCATGTCTTAGGAGGGGGTAGTGTTGCGCCGGTGGTATAAACTTCAAACTTGATTTTTCATGCTTTAGAAGCGTTTTCAGCAGGCTGAAAAGAGATTTCAGGCCGTTTCAGAGGTGGCTCTTCCACATACTAGAAGATTGAAAATTCACCCTAGTTGCCGTTGTTTTCAGGCGCCTGAAACATGTTTTCAGTCCGTTTCAGGACAGCCTCTATCAGATGGCGCGATAACCTGAAAACCCGTTTTCAGGCGTTTTCAGGACCCCTTATGGGCCTTTGAAGCACACTTCATTATATGGCGAAATTTCTCGAAGGAATGAAAGAGACAGCACTATTAGAGAGAGACATCTAGATTGAGAAGGTTCGAGAAGTGTGTGAAAGAGACAACTAGAAAGAGGCAGCACTATTATCTAGAGACATCTAGATTGAGAAGGTTCGATAAGTGTGTGAAAGAGACAACCAGAAAGGGACAGCATATTCGGAAATGTTCCAGTCGTCGGGTCGACCGACCATCGAACAATCTAGACGCTCTGGAACATTCATGAACCGAGGGGTCGCCGTTCCTAGAATCGGACCTTGGACCGATTATTCAAGATTTCTCAGGAATGTTCTAGTACGAAGGGCTCTGGATATATAAGCCGCGCGCCAACGCAGCGGGAGAGTTTGGAATTAAACTGCGAACAGTGCGAATCTCAAAGCGAAGCGAGTGAAAAGTGCGACATAGTGAATTGATTTATTAAGTAAGCCTTGTTAATTAGTAATTTTGTAATAACGTTTGCATTCCCTTTAATTAGTGATCAATTAGTGTATTTTCGATCACGTTACCCACCCCGTGGACGTAACAATATATACTCACAATGAAGTCCCCTAACCCGGAGTCTCCTTCCCTGTGCACTTTCTTTTCCGATGATCTCCGACACCTCGGGGTATAAATTAACCGGGTTGTACAGAATGTACAGCTTTTTTTTAATTCTCGGCAAATGGATTCTTACTCGACTAAACAAATTAAATCCTTTTTGTTAATTAATTGACTATTTCTCTTTGGATATCATATGGAAACGTTTAATTTAGTAAAACTATTCACTTTTGATGACATTTTACATGAATTAATAAAGATAACATTTTAAAACGAAAATATTTATTTTATTTTGTATTGGCTGTTTAGAGATTTCATCAAGTCTGGCGGCTCCCGACCCGTGGTACAACTGCGATGTCCAACTGGTTGTACTACGGGGAAGTAAAGTTACCCTTAGTTCAACTTAGTTCAACTGGTTGTTCTATGGGGAAATATCTTTACCAATGGTTCAATTCGAGTGAGTTGTTCTTTCCTTGGTCCAACTAGTTGTACTACTGGGAAATGTATCTATCTATCTATCCCACAACGTTGACTTAAAACGATAAATAATTCGAACAGTTTTGACGGAGCCCCGCAGAGCGGGGCTCCTATTTCTGGTCTGTTTGCCCTTCGGGCATCTGAAGATGCCTAACTAACCTAACCTACCTACCAGTAGTACCCACCAGGTAGTTCAACTGGTAGGTAGGTTAGGTTCGTTAGGTATCTTCAGATGCCCGAAGGGCCAACAGACCAGAAATAGGAGCCCCGCTCCGCGGGGCTCCGTCAAAACTGTTCGTATTATTTATCGTTTTAAGTCAACGTTGTGGGAATTCAACTTTGGAATATTTCAACATAATAAGAATTCAACATTTTGCGAAACAAAATATATTCAACTTTCTGGGAAAGTCAACATTTCGGGATTTCAACATTTTAGGAATTCAACCTTGTGGTCCTGGAGGAAATAAATGTATATTATTTCACATAGGTATTTTGTTTTGTAGACGTTCATTTGTTTTACGCGATCATCTTATCCCCGTGGTCCAACCAGTTGGACATGATTTCACCGTTGTACCACGGGTCATAATCATAAATATTTAAAAAAAGAGTTGAACTAAGGGTAACTTTACTTCCCCGTAGTACAACCAGTTGGACATCGCAGTTGTACCACGGGTCGGGAGTGAGTCTGGCTGAACACATGCGCGCGCACTGCGCAAACTTCACGAAAAAAACTGTTACGCGCCATTATAGGTTATTTCACAGCACGTTTCACAGATATTTGTAAACATTGCTAATGCATGTTTGGTTATTAACAAAAATTTTGACTCGTGGCGACTAGAAAAGTGATAAAAAGAATGGACTGGAAATTCTTGGCGATGTATACAAAATGTGAGTAAAAAGCTGTTGCCATTAATAAGTAAAGAAAATAACTGAGCAGGCTTATAATTCCGCCTCTGATGGCTCTGATGTAATTATCAACATACCTCACTTGTATCACAATGTACTATTATCTACGCCGACGACTCGAACCAACAACAGCTCCCGCCTCTAGCCTCCTGAAAGAAAAATACTGCGTTTTCACTACAACATTTCACACCCAACCAGTCACAGGTGTACGTCTCGTACAATGATACTTATCAAAGTTTGTCCATTGCCGAAGTGTTGTTTCTCGTTGACTCGTGCGCGGAAGACATAAGCGTGCCTCTTACACGGGGCGTGGTTTTCTCGAATCTAGGCATCCCCTTAATAGGAAAATAAAAACTGCATCTAAGGTGGGCTCAATAATTAAAGTCCGTGTAGCAATTTTAATTTTTATATATTTATCAGATAAGTACATTTATTGTCAATTTTGCTCTATAGGTACATATCTGTATTCCTACTGCAGAAAAAGCGGCCAAGTGCGTGTCGGGCCACGCGCAGGGTAGGGTTCCGTAGTTGCCCGTCTGTCACAGAATGCGGACTTAAAAGGTAAAGGGGGCTTTGGGGTTTTTATTGTAGCTTAGCCTCTTAAATAATCGTAAATATGATTATTTTTATAACACACCAACGTATAGGGTCATTTCGCTGGTTAGCGACTACATAATTTCATGTGCCGGTTAGCGACCACTCAGTTGTTAGGGACCACAACTTCTCAATTGAAATAACGAGGTCAGTAGGTACATTCAGTTTTTTCAAACGATATGTAGGTAATTACGAGGGCTTTTGATAAGTCCTTTTAAAACTATTCATAAAACCTTGTGTCTGGTAAATGGCATTAACACTGACTGGCACAATCTTTCAAATGAAGACTGTCAAAAATTCAGCAAAAAAGAACAAGTTTTTGTCAGTTTAAAATTTGTTTGACTGTGATCACTAGTAAATTTTCAACAACTATGGAAAAATCTGAATTTCGTGCCGTTATAAAACATTTTTATATGAAGGGTTGCAGTGCTGCCACAATAAAATCTGAACTTGATTCTGTTCATGGCACTAACGCACCAACGTTGCAGACTGTTTATAACTGGATAAATGATTTTAAACGTGGTCGGTCAAGCACATCTGATGCTCCACGCTCTGGTCGCCCAATCGAGGTCACTACTGAGGATGTTGTTGAAGAAGTATATAATATTGTACTCGACGACCGCCGAGTGAAGGTGCGTGAAATAACTGAGAACACAGGCATCTCCAGTGAGCGAGTACATAAAATCCTGCATAAAGATTTGGGTATGACAAAGCTGTCTGCACGATGGGTGCCACGTTTGTTGACAATCGAACAAAAACGCGAACGAAAGCGAATTTCAAAACTATGTTTGGATAAGATGAAGCGTAAACCTCGGAATTTTTTGAGTCGATTTGTCACTGTGGACGAAACTTGGGTCCATCATTATACACCTGAATCAAAACAGCAATCAAAACAACGGATGGCGACTGGTGAACGTGCCCCAAAGAAGGCCAACTGTTTTGTCGGCTGGGAAGGTGATGGCGACAGTCAGGGATGGCGAAGGAATCATTATGATTGATTACTTGGATAATTTACTTTAAAAACAAAGTTTTAACCGACTTCAATTTAGTACTCCGCCAAGCCACGAGAACATTTCCACATTTCTTTTCCAATTTACCACAATGAACTGATTTCCGAGAGCAGAGTCTTCATCATCAATACCAACCCGTCAATTAATGATTTCCGGATGTAAATACACGAGTTATAAAAGAAAATACCAAAATCACTACACGCGTGCCTAATATAATTGAGGAGTTCCCTCAATTCCTCATGGATCCCATCATCCAATTGAATTTTCAAAAAATGAAGACCACCTGGAAGAATATACTTACAAACAAAAAAAAAATTACGAATCGCTTCATCAATGACGGAGTTCTGAGGTAACAAACATTGAAAAAAAAAAGATTTAAAAAAAATACAACCGAATTGAGAACCTCCTCTTTTTTTTGAAGTCGGTAAAAAGGGAAAGACTATCACTATATAGTTATTACGCAGAGTTATTGGACCGTTTTTATGCCGAATTGTTGGAAAAACGACCAAAATTATCCCCCAAGAAAGTCCTCTTTCACCAACTCAATGCCCCAGTGCACACGTCAGCTATTGCAATGGCCAAAATCCACGAGTTGGGCTTCGAGCTGGTTCCGCATGCTCCGTATTCGCCGGACCTAGCTCCGTGCTATTATTATTATTACCTATTCCCAAATCTGAAAAGATGGCTTGGAGGGCAAATTTTTTTGACAAATGAGGACTGCATCGCCGGTGTAAACGGCTATTTTGAAGACCTCGACAAAACGTATTTTTTGGAGGGGATCAAAAAATCGGAAACTCGCTGGAACAAGTGTTTGGCCCTCAAAGGAGACTATGTTGAGAAATAAATGTAAATTGTTTAAAAAAAATATATATTTTTTATTTTTTTAAATGACATCAAACAGCCCTCGTAGGTACAAAACTTTAAAATAAAATCGAACCGCAGATCGCAAACTTTTAGCAGCAACAGGTTATTTACGTAAAATAATTACGAAAATCTCCGAACAGCATCAAGCCGCACATCACGCGCAACTAGCCGCGCGCGCAAGAGGCACCGTGCCGTAAGTCCGCCTAAATTTTTAGGATTGCCACGGGTGGGGGGGGCATGTCGCAGGGCAGGTCTTTAGCGCACTCGCGGCTGGCAAGAAGCACCGTGCCGTGAAAAAGCAACCCTTCCACGGTAAAAGGTTCAAATTCGAATGACAATGTATTTGCACCCGAAATTAAGTGCATTTCTTACCAGTTAACCTTTTGGCAGCCACGGTGCAAAACAAAACGCTGCCCTACTGCAGCCAGAGCAAAAACAAGGGTTCGATCTGTGCAAAACATAGTGAGTTCAAAATGGGATATCGATAGTTAAATAATACCTAGCTAATAATAACACTAATGTTGAAAAAAGTGTTAGAAATATACTTGAATATGATGTTATTGCATTTTCATTGAATATGAACATTAAAAAACAACATTAAAGTACTTAAATACCAAAATATCTGCACAGAATACATTTTAGATCAGTGATCGATTCACAACACTACTGAGGTGATGACGTCACGCGTCCGGTCCGGCCGTCAAGGGCCACAAAGGCATAGGAAGTTGTTTTCATACTATACTAGAGTTGGGAAGCTGTGGTATGCGTTTACTTGTCATATCGATTATGATTCTAGACCAAACAAGCTATTACGAACCTAAATGTTTTCTTTTTAGAAAGGTAATAATGAAATAATAATAATAATAAAAACCCTTTTGAATGGCAGGTAATAAATAACTGGTCGCTGTTGCACGTGCAGGTAAAGATGAAAACGAATTTGCCGATTGATAAGAAGTGACCCCGCTGTTTTGTGTTAATGCAAATAAGCGTGGTATATTTTAATTCGTATTTATATCTATCTAGAAAGCGCTTGTTGGTTAGAGATGTGCGAAACTCGTCGTGTCGATTATTATTACTAACTACAAAATGAACTATAACTATTCATTTCTTTTTGCTGTGTATGGGGATAGATAGGATATACTGTGAGTTAATTTCGTTTTGTTTGGCGGGCACATCCCTATGCGTCGTTGATGGCCGCTCGTGGCGCAGAGAGCCGCGCAATTTACTTCAGTCAATCATAGCCAGACAAAATATTAATAAAATGAAACATCTGATATATATTTATAAATATTGGCATGTTGAATCGATGTACCTACTATGAACTATTGACTAAAGACACATGACTTGAACAAAAATTAGGGCTGTAAATCCCATTATCTCGCAAACGCATAACTGAATAGTTATAACTAACTAAATAGTTATATAAAACCCATAATATTTTTGAACAAGCTATCCAACGATACCCCACACTAGATTTAACGACAAAAAAAATGCATCACCAATTTACATGTACATCAAAAATTTTTAGGATTTTATTTTACTCTTTTGTCGGCGTGATTGGTTTATATACCCACGCCGAATTGAAGTTTTCTAGTTGTAAGGGTTACTGAGCTAAGCCGAAGACGGACAGACAGACAGAGACAGACAGACAGACGGACGGACAGACATGGCGAAACTATAAGGGTTCCTTTGTTGACTACGGAACCCTAAAAAACTAGTACATATTATATTCTATCATTGCTTTCAATAAAAATATCTACATAGGTAGGAGGATGTTTCCAATCTCAATTTGTCATCAAACCTAGCTTGCATGACCGTTTTTATGTCCGACATAAACGCGATCATGCTTGCTAGATAGTGACAATTAACCCCAGGTATATTCATAAAAAATATTTACCCCATTACTCATACAATATTGTTGCGGTGCCTGCGATGCAACCGCTAGCTTTTGTTTTCAGACATTGAGTAAACTTTACAGCTCTTGAAGCCAAACTATCGCAGCTACTAGGTTTGTCGTAGTATCGTAATGTCGATGAGTCATTGCAGTCAGCCAGTCATCAAATAGATAAAAAGAAACAAAAATTAATTACCCTTATAAAAGATTGCATCATATGTCAGTTGACCGGGGAACCCAATGTTTCCACCGCAAGCGCCGCAAACTCGTAGTCATACGTACTCGTAGTTTAATTAAAGACTAGTATTTACGGCGCTTCAACACCGGGGCCTGGTCAGCTGCAGCGCCGGCTTGAGAACGAGTCACCTGGATTTGGGACTGAGGAAACGTATCCAAGCACATTGTGTCACGCAACGGCTCTACCCAACCTCCATGGCACTAATGTGGCACCATCAGGTCGCTTGCCATCGTCTCTTACCAAACAAACCTATGTACCGTATAGGTTTGAGGATAAACCTATACGGTCCCTGGTTCAAATTAATACGTAGAAAATAAACATAATAAAACAGCAACTGTTAATAATATTCAATTTATTACCTGAATTATGTAACTATTTACTAATTACGTGTTCACCAACCACACTATTAATTAACGCGTAAGACCAAATACACGAGCACAAAATTTACACTTTACAACAATTAGGTACACGTCACAGAAGTAACATTAATTAATAAAATAATACTTTAAAACCCACCGCTTTGCTTAAAACCATAATTGACGAAATAATTATATAAATTAATCACGGGAAAAGGTAACCCGACTTTGTTATTTCAATTAACTCCAAAATGCCTTTATCATCATCTACCAATGGTGTATCAGCACTGGAATGTAAACGCCGAGGGTAATTCCATAAACATCGGGAATAAGTTGATAAGTCGAGAGAAAAATTGAGGAAATTTGAACTTCATGTATGTTCTTAATCTATTCTATAAGTAAGTTCAAATTGACAACGTATTCCGTTTATATAAGTATTTATTATTAGGTATTTACACTAGGAGTAACTAGTGTAAGTGCTTACCTAATAATTTTATATACTTAACTATAACATTTTGATGTTTAAACGAAATTCTAATATGGTCAAGTCCGGCCTAAAAATTCCGTCAAGTGTAGCAACTCTGGGTACCCCTCAAACAACACAATAATTTAATACTTAGCCTAAAAAACATACAAATTAACTAACGATCGCCATGCTCCTATGAGTTATTGCGACGGAGGATGCAATATCACAAATAGGCAACGTTGCCACCGCTGACGGATATTAACATTTTCAAGGCGCCGCTTTCGGGTCTTTTTATTTCCCAAAAACGAACCATTGTATCGAGCGGAAACAAACCAGATAATACTTCTCGAATGGACTAGATACATTGTAGTATATTGAGTTCGAGGAGGATTTAGGTAGACTTCGTGCGTAGAACCGTAAAAAAAATAGCGATTTTATAACCGGCCCCAGAAACTAAATTTTCAACATATTTACAAGAAGCGTGGGTTTTTATTGCTTCAAAAACTGGTGTTTTTAACAAAAGTACTGAATTGGAGACTGAATAAACTCATTCGAAAACATCTAAACATTTGTGACCACTAATAAAAAAGGCAAAATATAATTATATAAATCAACTATAAAACTAATGATGTTCTATCTAATAGTCTCCGTATCCATGTCTATTTTATAAATTATAATAAATAATAATGTTTCGAGAAATATGTAGAAATAATAAATGCTAAAATGATTGGATATTTTATTGGGTTCTCACCGGCACGGCGAGTAAGCGCTCTTACCAAGAAAATATATAGCCGCTACCAGTGTCACATTAACAAAGAAAGGTCTGTGGAATTATAATTCTCTGAAAAATAAGGGGGCAATTAAAGAGTTCAATATTTAAAAAAATCATTAGCAAGACATATATTACAAAATAGCATGCAGTGGAGATGTTACTCACTCCATTGATGTAATTATTTCAAGCCAACTAAAAAATAATTGGTCGGCCTCCTAGAGCTACAAACATGGTCGCCCTCAAAATTTGCGGTTGTTACCGCATTTGATCAGATTTCGGCTCAATTTAGATACGAATCCTTATTATATAAATTCAGTAATGTAGGTAAAGTTTTAAAATGACTAGTCTGATGCGAAGAGAAATACTGACTATTCGCATAAGTTGTGTATATACGAGTAAGTCTTATAATAGTCTTTAATTAAGTAAATGATACATCCAAAAAATAAAACTTATTGACATCATCTAAGGGCCGGGCCTATGCAGACTGCGTTTTTTAAGCGCGCTGTCAACGCGCGTTTGTTTCAAAACACTAGTAGACACAAACGCGCGTCGAAAGCGCGCTTAATAAACGCAGTCTGCATATGCCCTAAAGTTGTATGTTAGCAACACAATTTTTTCTATAACTATTAAACGAGTTAGCCAATTTGGTAAAACATGCAAATGCACAACTGCTTTTTTACAATGTTTACGATGGAAATGGAGGCCCTTTCATTTAAAAATTTTGAACTACATGCTTTTATGACAAGATTTTGAAATGACCATTTCATCAATACTATTTATATCTACTTATCCGATTCTTGACCTTAATTTATGGGATCTGTTGGTTTATAATGTTTTCCATATCTATATGTTTAAAATGTCTCAAAATTATATTTAAAACACCTACATAAACAATCGTTCCATTAACCTTTTGACAGCCAGAGTGCAAAACAAAACGCTGCCTACCTGACGCCAGTGATAAATTAGAAGTTACGAGCTCTAAAAAGATAGTGATTACAAAGTACGATATCGATGACGCCAACCTCGAACAAATGCGTACCTAAGTACGTGTCAAAAAACAGTTACAGGTTTCGGAAAATTAAAACGACGTCTCTCGTATAAAATTGTTTAAAATGTATGCAAAAGTTATCGTCGCCCGTGGCCGTCGTGGCGTCAATGGCACGACTTTTAGTTTTAGGCCACAGGCGACTGTGGCTGTCAAAAGGTTAAGGTCGACTGAAATTGGTTTGAACTAAGATAGCATACCATCAAATGTTAGTTCATTGTACACCTAACACTAACCGCATGCAAAATTTCAAGTTTGTAGGTCTGTTAGAAGTACTTTCCTTCTAATTTTGATGATAGGTCAGTGACAAGATTGAGGAACTATGACTTGCAATAATTCTTAAGCTACTGGTTCGAATTTAATGTAATTTTGAAATATATCTAGCTATGTAACGCCCTCTTGGTCTGTGAAAAGTTAGGCTACTAGTTTTTACCACAACTATGTTACAGGGGAGGGTCAAAAATGGCCCGAATGGCTTCGAGAAACGGATGGTACGGGCCATGCCCTTTTTTAGCTCGACTTGTCGGGCAACCGTGCCCCCAGATAATGTGCGTTATTACGTCATGCGATTTCAACGAAATGCATTTAAAAACGCAAAAACATTAGTAGTGTTATTTTGAAAAGCACACACAATTTTTCCCTTTGATATCGACATAAACGAAGAAACGTAGACGAATTCGTCCGTTATAATTCTAATATTATATGGAATGAGGTGTTTTAGGTAAATAAATACCTATTCATATACCAACGCGTACTAGCTGTTCTCTTGGAGAATACGACTCTTCACAGAACAGTACAATCAGCCGCAAACAAATATTCGGGTAACATATAATATTACTTGAATGAAATATACCTGATATTTGATTTCAAGCTGTTGAAACAGAATAATGTTGATTGGGTCGCACAAACATGGACAATACTATTTCTGCAGTGTAATGGCAGTTATGAAAGGCGTCACGTAGATACATACATATAGCATCGAAAGTCGAGAAGACTAATCAAAAATTGTTGCCTATCCTTCCCGCAGACTTGACGCATACCTTTCGAGGACTTCTATTAACCGTAACCGCTATTCAGTCGAATATGGATTGGATTGTCTTTTTTTTATTTTGTTTCAATCAATCAATCAATTATTTATTCTGCAAATAGGCCACAAGGGCACTGTTACGAGGAGTTTAAAATTCAAATAATATTTCTAAGTTAGTAGATAGACTTAATTCATGATAGGAGCCTATGTATCTGTTGATAATGCACGGTGTATAAAGATTACATACTTATAGAGTAGAGATACCTCTACATCGTGCAAAATCGGTTGCTTTAATATAACTTTTGTTCCGTGCATATTTCTATTATAAATATAAAAATTAGTACAATTTTAGACTATTTATAAAACGTCTACAAATCGTTATTTATCGATGGTACCCATTTTGCAATGATTACAGTAACTTAAACCAATAGCGTACTCATAAAGCTCATACTCGAGATTAAACATTTTGTATTTGATGTTTCCTTATAGTACCTTACACCATTTCTATCGGCTAAATGTGGTGTAGCACAGTCGACCACAAAAGATGTGTCCACATTAAACATTAACCTATTCAACCGAGAAATCACGATTGTGCCAAATCAAAATTAACTTCAATTGATTTTGTTAAAAAATAACAGTCCATGCCACCTTTACGATCGGTTTAAGCACGTAAAGGGTTGTAGTTGTCAAGATTAAATAAGTTTCTATCAATAAAATCGTGATCCCAAACACGAAAGATTTATCTTGTGTAGTTTAGGAGTACTATGAGGCAACCTCCTGTTACTATCATCAGAATAAATGCGGGTTCGAAACCCGCTAGGTGGTTTTCTTTTTCATTGTATTCGATCTTTGTTCAGTTGATATACCTAGTTGTTTTTTTTTTTTATTATATATATTATTAAGTACACAATCCATACGTTAAAAATAGATTCATTACAGAGGGGCTACTGCGAAATGAAAACGAACTTCGTTCGTGTATCTCCCTCTCTATCGCTTGAACTAGCAAGTGCGGCAGAGAGGGAGATTCGTTTTCATTTCGCGGTAAGCCATCAGGCCTCTAGCATTATGCTAGGTTACTATTTGAGTGATTTGCTTTAAAATCGCAAACAGCAAGTTCCAAGAAAATGATGATGCATTTAACCTAATGTACACACCCACTATCAGCAACATCAGCATACCTACAAACATATTACAAGCTAATTAGACATTTATTTGTTTCTTTGTACACTTCGCTATAATCATTCAGGGAACTAATAATGGTTATCAACTTATCATATCACATACTAAAACGTTTATGTACTTAATAAAGTTTCTATATTTTTAACCGACTTCCATGAAAGGAACCTCAGTACCTACTCTGTAATTTGTAGACCGATTTAGTCAATTATTTTCGTATTTGAAAGCTTAAACCTGAATGGTCCCAATTTTATCTAAACTGCGATTTGATGGTGGGATCCAGGAGGAATCATTAGAACTCATAAAATATTACTGTTACAAATATATCTAGCAATTTGAATGATTCCTAAAGTGACTCATACATTTATCTTGCACTTGATAAGTTCATCCCGCGATCAGATGGAATTGATGAAAGTCGGTGATTTCTTTTAAATTTAGTAGTTAGTTATATATTAAGGCCTATGGTAGCATGATTATAGAGAAAGCATCAGTCACTTGCTTAAATTTAGAAACAAAGAACGAATAATTTTCTGCACATTACAATTTTCCTTAGATCAGCATGCCTTCATCATCGTCACACTTGAGATTAAGTGCAAAATGATTTCACTTAAGTAATTTGTGCACTTACTTCAGTAACAAAAACTAACAGAATGATATGAACGAAATAAATTTGAGAATCACACAGTCACCGGGACTTTAACCTCTTTGTTTACTATGTAAAATTTGTGCTTTTTACCTAAAACACCCCAAATAACAGCAATATTTTCAATAATAACATTAAGTGGTATAGTAGCCAGAGCACCAACCACAAATATGACACATCGGATAGGACCATATCTATGTAATGGAAAGGACTTGATCACACCAAATATGTACATGTAAATATTTACAGCACCTATGAATCCACAAATTAAATCCAAAAAGTGTGGGCCATGTATTGGGCAGAGAGCAGCTAAAAACACATTACTAGTTGACAGTGGCAGTGTTACCCAAGAATAGCATGATATGGCTAGAAAGATCTTATTAAGTACTGGTATTTGCTTAGTATGTACTACTAATAATATACCTTGAATCCATCTTTTTCTCTGTTGCATGAAGTCCCATAGAGTAAATGGGGACTTTTCCCACATTTCACCTTCCACAAAATTAAATGAATACCCCTCCATGTATGCCTTCATGGCAAAATAGCAGTCCTCGGCCACAGACCCGTCCAGACCATTGTCGAACGACACCTTCTTCTCAGCACCCATCTAAAATTTATATTCATGGTAATTAATGGGGGACTTTCTTCTTTTTTACCGACAGTGTACATAAAATAAAGTAGCATTTTTTATTGGCATTACGTAATATTTACTTTAATGAAAAAAAAAAGTATTTTTCATCTCAGTTAAAATTTAGAAAATGCTGTGACAGAGTGGCCCCAGGACCGCACTTTGACTTACCACTCTGTCACAGGAATCTACAAAAAAATATGTTAAAATAGTTACGGGTTAGAGAAAATGAAGTATGATGTGGTACAAAATTTTATTTAAGAGGAAAAAGGAGGTACATTTATTAATAAAACAAAAACCAATACTCTAATGACTCACAGAATCAATATTCTGCAAGTCATTAGAGTATTGGTTTTTGTTGCCAATGCAAGAGACAAGCTATTGTCAGTAAAAAAGAAGAACAACCCAATTAATTAAAGACAAGATACAGTATGATCTTCTTTGCTGCAAATGAACTAACATTTACTCTGTTAAAGGGGTAGAAAAATACTGTGTAGAGATGATCAAATGAATCATGAATCAATGAATCAGCTACCTATCAATTTTATCAAGTAAATGCACAAAACAATGCCTGATTCAATCAATTACATACTTGAATCTAAGCTTTAATGATTAGTCAACTACTACCAATGGCAAGTCTCTATTATCTTATTGTCAGACAGGAACTTAGATAGCATAGTAAGGTGTACATATACAATTGATAAGGAAGTTGGGAATTATATTGAGTCAACAATTCTTTTAATTTTCCTGTCACCATAATCAATGATAGTCTAATTATAAACACATACCTGTGTAACTACATAGGAACCTTTCCAGCTGAAGAGAGGCTTGTGGAACCAGTAGAACTGAAAGCGAAGCTTGCCCATATCATCAGCCACACGGAAGCTGTCCGCCAATGTAGTCAGCCAGTTTACCACCTGCTCATTGGCATATGTGATAAGCCCTTGCCCAAACTGGTGCTGCCCATCTTGTACAAAGTTGAGAATACCGCGCACAGAGTTCTCTGTCAATAGAGTCTCTTCATCTAAATGCACAATCCAATCAGTCTCTGCCAATATATTAACACTGTCTTCTAAACAATACTGTAGTGCTCTAGACTTGAACAATGCACCACTTTTCGTCTTGTATTCAGATGGCACCACCACTTCTCTTACTCTTCTATGTGTTGGCAGGTTCAATGCTTTATCTGTGACAACTTCTATCATAAAGTTCTCCATTCCCACATCAATACATGTATTCATATTTCTTGTAACATTAGTCTTCACCAATTTCGGAAAGTCGCCTCTGGTGACGACTCTGACGCAGATGAACGGAGCCAACAGTGGAGAACCTTTTAGTTTAACTTTTCCCGGAAAAGTGTTGAAACATATTAATCCAGCAAAGTTGCAAAGCACTTGAGGTATTGTCAACAAGGTGCATAACCTCAGGAGGTACAGGATACTAGCCCCGTAAAATCCGTAAGTCTCCCAAGGATCAGGAAATGCATTTTGTTTTTCATTTAAATTAATCGCACCAGCAAATACGAGGAACAGAAATATGAAGGATAAATAAAGAATACAGTGTAGAAAATGTTTGACTCTTCCTCGTAACATTCTGAAACAATTAAGATGTATTAGATTATTTTAAGGTATTGGGAAAATACCGCAATTTTGTACTTATAGCACTCAGGTTTACCCCAAACATCATTACAAGACGCCATGGTAATGGTACACTGAAATAGATGGGAAGATACCGCTATTTCAAAGACAAGGAATATACAAAATCCTTGGGTTTTTTCTGGGTATGGGTAACTCACCTTGGTCCGCTCGTTAACATAACATAACACCGAGTTGACCGAGTACCGACCAGCCCGAAAAACACGCCCCTGTGCTTCAATTGCTTCAAGCTGACAAACGTGACAAACTGTCAATAGTGTCAATTCAATTTCAATACTGACGTCTGACAACTGATTTGTCATCTCAAGCTTTCAAGCGATGCAATTTGTCATACCTACTGACAAAGACGCAGCTGTAGTTGGACTGAGAAAGCAATCATTTATTGAGCACACTACAAACGATGCAATTTGCCACACCAACTTGCTATCCGCGGAGAGACGTCCGAGTATGTCCGCCCGTGTGGATGGGTGCCGAATGCACGGCGTCCTGCAAGATTTCGGAATACACGTTTTAAGTTGATAAGATAAGGTATTTATTTGCAACCAAGTACTTAAAACTAAGATACATGGACCCTGGAAGGGTGTAGCAACAATCAGTTGTTAAGTATTAAACTAAAATTTAGTAACATGTTCATGCAAATTGTTTGTATGTAAGCAAGTAAATTAGAATTGTGTTTTATTTTTTGGTTAAGTGGGTTGATAAGCATAGCGTGGCGAAAAATAAAAAATGCCATTGGTTGGACTGCCACGATATTAGTTACTTTTAATTACTTTAATAAGTTTGGCGATGGAGCTGGACTGGAAGGTAAAGTGAAACAAAGATGTGTTTCAAAATAAGTGTTTTGCCTTCTTTATCGTGTTTCATGCTACCACCTCACACTCGCCTAGTAGCGGCGAGGCGAGTGTGAAGACGGCCCACTCGGATAGACTCGTGCGCGCTCGCCTCGGCTCGTCGCCGCTCGCTTCGTTGTCGGTATTTGGAACAAAGATCAAAGTGGCGAGTGCGAGCGCATGCTTCCAAACACTCGAGTGACTCGTGTCAGATACCTGTCAACTGTTATTTGAATTTTCTATTTTTGTGCACACTAAGCATCCACCATCTCCTTTTTTTACAAGGTTTACGAAGTTTTTTGGTTACAATAAGTACGCACATAATTATAATGGGCAAGCGCATATAAAGCTGTCGCAGCTAGCTTTGACATGTCAACATCCACCTTCGATGGTTCGGCGACGACTGAGCTACACGAGTGTGGCGAGGGTTACCACTCGCTGTAGTAGCACTCGCCGAGCGCCTCGCCTCGACCGAGCGCCTCGCCCGAGAGTGAAGTGGTAGCATGATTGGCTCTACAAACCATACAATTATCACTTCTGATTTGTCAGCCCCAATTTCTGACAAATTGTGGCAATTTAGGGATACCATTTAGTAAAAATAATATTGCCATAAGAAAGCACTGTCTCATGATTGTGATACAGGTCGACACACGTAAAAAGAGCTCTGGCAGCCATACATATAATATAGCGCGCAGAGCTCTTTTTACGTGTGTCGACCTGTATCTTTAATTTTTCCTAAGATATCGCTATTCGCAGTAAAATACAAACCTAATTAAAAAAAATATATACAAAGACGTCAAAGCTTGACTCTAATCGACTATAAAACGCGTTTTTATAGTACTATAATACCTTTAAAATACAATTTCTTTAAGTGTGAAATTTGTGGAAAGGCTAATTACAAATTATTATATAATATTTTAAATATTTTACTTCAAAATCATCTGACAGAAAACTTGGCTGATCATAAATATTTCCATGGTCCAAATTGTGATGTGCATGCAATTTGTCAGTACAACTCGTTTGACAGTTGGATCAGCAGCGCAATAAATTCAATGAGGAAAGAAATTAAATGATAAAAGTTTGTATGGCGCTACAATATAAACTAGTCCCCAGGGGGACGCGGTTGCGGACAGAATGTCAACTGATGATGTCAACTGTATTATGTAAGGTTTTGGCGGGATATCCGTTTAATTATTTTGTTATTTAATGTTATTTTAACGATGTAGTTTAAAGTCATGGTTGTTATTGCTAAATCTAATTAAGAATATTATGGCTAATTTTAAAACCAAGTTAATACTGTTGGTTCTTGAAATTACATTAAGAAGTATTTTAGTTGGCAACCTTAGTGGAGGCTAAAAATGAAAGGAACAGCGGGTGGGATTCTTGATTGAACCGTCGTTCTATGAGGACATCCTGGACATTATTATTTGTGTAAAGGTTATTATCTTAATAAATATATTGAAAGTGCTAGCAGTGTTTCATCCACGCATGCTAACCGTCATAAATCAGCAAGTGGGATATATCTGAACGTAATGCCACCGTTTCGTACACCCTCACCAAGTACGCCCAAGAAAACAAAGCGTAAACGTAAAAACAAGCATAAACGGCGCCGCCGTAGTAACAACAGTGTGCATCATACGGTACCAGAAAACAACAATAAATCGCGTTCCTGCTCTGGGAACCATGCTACACCCGGGGAACGCGACGACACACGTAGCCGTTCTAGAACAGATACACGCAAACGCAAGATCAGTAGAAGCCGATCACAATCGCCGAAGCGAAGACGCGAAGCAAGAAGCAGACGCCGTCGATCCTCGCCAAGCAGCGAGGGTAGCCCTAGCCAGCACCGTGCGCGCAGCAAGGAGCTGCGGCGAGATAGCAACCGGGAGCACCAGCGGCGGCGCAGCCCGGAACCGCAGCGGTCGGCGACACCACCGCAGCCTGGACAGTCGGCTAATGCAAGGTTAAGTGAAACTTTTCTCAAGACTAAAGATTTGCATGATATCATTACCAGCCTCGGGGCGTTTAAAAAACCTACTTTTCACAATAATGTTGTGCCTACTTTTGACCCGTCGCTACCAGGTCATCGCGTTGATCTTTGGATAAATAAAGTCAATCAATGTGCCTCAATTTACGGATGGGACGATCTACAAACGATTCATTTTTCGCTACAAAAACTGGCAGGTAATGCGAAGACCTGGTACGATAGCCTTCCATCTATGTTGTTTACATGGCGCGAATGGCAAGACAAACTGCTTTCAGCTTTTCCATTTGAACAAAATTATGGAAAATTATTAGATGACATGTTAAGGCGGAAATATAAGTTAGGTGAATCTATTGAGAACTATTTTTACGAGAAAATGTCTCTCATTAACCAATGTCAGATATCTGGTAAACACGCGGTTGATTGTATCATTTATGGTCTATCAGACAGAACTTTGCGAACCACAGCTCAATCCCTTCGTTGCAAAGAACCTGAACAGCTATTTGAGTTCTTAGCAAGCAGTAAAGAGTTCTTTGTGTATCCTCCTAGATTTTCCGACTAAAGTTAAACAAAACAGTGATAACGTCGGAAAAACATCTCAAATATGCTTTAATTGTCGCGAAAGGGGCCACGTTTCCACCAGCTGCCCCAAACCATTAATTAAATGTACCAAATGTAATAGGATCGGACACAAGACTGAGAATTGTTTTACCAAGGACGTTCAAGACAAGGCCAAATCAACTAACGTAATATGCAATGAGGGTAGTGATGCGAAGTATTACAAAAATGTTAAAGTAAACAACAATGAGTTTAATGCGTTTATTGACCTGGGTAGTGAAGTAACAATCATTAGGTCCAGGGAAGCAGCATTATTAGGGACGCCAGTGAATATTTTAACTGTCAAGGCAATCAAGTCTTTCGGAAATTCAACTGTCCCCACATTGGGGGAATTAGATGTACAAATATGTGTAGATGATGTTACTGGTAGCATGAAAGCATTGGTCGTCAATGATCGGTACATGAATGTGCCAGTATTAATTGGACAAGACTTTACCGATCAGCCGCATGTCCTTATCGTTAAAAATAACAAACAGTTGAATTTCTATTCAGTTAACAAAGAGTTGCCAGCACTTATAGATGAGGACGTTGATTATAAAATTCGTTTGAGTGCAAGCGAAGATAAGAAAATCGTAGGTCAGTGTACGCTTGCAGTCTCCACTGAACCAAAATATGGTGGTGACTTATACGTGCCATCCACAGCTATAGGCAATCTTGGCAGCGAGGTTATTATACAGGATGGTGTTTACTCCTTTGATAGTGACGGAAAGGGTTGTTTACTCTTGCTACAGGGAGGTAATATACCAGCTTATCTGAAACAGGGTACTGTTGTTGCTCGGGCTAAACAGTATATAGAGGTACGCAGTTGTTTCCGCGTAGCCCAAGGAGATTCGATGGCTCCTTTGAACGTTGACGATATAAAGATTGAATCACAGATAGGCGATGACCACAAAAATCGTTTAATAACGCTTCTTAATACTCATAGAGCTTGTTTTGCCATGAATTTGCATGAACTGGGCTGTGTTAAGGATACCGAGATGAATGTTGAACTCAGTGATAAACGACCGCTAGTCTACGGACCATATCGACTATCGCATACCGAGAGGCAGGTGGTAAGAGATATGGTAGGCGAGTTAGTCGATGCAGGTATCGTTCAAGATTCAGTCTCTGACTACGCAAGCCCAGTCCTATTAGTAAAAAAGAAAAATGGTAAATATAGATTATGTGTCGATTACAGGGCATTGAATAATAAGACCATTAAGGAACGTTACCCTATGCCTATTATCGAAGATCAGATTAGTAGACTTGCCGATAAGAAATACTTTACAGCCCTAGACCTTGCTAGCGGATATTATCAAATTCCAATATCGTTGGATTCTCGACATCTGACAGCGTTTGTCACTCCGGACGGACAGTACGAGTTTACACGTATGCCGTTCGGATTGGCTAACGCTCCAGCAGTATTCCAGCGAATGATCAACCGTGTCTTGGGTCCTGTAAGGTTTAATGACGCCATAACTTACATGGATGACATACTCATTGCGTCGTCTACGATTGATGAGGGATTGTATAAGTTAAGTAACGTATTGAAGATATTTAAGAGTGCGGGGCTAACTCTTAATTTAGAATTTTTTTTATCTTTATAGCTGAGGACGAAATTGTATTGCACAATGAGTTTTTTCCGAACGTTATGCATATAGAAGTAGATAACTGGTTATTAACGCTACAGTTAGGAGATGATGAATTATGTCGTATTACAAGGATTTTGAATACAAAGGACAATGAGGAAGAAGTTAAGTCTATTAAAAGTAATTATATAATCAAAAACAATCAGCTTTATAGGTATGTTGATGATGATAAGAAGGAACTCCGCTGGGTGGTACCAAAGGGGGCGAGGTGGCAGATCTGCAAGCTAAACCACGATGACATAGGTCACTTTGCTTTTGAAAAAACATTTGAGCGAATAAAAAAGACCTATTGGTTTCCACATATGAGGCAATTCGTTAAAAAATATGTGAAATATTGCCTCAACTGTGCATATCATAATGACAATGTAAATGCGAAGGAGGGGTATTTACACCCAATTGAAAAGGTATCAATGCCTTTTCACACCTTGCACATCGACCACCTTGGCCCGTTTGTCAGAAGCAAAAGTGGTAATACGTACCTTTTGGTCATTGTGGACGCATTTACAAAATACGTATTTATAAAACCCGTTAGAGACACGAAAACCCGGAACGTGACTAAAATCCTGGATGACGTATTTTATACGTCCCGGATCCCAAATCGGATTATTTGTGATAGAGGTAGTAGTTTTACATCACACTGTTTTAAACAGTTCTGTCAGGACAGACAAATTAAAGTAGTCTATAATGCAGTAGCCTGCCCTAGAGCTAACGGGCAGGTTGAACGTTATAATAGGACAATCCTCAAATCATTAAGTACTCAAAATCACGGGTTGAATGAGAACGTTTGGGATGCGGCAGTTGGGATAGTCCAATGGGGTCTAAATAATACTTTGCAGAAGTCAATAGGGAAGACTCCAGCAGAAGTATTGTTCGGGGTTGCGATGAACTGTGAGATAAACAGTCAGTTTGACCCTATCCTAGAAATCACACGATCTAGTATTGACGTAGATGAGATTCGTGAGGAGGTGGTAGTAAATATTGGAGATAGACAATTTCGACAAAAGAAATATTATGACAGTAGTCGGAAGCCGGCGACATCTTATAGTGAAGGCGATTTGGTGAAAATAAGTAAAGTCAGTTTTGATAATAATGGCAAAAGTAAAAAGTTGCTAGATAAGTATATAGGTCCATTCAGTGGTAAAAGTTCTACGGAACGATCGTTACCAATTATCTGACATAGAAGGTTTTAGACGTAAGAGTAAGCGAAAATACAAGACCACTGTGTCCGCTGATAGAATGCAACCATGGATACACTTGGCTACATTAGATCTCCATTCAGACGAGTAGTAAGATGTATTTAATGTTATGTACGTAACCGCAATATCGACAAGATGTAGTTAAACGGCTAACACAAAGACGATTGACTAATGTGTAGATTAAATGGTAAATTGTTACTGATTAATCGATGAATGATAATAAAAGACTTAATACAGATGACATACTTGATTTAATACAGATGAAATGCTTATTAAAAAAAATGTGTTTAAAGGCCACAAGTACTGCCTGAGCTATTGTATATTTCAGTTCTTGCTGCGGACACTGCGGCAAGATAAACTGCGGAGACTGCAGTATGTTAAAGCTGCGGATTCTGTGGCCGATGAGCTGCGGACACTGCGGCAAGATAAACTGCGGAGACTGCAGTATGTTAAACCTGCGGATTCTGCGGCCGATGAGCTGCGGACACTGCGGCAAGATAAACTGCGGAGACTGCAGTATGTTAAACCTGCGGATTCTGCGGCCGATGAGCTGCGGACACTGCGGCAAGATAAACTGCGGAGACTGCAGTATGTTAAAGCTGCGGATACTGCGGCCGATGAGCTGCGGACACTGCGGCAAGATAAACTGCGGAGACTGCAGTATGTTAAAGCTGCGGGCACTGCGGCGAGATGAACAGCGGACACTGCAGAAAGACGACCATAGATGCTATGATATGTGAAGGTTGGGGTACTGAGGCGAGATAGGTTGTTGATACTTATAAATATTGCCATACTGTTGCATTAGAAAATAATTAGTATGATACACATATAGCATGAGTGTAAGGTGCGTGTGTGAGGACATCACACGCGTCAGGATGGACGAGTGTAAGGTTTTGGCGGGATATCCGTTTAATTATTTTGTTATTTAATGTTATTTTAACGATGTAGTTTAAAGTCATGGTTGTTATTGCTAAATCTATTTAAAAATATTATGGCTAATTTTAAAACTAAGTTAATACTGTTGGTTCTTGAAATTACATTAAGAAGTATTTTAGTTGGTTCTTGATTGAACCGTCGTTCTATGAGGACATCCTGGACATTATTATTTGTGTAAAGGTTATTATCTTAATAAATATATTGAAAGTGCTAGCAGTGTTTCATCCACGCATGCCAACCGTCATAATTAGCTTTTCTACAAAGAATATAATATCCTAAGCTTACCTTTAGCTTCCTCTGTTCTCTTCTCACCAGCTCCTTGGTTCTGTTGCTGGCGAGGTTTCCTCTGCTCTTTAGGATCATGTTTGCCTTTCTTTTGCCTGTTTTTTTTTAACAAATGTAAACATTTTTTTTAAGATTTCAGGATGTGTGCCTTCGCCAAATCTTGGGGTTAGGTTACAACAGGGCACCACCGGAAAAAAAGCAAGGAGGATGACTATTTCAGGATAGCTGTTGGACGACGAGAGAACACAGTCGTACTTGCAAAATTATTGAATAAATCCACAAGTACAACGGTCAATAGTTATTACCAACAAACACGATAAACTTTAGTCAATACACTGCCATACAATAATTTCGTATTATCAAAATAAATTATGAGCTTGTAAAGGCAAGGCAAAATATGAATATTGATCTAAAACGTCTTAAATAATGTTCATTTTAATTTTTTTCATTTTGTTACTTCTAAATTGAATGACCAGATATTTTTAATATAACGCATATATCAATATAATGCACTCACTGATTTTTCTTTGATAAAGGATCCGGCATATTTCTTAGCTATTTATTGTAATATTAATTGATACAAATGTTTGCGCAGCACACTTGGGTGTGACTGTAAAATTGGGGCTGACATATCATGACATGTATACACCCCATTGTTAAGGTTGTATACCTACCTAATGTAGATTGATATTGGCAGCTAAGCTCTCGTTATCATTTACACCCATAACTTTGCTTGGCCGTCCGCCGATATCGGCCCGTGTAGCGTCTCCTTATTATCGTATCGATTCATTCATTTCGTAGTTTTTGTTCAAGCAAAGGGCATCCCATCCCTACTTCAAAATGACGTATCGTATTGACGTATAAAAAAATCACAACTTTAGGTTTTGAGCTGTCGTGTAAATATAATTTTGAAGCGAAAATGTATTCAATTTAGTTTTGTTAACGTTAGCGGTGGTGAATGAAAATGTGCAAAACCCAAAATAATATATTGCCACCACATCCCATCAAGCATCAATAAGATGCTGGAAAATACCATCTTATTGGTGACTAGAAGAGAAAGTGTCCCGTATAGTAAATAACGGGTCGATATGAATATGTCTGTCTCTGATTTATCAGTCGGATGTCGTTTTGCAGATTATTTTGCTATATGTGGACTAGATTTTGATTCTGGTTTGGAGCCCGACAGGCTTTGCGGTCAGTAGTAAACTAATACCATATGTTATGATTGCAAATCTGAATGTTATTGTCAGTCGTAACAGATGTCTTTGTTTTAGGTGACAACTTACATGTGTCTCCTTTGGACCGTTCATATAAGGGAAAAGTTTTAGCTCACTACCCTGACCATGTCCAAAGCAATACATTTGATGAACATGCTGTGTGTATGGTAAGCTAACAATATATTTACGTCAATCAATAAACATAATATGTACGTTCAGAACTAGAACACTTGTTATTCTAATTTATAATTGCGTTTTAATATTGGGTGCTTAATCAGACATAATATGTAGGTATCATTTTTATTGACAGGCTATGCTCATTGTGCAAGTGATGAATGGGCCTATACAATACAAAACGTTACATTCATAATCATAATCATAATAATCATAATATTTTATTTATAAAATCAATTTACACGTCAACAATAATAAATAATAGAATTAGTAGTATTAATTCACTACAATGTATGTGTATGATAGTTATTACAAACAGTTCTGATTAATTGCTTAATGTTAAAGAGTATGATAATAATAATAGTCAATATTAAAATGTACATAGTGTTTATAGTAACCTGGTGGAACATTAACATATAGTAGCGGTAAAAGTATTATGGCTTATACGCACCAAATTCGTCGTAGCTATAAAACGATTGCTCAGATAAGCCACTGCTTTAGGCGGAACTTAAAGCTGCCCAAGCTTGGAGCATCAATTATGTTTTTTGGCAACTTATTGTAGACAGTGGGGCCCATGACGTGAGTGAGTTTAGATGACTTGGTCAATGTCCGGCCTATACCCACAATTTTATCTGCATTGCGCGTTTCGCGCGAGCTTACTATTCTAAATGTTTTAAATGAAGACAAATTCACTCTCACATATACAGCCACATGCAGAATGACTATTGCCGGCAGTATTAATATGCCCAGCTTGATGAAAAGAGGGTTTCGTGGGGTACTTGAGCGATAGTTCTCACTGCGCGTTTTTGGAGGCGGAACACCCCCTCCCACCCCGCACAGCGGCCCCACAGCTCAGCGCCATACTGTAGCAGTGAGTGCATGGTGGCGAAGTAGCATGTGCGCGCTGCCTCTGCAGACACCGACTTTGTAACCCGGCCCAGTGCGAAGCACGCGCTCCCCAATTTTCCACACAGCCTGTCTACGTGCTGATTCCAAGCCAGGCACGTGTCGATCTCAAACCCTAAGAAGGTTGTATTGCTGGCTTGCTCAAGTACCTCATTGCCTACCCTGACAGTGAGCGGTCTTGTCGGACGGCCAGCGAGATTAAAAACAAGGTAGTGTGTTTTCTTCAGGTTCAAGGAAAGCCCATTCACGTCAAACCACTCGGCCAGCTGTGCAGTGGTTTGGTTTAGTTTTTGCTCAATACTTTAGACGCTCGATGCAGTGACAATTGCAGCGACGTCATCAGCATACATCAGAACCTCGGCAGTCTCTATGGACTGCTGGGATTATGGAGACAGGTCTATAGGCATCCATGTCGACCCTTTTCCCTTTACCCTTAAAAAGTGGCGCGACCTTGCTGATTTTAAGGGGAGAGGGATAACGGCCTTCTTTAATACACATGTTAAACAGCTTCGCCAAGCACGTCGCAAATGACCCTGGGGCCATCCTTAAAAGTAACATGCTAACTCCATACACATCCTTGGATGGCTTAGGCGGAATTTGTGACGTTATTATTAGATAGACCTCGTCAAAACTGAATGCACTAAGGCGTAGAGAGCGGTCGGCGGCGGGGCGCGCAGCGCACAGCTTGCCCAGGGCGCGCGCGACATCGGCGCGGGGCGCGCCGCACGCTGCTGCCGCACCCAGAAACCTACTGTTCAAGGCATACACCGCGGCTTTTTTTGTCGAAAATTTACTTCCGTCCTCATTTAATACCGCGTCGGTGATGTCGAGTGTCAGGCTGTTATGCTTACCCCGCTCTTTGTTTACTATATTCCACATAGCCTTCGATTTGTTCTTATGTGCAGAAATTATGTCATTGTAATATTTAGACTTCTCACGTAGCACCAACCTCTCGTAATGAATTTTCATGTCAGATATTAATTCCATAATAATATTGTTATTAGAATACCTATCGCTAACTTTTAATATGTCAAATAATAAAGATTTGTACATTTTTACATCCTGAGTCACCCAAGAACGAAACCCATTCTGAAACAAACTAATATAACCAGCACTAATTTGTGGTATTGGCCCCTTCACTCTTGCTCTTAAAACTACTTTTTATTTTGACTATGAAGAAAATTAAAGACAATATTGTGTTTTGTAAAACTTTTAAGTAATTGTCAAATATTTTTTATTCGATTTTGTTTTTAACCAATAACATTTGCTACTATTATTATTGTGTGTTATTGTGGGTCTTTGTATGCCGCTTCGACCAGCAGGTTATCTATTGTGGCAGCCCTTTGTTTATATTTCACCGTTAAGACCCGTTGCCTCTAAGAAGTTCCAGTGATATGTTGTACCTCTTCTGGGTGCACTATGTGCCGCCCTAGGTGGATACTTCTTTTGTGCATGAGTGTTCCGCAGGAGCAGAGAATATGCATTGCTGTTTCCTCTGTCTCCTGGCAGAACCTGCAAGTTGCGTCCTGTTTCATACCCATTTGAAACAGGTGCTTGTTTAATTTGCAATATCCTGTCAGAATTCTCGTTACTGCACAGGTTTTGTGCCTTCTGAGTTGCAGTAGCTCTTTAGACAGTTTAGTATTGTACCCTTTGATCAAGGCTTTAGCATGTTTTTGTCCTTTGGCGAACTTCCACAGCTTTATTGCCTCTGATTTTTCTGTGTAGATTTAGCAGAGAATATGCTTTCCGTTTTGTGATACCAGAGAACGGTTCTGGGCCGACCAGGGTTGTGTCCGCGCCCTTCCTTGCAAGTTCATCTGCTTTTACATTCCCAACTATGACGGAATGTCCTGGTACCCATCTAAGTATGACTTTGTTGGTATTGGGCAAGGTGTTTAAATTGTTTTTACAGTTTTGGACTAGTTTAGAGTAGGACTCTAGGGATTCTAGTGCCAGCAGAGCAGCTTGGCTGTCTGAGTTGATGTAGATGTGTTGGTTTCTTAGGTTTCTTTCAAGATTGATCTCCACGCATTTATTTATTGCGAAGAGTTCAGCCTGATAGATTGAGGCCTCTTTCCCCATGCTGACGCTAGCTTTGAGCTTTGGCCTCTCACCGTAGATACCACATCCAACATCATCACCCTTTTTAGATCCATCAGTGTACCACACGTTGCTTCCCTCCTTAAAGTCCATTTGGTTGTTTAGCCATTTGTCTCTCGGAGGTATTTCCACTGTGTACAGCTTGGTGAATTGGCATTCCACGTAAGTGTCATCAGTGGGCATGCTTAGTTTTTTGTTATCAAAAACAAGGGCCTCTAGTTTGGTAAGCGCTTGAAAGCGCCATTTTGGCCTTGTTAGTGTGCATATCCTATAGATGCACTGCTTCGCCACCTTTTGCACATGCAGGTGGAGTGGCATTAGATCGAGCAGTGCATCCAAGGCTGCCCCCGGTGTTGAGCATAAAGCTCCTGTTGCTGTTAAGCAAGCTGTACGCTGTAGACTGCTTAACTTTGTGATGGCTGTCTTTTGGTTGGCTTTGTTACACCAGACTGCAGAGGCGTATGTGATTACAGGCCTCACTACCGCTGTGTAAAGCCACAAAGCAATTTTGGGTCTTATGCCCCCATCTTGCTCCTGCCATTCGACAGCAAGTCCACATGGCCATTTTTGCCTTGTGTATTATGCTATTCAAATGAGCGTTCCAAGTTAGCCTTTGGTTAAAGGTAACTTCTAGGTACTTGACCTCATTTGAGTATGATATTTCCTGTCCATTCAGTTTTAGTTTGGCGAGCTTGTCTAGTTTCCTTTTTTTTTGTAAAGGGCACTAGTACTGTTTTGCTCGCATTGATGGACAGGTAATTCTCTTTGCACCATTTATTTATAGTGTTAAGCGCTCCTTGCATTAACTTCGAGATTGTGTGGAGGCACGGACCTTTGAATATGACTACAAGGTCGTCGGCATATCCTTGTGTGTCGTAGTCTATATATAGGTCCTTCATAGTTGCTATTTGCTACTAACTTTACTTTATTATTATTACTACAAATTTGTTGCCGAGGCGCAAATATTCCATATAGATTGGATGCGATATAGTGTCTATGGCAACCAATGTGTTTAAGTTGACTTGTACTCTCATAGACTGAAAGAACATCATCAAAAATATAACAGTCACATGTTGTAAATTCCCCGAGTCGTCTGCTAACAAAATTCTAACTTCTAATCAAAGTGAAAGAGCTCTGTGGGTTCAAAGCATTGCACGGAACAGTAAAGATCGCCAGTTCAAACCCTGCCGTTCAGCACTATTTAATTTTTAATTTAACTTGGAATTGACTTGTTAATTTACAGCTTTGCTTGCCAGCTGGTCTTCAGTTCAGGACACAGAAACATTCCTTAGAAGCAAAATTTCATAGTTTTGTAGTGACCAGGGAAAATGCTTCCCGTTACTATGGCTTCAGCCTTATATTCTTTGAGGAAGTAAGAAATAGAAACATCTGCAGTGCAATGCATACATTACAGGTATATATTTTTTTTATTTCAATGTGTCTTAAAAGTGCATTCTCGCAAGAAAGGCATGCTCGCCCGTAGGCAGGGGCCTACGAAGCCGGAGGTCCCGGGTTCGAATCCTGGTAATGGCATTTTATTTGTGGGTCTAAGATATCCGAATTAAATGATTTTTTATTATTTTTCTTTATTTGTGTGATGAGCACGAATATTTGTTCCTGAGTCATGGATGTTTTCTATGTATTTAAGTATTTATTTTTCTATATAAGTATGTATATCGTCGTCTAGTACCCATAGCTTTGCTTAGTTTGGGGCTAGGTCGATTTGTGTAAGATTGTCCCCAAATATTTATTTATAAAAAAAAATACAAACAAACAATTACACACGCACGGCTCACTTGCTCAAATTCATGCGCGCCTTGCGTACAAACAAGTTAGATTGTGCCGTTCTCGCTCGGGTACACGGAGTTACGCGAGGCACGCACACTGAGGCTCCTTTGAGCACGGTCAAAGGACTGACTCTGGGAGGATCGCCGCGCGCTGCTCGCACGCAGTGTTCATTCGCAGTGGGAATATAATATTTCCTTCTGCCAAATAAAAAATAGTGAATCCTCAGATTGAGTTTTTCGATTATATGATCCAGTCCTCATTGAATACCACCAACACATGTTCCGATAGCTCTGTTGGTTAGTAATGTATGGATGTGGTAACCAGTTCGAATCTGGCTCGAAACATTATAATTATCAATTTTTCCTAATTTGGACTTTATAAATTCTGTAAGTTACCGCTTAAAATACAAAATTTATCACCAATGTTTCTATCTTATCCAAAAATATTTTGATGTTGAGATATTTATACTTTAGTATGTAATGCTTACAGGCCATGTATATCACAGAGTTATCCAGTGGACAGACACCGCCTGGCCACAGAAAAAGCACTGGCAAAGAGAGCTCAAGATCTCTGCCTAGGTCCTTCAAACTTGCTCCACACACGGGCGCTGCACTCACTTACTATGATGTAACCAAAGATAAACTCTATGTAGCAAAAAGTATAGCTCTAATATGCCAATACCCATATGCGAGGGTAGCCCAGTTGTTTTTAGAAAATTTGTATAGGTGAGTAGTGGATACATAATATCTTTGAAAAACATCAGAAACAACAAAATTAGTAAAACTATGAATGTCAACAATATCAGTTCATGGCTTTGTTTAAGCAGGTCTGAGCTCCCAATAAAAAAACTGCGACCAGTAATTCAGTGAAATGGTTACCAATTTTTTTATACCACAATGGTAGCAAAAAAGAACAAGCTCGCCTGATAGTGAGCAGGCCCCGTAACCTAATTCAGGAGCGGTGCTTGTTAATCCCGGCTCTTATATTAATAGGAAAGACGAGTGTTAATTTTTCCATACAAATATTCTCTATTGTTTCCTCCGAGGTTTATGACCGTAGATTAATGATTTTTTGAAATAATATCGTTATCATCAATATCCGTGTCGGCATGTTTCGCTTTTTTGATATTCTTATTTTTATAAGTGGTATGCTTCAAACAATGCTTAAAACGGCTTATTTCAATAGGCCGCAAAAATGGCCTGTTATACAAATCCTTCAACAATAAGCGAGCGAGAAAAATCAAAACAGTCCGACATTTTATATTTCCTTCTTGTTCAGGGTTCAAAATGTTGTTATGTTTGGTTAAGTTTCAGAGGAGGAAACAGTCGCGAATGTAACCTCGATTTTTGAGTTTTTCACTTACGATTGAGTTGTAGCTTGCAGCTGCAGCTGTCCTTATTGCACTAGCGCGCAGTCCTATCAACGTTAGCGCGACAGAAATAATAGGGGTGTAGACACTACATAAAATAATCAATAATGTCATATTTTCTCGAAAAAGGATTAAAAATGTATAGTCAAATGGAGAAAAAAACAACGCAAAAGGTTAAATAATCACGAAGAAGTTAGAAGTGTCCAAAGTTTTAAGTAGGGGTTTGTTCCGTCCCTTTTTCGCAAAACGCAACTTCATATGAAACGATGACGCTTGTAGATTGTGACGTCACACAGTGTGACAAGAGCCATGATTTTTGTCGATGTTCTGTTGACGATGAAATCCCGTAGATTAAACCATTACGAAGCTAAGACTAAAACTCCCGATCGCCAAATCCTAAAAATTATTGAAAAAAATATATTGTGTGTGTTACATAAATTGTTGTCATCTAAGGAAGGAAGAAGGCGGAAAGAAAGGTATTTGCCTTGCAATGCCTGCATATTAGTCGTATTATCCAGTAGGTAGCTTTCCAATTAATGCAACTAAATTTGGCGATTTTTGCAAGCAACTTGCCTATAAGTATGTCGATATAAATATAATTGGCACCCCATGACGATAACCGTACACAAAAAAATTGTACACGGAGCCGCCATTATACAAAATAGCTCTGTGCCAGTAGGGATGCTCTCTGAACAAGCAGCAGAGTCGCGTTATAAGTTTTGGCGTCATGATCGCGAACACCACACCAGTAAATCCAGCAGGACCAAAACAATGTTCGACCTGTTCCATAGGGCACTGGTGTCTTCGGATCCGATCATTTCAGCGCAACGACAAGCACAGAGGCAAATGACCCTGTATAAACAACCTCTCCCTGCTGCCGCCTTAGCCCTTCTGACAGTGCCGTCTTATGAAGCCACTCCGACCAGGGATGTTGCAGATATTCGCATCCGCATCCGCAACCGCGGATGTTCCGCATGATTATCATCATCCGCCTCCGCATCCGCAAAAATTGATGCGGAGTTTTTGCGGATGCGGATGTATTACAGTTCGCGGCCAGATAGGGGCCAACACGGCGCATGCCACGCGTGTGTTCAGTATTTTCGTGATTAGTCAATAAGAATCTTCATTTCGTTTCTGTAATCTGACGATTCGCCGTATTCGCTATTGGTGATGCGTTAGGTTTGCAACGATTGTAAATCAGTCGCAACGTGTTCGAGTACTTCGTGACCCTAAAGACGTTGCGTATTTATGTTTTTGAGTCTTCCTCAAAATCCGCATCCGCATCCGCGGATGTGAGCCTAGAAATATCCGCATCCGCGGATGTCTAAAAAGTCGCATCCGCGGCATCCCTGACTCCGACCACATCCATTGAAACTGCTAATGAAAGTAGACTGTATGACGATCTACACCATCTAGATGATCAATCAGTTCGTCTCGAAGTCGAAGAAAATTAGAAGATTAAAAGATTAATCAGTAATATAGACTTGTATTGATTTAAACATTCAAGATTTTCACGGCCACTGCCATACGCCTGCCCGGGCGGCGCGCCTGCAAAATGAACCTATACTGCGAAGTGACACCCTCCTGCCATGGGTGCTATGACGCATCCCAAACGTCGGGGTAATTTTATAAATGTAATTTTTATATAATTTTACTATTAACACGATTAAGACCAGTTTATTTTATAATAACAATATAGGCTTACTTCCAAGTTTATATCCGGGTAATGTGTCGACAACCCTAACAAAAAATTTCAAAATGTGTTAACTCCAATAATCCACGGAATTATTCGCTGAAAAAATTCAGCCATATAGAACAACTAAATACCTATATAATGTATTAATTTCGCCCAATAATATGATGGATTTTTCTGGGAAAAAAATAAGACGAAAATTGCTAAACTTGGCCAATAAATTCGAAATTAATGATGTTATGACTTGGTTAATTAATCTGTTAAACAATATTTTGATAGGGCTAAAAGTTTCGTTTAAACTTTTTCTCTGTATTTACGATAGTACTCATCTTATATGAAGGTTAAGTTTATATCCGAGTAAAATTTCACCGACTTTCAAAAAAATATTTTTCAAGAACTAATAAGATTTGGCAATCGGGAGTTTTAGTCTTAGTTTCGTAATGGTTTAATATACAGGATTTCATCGTCAACAGAACATCGACAAAAATGATGGCTCTTGTCACACTGTCCGTCACTAATAGAGGGCAACGTGCCGCGCCCATCGTGTTCAGCGCTGCCGTCGACGCGGCCCCCCGGCAGCATCCCGTAACGTGACGTCACATACTGTTTGCGTTTTTTCTCTCTAACAAGCAATATTAAAACGGTTGTAGCTTCGTAATTCTTTGAGATATCTGAATGGGATTTTCGTCACTAGGCATATTTTTTTGCTTTCTTTCTTTTGGAGTAATAATAATTTTCGAGTCTACACCCCTATTATCTAGAATCATTAAATCTGAAGTAGGCCTCAGGTGATTTTCCCTGTTAATTTGCAGTATTTCTATCAGTCTCGGATGATAGATAAGTAGATAACACAAGTGGCAAAATTATGTTTGTCAATTATTTCCTATTTCAGATCGTTGCCTAGACAGCCAGGCCCAGGGCTTAGTCCTGAATCCTATGTGTACAACCTGCTTTACGAAGTGCCAGTTCCGTTGCCCGGGCAGGCCCTGCGCCTCTATGTGCCCCCAGCCGAACCTCACTTGGAGCCAGTGCCCGTTGTAAGTATACTTGAGATTGTTTGAGTTGGCCGATTGCGCCAAATTAGTCCATTCAAAAAGCAACTCTACCGTCCTAGATAGAAGATTCCAATTCCAATGTCAATTTTATAAGAAGTCGGCCATATTAAATAATCTTAACCATACCCTTTATCGTTATGGGCAACTAGCTATGCCCGCGATCTAGTCTGTATCAATTCAGCTTTCTTCCCCGGGAGTGGATTAAAAAAACAAGCTTTTTAAGTGCCAAATTTCATTACAATGCTTCAGTAGTTAAGTCGTGAAAACTAAAGCAAACAGACAGACAGAGTTACTTTTGCAATTATAACATAGTATGAATAGTATGGATCCATATGTGAATATCCCTACTCTATTAATTAATAATATTATACAGAGGAAAAGTCTGTGAAGTTGTAGCTTTGTAAGTTTTTATGCACGGTAATCTCCGGAACTATTAATTTGATTTATTTTACCAGTATATAGAACGGATCGTCAGGATAGGCTATTCTTTATCTGTAGTGTGCCGGAGTAACCGCGCGGGCATCTCGCTAATAGGACGACTAGTTCTGGTTTGGTATCGCGTACACACAAACTTAGAAGCTTTGCCTCTTTATACATATTATAATACTAGCTTCTGCCCGCGACTACGTCCGCGTGGAACTCGTTTATATCGTAGCTAGTTACAAACTTTCATCCCCCATTTCACCCCCTCAGGGGATGATTTCCGGGATAAAAACTATCCTGTGTCCTTCCCCGGGATTCAAACTATCTCCATACCAAATTTCATCTCAATCGGTTCAACGGTTTAAGCGTGAAGAGGTAACAGACAGACAGACAGACACACTTTCGCATTTATAATATTAGTATGGATAAGTATTGATATCATTAAGTCGTTCCATGCTTCTATGAACATTCATCATCATCATCACCATATCAGCCGAAAGACGTCCACTTGTGGACATAGGCCTCCCCCAAAGAGTGCCACATTGACAGGTCCTGCGCCACCCGCATCCAGCGGACTCCAGCAACCTTTACCAGGTCATCAGTCCAGCTTGTGGGGACACACGTGAACATTACTCGTATAAATGATAAACAAAACCAGAAACTACCTGATGTGGTTCGATTAGAATGGAGCGAGCGCATAGCTCGCCCATTAGGGTGGTCCTAAGGCTGTTAGTCTTTCTAGAGTATCCAGAGAGGTCGCTATTCGTAGCAGGAATATGGTTGAAAGATACGCGATGTTCCGTCACTGTCCTTAGCTTAGTAAAAGCACTCTAGCGGCAATAGAGGGATCGCAGGTTCGTGTCCTGTCGGCGGCTACAGACGAAGGTGGTTTATTTTCCATTATATTCTTTCTCTCTGTATCATATAGTTTGAAAAACAAAACCCTTTGTTTTTAGGTGATACGAATGCCAAATGCTCCTGAAGAGCTACCATTGCTAGATTATCCGTTACGAGTTATGTTCTCCACGCTGGGCGTCGAGTGCGTTGTTCAACTTTTTACTTGCGTGTTGCTAGAACACCAAGTTCTTCTACGGTCCAGTGGTGAGTACACTTTAGCTTTACGATGGACAGTCCACAGAGTTACAATAAAAGCAATATAGATTCAGATAGCTCTTTGCCTAGAACACCTTTCGCGCGATGTCGTGTTCACGTTACCCTGGCGGTGGCTGCCATGTCTTGACGACCTGTTAGCCTAGTGCGTAGTGACGCTGCCTATGAAGCTAAAGGTCCTGGGTTCGAAACCCGGTAAGGGCAAATATTTGTGTGATGGTCACGAAGATTTGTCTTTGAGTCTTGGATGTTTTCAAAGTATTTATGTCTATTAAATATACCGTCGTCCAGTACATATAACACAAGCCTTATTCAGCTTCTTTGGAACAAGTTCGATGTGTATAAGATTGCCCCTAATATTTATTTATTATTTTATTTATGTTATGGCGAATGCTTAGGGTGGGTTGCACCAAACCGTCTGTAATCGTAAGCGGTGCTCGTTTAAATCGGAATGTATGGAAAGTTTGACAAGCTTCTATGGAATGACAGCTGCCGGCGCCATATTTAACGTTGATCGGTCTGTAATCGTAACAATCGTAAGCTGGTGAAACGCCCGGCCAGGACGTTGCGCGAATTTCGGCGCGGCAAGCGTTTTATCTGTTCATTGCGCGGTCGAGACGCGCAACGCGCTGTGGTTAGTTGGGATCACACGCAATGAATTAGAAAAACCGCTGCCGCCGCCGCGCAATGTCGTCGCCGGGCCGTTGGTGTTGCGATTTAACGCTCCTGAGGCTCTAGTATAAGTTTTACCGACACAAAACGTTACGACCGCGTTCGCGTTTAGCTGTGAAATCCCATACAAATTGAGGGTAAAACGCAAACGCGATCGTAAAGTTTTGTTTCGGTAAAACTTATACTAGAGCCTCTGAACACTAGTGCCGTTAAAGCAAATACTAGAGTTATGTAGCACTGCGAAGACTGCGCTAACCCCGACGGCTTGGCCGCGCACTCTAACTACTTCCTTCATCTCTATCGCACTTGGTTACTCGTGCGATAAAGATGTATAACACCGATAACCGATTTTCAGCTGTTGTCCACGTTAATCCCCTGGCCTGATCCCCCAGGGGGAAAAAACGGTTAGGTTGTTAGGTGAACTGCGACCCTACAGCGCGCGAGCCGAGCGAGCGAAGCGAGCGTGACGCGGCAGCGTCCGGCGAAGCGCCATAACCGAACATTATATTTTTTTCCTAGTTGAATTTAAAATAATTGCCGCTAATTCCCCTGGATGATCGAGGTCAGGTGATTAACGTGGATAACGTGGATTTTCGCGGTATTGTCCCTGAGTCTGAATATAAAAATGACATCTAGAATTAAAAAAATAATTGTTTCCGGTGTTTCCAGACTACAGCAAACTGATGCTTGTAGCAGAATGCATGGTGGCCCTGCTACTGCCTTTCACGTGGGCCCACGTGTACGTGCCCATTCTGCCGGCGCCCCTGTACCACTTCCTCGACGCGCCCGTGCCTTTCGTCATGGGTTAGTTGTACAATGGATTGCTCAACTGTTTGATCGTAGATTGCTCAACTGTTCGGTTCGAAGATTTGCTGACATTGTGATGGCGATGCAAGCTTACAACAGCGATTTTGGGTTTAGAATGGTTTTATAACGATCATATAACATATTTTTAACCGACTTCAAAAAAAGGAGGTTCTCAATCCGGATGTTTTTTTTAACCGACTTCAAAAAAAGGAGGAGGTTCTCAATTCGGTTGTATTTTTTTTTATCCTTTTCAATGTTTTTTCTCCAACTCCGTCATTGATGAGCCGATTCGTAAATTATTTTTTTGTTTGTAAGTATATGCTTCCAGGTGGGTCCCATTTTTTTCAAAAATTCAATTGGATGATGGGATCCATGAGGAATTGAGGGAACTCTTCAATTATATTAGGCACGCGTGTAGGTATTTTCTATTTTAACTAGTGTATTTACACCCGGAAATAATAAATTCGGTGGAGTGGAATTGATGATGAAGACCACAGATGACTTATGGAATTCCTCAATTATATAATTAAAAGTACAAATGTATGTCACAGATTCTGATAAGATTGCGTTGAAATAGCAACTAATGAAATGCCAAAGGTGATCCTTGTGGAATCGGCGGAAGTCCTCAAATATTATCGGGTCACATACAGCGATTGGGTTTTTTTCTCTAATAATCAACGCATTTTCTCTCGGAAATCAGGTCATGTGGTAAATTGGAAAAGAATAATGAATAATGTGGAAATGTTCTCGTGGCTTGGCGGAGTACTAAATTGAAGTCGATTAAAACTTTGTTTTTGAAGTAAATTATTATAACATATTTTTTGACAATACTTTTCTACACTTTGCTTGTCACTTAAGTATGTAATCTCCAAACTTAAACATCAAATTTCAATTTTTTTTCCACCGGTGTATAGAATATAAGTTGTAGTTAGTCCCGGAACTTCATTTGTTTTGTTTGTATTTCGCGGCCGGAGCGCTCGCTGGGAGATACAATAATATTAAAATTGTACGTTAGGCCGTTCCCGGCCTTGGGCGGTGTCTTAAGAACGTCTACAAGTCAACTTTATAAGTGACACAAATCATCATCATATCAGCCGAAAGACGGCCACTGCTAGACATAGAGTGCCCCCAAAGAGTGCCAAAGTGAACGTTCCAGCTGACTCCCGCGACCACTACCAAGTCATCAGTCCACTTTGTGGGGGGCCTACCCACGCTGCGCCTTCCGGTACGTGGTCGCCACTCTACCTTTCCGCCCCAAGGGCCATCGGTTCTACGTGCAATGTGCCCCGCCCACTACCGCTTAAGAGTCCGCAGTAAGCTCGATTCTCCATACAAATGAAGTTACGCTCTCATTTTAAAACTACGTGTTGAATTGTAACGAAAATGTATGTAGCTTCAGATACAATAGTAAAAAAAATACAGCGAATTTAAGTTTTTCATACAAAACTTGTTTTTGCTGTATTTCGTTTGTTTTATAAACCATATAAATTAATTACAGACATAGATATACCTCATGTCATTGTATATGCAAAGTTTCGTCACAATCCAACACGTAGGTAGTTTTAAAATGAGAACGAAACTTCGTTTGTATGGGAAGGTGAAATTCGGCCGAGCTTACTGCGGACTCTTAAGGTCACAGCTCATTAGAGCCACCCGGCGCCCGACCCGCACCGCCTCGCCTCGTGAATGAACTAACTACGGACCCACCCGTACAAATCCATATAAAGAATACTAACCGCTCGAGGCGAGGCGGTGCGGGTCGGGCGCCGGGCGGCTCTAATGAGCTGTGACCTCTAAGTTTAACGATTCGGAGGGCTATATCGGTTACCTTGGTGCTGCGATACAAATGTTCACACTACAATATGATATCCACCGTCACTAGGGCTGCACGCAGACAGCGCGGCGATCAGCAGCGGGTCGCGGAGCATCGCGCTCGGCTCGGAGGCGGCGCTGTGTCTGGTCGACATCGACAAGCCGGACATACAGCTGCCCGAGGAACTGCCCATCTACCCGCATCGGACGCCTTTCATCGAAGAACTTAACTACATTTTAGACAAACACCAGGTATGTGTTCATTTTATAATGAACTCGCACGGTTAGTCACGCACGGATAATTTTTACTACCCGTTTTCCCGTAGGATTGAAGAATTTTCCCGCGGTAAAAAGTAGCCTATGTTCATCAGGGATAATGTCGGCTTCTAATGCTAAAAGAATTTTTCAAATCGGTCCAGTAGTTTCGGAGCCTATTCAATACAAACAAACAAATAAATGTTTCCTCTTTATAATATTAGTGTAGATAATATATGTGAAATCTAATGTTCCGGTTATACACTACATATACAAACTTACAAAGCTACACACTCACAAACTTTAATATTAAGTACAAATATGTTCAAGTTAGCGAGTAAATCCTTAGAGCCCTGCCAGTCTTGCATCTTTTTCAATTATATGTCTTCGTTAATAGATAATTTAGGTCATATTAATAAGGACGGTAATTAAACTCACTTCGGCACTAATAAATTATGAATTAGCTTCAATTAAGCCAATTAAGTTGTAATGGATTTGTAATAGACGAATGTACCGTTTTGTAATCTTTTGCTGAGAACTTTAAACTTCGTTGGTTTTGACGGGCGATTGAGACGAACGAAGTTCTCCGTGTCAGCTAGGGCAAAAAAGCTTTCGTATGTCTGTCCGCGGATGGATTGTTGGCTGTTCTCTTCTACACGTCGCATTTCTCAACCAATTCTCGTGAAATGTTGTGAGCAAGTTCGATTAATATTTGGCTTTTGTCGATTTAGTTTTTTTACAAGCTTTATATTAACTTGAGCTGTTCGTATTTAAGTATGTAAGTTGTCCGTCTAAATTTGCTATCCATTTTTCAGTCACTTGCCGTTATCCGATTGAGCTGAAATTTTAGGTATTAGTATAGTTTGGATGACAATTCAATATTATGGTAACATCGAGCTGATCAGAGGGTAGCCAAGGGGATTCAGTATTTAACCGACGTAACCCCGTTGAGTTTGGGCTCGCCTCAATTAGTAGTTGATGATGGTATACAGAAAAGTACAGTCGGCAATAAAAGCTTGTACCAAAAATGAATTTTTTGACAAAAACTTATTTAACACGTTCGCAACCAAGAACTCGCCTAACGGGCACTCGTAATGTTTGCTCAGATGCCGGCTGAGCCCGCTAGGCGGGCATTAGTATGAACTTACACGCCTAGCGAATTCTGTCGGTTTCCGGTGATTTTTTCCATTTTTAGTCCGGTTGCGAAAGTGTTAAACACAGGCTCATCAGATCTCGTAGGCACTTGTTATTTCACATGGATCCCACGTTTTACAAAGAAATTACGGATCCCCGCGATAAAACATGACATATGTCCATCCGTTGTCGTGGAAATCCATTCTGTAAATTGATGAACAAATATTTTAAAATAGAATAAGTATTTTCGGAGATAACGATATAAACAAGAGGACCGTAAACGTTAGTCAATATATTACGATAACCCTCAACAAAAACCTATAAACTTTACTTCTTTTGAGTATTAGTATACAGGGTGTATCAAAAATGGGGTGTGAACCAATCAAGGGCATGTTCGGTAGCGTATTGCGATTCAAAAATTAATTTGTTTATTTTTTTTAATTATTGATTTGTTTTTGTTTACAGTACAGTCTTTGTTTTAGTTGACATTGCTTGTGTATGACATCAAAAACCTGTGTGTCAAAAAAACATTTTTTTCATCACACTTGCTCGAAAAGGGCTTCATAATGCGCAGACATACAGAGCTACAATAGCCTGTGTTACGCCCACGGGCGTAATGTTTTTTTTATAAATTATATCTGTCACTCATGCGGCAGTTACAAAGCAAAGAGGGTTTAGATCAAATGCAATGTCTGAAAACGTATTTATTAATAAATCTAAACTTAAAACACTACTAAAACGTGTTTAACAGAATTATTTACAGATTTAATATGTAGTTATTTAGTGTCTATGTAAAATGTTTTTAAGTGTTTTCAAATCGTGGCTGTATACCGAAGGGTCTTTGCCATACGCGCCTCACGTCAAATTCAACAAAATGGACAAGTGACATGTTGCATTTTTATTACGATTTGTATTAATTTCATCTAAAATGTATGTTTCCTTCTGATACACTCTTGTTCGCCATATTCCACTTACGCCCCTAGTTAAACAATCTACTTTTTCATAAGTTCATAACACAGCTGTGCGCGTGGCGGTCGAAATAGTACATTACGTACCTAGGGCGGTGAATTCGTGAATGGCCCAGATCGCAGGTGTTTGCCATAAATATGCGATCGGGGGCTTTACGAATTACCGCCCGTGGTAAGTACACAATTTTACGTCTTCATCTGGCCACAATGCGAGTTTTACCGTACGCGCAGCGTGCAGTAAAACTCGCATTATGGCCAGGTGTGACGTAAATGAAATAAACCCTCCGTCCCTCCCTTCACCCTCGCGGGGGAACGTTATCATACACAAGCAATGTCAACAAAAACCAAGACTGTAATGTAAACAAAAACAAAAATATCAATGTAAATACAAATAAACAAAAACTAAAAAACATAAACAAATGCATATTTAGAATCGCTATGCGCTACCGAATGTGCCCTAGGTAGGTTCACACCCCATTTTTGATACATCCTATAGATAGTGTCCGAGGATTTTAAATATCATACATTCACGCCTGTATTACCAAAAGGGGTAGGCATAGCACATGAAACTTATGTTCCAGCGCCACTTTTAGCATATGTGGGTATAAAAAAGATCGTCAAAATGTGATATTGCAGTGATAGGTTGCTAGCCCATCACCCACAACACACTACAACGCTGCTCCCTTAGTCGACTTTTACGACACCCACGGGAAGAAAGGGGGTGGTGATATTCTAACCCGACACCACACGGGCATAAATATCATCCATACTAATGTTATAAATGCGAAAGTGTGTCTGTCTGTTACCTCTTCACGCTTAAACCGCTGAACCGTTCCACGCGGACGGAGTCGAGGGCAGAAGCTAGTAGATAATATAAATGATTAACCTCCTCTATTTCCACAGATTCAAAGACCTGAAACGGAACCCACCAAACTCGGCGTGCCAATAAACGGAACTTCGTACAAACACATGAACGATATGAGCAGCAGTTGCACGTTACCTTCCGGTATGTTTCAAATTCAAATTAACTTAATTGCCACAACATAAAAAATATTACAATGCAATACAAGAAAACTACAATTAAATTAACTTCACTAATCAAGTAACTCAAAATTACATTACATTACGTACAGAGAGAAAGAATATAATGGAAAAACAAGCTTCTGTCAAAAAATTTCATTTTTGGTACAAGCTTTTATTGCTGACTGTACTTTTCTGTATACCGTCATCGACTACTCATTGAAACGATTCTAATGAACCCAAACTCAACGGGGTTACGTCAGTTAAGTACCGAATTCCCATGGCCACCTTCTGTCTCCATCATAAGATCAGCTCGATGGTACCATAATATTGAATTGTCATCCAAACTATACTTACACCCAAAATTTCAGCTCAATCGGTCAACGGGAAGTGGGTCAAATTTAACTTGTAAGATTTGATTACAGACAGACAGACAGACAACGGGACAGGTGAAACTAAATAAAAGCTTGTAATAAACCATCTTCGTCTGTAGCCCCCGACAGGACTCGAACCTGCGATCCCTCTATTGCCGGTAGAGTAAAATAAATAAATATATAATGTACTATTACGTTATATTGGCGATGAGTACCAATCTCAAAATCAGCGCTGGACACTCTTTCAGTGTCCAGCGCTGATTTTCAGTTTAGCCCCTTTAAGGCTGTGCATTGGAAATTATCGCGTGCTTTGAAACGCCGTTCTGGCGAGATTAAGAAACAATAAGGTCTGATTTTGCGATATATGGTTCTTGACTATATGATTCCAAAGTTGGGTCTGTATTTTCCTTTTTTTACTCAGCCTACTCAAACGATACATTATTATACGACACAGTCAAGTTAATACTATAGTATTTTATCTCATCTCACTTTATGAAATTTAAATAAAACGTCTCTAGGTTGGGTATTTATCGAAATTTGTCCAAAAAGCCATTCCCGAAGAGTGTTACATCTCTTTTCCTAGTGCGCGGAAGGCATCAGCGTGTCCTTGTCTAGGGGGCGTGTTCGACTCAAATCAAGGCATCGCCTTAATCGTAAGGCAGTCGTAGATTGATCAATCGATTTTTTGACCAATTTTGGGTAGCTTTGATTGGATGCGCAGTTGACAACGCGTACCGGGTTGTAGGCACGAATTCGGGTAGACATATGTAAGAAGCTCGATTTCTATGTGCTTTTCGTTCGCTGAGAAATAGTCTATTATTGTTGTGGTCGAACATTGAAACTGAGTGTTGTTCTTAAAAATGCGGGAATAAAAAATACTAAATTGAAATCAAGCATTATAAATATAATAAAAACATAATGAAAATATTAATGATATCCCGCCTTTTTTTTAAAACAGAATCGCAAGTGAATTTTTCACCGAGAAACGCAAACTATTTGAGACACATACAAAAACGTTTCTAAATTTTTTAGTTTGGTACTCGACAAATAAAGGAAGTTATATTATATGTAACATTCCAGGCGCCCTGCAATGTCTTTTATTTTTTTATTTTGATCTGACCTTAAACTTTACCTTCCAATATGTAGCGAGTATTCTTAACTTTGCGGGCCATTTTGGAGAAAAAGCGGCCAAGTGCGTGTCGGACCACGCACAACGAAGGGTTCCGTGCGTATTAAAAAAGTCGTATCGTTACTGAAATCTTATGCCACTTACGTCATTTTCTTTAAGGAAGGCAGTTTTTTAGAAATATCTTGAAAACCTTTGAACCGATCTTGTTCAAAACAGTTTTCGCTGAAAGAATTGAATAAGCCCTATGTCCATGTTTTTTTTTTCATATTTTTAAAATATACGGTTCGAAAATTAGAAAAAAAATGCTGAGAAACCTTATATTGATTTGAAAGGCCTATCGATTTATGTGCCACACGTGGGCTTGCAATGAAAAAAAAATGAATAAATTATACCTATCCTCAAAATATTATTCAAATACACCTTATAGTTTTCGAGTAAAATGCCTGTGACATACGGACGGACAGACAGACAGACATGACGAATCCATAAGGGTTCCGTTTTTTGCCATTTGGCTACGGAACCCCAAAAATGAATTATTCTTTAAAAGAAAGAAAGCTTATCTGTAATACAGGTTGGCATCTCTTTTTAACCCATATATGCCCAGAACTATGCTTGTTTTTTGGTATCTCATTTGCGCTTGTTTCGAAAACGATGAACAGCCCTTATACATATTAATGCGGTTCTGGGCATATCATTTTGAATCAAGGGGCATATATGGGTTAAGTATACAGGATACTTGTATTAAGGGACACCGCTCGCTCTTCCAAAGGATGTATCTTGGCTAACAGAGTGTCCATACATTTATTTTTGCCTATAATCTGATTGTTTATCTGATTTACCCAAAACATGATTGCTTCAATTTTCCTCGATTGAAAAAAAAAACAAACTCAGTTTTATATTTTATCTTGTTACCTTTATCCCAACCTACTGAAACAATACATTATTTAACTACAATATCAACTTCAAATCAGGGTTTTTTGCCTCATCTAAAATCTCACTTAATTAAATGGGAATAAAATTTCACAAAATTAGATATTTATTGATATTTGTTCGAGACTAAAGCTATTCCCGAAGAGATATATCTCGTTTTATCGTGGGCGCAAGATAAAGGCGTGTCTCTTTCAAGAGGACGTGCTTAACTCTTATCAAGGCATCCCCTTAATATTTGATTACCAAGTGGAATATACACAAGTGTGTTCTACAGGCGGTCTCCGTCGCAAGCACTCGTTCAACGACGTGCTAGAGTGGGACGAGAGCAGGCCGCTGAACGCGTCGCCGCCCGGCTCGCCGACGCGCCGCGCGCCGCGCCGCCTCGACGCGCTCCAGCGGATCGTGGACATCGTCAAACGTACGGGTGAGTTCTGTGCCTCGACCATGGAGCTGGACGTGTGTGTTCTACAGGTGGTCTCCGTCGCAAGCACTCGTTCAACGACGTGCTAGAGTGGGACGAGAGCAGGCCGCTGAACGCGTCGCCGCCCGGCTCGCCGACGCGCCGCGCGCCGCGCCGCCTCGACGCGCTCCAGCGGATCGTGGACATCGTCAAACGTACGGGTGAGTTCTGTGCCTCGACCATGGAGCTGGACGTGTGTGTTCTACAGGCGGTCTCCGTCGCAAGCACTCGTTCAACGACGTGCTAGAGTGGGACGAGAGCAGGCCGCTGAACGCGTCGCCGCCCGGCTCGCCGACGCGCCGCGCGCCGCGCCGCCTCGACGCGCTCCAGCGGATCGTGGACATCGTCAAACGTACGGGTGAGTTCTGTGCCTCGACCATGGAGCTGGACGTGTGTGTTCTACAGGCGGTCTCCGTCGCAAGCACTCGTTCAACGACGTGCTAGAGAGGGACGAGAGCAGGCCGCTGAACGCATCGTGGTCGGCGCCGCCGTCGACGCGGCCCCCGGCAGCCTCGTGTAACGTGACGTCACACACTGTTTGCGTTTTCTCTCTCTCTCTCTCTAACAAGCAACACAGTGTGACTAGTTGTAGACGACGCGGTCACCGACCTCCGCGGTGTACGAATGCTGGCAGGCTGGCCACCGCAGCCAGCGCGCGTCAATTGTTTTAAGGGTTCCGTAGTCAACAAGGAACCCTTATAGTTGCGCCATATCCGTCTGCCCGTCCGTCCGTCCGTCCGTCCGTCTTCGGCTTAGCTCAGTCCCCATTACGTCTAGAAAACTGTTAATTCGTCATGGGTATATAAATCAATCACGCCGAAAAAAATTGAAAACATATTTTATTTGAGGTACCTCCCCTACACCTAAAGTAGTGATGTAATATTTTTCTCTCGTGAAGCGCATAGAATCGTTAAATTGCTTGTTCAAAAATATGGGTTTCTTAATACCATTTTGCAATTCAGTGATTCGTTTGCGAGATATTGGGCTTTAAAGCACTAATTTTTGTTCGAATAATGTGCTAAATTTTCTCTCTTCTCGCGTGAAACTGTCGTTGTTGACTTGCATAATTATTAAAATAAAATAAAGGGCACCTTTATTTTCTCGTCAAGTTAAGTGTACATACTCGTGTATACATTCTGTGTTTTCTCTGTATTGTGCTTTGAATAAACTGTAAATATCCAAACGTGTGTGTTTTTGACCTTCGGCGGGTAGCTGCCTACTTTAGTAGAATGTATATAGGACAACGCGTGTGCGATGGCAGCGGCCGGTGGGCGTGTTGGTCGTATTTTCAATTCCGATTCAGAATTATGTTTCGTCACCCGGTTTTGACTAACTACGCAATATCTTCGCAATTTTCGTGAATGTCATTTCGGCTGAAAGTGCTATCCATGTCCAGTCTGGTGGACTGGACATGTATTCTCGAGGGCTTGAACTCGGCCTTCGAACTCACTCCTCCATCTAGACTATTCCCCGTCATAATGTTAGCTTCTCTTCCAGGCGTGAACATAGACGACGTGGACGCAGACAGCGTAATGCCAGTGCTAAAGAAGAAGCCCCTCAACGACGAGGAACAATACAATGAAGATGCGCGCCTGAACTGCGCCATCCGAGAGACGTTCCTCAATAGATTCGTGCACCTGTTCCTCACGTACGAGAACTTCATCATCATGCCTGACCAGGTACAGTGATAGCTAGCGTAGATTGGCATTCATATCGCTGAAATCTCCGTCATAAACAGAGCCCGGAATTTTCACGTCAAAACAAAAGACTGCCGCAATCTTACTAGTGTTACAGTACGATTACTGTTAGTTAAGACCTGACAGATGGATTGCCTTCATTTAATTTTCAACTTTAATTTCATATAGATAAAGCATTTTTCAGAATACTGTTACCCACATCTACCGATTTAGTAATAACTATTTTATTTGTATAAGATTAAAGTTGAAAATTAAATCAAGGCAATCCATCTGTCAGGTCTTAACTAACAGTAATCGTACTGTAGAAACATTTTTGTATCGATAACGATAGTTGTGTAATAGAAGAAAAAAAACTGTCCACAAAATTACGTGAGGTTTGTATAAAATTACATAGAAACAGATGCAATTTCTTCTTCGAAATCCACGTCAGTACACACAGCAGCACATGACATTTTATTTCTGATAGTAATAAGAGTATACAATCATTAATTTCTCAACATTCTCTGGAAGCAGACAGACAGTTTCGTTTATCACTATAAAGCCATTTATATATAGGTACTAAATGATCGTTCAACTTCACTCGACGTCAAGGAATTTAGAAAATTCATTGTAATTGGTATGTTGTTCAGGTTGAGTAAGTTTTTTTTAGATATTTCTCGTATATTATTTTAAATTAACCGTCGCGAAGTATCTTAAAATATTCTATAATAATACTCGATATCGATACAAAAATGTTTCTAACACTAGTAAGATTGCGACAGTCTTTTGTTTCGCCGTAAAAATTCCGGGCTCTGCATAATAGTACATTGTGATACAAGTGAGGTATGGTGATAATTACATCAGAGGCGGAATTATCACGCGAGCCGCAGGTGAGCGTGATAAGAGAGTCGAGGATGTAATTATCAAAGCTCACGCGTTTCATACGACGTTTTTCAACACATTTTGCGAGGAAAAAACCCTTTTCATAAGATAAAAATTTTATAGGCCTGCCAAGTTATTTTCTTTACTTATTGATGACAACAGGTTTTTACTCACATGTTGTATATATGTTATCTTTATTAATTAATGTAAAATGTTATCAAAAGTGAATAGTTTTACTAAATTAACCGTTTCTATATCATATCCAAAAATAAATAGTCAATTAATTAACAAAAAGGATTTAATTTGTTTAGTCGAGTAAGATCCATTTGCATAGAATTAAAAAAAAGCTGTATATTCTGTACAACCCGGTTAGTTTAAGAATGCACCGTGTGCATGCATACATCTTGCTGCAAGGTGACAACGTGACTTAATCGGGATATAACCATAACACACAAGTATCGTAATGTTATTAAACACGCGTGTTTAATATCCAGGATTATGAGCCTAAAAGCGACACAATAAGAGGTACGTTACGAGCAATTGTGTTGAAAATGTCGTTTCTGAGGAGAGTTGGTGGGAGCATTGACTGCAAAAATACGCAAGTGGGCACATCTCACTATCTCTACCCCTCTAGACCCTGTACGTTCTTGAGCGGAATAACATAGGAGTATGTTGTTCTAGAAATTTATAGAGTTCATCCATTTTAATGTAAAGCCTGATCCAACAATCACGTGAAAACTATGTACGTTTTGAGTTGTATGTTTTATAATCCATGGAATCAATTACTCAAAGAGTACATCTGATTGTCTGTCTATTTAGACCAGCTAGACGGTACTCTTACCACGAGGCAGCTTGCCCAAGGTATAGCCGATAAAATACCTACTGTCTCTAATGACTGCATTAGCTGGGCAAACTATAGAAGTTTATTCCTACACAAAGGTGCGTCGCGTTCCTTGTTCGACGCACCATGGCTGCAGCCTTGGGCTCAGCAGTGGGAAATAATGATATAAGCCAACAATGTTTATAATAGCCTGGTCAACTATTCGTGTCAGTAGAGAAGAGCTGTGAGATTTGTTCAATCTCTTTCTTACGCCATTTTTATCCTCCAAAGTAATGGGTAAGGGTCTATTTACCCCTGTGCTATTGACACGATTGGCAGCAACAGGCAGTTGAATCATCACAGAAACAACTTAAGGGGATGCCTTGATTCGAGTTGACCACGCCCCCTTGACAGAAACACGCTTATGCCTTCCGCGCACGAGAAAAAGAGATGAAAGAAAGACTTCGGGAATGGCTTTTTTGTTTTTTTTTTATTTATATTTCATTAAGTGAGATTTTAGATGAAATAAAATACTATAGTATTAACTTGATTGTGTCGTAAAATAATATATTGTTTGAGTAGGCTGAGTAAAAAACGGGGAAAATAAAGACCCAACTTTGGTTTTTTTTTCTATCGATGAAATTTTAGGCAATCATGTATCGATTAATGACCGATTTCAATAATCAATCCACCGATAGTTTTCCTTACCGGCAGTTACATTTTGACAGATTACCTGTAGAAAATGTGTCAAAATGTAACTGTTGGTAAGGAAAACTATCGGTGGATTGATTATTGGAATCGGCCATAAATCAGATAAATAAAGTCAAGAATCATATATCTGAAAATCAGACCTTATTGTTTCTTAATCTAGTCAGAACGGCGTTTCAAAGCACGCGATAGTTCCCAATGCAACCCCTTAAGAATTCGGTAAGCGAATTCAGCCAATAGCTACATATATATACTTCGGCTGCGGAATTCAGCCCGCCTTGATACCGTTCAACCAATCTCACTGAAGCGCAAACTCGTAGAGTATTCCAGTGTATAAACTTCCTCGCGTGGTCGTGCCGGAGGCTTCCCCTGGATTTTCCCCAGGCTACCCTCCAACCACGCAATTCGACCGCTATATTGGGTCCGTCCTATTATAGCAACAGTCAGGTTCAAAATAAATAAAAATAAAAAAATCAGCCCGCCTGTCTATGACAGGGCTATAGCTTCTGTATGGAGCAGCTGCGGTCGGAATCCGCCGGCTAAATTCAGTCGCGGAATCAGCATGTGTTGAGCCTATAAAATTAGATGCAGCAACAGTATTGATGTCTCGGTAAAGTGCCAGGCTTGCCAAGCTGATTATGACCTGCTATGCGCTAATATACCAAAAGAAGCATTTCCCACGCTAGCAAGTGAATTTTTCGAGACGTGGGTTTGCTTTGAATGCCGCGGCAAGCTACCGAAAGGCGATAATACCCACACGCCAGTGCGCATCTTGGGGCGCAACTACAAGCAAGACACTAGCCTTAATGATACTGTCCTGACTGCCGGTATTTGTGACATGTCAGCCTCAAGCCTTATAAATTCTGTCACGGATTCTAGAAGCATTACGGTCCGCCCAAAGTTGCAGCATAAGCAATCTGGTACGCTACTAAGCCAGAACCAGGGTGGTCCGTCAATTGATACAATTCGGGATTTTATACTTGAGGAGTTCAAGAAAGAAATAAATGACTCAATTTCTACAATTGTCAATAAGCTCATAGCTGACCATAACCCAGTCATGCTCATGCAGAGTGAAGCTCTTCAGCTACCGTTAAAAAGTGAAGTTGCTGGGCTTAAGAAGAAAGTTACGCTGCTCGAAGGCAAACTGGAAGAATATGATCATCGGCTCCGGGCACTTTTAAATGAGCAGGAGAAGCCTGGCCAAACCGCCGACCAGTCATCACCACACGATCATGATAGTGCCCCAGTTGCTATCACCAGCACCCCCAAGGGACCTTCTCAAGGCAAGGGAGGGCTCAGGAGTACCAAGGGTAACACGAAAAAGAAAGATGCCATGCTACAGGGAAACCAGCGTGCATCGAAGGTGAATGAGACCAATATAGGGACTAACAGAGACGTTTTGGTACCCACATCGTCAGCTTCGTCCTCTGAGGGTCACTTGGATAACACAGTGCCACTGGAACCTGACTGTGCTGAAAGTCTTGAGGCTATATATGAACAACGAGAAAAATGTAATCATGTCTCCTCTAGGCCACAGCGAGCCACCAGTATTATATGTGACATTACCACTTTCGACCCTAAGCGGTCGGACGGAGCGTCTCCTGGGGCCTCCGCTATACCAACTGCTGGCACACTTTCCTATTCTCAGATGGCGCAGCGTAAGGTTATCACTCGGGAACTAACACAATCTTCGTCTGCAAGCGGCACTCGACAGGAGCTTCACAAGCGTAGGTCGCTACCCCCGCGTCAGGTGGTTAAAGGTGTCGGCCAATATGACAAGTTGCAGACTATTGAACCGAGCAGGAGATTACATGCCTGTTTCTTCAAGCCAGATACTACACCTGAACTTATTAAGTGTCATATGAAAGAATTAAGTCAGGAAACAAACTTCAAGGTAGAAAAACTAAAATTACGGCATGAAAGCTACGCCTCATTTATAGTCACAGTTCCTGTAAGCCATTATGAACTCTTCATGTCTGCTGAAGCTTGGCCAGTCGGGACTCGAGTCAGCCAGTGGTTTCAGCGATCCGCCGGGGGCGCAAACCGAGTTCACCGCCACCCCGCTTCCGGCCGGAGATCGAATCAGAAGGGTGACGAAACAGCGCTCGCGCAGTTACAGTAGTGGTTGTAGCGCCTCCACACTGCGTATAGTATATCAAAATGTTCGCGGCTTAAAGACCAAGCTGAAATTCTGGCGACACAACGCTGCGCTTCTCCAAGTAGACCTCATTGCTGTAACCGAGACCAACCTGGACTCGTCAATCAGCGACCCTGAGGTGTTGCCTCACGGTTGGACGATGCTCAGACGTGACCGGGGCGCTAGAGGCGGTGGCGTGCTTCTAACGGCGAGACCTGGTATCACTCTGCGTCGGCGGTTAGATTTGGAAACACTGAGCGGTGAAGACCTGTGGGCGTCCGTTGCGTACGACGGTTGTGAGTTGTTCGTTTGCTTGGTATATCTCAAGCCCAGTGCCGTTGACTCAGACTACATGACGTGGTTCTGCAAAGTCGAGGATAATTGTGAAGTTATGCGAAATCCTAATTTTGTAATACTAGGTGACCTAAACTTAAATAGTGCTAGTTTGAATGTAAATAATTACCTTAATTACTTTTTGACATTTTGTAAGCTATCTGAGCATAATGACATTATGAATGATAAGGGAAGTAAGTTAGATGTTGTGTTAGTATCAGAGTACACGGGTGCAGTCAGAGTATGTGCAGCGTGCGAAGGCTTAGTGGAACGCGCAGATGTATACCATCCTCCGCTGGATATAATGGTTACTCCGGATCGTCCCGGGAAGGCTGTGGTGGTTGATCCTAGCAACATTGACCCGGCCATAGACTGGGATTTCGGTAAAGCTGACTTTCCTTCCCTGTATAACTTTATTTCTGAGGTAGATTGGAGCCTCGTTCTGGCTGCGAATTGCGTGAACGGGGCAGTCAAGCGACTTTACTCCCTACTGTATAGCTGTTTTGATAATTGTGTTCCAAAGAAGAAGCGTAGTGTGAAAGTCACTAGAATGTACCCAACTTGGTTTCCAATGGACGTTATCAAAGATTTAAAAGTCAAGGCTGACTTGCATAAGCAGTGGAAAGCTTCTCGTGATCCAAATGTCTACATTCGCTTTAGTCAACTACGGGCAAGCATTAAAGTTAGAGTTGCGAGCGCGTATGCTGCCCACATTGATACTATCCAGCGGGACATCAAAACGAACCCCAATCTTTTTGGAAGCATATCTCTGACTTGCGGACGAAAGGTGGTTTTGAACCCAATATTACTTATAAGGGCCAAACCTTTAATGGACTAGCAGCGTCAGGAGCTTTTGCGAACTATTTCAGCAGCGTGTTCCTTCCAACCGCGCCTAAGTTATGTGCTGAACAGGCGGGCTTGGCTGCCAGCGATCATTTAATTGGCATTTCAAGTTTTGCACTCCATGAAGTTGGTAGCGGGATTGATAAATTAAAACCAAAATCCTCTGTCGGTCCGGACAATGTCCCTCCTTTCATAATCAAAGCTTTTAGATCCCAACTTTTGTCTCCCCTAGCACATATATTTAATCTTGCTCTCAAAACAGGCACCTACCCCGACTATTGGAAAACCACAAGAGTAACCCCAATCTTTAAATCTGGCGATAAATCTCAAGCGGTTAACTACCGTCCTATTGCTATTTTAAATTCATTAGCCAAGGTGTTTGAGAGTGTTCTGCATTCGAAGTTATATAAGCAGGTCGACCCTTACTTGGACGATGCACAACACGGGTTCAGGAGGGGCCGCTCTGTTAATACCAATCTTCTTTCACTGGTGAACCACGTCTCAAAGAAATTAGATGAGGGAGGCTAAGTTGACGTAGTGTACCTTGATTTCAGTAAAGCGTTTGATCAGGTCGATAATGATGTCCTATTGCAGAAACTTTCCTCAATAGGATTTGCTCCTCCACTCTTGCGATTGTTTTCCAGTTACCTGAAAGATCGCATGCAATTTGTTCGACTTGGATGTTTTGATTCGGATCCTTACCATACAAAGTCCGGTGTAAGTCAGGGTTCCATTCTTGGCCCCTTTCTTTTCACGATAATGGTGAACGACCTTTCCAGATGTCTCCCTACTGGTAGATCCTTACTGTACGCCGATGACATCAAAGTAGTAGTGGATATCAAGACTCCAGCAGATTGCCGGAATATGCAGTGTAACTTGGATGCGATCCACCGGTGTAGTGTTGAAAATCGCCTGTATCTTAACGCTTCCAAGTGTTACATTATGAGTTTCACTCGATCAAAGCAGGGTGTACTCGCTAGTTATTTTATTGATAAAATACCTCTCTCTCGAACTTATTCCATAAAAGATCTCGGCGTGGTGTTCGATCATGAACTTACGTTTCATAGCCATATGCGCTCTCTAGTTGGTGAAGGTTTTAAGCGTCTGGGTTTTGTTTTCCGTAACTGCAAAGACTTCACACATGTAGGTGTCATCAAGTTACTCTATTCGGCGCTTGTAAGATCCAAACTAGAGGTTAGTTCGTGCGTTTGGAATCCGCACGAGTCGACCTATGCACTAATGCTTGAAAAAGTAAAAAAGTGCTTCCTGCGCTATCTTTTTAAAAAGTTGTACGGTTATTACCCCCTGATTTACCCTACTGCTTATCTGCAGGGCACCCTCGGATATAACTCGCTGGCAACGCGCAGATTGTTTGACCAGTTGATTACAACTCTTCGCATATTGCGTGGTCGTCTCGATTGTCCCAGCTTGCTCAGTGAGGCCTGTCGCCTCTTTGTACCCGATGGACGTGTGCGTTTTCGAGCAGATCGGCTGCGGCTCTTCGCTGTCCCTTTCTCTCGTACGGTCGCGCATCGTAACTCTCCTGTTTGCCGCTCCCTGCATGCGCTCAATAAACTAAACGCGAAGCAACTTTCCTGCGATCTGCTTGCGGATGGCTGGACGGTTGTTGAAAGAGAGTGCTTGAAGTTGTGTGAGATGCTTATGTAGTATTTAGTGTTATTTTTTTAATTTTTTAATTTTTAATATGTGTCTAATATACACATGACTTTATTATGCGAATTGTGCTTTTTTTTAAAAAAAAAAATTGTAATGACGGGATTTTTCCTGTAATGTTACATTTTTTGTTATTTCTTTTCGTGTCTATAAATAAATTATTTAAATAACCTGTCGTATATTTGTCAGGACCGCGAGACATGGTTGTCGGCCCGGGAGTCCATGGCGAACTTCGACAAGGCTTCATTCCTGTCGGACCAGCCTCAGAGACACCGGCCGTTCCTCTCGCGCTTCCTGGAGACGCAGATGTTCGCCACCTTCATAGACAACAAGATCATGGCCAACTGGGGAGAGTATGACGCCAACCTGCAGGCGTTCGAGCATCGCATCAAAACCACCAGGTCAGTTTTGTTTATGCATGCCTGGTGTTATATACTGTTGCAAAAACGTTCATTCGATTTAACTTGACCCAGAATTGTTGACCAAATATGTTAAGAAAATTATCGTGGATGGCTAACTTTAAAAATAGAATGAAACGAAACTGACAGTTGAACGATTTTCACCTCGCTACTGAATTGATGTTTGTGCAGCTGTACGATAGAGCAGTTGAGTGTTTAAAAACAGTGAGCGGTGATTTGCCTCGCTAAGTGTTTCTTATTAACCTAACTGCTCGGATACTTAAGTATTTGCACTTTTGAGTTTGTTATCATAGGGTTCCACACAAACATATTCGTTCTAACATGAATTATGTATTAATTGAATGCACTTTCGACGAGTTTTGTATGTTCTAACAAAAACTTAATGACGAATGTTTTGTACCAGCATCGATCGCTCGCTCTATGCATCTACTAACATATTAACAACGGCAAAAGCGGTTGCACTGGCCTTACACACATGAATACCTTGCTGAATATAGCAACGGAATTCTAAATATAATTCTGGCCTCAGACTTTGCTGAAAATTGCAGATTGCTCAGGACAAAGAACCAGAGATAAATGTTTTTCTCTATGACTAGCGTCACAACAATCTGATTCCGGTATGTGTAGGTTTTTCACAGAACTGCATGATGAGGACGCAATTTTTGATTTGTTATGTCTTTTAATTAAGGAGACTTCGCCAAATTGACGACGCCTGGCGTTTTGAATTCAGAATCTAAGATATTCCGTCAGGGTATTCAGAACGCAGTCATGAATTCCGTTGCTGAATTCAGCACGGCTATCTGGATGTTTAGGCTGGCCTTGAGTCCAGTTTCCAGGTCGGTATAGGTGTGGCGGTGTAGTGTGTCGTTAGGAATGCGTCTAATGCCAAAGTGAGCTTAAGTGATAAGTCGCCAAAAATATCCTCCTGTGATGTTTTCTTTCTATCTGCTATTCGTAAGAAACATCTCGAGGTTTTTAAGGCGATACTTCTCAACTCGCAATTCACGATTCGTATATGGTCTATAACATATCGCCGAGTCTCATTGGCTATTCAATACATATCCCTCAGGTGCAACTTTAATAGGGTATTTGACAACAGTGAAAATAATTCGTTTTTTTCATTAGCAACAGATAAACATTACGAAAATACTCGAAAACTATAAATCTTTCATTTAAGTTTGCTATTTTAGGATTTATAGTCATAAAAACTAAAAATAAGCACGTTGTTTGATGTCACAAGCAAGTAATCCCTACAAATACCGTATTTTGTAGCGGCCAGTAAAATCCTAAATTGCTTAGACTCGCGAAAGTGACGACCTTAGGTCACACATCAGTCGTTTCAAATAGCAAAACATCGATTGGTGTCCAAGTTCGCTTAAGCTCCCTCGTGCAAATGTGGAACAGGACGAGTAAGGCTGGATATTGTTGCAGACGTCGCTTGGGCGACGCGGGCATGGGCCGCAGCTACAGCGTGTGGGCGGGCGGCGCGGGCGCGGGAGCGGGAGCGGGCGCGGGCGCGGGCGCGGAGCTAGAGGTCGGCGCTCCGAGCGAGCGCCTCCCGCACCGCGCGGCCTACTACCGCGCCTTTCCCGCGCGCCTCGACGTGGCGGCCCTCACGCCGCCTCCCTGCAACGATCGCAGGTGCGATCCGCCCGCCTAGCCCGACGAGAATCGATGCTTTACCGTTACTATATCGACCACTGACGCGCCGTCGCGCGATCTTGTTTATGGTCTCTGTGTTGAACGTTCTAAGGTGAAGCCGACAATTTTGCAGCATTGAGTGACGACTACGATAAAATTGCGTAATTATTTATCTTATCTTAAGCTTTGCCGACACTGCCGAAGATATCACTTCAATATCCAGTGCAAACAAACTGTAATAGTATGTACAAAAACGTCTCTACCATGTTTTGGCAAGATTGGCGACTTTTGCCTTACAACACTTGATGTTTTCTGTTGTGGCATTGTTTCGAGGTCTTACGCTCACGCTTGCAATCGTGGTTAGGGATTGTAAGGGTAACCATTTCGCATCCTCGTGGTCCGTCTGGCATACTTAGCATCGGTTGTCCCAGCCTGCATGCAGTACCGCAGCGCACCGAGATAACATTAGCAAATAATAAATACAACAAAAATGTAGTAGGCAGTACTAATTCAATAACCTACATGAATACTCTAGTGCCTCAGGGTGACTTTTGTAACAATTATGCTCAAGAGTGAAAACGGATAGTTTTGTAGGTACTCGTCCAGTGTATCCGGTTTCTTTGTTCTTGAGTGTATATTTGTTAACTCGGTGAGCGATTATTTATACTCATTGAACTCTAAAAGTCGTATATAACAAAAGAGCATTATATCAATCGACCCGCTTTCCTTGGTAGCATGTGATTTCATTGACTTGAATGTTGTGGTTAGTGATTTTTTTATTAGAAATATTAGCACTACCGTGTAGTGGATACATGTAGAAAGGATTAATGTTTTTAAAACGAAAATTATTTTAATAAGCAGTTGAATCTCCTAGATTTATTTCTTTACTATGTAGTAATAAGTAGACGGTTTTTTTGACTTAAGTGCCTCTAAGGTATGTGTATTCGATATCCGATTCTTCCATGTTGTTGTGAAAGTAAAATTTGCTTGGAATTGTAGCTCGAATACTCAATAGCGATTGTTCCTTATGATTGAAACTGCCCAGCATGATGTCTTGACTTGCATGTAGCGGTCGATACGTATTATACTGTGACTGGGGGCCCACAGCACACGTCAGAGGCTCTAGTGTAAGTTTTACCGAAACAAAACGTTACGATCGCGTTTGCGTTTTACCCTCAATTAGTATGGGATTTGACAGCCAAACGCGAACGCGGTCGTAACGTTTTGTTTCGGTAAAACTTATACTAGAGCCTCAGGTAACGAGTTAGGTTTCAGGAGACGGTTTTGGCGTCCAGTTGCATTTGAGCGTTGTCGACAGCTTCGAACAGGGACTTATATACCGGTATTAATGCAATATCTTCCGCAATTCGCGACTTTTTTGGTATTCCAAAGTTGTATTTAGGTTATGCCACTGAAATATTAGATGAGTACTTAATAAGTACAAAAATAATAATAAGAGAGATACCGAAATGAAATACCGGTGAACAAAAGAAATAACGGTATACTGTCCCTGAATTCGAATCACAGCACTCGAATGTACAGTCGGCAGCAGACGCAGTTACGTAAACAACTCGATCAAAATTACTTGCTACTCGACTCGTGGTTGAGATTATTAGATGTGGCCGTCTTTTTGTAAAGCTGTCGTTGTAATTGGAATCGTCGACCATGAACGGTAGAGTTGCTTTTTGAATGGACTACTTTGATGCAATTCTGCCGACTCAAATAATCTCAAGTATACTTCTGCCTGTACAGTCGCCGTCAGATATATCAGAGCGGCCAAAGTGCTCACAAAAATCTGAACACGTCTCTATTGTCGAGGCATTAGAGACGTGTTCATATATTTGTGAGCACCTTGGCCGCTCCGATATATCTGATGACAACTGTACGGCGCATTCGGGCGCCCCGGCGTGTGCGTTGAGCCTCAGGTTTGAGATTGCCAGCTTAAGTACAGAGGGCCTACCGCAAAACGAAAACGAACTTCGTTTGTATATCTCCGTCTATGTCCCACTTGCTGGTTCGAGCGACAGAGAGGGATATACACGAATGAGGTTCGTTTTCGTTTCTCGGTAGCCCCTCAGTTTGGTATCTACTTATTGAGGTGTAAATAAACTAGTATTTACCCGTCGATATTGATATGGTTTCGTATCGACGGAGTTGACCTAGCAGTGGCGGAGCGCCCACACTAAGCCGATTCCCAGCGGCTTGCCTAAAATTTCATTTTGAGCAAGCCTATAATTATATACTCGAAACTTTCATAACTTCTTTTGTTCCGGGTGGTCCATGGAACATTTTCACGCGCCGCCACTGTGACCTAGTGATCGTAAATGCATGCAATCGCGATGTGAACTCTGCTCAGATACCCCGCTCAGATTTATACGAATTGTTTACAATATATACTAACGCAATTAATTTATTTTACTGTAATGTCGGACATAAACCGACTTTAAATTAAATTATTCACTCAATACTTTACGTTTTGATATTATTTTAATTATGATATTTATGTTGGTTTGACACGTTTTGTGTGGTGTGATACTCATTGGTGTCTATATCTACTTTAGCGCATGTGTCATGTGATTTTATAGTGATGTCCATTTATCTTATTTGTATTCTGTGCAATCACGATAAATAAACTTATATTAATTCGTTATTGTATTTGAGTACGATTATATATGAATAATTATATTTTAATGTTTTTCCGGGCTAGGACGGCCGCATTTAAGAGTCCGCAGTAAGTCCGATTCTCCATACAAACGTAGTTACGCTCTCATTTTAAAACTACATGTCGGATTGTAACGAAACTTTGCATGTAAAATGACATGAGGTATATCTATGTCTGTAATTAGTTCATGTAGCTTCAGATACCATAGTAATAAAAATACAACCGAATTGAGAACCTCCTCCTTTTTTTTGAAGTCGGTTAAAAATACAGCGAATTTAGGTTTTCATACAAAACTTGTTTTTGCTGTATTTCGTTTGTTTTATAAACTGGAACCATATAAACTAATTACAGATATAAATATACCACATGTCATTGTATATGCAAAGTTTCGTTACAATCCAACACATAGTTTTTAAGTGAGAGCGTAACTACGTTTGTATGGGAAGGTGAAATTCGGCCGAGCTTACTGCGGACTCTTAACACCAAAGTATACCTGTCCCTTTTTGACACCATGTGTGTGCGAGTGGAAAGCCGCGTTCACATTTGTGTGCTGTGTTCTGTTGTGACGCATCAGAACGCTAATCGGTTTCATACATTTAACCCGTCAAGCGCGCTAGTAACACACGTGTGTTACTAAGGGACAATACTAAGGGGCTTATGATACTTACCTGAATTTAGCATCCTAATTAGGGAGCGGAGTTGAGTCATAAGCCCTTTACACAATGTTCTAGAGACGACGCGCGTTCGTCGGGTTAATATGGTTGCGTTCACATTTGTCTGACGCCCACGACATCAGACAAATGTGAACGCAACCATATTAAATGTACGAAACCGATTAGCGTTCTGATGCGTCACAACACAACACGACACACAAATGTGAACGCGGCTGAAGACAGTGATGAATGCGACCGTTATACATAACTCTGGCAATCGTAATAATCTAGTTTTAAGCGAACTTGACGGTAGCTAATAGTATATCCGTAAAGCATAATACCTTAAGTTTATCTGTTTACTGATTTCTATCTTTCTGTACATAATTTAAAGTATGAAATAAATTTTGTTGAAATATTTTTTGTATTTTAGTATTTTGTGTACCTTCTCCTCGGTAGTGGATATCCTAGATATGAAATAGTACGCCCGTCCTCAGTCACAGCATAGTTGCTTCATGCTTCATGTGCTTGCTTCGATGTGGGTTATTTTAAATTAAGTTTTTAAAACGAACATACGACTTAATATTCCAGAACAAATAGTTTGAAGCGTATAAAGAACGCAAAGTGGCAAGTGAAGGATAGCGCGCCTGAGATGCTGCTAGGGGACATCGGCAGGAGGCTGTCTACAGAGGTCGCGGCGGCCGCGATATCTCAGAACCATAGAACATTCGTCGAGAAACTTCTCAAGGTATGCTTAATGCCTAGCTAGCCCTCCGAATCACTAAACTTAAGTGGCAGTGGGCGAGGCACATTGCACGTAGAACCGATGGCCGTCGGGGCGGAAAGGTTCTCAAGTGGCGACCACTTACCGGAAAACACAGCGTGGGTAGACTTCCCACAAGGTGGACTGATGACCTGGTAAAGGTCGCGGGAGTTCGCTGGATGCGGGTGGCGCAGGACCGGTCATTCTGGCACTCTTTGGGGGAGGCATATCTCCAGCAGTGGACTTCGTTCGGCTGATATGATGATGCTTAATGCCACCAGCTCAAGCAGACGCATGCTGAGAGAATATCTATCATATGTCGGGCACAAGCAGGTTGCACGGCAAAGAACTAGAGTACAAAAAGTCGGTCTTGAACAGAATGCAAAAAGAGGTGACTAAAGATGTCTGCTTCCAAAAACACACTACCGAGTATAAGAATTTTGGCCGAAGGGAGTCGAGTTCAGGCGTTTTCACGGTCGGTTACCTGACACCACGAAATTGCGCAACACGTCGCAGTAATTGTGTGTTTTAGTTATTGATAAGGTTTATATTGATATGTATGTTGGTCTTTAGGTATTTGTAATATGGGCTTTGTTGCCTGATTTAAATAAATCCTTACTAATATTATAAATGCGTAAGTGTGTATGTTTGTCCTTCGTTCATGTCGCAACGGAGCGTCGTATTAATGTGATTTTTTGTATGGAGATAGTTAAGAAGTGAAGTGCAGAGTGACATAGGCTACTTTTTCCAGCGGGAAAACATCTAATTCCCACGGGAAAATTCAATATGTTATGCGGGCCCCAGCTATTAAATCCTACTAATATTATAAATGTGAATGTTTGGATGTTTGTTACTCAATCACGCTAAAACGGCTCAACCGATTTGGATGAAATTTTGTACGTAGATAGTTTATAGCCTGAATTAAAATATAGGATCGTTTTTATCTTGGGTCCACGCAGACGAAATCGCGGGCGGAAGCTAGTAATAAATAAGGCTGAAAAGTCGGCATTATTTAATGTACCCTGTCTCGTTTCCGCAGGAATGTAAAAGCAAGACGAAGCGTATGTTAGTGGAGAAAATGGGCACAGAGGAGACAGACCTCGGTCTAGGCTGCGAAATGTCGATCACAGGCGTAGAAGAGAGCACAATGATCGCGTCACTCTGCGACCTGCTGGAGCGGCTGTGGTCCCACGGCGTGCAGCACAAAATGGGAAAGTCGGCGCTTTGGATGCACCTCACAAACTATCAGGAGTTGGAGCAGTGCAGCAATTCGACAAAGCCTATAGACCCGAACTATCTTACACCTGGTATGTAGACTATGGTACTGTGACTGTGTATATAAATTTACTATGGCAGACAGGTCAAAAAAACACCAGGATGTGTGAAGATGAGCTTGTAATCTTTTAATCTGCAGTTTATACCTTGTCTAGCACCTACTTATTCATTATTCATGCCGTCCCTCTACAGATCTCTCTCCGTCCAGTGACTGAATTCAATTCATAGAACGCAATTCATTTTTTACACATCACAAAGAAAGCAGACGGGCATTTTTAAAAATTGTTGTTAAATAAAAATTAACTCGGTGTCAGTTTTGTGACGACAATTACGCATTCCAATTATGTGAAATTGAACTTGTTTCACATGTAAAAATGGTATATGCATAGCATTTATAAATTGAAAAGAAAAAGTTAATTTGTATACAAACTATACTTAATTGTCGTCACAAAACTGACATTGACTTATTTTTTATTTAACAACACACTAATTGGGTACACGATTTTTTAAAAATACCCAGACACTCGAACCTATTCAAAATTAGAATTTCCGTATTCCAAGTAAATGTGAAATAAATATTAATCATTCATCATCATCATATTGACGATCACTTTAGCCTAGTTGGTAGTGATCCTGCCTACTAAGCTGGAGGTCCTGGGTTCGAATCCCGGTAAGGGCATTTTGTGTGATGAGCACGAATATTTGTTCGTAAGTCATGGATGTTTTTCATGTCTATAATTAGGTATTTATTTATTTATATAATTATATATATCAACGCCTAGTATCCATAGCTTATAGTTTGTAACTAGGTCGATTTGTGAAAGATTATCCCGAAATATTTATTTATTCATATATATATGTATAAGAGCCTCGCTGGTGGAGTAATCGCCATTCTGTTTGTTTCTCTGACAATGTTTTACTCAGTATTCCCCGAGTAATGTGGTGGTTTCCCCATTCGCCTTCTACATCGCTGTATAATGAATGGCCGATTTTATCCTCCCACTATTGTTTGGTATACTACCTACTAATATCTACTTACACCATTTTTTTTTGTATCTTTTTTATTGATATCATTTTGCGGTCAATCTTACACAAATCGACCTAGTCCCAAACTAAGCAAAGCTTGTAGTATGGGCATATTTAGAAATACATTTTTGCCACTGAAAATATTTTCGCTTATAGGGGACTGGCTGTCAAATTATTTAGCAGTGGGTGGTTCGATTTTAATAAAACGTTTGTATACGTTGTGTGAGTAACTATTTTTCTAAATTTTTAACATGCAGCTTTGGCCTGGTGTGTGTTACGGAAGCGACTGGACTGTAAGTGATATTTAACAGATCAAAATTCGTAATAATATCACCAAAAAAAATATACCCGAATACATACATGTATGAACTGGCTTTATGCTTACTTTAGAGGGTATTTTAATCGGGATATAAATTGTATCAAAACCTGAATCACGAATTCTTGTATTAGCACACATGTTTGGGCATTTTTTTATTTGTGTACCCAATTAGCGTGAGTATTTAAAAAAAATTACTCCTTGTCAGTTTTGTGACGAAAATTAAGCATATAAACTATGTGAAAATTAACTAGTTTCACATTTAACTGACTTGTATAGGCGTATAATTTATAAATACAAAAGAAAAAGTGAACTTTTATACAAACTGATTAATTGTTGTCACAAAATTGACAATGAGTTAATTTTTGTTTAAAAATTCTCGCTAATTGGGTACACAGTTTTTTTTTAAATGCCCAATTTACAGTTTAATCGGTCTATACAGGGTGAAATATTATTGACCGTTCATATTTTTCCCAGACATTATGTATCAATAAAAGATGCCATTTCCGAAAAGAGAAACACGTAACATTTTCACAATAAAATGTGCTGTCCGAATAAATAATTAGTAATGTGTGGATAATCGGAAGCTGAGTGATGCTCGGGGTTAGCGGTGCGGGGAGCGGCGCGCCGCCCCCCGCTCAGCGCGCTACCGCGGTATCCACGAACGCATGGTTTTTTTAGGATATCTTTCATTTCCAATATTTTAGTATTGAAAAATACTGAAAGAAAAAACACGTAATTTTATTTTTCGCTAAGGAATCCACTGCGAAAATTTGATCGGTCAATATTATTTCACGCTGTATAATAATGACATGAAACATAAGCTTTGCTTAAATTAAAGTTTACTTGGCGTGCACAACACGTTTGTAAATCATACACATTATAATGCTATTCTTATAAACGGATATCTTTGTCATAGTAGAAAGAGTGGAAAGTAGGTTCTCTTCATACAAACATACGGCGCGCGGCTTGTATGTGTGCGCCATAGTATCTAGATGCGTCGCCGCACGCACTCTCAAACAAAATCTCGACTGGCGCACTGAGAAACGAGTCGAGATTTTGTTTGAGTGTGCGGCGACGCATAGACGCGCGCGGTGCGTATGTAGAAGATAACGTACTTTGCACTGTTTCTACTATGTCTTTGTGCTGTTAGTGCAGAGATGATTAATAGTTAGTCAAAAAGAGAAATCGGGCCAATCTCCCATTACGCTTCACCGCTATTTCAACAAAAACGCACCATGCTAAATACGGTAAAGGGTACAGTATAATTTGATTAATATTCTCAAGGCAGGTCCGATAGAGCGTCTGATACGCCACAATCGATATGACACGCGGCGGAAAACCCTTTAACGTAGACATTAAAGACGACTCCTTTCCTGATTCTGACCTTGGTAGTATGCCTGCCCTGCCAGCCCGTCGGTCTGCCTAAACGGCTCTGAGCTGAACGTTCTTTTAAAACATAGGTAGCTGAAATTTATACACGGTGGGAAATGAGTAACCCGCCAAATTTCAACCACGCATTTCTGATGATATTTTGAGTAAATAATGCTATATCAACATAGGTCCAATACTGCCATATTAACGAATTTATTTTATAGAACAAAATAAATCAATGAATGAGCGAACTGTACATTTTTGTACTGAAACTGGTGTCATGGTACGGAACTATGGGTATATCAATAAACAGTTCGTCAAGAATACACACTCGACTGCCGCATTGTTTTTGTATTTTTAGGGTTCCGTACCCAAAGGGTAAAAACGGGACCCTATTACTAAGAATTCTTCACCAGGCTGTATCTCAAGAACCGCGATAGCTAGACAGTTGAAATTTTCACAAATTATATATTTCTGTTGCCGCTATAACATCAAATACTAAAAACAAAATAAAATAAATATTTAAGGGGGCCTCCCATACAACAAACTTTTTTTTTACTGTTTTTATAGATAATGGTACAGAACCCTTCGTGCGCGAGTCCGACTCGCACTTGGCCGGTTTTTTTTAATGAAGTTTTTGCTCGTCTACATACCGTTCCGTGGGTCACGTACGGTGCTGTCTGAAAATCAACACTGTAGGTGTCTGTCTGACACCTCGGCATAATGTTGATACAGCGACCGATTCACTACCGCGAAAACACACACATTTTGTGTCAATTGTATTGTATTTCTACTCCCTTTGTCTCTGTGTGTCTTTTGTGTAGTGAATAAATGTCTTCTTTCTTTTCTTTCTTTTAAATACACCATTACTTAAAGTACACTGTCAAGTTTTTCCAAACCTAGAAAAGATAAAACGATAACGATAAAACCTCCGGTTGTTTACTTTAAACATTTTGTTTTGGTATAGCATGTAATACAGAAAATCTTGTTTTGCAATAAATGAACAGACTTATCATCGGTCGGAGCCGAAGTAGAAGCACAGCAGAGTTCGAGTAGCGGCGGCCGTTCGAGAGACAGCTCCCGCGGCGGCTCGCGCGACAGCTCGCGCGACCGGCTCAGCAACGCGGGCACGCTGGAGCGCCGCTCGTCGCAGACGCCCAACCCGCTGCGGCCGCTGCCCGAGAGCCTTACGTTCGATATGAGGTAATGGGGGTGTGACCTTTCTTTTTTTTTTTGACGCAGAGGAACTGCATTTACGCATCCCCGGGGCCCAGGGTAGCCCATTATGGGGGGTATGTGGGACTCACCCCTCCATAAGGGAAGGGAATACCCACTAAAACCTCTGCGGCGTTACCCTCTCTGCCGTTTAGGGGGGCACCATGGGCTCGCTAGTGCATTCTACCACGATGCCCCCCCGGCTGCCCGGGCTAATACCGGGGGCATCCTCGTGCCAAAGGAGAGAAGGGTTGGTAACGCTCCAAGTTTTCGAAGTTTTCGGAGAGCAAATGTTTGCACGGGAGTAACTACAGTTAAAGGACTTAAATACTTACCCAAAAATTTGAGTCAATGATTGACCTCGCTGGTGGCAATCAATAATCGTTGTATGGAAAAGTAAAGTAAGTAAAAAGATAAAGATAAAAAAAAGATAAAAAATGTTTATTGTACAGTAAAAGAAATTTGCAAATACAGGACATCACATATAAAGAAACGTACATACTAAAATGTTGTATACAAAATTGCACCGGTTCCTACACTAGGCTAGGCCTGTCCCGTAGGTAACCAATTCGGAAGAGGATAAGTAAATTATGCGCGAATGCTTAAAAGAGACAACAATTAATTATATATTATATTACTACTATAGTAACTAGCATATATCTAGGTTTTTTTATCATTTTATCGTTTACAATATTCATAGAGTACGTTCGTGACTGTTGTGTGTGTATGTGTGTGTGTGTGTGTCTGTGTGTAGTTAGTGAGTGTGTTTTCTTTTATTTTTTTATTTATTTATTTAATGAAGAAACAAACAGTCGTTTACAGAAATTAATTCTTAAACTATCGCTTACATCTTAGACCTGGAGTTTCCTTATTTTATAAACATAAGCATATTACCAACATACATTATCAACAAACTTAAGTATCAGCTTCATGATAATAAATGACTTAAAAGTTTAACTTGCTGTTGTTTTCATGTAATTACTCTCAGTATGTTCTCTATTTCCTCATAGCAAAGAGTTTTGAGCCATGTTTGCAATTTGTTTTTGAGGTCTCTTACTGTGTATTCTTGGAGAGGAAGTTTTTTGCATATTTTATTATACATAAAGGGGTGAAGAAAGGGACCGAATCTTTTGGCGAGTAAATAGCAATTGCCGTTTCTGTCGCGAAATACTGCGTTTAGGTCCATAGTTGTCATACAATTTTGTTTCTATAAAAGCGTAAGGATTCTATTGGTAGCTTTAAATGTAGTCCTGTACAATAAAAAAAATGCATATTTTTTTCTAAACTTCATATCTTCAAGGTCCATCTTTTATTTCATGGTTAAATTTGATAATTTTTTATCCTTTTAGCAACACTACTTTAAATATCAATGTTAACATGAGTGCTTCCCTGTCGGGTACTTTCCTCATGTTAAAATGTATAACGTAGTGTTGCTGTATTAATATTAAACCATAAAATTGAAAATTGTATGTACGCAAAGTACAAAGTACTATGTACTTAAACGCAGTATTTCACATTTACGTGATTTGCCATACAACGGTTTGTACGAAGATAACGCTGTGACGTCATAATAATAATCAATTTGTATGAGCTGTTTCGGCTGTCGCCAGCGAGGATCCGCCTTTGACCCTCCTTTTTAGAGTTCCGGACCAATAAGATAAAAACGGAACCCTTATGGTGCGCTCTGACCGTCTGTCTGTCTGTCACAAAGTTAAATATCTCAGGAATTACTAATGCTATCCATTTGAAATTTGGAATAGTTTTAAAGAAAGTTCATCCACGTGTATGGAACATGATATTTTTAATATATATTTTTAATATCTATCTAAAATTATGGATAAGAGGGGGGAAAACACAAAGTTAAGTTAGTAGGTAAAGTGGGGTATCATATGAAAGGGCTTGAGTTGGACATTTTAAAACAGTTTATCGTTTTTCTTCTACAGTGGTAAAATTTTGAATTATAAAGGAAATTGTTGAAAAAATACCATCCCCCCCCCCTCTTTATCTCCGAAGTTTACCAAACGAAAAGTTTGAAATAAATATATAAGATTGAGATTAACGTAAATATCACTGGAAAGTTATAATTTAACCTCTATCTAGCGTATTTTTTTTTCAATTTTTTTTTAACTAAGTTTGAAATTTAACACGATGTATGAAAGTATTCTGAAAGAGCTTTCTTTCAAATAAAAAAATAATTATCGAAATTGATTCAAAATAATGCAGGGTCGTGACGGGTATATAGTGTATGAAAGTTTGTACGGAACCCTCGGCGCGCGAGTCAGACTCGCACTTGCTCGGGTTTGTCATTTTACGTGCTCTAATTGTAGCTAATCCGATACAAACCAAGATCCACTCAGAAAACTGGTCCGAATGGCACAGTGAAAAAAATAGTCAAGTAGCCAGTTGTCGTTATACATTAGACAACAGAACGCGACTCGAGTTTTGCGGGACAGGCGCAGCGACTGATATCTATAACACAGTCATAAGTTATTTTCACTTTTAGTGCTTCGATGTAGCAAACGTTTACCAAGACTCTATTTTCAGAAATATCCAAGCCATGACCGACATTAAAACCGAGATAGGCTACGCTCGCGCCTGGGTACGACTCTCGCTCGAAAAGAAACTGCTTTCTAAGCACCTACGAGAACTCTTGGCCGACACCACCCTACTCAGGTCCCAGTACAAGAAGACTGCCTTCTTGCGCTGCGAGGAGGAGAGAGAACAGTTCCTGTATCATTTGTTGACCTTGAACGCTGTTGATTACTTCTGTTTCACCAATACTTATCCCACTACAAGTAAGTATCCGGCGAATCCTCAAACATATCAAGGGTCAGCAACGCTCATGTTACTCCTTTGGAGTTGAATGCGTCTATTGGCTGCGGTGTCCGCTTACCATCGGCCCGCTTACCAGGCGGGCGTACGCTTGTTTGCCACCGTCGTTGTATTAAAGAAGACCGGGTTGCACTCCGGGAGTGCCGGCAGAAGTGAAAACTCTATGACATTGTAACAGTTTTTCGATCAGGTCACGTGTCCGTCTTACGGTCACGTGACCTGTGGCGAGTTTAACAATTTTTCCCCATCGCAAAAAGTGCACAGCGCCGCCAAAGAAGTTTTCACTTCAAAAAAAAGTATACCTATAAATAAGGCCAAGAAAGAGAGAGAAGAGTTTTATTGTCAAAGAATAACGCTCTTCTCCGTGGATGCCAGTTTCTCTAGGTGCCACCCATATATTATGGTATGGTGATTGTATTATTGTCTTGAGTAGTTCATTTTGACGGCGTGATTTTGATATGACGCCTAGTATTTGATAATATCTCTCAATGAATGACAGCATACTCTAGTTGTCACTTCTGGTCAGAGATCTTAGATCATTTATCTGACGAAGTAACAATTTAGACAGTTTGCGAAAGAGTATTCATATATTATATCTATGTAGACGGTGAAGACGTATTTTAAACAATATTTTTTATTTAGAGCTGCCATACCGAGTGCTGATCGCACCGTCCCGAAAGGCGAGCCAGACGACGGCTAACTGCTGGATCGCTATATCAGGAGTCAATGGGGACTCTACTCCGAAAATACCTATACCTCGCAACACCAATGAGTTCGTCTTTCACGTAAGTTGTTACAAATTATTTCATCTAATGTACCTTTGTCCGTTTTGTAGAAGTTTGCTGCGTTTTTATAACTCTTTCATTACCAATACCCTTAACACGTTCGCAACCAAGAACCCGCCTAGCGGGCACTCGTAATGTTTGCTCATATGCCGGCTGATCCCGCTAGGCGAGCAGTAGTAGGACTTACACGCCTAGCGAATTCTGTCGGTTTCTGGTGAATTGTTCCATTTTTAAATTTTAGTCCGGTTGCGAAAGTGTTAATTCAACGCAAAGGTGTAGTTTATATTTGAAGCTTCACCGCCCACATTTTGTCTGCTCTTCCCGAAGGTTGACTGGTAGATAATGCTTACGACAAGTTCTTCTTTTGTATAATGAAGATCACTAGGGTCGCATGGTTGTAGAGCGTTTAAATCCCGTGTAGTAAAATTAATATTTAGTCTAATATTCAAGCCAAGGATATGGGCGAGAGAACCATTTCATAGAGCCTTGTCCTCGAAAGTGGTTCCGGAACATAAAACTTTTGAAAGGTCTCTATTATCTTATCGGTATGAGGGCTGCTGGCTTTCAGATGAACTTCGACCCATTGGGTTTTTTGTGTAAACTCTTTTAAGGTAAATAAAATCATGGCTTCTCACCCACTCTTTTTATGACATTAAAGATTTTTATGAGTTACGACAATGTTTATATAAATATAATTTAATTTAAGACATGTCATATTTAGAATATTATTAATAAATGACTTATGCTTATGACTTACCCTCGCCTTTGCGTCTACTCCAACGCTCGCTCCAACATCTCCACAAACCGGACGCCAGCTAAATTTCCCATTTAGACTGTAAATCGACTATTGTATTTTGCAGCATAAAAACTTGGGCATTTTATCAACACTGCGCATCGGTCACGACAACTCCGGACTGTCCCCGCGGTGGCTCCTCGACCAAGTGTACGTGAGGAACGAAGTGACGGGACATACATACACGTAAGTACTTAGTCCTGTTCTGAAAGTTGGCTTTTATCGGTATATAGCCAGGTGGAAAATTGCGTTTCTACCCTAAGGTAGATTTTTTTTATTGTTAAGATCAGCTATTCAATGATCAACGGGTTTATTACAATCTGCAAGTTAATATTAACGTCCTTTTACAGTTGGTCTATTTTTTAAATTGTAATCACGATACGATACGATACGATCATTTATTGATAAAAAATATTTTACATGTCATTATGTCTTAATACTAGGTGCATACAGAAAATCAACATTCAAAATCATTCCTGTCGAGTGCCCGCCATAATGCCATGAAACTTTCTTTTCTTGACGTTTCGGCATGGCCCTCTAGATTAGTCGCGTCGCGGTCTACTCGATTATAATCTAGTAGGCCGTGGCAAGTGGCCAGTGCGAAAAGGAAAAGGTTGTAGGTTGGATGTATAGTTTAAATTATTTGAACTGAGCTCATGAATAGCCTTTGTTTATGTGGCGCTAACCTTTTTCTTGCAAAAAATGGCACGCGTCCGACCACACAGTCGTATTGTTAGACTTGAATGCTATTGTTCTGAAGATAAGGATCAGTTCAGTTCAGAAAATCTCAACTATACACAAGTGTTGAAATAGTACATTGTGATACAAGTAAGGTATGTTGATAATCACATCAGAGGCGGAATTATCACGCGAGCCGCAGGTGAGCGTGATAAGAGAGCCGAGGATGTAATTATCAAAGCTCACGCGTTTCATACGACGTTTTTCAATACATTTTGCGAGGAAAAAAACCTTTTCTTAAGATGAAAATTTTATAGGCCTGCCAAGTTATATTCTTTACTTATTAATGGCAACAGCTTTTTACTCACATTTTGTATACATCGCCAAGAATTTCCAGAGGCGTCCATTCTTTTTATCACTTTTCTATAGTAACCACGAGTCAATATTTTTGTTAATAAAAACACGCATTAGCAATGTTTACAAATATCTGTGAAACGTGCTGTGAAATAACCTATAATGGCGCGCAACAGTTTTTTTTCGTGAAGTTTGCGCAGTGCTCGCGCATGTGTTCAGCCAGACTTACATGAAATCTCTAAACAGCCAATACAAAATAAAATAAATATTTTCGTTTTAAAATGTTATCTTTATTAATTCATGTAAAATGTTATAAAAAGCAGGGACCGGAACCGGTTTAAAAAAACCGTTCAATTTTGTTCGTGAACCGTTCAAATTTTCGTTCATTTGTAAACCCGTATACTACAGTAACATTTTCATAGAGAACGAATTCATTTCGGTTACCCTTATTCAAAAAGAACAGAATTTAAAACGTTCCGTGTAACCTAACCTAACCTATCAAGATCTCGCCCAACTTATTTTTTAAAGTAGGTACACGTCATGGCATGACTCATGGTGCCAGTTTAAATTGACATAAATAAAAATAAATAAAACATCGAAATCGAACACAATTTTAAATGTTTTGTGTTCTTTAAATTATTTAAGAGTAAACCGGATTGAAATTTAATTCGTTATGAATTTTATTTCGTTAATATTTTTATTTCGTATTTTAAAACTATTTGAGACATTTAAAAACGTCACTTCGATCACTTACAAAAGTAAGCGTTTTGTCTATGACAAATTAAAAAAAAGAAAACGCGGGAAAACTTTATGCCCACTAAAACGGGCGCAATTTGTCACACCAACTTGCAATCGTTCGAAAGAGACAGCCAAACATTACTAACCAGTCTAACTAAAGCAAGTTGTTGTGACAAATTGTTAGTCCTCCAAACGTACAAGCATTTGGCTGTTTGTAGTAATTTGTCTTAGTCAAAACATATGGTTAAAAGTTTACAATACAACAATTTCATACATTTTCCTGGCCGCTGCAAAGGTACAGTAATGACTTTTAACTTTTTAAATTTGCGCTTGTCAGTAACGAGGAACTTCACGTACTGTTTTTGCTACAGTAAGGCGCACATTTCCGCAAATATTGGAGAAAACCATTTGAAACCTATTCAACAAGGAATAATGTTGAAAATTCAATATCCACGCAATGTAGTTCTAACCTTTTTTTATAAGTAACTGGTTGGCGGTTACGAGAACAAAAGCAGATAATAGGATTGTATTAGACACAATGCCATTGTGAATGCAGGTAAGTGGATGAGTTTCGTTTAGAAAATGTCAACTATATGTGTCATTATTTTATTTAAGTAATATTGGTGCTAATAATTTATTTATTTAATACATATAATTCTGTACAGTCAAACGTATAAATGGGACATATTTATGAGTTTATTAAATATCTCCCATAAGTCTTATGTCAGCGGATTAAGGTTTTGGTACTTATTCATGAGAGGATGTTATCAATACATATTTTTGCACTTGATGTACAGACATTTATTTATAGAATTATTCAAATTCAAATAAGAAAATGTAAACTATTAGGTATACGTTTATTAAACTTTTCTAAAGTTGGCAGTATATGTATTTTAACTGATTACTCTTAATATACCTTTAATAAAATGTACGTGTGTAGTATTTTACTTTGGAACTACATATGGAATTCCCCAATAAAGTAGCTACTTCACAGGTTCCGATGAAATTTCGTTGACGTAGCAGCAACGTAGATGCTAGTCAAAGCAAAAATTTGAAGTGGGACTGATGATGAATTGATGAGTATCTCCACACACTCAAACACATTGGCATTTACTTGGCTATTTGCTGTAGTAACTACGGTATTTGGGTGAATCAACTTTTTAGTGTCCTCCCCGTTTCTGCTATTTGCTGTTTAAAAGGAGATGAGTTCTCGTGGTAGTTTATTCCCCTCAGCTGGTGCCAATAAAATGCCAGCTCTCCCCCGTGTGTGTTAGCCGGCGGGGCCTGCTTAACAGACAGGATTTCCAAGTGCAGGTGCAGGTGGAAAATAACGTTTTATTAGTTTTTTACGGAGTTACATTCTATATTCTGGCATATATCTGATCTCTGTAAAATTATCTAACTACAGTTTGTTATTATCATAACAACACTACAGCCGGGCTCATTATAGGGGTACCATAATTCATCTCGCATATTTCGCTTACACAAATTCAAGTCCCCGATATGGCGTGGTCCTATGGGGAGCCAGCGAAGACGCCCATAAACACTTCATAATGCAAAAAAAGTGCTGCGAATACCTAACCGCTGCCGCCCCAACTTCATAAAACATAAACTCATGACGCTACCCTCAATATATATATTAGAAGTTGCGGTCTTTGTTCGTAAATATCCAGAACTATTCCCGGAAAAACCTGACACATTTAAAATTACGAAGCAATATAGAAATAAATTATTATTGCCTAAATGTAACTTAGCTATGTATAAAAAAGGACCGCAGTTTAAGTAGTTAACAATATTCCAGATGTACTCAAATCGCAACCTAGTGACGAGGTATTTAAGACTCAACTTAAGAATCCATTAATAGAAAATTATTATTACTCGGTAGACAAATTCCTTGACGACAAAAAATTTGACTACAATAAAAAATAGGACATGATTTTAGGTAGTTTTAGATCTCAGACATAAAATAATTGCAATAGAAAGCAGTCGCTAACTAAATCTTTTGACATATACCTAATTCATTTTCCTAAATGTAAATAATCAAATACTGTTTACTTAAATCTATACTTAATAATGTAATTTATTGTGTGCCCTTACAGGGTGTCATGAAATGACTTATAACTAAAAATGTGACAACTTATTATGTATGCATGACATAACAATGAATAAATCAGTAATAAGAATATGACACGACAAATACTACATAATAACGAGTTTTCGAGTTTGCGAGTTCCTATAATTGGCTCTGTATTGCTATTTATAAAGTTTAGCGAATATTTCATAGCTGTTGGAATTCCTTGTATAAATAAATAAAATAAATAACAGCGAACGAAAAAAACATAGAAGTCTAACTAAAAAATGTCCCATGTCAAACTCAATAAAAACAAAATTTTACATATGTTTCTACAGATTTCCACTAGTTTTTTCTAATAATCACGCTTCAATTGTTAATTATAAACAAAACAACACATCCTATCTGCCCGTCACACTACCAGTTTTTGACTGACGAAATAACTTTGTTATTTCCGTTAGCCCGTTACGCATTGAAATGTTCGCTTCCAGCTGTCTTGCTTCGTTCACAACTCGATTTAATAGTTTAAAACGTGACAAATATACGTTTCACTGAGGACTAGTATAAACACGGACAGAGCGGGCCCGGCGGGTCATGCCACAGTACTCGGGCCCGTAGTAGCAGTTCATGTGGTGAATTCCTTTTGAGCATAAATTATTATTATTCAAAAATATGTTTGTCATTAATTTCCGGTGTCGTATCAGGTTCCCCTGCAACCGCTGGCTGGGCACGGGCGTGGACGACGGCTCCACGGAGCGGCTGCTGGTGGCGGCGCGCCTGCGCGGCGCGCGCACGCCGCGGACTCCGGCGCCCCCACCCGCGCCCACGCCCACGCACCTCTCCACCTCCACCATCCAGCACATGATCGGTGAGTCGGGTCTGCCACCGCTGGCTGGGCACGGGCGTGGACGACGGCTCCACGGAGCGGCTGCTGGTGGCGGCGCGCCTGCGCGGCGCGCGCACGCCGCGGACTCCGGCGCCCCCACCCGCGCCCACGCCCACGCACCTCTCCACCTCCACCATCCAGCACATGATCGGTGAGTCGGGTCTGCCACCGCTGGCTGGGCACGGGCGTGGACGACGGCTCCACGGAGCGGCTGCTGGTGGCGGCGCGCCTGCGCGGCGCGCGCACGCCGCGGACTCCGGCGCCCCCACCCGCGCCCACGCCCACGCACCTCTCCACCTCCACCATCCAGCACATGATCGGTGAGTCGGGTCTGCCACCGCTGGCTGGGCACGGGCGTGGACGACGGCTCCACGGAGCGGCTGCTGGTGGCGGCGCGCCTGCGCGGCGCGCGCACGCCGCGGACTCCGGCGCCCCCACCCGCGCCCACGCCCACGCACCTCTCCACCTCCACCATCCAGCACATGATCGGTGAGTCGGGTCTGCCACCGCTGGCTGGGCACGGGCGTGGACGACGGCTCCACGGAGCGGCTGCTGGTGGCGGCGCGCCTGCGCGGCGCGCGCACGCCGCGGACTCCGGCGCCCCCACCCGCGCCCACGCCCACGCACCTCTCCACCTCCACCATCCAGCACATGATCGGTGAGTCGGGTCTGCCACCGCTGGCTGGGCACGGGCGTGGACGACGGCTCCACGGAGCGGCTGCTGGTGGCGGCGCGCGCACGCCGCGGACTCCGGCGCCCCCACCCGCGCCCACGCCCACGCACCTCTCCACCTCCACCATCCAGCACATGATCGGTGAGTCGGGTCTGCCACCGCTGGCTGGGCACGGGCGTGGACGACGGCTCCACGGAGCGGCTGCTGGTGGCGGCGCGCCTGCGCGGCGCGCGCACGCCGCGGACTCCGGCGCCCCCACCCGCGCCCACGCCCACGCACCTCTCCACCTCCACCATCCAGCACATGATCGGTGAGTCGGGTCTGCCACCGCTGGCTGGGCACGGGCGTGGACGACGGCTCCACGGAGCGGCTGCTGGTGGCGGCGCGCGCACGCCGCGGACTCCGGCGCCCCCACCCGCGCCCACGCCCACGCACCTCTCCACCTCCACCATCCAGCACATGATCGGTGAGTCGGGTCTGCCACCGCTGGCTGGGCACGGGCGTGGACGACGGCTCCACGGAGCGGCTGCTGGTGGCGGCGCGCCTGCGCGGCGCGCGCACGCCGCGGACTCCGGCGCCCCCACCCGCGCCCACGCCCACGCACCTCTCCACCTCCACCATCCAGCACATGATCGGTGAGTCGGGTCTGCCACCGCTGGCTGGGCACGGGCGTGGACGACGGCTCCACGGAGCGGCTGCTGGTGGCGGCGCGCCTGCGCGGCGCGCGCACGCCGCGGACTCCGGCGCCCCCACCCGCGCCCACGCCCACGCACCTCTCCACCTCCACCATCCAGCACATGATCGGTGAGTCGGGTCTGCCACCGCTGGCTGGGCACGGGCGTGGACGACGGCTCCACGGAGCGGCTGCTGGTGGCGGCGCGCCTGCGCGGCGCGCGCACGCCGTGGACTCCGGCGCCCCCACCCGCGCCCACGCCCACGCACCTCTCCACCTCCACCATCCAGCACATGATCGGTGAGTCGGGTCTGCCACCGCTGGCTGGGCACGGGCGTGGACGACGGCTCCACGGAGCGGCTGCTGGTGGCGGCGCGCGCACGCCGCGGACTCCGGCGCCCCCACCCGCGCCCACGCCCACGCACCTCTCCACCTCCACCATCCAGCACATGATCGGTGAGTCGGGTCTGCCACCGCTGGCTGGGCACGGGCGTGGACGACGGCTCCACGGAGCGGCTGCTGGTGGCGGCGCGCCTGCGCGGCGCGCGCACGCCGCGGACTCCGGCGCCCCCGCCCGCGCCCACGCCCACGCACCTCTCCACCTCCACCATCCAGCACATGATCGGTGAGTCGGGTCTGCCACCGCTGGCTGGGCACGGGCGTGGACGACGGCTCCACGGAGCGGCTGCTGGTGGCGGCGCGCCTGCGCGGCGCGCGCACGCCGCGGACTCCGGCGCCCCCGCCCGCGCCCACGCCCACGCACCTCTCCACCTCCACCATCCAGCACATGATCGGTGAGTCGGGTCTGCCACCGCTGGCTGGGCACGGGCGTGGACGACGGCTCCACGGAGCGGCTGCTGGTGGCGGCGCGCCTGCGCGGCGCGCGCACGCCGCGGACTCCGGCGCCCCCACCCGCGCCCACGCCCACGCACCTCTCCACCTCCACCATCCAGCACATGATCGGTGAGTCGGGTCTGCCACCGCTGGCTGGGCACGGGCGTGGACGACGGCTCCACGGAGCGGCTGCTGGTGGCGGCGCGCGCACGCCGTGGACTCCGGCGCCCCCACCCGCGCCCACGCCCACGCACCTCTCCACCTCCACCATCCAGCACATGATCGGTGAGTCGGGTCTGCCACCGCTGGCTGGGCACGGGCGTGGACGACGGCTCCACGGAGCGGCTGCTGGTGGCGGCGCGCCTGCGCGGCGCGCGCACGCCGCGGACTCCGGCGCCCCCACCCGCGCCCACGCCCACGCACCTCTCCACCTCCACCATCCAGCACATGATCGGTGAGTCGGGTCTGCCACCGCTGGCTGGGCACGGGCGTGGACGACGGCTCCACGGAGCGGCTGCTGGTGGCGGCGCGCCTGCGCGGCGCGCGCACGCCGCGGACTCCGGCGCCCCCACCCGCGCCCACGCCCACGCACCTCTCCACCTCCACCATCCAGCACATGATCGGTGAGTCGGGTCTGCCACCGCTGGCTGGGCACGGGCGTGGACGACGGCTCCACGGAGCGGCTGCTGGTGGCGGCGCGCGCACGCCGCGGACTCCGGCGCCCCCGCCCGCGCCCACGCCCACGCACCTCTCCACCTCCACCATCCAGCACATGATCGGTGAGTCGGGTCTGCCAAACGTCAATACGGGTGATCCCACAGAACCCTCACCTTACCTCGTCTGACTCACCCAGCAGCAGCAAAACGGTGATCAATGTCATATTTTCTCGAAAAAGGATTCAATGTGTAGTCTAATGAAGAAAAAATCAACGCAAAAGGTTAAATAATCACGAAGTTACGCCCTTAGTCCACCTACGCATTCGCATGCGGTAGCGAAGCGAAACGAAAGAGATGGCCGGATTGGATTCTTGCTCTCGCCGCGGCCACCTCTTTCGTTTCGCTTCGCTACCGCATGCGAATGCGTAGGTGAACTAAGGGCGTTATAAGTGTCCAAAGTTTTAAGAAAGGGTGTGTAAAAGGACAGACCTTTTTTCGCAAAACGCAACTTCTTATGAAACGATGACGCTGGAAGATTGTGACGTCACTAGAAGTCGGCAATGTGCCGCGCCCTTCGCGTTCGACGCCGCCGTCGACGCGGCCCCCCGGCAGCATCATCCCGTAACGTGACGTCACACACTGTTTGGGTTTTCTGTCTAACAAGCAATATTAAAACGGTTGTAGCTTCGTAATAGGCTATTCTACGTTTTTTTTAAATATATTTTAAAATGTTCGTATAGATTCGATAGTCAACTGGTATTTTTATTTCCTCAAAATAATATCGCTTTAAGCAAATAAATAATGGTTGAAATTTGAAAATTATATATTCGGGCCAAAAAGGCAGCCGCCATTATCGTGACGTCATAACTGCAATAACAAACCACAGACTACTAAGAAGATACACGTCAAATGTCAAACTTCTATTACTTCTAATCTTTGCCTTCTGATAGTTCTGGTTTTTCATGGATTTTCTAACTAAAAATGAGCTTTCATACTCGTTATCGTTGGTGTTGCGCCAACTTGTAATAGTTCAACGTTGAAGACTCCTCAAAACATGTAAACCTATCATCGGAAATATACAATATTATATTGTTCTAATATAGTTTCGGAAAATTAAACAGAATATACTAACAAAGCTGTTTTGATATTTCTGCATTCAGCAGAAAAGAAATCTGTATTATACGCAAAGAACTTTGCAATCATTAGTGCGTCTATTTTCGGTAGATTTGTATTGTCAGCTTTTACAAATCCAACCTCCATCGTAGATAGCGTAAAATAGCGTACCAAAGTCCAAATAAATACAATTTGAGTCTACAATATAAATATTTTTTAACTTTTTGTTGTTGTTTACACCGAAAACTTGTTTTAGTATTTGCTGTTCTGACGTCACTCACAGAAGACAAAATGGCAGTCAGCGTTTTTGGTCACGTGACATACAGATAATAAATATACGATTTTAATTTTGAAATTAAAAATATTTCTTATGTTTTTATAACAAAATAGTATTATATTCGTATTTCCTAAAGTCAAAACTATAGAAATAACATACTTTCATAATTTAATTGTGATAGACGAAAATAGCCTATTCTTTGAGATATCTGAATGGGATTTTCGTCACTAGGCATATCTTTTTGCCGTCTTTCTTTTGGAGTAATAATAATTTTCGAGTCTACACCCCTATTCTCGTTATTTGTGGTATTTGGTGTAAAATTTCTTGGTGTTAATATTGGACATCACGGACTTGGTGCTACCTGTGTCATGTCATTTCAGCCCTGTATAACAGGTTCGAACTTCTTGTTGACTCAGTGTGTGTAGGTACGACTTTTTAGCAGTGCTTTAATAGCTACCTTTTTTACAGGTGACTGTGTAAACGCTATAGTGAAATGGCACTATCAGTCGAAGCGGGACAAGGATGCAAATTCGCTGAGCGTTCTGCTGTGCGGGGAAAACGGCCTAGTCAAGTGTTTGGAACAAGCATTCCTCTGCGGATTCAAGTCCAGCCGCCTATTCGGGAAGAACTTCTTCATTTGGGATTATTTTGGTAAGTTAGGTACATTTCCCGCATTGGTTTTAAGATACTTTCGCAATAATGATGTCTTATTTACTAGTTATCAGTAGCCGAGTTGATGATGATATGTAGACCCCATTGAATTATTGAAGCATATTCAATGTGTATTGAATTTCATTTATATAGTGTTAGTTCATATAAGTGGTCGTAAACAAATAGGTATTTCTTCATTACTAGCTACGGTGGGTAGTTATATTATAGCTGGGTACACATCTCTACTACAGAGGTCCAGATATACAACTTTATCTTCGCAAAATCTCTGCTCAAGGGTCAGAGATCAGTGTAACCCAATGTGGCCTCTTGTAGAACAAACAAGCAACAATCTTCAAAAACTGTAACCCGACTACGGAAAACTATCTGAAAAATTCTTTCTTTTTCATACATTTATGTATATGCTAACCTATGTAACCCCGGAGCATAATTACGAATTGATGCCACCTCATTTATCAAAATTGGGTCGCTACGGTAAAACACACGTAAATACAAACATAGACTGCTAAAATTGTTTACCCCTTCCTTTCGGCTCTGCCGTATATTCATGCGAATAGTCATCACCAGAGCCCGGATTTTTCACGGCAAAACAAAACACTATCGTAATCTAGCCAGTGATAGAAACATTAAAAATCCGGGCTCTGGTCATCACATTGATCTCTTTCTACACAAGCCTAATCCCACTCCACAGCGAAAGTGAAGGATGAGTTCAAGATGAGCCTTTGCGACGAGCCGAGCACGCAAGCGCAGGCGAGCAAGTGCGGCGTCGCGTACAACTGTCGCCAGGACCAAGAGCACCGCGCGATCTGGCGCTGCTACTGCCATCTCATGGACGAGGTTAACTCGGTGGGCCGCGCGCTCGGGAAGGACGGCAAGTTCCAGCTCTTCATCTGTCTGAGTTTGAGGTAAGTTCTTTGTACGCCAAGGAATGTTTCGCGTTCTTAACTATCCAAGAGCAAGAGCACCGCGCGATCTGGCGCTGCTATTGCAGCCTCATGAAAGTGGTTAACTCAGTGGGCCGCGCGCTCGGGAAGGACGGCAAGTTCCAGCTCTTCATCTGTCTGAGTTTGAGGTAAGTTCTTTGTACGCCAAGGAATGTTTCGCGTTCTTAACTATCCAAGAGCAAGAGCACCGCGCGATCTGGCGCTGCTATTGCAGCCTCATGAAAGTGGTTAACTCAGTGGGCCGCGCGCTCGGGAAGGACGGCAAGTTCCAGCTCTTCATCTGTCTGAGTTTGAGGTAAGTTCTTTGTACGCCAAGGAATGTTTCGCGTTCTTAACTATCCAAGAGCAAGAGCACCGCGCGATCTGGCGCTGCTATTGCAGCCTCATGAAAGAGGTTAATTCGGTGGGCCGCGCGCTCGGGAAGGACGGCAAGTTCCAGCTCTTCACCTAGACAGGTGACTCAGACGAGTTTGAGGTAAGTTATTTGGTGGCAGGAATATTTCGCGCTCTTAGCTAGAGCTCCATCGTTGGGGACTACTGTCGTTAGACCAGGAGCACTGCGCGATCTGGCGCTGCTACTGCCACCTCATGGACGAGGTCAACTCCGAGGGCCGCCTGCTCGTGAAGAACAGGAAGCTACAGCTATGCAGCAGCTATGTGCGAGTTTGAGGTGAGATTGGGGAGAACATTCTGGGTTATTCCGTTATTAGACATGTACACACAGCCAAGGTAGCCAAATATTTCGGTACACGTCTTTATTACTGTAAGAATAAGGGTGTGTTACGAAATATTTGGCTACTCTGGCTGCTACTAACTATTTAACGCTGACTGTACAGGGCCCATAAAAATGATGAGCAATTTTCAGGAATTCGACAAATTAAATAACAATAAGGGAGAGTGCCGCGCGTGATGGTTAGATGTCAACCATTTAATAACATGACATAAATGCAAAAGAGTGTAGACTTTTCATTGCATATCTCTGTCTCTGTTCTGCGATGTTGACAGACTGCAGTTAAATAAATTAGGACTATTTTAGATGTTTCGCGACACAATGTAACTTGCAAGCCACAAATAAGAAGGTTAATTTCGATTATTAAAGTCCGACTCCTTGTAGCGTTGTCACTAATGGATTGCTTTCTAACATTACGGTCTCGGGTTCTTATCCCATTGAACAAATGTTTCTTTTTGTATTTTTATTATAAGTTTAGCAATTATACAATATGTTTGGTAATAGAAAAAGATGCAAAACACATTGATGCAATTCTAAATGGTGGTGAATTATTTTATGAAATCGGATTAGTGGTTTCGGTCATAAAGTATATGTAGAAGAATACAAACTTATAAACTTTACTGCTTTATTAGTGAAAATCCACGAAAGTCCAATTTTACGACCGTAGAATAATACCTTACTCTAACACATTGATGCAATTCTAAATGTTGGTGAATTATTTTATGAAATCGGATTTGTGGTTTCGGTGATAAAGTATATGTAGAAGAATACAAACTTATAAACTTTACTGCTTTATTAGTGAAAATCCACGAAAGTCCAATTTTACGACCGTAGAATAAGACCTTACTCTAACACATTGATGCAATTCTAAATGGTGGTGAATTATTTTATGAAATCGGATTAGTGGTTTCGGTCATAAAGTATATGTAGAAGAATACAAACTTATAAACTTTACTGCTTTATTAGTGAAAATCCACGAAAGTCCAATTTTACGACCGTAGAATAATACCTTACTCTAACACATTGATGCAATTCTAAATGTTGGTGAATTATTTTATGAAATCGGATTTGTGGTTTCGGTGATAAAGTATATGTAGAAGAATACAAACTTATAAACTTTACTGCTTTATTAGTGAAAATCCACGAAAGTCCAATTTTACGACCGTAGAATAATACCTTACTCTAACACATTGATGCAATTCTAAATGTTGGTGAATTATTTTATGAAATCGGATTTGTGGTTTCGGTGATAAAGTATATGTAGAAGAATACAAACTTATAAACTTTACTGCTTTATTAGTGAAAATCCACGAAAGTCCAATTTTACGACCGTAGAATAAGACCTTACTCTAACACATTGATGCAATTCTAAATGTTGGTGAATTATTTTATGAAATCGTATAAGTGGTTTCGGTGATAAAATATATGTCGAAGAATACAAACTTATAAACGTTACTGCTTTATTAGTGAAAATCCACGAGTCCAATTTTACGACCGTAGAATAAAACCTTACTCTAGGCTCGATTATTGATTAAAAATCGAAATAAAGTATAATAAGGACTAATCTTGGACTAAAGTAGTTTTCTTGAGTGATTGCCATCATGACATCTAAATAATCTTCGTGATCTGATGAAATAAAATCCGAGATTTATCGAGGAATTTTAATATTTGATGCGACAAGGTTCTTAGTATGCTCAACATTTTCATGGGCCGACTGTACTACTACTTAGATTCAAGAATCCGACAAACTTTCCACCCGGAAGTAATTAAGTCGATTTAAATAAGGCATGCTTTGTTTTTATGTTGTATGATTCATCTTGAATATTAAGGAGCAGATGTAAATGAACCAAAATAAAGACACAAATAGTGATTAGGTAATATGCTTTTTTTATGTCTGATATTTTGTCGGGTTCTGTCGCTGGGTAACCATTTAATTGATAATATATCCGTTACATATAAAAAATAAGCAATTACAAATTATTTCCAAAATTGTCATTTTTTCCATACAAGCTGTCAGTTCATTGACTGGACTATAGGCGTACAACTGTTGAGAGGTCACTGCGCCATCTGCCGCGCTTCAACAAAGTTTCATGGTATTGGCATACCGTGCCGTTTTAAAATGAGAATGAGAAATTATAGAGTCGAGCGCGCTGGGTTCACAATGGCAAGTAGGGTTCCAAAGGGGCTGTGATCTAATTTCGTCGACGATGTTTAATTATTTGTATAATGAACATGTTTGATGTTCACGCAGGGAGCACTGGCTGCACAGAATGCTGGTGCCGATGTCGCTCACGCGCGTCACTGGCGAGATGTACGAGGACCAAAGTTTCATGCGCAAACGCGGCCTGCTGACCTTCCTGCGGCAAATATTGGAGCCGCTCGACGAATTCGATATTGTTCTAGAGAATTCTCTCACGCAAGGTATTTAAAAGAGTAATAATAGTAGTGCGACTGGGACCTTAGACCACAAAATTCGAATTCTAAGATCTTAGTTCGATGATCTCCGTCGATATCGAATTTGACGTGTTTGAGCGGATAGGATGATGAGATATATTCAAATTTCGGTACTTGGTTTCGTGGTTAGAACGCCCAAGGTTATTTTGTGTAGAGCTGTCTTCTTGCGTGATTATCAATTGTTTTTAGGCGTGAACGATGTGAACGCTTACCAATATTACAGTTGTGTTCATCTCATTCTTATTATACTTGATGGAAAGGGACAGATGTTGCTCATACACGCTAAATGCTCATGGATGCTGCAGATTTTTTACCTACAGATACGCACAATATTGCACTACTAAGTATTTCTTATTATTTCAACATATATTTTTTTCCAAAGACCAAGACACGCAAGTAGATTTTCTCGAACTATTGTTTATGTATAATTTATACAGGTACTTTATATTATATTATTTAATTATTAAGGCACTCCAAATACTCATGCAATCGTGAATTTTACTTTCGTATTTAGGGTATGATTTTACCTGTTATTAAGTTTAAATGTGATTTAATTATCTTGTGTCTTGCCAGTTGAACCCAAAGATTATTTTTTACTATGGTGCTTATGAAAGTTAAGTTTATATTTTTTTAATTGACTCGTCAATTTTTTAATTAGTATATGTAGGGTCATTGCGCCGGGCACGGGCCTACTCGTCGCAGCCAGTATGGCCCCTTTTCTGACACGAGGGAGAGTATAACGTTCTAACGTTATACGGGTTACACACGATGATTTGTAATTGATATATACGAACTATTTTTCTTGCTCAAACAAAACTAACACAGCGAAATAAAAATATCTAAGTTCGGACATTTCCCTCTCTATTGCACTTATATCATTAGAGCGACAGAGGTGGAGATATCGGTCTTTAGTCTACTTCGCGGTGACCTCTCTGGACAGTTTGTGTCACAGTAACTTAATGTATGGCCGTGCTAATTTTGGTCCTGCATATACTTTGCCACTCTTTGAGGGCGGCCTGTGTCCAGCAGTGGACGTCTATCCGCTGATATGATGATGATATATGTAAAACGCAGCAAAATGTATGAAGAATACGTGACGCATACGACACGTCAACGCGTATACGCAGCGTTAAGCACCGGTGTGGTCGCTCCCTTAGTTGACAATAATTTTGATTATTGTTGTAGACATTTTTTTTTTTCATAATTGTCACCGATGTCTCAGCAAGAAGAGTTTTTGTATATGAATTGGGAAACACCGTGTAGTTTAGAAATACGATGTAAAACAAAGGCGTGAAGCCTACATAGTGCATCTACCGCACGGGGAAACGACATAAGGACTGAATCGTCTAAATTTTGTTTAGTATACAATGAGGTTATTGTTCCTTAGTGCGCTGTCCTGTGTTGTAATACACCCAAGAGCAAAGAAACTGGGTACGCTTTGCATGAGTCTCCTCTGTATACTAACTGTACCCGTGTTATTGCTCTTGGGTATAGAAATTGGTGTATGCGTGCATTTAAAAATCTCTATGTGATTTCTACGTGTTTTGGATCTGATTTACGAAAATAAGTGTGATATCAAGGGACAACCTGTTTTTTAAAAGTAATTCCTACTTTTACTTGATCGTCAAAGTATCCAATTATCGTGTTTTAATACTCAATGAAGATAATTTAGAGTTATAAATACATAGGTACAGTCAAGGGCACCAATATGTATACACCACAAAGTCTCAAAAATATGTACCTATGCAGCCCTTTATTTCTGCAACAATAAGGTTGCAGTATACATATTTATGAAACTTTGAGTGAATAGGTACATATCGGTGCCCTCCACTGTACCTGTTCCATTAAATTGCTATGATGTGACTTCAAAACAAATAAATTCTTAGACATGGATTATAATCGTAACAAAAAACTGACAAATGTATTACTGTTTTACCAACAACGTCCTTTGAAATTATGGGTACAGTAAGAAAATTCTCTAGAGAAACCAAAGGAAATTCGTTCTGTGTTACTTCTCCATCGATAACTGATTTCTTCATGTTTCATTCTGCCTTCGCATATTTGTATTACAGGAATAGTTTATAGTTACGTTATTTCGATTATGAATTAAGTAGGTTGTTGTTAGTTTGTTACTAGCAGGGTTTTCTCATGAATTTGTTTTTAAGTAATCTCTTATGATATTATCAGTGCCACATTTGCAGCAATCGTGTTACACTGTTGCTATTTAACTAGAATAGGCAGCTACTTCAAGTTTATAACAGCAACCCACTATAGCTACTATACTTTGAAGCATTAAAATATATAATAAGTGTTGCCATCACCATAGAAAAAATATTGTAGAAAAAGATTTTAGAAGTTGCATTCCAGTTGAATGCTGGAATTATACAGAAATAAAAGTTGTAAACAAATATCTAACGCATTAATTATAAACAAATGTTGTTTTACAAATAAAGAGCATTACTCTTTTATGATACTGTTCGTATTATGTTTGATGATCTGAATCGAACTTAAGTCAATGGTCCAAGTCAATCATGTGTCGAAGAATTAAGGCCATTATACACCTAGCACTTTGTCACAATTACCTAGAGATGCAGCTGTAAAATGGAAAGAGACATCAAACATTCAACTCATTCAATTTGAAGGCGGGTGTTGTGACCAGTTGAAAGGTGTATAGAACACTTTACGTGAAGTGCACTTTGCGGCTCAAAAACAAATATAAACAATTTGTACCGTTTTATCTTACACCGCGAAAATGTTATTTCGCAAAATCGACCGCAGGTAAATAAGGAACCATTGCCTTATTTATTAATATTAATCTTGGACCAAAAAGTGCACCTTCCATAATTCTTAATTTCTTAAGAAAAGGAGAATTTCCGAACAATTTTCAGGAGTTCAAAGTGGTTAGTATTTCGTTTCGGCGATAAATAGTTTCTGCCGACTTTTACTTTAAGCCGACTTACACTAGGTACACTTTATTTTCATCCGTATTATGGTTGTTTATGTCTTGCCGTCCTCGTAGTTGTTGTCAAAATTTCATACACGTCTATAGGCACTCACCTTAGTCCTGTCGCCGACATAAGGCCCGCCCCATACAGGCTGAATTCCGCCGCCGAATTCAGCCGACTAATTTCGCCCACAGCTGCTTCATATAAAATGTATGGCGCTGTCAGAGACAGGCGGACAAATTCGGCAGCGGAATCCAGCCCGTCCGCCTGTTTGTGACAGGCCCCGCGGAATTCAGTCTATAGGTAAGTGGCAGCCCTAAAGTAATCATTCGTATCTTTATAACAAGTGCAGATTGCATAAGCTAGACTCTAGCTTATGCAACCTATGCAATCTAGCTAGATAGAGAAAGATTAATGCTTTGTGTAATTTAAGTAAATGAATATGGCGATAAACACTTTGGGAGAGGGTCTGGTTATTGTAGTTCCAGATGATATTAGAAGGCTTATGAGTATAGTTATATAGATATTATCTAGCTCTCTAAGAGGTCGGTTTTATGAAGCCAGTAGTTCATAAATTTCATTCATAAGTGTATAAATTGTATTTCCTAAATCTTTCACAAAAAAATGCAACACGTTCATCTTATGGTGGGTTTAGACCAAACGGATGAACGGGACTCCGCCCCATGGTTAATGTTTCACCAAAAAAAACTTGACAGAATTCCAGAGTGCATGTCCGTTCAGTTGGTTCTAACCCGCGATAATAAGATGCCTATTCATTTAACGGTATATGTACCATTCGTGCCAAACTTTTATAACGCCTGAGGCTCTAGTATAAGTTTTACCGAAACAAAACGTTACGATCGCGTTTGCGTTTTACCCCCAATTTGTATGGGATTTGACAGCTAAACGCAAACGCGGTCGTAACGTTTTGTTTCGGTAAAACTTATAGGTACTAGAGCCTCTGAAGAAGAAGTTTTCATATGTCTTTTAACTTAACACATAATTCAGATTAACCTACTGGTGGTATCAATAAGTATGCCCTGCCTATCCTAGCCTTTACCAGCGTCGGGAATTCCCGATCGCGGAAGCAAGGCTACATTTGAAAATGGAATGCACAAACAAAATTTCTGTAAAAAAGTAATAAAAGTTACAGTCGAATTTTGACTTTGGAATTTGTTTCTGTAAACTTAATTTTTAGTTGCTGAATTTACTATAAAGTTGATACCATACAAAACCTTTTAGTAAACTGTACGTGCAGTTCATACATGATTTTTTAAGAAATTATAAGGTAACTACACTGCTCAAAAATTGCCATTTTGATCTGTCAGTTGTTTAGGAATGAGTGCGCGGCGCTAAATCGAGGTAAATATGTAGTTTAGGGGTTCAACAGACCTCACTATCTAACCATTCATTGATCGTTATTTTGTGAGCCGACAAATTGCTACGTCAGCAGGCGTGTTACGGTCTTCCAACTACCTTGTTGGCGCTGTTCCTCTCATTCTAAATGGCATTTAGGTACACAGTTACACACCTAGGTCACAACCATTTGATATAGTTGCAATCGGACAACGATGCATATCTTGAGTGTCCACCAGAGCTGTGCGAGGCGAAGCAAGGAAAAAATCCACCAATAGCTGGTGGCGCTCGCGCATAGCTTCCTATTAGTCCATGTTTAGGGTTCCGTAGTCAACAAGGAACCCTTATAGTTTCGCCATGTCCGTCTGTCTGTCTGTCTGTCCGTCTTCGGCTTAGCTCAGTAACCATTACTACTAGAAAACTGTGTTCGGCATGGATATATGAATCAATCACGCCGACAAAACAGTACAATACAATTTGGAAAAATAATTTTTTTTAGGGTACCTCCCCTACACCTAAAGCGGGGATGTAATTTTTTTTTCTCGTCAAACCTATGGTGTGGGGTATCGTTGGATAGCTCAAAAATATTATGGGTTTTCTAAAACTATTTTTCAAATTAGTAATTTGTTTGCGAGATATTGGGTTGGGCTTTAAAGCCCTAATTTTAGTTCGAGTCATGTCCCCCCCCCCCCCGCCCTGCCGGCTAAATGGGATGTTAATTTAAAAGGAAATCTATCACGAACAAGTAGGCATAAGTAGTTACCGAGGAATAGTCGACCAACTTAATGTGTAATTGAAAAGGCCAATTTTCGTACAAATTCGGCCGACGCAACCGCACCGCACGTCGATGTAACTAAGACAGACAGGCAACTACGGAACCCTACACTGCTCGTGGCCCGACACGCACTTGGCCGGTTTTTTATTACTTCTCTCACCGCCTCGCATACCTACTCGCACAGCTCCTTTGTATACCATACTCACCCTGTGTGTATATTGAATGGCCTTAAAAGAAAACGCGTCTGCGTCCATATGAAAGAACATTTTTAGATGTTATAAATAATATAACAATATTATTGTTACGTCTGTTGTGATCAACTGACGTAACAATAATATTGTTATATTGTTAGGTGATCGTAACAAAGTAAATCGGCAACAATTTTTCGTCGTATTGAGAAGCGGAATTATATTATATTATAAAAGTTTAGTAGTTTATTTTACTTATGTTTAATTTCCAAGTCTTCCTAAATATATTTTCACTGCCACCAAAGATTTGTAAAATGACCTCTTTTTATTTTTATGATGTGTTTAGACATAATAGAAAATGTCCAATAAAATAAATTGATTGATCAATATAGCTGGTTTTATTTAACACTTTCTAGGTGTACAAGATTATCAGTGCTGTACCTACTCATATTACCCGTTTTAGTACACTACAAACCCTGAAGTCCTTCCTTGATTCTCATATACCACACCCCCGTGTAGGTAAAAAGTTGACTTAATTATTTCGTTAAAAATTGTTTTTTTTACCCTTGAAGAAAAAGAGGGGTAATAAGTTTAACCAGTGTGTCTGTATGTGACATCGTAGCTCCCAAATGGATGAACTTATTTAAATGCAGTTTATTTATCATCATATCAGCCGAAAGACGTCCACTGCTGGACATAGGCCTCCCCCAAAGAGTGCCACAATGACCGGTCCTGCGCCACCCGCATCCAGCGGACTCCCGCGACCTTTACCAGGTCATCAGTCCACCATGTGGGGGGGGCCTACACACGCTGCGCCTTCCGGTACGAGGTCGCCACTCGAGAACCTTTCCGCCCCAACGGCCATGGGTTCTACGTACAATGTGCCCCGCCCACTGCCACTTAAGGTTTATTTATGTAGTCTTGTATGCAGTCAATTACGATTGAACGTTTGGACGCGGCTATTGACGGTCAGAGGCATTTATTTTTTTAATGATTGTGACTTAGGGATTATTAAAAAAAATATGAACAATTATTATAGTCACATATTATGTAAGTTCAAATATTTTTATTTTCCAAGCGTCACGTCGGGGGACCGTCTGGCAACTGAAGCGGTCATATATGTGACTATAATAATTATAATAGGTTTAATAGTAGATTGTATGACAAGGGTCTAAAATAAGCCATATTATACCACGAGATGGTTATTTTCCCGAACGAAGTGAGGGGAAATACTTCGAGGGGCAATATATGGCTTTTAGACCAGAGTTATACACTCTACTTTTCACTTCGACCGAGAAAATAGTAAAAACAAAGAATATCCATCCACAATCCTACTAATATTATAAATGCGAAAGTTAAGACCCTAGTAGCATTTTAAGTTGGCCCCACGTTGGGCCATTGATCACCGAGTTGGCCCAACGAAATGCCAACGAAAATGCTGCTAGGGGATGTTTGGATGTTTGTTACTCAATCACGCTTAAACGGCTGAACCGATTTGAATGAAATTTTGCACGAAGATAGTTTATAGCCTGGATTAAAATATAGGATAGTTTTTATCCCGGGTCCACGCGGACGAAGTCGCGGGCGGAAGCTAGTCGATAATAAATACCACGGCGAAAAGATTGTTCAATTTGGCGCCATATTTTCTTTAATCAACTGCGGGGCTACCGCGAAACGAAAACGAACTTCGTTCGTGTATCTCCCTCTCTGTCGCTAGCAAGTGCGACAGAGACGGAGATCCACAAACGAAGTTCATTTTTGTTTTGCGGTAGCCCCTCTGCTTTAACACAGATACAAAATATTGACACCACGAATAAACGCCTCTGACCGTCTAATGCTACATTTACACGCTTGCTAAGCCACCGCAAGCGTGTAAATGTAGCATCACAAACGCTTGGATGGCATTTACACGCTTGCGAGTGCGTTAGTCCGAATAGGCAAGCATGACAGACGTGGAAGTTGTGTCGGCTATTGCGATCGGCTCGCTTTGGTATGCCTCGAGAAAGCCAAGGTTTGGTCGTTTGACCATACAGCACTCATGGTCGATACGTCTAGGCAGTAAAGAACGACTTCTGTCGTCTAGTCACCGGCTGACTAATTCCTCCAAGACAACAAAATATGCACGAAATAGGTCCCAAGGTTTATTACAAACTACCTGAAGATATTACGATCGAAGAGTGCACAAATACCTTATAATACCTTCAAAAATAAATTAAAAAAATGGTTATTTGGACATGCCTTTTATAATTTAAATGATTTTAATAATAATAATAATAATTGAATAATATGTATAAACATTTCTTAAATTTAAATGATAATATACGCAATTCTGATTCTGATAATATGACATGTAATATTTATATAATATTATGAATAAATGAGTATGAGTACGCGGTTACATAAAGGCCATATAAATAAGGCGACCGACCGTCGCGAGCTCGCGAGCGACACTAAACACGCGCCAACGTGTAAATACGTCGCAAGCGCTAGCCCAAGCTTTCTTTGATCTGTGTTCAAAAACCGACACTAGTCCGGATCGGGCTAAGCTCTCGCAAGCTCACGTAAGCCAAGCCAAACACCCCCGTTTACACGCTTGCGCTTGTGGAGGCTTGCCAAGCCACCGCAAGCGTGTAAACGCACCATAATAGCCGCGTCCAAACGGCCGAGCGCGGCGGACACATACTCTTTGGGCGGACAGCATACAGTGCATACATGGTGCATATGATAAAGCGAGATAGACAGCGTCTATCCCGCTCAATCTCATAGTATGTCATGTATGCAGCCAACCACGTTTGGACGCGGCTATAGACGGCCGAAGGTGTTTACGGTACCAAATTTCGAATCGATAGGACATATGTAAAGTAGTCAAATCTCACGGACACGTGACATCTTACGGTCACGTGACCTGTGGCGAGTTTTACATTTTTTCCCCATCACAAAAAGTGCACAGTGCCGCTAAAGAAGTTTTCACTTCATAAAAAAATATTTCGCTAAATCTCGAGCGAGCGAGAGCCAGATACATCGTGCGAGCGAGAAAGCGGAGACAATGCCCTTACTTAGTGTTAAGTACAAATATAAAAAGAGATTGGGTATATAGAATTCAATTTATTAGCCTATTCTGCCTTTTACAAGCTTTTATTTTATTTTTTATTTTCACCTGTCCCGTTGTCTGTCTGTAATCAAACCTTGCAAGTTTTTGATCCACTTCCCGGTTTCCGATTGAGTTGAAATTTTGCACGAATATGCAAATCGCGTAGTGGTTATATTCTCTTTGGGGGCGCAGTTCTACCTAATACTACATTTACACGCTTGCGGTGACTTGGCAAGCGTCCGCAAGCTCCAAGCCTTCACAAACGCTTGGATGGTATTTACACGCTTGCGAGTGCGTTAGTGTGGTCCGACTAGGCAAGCATGGAAGACGTGGAAGTACTGGCAGTTGTGTCAGCTATTGCATTCGGGTATGCCTCGAGAAAGGCCAAGGTTTGGTCGTTTGACCATACAATATAGCACTCATGGTTGATACGCGGTTACATAAAGGCCATATAAATAAGGCGACCAAACTTCGCTAGCGCCAACGTGTAAATACGTCGCAAGCGCTTGCCCAAGCTTCCTTTGATCTGTGTTCAAAAACCGACAGTAGTCCAGATCGGGCCAACCTCTCGCTAGCTCACGCAAGCCAAGCCAAACACCCCCGTTTACAAGCTTGCGCTTGTGGAGGCTTGCCAAGCCACCGCAAGCGTGTAAATGCAGTATAATAACCCTTCCACATTCGCGCGCCATTCGCGGGCGTGAATCGCGCCGCGTATCGCGGCGAGAATCGCGTGTGAACCCTTCCTTGGCTCCCTGAGAGTAATAGTCCAGGATTTAAGCTCACGTCCACATCCGTTTAGAAGTCAAATTATCTGCTACCATAAGGCCCCTCCACATTCGCGCGCAAATAGTGACCCATTGTGTGGAGCAGGCTTTAGATAATATGATGGGGTATATACACGTCATGATTTGTCAGCCACAATTTATCAGTAGCTGACTAATTGCTATCGTCTGGATGCATGTTGCGCTGCTGATCCAACTATCAAACGACGTTGTACTGAGAAAGTGTATGCACATGTGGTCGGATTGTTTTACATCTGTATTCTGTACGCTACACCCAATTATGACTTTGACATGTTGTACTGACAAATTGGGGTAAAATCACATAATTTGTATACCCCATTATGTGTATGGAGCGCAATGAGGCGTCCGTTGGGTCAGTGTATACGTCCCTTTAAGGTAATTTTTCCACAAATTTTCACTGAAATTCGTATAGTCAAGTGTTTGTAATAATTGCAAGTAAATTTTCTTACTCTAACAACTGTTTTTAACATAACGAGATTAGTATAAAATAAACTGCGTAAAGTCATTTTCATTTTACATGGCAATCCGCCGGTCTATTGATTACTTTATATCTACACTATGCATAAACAAAACGCAGAAACAAACGGAAGTGGCGCCAATATAATTTTTATTTAAAAATATTGATTTGCAATTTTAACTTGCAGTTTAATTGTCTTTAGTACTTTTAATAACTAACAAGCTAAGCTGGGCACATAAATAATGCAAGTATCTGTTATAATCATTTAAGTTCTGTGAATATACAGTAACATTTAGGTAAAAGACTTAAAACTTTTGTCCGTGTCTTGAGGTTATATTATAGATGGCGCTGCCTCGCTTGTTGTGCGGTTGTTCGACGTTCGTTCACAAGTAAAATGGCGGCGATTAATGTGAAAGGCAAAACGTTGTCTTATTTCTAGTTGTAAATAAAGTAATTGGTAATCTGAAACATTGTTATTGTTGTATAGAAGGAGGATGAATAGTTACTAAGTGTAATTTACCAAGTGAACAGTTGTAAGCATTGAAAATTCCAAGTGGTTCTACACAATAGACCAAAACCCGTCGCAACGAGCACTCGAGGCCATATTTATGATGTTATCTGTTGTGTGAGCGTCCTCAGAAAGCACATTGATAAATGCTTGCAGAAAACTAAGGCGATGGTATGTTCCTCAACACATATGCACACTCATTCATACCCATTTGTAAAAACTCTTCTCTATTGTTCGAACATATTGACGCTTCCGCGGCGTAGCGGCGGATTATTTTTATTTCACAACTTGATGCTAATGGTTTTGCTTCTTAAATTTACTGGATTTCCCTTAATTGTCAAGAAAGCTACATAACTTGTCTACTCATTCCAATACATTCGTTGTACATTTGATATTGTTTGAATGCAATTGCTTTTTTTCTTTTCAGGGGTGTTGTTTATGTGAAGATTGAATTGACATCATGACTTCAAGTGCTCCAATTTAGTGGTTGTAAGAAAACATTCACGTGTACTACAAACTATGGATGAAAGTGTGGACTTCTACTGACATATACATACATTAACACTAAACATTACAACACGGAGGTGGTAATGGATCCAGTAGGACCATGGTCAGCATATGCTTCCTACAATCGATTAGCAGGGGTTCAGGCCGGTGCTGCGAGTGGGGATTTTCATCACCACCTCGCAAGTGGCGGTTCAGGACTAGGTGGCCAGTCAGTACCCTCTACAACCAGCCAATTGCTGTTACAAGCAGCTCATACGACAGCTTCATTGGCAGGGCAACTGGGTTCATCAACCGCCTCGCCCTTCAACCCTGGAGGATTTCTTTCTCCCCCTGCTGTTGGGTACGACGCAGTGTTCTCACCACTGTTTCATCATGCTAACCCGAAACCTGCACACTATAGTTCTTCACTTCAAGCTCAACACCGGCAAGTGATTGCTCAGGCTCAGGCAGCTGTTGCATCAAAGCAATCTTCAGTTGAAACTGAACTTTCCTCATTAAGAGAAAACTATTCTCATCAGACACTAGCAGCACAAGGAACGGCTTCTTTCTTTGATCAGCCAACAACACCAGGCGGAGCTGGTGGACTCACCTGGCAGGGGAACAACCAACTACCAAGCCCATTTGGAATATTACCCCATGAGAGTGTAGTGCCCTCATCACCAAGTCCTGCTACAACAAAGGCGTCTGCAACTTACGATAATTTTAATGCACATTTTGCTGCTGCGCAAACCCTTAATAACCACCTTAACTCTCAGATTTCCAGTGCTGGTAAACAAAGTAATAGGTCAGGTTCCCCAGCGACCGCATCTAAGCAACCTGTTTCTTCAACATCGTCATCAACATTTTTTCAATCTCCTTCAACGTTTGGAAATCAGACTGATAACTATAGTTCGAGCAGTGCGAAGAGTGGACAACTTTCATCACAGCAGGACTATGCTGGAAGTAAGTCTTATTCAGGATCTGCAAGTTCCACTGCCCATTCACAACAGTCATGTATTGTGTCAACTCCAGCAGTGACTACATCCACATCCTCTCCCAGTAAGGATTTCCATTCCTCTTCCAGCACCTCCTCCAGAACTTCTACCATTTATAATTCACAATCGCCTAAGAATTCTAGTAGTGAAAAATCTTCACGGCCATCATCTAGTAGTACCAGCAGTTTTGTTTCTCCAACAACTAAACCACCACAAGTACAGACTAAAGCACAAAGTAAAATATATCCGGAGTTAAGTAGTGAACAAAGGAAAAGTTGTGAATCTAGTGATAAGCTTCAGCCCCAGTCGTCTCCCATAAGTTACTCTATAATGGATGCTCCAGGCAGACTTGCTTATAGTAGTAGTAGTGGACCTGCCACCACCAAATCAAATAGAATTGGTGGTTCCCAATATCCCTCATCTCAAAATTCAAGTTTTAGGCATTATCAGAGTGGGAATAATGTTGAATCAGACTATCATGTCCGAGCTAAGAGTAGTTCTAGCACAGACACTGGATACTCAAGTAGTAGTTCGCAAAATGGGCCAGATTGCGGTGTGGCTGCTCCCAGAAGACCTAGTCCTCTGCAAGCACCCGCGCAAACTTCTCCCTTGGGTCATGTATCTAGTCCAGCATATCCTATGTATCATAGTCCTATGAACGCTATTAATTCGCCTCAACAACATGTTGATCATTACAGTAAGGTCAATAGTACGGCACCTCGTTCACCCCTCGACGCCTCGGTATCGCGGCCTCCATCTCAAAATAGTCAGGTAGCTTATCCTTCGGTTATAACTAGAGCATTGGGTATTGAGCAAAGTAAATCATATTCAGACAATCGCTATGATAGGACTTCTAATCAAAGTTCAACTCAAGGACAAAGTTGTTGGGAGGGTGACCGTCAGGGGTCCAGAAAATATTCGAGTAGTAGCAGCAACGGTAATAATTATAGCAATAATGGATTATCTGAAAGTAATACTCATAATGAAGAATCTGTGTCACAATCTCAAACTACGTCCCACAGAACGTTAAGTTTGGCTGATAAACAACACAGCTATTTCGATGGTACTAATGTAGCATTACAAGATTTATCTAGTTGTCGTGGCGACCCCATGAGTATAGTCAAAAATTTGCAAAGCTTACAACAAAGTTGTCAATTGCAAGAAATCAAGCCTAGTAAGATTCAAACACCTGTTTCCATTACTCCAGCGAAAATTACACCTCGTAGAAAAAGTACCGAGAAACCGGTATCTCATAATATGAATGATATCTCAAATGCAGTTATGGCCGATTATCTGGCTAATAGGATTCCGCCCCCCGCACACAGCTCCACCAGCAGTCAACAACAGAATGGTACCTATTTTGACTTTGAAAGATGGAACCTACCACCACCTCCACCGAAAATGTTCCCCGGCACTTCCGCATTCGGCTCCCAAGCTTCTCTACATGCCACAAATTTTAACCAACACCAACTTGCCATGCAGCATGGACATGCACTTACGTATTTCCCTCCTTTCCACTTAGGTCCCCATCCCGACTTCCAGTCATCTGTGGAGTTAACACCACTGTCGTCATTTAGTGAGACTCCACCTTCGGCTTCCTCGTCATCTTTTTCAACACCCGAAACTCGTGAAGAGGAACAGCCTAAGGTGGTAGTGCCTAATATAGAAGAAGAACTTGGTTTCCTTGCAGAACAACGGGCAAATGCATCTTCGGTAGCACCCTCTTCACAGCAGCAGAACCTTAACAGCACTTCACAAGACGCTACTTCAAAAATTATGGAAAAAAAATTCAATGTGCCAGTCACGGGCCCAGGATCAGGTTTCATGGCTTCTTATTTGAAATTTTTACAAGGAGAGCGGGACACCTCTCCACCGCCGGCCGGCAGAGGCGCGAGAAAGTCGACTTGGTCTCGAACTACCCCTAATAGCAATACAAACAATAAAGTATACCCTCATAGCGACCACGCTAAAAGTCAATGTGACGGAAATCCCGTTCAGAGTTCGAACGGCGCGATGGGAACGGCAAACGTAATAAACTCGGGAATGCCACTGAGTAACCCCGCGATGAGTTCCACGCCGAGTATGAGCTCGACGGGCCTGATGGGTGCTAACCAGTTACAAGGCGCGTCGACTAATCTTCTCGGCTCACAAGCGAAAGGGGTCGAACTGGACGATCCCCGCTACTATATGAATAAGGACAGAAAGCGTAAATATGACGGTAGCGAAGAGAGCAGTTACGACGCGGAGGAGGAGGCGAGAAGGCTGAGTAAGCCGGTGCTGAACGTGCCGAGCACGCCGCTGAACGACAAGGGGAAGAAAGGGCGCGGCGCGATGAACAAGCCGACGCCCGCCGCCGTGGTCGCGCCCCAGCCGGCCGCGCCTAAGAAGCCACGAGCCCCTGGCCCGCCGCCCGTGGCCGCGCTGCAGGCCGCTCCGCAGCAGCAATACTATTACCAACACCAGCCCGACGAAGGTGCGTTCAATTTATTAGATTTCCACTTGAGAAGTAGAGCGCGATGGTGAAGAGCTAGCCCTGAAGCTTGTATGACAGGAGCAAGCTAACTGCCTCTATGGCGGGATGTCGTGAAAACTTGTTACATTTTAACTGTGATAAATACTGTAAATTTTATTAGATGAAATCTATGAGTATTCAAATTGTAAATATTTCTATAAAACGATTGATTGCGTGTATCTTAGTAGAGGTCGATATTTTTAGGGTTAGTCTGTAACAAGATTTCACTAGAATTGTTATTAATGACACATTATTAGTGCCATTTTATTGTAAATTGTAGAATTTGTGACTCTTGTCATACTCGCTACGGAGGGGGTGCTACCATTAATAATTCCAAAATCGTCGTATATTTTTTTATGGAATTAATACCAGTGGGTGTCTGTTGTATATATATTATAATAATAAACAATGTATTATGTATTTGAGTTTAGTTGGTACTTACAACTAGTGTATGCATATTCTTTGCTGTTAGCTGAAAGTGATTTTATTATAAGAACGAAATGAATTGCATAATAGATGGCAGCTATAAATAAGTGCAAGATAATGTATTAGAAGGCCATGTCCTGAACTAAGTTTTTGTATTTCTATTTAATTGTTATTTGTTTATGCACAATTCTCAATTATTATGTAAATACTTTTGTATAATAGGAGAAAACATAAAATAAACACGAGTATAATACTATGATGTGTTAAATAATTTTAGTGTCTAATTATTCCTGGTAGCACCCCTCTCTTCGCCAAATAGGGATGACATGTACAACTATTGTAAAGTAGAATAACACGATGTTCAATTCATTTTGTAAATATTTGATTATCAAGCAAATATTTAAGCTAAGACACTCGAGTGAAAAGGCTCGGCGATGTACATGTTACCACTACGATGACCGTGCTCATCTTGGCAATCCACCTCCCGTACCCTCCCTCCCGTAATACTCTTCTGCAACCGTTCCATGCAAATTGGATATGTAATTGAGCGTATATTTCATTATTGCGTATCCAATTAAATTAAATTTCGAAATTCCTTTAATGCTCTTGCAACGTAAAAAGGTAATTATACAAATATGTTCAAGATTATAAGTACTTCAAAGTGAACTATTATTAAATTGAACTCAATATTAATATTTTAGTGGCGCACAGCACAAATTTGGGCTATGGGAGTTATGGGGCGGCGGAGAGTGACAACAATTCGAACAGGAAATTACATCACATTAAATCTCATCAACAAATCAACACCGGCCAGATTGACAACTCCAGGCAGATGGAGGAAATGCCTTATCAGGTATGATGGTTCCACTTTACTCTTAATAGTCTTAATTCGCTGGTAAACTTGAGTAACGTTATGTAACAAACATGTATTCTGTACAACATGTATATGTCTATGTACTGGGGCTTTCGGGCATAAGACATGCAAGTATGATGTTCATCGCAACTGTGTAAGCCTATCCATACTAATATCATAAATGCGAGTGTGTCTGTCTGTCGGTCTGTTACCTCTTCACGCTTAAACCGCTGAACCGATTGAGATGAAATTTGGTATGGAGATAGTTTGAATCCCGGGGAAGGACATAGGATAGTTTTTATCCCGTAAATCATCCCTTGAGGGGGTGAAATGGGGCATAAAAGTTTGGAACTCGTTTATATCATAGCTCGATAGCTATGATATAAACGAGTTCCACGCGGACCGAGTCGCGGGCAGAAGCTAGTAATAACTAAAATAAAATAAAACCGGCCAAGTGCGAGTCGGGCTCGCGCACCGAGGGTTCTGTGCCGTACTCACGTGATTTCTATTTTGGGCAAGGCTAGTGTAACATGAGCTCCCGTCACGAAGCGGCGTCGGGGATTAGTTATTCAAACAGTATTTTTATGCAATACAGTAACAACTTTATCGTTTTCAGACCTTTTCCTTAATTTGTAATGTAAGACTTTGCTTCCTGCCAAATTTCATGATGCTAAGTGAACGGGAAGTACCCCGTAGGTTTTTGGTTCCCTTGCGAATTCAAGAATTATGCGGCTTAATACGACCATATCTTTTGATTGCGTTCACTTAGTAGTTTGATTATTTCACAGCTCCAAGCTACTGCCGACTTGAGTATGTGGTTTTAATTTCAACTCGATACCTCCACGCGTTTCTGAGAAAAAGGGTCTTGTCAGACAGACAGACTGACAAAGTTTTTGTATGAGAGTTCCTTTTGAGGTACGAGAAATAAATCACTTACGAAACAATAAGTAAGAACACTCCATCAAGTCTCACTCTTTATACGAACACAATTAATTCAAAATAGGGTCTCCTGTTACGATGGCATAGGTTTCACACATTATTGCTTTCTTATGCGCGTTTATCTGGGGGCACGGCAGTATCCCCGCCAAGTCGAGCAAAACAGCGGCACGGCCGTACCATCCTTTTCTCGGAGCAGTTCAGGCCATTTTCGACCCCCTTATAACTTCGTTGTGGATAAAACTAGAAGCCTGCATTTTCATTAACCAAGCACGCATTGTAATACACGATATATTTCAAATTTCATTCAATTTGAACCATTCAATTTTGTCACTCACTGACTGTCTGACTCACCGATCATCAAAAGTCTAAGGCACTTCTAGCAAACAGAAGCTTCAAATTTAGAATACAATTACCCCCTTATTCATAAAACTTAAAATGCCTCTGCTAAATAAAATGTCCTTTGTCCCTTTCTTACCAACACAAATGACAAAGTGACGGCCGTTAGTGTTTAGTGTATAAATCAAGGGCAAACTAAAACAAATTGCAATTTCACACCAGTTTTTCTAGATACACCAACTGCATACATTACTTTGTAGTCCGATATAAATATATAGGATTACAAAGTTACATTTACAGTGAGTGGGACAAAAAATTTAAAAGCAATAATGGGGCTGCATTCATAGTTTGTATGTATGGATAACACATTTACCTACAAAAGAAGTGAAATCCCATAAAAAACATTCCATGTAAAAAGAGGCCAAGTCTCGAAACTCTTCCACCGCAGGTTTTAGGTATGCAAAAATCCATAAGTGTAGTAAAGTTGTGTGATTGCCAAGTTGCAGAATTTTATTTAGCAAGCAAATAAAGATTTATAAGAATGCCTGAGACTTGGCCGCTTTTTACATGGAATGTTTTTTATGAGATTTATTTGTCTCGTTATACGATATCCAAGAAGATTCAAGGTTGGTTTAGAAGATAAAAACTTTTTATTTTTTTACCATAAATGGTTCGATTTCTTTGAAATTTGGATGTAATATGTACCTAATAGTAAATGGGTCAATCAACTATTTCTCGTTGATATCCTGTTAGCCAGAAGACAACATTACAGAGTTTCCTGGAAAAATTGTAACATTATGGACTTCTAACATGCCTAGAAGATGGTCCATACAAAAAAGGGAACATGATCAGAAAACCTCACATTTGGTGGAACCCATATAATAGCAGATTTCAAAAGTGGCTTAAGAGGCGTAGCTATGGCAACTAGTGACAGATAAAAGTTGATTCACCCATATAATAATAAAACAATAAAACAAGGTTCAATATACTAAAAATAATGCAATGTTATATTTTACATAAAATACCTGACATTTACGGTAGTCCGTATCTCTTAACTGGGCATTTTCAAAGTGTCAGTTTTGTGACGACAATTAAGAGTCCGCAGTAAGCTCGATTCTCCATACAAACGTAGTTACGCTATCATTTTAAAACTACGTCTTGGATTGTAACGAAGGGTTCCGTGCCTATTAAAAAGGTCGTATCGTTACTGAAATCTTATGGCTCTTAAGTCCTTTTCTTTAAGGAAGGCAGTTTTTTAGAAATATCTCGAAAACCTTTGAACCGATCTTGTTCAAAACAACTTTCGCTGAAATAATTTAACAAGCCCTATGTCCATGATTTTTTTCATATTTTTAAAATACACGGTTCAAAAATTAGAGGGGGGGGACACACAATTTTAGTGACTTTCGAGCGATTATCTCCGACTCACTTATTCAAAAAAATTGCTGAGAAATCTTATATTTATTTAAGTTATAGTTAAGGTTTCTCTTTTTTTTTTGATTAACTGTATAGAGTCGGAGAGAATCGCCCCATAAACTTTTGTTTAACACCTCACGCTAATTAGTGGTCCAGTCAAGCCACTTCACGCCGCCAGCAGTCGCGGCCACTGAAGCCCTAGGCACGGTAGGTTTTACGCGTTTTTCGGTGAATATGTATTGAAGCGTGACGATAAAACCGGTCGTTCTAGGACCTCTGGTGGCTGGCTGGAATAATGACGTTAGGAGCCGGCGGCTGTGGCCGGTGTGTGCGCGCGAGACGAACGACAAAACGCTGCCACTACTCGTAGTAACGAGCGTGGGCCACTCCTACAGCGTGGGGCTTGGGGCGCCCTCTCAAACGCTCGGTGTACGCTGATGTTATATTAAATGTGTGAAAGATCTCGTCCGCAACTTATGGCGGCCACTAGTGGCTGAATGTTGGGACCTTAAAACAAATTTCCGATCCTACTTTTACTAAACTATAATGAAAATCGTATACGGACGGATGGGGGCACGGCAGTGAGTGCCCCCACCAAGTCGAGCAAAACAGCGGCACGGCCGTACCATCCTTTTCTCGAAGCAGTTCAGGCCATTTTCGACCCCCCTATAACTTCGGTGTGGATAAAACTAAAAGCCTGAATTTTCAGTCACCAAGCACGCGTTTAGATCGTCATTCAATTTGAACCATCATCGTGTTTATACGATATATTTCTAATTGCATTCAATTTGAACCAGTAGTTTAAGAATGATAACTTCAAAGTTTCTTAATTTTGCCACTCACTGACTGACTCACCGATCATCAAAAGTCTAAGGCATTTCTAGCAGACATAGAAGCTTGAAATTTAGAATACAATTAGTGTTTAGTGTATAAATCAAGGGCAAACTAAAACAAATTGCAATTTCACACCAGTTTTTGCGGACTCTTCAATTTAACGAATGTTTGGGGTGCCCTGCAATAGTGTGCTATATAATTGTTTTCTTTTTAGTCCGGAGAGTTTGTGGCAATAAAAACGGAGCTAAATGAAATGTGGCCGGCTATTTGGAGAGTGGATGGCAAGACTTTGCTACAAAAATATGAGCCGTTTGAAGAAAATGGCAAAATCTTGTATCGGAATATTTCCACGGTAAGTACAAACAGGATATTGTATAACAAATATACTTAATTGATGTAAACCGTTTTTGTTTTAATAATAATTTCTGTTCGGATTAATATATTTTCTATAATTTAATTTGCCAAAATGGAAGCGTTTTATAGATAGATACTATAACTACTACTACTACTTATACTTAACTGTTTGCCTATAATCGACTTTCTGTAATTCTTGCAAATCAAACAACCTATTAGGTACAGTACTCTACTCAACGAATACACATTTATCCTGAAAATTGTACGGTTCTAGAGAGAATCGCTTTTATGGCATATGTATGACAGTAATATTCATGCATCCATCGGTATTCCTATTTTATGACTATCGAGCAGCAACCTTGCCAAAAGAGCTCCGGATTACCAACGCATTCACAAATATGATTGACGTCACGTCGCAAGGAAGTAAGGCATTATTATTTAAAAAACTTTTGCACTTTTTACAGTATGCGGCGTGGAACCCCGAAAATAAAAAATTATACACACAAGTACCCATTAAAGTTAGGTCTCAATCTCATTTGGAAACAATTGTAGAGTTAGTAAGGAGTGAACTTCAGTTCGACGACTGCAATTTCATCGAGAAAAGGATGCTGGAGACTCAAATGTACCAGGAAAACTTTGAAGTTTATATACAAACTTTGATATCACACGCCTTAGATCCAAATTTTCTGACGGAAATCTTCCAAGAACAAGGTAACTTATTATACAAGATGATCATTTATGAAACGCGCCCGCTGCTGGCGGTGCCGCCGGCGCGCGCGGCGTCACACCGGCCACAGGCACTCGCCTCTACTCCATGCGCTGGCGTTACTGAATGCTCTCCTGGCTTCAGCACCTGAGTGTGATTTGTTTGGGTGGAGATGGACAGCTGTATACAAGGAACGTCTGAATTTTGTGAGCTGATGGATGCTAGGAAATCTAGTACATAACAATTGTGTGTACTGTCAATAGGTCCTTCTGCATTGCTATATATTTGTTTTTTATGTGTTTATTTTGTTTCTCGGCGTATTGGTTTATCTGTAATGCCGTGTAATACTTTATATATATATATAAAATGTAGACAGAGACTAAGTGAAAAGCACAATGTCTTTTATAGCCTAATAATAATACCATTTTTCCTTCGTATTGCTTTGTACTAACTTCTCTCTCTCGCGACATGACTGAAGACAGTCATTGCTTAATTCCTGAGGATCGTGATCACCGTTGGATTTCGTATTCCGAATGATTTATCTCCATCGGTTCCACTAAATAAGACACAAAATGGTTACTTTACCAAGGGAGTAAGAATAGCGTAGCGACATACTTACTCCTCAGTCTCTATATCATTTCACAAATGTTATTGGGTACAGTCACCAGCATTAATATACCGCAACAAAGCGTGCCTAACCTAACTGATACGACTCTATTTCTTAGGCCGTTAGGATGTGTCAGATATTTTTGCCTGCTTTATTGTAGTAGATTAGAATTATGCTATGTTACAAATTCATGCGTCGTCATCCCAATAGGGGTGTAGAGCCTAAATCAAATAATCAATAATGAAGTATTTGCTTGAAAAAGGATGAATAATATAGTCAAATGGAGAAAAAAGCAACGTAAAAGGTTAAAAAATCACAGTGTCTAAAGTTTCAAGATGGGGTATATGTTCTTTCCCTTTTTCGCAAAACGCACCTTCATATGAAACGATTGTCATTTACTATGACGCTCGCAGATCGTGACGTCACTATCTGCGAGCGTATTCTCTCTAACAAGCAATATTAAAACAGTTGTAGCTTTGTTATTTTTCGAGATAACTAAATGGGATTTTCGTCACAGAAATACGCCTGGTATTTCTTTCTTTTGGAGTAATATAACATTTAGAGGGTTCTCTAATTTGTCGCCGAAAATTGTATCGCCGATTACCACTTCGCAACCAACTTTTCGCATTTAATTTAATTTCGCCGAATTATCATGTGTCAACTTATCAAAAGGTTTAGTTTTATTTCCCAACCTCGCGGTTACCAACTGTATGCATATGTATGGAGTTTTTTTGTATAAAGTCACTTTTCAAAATGCCACCTTTCGAGTAGCAGAATGGTTCAGTTTGACTAATATACATTTCGTAGTATATCGCTTACCAAATGTTTTATTTAATAAGGTTTCAATTAGTAACAGTAACATATTTATAAAGTGGGTAAGCGCAACCGCTCACTTGTTTTTATGACAATGAAGGTACCTGAATGAATCGTATCATTGGAGATAAGTGTTTACATCATTACTTTTGGACTGTTGCTTGGTGGAATGTATGTATGTATTATCATTTTTAACTAACAAACAAACACTCGCTAATTATATGCGGGGTGCCTATTTCCGCTCTAAGGTACACAAGCCAACCCTAACCTAACCTACAAATAATACCACTGTTACGATTATTTGTTGTTTTTTTTACTGCGGGGGGCTTCGCTCCCGAGCCCCCCTTGTGGGTGGCTTCGTCCACCCATCGCCTCTTCCATCCTTGTAACTTATATACACGTTAAATGAAAGTCTGACTTTGTCATGCTGTCTTGTTCTTTGAAGTAAGTTGGCTAATGTTAGAAAAGGGAACTGTTGCACTGACGAAACGTTATTCGGTTAATAGTTGTTTGTCCAACTAAAAGGTTTTCCAAATGACAGGTACTTATGCCAAAAGATTTAAGTCATTATAATATTCGACTTTACAATAATTCTACCAAATGTAACTTTGTCATACAAAAATTTGCCATTAGTTAGTTGTTAAAGTGAATCATCGGCGAAAAGTTGGTTGGCAAGTGAAATTCGGACATAACAAATTGTGAGTAAAGGCAGAACCCCCATTTAGAGTGTACACCCGTATTCCAGACGAGTACTTCCTCTCGAACGTGAAGACGGTGGACGAGGTGACTGAGAGCATGCGCGGGCGCGTGGCGGGCGGCGGCGCGGGCGGCGCGCGCGCGCTGGACTCGGCCGTGGGCACGTGGCCCGGGCTCAGCGTGGCGGCCGGCGCGGGCGCGGGCGCGGGCGCGGGAGCGGGCGCGGGCGCGTGTCGCGCGTGCGCGCGGCCCGCCGCGGCGCGCCTGCTGCTCTACGGCCAGCCGTACAACCCGGGCACGCTCGAGCCGGTGCAGCCGGACGCGAGACTCGCCTACGAGAAGGTAAACAACAAGCCCGAAAGGTGACGGACGCAATGCACGTGTCGGGCGGGCGGTGGAAGGGGCGGTATCGCGCTGTGGCGGCTTGGCCCGAACTCTGCCGTACCCGACACGCTCGAGCCGATGCAGCCTGGTAAACTCCGCCGCCTTCTGTAGTGGTCGACGCCATCGCGATAATTTAATTGATTGATTGCAGCAGGACGGCGTAATGCTGACGATGATACGTGTGTGCGGTAGCGCCGTTGTGGCAGCTGTCAAAATCCACCAATCATAGTGATAATGAACGTTATTGGTGGATTTTGACACGCAGACCCTGACTACTGTCACTAAATGCTGCTATAGCTCGTGAAATGTATTTTGAATAACTCTCCATTAAGCTAATATATTTCAACCGAATTTAAACTTTCGTGATACATGTTTAAAATACTACTAATAAATTCACGGTTAAAATCTTTTTTTTTATTTAAAGTTTTTGGAACAAAACAAATAAATACCTACTGTGAATTTATTAGTAGTAATATATTTTAACTTTAGATTTCTAAGGTGTTTACTGTTTACGAACACCATATGCGATACGTCGCGTGATACCGCTATGAGCAATGGTGCTTTTCTTTGTTGATAATTGGTAGGCTTCTTACTATTTTTTCCGGTGGCTGTCTTTAAGTAATAACTAAAACTTAGAAAAGTTGAAAAACCCCCGACATTTTCATTTCAAAGTCCAATATCTCAAAAACGGCTGAACAGATTTTCATGAAACGTGGCTAAGAACAATCGGGATAGAATTATCTATGACACAAAAAAAAACTAAACGAAAATCTGTTCATCCTGTTGGGAGCTACGATACCACACTTATCCCCTCTCTTTGCGTCGGGGGCAAAAATAAAATCAGAGTAACATACCGCACTTGCATTCGCAATGACAATTGGGCAACAAATTTCAACGCAAACTTATCACTTAAACGTCATATTCCAGGAATTCCTGGTATGCGCTACGTGTTGCGGACGCGTTCAGTTGTACTCGCGGATATCGCACCAGAAGTACCTCATGTACGCCGAGTGCAGCAAGCGCGTCGCGGAGAAGAGAATGCAGAACCCCAGTAAAGACACCACGCTCATACTGAACGAACTGCTGGCGGACGAAGTCTGGTTGTCGCAGGTACTTACACAACTCGTTCACTCACTGGCTGACACTGTTCGATAGAACGTGACGGACGCTCTATCTTGTCACTTATCGCGTGATAAGGCCGACCATGATACCGGACCAGGGCTCATTGGCTCTACGAAAACTATTTTTTCAGATTCAGAAGAGTCATTGTTGGGATCAAATAATATGTACTCTTCTTCTCGAATATTCATTCCCTGTTAAATAAAAATGTTCGTCATATGTGTATAATGTTGTTGACGACCGGTTAGCCTAGTGGGTAGTGACGCTGCCTACAAAGCTGACGGTCCTGGGTTCGAATCCCGGTAAGGGCAAATATTTGTGTGATGAGCATGATTATTTGTTTCTGAGTCTTGTATGTTTTCTATGTATTTAGTATTTATATCTATTAAATACATCGTCGTCTAGTACCCGTAACACAAGCCTTATTGAGCTTACTATGGGGCTAACTCGATTTGTGTAAGATTGTCCCCTAATATATATATATATATATATATTTATATATACATTAAGTGGTGAAACGCAGTATGGGCCACTCGGTAGTAAAATTATTTCCGTCTTGGGCGTGAACTCCCTTCGCACCGCCCTCGCCGTAAATATATAATTTTTATAAAAAAAAAATTTTTGATAAAATCTTATTTCCATTAGTGTTCGCCACGAATGTTTTGTTCTAAAACAATCATCATCTAATACAACTTGCTGCTACTTTTTACGACGACCTCGGGAACCGACTCCGTTAAAGTGCAAGCTTGTAGCAAGTAGCAACACTACGAATTCTCTTTAAATCATTCTACGTTGTACTTCACAATACATGAGTATCTAAAACTCAAAGCAAATCACTCGTTCGTACACTTGCACAAGCCAAAGCCAGCTTCACAACATAATAACTCAACATCCTCCTAGCGTTGTTCCCGGTTGTGCCCCTAAAGGAGTCCGGAGTCCGCTTTGACTCCTAATCCCAACATTTGGCATAGGCACTAGTTTTATGAAAGCGACTGCCATCTGACCTTCCAACCCAGAGGGAAAACTAGACCTTATTGGGAATTTAGTTATAATTTAATAAAAAAATATTATGGTACAGTCTTCCACAAATCGAACTAGCCTCATAGTAAACTCAATAAGGCTTGTATAATTGGTACTAGACAACGATATAAGTATTAGGTTATTTAAATTACTTTGAAAACATCCAAAGCCCGGAAAAACGTGTACAATATGTGCATTGTTATTTACAACCACCTGCCAGAGGAAATAAAGATGTTAGCGGGAAACGCCTTTAAACGCAGTCTAACAAACTTGCTTCTGGAGCGTTGTTTTTATAGCGTTAAGGCGTATCTCGAGCATGAATAGTATTAGAATTTGTCGTATTTAGTTATATAATTTTATTCTGCCTCTGACGATTAATATGATTATGCCTATTATGTAAATAATGTATATTAATTCAATTTGACATTGTATAGTTATTCTAATTTATGTTTTCTCTTTGTTAGTTTAATTCATACATACATATTTGCACGCTTGCATGCAAGCTAGATACACATGATCGTAATATATTTAAACATCCCTGTACTGTATCTATGCAAATAAATAATTTCATAAATAATTTCATAAAAGCTCATAACACAAATATTTACCCTTACTGGGATTTGAACCCAGGACCGTCAGTTTCGCAGGCAGGGTCACTATCCACTAGGCTAATCCAGTGGTTAAAATTACAAGGTAACTAATCATCAAAAAAGTTGTGTGTGTGTGTGTCACTGCACCAAAGATATTCGTTTTGCTTGACCCTCCTTTGAACAAAATCCTGGCAGATTTTTCATCAAAGTCCGTTAGACTTTTTTGTGACTGTTACAAGTTTTTGCGTTCATAGTCATAGCCTAAGCAAGATACAGCCGCACTAAAAAAAACAACAATAATTAGGAAGGTAATTTGACCATTCTTTAAAAATCCTCCAACATTTAATAACGCGACGCGAATAATAAGTAATGTATTTTATGTTCCGTAAAAGTGAGGCGAAAATGGTACTATCGACAACACAGCTGACTGACCATGGGTGCACCTTAAGTGCATTGTAATAAGGTTCTATATAAACACAGGATGGTCAGTTAACAGTGTTGTCGTTTGTACCTATAAACTTTTTTTACTATTAATAATTATACTTAGGGTATTATTTTTTCTTATTTAATTTCTTGTATATAAGTTCTTTGGGATACGCACATATTCAATTTTTTTTTGTTAAAGCATCCTAATACATGTATCGTGATAACTACAACTTAGAAAAGTTGTAAAACCCCCGACATTTTCATTTCAAAGTCCAATATCTCAAAAACGGCTGAACAGATTTTCATGAAACATGGCTAAGAACACTCGGGCTTACATCAGCTTTTGAATAAAAAAAACCGCATTCAAATCGGTCCATCCGTTTGGGAGCTACGATACCACAGACAGATACACAGACACGTATACCACCCCTCTCTTTGCGTCGGGGGTTAAAAAAAACCTTCTCCATAGTATTGGGTTGGACGAGATAACTATGAAAACCAATAGACCACAATATTAATTTATTCTTCCAACATTATTTTACAATTCACACCGATTCCTTATGGAACAGAACCAATTAAGACAAAATATCCACAATTAAACTTATAACAATCTCTCTTTGCGTCGGGGGTTAAAAAAAACCTTCTCCATAGTATTGGGTTGGACGGGATAGCTATGAAAACCAATAGACCACAATATTAATTTATTCTTCCAACATTATTTTACAATTCACACCGATTTCTTATGGAACAGAACCAATTAAGACAAAATATCCACAATTATGCAGACATAGACCGCAATAATCAAATATGATTTATATAATTATCTATTACGTTATATTTAACTCCTTACAATAGGCCAGGTGAAATTCAATATTATCCCAAGTTCGTAAACGTTTGATTAAAATGCTCTTATTTCCTGATGCATATATTTTTGGATTGAGGTCGCAAGTCTCGAAGCTAAGTACTACACACACATGAAATAAAATATAGATCATTTTCTTAATACATTTTCGGTACAAATTTTTTACTTTCTTCCGGTCCATCCATAAAAGCTTTCCGGCTAAGGAAAACGTCGTGGGGAAACCGGTCTAATCCCAATAAGCTCTAATTTTCCCTCTGGATCGGAAGGTCAGATGGCAGTCGCTTTCGTAAAACTAGTGCCTATGCCAAAGATTTCAATAGTATAAGCTTTTAAACTAACATAAGAGCAGTGTACAATAAAATAGCTTGGTATAGAATTCTTTCCAAAAAACTGCACCACTGCACCATGCCTTGACTCTTCTCAATGATATACTGGACAGCGACAGCGAACTGGATATTGGAGGATTTCACAGCACGGAATCTCAATTTCTTTCGACTAGCAGCCGATATTTGGAGTCTATTACGGCTTCAATTTCCATACTTTATTGATATCTAAGCACCTTATTGTATAATATCCTCCTGCATAATTAACATGCATAGCCTGTCTGTTAGTGTTAATTAAGGGATTAATAAATAAATAAATAAATTAGTAGGGCTTAAGATTTTTTGTTTATTTTCCAGTTGTTTCGAGACGTGCGGCATTCGTGGGCAGAGGCCGAGTCGTGGGAACGCAAGCTGCGGCACGCCATGTCGCGGCAGATGATTTAACACCGCCAGTAATATTGTATAGTGTATGCCGACCGCCTTCCCTGCGACAAAAGACCAACTTTATCTAGTAGGACTGAACTGTTATGCTTTCGAGAAGCTGACACGCAAGGGTTTTTACAGCGAGCGGGTTAAGGGCAATGTCTATTTGTCCTCTAGTTGTGAGAGTAATTGGTAACAAAAATATGAACAGTTGCTCGGTTCGCGCGCACATATGTGGTTGTATAACTCGTTAACGATTTTTGCGGACACGAACTATCGGCCCCTGACGTTAGTGTCTTCAGTGTCTTTTGAATGTAGAATATCTTTGAAATAAGTGCGAAAGGGTCGGAATCTTCAGTGCACTAGGCGGCTCGACACTCATGTCCAACTTATGGCTAAAAATGTTGTCTGAATTGAAAACTCGCATTCGAATGTACATATATAATTGAATATTTACTTGGTACTGAGCCAAACAATCCATTGCTCGACGCACTAAGCATTTAATTTACTTAACTGGGGCAGGATCTTGTGTTTTATACATCACATAGTTTTTAGTTTTATTTCGGGAATTCTCGGCTATTTTTATTGGCTGTTACTTAGTATGTAGCAGTTGTTTTGAATGCTCCGGTGCCATGATATACGAGATATATAATAATTATTTCTTTTGGGATAAATATATGTATTGATTTTAAATAATGTTCGATAGATTTCAGGCCTAAACCCGTAGTAGTCTAAACTGTTGGCAGTTTGTAGTTCAGTTACCATTGCAACCCTACATTGATCGCGGTCACTTGAAGCATACACACAAGACATCCAAATACACGCACTGGACAATGAACGTGGCATCCATTCATTATTAAGTGTAATTTGAATTCATGTCTGTTTTACACAATAAAAAGATTTTACCATTTCCACCCAAGTATTTAAGAATCCGCAGTAAGCTCGATTCTCCATACAAGCGTAGTTACGCTCTCATTTTAAAACTACGTGTTGGATTGTAACGAAACTGCATATACAATGTCATGTGATATACCTATGTCTGTAATTAGTTTATGTAGCTTCAGATACCATAGTAAAAAAAAGCTAATTTAAGTTTTCCATACAAAACAGGTTTTTGCTGTATTTCGTTTGCTTTATAAACTGGAACCATATAAACTAATTAAAGACCGATATACCTCATGTCAATGTATATGCAAAGTTTCGTCACAATCCAACGCGTAGTTTTAAAATAAGTTTCTGACAAAAATCATTTTTGGTACTAGCTTTTATTGCCGACTATACTTTTCTGTATACATCATCAACTGCTCATTGAGACGATTCTAACGAGCCCAAACTCGATGGGGTTATGTGGTTTAATTACGGAGTTCCCATGGCCACCTTCTGTCTCCATCATCAGATCAGCTCGATGGTACCATAATATTGAATTGTCATCCAAACTATACTTATACCCAAAATTTCAAAATCTCAATCGGTCACCGGGAAGTGGGTCAAATTTAACTTGCTGGATTTGACGGACAACACATACATACTTTTATACTTACATACGAACAAGTCAAGTTAATATAAAACTTGTAATGAGAGCATAACTACGTTTGTATGGGAAGGTGAAATTCGGCCGAGCTTACTGCGGACTCTTAATGCTTCAATTTATATTTTGGCAAGACACCAATGTAAATAAAATGTCAGTGTAACAATAATTGCTTGAGAGAAAATTGTTATTTGTATATTCCGATCTGAATTAGATTGTGTTTGTAAAAAAATAAGGTGGTAAAGTAATCATTGTGTTAATTTGCGCAAAGGGTGTGAAACCTCAGCTACTCAATGCCTTTAATTATATACGTACGTATGTATACATAATTTATATATGCATGTACATAAACTTAGATAACTGCTGCATAGCATGATCGCTTTTATGTCGGACGTACCGCATAGAGACGGAAGGATGCTTTATGGTGTACGTAACGCGGCCAACCTAGCAGTTTTTGTAACGATAACTAAAACTCTTACTGTATGCGATTGCAATAGAATTTTGTACAGATAGCGGTAATATGGTGTTTGTACCTAATGCTTTATTGCCGTACATTTTACTTACTAAAGTCCTCAGACCAAATTTCATTCAGTTAAAATGTTATCAAATTTTTTAAAACAATTTAAAATTTTAAGCACTAGCAAACACATAACGTCCGATTTAAAAAACCCACTCCAATCGGTTCATCATCAATCCGATTGGGAGCTACGATACCACAGACAGACACGCATGTTATATCGTTTTAATCAAAAATTGTGCATAGATGAAGATTAAACGGTGACCAATGTTTTTATACCGGAAAATAAAAATTACATTCTTGCATACTTATTCCCTCGTGGCCGTAAAATCGCTTGTTTATCGCAAATACTTCTTATTAAACACATCATTTTATCGCCTTTCATTCAGATGTATTGTATTGTATATAAATTAGAACTTATTCCATAATTTGGACTTCAGCAAATAGTTCTGCAAGACCATTTTGCCGAGACCAGCTTTGCATTCCCAATGCAAAATATCTTCCATGTTTTTGGCATACCGTCAATGACAGTCCAGGACCATTTGCAACCTTGTTGCAATGGAACAAGGGCCACTATTGGTCGGTCCGTGTCTTCGTTTTTTACATTCCGAAAATTAGTTGTTCCGCTGTTTATCACTAGCATTTCATTTTAAGGAATCGTCGAGACTTGATTTTTACAGCTTTTAATCCATATTGATGTTAAATGAGTGGAGGACATTCAAGGTGACATCAGTCTGCTTTTTACTCCATGCCTAATCTACTTACACGATTGTATTTGGCTAAACACAACTATGTGTTACTAAACATAGTTGTAAAAAATGCCAAACACGACGAACACCAGTGGCCCGTTACACGAAGCTACAAATTACAATTTCTAGTCTAAGCTGGCAACACTGACACGTCGACCAATAACGACTGGCCCTTGACCAGAGGGGCTACCGCGAAACGATTACGAATTTCGTTCGTGTATCTCCGCCTTTGTCGCTCGAACTCACAAGTGCGACAGAGAGAGAGATACACGAACGAAGTTCGTTTTCGTTTCGCGGTTGGCCCTCTGCACGGTTAGCAAAAGACGGCGCGCGAGCTCTCGCACTATCCGTCTCTTTCTAATAAGAGAGACGGGTATTGCGAAAGCTCGCGCGCCTCGTTATGCTAACCGTGCAGTGCCGCCGGTTCAGACTTGTCAAATTGTTTCTAAAGTTATACCTAAAGTGAAACGGGTATGCAAATTACAATGTGTCCAAAATTATTATTTTACTTCGTATGATAAATGTTTTGAACCCCTTATTTATAAATGAACAAAATATGACGATATTATATTTCTACTTTACAAATAAGTACACTATAAAATGATATTTTGTATAATTGCATTAGGTTGTATAGGATAATATAACAGATATAGATAAAGGTAGGTAGTGAATAGCGGATAGATTTGTATAAATAACATTTCTGTCAGTATATAAAGTTGGAGAGGACTTTATTTATTTGCTTAGAGTGGACAAGAGTACAGGTCTAGGTCGATTTGATTTAACATCATTCTTATATAAGACATCCTCAATAAATGGCAATTTTAAGAATTATACCTTTTATTTTGAAGAGTGAGCGACTGAGAGGGAGATACACAAACGAACGTTGTTTGCGGTTTCGCGGTGGCCGCTCAGAATTTTCAATCCTGGAAACAATCCCAGTTCAGTTTTCGCAAACAAATGCATGGACGTTATCTTGGATACAAAAATTCCCATCATATTTGGAATCTGTAACCCTGAAAAGAGAATTAAGGATGAGCTGATATGATATTGGCATATTTTCTTGACCTTCATTCTTCACGTCACTGACGTCACCCTTTTTTCCATAAAAGAGTGAATTCATTGAACCTTATATGAAATGCAGAAGGCTGTTTTGACATGGCGGTCATAATCATAACACTTACAGGCGTTCTTGGCGCTGCGGGCACACCAAAACGCGACACCTTTAAGGAGACGCTGCACGGGCCGATATACTGGGCGGTGCACAGTGAATCGAGTAGAACAAGCATATGGGACAAAATTATTTTAGTAGTTTTTTGAGCTTATACGAGCTCATTATGTATGAATATACATATACGTATAGTTTATGTACTTTGGTTCGTGACTTAGAGGGGTAGGGTGGGGGTTCAGAAAAAACAATAATATAAAAGTGAATGTACAATAATGAATTATATATTTTATTACATGTACACATAAAATACTAAATCTACTATTGCAGTAATCTTTTAATCAACATCATTTTTAACATTATCATGCCATTACAAGGAAAAGTAAAACTAATTAGGAACTACATTTACATAGGATTCTTAAGTAGGTACATATAAATCAATTAGAGTTAATTACAGCGGTCATTTTATTAATTACTTTCACCGTCATCATCTTCATCCTGCGAATCATTAATTGACGTGTCATGATCATCTACACTAAACAAACTAGACACTACATCTACATTAGTTTCATTAACTCTAGGGGGTTTCAACAATGCTAAAACATCAGAAGACAACGAGTTTACTCTTTGCCTTGGTACATTTCTAAAACTATTAATTAAAGGGTCAGATGTAATCAACAGCATATTCATTAAATCTCTATTCGTGGCTTGACGAGATCGTTTTTGTGTGTGATGTTCCCTAAATCGTCTGCAATCTTTGTTTCGAGCTTCTTGTGCTTCCTCGGATAACTGTCCAATCGGCAATAGTGCTGATCGGATAATGTCGCTACTGTGAATCAATAATTTGTGTACTGTAACAGGCATGTAATACCACGAATAGAGATTTAAATAATGTTTTCTTATATCCCGTGTCAAATTTTCAAACGCTTCTAAATTTATTTCATAGCCCGATGATAGAACTCGAAGTATTATATCAAATTTTTAATGAGTGATACATCTAACCCTGTAATTGCAGCACTAAGCTCCGGGTTTTCAAAAAATCTTCTAGCTGTATTTCCATCATTAGTATTACCAAAGCCTGGTTTTGGTTTATCAACGATCAGTCCCATTTCCGTTTTAAATCTAGTTTGAATTTCTAGTGAGCGTTTCTTTACATTCGCTTTATCGGCTTCTCCTCTAAGTTGCCACTTTTTTACTTCAAGGCGATAGCTTATGTGAAGTAAACACTCAAAACATCTAATCTAAGCATGGAGAGTTGATAAACCAAAACCAAGATTATCATTATTTGCAATATATTCCCTAGATTCATCATTCATAACTTTTGGAGTAGCTCCACAAATGAAACATTTTTGAGCAGAAGAAGTTTCGATCATGGTATTGCAAATTTTTCCGTCAACCATGGTAAAAAGCATAATGTGTTCAACAGAAACTTCCCTTCCCATCACCTTGCATAATGTTGGCAATAAAGCGTTTATATAATAAAACTAAATAAAACTAGATAAAACCAAACGTTCAGCGGTTTTATCTAAAACTGCCTGAAAAAATTTGTCTCTGGGAGTCCTCGGTTATTCCACTTAAATCATGCTCAGATGATATAAATGTATATATTTCGTTGTTTCTCGCTTCCTTCAAATGTCTCTGCCATACATCGAAGAAATTGACTTTTGAAATGCAAAAATCGAATTCTGAAAGAAAAAATAAAAAAAATAGTTGTACTCAAAAGTTGGATAGGGAGTTTATTAAATATGACGGTTTATAGTTATAAGTATATTATATATAAATTTCACAGAGTAGACAGATGCCGACATGTAATTTCTTGACCATGAAAGTCAAAGTTAGGGTAAAATTCCAATGATTATTCGGAAACATGTTGATGTTTTACAAAATACAATGAATATTTTTATAATCAATATATGTCTAAAAATACTACTTACCCTCCAAATTGGAATCCATAATAATGAAATAAACACAAATAACTTGGAAATGCACACAATTATTTTTAAGCCAAGAGCAATTACGCAAATGAATGCATAGTAAATTTGCACTCATCCTATATAGTCACCTTAATTACTCATGTAAGGGGGGGTTGCAGGAAAAAATAACACGTGGGACTCTTAATGTATACTCATTAGTAATGACCTACCATAATGAGTTTTTGGATATTTGATAAGGGTTTTTGTCCCATTTGCATGTTCTACTCGATTCACAGTGCGGTGCCGACGCGTGATTCGGCCCTTGTGGATACGTGTCGGAAGCACGGCTTCCAACCAAATCAAGGTCACTCCATACTAGATTTTTCTGCAGTACGGCTGATGTCAGCCCGTGTAGCGTCTCCTTTAGGCTTCAAAGGGTTAAGATCTCGTCAACCACGAGGTCTCAAGAACATCTCAACATTATTTATTACAAAGAAGAGAAAATTACTCGTGGCTATAGTTTTGTGCAGCTATACAAACGTGCGACGCTGGCTATACGAGGGGTGGCTGAAAAGTTCGCGGCCTAAGCTAGGTTTTTTTTTAAATACTACCGAGAAGTGAAAACGAACTTCGTTCGAGTATCTCCGTCTCTGCCGCTCTAACTGGCAAGTGCAACAACAGAGAGGGAGATACACGAACGAAATTCGTTTTCGTTTCGCGGTAGGGCCTCGTTTGCTCCCTCTGGCAGTTTAAATATTGCCACCATTCAAAAAAAAAAATTTCGTTTTTCGTTCTGTGCGCGGATAAACTTAAAGCCTGCATCACACTGGCGCGGCCTGGCCGCGGCGGACAATAGTAAACTTGTCATTACCTGCCAAATTTACTATTGGCCGCCACCGCAGGCCGCTCCAGTCTGTGAGAGGCCTAAAGGCTGCATCATACTGGCGCGGCGGACAATAGCTAAATTGTCATTAGCTGTCAAAACTATTGTCCACCACCGCAGGCCACGCCAGTGTGTTGCAGGCCTAATGCCGTGTTCACAGCGACATACACATGCACGGGCACGGGCACGAGCGTGTGAACAGGTCGAATGTGCACGCGTCCGTGCCCGTGTTCGTGAATGCCGCCGATCCGGATGTCGGTTTTTTGACAAAGATCAAAGGGTGAATGTCCTCGTGCTTGTGTACCTGTACACACGCTCGCGTGCATTAGTAAACATGTCGGAATTGGAGTCGTCAGAAGATTACAAATGGTCAAAGAAAGAAATTTTTCTCTTTCTGGGTGTTTACCAGTGGGACCCAACAATATGAGACGCCTAGAATAAATATTTCAGATAAAAAAAATCTCCCAAGTTTGCATAACAAGCACGCCCACGAGCATGTGAACAGCCTGCTTGGGCCGCAAAAGTGCACGGGCTGCTTGCCGGGCTGCATGCCAAGCTGATGGCCAGGCTGCACGGCGTGCATGTGAACGCGGCATATCGCGTTATACTACCACGAACTTCGAAATTCGACGTTCGGGTATTTCCATCTTTATTGCACTCCCTCACTCGAGTGACAGGGATGCATGTATTACGAACTTCGACTTTAGAAATTCGTGGTAGCGACTATAAGTCGTGTTCTCTCAGCACGTCTAGCATGGGACGGCCGCGACATACTCTCGATTTTTATCGCACTATACCTCTTGTTCTAAGTGTTCTAATAAGAGAGAGACGGATAGTACGAGAAAAATCGAGAGAGCTCGCGCGCCGTCGCGTGCTAGCCGTGCAGTACACGTTGGATTCTCGCGTCAGTTTTTTTTCTGTGTTCTCTATCCCTGTCATTCGCGCGCGTATGTATTGACAAAGTCGGAAGGCAAAACCTATTCATCCGTTCAGTCCGCCGCGCTCGGACGTCTGGACGCGCCGTCAAGTCTTCCGGAATAATCACGGGAAAGTCCCTCGCTACGCTCGTGATACATTTAAGAATCTTTCGCGAGCAAATCTGAAAATCAGCACTCGTGGCAAAAAACTACTTAGAGCTCTTTTTGCACAAATACTTAACTTTTGATAATGCATAAACTGCAATTACGATTTGGCAATTTGGGGTACAGAGCAGCGGCCGTACCACTAAAAATGTGGCCTTCTGTATGATGGCCGATGGGCCATAATGGACCATTATGTAGAGCCTTTAAAATATTCTACTTACCTATGCTAGCATAAGTAGAATATTTTAAAGGCTCTCACTTGCGCTACGTGATTCCATTGTTTTTGTAGTATTATCTACTCCTATTTTTGCATGTAACAATGCTATAAATCGGCGTTTTGAGAAAATATTGGAGATCATTTCAGCGTAACGCCAAAATTGCGACTTACCTGCGGCGGGCAGTGACATTCGTATTTTTTCACAAATACCAAAACAGAAAGTGCCAGGGAGCATGACATCGTGTCGCGGGGCGGCACACACCCGCTTCATAGGATAACAATAGATATTCCTTTCTATGGCTGACGAGAGTCTTTCGAACTAGGGGCTAAGTTTAAACAGAAAACTAATCATATACCCATGCATATCATTGCTGTTCAGAGGCTAGTATAAGTTTTACCGAAACAAAACTTTACGATCGCGTTTGCGTTTTACCCTCAATTTGTATGGGATTTGACAGCTAAACGCGAACGCGGTCGTAACGTTTTGTTTCGGTAAAACTTATACTGGAGCCTCCGATACCTTAAAATTACGAACATTGCGATCCAGACAGGATTGCTAGGTACTACATACATATTAAATGAAACAAAATGAACTTCATAGAATACTTTTAATTTGCTTTCACACAGCCTCTATTGAGAACAATGTTGAGAAAAATAAAACTGGAGGCCAGAACCTAATAGAAGAATAATTCAGCAACATATCTTACTTTTTGACTTAACTTGCCCTCGATGTGCTGCATGGCTACTTAATAATTACTTATCACTGGTTAGTTGAAAAATAAAGGAGACTTTAAAAATACACAAGCAAAAGTGTGCTAATATACCTTTAAATTTCCAATTCAATAATAAAACCTTCAAAAAGTCATCGCAATCCGAGCAATATCATAATCACTGACATAAAATAATTCGGCTTCAGAAAACAATCATGTACAACATCTTAACACATGTCGGTAATTAATTCATAGCGGTATGAAAAGTACAAAGATCAATGAGATTTTGGATAAGGTCCCGGGGCGTGTCGAGCCTGTGCGCGTCCCGCGGCGGGCGCGCCGCTCGGCGGAGCGTCACTTCAGTCCCTGCAGTGACTAACCTATAGAATCTAGAATTACGTAACTTATTATAATTGCATATATCATACATCTAAATTCAAGTAACTTATTTTTATTCAGTTTCATGTTTTATTATTTTACTTTTTTTTTATTCTTTTTTAAATATTTTTCTTATACCTTAATCTCTTGTTTGTTACCACAGCGCGTTGTTGCCGGTGAAATCTGCCTTCCACGAACGATTTAGTCCTTGATAGAGAAACGTTTTAGTTTAGTTTTATATGGCGGGGCCACGGATCGCGGTCCGGCCTAGTCGGCGTGGGCGGGCTTGCCGCGCGCGAAGTGCGCGCGCGCCGCGGGCCGGCCGCGCGCGCCGCCCCGGCCGCGGCCCTTGAAGCCGCCGCCGTAGCTCTGGTCGCCGCCGTGCCGCTCGTGCTCGCCCGCGTCGCCGTTGCCGTAGTACTCCGAGCCGCGCGGCTGGTACTCCTTGCTCCGGCTCTGGTAGTTGTCGTTGTACTGGCGCTGCTGGTAGCCGTCCTTGTTGGCGCGCGGCTGGTACTCGCCGCCGTGCCGGCCCTGGTAGCCGTCGTTGGGGCGGAAGCCGCCGCGGCCGCGGTACCCGTTGGAGGCGCCCCTGGGGCCGCCGCGGCCGTAGCGCCGGAAGCGGCCCTGGCCGTCGCCCTGACCCTGCGTCTTACGCTCGGCGCCGTCCTCGCGCTCGGGGCTGCGGCCGTCCTGCCAGCCGTCGTCGGGCTTGGGCTCGGCGTCGGCGTCGGGCGGCGGCGTGCGGCGCTCGACGGGCGGCGGCGGCGCGGCGAGCGGCGCGCACTCGAGCGGCAGCGGCACGTAGGCCGCCTGGAAGTGCGGCGGCGGCATGGGCAGCGGCCCGGGCTCGGGCATGGGCGCGTAGTGTTGGTTGGTAAAGGTCTGCGTGGGGATGGGGCCGGGCGGCGACGGCGGGTTGGCGAGCGGCGGCTGCGGCGTGCCGACGGGGCTGTCGATCTCAGACTCCTGCAGGAAGAAGAAGTTCTGCGAGCCGATGACCTCGGCGATGGGCCGCTGCTGCGGGTACTGCTGCGCGAAGTAGGCGTGCTCGACCTCCTGCAGGGTGATGGGCGGCAGCGGGCGCAGCGGGTAGGCGGGCGCGGGCAGGCCGGCGGGCGCGGGCGCGGCCGGCAGCGCGGCGGCCGCGTACTCGAGCGGCAGCTCCGCGACCGCCGCCTCGGGCTCCACCGCCGCCGCCACCGCCACCGCCTCGGGGGCGACGTTGTTCGCCTCCACCTTGTCGAAGTAGCCGCAGCTGTGCACGGTCATGACGATCTCCTTGATGTGGGCGTAGGTGGTGCCGAGCGCCTCCTTCGGCTTGCCGTCGATGATGGCGTAGATGTGTTCGGCCGCCTTTATCGTGTGGGTGGGGAAGCCGGGCTGTCCCTCCTCGTTGGCCTCATGTTTCGGCGTCACTTCCGGGTACCTAAAGTGAAAAAAATTACTCATCAGAAACATGGTCTATAAAAATACTGATAACACTCCCAATTGAATTGAATTATTGTTTAGTTACACCTGCCTCCTGACTGTCACTGTAGCGTTATGCCGTATATTATTTGAATATCGTGCGTAACCTCTCTGACGCCTGTGTGTTATGATTAGCGATTAATGGGTTAAGAGTTCCTCATCCTTCATAGCTAGTTCATATTTGAAGAAATTATTCACTGTTATGAAACTAAAATGGCAATGGGCAGGCCACATATGCCGTATGGAGAACAGGTGGACGAAGCGTTTGGTGGAATGAATCCGTACAAAGGGAAGAGAAAGCGAGGACACCCGAGGAAGAGATAGAAGGATGTCTTCACTGAAATAACGGGTGTCGATTGGATGCGTGACTGACAACTGTGGAAGAGCATGAGGGAGGCCTACGCCACGCAGGCGACTACTATTACGTGAACTAAATTTTGACAAACAAAACAAAACAAAAAAAAATGTAAGCAAATTTAATAGTAGAAATAAAGGCTATTTTTATATTTTATTATAAATTACCTAACACAAAATTATTTAGACACAGATTTATCCCTGGGCGAGCGCGTGCAGCGCAGTACCAACACCCTCTTGAAGGTGATCGCTCAGAGGATGGACAGCCCTGGGCGAGCGCGTGCAGCGCAGTACCAACACCCTCCTGAAGGTGATCACCTTCAGGAGGGTGTTGGTACTGCGCTTGGTGCTGCGCTTAGGATAGGGCTGTCCATCCTCTGAGCGATCGCTTAGAGGATGGACAGCCCTATCCTCGCGCACTGGATGTCCTTGCATGTCAATTGTAATTATAATTATACTTTCTACTAACACACCTAAGATAAGTTATTACTAACATAATATGGATGTACTTGTATAATTGATATCCGAAATAAATGCTTTCATTTCATTCATTTAATTTCATTATACAGATAGATGGTGTTTACTGAACAATGGAACAAGTTCAGTTAGCACCAATAGGATAGCAACCGAAAAAATAATCATTTATTGAGATTTTTGTTCCTGTTACGATTCATTTTACAACTGCTAACTCAAATGGGTTAGCAGTTCATCATAAAATAATTGGTAACATAATGCTAAATACTTACAAATCATCAAGAATTTTAAGATCTTCCTCAGTCAATTTAGCAGCTCCATTGGTTCCATTTAGGAAATCATCCCTGGCTTCAGAATTTCCCATCTGCGTTAGGCAATCCAAGATACAGAGAACCTCACGGATCATGTTGGTGTCAGCTCCATACCGAATCCAAGTGTCCTGTTAAAGTTTTTTTTTATAATAAGATGAGATGTATAATACAATAATAAGATGAATATGAGATGGGTTCATATTTATCATAGTACACTATCACACTGGCCAGGAAGTCAGGTATTAACCATAAATGTAGTAAGAAAATTCAATGACTGGCACCCAAATTTACGCGCTTAAGAATATAACAATAATATTTTGAATAATGTTAGTCAAAAAATAATAGGCTACATTTAATCCCAGGGTTTTGCCTGCGGTCTTTGCAATACGCGGGCAAAGCCATACAGCTACTTTATAATGAAAATTATATACTATCCGTCTCTATCTTATTAGAACACTTAGAAAAAGTGCTATAGTGAGAGAAAAATCGAGCGTATGCCGCGGCCGTCATGATAGACGTGCTGTGATACAATTCAGCACTTTCATTGTAATTTAATTTACAGCATTTGTAAGTAGTAAGTACGCTTCAATTATTTAAAACTAGTGATGTACCGGGGAATATTGAAATACAATTTTTTTTCTGATGGGGGAATATTCCCAATAACTGGGAATATTCCCATTGTTCCCGGGAATATTCCCATTGTTCCGGGGAATATTCCCGGGAACATTGGGAATTTACTTTTGCGGGTAAATTACACTGGTTAATGTCTTGGTAAAAAAATCAAGGGCCCAAATTATCATGGAATCCCTAATAGCAAGATATATAAATATACACAATTTCAATATTCCCGTATGTTCCCTTGTATGGGAATATTCCCACCTGGGGAATATTCCTGGGAACGGCACATCACTATTGTGTTTACAAATGAAAATTTATAAACACTGAATTTTCGATTTGAACTGTTTTAGACTATACATATTTGAATGGATTAATCCTTTCTGCATGCATAAGGAAATATTGCACATAGCACACATCTATATTCCAGTAGAGTTAAAACAAATGAACACATACCCTCTTTGCTTGCTTTTTAGCTTCTTTTTCTGTGGAGATGGCTATTGATGTTATTTGCTTGGAGAGATCGCGAGCAAATTCTAATGTCTGAGCCACTTCATCATACTTGGCAACTGCTATCTTCTGATCAGCATTTAGTTCTTTTCCGGATTTTTGTAAGTCTCTGTATGATGTTAACTTGCTCTGAAAAGATAAAGGGTAAAATTGTGAGGCAAACTTACTTTAATCCACCAAATCCACAAACTATGCTAAGCTGGATATGTATCCAGCTTAGCATAGTTTGTGTTCTACACATGTGTGTAGGCAGAAAAAAAAAACAAATATTCACCCAACCAGGATCTGTAATTTCAATGGTAACTACTCACTACCAATGAGGATTATAAATGTGAGTTGTCTAAAAAACTAATTTGATGTATAAATAAAGAATTGTAATTTAAAAAACCCACCCCAGTGGCTAGGGGTGGAAGTATCAAAATATTACCAAATTATATATTGCATAATTAAGCCTGGCAGTTAAACCAGGCTGGCAATCATGATCGGGATAGTCCTGATTACAAATTCCATAATTTCAGATGTAACTGGGTAAATCCCTTCATAAGGTTCATAAACCTTATGGATCCGGGATCCATAAATGCAAATTAATCAAATTGCTTATCCATGCATTTATTTACAAAACTAACATGTTTTGAAGAAAATACTAACACTGGTGTAAAGTTACCTACACCTAATCCAAAATACTTAAAAACTGTTTGTATGTATGTATGTGGCATAATTGACATATTTTTCACCATGTGTAGAACAAAGAAATCGTTCACCGGTACACGAAATCTGCGCTCATAACATAGATATTGCTACGGTGAACATCATGAAATCATGTTGACAACAAAAACTTCGCTAGTGCAACTAAGTATAATATCATTTATTTCTAACAGAGGAGGGACCTGAACCACGTGTTTATTAGGATATTTGCCGGTTTAGTAAATTAACTCTTTGGGCGGTCCTTACGTCTTCCTTTTGTATCGTCAACATTGGCGGAGCACATGTAAAAATGGCGTCAGCAATTTACGGTAACTACACACTTATGCAGGCAGGACACCGAAATGCGGAAATAGGATGTTTCGTAATTATATTACGATAAATGTAAGAAATTTGGGGACTTGGGTACAAAAGATACATCTGTAACCGGATGTCTGTATCGTGCAGTAAATTAACAATATACATACCTTTCTTTTTTCTAAATTACGGATTTTATGTTCAATAATCGTCAAGACTTGTCGTACTGGTGAATTATCCGTGGCCTCCGAAGAGGCCGGCTTTTCGGACTTGGGATTCGCAGCTGAAGGCATCCTTCACAGGCAACAACTTTTCCAGGATTAGGTATGGTGGTGGCTTTTGGAGTTATAACTTCACTAATCTATAGGTAGGTATAACCACAAATACAACTGTCAATGGACCGACGAGTGGAAAAGAAGAAACAAAACGACGCATTAACCTTTTTTTGTATGTGGCTACATTATCTCAGTGTAGTGCACCCTAGAAAAGGACAATATGAGCATCTCTCATTCTAGCTGCCCCCCTAGCACACTAGGTTTTATGTCAGACGTAAAGCATTCGTCCCTCTTGCACTCGCATATGCCAGAATGGGGCGAATGCTTTATGTCCGACATAAAACTTAGCGTACTAGCCCCCCTGATAGATAGAGAAAAGGGATGCCTTTTGGTTGTAGGTTGTGCAATAAATTGTAACGTTAGTAGATCATTTTAACAGCTCGCGGTTTTTACATTTATGTTAGTGAGGAAACTAAGGCCTTTAATTTGTTACATCGCTCTATCTTACGGCATACAGGTGGTACTGCTGCCATGCAGTCCCGTGAGGCCGTGCCTTAAATTGCAATCATCATTGTTTATTTGACCAAAACTAATGGGCTGTATACATGTCATGATTTGTCAGCCCTAATTTATCAGAAGCTGACTAATTGCTATCGTCTGGAGGCATGTTGCGTTGGATCCAACTGTCAAACCAGTTGTACTGATGGGATATACAGCTTATGTGATCTTACCCCAATTTGTCAGTACAACATGTCGAAGTCATAATTGGGTGTAGCGTACAGATGTAACAATCCGACCACTTGTGCATGCAATTAGTCAGGACAACTCGTTTGACAGTTGGATCAGCAGCCCAACATGCATCCAGATGGCAATTAGTCAGCTTCTGATGAATTGGCGCTGACAAATCATAACATGTATACACCCCATGAGAAATTGCCTGCACATGTGGTCGCATTGTTACATCTGTACGCTAGTGGGGTAAACATAAACTGTATACCCCATAAAAGTTATGAATACTGTCTTAATTGTCTATGCCCTAGCCCTTTATTTATTGTTTGCATATACTTGCATTGTGTTGTATTGCAAGTGAAATGTAATTCGATCAGAAACTGTGGTTTCGTTAACGGATTTTTTTCTGAATTCAACGATTACTAAAGAGCATCTTTCGCTATGTTTCGCCTTCCAAGGGTAAGTCATGTCTTTAAGAATGAATGTAGTTTACCTATAAAACCGCACATCTTAACTACCGGCAAACACTTTGTTTAAGTTTGAATTAGTCAAGACGTTTAAGTATAAGATATTTCATACTTCTTACACGTTGAATTGAACATAAAAGTGAACATATTACATAATTAAAGTTATGGGGTTAGTTAAACTTCAAATAATTCCTCGTGAGTTGTACATATAGGTTATAGACCACTAACAAATCCCATCTTCGTTTTTATTGTGTACTTTTACTATATTTTATCATTTTTAGATTATTCACGCAACACGTCAATTCCTGGGTGCCCCATATTTAGAAGTTCATACCACAGCTCTTACATATGAGGCACAGAAATCAGAGAAAAGTACGTATATTAAAATGTATACTCAATCTAAGGCAAGATTAAGTTGTTTTTATTTGATTTCTTTCCTTTTTAGCTATAAATCAAGTCACACTTCTGGGGCGAGTGGGTGCAGATCCTCAGAAAAGAGGAACTGAAGAGCGGCCAGTTATTAATTTTCCACTTGCAACACATTTCAATTACAAATATGAATCTGGTGATATGTTGCACAGAACAGATTGGCACAGAGTAAGTGTGTTCAAGCCAGGTCTAAGGGATACTGTGTATAGATATCTTAAGAAAGGACAAAGAGTTTATGTCACTGGGAAGTTATCTTATGGTGAGGTTAAAACGGAGGATGGACAAGTCCGAACAGCTTCTACAGTTATTGCTGATGACATTATATTCTTCCAAAGCCAAGTAGCAGATGCCGAGACATAAGTTTTGACACAAGTTCCTAATACTAATACCTACTAATTAAGCATACAGTAGTTATATCAGTTGTTTCAATAAATGCCATATATTTGATCTGTGTTTCATTATTTTAAAATTACTAGCCTAGCCATCATGGTCGCGTTTATGTCAGACAAAGCATTTGTCCCTTACTTACTAGCAAGTATGTACCTAAGTGAGAGTCACAATCCTACAGTCAAGTGTAAAAATATGGGTGCATACAACTTACTCATAAATATGTGCCAGTGGATTAAGGTTTCGTTTCATATTTTATAAGAGGATTAAATCTACTTGACTAGTACCTAGGCAGATGTCAAGTATGTATACACAACAAATGAGTTCAGTATACATTTCTGCATCATTATCATTGGTAACTTCTATTGAAAGGGTTACTTTCTCCGCAAATGACTAGACATCTCGTTTATTTTACCAGCGAATGATTTAATTCTGGTAGTGAAATATGAGAAATCAGAAATATCTGCTATTCTAATTTCAAATTCAAGTGAAAAAATATTTTGGGTCTCCATTTTATATCTAGAATCTAGATAGGTATAGCCTCGTGCCACAGAATGTACACTCGACTACAATATAATAGAGACCTATACACTGGTCCAATGTGTATTTGCGTCTCACATCTTGCTTAAAGAGTGAGTGAGACGCATGCACATTGGATAAAGATCTTGGAAAAGTAGAATACAACCCTTAGTTTTATTCAATTTTAGAACAAGAAATTCAACTATATTTTCCTTCATACAATTTTCCCTGACATATACGGTACAAATGTACAATACAGTTGGGCAAAAGGCACTGTTTACACATTGATTAGTGCGAGTCCATACAAACTAAGGCTTACAAAAAAGTTATCATTTGTGTCGATCTTGCGCGACTTCTTCCAAATGCATAACTTTGCTAATGTACTCCTGTATGTAGTTGAAGATATTTGATTGCACTACTTCGAACATAGTATAAAATAGTTCTACCTAGTTCAATGAGCAAGTAAACGTAAAATACAGTTCGGCACAAAAGAGTAGAAATGAAATTAAATGGAACTAAATAAAATAAAATCTATACTAAATTGTTGCCATGTTTAAACATTGTACGTCAAATAATGTGACAGTTACGTAGAAAGTGGCGCCCTCATTTAATTTCTACTCTTTTGTGTCGCACTGTAAAGGAGTTTTAGGACGCATTTGTTACTTGTTTACATGCATAGTTACGCTACCCGGCAATAGATGGCGCTACCATAGTTTTGTATTCTAGATTGAGTTGGAAATGACCTTTAGAATGTTTACTTGTTGCTCATACATATAATGGAATCACGTATGATATAATGTAATAAACTTGTTTTATCCGTTCACTGTTTTCAATGACAAGAAAAGATCACGTTCAATAGTTGGGAGCAGTGTAAGCGATCTCAATACACAAAATGTAGGTATGGTCCTGTGACGCCATTTGTACAGCGCGATCTAGCGATTCTTTATAGTTTACTCCTCTCAGTAATTGAAATCGTGCAATGTGCAGAAGAGTATTGTCTGTATAAGTTTTCGTTTTTACGAACCAAACCCTGGTACTCAATCTTATTCATTGTCCAAGTGATGATGCCCAGAGTATGTTTGAGCCCTTGGTAGGTTTTGCGTGGCTACTCGCAGTTATCTCTTGTCTTGTCAGCATTTTTTTTTCTTTACGAACTGCCCAGTTCCATCACTACTGTCCTTCTCTTTGTGCTTCCTCGTAAAATGATACTTTGCCAATCATAAGGGAAATATTTCGTAGAATCCCCTTTATTTTTAATACCGGGAAATAAGATTCGAATAAAAGTTATATCATTCTGTTAACATTATCCTCATTTATTTTTACTTTAAAATAATAAATCTGACACAATATTTTTAAATGAAACACATGCTTATATTGTGTACAAAAAGTTGGAAATTCATGGCATGTACATGCCGATGTAGAAATAATTGTAAAAATACAAACTCAGGTGTAATATACTAGTACATACAGAATATACTGCTATACTAGGTATTTTTATAAAGCTCCACTTTTGTTTTACAAATCATATACATACATTCTCTTTACAGTCAGTTTCTTAACAATAATTAGCGTATATCTTATCTAATATTTACAGGATATCTTTATTTTTCATGACATTTACCTATATTGATAAAAGAGATCACAGAAAATTGTAGCTGGAAATCTTTGAGTATATAAGCCCTAGAATTTTCTACACGTCTACCACTTTACATTTATCAGTTTATCACAGTGGATTTTTTAATGATTTTCAAGGCATTTAGGTAATTGTTGTCTATTATTGTCAATTTTGTAAATATTTATTCAATGACATAATTAAAAAATCCAAATACAATTAGATTAGCTGCCGGTTTTGTGGTAGGCTTTAAAACAAATCTGATTTGTATGCTACAACGTACTTGAATTGCCAAAAAAAAATGGAAGACGATATTGGTATCTTTGAACAAGTTTTTTTTTACATAGATACTGGTTTAAACTCAGGAGTTGTTTTCTTTTTTGCTAGAACATAAAAAGAATACACATGCATACGACTAAATTAAATTACAAAATGCATCAACAAGCGCGTAAGTATCTACGCACACGCATACTTATTGACTTTTGGCAACAAACGATTTCTGCAACAGCTCGCGTTCACGGCCTGCCGATTGTCCATTGCACAAAATATTAAAACAGTCTCTATTATGTTAACACGAATAAACTCTTGTCCCTTTTCTAACTACTTAATTTAATTGACACTTAAACCTAAAAAATCACTTGGCACAAAGGCATTAAGGTCCATACCCTGCTTGTAACTCCAAAAACCATCTTATTCCGTCAAAGTACTCTCAGTGATTTGTGACATTAATCGTTGGTATCTCTCCATATTTTTTTATAGGAAGACTGGGATAAACCCTTTCTGAGAGGATTTTGACTAGAATTTTAGTGGGTGGAGCTGTTAGCGCACGAATGCTCATATTAATCACGCGTCGCACTGTAAGTGTCCTGCATACATTTTCGACGATCATTGTTCACATTTTTCACTTTTGAGATTAAGCGCATAATGTTCTGGAGAATATTCAGATTCTCGTTTGAGTAACATGCTCTCTCCAATAAGGGCACTGATGCGATGCTTTTCGTGGGGTGGGGGTGCTGAGACGGGGTCGGAGCGGGCGCGTTTCCGCCACGGCTCTGACGCCGCCATGCTCAAGTCGGTAGGCATATCCTCATCCGCGGGGTCCTCTTCACAACGCTCTTCCTTCATCTCTGTCTTAACAACAGGCTGCGGCGCTGCACGGGTTGGGCTCATCTGTTGCCTTAAGAGTGAGATATTTTTAATGTTTTTTAGTTCAATCGGATTCCTCAGGAACTGGTAGCAGTGTCGTTCACCCTGCACTTTCCGCAAAATATTCACACGGTAGTAGTATCTCAGAGCGCGGGACATCTTGTCGTAGTTCATTGAAAGGTGGTTTTTCTGAATGCCCCATAGTTTCGCTAAACCAGCAGGGTCGACGATCTTGAAAACTCCTGTTTCTCTGTTTTTCCATGCGATGTAGTTTGTGTACCGCTGGGTTGGGTCATTAAGCAGTTGTTGGAGGAAATCCCATAAGAGTCTTCCATCTGAAAATAACAGAAACAAACATTAGGTAAGTACTAACTAGGTTTATGTATTTCCACCAATATTTTCTTAAACACATTCAATGAGGATTGTTTATTAGAAAGCTCTATATGGTGGTATATTGTGTGTTGTCAAGGTCGTAGCAGTAGTACATTACGTCGTTTGCGTAAAAGTGTTAATGATACTTTTATTACTTACTTGTATTGGATTCTGGCATATCACTCGGAAAGAATTCTCTGTGTTGAGTGCGATAGTGCGAGTGCTGTTGCGCTTGATGGTTTTGCGAAACTGAATTCGCCATTGGAATTTCTTTGGGCGAACGTGGCTGGGGCGTGAATTGTGCTTCTTCATCAGAGTCTGAATGATTGCTTCCAGAGCTGTTGGTCTGCACCACAGCAGGTGTAGAGGGTGCATATGATGGCGCAAAACTCATTGTTTCTCCTCTCTGCGGACTGCCTGAACTGTCGACGGACGGTGCAGGGCTCAGTGTTACTGAGTTGGGCTGGGCGGCAGCCGCAGCAGCGCTATGGAAATGATGGAAGCCATCAACGGCCCATGTTGGAGTCGGAGGGTGAGAGTGCGGCGATGGTGGGTAAGGGGCGCCGCGTGCCGTCGGAGTCACTGGAGACGACGGCATTCTGCCCAAAAGTGCAGCATCTCGCACCAACATTTGCAAAACATTGTGCAAAACGTCACCAGCACCCGGGCAACGCTCGCCTAAATCCGTTTTGGTTAGGAGGCATAAAGCCTTACCTGCGAACAAATAAAAGGAGCGATTAGCATTGTATTTATTTCCCAATAATTTACTTTAAAAACAAAGTTTTAACCGACTTTAGTTTAGTACTCGGCCAAGCCACGAGAACATTTCCACATTTCTTTTCCAATTTACCACATAAACTGATTTCCGAAAGCAAACGTGTTGAATATTAGAGAAAAAAACCCAATCGCTGTGGGCCGATAATATTTGAGGACTTCCGTTGATTCCACAAGGATCACCTTTGGCACTTCATTAGATGCTATTTCAACAGAATCTTATCAGAATCTGTGACATACTTTTAAGTACATAATTGAGGAATTCCATAAGTCATATGTGGTCTTCATCATCGATTCCACTCCACCAAATTTATGATTTCCGGGTGTAAATACACGAGTTATAATAGAAAATACCAAAATCACTAAACATGCCTAATATAATTAAGGAGTTCCCTCAATTCTTCATGGATCCCATCACTCCCACACACATCACAATGACGGAGTTCTGAGGTCCCAAACATTGAAAAAAAAAAAAGACAAAAAGAAATTCAACCGAATTGAGAACCTCCTCCCTTTTTTTTTAATTCGGTTAAAAAGGAACTCCGTCGCGTACTGGTTTGTTGATGCTTACCATTCATTTGGAAGAGATCCATATCGAAGTTTGGTAGGTCGAATTCTCTTTCGCACCACTTGAGAAAAACGGCGACATCTTCTCTGGTCCAGAGACGAGGTTCTGTGGGGAGACCAGCAGGCAACTGGGCCTTGGCGTCACCAAGAGGCGAAGGAGGAGGCGGTGCCCATGGCAAAGGGTATCGCCATAATAGCTCCGTTGGGCTAAATGGCAGCGGAAGCCGCTCCATGCTTGGCCCAGAAGGCAGTTGCAAACTGACAACTTTCATCACGACTATCTGCAACAAAAAACATATTCCCTATAAATTACGTGTCTACGGATATGTAACCGCTAATAAAATTAGTACATAATAATTTAACTGTAACGCATAACCCGGACGTCGTTTCATTCTTGAGAAACATATCATTTGAATTAGAATAAATACAACAAAGAATAATTGTTCATGTTCGGTTTACTTATGGATGTTATTGAATTGCACTTATATTTTAGATACTTAAAATTTGGAATATACCAATATCCAGTGGCTAAAACTTGAACAAAAAAATAACTAATACTAAAATATTTGTATTGTAGGTATGACTGTGGATGTACCTAACAAAAGTTGTTGTACTGTGAAATTGAAGGTGAGTTGCAGGAATTACATTAATCATCATCATCATATCAGCCGAAAGACGTCCACTGCTGGACATAGGCCTCCCCCAAAGAGTGCGAAAGTGACCGGTCCTGCGCCACCCGCATCCAGCGGACTCCCGCGACCTTTACCAGGTCATCAGTCCACCTTGTGGGGGCCTACCCGAGCCGCGCCTTCCGGTACGTGGTCGCCACTCGAGAAACTTTCCGCCCCAACGGCCAACGGTTCTACTGCCACTTAAGTTTAGCGATCCCCGTAAACCCCTTTTTTCCAAATGTCATCGAAATCGTTAGAGCCGTTTCTGACAACGTGATTGCAAATAGATAGATAGAGGTAGTCCCTGGGCGACCGAGCTCTGCTATGGTGAAAACAGAGTAAATACGGAAAAAACGAATTTGATATTTAAAACAGGTGTCCCTGTAGGTTTGCCTTACTTGAAGCTAAGCCACTATCATAATAACTAACATTAATAGCTGATGGTAGAACTTTAGCCACGGTAATCCTAAAAACTAGGTAGTGCAACTCCCCGAACTACTTTTTGTTTAGGGTTTAGTCTTTAGTTTTTGTTACTCCTCCGTTGGGTAATCTTTTACTATAAAAAAAAAAAAACCAGGCATCACATATAGGCTATTGTTTATTAGGGATGGTGTATTCATGCGAGATATTGTGGAAGACTAGGTAAAGAATAGGTACAATTTGGTTGTTGTGATTGTGTTTTTCCTTAAGTATATGAAATATTGTTTTCATTAAGTTTTAAACATACGCCATTTCAAAATTACGCCAAAAGGTACTGTTATTTGTTATTGCAGGTACTTTATTGGGGGATTAACTAGTCGCCGGGCATAATGCGATGTGATATATTTAGGGTTGTCACCTGCCCGAGCGCAATTTTTGTAGGGATCAATGGTGACGTTGTAACATTGTTGGGGTGGATATTATTATTTTGAGTCCCCTGATCTCGAGGGATATCACAGGAGGAGCAACATTTAAAGGGTACTTATTCGATAGGGATTTTTTATTTTATTTTATCTGACGGACTGAAAGAAAAGTCACGTTAAATGTTAATAATTATACCTATTTTTAGCAACGTTTGTACTTTTCGTTCAAAAACTAACTAATCGTTGACTAATGCTAGACTTCATAATGAACTTTATATTCGACTATGCTTCTAAGCCGCCAAATTTCATATCTTTAGGCACAGCACAGCGGTCTTATCGGGCGCGGTCGGAAATGCGTGAGTACGCGATAGCGAGTTTGCGATAAGCCTCGATAGTTACTCACCGGCTAAGCTGATCCGGAACTGGCAGTGTTAAAAATCCTGGAATTAGACTTCGACTGAGTAACTTCAGCACACTTGCATCATAGTTCACCACACTAATAGCACAGTATCCAGTGTTCACAGAGCACCGGGCACACGCGTTAATGCGTCGGTCCCTCCAAACGTGTCGTGTTACGGCACGCCGTAAACCAGCAGCGTATCTGAGGGAACAGACTAACGGACGAGCGTCGCGGGTGGCTCTCCGGCGCGGACTGATGATGCGGTGCGGTGGCGGCGCGGGCGGGCGGACGAGCGCGGGTTCGTCGCTCCCCTCGCTCCCGCCTTCCCCCGCAGTGCCTCGCACACATTGCTTGCTGAGATAAAACTTCGGTTCGGGAACAAGACTAATTTTTGACTAGAACGGCGAATGCGAGCGATGCTTCCGCAAAATGTTATCGTTATCGCGAATTACCGCCTCTGACAAACAATTACGTTGCGCATACGGATACTGATGATTTCGTGTATGATATTATGAATTAGTTTAATAATATAGGAACGTCTTATGTTTCACTCTTATTTTGATACCTTATACCACGAAGACGAGGAGTTCATAAATATACGTGTGCATTCTGCCTAGGCTAGGGCATGCGGAAGTGCTTAGTAGCCTGTAGGTATTACGTCAGCGCAACAGTTTTAATAACTTTCAATATTTCCTTGTTTTGCACTGTCGTTAATTATTGTGACACGAATCGTGTTTAATGGTGTTGGTATGCAGTATATTTCCAGTCTGGTATCTGTCTAAATGCCTTTAAAATATTGATATTCGAAAATCTCCTGCAATCTCACAACGGGTGTCATCAATTTGGAGAGGCACGCGTGTCGTGGCACTGCTGAGACAAAGCACAGGAAATGTCTGAGCGGTCGGGCGGCAGTTTCCTGGTGCAGAGTGAGACAATATGAGTGCCAACCGGTTTCAGCTGAGCTCATTCGACCCAGCTACATCTTATAACTACCTACGTATGTTCGGCAACTACTTAAAGTAGGTATTCAGAGCGACATAACCTTTGAAACATTGCGTTAATTCTCATAAGCACTAAATTCCAATCTAATTAAAAGTGTTTGTACTTACTTATAATATAGCAGTCAGCAGCAGAAGTTGCTAAGCAGTTCTAGTACTGAAAATGATCTACACACGAACTCTTAATGTCAAGGGAATAAAGATCTGTGTATAGGTCATTTTGAGCGTGTTATTTTGCTTAGCTACTGCGGCGCTACCACGAACTTCGAAAGTCGAAGTTCGGGTATTTCCATCTCTATCGTACTCCCATACTCGAGTGACAGGGATGCATGTATTACGAACTTCGACTTTCGAAGTTCGTGGTAGCGCCGCTGATACTGACTGTACTCCAAATGCAACTAATTTACTTAAATCCTAATGACTGTAAATTCCCATAAGCCAATTAAATAAATGCTGTAGGTGTAACTACTGACATTATTCTGTTTCTACTCATTATAAGAAACAAGTTACGTAATCTTTCAATTCCTGATGGTCTCAAAGGCATTTCTTATCTGGATCAGTCGAGACAGCCAATGTTCCGTTTGTGTTGGTGAATATGTGCACGTTTAAATTAAACTTGTGTGTGCCCTGGCCGTCGTCCCACTACCGGTTCGAGACAGAAATATTCGGCAGCCAAGACGGAAGTGGCCTCGGAATCTTTACCTGTTGCTCCCTTCGCCCACCCGCCCGCGCCGCTCGCCCCGTCTCACTCCTACGCGGCTGGACTCCGTTGGCGCGGTGGCGGCACGCAGGCGTCTATCATGGAACTCGTGGAGTTGTGAGCAGTAATTTGAAGTACAAAAGGCAGTGTTGTGTTGATCGTATAAACTTAACAACGTGACCGTGACCGCAGACATCTTGCAACGGGCCGATTCTGGGTGTTGTCGGCTTTGACAAGAAATCTCGGGTTGTTATGGATGGATGAGCTAACTTATTTCTGATAAACGCATTTAGTAACTTGTTACTTGTACCTAAAGTCAAGAAGGTAGTTAGATGGTCCACTAGAATAGGTGAAAACGTTGAACACTGGGTTGTCGTTGTGGTTGTCGGTGGGTTTAACTTTGACATTTTGCAATTTTACTCCCAGTAGCATTCAACCTAAGCTCATTAAAAATATAGTACCTACAGTACATAGTTTATTAGTATTCTCATTCTCGACACTGATGAGCCGGCAGTGCCGACTGTGAACATGGGTGCAATGTTTAGTCTGTTCTGTTCGATACTGAGGTCTAACTTATTTTTTATATTGATAATGCAATGTTTTGTTTTAATTATTTTTTTACACATTAGACCGTAGCGGTTCACGCGTATATAAGTAACTACATTAATAACTACTGCACCAGACATAAAATCAGCAAACCTATTATTAGACTTAAGTAAGTAGTTAAATAACATTAACATGTCTATTATAATTGTAAATGACTCGTACAGTTTACGTGTACCTAACATCTGAGATGTATCTTAAACACAAATAAGAGAAATAGTTAACCCGGAAATTAATATAAGCACATGGGAAGAGGAAATTAGACAGCGACGACCGTCAGTTACCGGAAGCATGGGGTTACACAGGGAGGGACGCGCGAATCTCTGCTTTACTTCCGGTGATGGCCGCGGCCCGGATAAGGAATGGGGCCACGTAGCGGAAGCGCGAACCCGTCGCCTCGCGTCCGCTAGATCTAATTCTACTTTGTAAATGTAGGTACTTACTTACTCTATTATATTTTCATTTTCAAAACCACATTCTTGACTAATAACTTTAGTGAACTAAAACAACACAGAAAATCTGTACTTGATGTCTATAATGTGGTTCATCGAACTTTGTTTTTATCATTGAAGAAAGTGGGCAATTATTTGGGCAACTTGATTTTATGTTACGTTTCCTCTGAACCGCGGTTGTGCGGTTTGTTCCTGAATGAATTATCTTGCGTGTTTTTGGGAAAATAGGCCTATGCAGTTCCGTTAGGGTCCGTATGCTCTCACAAGTAACAAAAAAAAAGTATCACATTGTTAATTGACATGCCAGTTAATTTAGGTCAGCAGTGTTGTCGTCAATGTTTTAAAATTCATAAAGCATCCGATAGTCGCAATGAATCACAAATTTCAGTGTTGCAACGACTCCGCTTCACGCACTTCCGAGAGCGTGGTCAGCCTCGATATTCCGTAACTTGGTTTAAGAGTCCGCAGTAAGCTCGATTCTCTATACAAACGTAGTTACGCTCTCATTTTAAAACTACATGTTTGATTGTAACAAAACTTTGCATATACAATGACATGAGGTGTATCTATGTCTGTAATTAGTTTATGTAGCTTCAGATATCATAGTAAAAAAATAGAGCGAATTTAAGTTTTTCATACAAAACTTGTTTTTGCTGTATTTCGTTTGTTTTATAAACTGGAATCATATAAACTAATTACAGACACAGATATACTTCATGTCATTGTATATGCAAAGTTTCGTCACAATCCAACACGTAGTTTTAAAATGAGAGCGTAACTACGTTTGTATGGGAAGGTGAAATTCGGCCGAGCTTACTGCGGACTCTTAAGCTCACCCCAACGCTCCCCTACAAATATATCTTGACGCCGCGATTCGTAGTAACTAAGCGTAGTTAGAGGTCTAGTTTCGTTACGCGTGACGGGTGGGGTGAGGCGCATTAGCGCGTAAAGAATAACAGCCCTGCAGTCTGCGAGCCGCGACCCCGATTCACGCGTTTTTGTTTCTGGTTACATAATCGGGTGCCACTCGACTCAGAACTAGGCAATGATGTCACACCGCAGCATTGCGCCACTTACTACTTGTGGACTAAAGAGGCCTATCTGGTAATGTTGAGTTAGGTAATAATGCTGGCCTTTGCGAAGATAACAATGGCTTCGAAATCTTCAGCTCATATGAAAGCGTCGCTTCCTGAATAAAACTTCGTCGCTTGATGCCTTTGGGCTACCACTCTTTATTTACCACGAGGTTAAATTGTTAAATCACCGGAAAAAAACAATAATTTGTGTAGAACTTGCCCCAAGTCAGGAAAAAACTTGCACCTGATAGTCGGTAATTAATAAATTACTCTGGGCGCATTTGCCTACAATCAACGGAAGTGAATACAAAATTATGAAATCTTACGTCAGAAGTGAAACGTATTAAGCACTTATTTATTAGTTGTTAATGCGCAAGAGGTTAAACGGATGGACTGTCATTTCAATTTAGGTCTTATACGGATTAGGTTTGAAGACTGAATTGGTCTTTGCCTGATTATTAGTTTATATTAGAGCATATAATCATACGCATAGCATCGCATCTGTCTAACTTTTGAGTCCTTCTCTACTTTTGGAGAACGGGAGGAACACTTAAGTCCTAATCCTCTGTATTATAGTTTATTTACTTAGGTATTCAAATACGACAGTTTTAGTTGTGTTTTGTCTTTTTTTTCAGGTATGACTAAGTGGTGTGATTTAATGGATAATATTCTAGGCCTTCCTTTGGAAATGTAGTAGGTATGAGTAAGTATTGCTATACACGACAGCTATTATATTTTAAGACAAAATTGTGCATGTGGCCTCTTCCTGCAGCCCCTTATTATGGCCGTTAAGAAATCGTCCACTTCCGCTGGCCTCATCCGACTCCAATCCAAGTCGTCACTTGTGGTCACGCGACGCGAACACCAATAACGTTATCTTTACACAATATTAACTTGAAACTAGTTTCTGCCCTTTGTAGCGATATTATAATTTAGTGTTTGTAGTTTTGCGTTTAAAATAATGAATATAATATGCTGATTGAAATGGAATAATTTGCTAATTTTACCATCGAATATATAGTTAGTTATTTGTATACATATAATTGCATGTTAAATGGCTATCAGTTCGTTCCGTTACCGTATTTATATATTACATCGTGACCTTGGCCTCTGGAACAATACCACCTGGTTTTCCACCGGCGAGGCGAGGCGGGGCGTGGATGGGCGAGAATTGAAATTAGTATGCGACTTACTACCTTTTTCCACTGCGCGCGCGCGCGCTCAGTGCAAATAGGTAGTAAGTCCCATACGAATTTCAATTCTCGCCCATCCACGCCCCGCCGGTGGAAAACCACCTTTAGAGACAAGCTTTTAATGCCGTCTGTACTTTATCTTTGGCACAGCCAACAACTCCGCGTGACGGACGATGCGAGAGTCAGATGCAGGCGACGGGCTTATCATGTATAATTTAAGTTTCTATAATTACCTTCCGTCTCCATTATCAAATCAGCTCAATAGTACCTAAACATTACATTTTACTTGAACAACCAACCAATATTGCAAGTTAAATAAAAACTGGCCAAAATAGAACAAACCTAAACAGAACACACAAACAAAATCTCAATTAATCAAGACGATAGAGGATATACTAATTATATCGGTCATTTACATTGAAAAAACGGATTGGATGACACCGCAAAGACTTACCTACGCTTATACCATGTAACTTCTGCAGGTTGCGCCAATTAAAGTGATAAGTCATAAATTCATAATTGTTGATCTGTGTTACCACCGGACTAACATGCACATTGGTTAAAATAACATAAATATTTATAAATACTACAATGCTGATCCACAACAGGGCCAAGGACACGTTATATTAGATTAGACAATTGTAATCTTTTTAAAGACCTTCCCAGTTTTTATTCAATTCAGTATTTTGTGGCATGTACAGTTTTTGGTTTGTTTAAAAACTTTTGCTTTTGCTCCGCGACGCCATAGCTTACGCAATTAATCCTTAATTTGATAGAGTAACCTCCTGGTGCCAGATTCTAAGCGCACAAGTGTCACATGACATGACAAAGAGACCCCCTTCGTGCATTCGGGATCAACGTGTTCAAAAAAACTGGGCCGGGAATGCACCCGTATGGGGAGGGCACAACTTGCTGCGTGTGCATGTGCACGGTGCAACTCATGAGAAATCAGGCCATTTACATATTAGACTCTTTTCGGGCGTATTTTTTACACAAAACGCTTCAGTTTCTGTGTTGGAAGATTATTTTTATGAAATTAAAAGATTTTTTACATATTTTGTGTTTGGCAAACGTTTAGTTATGAATGTCAATAATAATATCGTTGGCCTGCTCATTATAAAGGTAACTAAGTGCCGTGCTTTTAAATTTTTGACTTTTCTAAACCTCAACCTATCTTAATCATGTTGAGTACCGAACTTTTGAGAAATTATACTCTAGTTTTAAGCCCTTTCCTATATTAAGCACTTCCTATAAATACGAATTCACTCGCAAACTCAACATCTACTATCAAACTGCTTTTAACTTTGCCTTATTAGTCTTTACATGTGAAAAGATTAATGTAATCTTATTTTTCGTAAGCTCATAGCCCGGGGGGTAGTGTCGCCGATTTTTTCGTTCGCTGCTGGTGTCGCCATATTATTATGCGGCCTGCGACAAATAATTGTAATAATCAGTGTCGTAAAAAGTATCGTCTGGGGGCTCGCTTGGCTATTTCCCAATCGGGGCCATGTGCGCGCGCTCCCACGCGAAGCCGTCGCACAAGTGTGCGAGGCAAGACGAGAGCGCCCCATTACAAACCAACCTACTTGCTCGTATCGCTCACCCATGTGTGGGTAAGAGCTGCTACTTCCTGGTACAACGTACGAGACGCTTTATTTAAATTGTCCCTTTGTGTGCGTACGCAATATTATTTATATTCACCTACATATGACTATGCTCTCGCATATATAGCTATAGTGGAAGAATATTATTACTTATATGACACGTGTGTGTGTCAAGTCACTTTAATCTCCATTGTACTTCCTGATTACTTGTTAGTGTGAGTGAGCCACTTGTTTGAATGCGAGCTGGGGCGACTTTATCTCGGCGAGGGACAGAGTGCAGCGTCCTATCCTATTACCATAGGGCAGTTGCGAAAACGGCAAAGCTTATCGACACTGACTGATAAAATGTATGCATTCATATGCTGCGATGTTACTAAGTTGCATTGCCATTTAATTTAAATAATAATAAATGTAATTTACCGATTAACCGATTATAGTAAAATCACTACACGGTTCGCCATTTCACCGTATCTAACGAAGGTAGATTACAGCAAACAAAGAGCTAATGTTTACATTCTCATTGGAAACAGGAAGCATAAAGTCCGTTGGAATATGTCTCAAGCACACATGGTTCTCGGTACAAAACAATACCAGTTCCGCTGTTGTTTGCAAACTCCGCCAGTTTCAGGAAGTGCTCACACTTATTCGTTTTGGCCGATTGATTATTCTCGCCGCGTGAGTTTTTTTTACATCAACACACATTTTTATTTGTTCTAATTGCGATCGCCATTAAGCCAATCGGATGTTATTTATTTCATCAATGGTTGGTATTATCTTTTGTAATCTTGTACGTTTTACATCGATGTCGATGCAACAATTCTGCGTCCCTATTGCATCCAGGAAAAGCGAGTGGACAGATGTGGTAGGTACAGAACGCAACGTGCAGTTTGCGCAATCCAGAGGGGCTTGGATTTAGAGGGAGATCCTCATATTCACCGCCAATCCCTCCTGTCGTACACATCTGTCACATAGGGAAGTCCAGATTAGACACAAAATCATTAATTGATTTTGGTGAAAGCGAAGGGTTGGGGATTACTTATGAATGTGTTATGTGATTCTCTCAAGTCGGCTGAATGAAATATCCGCTTTAGGCTACGGGTTGTCGCCTTCGATAGATTCCCTTGACGGTGTAACTATTTATACAAATATCTTCTCGGTCGGGGCAATAATCCCATTATTTCTTTAAAACTCTTTGAAATCAAACAAGTATCAAATAGGAAGCCGGTAGATTGGTAAGATTGCTATTATTCAATACACAGACTGTTTAAGATTCTCGACAGCCTTCATCGCGCCACTCTCATTGTGATTGTTGTATCGATACGGCTAATCTGCATCATAACATAACATATATAACTTCCGATTAATTTGCGGAACTAAACTATAATGAATAAAATTATTTTAGTACTTAGATAACCCCGATCCGCACTAGGCCAGTTGCCCATTTCGAATCATCGGCTTCTTCGGACTCCTCAATTCAAACTTGTTTATTCGTTTTTATTTTCTTATATAAACTGAATGTTAACTTATCCGCTAGGCTGGACTGGAGCCTATTAACGTTTGTGTATGGGAGGTCTGTGAATTTCGAACGTATATAAGCTGTTGATGATAATGCTCGTGTGGTATTTACGTTTCCGCGATTATTCGCATTAGATGAAACATTTATATAGTGTACTCATAATGTAATGTATACGTATCTTTCAGTCAGATGGACTTTACAGAACTTACGGTCACTGCATATTAATTAGTTCACAATATATTAGTATGATACGTACCTAAATCTCACGTACTTCTTCACGTAATGCTTTTCACACGTTTTCTAAATCGGTGCGCCTTAAGCGGGTATGGGTGCTCGAAACGAGGAAATATATTGTAAAGATATAAACCGTTTCAAGGGTTGCAATTGTTTACTTTAATATGGTCATTAGGAACTTGAAGTGTCATTGTCTGTGTTCCGATTCCGGTAGTAGGGGTAGTAATGATCTTCCAAATAAAGATACCGGCATGAGATTACCGCAGGCGGCTTTACAGCCAGTGCGGTGGTGTAATGGAATTACATAGGTACATTGTTTACTCGTGCGTGTGTTCTCATTTTCGAGGAGCGATGCAGTCAGGTGCACTTGTAGGGTTTGCAGTATCCAGTATGAGGTTCCATTGACGTAATTTGTGTAAGTACGAGTATACATTATAATAAGACAATTAGTGAAAGAGAAAGAGCTGTTCCCGTCCAGGATAAAAAATACAAAAATAACGCGTGATTTTATTACCTGCCTGCTCCTGTTTCATCGACATACTTTTCTTCCGAAAGGGCATAGAAGGGTTGTTGGAACTCAGGAGCTCGCCTTTATTCTCTGGTTTTAAACGAAGTTAGTTAAGATATATAAAAAAAACAAGAATATATGATAAGATATAATATTTTATACTGGCATAGAAGAACTTGAAACATTCGCCCTACTCTTTTACAGTTTTGTGAAATCAATTTTTAATTGTTACTACTCTCAATCCTTATGATTTAATTTTACCCATTGTGCGATGTTTAAGTACTTAATATGTTACTTTAGTTTACCAACGCCATGGCGTAAGCTGTTATGTTGATAAGTTGTATTTACAAATATATAAATAAATAAATAATATCGCTATATACATACACATATGTACGACTTACAAGCACTGTATCACACCTGTAAAAACTTATTGCTATGCCCATAGGCGACTAAATAAACCTTAATTGCACTGAAAGCATTTTTCAAACACGACTAAATGCAATGTCGGTTCTATATCTGGAAGCATAATTATATTGTCGTGTCCATAATTTGCATAATAACAAAAGTGGCACGGTAGTGATCAATTTTGCCGATGCCACTTGTAGCTTGTAAGTCGACACCTTGCGCCGACGAGCGTGAGAAGACGCAACCCTTCTCTAGACCGGCTCACAGGTGTACGTATTATGTAGAGTTACGCCCTTCGACCCCTTGGCAGCAACAGGTAGTGAATTTTATTGGATTTTTTCTTTCTATTATTTTTCGGAACTTTATTTGAATTTCTGATTTAATATGTTTGGCTCTGTTCACTGTCAATTTTTTTTGGTACAAGCTTTTATTGCCGACTATACTTTTCTGTATACCGTCATCAACTACTCATTGAGACGATTCTAACGAGCCCAAACTCGATGGGGTTATGTGGTTTTATTACGGAGTTCCTATGGCCACCTTCCAGCTCCATCATCAGATCAGCTCCACGTCATCATAATATTGCATTGTCACGCGATTTGCATATTCGTGCATAATTTGAACTCAATCGGAAACCGGGAAGTGGATCAAATTTAACTTGCAAGATTTGATTACAGACAGACAGACAACGGGACAGGTGAAACTAAATAAAAACTTGTAAAAATTAGAAGCAATGTAGGCTACCTTTTTTAAAATCCGAAATCAAATGAGCGGCTATTTCCGTCTCTCAACGCAGTTTCCTATTGGCAATTTACTCCTGCCCCCACCGGCTCTGTTGGCGTCGCGAGTTTCGCGCACGCTACATCCTTAATATTACAGCAATATCTAATATCGCTGGTGCTTACAAGTGATGCAACTATTATGTCAGTTCATTATACACTCGAGTACGTTATGTTTGTGCTTGGTTTCAAAATGAATAGATGTTAACTTTTCATGCCATCCTATCACCAATTTGTGCAAGTACCTACCTGATTATTTTACACATGACGAACAAAAGCTAGGGCTTCAAAGCCAAATCAAAGTTTTAGGAAACCCATAATATTTTTGAATGAGCTATTCAACGATACCCCAGTGAGTTTAACGAGAAACTTAGATCCCCGCTTTAGGTGTAGGGGAGGTAGGTAGGTACCCTAAAAATATTTGTTTTTTTAAGATTTTATTGTACTGTTTTGTCGGCGTGATTGATTTATTTACCCATGCCGAATCACAGTTTTCTAGTAGTAATGGTTACTGAGCTAAGCCAAAGAGGGACGGACGGCCAGACGGACATGGCGAAACTATAAGGGTCCCTTGTTGACTACGGAACCCTAAAAACCTAGTTAATAGAGTCGTTCGGTAGGTACATATATTTTTTCCTACTTATGACTTGATTATGCCTACTGTTTGAGGTCGTCATGGTGAAATAATGAGTGCGTATTTATATTAGGTACAAAAGCAGGTACATTTTACCTGTTCTGTTTGCTAGTTAATTGAAGGAAGCCGTCGTAGCTAACTCAATTGCAACGTATGAAAACAGTAAGCCTAGCAATATCGACCAACATATTTATAGGTCAATATCCTAAATGGTGTAGTCACCTACTAGGTACGTCACAAATCAACTGTAATGTTCTAAGCAATTAAATATTAATTAATGTTGTAAATGCGTGCTACTATTGCTTTATGAGTTGTAAACCCATTATACGCATTTCCGGTAAAATTGTACAAAAATCTATATTATTTCGTGTCAAAAATCCTAATGACGATGTAGTCTTTGATGAGCACAGGTTATTCTTCACAAATCTTTACTAAAAACCGGCCAAGTGCGTGTCGGGCCACGCGCAGTGCAGGGTTCGGTATAGAGAATGCAACCTCGAGCCGAGATTATTGGTAATTCGAGATCTCGAGTTAAAAATATCATGCTAAAATAAATAAATAAATAAATATTAGGGGACAATCTTACACAAATCGACCTAGTCCCAAACTAAGCAAAGCTTGTACTATAGGTACTAGATGACGATATACATACTTATATACATAAATAAATACTTAAATACATAGAAAACATCCATGACTCAGGAACAAATATTCGTGCTCATCACACAAATAAATGCCCTTACCGGGATTTAAACCCGGGGTCTCTTGCTTCGTAGGCAGGGTCACTATGAACTAGGCTAAAGCGGTCGTCTAAAATAGACGAGATCTAGATAATCTCGACAGTATCGAGAATCCACATAAAAAAAGGCATTATGTTGGTCAAAATTGCCCGAGTTTGATTAAAACGACCTACTTAGGGTATTGCTATAAAATTTTGTGTTTGTAACACGTTTATGGCAAACTGGAAAACTGAGCAAAAAAATCATTGATAAAGAAATTATTCAGTTCTTACTTCTGATTTGTCGGTAGGCACACAAAACAAATGTAAAAAATGTGCACATGACTATTGTTTAAGGGCGCTCGAACTTTGAAGTGTAATAAAATAACCTGTGTAGCTGATACTGCTATAATTTTTATATTTTTTTAAAGATCATATTTGATGACATTATTTATGAAATATCTCAGCCAAATGGCTGCCGCGACTCCGCTGTAGGCGGTGTATCCTGGTAGACCGATTTTGGGCGTCATTTTCGCATAAATGGTGCTCAATTTCGTGAACAACCGTATGTTGGCCTTCAGAGCAGCCATTGTCTGTGTTTTGTCTGCATAGACAAGAGATTTGACGTAGCCTCACATAAAGTAGTCGAGCGGTGTCACACGATCTCGGGGGGCCAGTTGATGTCGCCACCACGCGATATGACGAAGCCCTCGAATTTCCAATTTTCAAAAATTCAAAAATGCAACCCAAACAGTTTATATTCACCTTTTCTGCCGGAGGGCATCGATAGCTGGAGGGCTGCTTGCCCGAAAACTGACCTGCCGACGTTTCGACAACAATGGGATGAGGCGCACTGTGTGTTGGTACGGGATAATCTGTACAAAACAGCTACCAGCCCCACAGAGCGAGCTCGTCTCCTTACTGGAACGAAATGGGAATCTGGCGCATGGCTGCAGGCTTTGCCTTCGAAAAACCTCGGCACACTCCTCACCAGAGACGTTTTTAGGTTTGCGGTGTCGCTGCGTCTAGGGGCAGCTTGTGTGGTTCCGCATCAATGCCACTGTGGTGTAAATGTCACCCGTTTAAGCCAACATGTCGTGTGCTAAAAGCGCCGGCCGGATATCGCGACATGCTAGCCTGAACGATATTCTGCGCCGGGCCCTCGTCACGGCCGGTGTGCCGGCAGTTCTAGAACCATTAGGTCTCGGCCAACGGCAAGAGGCCCGATGGCATGACCCTTGTTCCCTGGAAGTTGGGTCGGCCCCTAGTATGGGATGCCACATGTGTGGATACCCTTGCCCCGTCCCATCTTTCAGGGACTTTGACCAGGGCTGGGGTTGCCGCTAACGCAGCTGAAAACCTCAAGCGGCGCAAATATACAGCCATTGATTCTGGCTGCATGTCCAGCCTCATGGACCAAGCGTTTCAACTGAAACGCTTGGTCCATGGGGGCCCGGAGCACACGCGGTGTTCAAGGAGCTCGCGAAGCGTGGTGGCCAACGGGCTGGCGGCTATCTGGCGCAACGGATCAGCATTAATTGCTATCCAGCGCGGCAATGCCGTCAGCCTTATGGGCACCTTGCCGCACGGCACAGATTTAGAACCGGTTTTTTATTTGTAATATTATAAATGCAAAAGTTTGGAGGTTTGTTACTTACTCATTCACGCAAAAAGCTAAGCGGATTAAGATATTTAAGATACATTTTGGTATAACTACCTACATGTAGTGTATAGCCTGGATTAACAGATATATAATACTTTTTTATCCCGGAAATCATTGCCTATAGGTGCGAAATGGGGGGCCAAAATTTGTATGGTTTGTATATCATAATATAAACGAGTTCCACGCGGACGACGTCGCGCGCAGAAGGTAGTATTTTCATATTTTCAAAAGATTTCCTTCCACTTTCGAATGCACCATACCAAAAACTCATTTCAGCTGGCATTAACAAAGAACGATGTTGTGAATGCGTGTCACATCACCCGGATACCCCGGCTTTGTCCGAAGTGTGAAAGGGTGCACTCATTAGGAAGATTGCGGGGCGCCAGCCCGCTGCAAAACATTGTCTACGGCCGTGCCGTTGCGTTGACACATTGTCTTTGCCTAGCGCATTAATGTTGCCACCATTATCGTACATATGTTCAGGAAGTTTACATTTTCAAAGACAAAAGAAACGAGGCTGTAATAAAGAAAGTGCATTCGGGTTAGGCATTCCGCAAAAATAACGCAGAGCATTATGATCAGACTATGGATGGAGCCTTACTCGTTTCAGTCATTAGAATTAATGTACTCCTGGTTTACCTTAAGGCGATGCCTTGATTTGAGTCGAACACGGCCCATTAGGTACTTCAAAATTTGAAGCTGCTTTTCCTATCAGGTATTAGTATTTTTTCTTTGCAATCTTGCTTTACCATGTCACTATGGGAATGGGAATCAAATATTGTTTGACATGTCAATATTTACAAATGTATTTTATTTAACGTTGATAAGATACGTAGGTACATATGTAGTTCATTTGAATAAACATTCGCGTCCCATGTAATTTTAGCCAAACTTCTCATTAACGCTTCATAGGTACCTAACAGATTTAGTAGAGTCGCATAATATTAACGCACAAAGAGCGAACATGCCCGAAGTTGAACAAAATAAAAACAAAGAAATTACTTAACAGCTTCCGTATTTTCGGACGCCTTCTGTTTTTGTGGTTAGTTGTCATGTGACAGGTATCAACTGTATGTGGTGTTTAATTTTCCGTGCTGAATTTACTTATGCATCGCCATTTTTTATTCTAGGCTTATTCGAGCGTACTTAATTGAGCTTTAATGATAGCTATAATATTTAGAAACTCAAATATTAGGACCAGATGATGTTCAATTACGAGATGTGTGCCTTGTTAGTTGTTATCTCATAGCTCGTAATACTTAACTATTTCAAATCAGTTAACGAACTTGTCATTAGGCTCACGTGAACAGAAATGTATCGCATGGCATGGCGCCGGCGACCGACGATGTTCGACGCGGCATGAGACGAGCCAAGATGGCGTCGTCGAGCAGGAAGTGATGTAGTGTAGGAAGACGTTCTAGCGTCCTTCAAGGTCACTAGTGTATCCAGCACACTCGTTACGCAGCGTCACCTCGCCTCGTTCCGGCGCTGACGAGACTATTGTTTTAAATTCGAAACGTCTCAGTCACCACACTCGGTTTGATTACTGGAATTTAACCCTAAATGACGTCCAGCTAAAGTTAGGATTCTTCCAAGTTTTGAAAAAAGACTCCTGAACCTACCTTAGACTCTCTGAAGCTACCTTATTCTCTTTATCACATTTTAACGTGAATCATAAAGTAGGTATCTGAAATGTTTGCTTAATAGAGTTAGGGTTTATTGAGAATTCTTACTATCCTGCTTTGCTGGTTATGAGAACACTTCCTAGAAAAAAATTGTGTCTGTAGAATAGAAACGATTCCTAGGAAGTCCTTTATGTGACGCGGCAGAGTTTAGAGCAGCTCTATTTTCGCATAAACAGCCAGCTTTTTTTGCTCCGATCAATTACGACGTCCAGCCCACTTATAAAAGGCTCTTTGGAATATTTTGCATTACGCGCTTATATCAGATCCGTTCGCGGGTATTTGCACTATTTATAATGTTCTTCGCATAATAAGTGTGCAATCCGCACACTTATTCTTTTCAATGGCAGGTAACGTTTGTGGGATACAATAGATGCGAAATCCGTTCGGCTAAAATATTAACTCTGGTACAATGGAATACATTATATTTCCAAGTATGGAGCACTTCTTCACTTCCGAACAATAGTTTGAATGGGAAACGAAGTGGTAAACAGTGGTTCCTTTGCAGATCCAGGTCGGTGCGAGATGGCCGGCTTTGTGTTCGCGCAGAACGTCTCTGCGAGGGCGGGAAAGTGCAGTAGGGTTGACAACTTTGCTAAGCTCACTTGTTTTTATACCACGCATTGTGTGCTTTGCTCATTTGAAGATGCTCTTCGATCTGTTGATTTTTTTCCTCGTAAATTGGGATTAAGAAATAAGTATCCACTTACTTAAAAACTAAAATGAATCAAACGTTGTTTTATCCCAATAACATGAACTTACAGAACTACTTAACGATCGAAAGGAACCGAAATCGTAAAATTGCAATAAAATAAGAGGATAACAACATCAAAAAGTAATTTAATAAGTAATTTACTGTGGCGACCCTAACTTACACATAATATTGTAAATTGTAACTAAACGGCACGATAACAACAAAAAATCGACGAGATCGAAATGGATCGGTCCTTTGAAAGAGTAGTTCCATTCCGAAGCGATTACAATGCGCAGTCCCCAAGAGGGTGAGCATAGTTTTGCTCTTTTTTATTATGAAAGATAGTTTTTGTCGAAAAGGTAGAAGCCATACCGTTGAAAGTTCAAACGAGTCTTTATTGCATTCCAAAGTTGAAAACAGATTGTCTTTACCTCAAGAATTAACTTAGAATTACTAATAATTATTAAGTTGCTAACCAGTACAGAGAAAAGAGGAGAAAATAATAAGATCCGTGTGTATACAACACGAACTTTCGATTTGTCTCTTTACTTGTGGCGTTGGATTTGTATTTGGATATACATTAAGTACCTACTTATACTTAAATCGCTTTAATTTTTTTCATCACACTTGCTCGAAACGGGCTTCATAATGCGCAGACATACAGAGCTGTAATAGCCTATGTTACGCCCACGGGCGTAATGGTTTTTTTCTTAAATTGTATCTGTCACTCGTGCGGCAGTTACAAAGCAAAGAGATTTTATATCAAATACGATGTCTGAAAACGTATTTATAAATAAATTTAAACTTAAAAATACTTAACTACTAAATCATGTTTAACAGAATTATTTACAGATTGAATATGTAGTTATTTAGTCTATGTAAAATGTTTTTAAGTGTTTTCAAATCGTGGCTGTATACCGAAGGGTCTATGCCATACGCGCCTCACGTCAAATTCACAAAATGGACAACTGACATGTCGCAGTTTTTATTACGATTTGTATTAATTTCATCGAAAAGGTATTTGTTTCCTCGCAAATGTCATGAAAAACATTGTGTATAACACGGGCGTAAGAATATTGCAAACTCGAGTCATCAAAAGATTCTTCTTCTGATAGACTCTTGTTCGCAATATTCCACTTAAACAACCCCCCTCGTTAAACAATGTACTATTATAAAATATAGTTGTGTACATATCCATCTATAAGCAATAGGAACGTAACGCCGGCGTCTTCCGAGACATTGTTCCGCTGGCTTTACCATTTCATCAGCATTCCTTTATGTTTCGTTAAAGAATAAAATTCCCTTTTAAGCTTTTGAGGCTTTTATATTCCTTTAGCCGCAGCTCCTACAAATACCGAACTGTTTGAACATCCTATTATGGTCTAAGAATTCTTCGTAAAATACTGGTGTTGGTATATAATTGCCTCTTAATAACAGGGTATTCATTTGTTTGAATTTATTATTTTCCTGTACAAGCAAAATGTGAAATATTAATTTAAGTAGCGTATACGATACTTTGGCGTTTGATATTTTTTAAATATTGTGTTTCGTACGTAAGCAGATACAACTAATGATCTGCGACATCCGTGATGAATTAATTAACTGTGATGTCAATAAATACTCAGGTTGGAATGCCGCGACACTATCACGATGGTTACCTGCCACAACGAAGGCGTGGTTTACTGCTATTACTGTAGATCAGATATGTGACTGTGTATCTTTGCCGACGTATTGTCTGCTCGCTCCATCACATCCCAAAGGATTCCTGATCGTTATAATTCCGGCGAGCATTTCCATAAAAATCATTCCCGATCGTTATCGTCGTGAACAGGTCGGTTTTTTTAGTCCATCATTTATTATCTTTAAGGGTACAAAAAAGGTTAGCATCTCTAAAGCGCCGCGGCGTCCCTTCCCTTCCAGGAAGCGCTCAGTATTTGTTTGACACCGGCTCGTGAGATACAGAGAGGGCAGTGGGCAGGGACAAGCCCGACCACTTCGACGAATCTCCGCTTGGTCGACTCCTGTGACAATGAGGTGTGAATTCATAGGTTTCGCTAGAACCGATCGCTGATAAGCTCTATTAAGATTCCGCCACATGATAACAAAGTGATGCAGCATCAAAAGTTACACTATCTTTCGATTAAAAAAAATAACTTTTAGAAGCAAGTAGTCTTTTCATATCAACGGACGGTAGTGTAGAGTCAACGTCATATTATATGCTCTGATAAGATAGAATATCCCCTAATTAGGTACATAATTCTTTCGGTTTCTATGCGCATATGGGGTGTAATTTTTTGGTCTATGTTCGTATGGTATTTAAACTATTTTTTGAACAGCTACCTCAGCCGTCCGTCAGCCTGGCTTATCTTTTTACGGCCTTTTTTATTGTTCATGGTGAATGCTGTACTCGTATTGTCAATAACAAACAGTGTTCAGGATCCCGTAACTAACTGTTTTCTTTATCGCGGATTACTTTCGCAGGTATAATAGGTAGTCACTAAAGGGTTATATTAAAGCCTTAATGTTGAGTTAACGAAGCATCAGTTCGGAACGTGATACGCCCGTCGATAAACTGACGGTTCAGAGGCTTCGTACGAGTAACCGTCGTTGCGCAATTCCCACAGGGTATCAAAAGCAAATACCTTCCTTTGAATCAGGACACAATGGCGATGGCGGGGCAAGAGTCAGGTAAAGCTCCTCACGCCGCGGGGGTCTATCGCAGAAGTTTTATATTTCCGCTTCTTTGTGATGTCCCTGGGGCCAATTAATAATTTCTCTGGATGACCGGAGTCATTGTCGCCGTCCCCCACCCGCACCCCGCCTGCCTGTTGCACACTACGCTCGAAGATTGATGAACTCCCTACAATTGTTGCACGTTTATAGACTGGTTTTTTCCTAATTCTCAAATGGCGTTATGGGCCTTGTTCTCCATTGTGGTCACGCTTCTCAAAGATCTCGCTTGAGTTGGAGTGACAGTAAATTTTATTCATAAGCAGTCATTGAGACTACAATACCGGTCGCAAATAGTCGTGGTGTGTGAATTAGGCCTCAGACTCAGAAACGTGGTTTAGGCGCCACTTTGTTGTGTTTTAGTAATTATCACTATCGTAGTTCTGATAAGGACAAAGTAATGCAAATGTGCATGTTTAAGAATTGTTTCTTACTTAACTCCAGTGTCTTTCTTTCAGTGAACTCTGGGAAACAGGAGCCTACCTATATTACCTACTATCCGCTAAGAAGGTAGAGACCTTCTAGAAGGTCCCAATAGGTCCTATTATATAGCATAGGTCCTACTACACATGCTGTTTATAGGAACGTCCTATAATCAGGATGTAAAGGTATACATAACTATTAGTAGCTGTTGTAGGTTTTTCATACCCGTTAATGGACCAGCTCAAGATGTTTTCCTCATTATTGTGCGAGTGTCTGCTTACCGCTTCTTTTGTCTTTTTGTTAACAACTTGTCAGCGAGCGGTGGCTCAGTATTTCCTGTTTGCGAAATTAAATTCAAATATATGCATACTTTTTGTCGACCAGTCCACGGGACAGTCGCTAGTGGCGTCAGCAATAATAATACAACTACATATTGTAAGAATAAGTGGAATATCACATATGAGAATACGGTAGTGGTACGGTTCTAGTGGTTCAGGCATGCGGCTGTCAAGCGGCGGTCGTGGGTTCGAATCCCGGCTCGTACCAATGAGTTTTTCGGAACTTATGTACGGAATATTTACCGTTAGCTTTTCGGTGAAGGAAAACATCGTGAGGAAACCGGCCTAATCCCAATAAGGTCTAGTTTTCCCTCTGGGTTGGAAAGTCAGATGGCAGTCGCTTTCGTAAAACGAGTGCCTATGCCAAATCTTGGGATTAGGTGTCAAAGCGGACCCCGGACTCCTTTAGGGGCACAACCGGGAACAACGCTAGGAGGATGATGATCACATATGAGAATATGACATAACAAATAAAACTGTTTCAACTATACCAGTCTACCATTAAAATAACCGTTACCATGGTCTTATAAGAAATGCGTACCTACACACAACATATTTAAATACAGTCAATTGTTATGGTAAACTGGATAAGTATCTACTGGAAAACGATTCCACATATGATGACACATGCGAGTTCTTATTAAGACGGATAGTCAGCTTAGATGTTCTATTCACCTAGTCTGTCAATCGGACTCGTCCAACTCGTGGAGCCAGCGACGGCGATGGTCATGGCACGCGGTCTCCAGCCTGCTTCGCAAGTGTCACCTAGCGGGCCTACTTGCACTCTACTTGTGCTTTTAATTGCACCTCCACAAGTAGACGCAGTAACTGTAATGGGATTATAACTGATCGCGATGACATTAACATTGCTATTTGCTTTGCTTGTTAGACATCTATAGATTAGAAAGTCAACTATGTATTTTATTTGCTTCAAAGAAAAATGAACCATGCTAAAGGTGGATTCAAATGCCTAAGATCGCTTTCTGACAGTGAACTTTGCGGAAAATCGGATAAATTGTAGACATACGAGTGAGTAGAATAGTTTTGTTAGGTCGACGATTAATATATTGATTATTGGCCTAGATTTTCAATATTATATACTCGTAGGATCTGTAATAAACAGGAAATTACCTACTAAAAAGTAGTATGCACGCTATGCACTTCAATAAAATCTTTTATGGTTGGTCTGAGTTATCTAGATATTGCCCTATCCTGTGACCAATAAAAACCTCGTCCTAACTACACGTTTCCAACAGATAACTCTAGATTATTTGGCAATAGGACAAATGTTTCGTAGGTACTTAACAGCGTGTCAATCTGAGGTTATATGTAGGTTTTTCTACCAAGCTTACTCAGACACGTGTGTTGTACGTGATGGTGGCTGCGACAGTTAGTGCGTTTTTCCAGCTGTTGCGCGTACGGTGCGCGGGCGCACAGCCCGTCGGATCCGGGTCACGCGCGTCTCGTAACGGGTGCCTGATAACGGGAGGCCTAGCCTAGGTCGCGCAGCGGGATGACGCGGAAGTGGGTTCGCGGATGACGATTAAAAGGCATATATTGCTGCAGGCATTCACAATGTTTGTCGACAACCCGCCTGAGGCCAATCAATGTAAGTGAGAATTCAGGGATTAGGATATACGTGAGGTGAGTGAGGTAAGTGATATAACGATAATTGTCACGACTTTCATCTTGACGTCGTAATTCGTTATCGATATATAGGTTTCTTAAGAGAAATATTATTATTGAATTGGTATACTTACAAGCTTTTCTTAACGAACTATGACATCGGGATGAAAGTGGCTACAGTGATGGCTGTGGCCAAGAAACCTGGCAAATACTTGGTGAGTCCAGGAAGGTTTTGATTTTAAATTGCAGGTTTCATACATTTAAATAAATAAAATATATATATATATTTTTTTATATAGGTTCAAACAAATATATCAGACTCTTGAGCAGATTGCTCGTTCAATGTGCTTGTATGGAACATAGTGTTGTAGAGTAACAGCGCAGTTTTTGAATGGTGTCTATAAAGTTAAATGTTATTTTGTACTTACAAAAGCCTAGTTAACTCCACTTAGGAGCTACTAGGCTTCCTTTTTCTCCCAGATTTGTAGGGCAGTGTTAGCCGATAAGAAATAAGGTGAGTTTATATACGAGTAGTTACCTTACACTTTATTGTACTGTATAGATTTGTGATGCAATTTGTACACGTCACAAAGGTCAAGGTAACCACTTCCTGAAGCTGAAGCCATCCTAGTACCTACACTTGCGTAAGTACCTAGTATTCTTGTTACGTAACCTATGATTACCCATACCTACTATGCACCTATAAAATGCGTGCAGAATGCAAAACTTCAATATAATACATTCACAGTATTGTTTTTGGATTGTCGTATACATCTATATATGTGAGTCAGTGTTCATAATTGATTGCAGTTTTCTTTATAACGTGAGTCTCTGTACAGTAAATTTTCCAGGCATTTCCTGGTAACTGTGACCATGGAGGTCTCGAATAGGTAATTTGATGTCAACGATTAGCTATGGTTCACGGTTGGGCGACCGGCGCGGGCGCCGAAGAAAGCAAGTTCACTGCCACGGCCGTGGGACTGCCTGCGCGCATGCGCAACCTTGTCCCGCCCGTTATCACCGGAGGGAGTCATCTAACTTGCGGCTAATATGGAGTTTTGTAATTCATGCATATTTTTTATTCATCCGATACAAAATATTCTCCTACCCCTAAGTTCATCTTACCTGTTGGTGTTGGGGTCACTGAGCGCATAAAATAAAAATATTGAGTCACAATGACGTATGAGTTGTAGCTAGCTTACATCGAATAGCGTAATAAACACTAGAAATATATCAAGATAGAAGGAATAAGTGTATGTACTTCGCGTGGCGAAATTATGCCACTTTGGCACAATTGCTCGCCGCGAACTTCAGTCTGCTCCCGACCGCGGCCTGCGTGCGACGTCACATTTTAAAAACAAAATGGTTGTTTGCGCAATAATTAGTTGCTCAAACACTTCCAATAACGGTGGAGCTGTTAATCGAGGTATTTCCTTTCATTGGTATGTACAATTTGTCCTTAAATATCTGTTATTCATTAAAAAACCATTTATTTCATTATTTTCATCAAAACAGTAGCGGGCGATTGTGTGCCAACGCCAGTTTTCCATTGCGGCTTTAATTTGACGAGCCAGACTTGGTATGCGTTTAAAACCAACCATGTAAAAATAAGCTATTCAAACTGTCGAGTTATGTTCAAGGTAGATTTCTCATTTTTTCTGTCGCAAGTAAGAATAGTGCTGTACACTGTGATTTACTTACTCGATTATTAAAATCGATTTGGAAAACAGAGGAAATGATAATTACGTTCTTATATTATTATGCAGCTATATAATGTACGTAGTGCAAAGCAAATATTATTAACAAACAGGTTATGGTTACTTCTATATTGCAATTTTATTTCAGTTTTCCGAATGATCCTGATACTAAAAATGGATTGATGCAACTGGTCGTAAAAAATAGTTTCCTACATTTTTAGGTTTCCTTCTGGCCATTACCTACGGTATCTGGTCGCATGTTTAGATGACCTATGATATAGCTCGGCCACTGATTGACGTGTAGCGTCCGTGAGCAGGAACGTAAGCAGTCCATTCAGAAATTTATTCAGGAAGTTTAGGGACTGAACATACTAAAAGTCTCGACAAGTTCTTTCCTTCTATAGTGTACAAAAACGAAGACTTTTTATTAATACTATTTTTCATTTCCTCTGTTGAATCTAATTATCATTTCCTCTGTCGGTTCTTATCGATATTTTGAATCGATACAAAATAAACCTACTAGTTATTGCAACTGCCGTGTGCTAATCGATGACGCGCGGCTTATGTTTCTCGTCACTAAATTACTTTTTTTTTAAATATAATTCGTCCATTCGGACAGGCTAAGACCATGGGCCATACTGCCTAGTCTTCAGTAAGTATAATTTCATTTGAACGAATCCAGTAATAACGTCTTCAGTAGTTTCAAATCAGAAGTCTCTAGTCCAATAAATATGTCTTCAGCTATTTCCAATTCATATGACCAAATCTAGATATTAAGTCATCAGTATTAGCAACATATATGTCAAATCCAAAAGTAAGTCTTCAGTTGTTCCAATTCAATTTATGAAGTCAAATCCAGTAATAAAGTCTTCAGTATGTTCCAATAAAAACGTCAAATCCAATATTTAGCTCTTCAATAAAGCTTACACCTCATCCAGACATTCCAATATACTTAAAGTCATTTGACCAACAAAATACACAATGCTTCAATAAAAATATATACAATTTTAAGCAAGTTTTCAATTTAGCATCATATTTACAGCATACACACAGTATTATGTACAAAATTAAACAAAGGTAAATAAGTAGACGACTCCTTCAACAAATCAGTTACTGAAAGCAGGATTCGATTAGAAGCTCCATAAATCTCAAGCAACTCATCCATCAGAACTAGGCGCTGAATGCCAAAGGATGAGCAACTAAACAGAATGTGGTCTATAGACTGAACCTCTTGCTTTTGACAATGATGTCACTAAATTACGCTCGTGACGTCAAAGTACCTACGCAAAATGTTACACGCTCGGTTCCCATACTAATCGACGAGCTCTTTGCTTCTATCTTGATATAGTTCTGTGGTAATAAACGATTGAAGATGGCTAATACAGTACACAAATCGATGGTATGCATTAGCATGCAGTACATTTTAATTTGAGACTAACAACAAATTGCCAAGCAGTTTAAAAACCTCCTGCATAAATTATAACAATTGTAAATATGTATTTCTTACTCTTTTTAACCGACTTAAAAAAAAGGAGGAGGTTCTCAATTCGGTTGTATTTTTTTTTCAATGTTTGTAACCTCAGAACTCCGTATGAGCCGATTCGTATTTTTTTTTGTTTGTAAGTATATGCTTCCAAATGGGACCCCATTTAAAAAAAAAACAGCTGGATGATGGGATCCATGGAGAAGAGGAATTGAGGGAACTCCTCAATTATATATTAGGCACGCGTGTAGTGATTTTGGTATTATCTATTATAACTCGTGTATTTACACCCAGAAATCATAATTTGGTGGAGTGGAATTGATGATGAAGACCACAGATGACTTATGGAATTCCTCAATTAGGTACTTACTTAAAAGTACAAACGTACGTCACAGATTCTGATAAGATTCCGTTGAAATAGCAACTAATGAAGTGCCAAAGGTGATCCTTGTGGAATCGACGGAAGTCCTCAAATATTATCGGCCCACATACAGCGATTCAGTTTTTTTCCCTAATAATCAACGCATTTGCTTTTGGAAATCAGTTCATGTGGTAAATTGGAAAAGAAATGTGGAAATGTTCTCTTGGCTTGGCGGAGTTATAAATTGAAGTCGGTTAAAACTTTGTTTTTCAAGTATATTATTTCACTTGTGATTATTAATTTAACGCCGTTACGTCATCACCCTCTCGCCATATAAAAAGAAAAAATCGTAGAACGTCAACGCCCACATATCGAAATATTTATTTTATGCTAGAAAACAATAAAGTAATAATTTAATTGGTGGTAAAAGAGTATTACGTGGCGTTTTTACATAGTTTTTTATTTAATAACTATTAATGATGTTATTCTTAATTTCGCTGAGCAATGCCAATTTAAGTTTTTATATGGGTGTTAATGTTATTTATGAGACAAAAATCAATTCTTAGGATGTAACTGGTAGATATACTAGTTCAGTGCATGGAATGGCTACTTGGCTAGGCCCCGCGAGGATCAAAACATTCTAGGGGCTGGGTAGGGCCGTCAGTGTGAGAACAAGCGACCAAACCCAGGTAGGGTTTTATTATCGACGCCGGATTGACATGGGCTCCCCACATCGACCATGTGTGTAATAGACTAGCTTCAGCGTGCTATGCATTATCCAGGCTCGCTCCTACGCATCCATTAATAATATTAAAAAAGCATATTTTGGATATTTTTATTCAATTTTAAAACAAGGAGTTGACTTATGGGCAACATCTGCTGATCGTGATAGACCATTCAAGCTTCAGAAGCGTGCACTGCGAATCATTGCTCGTAAAGCAGTTGATCACCCCGCCAAGGACCTGTTCAAACACTACAAAATCTTAACGCTGCCCAGTGTATATGTCGCAGGGAAATGGCCAAAGCAGAGATTTGAACAAATCTCTAAGGGATATGATCAAATCATGCAGGATGTTAAAATGGCGAATCCATTTTATGATTTGCCTACACCAAATCAGTCATTTGATCAAATCTCTGAATCTGTTTAGTGAAATGACGAAATCGGCCAAAAAAGGCAACTCGTTTTTTCATTTCACTAGATTTGTTTAGTGAATTGATGAAATCCCTGAAATGCGTCAGTGAGTTGACGAAACAAACTCGTTTTATCATTTCACTAGACAAGTTTAGTGAAATGATAAAGTCTCTACTGTAACTTGGTGTAGGTGATTTGATCAAATCTCTGAACTGGTTCAGTGTTATTCTACAATTAAGTTTGATCAATAGGTACGTAATGTACTATTAACCCCCGACGCAAAGAGAGGGGTGTTATTAAGTTTAACATGTCTGTGTATCTGTGTATCTGTCTGTGGTTTCGTAGCTCCCAAACGGATAAACCGATTTTCGTTTAGTTTTTTTGGGTCATAGATAATTTTATCCCGAGTGTTCTTAGCCATGTTTCATGAAAATCTGTTTAGCCGCTTTTGAGATATTGGACTTTGAAATGAAAATGTCGGGGGTTTTTGAACTTAGTTTTAGTTATATTTTATACCTAAGCCACGCCATGGTACCGCCACGTAATAATTTTCTGTTGTCCACATCTGCAATATTATTATTATTATTTGTTTACAAGTATGTAATTTTATTTCATAGTAATATTTTTCAAATATACCAATTTTGACATCCACAACAGACCAATTCAGAAAAAAGAACAACCTGGAGATTGTATAGGTACTATCATCTATCGGCCCACAGTAGACACCATAACCACCGTAAGAGAGATATTGAGGAAAATTAAGGTCATGTAAAGTGCAATACCTTTTTCGCAATCTAGGCGAAATTCAATTACGTAAATGCCATATAAAGACTTCAACAGGAAAACACTTTCACATTTTGTCTGTAGATACAGACAGAGCCGTCCGAAATGAATCGAGGAGGACCATCGGGGGTTCGGCTATCCCCGTGGTGCGGAGGTATCCATAACGGATTTTCCTCCCCATTAAAAAAAGGTACAGAAGTGTATCAAAACACCCGAGTGTATCAAGGTGCTACGCACGCCCAACGCCCAACATTCGTTACGTTCGGAATCACCCTGAACTGACCCGAGCAACAGAGTAGCGCAGGCCGCTATTGTCCAGGCTGTTCATTTTGCTTTTACCCGTTAACGTTTTTATCGTATTCATCACAGCAAGCTGTTAATTTACTATAAGTACTTGTTGATTAGATACCCGTGAACGTACCACTTGGGAATAATCACCGTACCTAAAGGCTGCAGTTTCTGAATTTCTTGATGAAACTACACTGCATGTTTTATTTGTTGTTAATTTTCTACTTAAAGTCGCCGTCAATGGAATTTGCGAAGTATGTAAACAAACCGCCACTTGGTGGAAACTTCACTATGGTGAAAGACAATTTCAATACGGCGGTTTGTTTACATAGTTAGCAAATTCTATTGACGGCCACTTTAGAGTATTATAGGCCTATGATTTTTTAGGTACCGTATTGGTAATTGACTGCGATACATAATATATTTATATTGGTTTTCACTACTATGCGTCCTCACCCTTGTGTAGTTAGAAAATCCCTTTGTGAACAAAGCGTTATTAATTGTTGGTGCATCTTGGATGTTTGTTATTATAAAATAAACTGGATTAATGTGGATGCCACCTAATCCTTCGCTAAGTTTAGTTCGAATAGAAATTATTCGTAGTACGGCGGGAGTTGGTGCCAGACAGTAAATTCCAAAACGTTTTAGTTGGAGGGCACCTACGTGTTGCGTAAGGCTGAATCACAGTCCAGAAATGCAGTGAGCAAGCCCAGTCAGCCGCCATCACATGTGAATCAGCGCGACCGGAAGCGTCGCCATGTTGGCTCGCCGCCGCCATGTTTATCGGCGCTCCGGAAGTTGCGCGCACGCCGTCTTTACATACCTACCATTTCCACGACTCAGACTGTGCTCGAGTCGGAAATATTCAGCGGCTATTTCGGGTTACCGACGCTTTTCCGCTTCATGGAGACATTTGGCAATTTAATCATCTCTGCTAGACGGAGCCGTTTTATTTTTAGAGAAAATTGGTCTGAGTTGTATTTAGAAACAGTTCTGGAATGCCGGTTGTGGCAGGGAAAGCGAGTGTTCTTCCGCGCTGTTGCTAGGATTATGTCATCATGAATTAGTTATAATTGCTTTGCTTGAACCTATGCTGTAATTTATTAAGGAAGTCTTCATTCATTCATCATTCAGTCATTTGAAATAGCCAAATATCTAAAAATTATAGGTTACGCTGGTACTATAGTCTACGAGATTTGGGACTGGTCTTTTGACACATTGCGACACCCATATAACGTAAATTGGCACTGCTCATCGAAATAATAAAAAAAGTTTCAATAGCTTACGAGTTACGAAACAAAGTTCAATCTCCATGCACGCTCTTTTTAGCACTTATAAAATGATTGTAATATATTTTTACGGCTTATTTGTGCATACATTAGCATTGAAAACTCGGTATGCGAACAATTACGTCCTACGACTTAAAAAAATAGTGTTACACTGCTTCAATCGATTGGAGTCGGTCAATTTAGAAATAAATCGGTATGAATCAAATAATTGTGAATATAAGAAAATAACAATGTATTATTTAATTACTGTCACGGCTCTCTATTTGATTTCCTAAAAGTAATTATTACACAGTAATCAATCGATTCCTTTTATTAGCCACCATCAATCGTAATCGGATATTAAAGACCAGTCCCAAATCTCGTAGACTGTAGCTGTCACTTTTGCTAAATGGCTACGTTTTGAATTGGGAGTGTGGATTACGCGTCGCATTAGAGTGGTTTCCAGCGATCCAAACGCCCGTTTCACGAACGCACGACTGTCGCGCAACACTAGCCATAGATTCCTGTCACAATCACCTGTATCGAAACTGTATCGCGGGTGTAGCGCTCCAAAAAAAAAGTCGCTGTGTGTAACTGCTCTACGTATGGCTGAAACTCGCGTAAAAATTGACACTGTCATGACATGTTTCGAACTCTTGAGTGTTATCACAGCGGTTTATGATAATACTCAACTTCATGAAGTGCTCCCGATGAGTTCGAAACATGTCGCCAACAGTGACAATAATAAAGCAAGTTTTCAGTATAATACTATACACCAGCCCGTGAGCAATTAGTATTCCGGCCTATATTGCTCTTTCTCCCTCTCTCGCTTGCTCTTATAAGTTCTCATGCCAAATTAAATGTTTTGTTCGGTTTGAAGTGTTGCACTCTAACATTTATAATATTGATATCGCAAAATGTTAGAAAACTGGTGTCATTGGTATTAGAACTCTATTAATACCTAATTATATTAGCAACGATTTGTTTGAATACGACCATCTCATTAGATAAGATTAAACTTTTTCATATTTAGTATTAAACACAATTGTGTGGGTAGGGCAAACTCATTATAATCCTACTTCCTACTAAAATGATAAAAGGCGAAAGTTTGGATGATTGGATGTTTAGATGTTTGGATTTTTGTTACTCAATCACGCTTAAACGGCTCAACCGATTTGCATGAGATTTTCCACGAAGATAGTTTATAGCCTGGATTAAAATATAGGATAGCTTTTATCCCGGCTCCACGCAGACGAAGAATAAATACTCTTTATTGCACCACGACAAGGGAGAAACATATTACAAAAAAACATCCTTATTAATAATGGTAACAACAGGTGGTCATACCGCTTTAAAGCGATCTCTTCCAGACAACCTGTATCTGTAAAAAATAACTGCTTTTTAGATTACCGGGGCTGTGGCCTCTGCACCGTCCCCTGCAAAATATAAAACAATGCATGATCCGTTGATATTAAGATCGCCAGGTTCATTGTGGTCCAATCATATTCATTCAATCATCAATAGGTATTTATTTTGCATACTAGCATTGGTACCTATTTTAAACTGCTGATCAGTACGAGACGAGTTGACTTTGTTGCGTATGGATGAATTACTCCGTAGCCATATTACTCAATTGTGAAGGGGCAGGGGGGAAAATATTTTCCGCAAGATACTAAATTTATATATATATTTTTAAAAGGAACAATAAAATAATTGCGATCTTACATTTGAAAAAACAGACAGACATAAGGTGTATGCTTACCATCAGGCAGATCGTATGCCTCCACCGACGTAGTTTTAAAAATGGCCGGATTCCTGCTGACCATCACATGGATACATTAACAGTACGCTTAGGTTCACACTCCTCTGAGCGTCCACCTTATGTTTTAGGCCTCAGAGCTCAGAGCTACAGCGAAACCCCCCGCAGAGAAGGGGATACATATCTAAATCATAATCACCATATCAGCCGAAAGACGTCCACTGCTGGACATAGGCCTCCCCCAAAGATTGCCAAAGTGACCGGTTCTGCGCGACCCGCATCCAGCGGACTCCCGCGACCTTTACCAGTCCACCTTGGGTAGGCTGTCCACAAGGAATATCTAAATGGGTAGCTATTATTAATACCTAAATATCGTAAAACGATAATAATACAAAATAGTTATATGCATCTTCATGTCAAGCTTCATGTTTATATTGTAGTGAGTTTTTCCTCGGGAGGCAGGCAGGGTGCGCCGGCGCGCAGGCCCGGGCAGGAATGTGGTCGGGACGACCGCGGGGGAAGGGGGGAGGCTGGGAGGTGAGCCTGGAACTGGTTGTGCTTCCTGTACGTGTCGGATGTCCTGCGGCTTCCGCCCCCGCGCGCCCGCCCGCGAACGGGTTACGGACCAGGGATGTGCTTGATAATCTTGTGGCTGTAAAAATGTTCCTACTCCTACTTAACTAGATATTTTTATTTATTTATCTACACTCAGCGGAGTGGGTGACGCATGATGGGCGGCGTCGACATTGCAGGCCGGCCTGGAGGTATTTCGCAATGATTGGCTAGAAATTGCTCAGATCCGAGTGGAAATCGAGAGAGGACCCAGCAGTGGAACGCTATAGACTTCGAGAAATGAACATTGCTCATCCTACTAATATAATAAATGCGAAAGTTTGGGTGTTTAGACGTTTAGATGTTTGTTACTCAATCGCACGCTTAAAAAACCGGCTCAACCGATTTAGGATGTAGGAATAAATATATAATAGTTTTTATCCCGGGTCCACGCAGACGAAGTTGCGGGTGAAAGTTAGTAACAAATAAGTACAAAAGGCGGACTTAATGCTAAGGTAAGGTAAGGCATTTTCTGCCAGTCAACCATAGGGCCAAACAGGGATAAAACTGATTACTGATAGCCGTTCTCCTCAGACATTGTCTGGTTGCCTTTGGCATATGCCTCCCCGAGAATCGTCCATCTGACTCTATCCAGAGCTTCTCTTCTCGACAAGGCTCCGGCTATGTCTTTGAGTTCTGGATAAACATATGTACCTAGCTCTAAACCGGGACAAGAGGTGTTCTTACTTTAAAATTACTTGGATAATGATAATGACTGTTCTACAACTTAAGAGCCATACCACCTGGCTTCTAACCCTAGTTTTAAACAGGTTCTGATATCGTATCTGGGTACGGACTAAATTCTTGGCCTTACCCTGACTAACTAATGGCCAAGAATTTGGATCTCACCCATCTATCAAAACACAACAAGATTTTTAGATCCATATGGATTTTTTGCTTATAAGTTTTATAGCATCATATGGTGGGTAGGTATTTCTGTCAATAGCTAACCGGAAAGCATACATTTTCCTTATATTAACATCATAGATAAACAGAGTGGGAAAGACCCGAATACATCGTATATTTAATTACTGACAGACGCCAGCCACAAAACAAACCAATGGGCGATGGCTTTACCGTGTCCAATAACTACCTATGGACTTGTAATGGCAATATTATGCAATGTTTATTAGATATGTGTTACTAATATTACAACAATGTATTGGCCGTGATGTGACGACTTATTGAAATTATGATATTATAAATATGACTGAATGAATAGATACCTGATAAATAGATACTTATGTAGCATCCCCAAATGGGTTTTCCGCACTTGTTCGTCCATTTCCATATGAATCACGTATCATAATTATCTACCCAATAACTTATTTAAGATATTAAAAAATAAGGAAATGTATATATGAAGCATACATTAAGTATATTCTATGATAAGATAAGATTGATAAGCTAAGCGTAAATGAGTTATTTATAGATGTAATATTCATTCACCGTAAATACCGTCATCGTTATTCAATAAAACGTACACTATCACTTTTTTCTTGTTTTTAATAGTATAAAAAGCGATATCTAACATCGAACCTACATATTTACCACCAGTTGTTCTTATTTCCTCAGAATGAAAATTACCTGTTTCTCGCGGGGGCAAGTGGCAACCCTGCGCGAGAGTCAGGACACGCACGTACGATTGAGGACATTCTCTCGATTTGTTTTTGTTTCGCTGCGGTCAGTGTAATGCTACACGAGCGGTCGCCGGGGATAACTACGGACCAGGTAACACCATACCTTCGCTTCTGCTTGTAAAACGATAGCCTAACATAACCATGGTTTCAGGTGAATTTTGACGTGCACGCAGAATACTTGTGGCTTGGACTCCTGATAATAGTTGCTACATGCTTGTTATATATTATACTTTAAATGTAAGTATATTCCTAATTTTTGGACGAGCGAGCGGAGCTGCTTGGCCAAAATTCTTCATACGTCCGGAACGGATTTCCCGCTGTTCGGCTGTTCTCCTCTTACTTAATCACGTAACGTTTCGAATTCGAACGCGGCTTAGGACAATTTAACGGTCATTTTTAGGGTTCCGAAGTCAACAAAGAACTTATAGTTTCGCAATGTCCGTGTGTCCGTCTGTCTGTCAGCGGCTTGGCTCAGTGACCCTTCCTACAAGAAAGCTGTCATTCGGCATGGGCATATAAATCAATCACGCCGACAAAATGGTAGACTAAAATCTTGTTTTTTCTTTTCTCAACATGGGTATGTAGTGGGGATGTAATTTTTTTTCTCGTTAATCGTGGGGTAGCTGTTGGATAGCTTGTTCAAAAATATTATGGTTCTCTGAAAACCATTTTTCAACTTAGTATTAGTCAATTTGTGTGATATTAGGCTGTAATGTAAAACCCAAATTTATGTTAGAGTCAAGTGTCCCCACCCCCGTCCGGCTAAATGGGCAGCCATTCAGCCTAGTAGCAGCAGTGCTACTAGGATAGTGAAAAAAATCGTGGCACTATTACATATAATGAATTAAAAAAGAAAAAAACCATCACGGCTAGTCGGCTAAGTAGACATTACTAGTTACCGAGTAATAGTCGTCCAGCTTAAAATGTAGGTACTTAATAAGTTACTTTAAAAACGAAGTTTTAACTGACTTCAACCAAGAGTACTCCGCCAAGCCACTAGAACATTTACACATTTATTTTCCAATTTACCACGTGAACTGATTTTTCTCGCAAATGCGTTGATTATAAGAGAAAAACACCGAATCGCTGTATGTGGGCCGATAATATTTGAGGACTCCGTCGATTCACAAGGATAGGCATTAATTGCTATTTTAACGGAATCTTATGAGAATCTGTGACGTAGGTACTTTTGTACTTTTAATTCATAATTCATGAATTCCATAAGTAATCTGTGGTCTTCATCATCAATTCCACTCCACCAAAACCAAAAAAAATGTACGAATCGGCTCATAAATGACGGAGTTCCGAGGTACCAAAAACTGATAAAAAAAACAACCGAATTGAGAACCTCCTCCTTTTTTTGAAACCGGTTAAAAAGGCCAACTTCCGTACCTACAAATTTGGCCGTAGCAACCGCATCATTTACTCGTACTTGACGCGTGTCGATGTAACAAATACAGACTGGCAACTACGGGACCCTACACTGCACGTGGCCCGACACGCACATGGCCGGATTTTTTTCCATATAAATATTGACAGTTATATTACTACCGTTCCTCATTTCTCAACCGATTCTAGTAAATTGTTTTGAGCAGGTTCGTTAATTAGCTATATAGAATTTTTGTTTCTTATTAAATAAAAAAGTATTTTTGAGAAGAAGACACACTCGCGAGTTCTACAGCCCACGGAGCCACTAGTTTTATGTTTCGATATGACTTGGCCCGATAGTACCCTACGATTACAATTTGTGTGTATGATAGACAATTAGCGTTACGGACTTTTTTCGTTCTAAGTAGAAATAGTTGTGCCGGCTCTTCAAAACATACCTACCCATCTGCATTTAGGTAAATAGGTTCTCGTAACTAATAGAAACGTGCAGAAGAAAACCCAGAGAAACATATGACTAATTAAGTAAGCGCACGTGATTAATTTACTTCCTTATATAATCTATACACTATATCGTTTAAGTATAAATCTATTCTTTATTGTATAACTAGATGAAATCATAGCTGCATCAGTTTTTTCCGTAAGTATTCTAATAGATCAACCTACTTAACTTGTCTTAAGTATCAGTTGTAATTAAAATTGGATATTTATTAACAGGGCCCGTAATTTTCATGCCGATGACATCAATTTGACGTCACGCTCCATATAGGGTGATCCCAAATAGTTTTATTATAAATTATTTATCATTAGTCGTCAATCATTTTAATCATGTACAAATGACTTAGAAAAGTAGTATATTTACACGTAGAATAAATAATACTTACTTGATACGTGAAACGTAAATAAAACTATTTGATTTGTTTTTATACATAAATTTTATTAAATAGTATTGTTAACACATTTCCATAATTACGTAGAAAACAGAATACCTCTCTAACGGAAAGCACGCCATCCTTCTTGCATTAATTCCCATGCAAAGAAAATCTAAGTCATCTTCGCGTTCATACGTAATACGTAAGTAAGTATTATTTATTCCACGTGTAAATAGACTACTTTTCTAAGTCATTTGTACGACTTTTGTACGATTGACGACTAATGATTAATAATTTTCAATAAATCTATTTGGGATCACTCTATATGGAGCGTGACGTAAAATTGATGTAATCGGCATGAAAATTACGATAAATGTTTACGAAATTCCAAATTCACATAATTTTCCCGTGCTCGTGTAATTTGCGAGCGGCGAATAATTTTTCAATTTTCCTCTGATCGAAATCGAAGCATGTTTTGAATTCAGCAAATGTGAACGTATTTACAAATACGCAAGTGAACATAACACCATGTCCGGTGAAAACGCAAGTTTTGTTTGTTAATACCAACATTACGTTAGGTAGGTACTCAAAAATACCGCGTCATACACGCATCGTCGGCGTCGATGAAGATAGGTATATGAATACGAGTACTGTCAATGCCAATAAAAGACAATAGATCCAATGATTCACGATTTATTTTAATAAAACGCTAATGGACCTAATTCTTGGCCAGCTTAACTCACTCAACAAAAAAATATATTAAAATTTTCCGCTGTTACACAAGAATTAACCATACAAGTCTATGTTTAAGAGTCCACAGTAAGCTCGGCCGAATTTCACCTTCCCATACAAACCTAGTTACGCTCGCATGTTAAAACTACGTGTTGCATTGTGGCGAAACTTTGCATATACATTGACATGAGGTATATCTATGTCTGTAATTAGTTTACAAAGTTCCAGTGTATAAAACAAACGAAATACAGCAAAAACAAGTTTTGTCTGAAAAACTTAAATTCGCTGTATTTTTTTTACTATGGTTTCTGAAGCTACATAAACTAATTACAGACAGCGTAACTACGTTTGTATGGAGAATCGAGCTTACTGCGGGCTCTTAATGTTTGTGTCGCTACTGAACTTTATTCACTTCTTCAGTTTGTATGGCTAACTATCGACTAACCAGGCTAACTACTAGCCAAGAATTTGGTCCTCACCCAAATATGAACAATAACGTCATTAACGTCCCAAAAATGTATCAGGCAGTGTTTATGGTCAAGCGAGGCGACCAGCAGCGCGAGGCAAAGAGTAATATAATTAAGTCCGCCTTTTGTACGACAAGTTGTTGTTTTGTGCAATAAAGATTAAATAAATAAATAAATAAATAAATATACTATGGCGCGAGGCCCGAGTCGGATCACGGTTCGCGCATACAAACATATGGCGTTGCTTAGGAGAAAATAAGAGGTCTTAGCCTTAAAGAGTGGTCTCTTCCAGACTGCACAGCAGCTATCAATCAAAATCACCTTGTGCACCTTGGGTCCTTGACTTTAACAGCCGACTTCCCTTTCGGAAACTCGCACGCTGACATTATCGCTAGTAGTTACTTACTCAAGAATTACAGTCAACACACAAGTCATTGGACGGTTACCTCACCCGCGTCTCCCCCTAACCTCAAGTAAAACAAAGCATAACGCTTCCGCATCGTCAGACGCTTTCCACGAGCAAGGCTATTGCCAAGGTCTCGGCTTTCCATCTACGTTGGATTTAACAGGCTCTTGCTAATGTGAAAGAATAAAGTTACACTTACCGGGTACCAAAGTTGTTATTTCTTGCATTTTTACACGACTGCGCGACACAAAAGAGGGTATTTTGTTGACCAGTCTATGTATGTACGTATGTTTGTTCCTATGTGGTATTCTAGAGATCAAACACGAAGGCTAATTTCAATGAATCATACGTCAATCGATTCGTTTAAATCTTGCGGGTGTCACTTAAGACAAGACAGTAATGTTAAATTAGTAGGTTAAGTCCGCAGTAAGCTCGATTCTCCATACAAACGTAGTTACGCTCTCATTTTAAAACTACGCGTTGGATTGTAACAAAACTTCGCATATACAATGACATGAGGTATATCTATGTCTGTAACTAGTTTATGTAGCTTCAGATACCATAGTAAAAAAAATACAGCGAATTTAAGTGTTTCATACAAAACTTGTTTTTGCTGTATTTCGCTTGTTTTATAAACTGGAACCATATAAACTAATTACAGACATAGATACGAGTATACCTCATGTCATTGTATATGCAAAGTTTCTTCACAATCCAACACGTAGTTTTAAAATGAGAGCGTAACTGCGTTTGTCGGGAAGGTGAAATTCGGCCGAGCTTACTGCGGACTCTTAATCTATACACTCGTTAGTAGGATAGGAACAATATTGGTACTTCCAAGTGATTAATGAAATGTGAAATGATATCTCTAAAGTAAGTACGTGATTTTGCCCCAGAGTCCACTAGTTAGATCAATTAATATTACCGGTTTTAGTCTCTAGCCGCTGCGGTTAATGAGCAAACGCAATAATTACATTGGTAAGAACTGAGAACATCCGCGATTGCGTCACACGAGATGAGAAAAACTACGAGGCAAATGAAAATGAATGGGCCAAAGCCGGACATTGCGGTTCTCACGATTAAGCGGCCGGTGGCGATGGCGGTGCAGGCGATTGTCTCCCTCCAGAATAACGCGCATTTCCCTCGCCGACAGGATATTAGATCGATAAAAAAAACACAGAAACAAGAAATACATTTCTAGGGAAACGGTAACGGGTGAGGACCAAATTCTTGGCCAGTAGTTAGCCTGGTTAAACGGTAGTAGTTAAAAAGTTCCGTTGTGACACAAAAATTGCCGTACAATTTTATTTATGGTTAATTTTTGTGTCACTACGGAACTTTTTAACTACTACCGATTAACCAGGCTAACTACTGGCCAAGAATTTTGGTCCACACATACGGAGTTCAGGAAGGGAACTATTAATTTTTAACTGAGTAGTAGCAGCAGAAGGAGGGTTATGTTTGGAGTGTATGTATGTAAGTGTGTAGGTACCTGTGTTCTTTGTCACACTCTGAACGGCTTGATGGGAACATGTGAGGTGCAGCGAACGAAAACGCCATAGAATGCGAGCTCTTTACAAATTTCTACCCAAACACGTGCCTAAAAGCGGTAAGCGCATGTTCGAACTAAACGGCTGCCTGGCATCGTTTTGACACCCCGCCCCAAACCCCGCATAATGGCAATGGCACCCATTTTGTGGGGCCATGTTGCGGCGCTACTTAGACTTCCATGTTGTTTTCGTTCGCTGGTGAGGTGTCGTTAGATTCCTGTTAGTCGTGGGACATATTTCGTAAAAGCATAGTTTGCAAGTGATGAATGCGTTGCAGATCCTCGTTAGTTGATAACATGATAACGTTAGATATTGACGAATAGTACCTATTGTTACTTATATGGGACATGTGATGATCTGATTATGAGTATTTCCCAAAACCGATTGCGAATGCGGGCACTATCGACCAATGAAACGGTAACGGTTGCCCGATTACGGGCATGCCGATGGCATGCGCTTTGGAAATCTCCCGTAACCCAAATGCAAGCTCTACCGACCACTGAAAATGTGCGTAACACTAACTTGTACTTATTGATGGGTGAGGCATGTCCTCGTGGGTTCCTGATCAAGGAGGGGAGAGTAGTTAACGTTTCAGGTCCAATAAAAGGAAAATGCTATATAGTATTTATGGTTTTTTTATGTTAATATTTATCACTGGTAACCAGTCTTTCATAATCAATACTTATTACCTTATTAGGAACTCTATTTGATAACTTGATATTGAAAAAATTAAAACCGCAAAAGGTGGCATCTCCTCATCTTAACCCCTAGATAGGGGGGGCAAGATAGGGTATCCCCTTGGGGCAAGATGGGGAAATGGGACATGATACATATTTTATGAATTTTACAAAAAGCAATAGGCGAAAATCTAGCTGTTAACCTACTGCTACTCTATGTTGATTTACGAGCTTGATTTTTAGTAACCCCTTTCTTTTTGTATAATTTTACCCGAGACCCAATCTTCCCCCTCGTACTTAATGGAATTCGGCAAATTATAAAAAAATAACAATTCCGTATTTGAAACCAAACAAGTCCTATAATAAATGAAAGGCAACAAACGTGAACCAAATAAAACTCAAAAATATTAAGCAACATGACAAAAGCGGTTTTTTGCACTTAAAATAAGAATGAGAGGCCGCTTGTCTAGCCGGTCACTATGTGTGAACTGATTAACATCATGGCGGCGCATCATCAGGCACTAGCGGGATTTTTATTGGTCAGTTGTATCGCCATATAAGGCCGTCACCCCGTCATGCGCCCCTCTCCCATATATCTTAACCCATTCCACGCCAACCACGACAAACATGCGTCACAGCCACACTGCTACGGGCGCTCCTCGCTACATATGGATGGAGATTAAGCTGCTACGATCTACGGCGTAGCACTACGGTGGTGAATGATGATTGATATTGATAGTGATGATGAATCTGTAACGATCGTTCACGCGGCGTGCGCTGGAGAAACGCGGGGGCGTCGACTGGCTCGCACGCGAGGCGTTGTCACTCTCTTCTGTCGAGAGGAACAATGTGATTTCATCGCATTACAGTAGGCAAAAACAATCGATGCGTGCGCCGATCTACACGCATGTTTCTTACTAGCTATTGCCCGCGACTTTGTGCGCGTAGATATAAATTACAGCAAACCTGTTATTCATACATACATACATACATACATTCACGCCTTTATTCCCAAAAGGGGTAGGCAGAGCACATGAAACTTATGTTCCAGCGCCACTTTTAGCATAAATGTGTAATAACCTGTTATTCGAGTGTTAGTATTACCTGTATTAATTAGGTATATGAACTGAACAGTTTCTCCAAAATACGCTCGGTAGTTTATGCGTGAAAGAATAAATAAAAATCGAAACATCCTCACAAACTTTTGCGTTTGGTACGAATATTGTTATTGGAAAATAAGTTCAGTCACAAAGCTATTATTCTCTTAAAATACGCCAAATTTTTGAAGTAACAAAGGTGCTTAAGTTAATATGTAATAACAGCGATAAAAGACAAAGAACAAACAAGCATTTTATTTATGGATGGACTATGAATGTGAAATAAAACGAACGTCCAATCGTCCAACGTACCTACTTACGTAGTGAGGGATTCTAGCAACGTCGCCCGAGGTTTTAAATAATTTTGCTACGGCGTAGTACACTCTTCTTGTCACTCCTTCCATGATAATTAAAAACACGATAATTACATTAAATATATAATTAAAATGATACAAATATTATTGGACGGCCGTAGGGATTGGTATTTTTCAATGATAATATATTCATCCTGGACGACAAATGATCGTATCCGTTTTAGTTTTAATATCAACCTTTTCTAGTTATACATATGTGTCCGAATGTTAAGTATATCGTCAGTAATATATAGTAATTGAATAGCCCGCAACTACGATGATTCAGTAATGCCACCTGCAAAAAGCAATGTTTTACCCAAGAACAAGATTTAATATAAGTAGGTATTTCAAAAGGATGGCTTTGTCATAAAGACATAGCGAAAGTATGAGAGTTCCTAGGGAATACTCGTAGTTAGACTACAGAACCTTCAGAAAGAGCAAACCATTACAACTAAATGGATTTAAATCTATTGGTAGGTGATTATTTACTTACTGTTACGGCGAGAAAACTGTGATTAGGCGCCTAAGTAGGGATTTATTTGAATGTCGTTGTTCATGCTGACTCTCACTTTAAGCGTTGACGATAATACTCCAAAGAGTCCAAAGATTTGAAGGCTGCTTATATTTCGAATAGTTCTTGAAAACGATATTGCGCCTTTACTAATCTTCGAGGCGGTTTCATATTAGGCGTTCAAATATTTTGCTTTTCTTTTTGCAGGCAGAACATTGTTAATGAGTTTTTAGCTTCCATTTTAACAAACACGGGTGTTAACGTATCATTTTCACTTGAACTGGATGAAATCATCATTGTAAATCGAAAATATTAGTATAACAACTGCTTTTCCGTGCTTCTCATAAGTGCCACCAGTTTTTTTTATTAAAAAAATACGTAGGTATGTTTCGCGGGCTTTTTGTTCCACGGTCTTAAACTTCTAATATCAATATATTAGTAATCATATTATATCAAATAAACATTGTTTGAATTAACATGTAGATATCTTAGAAAGTAGTATAAGTATTAAAAAGCGTTCAAGGAAGACAATATAAGAGACTCTAAGCGCTACACGAAGAAAAACGATGTTTTTAAAAACGGGTGTGTAATGATTGGTATAACAACTTTTGATATATTTTCACTGGATATAACAACATTTAATATAATTTCATTGGATATAATCATTCAAGGGACATAATAAACTTTTGGTATAACAACAATCAGCATAATTTCATGGCGTATAATGTTCAAATAGTATAATACATTTTTGATATAACGTTAAATGGATATAATGTATATTGGATATAAGTATTAGTGGCATAATGTTTTTTTTTTTTCGGTTGCACAATCTGTTTAGGACCATGCGTAGATGCGCCTATGTAAATAAACTAGCAAACAACTGAAAGGTTCTGGCGCTTCGCCGTGTTAACAAACACACGTTAATTATTTTCGTGTCGACGTCACCCCGCTTCGCGTGGTGCCTATTTCCGCTCTAAGGGACACAAGCTAACCCTAGCCTAACAAATAATACCTTTTTACAACTGTTTGTCGTTTTTTTAAATGCGGGGGCTTCGCCCCCCGAATCTGCCTTATGGGATGCTTTGCCCCCCCGTCGCCCCTTTTTACTATAACCTAATATTCTATATTATAATCCTTAAACGAAAATATACTATGTGTTACCAGTTTATTAGTGGCTATTATACTGTTGTGTGTCAGTGGTCCTACACCAACCTGCCTTAGAGTAAAATAGGTAAGAAGTAATAGTAGTAAGTATTCCAGATTATCCCAATAGTACATTATACCAACTGAGTTTTATATCGAACAAAGTTATATCCCATGTATGTTATACGTTATGCCTGTTAGATTTATAGTTGTTATATTACATTATATCTGTTGATAATTATATTACATGAGAATATATCAAATGTTGTTATATCAAAAGTGCAGTATATCCTTTAGTCGTTATATCCAGTGAAATGATCAAAAGTTTTTATATCGATCGTTACGCACCCTTTAAAAACGCTGAACGAAAGTGTCTCCTTAAACACGCTACTGAAAGTACATATTGTCTCCGGCCTCGCTCTGACCCACAATGTTTTTAGAATAATGTTTTTAAAGTTTTCTTCTCTATGTGGTCTATGACATGCTTGCAGGGAGCAAAATTCAGTTTTGTTCCCTTAGCAAAAAAATAGATTGGAAAAATGCAGAGGGATCCAAAACTAGTTTTGGTCCCTATAAACGGGTTAGAAAAAACTTGTTTTCAAATAGAAGGAGTGAAAATAAAAGTACCTACCGCCATGCATTAAGTGCTACAGCAACAAGCAATCATACAATACAATGAATGCAATAATGCAATGCGCTCTCAGCATATTTGTTGTTTTGAATGTATTGTACTAGTGCATTCATTGCCTTGCGTCGCATATTGTAGGTTAGGTATCAGTACAGTTCGTTATTGATGTGAAATAGTCAATGGAATTCAAAATTCCTGTGCCTACCTATAAATATTAGTTCATATAACATAAATATTTTATCTACGTGATTTACATGCTAATAATACATTGAAAATTACCGATTACCACTACATTATTAAGTTAACTTGCCGAGCTAATATTTTCGTAATTTCTAGGATCTACCATTACAAGTAGCAGCACGCTTTGAGCTCCCTAGTCTGTATCGACGGAGCCAATTTAATTTATGCCGATCAAGAAGGTCAAGCTCAAGCCTTAATGTAACTAATTATCTACTGTTTTGATGCGGTTTATATATACCTAGCCTAGCCCAGAGGGGTAGAGGCGCGTTAGGACAGTTTCACTGTCATTTTTCCATATAATATTGGAAGTATAGATCTACAAAACATAGGTACAATGCGTTATGTGATATAAGGTACCTTTTATTTCTCACTAGCTTCCGCCCGCGACTTCGTCCGCGTGGACCCGGGATAAAAACTATCCTATACTTTAATCCAGGCTATAAACTATCTTTGTGCAAAATTTCATTCAAATCGGTTCAGCCGTTTAAGCGTGATTGAGTAACAAACATCTAAACATCCAAAGATCCAAACATCTAAACTTTCGCATTTATAATATTAGTAGGATTAGTAGGATATACCAAAAGCTGGCTGAAGTACCTTCTCGTAAACTAAATTTCAACCAGACTGCCTCAGAAGGTGGCGGTTATGTATTTCGAGCGTATGTATGTATGTGGACAATTAAGGTAATTCTATTTCATTGCCTGCAGCTACAGTCCAATCGGCGTCATGGATTTTGACGTATGGGGTGTCGTTGGAGAAAAATAAGCTATTATGAATTATTTCCAAAATTGTCATTTTTTCCATACAAGTTGTCAGTTCATTGACTGGACTAATAAGAGAACTTATAGTCAGGCAAAAAAGTCTCGAAAATAATAGGGCCACTGCTAACAGGGCTATCGCTAATATGGCAACACGAATAGTACGACCTACAGATTTGATACTCCACTTTTTACTAGGACATTATTTTCATTTGGTTCCTAATTTAGAAAAAAACGACAGTCAAATAATATAGTAGATTATACAAACTACCTAGTCGGTCCCAAAGTTCTGTCACAAATGAAAATAATGATAAAAACAAAAGTAGCAATTAATTTTTAATAAATTATATACCGATTTAAAGTACATTTAATAAAGAATTAAAATTACTCAAAATTATTCAAAATTATCTCCTTTGTTTTTAATACAGGCCCTTAATCGGTGCGGCCAGTCGTCTATCGCAGCACGCACCATTTTCATATCTATCTCAGTGACTGCTTTTCTTAAAGATGACTTTAGGCTCTCCAAATTTTTATGTGGTTTAGCACAGACCTTCCCCTCTAAGACCTGCCAAATTTTATAGTCCAAAGGATTAAGGTCCGGACTAGAGGAAGGCCAATCTTCGTGTCTTATAAAGTCGATTTTTTGACGGTCAAACCAGGCTTGAGTGGTCTTGGCTTTGTGTGCTGGCGCAGAATCCTACTGGAACACAAAATTATGTCCCGAAAATAGCGTGTTGGGCAGATCTTTGACAACCTTATCCAAAATTGTCTCTTGGTATACTTTCGCACTGATTTTGACACCTTTTTCGCAAAAATGAACCTCAGTTGGCCCGTAATAAGATACACCCAACCAGACCATCACTGATGATGGATGATGCCCATGTTGCACCCGCGGAACTCTTTTTCCTGCTTCTTCAAAGCTCCTAGCGTACACTCTATCATTCTGTTTATTGTACTTCTCTTCAATATCGAAAATCTTTTCGTCTGTAAAGAGGATATCACGGTGTCGATTTTTCGCGTACCGCTTTAACAACTTCCGGGATCTTTTAAGCCTTATTGTTTTTAGACGGGCATTAAGTAAGTGCCCACGCTTTTTTTTGTATGCTCGTAGACTAAGATCTTCGTTTAAAACCTTTTAACGGTTTTTCTACTGACACCCATCTGCAAAGCCATCAATTTCTGTTTTCGGACAGGATTTCTTGCTATGCGCTCCTTGATCGCTTTGATCACTGCTGGTGTTCGTACGGAGCGAGGCCGGCCAATTATTTTCTTGTCCTCAACACTGGAGACTTCATTGTACCTAACAATAGTACGGTACACAAACCTAAGCGTTATTTTTCAATTTTTGAGCAACTTGAAAATCGTACTTGGCGAGTGCCCACAGCGGTGCAATGCTAAAACAGCTATTCGGTTTTCTTTTAATGTCCACTCCATCGTGAGAAATTGCAACGAATGACTGTTTTTTGTTTTAAAATAATTGTCAAACATTCAAAAATGGAATGCAATAAAATTTTCTTAAAATCATCTTCTAAATTTAAAAATAATATGCCAGTGACAGAACTTTGGGACCGACTACGTACTAACTTGTCATACGACAAGGGTCTAAAATAAGCCATATTACCAGAATATTTAGTATCTGTGTCAAAGCAGTTTATTAAAAAGAATGGCACCAACAATCTTTTCGCCTTGTTGATTGTGGATGGATAATCTTTGTTTTTACTAATGTTCTCGCAGTCGAAGTGAAAAGTAGAGTGTATAACTCTAGTCTAAAAGCCATATTACCCCTCGAACTATTTATTTCGTTCGGGAAAATATCCATCTCGTGATAATATGGCTTACTTTAGACCCTTGTCATACAATCTACTATTTAATGATTGTGAATTCGGGAATAAAAAACGCCTAATAATATTTGAAATTTATTCTAATTCCTGATTGGTTGATTTTAATATAAAGCTGTATTCTCATTAGTTGATAGCAAATACAAATGGTTTTTTAAATAGTTGTGATTGGTGGATTTAATACGTTGAAGTGTTGTGACGCACTTTTCGAGCATGAGAAGTGAAAAATAATATTGGTAATAGACAAACAAACTCATAAACATTATCTCTATATAATATTGGGGGCCACATCACTTGGCCATGTAGGTACCCCAGAGATGCCCAGAATGGGCCCGCAGCTAGGGCGAAGCGCCAGGAACGGCTTCTAGTGGGTTCAACTTCAACCTAAGAGATCCTAGAGGCCTCCGAATTACTTAGCGCACATGGCCGTCAGGAGTTTTTAGTGGGTAGAAATACCACAAAACCGAGACTTACGAGAGCAAGGGTACCTGGTTCGCAGGCTTTCTCCACGGGGAAAAAAAAAATATTGGAAAAAAACCGTTTCTAGACTTTTTTGGGTTTGGGCGAATGTTGCCAAATTCGGAATAGGTTTAATTCTGACTCATCCAGATTCTTATTTAGTCAGGTTCCGAAAGTGTCCAACTCTTATGAGGTCGTGATAGTAATAAGTTGAATACTGGTTTTGTCAAATTGGCTAACGAATAAATTCTGAGAAAGTCAGATTTTAAGTAAGTTCAATTAGAACGAAAACAAATTATGGCTGCGTCGAATTCATTAATAAAGCCTTTTCTGATGAGGTCAGATACTGGATACGTTTAATTAATTCATAGGCTATTTCTATTTTAGTTAGATTCTGATTACGTTAAACTCTCGTAAGTGACATTTCTAGTGTAAGTCAATTTCATGGTACGTCATGCGGATACACAGTCAACCACAATTGTTTGTAGCATATTTTAACGAAAAATGAAATAATAGTATTTTCGTCACAATTGCTGAAAACGAGTTTCTCATGGCATCGATTTAGCAAATACTCCTAGTTTTACCGTATCACAACCTACAACACCGTAATAAAATAACCTGATAAAGTTTTTTTTTATTTTATCAAAAAGGCCATATTACATATACAGACGAGGCGTTTTAATTTAGTTGGGTAGAGATTTTTTTATTAATTAATATATTGAAAAGGGACGGATATATGCTAGTTATTTCTCTTTTTAGTAGAATGGAGGTTTCCATAGATAAGATAGAAATGACACGAGAATCATTCGAATAATTTCAAAGCCAGCGTTGCTAGCCCGCGATTTTTCAAATTTTCCGCCTTTTTTAGTGACAAGATTTGGTTGACCGTCTATATTTCTTTTAGTTATGCTAAACTGGGCTTCTTAAACTTGTCCGCATTAAAAAACAATACGCTGATAAAGGGCTTTTTTGTTCGTTGTAAAATTAAAAATCGAACATTGAAGCAGCCAAGCAATTATTATTTCTTGTTGAATCAAAGTAAAACATTCAAGGACGTGTGTATGATTTTATAAATGATAATATTGGTAAGATACTGTCGTATTTATAAGCCTTTTGTCTTGTCCTTCTCGCAATAAGTATTGCAAATCTTACGAGGCATTTAGATGTACTATATTTCCACTGAAATATGTGGCCGGCAACTATAGGTGTCCCTCTCTTACTCACATCTTAAAGAAAGAGACATTATTGTAGTAAAATATGGTCCGTCTAGAGCCTCATTACAATGCAGTGGTGGACGCCTGTCAACAACCGACATACGGTGAAAAAGTTGTGAAACAACAATTGTCTCTTATTTAGACAATACCTGTTTCACAGCCTACAATTGTCGTATTTTCTTGACAATTGTAGCACCTGTCGACTTGGTGAAATAGGGGCCTGGTCTTATCTTATTTTCTAGCTAACTATACTTGACCTTCGCAGAAGGCTTATAACTTAGAAAATGACTAATTAAGACCTATCCTTATTAAGAATTCCCTATAATTAGATTCAGCCGTAGTAAAGAAATATACTTAAACAGATTTTGTTTTAAAAATAAACATTTCTTGTTTGAATCTGTCTTTGTTCGAATCTGACCTAATACGAAAAAACTCCCCGACCTACTGAGAATCGGACCTACCTAGAAAAAGATTAAATACGAATTTGCTGAATATAGTATTAGAAATGTTCAGAAACAGACTCACTCCGAATAAAACCTAATAAAAACATGATCTACCCAGAAGCTGACTAAATAAGAATCTGGATGAGTCAGAATTAAACCTATTCCAAATTTGGTAACCTTCGCCCAAACCCTTTTTTGCCATGCTGTAAGTAAATCTATAACAGTGTTGCGTGTCTCCACAAACAGCGCGATATATCGATCATCCACCTCGCTCGGCTGATAAGCGTTATCTGCACGTCCGCGACCATGCGACCTGTCCCGGAAACTGGCCTCGGCAATATCGGTCTATTACGTCAGCCCATCACAGTTTTATACATCATTTTAACAGGATGCTCCGAGGACAGCAGTGAGATAAATCGTTTAAAGTATTTATAATTAATCAGAAAATCTCAAGGGGTGCCCCCATACAAATTTAATTGATGTTAAATCACACACTGGTTTTGTTTGTTTGATTGGAACGATATCTGTTCCTCGGAGTCCTCGGACCTGAGCTGCACCGACTCGCCTCAGGTGAACCAAGTAAGTGCAGTGGTTACCAATCTCAGCCTCAACATAGTCCTACTAGAGATGAGTAGGTATAATGAACGATGAGGTGAGTCGAAACAGGTTGTAAATGCATATATGCAGCTGGAGTGGAAATGGATTTTACATCCGGGAGACGATTTAATTATCTCTCAATATAACTCATACCCTCGCACCTAACGAAGTAATAAGTATAGTACTTTACAGTGAGTGAAGTTTAGGTATATGTAGGTACGCATGCGCCTTTTTGCTACGAGTGGAATATGTATGACTAGCTTCCGCCCGCGACTTCGTCTGCGTGGACCCGGGATAAAAACTATCCTATATTTTAATCCAGGCTATAAACTATCTTCGTGCAAAATTTCATTCAAATCGGTTCAGCCGTTTAAGCGTGATTGAGTAACAAACATCCAAACATCTAAAGTTTCGCATTTATAATATTAGTAGGATTTCGGGATCGCTTCGCTTTCATATTACCTACCTACTGTACTGTCGTTCGGTTTATAGCTACATATTTTATAAGACATTACCTACTGCCAAGCATTGAAATTGTTCCATAATAATCGACAGCTAATTGTGACGTCACAACGTTGAAGCCCCGAAACCTACAGTAGGAAAATAGCTCTTATGGCCCTGAAAAACACGTTAAGGTACTAACTTTTATGTAGAACTGTTATAAAATAGATTGTGAACGATACGTACTCGTAAGAATTCTGCGACCCGTCTTTAAATTTTACAAATCTAGACTGGCAACACTGCGGCGCTTGACTAATAACGACGAGCCAATTGACATATGCATGGGCCATTGAGAGCTTTTAATTTACCAACTAACAAATTTACAGTAATAGTATCTAGCACAATTAAAGAAACATTTTAGGTCTCATATTTTTGTGGTTTTTTTAGGGTTTCGTAGCCAAATGGCAAAAAAACGGAACCCTTATGTTTGTATGTCTGTCTGTCCGTCCGTATGTCACAGCCACTTTTTTCCGAAACTATAAGAACTATACTGTTGAAACTTGGTAAGTAGATGTATTCTGTGAACCGCATTAAGATATTCACACAAAAATAACAAAAAAAAATGTACTTAGAACTGAAACTCAATTTTTTTTTCATCAAACCCATAGGTGGAGTATGGGTTTATGTGTATCGTGTATATGGATAAGTCTTCAAAAATTATATTGAGGTTTCTAATATCATTTTTTTCTAAACTGAATAGTTTGCGCGAGAGACTTCCAATGTGGTAAAATGTTTCCCCCCACCCCCTTTAACTTCTAAAAGAGGAATAATAAAACTAAAAAAAATATATGATGTGCATTACCATGCAAACTTCCACCGAGAATTGGTTTGAACGAGATCTAGTAAGTAGTTTTTTTAATACGCCATAAATCGTAAACCGCAATTTACCTTTCATTCAACGGATAATGGTACGGAACCCTTTGTGCGCGAGTCCGACTCGCACTTGGCCGGTTTTATTAGATACTAGCTTTTCTCCGTCCGCGTGGTACTAGTTTATAGCGTCACTCCATACATACCAACTAAATGAGGAAACTAAACAATTCACCCTTTTTTGACAAACTTATTTACAACATAATTAGTGCTGTATATGAAATGTTTTATGTCTGTACCTACATATTATCATTACTATTAGTTTATCCAATCTCGAGTATGAGTGGTCAGATACAGTATTGTTATTGCAATCAACTTGCAGGTTTGAAACAGTATCTAATAATTACACGCGCTTCTGTACCCTTGTAATGTAAGTATGTACTTCCCTATTCAAGGAGATGACAATACCGAATAGATACATAGTTACATAACAACGTAAATAAATCATTGTTGATCTTCTTTCTTACAATCCCACGTGTGATTTCCTTAATTTCCGATAAATATGCAATTCTTTTTGATTGAAGATACCAATTTTAATCTATTACTTATAGTCTTGGGAAGATCGTACACTTAAACAATAGGTACTAATGTCACGTCGTGGTAGGGCGAATTTTTTTTTAAAGGCCTTACTAATCTAATCCAACCAAAAATAACAATTGATGGTTTTGACATTGGTATTTCAAAATTCAATTTAATTAAATGTACCTAAGTATACATTTTTAACCGACTTCAAAAAAAAGGAGGAGGTTCTCAATTCGGTTGTATTTTTTTTTTTCAATGGTTGTTACCTCAGAACTCCGTCATTGATGAGCCGATTCGTAAAATCTTTTTTTTTGTTCGTAGTATATGCTTCCAGGTGGGTCCCATTTTTTTGGAAATTCAATTGGATGATGGGATCCATGAGGAATTGAGGGAACTCCTTAATTATATTAGGCACGCGTGTAGTGATTTTGGTATTTTCTATTATAACTCGTGTATTTACATCCGGAAATCATAAATTGGTGGAGTGGAATTGATGATGAAGACTTTCCTCACAATTCCTCATTTATGTACTTTAAAGTACAAAAGTACCTATATCACAGATTCTGATAAGATTCCGTTGAAATAGCAACTAAAGGGTGATCCTTGTGGAATCGACGGAAGTCCTCAAATATTATCGGGTCGCATACAGCGATTGGGGTTTTATCTCTAATAATCAATGCATTGGCTCTCGGAAATCAGTTCATGTGGTAAATGGGAAAAGAAATGTGGAAATGTTCTCGTGGCTTGGCGGAGTACTAAATTGAAGTCGGTTAAAACTTTGTTTTTAAAGTAAATTATTATTGTAAAATTTTCAACTTTAGATTCGCTACTGCTTCTAAGCTATACTTACTTACCTACCTAAGTATTTAATTACTTTTGTAAGTATGTAATTTTATGTCTTCAAATCACATATTTTTTTAATCGAAATCAGTACACGTCTTAACAAAAATATCGCTGGGGTTGCAAGTTATTAGTACCATTGATGTCATCGTTTTGTCACAATTTTCATCATTCATCACATATTCATATCATCAATGATTATAATCATTTCCTTGCCCTTATTGCTATTTCCTAGCGTAGCCTGTCTTTTTCTTCCACCGCTTTGTTATCCGTCATCACGTCACTCACTTCCTTCCTATTCATATCGTCTGTCATACATTCCATGCACCTTTCCCTTGGCTTACCTCGTCGCTCCCATCCTTCTCCATTCATACCTACCTAACAGTCTTTTGCTCACATGACATTCACCCCTCCGCATTAGATGCCCGTACTATGGTCGCCTTGCGTGGTATGCCACGCAAGGCGATTGGATCTCGAGTCATCGATGATACGTGCTACTTTCAGGTTTCCTATTTTCTTATTCGGTCCATCCTCGTTGCACCACACATCCATCTCAACATTCTCATCTTCATACCAGCAATCTCTTCTCATACGTCATCTTTATGGCCCAGCATTCAGATCCATGCTATGACGGCAGGAAAGGTCTCACAATAGTCTTATAGAATCTATCCCTTCGGATTCTATAATATCGATTTTAACCTTTAGCGGAAGATGTATTCTGCCATCGCATATTGTTCTGAACACCTGTCGCCATTTCAACCACCCAGCTCTTATTCGGTTTTTCACATCACAGTGTCGATATCACTATCACACTGTAGGTACAAGCGAACCGATGTACATAAAGCACGATCTGAGGGAATAAGTGATATCACCTACATGTATCGTGACTTAGACGTAAATTGGACTGTTCTAGAAGATGAAGTATCCCGAGCACGAGACATTCTATTTAGTTGAACCGTCACGTCAGCTAACAAGGCTCAGATCTTGAAAGCGGAAGGGTGACCGGCGACCGCGGCCAATTGAGGCAATTGTTGCTGTTGCGAAAAGAAATCAAGCCTAATGTGTGCGCTAGTTGAGCTAGTTCGTGATGGACAACCACTTAAATAAATTGGACCAAATTAAACCGTTCTGGGTAGTTATCTGCCATGAAACATGTTGGAATTACAGGAGCTCTACTAGGAAATCTCTTGTTACATTAATATTATTTGTATTTAAATCATAAATTACTCGTTATTATACTTTTCAGAAGATTGTTTGCATAAATCCTATCTTCATCTTCAGGATCATTTCGTTTTTTTATAGAACGACGAGATATCCCCAAACCGCCATTGCATTTTTATTAATTAAACATTATTAGAGATGTCGCTACTTGTTCTGAATTTATAATGAATAAAATGATCTTGTCATATAAGGATCTTAGGTCTAACACAAGCTCACCCTTAGCTTGTGCAAGCACCATACTTAAAAACTCCCTGATGTACACTTCTACCAGCATTTCTTCCCGAAATTTGTTGATCCCAGCCTGTGTTACTCAACCAAGCCTTCTGTGTAATAAGTTTAGGTATCAGTGTGACAGGAGATACTAATCCCAGTGGGTCAAATACTTGTTGTGTGACAGAAACTGTCTCTCTTTGTTATCTTGTCCATTATTTCATGTTTCAGGTTCACACCGCACTGCAAGTCATCTTGAATAGTATTACCTACGAGTAGGTGCCTAAACGCCTCCCCGACCGGATGCGTAGCGACGTAGAATTCATCAAATTATCGTTTCCCAATGGGATAACCATACTTACACTCGTCCCCAGTAGGTCCAAGATAGGTAAATCACTTTGTAGGTCTTCGCGCTTGCGGCCTTTGATGCAATAAATAAATGAATACGTATTAGACGACAATCTTACACAAATCGAACTAGCCCCATAGTAAGCTTAATAAGAATTGTGTTTTGGGTACTACGACGATATATTTAATACATATATGTAACTACAAAGAAAACATACAAGACCCGAAAATAAATCCTAATGCTCATCACGCAAATAGATATTTGCCCTTACCTGAATTCGAACCCACCTTCAGCTTATGGCCGGTTCCAAGATCATTGGAACCGGCCATTAGTAGGCAACGTCGTAACCATAACTGTAGCCGGTCGTAAACAATTAAGGCAGCAAACCTATCTACCCATGACAAAACATATACATTCCACACGATTTCACTATATTAGAACAATATAACCGCGTAAAGTAAAAATAAGTTTTCTTAAAGGAACCGTTTACATATTTCCATGCTTGTCATCCATCTTCGATACCTACCTTATTTTTATTCTGAAACGCAAATCGTGATATTATGGAAATTTTAATGTTCACTCACGTGTTTGATATTTATCTACAATTATCTGATGCAAATGGTATTTGAATTAAATATCTAATAACAATAGCGCAGTTGTGACAACTAATCAACTATTTATAAGTAGTCTGCATAGTTGCTGCTGTTGTTGTATGTATGATTGTGTATGTATGTTTATATATAGAGCTATTTATGTACGTGCATTAATATAATTATTTTGATTTTTGGCTTATTGTAATCTCTGCACCACCTACTACATAATCTAGTTTTATCTCTTTCTCCGATACCCAAAGGTTGTCTGGAAGAGATCGCTCTTCAGCGATAAGACCGCCTGTTGTCTACCTCTACCTACATGTTATTGTATTGTTTTTCTTTTTAACTGCTTTGTTTGTGTAAAATAAAGAGTATTTGTATTGTATTGTATTGTTGTATTGTTGCTTTCATGTTTTTCTTCTGTTTTTAAACACTTACCTAATTAATTATAAAATAAAGATAATGTTAGTTTTCATAAAATATAATAAGTAATCATTGAATTTGCTTTATTTTAAAGAACGCAAATGCTTCCGCGAGTAGGAGCGACTTGCATCGGACAGGGAAGTTCCGTTTCCTATTCCGCGCCTTCCGGAATAGAATTATGTATATGATTTGTGAACACATCATTTTGGAATTGGTTCACACTTCCGTTAGCTCCGTCTAGGTAGTACGGTCTAATTTTATCGATGAAAAATTTACTGCTTCTTTTTTCCGGAAATATCACCTCCACAGACGAATAACAAGTTTTAACGAAACTACGTCATTCAGTCGCGCTATGGAAGGAATCAACTGATTTTGTATTTTAGTGTGGGAGTATTCAAATACTTACCTACTCTTTTTGCAATGTCGATAATTGCAAGTCGGTGTACTCTCTGTAACTACCTACTTTAATTCTGATTTTGAAAGACAGAGTTTAATTAAAGTGGTTTGTTTGTCGAATACACGGCCAGTTCCAATACAATATTTTATTTGCTTAAGCACACTATAGTCATAAGCTTTACTCTATAGCCCTGCTGTTGACTGTTCGTACAGAATGCCCTAGGACATTAAGTGTACTTTTTAACCCCCGACGCAAAGAGAGGGGTGTTATAAGTTTAACGTGTCCCTGTATCTGTCTGTGGTATCGTAGCTCCAAAACGGATAGACCGATTTGAATGGTTTTTTTAACCGACTTCAAAAAAAAGGAGGAGGTTCTCAATTCGGTTGTATTTTTTTTTATTCGAAAGCTGATGTGACCCCGAGTGTTCTTTGCCATGTTTGATGAAAATCTGTTCAACGTTCAACCGTTTTTGAGATATTGGACTTTGAAATGAAAATGTCGGGGGTTTTTTCAACTTTTCTAATTGTGTGTGCTTTAAATATTAAATAAAGAAAGAGAATACAAACCTTTAGCCATTCTCGTAATTTCGACATTTATAAATAAATTGTAAGTAGGTAAGGTAATTGCATATTTTAATTCTTCATGTGGTACCTTGTTATATGCAACTTCAGATCCCAAAATTGTGTCAAAATGTTAGCTTAGCTTCTTGTGATCTTTCGCCCAAACTTGCCTAAATACAAATACTTATTGTTAAAAGTACTTAATGATTATTTGGGGATATACCTAAAACGACGAGATATTAGAAAGGTATGTGTAATACCTATTTCTTTGTCCGTGAAATCCCCCTTGTGGTTTGGCCTAGAAGTTTAAGTTGAAAAATTAAAATGAAAACTGCCTTTTTTCAAGATTTATTTGCCATAGTATTAAATGATCTACACGCCTTAGGTACATGTAGTCGATTGTATTCTTCCAAAGATGTCAATTAGTAAGTCTGGGAATTGCCAAGTGTCAAACCGATGATGGGGGCTTGCAAAACGTGATTCCCGAGACATAGTGAGTCAATTTTTAATTAGTATAATAACACTTAATTCAATATACCACCTTAGGAAATACATTGTAGGTTCATGCTGACATTAAGTGATCCATCTATACCGCTTTGTATGTTGGTGCAAGTGGGTATCAGTCAGTACCTAAGTATATTATTAGAGTAGATATACTTGAAACCATAATTCGATTCGAAAATAATAACCTTAAAATTGTCTTTAAAATGAAAAAAAACCGGCACTGGCGTTTGCCAGAAGCTAAAAACTAGCTACGTCCATCATTTGGAAGAGTGTAAGTTTGCCAGTGTCAGTTTTTTTCATCTTTTTTCAAAGCCCTTTACTGTTGTCCGTTAGTAAAACACGTGTGTTACTAGCGCGCTTGACGGGATATATATGTATATATATATATATATATAAATGTGTGTGTATGTATGTGTTGGTAGATGAATGAATGAATGAATGAATGAATGAATCAATCAATCAATGGTTTATTCATAACTAGCTTCCGCCCGCGACTTCGTCTGCGTGGACTCGGGATAAATACTATCCTATATTTTAATCCAAACTATAAACTATCTTCGTGCAAAATTTCATTCAAATCGGTTCAGCCGTTTAAGCGTGATTGAGTAACAAACATCCAAACATCCAAACATCTAAACTTTCGCATTTATAATATTAGTAGGATGAATATATGGTACATAGGGTCTTAAATATCTATACATGTTTCTTCCCATAATATAATCAGCCAGGTCAGGCATATGAAAACTTAGGTCAGTGATTTGATCACTCAGTCCGCCGTAGACCGTAGACCGGGTAGTAGACCGGGATAAAATTACATTTAAATTAAGTACATCACATAATTATAGCATACTAGTGATCTAATAGTAAATATTAAACATTATTTTATCGCATGCTTCATTATTAGCTACACTAAATAACATTGATAAAATTCTAATTAAATTAAATAATAATAACAGTCCAATATTATTCTGTCACATGCTTCGTCAAATTTATGATTAAAAAATTCCCTGATACTATAGAAACACTTTTCAGCTAACATTTTGTGCAATTTTGTTTTAAATCCATGAACAGGGAGTATTCTAAGTGCGGCAGGTAGTTTATTAAATATATTTACGCAGATATTATGAGGACTTTTTTTTCTGAGTACGAGCTTGTGACTTGTTGGTAATGCTAGCCTGTGCCGTCTATGTGACCTAGTTGTTTCCTTCTCTTCGATAAAGGTAAATAATTCCGAATGGAGTTTTACAAATATAGCTATTTCGTATATGTATAGACAAGGCAAGGATAGCAAATTATGTATTATGAATAAAGGCTTACAGGATTCTCGTCTATGTACTCCACAAAGAGTTCTAATGCATATACACTTTAATATTAAAGTATTTTATTGCATTTTGTATTTGTATTAAATAAAATTCTTGTAAGATTCGTGTAAGAAGCACACCGCCCACAATTTTATCTGCTTTGCCTCAGGGTTGAATAGTAGATAAAGCTTTTTAGCTTTAAAGTTCGCCTTTTGTACTATACTTAAGTTCTTCTTTTGTACAATAAAGATTAACCCCCTTATTCATAAAACTTAAAATGCCTCTGCTAAATAAAGTGTGCTTTGTCCCTTTCTTACGAACACAAATGTCAAAGTGACAGATAAGGACAAACGAATTTTAACGCCATTTTAGTTAAAACAGGCTTGTAGTACGTTTATGAATACGGCCGTAAATAAATACATCTGAATTTATTTAGGTAAGTACTTGCCTATTTCCCTTCGAATGCATTGTTTAAGTGCGGTTATACTTCATCTGTAATTTGTGTGAAAATATATTTTAATTCATTTATCTATGTGTTGAGACTTAGACCAAAAAATAAATTAGTTTGAACGTACCTACATTAATAAATTTCAAAATTTTCGTTTTAGTCACGTCACGGCGTAGAAGGCAGAAAGTAAAAAAAACATTAAAAGTACATACAGATTTAAATGTAAAAACTGCCCTCTGGCCATGGGGTCAAATACGATGCGGCAGATGTTCGAGCGCTCTGACGTCACATGGCGAGTTGGTACGGAGATGAAAGCGGAAGGGTGGCAGCCCAGTCAATTGGCACAATTGGCTGTAATTGTGGACGGCATGTCCGGGCGAGGAACGCCCGACACTAGGGTTGTCTACAGCGTTAAATATACACCTCGTATTAGGATATTTTTAACCGACTTCAAAAAAAAGGAGGAGGTTCTCAATCGGTTGTATTTTTTTTTTCAATGTTTGTTACCTCAGAACTCCGTTATTGATGAGCCGATTCATAAATTTTTTTTTTTGTTTGTAAGTATATGCTTCCAGGTGGGTCCCATTTTTTTGAAAATTCAATTGGATAATGGGGTCCATGAGGAATTGAGGGAACTCCTCAATTATATTAGGCACGCGTGTAGTGATTTTGGTATTTTCTATTATAACTCGTGTATTTACATCCGGAAATCATAAATTGGTGGAGTGGAATTGATGATGAAGACCACAGATCACTTATGGAATTCCTCAATTATGTACTTAAAAGTACAAAAGTATATCACAGATTCTGATAAGATTCCGTTGAAATAGCAACTAATGAAGTGCCAAGGGTGATCCTTGTGGAATTGACGGAAGTCCTCAAATATTATCGGGTCACATACAGCGATTGGGTTTGTTTCTTTAATAATCAACGCATTTGCTCTCGGAAATCAGTTCATGAGGTAAATTGGAAAAGAAATGTTCTCGTGGCTTGGCGGAGTACTAAATTGAAGTCGGTTAAAACTTTGTTTTTAAAGTAAATTATTATTTCGATAATTCAATTTTTGATAAATTTGGTAGACTCCTTCGTATGTACAACCTAAGTAAAACATGATCGGGAGACTTAGTCAACGATCGAGATTTTTAAGTTAACTCTTTTAAATATATCTGTCGGTAACTTTGTGGACTTTGCATTAAACAAAATTAGGCGATTTCAAGAAAGTCATATCAGTCATATGTCTTGTGGCACATTAAGTAACATGAAGCAAATATACTGTTAAACTTAGAGACAAATGACATATTACCAAACGAAAATTATAATATACTAAAATTACTAAAGGTACCTATGTTACCTGGGTGAATGTGACCTGTCTAGTTTATTTATAATTAGTTCACCTTACGAATCATCACATAACATTGCCAAGTATTGAATTCGAGTAATTTTCATTCCAAATACTACATTTAATACTATACTCGTAAGATTGAACTCTACTATTGCTATCTCACACTAAAGGATGGAGAACTCTAACTCCCGAGATACAAGATTTCCACCTACTTCAGGCGGTTCAGCAGGTCAGAAGTATACACTATTACCTAGTTTTAGGTTTCGTTGAACTAAGGACAAACCTGGTGAATTGTTTTTATTATGCAAGTTTTTCTTTTTTTAAGTAATAAATAAAGGATTATTATTATTGTGTGCAGCTAGCCCTTCCTTTATCAAAGGGGTGCGTTTAAATTGCCCACAGAGCTGATTTTCGACCAGGGCTACTTGCGTCAAAGGGTTTATTTATTTATTTATTTAATCTTTATTGCACAAAAGAATATCTTATAGTACAAAAGGCGGACTTAATGCTATAAAGCATTCTCTACCAGTCAACCAGGGTTCTTTTTAACCGACTTCAAAAAAAAGGAGGAGGTTCTCAATTCGGTTGTATTTTTTTTTCAATGTTTGTTACCTCAGAACTCCGCCATTGATGAACCGATTCGTAAATTTTTTTTTTCTTTGTAAGTATATGCATCCAGGTGATTTTTTGAAAATTCTATTGGATGATGGGATCCATGAGGAATTGAGGGAACTCCTCAATTGTATTGGGCACGCGTGTAGTAATTTTGGTATTTTCTATTATAACTCGTGTATTTACATCCGGAAATCCTAAATTGGTGGAGTGGAATTGATGATGAAGACTACAGATGACTAATGGAATTCCTCAATTATGTACTTAAAAGTACAAAAGTATATCACAGATTCTGATAAGATTCCGTTGAAATAGCAACTAATGAAGTGCCAAGGGTGATCCTTGTGGAATCGACGGAAGTCCTCAAATATTATCGGGTCACATACAGCGATTGGGTTTTTTTCTCTAATAATCAACGCATTTGCTCTCGGAAATCCGTTAATGTGGTAAATTGGACAAGAAATGTGGAAATGTTCTCGTGGCTTGGCGGAGTACTAAATTGAAGTCGGTTAAAACTTTGTTTTTAAAGTAAATTATATAAATACTGCATCATTTAGTGTTACTCGTCGCATAACATAAGAAGGTCGTTTACTGCGATATATTTTGGCTTTGCGTGTGTAGTCGGTAAAAATAAGACACAATAATAAATCACTCTATACTGGCCCCACTGCTGCCGCAGGGCACAGGCTGTCTCTCATGGATGAGGGGGAAAATCGGACACAGTAATAAACCAGCCTACATTCGTCCCCTTTGCTGGGCACACAGGCCTCCTGTTATGGATGAGAGGGAAAATCGGACACAATAATAAATCAGGCTACATACGTCCCCTTTGCTGGGTACAGGCCTCCTGTTATGGATGAGAGTCAAAATCGTACACAATAATAAACCAGCTTACATTCGTCTCACTGCTGGGCACAGGCCTCCTGTCATGGATGAGAGGGAAGATCGGAGACAATATTTAATCAGCCTACATTCGTCCCCTTTGCTGGGCACACAAGCCTCCTGTTATGGATGAGAGGGAAAATCGGACACAATAATAAATCAGCCTACATATGTCCCCTTTGCTGGGCACAGGCCTCCTGTTATGAATGAGAGTCAAAATCTGACACAATAATAAATCAGCCTACTTTCGTTCCACTGCTGGGCACAGGCCTCCTCTCATGGATATGGGGGAAAATCGGACACAATAATGCCAATAAATCTTAGATCGAGTATCTAGTTTCTGGAGGAAACCAGTGAATAACAACCCTATCAGACGTAGATTCACTCTCAGCGCACATGATATCATATCCATTTAGGTGTTTATGCTTCTAATTGGCTCCAGGACGACGCTTGGGCGTGACAGCAGATGCTTACAAGTTGTGCCTATTCATTATGGTTCGGTGAAACAGGAACATTTCCCAACTCGGCGCCAATGTTTGTTCAACAATGTTAGCTTTAACTAACATTTCACTGAGTCCGGGTAGGTATACACATACCGTGTTCACTGTTCAAGTAAATCCCGAACTACCATGAAACCTACTTTAGAGATCACCACAGCAACACTACTAAACTTTGGCTGGTTAGTAAACTAAGACAGAGAAAAGTACCAACATTGTTTCTTTCTGTCTTTGCGCAATACATAGTTACAGGGTATTATTATAACTCACCATGTTGTAGAGGCTTCTCATATAATACGATCATACCACAAATAATACAGATAGGATAATAATAATGTTGGAGCTGCTAAGAGTTGGTCACGAGCTGAGCTGGCATTAACAACGATTACCGACTATTCGCCCCAGGCAATCCAATGTAAGTCTGACCAATTGTTAGATATAGTTGTTACGAACCTCGGGGGCGAGTTATACTAGGGATGAGTGGTGAGATGAGTCTCTAGACATTGTGAATAGCCGATCTGGACGCACGCGCACCGCGCACGCAGGGCGACGCGGAAGTCGCGAGTCGCAGTCGCACACACTTCCGCATGCCGCCATCTTGGCTCACACCTTGCGCTCGCGTCTGATTTAGCCTTATTAATTGGATGTCTGGATTGCGATAGTATTGTGTTACTTGAGCTCAATACGTGATAAATATGATTGTTTTACAGATCAATCCACAAAATCATGATCAACCTCCTATCCACGCTATGGACAAACAATAATAGTACGCAATGAGAAGGAGTGGGAGGTGTCCTCGTGGATTGAACGTTCTCTAATGAACAAGTAGGTAAAGTAGGTTAAGTAGGTACCTAAAATAAAGATCCTCGCAGGGTATGTAATTTCAATAATAAAGTTTAATCATCAAGTTAAAAGTAGGTATACTTAGTCCTTTGATGCAGGGTAAAAAAAACAATAAATGTTTTGTATTTAAATTTGTTCTCTTCAACTAGGTTGACATTTATAGAGTTCCATATCTCAAAATGAAAAATGAATAATTTACTTTAAAAACAAAGTTTTAACTGATTTCAATTTAGTACTCCGCCAAGCCACGAGAACATTTATTTTCCAATTTACCTCATGAACTGATTTCCGAGAGCAAATGCGTTGATTATTAAAGAAAAAAACCCAATCGCTGTATGTGACCCGATAATATTTGAGGACTTCCGTCAATTCCACAAGGATCACCCTTGGCACTTCATTAGTTGCTATTTCAACGGAATCTTATCAGAATCTGTGATATACTTTTGTACTTTTAAGTTCATAATTGAGGACTTCCTTAAGTCATCTGTGGTCTTCGTCATCAATTCCACTCCACCAATTTATGATTTCCGGATGTAAATACACGAGTTATAATATAAAATACCAAAATCACTACACGCGTGCCTAATATAATTGAGGAGTTCCCTCAATTCCTCATGGATCCCATCATCCAATTGAATTTTCAAAAAAAATGGGACCCACCTGGAAGTATATACTTACAAACAAAAAAAAATATGAATCGGCTCATCAATGACGGAGTTCTAAGGTAACAAACATTGAAAAAAAAAAATACAACCGAATTGAGAACCTCCTCCTTTTTTTTGAAGTCGGTTAAAAAGGAACCCTTTTAACATCATTTCGTTCCGAGTCAGTCTGTCAAGTTGTTGAAATTAATATCAAATACTTAGTCCCATGGAGCTGTGATAAAATAAAACTTCTAATGTACTGCAAAAAATAGATCCGTCGGTTTTGCCGCATATTTTGATCTAATAAATGAATGAAAAGTTACAAATTCACAGACGCTAGTTACAAAGTCTTGACAAAAAGTGTTAGGAATTAAATAGAAAGTGTAATTTATTATAACATCCAAACTGATTTATTTAATTACTTATTTATGAAACGCATGTTGCGGTGTCCTGCAGGGTTTCATGGCAGTACATTTATATTTTGTACCAACTACTGTACCCATGAAAAGCAATAAAGATTACTGATTACAAGTCGAGGCATAATTACCAAAACTGAATTTGTATCGCATATAAATATTGTTTAGAATGTAACTCGGATAAAAACATTTAAATATAATTAGCTACCGACCGTACCAGTATCTACAAATAATGCGAGTAGGTATGGAACCCTCTTGCGCTTTCCGACTCGCATATGATAACCCGAGAAAATAATGACAAAGTTATTTATTCTTCAATTTAGGCATAATTACATGCAGCCATGCACATGAATGAATAAATAATTAATAGCTAAAAAATATTGATTTTCGCCAACATTACGAGACCCCTCTATTATTATAGTTTTCACGCACAGATCGCACCAAATTGCAGCATATGCATGCGAATGAGCTCGCAGCCAAGAATCCTCACCCCTCTCTTTCTAATTACGGAATAACGTGGTGGAACAAAAAGAGATGACCCACTTTCAGGACCCGCCGTGCGAGATCGGGTGCGCACCGTTGCACAATTACGTTGGAAGATGGGGTTATGCACTCAGTGAATATAACGGAACGGTGTGATGTGAATTTTCTCGCCCTAATACCGTTTTTGCGTGCTTTTTCCGATTCTGTAATGCGGGACTTGTGCAACGGTTGCCACGACTGCAGCGAGGCATTAGGCACAGCACGGTGTCAATTATTTGCTCAAAGTAGGTTGAAAGCCCGTGTAATCTTATGAAAGCAGTTACAACATGGCAAATAATATTTCCCTAGATTAGAACGGGTCGGACGTTGCACATGAAAACAGTGGGAACTTTGTTAATTATGAACAAAATGGCTTTAGGACTTTAAAAAGATTTTATACTTTTAATAAGTTTCACTTTTCAGCCGAATTCATACTTATCTGAAGTGAATGCTCTCTGATGTGCTTTGAAGCCTGACACGAAAGGAGACGGCACGTCAGAAGGCATCAGATGACTGTAAATTTAAATGTATACACCGATAATGTTCTCTCTCGTCACGACATAACACGTCATATAAGTACCTATGAATCTGAATGTAAGGGTTTCTCCGTCCCAATACCATTGGGTTTCGTATTAAAAATCATCCATCAGTCCTATCCTACTAATCCTACTAATATTATAAATGAGAAAGTTTGGATGATTGGATGTTGAGATGTTTGTTAATCAATCACGCTTAAACAGCTCAACCGATTTGGATGAAATTTTGCACGAAGATAGTTTATAGCCTAGATTAAAATATAGAATAGTTTATATCCCGGGTTCACGCAGACGATGCCGTGGATGGAAGGTAGTATGATTATAAAATCTTGTTTCATAGAATGCTTCGCGGGGTAGAGCTGAAAAGTATTTATGGAACAACCGTTTTTCTTTTGTTGGTTTATAGTTGGCCGTTTAGTCTAGTTGTTAGTGTAGTGACCTTGTCTAAGTAGCAGGCGGTCCCAGGTTCTAATCCCAGTAAGGGCAATATGCGTAATGAGCACTTTCTGTCGAAATCAAAGATATGTATCGCCTTAAGTGTAAACTAATATCTTTGACATCGACTGTTCGGGCTTTGCTTAGTTTATGACTAGGTAGATTGGTGTAAGCTTGTCCGGTCCAGACGCGGTAACAGGTAAAATACTCAAAAAACTATTCTAATTAGATTTACAGATAAATAAGCACCTCTAATTTTCTAAAGTATATAACAATATCTAACGCATCCAGTCGGCAGATATGTACCTTAGCGAGTTAAATTTCATAAGTCATAACACCCGGCATGCCTCGAGTTAAGCGTTAAGCAAGATTCAGGATTAGGTAACCCAGCATAGTTGAGAGGGAGATTAAACATCCTTCTTTACGGAACACAAACGGCACTGTTTCTTAAGAGGTACTTATATTTATTTTTCAGGATTAGAAAATCCGTTTGACACTGGTTTGTAAAGATTTATTTTATTACATCACATTTTAATAGTAGGTAAAGGCTGGGTCCAGTCGGCTGAATTGATATCTATTATTGTACTGATGAGTGTTAATGCATAAATGATTACGTGACTCTTTTGGGTTTATATCCATACTAATATTATAAATGTGAAAGTGTGTCTGTCTGTCTGTCTGTCTGTTACCTCTTCACGCTTAAACCGCTGAACCGATTGAGATAAAATTTGGTATGGGGATAGTTTGAATCCCGCGGAATGACATAGGATAGTTTTTATCCCGGAAATCGAGCTACGATATAAACGAGTTCCACGCGGACGGAGTCGCGGGCAGAAGCTAGTATGTCATAATCCTCCTAGCGTTATTCCCGGTTGTACCCTCAAGAACCCGGAATCAGCTTTGACACCTAATCCCAAGATTTGGCATAGGCACTATTTGTACCAAAGCGACTGCCATCTGTCTGATTTCCAACCCAGTGGGAAAACAAGACCTCATTGAGATTAGACCAGTTTCCTCGCGATGTTCACCGAAACGCTAACGGTAAAAATTCCGTAAGTCCTACATAAGTTCCGAAAAACTCATTGGTTTTCCCACGTTTCCCAGTTTTTTCACGAGCTGGGATTCCAACCCACGACCGCCCCTTGATAGCGGCACGCCTGAACCACTTGGCTACCGTAGCTTATGGGTTTATTAACCGACTTCAAAAAAAGGAGGAGGTTCTCAATTAGGTTGTATTTTTTTTTCAATGTCTGTTACCTCAGAACTCCGTCATTGATGAGCCGATTCGAGTCCGAGTATATGCTTAAAGGTGGGTCCCATTTTTTTCAAAAATTCAGTTGGATGATGTGATCTATGAGGAATTGAGGGAACTCCTCAATTATATTAGGCACGCGTGTAGTGATTTTGGTATTTTCTATTATAACTTGTGTATTGAAGCCCGCAAATCATAAATTTGGTGGAGTGGAATTGATGATGAAGACCACAGATGACTTCCTCAATTAGGTATTTAAAAGTACAAAAGTTTATCACAGATTCTGATAAGATTCCGTTAAAATAGCAACGAATGAAGTGCCAAGCCAAAGGTGATCCTTATTGCATCGACGGAAGTCCTCAAATATTATCGGGTCACATACAGCGATTCGGTTTTTTTTCTCTAATAATCAACGCATTTGCTCTCGGAAATCAGTTCATGTGGTAAATTGGAAAAGAAATGTGGAAATGTTCTCGTGTCTTGGCGGAGTACTAAATTAAAGTCGGTTAAAACTTTGTTTTTAAAGTAAATGATATGTATATGTAATTTCACGAAATTGCTACTTAAAGATACATATCCATATCCATACTTAAGATTATAAATGTGAAAGTGTATCTGTCTGTCTGTCTGTCTGTTACCTCTTCACACTTAAACCGCTGAACCGATTGAGATGAAATTTGGTATGAAGATAGTTTTGATCCCGGGGAAGGACTTAGAATAGTTTTTACCCCGGAAACCATCCATGAAATTGGGGAAAGTTTGTATGGTGCTACGATATAAACGAGTTCCACGCGGACGGAGTCGCGGGCAGAAACTGGTGCAATAATATCTTTCAAGTGGGGTATTTAAGGATACTAGCATTATCTTTGTACTTCTTATTCACCTATTCGTGGCCGTGGCTACTGTTTCGCATAGTTATCTAAAGTGTTTATTGGCTCCTTTTGATAATATCACGTTTACATTTGTTACATGAGTATACCATACTTATATATCCAGGCTCAAGTGTGTGATAATATCAAACAACTACCTACGTAGATCGGTATTTCTAGCTATTTTACACTTTATTTGCCCTATCCAGAGCAAGCCACCGCTGACGATTTTTGTACCAGATAAATAATTGTGTACTTATGACTATAATTACCTGTTTTGGTTACTTTTTTTTTCACTATAGTTTTGAGGATGGGTTTTAACACTGTCATTAACCCCACAACTATTAAATATAGTTAATTGACAAAGCATGGGTATACTCCTCCAAACGTATGTTGGTAAATAAGTCTGTGAACAAACAAAGGTATATTCCCAACAAATAAAAACACTGAAGTCTAGAACTTCGTTAAGGCCTCATAAGTTGCAAATCTTTCATGGATCTCATAGTAGTAGCGTCCTCTGTAACGAGCTTCTACTTTTCAACCATCAGGACGTTGGTTAGTCTGTTGTGTGCGGGGTGTAGTGTAGGCGCTCAAAGCGGCGCCGGCGTCTCGGCGACGCGCGCCCGGCGCGGCCGCAGCTACGTAATCCCGCCGCAACAGCACTTCCTGAAGGTGGCGCAAGCGCGCGAATGTCGGCCGAGCATTTCGCGTCACTTTCGTAATGCGTTGCGTGGTGCGACCGGCCCAGCCTGGCCTGCCCGCAGGAAGTAAAAGTTCGAAGGTAAGAAAGTAGGTCTCTGTAATTGGCTACTCGCCTGCATACTGATACTAGGATATAGGTTGCGAAAGTACCTGTGCAACGGCAGGATATGGAAATATTCTGAGATTAAATCAAATGAGATTGCGGAGATTGAACGTTCTTAATTATTTTTATTTTTATTACACCTAAGCTCCCTCTGGGTTGGAAGGTCATCTATGGCAGTCGCTTTCGTAAAACTAGTGCCTATGCCAAATCTTGGGATTAGGTGTCAAAGCGGACCCCGGGCTCCTTTAGGGGCACAACCGGGAATAAAGCTAGGAGGATGATGAGGTACCTAAGCTGTCTACTACGGACGTTCTACCGCGGTGTTGTATTTATGAATATAGTTGTAATGTAAATATATTGTCATGATATAACATTGGAAAGGGAATGGAGGTTTATTAGATAAGGGGCATCCGCCGTTGACCCAATCCGTGCTGAATACGCAAGTGACGCAACGCCGACGCACCGCCCGCCGCCGCCGAACTGGGCCGAGTTTTGAGCAAGATGCGCCGAAACTAAACGAATTGCACAATCACACGTGATCTAGGCGGCTTGTTGTTGTTGTACCTACACTTGACCATTCATAACAAACTGGGTTTTGGGGCGACTTCGATCGCTTCGAAGTCGTGAATCGTAGTATTCGTACTACAATACAAACCTACCCCATGTTTCATCCTATTGGTTTCGGGAATAAAGAGTGCTGTGACTTATTCCTGAACTCGTAAGTTACCTACGTAGGTATCATATGACATATATATCTCAATCGGTTAAGGGTTTAAAAAACGTGTATATATGTAACGTATATATTACTTATTAGTATAGCCGTTGGGGCGAAAAGGTTTTCGAGTGGCTACCGCGTACTGGCAGGCGCAGGGTGGGTAGCCCCCACAAGGTGGACTGATGACCTGGTAAAGGTTGCGGAAGCCCGTGCGGGGTGCCGTAGGACCGGTCATTTTGGCACTCTTTGGGGGAGGCCTATGTCCAGCAGTGGACGACTTTCGCCTGATATGATGATGACTTAGTATAGTATCGTTACGGCGTTCAAAGAGTGCTAAAATAATGCTGTGTAAACAATGACAACGGGTAACTTTTAGACAGGTACCTAATACTTACCTAATTATTTATATAAGTATTAGTTAATTTTAATTTTATATGAGCCAACAACTAATGCAATGCGAGTAATTGCATCAAATTATCACAGATATTTGCAAAATAACCGCAGGCGCATTGGGTTACGTCAGGGCTCAGGAAGTATAGTTGCAACGTCCACGGAGTGGCAGACAACTTGAGAAATCAAAAGGGTTTCCCTCCGTTACATAGCTATTAACTAATATTAAACTCTATATTTAGAAGAAGTAAACATATACAATAAAAACATTTAAAATTTTTTTGCGATTTTATAGACCTACAATTTTATGATTTCAATATTGACGTACAAGAGTTATTCGAAAACACTAAGTATTAAGAACGGATTGTAGTCTTAAAATAAATATTAGTACATTCGATATTGCCTAACCTGGAAATCCCGGGGAGTTTGCCCTCCAATTTTTGTTCAATAAAATTGATTACTCCCAGAAATGAGTATTTATTTTTGTCATAATCATAGTCTGTCATTGTGTGTCACCTTGGTACCTATTTCAACTTACCTCGGTACTAGGATGGTTGAAAGTGTTGAAACTGAGTGACTTAATTTTGAAAAACGTGTTTTTTGTATAGTTTTATTTTCGAATTACCATTTTGATTGATAATCTTTACTAACGCATGAAATTTGCTTCCTAATGAATTTTTTTTCATAGTTCTAGTTATTTTAAAAATTTACTTTAAAATCAAAGTTTTAATCGACTTCAATTTAGTACTCCGCCAAGCCACGAGAACATTTCCTCATTTATTTTCCAATTTACCACATGAACTGATTTCCGAGAGCAAATGCGTTGATTATTAGGGAAAATAATAGGGCTTTAAAATTCTTTATTATATTGAATAATATTAAGGAACACAGTAGTCGGAAAGACAATTTTTTTGAGAGTTTCCCTCAATTTCTTCAGGATTCCACCATCAGATCCTGGTTTCCTTACCATGGGACCACCCTTGGGATACTCCCTTTCCAACAAAAAAAGAATAATCAAAATCGGTTCATAAACGACGAAGTTATCCGCGGACATACATAAAAAACAAAAATATATACGGTCGAATTGAGAAACCTCCTTTTTTCAAGTCGGTTAATGAATCAGAAAAAATTGTGTCAACTCTCCTCGGTCTCCCATTTCGAGGTTAGACAATATCGACTGTACTAATCTTCTTATAACCGAATTTTATTGCTTTCGTTCTCTAGGAGCCTTCACTTCACTTCCTAGCCGTGTAGTCCAGTCCTGTCAGAATTAGGTCTACGGTCTCCCCCGCCTGTCGTAAAAGGCGACTGAAGAGGGTTCTCGGGGTCGTGTGTTTTCCGTGCCACATCACGACCCCAAGGAAGACGGTGAACCGAGATAAGCTAGAAATTGCGAGGTTCGAGGAGAACTTCAGTGCATTCAGTTTGAGATCCTAAAGTCCACATCAAGTGAGCGCTGAAGGCGGCCACCGTGGAGTTTTTAGTGCGAAATAAATACCACATCATGCCCGTTTCCAAAATGTTAGTCATATAAACATAGCAAATTAAGTTCCTTTCTTACAAAAGCGGACGTACCGATATCAGCAGCACGTGCTGCAAATGTAGAAATTGCTTTTACGTTTCGGCAACATAGGAAGCGTGGGTTGTGAAACACCGGTGACGGCCCGGGCTTGCTCTGATTAGGAATTTTCCAGTGAAATTTGCGAAATCTGAAGTTGCATGCACGCAAATTAGGGGCGCAGTTTGAAAGGCTGTTTTTGGCTTGACTGACATCACGACTTTCGTGGCGTATACGCACAGAGGATTCGCTTAGCAGATGTTTTGGTTACGACAGTGTTAACAAAATCAGCAGCAATCAAGCAGTAACCCTTCTTAAGGTCAATTAAAATGGAAACATAAAATGTGAGGTGGCACCAGTTTTTTGCAACAACCAATTCAAGTCCCCTGTAACGAAATTATCCGATGCGCTGCTAACATATGACTTAAATTATAGGGCTATGTCGAAGACCATGACAACAGGTATTATTTGCATTCATCACAATAGCGAACATTAATTAATAAAGTCCGTGAATACTATGAGGTTCTGATGGGTTCTGACGACTCTTTTTAGCAAGCTGTAATTTTCTAAAGGATAAATAAAAGTCGTGGAAACTTCGGTGGACCTTAAAAGCGAACGGAAACCGGAAACGCGGTAAGGGTTAAAGCGGAGACGACGCCCGTTTCCGCCGGAAGAGCGGCGCCAGGAAGGTATCTAGAGACAAGATAAATAAAATGCCGCCATATTGGCAGAAGCCAATCGATAAATCCGTTCGGTTTTGCATGTTCGTTACATACGACTTCCGTATCCTGTTTACTTCAGGGCTCGGGCTATATATAACGCTCAGTGAATAATACGAAACGGTCAGAATTTTCACGAAAGCTTCTGAAACGTGGCACTGCTGTGAATTATGATGTGGATTACCTTACAGTTGTTATTGAGTTGGCTTAATTTAATAGGTAGATTCGTTTACCTACTCACTTTCAGTGGTGCCATATATCTAGTTTCTTATTTGTTATCAAACGCCGGTTAACTTAGGTATGTAATGCAGTATACATACATATCTATAAACAAAGCTTATAAAATACCAACAGCGGTCAAAGCCAAAGTACGATTTTAAGGTTAGTTTAGTAAAAACAAGAATTGGATTAATTTACGGTTTAAATGTGTCAAAATTCAGCTGCAGCACTTTATAAAGAAAGGTCGTAACATCAGTGATAAATAATTTGATAACATTAAATATCTAATATGTATGCCCTCTTCTATTTGTTTATGGCTTTATTCACTACGGTAGCAAAAAAGAGGCTTTGTCATTACACGAAAGCTAAATAGAGCCCCTAGGTGGTCAGGGAGCTTATTTGCAGGGCATTTAGGTTTTAGTATTATGTTTGGTATCATTTACGTCTTGTTTGAATGTATTACATGCTTGAGAGTGCTACGTCGTAGCCCGTAGCAAGTTAAATCCCAAATGAAACCAAAATTCGCCGTAATACATATACAAGCATTAGATATGTAGGTATATCAAGCAAAGAATCCTGAAAGTAGCACCCATAACTGAAACGCTGAGAGCTAATCGCCTACGGTGAAATGGACATGTTATGCGTAGGGATAGTCATGTCACTAGAAGGGCATTAAGTATGAATGTGGAGGGTTCTAAGAGAAGAGGTAGACCAAGAAAAAGGGGGATGGACTGCGTGAGAGACGATATGAATAGGGAGGAAGTGTGTGATGAGTTGAGGGACAAAAGAGAGGTAAGCAAGGAAAATACATGCTGGGTCGCCGCCGACCCCAATTAAATGGGCAAGGACAAGCGAATGATGAGATATGTAGGGACAAGTTTTACGAGTCACATACATAGGTAATGAATGCTTCTTAGGTAATCGTGTAGCAAGATCACGATCTTAATCGATTAGCCAGCTTAGTTTAGTTTGTAGTGACCCTGCCTCCGCACCTTGAGGTCCCGGGTTCGAATCCCGGTAAGGGCATTTATTTGTGTGATGAGCACGAATATTTGTTCCTGAGTCATGGATGTTTTCTATGCATTTAAGTATTTATTTATGCATATAAGTATGGTTATCGTCGTCTAGTACAGTACCCATACTCAACTGTAACTCGAAACCGCAGGAGCTACCTATCACAACCCTGTACGTCTAGCATAACTTGCTGCTTAGTAGCTTCGTGCGCGACTGAGCGTCTCTTGTCTCACTCGCACCGTACAAATTAGAAATAGGAGAGTAGATCTTTCTCGACTCGTGCACAGCACGTGTCCCCTGGGTGGTGCTAAAGAGTGACAAACTTTAAAGGCGAAATAAAGTATGCCATACGATTAAATAAACAGTGCCCATAGTACAAGCTTTGCTTAGTTTGGGACTAGGTCGAGTTGTGTAAGATTGTCCGCAAATATTTATGTATTATTTATTATTATTAATTAATTATATATTTGTCATCGTAGCTGCGCAGGTAATGATAGTTTCAGATCACTTATAATATCGTACGGTGTCGTCGAGCTATCCTGCCAATATTATACATTATCTCCAAGGAAGGAAACATATTGGCATTTGGCGTGCCGTGGCGACCGGTTCCGCAAGTGTTATTCCGAAAACAAGATGACTTGTGGACTTTCCGGCTCACGTATTGTGTTTATTTTTTTGCCTTTGTCCTAGCAGCTTTTTAGGATTCCGCAATTCGTAACAGTAATCTCACTGTCGGTTAAGGGGGTGAATTGGAAAATATCGCGTGCTTTGAAACGCCGTTCTGACTAGATTAAGAAACAATAAGATCTGATTTTCAGATATATGATTTTTTGACTATAATGATTGTTTATCCGATTTAAACGATACATGATTGCCTAAAATTTCCTCGATAGAAAAAAAAAACCAAAGTTGGGTCTTTATTTTCCTTTTTTTACTCAGCCTAACAAGCAATACATTATTTATCTCATCTAAAATCTCACTTAATTAAATATAAATTAAATTTCACTAAGTTAGTATTTAACGAAATTTATCCAAAAAAGCCATTCCCGAAGTGTTGCATCTTTTTTTCTCGTGCGCGGAAGGCATAAGCGTGTCTCTGTCAAGGGGGGGCGTGGTCAACTCGAATCAAGACATCCCCTTAAATGAAATTACATTCTCGCAAGCCAATTTGGAATTCGGACGCATAATTCTCGCTTAATTTAATGCTGTCTTAATGAACTCCCAATTTGGAACGTAGATGCATTTTACCCTCTCTTGTGGCTCGCTGATGTCGACCAAAGATTACTGCGTACAATTTTGTTAATACATCTTCAATGCAAAGTTGCTAGGAAACAAAAACGATTGTGGAAAGGAAATTGTATCCATGAAATAACAAGTAGGCAGGCTAATGTGGATAAGATAAATTACATGTGCTTTTAAGTATCGGCAGTTAGTCCGGGTCTTGGGTTCCCGATATTAAATCCTAGGTACTAAGTAATATTATAAATGTGAAAGTTTGGATGTTTAGATGTTTGGATTTTTGTTACTCAATCACGCTTAAACTAAACGGCTCAACCGATTTGGATGAAATTTTGCACGAAGATAGTTTAAAGCTTAGATTAAAATATAGGAGAGTTTTTATCCCCGGGACACGCAGATGCAGTCGCGGGCGGAAGCTAGTGTTCAATTATTGGCTATTCTTGAAGTAAACTCAATGCTTGGTTATAATAAATAATAATAAATGAATATTAGGGGACAATCTTACACAAATCGAACTAGGCCCATAGTAAGCTCAATAAGGCTTGTGTTACGGGTACTAGACGACGATATATTTAATAGATATACATACTTAAATACATAGAAAACATCCAAGACTCAGAAACAAATAATCATGCTCATCACACAAATATTTGCCCTTACCGGGATTCGAACCCAGGACCTTCAGCTTCGTAGGCAGCGTCACTACCCACTAGGCTAACCGGTCGTCAAGTAACAGGTTGATCGCCTTATCGCCTAGACACAGTAGCAAATGAATGAACTTTGGATACCATCGAAGTAAGTCGGTACCCGTTCCCGAACCCCATTACACGCAGTCTAGTTCATGCTTGTCAGTTTTTTCTCTTAGTGACGGCGAAGGTCAAACAGAACATGCGTCTAGAGTCTAGACTCAACATTATATATTGGTTTCGCATTCAGAATGAATGCGAAATGAACAATAAATTGAAGCTGGTTACTAGTAATTAAAGAACAGAAGAGTAAAGAAGCGCAGTAGTTTTAGGTTTTATTTTATCTGGGCCAATGTTCGGTAGGTGGCTGTATCAATTGACAACATTAGATTTTTTATGATTTAATTTAAATTAAATTTGAAAATAAATACTTACGTTAAAATTATACATCGTGCTTTGCTATGCTGAGGATTGTACTTTTGAACCGCTCGCTTCGCTCGTGACCCAATCTTACGACCCTTCCCAAGGTCAGCTTTCAATACAAGCACTTTCGTCAAACAACAACTTTACAACCTTGCATAACTAATGACAATTTCAAACTAATTATATTTGAAATGTTACGGCTTGGGAATACCATCGTGTTTGTATTTATTTGATAAAATTACAAATTAATTAATTAACTATACTTTTATCCGTACCAACGTATCTATGTTGGCATATAATTCGCACCTATTTAATTTCCTTAATTGAAAATGTTTTTAGTGAATGGAACCTTGAAAGAAACATTTCCGACAATTAGTAGCGAGCAATCCATGAGTTAATCGGGTAAAAAAGCGACAATGTGGTGTTTTTCCAGCCTTGGAGTGTAGGAACACTTACTTTCTTATTAACTAACCGAATGACTAACGGTAACACATTTGAAGCATTTTGTATTGAAAACAAGGGTTCAACTGCATATTATAATTCAATAAGTATCTGGAAGGAGATAACGGAATTCGTTAGAAGAGTTACCTATAAGGTAAACGTCTGAGTGCTCGACCCTGTACTAGTATATGGCATGGGCACTCTATGTCAAAGCAATATGGCTTAAATTCGAATGAAGAAAAACCCTCTCAGTTCCAATTTCACCCATATTGCTTTGACATAGAGTGCCCATGACATATCCTAGTACAGCGTCGAGCACTCGGACGTTAACCTTATCTGAAAATCTTGTAAGTAGAGTTTCACATACTTCTATATACCTATCAGCACGTCTAGCACACGACGGCCGCGACATACTGTGTGTACAATGGTTCCCGGAAGAAAAAGTATTATATACACGTAGCCGATCCCGTGGTTTTCCTCGTATGTAGCGGAAAGCGATTACGGCGTAGGCGGAACAGGCGGCAGTCAAAGTGTTAATGAATAAGGTTTATTCACCATTTTCGCTACGGTGGTAGAATTGTGCTGATGTTTATCAACAAAGTGAAAATGTAAATCCTATCTACTAATTAATATTATAAATGCGAAAGTTTGGATGGTTGGATGTTTGGATGTTTAGATGTTTGGATGTTTGTTACTCAATGCTTAAACGGCTCAACCGATTTGGATGAAATTTTGCACAAAGATACTTTATAGCCTGGATTAAAATATAGGATAGCTTGGTCCCGGGTCCACGCAAACGAAGTCGCGGGCGGAAGCTAGTTATTAAATAAGTGATAAAACTGGGCAAGATTCAGTCGGACTTACGCAGCGGTGAAACGCGCCAGGTGGGCTGCGGGGTTAGACGGCGACCCGATGGCCCTCGCTGAAAGATTTTCATGTTTCATTCCATTGGTGCCTCTGAGACCGAATTGTAACCCAGACTTTTTAAATGGGAGTTCGAAGTTTTTTTCTCGTTTAGTAGGCTCCCAGGCCGCGTGCCTTTGAACGTGTTAATACTTACGCAATTTCAGATCTTTTTTACAACGGATATTAACAATAATATAATATTCATGACTATGAGTCACAAATTCAATGAAAAAGAAACATTATTAATTCTTGAATTATAGAGGTATAATGACAGCACCATATAGCGAACATAATTTTGGTACAATTTCAGTTTGATAGAGGAAGCTGATGTTAGTTGTCGATAGGGCCATCTAGTGAGCTTAATTTTAGTCCAATTTCAGCTCGATAGATGCCGCTTATATTATGTTTTTGATTTTTTTTTGACCAAGTAAATGGGTTTTAATTGATTCTAAAATTATGAAAGAATTAGATTAGTGTCAATCTAATTGTAAATGTTAGTATAATGTCATACAATATTTCCGTAACCTCGCAAACAGATCATTTTATCAGTAAATATTTTAATTAAGTTTGGTTCAGGTTGGGGTCGTGTTGGTCTAAAATCGGATTAAAAACGATAAGACTGCATGAATGCATTCAAATCCACAACCGTCGATGATGTTCTTAATGCATAAGTTTTGTTTTTACCGAGAGACCGATTTCTATACAAAATGAAAAAAAAAAGTGATTGTTTACCAAAAGAAATATCAAAATAAACTGATAAAAAGAAAATAAAAACCTTCTCATGGCTGGGGTTCGAACTCGCAGCCGTCAACAAAAAAGATTAACCATTGGTCGTCATCGAAGAGTAAGCCAGCCTTTTGAGAGAAGATATGGAAAAAATAATATAGAAAATATAAATATAGGTTTATTATATATAAATATTGGTTGTTTAATAGTATCGGATAAGAGCGGTATTATGGAGTTCTTCACCCTGGATTTCTACATACAAACTTTCAAGCAAGTTTTAATCCCTTTAGAAGATGAATTTTCAAAAACGCTGGAATTGTTTTTCTTGTGTTTTAGTACGGAACCATTAGCTTAGCTCGAAAAAATATATACTTTCCATACAAATTCGCAACCCATTTTTGCTTTTCTCGTGTTTTATTGAAGAACCTTTTTACGAAGTTTCAAGTCTCCTTAAAAAATAAATAAATTCCCATAAAATTTTTCAAACCTTATATCTGAAGAAATTATATCTAAAAAAAGGCCGTGCTATGTCCTATTGTGAGGTCTAATCTATACGATATTAGAAAGGGCTGTCAAAATCGGTTCAGTAGATATTGCTAGAATTTGCCACCAAAATTACATTGGCTGTCATCGCCGCCACGCGGCGTCCACTTGACAACAAAAGATGGCACTGTTGCGTATACACAACTTTATCCAATCGTAAGTTACCTACGTAAGTCTCAAATTTGGTCTGCAGGTCACCTTAACTCCATCAAACTTTTTTATACGTTCCATATGGTTTGACGGAGTTTAGACGCCGACAAAAAACCGGAGAATGACCTACAATGGCTAGAATATGCGTGGAAATTTGTGATGTTCTGCATCGCACTATTGAAGTTTTTAAATATTGTTGTATAAATACAGTTTCCTTCAAATTCTCTATATTTAATTATGTCTCTTTGACAACGGAACATCAACGAATTTTCACATTTATAATGTCACAGTGTGATTGCTGCCTTACAGGCGCGTATCTGAAATGTAATAAAACATGGGATAGATAGATAAAAGTATACAATAACAATTTATTTTTATAAAAAGTAAAAAGTTCTTATACAAAAAGTACAAAACCATCGGTTGTTAATCGTGACCGACTAAATTTTAGAAATACATTAGGAATGTAACTAAGTGTGTCAATTGTATTTTTTCTATCTCTATCTAATGAATAATGCATATTTAGCTTTATAACAAAGCCCGCAAGATTCACAGCACATACCTAGTTAATTAGAATAATGAGATAGGTACCCAGTTACATTAACACGTATAAGCATCTCGCTGAGGGATAGGTTGTCGTCTTATTCCCATCTTCGTCTTCATTAATATGCAGATGAAGCCGCTATGAATAGTATGAATATGTATGTTCAGAGAGAGGCCTCGACGAACGCTCTAGAGGTCAATGTCAGCAGAATACGACCATTTTAGAAAGATCCTGACAGAATGCTCAGTTACCTTTTCTCTCGTTTATCTGGTTCGTCAAAAGGCGACATGGGAGTTCTCTTTACATTAGGTGCTTTATTGACTATAGACTACCGGTTCCGCTTAGAGAATGTTTCTTATGTTTAGGTATATGTATATTTGGTAGCTTAAAAGCCCTTTTCAATGTTACGCTTATTATATTTTATGTTGTTGATGGCTAATTAAATTGAGTTTGTTAACAAGTCGAATACCATCTTTATTTACATGAGAGTATATTCTATTTATGTTAGGCCTATAAGTTATACTTATTTAATATTGATTTCTCTGTGCCTCGCAAAATAGTTTGTACCTACTTATTTTGTCTCGTCCTTCTCATCTTAGCGTTATCTCAGTCGCTTCCTAACAATTTCTATGTATATTATACACTTTATACAGGCTGAAAAGTAATTCGTGATACAAAAAAGCTAAATAATTTGTATTATGCAAAAAAAAGCTGTTCATACATTTTCGTCAGTCAGCCGGTTTCGTTGGTCCCATAGAGAAAAAAACCAGGTATTTCATACAATTTGCTCGCAAAAGTGTCTTAGAATCGTGGATAGATTCACATTTTGTTATTTCGTATCACGAGTAAAATTTCACCCTGTATAAGCTTATGAAGTGGGTAGTGGGTAAATAGCGGTTTATACAATGCACACAGGATGGTGCATTGTATAAACCGCGCAGCACACGCGCCGCGCACGACACGCGTTCGGTGGGTGGAGGCCTTAAAGGGGCCCGGGGTCCGCTTTGACACCTAATCCCAAAATTTGGCATAGGCACTTGTTTTACGAAAGTGACTGCCATCTGACCTTCCAACCCTTATTTAATTAATAACTAATAAAATTAAATAAAAAGAAAATGCATTTGGTCAATCGAGAATTTGCCTTAAGGCTTGTACACCCGCTAAAGTCCTTGAGCGTATGGGCGGAGCCTCGACCCTCTCCCCGCGCAAGTCGCACAACCCGCCGTCGTTTATTAAGCGTTACATAGATTAAGTTAGGTAATATTACAGACGCGTCATCGCGCATCGTTACCAATGCAATGGTGGACGTGGGTGGGTGACATTCGTCATGCTTAATTGAAACGTATTATTTGTCATACATAAATTACATAATTGATTAAGTTCAAAAATTATGTCCCTACTATTATAATACTATTTACTTACGATTAGTGTAGTTCCGTCAGCACGGCTAGCACGAGACGGCCGCGATATACTCTCGATTTTTCTCGCACTATCGGTCTCTCTCTTATTAGAACATTAGGAAAGAGAAGTATAGTGTGAGAAAAATCGAGAGTATGTCGCGGCCGTCTCGTGCTTGCCGTGCTAGTGAAAAAGAAATTCGTTCGAATAACTCTCATTGTCGCTCGAACTAGCAAGCGCGACAGAGAGGGAGATACACAAACGAAGTTCGGTTTCGTTTCGCGGTAGGCCCTCAGCACGCCTAGCACTAGACGGCCGCGACATACTTTCTCTTATACCTCTGTTACTAAATATTCTAATAAGAGAGAGACGGATAGTGCGAAAAAAATATAAAGGTAATAATAATAATCCATACCTAGTGTTGCCCTTAGGCCATTTTTTAATGTCGCTATTAATAGGAGCCCATCTAGCAGTTAGCGAGTCACCGTCTGCCAGAGATAAAATGTAAAACAGTTTTATTGGGCAGGCGTCCGATGTTTCATCCAATAGCCCAGCCACTTGTCCATCATTTTCACCCAATAACCCGTTTTATTTATATTCCATCAACTAGCACTATTGCTAGTTGATGGAATCTCTAAACTCTTACACCCCAGCGGGTGTTGTTTCTGTGTGCATCCCATGACACGGGCAGAGACAGCATTCACTTGGTGTACTCCTTGCATTTCATTAAATTGTCATAAGGGCCTCTACGTGTTGGCTCAGAGCTCCACGCACGCCTCCCAAAGGTCCGAGACATCATTGTCCCGCGAGCGGGAAAGACATATAATCCATACTATCCATACTTCCATATCCATACTCCATACTAATATTGTAAATGCGAAAGTGTGTCTGTCTGTCCGTTACCTCTTCACGCCTAAACCGCTGAACTGATTTAGATGAAATTTGGTATAGAGATAGTTTGGGTCCCGGGAAAGGACATAGGGTTTTTATCTCGAATATCATTTCCTGAGGGGGTGAAATAGAGGGTAAAAATTTGGATGGAACCCATTTAGATGAAATTTGGTTTCGAGATAGTTTAGTCCCGGGAAAGGCTTTGTATAGTTTTTATCCTGGAAATCGTTTCCAAAGGAGGGAAAATGGGGGGTGAGAAGTTGTATCGATACCTACAACATCTACGATATAATGGAGTTCCACGCGGACGGAGTCGCGGGCAGAAGCTAGTAAATAATAATGCGCGGATAGTCAGGACTGTCAGGAGGTTCCTCTCTATGTCGCGCTGACCACCGGTGTTACTTTTATATCATTATTTTACAAACCAAGCCCAAGAAGAAAAATGAATACAGAGAACAAATTTATTTTAAGCATAAATAGTTTATATATATATATATATATATATATATAAACGATATATATATATATATATTACGTATTTTCCTCCTGCGCTTATTTCCCATCTTGAACTAAAAAACAAAATCTAAACTTTAAAAAAGTTAACTGACCATCCTGTATTTATACAAGAACCTTATTACAATGCACATAAAGTGCACGGATGATCAGTCAGCTGTCTTGTTGCTAGTACCTACTACTTTACAAACCACGAAATAGATTGTCCACTCTATGCAACAAAATTATCTGTCACTAAAAACGAAACTATACGCAAATGTTTATTAGTTACCTACTATACGAATCACAAAACGGATTGTCCACTCTATGCAACAAATATAGTCCACAATTTCCACAAATATTTAAAAATTTCGGCGCAGCGCAAATTGACACAGGTCCGTCATGCAACGTGTTTCGTCCCGCACTGACCGTATGGACGAAAACGGGGAGGCGTATGAACTTTGGCGGAATATTTCAGAAAACGAGGTAAATTTTTAAGAAAATTAAGAAAGTAAGAAAATGATGCCCTTGTTCATTATTGTATGAAGAAAGTTATAAAATTTCATATTATTCTGATAAAAAATGGAGCAGTAAAATGGTTACAAGTGAAAAAATAGGGGTGACTTTAGATTTCTTTTTCTCTAATTTTTATTGTTAAAATGGATTTCTACGAAAACTATGATCCGTCGCATATCTTGCAGATTATGATATATTTTTTCCGACCGCACAAATGTTACGTTATAATGTATAAAACGGTTACAAAACAACTCATTTTCACGAAAATTTCGAATGTGCAGCCTTAAAGATACATTTAGAAAAACGGTCATTCGGAAGTAGAATAGGAATTGAAAACAAATCTTAAAGAGTTAAAAAAAAACACGATCATGTGTAACATGGTCTAAGGAATTGCTAGTAGGGCGAGTGCTCGCCGCGTGACAGCTATTCGTCCAATTGGTCGAGATTGCACGCTTCCGCCGCGGCTTCCGGCGATGGCGATAGCAGCAAGAACTGCAGCGGTCAACGGTCTGTCATACTATTCACAACCTAACCACTCGCTCAGTATATCTTGGCCCCTAAGATTCGTAAGAATTACGTGTCCTCGGAGTCAGCTTTAAACTAGATTTCTTCTAGTTGCCGGTAAGCATTGTGAATACCAGCCCTGGACACATGAGTGCGCGATGCATGAACAACGTATTTGCGCCTTGTCGGCGATGTGCGACCATGCAAATAGGTACAGCATTCTTCGTTTAATTTTAAGGATGTGAACCAACAACGTTATGTTGACATATTTTTGGTATTATGTAAAGTAACTAGTTATAATTAGATGAACAAAACGTATCTTATCAGCGGTATTTGTTAATTTCTTCTCCCAACGTCCGATGTCGACTGAGCCATCATGCTAGGCTAGAACCTAGCGTGCTTCCGTCTTAGCCGCCTTAGGACAGGGTCCGCATTTCTGGTATTCTGCTTCCACTTTGTTCTCTCTTATCCTGAACATTGGTTTCGTAGTTTATACAATAGCTAATTCTATTAAGGAAAATTTGGAATAGTGAAAACGGGGGGTAGTTGCGCTACCTACAACGAATTTTTCACTGTTGATGCATTAAGATAGATACCTAAACTACTTAAATATAATGTTTTATTGCAAATTTTCGGGACTGGCCCTTGATGTCATTGCCCATTGGTGAAACAAAAGCCTGTAATGAGAGTCTAATGGCGATACCACCTACGCACAACGCACAACCGAACCTTATCGGTTAGAAAAGACAACAATGGCTGTGTGCTACACTACATTCACGAGGCACTTGGAAGCTAAAAAAATAACAAAGTGAGCTTGGATACGCCACATCGATAACAGACGGGAGGTAAACTTGTGAATAATACCTATAAGTATGTTTGATTTTCAATATTTTATTGGCTCCTCTCATCCGCTATGAGATTCCTAATCTGTAAACACCACAAACCTTTTTCTCACAACTGTGTCTCGCATTATATAAATATTGCAAAGATTACACAGAAACGTTGGCCATAGCAATTGCGACATGGTCCTGTTGTGCAACTCACTAAGACGGCCCGTTAACAAACGTAGTGGAACCAAGCGTTCTCCCTTCAACGGTACGTAATTGACATCAAATGTAGGTAATAAGTTAATTAGTTCTTGCACGGTTAGCTAGGCTGTCTCTAAGGAAATCCTCGTAACAGTTCCAAGTCTAGAAATCCCCATAAAAGTAAATACAATATATTATGTAGATATGTATCTGTACGCAGTCAACGCAGTGTTTACTTACGTTACTATTCTGAGTTCAATTATGTTTGTTAATGTTTTACGCGTGCTTTACTGTCTCATACGGATGCTACAACTGTTATCTTTCTCCAGCTGTAGCTCCGACGGTGCGACTCACTTACATTCTAGACTATCTTAGAATCAAAACTATTTATTGTTAAGAGTCATAATAAGTACTTATGATCTTAATCAAGGTCACCCTACATAAAGGAAATAGCTCAAGAGTGGATCGGCGCGCGCGCCGCGCGGAGCGGAAGCGGCGGCCGTTCCCACGGACATTCATCCGTTACTTCGCCTCGCCTCACTCCTCGCCTCGCGCCTCACCCCGTGCAAGTTTCTTGGAATGCCCAGGTTATTGGATATCAGTACCCTAGAAGATAGTATGAGCTGTACAATTAGTGTGCAAACTTTATTATGCCCTTATCTCTATCTCATAAAGTTTAAAGTATGCCCCATGAGGTTTAATAAAGATTGCACGCTGATTGCAGCTCATGGCGTAGTATTGATACGTACCTAGATTCTTATATATGTATTAGTCAGCTAACGGCAGAATACCTAATATATAAAGTAAGAAAGCTATGAATGCAACAGTAAGTCTGTCTGTTTATTATCTTTTTACCATGAAACCACTGGATTGATTTGGATAAAATTAGGTATGGAGATAATTTTAGTCACGGAAGTAATCCGAATGAACATAAAATTGTATGGGAGTGCGATCAAAAAGTTCTATGTGGATAAAATCGCGGGCTAAAGCTAGTAAGTTAATAAAGGTGTATTCTCATAACATAGGCATTGGACATCAAATATGCTATTCTGGCTCAGATCAAACATGTTCAACTTTGATCTTTTCTTACAACCATTAGTGATGTGACTCGAAATTATGTCTCTTTCGTAATTATGAGGCAATCTAATTAAATCGTGATGACAAACCGCCAGATGTGGGACCACAGAGGACACCCACACTCGATCAACGCATTGAGCGAAACACGGCTTTATTCCCTTTTTTTACTGCCCGGTTAAATCAATGTCATTGTTCAGAAAAGTAAGCGACGTTTACACAGACCCGCTATAGGACCAGGGCTGATCTCATTGTTTAGTCTACGCGTCAACATCGTCTAAATATTCGTAACAAAATCTGATTGCGCAGCTACTGTGGTTATTCGCTCTGAAATTTATTAGTGGTCCGCTAAAGATGAAACGATTTATGGTTTGGGAGTGCCTTTGTACGATTTCTAATTGGTTCTGTTTCGAATCTGAATTTCTCGTCTTTAGAAGCATGTTAGGTGTAGGTAGGGTTGCCATATGGAAGAATTAAATGTCCTGATAAAAATACTGACATCACCCTAAAAATCCTGACATTTCTTATAACAGAGATTTGGTCCTTTCATTCATTAAAACTGTGTAAACTTCGTAATAAATATTTCATGTAAACGTTTTTTTTTTGAGTTCATTACTTAAAATCCTGACACTTGCCAAGTCCGGCCGCAATCCGGACAAAGGGTCAAAAATCCTGACATGTCCGGACAAATCCTGACGTATGGCAACCCTAGGTGTAGGTGTTAGTGCTTTTTATCCGACCCATCGCCGATATTATAAATATGTAGGTAGGTACAATGAACCATTAAGATAAGAAATAAGAAATCAGTACTTCATCAATCGTTCCATCACAATTACATCCTCATCTTATTGACGACCGCTTTAGCCTAGTTGGTAGTGACCCTGCCTACGAAGCTAGAGGTCCTGGGTTCGAATCCCGGTAAGGGCAATTATTTGTGCGATGAGCACGAATATTTGTTCCTGAGTCATGGATGTTTTCTATGTATTTAAGTATTTATTTATCTATATAAGTATGTTTATCGTCGTCTAGTACCCATAGTACAAACGCCAACACAGTTAGCAGACCATTCTGTATCTATATAGAACCTTTTTACAATGCACATAAAGTGCACGGATGGTCAGTTAGCTGTGTTGTCGATAGTACAAGCTTTGCTTAGTTTGGGGCTAGGTTGATATGTGTAAGATTGTCCGCAAATATTTACGATATTCCAGTTGCATTCTGAAGGAACCAGAATCTGCTTAACTACCTAATCATTTCAAAAATGATTTTCAAACATTTTCTATTACTTAATATTCTTTAGGATAGGCACTATAAAACGTATATTTTAATGGCCGGGACTGTATTGACTTCTTATTTGCCGGGGACGTTGTGTAGTGCCGACGGGTAGGTACCTACACTACATGCTTATGCTACATGGTTCTCTATGTTAATTTGTCCGAATTTCGTTCTTCTGACAATTATGGTGTGTTATCGGATTTTTTTTAAGATTAACATCTTAAAAAAAATCCGATAGTCAGATGCACATTTTCTGACATAGTATTGCAACTCCTCTGACCTGTGAAGGTTTTCGTGAAAGTCCGGTACGGCACGATGCGCGCGCGGCGGGCGTGACGCTCGTCCCGAGGGAGCGGAAGTCTTGCGCGGTTCCGCCGCGACGCACCGCTCCGGAGATCCGGCCGACTTGTACACTGCCTAGCCACTGTAACGTGCTGACGAAACTGTATAAAACATTCACTTTATTTGATTCCTATTCATTTCATCCAATATCCTACTGGATGGTTTTTAACCCTCGACGACGCAAAAAGAGCATTAAATGTCGCAGTAGCATGGCTCACGCGGAAAGTGAGAGGAATTTAAAACTTGGTATAAATTAGTAAACGGTGATATTTAAGTATGCTTCGGTACCTGTTCTTGTAATTTCATGGTTGGAACGCTGGCTATAACCGCGTACCGCGCCAACAGCATGTTGAACCGAGACGTTTTCGTGACATGTTTGTTAAGTTTGGTATGTTTTTGTTATTCTGTCACGAATAATTGTGTTTCTATTTTTTGTTTGATGCTTTTCCGGGTTTGTGACATTATGCATGGTTACACCACTTTTCGACATGATTTTAAGGACAAAAAATGCAAGAAGCGACACAAGACCAAACTCAAACTCAAAATAATCTTTATTCAAGTAGGCCTATCAAAAAGCCCTTTAAATCGTCAGTTTGAAACATAATCTTAAGCTAATTTCTTATAGCAATTTATTAAACACTATCTGCCCGGCCCGGCTTCGCACGGATTACCCGTTTTCCCGTAGGAATTAAGCATTTTCCCGCAGTAAATAGTCCGCATAGTCCAGTAGTTTCGGAGCCTATTCAATACAACCAAACAAACAATCAAATCTTTCCTCATCATATTATTGTAGATAGATAAAGAATATAAATTGTTTTAAATAAAATTGTAGAAAAAAATACTAGTCTAGAATGTTTCTAGAAACAAAAACGAGAATAATAAATTAAGAACACAATGTCATAAATTTCCAAAGGTAATAAATTAAAAATCAGTCACAATTAATTCCACAGTTTTATCATTCATATGTAATCTTGTGTGCTATAATAATTAATAAGCTTTCAAAATAAGGTTACGCTTCATATCACAGTTCTTGAATTTATTAATAGATAACTCAGTTACGTTTCCTGGAAGTTTGTTATAAAACCTTACAATTACCCATGAATGATTTTCTTATTTTTTGGAGCTGTGGTGGGCACCGCGAGTTTATGCTTATTTCTAGTATTAATATTATGTATGTCAAAGTTTTTCCTAAAAATGACAATGTTTTTATATACATAGACAATATTGTCATAGATGTATTGACAATGTAATTAATGTCATTATATTAATATCTTTAAACTTATCTCTAAGCGAGTCTCTATGGTTCGATTTATATATCGCCCGAATAGCCCGTTTCTACAGCACAAAAATCGTATGCATATCCGAAGCACTGCCCCATAATAAAATACCAAAATAATACTAATAAAATATAATAATCGAGCTGTTTTCACGTCTGTTAAGAGTCCGCAGTAAGCTCGATTCTCCATACGAACGTAGTTACGCTCTCATTTTAAAACTACGTGTTAGATTGTATCGAAACTGCATATACGGTGACATAAGGTATATATATATCTGTAATTAGTTTATCTAGCTTTAGATGCCATAGTTAAAAAAAATACAGCGATTTTAAGTTTTTCATACAAAACTTGTTTTTGCTTATTTCGTTTGTTTTATAAACTGGAACCATATAAACTAATTACAGACATAGATATACCTCATGTCATTATATATGCAACGTTTCGTCACAATACAACACGAAGTTTTAAAATGAGAGCGTAACTACGTTTGTACGGGAAGGTGAAATTCGGCCGAGCTTACTGCGGACTCTTAACTGACGGATCTTGCTCACTGTGCAGAACTAGCTGAGTTCGATTCGAGAGATTAGCAATCTGGGACCCCATTGAAGCTTGGAATCTAACGTTACCTATACCAAGAAATACTGTACTATCAACTAGTTCCAATTCCTTATCTTTCACAACGACACTTCCTTCTCGAGCTTAATGTGATTCGTGATAAAAATACATTTAGTCTTTTTCTCATTTCATCATATATCATCATCATATCAGCCGAATAATGTCCACTGCTGGACATAGGCCTCCCCCAAAGAGTGACACAATGACCGGTCCTGCGCCACCCGCATCCAGCGGACTCGCACGACCTTTACCAGTCCACCTTGTGTTTTCTCATTTAACAATAAATTTTTAACATTAAACCAATTTGCTACTTTAGAAATAGCATTGTGTTCATCATTGCAAGCTTGTTGCTGTCTTATGAGTGAAAATAAGTGAGGTGTCATCTGCAGACAATACTATATCATGGTGGGTCTTTACGAGGAATGGCAAGTCATTTATGTAGATAAGGAACAGGAAAGACCCCAATATTGATCCTGACCAATACCGGTACGAAAAGAAATTTGACACTTTCAGTTTCTACATATACATACTTACCTTTATAGTAATCATAGGTTCATGATGTTCATGAATTCATGATACACCCTTTGATGCACCAATATATGTTTATTTTTTGCAAAGAACATATCCTATGACCCCAGGAGTATGTTGAATTACCAATAAATAACCCAGTCTGTATCTTTATATTTGCTATACCTATATTACTTTTCTCACTGCGCAATCCATAGACTCATTGGTGTTTGGATGATGTTTGATTGACATGTGTCAAATGGAGTAGCTACCTAACATACACGCTTTTTATATGCTAACTTTGATGCTAACCTGAAAAGTAAACAGTTTTTCTAATATGTTCATATTGAAAGATAACAATGAATACATCCCAAGTTACTTCGAAATATACTCAAAGTTTACCAAATACCATTCAAGATGATGACGCTGAAGATGACTTTAATCTTCCGCCAGTGATATCTAATAATGCACGAGAAAAAATAAAGGGCAAAAATGTAATGTATACGAGAAACTATAATAAAGATAGAATACCTCTTCTCTTGGTTGTTCAAAAACTAGCCATGTTCTATATGTCTCGTATTGTCTCCTGATGAATTGATGACTTTCTATGCAAATGGTGTTACGCTTAAAGATTACATGCTAAAGAACGGACATGAATGATTTTTAATTATAAAAACTATGCTTATTACAGATATCCGTAACTGAGTTAGTAGAAGCTAAAGAGAGGAAGCGTGTTCAAGCCATGTCCGTAGGCTGGCTCACTACTCCTGTCACGCCACTTCAGCCCTATCCTCGCTATTCATTGACTGTCTCATGGGCCCCATCAAATTTATGCTTCAACCTGGATGTGGAACCAGTTATAAAAAAAATGATGTAAGTATTACTTTTACTGCCACAATACCCAGATAATCTACTAAATCTACGTAGACCCATAACTTATTGACAGTGGCGTGCAAAATAACTCCGCCACATGGTTTTTTCTTCTATATGATATTACTTTATTAGTTTTTAAAACAATCTACTTCTTTACTTATAACTTGATAACACGGTGCTGTCTAGAATTCGGAGGACAAAGTTCTAAAATATACGTGTTTTTCCTCCCCTTTTGGCGGCGATGCTGTAATACGAGACTGGCTGCGCCTTTTTTAGTTAGCGGGAAAAAGGACGCAAACGTCATGCAATCCGCGGCGCTTATCCGTTCGGCCGACACACAATAAATTCTCACGCGCTAATTTGCAAGTGAAATAGTTTTCTTCTGTCGCTACGGTATTCGTCGATTAATATTCAAGTTTTCACTTCTGCCGGCACTCCCGGAGTGCAACCCGGTCTTTTTTTAGGGTGGTGAACAGTAGCACTCATTCGATCTACATGCAGTGTTGTGGCCTATGGGACAGCACGGCCAACTTGGGTGCAAGCTGGAAAAGCTACCCGCGAACGAGGTTCCTGTTAGCCCCAGGTCTTATGGCAGTGTTCGCTGTTAGGGCCACACCTCGGGATCACCCATCGCCGCTTCCCTCTGCTCACGTGGCTCTACAACTGGCAGCGTCTCATATGAGGGACAACGTAACCGGATATTTTGTGGTACCGATTCAAGTAATTTTTAACAGTTATATACCTCCTCCAGAGTATGGCGCTGAATGAGAATTGTACAGCAGTGTGATTTTTTAAATTTTTTAATAAAAATAAATCTAAAACTCGACGAGATAACCCATTGTTGTAAAACAGATATAATGATTGAATATAAGCATCTACTCAGTATTCTTTCTTAACTGTTTAATATTCATAAAACTATCTATAAATATACATTCTGGCATTTGCTTAGGGACGCACATTGCACCACGAGTAATGAATCTAAATTAGATATGACTTGGACTGCAAGTTGCAAGCTTATCGTATCTCCCCGAAAGGTCCGAGTGGTCTCAAGAGTAAGACGGCGACAAAGACAATGCAGGCGGAGATTAAATGACACAGCTGTAAATTGCAGACACATTTGGAATGTAGATCGATTATCTCATGTGGAAATATTTGATAGTATCACATTGTTGTTCTAGCGAACTGCAAATGTGTCGAATTGCTCTTGGTATTTTTTGGAAACTCAAAGCTTTGATTTATTTTGTAGAAAATTAGTGAAAAGGTTTCAATGTCTTCTACTGATACAGAAATTTGCCTTGAGATTGACGTTATCTCCAGGGAACCAAGTAAACAAATGAACTCGCTAAATTATTATCAGGAGACGTAAGGTCATATTACAAGGCACGATGGCCCATTTCACTTCACCGAATTACTGAGGTACATATATAAAGCTGCGATTACAATAATAGGGTATATTCATGCATTTTTTATTTTTTTTAACTATTCTATAAGTAATTATATATAACCGGAAAAAATATAACACTTTCACAATATTATTGAATGAGCTAAAAAATAATAATGAAAACTACTATCATTTTCGGACGATTAAAATGCCGCCATTTTGGCGCGCTCATTTTCTGACGTCACCGTGCACTTAGAATAAATAAACAACGAAGTGTTTGATTCACAGTTTTAGTAAAAGTGAGTTAATAAAGCTTGTAAGATCAACTTATTGTAACGGAAGAACACACAAAAGCTTATTATAAATATAGTATGGCCCCTATTTGTGAAAATAACACTAAAACTGCACCTGACATGATATATGTATTTTCATATGCCCAAAGATGCAAAATATAAGGAAAAAGGGGTGTAAGGCGATGAGGAGATATAATGTATCGTGTTTGAGTAGTTTATATTGTTATGAACATCCTTTCGAAGTGATTATTAAATATGTTTGTACCTAAAATCTTTTTTATTACGACTCCCGAACAATATAAACAATAACCTAACCTAAAAATGTATATACTTATTCATAAAACTATTCTGATTCCCACTTTTTTAGTTATTAATGTTACAAAATATTATGATTTTTGTTGATCAACAGCTGACTACGAGTGTTGATTTTGATCACTGAACGTTTTAGCTAAGTTTCTATGTTTGCACTGTTGATCGAAGTTGAAAGAATTTAATCCTTTCTACTGAGTGTCCTACACAAATTTGTTTTATTTATAAAGATGTTCTCACCATGTAACATTCCTAATACCAACAAATCTTTGATTAGGTATATAATGAACATATGTACTAGTTTTTTATTCCACTTATTTAAGAAAGACATCTACGAGGTACGTACTTAGTCATCATGAACACATTAATTTCAGGCAGATTATCCGACTTTGCCTTGACAAAACCGCTTCCAGTCATTGTGACGAGTCTTTTTTCACAAGGAGTCACTGCTTTCAGTTAATAATCCCCAAAAAACACTGATTGTTTATCATAAACAGCGGCAAAACAATGCGAATAACTTTCAATAATCATACAAACGACCTGTTAACAGTAGACACCGAGTGCACGGTGACGTCACGATTCGCTCGGCCAATAGCGTTGCGTTTTGAAAATTTGCGAGAGAATTTGAAAAATACTAGCTACTTTTAAATAATTAAGTTTGTTAATAGAAACATGATCATTTGTAAAAATAATCATGTGAGTATATTTATTAAGCAATAAAGATTACTCATGTTTTTTTTGGCCATTTCTGAATCACATGCATATTCCCTATTATTCGGCTTTGTTAAATTCATTATCTTTTGTTTCTTGGTTTGATGCTTTATTACGTCATTCATTAGGAGTTCAGGAGCTAAATATGTAGGTCCGCCAACATATATATTGTATGAAAACATCGAAGCCCTTATCGCATTGACAAAAGAGTCCGTTATTGCTTGTTCTAAGCGTATCTCAGAACCCGTACATTAAGTTGTTGGTTTAGTAGTAAGGAGGTGCGGCTCGGAAATAGCGATCGAGATGGATCGAGCATCATCGCTCGAATCGCTGTAGTGCGAGTGAGTATACCTACAGGGAGAATAATCCCGTCGCTGACTCATTCGCCAGCATTGTCAGAATGCTAAATAACACGACACAATGGGATTTAGATTTGTAAGAAATATATTTACTTACATGTTTGTTTACCTATATCTGAAGTTGCACCGCCCACAATCTGTGTGTCCTAAAGATTAACTAGCAGAATGCCTTATGGCATTAAGTTCGACTTTTGTATTTGCGACTTGTTGCTATACAATAAAGTTTAAATAAATAAATAATCTGTCTGCGTTGCCCAAAGGTTGACTGGTAGATAATGTTAGCGGCATTAAGTCCGCCTTTTGTACGATAAGTTCTTTTGAGCAATAAAGATTAAATAAATTAATATTATAATTATTACGAGTCAAAGTTGGCATGGGACAGCTAAGGAATTACCGAATGCAAGTGAAGATTGAATGTTTTGTACATTTTGTTATATAGACACGCACTATTGTACTTTTAAGTATTAGGTACTTACTGCGGCGGCATATTGCATAGTTTTTGTGCCGCCGGCCCATAGACCTCACAGAATATAAATGGAATAGTTCATCAAAAACCTTCTTTACAGCAAAGCTTGGAAAGCAAGTTCAATCTTTCAAACAGTTCAACCGCAGGCTCACCTTTAGATATTGGCGTCCAGGAAATATATACCTTCCCAAACCTTGAGATGATTTATGTGGCAAATACAAAAGGCATGATTAGGTATATTTTTGAGTGAAACAAGGCAATAATATGATGTACGTAATTGAGCTTGCTGATGGATCCCAAAAGTGGCATTAGCAAAAAAAACATTACGACCCCATCGAATTAAGATTCGATAGTTTTTTTTGACAACTACGAGTAGGAACTTAGTTAAGGACTGCGCCAATAAATATTCAGTTGTTCGTACAGTAACGCTTGTTTTAGAGATATATGTAATTCCTTTCGATTCAACACTAACGAAGACTTTTATTTATTAACTAAGCGTCAATATATTCAATAGAAATAACTACTTATATTTCAAATCACGGTTTTTTACTGACTGTAAAGTCAGCAACTTTTTCTGTAGGAAAGTACAGAATAGTGACGTCAGAATTTGGAAGGGTCAGACAGCGTCCTTTTTAGGGCTCCGTAGTCAACTAGGAACCTTTATAGTTTAGCCATGTCCGTCTGTCGCGTCTCTGTCCGTCTGTGGCTTAGCTCAGCAACCCTTACTACCAGAAAGCTGTCATTCGGGATGGGTTTATAAATCAATCACGGTGATAAAATGGTAGAATAAAATCTTGAAAAACATTTTCCTCCCCTACGCGTAAAGAGGGGATGGTTTTTTTTCGATTTAAACCAATGGGTATCGTTGGATAGCTTGTTCAAAATGATTACAGGTTTCTGAAAACCATTTTTAACACAGTGGTCCATTTGTGTGATATTGGGCTTTAGAGCTCAATTTTTTGCTCGAGTCAATTGTCCCCACCACCTTTATTCCGTGGTCCCCACCCCCTACCGGCTAAATGGCTGCTACTGGGAATGTGAAAAATTCGTGGCAGTACATATTATAATCAATTTAAAAGAAAAACTATCATGGCTAAGTAGACATTACTAGTTACCGAGTACCCAACCAATACCAACTTTCGTACAAATTCGGCCGACGCAACCGCTGCACCATTTACTTGCGTGTTACAAAGGCGGAGAGGCAACTACGGAACCCTACACTGTGCGGCACGCACCTGGCCGGTTTTTTATCTAAATTTGGTACTTATATAAAAAAAAAACATAAGTTGAAATAAGTTGACGGTTACTGTTTTCAGAGTATTTCAGTAAGCGGTTTCTATTGGTAATCTAAAAAAATGTATCATTAGGTACTTACTGCTATCAAATACCGTATCTAATGTTTCGGTCCTGCATTAAAAGAACAGCTCAATTGCTATGAAAATATGTAACGCCATGTCGAAAGGTGTGCTGTAGCTCTGGACTTTTAAAGTCTTTTAAAGTCTATCTTAGATATGGTCGGGTCTCAATTTAATTGCTTTAGAAGTGACTATAAGTTAAATAAGTATGTCACAACAGTTGCAGATCTTTAACGAAAATAAATCCTGGTTTCTTTCGTAATATGCAGTGGCAATGGGGCGAAAAATAGATTTTACGAGTGCGTGCCGCGGGCCCGGCGGCGATATTTACGCATGTTTACACTTGAGACGACTTTATAGGCACAACGACATCGCCACGCCATAATAACATACATATAAGGAGCAGTTTGCAGCTTACGTAGACCGTTTTACTTTACTTACGCAAACGCCATTGCGTTCTTATTTTTACACTGGCATTATATTGAGTACAGTAACTAATAATAGTAATAATCTTAAAACTACGCCATTGTAAACCAGAAAAACGTGGCGCTGAATTTAGCATTTCTTCAATCAAATTGTAACTTTTGCTAGCCATCAATAAGAGATTGTTAACCGAGGTTTGAAAGCCACCCATTCCTGACGAGTTCGTTCGAGCGCCAATAGTTCGAGGCTGAAATGGGTGGCTTTCCCCGAGTTAAACACTACTTTTCATTTCAAATACGCGGAAACGAAAAGAAAACCAAAAACCCATTTTAAAAGCGTTTGTGTGTGGACCACTTGGGCGGGAACTTTTGACAGATTTTAATAATGTTTGTGTGTGATTGTGTGAGATCTGATTACCATTTCCTGGACGCCCTTTCGAAGCGGTTATATCGAAAAAGTATTTTTAATTGTTTTTTGGATGTAAACTTACATCATTAAGGGCTGATTTTTCAATTCCCAGATAAAACTATCTGTCAGATAAATGTTAGCTTTGTCCTTTTCTTTCATATGACTTAAGAACGCCGGACGGATAACTTTATCTAGAGATTGAAAAATCGGCCCTAAATGTATACCATATAGTAATAAAGAATTAAAACCATCATACTTATCAACAAGCTTCGAAAATCAATTTTATGGAAGTATAGGTTTTTGCCATTGTTATTTTTTTAATGACTTTATGATGCGGTTCTGAAGCGGTTACATTGATCTACGAACACTTAAAAAATATTTAAATAACTTCAAATAGCAATAGGTAATAATCATACAAAAAGTAATCTACTAAAAATATTTAAAATATATATGATAAAAAAATGACGCATGCTTGTCAAAAAATCAATACCTACTATTTACTGAAAGTGTGGCTGTACAGGTTTCTGCCATTGCTTTTTTATTTTTTATAACTTTTCAGCCCTAGGGGCGACATGCCTCACCTTCAACCCGCTGTTTAGATAAACAATGACCTATTTTCAGAGTATGAGAGATGAAAACCAAATTTCAATGGTCTGGTTACCGATCATTATACCTACCTTTTCAGTTAAACGTAACTTTTCAGGTAAAATTTTGATTTTATCCGCGTCATCCTGTGTAACCTATATCCTATTCATACTTATGTTATAAATGCGAAAGTTACTCAGTCTCTCTGTCTGTCTGTTTGTCTGTAATCTGTCTATTGAACTTTTTAAGCTTAAGTAGCTGAATCGATTGAGATGAAATTTGGTATGTAGAAACCTAGTTTGAATCCCGGGGAAGGATATGGGAGACACCTAAGGGGGTGAAATAGGGGTTGAAAGTTTGTATGGAGCTGCGTAACCACATATTTTTCAATAAACATGACTCGATATATGCTTACTTAAAGTGTGCTATGAACGCCACAAGACGCTTTTTTTTAATTAGACGCCGTGCACTGAATGTCTCTTTAATAAGTAAGCAGAACTGGTTGCCGCAGAACTCACTTCCTGGCGGCAACACCTCTCAACTTGTAGGAATCTCTCGTTACTTGACCCAATTTATGTTTCTTGGTACTCCGCTCGTACCGTTTTAGTAATAAAACTTCTTTATGCAAATTCCATATATATATATATATATATATATATATATATACTCGTACAGTACGTAATATTCCAAGCAATTATAATAAAAACAGATAAAATAAAATAAAGTGCAGTTATTTCGGACATTTTTGATCCATATAATGGAAATGGCAACTTAGCAAAGTTCGCATGCGTTCCACATGAAATTGGGATTGGTTGTGCACGTGTTTTAAGCATCAAAGTTGCAATAAGGGGATGCATGGGCATAATCAGTGCGTCGGCAGTATGGCTTCCGGCGTAGATTGCGCGCTATATTGCCTGTCACATCATTACGAGTTGTTGCCGCGTCTGCCCACTCGCACTTCTAAGCTGTCCAAGCTTTGCAAGGATTCAGCCCTGAATTGAAGCCATTTACAAACTCATTAGTAGACACCAAAAGAGCGGTGAAGACATGTTAGTTTCCATAGTCTTAAAAATCAAAAGTCCGCGTGAATCGTTTCTGTCAAATATTACGAAGTTTCTTGCTCCGCGCTTAAAGGGACGTGCCTTTATAAAAGACATAAAATGTCTTTAACAATTTAATTTCACCATTCTTTATGATGCTCTATTCGAGACACAAATTATCGACTTGGTTTGATCCCACGCCCAAAATAAAATATCATATTTCCTGTCGGAGAAGCAAGCTTCAGCATTCGAGTGTCTTTTTTCGACATTTTTTCAGAGCAACAAGTTTTTTAAGGAACTGCGTCGCACATGTTTGCTCAACATAGCTTCGTCTTTCGTTGTGTATAGGTAGCCGTTTTTTTTAGTGTCTGCCCTAAATGCAATGGGACTTGAAATGGCTGACAGCTTGTGAATTCCATCATTAGGGCCGCGTATCATGTATTATCCGTTTCGCGTGACTGTTACCGGTAGGTATACTTTCCAGTTGGGCTAGTAAATTATTGATTACGAAGCAGCGTTGCGAAGTTCTTTCTTCGGTCACAAATTAATATAACAATTTGATAAGTATTCATTAGTTATCATCAGCCTATATAATATCCGCTACACGATTGCCTGATGCGGATTGCGGTCTTCACAGACATCTTCGAATTGCTTCGCAAACGTAAAATTAGAATACCTGTTATTTATGTACATTAACGTTTTCACTGCCAGGAACCCGCCTAGTGGGCGCCTACGCCGTAGTCGCTTTCCGCTACATACGAGGAAAACCACGGAATCGGTTACGAGCGTAGCGCGTAGCGATTCTTGGCAGTGAATGTGTGAGATTACCGGCAATCAGGCACGGGTCTACTTACTTACTGAGCCCGTGTTAGGTAATTTGTATAGGAAGTGAGGCCGGCGGGCGATCGGTTAGAGCATTGTCTATGGCCGTTAGACGAGTTCCAGAACGAGTTCGTGTGCACTTAGTGTGCAGTACGTTACGGATAGGGTTACCAAATTATTACGGGCAACCTTATTCGAATTTCTTCGCCACGGCAAACTGCATGACTACATTTTGATTGTAGATCGATAACTATGAAATAATACAACCTGGTTGGAAGGTGTTAGGAAATCATTTAGGTTATTATTTTGTATTTATATCTACAATTGAAACAAACAATGAGTCATCACTCACGAAGGCGCCGTCCCACTTTGTCGTTGTGCCTCGTGTAATAATTTGAAAAACATTCATAATTTTGTTTATAATTCTGTTCAGCTCCACGCCAACAGTCGGATGTAGCAATACTCTGCTATCTGTACCAAGCTCGCGAATTATCTGTATCTGATATAAAGCACATTATCTCACGTGTGCTGAAAAACTATCTTGGTAACCCTAATGGCAGTAATGGCGGGTGTTGCGCCGCTTCTCACGGCGCTTGCATAAGCGCGCGCGCATGTAACCGGCCGTAACTCGCATTATGCATGTGGGCCGCGCGTACGCACTTCTGCAACACATCCTTCTCTGCCTTAATAGGAGACTGCATTATTTACATCGGAGGACTAGACAATGTATAGCTTTGACAATCTTGTGCGTAGATATATAATAATGTAACCGAACTCTATCCGTTGTCTACCGCAAGGATTATGTAGATGTAGATATATACTGGCCGTGTCTTATCCAAAATCGGCATACACAGAATCATTTATGGCTGAATGGAGACATATTGTCCAAAAATTTATTTATATACGCTTGTATTTTGGTGATACTTAGACAACATGAAGCGGGACTAATTGCTGGTTAATTTTTTTGTTATTTTGAACGGATATTAAACTAGCTTCCAGCAAATCAAAATGTGGAAATATCACAATAACATGTTCTTCATTATGCCAACATCTTAAAAAGGGATTTTTGTAAGTGTCGTATTGGCGCATTTCAATCTTCAAAGATGCCCGAAATACGAACAAATACATTTGCACTTTAATCCACAAGCGTCTAAGATACTGATCTCTGTCATAGATAAAAGATCACGTCGCATCACAATCTATAGTCTCGGATGCTGGCACATGCTTCCTATTGTGGTTCTACCACAAAAGCGTGTCCGCGTAACGTTACACGTGAAGATGACATGCGCACGGGACATCCAAGATTGTCTTCCACAGATAAATGCCCAAATCTCGCCTCCATCAACAAAAGATCGAGTTCCGAAGCTGGAATCGAATCCGTACTAAGCGCACGGAAGCGGTAGGCGCCGGCAGCTGTCTGAGTATCAAATGCCAGATAATAAAGGATTCCTTAATGCGAAATGCGATAAGTGAACGGAGACAGAATGTTTTTACGCTAAATCAACTTCAGACAGAGGATCTTTGTGGTGCGTATCTTGAACGGTTTAACTCAAACGATCAAATGAGAGTAACCTTAATGCCCCCTACACTCAGCTCGAGGAATTTAGGACGTTAGGTACCTACCTACCTACATTCGTACAATGATTCAAGTCATATTTATTCACTATTAAATTTCATAGCATACATTTAGGAAGATGACGGGTCACTTCTGGATAAGACTAGCTCAAGATGGGCGTACTCGAAGAGAGGCCTATGCTCAGCAGTGAAGTGGCTGAAAATGATGATGATGGATGACATTATTCAGTAGGAAATAATAACAATTATTAGTAAACTATGTAGTAACATAACGGTAAGAACTATTAGTTGAAATGAAGTTACGAAAATGGTTACGACTCGTATTGAAGTTCCATTTACAGTGTATTCGTTTGTGTGTATATTCTACAAATGGATGGTACCAATTGCGACATCAATATTTGATACCTACGTTTGTTTATTTTAGTAGTCACATCTGCGCTCAATCGTATAAATATAAAGGCTACTGCGCTTTGTGTGGCATCCTTCCTCAAAGCTGAAGCTATTCAACACGGCGCTGCATGCCATCGGAGAAATCCGAGACAACTGAGAGATAATGCAAAACGGCCCGGAGGCTCTTTTCATAATAATAAAGGATATCATCACCTCTACCCGTGGGTCTGTATCGGCTTCCTTGTCGTTAGGCACAATCCGACCGCGTCTTGATAAAATAATCAATTAAGGTGGTTCGATCACAATACAGTCTTTTAACATTCGCAGGGTAACGGCGTGATGTTTTAAGAAACTTATGTAACAATCTTTTATAAATTGGCTTCCCATTTGCGCGAAATTCCCCCTTTCCTAGAATAAACTTGTATAAACTAGAATAATTTGAGAAATTAGTTTGTCACGTGATACTTTGCGAAAACGATTATTCTCTAATTATCTTGCTTTATACAAGTTTATTCTAAGAAATGGGGAATTTCCAAATGGAAAGTCAATTTATGAAAGATTGTTACATAAGTTTCTTAAACCAACCTTAACCTTGGACCTCTAGAAACATTATTTAAAGGTGTTGTCTTCATTTTTATCTTATTTCGAACCGCCGATCGACTTCGATTGAGGAGACCACAATAGTGACGCGATAAGTAATATCGGTAGGTGTGAAAAAAAAGCAAAAATATCTAACGAGTTTCTAGTACTGAAAATATTAAATTCTTTTTAATATATTTCCACGGCAAGCTTGTCACAAGTTGGGCGCGGTACGGATATCCCGTGACCGGATATGAAGGGGTGTGGAAGTGGGGTAGTCGGGGGAACTTCCGGCGACGTCCTCGCCCTTCCGGGATTTTACTTCCGGTCTCCTATCAGTACGATTTTCCATTGGGCTGTAAAAATATTCACGCTGATGGTTTCTTTTTTTTAACAGATACGTCGATTGGTTTAGTTTAGTTTTAATTTTTTTTAGGCAGGTGGTACAGTCAATTGCAAAAATATGTATCGATAAAATCCTCTCATAAATAAGTACCAAAACCTTAAATCGCTGACATAAGAGTTATGGGACATATTTATTGATGAGTAAGTGGAATGCACCCGTATTTTTACACTTAACTGTACCTCAATTCCTACCTTACGTTGGCGAGGGGTGCTCATTCATATACCTTCATAATCATAAGCAAACAAGCGTGATAAATTTTATCAAGGTACATTTTTTTTTTGAATCAGTAGTTTCAGATAACGTTCCATAAGCACGTGCCCCACTCCTTCGAGTCGACCGTGCCTTAGTTCATTGAACGATCTTCACTCTACAGGTAGTACCTAACTGATTTGATAAGAAGAAGAAGAGAAGAAGAACCTAAGAAGTTTCTGACAAACATGTTTTTGGTACAATCTTTTATGGTTATTTTGAAGGAAATGTCACATACGAACAGTGCAAGTTAGATAAAAGCTTGTAAGTATTAAAAAGGTACCTATCGAACATACCCGTATCCATTTTGATGTCTCGAATGGATAGATAATCTTTCAACATATGCTCAGTCTAACTGAATTCATAGACCTATTTAAAATTTAATTTCAAGTTGAATTTTACCTGGGGCAGCGGAAGGCCTACGCCGCGGCGTAGCACTTGGCAGTAATCTCGTAGCATTACTATAAACGGTGTATAAACTACCAAATATATCGTCAAAACAACTTTTAGTGGAGTAAGTAGTACCCAAACGGAAAGGTTCTCGAGTGGCGATCACGTACCGGAAGGCGCAGCGTGGGTAGGCCCCCCACAAGGTGGACTGATGACCTGGTAAAGGTCGCGGGAGTCCGCTGGATGCGGGTGGCGCAGGACCGGTCATTGTGGCACTCTTTGGGGGAGGCCTATGTCCAGCAGTAGACGTCTTTCGGCTGATATCATGATGATGATGATGAACGTTCCGAATAACATCCCTGTTACCCTGGTCGCAGGCGCAGCTGTAGTCGTACAAACACTACTACAGCTGCGTGAGTGCCACGGCGTGTAACTAAATATCATCATCATATCAGCCGTAAAACGTTCACCAATTCCAAGTTCGTCCAATGACCGGTCCTGACTCCTGCGCCATACGATCCAGCGGACTCCCTTGACCTTTATCAGGTCATGAGTCCATCTTCTGGGGGGTCCCATGCTGTTCATGCTGCGCCTTCCGCTACGTGGTCGCGACTCAAGAACCTTTCGGCCCCAACGGCCATTTTAACTAAATATATTCATCCGTTATTTGTTTACAGTATCTACAAACAAGCAGACTTAATGCCACAAAGCATTCTCTACCGGTCAACCTAAGAAGGTAAATCTGATAAAAAGTGCTGCTAACTCCGTCATTTATAAACCGATACGTACAATTCTTTTTTTTATTTGAAATGCTTCCAGGTTGATCCCATTTTTATCAAAACTCTAGTTCGATCGGAACCTTGAGAAATTGAGGGAACTCCTCAAATATATTAGGCACGCGTGTAGTAAGTTAATTCGGAAAATTAACAAATAAAATTATTAAAGAACGTCACAGATTCCGATATGATACCGTTGAACTATTTCAATTTCCGTTCAACTAGTACTGTAATTTGTTTTTTTTGGAATTGTATTTTAGGTAATTTGGTTCTCATAAATAATGTATGGCGTCGGTTAGTTCGCGTTGTTTACGCATAGCTGTAATCTTTGCGAAGTTCGGTTTGCGCAATCAGAGTTAACCCCAACGAACGAGTTTTATTAATTATTATTATACCTAGTAAAATAAAATTAAAACATGCTTCCGCGATATTGCTGTTATTATTTTCCTATGTTAAAGAAACGTGTGTTTAATATTGAGTGTTTACAAGTTCCCTACCTACTAGTTTTCGGTTAACATTAGTAGCGTCTGAGTAAATAAATGATTGTAAATATTAAATTCTCTTAAGCTGTTTACAATAAATCATAAAATTACGTAAAACGGTTTGTTAACATTTCGGCGTAATAACTTTTTAATATTTATTAGCACCATTAAGAGATAAGTAGCCAATCGTCTTTAATGTTTAACAAAGATTAAACGGGTGTGAGTGATCTACACCGTATGGTTTTAGGCAAGTTATAAAATGTACGTACATTGTACCTATATTTAATCTTATTACTCTTGTCAGGCGGTTTTAGAGCAAGCGCCACCAAATATATGCACCGAGATAGAGACAGGAGCTAGATAGTGATGTTTTATCCTCAGAAATGTTTTGTTGGTTACTGAATACTTGCCTACTATTGTGACTACTAGGGCCTAAAAATCCATTCATTTCATGCATTCGACACGAGCGCGCGGTGAGATTGCGCCCACAGTGTTCTATGAACCCCATTTTTCTTCCATCATCATCATCATCATCATATCAGCCGAAAGACGTCCACTGCTGGTCATAGGCCTCCCCCAAAGAGTGCCAAAGTGACCGGTCCTGCGCCACCCGCATCCAGCGGACTCCAGCAACCTTTACCAGGTCATTAGTCCACGCCGCGCCCTCCGGTACGTGGTTTTGTGATTTTTCTTCCAACTCTTTTTTATTGTAAAAATCGTTTCTTTATATCATTCTAAGCACTAGACTGAAACTCCCCCATCGATACGACATCGATCTAAAGTTGGCCGGATGAAGGGCCATCAACTCATCATAATCACCAAATAAATCATAGGTACCAATTAAACTGGACTACTTAATTGAAATTTTATTAGATGTTATGTTAACACTCTTAATGAATATTCTGAACATTTTTGAACTCGGTAATATGATATTTTACGAGATAATACAGAGTTTACCACTTTTCTGTTTATTAAGTTGTTTCTCGAGAATAACGCTGTATTAGATTAAGATTTTTATACCGTTTATTCCTTAAACACACCTCTATCGATAGTAAAAAAAACACAATCTAATTCCGCGTTATTCAGAAGTGGAACAAAAATAGGGTTCATAAAACACTGTGCGCCTGTGCGTAAACGCGGTCTAAGCCTAATAGTGGCACTACACTTGGGGTTGCGTGTCCGCGTTGCGTCGTTGCCTCTCTTTCATTTGCCGTAGGAAGGAAAAGATGCAACACGAATAATTGGGCAAATACCGCCAAGTGGAACGCCACCATTACACAAATATAAGGTTAGCTGTTGTACACCAACACGCGAGACGCCACGCAAGCCGCGGGAGAGCGCCGCTATATTAATACTATTACGCACATTATTACCACGTTACGACGGAACGAGGTATTACGTGTTGCGTCCGATTTACGTTCGCCGTATGGCTTTATTAAGCGCCCGTTTAGGTTGTTTAATTAACCGAGGTCCTTTTAATTAAATATTAGCATGATGACGGTTTTGGATGTGACGGTACTTTAGACTCCGTTATGGCATTATATTGTTAAGCGACCCGCACGTTCTACTAATTTTGCCGTCTGGCTAATTAATACATTACAGGGCAATACTCAAACTATGCACAAAGGAATCCAAAAAGTCCCTAGCCACTGGGCCCACTTGGGGATTATAGCCAATTCCCTTTAACGCATGTGAGTTTTTTTTTTTTGAACTTGGCTGTTGCTTTATAGGATGAGCCGATAGGAATGCGTGGCGGAGAATAGCCTGGGGAAATCTCCGCGACCACGTGGGCGCCTCTTAAGTACCTCCTCTGATACACTGAAGTTTGCGCTCCAGTGAGATTGGTTGAGGCAGACTCAACCGAATCTAGGGTGTGAGAAGAGGAGAACAAAAGTTTACAGAACACGGAGATGTTTTGTGTTGTGTGATTGAAACAGATACACAGAGTCAGCATCAGTGATTGCAATATGTGGAGGAGACGGGATAAAGCTAATTCCTAGTCTATTATCAATATAGCCTAGATTTACCACTATGACTGGGTAACGTTATTTCACTGGTACTTCCGAAAACCAAACATTACTCGCATACCGTAGAGCAATCAATCTTTCTTTACGTCTAATTCGACTTAGAAGGTTCAGGCGTAGATAGTCGATATAAACAAGTCTGGAATACCTACATAGTTTGAGATTGAGAGAGATACAGATGTAACTAGCTAATCGTGGTGTTGCAAAAATTTAAGCATGTACTTTAACCGTGACTTAACTGTTCAAAAATCACTTTTGTTTTCTCTTTTGGGATTTTTTTTATGTATTTTTTTGTATATAAAGAGGTATATCTTCAACATTGGATTCACAGATTGAAAATAATAATGATAACGGCAGTACCGTCTCTATCTGAATGACGCGATGCTCCCATCTTCGACTTAAAAACCAAACAAACGTTAATATATTTCGTATCGTTGTATTATTATTATTATTATTTCGACATATTTCATGCCACCCGCGTATTACAGATAACCCAGGCGAAACCGCGGGATAAAATATAGCGTATATCCATTTTGAAGGACCATTCTATTTTCCGAAGATACCCCCTTCATAAAAACATCAATTCTTTTGTCTGACCCATCGCTAGCCCCAAGAACACATTGAATACCTATTCAAATAAGTAGGTAGTGATAATCTTTCAATTCAACACAACAAGCAATTAAGAAACAGCCCCGATTTAGTATCCGACCAGAGGCACTTGAATCCGTTACCTAATTGAACATTTATGTTAGTTCATAAATGACCAATAACGGCTTCAACTCCGCATATGGAGAGAAATATAATGCAGACTAAACATAACTACAGGCACGAAGTGTCAACACGTGTGCCGCCGATCAAGACAAGTGTACCAACTAACCAGCGCTACAACATGCAAGCCCAGCGTTCAATTCTCGGAATCGGGTTAATTCAGTCCGTGACGTCATTCGCCGCGCCCGCCGCCCGCGGCGACGCTTCCTTATCCGATGAAATAACTCTTATTATTAATTTATTTCGTTCCTCATTTTCTAAGAGCTTAAGAACAGAGGGTTATATGTCACGCGAGACATGTAATCACGCCCTTTTAGTCGATACAGGGAGTTCATTTCAACCCACTACGAATCTGTTCCTTCATTTGCTTTACAAAATGTAAAACTTCTCTCACAATTATTATTATGATTATGACAATTGATTTTAAAACTTTTCCGACTTTTCTGCTTTAGTACGCGAAAGTAATTCGGAAACAATGGAATCTGATTCTAATTTTCCAATAAGCTTATGCTAAAATACATACTCGCAACGAAAAGGAATCACTATGAGATTCTCTCAAAGATTTAATGTAGGTACAATGGTTTACGTAACACTCGGTAAAAAGTGCAAGTTCTTTTTTAGTGAATGCTGTAACGTATAGCTTTAGATAACGACTAACAGAGTTCACGGTCATTGAAATCTTGGCAGAAACTTTTTCTGGTAACGGTTATTTTCCTACAATTTTATCATTAGAACTGCAATTAGGTATAAACTCCATTACGAGCCCGGAAATCAAGTGACACTTGAATTTGCAGCGCGAGCTAGCCGGAACTAACTGAAGGCTACTATTATTATTAAAGTCCAAAAAATCATTATATTAGGTATTCCAACATTTAAGTCACGCTTGTTGTGCCTAATTGAACAAAAAACTGTTTTATTCCTAATCAGATTACAAAAATGAAGGTACACTTGATAGCAGCGCAGAAAAGATAAAAAAAATCAAAACTTAGTTTCGTGCATACTTGGCTTTATATACATAATAGTAACCGCCAACCAAACTGACGACTGAGGTGATAATGTTAATTTTTTCGTACTTCAATGGCCCTAGTCATCAAATTGGTTGCCAAACGCTATAGCGAAAGCTAGTAAATACTGTAAATTGTGATTAGGATAGGAGTTGCATTTTGACGACAGATGTTGGGATGGGGGTGCCCGCGCCGCGCGGCGGGACGTCCGCCCGCCTGTTGATTGACTGTGCTCTGCGCAATTGGCGCCCATTCACATTATTTTGGTTGTTAACCCTTCGCCTTTGGGTGGGGCACGGATCGTAGCCATTGTTAATGGCTTCATTAAGCTATTGTTGGTTCAGCTGATCTCGCTTTAATGTCTACTTTATATATTTTGAAAATGCTACGAGTAGGACCTTATTTATCCTTATATACATGTATTTACTATATAAATAGTGGCACCGCCACAGCACTCCCTCCCAGAGACCGTCTTATGGGCAATAATAGTTAGGAAATATCACCTGTCGGCCAGACCTGGTACGTATTCCCGTCTTGGTTAGACCGAGTGGTGAAAATGAACTCGGTAAAAAGGACCATAGGTAATCGAAAGTTCTACTCCTCCAATCCTACTGACTTAAAAACTTAAGTAACTACTTACTGTTTGAAAAAATTAAAAGCCTTGACTAACCCTGATTGGAACCACATGACGCCGCGGAACGACAAAATAAATTAAAAAACAATCAGCAGATCATTTGAGTAAACAGAAAAAAGTTAAAGCTTCATCGACATTTTGCTCCCGAAAACAAAACCGGGGATTTAAAAAACTATGTTGAACGTGTTTCAGGTTACGAGCGAGCTAGTAAGAAAAATCTGTTGGAGTAGGAACGTTAACGGCGACGTTTTTGTTTCGAGGGCTCCAAGATTCTCAGCGTGGGAACTTTCTAGGTCAGGTGGCACATGTGGTGCACTTCTGTTTAAAACTTTTTAAAATAATAGTCAACAACACTAATGTAGGTGGCAGACTACAGTCTTCGCGGGGGACGAGCCTGCCTATCTCGTGCCTGGCTGGTGGTCCATAAACAATAACACACCGTTATTTATCTTATGATTATGACTATAGCGTGGTTTACGATGGAAGGATCGCTGAGCGGTTCAGGTTACTATTATACGTTTAATGAAGTAACCGCAAGATAAAACCTATGTAATATATACTTTTCGAGTCTGGAGGGGTGGTTTGCCCGCAAATTTAGTTTTTATGATAGTACGATCCATTAAGCTGCCAATAATAAATATCCAATTAACAAGTTTGTGTAACATAGAGTAAACAGGCTCGAAAGCGAGTGTATTTACCGCTTTTATGCGTAATCAATGCAAGGATTTTTTTGTTGAAAATTAAATATATGCCATGGAGTATCGCCCAGCATTGGCTTCTGTTCGTTACACGAGCCCGTGGGATTGGAGCGATAATGGCCAAGAATTCGCAACGTGGGTGTCCGGCATGCGTGCGCTTTATGCAGCACTTTTTATGCCTCCCTTTACATCCCAAGGCTCAATGCGCATCAGTGCGCAATCGCCCACACTATGTGAATGGAACACACCCAGTCACTTGCAGTCGAATTCTATAATGGATAGTTACATTCACTACAAACCATCCAAACAACCCTAAAGTAAGTAACGATTGAATCCACGTTAAGATACTTAATCTCGCATCGGTTACTATGTATGTACGTATGTTCGCATAAACACGGATGGAATATTTGTGCAACTCCGTAACGAACCGGGCGGCTCGTCGCGTCCATTTGGCGTGTCATTGTCGGACATCAAATACATTATTTAGCGAGTCGCAGCCGCTGGTGCGAGAGGCAGAGGCTGCGCCGTGCCCGAGAGTAAGACGGAAGCTAATACGAACGCCCACACCAAGCGCACTTGCGTCAGAGTCAAATTTTAACCTCTAATTATCACTTCCTATTATACTGGAAGCCTTACCACGCGGACGTAATAATTCGTACGATAATTTACAAGTAACACAACTTACATTTCAGTCGGTTCCCATGTAATGTGTGTATTATTTGACACTAGCGACCCGCTCCGGCTTCGCACGGGTACTATATTAAGCCTGCTCTATACAGTGGCCCATCACGTCCCATCGTACAGGACGCAACTATGCGTTAGACGGAGAAAGACATCGCCGCGCCATAAGCCATCTGACACCACTACCCTCTCTACACGCTGGCCCATCCTAGTGGGCCATTAGGATGGGCCATCATGTAGAGGAGCCACTATACATATAAACCTTCCTCTTGAATCACTCTAACTTTAAAAAAATCCGTTGCGTAGTTTTAAAGACCTAAGCATACTTAGCGGGAAGCGACTTTTGTTTTATACTATTTAGTGAGTGGTGATAGTGATGATATGTGTAGAACACGAATATGAGAATCACAAATTAAGTTAGATGATCCTAATAATATTATAAATGCGAAAGTTTGGATGTTTAGATGTTGGATATTGGTCACTCAATCACGCTTATATGCAGGCTCAACCGATTTGAATGAAAATAGTTTAAAGCCTGAATTAAAATATAGGATAGTCTTTATCCTACGCAGACGACACGCGGGCGGAAGCTAGTATCAAATAATAAAAAAAACATAATTATACGTGAAGAGCCGAAACTGATAGAAATAATGACAATTTGAGCGTCTTATTCGTGATTAATGGTATTAAATATGAGAGCGACTTCGCCGACTTAATCCAGGAGATGTTCAGTGCCCGTACATGTCGGGTGACAGCCACTTCCCGGTTCAATGGACAACATTGAGCGGGCGCAGACTCGGGAACACTTATACTAATGCAAGTGATGTTGTTGTTGCTTCCATTGCGTTTAATAAACTCATTTTGTTACGGCTATTGACTTAATCGGAACGATCGTATGGAAATTTCACTATTTGTGTTTGAACTCGAAAACAAACGGATAACATTTGTCCGACGCTGGACAAAGCCTCTCGTTTTTTGCCAGTCCTCTCGAACCTTTGCAAGGTAACATTATTCTTAATATTAAGTAGGTATACTTACGTAATACTAACCTAATTTTACTAACGACGGTATACGTTGAAAATGTGTAGACCATATATAGTAACTCGTGCAAGTTTACCTACGCTCAGCAAGCGTCATCTCCGAGTCAGTTCCGTTCAATTAGAGTAGACGACAAAAATAAAACACGTTTAAAAAGCGATTAAGTAGAACGTAATACGAAAATCAGAGCAGTTAAAAAATAAGACGCTACCTTTAATATTGCATAACGAAACATACATGAGAACTTAGGTCATCCATACTAATATTATAAATGCGAAAGTGTGTCTGTCTGTCTGTCTGTCTGTCTGTCAGTTACCCCTTCACGCTTAAACCGCTGAACCGATGGAGATGATATTTGTTTTTATCCCGGAAATCATCCCCCGAGGGGGTGACATAAGGGATGGAAGTTTGTATTGAGCTACGATATATACGAGTTCCACGCGGACGGAGACGCGGGCAGAAGCTAGTTATTTCATATTTGTCATCAACGTAATAACAAAGTTGTCTACGAGATGCTCCGCCATTCTGTAACTTGCTTTAAGCTCACCTCAGCGCTCACCCACAGATATATCTTGACGCCGCGATTCTTAGTGACTAAGCGTAGGCTGAGGTCTACTGTCGTTAGGCGTGACGGGTGGGGTGAGGCGCATTAGCGCGTAAAGAATGACAGCCCATGTGTAGGAGGGTCGAGGAGTCGGTGTCACACAAGACCGACTTCGCATCAGATCAATTTATTTTTTCTCAACTCTCGGGCAAGTTAAGTGATTTCTTACGTCACAACCTTGAATACCGGCGGTCTCTCATTTCCGGAAAAGTACTCGGTAGCTGCCGAACTGAGACTCCATTCAGCGGCTATCAATCCAATCCGTGTTTAATTCAAAATCTATCTAAGTGTCATTGTTTCGCTCTATCAATCAGGTTAAAATCTTAAGAAAGCCCTTCTTATATGTACCTAGAGTCTGGCTAATGAAAGATGAGCCTAGAAAAGATAGGTAAATAAAAAAAAAGCGTGTTGCAACCTGGGTGACACAATTAAATTGAAACCAAAACTGCTATGCAATTAATTATAGTAATAAATGTGTCGCATATTGTGTAACTAGCTTCTGCTCGCGACTCTATACCTACGCGTGGAACTCGTTTATATCGTAGCTCTATACAAACATTCACCCCCCACTTCATCCTCTTGGGGGATGATTTCGGGGATAAAAACTATCCTATGTCCTTCCCCAGGACTCAAACTATCTCTATACCAAATTTCATCCAAATCGGTTCAGCGGTTTAGCGTGAAGAGGTAACAGACAGACAGACAGACAGACAGATACACTTTCGCATTTATAATATTAGTATGGATATATTTTAGAACTAATAACTTAGAAAATTAGACAAGCAATCATTCCGCTTTTTCGAGCATGATATTCGGCAATATTAAGATCAATATTACAATATATATACCTATTTACCCCTTTAAGTTTTAATACAATTAATTGTGTCATCTTTAAAGAATCAGTGGTTAAGGTACTCGGTGGTACAGTCAGCGTCATATAGTTAGTTTAGTAGCAGCCACAGTAGGCAAATATTTCGGTACACGTCTTTATTACTGTAAGAACAAGGGTGTGTTACGAAATTTTTGCATAAAAAACTATACGAACTATACGATGCTGACTGTACACACCGCGTGGTCACATTTGTTCACTTCTAAGAAAAACCGAATAAAAGTATGTTTAAGCCCAGCGCAGCGGTCCCAGTGGCGCTGCTCGCTTTAAAAAAAAACCAGCATAATAGGAAACAACATTGAAATTCGGTTGTTTTTATGAAGGGTCAATACGGAAACCATATAAACGACATCATGGAGTGGGTCAAGACCGACCAGTGGGCAGCTGGGCACCATCGTTTGACGTAACCATTATGTAATGTATATAATCGGCCTGAGCAGGTTCGGAACAAGGTTTAATCATTGGTATGAAATCTAATTTCATAATCTCGTTACGTACGTTGCATCGGTAACGAAGTACCTACGTACTCGTATCTAAAATCTAAATACATAGAAGTACCTATGTGTGTATGCGTTCCGCTAGACGTAAGTACTTTTTGTCTTAGGATTAAAATACACGGGACGTCCCGTTAGCAATCAAATCACCGTGTGATTTCAACGCATGTCGAATAGCGATGTTGATTTTCAGTGAAGATTGAAATGGATCCGAATTGCGATTTTAAGTAGAAAGATATAATACACGAGAGAAATTCTACTTGTACTTGTAATCGAAGTGAAGTGTAGATACATATCAAAATTTTCAGTTTATCCATTGAGTAAGGAAGGGTCGATAAACTCAAACTCAAACTCAAAATGATCTTTATTCAAGTAGGCCTAGTACCAAGCACTTTCAAATCGTCAGCAAAAACATTTTTTGTGTAATTTATTAAACATAAAATATAAAATTATATGAAGTAAAATTGTATAAAAAATACTGGTCTAGAATGTTTCTAGAAAAACAATCTAATGTCACAATTAGTTCAATGGAGTTTTATCATTCATGTAGTCTTGTGTGCTATAATATAATAAGCTTTCGAAATAAGTTTACGCTTCACATAGTTATTGAATTTATTATGGATATTTGAGCCGTTGACCGTACTAGAGTAGGCAGTCATCTAACAAGATGAGTAAGACTAATAACGTTGTAGAACGTTGTTGTTTATCTGACGATCCTATCGTGTTATCAACATAGCCTGATCGCAATCCGTTCGTGCTCCAGATTTCGCTCTCAATTAGCTGCCACAACGAGAGCGGGTCCGAAACTCGTCGCAAAACAAAATTTCAATTACATCAGGCGAGTAATGATTATACAAGACGAAGCACGCGACGGCTAGAGCGCGGAGAAAGCATCGGCCTTGGCAGTGAGGCGCAGCCGGGCGATGCGTCGCGGGCGCAGCGCAGCCAACGACCGCGGCTAGGGTTGCGCGCGAGTCGGTTAACGGGACCCTACGATGTATGGCTTTACACAAGTGTATTATTGGTTAGTATTTTTAGAGACATGTGACATGGCTTTGATGTTTGATTGATTAATTTTCGTACTGCACCAGCCTCCTAGCGTTATTCCCGGTTGTGGCCAAAAGGAGCTCAAGGTCCGCTTTGACTGCACCTGAGCACCGTGCATCAAAATTGTGCCAAGGGTTTGTAAGTAAAAGAGAACGAATGATTCATACGGATCAGACCTAATTGTATTTTAGCGGTTTAAAGATTGAATGATTTAACTTTAATCTCTGTAAGTACAAAATCTAAAAATATATAGGTAATCAACTAATCATAAAAAGAAATGTTTTAGGCAGTGCTTCGAAAATCAGGTTAAAACATATTTCGGCGTTCCTATGAAAATATTATTGACTTAGGTACTCGTAGGTACGTAGGTATCTACTACGCTACATACCAAGTGTTTCCAAGTTGTTTTACGAGCGAGAATCTATTAGAAGCCCTGTTGGGTTTTGACGACTCGAATTTGGAAAATTCTTACCGTACGTGACGCACACAATGTTTTTCGTCACATTTGCGAGGAACCGAAAACATACCTACGTAGCTACATATAATCACCCCTATTTACCGGAGCGGTAGGCAGAGATCACGGATTTCCACTTTGCTACGATCCTGACAAACCTTTCTTGCTTCATTCACTTTCATGACATTCTTTATTATATATCTTATTTCTGGTTCCAAATACATTTTAAACAAAAATAATACTATTCGCAATGGTAAATACAAAATATGTCAATCGTCCATTATGTTGAATTTGGCGGAAGCAGCGTAACTCAAAGACCCTTCGGCATACAACCATTATATTTTACAAAGACACTAAATTACCGATTTTTTTATTATTATTCAGTCAAACAATTTTCATTTGTACGTTTAGATTTATTCAGAAGTAGGTTTTCAAGCATCGTATTTGAGTTAAAACCAACCGACTGAAGCGGTCTCCCGACGCGACGACGCTTGGAAAATAATAATATTTGAACTTCCATATTAATATATGTGACGATAATAATTATAATAGGTTTAGAATATTATTAGATAGTTTTTAGAGTTTATTATCTGTGTCGGGGGGTTTTTTAAATTTTTAATTTTACTTTTATTTTGTCCTTTTTAAAGTGATGATCTTCAAACGGCTGATCAGGTCATGGTTACCTTACCATATACTCGTACTTTCAATATCATTGAAGTAACACGGTACCAAATTTCGAATTGGTAGGACATATGGAAGGTAGTCAGATCCCCTCATCATCATCATCATCTCCGGGAATCATCGTCTAAGGGGCGAAAGGGGGGGCGAAAGTTTGTAAGGAGCTACGATATTAAACGAGTTCCACGCGGACGAAGTCGCGGGCAGAAGCTAGTAGTTATATAATTAGCTTTTTAAGTCTCGTACCTTAATTAAACGTGGTAGGTACGCAACTGAACAAGAATACAATATTTATATAACGATTGCATAAAATACTATTGTGTAGTCAGCTTACGCGTACGTTTAAACGTAAGGTATACCTAATCTATTGCATAGAAGCGACGGAACCCTCCTGCCTGCGAGACCCGCTCGCCTCTGTCGGTGTCATCTAATTGGCGCGAGTTTTCACGCACGCGCAACACACTTTCGTTGTCAATGAACTTGGAAAGCGAAGATGCTCTGTCATTGTCAATTACCACAATACCTGAGAATGCGCTCTCGCTGCGAACATGCACCGCCGATGGCTGCGGGCGCTGCTAATGATGCAATCGATATAGTTTCTACTGCACCGCGCCATTTAACGAAACAATCTACCTCCTATATAATTGAAGAGAAATTTTGAAATATTGCAATAACTTTCCTGCTACAGACTTGGACTCTTGGACGGTGGTGCTTACTATTTGTCTAGGTTTTAGTTTTGAAAGTGTTTTTGTGTTAAACTATAAGAAAGCTTAGATACACAGCCTGGCCAGTTTTCTGAACAATTCGACAGAAGTAGATTATGTTATGACCCACCTAATTTAGACTCCACTCATAAGCTAAAAATAATAGGTAATAGACACACTTTGTATGGAGACATAAAAGGGTACCCGTTTTTTGGGTTTTCAGTGTAGTTGAAGCAGTTTTAACGTAAAATATATACGTTGGCATATTAGAGTAGGAAGTTAAATATAGGTATAGCATCATAAGCATAGGCTGGTAAGCAGTGCACCGTTAACATATTTAATTTGTAAGATGACAAAATACATAAGTACTTAATATAATATTTTAATGAAAATATTTGCATAACGGAAGATAAATTACATTGAGCAATTGTGAGGTTATCAATTTGTCAACCAATAAAAATATGTTTTCTGTATTTACTGCCAGTAAAACTCTCAGTCGCAATTAGGTGGGTATCTATTTGCAGCATGTGGAATTATCTTCTACGTAAAACGCTAATTATTTTGGTTGTCAGAGCAGAGAGAGAAAGAAAACTCGTTTCCTCTGACCTTCCAATATTCCATTACTTACAGTTACCAACTCGTATCTCAAACGACTTACCCCCGACCATAAACGATTCCTCGCAACTCGATTAAGAAACAAATGGGCAAGCATTTTCTAAACAGATTGATCAACATTGCGTGACTTAATTAGTCGCTAATAAGGCTTCGGGTGACGTGGTGCCGGGGATCGGTGGGAAAGTGTGGGCGTTGGGACTTGCCGCTCCAGTGACCACGAAAACAGCCTGCGGCCGTGGGGAGGTGTGGAGCCGCTCGCTTTTATATTATTCCTGTGACGCTGAGATGTCGCCTAGTGTCTGCAATACGGCCACATCTCAAATGTATTTTACTTTCGAGATGTGACCGTATTGCACTGTGCCATAGAGCCACATCTCAAATGTATTTTATTCTTGAAATGTGGCTGTATTGCAGTCACTAGGCTTGTGTTCAAATTTGGAGTTAATGGATGTAACTGACATCAAAATTTTAAGCTTTTTCTCATTTCTGACGATAAATGCAATCACTTATTAAATTAATGAATTTAATAGCGATTTAAATTTAATCGTATTTTTTTGGAATCAGTTTTTCATTGGTCGTGAAAGGTACCTACGTTTCTATACTTAGTAAACGTTTTATTTTTTATTAAAGGAGTGAGCGAAGCGAAGCTTGGGCAAAATTTATTCGATTGTCCTATACGGATGTCCGGCTGTTATCCTCTACAGGGTGTTTTCTTTGATGATGTAGGGCACGTTCTCTATAAGGGTGACGCTGACGATCGTGCAGACCGAATAGTGAACTCAGGGTGTCCAACCGGTCGTAGACCTAGGAACGGTGACGTCTTTAGTGTCGGAGGCCGGTCGTTGCGCCACAGCAGTAGGTAAAGGAAGTACTTATGCAAGGTTTTATGAAGTTAATAAATATGAGAAGGGTGGTCAGCTCATATATATTTGTCAACTAGAAAATATTGCTTTTATAACCTTAAACTAACCATAAACCTTCAACCACTCCACTCACAGGGCGTTAAGAAATCAAAATGTTATTATCATAGTTGCTTTGGCCAAGAGCGGCATCTATTAGAATTACATCAAGTGAACAATACCATCCAATCCAGCCGTAGTTTCATATAATTTGTTTCCGTTTACCGTAAGCAGTGGGCTTCCTTGGCAGGTCCATATAAGCCGGTAGCCGCTCATTATCTTACAATGACGCGTCGTCTTGCATTAGGTAATGCTGTATATACTTAGTCTCCTAGACATGGCATGTGAACATTATTGCATAATTACAAATTCAAGGTCGCGGGTTCTTAATGCAACGGCGAGATCTGTAATGTCATGTATTTGTGTGATTTGTTAATGCTTTGAGCAATAAAATTTTACAACTAGATTTTTATTAAATTGATTAAACCGATCGAAATTCTAGTTTCAACACTTTCAATGACTATAAGTTCGTCATGTTAGGGAAGTACATACCTCTAAGTACCTTGAACAACTTGTTTTTAAGTACTGAGAAGCTACCGCAAAACCAAAACGAACTTCGTTCGTGTATCTCCCTCTCTGTCGCTCGAAGTAGCAAGTGCGAAAGAGAGGGAGATACACGAACGAAGTTCGTTTTCGTTTCGCGGTAGCCCCTCTGGAGCTAGAAATAACTGACGTACTTACGGTCTATTCGGGACAAAACAATGATAAATGCATGTCATACACTTACCTAGCCTTTAGACATGTAGCACCTAACTATAATGTAGTGTTTTTTCCTGGTGGTATCAAAAGTAAATTTAAATGACATCTAGTCGTCTCCATAGTTCCCGCTAGTCAGAAATCACAGCACATAATAAGAAAGGCTGAAGGGAACCGCGCTCCATTGGCGCCGTCGTTACGCCAGCCCTTCGACTCGCCATCCGACACTAGTGACACCACGGAACCAGTCGAACCCCTCTGTGCGACAAAGGAGTTGCATAAAAGACTTACGATTTAATAAAGGATACACCAACGTGTTGACAACTTGAGAGGTACTTTTTAGTTTGAAGATGTTCGGTGAATACCTGTCCTACATCCTGAATCCTGATTGAAAAGTAAAGTTTCGTGGCCGATTGTTCTCTTTAGATGCGTAAACTTTGTAAGTGTGCGAAAGAAATTGAGACAAATTACAGAATTTCGATTTATTCGCATCTTCTAAATCAAGGTTTGAGTTGGTAATGCTCAAGCCACTTATTTCATAGGTGGCTAGTTATCGTCTAGTTTTCTTCGTCTAACTACGAGCAGGTGCAGAGATTCTGTAGGTACCTACCTACATATAATTACACAACAAAATAATTACTTAAGTCTTCTTAATAATTACCCATCAATGGGCAGTCAACTTGAACTCTATAGCGCTCCGCCGCGCGAGTGGCGGTAGTTATGACAACCACGCCGGTAACCGAGGACGGAGAAGCGAGGAAGTGAGCGCGCGGCCTTGACATTTCTCTCGGCTCCGCGCAGCCTTCACTAGGAAGTCAGAGTCGGAGCGCCCTGTCTCGTAGACTCCGGGCTTAGGGTTATCACGACGCTTTGCAAACGTTCGAATAGGTGTAGTGCACTTCAAAGATATGTTTCACTTTTGCACTTTATTCCATTGTTAATACAATGCGAAATATTTATACATAACCAATCTTGAGCGTTTAAAAGTAATTGTACCTACTTACATGAACCTTTTTTTTTCGTTCTGTTATTTGTTTCTTCTTAGAATTGCTGAAACGAACGATGTCCTTATACAAGAAAAAAGTGTCTTAAGTCCCAATCCCAAATATAACATTCCAAATCGTCTTTGTATGGAGTCTTTTTTCTTTATACGGACTTGACGTCAGAAAATGACGCACTGGAAAAAAGAATTAAGTACATGGTAAAATGTGGTGCATTTTTTTTCTTGTATAAGGATCTGCAATTATAAGTAAAAAAATGATTTTAAAAACGCTCGTCTTTGACGTCGACTGTACCAATGAATTTTGAGTATGCTTTGGTTGATATAATAGATGCGGGGATCTCCCAGCGTCGGGTATTCGCGACGGCCAAGTGGCACGTGATACCTAATACAAGTCTTATAAAAAAAAATGATGCAGTCACCATTTCAATATGTAGTGTATAAAAATAATTGTATTCGAAATTGACTATGGAATTTATGTACTGATAAGTATATACACATAGGCTTATTACAGGTTTGAGGACTATCTAGGGTCAGGATGGCCCATTGTGTGGAGCGGCCATTCCAGCTGCGTTCGCGCCACTACGTGCACCTCAACTCGTTCGTGGTGCGCGTGCCGCGGCCGCTGCAGGAGACCATCGCGTGTGCTGACTTCTGGCCGAAGGGTGTCGTGTTTCGGCGGTTTCGGGGCAACCTACCGAATTCTACACCGGACTTGACGATGCAACGGAGCCACACTGTTTCGTCGCCTAAATAATAATTCGTGTTTTAATATTATATTGTACGTATGTTAGTCTGTAAGGTATTTGTAAGTACCATGCCCATACCTTAGTTGCCTGAAATAAATGGTTATTATTATTATTATAAATACCTTCACTCGTAATTCATTCAGCAATTATTTTTATGACCTGTTGTTTTATATCGTTAAATTCCTTTGGGGAGTGTTTTACAGAATCTTTAACGATCGATCATACATGAGAAACAATATCTGTATGATTCTATGTAGATACATATTCGGGAACTAAAATTTTGATGTGGGGCTCCTCTTGTTACAAATAGGAATAAATATACATATATTGATGTGAGGCAGGCTCCTCTGTTACAAATAGAATAATGTATATAGGTACTTACTTACCAATTGTAAATATATATATCTGGTCAACAAAAAAAATCCAAGATTTGTTAGGCAACGATTTCACAATGCGTTCTTTGATGTTATTTATAAGTATCAACTCCAATAGCTTAACCGCAAAATCCATGCTTAGTGCGTCTGGCGGAGGCACGGAGGTGACCCTATCGTCTGATGGGCTATTCGCAACGCTTACCAACAGCTCGATTCACAAGCACAGACATAAGTTTGACCTTACGTTACGCGTCGTTGTTACGAAGCTAGGAGCCAAAGTTACACTAGTCACTAATAGTGAAGTGAGTCGGGACAGGTTTTGAATAGTACAGCTGGTGGCGAACCGTACCATATAGTACCGTGTCGTTCGTTACCTATCACTGCGATGACACGGTAACGTATCCGGCTGACCAAGGTCAGGAAGTTTTAAGCAAAAAGAACAAACATTTTAGTCTGTCTGCGGACCACTGTATCCTTCGACCAGGTTTTGTTTTGTGTTTAAATTAAGGTTATAATAGTCGTTCAAAGTTCTCAACAGCACGTTAAGGACTAGCCTCTCGAGTACAAGTACAAATTCAAATCGAGTTTCAAACTCTTATTGGAATTAACTAAAGTCCGAATTGAAGATCGGAAAAATCTATCTGGGACTTACGAGCTACTTAGGTACCTATATCTAGGGTCAACTTTGTTTAACGACAAGTTACGATTCTTTGTTAAACGAAACGTCTTAAACTTTTTATTGTGTAGGTATACTAAATGATGTCTCAATAAAGAAATAAAAAGCCATCGCTTTTGTGGGGCTCATTGAGGCTTATCGTATGACAATGTGCCCGTACCCTGCCTGCCACTTGAACCGCCTGAGGAAGTAAGCAAGCCGATGCTTGAAAACCCCTTTTATAGTTCGACAATCGTCATAAGCAGGTGAACGAAGGAATGGTCCTATTCCTGGTTATTTTGGATTTAACTGGATTAATATCCAGTTAAATCCAACGACTGGATGATAATGATACGCACTGTGTTCGGATAATTAATTATATTAGCACAATACAATACAATACAAATAGGTATTTTTTATTGCTCACCAGAAATAAAAATGGAAAATGAAACATCGAAGTTATCGCATGCTCGATTTATTAATTAATCCGCTTGGCATTTTTTTACATTAGCTTGTCAAACTTTAATAATAATAACAATCGAATAATATAATTCTATTGCTTTTAATGCGCTTTTAATATACATATTAACTGCCATATAGGATGTTGGACGTGTAAATTCGGAACTTAGGTAGGTATAGGTACACCACCTGGCACCACCGATGACGCCGAGCGCATAGCAAGAAGCGAATAGGTAAGTACAGTGCGTAGGTACATGTCATTTTGTGTCGCCTCTGATACGAATACTAATGAAGATTTTGGTCTACGGCGTGATTCTTACCGTGGGAATGTACATACCTGTTATGATATACCCAGAGCTACTTACTACCGACTAGTAAGTAGGTACAGGTAGTCACGTAGTTAAAATAAAATTAAATCGTCTAGTACTTACCCATTTCACAAGTCCTATTGAGCTTACTATGGGGCCAGTTAAATTTAACCATATCGCACCAGTGTAGCCAAACAGTGTTCATGTGCATAAGGTTGATACTAGGCTGAACGACGCCATGCGGTGTATATATCAGGATCAATCAACTCGACCCCTCGGCACTGGCTACCCGTAACGTGTTGGCACAATTAAATAGCTCCTCTGTACCTTCGCAGGAAAAAACATCAAAAAGAGAGACAGAAAAAAAATGCAGCTCCCGTGCTCAGCTGAATTTTGCCATCCACCGACAGTAAGGATCAATTCTCGCCACCCTCCCTGGACCTCAGCCCAGTGTCTCTCCCATTTCGATACTCATGCTTACTGGGAGAATTTAATGAATGAAGAGTGGAAGCAGATGGAATCTTTGCCCAAGTAGCAGACCCAACAGCCAAACCTAAGGGCGTCGACCTACCTCGCAAGCTCTCTAGGTGTATGTTGAACCTGCTTCAGGGCATGGCCGCTGTAACTTCTTTCGGCACAAGTGCGGTTGGCGAGATTCGGACCTGCATGATTGTGGCGAAGAGGCCTAAACCATGTATCATATGATGCGGCGATGCCGAATACATTCATACCCGGGACCCATAGAAGCATCTATAGATACAACCTCACTCAAGATGCAGCAATTGGCTGAGAAAGCTGACTTATTATAACAATCTATGTAAGTATTCGCCTATTCTACAGATCGCCATTCGATTAAATAAATGAATTAATAAGGTAAATGTATGTAAGCTTGTCCCCTCATATTTATATATATAAGGTGATAAGAACGAATGTTATAAAGAGGTAGTTTATGTCTATCCAGCACGGCTATCACAAGACGGCGCGCGAGCTGTGTCCCGGCGAGATAAACTATCCGTCTCTTTCTAAGTGCTTTAATTAGAAAGAGACTCAACAAGTCTATCTCAACGCGACGCAGTTCGCGCGCCGCGCGCGCACCCCCATACAGTATACAAACTAAAAAGATGCAGCCTCGGACTTTTCCTCTTACTTAAGTAGTTTGAGACCGAGAGAAGGACATTGGTTACTTTAAAGGGGTTTTAACGGGAGCAGTGGAAGTTTCTATAGGAGTGCGACAATTTATACCGCACCTGTTGGAAGTCTAATCCATACTAATATTATAAATGTGAAAGTGTGTCTGTCTGTCTGTTACCTCTTCACGCTTAAACCGCTGAATAGATTGAGATGAAATTTGGTATGAAGATATTTTGGATCCCGGGGAAGGACATAGGATAGTTTTTATCCCGGAAACCATCCCCGGAGGGGGTGAAATTGGGGATCAAAGTTTGTATGTTGCAACGATATAAACGAGTTCCACGCGGACGGAGTCGCGGGCAGAAGCTAGTATCATAGATTTGACGACCGCTTTAGCCTAGTTGGTAGTGACCCTGCCTACGAAGCAAGTGGTCCGGGGTTCGAATCCCGGTAAGGACATTTATTTGTGTGATGAGCACTGAATATTTGTTCCTGAGTCATAGATGTTTTCTATGTATTTAAGTATTTATTTATATATATATAAGTATGTTTATCGTCGTCTAGTACCCATAGTACAAGCTTTGCTTAGTTGGGACTATGTCGATTTGTGTGAGATTGTTCGAAAATATTTATTTATATATAGGTTATGCTACCACACACAGACAGATTAAAGCTGCAGTAGATGGATCACTACACGCAAGCATAAGGAAGGCGACTGTTAGAGAGGAATGGCGGCGTGTTGTGAAGCTTCCTACCATGAAATGATGACCAGGAGAGTGTGAGAGTAGTCAAGACTTTTTCTGTACCTACTCGCTATCACTCTCGTGCGGATTTGTATTTCATCTCCCTGCAAAATACGCATTTTTTATATAAAAGACTTTCCAGTGACTGACCCTCATCTGATGGTAAGGGACGTCAGAGCCTAAGATGAAGCTCACTGGTCCAGTGATAGGCATAGCCTATTCACTCTAGTTGCTAGAAAAAAAAGAGTCACTAATCCTACTTAATATTATAAATGCGAAAGTTTAGATGTTTGGATGTTTGTTACTCAATCACGCTTAAACGGCTGAACCGATTTGAATGCAATTTTGCACGAAGATAGTTTATAGCCTGGATTAAAATATAGGAGTTTTTATCCCGAGTCCACGCAGACGAAGTCACGGGCGGAAGCTAGTGTTAACTATGCTAAGAATGAAGAAATCGGATGTGTATACTCGTACATACTCCCGCTCTTATTCGTATATCGTAAACATTTATGTACATGAAACGCCATCTAGCGGCAAGTAGAATATTGACAAGAAAACATGCCATCGTCATCGGAGTGCAAGTGGCAAGTTCATCAAAACAATTGTTGCAGAAGTATATAATAATAACAATAATATTACGGGACAATCTTACACAAATCGACCTAATAGTCTCAAACTAAGCAAAGCTTGTACTATGGGTACTAGACAACGATAAACATACTTAAATAGATAAATAAATACTTAAATGCATAGAAAACATCCATGACTCAGGAACAAATATTCGTGCTCATCACACAAATAAATGCCCTTATCGGGATTCGAACCCGGGACCTCTTGCTTCGTAGGCATGATCACTATCAGCTAGGCTAAAGCGGTCGTCAATAATAAATCAACTTTAATCGCGAAACGATAATTTAATCTTAAGGTAAGTAGTATTAATACCAAAATTTTATCAATATGAGTCACTTATCATTATAAATCTTTAATTTTTTTTTATGGCATCGCGATCTTGGCGCATTCAGCCAACACTTATAATCTTAACAGCCAAAGCCAACATTTGATATTAACATCTAGCCGTATGTGACCATTTTCCAAGGAACTACGTGACCGGAAGCAATTACATTACGATGATATTCAAAGTTCTGAGTATCAATTGATGCCATTATATTACGAAATTCACATGCCGTACGAATACGTGAAAACATGCAGAGGTGTTAAATATTACTAACCATTAAATATATTCATACACTCACTTCGGAACTTCGTTAATAAATATTACTTCAAACGCTTTGGTAATCATTATTACCTTTTGTTACTTGACCGCCAAATATCGTAATTTGTATTCCCTCGTTACAACGAGTAGGTATGTGGACTTTGACGTACTGTAGCCGTAACTATTACCTACCACCGCAGGCCGCGCAAGTCTGTGAGAGAGTTCATGCTTCTTATTCTGCTGCTGGTAGTTGAGATCCACTCTGAGCTTCCTAACTATGGTTTTCCTTTGCGAAACCCTCCCCCCTATTCTGTAACTTGTTTTAAGCTCACCTCAACGCTCACCCACAACGATATCTTGACACCGCGATGCGTAGTAACCAAGCGTAGGTAGAGGTCTAGTTTCGTGACGGGTGGACGGCGGGGTGAGCCGCATTAACGCTTAGCGAATAACAGCCCTGTACGGTCACGCACGGTTCTATGCAACTTTTTAGGGTTCCGGATCAAAAAGGTAAAAACGGAACCATTACGGTGCGACACCGTCCATCCGTCTGTCTGTCTGTCACAAAGTTAAATATCTCAGGAACTACTAATGCTATCAATTTGAACTTTGTTAAAGTTGATAGCAAAGCTAATCCACGTGTATGGAAATAGTTATTTGTGCAACAAGACAGCAAAGTTTGTTTTTGCTGCGAGTGCTGATTTTGAGTCCTGAGGGAGCGAAAGATTCTAAAATTGAATAGTGACACTAACACATCACTAAAAATTAACCGTATTATTGTAAAAATTCACCGATTTTCGAGATATATTAGAAATATTTATTATAACCACAAGGGCACACATATTATATTACGTGTATCTCGCGTGCACACCAAAAACTAGCCGTAGGTACCGTTGTTAAAATACTGCCTTCGTCATGTCACTGACTTCACTATAATTCCTAGTTAAATAGAGAATTGATTTATCCTAGTAGTTTTTATCAATAACGCAAGAATGAAGAATAATATACCTAATAAAAGCTGAAACAAATTAACAGCGCGCATTTTTTTAAAAGGGGTGGGGCGCCGCGTTTGCTTTCGGAAACTGCATCTGTGGTATGCGTTCATAAAATTGAAGACTGTTTAAACTAGAATTATTAATTAACTAGCGTAATAAATTTTATGATTACCTATTTATTATGAAAAACGCATATTATTCTGAGATCTTTTATTTAAATATTCTTCAATTGAAAATTCCTTTGTATCACTACTTCGGTAATTTAAACTTGTTAATTTGATAGTTTTCGAACGTGTTACTTGTTTCGCGCTTTTTTGGGGGTCTACTTTGAAATTCCATGGTCGAACTATGGATCGACCTATGCCTGCCATTTTCTTTTTTTTCGTAATGGAATGAAAGGGACAGCGCTAATAAAGTTCAAATATTCTGAACTTGTAATAGACCCCATACGACGAAATGTCAGTTCTCCGCATCAAAATTAAAAAGCTACTTTTCACCTCAGCAGCTCGAACAAGCATATTTTGCTGCGTGAAAACAGTGTGCAAAATGTGATTTTGCTCACTCCGTAGACAAAGAAGCTTTTTAATTTTGATGCGGAGCACTGACATTTCATCGTAAGGGGTCTATTATAAGTTCAGAATATTTTAACTTTATTAGCTCCGTCCCTTTCATTTCATTACGAAAAAAGAGAATGGCGGACAAGGTCGATCCATAGTTCGACCATCGAATTTCAAAGTAGACCCCCAAAAACACGTTCGAAAACTATCAAACTAACAAGTTTAAATTACCATAAATAATTATACAAAGGAAATTTTAATAGAAGTGTATTTAAATCAATCCTACATGTCAGAACAAATTCCGGTGACATAATAAATAGATATACAAGAATTTTATTAAGCTAGCTAATTAATCATTCTAGTTTTAACAATGGTCAATTTTAAGAACGTATACCAGATGCAGTTTCCGAACGCAGGCGCGGTGCCCCGCCACTTTTAAAAAATTGCGCGCTGTATGATGTTAATTTGTTTCAGATATTATTAGGTATATTATTCTTCATTCTGGCGTTATTCATATTAGTCTTAAATATAAAAACTACTAGGATAAATAAGTTCTCGATCTAACCAGGAAATACATATAGTGGAGGCAGTATTTTAACAACAGTACAGCTGGTTTTTGGTGTGGACGCAAGATACACGTAATATGCTAGTGTGCCTTTGTCTCTTTCTAGCGCAATAGACATTAATGATAAATATTTCAAGAATAGCTCGAAAATATTATTGTTAAAATCTGTGAATTTTAACAATAATATGGTAAGTTTTTAGTGATGTGTTAGTGAATCGCGAGACTCGTATAGTTACTAAAATATCCTTAGGTTTCTCGCGCCTTCTCGCCTTTCTAGTATTTAATTTACTACGGCGCGGCGCGGCGCTGATGAGTTAAAACAAGCAGTACAGTAACGAACACCTAATTAAGTTTTCTTCCTGAATAACCACGAGACGAATAGGTACGTGATACTTTGATATATTTTTAATGTGAATATGTTCTCATTGCTGAGGTGAAAAGTTGTATGTGTTACTCGAGAGCAAAGTATTTGCATCTCGTGCTTTTGAGTAGGGACTCGCTACGCTCGTGATTCAATTTTAGAATCTTTCACTTCCTCGGGACTCAAAATCAGCACTCGCAGCAAAAACAAACTTTGCTCTCTTGTTCCACAAATAACTATTGTCTCACGGAGTGAGCAACATCGCATTTTGCACACTGTTTTCATACAGCAAAATATGCTTGTTCGAGCTGCTGAGGTAAACATGATTTTTTTAAATATATATTTATAATTTCTATAAAAAAGGACGGATACGAGAGGGGCAAAATTTCACTCTAGTTAGTTGGCCGAAGCCTTTAACTCTGCCTGGGGGGCTAGTACGCTAAGTCTTATGTCGGACATAAAGCATTCGTCCCATTCTGGCAAATATGCGAGTGCTACGGCTGCTGGTAGATCAACCGTGGTCTGCTAGGAGCCGGTCATAAGCCCGTGTAAAAGAGGAGTACATAGGTCGTGTGATTGCCAAGTCACAAAATTTTATTTAGCTAGCAAATAAAGTTTAATAAGAATGCCTGAGACTTGGCTCTACGATTTCGTAGAGCCAAGTCACAACTCTTTACGGTGGAAGAGTTTCGAGACATGGCCTCTTTTTACATGGAATGTTCTTTATGGGATCTCACTTCTTTTTAACCGACTTCAAAAAAAGGAGGTTCTCAATTCGGCTGTATTTTTTTTTTTTTCAATGTTTGTTACCTCTGAACTCCGTCATTGATGAGCCGATTCATAATTTTTTTTTTTGTTTGTTTTTTTTTTCCAGGTGGGTCCCATTTTTTTGAAAATTCAATTGGATGATGGGATCCATGAGGAATTGAGGGAACTCCTCAATTATATTAGGCACGCGTGTAGTGATTTTGGTATTTTCTATTATAACTCGTGTATTTACATCCGGAAATCATAAATTGGTGGAGTGGAATTGATTGACTTATGGAATTCCTCAATTATGTACTTAAAAGTACAAAAGTATATCACAGATTCTGATAAGATTCCGTTGAAATAGCAACTAATGAAGTGCCAAGGGTGATCCTTGTGGAAGTCCTCAAATATTATTATTCTATAATAATCAACGCATTTGCTCTCGGAAATCAGTTCATTAGGTAAATTGGAAAATAAATGTTCTCGTGGCTTGGCGGAGTACTAAATTGAAGTCGGTTAAAACTTTGTTTTTAAAGTAAATTATTGTAGGTTATTGTGTATCTAGAAATCTGGACCGAAATTGCAAAATATTTTAGTTTTTCCTTGATTTATACACTAAACACTAATAAAATAGTATTCTAGATTTGAAGCTTCTATGTAAGCTAGAAGTGCCTTAGAGTTTTGATGATCGGTCAGTCTGAGGGAGTGAGTGACAAAATTAAGAAAATTTGACATGTTATAATTCTTAATATACCTACTGGTTCAAATTGGATGAAATTTGAAATTTTATTTAATTTAGAAGTAAGTAAGAATATTGAACATGAAAGTAATTGGTGGTCTATTGTACACTACACTTGAAAAAACCTTTTTTTTACTGCAGATAGATGCTAATTATTAGATGGTACCTCACCTCATTTGAAGTAGGACATTGTACAAACGACAACACTGTTAACTGACCATCCTGTGTTTATATAGAACCTTATTACAATGCACTTAAGGTGCATCGATGGTCAGTTAGCTGTGTTGTCGATAGAACAACCTCATTTTTGGAAATAAGGTGCTCATACAAACTCATTTTAATTTCATGTCCTACACAACACTACACAGAACATTATAATATGTGTTGTAATGTAAGGTAAACGTAACCTTGTTGCATAATATTATGTTTTATAATCGCTTAATTGCCGCACATGTTGTAATTCTGAGAAGAGGCGCTGGTACAACCTAACTGAGTACCTACCTACCTAGTGCTATGCAAATTGATTTTATTAGGCATGCATTTATTTTTTCTACATCTATTATGATGGCCACTTTAAGAACGGATGTATACACTGTTAGTCATTCCACATTCCTTTTCAATGCGAGTATATTGAACTGCTTCTATTGTTTTTAGTTCCAAATATGACGAACAGGGTTATTCAAATGTAATACATTTGAATATGGTTAATCCTTGTCGAATTTGGGTAACTATATACCTAACCTAACCTACCTATAACACATGTACTTCTATCAATCAATACCTAACTTTATGTTTGGGCCAAGCTTACGAAATAGGTTGTATTTAACTGGGTAATGAAATGACCCTAAGTGACATTTTAAAGCAGCGGGACACAAATAGACAAAACACTATACGATACTTACTACATTTTATATTGTACCTAACTAGGTAAGTACAAAAGTTTTAGTAAAAAGTTTCGTCAACATTTCTCCTTACAACTTTAAACAGTTTTTATGCAGCGCATTTGAATTCAATCGTCAAACAAGGATACAATATAAATGCTTGGAAGCACCTGTATGGCATCACATGTGGCCGTTCCGTACATAGTTATTATTCACATTTGGCACAGCGACGGAGTCGTTGACCCGGGACTCGGGAGTCGTAGGGCCTGTGTCGTCACGTCACTCGGGGAAAGCCAGGTTGACGGTTAGATAAGATGCATTCCATGTCAAGAAGCCGGCTATTTTCTGCAAGTGCTACACTCTTGTGCTGCTTTAAAGCATTTCCTTAAGAGAGAAGCGAGGCTTAAATATATGACTACGTAACCCCTTAATTTAACAGGATTAATATGAGTACTAAAATCCCATTCGGATATCTCAAAGAATTACGAAGCTACAACCGTTTTAATATTGCTTGTTAGAGAGTGAAAACGCTCGCAGATAGTGACGTCACAATCTGCGAGCGTCATATTAAATGACAATCGTTTCATATGAAGGTGCGTTTTGCGGAAAAGGGATAGAGCATACCCCCTCTTAAAACTTTGGACACTTATAACTTTGTGATTAAGATTAAATTTAAGATTAAAATTGCTGCTACTGGGAATGTGATTTTTTTTAAAGGAAAGCTATCACGGTTAAGTACACTTAGTATTACCGAGTAATAGTTGACCAACTTAAAATGTAGGTACTTGAAAAGGCCAACTTTCGTGCATATTCAGCCGACGCAACCGCAGTTACTTGGCGCGTGTCGATGTAGCAAATACAGCCCCCCTATTCTGTAACTTGTTTTAAGCTCACCTCAACGCTCACCCACAAGTATATCTTGACACCGCGGTGCGTAGTAACTAAGCGTCGGTAGAGGTCAAGTTTCGTGACGGGGTGACCAGCGGGGTGAGCCGTATTAGCGCTTAGCGAAAAACAGCCCGGGAGGCAACTACCCTACACTGCGCGTGGCCCGACACGCACTTGGCCGGCTTTTTTATGTATAGGTATATACACTGGCTCAAGCATTAATACAATGAAATAACATTTAGAAATAATCGGGAGCGTTACTTATCTCACCTTTACTACGGTGATAAAGAAAACCAACTTTTCTCTAATATCTAATTCCAATAACACCCCAAATGCCATCGCCTTGTAAGTAACTAACGTAAGTACGTAACTACCTATGCATACTTAAAATGCTTTAAGGCATTCGTATTCGTACATTTCGTACCTCCAATGTCACGGCCACGGGCATTGCGAATATAAGACGCCAGTTTTCTGCGAGGCATTTCCGTCCTACCATCATCAAAGAAAAACGAATCGTGGAAAACCTAAGCTTGTGGGAATTGTAGGATAGTAATTGTGGGACAGTAGTGGTGTAGGGATCACTACTGTGTCTGCAACACTGCGTTCATTCGTAGGTATTATACAATTAAATTACCATAGCGGCTTTGGGAACGCGGCCAGCAGGAAGCGAGTGCGACTACCGCATACAGATACTGCGATTTGTCGCTTTGAGTAATCGCGACAAGCCTCACTTTACATTTACGGCCCAAGTCAACGGAGAACGTTAAATTGTGTGTAAGAATAGGCAATCTGAGAAGTAGGTCGCGACGTTAGAATTTCCTTGGGGAACGTCTTTTGCTTAGGTCCTGTTAATTTGTAATCGCGACAAGCCTCACTTTACATTTATACGGCCCATGTCAACGGAGAACGTTAAATTGTGTGTAAGCTAATAGGCAATCTGAGAAGTAGGCCGCGAGGTTAGAATTTCCTTGGGGGAACGTAATTTGCTTAGGTGCTGTTAATTTGTGTTATTTTGTATTTATAATGTTTTCAAAAACTTTAACTTACGTATACTAGTCATAGTCAACCTACTGATAGGGGATAGGTTTGTGGATACATGCTATTTAATGTTGCATGCGCTGTATGTACCCATACCCAGTAAAGGGCCGTATAAGGGTTTAGTTAGTGCTTTAACTATAAACTAAAGCTTATGGTGGTATTCCACTTGTCCAAGATCTTTGTCCAATGTGCATTGCGTCTCACTCGCTCTTTAAGCAAAATGTGAGATGTATTACACATTGGACTAAGGTCTTGGACAGAATGGGCGTGGATAGTGTTTGTGATGTTCCTAATAAACATTAGGTACGTAAACGTAACTACGTACACTTACCTAATATTTATTAGGATTTTCGATTCTAACCGGCCTGAATGAGTTTAATTTACACACGCACGACTTGAATACTCAATTATTTCGTGGAATTTTTAAGGGACGTTCGTGATAATGAAGAAAAAAAAAGACAATTGTTAACAGGTACTCGAGTGTCAACATGAATAATAGTTTCGCACCGTTCTCTCTCGTCGGGGTCCCCATGGCAAAGAATAAAAGGTTATAGACGCGACGCACTTCTCCTAATTTAATATACATAATATACTTACATTCGTTCAATCGCCTGTTTTTGTTGGCGCATCTGCACGGCTATCACATGACGGGCAGCGAGCTGTGTCGCGGTGACATACTCTTTCTAAGAGGTCTAATTTGAAAGAGACGGATAGTCTATCTCATCGCGACACGGCTCGCGGACCGTCCCGTGCTGGTCTATAGGGTCTCAAAAAACTGTACTCTTCGTACTGTTCATTCTTCAACTCGTTACTAGATAAGAATAAGGAGTACAAACTCTATAAAAATTAAATATTCCTAAGACTTTCATAGCTCACGCAGCCGCCAAGCTTAATTGGGACTGGGCCGGGCACATCTGCCGCATGCCGGAAGACTTGTGGACAAAAACCACCACCAACTGGGTCCCACACAACCGAACACAGCCTCGCGGTAGACCTCGTCGGAGATGGCGAGACGAGCCTGAGGTCTTTGACCAAGACTGGTGGGAGACTGCCCAGGATAGGGGTACGTGGTAGAAAAAGAGGGGGGGCTTTTGCCCAGCACAGGGACACTTAAGGCTATTAAAAAAAAGATCTTCAGATCCACTATCCTTTGTTCAACAGTAATTAATAAAGACCAGCACTACATTTTTATAGCCAATTTTGTCTTGAAATTTTTTAACTACTTGCTTAAAAACATCCAAATTTTACTACATATTTGAAACAATTTTTTTTTACAATCTTACACAAATCGACCCAAAACCAAACTAGGCAAAGTTGTCAAAAGCATGTGTAAAACTGTAAATGTACAATGGGTACTAGGCGACGGGTTACATACTTATATAGATAAATTAATGCTTATATACATAGAACACAATGACCCAGGAAACAAATATTCGTGCTCATCACACAAATAAATGCCCTTACCTGGATTCGAACCGGGGAACTCCGGCTTCGCAGGCAGGGTCTCTACTAACTAGGGTACAGAGGTCGTCAAAAAAATTAAGGGCGTGCATGGGAAAATATCGCGTTCTGACCTAATTAGGAAAGAATAAACACTGATTTTCATGTATATGTCTATAACTGCTTAAAGTTGGGTCTATTTTTTACGCCAGGCTACTCAAATAATACATTATTCATCCTAATAATTACACGGTTCAACGCACGTATTAAATGTTTTGGTTTACTCGCATACAGGCATCCCCTTAAATAAACGACAAACCCAATAAGACGAAGTCCGTGCAAGCTTCATAATGTAGTACCTAATTGTCTTGCCTACATAATATTTTATGCTATATTCCTCTGCCTAATAGGATACAAAGGCCGCCACGCAAGGCGCCGCGGTCAGCGACTCCCGCGCCGCGTCGCCACCACGTGCGCGTACGCACTTACCGCGAAAATGGATATTTCGCCGAAGCTGCCGGAACTCGACACATTCTTATTTTACGAGTGCTTTAACCCGAAATGCTATCAGTAAGCGACTAGTGCTCACCATTTCCGGCATAATGATAGCTTTAGCATATTATACCAATTTGGCAAAACGCAAAAAGTAGGTAGACAAGTATGTTGAGTACTGTCAAGTCAAGTATGGAGAGTAAGTAATTCAGCAGTCGCAACGTTCTTATATAACTGTTATCTAAACATGCAATCTGCAGTACCTATCTATCTACGTCCCTTAGAAAGCCCCTATAGTCCCTAGAAAGCTCCATGGCATTAGAAGCTCTTAAACACTTGTTAAGCACTTGCTTACGAGTACGATTTCGCACGCAATGCTGTTTGCACTCGCAGTAGGATCGTGGAGCTGTCTCCGAGCTTGGGTAACCGCCTGCCGTACCTACAACGGTAAAGGTACTATATCCGTCACTTGCGTACATCCTTACTGCCTTCTCCGTTCAAACTGGGACGGCGTTGGGTAAAGCCGTTTGATGTAACCTCAAGTACCGCAACCTTTCCGCTGACGCAATATCCAGCTGCTCCCACAACCGACGCACTAAATACTGTCAGCCGATAAGCCAGGCCGATGCGGAAATAATTAGACTATTACATGGTTCTAAACACGAATAACAAACGCCTGTCTAACGTACGCATGCATCATAAAGTTTACAAATGACAGTTTATTTTTAATCTCTAATATATCACCCGCGAACTCTGACGCGTTTAGAAACGGATAAATTTGATTGTGTTGCAATAGATAGGTACATGTTTACTAACAAAGAGCTTTGGGATTTGTCTTCCTGTTCATGATGGTTAACTGTCACAACAGGTTAACCCGTACAAAAGAAACAGACAGGTTTTTCTTCGATCGAATTTATTTCATGTTAGAAATAATAAATAAGGGGTTACAAAACATACGAAAGGAATGCGAGTGCTAACTTAATACCTAACTCGTCGATGAACAATGGAGTAAAGTTATCTTTACATACAACGTAGATACTTAGAATGCTGCAAGCATATTGGCTTCCCTTCGCGATACTAAATGCCCGATGCGCGCGACGTGGGTCATTATTTAAAAACAAAACACACTCATTGACATAATCGCGCCTCCATATTGGGCAAAAATACATTGTTTGGTATGTTCCTGAACAATAGAGTAACAGTATAGCTGCTTCTTATTCCGCTCGGACACGGACGCTCCGGCAGGGCCCGGCTGGAGTCGGTAAATTCCATACATTGTAATTCAGATTGGATGTCGAAACGCACGGCGCAGCATGGGCATGCGACAATGCGGATGCTTCAACTCTGTTTAACGTACGAACTTTGACTGTTTAATAGCAATATCCACTTATATTCGCGCAAGCTCCCGCTGGGAAGCCGGACCCTACCGGACTAAGGTACCTGTTTTTATTTTAAGATAAATAGCAGAAGATACGTTTGTCGTTTCATCTTATTTATAAAGATCAAGTGGAAAGGAAAACGGACTTCTGTATACCGTTTTAAAAGCTCACCGAGGAGATTATCGGGCTCTTCTAGGAAGCGCCACGTTTCTTCCGCATCTCCACCCACTTTATTAATCAGTAAACGTCTGGCGGCTAATAAAAATGCGGCATTTATAGACTGCCCGTCTAAAACACATAAATCTGAGGCACAAGAATGGCCGATCCCTGTCCAACATCAGAGGAGCGGATTTCTTAAGACATCGTTTTTCATTCGGTCCATAAACTCAGGTGTTTATGAGGGACGTCATATTTTTTGGTTTACTTTTTATGCAAGGAAATTAACTGCAAGGATTAATTCCAAGAAAGAATATCGAACCTGCATTTGGAATAATTCTTTTAATTAATCTATAAGTTTTTTTACTATTTTATGTTAAGTGAAAAATCGATGTGTCAATCAAACTCAAACATCCATTTCGCTACTGAAATGCTACCGACATCATGCTGTTGAAATCAGAGACTCGCTATTGCTTCTTATTTCACACATGGCGACTGCTTTGTTTGACAACACAATCACAACATTATTATTTCTATCATCATTCGGCATTTTGTACAAGTGCCGAATCTTTAGTTTTCCTATCAAAGAATCACAACAAGACTCGAGTTGCTCTGTAGGTAAGCTCCAAGTACAAACGGCTGCCGAACTTTTGTTAAGCTTTTGTAAAGTGCCGACGACATTGAAAAAAACTTGTCCGCTTATGACACAACATTTATCTACTGTGAGAAACCACTTTTTACGCCATTTCCTATTCGTTTTGGTTTGTTATATTTCTTTATTAAAAATCGGATTATCGTCCTAAAAGACCTTTTGTGCCATTTCTCTTCTAATAGGTACCATTTTATGTCGTTGTTTACTTGCGATGCGATGTATTTATTTTCATCAGCAGTAGCTACGTTCTCTTAGAAGAATACCTAGGTATCATACTATATATCCAAGCTCAAATTCTTTGAAAGGAAACTAGTAAGTAATAATAATAACTGATCTAACTTGTCGTGTATTGTACCTACGAGTATAGTTATATTTACTTAAGAGTTAGTTACACTTGTTTAATATATATTTTTTTACGTAAAGTTAACAAAGAAAACAATGATTACTTTGATATTTCATTATGTTCTAGTTTTGCAAAAAATCGGTACGGGTACGGTTAGGGCCAGGATTCGAACCCGCAACTTCGTGTTGGAAAGTCACACGCCTGACCGACTCGCTCTTATAGTCTCAGTCAGTACGTCTAGCACAACTTGCCGACAAGTCGCTTCGCGCGCGACTGAGCGTCCGCCCTGTCTCACTCGCACCATGCAAATTCGAAAGAGGAGGGTAGATCTTTCTCGACTCGCGTCGCGGCGCGGCGTCAGTTGTGCTAGCCCCCCTGGTGTGGTGGGATGGTCTGGAATGTCATTAGCCCTAGTAAAATATGGTCAGAAGGACAAATAAATTTGTTTTTAGTGTAGGTAAGTTAATTAGCAAGTCTATGCAACTGTTAATTAAGAGGCACCTATCGAGCGATATATTCGCAATAACGAAAAAGCTCACAAACATTAACAGAATAAAACCATAATTGTTAATTACATTAATTTACCTGTCCTTTACTCGCAGAGGGGTCCATATTGAAAGTATAAATATAATATAATAAGTCAGTCTATTGTATAATATAAAAATATAATAAATTAATAAGTCAGTTTGTCCACAAGCCCAATTAATAAAATTGTAACCCGATTACGGAAAAGTAACTGGAAAAAAGGTTAGTTTAACCAACTTAATTTAAATATCATACAAAATTTCGAATCGTTTTGACATCTCACTTATCAAAATCTGTTTAGTATACAAACAGACTATTAAAAACATATCCCTTCCTTTCGGCTCTGCCGTATAGTAGTCGGCCAAAAATATTTTTTCTTATACTTTTATGTATAGCGGTCAGCGCCATCTCTGGTTGAATCGTCTAGGATTACGTTCTAGCTACGACATCTCTTGCTGAGTAGCCGAACGAAGAATGAATGAAATGAGCTATGTAACGGTCATCTACAGAACAAAAGTAATTGAATATCGTTATAGACAAACACCTAAAAATATAATTATATTTTATTTTATCTTAACAAAGCAAGATTAAAAAAAAAGGATAATGACATTATTGGTTGAACACATTAGTGTTTCATTCAGAAAAGTCCTCTGTGGTTTTATTGAAGTTGCACATTTCGGACCGTAAAATGGCGTTTTTAATTTAATTTGTCAGCTGTCAAATAGGCACTCCGACAATAATGCCCCGAAGGCTGTAACTTTTAATTAATCTCATTTATAGTCATAAATGTATCAGAATTGGATACTTCCTAAAGAAAAAATGCTAACTACCATCAAGGAGCTTCTTGACGCTCTTGGGTACGAAGTGAATTGGCTATTATAGTTCGATTTACATATCGGCAACGTCTGAATGTTTAACGTTTGTTATTTGTTTACAGATGTAGTTTAGACGCCGACACGGTACTTGACTACATTCAGAACGACCCTAACTATGGTAACAGCAATCTTTCTTCCAAACAAGTGAACGAGTATGCCCAGAGATTGGCTCTGAAAGCCTCCAATGCGAAGACGTTTATCAAAAAGTATGAGGAGCTCAAGAATCGAAAGTAAGGCTTTGAAACATCTGCTTCTACGATGGTTTGTGTTGTTAGTTTTATTTTAAGTATATCAGTGACATTTTACATATAATTTCAGCACTGATAACTTGCCCGACATTATCCTCCTGTTTTACAAACTGATCTTTGACGAAAAACGAACAAAGTCTTCCAAACCGAAAGTAGCACCAAAACCTATTTTGGGGGACAACAAACATCAAATCACCAAAGAAGATCTTCCTCAGGTAAGAGATATTATAATATGTTACTTTTACATGTGATTACCAGTCATCATACATTTTGTAGCATTTTCGGTGCAGCATATTGTTTTTAAGTCAAAAATCGTCAAAAAAACGATGACGTAATTTATGAACAGCCCCTTTGATACAGGTCAATAATGTCAGGAGAGTTACTTATGTTTATAATTATTATATACATCAAAATTAAAAAAATATACTCCTATGCCTGTCCTTTGCGTATGGGAACTGTAGTGGTTTTTCTATTTGAGTGTGAATAATTTGTGATTCCTTCCCATAAAAAGTTGCAAGTTGGTAGTAGTTATAAAACTGTGGGAGGCCATGTATGTTTCCCCAGTTCTCTACTATATTGAACCATTGATGAATTAGTAATTTATTGAGCTTAATATATAGCCTTGTGATTCCCAAAGGCTTATTAAAAGGCATTCTTTGCTTCAATGCAGCATTATTCTGAGGTAGAACTGTTTCGTGACGAACCGCTACACCTGACACTCTTTCTTGTTTCATTATTCTTTCAATGTATGTTAAAAACAGTATTTTTTTGTATAATTTGGTTGTTTTGCGAATCAATATCAATTCTGTAGGTTTAAAAGTGACAAACGTTTGCTTTTCATAGTATACAGATGAGTTTGAAAGTATATCCATGGAGAAAGTGATCAAAAATAAGTGTATCTTTATATTTATGAACTGACAACTGTACCTATATGAATTTCATAACAGATCAAAGATAAACTACTCAAAGCAGTTGACGAGAGTAAAAAGTATGTCATGAAGTCCTTTGAAGAGAAAGAAGCGCGACTGCGTCCAAATTGGTATAACAGCCTGGACCTGCCCAACTGGCAAAAGGACCACCCTGCCATGTCATGGGACTTCCCCAAGGAGCCGGTTCCCATTACTGCATCTATAGGTAAGGTTTCAAATTTTTTACAAAATATATTTCAGAATACATGTTTTGATGAATTTTGCTTATCTAGTTTAGCAATTTGCAAAGTCTTCAGTCTTAATTTCAGTCAGCGATTACTGAATTTGGAACTAAAATACATTGAGGTGTATGTTGCCTCACATTTACTTAAGACTTACTGTCATTTTGCGGGTTATTCCCACCTGTTACCACCAATTTGTTACCAGTGGTAAGGTAACCACATAGTGTTGGGTGGGACATGAAATTAAAATGAGTTTGTATGAGCACCTCATTTCCAAGAATGAGGTGGTACAATGGCCTATTCAAATGAGGTGAGGTACCATCTAATAATTTGCATCTATCGACAGTAAAAACAAGGTTATTTCAAGTGTAGTGTACAATAGACCACCAATTCATCATTTCATGTTCAATATTCTTACTTACCTCCCTCCACTACATACAATATTGTATTGTAAATGGGGGAAAGTTAGGCACGAGTGGCGAGTCCGGAGCTCGAGGGGCGAGGCTTTGAGGTTTGAGGGATAAGAAATGAAGCATGAGGTTGACTGAGCGGATGAGGAGCGAATTGGTGACTCGTGAGAAATTAAGAAGTACATTTTTCAAGCGTGAAGTGATGCGACAATGCATTGAAAAAAAAAATTGGGGACAATCTTACACAAATCGACCTAGTCCCAAACTAAGCAAAGCTTGTACTATAGGTACTAGATGACGAGAGACATACTTATATACATGAATAAATACTTAAATACATAGAAAACATCCATGACTCAGGAACAAATATTCGTGCTCATCACACAAATAAATGCTTTTACCGGATTGAATATATACTTACTTTACTACTTACTACTTTGATACTTTATTTGTAATGAAATGAGTATAACAAATGGGGTGCCTCAAGAGTGAGTAACCCAACACCATACCAGTGGTAACAGCTGGGATTTTTTTCCCCATCTTTTAACAGTGGGAACTAATAGGAATAGTGATTGATGGTAACTACTGTTTTTTTTTTCCGTTACCACCGAGTACTTTAGTGGTAAAAGATGGGGAAATATTATAACTTAAACACAATGGAAGTATGTTTTCAGCCGGTGTGCCTCTAGCATCTCAAGAAAACATGATTATAGAGGATCTTCTGTACATATTCTCTGGCGTCCCCGGCAACTTCATAGTCCATCAGTCGACCAAGGATACTTACGAGCCGAGAAGCTTCAACATATCCGACGATCTGGATGACGCATTGAAACAAATGGTTCGACAGATGTTGCCACTTGCTTCAAATTATTCTATAGTGAGGCGGTTCATAGAACATTTTGATATGTGGTCAGGTCAAGTGCTGCATGCATTGGTTGCAGCTATTGAGATACTGTTGAAGGATTATTATGTGAGTATTTTAGATGTTAGTTAATTTCGTTTGAAACGAGTTCACCGATACATACTATGCAAATAACAATTATTGTATAAATTCAAATTCTGGTAAAAATACCCCCGAATGCCGCAGAGAATATTAGATCACTCCTTATGTGTGTGTGTGTCACTTCTACTGCGAAAGCAAAGTAAATAGGGTTTTTGCAAACCTCCAAGTTTAACTGTAACCATTTTGTTAATATGCTAAACGCTAGTTACATATAGTGACATTAGACAATAGCGTCCGTTAACAGCTATTAAACTCAAAATCATGCCATCACCACTAATATAATTGCAAAATTTATGCAATAATATGCAAGTAGGTTCATATCATCTTCTAGAAAGTTGATGAAGTCTTGTTATTTCAGACAATGATAGCCCAGTTGGAGACGGAGCACATGTCTGGCGGACTGACGCTGCAGAAGCTGTGGTACTTCGTGCTGCCCACCATGCACACCATGCAAGTGCTCGCGGCAATCGTCACGCACATAGGACAAGTGAGACTTATATACATATATTTTGTATTATATACTGCGTAGAACTCATTTTAAAACAAACACTTTGATATTTTTTTCACAATTGTATTTAAGAAAGAAAATAGTGTCACCATTATTTATTATAAGTAAGTACAGTTAGCGACATATAGTTAGTAGCAGCGATAGTACCCAAATTTTTCGTAAACCACCCTTATTCTTACAGTAATAAAGACGTGTACCGAAATATTTGGCTACCTTGGCTGCTACTAACTATATGACACTGACTGTACCAGTGGCGGAGCGCCTATACAAGCCGTGTGCCCCCAGCTTGCCTAATTCTTTTTGCTATATATTACCAAACTCGTAAATCGTCAAATAACAGCCCTTTTTTGCTCCGGCTTGTCCAGTGAACATTCTCACGCCCCACCACTGGTGTACCACCATTTGAGTTTTCATACACTTTATATGGCTAGCTGCCCAGATTATGGAAAGCAAATGGACGAAAACTACTTTTGTTGCTCATCATGATTCTGATTAAGATAAAAACAATTAAAATAAAAAGGTCACACGTTTTTTTAAGTACAAATAGTGGCCATAAAGGTTCTAAGGAACTCCGACGAATTCGTGGGAATCCTTTCTTAGTACTTGACAACTGAGGCTCTAGTATAAGTTTTACCGAAACAAAACTTTACGATCGCGTTTGCGTTTTACCCCCAATTTGTATGGCGCGTTTAGCTGTCAAATCGATAGCTAAACGCGAACGCGGTCGTAACGTTTTGTTTCGGTAAAACTTATACTAGGGCCTCAGTATGACGAAACTAACAGTCACAGTAAAAACTGTCTGTAAAATGAGATCATTATACGGTACTTCATCCGTAGAGCGAACTCCGCGGCGGCAGCGTGTTGACAGCCCTGCACGATAAAACAAACAAGCTACTGGGCGACACGCGCGCGCAGGAGATCTCGCTGTTCCTCACCGAGCGCGCCTGCAGGCCGTTCTTCAGCATTCTCGACCAGTGGATCCACAAGGGGGTCATCGTCGACCCGTTCCAGGTGGGTAGTCATCGATAGCGCAGTCGTTTTACGGCATGGCCCTCATGTGGTATCATCATATCAGCCGAAAGGCGTCCACTGCTGGACATAGGCCTCCCCCAAAGAGTGCCACAATGACCGGTCCTGCGCCACTCGCATCCAGCGGACTCCCGCGACCTTTACCAGGTCATCATGTGGTATAGCGACCAGTGAAACCTATCTGTCAGTTATATTGACATATTTGACGACCGCTTTAGCCTAGTTGGTACCCTGACTATGAAGCAAGAGGTCCTGGGTTCGGATCCCGGTAAGAGCATTTATTTATGTGATGAGCACAAATACTTGTTGCTGAGTCATGGATGTTTTCTATATGTTTATGTATGTATTTATCCATATAAGTATATTTATCGTCGTCTAGTACCCATAGTACAAACTTTGCTTAGATTGTGACTCGGTCGGTTTGTGTAAGATTGTTCCCGAATATTTAGGTATTTATTTTTACCCGACTGCCGAAGGAGAGGAGGGTTATTACTTAGGGCCCTTGCCCACGGCGACTTTTTGCAGCGATGCAGTAGCGATACTGTCGCGCGTTCGTATCGATACAGTCGCAATAAGATCGCTAGCTGTGTGCCCTCGCCCACATAACCACGATGCAGTAGCGATGGGAACGCGATACTGTCGCGCTTTAGTCGCGATGCAAACGCGATTCAGTAACGGCACAGTCGCGCGTTTGCATCGATGCAGTCGCGATGCTGTAGCGCGTTAGTAGCGCGTTGGCATCGCTTCTGTAGCGTGCGTTGGTGGCGATGCTGTTGCGCTTTTACAAAACGTGTTTATATATAATAGCGGGAGGATCGCACACGGGGACTTTTTGCAGCGATTCAGTAGCGATGCAGTCGAAAAAAGGCCGCGATACAGTTGCGATGCTGTCACTGGTCATATACCCTCGCACACGTAAACACGATTCTGCATCGCTACCATCGCGATACAGCATTTGATACAGTCGCGATGCAGGATTAATTCAGGCGCTATGTAGGCATCGATGCAGTTGTGGGCTCTTCCCCCCCACTGCGCGCGTTAGTAGCAATGCTGAGTCAATACAGCCGCGCGTTTGCATCGATGCAGAAGCGATGCTGAATGAGAACAGCGCGACTGCATCGCGACAGTCTAGCGTTTGTATCGCTTCTGTCGCGCGTTGCATACGACAAGGGGCCACATGCCGCGATGCAGTCGCTGCAAAAATCCCCGTGTGAGGCCTCCCTTAGTCAGTAGCAGATGATAATGTCGTACTTAAAAATGGCCTAAGGTCCGTCGGGGCAAGTGCGCCACCGGGGTAAGTGCGATTTCATCAAAACATATTGATATCTACTGATATTTTAGTACTATAGACATCTTATATGATCATCATGATCATCATATCAACCAGAAGACGTCAAGTGCCAGACATAGGACTCCCCCAAAGAGTGCCATAATGACCAGTCCTGTATGATAGGCGCATTTGCCCCGTTGGCGCACTTGCCCCGACTGACCTTCTTACCTTCTTTTTATTGCCATGGCTAACTCACAATATGCTACATTCCAGGAGTTCATGATCGAAGACAACGAGCTCGTGAACAAGGAAGAGTTGCCGGTGGACTACTCCGCCGACTATTGGGAGAAGCGGTACAGCGTGCAGAAGGACCGAGTGCCGAAATTCCTCGAGAAATACACTGACATCATACTCAGGACTGGGAAGTACTTGAATGTCATCAGCCAATGTGGTAAGTTATTTAGAAAATATTCGGTGCGGTGACATAACTTTTATATACTCTTTTTTCAGGGTTCCGTAGTCAACAAGGAACCCTTATAGGTTCGCCATGTCCGTCTGTCCGTCCTTCTTCGGCTTAGCTCAGTAACCATGACTACTAGGAAACTGTAATTCTGCATCCATACTAATATTATAAATGCGAAAGCGTCTGTCTGTCTGTCTGTCTGTCTGTTACCTCTTCACGCTTAAACCGCTGAACCGATTGAGATGAAACTTGGTATGGAGATAGTTTGAATCCCGGGGAAGGACATAGGATAGTTTCTATCCCGGAAATCATCCCCTGAGGGGGTGAAATCGGGGATGAAAGTTTGTATCGAGCTACGATATAAACGAGTCCACGCGGACGGAAGCGCGGGCAGAAGCTAGTGGCTATATAAATCAATCACGCCGACAAAACAGTACAACAAAATCTTGAAAAAAATATTGGGCCTTAATCTTTGTTCGAGTCATGTTCTGTATAAATATAACCTGGACAACAAAAACATTGTAGCACTTATGAAATAGCAAATCGATTAATCCACATCGGCCCGCTAATCACCGATTCGACATAAAAACGACCAATATATACAAATTAACATTATCACAATAATTACAGTGCTGTGAAGTCAATCCTGAAACATGTGTCTAGTGATGTGCCACGTTCGAATATTGTGTCGATAAAAGTTTGTCAATCGTGACTAGCCTCAAACCTAATTATATTGAAATGTTGTGTACTGTTTTATGTACAATTGTGTAGTTATTTTATCAATTGAAAAATGTAGAGTCAAATTTATACGTTTGAAAATTGCTAAAAAAGTTCTCATTAATGTGTAGGTACTTACCTAATAAAACAAGAAAATAAGAAATTATAAACAACAGATACATATAACAGAGATACAATCGCTGGATATAACAACTTGTTGTAACATACTCAATATATTGTCTCATTAATTTGGTTGTACGAACTTTTTAACGTGAATCGACATATCGTCTGTGGTGTTATTACCCCTTACTATTCTATCACACGCGGTAATATGTAATTTTTTTTCCTATGGTTCACATTGATATTATTTCGAAACTTCATAGATGTGCCATGTGTCGGGATTGCCTTCATTGCTTCGGGCCACAATGGGCCATGCCTAACACTGGGTCTTTTTAATACCACATATATTAATGAGGTTATTTTTAGTTCCAGTAATTTAAAAATAAATGCCAAAGATATTCAAACTAAGCAATTCTGGATGTTTTAAGCGCTTCCAAAGCACTTTCCTTAGTAACATAAAAACGCCGTTGAATGACTGGCCACTAAGAACAATCTCGTCAAAAAAAAAGTAAACTTAGGCGGGAGATCGTGAGATCGAGTTTTCGATGAGATATTTTTTGATCATAACTGATAAGTAAATTACAAAATATAAACATATTTATTTATCCTATAATAATTATCCAAATTAATACCACGTAAGCTTAATTAGTAGTTATGATTTTATGCCTTATCAGTCGCATGACAAATTTAGAATGTTTTGAGGAATAAATACTTACAATTGTTCATATTGTTTTAACCTATTCATTTAAGCGCGTTGTCTCGCTGGTGCGCAGGGCAAGAGGCAGTTCGAATGGCGTCCTTAACGCATTGTCAAACCGGCCAGACTGTCCACTTACCAGGCTATGCATCAGACTTCATGCGAGATCCCAACCCTAAATAGATATGGGAGCGTGGGATACGCTAATTTGAATTTTATGTTTTATTTTATTTTATGTCTATTAAATTGTGACATTTGAATGTACTAATAATAGCTTAAGTTCACAATGTATACTAACCCATATGGACTTAAGGCTGGTTTCCACTTTGATTAGTGCGAGTGCAGGCGTGTAGTGCGAGTGCAGGTATGTAGTGCGAGTAGTGTCCAATTCACTGCGAGTGCAGGTGATTAGTGCGAGTGCAGATGTGTAGTGCGAGTAGTGTCCACACGTGTTTAGTGGCAGGCATGCTGCGAGTGAGGGGGAGGGAGGGCGCGTGGGGCGTGGCTACTCGCAGTCCACTCGCAAATAAATAGAACGCGCTTCTATTCACTTTACTACACAGCCAACTAATCACTTGCACTAATCAGTCGCTGTCCACACCTAGTCACTAATCACCTGCACTACGCACCTGCACTCGCAGTAATCAAAGTGGAAACCAGCCTTTACGTCTGGAATAAATTATTAATTCATTCATTCATTTATTCATTTACAGGCAACGCAATAATGAAGACGAACATAGAAGAAATAAAGTACTCTCTAATAGAACAGAATTACAGCGGCGTCGTTCAAAAGGCGTTCGCGTTTGCCAGCAAATCGCTTCTCGAGCTGCTCCTCAAAGAGTACGATCTGATGGGCCGCCTCAAATCCGTGAAGAATTACTTCTTCATGTGCCAGGGAGACTTTATCGTGCAGTTCATGGATGCTACCGAGCAGGAGCTGTCGAAGAAAATTGATGATATTATTCCCTCCAAACTGGAGTCCTTATTGGGACTCTGTTTGAGGTAAGGCCGGCTTTCAATATTTTCCTTTCTTAGTACTCACTGAATGGCCTGAAGTTGCTTGTCGAGGAGAGGCAAGGCGGTGAGAGATATTTTATTTATTGTGTGATATGTTGTGCAATGTAAAGCTGGTTTCGCACAAAGATTTTAACTGAAAATTTTCGCCAAACCATTAAAACTGACTGTGAGAATGAAAATACATAGAATACAGTACAAATATAATACAAATAGTACAAATACTCTTTATTGCGCACTTCACATACATTTAACACTTACAAAGATACACATAAGCACATAAGCATGATGTCGCTAACAACCTTATTCATAAAACTTAAAATACCTCTGCTAAATAAAATGTGCTTTGTCCCTTTCTGACGAATACAAATGTCAAAGTGACAGATAAAGACAAACGAATATTACCGCCTTATTAGTTAGAATAAGATTGTAGAACGTTAATGAATATGGCCGTAAGAGTTTAAGAAGTATTGGTTTTTCAGGCTTTCAGCGGCCAGCCACGACCCATACAACGAGGACATGCGGGTGGAGTTACTCCCGTACGACCTGCAGTTCCAGATGTTCAAGATTCTGTACATAGAGACGGAGGACGAGAAAGGTATGGATTAGTCCAAAAATAGAGCACATCCGTCAATAGATTGCCACCTGGAAGAACTAAATCATCGTCGTTGTCTAAAGGTATAATTCCGTGCATCGCTGTATGAAAATGCCTCACGCGTCTGTCGCGTGCACGCGTGTGTCACGCGACTTTGAAAACAGCGCCATTCATTTTCATACACTGACTATGGTCGCATCAGCCGCATTTGCATAGTTATTAGCTCCTGAATAGGAGACGTCTGTCATTTGACGTGTTCGAATTCAGAGGGGAACGTTTGGTTTATTGGGATGTAAGTAGACATTTTCATGTGAGAGACAAGGAGGAATGACAGAGGCGAGTTATTGTTGTAAGAACTGAGGTGAACATTTCGACACGGAACTATGTCTTAATCAATGCTATAAAGTGAGTTCGCGCACTGTCCAAGTGAACGGTACGTAGTACGTTCATATAAACCGACGACCGATTTAACCTAGCCTACGGGTACGGGTAGTGACCTGCCTAAGTAGCTGACGTTCCTGGGTTCAAATCTCGGTAACGGCAAATATTTGTGTTATGTGTGCGAGTTGTTTCTGGGTCTTGGATGTTTTTAATATATTCAAGTATTTATATCTATTAAATACGTATGTCTTCGTCAAGTACCTATAACACACGCCTTATTAAGCTTACTATGGGGCTCGTTCGAATTGTGTTCCCTAATATTGTAGCTGTGTAAGGAAGGTTCATATAATTTTTATAGCTTGTTCTTCTCCTCTTCTTCTTCTGCGTGTATGCGCCCACCGTTGGGCATACGCCTCTCCAATTTTCTTCCATTCAGCCCCATTAGCCGTAGCTCGCCCCCAGACTGGCCCTGCGACCGTTTTTATGTCGTCTGGCCATCTTGCCGTCACACTGAGCGAGGCCTCCATTCCTTATAGCTTGGTTTATTTCAATCGTACTTCCTAGATAGAAATTCCTCCCATCTAATTTTATTTTATTCACGATTGTACTTGTAAAATTGTTTAGTAATATTAAGAGTCCGCAGTAAGCTCGATTCTCCATACAAACGTAGTTACGCTCTCATTTTAAAACTACTTGTTGGATTGTAACGAAACTTTGCATATACAATGACATGAGGTATATCTATGTCTGTAATTAGTTTATGTAGCTTCAGATACCATAATAAAAAAAATATAGCGAATTTAAGCTTTTCATACTAAACTTGTTTTTGCTGTATTTCGTTTGTTTTATAAACTGTAACCGTATAAACTAATTACAGACATAGATATACCTCATGTCAATGTACATGCAAAGTTGCGTTACAATCCAGCACGTAGTTTTAAAACGAGAGCGTAACTACGTTTGTATGGGAAGGTGAAATCGGCCGAGCTTACTGCGGACTCTTAAGCTCACCTCAACGCTCCGCTACAAATATATCTTGACGCCGCGATTCGTAGTAACTAAGCGTAGGTAGAGGTCTAGTTTCGTTACGCGTGACGGGTGGGGTGAGGCGCATTAGCGCGTAAAGAATAACAGCCCTGCAGTCCGCGAGCCGCGACCCCGATTCACGCGTTTTTACTGTAATATTTATTTCAGAATACAAACAGAACAAGGACAGCCCGCCCCTAACGGGTATCGAGACGTTCACGTTCGGGCTGGAAGTGAAATGGCCTGTGTCCCTGATTCTGAACCACAAGGCCATAGCCTGCTACCAGATGATATTCAGACACCTTTTCTATTGTAAACACGTCGAAAGGCTACTTTGCAAGTAAGTTATTATCTTTTTACACTGTTAATATCTTCGCGTCACTCATGTCGCCATCACTTTCATCTTAGGCCGGCCGCCCACTGGACACGAATTCCTGTCGTACGTATACGTACAATGCGGGTCGTACGAATAGAGTGCGCACATTGAATACGTCTACCTGCGTGAAACATGTCAGTTGATGTCAGTGATTGGCACAGAGTAGGTACTTTTCTATTGGTGATTGGTTTGGTTGAAATATCTATTGCAAAATAATTTACAAATTATAGATGATTCTCTTCTAATTAGAAGACAGCGACGTTGTCGTCGCTATCGTAGAACTGAATAGGTATTCTCAATATACATTTCCTTGCTTAACTACAGTACAGAAATAACGCACGACTGTATTTAAAATCCCAACAAGTTCGGATTCATGCGGACGTCGTACTACGCGTATACGTACGACCAATTCGCATCCAGTGAGCGCGCTCCCGTAGTACTTTCAAGGTCGGGATCGTTCGCACGGCTTCGTGCGTGTTCGGACGAGTATATTTCGTACGAAATTGTGTCCAATGGGCGGCCGGCCTTAACGTGCAGGAGCGCTCAAAAGGTTTCTGCCAAAAATTGTATTATCGCAACGCCACCAGTCACACACTTGTCGCCGACTCGTTAAAACGTATAGGTACACTCCGTTCTTGAAGACTCCCATACTCGGGTAAACCTCGCCAGTTCATTCAACAATCGCAGCGTTCGATGAAGGAAATACGCGACTATACGGCCGTCGTCACACTGCTCCGCATCTCCGGACGGAGGTGCGGAGCTGCAAACAAATTTCGCCGGACGGAGGTGCGGTGCAGTGTGGTTGTACCACACGGAATTTATATACAAACTGAGGCACTTGCATACAACGAGCTCCGCGTCTCGCAACGAGACGCGGCGGCAGTGTGGCAACCACCTGCAGGTTCTAGGATGTGAAAATGAATGTCGTGCCGACGTCGAGCGGTGCGGTGGTAGAAAGCAGCCGTGGGTCGAACATTTCTTCGGAACAACCCATTATACCATCGCCAACACAGTTAACTGACCATCCGTGCACTTTATGTGCCTTATAATTAGGTTCAATATAAATACAGGATGGTCAGTTAACTGTGTTGGCGTTTGTACAAGCGATAGAACACGCACAAGGTAGCCACTCTTAAACACTAACGGCCGTGTTCATAAACATGCTACAAGCCTATTTTCAGAGATGTACAAAATACTTTAAAAAAAGTATTTAAATACAAAATGCAAATACTTTTCTAATTTAATATTTTAAATGCAAAATACAAAATACTTTCGCTTTTTGTATTTAAACACTAAATGCAAAATAGGTATTTTCAAAATACTTTATTTAAATAAAATACTTTCAAAGAGTAATCGAAACAAAATCGAAGTCAATCTCGTTAAAAAGCGAAGCGTAACGTCATGTTTCACAGATCCTAATAACGTTCATTTTGTTTTAACTGTCATTTTGCACTAAGACTTTCAAAGTTGCAGCGCCTCTAGTGGCCATTTGCCGAATCGCTGACCCATTCACTTGAAAATTTGAGTGGTAAAGGTAATACTTTGCAACTTAGCAATAAAAAAGTATTTTATAATTGACAAATAAAAAATACATTTCCAAAATTATTTCAAATAAAATACAAAATACTTTTTAAAAAAGTATTTAAGTACAAAATATAAAATACGTATTTTGTATTTGCATTTTAAATACAAGTATTTCAAATAAGTCACAACTCCTATTTTAACTAAAATGGCGTTCAAATTCGTTGTCTCTATCTGTCACTTTGACATTTGTGTTCGTCAGAAAGGGACAAAGCACATTTTATTTAGCAGAGGCATTTAAAGTTTTTATGAATAAATTAGTAAAACATAATTATCACTATTTTTGCATAGTAAAGCTTTGCTTGTTACCAGGGTGTGGTTGTACAACAAGGTGGTGAAGCGTTTCTCGGAGGCGCGGCTGTACGCGGACGCGTTCGCGCTGCGCCAGCGCATGCTGAGCTGCATCCAGCACCTGCAGTACTACATGTGCGTCGAGGTCATCGAGCCGTCCTGGTGCCAGCTCATACTGAGCCTCGAGAAGGTCAGTGAACCCTCTTATCCAGGCTCGTCTATTTTCGTATAAGCCGATATTATTAGTAGAACTTTACCTCGATCCAGGGAGTAACAAAAATGGGGTGTGAACCGATCAAGGGCTCAACAGGTATCGTGTTCTGATAAGAAAAAACAGAAAAAAAAATTTTTTTGGCGCATTTTTTTTTTTACTATAGTATGGAGCGTTGGCCGACTGGGGCGACAAGCTCCATAGAAATGTAAAAAAAGAATCGGGTCAAAAAATTTTTTTTTCTGTTTTTTCTTATCAGAAAACGATACCTGTTAAGCCCTTGATCGGTTCATACCCCATTTTTGTTACACCTTGTATTATGCTTAATTGTTTTATATTTTATTGCTGTCGAGGTGTAGTGACGAAATTTAAAGTAATAGTGGATCCGATTCTACAGTGGTCTCTAAACTTTCTAATTTTATTTAGGTGTCGCTAAAACACTTTGCTGTTCTATGAGCAGCTGTCGTAATCAAATGGCAGCGCTAATTTGAATGTGACGTTTCTTATTTTAGGCGGTCTATTCAACTTAGTTTAGCTGCCTAAATGCTATTCTAGACATGTCGTTTTTACGCGAAAATACAGAAACGTCAAACTGAATCCACTAATTTTTGCGGCGAATAAAATAGTCCCGATTATAATTTGTTTCCGTGAAGTCTAGTCGATATTCTCATTTTTTTATTTTCTATTTGAAATTAAATTTTGAAATAGATGAAGAATTCGTCATAGCTGCTGTGGTGGCCGACGAGAGGGAGCAGGGCGAGGGTGAAAATCTTTATTGAAAGAGGTTGCGTGATGCATATATATTTTTAAACTATTTCTTTTTATGAAGCTACGGTAGCCTAGTGGTTCAAGGGACGGTCGTGGGTTCGAACCCCGGCTCATACCAAAGTTATGTATGGAGTATTTACCGTTAGCTTTTCGGTTAAGGAAAAGATCGTGAAGAAACCGGTCTAATCCCAATAAGGTCTAGGTTGCTCTCTGAGTTGGAAGGTCAGATGGCAGTCGCTTTCGTAAAAGTAGTGCCTATGCCAAATCATGGGATTAGGTGTCAAAGCGGACCCCGAGCTCCTTCAGGGGCATAACTGGGAATAACGCTAGCAGGATGATACTATTTCTTTTTTATTGCGGTTCACCAAGTGATTTCGCCGTCAAAAACTTGGTTTTAATAGTACATTGTGATACAAGTGAGGTATTTTGATAATTACATCAGAGGCGGAATTATGAGGAGGATTACGAGGATGTAATTATCAAAGCTCACGCGTTTCATACGTTTTTCAATACATTTTGCGAGGAAAAAATCCTTTTCATAAGATGAAAATTTTATAGGCCTGCCAAGTTATTTTCTTTACTTATTGATGACAACAGGTTTTTACTCACATGTTGTATATCTACATCGCCAAGAATTTTCAGTGGCGTCCATTCTTTTTATCACTTTTCTAGTCACCACAAGTCAACATTTTTGTTAATAACCAAACACGCATTACCAGTGTTTACAGATATCTGTGAAATAACCTATAATGGCGCGCAACAGTTTTTTTTTCGTGAAATTTGCGCAGTGCGCGCGCATTAGATGAAATCTCTAAACAGCCAATACAAAAAAAAAACGTTTTAAAATGTTATCTTTATTAATTAATGTAAAATGTTATCAGACGTGAATAGTTTTACTAAATGAAACGTTTCTTTATCATATCCAAAAAGAAATAGTCAATTAACAAAAAGGATTTAATTGGTTTAGTCGAGTAAGAATCCATTTGCCGAGAATAAAAAAAAAAGCTGTACATTCTGTACAACCCGTTTAATTTAAGAATGCGCCGTGTGCATGCATACATCTTGTTGCAAGGTACCAACGTGACTTAATCGGGATATAACCATAACACACAAGTGTCGTAATGTTATAAAACACGCGTGTTTAATATCCAGGGTTATAACCCTGGATATTAAACACACGCGTAGGCTTATAAGCCTAAAAGCGACACAATAAGAGGGTACGTTACGAGCAATTGTATTGAAAACAAACTTAAAAGAAAAGAACACAGACACTCACAGATGGCATAAACCACAAACAACTTGCATTGTTTTAATCTTGTAAATGTTGCCCTTTTAAATATGATAAATTATTTTTACCCGATATAAAATGTGAACAACAGAATAGATAATATTAAAAGTAAATAATACTATGACAACACAGCTAACTGACCATCGGTGCACCTTAACTGCATTGTAATAATGTTCTATATAAACACAGGATGGTCAGTTAACAGTGTTGTCGTTTGTACAATAAAACGGATAGGTATAAATATTATACTTATACTTATTATGATTGTACCTATTTGTAAGAATAGGAGGAAAAATAACGCGAATTCGGATAATTATCGACCTATTGCCCTCGCGAATATTATAACCTGGCTATCATTAGCCAGGTTATTGGAAAGGGTACTTCACCAGCTAGCTGCTCCTTATCTCCACAGTGCCGATGGTCAGTTCTGTTTTAAAAGCAATGTCTCAACAACTTCGGCTATATACACGTTTAAACAAGTTGTAGGCTACTACAAGGCAGGAAAACGTGTGTGTGCGCCTGCTTTCTGGATTTGAGCAAAGCTTTTGACAGAGTGGACCACCAGCTCCTTTGGGAAAAGCTGAGAGCTCGCAAAACACCCACCCCCATTGTCAAGGTTCTGGAGAAGTGGTATTCCCAACAGAGAAACGTGGTGAGGTGGAAAGATAAACTCTCCAGGGCTACCTTTTTGAATTGTGGGGTCAGGCAGGGAGGCAGCATGTCACCGGCGCTCTTCAACGTGTACATGGGTGGACTGTCACAGGCATTGACACAAACAGGTGTTGGCTGCTCCATCAATGGCACGATGGTAAACCACTTATCATATGCTGATAACATGGTTCTACTTGCCCCATCGGTAACGGCTATGCGGGAGCTTCTGGCAGAGTGTGAAAAGTACGCGGATGAGCACAATATGGCATACTTCCCTGACAAGTCGGAATTCATGCTCATGGAAGCTGCGCACATGCCGACACACATACCTCCGATGTTACTGAACGGTGTACAACTGCGTCAAGTTAAATATCTAAGCCACATTCTGCTGTCTAGTTTGAAAGATCATGACGACATACAGAGACAGAGACGAGCCATTGCGGTACGAGCAAATATGCTGGCTAGGAGGTTCTCCAAATGCAGCAAAGAGTGAAGAGGCAGCTGTTCCTAAGTTTCTGTACCAGCGTCTATACAGCAGAATTGTGGTCTAATTTCACGTGTGCAGCCGCTCAAGACATGCGCGTGCAGTATAACAACGCGTGGCGAGCTTTATTTCGCCTTCCGCGATGGTGCAGTGCGAGTACGATGTTCGCAGAGGGCCGCGCGCCGTGCTGGCCCGCACTACTACGAGCTAGGACAGCTAACGCTAGAAAGGCAATCTATGGCTCCTCCAATACACTGCTTGCAGCGGTGAGAGAGTGGGATGCCAGCCCGCTGCATCAGCGATGGCGGGAGTACCACAAGCCTTACACTGCGGCCTTGGGGTAGCCGTATGTAAGGCAACTAGTCTATTTACTTATTATTATTATGTTTTGAGGTTTTTTATTTTTATTTTTTTATTTATTATTATTATTTGACATTCTTAAATTGTGTAATTATATTGTTATTTAACTTAATTTGCACCTATGGACTCTGTCTGGAATAAATAATTTTCATTTCATTCATTATATACAATGTAAAAAAACACATTCCCATACCCTTTTTTATAGATTCCATTCATTCATTCACTGACTTATTTTTTTAAAGTAGCAACACATTCAACTCAACTTAGAACTTTTAGATTACGGATAAAATCAGGCTAATTTTTGTCAGCTTGACATTCTGGAATAGCACTTCTTAAGAGGAAACACAAGGGCCGTTTTTCCATAGAAACGTAGTCCCCTGTTTTCTTCCTGGATAATGGCAGTAGAGCAATCATTTTTTTCCCCATATATCTATGGCTACTATTGACATGTTCCTATGTTTCCTTTTTTTCATAAATTTATTCTTAAGAGAGATATTAACCTTCAAAATCCTAAAAAAATGGCAGATTTTCCACAGTGTTCAAACATCCAAAAAACTATTTTAACTAGATTATTTAAAAAAAGAAAATTTAGGAACACGGCCAAAGCCTTTCTTTGATTTTTAATAAAAAAAATAGTTAAGTAAGTCAAGTTTTGGAGAAGAAATCAGGGGACTACGAAACGTTGATTTTATGTAATTCTAATAGGTCTAAGCTGCAGTTGTCTCTATCGCGCTCTGCGGCGGGAGGCTTGGGGTTGGTGCGACAGCAATACATTTTACAAATACCTATTTCTTAATTATCTTGACCTTAGTGTTTCCTCTTAAATCTGCCGCCTAAATTATGTCAAAAATTTGGACAATTTAGTTTTAGCCTATTCAAGCGATGTGCTCGTAGAAACGGATCCAGTGTCCATATCTCGTATATTCTTGCCAAGCAGAAAGTCATTCATCCACATGGATACGTACTGGAAAATACAAGTTGTCGTTGTTGCGAGTCATATGCCTCATGACATACAACCACAGAAGCTCTATAAAACTAATTTTAAGTTGGAACTTTTCGTGTCGCGTTTTATTTCAACGTTTTCACGTAACTTTTCGAACGCACGTTAGGACCACTCAACTGTAAATTTTCCATAGAAAAAGTGACATTCAGATATACCTGATGTACCTACGTACAATCCGTTACGTGATCGACCTGCCGCACTACATTGCTTAATTAGAAAACAGTTTGACTGTTGTAGTAAGACAACTTCCTGATTTGTCCGTGAAGACACAGTATAGAAGAATAATACAGTAGGTAATCTGAGGCCGTTTAGGAGCGTTCGTTACCTACTTTCGCTCGATGCGCAGGGCTGTGTCAAGTTTGTGGCTTGGCATACCTATAATACTAATTTTGCTTTTAAGTATGCAAAGTATTTCTGTTACAGATTAATAGACAATATTGTATACACAAAGTAATAATATTATAGATAGTTGGGTATGTGTTTTTAGTTTCCCACTTCATGGAATATTTTAATACCACTATACTATGACTGTATATATAAAATATTTCCTAGTAAGTATAATAGTTGCTAAACTGCACTAGGTTGGTAGGTGCTTAGTTACAAGCCTAATATTCGGCTCCTTTTGATATCGTGGCACTGGCGGCTCGCTGTCTTCATACCTACGAGGCGGCTTCCTTTGACGTAGCGAGTGAGAACGAGCGAAAACCGCAACAGCGCGGCCCCGACTGAAGCATTCTCCATCATTCCCGTAGGCTATGTGTGTGTGCGTACCGAACACGCGCGCATGTGGGCAGCCGTGCGATGTACCTTTGTTCGAAGTTTATCTACTGTTCCTATACTGTGGTGAAGCAGGCAGTAAGAATACCAGTAAACTGTAAGCGGTCAGTGACAATTGTTAGTCGAGTCAGTATCGATTTACTGCGCGCCTACATTTAAACGGCAGGGCGGTACGTTTACAGTTGCCACTATTGCAACTTGCAAGCGCACGCATGATATTATTACTGCGCAAATGTAATACTGACACTAACTATACTGACAAGTGAGGAAATCTGTGCAGCATCAGTAAGCTCATACCTAGTCAGGAATTCGCCTTAATCAATCGCGTTTAATTCCCGCCAATAAAAAACAAGGATGTTTGCTGAAGTATGTAATTATATTTTTGTTTCAAATGCGAATGTTCACCAAGAGGATTCAAAAAGTCTCTGAATTACTAATACTAATGATTAGTATTACTACTTTATAATCAATACTACTCAATAAAATACTATTTACTTTAAAAAAGAAACAACTAAACAAAACTAAGATTCTACAGTATAAATACTTGAACAAAAATAAAAGGGAAATTATAATACGATCGAATAAAAAAAGAAGGTTAGGTAATTTTTTTAATAGAAGAGCGGAAAAGCCTCTGTTCATTATAGTATTTTTCAAAGTGGTTTTTGTATTCGAAAACTTCATTTAAGATAAAATGCCGCTCAGTATAAAAAAAACATTTGCGAAATATTGAAAAAAATGCAGGACGTACCTAACGTTGTCGCTCAAATATTTTAAATAACTCAAATTATTTTTTGTAAGTTGCTGTTCTGTTGATTTCTCGTCACTCGCAGTCAGTTGCTCACTTAGTAATCTATATATTTTTGACACTTAAAACTTTAATTTACAGTCACTCGCTTAAATACTACCCAAAATAAAATAAACGAGAAATCCTATTATTTATTACATTTCTTCAGTCGGTACGAACGAAAGCACGTGAAACCGGGGATTGACCATAGGATCATCGGGACAGGAAAGAAATGGCACATTGCATTTTCAACGTGATGAAAAGGGACAGACATAGTGTGTCTGTATCGAAGTATTCGCAGTGACCAGTATAAAATGGCCTCCGCTAGTTATAAATATTTTCAAGTAAATAATGAATTTGACTACAGTGGGAATGTAATTCCATCTTTTTTGTAATTCGATGTCTTTGACGACTTTCCACACCACCTCACACTACAAAATCCCATTATTAGCAACGAAAATCCTATTTTTTTATTTTTCTATAAGAGATGCACACTCCGCACAGGTAGTTAACTTGGACGCAACTGAACGGCACGGCGGGCGACCGCGGTTTATATAAGCGCTATAACTCTAACGCTTGGTGACTCGAGTCCCGTAGAAATTGAGAAACATTAGGCTTCTAGTTGGGGTGTTTTGTGATCCTTCTTCTCCTCTTTTCCAATATTGGCTAAAGGCTGCATTGCATTTATAGTTAGCGCCTAGGTAATAACTTCCTAAATATTTAGGGTTTATACGCGGATTGCCTAGAACGCAAAATGACTAGTGTGTTGTTTTGCCCACATATTGCAGTTTGACCACCGAGCATTATGCCTAAAACGCAAAATGCCTACGTCATTTTCGTCGTTTCATCTTTACGTTAGCGATGTCGATTTCTGGTCTGTGTGCCCTTCGGGCATCTGAAGAAACCTAACGAACCTAACCTGCCTTTGAGTGGTCATTTTGCGTTTTAGGCACAATGCTAGGTGGTCAAACTGCAATGTAGGCAAAACAACACACTAGTCATTTCGCGTTCTAGGCAATCCGAGATCATCCGATATTTAGTACTAGTCAATGAGAATGATATTGTATTATATTATGAATAACTTGATTTTCAATTGTTAGTTATTTTTTGCCTGAAACACAGGGTGTCCTAGCTCAAGCACGTGTTATTTGCCTCTAATAGTAAGCTCCTGGTCTATAGTAAAACTGATGTACATTATGTTTTATCAATAAATTATGTTTTTGTTATGTTTATACGACGGTGCGTTTTGCCGAAAAGGGACAGAATACCCCCTGCCTTACCTTTTTCTCCATTTGATAATATGTTTAATCTTTTGTAGAGAAAAAATTACATTAATTGGTTATTGTATTTGGTGTCAATACACCTATTCCAGTTGATTGGCTGGATTGGAGTTGGTTGAAACTATGGCGAAACATGCCTTCGTATAAATTAATTGTACTGACATCTACATTTATAACACCTGTGTATATTTTGCAAAATAAATCATTTCATTGAAATAACATTGCCAATTTTCCTTGTATGGTGGACGGAAAGAGGAGCGAGTCAATATAACATTATTAGTAGATATGCACATATATTTTACATGCAGGCGGGTGGGGTTGCGTCCGAGCCTGGATACCATTATTGACGGAGTAGCTGTTCTATTTCCTACACAGTTTCTAGACTTTCTAGCCACAGACACTTAGTTTTAGAATGAAAATAAAAATGCAGACTTCTTTAAAGTACTTTTTATTTTAATTAGGGAATGAATATTCTTAATGGAAGGCAGTTTCAAATATGAGATTCTTAAACTTACATTACAGCGTTAAAGTTATTTCGTTATAGTATTACAAAACTAAACGTAGAAAGCTTTAAATACTTATTCGCTCATAATTAAATAGGATGTTTTTTTTTTCACTCTTATAACTTATAGTGTACTAAATACAACCATTAATTCTAAGCTGGTGTTAAAATAAGAACTATATTTTAATGTGACGTTAGATAAACATCTTATAGCTAAAGCTAATGTTTTTTCAATGATTCTTTCAGCATTTTATGAAGTTCGTCTATTGTAGTCTTCAGCTCATCAATTTCTGATACTTCATTTTTCTTGCTTATGACTATCTTTGCGTTCTTAACAATCTTCCTGTCAAGTCTGTAATTCTGGCATCTCTCGATACAGCAGCCGCCGCCTTCAATATCCTCATAGTCGTCACCGATTTTGGCAAGCGGCTCTGCGTGTGGTATCTCAATTATATTATCTTTGTTAGGTTTTACCAAAATTCTGTACTTGGGCAGATAATGTGGGAATAAAGATATACGTTTCGCAAAGGGCTTCATACATAGTGTTTTTGGTTTTATAATGCTCAGATCCTGCAACCAAGCAGGCAGACAGGCGAAGCAGGCGGAAGGCTTAGAGTATGGTTTGGTGTTCCCTATGAGTACACTTTCAAAGTAGGATATTAATCTCACTCTTGAGACGTGCCCGACAAGTTCAGCGTCTGCCCTTATTTCTTGAGTATCACTTACGGCCAAACCATTAAGCAAATTAAATAGAACAATCGGAATCATGAACACAAATACAATGAATATGATATGGCTTGTTATTGGGATTGCACCGAATTTAATGGAACCTGCGTCAAATTCGCCCGTCAACATGACAATGGTTTTGAACAGCGACCGTCCCGGATCCTCGAAGAAATCTTCTTCTTCGTCTTCTGTGCCGGCGTCATTTGGATCAGGTGCCACCTTATCGTTGTCTTTATTTTCCTTTCTGAATAAAGTGTAGAAGCTCAACGCAAATGCAATTATCAAAATGCAGTACCAGAGTAAAAACTTGAAGAAGTTCCACGACACGGTCTTCAGCATGACAATGTTCGTTGACAGGGTAGGGAACTGACCGATCAGGAGAACCAATTCAGCGGATGACAATAGAATAGCTACAGCCGACAGCTGTTGCTTCACTGACTCTTTTTCCAAATTGTCGCACACAATCACCGCTGTAACGAATATCAGGAATATTTCCATCCAGTTCTCTAAGCTTTGGAAATACCTTGACGGTGATACTAACAGTTGGAATAATTCACGTATTATCAAAAGTATCAATCCGATAGCCGCACCGACATGCGTAACGACGTTCAATGCTTCGATAGAACTGGATTGGTATTTGTCGTCACCGTATCCTAGTATGATGTAGAGAATCAAGCACAACCACAAAAGAGAATAAAATGTAATGTTCGCGTAGAATAGACAGCTTATTCGTTGCCATTTCAAGTACAAAAAACTGGTTATAACCGGATGCTTTAGAAGAGGCCGAAGCTCTTCGTTTCTCGTCATGTAAAGAAGTGCATCGGTTTCGGGGGCTAGGATAGCGTCGCATGCTTTGACGTTATTGTTTGAGGTATCAATTAAAGGAACTTTACAGACCTCGTTTTCGACGGAATTGTTAGGATACACTAAGAAACTGTACTTCATGTGGATTTCGTAGTCGTCGTCGCTTGGTCGTTCTCCGTTAGTAGTAATACATTCGTCCAAGTAGGTTTCCAGTGTTTTCGCGTTGATATCTGCTAATGGCGGTTCGTTGAAACTGTTACGCAGGCCTACGCAAGCTCCATGCCTCAGTAACTCCAAAACTGTTTCATTATCGCCGTTTCTGGCAGCGTAGTGGAGTGCCGTGTTGTTTTTAATGTCGGCATAATTTACATTTATATTTACTTTAGGATTTTTTAGTAATAATTCCAAACAACCGTTATAATCTGCGTTAGGATTGCTTGAATACGATCGCATTCCCTTGACCGTGATTTGTACCAAGGACTCGCCGTTGACTGGTTCAAATAAGGTAGAATCGTTGTCGACAAACATTTTTAATATTTTGCAATAGCCATTTTTGCAAGCGAGTGCTACGGGTCTCATGGTCTCACCCGAACACGTGGCATTAGGATCTGCGCCTGCATTTAGTAATGTTGAGACTATCCGGTCCAAACCTTTATCTGTTGCGAACTGTAACATTGTAAATGTTCCATTATTAGCCGCTAATGCCTGGCGGTGATCATTTTTCTTGACGAGCTTTGTGAAGTCGCGAATAAAAGTGTTTTGATCATGGCGACTTAGATACGAGAAAAGTTTATCACTGTTGATAACCTCCACTGTTTCGGTATCAAATCTGTCAACTAAATGGGGGAATGCTTCTTTTAAGAAATATCGAGCATTTTTTCCTCGTCTATCTTTGTAAGTATCAATATCGACGGGGTTTTGCGCGTAATCAATGATAAAAGTGATAACTCTTTCAAGTCCTTGTTTTGCTGCAGAATATACTGGTGTAACTCCTTTAAGATCTGGCGAGTTCGCATCGCACCCCGCTTTCAGTAAAAGCTCTATCATGTCTTCGTAGGTGGTGAGGTCTCGTTCTCGTTCGTCTTCTAAATCTTCTATTTTCTTTATTGCCATCAGTAAAGCTGTATTTCCTTTGCTTTTGATATTGGCGTCTATTCTATCGTCCTCCAGTAATAGTTTCAATGCTTCGATATTGCCATATTCAACAGCGAAATGTATAGGAGCACACGCATGGGTTTCGTTGACTCTGTTAACTTGGACTTCATGTTGAAGCAAAAGTTTGACGAATTCGTATTTGCTCGGTTCTGTTATTGCTAGCTCGAGGCACGTCATGTGGTCGGGGTAGGGGTTGACGAATTCGAGGTCAACGGCCCCGTAGCTGACTAATTTCTTGAATGTTGGGAAGTCGTTGGTCCGTAGTGCGGTCCGGAGTTGGACTTGCGGGTCGGAGCCGAAAAGCGAGCTCCCGCGCGACAGCTGCCGGGAGTTCATCTCGTACGTGTCGCGTGTCATGTTATGCGCCGTACTGGCATCTGAAACAACACAACACTTTATATAATAATTGATCGGACTATTATCTCATTGAACCAAACTGTTTCGATACCAGTATAGTATTACAAACGCTCGTTACGCCGATTGTTTAATTGAATTTTATTTGCCACAACACATCTGGTATGCTTTCTCATGGTTGCAATACGTGCCTATATTTAGTCTTTACCAGAGGTTGGTTAATTGGTTAAGTCAACGAGCCTTTTAATGAAGGATGTTAAAATATTGTACAAACATTCGTGTGAAGTGACCGTGATGTTCTGAAGCGGTATCGTTAGTCGTCTATAATCTTTTGTAGAATGTGTTAACAGCGCCCGCACACCAAATATTAACACTTCTTGAAGTATTCTTTGTTCTAATACTATGATATGATATCTTCTAGTTGAAGTACTTGATTATAAACTTTTATAAACGCTTATGGCATGCGATTGCATTTGTGTCCACAACATTCACAACCATTTTTTCTTTACTTTTTCGACACTTTTACATTTGTTTGTATTCTTTTTATCTCCAAAGTAACTGCCTTGTTTTATTTAACTACTACTGCTCCTTTGCACGACCACATCGAAATATCGCAATTAAACTAATAATGGCATTGACTTAATTTGAGGCATTAAAAACAAGCTCTAAATTTATAAAATTATAGATACTAAGCGAATGTAAACTAAATCATGTCGTAAAAAACATGTTCGCCGCGTCGCGTACATACAATTTGGTTAGTTGTATCTTTAACGGGCCGAATACAAATGGAATGACTTCCACCAAATTAACGCATGTTTTTCTCAGACCGGTTTAACCGATTAATCAATGGTATAAATGTCTGTTATCTGCCGTGACTATGAGCAGGTGGAAGTTCGGCACAATGGCTATCAATCTATCCGATGAAAGCAAATGAAGCTGAATACAATAACTCGGATATTGGACACATTGTACAGCCGAGTCCATACAATGATTGTAAAGGTTCAAAAATAAATGTACCGTAATGTGTGTACGTATGTAATGTAATGTAAGTCTAAAATATATTCATACACATAAAAATATAACATTAACTTTACAAACTTGATAAGCACCCAACTATAATGTAGGCAACTGAAACTTATATATTTACACTATGGTTTGAAAACGTATGTAAACAAGTGGAATTACATCATATAAATCTCCCATTCTGTGCCAATAACATAACTGTTACATATTTTGGTGGGGTTTTGTGATAAACCAATATGTTTTAGTAGCTTTTATTTAACGTGCAATGTATGTTGCATGTAACTATTTGTTCGGGTGGAATCTTGCAACTCAATCTTCAATCTTCAACCGATTGAGCTGAAATTGTGGGTTTAAGTATAGTTTGGATGACAATTCAATATTATGGTACCATCGAGCTGATCTGATGATGGAGACAGAAGGTGGCCATGAGAATTCAGGACTTAACAGACGTAACCTCGCTGAGTTTGGGCTCGTTAGATTAGAATCGTCTGAGTAGTCGATGAAGGTATATAAAAAATTGCAGTCGGCAATAAAAGCTTGTACCAAAAATGAAATTTTTCACAAAAACATTTGTTATTTTGCATTACGCAGAATTAATTTCTTGCCAACAACTCTTGTATTCTTTGTTCGTTATGGTTAATTTGTTAAATCGCGATTTATGAACAAGTCATTTAACATCCCAAAACCGTTTCGCGGCGCAACGTTTTCTCTAACATGTGGAGTATCTCACTGCGTTCCGATGACCGAGCACTTGTATTGTTTGCAGCGGGCACTTTATGCCTCTTTGAACTTTTCATTTCATCTTTATTTTAGACTGCTCGGCGTGTCGGGTCCCAATTGCCTTTTGGTGTTTTGTTACGTTTACATTTTTCGTCGTGGGTTCATTCATAAGTCATTTGAATAGACTTAGAAGCAGCATTAAATTCGTTGACCATTTTAGTTGACGTACCGTGCCTTGGCAGTTTGAGTAAATATCAAGCCAGTGTGTTGGTCTAGTATATGGGATAATCCGTGTATGACCCAACTAGGTACAGCAACTAGAGTCATACACAGATTTAGGTTCGCGGCTTTCCTGTGGACATTATCAAAGTTAAGGGCTACGAAGCCAAATTTTTGGTTGGACTCTTAATCCGCATAAACGGCGTCTCCTCTTTTATATTACTATGCGATAAAAACATTATTTATATGCACGCGAGCTCTTACATACATAGCTACATACTTCCAAAGAGAAGCTTCTATAAAGGCTTTTGACTTGTTGACTTTTTTTCTCTCTACACAATGGGCCATCATGGCCGCAGAACAGGACGCAGTTATGTGTTGGAATGCGATGGAAGTATGTCTTACTCCCCCCAACGCATTGTTGGGTCTTGTATGATGAGCCATGATAGCCCATCGTGTAGGGAAGCCTTTAGGCTTGTAAAACGTAATACATAAGCAGGTCATATGCTGTCGAAATGAGATTACATGGTCATTAATTGTGTACAACTGAATACAATACTGTGATTTTGAGAGGAAAGCTGATGTTTGAAACATTAGGTAGTTACAGAGCAAGAGTTACTCATCGGATCACTGTCCACTTAAAACAGTTAAACCGAAAGCAAATATTATCCTAACAAAGCCAGCTAGTGTGACGAATTAAGTAACGCAAAGCTAAAGAGGATTATGCAACATGTTCTTCTAAACTATGGTTTTTGATTTATTAGTAACTAGCTGCCCGCGCGGCTCCGCCCACGTATTACAGATTATCCTGGCGAGTACGCTGGATGATATACAGGGTGTATTATTCAAACGGGGCAGTGAGGGAAATCCGAAAATACAAGAGGCACGAAAATTAGCTCTCGGAGTCACGAGACAGATTAAAAAATAATAATTACATTCTATGATTTTCAAAAAAAACTTTCATACACAGCCGGGAATCGAACCCGGAAAAGCTGCCCAAAAATCAGAGTTCGTCTTTTTGAAAATCTTTGAATGACATTTTGAATTTTGATAATCGGTCTCGTGACTCCTTAGAGCAAATTTCCGTATCTCTTGTACTTTCCGATTTTTCCTCACTGCCCTTTTTGAATAATACACCCGGTATTCCCCTTTTGGGAAGAAAGGCGTGAATGTATGTATGTATGTATGTGTACACCCTGTATGTCAATGTGTATGTGTTCATCCCGAAGGTTCATTCCACATGGGTGAAAGAATTCATGAAATCGCACATAAACATGCATTTCACAAACTACCTTTTTATATTATTACTCCAAGAACCTTGACTAACGTAATGATTAATGAATGATTGAATAGAATAAATCCTAAAGATAAATTCACAAAGTTTAAAATAATAGTCGTTTTTGAGGTCCTGTGACTGTAGACAAGAAAAAGCATACAAATTGAAAGTTAGCACGTTTTACAACTGCACATATGGGTGCTTAATATGCAAATTGTAAAACAACAAAGCACACAGTATCTCATCGATTCATCAATGCTGCACTAACAACAATTATACTGCAATAAAATCCAAATTAACCGCTGTAAGCCGTTCACGCCAAAAAGAGTTATTGCGTTAACAATCCTCTGATTTCAAGGTTCACATTTGCGTGCACCTTATCAAAGTTAAAAAATAACATAATGCAGTGCGTAAATCGGTCCAATTACTCGTTAGTGGCAAGTGAGAGAGACCAGCACGTGAGTAGCATTAATTTAATGGTCTAGGAGAAATTCCGAACAATTGCTTTCTCATTATAACCCCCGTGGTAGCAGTAAGCGACCGGTCGTGATTCCACGACGAACTGTTGAAAGTTCTGATTGAATAAACATGTGGGTTCTCAAGAGCCCTTTATCACAATTTGATGGTAATCTTAAACAGTTCTCCCGTCACGAATACAGAAATACTAACTGATTTACTGACTGTTGTCAGGACATTGAAAGTAGTAGTAAGTAGGGATTGCTGCCTAGCCTGCTCAGCTCATCACGGGCGTCATTTCTTTGATCCCCGGTAAGTATCTCGAAAGTTTCATTCTTCGGACCAGTTTTTACTGTCGAGTCGACTGCACTTTTTGTGGTCTCTATTTTTCAAAAAGTACCTACGGCCATCTTCAGACCTAATAGGCACCAAATACAATATTTCAACTCAGCTGGATTCCATTTATTTGGTTCACAATACATAGGTACAAAGAAACGTTTGGAGTCAAATAAAAGAAATGTCATCAGCATAATTATTTCGTCGACATGCATCATTGCCTCGGTACTATAATTTAGCAATTTAAAATAAATTATCAACGCCCGTATTCTGTACATATCAAACACATATCTCTGACATGATGACATGACTAACTTGCTTTAGTTACGCGGTAGAGGGAGCCAGAACAAGACATCCCAACCCAACTATTATGACAGGCAAATCGGCTGTGCACAAACCCCCTGGTTGCATATTGCTCCTTGCATTATAGAAGAAATTATTTAAATAGTAACTTCTACAAAGGACTAAATATGTTTTACTATGACGACTGTCATAAATATCTTCTCAGGATTTCTGCAACTTCTTAATAATTGCTAACCAAACATGACAATGAATAGACACAATAAAGCAAAGAGATTATCAGCGCATTATGACGTGAATGGCCGATATGATCGATAACAATACGCTAATGGGATCTGTTAGAGCCAACTATGTTACTTCCACTTGAGAAATTCGTTCTTTGTACTATCAAATTCTTGCCCAAATTGTTTGTGCTTGGAATCGATTATGTAAGTCCCTTTGACATTTAAGCACGTCCTTCAGTTATAGAGCAAAAGCTAGCCGTGGATAGTTCAAGTTCCAATACTTGACCTTTTTCTGTATTGTTTCGGTTATTTTAAAAGCAATGCTTCATTTCTGATCAAATTGACGACAGGTGATTGATTGATCTGTGTCAAAGTCCATAACGAGATTATATCCAGTTTCGCAAAACTCTAATCATTATGTGGTCGTCATCAGAAATATAAGAAGGGCTTTTGTCTGACAGTCTGGTACGATACTACGTTTACTTTTTCTTTGTGCCTCGTTATTCTCCTTTACGTACGAGTGTAACATAACATTTAAGTAGGTATCAATAATCATTAAAAAAAACAAAATTATTCAACAGATATTATTAGACTTATTTATATATATACAACTTATACTTGGTACATGGCTTCAAATGACCATGACTTAACAATAATTATTTGCATCGTGATGACTAATAAATCCGTCTGACTCCACCATAATATTAGTTTTAATAAATAAAACGGGCTCGAAGGTACTCAGTCCCGAAGGTTATTTATCTATCAGTAGCACCCACTTTCATTTGCTTAGCGAATGTGTTTATATAACACGTCATAGGTTGTTTGATTTATGCTCTCGAAACTCTAAACGGTGTTCAATTCCGTGTATTGAAAAAATATTTGAAGATCGAACCGTATCACTACATCATATCTCCATTATTTATTCCTGGTTGTCAAAGTTGGAATTTCACATGGCCATTATAGATTTGTTATTTGTGATTACTAGGAACTATAGTCGTAGCCAGCCATCTGTGTCACTAACAATTTTTAAGAGCATCCTCGTGCCGGCAAACTTTCTTCGTAGCAAGGCCAGTAGTACAACATATGGTTTCCGCTATCCTGCGGACTCTGCCTCTGACAGACTGTGTTTCAGGTATTAACATACTGGCAGTACTGACTAGCATAATATCCACGGGTCTCACTGGCTTCTGGAAACTAGAGTTGCCAACTTCGCAGGCCCCCATATCGATTGTGGCAACTGTAGTTGCAAAGCGTAACCTAACGGCTTACATTACGCTTTGCATTTTTTTTTCAGCAATACTATATAAAAAATCCGAATTCAAGTGAGCGGTTACCGTCCTTACCGTCTAAAAGGTAGAATGTGCTGCGCACGACTCTACATTTTTGACTCGGATATTTGTAGCACAGATATATTTGATGGCGACTGTACCCTTTGTTAATTCGTTGTAAAGAAAAAGCTTTAATGGTATATGCAATTAGCCTCTTCCGTTGTTTCTCAACGATATCGGTAAGCTGGTTTTATCTCGGCTACCGGACGGCACGCTACGCCCTAATTGTCCAACACGCCTCCAAACCACGGTGAAATTGTTTCTATGAATTAACAAAAAACACGAGATATAATTACGTTTTGAAGTTAAGATGTGTTTTATATTTGCAGGAAACGTAGCCAAAATATATCAGATGGTGATGATGTAAGTTTGAATAATACTTAGATACCTACTTTTTCCGTGGTCGCTTACTATGGGTCTCATAAGAAGGCTCAAAGTTACCCAAAGGGCTATGGAGAGGGCTATGTTGGGAGTTTCTTTGCGTGATCGCATCAGAAATGAGGCTATCTGCAGCAGAACCAAGGTTACCGATATAGCCCTCCGAATCGCTAAACTTACGTGGCAGTAGGCGGGGCACATAGCACGCAGAACCGATGGCCGTTGGGGCGGAAAGGTTCTCGAGTGGCGACCACGTACCGGAAGGCGCGGCGTAGGTAGGCTGATAGACAAGGTGGACTGATGACCTGGTAAAGGTTGCGGGAGTCCGCTGGACGCGGGTGGCGCAGGACCGGTCACTTTGGCACTCTTTGGGGGAGGCCTATGTCCAGCAGTGGATTCCTGTGTTTGTCTTCCCTTTATTTTCTTCTCTCAGATACGCCTTTCATCATAGGCCTTTACGTCTATTTCAGACGATTTAAGCATTTTTTTTATATACAACGACGGTGGCAAACCAGCGTACGGCCCGCATGATGGTAAGTGGACACCGCAGCCTATAAAAGCATGTAACTCCAAAGGAGTAACATGGGCGTTGCCGACCCTTGATATGTTTGAGGATTCGCCGTGTTGACAGCTGAAGGAACACGTTCCGTCGCTCTCAACACAACGCATCCTCGGGAGCTCTGGCGACCTTGCTCACCTCCAGGAACACAATACTACTACACAGCAAGTAGTAGTAAAAATGGCTGTGGAGACATCGTTTTTGGTGACTGTGAAGACCGATACGAGACCAGCACGGTCTTCCACATTTCTGGCGAACAAAATTCATGCCAGGGTCTCTGCTCCCGGTCTGTTATCTACGCAACCTATTGGCTAGTGTCTCGAACGGTTCCATCGCACAACGCTCTACCGTCCACAACGCGTTGGCGCCATTGATCTCTGTCGTCGGCAAGCTTTTCCCAGGCCTTACAGTCAATGATAAAATTAGCCATGTCTCGCTTAGCGCAGTCTTTAAGGCGGTGCATTGGAAATTATCGCGTGCTTTGAAACGCCGTTCTGACTAGATTAAGAAACAATAAGGTCTGATTTTCAGATGTATGATTCTTGACTATATGATTGTTTTTCTGATTTTAACGATACATGATTGCTTAAAATTTCCTCGATAGAAAAACAATCCAAAGTTGGGTCTGTATTTTCCTTTTCTTACTCAGCCTACTCAAACGATACATTATTTTACGACACAATCAAGTTAATACCATAGTATTTTATCTCATCTTAAATCTCACTTTATGAAATTTAAATAAAACTTCTCTAAGTTAGGTATTTATCGAAATTTGTCCAAAAAGCCATTCCCGAAGAGTGTTCCATCTCTTTTTCTCGTGCACGTAAGGCATAAGCGTGTCTTTGTCTAGGAGGCGTGTTCGACTCGAATCAAGGCATCCCCTTAAAACGCAACATCGGTCTCCCAACGCTTCTTTTGGCGTTTGCTACTGCACCAAGCAAGACACGAGGTATTCTAGTCACTTTTGGATTTAAAGTATATCAGAACGGCGGGATATGGAATACGGTAGTAACCTACCCACCAAGGAAGTGAAAGCGTATACCAAAATTAATAAAATACTTAAGAAGCTTATGGACGCACGTTTTGTACAAATTGAATCAGAAACGTGATTCAATATGCTTCTGTAATTTACTGATAATATAGGTACTGTTTTAGTTGGATGTAGTCATCTTTGTATAGGTTGCGGTTGCGTCTGTGAGCAAACTAGCGGTGTTAGTCTTAGCTATTCGTTCGTTAGTCCGCTTGTTGACTGCCGTTTAATGACCGTGACCACGCCTAAGCTGAGCTGCTTAACTAATATGAAGTTATTTGAACGAGCGCCGCTTCCTAATACTTTCCTAATGTAGCCCGCATGTAGTGTACAATGGCGCGTTTCCACTGTCGAGGCGAGCCGGAGTGGGACATTTCATATATTATCAGCGATAAAATGGTAATTGGTTTTATCACCGATTGTCGTGCAATTTTGATTCAATCCTCGCCTCGCTTCGCTAATAGAAAAGCAGCTTTATGGTCAGACATTACTGATCAATACATTCTCTAAAGACACTAACCACACAGTTGACAGTTCTGAAAATAATTTAAATAAAAAGTAATGTAAGTACTTAAGGCTCCACATTCGAAATTTTCGTGAAAATGAGTTGTTTTGTAACCGTTTTATACATTATAACGTAACATTTTTGCTGTCGGAAAAAATATATCATAATCTGCAAGATATGCGACGGGTCATAGTTTTCGTAGAAATCCATTTTAACAATAAAAATTAGAGAAAAAGAAATCTAAAGTCACCCCTATTTTTTCACTTGTAACCATTTTACTGCTCCATTTTTTATCAGAATAATATGAAATTTTATAACTTTCTTCATACAATAATGAACAAGAGCATCATTTTCTTACTTTCTTAATTTTCTTAAAAATTTATCTCGTTTTCTGAAATATTCCGCCAAAGTTCCTACGCCTCCCCGTTTTCGTCCATACGGTCAGTGCGGGACGAGACACGTTGCATGACGGACCTGTGTCAATTTGCGCTGCGCCGAAATTTTTAAATATTTGTCGAAATTGTGGACTATATTTGTTGCATAGAGTGGACAATCCGTTTTGTGATTCGTATAGTAGGTAACTAATAAATATTTGCGTATAGTTTAGTTTTTAGTGACAGATAATTTTGTTGCATAGAGTGGACAATCTATTTCGTGGTTTGTAAAGTAGTAGGTACTATAGACAAGACAGCTGACTGACCATCCGTGCACTTTATGTGCATTGTAATAAGGTTCTTGTATAAATACAGGATGGTCAGTTAACTGTGTTGGCATTTGTACCTAATTAACATTTACGAAGGTATAGTTTAGATTTTGTTTTTAGTTCAAGATGGGAAATAATAATAATAACAATAATACATACATACATACACGCCTTTATCCCTAAAAGGGGTAGGCAGAGCACATGAAACCTCTGTCCAGTGCCACTGTTAGCATAAATGTGGGTATAAAAGATCGACAAAATGTGATATAGCAGTGACAGGTTGCTAGCCCATCGCCCACAACACACTTCAACCCCGTTCCCTTAGTCGACTCTTACAACCCCCACGGGAAGAAAGGGGGGTGGTGCTATTCTAACCCGACACCACACGGGTAATAATAATAATAATATAATATTATTAATATAATAATAATAATAAATTCTTTATTTCAGGCCAGTTTGCCCATAGATTGTTAGTAACATACAAACTTACGATACTAGAGTTAGTAGGTCTTAGCTTAGGTCTCACAAATTTTTCAATAATTATTTTGGGTCTTTGGGGTTAAATAAGCGCAGGAGGAAAATACGTAATATCAAGAAATTTTACAAGAGAAGAGGAAAAAGAATACACAAGTAAATACCTATTCTATCAAAGTATCAAATATCTAAACAGTATCAAAATTGGGAAATCGCTAAAACCAGACATTTTATTAGTCAATATATTTACAATATCTATTGCCTACTAACAATATTGTTTTATCTGCTCGTATTAATGACTGTCAAGTGTTAATAGAATAAGTTCTAATAAAAATAGTGGGCTTGGCAAATATTGTAAGTACTACCTACCTATGGGTTGCATGCCAACTCCAAGTTCGATACAGAGGTATTATTTGATATGAAACAAAGTATGGTTAACGTACAACTAATCTATAAGTATATATTTACCCGAGGCCGATTTCTGTACAGTCAGTATAATATAGTTAGTAGCAGCCAAGTTAGCCAAATATATCTAGCTAGTGCTAGCCGTACGAGGCGGCCGCGACATACTCTCGATTTTTCTCACACTATACCTCTCTTTCCTAATGTTCTAATAAGAGAGAGACCGATAGTGCGAGAAAAATCGAGTGTATGTCGCGGCCGTCTCGTGCTAGCCGTGCTGACGGAACTACACTAATCGTAAGTAAATAGTATTATAATAGTATAGACATAATTTTTGAACTTAATCAATTATGTAATTTATGTATGACAAATATCACGTTTCAATTAAGCATGAAGAATGTCACCCACCCACGTCCACCCTTGCATTGGTAACGATGCGCGATGACGCGTCTGTAACTTAATCTATGTAACGCTTAATAAACGACGGCGACTTGTGCGACTTGCGCGGGGAGAGGGTCGCGGCTCCGCCCATACGCTCAAGGACTTTAGCGGGTATACAAGCCTTAACTTGTGTTAAAAAGCAGTTTATGGTTAGAAATAACTGAATTGCTTACATATTTATTTTAAAGATACATCAACCACACAGAGTTAACAGTTCTAAGAAAAAACGATTAAAAGTAATTTACTTAAGTGCGGTCCATTTCTTTTTACATGACAAAGCTATGGATATATTTCACCGTGTTCTCGGTCTCTATATGATTCAGACGTGACGATTTAAGACTTACCTACTCGAATCTGCTAATGAATCGATATTATGTTATGACTGATGCTTATTCATGCGTGGGTATACTGGCTTTTTGAATATTAAAATGGTACTCTGTATGTGCAAATATTGAGATCTCTGAGTCAACCTGCTTGCATCTAGATTGCCTTGACCGAGCAAGGAGATTAACACAGTAAACCCCGTATTCAGCTAAATCCTTATTATTGAAACTTGTATACGCCTGGGCCATAAACCAAAGTGTGTATAGGTACAGTACAGTCAGGGGTATTAATATACGTACATAAATAAGGACATACATACCTATCTGTACAGGACTCTATTGTCAATGGCATAAAAGCGTACACAGATACGTATGTCCTTATTTAAGTCATCATCCTCCTAGCGTTATTCCCGGTTGCGCCCTAAATGACCTTTCAACCCAGAGGGAAAACAAGACCTTATTGGGATTCGACCGGTTTACTCACGTTTCCCTTCACCGAAAAGCTAACGGTAAATATTCCGCACATAAGTTCCGAAAAACTCATTAGTACGAGCCGGGATTCGAACTCACGACCGCCGCTTGACAGCCGCATGCCTGAACCACTAGGCTACCGTGGCTTACCGTAGCGTCCTTCTTTAAGTACGTATATTAATACCCCTGACTTCACCTAAATTATCATTCAAATACCATGTGGTTAAGTTGAGTACATATATTATTTATAGTTAAATAGTTGTTTTGTTTGTAGGTTCAATTTGGTAACTACCAGGAAAATAGCAGCATTTTCTCATAATATTATATACAAATAACTATAAATAATTAGGCGAATATTGTTATTACCCGTGCTCGCGAGTTTGACAATGTGTATAATTGTCTTTACATATATCACGTATTATTTTTATTTGAGGGCCTTTTGAAAGCTTAGTTAAACTTGTGTACAGGCGGTAAAATGTAGCGTCTCAAAGATCAAGGCTTATTTGTTACTTACAGTGATATGACTAAATATTACAAAGCTTTCACTATTAAGGATCTCTATTATACTTCTAAGACATACACAGGAATGTCTTAGTTAAAACATCTATTAAAAACTTTACCGTATTATCCTGATTGCCATCATCAAACTCGTTTACTTTAACATGCTTAATTATGTTTACTAAAACTTTAACCTTATTCTACCCATGTAAATAGATCATTATGATTAATGAAGCTCAGCCTTAATGTCACAATACGTCAAATTCCACGTATACTTTTCTCGGAACTTAATGCATAAAGAAGATTACTTTATGTTTATGTCCGAATCGTGACGTGCAATCTGCCATGAGACCAAAATCTTTATACAAGTATTATTATGATGAATGTGGTACCCATACGAGTATATAGATATAATCACAACCATAGAGAAGAGAATCGGCGCCGTGCAAGTAACCGTTTCTAGACATCCGGTACTCGACCAACTAAACAGAAAAAAGCCTTCCGTTCCACACACGACGTTTCCATTTCAAAATGCGTAACCAACTTGGAAATGAACGCGGCTTTTTGTCAAGTTTGTACTTAATTTGCATGGCCTTTGAAGAGAGTTGAGGAGACTTGTGAAATAACTCAATGTTTTGAGGTCTCTGCTGTATCTAGGGGATTTAATCATCTGGTATAAATAATACCAACATATCAACACACTTACACGGTTGAATAGAACCACGATATGTTTGGGAGAGGAGAGGTGATGATTTGCCATAAAACTTATGTTAAGTATGTCAAAGTGTATATATATGAATTGCGAGCTCTTGCAATTCCATCCCATCGAATTGTACTATCCCAGTCGAATAATGTTTACCTCTCATATACTTCATGAAAACGTTTTTCAATCGGAAATCAGTGAAAACATGGCGTGTTCAAATATTTATTTTGAGACATGATGTCTTTAAAGCACGACCGGAATGTATATATTAATGACGTTATTTCAAATCAAGTCTCGATATGAACTGCTTAATAGCTCATAAAGATCGATTGCTCGCTGCTGGGCCTTTTACGACACCCTCAAGTGGAGCAGTACGTAAGTACGAGAGAGCGTTGAAACTCTTTGAGCTATTTCGAACCGTTGGACCGGCGCGAGCAGCACGGGCACTTGTGATTAACAGTTTTTGCTATGATCTTTGCTGTTTTATGCTTTTTTTTAAGCATAATCTAGAGCACTTTCGGACGCGACAGCTGTTACGCACGTCGGGGATTTGACAGAATTTATATTTTTGTATATGGCATTGAAATCAGGAGCTACCTAGGTATTTCTCAGATTCTTTGCCGTCTCCACATTCTATCAATTTGATGATCAGGGTTTTCTGTTTCATGCACCTATCTTATACAATTTTGTCCTTAACCCATCCTTGAGATTTTCTTATATTCTTATAATTTCCTAAAAGTTGGTATCCAAAGGTTATCTCGAAGAGATCGCTCATTCGCGATAAGACTGCGTGTTGTTTCCTTATACTATATATATATATATATCCTACTCGTAATCATATTTTACATACTGTATTCTGTATTTATCGATATACATATGTATAATCGGAAGTCGATAAACGAGATGTCCCTATGACAGCTCAAAAGTGCTACGAATTCCGGGCTCTGGTTATTAATGTAATGTTGTTAACTTTATCGTATGTTTCCATGCCAATTGCCACTTCCAAATCAATAGAATCTGGGATATTATTCACGAGGCGATAAGTAATTTCTACCAAATTATGTCCATATTCAAGAAACCGTTGACCACGTATATATGGAAGTCGATAATTTATTTAAGGACCAGTGTGAATATATTAAGTGTAAGAATCATCCGGAGATCCCTATTTGGCGTAGCGTCGCCGGGACGTGTAGGCGAATGTCGTCATCTTTTGTCAACATTGGCGCCAATGTTTGGAAATACGAACAGTCCACAGTTATTGAATATGAAAATATGCAGATAATATCGTCGTTCCTTCCCGCCAGTAATGTAATCTGTGCAAAACCCGATTGGCATCATGCGGTTAAGTAGGCAACACAAAAGGTTGTAAAAATAGAGTGCTACGTTTTGAAACATATTACATCCCCCGCTATGTAGTATTCGTTACGCATATTTTAATAGTAGTTTCACACGGCATTTTCGATTTAAAATACAAACAGGCTGCTGACCAGTTTGAAGAGCACGTTACGGTATTTGAGGTTGACCAGTAAACGGTATATAATTAAACTGATTTTTATTGATGACTCCGATAGGCGCCTGCACATGAGGTCGTCGCGGGTCGCTTCGCGTCCGTCAGTTTTTCAAGTTTTTGTGCAGTTATCTGACCATCAATAATCTGACGTGACCTCGGTTTCACCTACATAGTACATTAGCTAATATGCATTTATCTAATATAGCTTACTGTTATTCGTTAAAGAGTATTTTTGTTAAAAAATAATCTTTGGATTGTCTATTGTATTAGCGAAACTCTAAACCTACAGAATTTACAGCGCACAGACTTTCATTGATGGCTAAACCAGTTCTAGCACCTTCAAGATACCTGTCTAACCAGCAAGCTTGCATTGCTAAACATGCATTTGCAATGAAACGGCTCGGGTTCATTGTGTTTGAAAACAAATATAGACCTTTACCGGATATGCGGCTGGCTGTTACATTTTAACTTGTGGCAATTTATCAATTACTCTCATCGTGACACAACTTCCCGTGCTGTATCTATACAGTGTCCCGCATCATTGTGAGTGACGTCATCCTGACCGACCTTGTCTGAGGGCTTGACGATACACATGTGATGGTCTCTTTTGAATGTTTACACCCACAATATGTTTAATGTTTTGACCGCTTTAAAATGACACTTGGAAACCGCTCAGCTCTATATAATGTTGACGGAGCTTGTCTGTCCGTTATGTTGCAAAAAAATGGTCTTATGGAAAATTGGATTTATGTACTTATTCACCTATACACAAGTATTACCTACCCCGTACTAGTTCCTACTCCGTAAAGCGCATGTCCCGCGTCAACCATATAAAAAATGTTTATGTTTCCAATCTAAATTTGCAACTAAGAGGAAATTTCAAATGTAAATACCTATCTTGAAACATTCAACGGATACTTCTGGAACGACATTTGATAGGTACCTGAGCGTTCAACGTAAGCGGTAGCGAGGGTTTCAAATTGCAATATATGAGTAATTTTTAGTACTTTAATCGGATATCATCACAGTTTGTTATAATATACTCGTAATTTTGAAGTTGCTCGGTAACCCACCTGTATATTTTCACTGTTTCACTGGCCACAATCACTTGGTCACTGTTCACTTGCGACGCAAAGCGGCGGTGCGCGCGCGTCGATCTGATTCGTCGGAGTGAGCGCGAGTGTGGGCGAGTTGATCCTGCCACCGCCAATTACCAACCATGCTGCATTAATGACCGTCTTGTACCTAATGACCAGCTCTCATTAAGAAAAAAGTTTTGTTTACATATCTAAATTATGATGTTTATTTCACGTTAGAAAATATACCCGGGCGATTAAAATATGATAGACCGGTGTTAAAGTGAAAGACCGCTTAATTACTTTGTTAGGACTTTAGGTCATTCAATAGTAGTGACTTCAGCAAGCCTTATCACGGAAGGTAGTAACATTCTTGGACATACTACATGTCCAGTATTTTTTGTATAGAACCTTAAACTTTTTGCAGTAGGCGGAGCGAGTTGTTAATTCGTAGGCGTTACCCCTGACTCTCGCGTCAGAATCACAAGGTTATGTTACTCATTGCACGGCTTAATTTAATTCAAATGCTTTTCTTGCATAAACAAAGTATCTTTGTAAGTTACTCAGGATTGCTACTTGTTTTTTTACCAACCTAACGAGATCCTTGGTGATACCCCGAGAGGTACGGGGAGGGCCATGGGGGAATTTATAAATACCTAACACACTATAGCATATCATTACATGCTACTAATACGAATATCTACAAAATATCCTTAGGGTTATTTAACTAGTGTCATCGGTTTGAGTTGTTGTCAGTTTAGGTTTTGCGATTAATTACAAAAACTCTTTCTAATACAAGTTAGGTAAGACGTCCGGCCCATTTGGTATCCGAGTGTCCTTCAATGTTCAATACTTTATTGCATCCCGTAAATAATGTATTACAGGTGTAAGGCTTACATCCTATAAAAACATTAGGAACCCTGTCGGGCACAGCAACTTTGATGGAACATGCTTAAGGCGATGCCTTGATTTGAGTCGAACACGCCCCCTAGACAAAGACACGCTGATGCCTTCCGCGCACGAGGAAAAGAGATGTAACACTCTTCGGGAATGGCTTTTTTGGACAAATTTCGATAAATACCTAACTTAGAGACGTTTTATTTAAATTTCATAAAGTTCGATTTTAGATGAGATAAAATACAGTAGTATTAACTTGATTGTGTCGTAAAATAATGTATCCTTTGAGTAGGCTGAGTAAAAAAAGGAAAATACAGACCCAACTTTGGAATTTTTTTCTATCGAGGAAATTTTAAGCAAACATGTATCGATAAAATCAGATAAACAATCATATAGTCAAGAATCATACATCTGAAAATCAGACCTTATTGTTTCTTAAGCTAGTCAGAACGGCGTTTCAAAGCACGCGATAATTTCCAATTCACAGCCTTAAAATACATATATCTCTTAATTAAAATAATTATATACCTATATAATTACAGGATTCGTGGTGGTTCCTTGAATGTGGTCTTAGGTTAAATTATGGGGAAGTAGAGCGAGCGTGTTTTGGCTGCCGTCGGTGAGGTGCCAGGATTATTTAGACTTACGATAGTTTAATGAACAATCATTAAGGGGAACGATTGTATACATCATACATACATTGTAACAGTACAAGCACATTATACTACAAACGATGAAATTCCAACACTCCAATTAAGGCTGTGCATTGGAAATTATCGCGTGCTTTGAAACGCCGTTCTGACTAGATTAAGAAACAATACGGTCTGATTTTTAGATATATGGTTCTTGACTATAATTATGATTGTTTATCTGATTTAATCGATTCATGATTGCATACAATTTCTTCGATAGAAAAAAAAACAAAGTTGGGTCTTTAGCCTACTCAAACAATACATTATTTTACGACACAATCAAGTTAATACTCGTACTATAGTATTTTATCTCATCTAAAATCTCACTTAATGAAATATAAATAACACTTCACTAAGTTAGGTAGGTAAGTATCGAAATTTGTCCAAAAAAAGCCATTCCCGAAGTGGTGCATCTCTTTTTCTCGAGCGTGGAAGGCATACGCGTGTCTCTGTCAAGGGGGCGTGGTCGACTCGAATCAAGGCATCCCCTAGTGTTATGACGGATGACGGCGATTTAGTTAGCGGACGTTTCTGCTTAGTAAACATTTACTATTCATAAGGTAGTTACCGTAATAACAACCGGTATTTTTGTATGAAAATAATACCGGTATCCGGTCCCTGGTATAAGCAGTTGTATAAGTTAAGTCAACAACAATTATTTGGACTTCTGAATCCCTCACAAACGGCGCGTGTCCCAGGTGAACAACGTGGACGAGGTGCTGGAGCGGCACAGCGACTTCCTCGAGCAGTGCCTCGGCGACTGCATGCTGACCAGCCCGCAGCTGCTCAAGGCCGTCACCACGCTGTGCCAAGTCTGCGTGCAGTTCTGCGCCTTCATACAGGTAAGGTGTATACCCAACTGGCACTTGTACCAACGCAGGTTTCACGAAGCTTTAAGGGGTGGTCTATTTGCGAGCCGGCGAGCCAACGGTATAAATCGTTAGCTCGTTGGCTCGCCGTCTCTCGTAGTGATCCATGGGCGAGCAAAACAGTCGCCTCTCATCGCCGGCTCCTCTCGGAGCCAAACCGCTGGTTTTTAAGACCGCGGGCTTTTAGGTGTATTGGCGGTTTTAGACCTTTGACTCGCAGGCTCGTACCGGCTGTTTTGCTCGCAAATATTAGGCAAGTGTACACCGCCAACAAATAGCCGGTAGGTAATCAAGCGCCTCTGTGTTGCCTGATTACATTGTATAATTGTTAATTGTATCATTGTCAGTCATAAAAATAAAAATCGCATTTTCCGCGGTCAACAGTTATATAAGGGTTTTATTTATATATAATATGTTTGTATCGCATATATAGAAGAGGCGACGCCGTTTATGCGAATTCAGAGTTCACCGAAAATTTGGCTTTATGGCCCTTAACTTTGGCAATCTCCACAGAAGACACTCGACCCTAAATCTGACAATGACCCACTTGTTGCTTCGTGTAACGGGCCACTGGTCTATTTTCCCGTAGCTCTCGATCCCAATGACAGTTTATTCGCCTTCACGCGCCGAAGGGCCAACGAAACAAATTTCAAATGCAAATGAGATGTGAAAGAGATGAACCTAATTGAGGAATGAAATGTTTTTTTCAATCCATTTAACAACAATAGAAACCGGTACATTTTGCATTGATATTTTAGAAATCGTATACAGTCCGAACACGTTTTGACCGATATCGAGTTCATTTAACAATAAAAATATATTAAATAGCATCACTCTCAAGCTGTATAACTAAAGGACTTCTCAGTAGTATAAAAGGCAGTCAAGTTTCATTCCAAGCATTAGGTCGATTCATCGCTGTAAGCATAAGACAATGAAGCACTTAGCAATAAAAAAGCAGAACCAGACTACGTTTGGCTAGTGGAATTCGCGTTGACATTTAGCAATTGATCCATTTTACGCAGCTATTTCCCATTATTCTAGAAACACCTAATTATGTAAGCCACCTAAGTATGTGAAGCCGATATAGCAATACAATTAAATTAAAAATCGTACTTATTGAGTAGAAAAAGCAATAAGTTTTGCCTTTACACAATATTGAATGGACGATTATGAAATATTTAGAATGCTATATATTTTATTATTAATATTGCTAACAACATGAATAGGTATTTTTGGTATAGCAGGCAATAAATAAATTACAAATTACAGCATAACTATTCCTCTCAATAATGTATGGAGCTAATAACTAAATTTCAACCAAAGATTTTTATAACATGCTGCTTTCTTAATTTCAGTCTTTGTAATTTGTAAAATATCGACGTCCTTTATATCTCTTTTTAATATAGTATATTGATCGTTAATAACTTTTATTCTATATGTGTATTTCCATAGTTGCTTCAATGGATAGATGTGCGAGTCTACTACACACGGTCAAGAAAACATGAACTTTTATGTATCTTGTCGCAATGACTATGGTACAAACTGTACAAAGTCGTGTTTCATTTTTCTTAACCATACGTGTAGCTACTTATGAATGAGTTCACATTTTTTTACTTTGTGACATAATTTTATATTGTACGACTATCACCCATTTCGTAGATGCTGTTTCTAACATATATTGTTTTGTGTTTTCTTTTAACGCTACCGATACACGTTAATTGGCCAGGAGATGCACAAGTACTTCGTGGACGCAGAGCTTAACAGTATGCTCGGATCATCGTATGACAGTTCAGACTATAGCGAGGTTAGAGAGGTATACTGCCACTGTCACTAGCACTCGAGTTACACGCAATAAACGCGAGTTTCACGTGAGACCATTTCATGAGATGATACAGGTTGATAAACCCAGCCGAAAATACTATTACTGTTTTGGTGTGAAATTGGGAATCGGATTACGTTATTTTTTTTTACCAGTTTTAAAATGATTTCATATGAGTTGGTTTCTGTAGGTACTTAAAGCGATAGCCTGGATACAATGTAATTTGTGGCCATGTTCGATTGCCTATTAATACTTTAATTACCTACATATTCGTTAGTGAACGCGTTGAATCTGAATTTAATTGAGTATTGTACTGACTACTATTACCACACTAGTGATTACTTATCCGTTTGTAGTATTCTAAACAATCATACAAATTAAGACGCTTCTCTGTATTTATGTAATATTAGAGATTCTGGAGTATGTGCATTTTCATCTAAATATGTACCTACAACGGATGCTACCACAAAGTCATTACGAAACGCATTTGTTTCATCGCAAAACTGACACTTAGACGTGACTTAAAATAACTAAGTTAAGCATAACCAGGAATAGGATAGTAAAGGAAATGAAATAAATCATGAGATTATGAAAGCAGGTATTGGACAAGCGAAATAGTTATTTTCCTATCGGTTCAACACAACCCCGTGTGCGTGTGGTGTCGGAATTCAGACAAATTACGCATTTTTTTGAAGATGTAAGATGATTCCAATTTCATACCATATTTTGGCTATGTTCACTGATTATTAGGCCGGCCTCGCACAGTCGGAATCAGTCACTGAATTCAGTATCAGAACCACTCAAAAGCAAAAAAAAACCGGTCAAGTGCGAGTCTGACTCGCGCACCGAGGGTTCCGTACAAACTATCAATTAACTCAAGGTTAAGAAAATATCCCTATATTTGACACCTTCATTCTGTAGCTAGCATGATGAGCAAGAATTGCATGAAATTTTTCCACGCAGTAATCTTCGATGTAATTATTTTCAATTACGTAAGAATCACTGTCAACATCCATATAAATTTTTCTCTTTAAGCCTTTATAAACCCGTAAAATATAAATTACCCTCGTATGAAACAGAAGAGAAAACAACGAATTCTAATACCTCAATGAGTATATTTTATTTAGTTTTTTCTCAGCCGATCCGCTTCAGTTTTTCCCATTACGAAGCCAAAGCCCAACGAATACGACGACAAATAGACCGAAGTAAATTTCGCCTGTTAAATTACGAGTACTTATTTTAACCCAACACAACAGAATTCAATTTCAAACAGCGAATAACTTTTACACCAAGACAATTTATCACGAATTACTTTTAACCTGCTATTGAAAGATACCCGTCCCAACCCCATTAATTCTAGAAAAATCTTAACAGCGCGATGTAGGAATGGGGTCAGCGCCATCTATCGGCCCCATTTGGTACTAACGTGCAAGGGCAATCAGCTTAGTATGTATGTTGGTGTTTTAGCGATTATTGTTTATCACGTGAACCAATCTCGATTGTTATTTTTTCATTTGAAAGAGAGTACTTCTATTATAGCCTTATAGGAATTTCAAAAGAAAAAATACTTATAAAGTTGATTAAATTGCAAACTTAACTAGGAAATGATTTTTGAAAATAAAACAAAAAATACGCTAGATATAGAAAAAGTTATACTTTTCCAGTAATATTTATGTTTATCTTAATCACAAGTAATTATTTCAAATTTTTCGCTTGGATAACTTTGGAGATAAGGGGGGAATGGTATTTTTTTTTACATTTTCCTTCATAAATCAAAATTTTATCTAATGTAGAATAAAAAGAAAAACTGTTTCAAAAAGTACAACTCAAGCCCTTTCATATGATACCCTACTTGACCTAATAGTTGAATATTTTTTTATATATAATTTCTCATTTTCCATGCACGTGGATAACTCTCATTTAAAACCATTCCAAATTTCAAATTGATAGCTTAAGTAGTTCGTGATATATTTCACTTTGTGACAGACAGACGGACGGACGGAGTCGCACCATAAGGGTTCCTGTTTTACCTTTTTTGGTACGGAACCCTAAAAAAGAGTACACCTTTAGTAGAATTTCTGCACAACGTGTACCGGGTTATTTGCTTTTCAGTAATTCTGATCGTGATTCAGTGACTGAATTCCATTCAGTTAGGGGTCAGCCTTAGAGCTCTGTCATGTGTAATGCTTCCATGTAGTATTTGTGATTGATGTCAAAATCATTAATGTATGCTTGTTACTATTCTTTCATGAGTTTTCTGTTTTAGAACACCGTGGTAAGTATAGCTATGGTTTCAGATTCATTGTATTCACATTGTGTAACTAATGTATACAAAACGTATTATGCCGCTTCTTTGAAACAAAATAACTGTAGCACTTCATCTTAGTGTTTATTAATTTAAATATTGGATATCCGTTTTAATGTTTTCGTCAAACCACTATTAGTTATTTTTGCACTTAGTAACAAAGCTCTGTTAACCCATTAAATTTGTACAGAAAAAAGGCTATACTTGAACGAGCACTGTGATCGTCAGAATCCTGGGTTTGTGTACCATATATGTTAATCTGTAAATTCATCAGGTTTTCTATTACTACCTACAAATTACTTTATAAATTAAATACGTACAAATTGTAATTTATAGGACACCTTTTACTACCACCTTCTATCGTTGCAATAATAGTACTGTAATTCTATGTAATCAATGTATCGGGAAATTAAACAAATTAATATAGTTTTCAAACCTGTGCGGCGTGGCGTGATACGTCTAGGTGTACTGATAATTCTAGGTGTACTGATACATGTAGGTGTACTAATACATGTAGGTGTACTGATACATGTAGGTGTACTGATACATCTAGGTGTACTGATACATCTAGATGTACTGTTTAAAATTCTCCACTCTTCTCTCTTCTCCACTTTTCTTCAATACTTAAGATCAGGGCCCGTAATTTTCATGCCGATGAAATCAATTTGACGTCACGCTCCATATAAGGTGATCCCAAATAATTTTATTGTGCATTATTAATCATTAGTCGTCAATCATTGTAATCATGTACAAATTACTTAGAAAAGTAGTCACTTTACACGTGAAATAAATAATACTATGTAAATAGACTACTTTTCTAAGTCATTTGTACATGATTAAAATGATTGACGACTAATGATTAATAATTTACAATAAAACTATTTGGAATCACCTATATAGAGCGTGACGTCAAATTGATGTCATCGGCATGAAAATTACGGGCCCTGCTTAAGATTATATCATGTGGTTGTAAACAGGGCTGCGGAAAGAGATGCAGCTGAGTTAAAGTTGGCATGCACTGTACTACAATTTGTAAAAGTTGCAAAGGTCTAAGCTGTTTAAATAAATGTGAAGAGTTTGAGCAAGAGGAAGAGGCTATTAGAGATTAGGAGTTTCTGTTATTTTCTTTGCAAATTTATTAAAATAGTTATATTGATTCTGCGGAATTTTATTCAACACATTCCAATGATAACACTTGTTCATCTTATGATAGATTATATTATTCCCGTTTACTTCACTTATGCATAACTTACTTATCCTACTAATATTATAAATGCGAAAGTTTGGATGGTTGTTGTTGTTACTCAATCACGCTTAAACGGCTCACCCGATTTGAATGAAATTTTGCACAAAGATTTTTAGTCTGGATTAAAATATGGGATATTTTTTACGAAGTCGCGGGCGAAAGCTAGTTCACAAATTATTTTCAAATAATTTTTTTTTAGTTTTATATATCTGGTTCCTATACTACTACTTTATACTATTGGTGCCTATTTGTGCGTCTGTGACCGCGTAGCGCCGAAACAGATGAACCGATTTTAATGTAGTTTTTTTTGTTTGACAGCTGGCTTTAGTGCGGTGATTTTTTAGATATATTTTATCAAAATCGGTCTAGCCTAGAGTGGTGAATTTTAAACAGTACACCTAGTTGTATCACGCCACACAGGTTTGAAAACTATACTAATTTGTTTGTCTAAAAACATATAATGACTGTATTTATAAGGTTCAGAAATGGCTAAGGCCGGAACGAATAATGTTTAAATAATCTAGCAGCTCGGCCACGACTTTCAGCCATACGTGGGAGCGAGAGATCCGAGCGCGGCCTCTCACTGCCTGCTCTAGCTCGTTGCCGAGCCCTAAGTCAACATCAAAGTGACGTGTTTAAATAAAACTGTCAATAACAGGAGCCGGGCTGCGGCGGGCCGGGGTCCGGCGGGGGCTCGTCCGACTCGTTCTCGCGGTCGGTGTCGCGGTACGCGCTGCGGTTCACGGCCGCGCTGCTGTCTGTTCTCGCCATCACCGACCAGATGGTGCGCGACACCAACGCCAACAAACTACTCAACATCTCCGCCAGGTACGAGCACCGTCACAATCCAAGTCGCCGGCTGATAGCACAGTCGTTTTGCCGCCTGCGGTTATTCCTTGCATGCGGTATAGTATAGTCATCAAAGAGAAAAGTTGTCAACCACCCGCCATCACGCCAAATCAACAAGACATTTAGTGCGGAGTTAAACCATATACCAGTGGTTGGCGGCGAAAAGGTTAAATAGTGCGGCACTTGCGAACGTGGCTTGTCAGGCCATTACAAGAGCGACAGTGACGCCGACATATACGACATGTAAATGTCATACACAGCGCGCGCTGGTGTCTCAATGCTCGTTTGTGGCACAAGTCGTCAAACCAGGCGATATTGTGTAGTCACGCCTTCATAAAGTGTCTTTCTCCAAAGGTCTCGGTCCTGAGATTGCTTTTCCCAGTTCATGGGGTCGATCTGGAAATCACGACCACTGACATCCATCGGTCAGTTAAAAGGTATAATTGAACATACATCCAAGAGAACTCCCACCCACCACTATCGAACACTGCAAACCCACTGCTCCCCGGATGCAGGCCATGGCATATGGCATGCGTTTTGGAAATCTCCCGCACTCCGCATGCGGGCGCTCTCGATCAATGGAAAAACGCTTTGATAAACCTATACAAGTAGGTTTAGCTTTTAGCGATGCCTCACCTGATCTAATTTTTTTCATGGGTACACAGTCTGTACGTGACGGGCTTTAGGCTCAAGTTAAATATAAAAGGTATGTGTGTTGGTTCTGCAATGATTAATAACATATTTACAATTCATAATATCCACGAAACAGCTTTTGAATATGGGAAAATATCGTGAGAAAACTTTAGGTACGTATTTCTGCTTTCAGAGGTGTGTATAAAGTACCAATCCTTCTTAGTTGAGCGTGGGAACTATAATTCCCGCTTGTTGAAAAGAGGCATGGACTTAGAGGCAATGATGAAGTGCCATTATACTATTGATAATTTCCAGATTAAACTTCAACACATACTACGCGAAGCAGTTGGAGAAGTTCTGCAGCGACGACAAGATGCTGGACGGGGCGGAAAAGAAAGCGACCTCCTAGCATCGAGCCGTGCGCTCGCACAGCAAACTCATCACCCCGGTGTGAACTCGTGACCGGTCAGACTTAACGGGCTAGTGTACCTACAGGAATAGTGAATGAAGGCCAGGCGAAATTAAATCTTAAGTCAATGTCATAAAGACTATGCTTGAATGCATTTAGTTTCTCTATGATAATTACTGACACTTACTTATGTCCTTTGTCATAAAGCCTAACTCGGAAAGATCATGAACAGTGTCGGAGAAAATAAATGCATGGAAATTGTGTAATACCACAGACTAAATAATCCTCTATCTAACAAAACCGTTGCCTGACAGACAGAAACCTCAAATCATGCCACCCCGCTCTAACGCACAGCACGTGTTCTTTCGTCCTAGATAAGGTTTCATTATGTGTGACACTGACAGTGACAACGCCGGTCTCGCGACTAAATATGTGCGAATCGGGAATAAATCGTATCTTACTAGCCCTGCACTATTCAAGTTGTTATATCGATTACAGGACAGTGAACTGTCTGAAACAGTACATAGAGAAACTAAGCGTATGGCTAAACTGAAAGCTATTAATTAAATAAATCTGAAACAACCCTAACGAAGTCATCGTTAGGGCAAATTATAATAGTGGATATATACTGTCAAGTATTTATTAACTAGTGTCTTTTGGTGGAATCTAGCTCATGTGTACATAAGGGTGGTATTCCGCTTGTCTAATCTTTCCGTAGTAGTTGTTCCCCATATATTGATCAAATCATCAAATTTGTATGTATTAATCCGTGGAATCATTACTCAAAAGAGTACTACATCTGAATGTCTGTCAATCTAGCCCAGCTTGGCAGGACTGGCTTCCTTCCTTGATCCTGTATGTTTTGCGATAAGGTTAACTGTATCACAATCCCGTGTTATTGTTTCTCCTGTGTTCCTCTTGCCTCATCTAACCTTAGCTTGTTGTATAGCAAAAGGCAAACAATTTTTATTGGAAGAAAAACATTCGAGCATTTAGTGAAATAGGGTTTAGAACCCTTTTAACGTTATATTATAACACTAGTTCATACAATGTCACGTTAATTAACTAAATGATAGTCATACATGTAGAATAACTGAATTCTCTCCTAGAATCTCCCGAAGATGACACGAACGTCAATATAGTGTGCGTAATAGTTACATTGGTTTTAAGGAGTACAAATTAATCGTAATAAAATAAAAGAATCTCTCCATCATTGCAATTGTGAGATTTTTGTAATATTTTTAGGAAATTGCCAACAGCAAAGCAATAAGTACAATGAATTTGCAGTTTAATGACGATAGTTTCACAGTATTTTTGATATAATCAATTCAGTATTCTATTGTACCAATCGTAATATATAGTGCACATTAATCGAATATTTTGAATAACTCACAAATTAACTTGCCATTGTATTGTATAAATATTATAAAAGCCATGACATTAGGTAGTAATTGAACTCATTGATCTGTTGTTCGTTTCATTTGATTTCCTAGTCTTCGAGTAAGGGCACAATTTTCAATCACGTTTTAGGGGAAAAATATTTCCGAACCGACTGTTGTTTGTAATTTGGGGTGTTTTCAGTATAACTGTATGTGTCATGTTTTTTGTCGTTGCTAAATTATTTAATGGATTGTTTGAGTGAAACTGAAACATGTCATTGGTAAATACAACTAAGTACATATATTCATTAGCATGATTTGATGATTGCCATTATGATATGAGGCCGCAGACTGGCAATTTTTAAAGGTTTAATATGTTTATTGGCTGTGCATTATTGTGACAACTAATTAGTTATTATAGCACCGTGTTGTTTAGATTACTGCTGTTCATGGTCAGTGTGCCGTTGTTGTTGTTCGTTGTCTGTGTGCCGTTGTTGTTGTTCGTTGAGTTGCAAAATGTCGACTAAGTAGTAGCCCATGCATAGTGTCATATTGATGTAAAATAATTGCTAGAATTGGAAAATTAGTTGTGCAGGAATTCGGGTGAATGTTGTTTTGAGAATATCATTAATATGTTTATTTAAACATATTAATGATATTCTCGTATTTCCAACTGATGGAATACGTTTTGGCGCTAATCAGCACGTTTGATACTAAATAATTAATAATTATGGGTTGAATTGTTTCTATAAGTACGATGAATATTGCTTTGTAATTAACATTTAATTTTATTCCGCGATATAGTAAGCCATATGTAAATACACATATTTTTTGGGATTTGAATAAATCAAACTGATACTTCCTATTTTGGCCTTTTTATTAATGTCGAATCGATAATAAAACGACAACTGGACCTTGAAATTATTCTATTGCATATATAACAGACTTAAATACAATTTACTTCAGTGTAACATTCAAATTGGTTATAGATTATAAAGCAAATCAAACATCTTGTCTATAACAATAAATACAGAGGAATAGTTGCTATGCTACGTTAAGGTACAACAAATAAATTACGAATCGTGTAGACATGACACCAAATGACTCGAACGCGAAAAAGCTAACACAGCGTGCGCGATATGACTTAATTAAAAAAAAAAACGAGGAACTCACTTTCGAGATAATGCAGAATCAACCATTGCGTTAACTTCACATACATTCACAATTAAAAAAAACATATTACTGCCTTAACTAAACACTAAGACTAACCCTGTATGCAAAACAAATACAACAGTCATTCTAAACCCACCAAGGATTAAATACAAGCGAACACGACTGGTATCAAATATTGATGTCGCGCACAATAGCAAAAACATTATCGAAAATTCACTAACAATCAGCCCTAATAGAAATATCAATACATGCCTAAAATAAGAGTACATTTAGTACATAATATCACTGTTTTACAATAACAATGAGTAAACTACATCACTTGATGCTAACCTAGTACACGTGCATACACGAGAGGTTACATCGAAACAATGGCAACTGAGAACGGTATCGATTTGTGCGCATACATCTGAGCGGTCAAGGTGTTCACAGACATCTGAACACGACTTTATTGTCAAAGCCATTATAGTGCATGTTCAAATATTTTGGAACATCCTGAAGAGTACAGATGTATGTGTCGCTGACTGTCCAAATTCGTCGTTTAAAAATAATATTGAATAAATCGAAGTTTCCATTTCAAGAGATTTAAGTATACAGCTAAAGTATAGAGATAATTAACTCTTTGTTACTGATGTACACGTGTAAATAGACTACTTTTCAAAGTCATTTGTACACGATACAAATGATTGACGACTAATGATTAATAATTTACAATAAAACTATTTGGGATCATCCTATATGGAGCGTGACGTCAAATTGATGTCATCGGCATGAAAATTACGGGCCCTGCTGATGTATTACTGAAAAAAAACACCATTAAATTTTTCTTAAGTACATACATGAATGGTTTATTAAACTGAATTACGACCCATATAAGTCCGTAGTCACGACTATGCAACCAAATAACTCGAATTTTATTGGCACTTTTTCTCTTAGAACTGCAATAACAGACACATAAAATATCCACCAAATACTCTTCGTATTTACGTAAAATCATCTGAAATACCTGCATATCAAACAATCAACAATAATCAGAAACATTTGTAGAATAAATATAATAGCTCGGACTTACCAGAATGCAGTGCACGTTCAATAAGTGCACGGAGAAAATGAAGTTGCTTCGAAATTTCCGACTTTTTCGATAAATATTTAAGACATTTGCATCACTAATAATACTTAAAATTTAGCGAAGAGAGCTACACAAATTGTGATAAAAGCGATGCAACTTTAAGTATGGAGGCTACTGCACGTCACGTGTTCACCTACGCTAGGGTATGTACATGTAAGAGCAACTCTGCTCATTTAACTAATTCAGACTAGTCCCCTCCGTCGGCGAAACATCACCACATGTGCGTCTCTCGTATCTCACTGATGATCTGACCGGCCCGTTGCAAAGCCTGTAAAATAATAATTCTATGTTAACAACACCTTTTAAATTCAAAATGCAGATTATCTAACAAAGGATCTCTGGACACGACTTATATTCCGACTTATCAGTCGTTTAGACGATTGATTATCATAGTGTTTATAATATAGGTATAATTCGTATGAGTTAATGGTTGTGTCCGTTGTCAGAAAATAAAAGAGAAATGAAACATTTACATAATATGAATATACAAAAAAGAGAAATAAGAGTCGAAATCATTTTTCTCACGCGACGAACCCATCCAAAAAACTAATTGGATGGTTGTACTTCGGTAACTAGTCTCGTTCACGGAGGTAGCCCTGTACGTTTAGCACAACACTGCCAAGCCTTGTTGCGCGCGCCTCTGCGCGCCTGTCTCAATCACACCATACAATATCGTATTTGACAAAAGCCAAATCAACTTCTTTTTATGAAACGTCAAAAACGCTCCGTTTTAGTATGGAAATTGTAGGGATTATTGGCTTGTGACGTCACAATCAAACAACGTCCTTATTTAGTTTAGTAGTAGTAGTTTTTATGAATTAAAAAATCTTAAAATAGCAACTTAAATGAAAGATTGATAGTTTCCGAGTATTTTCGTAATTTTTGTCTGTTGCTATTTAATGAAAAAACAAATTATTTTCAATGTTGTCAAATACCCTATTTATAAAGGGAAGCGTCTTGTGTCGCGTCGTGGCGTCAGAATTGCTAGCTCGCTGGTGCTGTATGTATCTTAGAGTATAGATTTCTACAGAGAGATACTCGTGCCGCCATAAGGAACGGAAAGGCTCATTTGCAGATCTACAAACCTTTTTAATTTGAGCGGGTAATGGTTTATTTGCATTAACCGAGTGAGCGGCAGACAAAAGCATGTGGAAACTATGACAAAGACAACAAATTGAATATCTGTCACATATTTATTAGTAGTACTTATTGAGATTTGTAATATTTGCATACGACCAGCTCGCTCGGCCTTGGTCTAGGATCTGAGTCTGGTTAGTGTGAGGTACGTACCCTGAGCATGTCCGCGGCCTCCTTCCTCCGCTGCGCGATGTGCTCCGACTCGTTGAGCAGCGACTCCGCCTGGTCCGACTTGTACAGGTGCGTCACCAGCTCCGACTGCAGGTTGTCCTTCACGTAGTTCACGAGGAAGTGCATCACCGCTTTAGGGACAGAGTCCTGGATCGATTTGCGGACGATGTAGAAGTAGGATTTGATGAGTCGCTCTGGAAACAATATTGTACAGTTAACGGGGATGATACGCACGGATGAATTCAAGGCACGCAATAAGGGTTTTCGAAAACATTAGCGCTTTGGCAGGTACGTCAGGTCCTCCATCTCTACTCTTATCGCACGTTTAAAAAAAAAGCGAGGGTTCAAAAAGACGACGAACCGCTTCGAGAAAAGGTAGGTGATGCCCTTGCGTTGCGCTTCGCTTGGCTCGTCTTGGCGGGGGCACTGCCGTGCCCCCAGATATTGGACTCTTAACTCGCTATTTGAACTTCAAGGTGACGTGTCTCGCGCTGAAGGTTTTTCACAGCGTATTCTTTCACCAAATGGCAGCAAAATCCACCAATCAAAATAATAACGGTTAAAAAATGATTGAAGGAATTTGACAGCCAGACTTTTAGCCACAGACTTCAAGCTGGCATACGATTTCTAAAAACCCTTATTGGCATCTTCCCCGATTTGACACCTTTAAGGATAGTCAAATTAACAACGTAAATGGTAGTGTGCCTTATAACAAAGTAATTAGTTAGTAACAGTGTTAGTTTATCTACAATCAAGCATTAATTAACATCAAGATCGATTAACCCTTCTAGTGCGTAAACGAAGCGGCTTGCCGTATATTTTAGATGGTTAGCCTCGGCAAGCAGCTTAATGCCGGCGTAGTGCCTTAACACTCACGCGGGTAATGCGCGCTCAAAGGGTTAATTAAAAAGAATAAATAGTTCTAGGATTTTTATTTTATTTTATTGTAATTCACATAAAAAATCAACTCTACTTGAAAGCAATGCCATGTTGAAAAATTGATTCTGCTGTTAACAAATAATTATGATTATGAATAAAGCAGTAGTATAATTTTACACAAGTTGAATCAAAAACAGATGTTCCATATGTTGCGAACATACTTTTATTTACAGTTCCTATGGTGGATCTAAACCAAATGGACGAACGAGCATACTTGCACCTAAGGTTTATTTGTTTGCTATAAAAAGTTGATTGATCAGGTTAGATGCACGTTCTATCGCTAAGTGTAAACCCGCCATAACTAATGTAAAATGCAGGCGTAAAACACAGAAACAGATGGCAGGTGGGCGGAAACCTAACAGTGATGAGCGAAGCATGTGCGTAGCAACAATCGCTATCTCTGTCTGGCACCTGCTCTAAGCACAATTAGCCGCGATTTACTTTATTTTTGCCCACAGGTGATGGACAACATGTATCCTTCTGGTAAAAAACTCATTTTTGTACCTCTATTGAGCTTGTTAACCATGCTCCATATATAGAGCAATGTGCTACGAACGTGTTAAGTAACCTTCCTATGAGCAGGAGCGTTCAACTTCACACTTCAGGTACGCTCCAGATAATTGAACCATTGACCATTTTGTACCTTATTGCCATTGTGACAAGATATAAACGGCCCATGTTACAATTAACTATCAAGCATTGGGTTTGTTGGCAGGGAACCTTCTGTACGCAAGTACTCTGTGCTGCGAGTCAAGTGTCAAACGAAATATAGCCAATGAAGTAAACGATAGAGCTGGTGTTTGCACATAGCAACTATTCTATCCTCACCAACTAGGTCACCCATAGAGTTCAAATGCATCATGGCGATGCCTTCTAGAATCTTTGCGTTATAAATATCGTTTGCTGCCCTGCTCCGTCCACCTGTCACCGTGAAACAAAACAACATCTGTTCAGCACAATGTATCATGAACCTTGCGGAAATGATTAGACAAAAATATATATGACTAGCTTCTGTCCGCGACTTCGTCCGCGTGGAACCCGTTTAATATCGTAGCTCCTTACAAACTTTCGCCCCCTTAGGCGATGATTCCCGGAATAAAAAGTATTATATACTCGTATGTTAATCCAGGTTATACACATGTATACCAAAATTCATTTTAATCCGTAAAGCCGTTTTTGCGTGATTGAGAACCAAACTTTAGCATTCATAATATTAGTTGGGCACGACTGGCTTGACAGACTCTAGCAGGCATTTTAAGTTTTTCTCGTTTAGTAGGCTGCCGGGCCGCGTGCCTTTGAACGTGTTAGTACTTACGCAATTTCAGATCTTTTTAACAACGGATAGGAACAATAATTCATATTTTTTTCTTTCCATTTTTTTTCTATGAAAAAGAAACATTATTAATGCTTGTATTATATATTGATAGCACCATCTAGCGAGCATAATTTTGGTACAATTTCTGTTTGATGAGGTCGCTGATGTCAGTTGTCGATTTGCGCAATCTAGCGAGCTTATCATAGTATAGCGTTTGGATATTGGCCCACCATAAATAGTTTTGTTTTTATTCCTACAGAAACTATTTTAATTCGACTTCATACTCTATTACAACTCTATTCTCCGGTCATATTCAATGATGAGTTCACTATTTCGTTTGAGTCTGTTTTCACTAGTCCTATTATCAGTTCCATCAATGAAACCAGGTGGTATATTCATACTTAATTTCTTAACTTAATCGCTCTCAATAAGACCGCCTGTTATTGACCTCTATTTTTAAGTTGTTATGTGTAATGAATGTATGTGTTATGTCTATTTGATTTGTTTTGAGGTGCGCAATAAAGAGTATTTGTATTGTATTGTTATATCAATGGGACTGATAATAGAGCTAACGCATATATCGTTAGTTTCATATACAGATAACAAAGGCGAAAAGTTACTGACCTATGACGTCACAATCGTGCTGCTCCCGGTCCGAGAGTTTCCGTGACTGCTGGCTCGGCACCTCGGGGAGCAGGTTGACTGGCTTCACCGGTGTTAACGCCTTCTCCGGGGGAGTCCCACCATTTACCTGGACACGTTTATGGGATGATTAGTTGATGTGAATCATATAAACACACTATTCACTTTTTTATTGACTAGTTGAACATTCACTCATTTATTGAATAATACGCCAAGCTACACATAACCCGTGTAAATACCCATATACAAGAGCACTGCATTGCAAAATAAATTCTATGTGCAAGTAGGTTACAAATACAAAAAAATACGCGCAAATGTGGCGCACAGGGCGTTCCACGGGTTAAAGCTGAGTTTGGACCAGCGATAAAACTTTTTATCTGTCACTTTGACATTTGTGTTTATCAGAAAAGGAACACACATTTTTATTTATCAGAGGTTTGTTAAGTTTTATGAACGGGTACTATCGACAACAGCTAACTGACCATCGGTGCACCTTAACTGCATTGTAATAAGGTTCTATATAAACACAGGATGGTCAGTTAACAGTGTTGTCGTTTGTGCATGTTTAAATTTAGAGAGTTTTGTTACTAAATTTGAATCCTGATTAAACTGTATTTATGAGCCAATCAACTATTTATTGTTGCTCGTTGCCAAGGTTACGTCTTCTAGGTCACTATCAACTATGAATTTATGAGGCTTCAATCCACTAAACACGTGTTTTTGTTATATTGGTAAACCCATTCCATGATGGGGCATCTCCTTAGCTTAGCATGCTAGGAGTCCAATTTATCAATATTTTTTTCTAAGAAACTCTGTTACTGTTGTCTCCTGGCCTACTGGAACAGAAAAACTACAAGAAAAACTTGTTTTGTTTTATTTTTTTATTTATCTCAATACCGTCTAAACACTTTCAACCAACACAAGAGTAGATTGACAGCGAATGTAAACATGTTCGTGGCAAATCATATGCAGTTACGAAATTTCTATTTCGTAACTGCATATGATTTGCCAGTTCAGGGAATAGAACTTCACTGTCGATTAACAGGCCTTTTTTTTCGAAAATGCCAGTTTTCGCATTAGTTGATTTACAACTACACATCTCGATATCGAAATAAAAATATTTGTATCACATGTTTATATTCAGGGTAACACCATGTGCATGATTGAAACTAAACATGCTTGCAAATCTTCAAATCATAATTAAAGCCCACTCAACTTTAACAAAAGAAAAACGAAACTAATCTGAATCCTTCACCAAACACAAGCACTACACTAACTGTTTGCAGCGAAAACATAATGGAAAAGCATCAAATCAAACACATTCAAAAGCAGGATATTACAGTTTCGGATTTAATAAGGACTTTCACACACTGTTTGTACAGATCAGTACAAAAAGATGTATACAGTTTTTCCATGAAATGTGGAACAATGTATACATTATTTTGTAGTCGATTGTACAATACGGCAGTCAACCCGCCGAGATTGCAGACGCTGTCGTGCGTTGACCGCATATGTAATGCATTTTTTGCTAGATTTCATAACTCGTTACTTATGAACCAATTTTCTACTGTTAAAGCAAAATTTCCATCTTTACATACATGATATTATGTTGTAATAACAAAAACTGAAATGTTTAATTCACTCCATAACAAACAGTTTTCTCATTATTTTTAGTACCAATCAAAATGTAATAGGGTAGTCCCAATTTACCTGGGGTGTGACTGGAGATTCACTGTTACTATTTTGATTCGGAGTTTTGTGCTCTTGGCCGTCCGTGATGGCAGGCACGTGCTGAAACCGGACACCACTTTAGATACCGCTCCGTGGATACGGCTTGAAGCGCATCGCATGCAGCGTTTACCACAAGAGTAATATGATTTCTAATGAAATTATTAGCAATCACATGGTGGAAAGGTTTCGGCACAACAATCCGTTTAATAAAATATCCAAATCCTTGAAGATCAACGTCATAATGAACAAAATCTGCGTTTTTTCTAAAGACTGAACAAAGTCCAAATCCAAGCTTTCCCCGTCTTTCATATGAAATTTCACCAAAAGTATGTTTTGATCCTCAATGAGTTAGTAAAGTAAGGCGATTGATCTTAAAGGAAACCAACAGATGTTTTAAGAAACGAACGTTTTGTGCTGAATTGGTTGAAAGAGAGCCCACATAGTATTTTTACACAAGCAATGGTCACTTTTATAAGTATGAGATATGTTACTATGATGAGTTTGGACATCCTAGCTCACACGTAATTAGGAGTCTGGTTTACCTGGTTGTACGCATCCCAAATATTCGTCATGAATACTAGGATGGACCCTCTTTCCCCCATTTGCCGTAGAAGCAGCTACAAACAATCATTAATCAAGTTCATTGTTCGAATCCACTAGCGTGTACAGTCGCCGTACTTGTCACTTGTCTCATAGAGCCAATATCAACCTTTTTGTACTTAAAGTAACTAATTTATTTCATACTGTTCAAGAATATACTATTAATATGTACTTTGGATCAGCAGATTTCGTAAAAGATTGTATATATCATGCTCAAATCCTTTGAACGCCTACGACACTCAAAGCGGTCACCAGGTACACTATGCCATTGAACTCTTTACAAAGCCATGTTATGCTCTTTGTTGTCAGTAAAAAGGAAGGCTAATTTTAAATAAGTTTTGTCTTCATTATCATTTACATGGCGTTCAAAAGATCATTCTTACAGCGAAGATGAATCAAGAACATTGCAAATCCAGGACTCGGTAAAGCAAACAGAAAGTGCACTAGTTACCCATTATGACTACAAAAAGCCAATTCGTTTGGCTGCTTTATAATCAAATCTGAGTCAAAGCCAAACAGCGATGAAATCCGATCCGAGATTTCACCCAAATCAAAATGTTAGGCAAGTTTGTATGCAAGCAATCCTCGCTTATCTAGCCAATCACAGTCATGCATTACTTAGTATTTAAACTAGGTATATAATATATGGAGATATGCACAATCGGTAAATTTCCATCTGTCAAATAACAACAACAAAAGCCGGCCAAGTGCGAGTCGGATTCGCGCACGAAGGGTTCCATACCATTATCTATAAAAACGGCAAAAAAATCACGTTTTGTATGGGAGCCCCCTTAAATAATTATTTTATTCTGTTTTTTAGTATTTGTTATGGCGGCAACAGAAACACATCATCTGTGAAAATTTCAACTGTCTAACTATCACGGTTCATGAGACACAGCCTGGTGACAGACGGACGGACGGACAGCGGAGCCTTAGTAATAGGGCCCCGTATTTACCCTTTGGGTACAGAACCCTAAAAACCGTGATCAAAAGCAAAGTCAAGATTGACGATTATTCTATTTATCAATGACGTGGAAACTGAAATCATGAGCTCACGATTTTGTAACTATGCTATGGAATATCAACCGTAGTTATTGTAGGTTAGGTTATAATTCACGTAACGCCATAAAGTTAATACCCAACTACTGCTTTTATGGCACAAATTCTTGTAACGCTAATTTCAGGCTTATGCCAAAGTAATTTAAGACTAGCTTTGTTTATCGATGTTATCATTTTTAGCGAAGATAACAGGTATTCATTAAGAAGCTACGGCAGCCTAGTGGTTCAGGCATGCGGCTGTCAAGCGGCGGTCGTGGGTTCGAATCCCGGCTCGTACTAATGAGTTTTTCGGAACTTATGTACGCATTATTTACCCTAAGCTTTTCGGTGAAGGAGAACATCGTGTCGGGATGAAACCGGTCTAATCCCAATAGTCTAGTTTTCGCCCTGGAAGGTCAGATTGGCAGTCGCTTTCGTAATACTAGTGCCTATGCCAAATCTTAGGTTAGGTGTCAAAGCGGACCCCGGGCCCCTTTAGGGCACAACCGGGAATAACGCTAGGAGGATGATGAACAGAAATTCATTAAACAACGTGGATAACGTTCAAAGGAGCTTTGTCAATGATATATTATCAATTGAACGAAACTTAGGCTTAAACCGAGGTACAATGTTAAAACTGTATGGTATTATTTAGATTTGGGTGAAGAGAATGGCTGAATATCCCGATCTAGCAAAGGAAGCCCTTAGTATTTTCATACCATACGCAACTTCTCATTTGTGTGAGCTGTCATTTCCTTCAATGGTCGATATCAAAACAAAGAAGAGGAATAGATTGAATTTGGAAAATGATTTAATCGTCTGCGTATCGCGACAGGAACCAGGTTTTGATAAATTAGTTAAAATGAAACAAGCTCATTCTTCGCACTGAATTAAAAAAAAAAACCATTTTATAGTCGTAATTAAATAAATGCACACGAATCTAAGAATAATTCCGGGTTAATAAAAAGAACATGCTTCAAAAAAACATCATTCCTAGTAGTCACGAGACTTTTTAGAAGCTGGTCCCCGCGACCCCCCTGGATATGTGTCGCGGCCCCCCTGGGCGCCGCGACCCACACTTTGAAAAACACTGATCTAGAATCACTTTATTGTTTGCTTGTTCAATATGAATGTAAACCATATTGTTGTGCATAGCTAGGGATAATAACAAGAGGCAACATCGCCATCGTTGTACATAGAAAACTCATTCCAGTTTGGTTTTGGTTTGGAAGTGAATGGCAGTACTCTGGTCCTGTGGTTGTAGGATAACCCATATAAATAAAATAAAAAATAAGAAAATAAATACATTTTTCCTTCTCTGTCAGGAGGGGGCACGACATTCACACAGTAACTCTCATCAACTCCTACTCGCTACACATTCTACAATGCATGTTTGTTGTATGATAGTCCCAGCTATAACCTTCGAGTGGGGCTACTAGTGAACCCTACTCGAAACCCAGAGTAGTATGTTAGTGACTTACTTTACATTAGTGAGTTAGCCATTGACATGCAAAAAAGAAAGCATATATCTACTTTGAATAGCGTGGATACCGGGGAGGGCGTGGCGCGGTTTTTCTGCCGGTACATGGGGCTGTCGTCAATGAAGTTGTCCGTGCTCTGTAGGAGCCCAGACACTAGCGCCGCCTCGCGGTGGAAGTCTGGATGCTTGGTGTTGATGTATGCTAGTTCGATTGCTACTAGGTTTTCCACCTGAAATGTAAGTGCAATATGATTCATAGATTATTCACAAGTTATTGAAGTAAGCGCACTGCGGCGAATATGTCCCATTCTAACACTAGGAGCATGTCATTATAACCTTAGTCGACCAACTCCGAAAAAAATATCATAAGAAAATCGAGTAAATTACAAATGAAAGTATATGTATACTTTGAAATTGTGAATCACGGGATTTGAGCGGAGGCTCCGCCTGGGCTTAGGAGCTCATACAAGTCAGGAAGGCTCAGTAGCAGAAATATATACGCGGGAGCTTCAAATGTTCCGAAATGGTTTTGTTGCTTATATTCACGAGATTATTATTATTCATTAGCTGAGCGCCCATCTACTTCAGCTGTGAAACATCCTGATGCATGTGCAGGGTTCAAAAGGATAATTATTATATATATATTATATCGATTCATAATAACAAAAAAATGCGCTCATGAAAGTGAATTGTATTCGAACGTGTATTTCCGCACTTTCGTCTATCCGAACACACGAAGTGTCAACGTGACGTGCCGCGCTGTGGGGATACGGATTTTACAAGAAAAATCTGTTCGGATTATGCAAAGTTGAGCGAACTCGAGTGTCATTGGTTCTTATACTGGTGATAATTATCAAAATTAATTAACTTGATAATTTCGAACCCTGTGCATGTGTGCAATTTGTTTTACACCAAATATGAATGCGCAACGCCTAAATACCTGAACGCCCTAGGCGACGAAGCCATCAAGTGGCTGATTAGCCTTAATATTAATTAATAGTGATTATGTATATTTGTTACTGTTTCATCCTGTTTGCCGTACGATTAAAATACCAAATATTGTCTGCTCTCTGCTAAGTAAATTAAATACTAGCTTCCGCCCGCGACTTCGTCCGCGTGGACCCGGGATAAAAACTATCCTATATTTTAATCCAGGCTATAAACTATATTCGTGCAAAATTTCATTCAAATCGGTTCAGCCGTTTAAGCGTAATTGAGTAACAAACATCCAAACATACAAACTTTCGCATTTATAATATTAGTAGGATTTGGGCACTGACCATGGAGTTGGTGGCGGGCAGCCTGGTGCGCAGCAGCTGCGTGACCACGTCCACGATGCGCTGGTGCAGGCGCGGGAACCGCAGCATCTCTTGCTGCACCTCCGTGCCGCAGTGTTGCACTATCCGCTGCATTTCCTCGTGCACCTGGACCAATCGCGTCATTTCCATTTACATAAACATTCCTCATTCCTGGAGAAAATGTGATATAAATTAATAAATACACATTAGGGGACAATCTTACACAAATCGGCCCAGTCCCATAGTAAACTCAATAAGGCGTGTGTTATGGGTACTAGACGACGATGTATTTGATAGATACATATATACAGGGTGATCAATCCAAATGGCTCAGTATGGAGAAGTCAGAAACTATAAGAGATAGCGAAATCTGTTCTTAGGAACCATTGCGTCGATTTTAGCATTAATAATAATGACATTCAAACTTTTTTTTTAACTCTCGTACATAACCGGGAATCAAACCTCGTCAATATTCTTTATGTAATCGCGTGTAGCATTTGTTTGTATAATTGATCCTTAAAGTATAAGGACCAAAATTTTGCTATGAAATCTTGTGTAAACATTAGACTGAAATGCCCACAATTTAAAGAATTTGCAAATTGTCATTAAGATGAATTGGTCATAATTATGAATCATTTATCCGAATAGACCACTTATGCATATCTTATCTGTATCCATATTGTGCATTACAAATTGCGTTTATTTAAAATTAGAACGCATTCCTTAAGCGGGCGTGCCAATTATGATATTGATGAAATTTACAAATCAAAAGACGACACTGTAGAAGATTTAACAACAGCCTTAGAAAATATCTTAACACAGATGCAACACTCGAAGAACCACGATCTAAATCGTTGTAAATCCTAAACAGTTATTTTACTTAAAAAAATATTAACGAAACCTAATAATTAAATACATATTCAACAATACCCAACATGATAAAGTTTGTCGACTATTTTATTTTTTACAATATGGTGTCTGGTGGCCGCCATTATGAATATTGATTTCTGTTATGTCTTTATTAGCACTCGCAAGATTTAAACGAAACATCATTGATGTATGGTTCATTAAAATTGATCCACGCGTTTGATCTCTGGAGTGCCACAAAGGAACAAATGTAATTCATGTATGTATTCTTGTGTGTTCTTTTGTGTCACTCAAGACATAGCAGTAACCAAAATTCAAAATGGCGGCCACCAGATAATATGGTGTCTGTAAAATATACATAGGTATAAACATGGCGTCCAAATTTATGTATACTAATACTGTGTATAATAATCCTATTCTTATACCCCGCCGAGCCGCCTCCGTAAAACACGTGCGGAGCGTCGCGGGAAGCTAGTAAACTATACAATTCTGGGCTTCAATTGGCAGAGTGGCGTCTAGTATACCTACAATTAGTTAAGTCCAGTAGGATCAAACTAATCCGTTCAAAAAGCGACTACCGTCCAAGCTAGAAAATTCCAAATTCAATCACAGTTTCATGAAATGTCGGACGTCTTAATAATATCAGCGTGCCATGGAAAACCGCGATTAGGCATTCTTGGCGGCACTGTCAGGAACCCGCCTACCGGGCACTCTGTTCGTCGGCACTTACTTCTGCTCAGCGGGAAAACCACCTGCGAGCGTAGCTGCTAGCTACAAATTTGTCAGTGAATGTGTATCAACGTACCAGTTCAACGCAACGCTGCGACGGCTCCTCCAGCCGCCTGATCTGCCGCTTGACGAGCAACTCGAAGGAGACCTCGGGCACGAACAGCGCGGGCCGCGGTCCGGTTGCGTTCCTTATCGCCGTCAGTATGTCCATGCGCGTCAAACCTTCACACAGGAGACAAGTGTTCATACTTTTATTATTAAAAATATCTGGTGATTGATTGATTGCGGGTGGAACGTGGTTGACATTTTAACACTTCCGTCACTATCAATCGCACTCGCAATACTCATTGTAGATGTATTATGCTAGTATTTATACCCATTGTGTTTACCGCCCACAGTCCGTCTGTTTTGCCCAAAGTCCAAAGGTGGACGCGGTACGAGAACTTCTTCTTTTGTGGCATAAACATTAAATAAAATAATGAGGGTTTCCAGAATATATTATGTCACCAGCTGGCAGCACCGTGGCGAGAGGTGTAGGTGTCAAAATCCACCAATCAAATTGATGATGATTAAATATGATTGGTGGATTTTGACACCTAGACCTCTCGCCACGGTGCTGCCAGCTGGCGACCTAATACATTCTGAAAACCCTCATTGGGTAGGTAGGAAATGGGGTAGTAAGTATGTACTTACAGAAAAATCAAATTAGAATCGACATTTTTCTTGCACTTCATCTCAAATTCATGCCCACTTATTTGATTGTAAACAGTTATTCATAGGTAAAGCTTACTTACCCACTAGCGGGTGAATAGAATCCAGAGTTCTACCGAACGTCTCATGGAATATGTAGCATATCCTCGCGCCGCCACACAGCTCGGTGGTCTCGATGTTGCGCGAGGTGCCCTCGATGGTGGAGCAGTACGCGCTGGCGAACTTCGTGATTATTTGCAACAGCGTCTGGTACTTGTCTGACACGTCGTCGCCGTATGAATTGAGCAACGTTTGGAACTGAGATATCATTACGTTGACGCGAACCTAAAAACGCAACACACTAATATATATACATCTTTTCTTTAACCTTAACTTCTTGGTTTCTAATCAATCAACAGCAAATCTCTGGATCGATTTACTGTTGTTATAGGGAGTCTCAATAAGAGTGCACTATTAACCCTTTCACCGCCACAGTCGGCCATAGCCGACAACGCAAAATCGTGACTACGACGCCAGAGACGGCGCTGGCCGACAAACATTTTTTGATGAATACCTATTGAAAAACATCCTATTTTTATGGTGGCGTTACTTCTTTACCCATTTTAATTTTACCCCGTGGCGTCAGTGGCACAGCGTATTGCTTCGCCGTCGGGCGGTGAAAAGGTTAATTAACCTAAGTAATTACCTAATTATTATACTTAATGTAAGGGTTATTTTTAATAGTAATAATACACTCTTATTGAGACACCGGTTAAGCCCGTTAAATGGCAGTGAATTTCTTAGACTAACCCCTCCTATTCATACATCGTCTCTTTCTTACGAAAACAATGTCAAAGGGACAGAAGACAGACAGACAAACGAATTCTAACGGCAATTAGCTAAAATAGGTTTGTTGAACATTTATGACTACAAAAATCATACTATTTATACTACTATAGCCAATAATAAATTTTAAAAAGTAAAGAGTTACTATTAATATAAAAAAGGAGATAAACACTTAAGTAGCACCTAACTACCAATAGCATAATAGACTTTAATAATACTTATTATTACAAAGCATCCATAAATTATGCATGAACGTTTTGAAAAATCAGCAGGATGTGACGTCACTTGTAACGTGAAATGAACACGAAATCTGTTTGACGCAACCCGCAAGTTATATAATATCAACAATAAATAACTAGAAGTAACCTGGTATCAACTACTAAATTACCTTGAGTTCAGGCAAGCAGTCCCTTATATGGTGCATAAGGAGCCTGTTCAGTGTCTTAGCCAAGTATGGCGTTCCATTTCTCGTCGCGATCGTCGGGTACTTCCTCTGAAGATACGTCGCCTCGTCTTTCAGAGAGTCCTGAATTAAAGGAACTAATATTTTACAAACAATACTTGAAACAGGTAAAGACACTACAAAATTAAGAGATATATTTACCAAAATAGTTTTTTTATCGATAATATCTTGCTGGGATCGATTAACGACACCGATAATTCCTAGCTTCACGGGGATCACACGCCCGCACAAGATATCGATTGCGTCAGTACCTGAAACACAAGTAAAAATTGCATTTTTATGACCGTGTGTTTCACTGAGTATGCAAGTCACAGAATAATTATTTACAAAAACTTCCGTCTCGATAATTCGTAACATAGAATACGATCATAAACTATGTCATGCATTTGAGTTATCGTTAGCCTAAATCCTAAGCTTCCTCAAAATGGCTAGCACTCATTATGTTTAGAATCTGCGAGGTGAGTGTGCCCTTTGTATGGAAATCAGGCACTCAAAAGTGTTGTGTGAAGCCGTAAGCCGTCAGTAGTCGACGGCTTAAGGCTTCACATTAACAACCAAGAATAACTTGTCTACAAATACAATTTCTACATCGTTTTTTTGACCTGGCCTTCAGTTGTTAATAAAATATCCATCATGTTTTTCACTTTAAAATAATAATAACAAGGTAAAGAGCGAGATATTAGGGAATAAGGTCCCATTTTCCTTTGAGTGAAGTTTACGTCATTGTGTAGGTAACCTAACTATTAGCTAGTTTAGCTAGTAGGGAGTTCTGAACTAGTACCTATTTATTTTCATTTTTTTCCGATCTAGTGAAACTAACAAATAGTTAGTTACACAATTCCATTAAGTTTGCTTGGTATAAAATGGAACCAAATTTTCCTGAGCCTTCCTCACCTTAAGACATGAGATTATACAGCTATATAGTAAATATTGTCTGATCAACTAACATAGTCTTTTCGAGAAAGACCAAAGTATATATTTTTTGGTTAAAGTAATTTAATTGGTTTGAAGTGTTATTTTTTACATTATAAAAAAACTGGCTTCAGTTGCTTCCTGCAAAATAATTGCATCATATATAATTACCAGCATCCATGAGATCAAGTTTCGTTACAACCGCCAGAGTTCTTCTTCCATCTGGGTCCACATCTTTTGCCATTTTGATGGCTTCACTGGTGGCCATATCTGTGTTGGCAGCAGTCACGGCCAGAATAATTGAGTTTGGATTTGATATGTGCTTAACTATCAGGGTTCGGATTTGGTTTTCTATATCCTCTGGTTGGTCACCAATAGGCACCTAAAAATGAAGTTGATAGTAGGTTATATTCAAGACCAAAGAAAATTACTTTTCTACACACACTACTCATTTTCACTGCTGGTGATTATATTTGGCTACTACAGATGACACTAATTTACTCCATGACTAATGAGACATGATGAGTGACTTACTTTGGTAATACCAGGCAGATCCACTAGGGTTAGGTTGACAACTTTGGTGGAGTAAATCTTGAGGTTGATAGCTTCTGGGCAAACACCCTTGTTGTTACCAGCCAACCGGTCTGTCTCTCTCTCTATTTCTAGCCTGATTTGTTCGAAGTCTGTAAAGATCTTGTCCTTTGTGTGCAGGAATTTGCCCCATTCTTCTAAGTTTACAGTACCTAAAACAAGGGAAAAGATATCATGAATAATCAATTAAATGCCAGGTGTAGCCTATAAATGGTAAAAAAAATATATTTGTTGTCTACAGCAATTTGAAAAGTGTATTTTACAGAAGTCAATTAATTGAAAAATCTGAATGTAACATATCATGCCACTGTGCTGTACAGCATACACTAGCAATTATATGATGGATTATATGCAATGATACACAGGTAAGTATTACAGATAAACATTCAATGAAAAATAACAAGATGTTACCAATATAGATAGAATGTCTATTTTCATTTACAGGTAGACTGTTCAACCGAGTCTTCCAGCGCGCGGGCGAGGGCTGAGTTAAGCGGTTGACATATAGAAAACAGTAAAAGTAAGATGTTACACAAACAAAGATCAGGGCATAGAGTAGGATAACAAAACACTAGTTTAAGACATGAAATTAGAATCATTTTGGTTTAAACATAACATAAGCCGATTTACAAGCCATCAGCCATCATTGCTAATACGAACCTGAGGAAAACATAGATTTGGAAAGCTGAGATATTGGGTTCCATGGTGTTGGCACTGGGGTCTGCAGCCTTAGCTCTATGTATAAATACAATAGTAAACATAATGTTATAACCCAAACACTGTTTCTCGAGCTGGTTTATAACTATTTAGAGCCATTCTTTGATTTATCTGTAGTTGCAAGACTTTCATATAATATGTTATATAGCTGGTATCAAATGACTATTATTAAGGTAGAATATGCTGTAATAAGTGAATGTTGCATGATAAAAAAACGTAAACAGAGCTAGTGGAGTGTAACATGATTTGCATCCAAATCAAGGTTAGTTTGAAAACTGACAACAGCTTGCACAATGTCTAAACTTAGAATAATTACCGTCATTGGTGCATTTTTCTTTTAAAAGGGAATTAGATGAAAATATAATAGAATGAAACAATCTAGGGATAGTAGTATTTATGTACCTTCTTCAGCAGACCGATGCTCCTTGCCCTCTTTGGGGCTGTACACCAGCTGCAAGATGAGCGGGCGTCGCGTGACAATCCCGGGACCCCGGGGGAGGAAGGAACGCCCAACGAGGCTCTCTATCACGGAACTCTTCCCAGAACTCTGTTGGTTTCAAACAAAATTACATTTCCAATTCTACTCACACAATGCAGAGAAAGTTCGGATTTCAGTGTAACGGTATAAACTACGTCCGCTAATCAGGCCGGACAATGGTCAATGACAGGTTACCTAGTTCACTGAAATGAAATGGGGACAAAGAACTCTATGTGACATAACAACCGATTTATCAGACGCTGTAGCACATGGCTCTTTTCAATCACTTTCTATAAAGCATCACATTTATGGTTACGCAACAATAAGAATAGTAACTACCTGTGTTCCTAAAACTATGATTTGAGGTAACTGGATGGCATCTGCTCCGACCGTATTAAATACATCTTGTAATTTATTGATAACTGGTATAAGTGCTTCCATAATTGTCTATTAGCTCTATTACACACAACTACTTTAATTAGGTCGTAATTTTAAGTTCCCTCGGGACTGAAAATTATATTTTAACGAACTTTACGAAAACACAATAACACACGACCGGTAAAAATCGGCCATATTGATTTCAGATTTCAGATTTGACATCAGGGTTGCTATTGTAAAAAAAATAACGAAATTCTTAAGCCGTCTGTACACATTGGGCCAACGTTGGCGCTTGAGCAGGATGCAGCTATGCGTTAGAGGGAGAGGGCTATAATTCGATCTCATTCGTTTACATAGCTGCATCCTGCTCACGCGCCAACGTTGGCCCAATGTGTACAGCCGGCATTACACAAAACTATCATACTTTTGTGGGGAGATAGATAGCTAAAGAAGAAGACAGCAAAGTAGTTAACGTGTTTATAAAGGTTATAATAGTGTTCTGCTAATCAGGGCTTCAAATAACGTTAAAAAGTTGGTATCGATACCACTGTGAGACAGATTTAACGTTAAGTTGTAATTAACTTTTTACCCGTAACAAAATGGTATCGTCACCTGCTGTGCATTGAGCTAACGTTAAGTCAAAGGTATCGTTAAACGTATTTAACGTTAGTAGGTAACGTTAGTAGCAGCTGGTAGCATCTCTCAACAGATTCTCGTGATATTTTGTTAGTGAGTTCGATATTTAACTATAGGGTCAAAATGCTATCGTATGTCCGGTTGTCCGGCTGTCCGGCTGTCCCCTCAAGAGGTCACATCTCTCAACAGATTCTCGTGAAATTTTGTTAGTGAATTCGATATTTAACTATAGGGCAAAAATACTTTCGTATGTCCGGCTGTCCGGCTGTCCCCTCTATAGATCGCATCTCTCAACAGATTCTCGTGAAATTCTGTGAGCGAGTTCGATATTTAACTATAGGGCAAAAATGCTTTCGTATGTCCCGGCTGTCCGGCTGTCCGGCTGTCTACTCTATAGGTCGCATCTCTCAACAGATTCTCGTGAAATCTTGTGAGCGAGTTCGATATTTAACTATAGGGCAAAAATGCTTTCGTGTGTCCGGCTGTCTCCTCTATAGGTCGCATCTCTCAAGTTTCAACAGATTCTTGTGAAATTTTCCGAGCGAGTGCGATTTTTAAGTATAGGGCAAAAATGCTTTCGTACCGTATGTCCGGCTGTCCCCTCTATAGGTCGCATCTTTCAAGTTTCAACAGATTCTTGTGAAATTATGTGAGCGAGTTCGATATTTAACAATAGGGCAAAAATGCTTTCCGGCTGTCTGGCTGTCCGTTCTATAGGTCGCATCTCTCAAGTCTCAAGAGATTGTCGTGAAATTTTGTGAGCGAGTTCGATATTTAACTACAGGGCAAAAATGCTTTCCGACTGTCCGCTTTATAGGTCGCATCTCTCAAGTCTCAACAGATTCTCGTGAAATTTTGTGAGTGAGTTCGATATTTAACAAAAGGTCAAATATGCTGTCCGGCTGTCCGGCTGTCCCCTCTATAGGTCGCATATCTCAAGTTTCAACAGATTCTCGTGAAATTTTGTGAGCGAGTTCGATATTTAACCAAAGGTCAAATATGCTTTCGTATGTCCGTCATTTAACTATAGGGCAAAAATGCTTTCGTATGTTTGTCCAGCTGTCCGGCTGTCCCCTCTACAGGTCGCATCTCTCAACAGATTCTCGTGAAATTATGTGAGCGAGTTCGATATTTAACTACTTATAGGACAAAAATGCTTTCCGGCTGTCTGGCTGTCCGCTTTATAGGTCGCATCTCTCAAGTCTCAACAGATTCTCGTGAAATTATGTGAGCGAGTTCGATATTTAACCAAGGGTCAAATATGCTTTCGTATGTCCGGCTGTCCGGCTGTCCCCTCTACAGATCGCATCTCTCAAGTTTCAACAGATTCTCGTGAAATTTTGTGAGTTCGTTATTTAACTTAGGGGCAAAACTGCTTTCGTATATATATGTCCCTACAGAGGGGACAGCCGTACAACCGGACATACGAAAGCATTTTGCCCTATAGTTAAATATCGAACTCGCTCACAACATTTCACGAGAATCTGTTGAGAGATGCGACCTATAGAGGGGACAGCCGGACAGCCGGACATACGAAAGCATTTTTGCCCTATAGTTAAGTATTGAACTCACTAACAAAATTTCACGAGAATCTGTTGACAGATGTGACCTATAGACGCGACAGCCAGACAACCGGACATACGAAAACATTTTTGCCCTATAGTTAAATGTCGAACTCGCTCACAAAAATTCACGAGAATCTGTTGAGAGATGCGACCTATAGAGAGAACAACCGGACAGCCGGACAACTGGACATACGAAAGCATTTTTGCCCTATAGTTAAATGTCGAACTCGCTCACAAAAATTCACGAGAATCTGTTGAGAGATGCGACCTATAGAGGGAACAACCGGACAGCCGGACAATCGGACATACGAAAGCAGTTTTGCCCTATAGTTAAATATCGAACTCACTAACAAAATTACACGAGTATCTGTTGTGAGTAGACGTTAATAATCACAATTCACAAGGCACAAGACAAACTGTTACCTGACATCGTACAACGCAATAAATACAACATATTAATAATAATATTTGCTTTTAATTATTTCTTTAGCAAAATACGTTTACAGTGCATATCCAAACATATAATATTATTACCTACTCAAATTTCATTCCTACGACACAATATCACACACTCCGTATTCCGTCAAGTCAAACACATACACACACTCATACACACACACTTTCCCATGTAACTAGAATTGTCATGTCACACCAGGTTCCCATGTAACTAGAATTGTCATGTGATGTTGAATAAAGTTTTTCTATTCTATTCTATTGTATTCGATACCCGTTCGCACTCAACTAGATAGCAAAATGTATTGTAGGGTATGTATACCTATACGATAGTACGATATACAACAAGGCTCTTCACGCTCACGCACGATAGCCAGTGTACGAAATGGCAACAACGCCAATCAACCAGCGCCGCGTGGTGCGCGCGCGTCTATCGGTAGCGCGGTGTGGCAACGTAGCATTACCAATTAAAGTAGTGTTACTTCGGTAACGATACTTATAACGTGAATTGGGTAACGTTAACAAGCCCTGTAAAGTAACCGATAAAAGTAACGTTAGTTGGGTAATGGTATGTTAGCAAGTAACGTTAGTTTTTACTACCGGTACAAACGACAACACTGTTAACTGACCATCCTGCGTTTATATAGAACCTTATTACAATGCACTTAAGGTGCACCGATGGTCAGTTAGCTGTGTTGTCGATAGTACCTAGGTATTTTTATGATATTTATGTTACTTAACGTTACCTATAATGGGAATTTGGTAACGTTAACAAGCCCTGCTGCTAATATTGATTCTTGTTCGGGTTTGTTCGATAAAATCAACTGGTTAAAGAATTATACAAAAAAACACTTCGTGTTATGGAACATTACTGTCAACGACAAACTGGTTTTCATGAACTTTCAAAAACAAAAATACATCGCCTCGCCTCATACACAGAAATGTTCTCATCAAAATTGTTAGAAAATCATTCGAGAGATTAAATAATAAACTTTATGCTGTTAAATAGTTGTTTCGAATTTTATACCTGTTTAATACTTTATATTTCAAACTTGGTTTTAGTTGGGTTCGTGCTTTGCATTGCATTGGACGTATTTAGTGCGAGCCGTGAAGGTTTATAAACGTTCAATGTCAATGTACTCAATGTCAAAATCAAATCCTTTTCTGACTGACGTCTAACTAAAGTAAAGTCTGTGGGAGTTTGGTTTGGGTCTTTGATCTTGCTTTGATCTTTAGTTTGGCGTTGTATGAGTGTAATTTATAACTCTTTGGCCTTTAATTGACCTATAGAAGACTGCAAGTTATTCGTCCCTAACAATGCTTACTTTAGAGGTTGGTATTGAAAGTTGTTCGATCGCGTTAATAAAAGATGCCAATCAATAATGTGGATGCTTGGTTTACAGGAGTCCAGTGTAGATGCCGGGCGATTCACCACTAACTCGCAGTCCATAGAATTTGGACCGTGGCATATATCTTATGATATAAGCTGTATCTTGCCCAGTGTCTGCTCAACAAAAGTTGTTTGCGGAAGGGATGATGATCAATTTTGTCAGTTTTGTGTGTACGTATCAATCAAAAGTTTTCACATAGCTAGTAAAAGTAATGCCTTGTACTGAAATAGACTATATAAATCCTCTTAGCCATTTATCAAATAATATTTTAATCAATTACAGATACTGTAAAGAACTGCCGATTCCACATTTTCCTGATATGGTGTTTCCCAAAAATGTTTTGTCATTGATACACAAAGATGGTGCTAAAATTAATTTCAACCCTCTAGATGCTTTAAAACTGGTAGCTACTACTACTGATGCCATAGAAGTGTCTTGTGCAGAGATATGGCAGGGAGCAAGGTTTGTATTTTGTTATATATTTGATACAAACATCATTTTGTCATCACCTTATAATAGCTGTGCTGATTAGTAATTTTTGTTGCTCATTGATATAGTTGTCTTCTGGAAATATCTTGATTTTATAAAATCCACTAAACATGTGGTTTAGTTTTACTGGTAAACACATCCTACGGTGAGGCATCTCCTAAGCATGGTAGGAGTCCAATAAATATCTTTTTTTTTTAAAACACTCTTTTCTTACTGAGACAATACAACAAGAACAAGTAAAATCAAAAGTAAAAAAAAACCCTTCTGCTTTTTTACAAATATTATAGCCCATTACACTCCTAGAAATAAGAGGAATCCAACAACACCTCATATGTCGAAATCCGTCAAATGGTTTAGGGTGCAGGTTGTGCCAAAGAATAAGACACACACACAAATAACATAACCCTCCACTCCTTCGGCAGTCGGGAAAGAAGTTGATTGACCCTTAAACTCTGTTGGCACTTTGCCTTTAGTTTCCTACACACAACACAATGTGGCCCTAAAATCCCCAACCCCTACTATTGATGATATTATAAGCTTGTGAAACAACAACTTTTAGTTTAATCTTATATACAAAGATCAAAGCACACAGATACATTTACTTCAGCCCCCCACCTTCAGCCTACCAAAACCTGCATGTTAAACTGTCCTCCAAAATGATGCCAATCTATAGTTGTGATGGTTTTAGCTGACCAACTTTTTCATAAAACTCCCATTATAATTTAAAGCTTTTACCTTGCACAGGAGACTAATGACCTTTTGTGTTGCAATTTCGTCGTCTTAAAATCTAACTAGGTATATACATAACTATCCAATTTATCCTTGTGCTTATATGAACTTTTGTAGGTTAACCATTTATTTCTCTGATGGCTTTGCATCTAAATATTTTAGTGAATGTATAATTTATTGAACTTTTTTTTTTCTTATTTATCAAGACCAGATGTATCTAAGAAGAAGAGAACCATTGATTGGACTTTCTCCACAAACTACAAGGGCACCCTCAATGAAAATGTCAGAGTGGAGCCCACGGACGAAAACATCAACTATGAGCTTTTAAAGCAGAAAAACCAAATTCTTTTTTACCATGATCTCACACTCTTTGAAGATGAATTGCATGATCATGGAATATCCAAGTTATCTGTGAAAATTGTAAGTGTCTTTCTTCTTTCGATACATTCTTGTTAGAATGGTTGTTGAGTGGGGTGCAGATGTCACCCATACGGTACTAGGTAGTGTGTACATGTATTATCTCACTTTTTATTTATGTTTATTTCTCTTTCGCCTGTCCCAATACTGTTGGTAGTTTATTTATTACATTTTTATGATGTTTCCGTGAGCCACCAACCATGCCGGCTGAAAATCAGCGCTGCAGGTGTCTGACACCTCAGCATAATGCTGAGCCAGTGTCCGGTTCACTGCCGCAGAGACACACTTGTTTCATGTTTTATCTGTTTTCTGTTTTTTTTTTGATTATTTTATTGTTTAACACGTGTGTCCTGTGTGTTTGTGAATAAATGTATCTTTCTTTCTTTTCTTTCTATACGACTCCTTAACATTTCGGTCTATTCTCGGCCTTCCTGGTACACTCGTAAGTGTCTTTAGTGTATTGAGTAGTCTTCAGAGATGTTTCGGCGGTCATCGCACGCGTGTGAAGCCGCGTACAACTTTCGCCAGACGGGGTGCGGTTCAGTTTTTTTTTTTTTTTTGAACCTGACTGTTGCTATAATAGGACGAACCCAATATAGCGGTCGAATTGCGTGGTTGGAGGGTAGCCTGGGGAAAATCCAGGGGGAGCCTCCGGCACGACCACGCGGGAAAGTTTGTACACTGGAATACTCTACGAGTTTGCGCTCCAGTGAGATTGGTTGAACGGTATCAACCGAATCTGGGGTGTGAGTGGTGTCGAACTACTGGGAGTTTTATCGCTGGTTCGCTAAAACCTAGCCTAGCTGAGAAGAGTCCAGCAAGAAACTCAGCTAGGCCCGACTTGGGTCGGACTGACTCTACCCGGTATGCGGCGGTACCGGGACGAATAGGGACTGTATGTGTCTGTGTTGTCGCGATCTCGCGGTGGACGTCCCCGCCGGCGGGAACGCCGAAGTGTACGCGATGTGTTGGACGCCGAAAGCGCAGCGTTCCATCTTTCGATGGACGCTGTGATTTCGTCGTCCGGGTCCGTGAGTGTGTGCCTAGGACGCCGGACCGTGCGGCCCCTAATCAGTGAGCGCCGAGTGACGACAGAGGGGGAGGGATGGGAACGTAATCAGCAGCCTTCCTAACTAACGGATTCCTATGGTGGGGAGCGTTGTCAAAATAACGTCTGGCAGCCTGCTTAAAGAAACCATACATGGTGCTAATCCCCATGTCGTGGTGCAGGCTGAGGTTCGATTGGTACCACGGGGCACCAGTCACCCTACGGAGAAAACGATTCTGAATGACCTGAAGCGGCTTGAGCGATGACATAGGCACGTGAGCAAATGCTACACTTGCATATGTCATGATTGGACGAACACAAGTCTTGTAGAGTGTCAGCTTATTTCTAAGTGACATTTTACTTAACTTGTTGATTATCGGCCCAAGCCTTCCTAGTACGAACAACGCGCGGTTGCGAACCCTACGGATGTGGCTACGAAAAGTCAGTCTCCTGTCGAGGGTCACTCCAAGATATTTGGCCTCGTTGACTCAGGGGATGGGTCGGTCAAACATCTGGATCGGAGCCACCCGTCTTTCTGTACTAACGCAGTCAAACGGGTGGAAGACTATTGCAGTGCTTTTTTCCGGGTTGACTTCGATACGCCAAAGATTAAACCAACGACCTAGGTCGGTGATTGCCCCTTGGAGGTATCGCCGAACAACGAGTAGAGAGTGGGAGAGAGCACGGAGCCTTGCGGGACTCCGGCCCGGATGGGGTGAGGGTCCGAGTACGTTCCCTCCAGTCGGTATCGGGTTCAGTGTGAACCACCATGCGGAATTTATATACAACCTGAGGTACTAGCACCCAATGTTGCCAACCGTAGCTCCGTACGTAGCAGTGGGATGCGGCGGCAGTGGGATGAAAGCCTTAGTTGATTCAATTACTAGCTGTCTGCGCATTTACGTCGAGACGCGGTATAAAGTATAGGACATATCCAACCCAAAGGGCAATTCTACATACTGTAGGTTTTTTTTTAATTAGATAAGTATTTCCCAATATCGCAAACTTTTACGTCTTTAATATAATAAATAATAATTAACAACTTAGAAAAGTTAAAAAACCCCCGACATTTTCTCAAAATCGGCTTATTCGTTTCGGAGCTACGATGCCACAGACAGATACATAGACATGTCAAACCACAAGTCAAAGTCAAGCATATCAGTATTAAGTGTTGACACTATCCATACATTTACGCTGGTAACCTGTCAAAGTTTTCAATGGAACAGCTGGTTTTTGTCAACGTTTCATGGTCCCGTAGTAAGAATCAAGTAAAAATCAGTAAAAATCTGTTGAACGAGCGAGTGAATCGAACGAAGATCTATCAGAAGTTTTATAAATCTATAATAATTTTGAAGAGGTAAAGTTTGTAAGTAGTCTATAATTCCCAAAACTACTCATCTAATTTCAAAAAGATCATTCACCAATACTGGGAATGCATAGAGGAACAGAGGATATCATTTTATTAAACAATGTTTGTATATTTATATATATGTTTGTAATCAGGTTCTCATTAACGGCTCTAACGATTTCGATGAGATTTACAACGCAAGTTACGCAGGATACGTGAAAAATCGATTTAGCTATATATGTAGGTCTCATTATCGGAAAAACACGTTTTCTCCGGAAAAACACGAAAATCGCAGTGCAAGCTCGGACTCTCAAATATGTTTTGTAAAACACGTTTGGCCCGCGTTTTACAAAACATATTACTTAATAATAAAAGAATATTATTTCTATACCCACATTTATGCTAAAAGTGGCGCTGGAACATAAGTTTCATGTGCTCTGCCTACCCCTTTTGGGAATAAAGGCGTGAATGTATGTATATGTATATAAAGAATATTGTATCAACATGTTATAAAACTTGTAAATTATTACTTTTCAGAGAGTGATGCCAACACACTGGTTTGTTCTACTGAGATACTTCCTCAGAGTAGATGATGTGATGGTCAGATCACATGAAACGAGAATGTTTCACATGCTAAACTCAAACTATGTTATACGGGAATACACCGCGAGAGAGTCAAAAGCTGAAGACTTGCAGGTGAGATTTAAATAGGTAATACACCTACCTATTGACGATAGATATGTTTCGGGCTTATCAGGAGAACTTCATCAATCTGATTAGCACGCGTCGATAACACAAATCACACGATTGCAGACGACCCTTACAATTGTCTGTTGATCACGTATATGATGATTGATGACCTCTGTAGCTTAGTTGATAGTGACGCTGCCTACGAAGCCGGAGGTCCCGGGTTCAAATCCCGGTAAGGGCATTTATTTGTGTGCTGAGCACAAATATTTGTTCTTGAGTCATGGTTGTTTTCTGTGTACTTAAGTATTTATTTATCTATATAAGTATGTATATCGTCGTCTAGTCCCCAAAATAAAAGCTTTGCTTAGTTTGTGACTAGATCGATTTGTGTAAGATTGTCCTAAAATATATATATATATGTAAATATGTGCTGTGCAGCTGACTAATGACCAGGGTCATTGTAAGTATATGTTTAGGATGGTCTGCGCCGAGTCTTCCGTAAATGCCGCTTTTGGTGTTCAAGTCAAGCTACTTCAAAAGAGGCTACACCTTTTCTGACTCGATTGTACCATCATGAGTATTGATAGTTCAACTTTTCTGTTTGGACGGCTGTAAGCCATCACGGCTGTGTGCGTACGTTTGTAAGTTATAAGGATAAGCTAGCTTTTGCCCGTGACTTTGTCAGCGTGGAGCATAATTTTAATAAGTGTGGATTAATACTTGAAACCCATAGAAAAGATCTTATCATCCTTAACTTCTGAACAGTTTACCAGAAACTATCAGCCGTGAAAGGATAAAAAACGACTTAAAAAAAAGAAAATTTAAAAGACATTACTTAGGTATAATAACCCCTAAGGCAGCTCTGTATGTAACATTTACAAACAAATTTACAAATCAGTTAACTCTGTACTCGAAAGAAGTGACATTTCTGGGTATTATACTTGATAAAAATTGCTCATGGACACCTCAAATTGAAAAAAAGTGTAAATTGATCAATAGTTTTGTTTATCCGCTTCGTAGGCTTACTACGCTTGTAAGTAAAGAAACTGCACTTCTTGCCTACTACGGCTACGTAGCATCGGTATTAAGGTATGGACTCGTTTTGTGGGGAAATTCCTGTGAAGCATCCAGATTATTTATTAGCCAAAAAAAATGTATACGAGCCATTTGTAATAAACCGCCGCTATCATCATTCAATGACCTAAAACGATGTACTAGGGCTAAGATTATAGATTCTAACAGCCATACAGTAAGAATTTTTGCTACATAGTTTTGTAGTCGTTTTGGTAGAATTAGTCTTGTGGGATATCTTGTGTTAAAAGTACATACATTTTTCAATTGCTTAAATAAGTGATCATTCAATTTTACAAATTTGCCCATTTCGTATATGTATAACGATGGCAACGATCATAGACTCCATAGTAAAGTTCAAAGTTATTTATTTGAAGAAAATAGTGTACTATAAGATAACAAATACAAATTTTGATCTAGTATTTTGCCACATGTAGCATATATAATATAAAATTACTAATATAGATATTGAGCACATAGAAATAATTTACAATTCATACAATTATTGGCCATTACAAGTGACTTTTATATGTCATAAAAACCTTCATAGCATAAAATCTCTTTTCAATTAACCAGTTATATAATTTTCGGACAAACAAATTATATGGCAAACTTTGATTATTAAGTTTATATACTCGGTGTATTAAATAAATATATAATAATTATTAATAATAATCTAAGACTCGCGAACAAAATGCTCATCGCACAAATAATAATAATAATAATAAACCCGCGGGGGCGGTTTGTGGCGAGCTGACGGTGAATGGCGACACCGCCGACCCCTAACCTCCAGAGGGACCGAGTGATCTGGCCCTCGCCTCTGTGCTTGCCTTAACCGGCCGGCCAGAGTGGAGTCGCAAGAGCGGAACCTGTGCTCCAGGTTGGAAGTGTAAAATGACATAACGCCGGCGGCCCTTGAACGGATTACCGGGATCTGGCGCACCGCAGACTCACCTCTCGACAACCTCACAGCCGCTCAGACGTGTTGCTCCATTGTCGCACTGTGCGTGCGACTGTTTGTGGGGCCCACTTAACGAGTTGGCGAGTCACCGCCTGCCTTTTCACAATTTTGAGACTAATTGTCACGGCAGGTGTCCGCTAGTCTCCTCCCATAACCCATTTTCCAGACCACCCACCATTCAACCCAATAACCCATGAACTTAGTTTCCATCGCAGCACAGTGTTGCACTGCAATAGTCTTTGCAGGTGCAAAGACTATTGCAGTGGATGGTCCCTGGCGGGAACCATCACCGGGTGTATCATGTTGTGCGCTCGGAGATGGTATCCGCCATGTGTATCCCTCGCTTTATATTATTTTTGTTTTAAAGGGCCTCTGCGCTGTTGGCTTCGGCCCCACGCATGCCTTCCAAAAGTCCGGGACCCCATGGTCCTGAGATATGGAAAGAAACATATAATAATAATAAAACATCTTTATTTCGAAGAACGGACTTCATAGTTGTTAGTAACAAAAGAAAACGATACAAATAAATTAAACTTAAAGCTAAAGGTTAGTGCTTATGGAGACATTTGATTCTAATACTACTACCTATAACTATTTAATACGGGCTCGTTGCAACCCCTTTTATTTGGCTAATCCAGTGAGCGAGAATTGAGCTATCATATTTGTCAGCAATAACATTCAGAATACTGTTGGGACTGCTTCTCACTCGACCTAGTATATATACTATTTTCTTGCGCATGATTGCCGGAAAACCGTCCGTTCTAGCTTCGCAGAACATGTCAGATGCACTACATCTACTAGACAAGCCCAACAGCATTCTGAATGCATTGTTGTACTGCACTTTTAATGCATTATAGGCTCGCTTCGTATAGTTAACCCACAGGCTGCTCGAGTAAAACGATTGGCAATATGCTCTAAAGAGCGTTACCTTGACATTACTGGAGCATCGAGCAAACCTGCGGGTCAACATATTTCCCTGAACCGCCAATGCCCTGCGTTCTCGTTCGATATCCTGGTCATCTTTGAGATCACTGGTGATAATATGACCAAGATATTTAAACTTGTCCACATATGCCAGAGTCACGCCATGAAGTATAACAGGCTGTGCGTGACAAAGCTTGATTTTTTTGCCCTAAAAACCATGACTTCACTTTTCTTATAAATTCATTTATCTGGATTAAAACATGTAAGGGCCATTTTCAGATATTGTTTTACTCAGTACCAACTCGGCTAACTGGGGCCCATTTCTCAAAAGCTTATAACTTGTAATACAAGCGGACGCCTCTTTTCCACTCCTTCTGTTAGAAAGTGACTTCCGCTTGTATTACAAGTTACACGCCTTTGAGAAATGGGCCCCTGATCGTTAAATCACTGATTAGACGTGGCATTTATTATCAGAAAGTTTCTTCGGCTAAACATAGCCTATAAAAACTTCACGAACATTCCCACAAACTAACTCATTAATGAATCATGAATAACACTTCCGTTACATCGCATTCGAGCAGAAATAAATCTCTTATATAAAATATCAATCTCCGGGTATAATTGACGTACAATTGACGTATCAAAAGATTTATACTTATTTAATCTTGATACTACGTTGATATTGTGATTGAATGATTTCTTGTTTTTGAAGTCAGCATTTATAGTGTAGCAAAAAAATTTTTGTCAATGGCTTTGCCCGAGCTTACCAATGAAAAAAATACTACAACTTACATTAAATAATCTGATCATATTTTTACTTTCAGATTCCTACATCGCAAATGAAGGATGCAGACGACGTTATTCCATACCTACAAGTTACAGAGAAGACTCTACACAAACTAGTAATAAATGCAGATTCAAGTTCATAACAATGTGTACATGTACCAATAGAGATCGCATCCTAACCTTAGATTAGACGCATACCACTAATTAAATGTAGCCTAAGCCCTAATCTAACCTAACCTATACTTTCTTTTTCTAGCAAACAAAGTGAAATATTTTGTATTGAAACTCGATAAAGGGATGTTCACATTCTTCGACTTTCAAAAATACAGTGGTGCGCTAGCTCTATTGTTGATTAATTGTTGTTGATCCAATAGTAATCATTAGTGGAACAAAGGCAATACAACAGTTTTCCCCCGAAGGGTATAAAACGGATATTTAGGTTTCAGCCGTGGCTTAAACCACTTATGAGGTTACACTTTCCATATTTGCAGACAACTTCACTCATAAGGTTCGTAAACAGTGCCTCCTTGTCTCACACTCCGCGAGCGGCGCCTGCCCTCGCTTCGATGCCGCCCTTAGTAGCATTAAGGATCTCGTACCTCCTTGTTTGCTCAGGTATGCCACTGTCGTTGCATTGTCCCACTGTAGCATGATCGTTTTTCCCCGAACTTCCGAACCTAAATGCTGGAGGACTTTGAAGACTCTTCATAGTTCTTTTAAGTTGCTGTGCCACGAGCTCTGATCCGCAGTCCATTTTCCTTCCAGTTGCTGCCCGTTTGCTACAGCACCCCAGCCTGCGTCCGCGGCATCCGTTGTCACTAAGATAGAAGGGTCCTCGAAGTGGATCGAGGCTCCTCTGTGAACAGTGTTCATTCACCATTCTAGCTCCGTTATCGCTATCTTGGGTAAAGTTCAGCATTCCAAGGATTGCTTTGGCGTCGCGCCAACTCTACTGACCCTTTTTTCAAATTTTTAGGATGTAGCTCTTATGTGGGCAGTTTTTGCTAGTGACAAGCGCTTGTCGTTTCCTAAGGTGTCCCACGTTATCCCCAAGTACTCCATCGTCCTCGACTCTTTTGATGATGATTTCTCCAGGTTCACTTGCCATCCCAGCCTCTGTAGATATTGCATAGCAAAACAAGCTTGCTTCTCTAAAACTGAGGGGTCCTCGTGGATGAGGAGAAAATCGTCCAGGTACACTAAGATGCGAATGCTCTCTAGCCGTAGTTGTTGGGCGATCCAGTTCGTGATTTTTGCGAAGACGGACGGGGCAGAGGCCAGTTCCATTGGCAGGCCCGTCATCTCGAAAATTGAGCCCTGGCCCCTGATACGCCAGTGACCAGCAGTACCTTCTGTGATTGGGCCTCACAGAAATATGAAAATATGCCTGCGTGATGTCCAGTTTCATCATATATAATCTCCCATCTTTAAATGGGTTGGGATGCTGTGATGGTTCATTAGTCGAAATCTTGGTGCACAGTCCCTTCAAATTTAATATTGGTCGAATCTCGCGGTTGATAGAAATCTTGATTTCCTGTGACTGGGGCGCAACACGTTTAATGCTATTAGTTTCTCTATCTCTGGCAACATTGATCTTGACGGTTTTGTCTGAAATTTGCGAATGGTGTTTGAGAATTTTTCTATTGGAGGTCTGCACCTGAATGGGATTTTGTAGCCTTGGATTATCTTTTGCAAACTTTTGGGAGCCTTTGACCAGCCGGCTACAAAGCGTTTCAGGCGTCCCGCGACGAACGAGTCATTTTCGACCCCCTCCCCATTTCTTGTTAGACTGGTTATTGGGGTTGTACTGTTTTTTGAAGGGCTCATTTTTTTCATGTTGTCGTTGGTTGTTAGTGGCAAGAAATGGCTTAATCCTCTTGGTACGTACGTCCGAACTGCGACGTTGCCCCAACTGGTCCTTGTATGCCGAGTCTTGTGTCTCGTGCGCTGTAAGGCTTGATACGCCTCGGGAAGATTCTGATAATACCACCTAACTCTTTCACTGTTTCCGTTAGTGCTTTTTCTTCGAACAGGTGAGTTTCTGAAGGGGGATTTCGCGGAGAATACCTCTATAGGTTGCATTCTGCGGTTTGAATACACCCCTTCTATTTTTTATAACTTTTACTCTACGCCCACGTATATTGTATCAATGCGTCCGATTTTTTACGAAACGCAGAATCCGCTTGAACAAAGTCTCTACCTAGCCTATCCTTAATTTCTGTTAGGAGGCTATCTAATAGGTTTTGAAAAATTATTGTTTCTTGAATGAGGCCGTGAGTGATGGCTCCCAACGTCGTGTCGAATCTTTCGAGAATCTCCACGGATTTCCAAGGAGGCGATAGTCTCGCTATTACATTATTTCACTTTAACGAGCTGAAAACCGGGGTGGCTTGGAACTGTTTCTGGAGTTCTGCATATGGAACCTTGTTCCGTTCCTCATGTCATAGTTTCTGACAGTTCAGCCCGTGTTCCACCGCCTTCGAGTCTGCTTTGGCGATATTTGATTCTTTCTCAGTGGTATTAGGAGCAAACACAAACAATATAATGTCAGACCCCTTGTCCTTTAAGACAGCCAGTTCTCTTTGTGCGTCCCCAATCTTAGCCCGCAGCTCCTCTTCCTCGCTACTTTTGCGGCCTGTTGTAGGCTCGTCGCACACTTCTACTTCTCTGTCAGATTCCGTACTGTCCGGCATTGACTCGAATGACTGCTCAAGATCAGGGGACCGATTTTTGACTTTCGAGCGCTCGACTCTTTCACTCGAAAACTGTAGAAAATTATGAAATGCTATTTTGAAATGACGATAAAAAAATTAAAAACGTGCGGTATTGACCACTCGTATTCAATTCTATCGGTAGAAAGTAAGTGCCTGTGATTATGACACAACAAAAGCATTTATTTTTATTTAATTTTCGAGCGCTCGAAATTCAAAAATCGGGCCACTGGTGATGCTCCGTCTGCGTCTACAGCATAATGCTGAGTCTGGTCTGGTTGTGAGTGAAGTTGTCTGCAAATATGGAAAGTGTAAATTCATTAGTGGTTCAAGCGTAGGCTCGAACACCTAAATACCTATATTATCTCATTTACGAATTAGCTTTTGATAACAATATTTAAATTCGATACAAAAATGTTACTCATGGACGTGAGTAGGTAGTATGAGTACAATCGATTCCGTTTCCTACCCGTCATCAATTGTAGTCGTGTAACAATCTATTTAAATTAGTCACAACTCTAAGTACGTCATTGAAGAACTGTCAAAAATTAAATGCTAGGATGCGATACCAATAGTACAGTCCGACGTCGAATAAATAATGAAGTATTTTTTATTTTATTTTAAGTTAATATGCAATAAAATGTGTTTGTGGTAAGAGGTTTTTTTATCCATTGTGACCCGATTTCAAAAAGGAAATTTTCAATTCGGCTTTTTATTCTTTTCTGTTGTTACAAAAATGCGTTAGAAAAATATAATATAACAAAATTGCTGGTGTTCCATGGATAGCAATAAAACATAGGAGCATAGTGAAACTCTTTGTTAATCTATGTTAGGAAGATTATTTGGTAGGTTTAAATTTGGCGGAGAAAATCGCCCGCCAGCCAGCTAAGAAGGCAAAAAAATGCCTAATGACGAAAATGCCTTTGAAATCTGTCTGTCTGTTTGTCTGTCTGTCTGCCTGTTACCTCTTTACGCTTAAACCGCTAAACCGATTTGGATGAAATTTGGTATAGAGATAGTTTGAGTCCTGGGGAAGGACATAGGATAGTTTTTATCCCGGAAATCACCCCCCAAGGGGATGAAGTGGGGGTGAAATTTTGTATGGATCTACGATATAAACGAGTTCCACGCGAACGGAGTCGCGGGCAGGCTAGTATCTCATAAAATTACGAAGCTACATCCGTTTTAATATTGCTTATTAGAGAGAGAGAGAAAATGCAAGCAGATCCTGACGTCACGATCCTCGACAAATGACAATCGTTTCATATGAAGGTGCGTTTTGCGCAAAACGGACAGAACAATACCCCCTCTTAAAACTGGACACTTATAACTTTGTGATTATTTACGCCCCTGCTTTTTACTTTTTGGTTATTTAACCTCTTGCGTTGCTTTTTGCTCCATTGGACTAACTTCTTAATCCTTTATTTTAATTGATTATTTTATTTAGTGTCTAAACCCCTATTAGTTGTAGGTAAATGCGTTAACGAAGGCAACTTTTTATTGATGAATTGATTTTTTTGATTAGATTGCAACAATCTTATCGGCACTCATGTAATTTCCATATATCTAATTAATATATTTATTGGCATTCAGTCTGGCGCTGCCGGCCCCTTGTCATTTGATCAGGACTCTGTTGTTCGTTGATTTTTACTTTTTTTTTTTAGTTACAATGATACGACTATTTGTTATAAGCCTATGTTTAGCCGGTAAGTACTTTATGGTTACTTTTATGGATTTACCTATTTATAAACATTCAGCAAACCTATAGCTAAAGTGCTGTTAAAATTCGTTGGTCAATTTGATATTTCTGTTTGTGAGAATTGGGAAAAACAAATTTAAGTTTTAACAGACTTTAGGTCGACTTATTGTTATTAAAAAAAACATAAATAGCTAATTAAACTGAAATTATCTAATTGATAAGGTAACAGTAAGATAATATTCTTTCTGCATAATCTCTTAACATTGAATTGATGAAACAAACTATAATACCTACTTATATTTGTTTAAGAGGAGCGCACTGGGCAAAAGATTTCCTACTGCCGTATGGATCAAGTCTCCCATGAACCCCTATGTATTTTCGGCCAATGTTATCTGTAAACTGCAATAGCTATTAGCTGCATTGAGATATATCATATAACACCACCAGCATGGGCTACTTTTAGTTCGGACAAAAATACAAATAAGTAAACATTTCTCTTATGGAGGTTAATCATAGATGCGGCTCTTCCATTTCTGCGTGTCCGCTTGTCAAGCGGCAAAGGCTTCCTCCACTCTGTCCTCTCCGTGGCCACCCTGTTTCTCGCTATCATGCTTTTTTCCATCGAGTTTTGGGATATGGTTTGCTAGCTGTGCATCTTGATAGGGCCCATGCAGACCCTGCCTACGAAACAGAGGTCCTGGGTTCGAATCCCGATAAGGGCATTTATTTGTGTGATGAACACGAATATTTGTTCCCTAGTCATGGATGTTTTCTATGTATTTAAGTAAGTATTTTGTTTTATGTATGACTAGCTTCCGCCCGCGACTTCGTCTGCGTGGACCTGGGATATAAACTATCCTATATTTTAATCTAGGCTATGAACTGTATGCGAGCAAAATTTCATCCAAATCGCTTGAGCCGTTTTAGCGTAATTGAGTAACAAACACTCAAGCATCTAAACATCCTAACTTTCGCATTTATAATATTAGAAGGATAGTAGGATGGACTAGTACCTGTACCTACTACCTACCCATTGTACATACAAGCTTTGCTTAGTTTGGCACTAGGTCGAAGATTGTCCGCAAATATTTATTTACTGTTTATTTATCCTACCTGCAATATTTTATTACCAGTTAAATTTTTAGGGTATACCATACCAAAAAGGTAAAAACCGGTCCAGTGCATGTTGGGCCCCGTAGTTGTCTGTTTATCTTTGTTACATCGACACGCGCGCGCCAACTAAATGGTGGGGTTGCGTCGGCCAAATTCGTCGGCGTGATTGATTTATATACCTACCCATGCCGAATTACAACTTTCTAGTAGTAACTACGGAACCCTGATAAAAAAGGAACCCTTATGATGCGACTCTGTCCGTCTGTCACAACGTTAAATATCTCAGGAACTTATGCTATCAATTTGAAATTTGGAGTGATTGTAAAGAAGGCTAATGGAAATGAAAAAATGATTTTTTTTAATAAACATTTTTATTTTCTTTATATTATGTGAGAGGTTAGAAAATAAAAATCTAGTTAATAGTTAAAGTGGGGTGTTAATATGAAAGGGCTCGAGTTGCACTGTTTAAAACCATTTTTTTTCTGAGCGGTAAAATTTTGATTTGTGAAGGAAAATGGTGAATACCTTATGGGGTCGAGATAGGAATGGTGTATGAATTAGGTACCTGAAGAAAGTGTTATAGAGGATAGGGTAATACCCACATTCCCTGCGTATCTCAATCAGCAGCGCCGTAACTGCGATATAGGCCTACTTTGGGGCCTATTATGTCTTTTATCACGAACATAAGAAAATATAGATATTTCCGAGCATATTGGAAAAAAATCTTTCACGCAATTTATCTCGTTTACCTATATATAAAACACAATGGTCTATTTATAGGTAGGCATAATATCTACCTATACCTACATATGGTGGTTAAAAATGGTCAGAAAAAATTTCATGATTTTATTGCAGCGTTCAGCATCCAAATTGCGTTTGCCCAAGTCGTATACGACATACATTTGGACAATTTGTTATCGATGCAGCGAGGACTAGGGTGGCCACACAACCTTAAGGTAGCGCAAGGACATGAGGCGCTTATGAAACTTCGTCGCGAGCTGCCAAGCGCTCAGACCTGTACGGTGACCACACCGATGGGAGTTACTTTTAATATTCAATCACCACCTGATAACAGGCAAGTCACCATTGGTATTTTTTTAGCCATAAGTAAGCACCTTACTACTCGTACCTATGTAGAATCGCGGAATGGATGCGCTACAATAGCATGCGTGGGTTCAATTGTTTGATTTTCTTAACCGTTAGAATCCCGTGGCTCTAAGGAAAGTTCCTTGCAAAAATTGGTAGTATTTGATATGAACCAGTACTTGCTTACTAGCCACCGGCAGTCAAGCCAGTAGGAGTCGAGTTGGTCGTCGTCGTGATGGTTGTCAGACGGAGGTACCTACCTACTATATAGCTACTTCCAATTTATGATGATTACTCGACAAATATTGTTATTAGCTGCACTAAGTATCCAAAACGCAAACCGTAAAATTAATCGTTAGTACCTATTGTACGATACGTATATACGTAATAATAAATAGGTACTCATAAGTACCTATTAGTAGTTTACTGTCTACGCACGTAAGTTTACAGTATAACACCAAATTTCTTATGTGGTAGGTACCTACCTAGTTTCGCTACAAAATACATAACTAGAAACAGTTACACACACTTTTTGTGAAATTTTAATTATATCACATACTTGCATACAACATTAGGTAACGTTATATAATATAACCATCAGGTACAAAAAAAGCAGGTTAACTCATGTTGTGATGTTGTTGGCACAGATTCAATTATAGATTCCTACCGGATCTCTTCAATTTTTTTTGGTTTGATCGAGTTAAAATATTTTCATGCCATTCGGTGGGTAGGCACGTTTTTTTTACTTTCCTTGAAATCGATCTACCTGCCTACCTATATAGATAGATCTAGCTAGATAGATAGATATCTTTCATTCGATAATAGCTATCGTTTCGGGAAAAAATCGTATCCTTCGTATTGAGCGCCCGTGAAGTCCAAGTACCTAAGTACTTACTTATACTCAGGTAGGCACCTACTCTAATTAGGTACTATCGACAACACGGCTAACTGACCATCCGTGCACTTTATATGCACTGTAATAAGGTTCTATATAAATACAGAATGGTCATTTAACTGTGTTCGCGTTTGTACAATGACTGTATTGTCAACCAGGTATGAAAGTTGGGGTGACAGCTGCGGCCTTCGAGTCCGTAACGTGGTTCTAGCTGACGAGGGCCGCTGGAGACTCGCTACCACCAACGAAACTGCCTCCCTGGCCGGGTGGATCGAGCTATACGTAGAAGGTAATAAAAACATATTCAATTCTCGCACGCGACCCGAAGAACCGAAGGCGACGAGCATCGTATCGCCCTAGGTGCCAATATACCTAGAGAGACGCGAGTAGTGCTCCAGTGCGTTCGGTATGAGATCCTGCGGGCGTAGCACGGTTGCCATTTTATCACTTATCGTTGTGGATAAGGCATCCGTCACTCTCGCACTCGCATACTTGTCAGAGCGTGATGGGCGTCTTTACCACAACGATAAGTGATAAAATGGCAACCATGCTACGCCCACTGACCCCGTATCATGGTCGGCCTTATCACACGATAAGTGACACGATAGAGCGTCCGTCTCTTTCTGTCGAACGGTGTCAGCCAGTGACGGACCCACTATCGTGTTACTTATCGTAGCGCAGTGGCCAAAGAGAATATTAACCACTAAGTTTTAAGAGGCGGAACTTCATACATTGTTTTAGGATTCTCTTATGTCTACTACCAACGTAAAGAAAAATGATTGGACTTTATTGCCTTGTAATAAGGTGCAAAGTTTTGTTAGGTTGGCTAAGATGCGTGAACTATCCCGTACATTTTTTCATTCTATGCAACTCAATAATCTTTGATTCTATGAGAGTTTCCAAAGGCTGGCAGTGGCCGTCGCCAATGGTTGTTTTTAGTACCCTCCCAATGACTGCCTGTTTCAAGGGTATAAGTAGATTACGTACCTAATTAGGTACGTACATGTAATTACATCTTCGATGTCGATTGTGGTTGATTGTCTCTCCGTGGAAAATGACTATGTTTCGTATATTGATTTAGCCTTATGGTGTTCCGACAATGGGTGTTATAAATGTTATATACTTATAACAGCAACTATTTTTCTTCAACATCATAGTGTTAGAACTTACATATCCTTGTTACACTATATAAACGATAAAGTTAATAACAGCCAGTGTAACTTCATAGTTATAAACAGAGACGAATTAAAAAAAAATGGCCCTACACCTTCTAGGAACAAAAATTGTCTAGAGACATTCAGAAACGGTTACATCGCTACAGTGCCCCGCTAGTGATGTGCCACGTTCGAATATTGTGCCGATAAAAGTTGGTCAAACGTGACTAGCCTCAAACCTAATTACTTAGTCGGTTCATAAGTTCTGTCACAAATGTTTTGCCGCATAGTAAATAAAACGAAGGATGTTTTTATTTAATCCTATATATGGTTTGATAGCTCATTAAATTCTGATAAATTAGAGCGGTTACTGGATTTAAATGCTTAAAGCAATATTACACAAATGCTAGTTTCTTCAGAGATTTTGCACGTTTTTAGCCAATCAAAAACACGGACGTGGTTCACTTCCATGATTCTTAAAACCTTTCAAACTTACGTGAGATTTTAGCCATAACCCTCCCTGAAACCTGTGACCTCCATTTTGAAGCATGAGATAAGTAAGTCTGGGTAAAACTAATTTTCATATTCACATTTTACGTAGTGTACTTGTTGCCCACAAGATCAAATTTACGCGTTTTTCTGAAAACGTAAAAAGTACGTAGAGTTCTCGATGGGAGCAGTTGGAATTGAAAGCTAACAGAAAAACAAATGCTAGTTGCTAAGCATGGTCTAAAATCGAGGTTTCAGAATAAATAAATAAAACCTCGTTGGTCATCTGGAACACTGTTTTTTTATAAAATTTGTTGTAAGTGGTATTTTTGTCAGTTGCAGCGTGTTTTGGGTTCAAAATTGTCTCAAGTTACAAGGTTTTTTGTCATATTGAGATAATTGAACAAAATGTATTGAATTGCAATTTGATTCGTATAAAATAAGCTTTTTAAATCATGTATAATACGAATAAGAAAAGAATTATTGCCGAGTTTTATCTATCAAAAACCTTGTGACAGAACTTAAGGACCGACTAAGTATATTGAAATGTTGTGTACTGTTTTATGTACAATTGTGTAGTTATTTATTCAATTGAAAAATTAAGTCAAATTTATACGTTTGAAAATTGCAAAAAAAGTTCTCATTAATGTGTAGGTACTTACCTAATAAAACAAGAAAATAAGAAATTATAAAGAAACACATATAACAGAGATACAATCGCTGGATATAAGAACTCGTTGTAACATACTCAATATATTGTCTTATTAATTTGGTTGTACAAACTTTTTAACGTGAATCGATATTTGTCTGTGGTGTTATTACCCTTCACCATTCTATCACACGCGGTAATATCTAATTATAATTATAATTTTTTTCCTATGATTCACATTGATATTATTTCGAACCTTCATAGATGTGCCATGTGTCGGGATCGACTTCATAGCTGCGGGCCACAATTGTTTTCGGGCCTGTCTCATCCACAAATCGTACGATTCATTTGTTTTAGACGAGACGGCAGTTTTTACATCGCCAACCATTACGCTGCAGGACGGCGAAACCCACGCTGACATTGAGCTCAGTACGCAAGACAACTTGTACTGTATGGTGTCCCAACCGTTCACGGAGAGCTCTCTGATTCCGGGGCACTGTAAAGTGACGCTGGACCGCACCACCAGGGCCGTGCAGGGTAACTGGAATGTGTTGCTGGGCCTACCTGGCAGGATCAACGAGTTGCATGTACCGAGGCAGGTTGCTGTAGAAGGTACACATAAAAAAAAAACAAATCAAGAAATGTATTAAGTAGGTACATCACAAACTGCCGCCACATTCCGCTGTGGCGTGCGGAGCCGGCTACAAATTTCTACTGACGGAGGTGCGTTGCAGTGTGAAGTACCGTGCGGAATTTAGATACAAACTGAGGTACAGTCAAGTGCAAAAATATGTATCGATTTAATCCTTTCATAAATATGTATCGAAACCTTAAGAGTCCGCAGTAAGCTCGGCCGAATTTCACCTTCCCATACAAACGTAGTTACGCTCTCATTTTAAAACTACGTGTTGGATTGTGACGTAACTTTGCGTATACAATGACATGAGATATATCTATGTCTGTAATTAGTTTATATGGTTCCAGTTTATAAAACAAACGAAATACAGCAAAAACAAGTTTTGTATGAAAAACTTAAATTGTATTTTTTTACTATGGTATCTGAAGCTACATAAACTAATTACAGACCTCATGTCATGGTATAAGCAGTTTCGTTACAATCCCACACTTAGTTTTAAAATGAGAGCGTAACTACGTTTGTATGGAGAATCGAGCTTACTGCGGACTCTTAATCCGCTGACATAAGAGCGATATTTTTACACTTGACTGTACTTGGCATACAATGTTGCGAACCGTCGCTCCGCGCGCCGCAGCGAGATGCGGCGGCAATGTAATGGCCGCCTTAGAAAGCCCGCCATTATCTTGAATAAAACAAAACTCATCTTGAATTCTGTAGAGTTATGAGCAAACATCTTGGCTTATGACAATTTCGCTTCGTTCCAGATAGTTTAACATCTTCCTCATCAATTTCTTGGTTTAAGATTTTTTATCTAAATCAAGCTTTTTACCTTATCTTGTCTGAAATTGTTGACGGCTGAGATTATCCTCCGTTGACTTACCTTGATCAAATGCCCGTAACGTTTTGTCGAATTTCATTTGACCTACCTGAATTTTCGCTGTACCTAAACGGTATTGGTATATATTAAAGGCGTATTACGTAAATACAGCGGTGCTTTTGGTTTTCAGCGGAACGCCTGCATGTCGGCTACATTCATGACACAAACACTAACAAGCTGCATTTGTACTGTAACATCTTGCATACCGCGAAGAATATCACCTTCTGTCGCTTCCAGAAGACTACTGCTGCATCTGGCTTCAATATTATGGATGGACTGAGTGATGGTGTGCACAGGTAAGCAGATACCAATAAACAATAATTTGTACACTTTCGATTGGACAGTAATTAATAGTGCTGTGCATATTAATATTGATAATGTATTGTTGCTAAATGGATACTAAACCATCAAATATTGTAATACAGTACTTACCTATACATTAAATTATTATTGTTATGCTTTTATAGAAAAAAAATTGTCCCCTAATATTTATTATTTATTACAATCTTTACACAAATCGACCTAGTCCCAAACTAAGCAAATTGTATGACAACTATGGACCTAAACCCAGTATTTCAGGGCCGAAACAGCAATTTACTTGATTTTCCGTACAACGATTAGTACAAAATATCAATTAGTATGAATCGTTTCGGCTGCGAGGTCAGTATTGAATTTGCTCCCATACAAACATTGGTTCCTCTCCAAAAACTGGTTTGAATGGCATCGTAAACAAATCTTAGGTCACACCCCTATTCATCAAACAAGCGAATTCTTACAGACCAATTTTCCTATAAAAAATAATTTCTTAAAGACTAAAGTAGCTCTGAATACCAGATTATAAAATTCAGGAAGTATTTTTTTAATGTAATTTTTGCGATCTAGTATTGCGGATTATGGCGTAAAATATATATAATAAATAAATAAATAAAAATAAAAAAATAAAAAAGCCTTTTATTTCCCTTTTTTTACATTTGTGCACTTTTTAATATATACCTATATGTTTATTTATTCTACTTCTTTATTTATTCATTTTTTATTTTTTTATTTTTTTTACATTTTGTTGGTAGAATATACTGCTAGTATCAGGAACCCCTCTCAGGAAAAGGCCTCTTCCAAAGATTGCCATTTTTGACGGTCTTGAGCTTCAAGTATCCAATTTGGTCCCGCTAGTTTTTTGATCTCGTCCTCCCAGCGTGAGTGTGGTCTTCCCGGTCGACGTTTGCCCTGTGGGCCTTTCCACGATGTAACTATTTTAGTCCATCTGTGGTCTTTAAGGCGCGCTACGTGTCCAGCCCATCTCCACTTCAGTTTTAGTGCTTGTTCGAGTGCGTCCATAGTATTTAACTTTTCTCTTATTTTTGTATGTCTGATTTTATTTATTTTTTTAATATTTAACATGCTTCTTTCCATCCCCCTTTGGCATGTAATTAATTTATTTTTGATGGCGTTTGTAAAATTCCATGTTTGGCACGCATATGTTAGACATGGAATAAGACATGTGTCCATGACTTTCTTTTTAAATCTTACTTGCATGTTGCTTTTGAATACTTCTTTGAGGCTCCAGTATTTTTTCCATGTGTTGTTTATTCTTCTTTCGACTTCTAATTCGTTAGAATTGCCCTGGAATCCAATTTTCTTGCCTAAATAGATGTAATGATCGACGTATTCTAGTGGCTCGTTATCAATTTCTATTTTGGGTTTTTTATAGTTGGTCATGATTTTTGTTTTCGATTTGTTCATTTCAAGACCCACCTGCTTGCTAGCGCCTTGAAGAGTTTTAACCATGTATTGTAGGTGTGGTCCAGTTTCTGCTAGTAGCACGATGTCATCTGCAAATCTAAGATGACTCAGGTATTTGTCTCCGATTCGTAGAGCTTGTTTTTGCCAATCAAGTTTGCTTATGACGTTTTCTAAAATTGCAATAAAAATTCTAGGAGAAAGCGGGTCGCCCTGTCGTACTCCTCTTTTGACGGGGAAGCTCGGACCGGTAGTTTCTAGCTTCACTTTGCTTGAACTTTCCGAATATATGCTTTTTAGTATTTTTATGTACTTCATTTCTACCTTATGAGTTTGTAAAGATTCCCATATACTTTCGTGTGAAACGGTGTCGAAAGCCTTCTGGTAGTCGACAAATGCAATGTATAATGGTCGTTGTTGCTCCTGGAACTTCTCGATTGCCAGCTGAAGAGTGTGTATGTGGTCGATAGTGCTGAATCCTTTCCTAAAGCCGGCTTGTTCGATCGGTTGATTATTTTCTAATGACGTGGTTATTCTATGGTTTATAATCGTCGAAAAAAGTTTGTATATAGATGGAAGTAGGCTTATAGGTCTGTAGTTGCCGATTTCTTTAGGATCTCCTTTTTTGTATAGTAAAATAATAATAGATTCGGACCACTGTGAAGGCGTTTCTGCTGTTTCCATAATAAGATTGAATAAATGTGCGAGTGGCGCGGCTAGTTCTTCTTGGGCGGTTTTTAAAACGTCGTTTGTAATGTTATCAGAGCCTGGACTTTTATCCGATTTTAGCTTTCGTATCGCAGCTATTATTTCCTTGCGGTCTATTGGTGGAACATGGAATTGATTTTCTAATAAAGGTGTTGTCAAGTTTTGAGTGGGATAAAATGTGGAACAGTATTGGTTGTTTTCGTCCACTGTTACATTGTGATATAAGTCTCTATAGAAGTTTGTCGCTACATCTATAATATCTTTCCTGTTGTATTTAGTTTCTTCGGATTTTTTTAAACCTTCAATCCACGTTTTCATGGTTCGCAGTTCTTTGTATCCCTTTTTCAGGCTTCCTTTTTGTTCGAGATGTTTTTCTAAAATTGAAGATCTATATAACTGGTAATCTTTTCTTATATATTTACTTATAAGTTTGTATAGAGCTTTAAGCTCGTTTTTCATCGCCCTAGTTTTATTTCTGGTTGTTTGGAGTTCTTGTCTTCTTTTTATTAGGTGTCTGGTACGGTCTGTAAGAATATTCTGGTTACTGGGCGGTTTTTCTGTCTCGCATGCCATTTTTAAGCTTGTCTGAATAGAGTTTATAGTTTTTTCGTAGAAAGTTTGCACTGTCTCTCCTGGATTATCTTTGTTTAATGTATTAAAGCACTTTTTTAAGTTTTCTTTGTACAGTAATATTTCTTTTTCGCTTTTTAAGGTGCTGTATTGCCTTGTCTGGTACCTGGTTCTGCTTTTTATTGTTTTTTTTAAGGATAAGACTGCTCGAAGCGAAGAATAAAATCGATTTCATTTTTATGTTGGCCATTAGGAGAGCGCCAAGTCCATCTTTTTTTCGATTTTTTCTTGAAAAAAGTATTTATAATAGCTAATTTGTTTTCTAAGGCGTAGTTTATGAGTTTTTGTCCTCTAGCGTTCCTTTCTCCGTATCCGTATCGTTTTGTAACTAGTTGCTCGCCCTCTTGAGGTTGGCCTACTTTAGCGTTGAAATCTCCCATTAGAATGTAATCTTTATTTGCAATATTAATAGCTTTCGACACATTTTCATAGAAAAGGGTAATCTCTTCTTCAGGCGCTGCTTCCGTGGGGGCGTAGACTTGTATAATAGAAAGCTGTTTACCTGGTAAGTTCATGTTAAGTAGAGCCACGCGTTCAGACATGCCGACATAGCTTTCCATATATTGTTTCATATTTTTGTTCACCAAGAAGCCGACTCCATATTTTCCTGGTGTTTGCCCTGTGTGACAGAGAATAAAATCTTCATACTCTGATATTTCGTTTCCATTTCGCCGTACTTCGGATAAGCCAATGACATCATATTTTACGTTGGTCAATGCTTCTTTCAATTCGATAATTCGTTCATACGATGACAGCGTTCTGACATTATAGGTTAGCAAATAGAGCTCATTTTTCTGGCTCCTTTCTTTGATTTGTGAGTTTTGTGATTGTTTTGTCTTTGGAAGGTTTTGGTCATATTCTTCCACGGTGACCAACCGGCTTGGAAGATGTTTTTCGTGTATTGTTATTGGTTTTTGTACATAATTTTTTTGCGAGAGGGGGGGGGTAATTGCTATTGATCCTTGTTTACATGTTGTATTGGTATGTTGTTTGAATTTTTGGAGCTGGTCAAGTAATTCAATATGCCTGGTTTGAGCACTCCTTCTGCGCTGGACGATCTTTGTTGTTGTACTAAGTGGGTTTTATTTTTCTTGCTAGCTTGGTTTCTTTTATTTGTGTCTTGAACTGAGTGGTTGCTCTCGGGAGAGGATGACAGCATCCTTTTGTTTTTGCCTGTGGTATTTGTATTATTCCATACAATAAGTTTGTCATATTTTATTTTTACCGAATTCCCTCTCTCTCTTTCTATTCGAGCTTGATCTTGTAGTAAATATATATAAGTGGATAAAATAACCGTCACTTTATGACAAATTAGCCTTGCAAGTGAAGAATATTGCAACCAAAGTAGGCCTCCTGATATTTTTGGAAACGAGCGTAAAACAGTATGTTTTAAAATCTATAAAACGGAGGTTCCACGGTAAATCATGCATAAAAAATCATGTTCTAGCTATTACGGAGAAGGATTCGACCATCGTGAATGTGGTATGACTATCGAGGCACCAACAGCGCAGGACTACGGCACCTGGCGTTGCTCGGTGGGCGTCCAGATGTGGGTTGGCACCGCGATCGTACCGCAAACCTCTATGCAGGCCTTGATCAAGGTTGCTGCCAATACTAGATGTAAGTGCAATTCTTATATACTGAACATGAGACGATTTGATCTTTGTGAATGTGGTGTCAGTATTGAGGCACCAACAGCGCAGGACTACAGCACCTGGCGTTGCTCGGTGGGCGTGCAGATGTGGGTTGGCACCACGATCGTGCCGCAATCCTCTATGCAGGTCTTTATCAGCGTCGCTGCCAATACTAGATGTAAGTGCAATTCTTATATACTGAACATTTGAGACGATTTGATCTTTGAGAATGTGGTGTGAGTATTGAGGGCAGCGCAGGACTACAGCACCTGGCGTTGCTCGGTGGGCGTGCAGATGTGGGTTGGCACCACGATCGTGCCGCAATCCTCTATGCAGGTCTTTATCAGCGTCGCTGCCAATACTAGATGTATGTGCAATTCTTATATACTGAACATGAGACGATTTGATCTTTGTGAATGTGGTGTGAGTATTGAGGCACCAATAGCGCTGGACTACAGCACCTGGCGTTGCACGGTGGGCGTGCAGATGTGGGTTGGCACCACGATCGTGCCGCAACTCTCTATGCAGGTCTTTATCAGCGTCGCTGCCAATACTAGATGTAAGTGCAATTCTTATATACTGAAGATGAGACGATTTGATCTTTGTGAATGTGGTGTGAGTATTGAGGCACCAACAGCGCAGGACTACGGCACCTGGCGTTACTTGGTAGGCGTGCAAATGTGGGTTGGCACCACGATCGTGCCGCAATCCTCTATGCAGGCCTTGATCAGAGTCGCTGCCAATACTGGACGTAAGTGCAACTCTTATATACTGTTCATGCAAGGATTTGATTTTTGTGAATGTGGTGTGACTTTTGACGCGCCGACAGCGCACCACTAGACCACTATGGCCCCTGGCGTTGCTTGGTGGGCGTCCAGATGTGGGTTGGCACCGCGATCGTGCCGCAAACCTCTATGCAGCTTGATCAGCGTCGCAGCCAACTGTACATGAAAGGGTTTGATTTTTGTGAATGTGGTGTGTGGAAAATTTACGATTACCTACCTCCCATGCATCACACGACAGGTAAGTCGAGCCTGTCCAGATGACGCGAATGCCAGAGACGAGACACTCGCGCGGTCCTGAGGTAGGTACTACTATAGCTACATATATCCCGTCCAGCACGGCTATCACGCGGCGGCGCGCGAGCGCTCTCGATTTTTGTCGCACTATCCGTCTCTCTCTTATTAGAACACTTAGAACAAGAGGTATAGTGCGAGAAAAATCGAGAGTATGTCGCGGCCGTCCCATGATATACGTGCAGGTGCTGCCGCGCGTTTCCTAACTCGCGCGTAAAGCGCTTGCAATGAGCGCGACTCTCGACTCGCTCGTTTTTCGCGCGATATCGATATGGAACTTTTTATTTGGCTAAGTCCCTCCAAATTACCCTGCAAACCGTAATTGTAGCCAACTGTTATAGCTCAACGCTTTGCTGAGAGGGAGACGGAGATGTCGACGGTGTTCACGCAAGTAGATATGGAATTCACGGTGATGTTCCGCGCCGACCGTTCGCTCCGATACTGCTGGTTCCAGCATCCCAACGGGATGCAGTACACCCCACGGCCGCTTTCTGATGGGAATCAACAGTTTTGGTGAGTTTTTATTACTCGCACTACGTGGTAATTGGCTAATAAGGAGATGCAAGATTTTTATTTTCTCTGTATGTTTTTGTACACGGTATAAGTTTGCCTATCTCATCATACCTTCCTCTCAATCGCTCAAAGGTTAGCTGGAAGAGATCCCTTATACGCATAAGTTCGCCTTTGTGCTTTGATCTATTGTGTGACATGTATATTCTTTTAACCTGTTGTTGTGTACAATAAAGTGCTTACATACATACATACATACTAAAATAGTTATCATTTTGGATGTTCAGTTATGTGGTACGTTAACAACCCTATCTCACTCTATGATTGTCTATTGCAAAAAATGACGACTAACGTTATCACTTAGGTAGTGGACATTCTGTACCTTTATAAATATTAGGCACTATTAATTATTCTGTGCTATTACTTTCACCCACCGGTTTAACGAAGCTATAAGTTACAATATGGGTGTAGACACCAAAGGAAATAACCAGTAATGTTGAATTTTCCCGAAAAAGGATAAAAAATATTGTCAAATGCAGAAAAAAGTAAAGCAGGGGATTAAATAATCACAAAGTTCTAAGTAAGTGTCCAAAGTTTTAAGAGGGGGGTTATATTCTGTACCTTTTCCGCAAAACGCACCTTCATATGAAACGATTGTCATTAATTTACTACGATGCTCGCGTTTTCTCTCTCTAACAAGCAATATTAAAACGGTTGTAGGTTCGTAATTCTTTGAGATACCCGAATGGGATACCTGAATGGGATTTTCGTCGTCGGCAACACAGGCCTTTGACCAATAACGGCCATTTTCGTCGTCGGCAACACAGGCCTTTGACCAATAACGGTCATTTTGGTCGTCGGCCACACAGGCCTTTGACCAATAACGGCCATTTTCATCGTCGGCAACACAGGCCTTTGACCAATAACGGCCATTTTGGTCGTCGGCCACACAGGCCTTTGACCAATAACGGCCATTTTCGTCGTCGGCAACACAGGCTTTTGACCAATAACGGCCATTTGACCTGTTTTGCCAGTTTAAACTCGTAAAATTGTTGTAGCTTCGAGAAACGGGCCTCATATCGCTGATCTATTCAAATTTGCTGCACACTGACATTTTATTGCACTTACAGTCGAACTCATAAGTAGCTGAATATTCTTGACACCTACCTTATCGCTTTCATCCGTAACATGACGTTAAAGCGACACGGTAAAAAAAAACAGCCCCATGTAAGTCCGACCGTACACAGCATAGAGGTATTATCTTGGAGATAGCATGATTTTGGCCATACATGTGGTCCTTATTTTACTCATGGATCCAGCGATTGATAGGTACAAATGAGGTAGATAAAATGATCCAGCTATTTCATAATAATAACAGAACATCACTCCTGTTCCATACCTGCGGGCGTAGCATGGTTGACATTTTATCACTTATGGCTGTCGATAAGACATCTGTCACGTTCGGACCAAGCAAGTATACGAGTGCGAGAGGGACGCTTGTCTTATCCACAACGATAAGTTATATGAAATGGCAAACATCTTAGACCCGTTGAAAAAATGTATCATTGTTAAAGGGCATTGGGTAACCTTGTATGAGAAAAAATGTCGTTTTTTTGCAGCGGCCAAGGATGTTTTTTTAATAATCGTTTAGAGGACCTCTTAATATGTATAGATATATAAAATTAAACGCGTTAAACAATATCGGAGCCGAGATATATAAGTTTGAAGTTTAGTTTATAATTTTACAATATGACCTGTGAAAATATAATATTGCTAATATCTCGGCTCCGATGCATTTTTGTGTATTACATTTCATAACAAAATATGTTTGTTTTGAGTAGATCTATAATAATCTACTACTTTTACGAGTGGCCGCTCATCTAAAAAAAAATGACAACATTTTTACCCAAACCCCTTTACAAACAGGTACACGGGCGAGAGTTTCCAAGTTGGCGACTGTGGTATTACCTTCGCTCACGCCACAGAGGACGATGCCGGCGTGTGGACGTGCCATATGGGGCCGAGCGACCAAATGGGCATAGAAATCACTGACAGCCTCGACGTGAGGATCACAGGGCCGCTAGCGGCCCACTATCGGGAGATAGAAACCAGGGTAGGCGAGTCTGCCACGCTGTATTGCCATACGTCGAACGGCGTCCGACCGCTTGATTATTGTCGGTTTATAACACCTAGCCTTGTCGGGCTTAGCATCGATGAGACGGTCACAGAAGATAAGTGAGTTCTTGCAGGGTGAAGCCAGACGAGCGTAATTTGTGCGGTGTGGGCAAACCGAAATGTCCATCTACGGGCGGACCGAAATTACACGACTCACGGCGCGCAAATTACGCTCGTCTGGCCTCACCCTTAGACCATTTGTTATTGATTGTTTAGTGTTGTAATGTTGTAAACAATAATTTAGTGTTGTAAACAATCATGACCATTCATCGTTATGACGACCGGTTAGCCTAGTGGGTAGTGACGCTGCCTACGAAGCTGAAGGTCCTGGGTTCGAATCCCGATAAGGGCAAATATTTGTGTGATGAGCATAAATATTTGTTTCTGAGTCATGGATGTTTTTCTATGTATTTAAGTATTTATATCTATTATATATATCGTCGTCTAGTACCCATAACACAAGCCTTACTGAGCTTACTATGGGACTAGGTCGATTTGTGTAAGATTGTCCCCTTATATTTATATTTATTATTTATCACCCTTGCTATAGATAATGTCTACCTATATACTTAACTAATCATCATTGTTAATAACAATGTTTTAAGTTAATGATTTATATATAAATGGTACATAAATTGTTGACGTGTAAATTATATTTACCAATATGAACTGAACTGAACTGATTAATGATGACTGATTAAGTGTACAGATTTTTGCAGTTAATTGCATTGTCCAAATATCGCTCAGTAACAAATAATAAGTGTACACCTATAGGGCTGAATCGTATGATTTTTATAAGCGAATATCAGCTTATTGTTTTCATTGTATCATTCTTTCAATCCGATGGTTACTACGATGTTAAATGTGTAGAGTGCATTGTTAGGTTAAATACATAATGAATACTAATTATTATAAATGCAAGTTTTTATCGGACTGTTATTTTCTCACGCTAAATCGATAGCTTGAGTCGCGAAGAAAAACAAAAAAAATACTCTTTTATCCTAGAAAACATACCGCAAGGGGATGAAATAGGGGTGAAAATAAGCAAAATTTAATTAAACGAGTTTTTCGATCTCCGGCTTTTGTATCCACTGTAGTAGAGAATACGAATATTGGGTCTCAAAATAAATGAATACGCCTTTCTTCTAGCGCGGTAATGAATCGCTTCTACTTCACTCCTGACCGGAGGTTGGACTACGGGGACTGTTCATTGACCATCAGCTCTGTCCAACCCGAGGACATAGGCGTCTGGACGTGCGCTGCCTTGGTCAATGAGGACACAGTTGAAGCGAGGGACTTTATTACTGTTCATAATAGTGGTGAGTAGAAAATAATGCATAGTTCCGTGTTTTTTTAAGGGATATGAGATGACAGGATGACAAGGTGTCATTAATCCGCCTACACTGTAAATAGGTAATTACTAATTAGGAATAACTTACACACAACACAAGGTTGGTAACTGTTTTTAAGTGTAGGAATTCATCATTTGAAATGCTCTTTTTGTGATGAAGTTTTGTACAGATATACAATCGCGTTGTAGATGTCTGACGGTCTGTGTCGGCTTATCGTTGTTTTTGAATATCGGATTTAAAAAATCTAAGAAAACTTGCCTTATCGACTACCTACGACAACCAGGACAAAACGTGATACCTACGTACCTAATAATTTTTTGTCTGATAGTAAAAATCTTGTTGTACCATCTTGCATCATGATGACATTAAGTTGTCATTAGCACTCCATATATACGATAAACTGATAAGAAAACAAACAAAATCGAAAAGTTTGTAGACGACATTGAAAAACAGTGATGCAATGTACCTATAGTCTGAGAAAAAAATCAAGAGGTTCATAACCACATAAGAAAATGTATTTTTTTTATTTGGTATTTTTTTTCTTTTTCTCTTTTATATAACTAGTTTTAGTTTTTTGGGTGGCACGAACATCATTTCAAAATTTGAAGCAAAGCGCTTTTTTAAATCCCGAAAAACAACACATTACTATAGAGGCCGGGAAGTAAGGGGTTGCCGGCCGAGTACATATAGACGGCCGAGCGTAGCGAGGTCGGATAGTTATGTGGCCGGCAACCTCTTTTCTCGCCGAGGTATGTATAGTGCTTTTCTCAAACATGCAATTAAATAAGTTAAAAAAAAACTCCTAGAAATCAAACTTAAATTTTCATGACTGAACGCCGTGATCCTGTGCCACAAATAGTGGAATGGAAATTAAAAAAGACTATCTTGCAGGCCTCCAATTTTGTATGAAATGCTATTACGGGTCTCTCGTCTCGCTGCGTGACACTTCGAAGCCCATTATGAAGAACACAACGTCAATATTTCATTGCATGTTTGAGAAAAATACTTTAAAAAATTATTATCACGTCAAAAACTGTATAAGTAGGTTTCATACTCAGCATAAATATTCTTCACTTTAAGAGGTACTCACAAAAAAAAAACCCCGAGCACATTTGATTTGATATAACTGATATAAGGGTCGACTTATTATGGAAAGTTGGAAACCCGACTATGGCCTTTCCGTTTTGTTTACTTATTCTTAATAATTGTTTTCTTCCCGCGAATTCCGCACTTGGCTAATCGTGCCTAGGTTACTTCCAAAGTTCTACTTTAAAACAGCTTTAAAAGGAATACTAAAAGACAAAATAAAATGACAGATGCTTTTGGATTGTCGCATTCTGTATGCATTGTTGTAATGTTTGTAAAAACGTGCTTGTTTATTTCTGTTTGTCTTTTTTGATTATGTTAAAGATTCTTCTTCTTCTTCAACTCCTTAATTTATTTTTTAAATTGCACCGCTATAACTGTAATAATCTCTAATCTCACCTATAGGTATTATTGAACCCTCTGTAAATGAGATAGATAGGTAACACTTTATACCTAGATATCTGAGATACTGGGTAAGTCTCTTATCCTTTAGGCGCGAATTAAGATACCAACGCGCTGCTCTTCCGCTTTCATCTCCGGGCAGCACATTTACTTGCCAATTATGCGGTCGTGGCTGTCGCTCCCGTATCGGCCTTACAAGCCACGTACGTAAGTGCCGCTCCTCTAATATGGACGCTGTTTAAATCATCTTTTCATAGATGTTAAGGCCAATGATGATGGGTAAGTGGGGTCCCATACGCCAATGACCTTCGATCTGAATCCCTTAGTTTTCTAATGTTTTTTCTAGCTTACTATATTAACAACAGACTGGTTTTCTGGCCATAAAGGGTCGAACACACAGCACCGTCGCGGGCGCGCAGCGCGATATTTCCCTACAAACCGCTAGCGTGGTCAAATAGGCTGCGCCCCGTCGGCAACGCGCCCCGCTTCTGTCGCGCCCCGCCAGCCTCCCGCCGCGCGCCCGCGCGTCAGTGTGGGGAGCGCGCGGTGCGTACGTAATGCTGGCGGGTCGATGGCGCGAGGCCAGCGCGAGGCGCGCGGGACGCGCGCGCGTTGCTGGCTGGTTGATGGCGCGATGCGCGCGTGGTCTGTGTGACCGGCCGTCCCGCGCGCATCACGCGCTCGTCAAGCCCCGCTACCGTCCCGCTGGCAGTCTGTTTGACTCTTAACTGTTTTTAATTAGTTTAAAAGGAAAACCCTAGACACGTTTTTAGAGACGTCAAAGACGAACCCAAATATGTAGATTTCGTATATGTTAGATCTTTCACGTCAATAGAGATACGAAATAAGTGATTAATTAGACAATGTGTAAAGAATCATACAAAATGAAGTATTAATTTCCTTCAAATTCCGGTAGACAAAAATCGAGATAAAAGGTTGAACAACCGATAGCCGTTTGACTTATAATTCTATCTGTAGTGCAAAAGTAGGAGATACGATTCAAAACTTGTCAAAAATCGATGAAAACATCGGATAGCCCCTAGCGAGACAAATCTGCCGGTCCCTTGACTTCCCATTTATCCAGTTTTCGCTGTAATATACTTACACCTGAATGTATGAGCGATAACTGAAATAAAATCAACCAACCTAATAATGTACGGTCACGAGCAATACTAACACTAGTGGTTCTCAATAGTACGTTACTGAAGAGAGAAGAGTACCTAAATAAAACTTAGATATGCGTGTGTCTTAAGTTTAGCGATTCGGAGGGCTATATCGGTTACCTTGGTTCTGCTGCGAATGGCCTCATTTCTGATGCGATCACGCAGAGAAACTCCCCAGGCAGTGGGCGGGGCACATAGCGCGTAGAACCGATGGCCGTTGGGGCGGAAAGGTTCTCGAGTGGCGACCACGAACCGGAAGGCGCGGCGTGGGTAGGCCCCCCGCAAGTGTGGACTGATGACCTGGTAAAGGTTGCTGGAGTCCGCTGGATGCGGGTGGCGCAGGACCGGTCATTGTGGCACTCTTTGGGGGAGGACTATGTCCAGCAGTGGACGTCTTTCGGCTGATATGATGATGATGATGATGTTAAAATGCACGTACCGTAGTTAATGATTTACGTACCGGAAGGCGCAGCGTGGGTAGGCCCCCTACAAGGTGGACTGATGACCTGGTAAAGGTCGCGGGAGTCCGCTGGATGCGGGTGGCGCAGGACCGGTCATTGTGGCACTCTTTGGGGGAGGCCTATGTCCAGCAGTGGTTGCTTTCGGCTGATATGATGATGATTCGTGTGTCACAGTCATTACTTTCAGTCCTCAACTATTCATTATCCTCCTAGCGTTGTTCCCGGTTGTGCCCCTAAACAAGCCCGGGGTCCGCTTTGACACCTAATCCCAAGATTTGGCATAGGCACTAGTTTTACGAAAGCGACTGCCATCTGACCTTCCAACCCAGAGGGAAAACTAGATCTTATTGGGATTAGACCGGTTTTCTCACAATGTTTTCCTTCACCGAAAAGCCAACGGTAAATATTCCGTACATAAGTTCCGAGAAACTCATTGGTACGAGCCGGGATTCGAACCCACGACCGCCGCTTGACAGCCGCATGGCTGAACCACTAGGCTACCGTAGCTCTCCTCAACTATTAATTAACGAAAATTATGAATCTGGCAAAGCGTGTATGAGTAAATTTCTTGTAGTTCCACGCTTCTCAGTTTTAAATTGTTTATGCCTTGTTTGTCAGGTTGGTCACCCAGTGCCCAAGGGCTCTCCCAAGCCGGCATAGCGGGGATGGCGATTGGTCTTGCAGCCCTACTCGCGGCTTTAGGAGGCATCGTCTGGTTCAAGAGGCACACCCTGTTCCCTCCTAAGCCGTCCAACCGATCTACAGATCCGAGGATCGCCTTCAGCATGCGTACGTCTACAACTGAAAGTGATACATCTTCTGAAAATAGTATACATGGAGTAGAGATTAATATAAGGGAGATTAACCCAACAAATTCTCAAAGAACGGAGTGAATCCATCTTTAGGATTAAAGTGTCTGCATTAAGGAAACGAACGGGTATAAGTGATTACTTATTCAATACACTAGCGACCCGCCCCGTCTTCGCACGGGTACTATATTATACATATAAACCTTCCTCTTGAATCACTCCATCTATAAAAAAAAACCGTATCCAAACATACATAGGGACAGACAACGGGAAGCGACTTTGTTTTATACTATGTAGTGACGATATTGAGTATACAGTCAAGTGTAAAAATATGTCTATCGATAACATCCTCTCATAAATAAGTACCAAAACCTTAATCCCTTGACATAATGACATAAATACGAGTATGGGACATATTTATGAGTAAGTTGTATGCGGATGCAGACACAGTCAAGTGTAAAAATATGCAAAGTTTTTTCCCTGAGAGTATAGTAGAAACAACACGTCTTTCTATAATCCGTCACTAGGATGTGTCGTCAGTACAACGACTTGGCTGCTAATAATAATAATGTCCTAGTTGATATATTTGATCCACGCATTACTAAATACAAAAAGACCTTAACGGACGCCCTCTTCTCTACTCACCCTGGATAGTACTAAGTTGCCTAAGGCACTGGTCCCACCGCCGGCTAGTAAGCTAGAAAAGTTGGGCGAGTAACGGTTCATTGCGTGCTGACCAGGCACAGTGGGATCAATCGACCTTTACAGATCCGCAATGTAATGCTACTCGCCCAACTTTTCTAGCTTACTAGCCGGCGGTAGGACCAGTGCCATAACTCTTGTTTTAGATTTGCTTAAGTTCGTTTTAGACGTTTTTAACATTCTGGACTTGTAGAATTTTTTTTGTGATTTATACTTACTGGTTAAACGTTGATATTAATATTCAAGGCAGATCCGCCTCTGTTGCTTGCATATACGCTAACTTGCTGATCGTGCTGTGTGCACTTGCCTTGGATGTCATGCTAGTCTATAAGCTATTCATAAAGAACCATTGTATCTCATAATGTATGATGTCTGTAAAGTGTACCTAATAAATAAATATTTTTTCTCTTTCTAACTAAACCTAAAATAAATGAGTTTTCCTGGGAGTATTTTTTTTTTAAATACGCTCGTCTTTAGGAGTAAGGACTTTTAGGAGATGTGCAATCTACACGACTCAGGACGCGCCAAGGGCGCACGCGAGGCGGTTGTGGGCATTCGTATGCAGATGCGTCGTCTGCGTACAAAAAATCCGTAAAGTTAAGTCAAATCCTGCAAGTGCAGTCTGCAATAAATATTGTCTCAAAAATAAAAATAAATACAAACTTATTTGGTGTGTGGTGTGTTTGTAGGTACTTTGCAAATGAAATGTTTAATTTATTTATAATAGAGTTAATGGTATTTTTTATTCATCAAATAGTGTTCACATCGCTGTCATAACTTACCCCGGTGATTGGAGACAAAGTGTAATATGATGTTGGAGAGTTGTGACACGGGGAGTAGTTAGTTTCGGTTTTTGGCGATTTTATTGGAAACCTTTACACTTTAATAAAGGATTGTTTCCAAGAGAGTATGAATTGAGCTACATTGATTCATAATAGAGCTCATAATTGTGGAATGTTTCATTAGCGAGATTTAAAGTAAACATAGTCACACCCCTCTTACGTCTCTCTTATATCCGGTCTTCTATATATTATATATATTATATCTATATTTATATCTTATATATATTACACGAACATTCGTATCTATAGCTGCGTCTACGCTAGGCGAGCCGAGCACAAGCCGAGCACGAGCGGGGTCGTTCTGTTCGCGGCGTCAAGTGGCGTTCGAGGCTTTTGTGACTCCGCTCGTACGCAGCTTCAGAAATTTGTCTAGTTATTTAACTGATTGTTTTTTGTTTAATAGATTTTCGTTTTTATTATAGTTTTTAATGGGTTCAGTGCATCCTAGGTATCTTTTTCTGTTTTTATTGAAATTACCCGAAGAGGGTAAACCCGAATCAAAAATAATTCTGATTTAGCCGATGTTGCTTTTCTATGGAGATTGTCAGTGGTTCTCAATCTATAATTTGTTTGGGTACTTAATTCCGATGGTAGGTGAGTTCCGTCTAAATGTGATATAAGTAAGGGGTGTCATTCCACAGTTTAGCTATGATCGGCCGGCCCGCCTATTGGTAGGCAAATGGCAGTCGGTTGCCACTCGGCTAGCACGCTCGACAGGCAAATGTTTATACCTAAACTTGTATTTTGTTCAGGAGTGATGCTTCTGTACGCTAGTACTATTACTAATACTGTGATGTATATTTTTTCAAATAAAACTTTTTTATTATTATTTTCAGTCTTATTTTAAAACCCTTTTGTAGTCATAAATCCTTGAAGACGCTTACGTGATTATTTTCATTCTTATTACAGAAAATCTTAAACATTTTTATTATCACTGAGTTGCATCTAAAGCTACCATTCGGATCTCAGCAGTTGCGACCCAGCAGCGCGACCCGGTGGCGCTGCCGAATCGCGACTCCCAAAACTGCCCACCTCCAGCTTTCCGATGCAAGCTGCCCGTCCGCGCTGCCGGGTCGCGCTTCACGGCCGCGTACATCGGAAGGGGTAGCATACAAATCCATACAAAGATACGAATGTTACTTTTAGTAGGATACCTATAAGCGATCATTTTGATAAGGATATAATAATATCCTTTAAACTATGAGAATAATCGCGTGAGTAAAAGAATCATATCCGCTCTGTACCTGCTAAAAGACTGATAACAGCTCAACGGCGGGTAATTCCGAAATAGAAATTTCACACAAACGTGTTCTGGTTATTCTATGACAAATATCGTGAATATTATTTTTGGAGGGTAATTACGATAGAAAAGAAATATGTAAATAACTTTGTCAAAAGTGAATAAAGTCCACTTTTAACTGTGATTCGGAATTGCCCGTAGGTACATAATTCGAAATTACACTAGTGCCAAGATAAAAAAACAAGTTTTTAAACACTTTTATTTTAAAACTACTACGGTATTGATGAAAGATCTTCGAATAGAGCTCTAGGCTATAGACACATTCAAGAAGACGAAGTGACTTCTGTAGAAGGCATACAATCCACTGATTCTGCCTGGTTCATCAAAATACAAACATTCCATCAATTTGTCTGAAAACCATTCGGAATTACCCGAATGCACCTTACTCCATTTAAGACACTATCATATTCCGACAGAAAGGAAGACCTTGAAAATACACGTCTCGTTGTTTTAGATTAATACTTATGTACTTCAACGATTACCATTGATACGAACACATACCATTGTAAGTATAAGTAATCCGGCACCCGAGGAAAACTAGATATTCTCCTCTAGATATATCCTCTAGATCATTAAGAAAGTTTACAAGAAGGACAACTTTAATTGTAGTTCATGCCTCTTTATAAATGTGCCCTTTCGATACTATATATTCTAGTTACACTACCTACCGGTCAATTTTTTAAGTTATTCGCCTGACCCGGTTGAATGAAGTTATAAGTTATAATTCATAATAATTCATTTATTATTAAAAACATAACACACAGAATAATGGCTTAATACTAAAATATTATATGAAGGGATACATTTTTACGAGGGCCTGAACTAGGATACCCTGTGTTTCGGGCAGTGGGCGTATTATGACTTTTACACGCTCGAAACCACCAACTTTGCCACCTATAAAGACTTAAGTAAACTTTAGACTGGGTAGTGTAAAAACCCGAAGTGAAAAAAATAGAAGTACTTATAGGTACAGTAAATCTTCGCCGTCGGCGATCCGCTTGTCTAGTCTATTCCTTGCACGTATCGGAAACGACTTGTGCTAAAAAAATAATTTATTATCTCGCAGAAGCTCGCACTCGCACATGTACTTGTTCGAGATATTAAAATTATTTTTAATAGGTGTGTAAAACAGATTCGAAACTAGATCATAAGTTTCTGCCAGAAAATAAATTTTTGGTACACCTTCAAGCTTTTATTGATGCCTAAATGTTTTATATAGTCATCCATTATTTGCTAAGATGATTCCAATTAACTGCAATACGACAGGTTTATCTTGTGCAGTTTAGAAGTTGCTGTCCACCTTCTATCTCCATCATCAGATCAGCCGTTGTGCTATTATGTTACATATCGTCACCGAACTTACAAATGCCAAATTTCAGCTCAATCGGATTCCGATAAGTGGCTGAAAATTGTTTACAAATTTTGAAGTAGGTACTACATACTTACATATTTACATCCCTTCTTACGAACAGTGTAACTTAAATAAAAGCTTGTCATAACTTAGAAACTACTTAAGTAATATTTTATTCCTGGCAGAGAAATAGGCTTTTTATAGTCTTCATTTAATTTTGCGCTCTGTAGCCAGCAATAAGTTGCTGAACGGAGACTTTGTTGAAGAATTTGTTAATAGTCTTAACCGCGGTGCGTACAATTTGTTTGATAACCGGCGGGGCAAGGTCATCCATCAATTGCTTCCAGTTAGCATTCGCGAACTGATGCATCGTGTCCGCTGTAAACAAAATTACTCGATTAGTTTGTTCGCTTAGGCATTGAAAAAATGAAAGAGGTTAATTGTTCAAAATATAAACTAGTTTTACTCAAAGAGTTGTTTATGCATATAATATGTAATGTAAGGACATATTTAGTGGGGAATAGGAATGAGGTGTCCCCGAATTTCGGATAAATCGCATTCCGGCCAGTGGCTGAAGAACCTATGATAATTTTGAATGACAACTTACAAACTTCCGAACAGTGCAAGTTAAATTAAAACGTGAAAAACCGCACTCAAATCGGTTTATCCGTTAGGGAGCTGGGGTGCCATTGCCAGGGGTTAGTCGTCAGGGGTTAAATAAGATAAAAAAAAATTTACGTCCCTGGGCGGTAAGTGAGATTTACCACCCACGGGCACAGCGGCAAATCTCACTTCACACCCAGGAGAAGATGTAAAATTGTGTAGATACGCACCACGGGCGGTAATTCGTAAAGCCCCTGATCGCATATTTATGGCCCTTACCTTCGGTTCGGGCCACAAACATTTCACGAATTGACCGCCCTAGGTACATTATGTACTATTTCACTTGTCATGCTCGAAGAGTGTGTCATATTAAGTAGGCAAGTAAAGTAGCACATTTCGCCCCTAGGAAAAATATGTAAACATATTTATGATTTTAAAACATTTTAATTTGACCAATCTAAACACTAATGTATTAAATCCACCAATCACAACTTAAAAAAAAACCATTTGTATTTTCTATCAACTAATCAGAATACAGCTACCTATATAATAAAATCAACCAATCAGGAAACAGAATAAATTTCAAATATTATTAGGCGTTTTTTATTCCCGAATTTACAATCATTAAAATAATATACTTTAAAAACAAAGTTTTAACCGACTTCAATTTAGTACTCCGCCAAGCTATGAGAATATTTCCACATTTCTTTTCCAATTTACCACATGAACTGATTTCCGAGAGCAAATGCGTTGACTATTAGAGAAAAAAGTAAGTAAATTATATTGTATTCATTTTAACAGAAACAATGCAACACACCATTAGACGAATGCAGCACGTTAACTTGCGATATATTTACGACTAGCTTCTGCCCGCGACTCCGTCCGCGTGGAACTCGTTTATATCGTACCTCGATACAAACTTTCATCCCCCATTTCGCCCCCTCAGGGGATGATTACCGGGATAAAATCTATCCGATGTCCTTCCCCGGGATTCAAACTATCTCCATACCAAATTTCATCTTAATCGGTTCAGCGGTTTAAGCGTGAAGAGGTAACAGACAGACAGACACACTCGCATTTATAAAAGATTTACGAGTAGTAAGCGTGTGCGCGCGAAGTAGCGTGGCGTGCGCGTGCGATCCGATGCACAGCTTGGCAGCCACTGAATTAGAGCTGGGCGTTTTTTCCCGTAAGCGTTTCAAAAAAACAGTTTCTGGTACAGTAACGGAAAAACAGTTTGTGGCTAGAACCACAAACTGTTTTATAAAAACGATGACAAGGAGCTACGAGTAGAAGGCGACAGTCGCACGCAACGGTTGCAATGCAAAACGTGAAAACGCAACTCGAACACTGTAAACTGTTTCATTCGTTTTTTCGTTTCACTTCGTTTGGCGACCGGCGACGGCGGCGACGCACGGAAAAACTATTTATTTTTGAAACAATTTTTCAAAACAGTTTTGTGATAAAAACGGTTACGTTTCGTTTCACGGAAAAGTCGAAACGACCCAGCTTTACACTGAATAGTCCCCAACGTTGGGGAACCGGCGTGTACTTGTAGCGATAAACGTACATCGCGGAGTGTCCCGCGCCTGATATAGGTAGCTACGGTAAATTACAATGAACTAAAAAACATGAAGGCACGAATTAAGAGTTTACAAAGGAGACAACGGAATACGTAAGTTCAAAATCGAGCTTAGACTTGCAAGCTTTTATATCCCTACCTACTCTGGCACATAAGTTAAGCAACTTGGCAGTTGTAAATAATGATAATATACCTAATAAAACTACTTCGCATTCCAAAAGGACCGATCTTCAACTCGGTAGGTAAGTAAGTACCTATATACCTATAAGAATGCGGCACTGTGTGTCGTTCAGTCCTCGGGTGAGAGTACTATACTTCCTTTGTCTTCTTAAAAATAACGCATTAAGAGTCCGCAGTAAGCTCGGCCAAATTTCACCTTCCCATACAAACGTAGTTACGCTCTCATTTTAAAACTACCTCCGTGTTGGATTGTGACGAAACTTTGCATATACAATGACATGATGTATATCTATGTCTGTAATTAGTTTATATGGTTCCAGTTTATAAAACAAACGAAATACAGCAAAAACAAGTTTTGTATGAAAAACTTAAATTCGCTGTATTTTTTAACCGACTTCAAAAAAAGGAGGAGGTTCTCAATTCAGTTGTATTTTTTTTTTTTTTCAATGTTTGTTACCTCAGAACTCCGTCATTGATGAGCCGATTCATAATTTTTTTTTTGTTGGTAAGTATATACTTCCAGGTGGGTCCCATTTTTTTGAAAATTCAATTGGATGATGGGATCCACGAGGAATTGAGGGAACTCCTCAATTATATTAGGCACGTGTGTAGTGATTTTGGTATTTTCTATTATAACTCGTGTATTTACATCCGGAAATCATAAATTGGTGGAGTGGAATTGATGATGAAGACCACAGATGACTTATGGAATTCCTCAATTATGTACTTAAAAGTACAAAAGTATATCACAGATTCTGATAAGATTCCGTTGAAACAGCAACTAATGAAGTGCCAAGGGTGATCCTTGTGGAATTGACGGAAGTCCTCAAATATTATCGGGTCACATACAGCGATTGGGTTTTTTTCTATAATAATCAACGCATTTGCTCTCGGAAATCAGTTCATGAGGTAAATTGGAAAAGAAATGTTCTCGTGGCTTGGCGGAGTACTAAATTGAAGTCGGTTAAAACTTTGTTTTTAAAGTAAATTATTTACTATGGTACCTGAAGCTACATAAACTAATTACAGACATAGATATACCTCATGTCATTGTACATGCAAAGTTTCGTTACAATCCGACACTACGTTTGTATGGAGAATCGAGCTTACTGCGGACTCTTAATAACCTAGACTACCTTGATTCTGTATGTACGCCCAACGGTCGATTTCCGCGTCATTATTTTTATTTCATCGCAAACTGTTAATTCTCAAAGGGCCGGTAATTTATGCTGTCTGGCCGCATTACCGACAGAGGAAGCGTTGTGTCTCAGCCTCAGAAATAATTAACGTAAACGTCTTTTATTAACTCAAGGTTACAGCGGATAATCGGATAAATTAAGTTAGTAATTACATTTACGTTGATATATTTATAGACGGAAGATAACTACGAAATAACTCAGAAATGATGCAACTAACAAAAATACAAAAATATGATCAATAGTTAATACAGTAACTATAACATTATCTGTAATAACTAAGTAGAATGCGTGTTTGAAAACGGAACCCGGTAAATACGTTTCCCCTCACTTCCTCGGAAAGCCGTCTTATCCTTTAAAACCAGTGAGCAAAAACGCATTTTATCCACTAGTGGGGAAATTAATTTGACCTTGGAGCGTGTTCAAGTAGCTTTTGACAGTATAAGTATAACAAAACGTAAACCGCTCATAATAAAAAAAAACACAGATGATGTATTTCTGTTGCCGCTTGTTATAGCGGCAACAGAAATGCATCATAGCTATGATTAATACTAAAAACAGAATAAAATAAATATTTAAGAACTTTTAAATAATTGCTTGTTGCCTTCATCAAATCATCAGGCGCTGGGTCTCAAAATGTGTGGGAAAACTAAAATCCGACTCGCACTTGACCAAAATACTACTTGATATTACTTAACGTTGTTATTACTGTTAAAAAAAATAAAAATAAAAAAATTAAATTAAATAAATTCGTTTTGCATGTTGCACTTTCCTCGCTACAGTGAGGAGAAAAGTTTTGTGTTACACACGGGCGCAAATGTATTTTACTTCTCGTGTGTTGAAACAGTCGCTACGCTCAGGATTCTATTTTAGAACCACTCGCTTCGCTCGTGGTTCAACTATAGCATCCTTTCGCTTGCTCGTGTTTCAATTCCACACTCGCGGGTAAAATGCAACTTTGCGCCCTTGTATAACAAATAACTATTATTGTACCGTAGTGCGTAATGTCGTAGCTATAATTTCATTTCAATCGTACTAAACAAAGAATGGCGTTTCTTCTGAATGCCGTTGTATTGTTTACAAGCAATAAGCTGTTTATAATTACCTAGTCTCGAGATACTCGTGCTACATATTAGTCCAGGAGTATTGTGTAACGAAGTAATGGGTTTAAGAGGAATGCCTATCTGCGAATTTCCCATACAAACGCTCTCGACTGTTTCCTCTCTGGTTTTTAAACATACTTACAGCAATGATTTTTTGTAATAAGATCAATATCAGCAATATCTATGCCGCTATGTTTTGCTTTTTTGGATATTTTTATTTTAAAGAAACTAACAGCGCCTTGAAAATCGCAAAAACGGCTTAATTGCCAAAAAAGGCGCAGTATACAAATATGACAACAAATATCAAAAAAATCAAAACACAGCGGCGTAGATTATTTCTTCTTCTTGCAGTTCCCAATTTTATAATGATTGGTTGCGTATTGGAGGAGGAAACAGTCGAGAGCGAAACCTCGATTTTTGAGTTTTTTGCGTGGGATTTTTAGTCCGAGCTGCAGTTGTCCTTATCGCACGAATTGGAGCTCCCGCCCATAGCAGCGCGACAATAACATTGCGTCAAAAATTCGAGATTTGAAAAGTTGCTCAGCTAGGCATTGCTCTTAATAAAAGTAGGTACATTAGACTTACATAATGCCTTGTTGCCGTTAAACAGGTTCGCGAACTGGAATGTGGTGTTCCCAATCTGGTATTTGTAGTTCGGGGTGATTAATTTCAGGTGTTCGCCGTTTTTGCCCTTAACGGCAGTGAGCTTGCTGCTTATTTCCACTTGAGTGTTATCTGCAGATAAATAAATAATATATGATATGAATATAGTAGGTACGTATAGGTAAAGGTCGCGGTAGTCCGCTGGATCCGGGTGGCGCAAGATCACTTTGGCACTGTGTTAAGGGGAGACATAGGTCCAGCAGTGGAATTCTTTCCGCTCTTGAGGTGATGATGATGATAGGTATATATATTGGGTAAAATCTTACACAAATCGAACTAGCCCTATAAGTGTACGTTAAATAAAGGTTATATTATGGGTATTAGAAGATGATTATATTTAACTCTATAACGGATGTAAAGGCATCTGGTTTTTGATGGAATAAAACCCTATCATATATGTAGAAAAAGGTTATTTCATGGTGGCATGGTGGTCCCTCTGCCTTATAATCTGGCTTCTGGTTAATAGATACAAATACATAGAAAACATCTAAGACTCGTTAACAAATATTCATGCTCATCACACAAACTTTTGCCCATACCGGGAATCGAACCCAGGACCGTCAGCTTAATTGGCAGGGTACATCATCCACTAGACAAAACCAAGGTCATCAAGAAAACGATAATCAAGAAATATAATTAGATGTAGTATTTTCATCTCACTCTCGCGGAGCTGTCAAGGCAGTCACATTGTCGCTGTGTGTGTGACACGTGTTTTTCAGTGCTTTTCCCAAGTCACGCACACTGAGAAAATGTGTAGGTACAGTCAGCATTAGAAGTTGCTAAGCAAAATAACACGCTTTAAATGAGCTACACAGATCCTTATTCCATTGACATTACAGTTCGTGTGTAGATCATTTTGAGCACTAGGACCGCTTAGCAACGTCTGCTGCTGACTATAATGTACGCAGTGTATGTGTAATCATGGTTCAATCACGTTCAAAAGAAAAAAAAACTTTAGTAGGCTATATTTAAGATACTATTTTATCCCCTGCGTATTATGGTAAATAATCTCCATTTATGGTAAAATCTCATTCCCTTATCTTTCCGTAGGAAAATATGTGAAATGTGTTTCGGCTTTTCCTATTTTGGAACACCCAAGAGCGTAAGCACTTGACAATGTGACGCTTATTAAGCCACATGTTAAAATACAGGATGTTATGGACTAATATCCTAATAGGGCTCTGAATAATCAACTGGTCGCTTTACTTCACGCACAGTAATGTAAATAATTAATGACTCGATGAAACAATATGGCAACTGAGTTTCATCCAACCCATAAGATCCCAGTTTTCAGAAAAACTGATCTGTTCGGGTTTAACATTTAAATAGTTGGGTAATTATTTTATGAAATCAGTCCTCAATATACGGAGTCCTATGAAAACTCTCATGTCTTTGCCTGTATATATTTGTACACGACCTTTCGCTCTAACCTTACTTTTTGAAAGTCGGTGGAAATAAGCCAATTTTTATTGAGGTATCCGAATGTGCTACGTCAAATAATAATGACCAAACAACAACATGGCCAAATATGAATGCACAATTGACACCTACAAGCGAAATTCTATACAAAACTAGTCTTTGGGAAACCTGAAATGGTTTTTTTAAATCCGAACTTGACCTCCGTAAGGGGTCAGTTACTTCTACGTGTGCTGGGGCATGCTCACAGTTCATCCTTGCGGGTCAAACCGATACCTACATATATTTACCTATCGAAATGTTTTGCAATTTTGCATGTGAATTCCCAAGTCGATAATACTTGATAATTACTTACAGTGCTTTCCAAAGCGCATGTTTATCGCGATATTTAACTCGGAAGAGTAAATGAAGGATATGTAGCAGGCCAACTAATTTATAGTCGTTTTAAATTATTAATTAACCCCGAAATATAGAATGGGCATGTACAGCCAAAAATACCATACATACACTAACCATTTTCAGACGTTATTGTTGCAATAAAAAACAATGCGTCAGTTAAAAGCGGTCTCTACATTCATATCATCGACGATTTTTTTAAATTGGAACAGTGCTTGCATTTGTTTTGCATAACGTTCGATTTTAAAGCAAGAAAAACTTCATTCTATTTCCTATTATAATTACACCACTACGGTGGGCAACAAGAGGTACTAACTAAATATATCATATATGCTTAGATAAGTAGGTAGAGACTTACCTTCATGGGTAATTAAAGTAATGTAAAAAATAGAAACTTACCGCAATGAATGGAACAATCGCCATCTCCCTTTATGGGCAGGACTAGGATGCGACCATCGATGTTGTACAAGCCCGTCACACTCATGTTGGCAACAAATTTCAGGGAAAACGTCTCGTCTTTTAGGTTCGCTCTGAAACAATACATTTATTGCTTAAAATTGTTTACCAAATACCTACCTATCGGTCGGACATCCACGGACCGAATTATACAATAGGCACTTAACATATACTATATGGGCATGTACAGTCTACCGTGGATTTCATTACCTACAATAAATCATGAAATTGATTATAATTACATGGATCAAGAACAGTTCCTTTTTTCAGATATTTTATTTAAACAATAAACATGAACTTAATTACTTAATTAGTTTATTTATTTATTTATTAATACATGTAAAACCAACAGCGCACCATATTTATAGACACAATAATAAAACCATATAGCAAATGACAGGTTCTCACTTATGAAAATAAACCAACACTAAGAAATCTCTTAGCGTACATTACGCACAGTAACCAATCGCGCACTGATAGCAAGGATGAATTAAGGGGATGCCTTGATTCGTGTCGACCACGCCCCCTTGACAGAGACACGCTTATACCTTCCGCGCACGAGAAAAAGAGATGCAACACTTTTCGGGAATGGCTTTTTTTGACACATTTCGATAAATACCTAGCTTAGTGAAGTTTTATTTATATTTCATAAAGTGAGATTTTAGATGAGATAAAATACTGAATATCTGAAAACCAGACCTTATTGATTCTTAATCTAGTCAGAACAGCGTTTCAAAGCACGCGATACTTTCCAATGCACCCCCTTAATAAATCATGGACCCTGGTCACTCCACTAACTTTAAAAAACTCCTACTAATGTACGGCATAACGACGTGCATCATGGATGACCAAAAAGTTGGAATGTTATTCTTTTCATATCTGATATGGAAAGTTATGATCACATCATCCGTGACGTTTTACAGGTATTCTATTAGGTAAAATAAGTGGGTATAAAGAATATTTCGCTTCCTTTTGTCGACATCTACTTAAGTTTAGTCTGAGTGTACGGGGCCACTTCAGACGACGAGGGTCTACACGAGTTGCTCATTAAGTTAAATTAGTACTAAGCAGTATGAGCAACTCATACTTAATCACAATATTGCAGTGCAATTATTTGCATACAATGTGGACCTTTAAGAATAATTTGCGAGTATGATTGACTAGTGACTCATTGTGCATGTTTTATCGATAATTTGCGCAAAGAAAAACAATGCACAAGTGATAAATAGTGGACCAGATTGAGTAACTACTAGTCTACGAGAGGAGGTACCTGATTACCTACGTAGCGACACCTACATTTAGATAAGATAAAGACACAACATAAAGATAAGATAAGATCAATTATTTCATGATAAGAAATTACAGTATAAATTCGCATGTAAGTACATGTCAAAAATATAATCCATACTAATATTATAAATGTGAAAGTGTGTCTGTCTGTCTGTCTGTCTGTTGCCTCTTCACGCTTAAACCGCTGAACCGATTGAGATGAAATTTGGTATGAAGATAGTTTGAATCCCGGGGAAGGACATAGGATAGTTTTTATCCCGGAAACCATCCCCGGAGGGGGTGAAATTGGGGATGAAAGTTTGTATGGTGCTACGATATAAACGAGTTCCACGCGGACGGAGTCGCGGGCAGAAGCTAGTAATTTATATTATGATCGTCAAAAACAAAGAACATAATATGTAATAATGATATTAACAGAAAGAAAAAACCGGCCAAATGCGAGTCGGATTCGCGTACCGAGGGACAACAAAGTGATCCTATAAGGGTTCCGTTTTTTCCTTTTGAGGTACCCTTAAAAACACAATAACAAAGCAATTACAAAAACAAATATATCACCCGTTCGGTATCGTCATTCAATTTAAAATAATGGCAATATTTAAGTGTATGATAAATACTTAGTATAATATTTTAAATAGCTAATCTTGAATTGTCAGCGAAAAGGAGATTAAACGCAATGTGTACCTAGAGCATTAAACAAGCAATTTTATTCGAAACTAGCTTGGATTCTGAAATGTGCCTGATAATAATGGCCTTGTGTTCATCATATCAGCCGGAAGACGTCCACTGCTGGACATAGGCCTCCCCCAAAGAGTGCCAAAGTCACCGGTCCTGCGCCACCCGCATCCAGCGGACTCCAGCAACCTTTACCAGGTCATCAGTCCACCTTGCGGGGGGCCTACCCACGCCTACGGGCCTTGTGTTACTTACTCTAAATTGTGTGGTTTTTCTAGATAAAAACCTCATTCTGGTAGTATAAATATGACTTTGTGTTTGAAAAATATTTAATATGGGCTTTGGACACGATCAATCAGTCACTGACAATGTACCAAAGTACCAAGCGTATTTTTTGATTTTCAGTGTTTTTTCGGCGGTTTAATTTTTTTGTTAAAAAGTTTTGGAATATACCTAGTAACACCACGCTCATCTGATATGATACGACTAATATAAGTATCTGCAGTAATATTATAGTAATTAATAAACTTTCTAGGTATCGATTACGCGAATTACGAGAGAAGGTCGTTCCTCCTAAGGTTTTAGGTCGCCAAAGAAAAATAAACCGAAAACAAAAAAGAAGATACAATTGGACGATTTTGCCCTATGTTGCCCTATATTGATTACGGTAAATAAAAGTAAGTCAAAATAACGAGTTGCCAATTCACATTGTTCAGACTATACTGAGTCGTAATGAGGGTATACAAAGTAAATAAGAGTATAAATGATAATAATAGCGCCCTCTTGCCAATGATCATATAATTCTGCTCAGGCTTTACGACGTTCCCATAATTGTGCATACAATGTACTTCAGTAATCTTAGCCCAATTAAATGTAGCGTGATCACTTATTGATCAGGCCCCTTAGACCTGCTGTTATTTGAATATCATAGCTTAATAATACCTATGCCAAGAAATGTGAAATTATTGCACCGTGCTCTTTCTTACCTACATAATTTATCTTATGCAATTTATTACATTGTATTGTATGTACGTAAAAGCAAAGTCAAAGAAAACAATCCATAGGTCGGTTATTTGAATAGTTTGCACTACAATTATGACTGACCACAATGATTTGTAGACTTCCTAGGAATCATTTATGTATTATCTACTGCTATAAAGTGAAAGGTTCGAGGTCATGTCATCTTTAGTGGTTTATGCTAATTGTTTTTAGGGGTCCGTACCAGACGTAAAAGAAAAAAACCCTTGTGGTGCGACTCTGTCCGTCTGCCTGCCACAACGTTTTATTATCTCAAGAACTACTTGTGCTATCAGTAAAAAATGGAATAGTTGTAGACACCGTTGATACACGTGTTTAATTTTACAGTGAATAAATTTCGATTTATGTGAGAAAATGACAAAAAATACTTCCTTATCTCTTAAGTTTACTAATAAGTGAAAATTTTAAATTAACATTCTTAAGTTGGTCGACTATTACTCCTTAACAAGTTATGCCTACTTATCCGTGATAGTTTTCCTATTAAATTTTATTATGTGTTACTTACTGCCATGTTTTTTTTCGATCGAGCGGGCGAAGCGTTATGCTTCAGCTTGGACGAAAAATCGTTTTTCCTCATGTCCGGATGTTTGGATTTCCCCCTGTTCTCGCCTAGAGCTCACATTTCTCAACCGATTCTCAAGAAATTTTGTGAGTAGGTTTGGTAAGTATACAGATTTCTTTTGTCGAGTCAGTTTTTCGAAATTTTGAAAAATGGCGGAGATATGGGTTGAAAACGTAAAAAATTACAAGAAAGGGGTCAGCGTTGACAACTGACTTGGTACAAATTTTATGTTCCGTCCAATGTATCTTGAACTCCGATATAATGATGGTTTCCTTTTTCCTATGTTCGAATTTCAAATAAATAATCTCCAAATAAAACCGAATTGAGAACCTCCTCCTTTTTTGAAGTCGGTTAAAAAACGAACACTTAAAAACCAGCCTTAAATATTGCCAACACTACATTGCCAAGGCCAACTTGATTAGGCAAGGTCAATTTGCAATGTCAACAACATTAATGTATGTTAAATCATAAGTCATAACAGTCATAGTTAGTAAAGCTGCGGCTGCGGCGTCTTAATTTTTAAAGTAACAACCAAATGTTTTTATTAAATATCCTACAAAATGTGAGTCTGAGGGACATTGAAAAACAGAAATATTTCATTATTCTATGCTTTCGTTACTTTTAATAACACAACACGGCGAATTAACGCATTTTACTTCGGTTCTCTGTGGCGACTATAGTCGATATTGGTACAAGTCTACAAGAAGACTATAAAATTTGCGTGGCGTGGAGGTTGCATTTATTTTAGTGGCGGCGAATGGGTTAATGGCTGACTTTGTGGGGAAGGCGCAGCGTGAGTAGGCCCCCCACAAGGACTGATGACCAGGGTAAAGTTCGCGGGAGTCCGCTGGATGCGTTTGGCGCAGGACCGGTCAGTGTGGCAAAAAAAGGACGATATACGATAATAGTTTAGTTTCCGCGATTATTATCCATTATATACAACGATTTTGCGATTTAAACCACTAGCCGAGAGTCTTCCCCCACCACCACCACGACCGCTGGAAAGGCCTCAAAACGTCAGGATGCAATTCATTACATAAATCGTTTCATTTGCAATAATTGTGTTCTATACATTACTAGCTGCTGCCCGCGACTCCGTGCTACTCGACCGCGTGGAACTCGTTTATATCGTAGCTCGATACAAACTTTCATCCCTCATTTCACTCCCTCAGGGGGTGATTTCCGAGATAAAAACTATCCTATGTAAGGACATATGGGATGGTATATGGTATGGAGATAGTTTGAATCCCGGGGAAGGCCCCGGGATTCAAACTATCTCCATACCAAATTTCATCTCAATCGGTTCAGCGTTTCAAGCCTGAAGAGGTAACAGACAGACAGACAGACAGACTGCATACAGACAGACAGACAGACAGACACACTTTCGCATTTATAATATAATAGTATAGTATGGATTTTAATTTATACATCCTTTGAGTTATTAAATATTTTTAGTCAATAAGTAGGTACTAACGCAACCGAAAGCTGGACGTACAGTCAAATGTCAAAGTGTGTGTTATGGGTGCATACACTTACTCATAAATATTTCCCATCGCTCTTATGTCGGTGGGTTAAGGTTCCGGTACATATTTATGAGAGTATTGAATCGATAAATATTTTTCACTTGATTGCACTTATATGATTTATCCCACACCGATGTGTAGGTAGCACGCTGTTTTAAATTTGCCGCTCTTTTCTAGGCTCATCTTTACCTGGCCAGACCCTAGTGTCATTAAAAAAAAGTGTTTAGGTAGACGTATTCTTTTCCGAATGCGATATGGAACTTACTTGAGGTCATTCACGACGGCCGTGCTAAGGCCGTGCATCTGTCCCTTGTTCAAAGACAACTTTAGTCCATTCCCGTCGATGACGATGTCTTCCAGGATGACAGGGTCCAGTGACGGCACCCCCAATTCCGGAATGCCTTTAGTGAAGTACGGAAGGCTCTCCACTATCTGCTCTTTCACGCATGTGCCGAAGGTGGTGTCGTCGTAGTTGCATGGTTTGATGTACGGCGCTGGAATCAAAGTTTTATCCCATAAATGAATACTGAAAGACGTAAAGATAATTGCGCAATTCATTATGCTACTAAAATTTTAACCTTTCTATGACTGTCATGTCGATTGAGTTTATATGATTGATGATAAAAAAAGCAATAAATTTCGGTAAAAGTGTTTAAAATACACAATGTTCATCTTTTTTTTTCATATTTTTCAATCACGCGGTTCGATCGTTATAGAGAGGGGATACAATTTTTGCGACTTTCGGAGCGATTATCTCCGAATTTATTAATTAACATAATCAAAAAAATAGGCGATTAAACCTTATATCTATTTTAAATACCTATCGAGTGACCTAACCTACATATTGACCTACAGTGTTTTTTTTACTTCCTGTTACATGTGGAGTGCTCCTTATTTTATTTTTTGTAACTTATTTTATTTCATAACTATGTATAGCGGCTAACAAAATACACCTTTATACTTCAAATTTCAAATCAATACACCTTATTGCTTTTGAGTAAAATGCCTTGCCTGTGTCATGCGGACAGACGGACATGATGAAACTATAAGGGTGGTATTTGCTATTTTGGCTACGGAACCCTAAAAATGTGTTTTGTAAAAATAGGTCATTATTTGAATAAGTTTTTGTCAAAAAAGTGTTTTTTTTCCGTCTGCTCTTTTTTTTGCACAGTCATCCTAGTACGTTGAAGTTCCAATGAGCCCGAACACGGGAACAGGAGTGGTGGTTGTGTGGTGAGTGGTGGTGGCCCCCTTCCGTCTCCATCATCAGCTTAGCTTTATGGTATCATAGCATTGCATTGTTATCCGACTTAACTTGATACAATTGGACAAAATTTCAACTCGATTGGACTTCGGGAAGTTGGTAAAATTTGCTAATATAGTATATGCTGGTCAAGTATTGACCAGATTTTTAGAGCCTTGAAAAACACCTTATTACCTAGGGTACGCTTAAAGACTCACGGCTGTATTCATAAACGTACTACAAGCCTGTTTTAACTAAAATGGCGTTAACATTCGTTTGTCCTTATCTGTCACTTTGACATTTGTGTTCGTAAGAAAGGGACAAAGCACATTTTATTTAGCAGAGGCATTTTAAGTTTTATGAATAAGGCGGTCAGACTTTAGGTGACAAATTTACTATTGACCGCCACCGCAGGCCGCGCCAGGGTAACTTTAATAAAATACGATAAAAAATATTTACACCCACATTTCGTGCGGACTGTTCAATGCTATAAATATAATGTTTTGAATAATTCCTGACTGCTTCTGCACCTTCACTGTATTTTTATGATATGTAATTTCATTTGAATGGACCATGTAACATAATTGTAGTAAAATTGTAAGCTATTACCAGTTTACTTGCAAACCCATTTGTGGTCATGTACTTGAACTTTGCGGTGAGGTCATTCTATTTTATATGTTTCTACTCATATTCAATATAATAGTTTCAGAGAAATCTTTTCCAAGCTCATAAAAAACGGGAATCGATGTACCTAAACGTTATGTAGTTATTATGCTAATATATCGAGTAGGTATACAATATTGTATATAAAAATAAATTTAAATGGAATGTAAGATAATTTAATTGTAGGCTACTGCCGGATACCGTAGGCAGCGGATAGCGGCATGGCCATGAAATATGATGTATAGCTGCAAATGTATATCAATAAGCAGTAGGGAGAATATCAGATTTGGGTTGACATTTTCTAATTTCTATGGTGCATTTTTTTACATATATATGTATATTTTTTTTTATGATATAGGAGGCAAACGAGCAGTCGAATCACCTGATGGTAAGCGATAATCGACGCTCATGGACACTTACAACACCAGAAGAGTTGTAGGTGCGTTGCCGGCCTTTAAGATGGGAGTACGCTCTTTTCTTGAAGGCTTGAAGGTTATAACGGTCCGGAAATACCGCAGGCGACAGTTCATTCCAGAGTTTCGCTGTGCGAGGCAGAAAGTTTCATACATATTCCCTAAATGAAATAACATACCTTGTTAAGGACTTTAATCTATGTAAAAATAAGTTCATCTGCCTTAATTATCTAAAGGAGTTTTTAAGTTTTAGCAGTTTAAAATATCGATTTTCAAAGAAATTAGAAAATATACCAGAGAAATTAGAGACTCATATCATATCAAATAGGCGCCATAGAACTTAGAAAATGCGACTTATAAATTATTTTATCTACACTAATATTATAAAAAGGAAAGATTTGATTGTTTGTTTGTTTGTATTGAATAAGCTCCGAAACTACTGCACCGATTTAAAAAAATATTTTACCATTAAAAGCCGACATTATCCCTGATGAACATAGGCTACTTTTTACCGCGGGAAAATGCTTCATTCCTGCGGGAAAACGGGTAAAGGATGACTCACGCTAGAACGGGACGTGCCCGGCCCGGGCCGTTTTCTCAGAAAAACGACGGCGTTTTTGCGCGGCCCAAACCCGGCCGGGCCACGGCCGAGGCTCGGACACGGCCCGTTGGAATACAACAACGCTCCGCTGTTCAGCAGCCCGGTCCCGGCACGTGCTCGGCCCGGGCGGTTGTAAGGTGTCATATATGAATATGTGAAATATGGGAGTCCAATTAACCTTGCACTTAGTCGGTTTACATTATTTGATGTTGAGCCCATAAAAAAATAGTTTAGCACAAAGGTTTATTACAACGATATACTGTCAGAATTTTAAGGGCTATTGTACATTATACGATATTTTCTTACGAAGCATCTTATTAAGACGAAACATGATGTCTGTTTGTTCTAATAGGTACCTACCTACTTAAAATAGAGAATGCCTGGGTAACCGCGCTCAGTTCGGGTGAAAATATGGCGAAAACGAATTTTCTCAGACATGAGACCTAGCTAACTCGATTTCTCGCCCTCGTAAACCCCCTATTCAAAATGTAAACGAAATCGTTAGAGCCGTTTCCGAGAACGTGATTGCAAATATATATTGCTCGTTTAATATTATATTTCCGTTGTTTTAGCAAACACCATTCACGGTTAAATATTATTTAATTATGAGTGACTAGCTTCTGTATCTAAAATTTGTCCCCATTTCTCTTTCTATAAAACTAAGCTATGTTCTTCAAATGGATTCAATCTATCACCATACCAACTTTCATCTCAATCGTTTCAGCGATTTAAGCGTGATGTTGTAACACACAGACAGACATATTGGCAGAGCTTTCGCATTTATAATACCTGTTATAGGACTTTAAACTTTTTTTTTCTAATTTTTAATAGATATCAGATAGTGAATTTAATTTAAAAAACCGGGCCTAAATCGGGCCACGTGCAGTGTAGGGTTCCGTAGTTGCCTGTCTGTCTTAGTTACATCGACGTGCGGTGCGGTTGCGTCGGCCGAATTTGTACGAAAATTGGCCTTTCCAAGTACACATTAAGTTGGTCGACTATTCATCATCATCATCATATCAGCCGAAAGACGTCCACTGCTGGACATAGGCCTCCCCCAAAGAGTGCCACAATGACCGGTCCTGCGCCACCTGCATCCAGCGGACTCTATGCGTTGGAATGCGATGGAAGTATGACTTTCTCCCCCTAACACATAGTTGCGACAATGTATGATGGGCCACGATGGCCCATTATGCAGAGAAGCCTGCTAATAAAACTAGTATAATATTTTATGATACATGTTTTCTAGGAGATATTTATAAGTGTGAATAAATTCGGGCTCCGGCAACTCGTACGGGTCGACTATTACTCGGGAACTATTTATGCCTACTTGTCCGTGATAGATTTCCTTTTAAATTCATTATATGTACTACTACAACTAATTTTTTCACATCCCCAGTAGTAGCCACTTAGCCGGCAGGGGGCGGGGACACATGAACAAAAGTTAGGGCTTTAAAGCCCAATATCTTGTAAGTTAATCACTGATTTGAAAAATGGTTTTAGGAAACCCATAATATTCTTGAACGAGCTATCCAACAATACCTCACACCATGGGTTTAACGAGAAAAATAAATTACATCCCCGCTTTAGGTGTAGGGGAGGTACCCTTGGTCGACTATTACTCGGTAACTACTTATGCCTACTTGTCTGTGATAGTTTTCCTTTTAAATTCATTATATGTACTACTACAACGAATTTTTTCATTTCCAGTAGTAGCCATTTAACCGGCAGTGGGCGGGGACACATGAACAAAAAAAAACACTGTCGATTCTTATTTTAACTAATCATCACATTGACGAATAACGTTTTTACTCAGATTTTTTGTCTAATACTGAATCATTATAATATTTACTTGTTAAAAAGTACTAATTGTACAAAAGACGGTTAACCATTGTTATACTTACTAACCTTTTGCCTAATTTCGGTCCAAGATATTGTGTTTTATATGCATTGGAGACACAGGTAATAAAATCGAATAGGAGCATCCCAATATCCACGTGGTCTTGTCTGCGCTACCTACCCCTATAGTGTATTTAAAAAGCCGAAGGCGCGGAGGGGCAGTGCTTTGCCACGCGAGGGCGAAAGGGCTGCTCTCCCAGCAGCGCGAGTCCTGTCACTGTCCAACTAAATACTATGAATTTTCTGGTTACCCTTTGCCGTGCTACGTCGTCTGCTGCTGCTGTCTGCGTTCGGGTTTCGTGAAGGTACGACGACGAGCAAAGCGAGGAGGACTGTTAGGTAGAACTGCGTCCCTTAGCGCGCAAGCCGAGCGAGCAAGCGAGCGTGCCGCGGCAGCGGGCGGCGAAGCGTCAGAAACGATTTTTTTAAAAGAATTTACTTAGCGTTAGCTTATATTCAAAACCTACATTCGTTTCTGACGACAGTCCGAGCAGAGGGCGGTGTGATTAGAAAAAATGAAATAATGCTAAATGTATGTTAGATAAAATGTAATTATGTCAGTAAAACTCCTCAAATGTTATCGGCCCACATTTTTGATTCGGCCCAGATTTGGTTTTTTTCTGTAATATTAAATTTTCTTGTGGTAAAGTGTAAGGAAATGTGGAAATACTCATCAGGCTTGGCGGAGTACTGAATTGAAGTCGGTTAAAACTTTGTTTTTAAAGTAAATTAATTATATATATTTTTTTCATATTCAATAAAGCCTTTTATTTAAGGTGATTTATCAAACCAACCTATTTTTATTGCGAACTTTATTTTGGCCACGTACCATTTGCAATTTGTTGCGATTATTAGCTTTTAACTTCGGGCTCCAGGTTGTATGGAAACCGGGGATCCATTTGGCTTAAGGTGGTTCGCTTTCCATATAAAACGTTATTGGAAATTCGCAGGCTAACGGCGTAATATTTTAAGAACCTTATGTAACAAAGTTTCATAAATTGGCTTTCTATTTGCGCGAAATTCCCCCTTTCCTAGAATAGACTAGAACAATTTGAGATAAATAGTGGAGGTATGTGGATTCGCACCACAGACATAGGCGGCGGTGCGGAACAGCAGCGGTTTTTCGATAAGTTAGCGTACCTAGTGCGTCGTCGCATCAAAACAACGCACAGGATTCCCGGCCCCCCCTATTCTGTAACTTGTTTTAAGCTCACCTCAACGCTCACCCACAAATATATCTTGACACCACGATTTGTAGTAACTAAGCGTTCGGTAGAGGTTTAGTTTCGTGACGGGCGACGGGCGGGGTGAGACGCATTAACGCGTAGCGAATAACAGCCCTGCAGTCCGCACCTCATAGTGCATACTACGGTTTGCTGAGAATGTTTTTCCCAGTAGGTACTCCGCACTGCGAATAGATGAGACCATACATTCACAACACTCGCAGTTTTGAGAGCGCGGGTTACTGGAAGAATGAATCAGTAGTCTGCTGTGCGGACTGCAGTTAATTTGGCCTTTACAACATTTACCGGCACCGCTCCGCTTTGCATTCGCTACCGCTCTGTGTGTGCTTGTGGCAATGTTTATGTAAAATGTGTCCGTGACCTGTCACCACGTGGTCGTTAATATTGATCTTGAAGATGAGATCCAAGTACATATATCGTTTAAGTCGCCGATTAAGAGCCTAGTCCGTCTCTTACACAAAATTAGCAAATTAATAAAGTTCCCTAAAGGGTTTTTGGCATTCTTGCACTAAATTGAAAGAAGATAGACTAGAGAACTTTTTTAAAGAGGTTTAAGAACATTATCATTTTTAGTTTTCAAATCAAAGTTACCCAAGACGAAATTCTTGCATCTTAAATTTTTTTTGAGGGTTAAAAAAAAAATAAGTAGACGTTACCGGCAAATAATTTTGACTTTGATAGAGCCGTACAACATTACACATCACAATAAAATAAAAAAATAGACTAACACTTATTTTTTAATTCAAATTGAAACGCGTAAGCATATAGAAAATTTCTAAATTATTTTAAAAGAATACAAAAAAGAACCAGTGGACAAATTTTTTTGGAGGCTAGAAAAGATAGCTAATGACCCAACCTACCTGCCGTTTTAATTTGGCAAACGATGGAGCAAACACCCTCTATAAATCAATCGCGCCGACGAAACAGTAGAATAAAAGTTGAAAATAAAATAAAATAGGGTGCCTCCCTATACGTAAAGTGGGGATGTAATTTTTTTTCTTCCCTTTCCCATATTGCATGTGTAGTATCGTTGGATAGCTTGTTAAAAATATTTTTTACTTAGTGATCCGTTTGCGAGATATTGGGATTTCAAGCCCTAATTTTTGTTTGAGTCAAGTGTGGAGAACTATCACGGCTAAGTAGGCATAACTATGTAGTACCGAGTAATAATCAACCTAGTTAAAATGTACTTAGAAAAGCCAACTTTCGTACATGTCCGGCCTACGCAACCGCACCATTTAGTTGGCGCGCGCGTCGATATAACAAAGACAGACAGGCAACTACGGAACCCTACACAGCGCGTGGCCCGACACGCACTTGGCCAATTTTATTGGGGTTCCTTATGCAAGGGTTTCCTTATATAGGTACATTACTATACCTACACTCTTATTTTTTTTATAGGATGTGAGACGAGATTAACCCCCGCATACTTTTAGTATGTCATTAAATAAAACAATTAAAGTACCGCTTTATAATATCACAAGGTGTCCGCGTGACTTCGTTCGCATATTGCAAAGAACGCACGCAAACCCGCGAGATAATCTACGTCTAAAGTTTAAGTCTAAGTCTAAGTCCATGCAGAAAGGTCATTTATACACAGACCAGGTATAAAGAAATGACACGGGTGAAAGAATTTTCGATATCGGAAATGCTGTCCCGGAGATTACATACGAACTTACAAAGCTAATAATATCTCAGAGATGTTTGCTCTTAGTTAAAACTATTATTATTACCCATAGTTTAGTTTATTAAATAGTAGAGCAAAAGTAGTTTCGTTTGCGGGGTATAGACGATCAAATCATTATACCTGGGACTTACAATACCTAACGAAGAACTAATTTGTTAGTTACTTAGATTTCGAACTTAACTGAACTCGATGGATTTAATGATTTTCGGAACGTGAGTTATATAAACCATTGCCTGATATGCTTAACTGACTCTGAATTCGTTCAATAAGTAATTCGGTCGTAATTCGTTTACAAGCTAGGTACGATTTTAATTTTCGATCCTTTTCAGGTTGGCACTGAATTTTGAATTAGAATTTTATAAATGAAAGTGCTATCCTGCCTTTTTGGATGTAGTTCACCGGACAAGGACTCTGTTTGTTGTGCGTTTATTATAGGTTAGAATATTTCATAAATCTAACTATATTCACAATGTCGCAGTTACATACATATTAATGAGCATAAACAGAGTATTTTTAATGGCTTGTTTTTTACTTACGCATACATGCGCCTAAACCATTAAGTAATCAATAAAAAGTGCTTCCAAAAGAAGAGTGAATGGGCTAAGTAGTAGTGAATCAGTGAGCTTAAGCTTAGGCTCTTGTCATCGCTTACCATCAGGTGAAACTAGGGTCAATAACTGAGGCTCTAGTATAAATTTGACCGAAACAAAACGTTACGACCGCGTTTGCGTTTAGCTGTCAAATCCCTTACAAATTGAGGGTAAAACGCAAACGCGATCGTAACATTTTGTTTCGGTAAAATGTATACTAGAGCCTCTGGCCAGTCTTTTATACAACTAAATAAAACTTACGCAAATACACATCTTCTCCGTTCACGTTGCAAAACGCCGCGACCAGAAGCACTGTTCCGAAAGCGATCATCGCGGCAATGGTACTTGGTCTTGGACTACAACGGCGAGACGCGACCGGACGGGGACTGTGTCGCAACCGCGATGTACCACCTTTATGTATCTACCTGTAGCTCTGCAAGAAACCTGCCATGGAGGTAGGTAATTTTTTTAATGATAAAGGTTCAAACAGCCCAATGTCACAATAGTCGTCTGTCAATCAAGATTGAAATGAGATGGTGTACCTGCCTACTTGTCTATCTAATTTGACCGTTTTTGCTAGTACTACAGCGCAATGAGAAAAATACGAATAGAATTTTTTATTTCTTTACTAGGTTTAATTAATTGGGAGAAATTAAATACAGCACTGCAAAATTCAAATAAATCGCGAATAAATAATTTGTATTTTTCTATGACAACTGCTCATAACAAACAGACCAAGGCCATCTCGGTTATACTATAACGTAAATACCAGATCCGCTTTAGGTTAAAAAAAAGAATTATCATTTTATTCTAATTTCTTCATTTATGAGTGGATGGTGTTTATAATTGTGTATGAGAAACAAGTAAACAGTGTGTCTCCAATTGAGAACTGTTTAATAGAAATATAAATAAATTGTTTAATAAAAAAAACTTACGTAATAAATGAATAATCGTTTAATGAATTTGTAGAGCTTCAGAAGTCTCTCGATAGCTGAAAACAGACTTAACCAACGCGTGGAATGATATATAAACTATTTTGTATTCGACCTCAGCTGTTTCACATAATTCTTAAAGGACCTCGGTTAGTACTTTGTAAGCGGCAAAAAGTGATGAATACGTTATGAAGATAATAGTCGTATCTGCGAAGTATCGCCGCAAGCCGCAACCGTCATTCCAGCAAGTCGGTTGATCGCGGCGCAGCGCGTGAGTCGACCCGATTTGGAGATGACTTGATTTTTTAATACCCGGACTACAAATGAAACCCCGCCCGGACGCTCCCCGGACGCCCTCCAAACTAGGACAAATCCGGGGAAATCCGGACGGATGGCAACCCTATGTTATAGGTACGTCAATTAAGAAGATATTTTGATAGGGAATACCCATCTTAAAAATAAAAACTTGATTATTTTGTGTTAAATAGTTATTATTTTTGCGTTAAGTTTCGTTCGCAAAAAAGTTGCTAATGAGTCACAAATAAATTATTAACAACTCGGGGCATAGGTTGTTGTCATCTACGCCACCAATAAGTACGGCGTGCGACAAAAAATATATAGGTAAGTATAAAACAACGAACACAACCGGTTGACCTGAGCATACTAATGTAAGTTTGTTGACAATATAATACTCGTATTATGGTAGCTACCATCAAGCTGATCTGATGCCGGAGCCAGAAATAAGGAAGCCATATCAACTCTTAAACTGAACAGGATAAGCCCGGCCAGCGTGTTTGGGCTCGTTAGAATTATTTCAATGAGTACTAAGGTAGGTAATTTTGCAAAAAAAGTACAGTTGACAATAAAAACTTGTTTCAAAAATGAAATTTATGACCAACTTATTAGGTATTTCAGAATAAACAAATTAAAAAATAACTGGGGCAAGACAAGTCTTTTTTCTGTTAAGGTAAGATAAGATAAGATAAATTTGCAAACAAGTACTTAAAACTAAGATACATGGACCCAGCGGGCGTAGCACGGTTGCCATTTTATCACTTATCGTTGTGGATAAGGCGTCCGTCACTCTCGCACTCGCATACTTGTCAGAGCGTGATGGGCGTCTTTACCACAACGATAAGTGATAAAATGGCAACCATGCTACGCCCACTGGAAGGATGTACGAATAGCAACAATCAGGTAACATACTATGTAAGTACATATAGTTAATTTTTAACTAACTAATATCGATAGGTACTTATTGTTATTTATAAAAAATTACGCCAAACACATTTTAAACATGTATCTTCCATAGCTATGGAATAGTAACATTTATCTATTAGTTTAGATTTTAGACTGTACGAAGGATATGTCAGTTGGTACATCTTTTATCTGGTTGAGAATTATATTATAATTTTTTGATGCTCGGTAATATGGTCCATTTTTATATATTTCTAGTTTAGGTTCAGTAAGTTCCAGGTTGTGACATCTGCGAGTGTTTTGGTTAAATTTAAACAGATTTTTGACTTTTTCAACGTGTGATGGGACGGATTGTCTTTTTTCCCCTTTTTTTAAAATAGCTTTTATTTTTGCAGTTTTTAACTGGTCTGGGAAGCTACATTATCGAAGGATTGGTTTATTAATTTAGTAATATGTGGAGTTAGTTGGTCGATACAGGCTTTTACTAAGATAGGGGGAATTTCATTGATGCCACAGCTTATTTTATTTGGTAAGTGTTTTTTAGTGTTTTTTTTTTTTCTACTTCCTTTTCGGTGACCGGATGTAAATACATGGAGTTTACAGACGTTTGTATTGCTGGACGTCCGGCGGCGGGTGCAGCGAAGGCGCTGCTGCCGCCATCTGTCGGGGTCTTGCCAGCCGAGGCTTAGCAATCGTTAAATATAATACTAACTATTTTTTCAGGACAAGCAATGTTATTATTACTACTTGTTTTTAATGATATATTTTTGTACTGTTGTGTTGTATTTTTATTTGTTATCTGTTTTACTAAGTTCCACATGGTTTTATTTTTATTTTTGATGTCTTCATTTGCCGAGTGAATGTAAGTCTTTTTGATTTATATACACATTTTTTAAGGCCCTTAGTGTAATTAGCACAATGTGATTGTAAAATACTGCTATTTGACTGATAAGTAAGTACTTTTAGATATCTTTTATGTTTGCATGCCATTTTTAAACCAGTTAAAAGCTAGTTTTTAGAGTTCCCTTTTTTGTTTTATGTTTTTATAGGGAATGTGGAGGAGTAGTCATAACGTTATCAAATAGTTTATAGTTATTATTTATGTTATACTTATTGTACAAGGGTTTTTCCCAATTTCTCTTCTTTTTGTGGATAGTCTTTTCAGAAACAGGGTTCTGTTTAAAAGTATTCAATAGACTCTAATCTTGTGGTCTGAAATATCGAGGTCTTCTATTTTGATGACAAAGTTTTTGTTGTTTGTGAAAATAAAATCTAGATACGGTAAGTGTACGGGTCCAGGTACGGAGTACGGTCTAGGTAAGTGTTTGAATTTTCTGTTTTATTAATATTAAAGTCGCCCGTTATTATTTAATATGTTTCTTACACTTCGATTTAACTTTATCTAATAATTTATACAATGTTTCAAAAGTTTATATCTCTCTGCCTGGCCTGTATTTTGTTATTAGAACTATATCGGCTTTAATTTATATAGCGCCTCTATGACGCATTTTACCGAGAGTTCTGCTATGTCCGGTCACGCGGTGTACGTCACGCCGTCCCGCAGCAGGATCGCAGCGCCGCCGCCGCGGTGGCTCCGCCGATTGAAGGTGCGACCACACCGCTGCTCAAAATACGCTTACGCACCGTAAAACGCAGCAAAATGTATGAAGAATACGTGACGCATATGACACGTCAACGCGTATACGCAGCGTTAAGCACCGGTGTGGTCGCTCCCTGAAGATGGCAGCAACTGATGTGAGGTTGCTAAACTGTACGAGGTCTTTTTGCTCTTCGGTGATCCACAATTCCACGAGACATAATGCTTGATATTGCTTTTCTGAATGTACTTTCAATAATATGTATTTTATTTTACAAACTTTGGGGGTTTTGAACTAGAATGTTAAAATTGGTTTCAAAAAGTATGTCGGATTTTTCTGGTTGTTCGGCTAATTATTGTTCCATGTGCTCTGCGTTGGTTGAATTGGGTCCTCTTGTGGGGTAATCTGATGTAGGACGGTCTGTTGTTATCGATGGCTCCTTATTTTCGTGTGTGTATTATGTTCCGTTTATTATTAATTTATTATTTCGGATAATAGCGTGTTTTCCTACACGTCTGGCGTCACTGAGTGCTTTTATAAAATTTCGTCTGATTTCCAAGGATTCTTCATCCAGGTATTCCGTAATTGACAATCCTGTATTCTGACAATACTCGCTGCTTTGTAGCAGGTACCTCGTCATGCTCTTACTCAACAGCTCTTTGACTAGCTGTCGTTTATTTCCTCGTTTGCCAATACGACGCAGGTCTTCAATGTACCCATACAAATTTGTATCAATCTACTAGTCGTCAGTCAGATCGGATCGACGTATCTCTCAACAAAAATAAATATTCATCTGCATAATTGTGACCTAGCTCGGTTTTATTAGGCGTTAGCAATAATTGTAATGGACTAGTGAACTCTAATAATGTTAAGTGGTGCCAATTATTTTAAAACCTAAGGAAGATGTCTCATGAAAGCAGCCCTTTTAGCAATCGGAGCGGGCTAACGTGCCGTAGCCCTCCGTCCACGCCAACTACACAGCCCTTGCCCGCGCCCAGGCCCTCAAAACAGAAAGAAGTTCCTCCTCCGAATGTGATATCTACAGGGGACCTCCAGGGCTGGATGAAGTCGATCGAGCAGCATTTGAATGAAAGGTGCACTCTTCTGAAGGGAAATTAAACTCGGACCAAGAGAACAGAGTGAGTGGATCATTTCACATCTCAATTAGCTGTCGAATACCAGGCTCTGAAACAGAAAGCGATCCAAAACTACCATTCGCTCAACTTTCTTCAGGAGAAACGCGATCTTTCACAGCGCATCCAGGAACTAAAACAGTGTATAGAGGAGTTCACAAAGCCTTCCCCAGAACATGTTACCTTTGCCGACTTGCTTAAGAAAAATACTAGATACGTTCAGCCCTCTAACATTTAGCTTGGTAGCAATATATCCTACCGACAAGCAAAAATCGAGCGAGTAGTTAATCCAGAAGTTAATCAGACCTGAGGAAATGAAGCTGCACGTAAGAGGACTGCACAAGGTTAAAAACGGCGGAGTGGTCATAAGCACGGACTCCAAAGACGACATCCTGAAACTGAAACAGTCGACGCAGTTAAAAACATCTGGACTCACGGTGGACGAGCCGCAAAAACGGAAGCCCAGAATAGTAGACATCGGTGTTCCTGCAACTATGGAGGAAGCAGAAGTGTTGAAGTGCATTTACCACTAAAACCTGGCCGATGAAATGCGTGATACGACACTGGAAACATTTCTGTCCTCGACTAAGCTGAGCCATAAATCAGGAAAGAAAATCTCTGAGACCAGCAACTATGTAATGGAAGCCTAAACTGATCGTCGTGCCCCGTCAGGGACTTTACCCTAGTGACGAGGTGCTTCAAATGTCAGCAGTACGGTCATGCAGCGAAGTCATGCAAGATGGAGGTCAACATCTGTGGGCATTGCGGTGTTGTAGGTCACTCAATAAAGGAATGCACAAAGAAAGCCGACTCACCAAAATGTGCAACATGTATGCAAGCCGTGTGACCACGAGACTGGCAATGCCGAATGCCCAGCTAGAAAACTAGCCAAAAAAAGGTACCTAAACTCTATAGATTGTGAAGGCGCCTAAGAGCGCCGAGTGACGATACAGAGAAGTTATTTATTTATCGTTTTAAAATAGTTTTAAATAATTTTATTCTGTCTTTTATAGGTACCGCCTAAGTTATAGTGGGTCCATATTGGCTCATATAAACTTGATGGTTCGAGTTTTTCTAGTAATACCGCTTTTTAATCATATCATCACTCTTCATAATTTTTTTCTTCATTCCCTTTATGTTCCTAAATTTCTGTAACTATCATCGGAACTCATAACGAGCAGTTTTCATAAAATGTTTCTACGTATGTATAGAAATAAATATGATATTAAGTAAACTATATTGCTAAAAATCGTTATGATACAGGGAGTAACAAAAATGTGGTATGAACCGATCAAGGGCTTAACAGGTATCGTGTTCTGATAAGAAAAAACAGAAAAAAAAATATTTGACGCGATTTTTTTTCACCTTGGAGCGGAGCGACTATGGAACGTTGGCCGACTGGGGCGACGAGCTCCATAGAACTGTAAAAAAAAATCGCGTCAATATATTTTTTTTCTGTTTTTTCTTATCAGAACACGATACCTGTTAAGCCCTTGATCGGTTCATACCACATTTTTGTTACACCTTGTATAAAAGTATATAAACATAGATAGTAGCAAAAGAGATACTTATGTTGAATAACATTATGAATATAGGTATACTTATTAGCACAAATAATTAAGAATAGTGATCATTATGAGATAAAATTGTATGAGACAATTTTTCGGAAATCCAATAATCGAATTTGCAATTTTATATGAACTTTGGTGCACCCTAAGTTATAATATAACCTCCTAATTATTTTTACTAGTTTGTCAATAAGAGTGATATTGTATTATATTTTGCATATGAATAACTTCTTAAATTATTATTTCTTTTTTGCCTGAACCACAGGGTATCTATCCTAGCTCAGGCACGTGTTATTTGCCTCTTTTATTAAGCTCCTAGTCTATAGTAAAACTGATGTACATTATGTCTCATCAATAAATTATTTGTTGTTTGTATTCATTATGTCTCTAAAAATGTGTAGTAATCTTTCTTGGAGGTCGAGTTCCATCTCTCTGTACATCTCCTCAAGGCCATATGTAATACAATTTTCTTACCAATGGTATCAGCAGGGGTGTTTGTTCGACTTTTGTAGCTAAGTATAGTTGTTCGTATGTTTTGCAGGTCCGCTTCAAGTTTCTTGTTTTCCGTTTCCATAGTTTGATTTTTTTCAGTAACTACATTTTCATCTTGTTTATTTATAACATACTAAAGTAATAATAATAAACTAAATTAAAAATAAAATATAATAGTACTAAACTAAATCTAAAAAAGGCCCCTGCGGCATTGTGCCGAAGATGCTGGCAGCATTACCTCGCTGAATAGCCAAGCTAATTCTTTGTGCGAGATAACTGCCAGCCCTTCGGTCACCGGTGGCATCTGTAAGCCTCTTCGATATCTCTTTAAAGAGGCTTAGGGCTCCAGGGCCCCACGGGCCAAGGGTCTCGACGCCAAAAGGCACGAAATTATATTCAGCGCCCAGACCACTATATTTGCCCGTTATAGTGGTCTGGACGCTGAATATAATTTCGTGCCTTTTGGCGTCGAGACCCTTGGCCCGTGGGGCCCTGGAGCCCTAAACCTCTTTTTTCAGTTAGATCTAGTATATCGCTTTTCATTCTTGTCTGTTCAGAAGATATGGCATCAGTGCGTAGTAAGACATCTGCTTTAAAATTGTTGATTGCCGAAATTATTTCGATTTGAATTATTAATTTGATTTCAGGCATGATGTTTTGCTTGTTCGTTTCCAGTTTCTCGTCTAGTAAGTTCCTAAAGGGTAGGTATAGGTATTTATGGGCCTATTCGGAGTAGATTTTGGCGATATTATGGTGCTGGTGTCTACAGTATCACCCGATATGTTAACTATGTAATAGACGGTAGTGAATTAGTTTTATAGATGAAGCAAACATTTCTAGAGATTAAGGCATTCAAAGTTAAGTCTGAAAACTACTGTGTTATGAAAAAAACTTTTTTTTTTTTCAAAAAGTTAGTAATCGTACTGTTACTGTTCCCCGTGGGTAATCTAATCTATACGGACAAACGGGACTCTTCGATAAAAATATAGATGCTCCAGCATGTATGGTATTGTAGATATGGCCAGTGTACGAATGTTCCAGATAACCTAGGAACTGAAAAGTGGTTGGGAAGTTTTCAATCGCTATCAAAATCTTGCATCTTGTTTATGGCCGGGCGGCACGACACGCGTGCTGACAGGCGACTATGAAAAATATCACGCCTTTCACCAGCATTAATATCTGCTATAACAAAGCGGGCATAAATATCTGACACCTCCTAACGACCCTGGAAACATAGTCGTATCAGATATTTATGCGCGCTTTGTTGTGGCAGATATTAATGCAGGAGACTGTACATAAACAGTGCTAAACAACGCTATATGTGAGTTTCGCCGAATAACAGATACACGCGTCGCGTGGCGTCACGCGTAACCCAAAACGCAGCCTGACAGTAGTAAGAATGTCTAATTGTCCACTGCAGCAACAAGTAACAAACAACAAGCGTTAGCCAATAACTGAAGTCTGGCCGATTACATGTAAGGTTTAGGATTAAATCTGCTTAACAAAATGAATTTCATACCAAAACGAGGGAAACTTAGTCAATTTTCTAACGTTTTCCGCCAACCCCAGCAGCAATGTTTCGGGATGGCTGTTGCAGCGGTAATTTACGGTACCTAATTTTGATGTGGATGGTTTACTTACATCCGGCGACACCTATTATAGGTCATGTCTACTAAAGATGCAGGTCACGAATGGACATGGACAGCTATGTTCCGACAATTTATTATCTCCCATTGATATCTTAGGCAAGGTATTCAATGTAGAAAAATGTGATTTAGCGGATGAAATTACCAAATCCTATGGAGATGGTACATTACAGAATGAGGCTTTGATGGCCTTACGAGAGGACTTTACCGACGCAGATGGAGGTGGTTTTAGTTTTACCACTCCAGGGATGATGGGGAGTATTTTCTCTTCGATTCCCATTCTGTAGATGCAAATCATCGGCTGATAGATTACCAGTCAGGGGCCGCATATTTGTATAAAACCACGTCAGTTGAACAGCTCGCTACCTCGCTGTACAGAATTTACAGCTAATCGCGTTCAAAAAGGTGTTTATTTAATTACCTCGACATTTCGACGTTTTTTAGGGTTCCGTAGTGGACTAGGAACCCTTATAGTTTCGCTTTGTCTGTCCGTCCGTCCGCGGATAATCTCAGTAACCGTTAGCACTACAAAGCTGAAATTTGGTACTAATATGTATATCAATCACGCCGACAAAGAGGTTAAATAAAAAGTGATTTATTTTATTTTATTAGGGTACCTCCCCTATACGTAACGTGAGGAGTGTTTTTTTTCATTTCAACCCTAACGTGTGCTATATTGTTAGATAGGTATTTAAAAATGAATAGGGGTTTGCTAAAATCATTTTTGATAATGTTAATATTTTCGGAGATAATCGCTCCAGAAGTAAAAAATAATGTGTCCTCCCCCTCTAACTTTTGAACCATAAGTTTTAAAAATATGAAAATAATCTCAAGAGTAGAACTTTATAAAAACTTTCTAGAAAAATTATTTTGAACTTGATAGGTTGAATAGTTTTTGAAAAAATTGCAAAATAATTTCTGAACTAAGTTTGTAATTTAACCGTATAAGCAGGTGTTTATTGTACCTGTAATTTATACAAAATCACAATGAAATGACGTGCTTCCAAATAAAGTAAAAAAAGGTGAAAATCGGTTCACGCAATAAAGAATTATCCCATAAAAATCATCTTCCATACTTTAAGCTCGCGCGCAATAGTTTACTTAATTTGCCGATAGATGTCGCTGTACGCGGAACGCTCACATTGTACATGGCGCTGTTAAGATTTTTCCTGATTTAATGGGGTCGGAGCAGGTGCGCCCATACATTAGGTCGAAAATTTGTCGTGCTCGAATTGTGTTAGTTGTCTTTGGTCGTTCGTTGTCTAATAATAAAATTGTTCGCTAAATATTGCTTGTATTATGTCTGTCTATAATACATGGTCGATTTGATTTGGGAATTTGAACTCTCTTGCTCATACATTCGGTTCACGGAACGGGCTACGGAACCCTACATTGAGCGTGGCCCGACACGCTCTTGGCCGGTTTTTTGATAAAGGCCACGATTTCAATTCAACCCCCATGGGTTAAAAAGGTATAAAATTACTAAATTCAACCGTTTTGAAACAAACCCGCGAGGTCTGCAGCTCACAGATCCACTAGTTTAAATGTTTTGATAGAACCAAGACGTCCTATAGTTTAACATGGCAAGGCACCTGTCTACCACAGAATAAGGTTGTTCTGCAAAGTCTGTAACGACTGTTTACCGTTTTTTCCGATGACGTAATATATGGCACCGAGAGCGGTCAATGGTCATCTCATAGTAAACTGTGAGACTTCCGTATAATTAGATTTAAAACCGATGTTTCTTACTTTACCTACGTTTTGAAACACCTAACTGCGAGTATATAATAGCGACTGTTTAAAACTGGATACAGGAAAAAATATTTAGTCAATAGATCAAGTGCCTAACCGTCAAGAGACAAAACAACAAAAACATCATAATTAAAAATATGAATAATATATTCCTTTTGTTATCTACTTCAGTTACCTAGTCAAAGTCGATGATGTCACATAGGTAAGTACCTACGATTACTACAATATAGGTAGATACTCGAAATGTGTTTGTAACGTTTTTACAAGAATAATGTTCTTATTTGACATTTAGACAGTGGTCTTTATTTGAATGTTACGGTGAAATAAAGGCACTGAATGAATATTCATTAATATTTAATTACACACTTGGATAATAGCATTTTAATATTTACATTAAATATCATTCCCATCACAACCGGGAATAACGGTAGGGGGAGGGGGTCATCAATTCATCATTATCATAATATCAGCCGCAAAACAGCCCAAAGAGTGCCGCAATGACCGGTCCTGCACTACCCGCATCCAGCGGACTCCCGCAACCTTTACCAGGTCATCAGTCCATCTTACCCACGTTGCAAGCTGTTTGATGCCGGTGTGTGAGGAAAGCAAGTTCCTTGGATTCAGGCGGTCGTCACACTGCGACGCATCAACGGACGGAGGTGCGTCGCTGCATACTGCTGGACGTAGGCCTTACTCATTGAGTGCCAAAGATTGAGTGATAAAGTTAAAAAACACTCGCCGGACGGAGGGCGTTACAGTGTGTCGTACCACGCGGAATTTGTATACAAACTGAGGTACCTACTTGCATACAACAAGAAACGCACCTCCGTCCGTTGATGGGTCGCAGGTGACATCCACCACATAATCGACTCCAATTTGAATTGGAAGCGCCATGTTAACAATCTGTGTGACTGGTTGAGTAGTAATGTCTTTGCGTAAAGAAAATGAAAGCCGGGTGAATCACTGAAAATAACATTTGGGAAAATATAAACTGCTTTGGAATTATATTTTCTATTATTATTAATGTACAGTTAGCATATTATTTTTTGGTAGACTCTAAGGCAGGTCGGTGTAAGTACGACGACAAGCGAAGCGAGGAGGAATGTTAGATAGGATTGCGACCCTACAGCGCGCGAGCTGAGCGAGCGAAGCGAGTGTGCCGCGGCAGCGGCCAGCGAAGCGCCAGAACAGTACACTTTTTGACCTAATACTTACATAATTATATAGTCAATGTATATCTAGTATGTATAGTATGCCAGTTTATACATCTGACAAATACTTCAATGACATCTTAAAAAAATCCAAAAGAATAATTGGCGCTAACAATAATTTATCAAATTATTAGGTAGTTGGGAAATGATATCAGAACGAAACGTTAAGTTGGGAAGTAAAACTTCGCCCAAATAAAAATATGGGACAAATAGTTTGGGAGTTCAAAATTTGCGAAATGAATTTCGCCGAAACATTAGTAAACCGGTTTTCTGTATAGGCTGCCCTAAAAATGAGGTGGGAACTTTGATTTTAAGAAAATTAGGCGAATATCCACAACTCGACGGTATTTAAAATTATGATCGATTTTAATGTTTTCGTTTTTTTATGTATGTCAATTGAAACGGCACGGCACCATGAGTCATGCCGTGTACCTACTTTAAAAAACTAAGTTGGGCGGGATGGCGGGAACTCGATAGGTTATTGACATACTCGCTGTTTTAAGATACTTGAAAATATTATTCGATTTCCATTTTTGGAGAAAAGCACTAAGATATCTGCCTCGGCGGGAAGAACAATGAGACGATTCCTATCTATTGTGGGATTCAGCTTCGCTTCATCCGACAAAATCAACTCATCCACGAATTGGTATTTCCCGGCTTTTGCATTAATGTACTATTTATATCACTGTGCAATTATAATAATGGGACATCTCAATTGCACACGTTGCACAGTGCTGCAGCTGTTTTGAAATAATATTGAGATATGAAGACCATTTGGGGTACAACAATGTTTTCTTATTAATTTCCAGTTAGATTTCTGAAATACGTTTACAATAATGAAATAGGTATGCTTAGATTTTACACTCAAATAGTAAGTATCTTCTTTTATAGGGTTCCGTACCCAAAGGGTAAAGCGACTTCGCTGTCCGTCCGTCTGTCCGTCTGTCACCAGGCTGTGTCTCATGATCCATGACAATTAGACAGTTGAAAGTTTCACAGATGGTGTATTTCCGTTGCCGCTATAACAACAAATACAAAAAAAACTGAATAAAATAAATATTTATAGGCTCCCATACAACAAACGTAATTTTTTTGTCGTTTTTATTGATAATAGCACGGAACCCTTCGTGCGCGAGTCGGATTCGCACTTGGCCGGTTTTTTTTATAACCATATGATAGCAGGTAGTGCAAGTATCATAAACGCGTGTTCGCGTAAAAAAGGAAGCCACCCGCGCGTGTAGTGACGTCATGGTCGGATTTAATTAAAAAATTGCAATATGCGATTTTTCTAAGTAGTACAGTAAAATCGCATATTTCAATTGGGCATGTTTTGGGATATTTTAATTACAGCTAATATTTTGTGTGAAAATTGATGTAAACTCTGTCTTTGGACTTTGTAAGCGATATCAATTAGGTAGGTAGGTACCTACCTACTATTTAGTTACAATAATATTGTGACTAATAAATTAAAATAAACAAGAATAAGAATAAGAATTTCTTTATTTAGCTCACAAAACAAGGAAAAAAAAGAATATACAATCAAAAAGGTAAATGTGCTTAACTGGAGCCTCAGAACTGATGAGGACCTTGAGTAACACGGAAAACGAAAAAAATACAATGTGATAATTGATACCTACCGAAGAATTGTAAGGAAGTCATATTATCATTGCGCCTCGTTTTTAGGGTTCCGTAGTCAACAAGGAACCCTTATATTTTCGCCATGTCCGTCTGTCCGTCCGTCAGTCGGTGCGTCCTCGGCCTAGCTCAGTGACCGTTACTACTAGAAAATTGTAATTCGGCTTGGTTATATAAATCAATCTGTAGAGTCTTATAGAATCTTTATAATTAAAAAAAATTATCAGGGTGATGTGTAATGCCTGGATGAATGATAGTTGTGTCCCTCTATTTAAAAAATTAAACATTTTGCCACTGCCATGTTTGTACATAAGGGATATACAGGGTGTACCAAAAATGGGGTGTGAATCAAGGGCTCAACAGGTATCGTGTTCTGATAAGAAAAAACTGAGAAAAAAAATTTTTTGACGCGATTTTTTTATTTATTTTAGTATGGAGCGTTGGCCGACTGGGGCGACAAGCTCCATAGAAATTTAAAAAAAAAATCACGTCAAAATTTTTTTTATTTGTTTTTTCTTATCAGAACACGATACCTGTTAAGCCCTTGATCGGTTCATACCCCATTTTTGTTACACCTTGTATGTGTTTTTGTCAAAAAACACCCCGAATACATCAAGTTACGGAGTGAAGTCATAGAGAGACGAACAAGACCACATCTTATGTCCCTCCTGTACAAACCTCCCAGTCACAAGGACATATACAAAAGAAATGTATTTAATACAACTATAACTATTTTTAATAATTTACCAAATGATTTAAAAACATTATCGGGGAATATATTTAGACATAAATTGACGAAATGGCTGATGGATAAATGTTTTTTACAGTGTAAGGGAATATCTAAATTTGTAAAAATCTACTGACATCTTACTGACTGATTATTTTGATGATATATTATGATTATTTTTAATTCAGTGACATCTATCAATATTGTATTCTAGCGTAATTTATCAAGTATTTGTACACATGCATGCATGTTGAATACAAGGACATTTTATACTGTAAAACCTTTTATAACTGTATTCTGACAAATAAAAAAATGCTGATTTCTGATTTCTGAATCACGCCGACAAAACAGTACAATAAAATCTTGAAAAAATTTTTTTAGGGTTTTATCCCGTACTAAAGCTGGGATGTAATTTTTTTCTCGTTAAACCCATGGTGTGGGGTATCGTTGGATAGCTCGTTCAAAAATATTATGGTTTTCCTAAAAACATTTTTCAAATCAATGATTGGTTTGCGAGATATTGGGCTTTAAACCCCTTATTTTTGTTCGAGCCATGTGTCCTCCCCCTGCCGGCTAAATGGCTACTACTGGGGATGTGAACATTTTTTGTTACACCCTGTATAATGTATTTAAAAGAAAAACTATCACGAACAAGTAGGCATAAGTAGTTACCGAGTGGAAAGGCCAATTTTCGTACAAATTCGGCCGACGACGCAACCATTTAGTTGGCGCGCGCGTGTCGATGTAACTAAGAAAGACAGGCAACTACGGAACCCTACACCGCGCGTGTCCCGATACGCACTTGGCCGATTTTTAAGAGCCATATTTTGGACACAATTACTTCGTCTTAATCGCGGAAAGATCGGAAGAAATTAAGAAGGATCTCAAGAGATTGTGACCTTTACAGCTGATAAATTTATTGCAATGCAATTGACGTAATTACATTGAGACTGTATCGTTTTTTTATACCGAATTTATTTTAAACCTGAACTGTATTTACTCGTAGGTATGTACATTTTGTTCGGTTGACATCTTACAAGTCTAATTTGATCAACTTCCCGAAATTCAATCGAGTTGTGGTACACTTATGTAACTGATGGAAATGCAATATTAACCTAGTAATAGTACCTACTATACTTATAAAGACGATCCGATGATTCTTCTCAACTACTAGTCAATCTCTGCGCAAAAAAGTACAGACAATATAACGTGTATCAAAAATGAGATTTTTCACAAAACTTAGTTATTAACTACTAGTATACGCGGCGTAATTCAGTCACATGAATTAAAAAATATATCTCATCTGAGTATACAAGCATATAATGAAAATGAATCCCATTCCCAATCCCAATCCCAAATGGAAGTGGTCAGGCTCAAATGGGTATCAGCGTATGAAGCGGGTTTTAATTTTCAGCATCGGCAAACCGGGTAATAGGAGAAATGTCGCTTCGAATGACATATGGTTTATTTCTTGCGGCTTCATTTTATCTTTTAAGCAGGAGAGAGAAAAACCTATTCAGAGGGATTGTGACATAACATAAGCGACTGTATTTAGGGACTTATATATTATTACCTAAGGAGAGGCAGGGGAAGACCAAGTCGTGCACCAATCTAAAGAGAAAGTTAATGTAATTGTCGTATCAAGAGCTCAACACAGTGGCAGACAGAAGATCAGGATGGCCATTACTCCACCGGCAAGTGCCCGGCTCTTCAGTTTATCTGAGTGCCCCCGCCAAGTCGAGCAAAGCAGCGGCACGGCCGTGCCATCCTTTTCTCGAAGCAGTTCAGGCCATTTTCGACCCCCCTATAACTTCGTTGTGGATAAAACTAGAAGCCTAAATTTTCAGTAACCAAGTACGCATTGTATAAACATGATATATTTCAAATTTTATTCAATATAAACCAGTAGTTTAAGAATTATAACTAGTCAAAGTTTATTAATTTTGTCACTCACTGACTGACTCACCGATCATCAAAAGGCTAAGGCACTTCTAGCAGACATAGAAGCTTCAAATTTAGAAAACAATTAGTGTTGAGTGTATAAATCAAGGAAAACTTAAAATATTTTGCAATTTCGGTCCAGTTTTCTAGATACACGAACTGCATAAATAACTTTGTAATCCTATATATACATACATACCTATAATCCTATATTATAAATAAAGTTACATTTGCAGTGAATGGGACTAAAAATTAAAAAGCAAAAATGCGACTGCATCCATAATTTGTATGTATTGATAACACCTATAAAAAGAAGTGAGATCCCATAAAAAAAATCCATCTAAAAAAGATGCCAAGTCTCGAAACTCTTCCACCGTAAAAGGTTGTGAGATATTTCATAGAGCCAAGTCTCAGGCATACTTATTATTCTTTATTTGCTTGCTAAATAAAATTTTGTGACTTGGCAGTCACACAATACTACATACTTTTAGGTACTTATGCAAAAATCCATAAATGCAGTAAAGTTGTGTGATTGACAAGTCACAAAAAATTATTAGCGTTTATCAGCGTCAACATAATATAGAACTCAAATAATTTACTCATAAGTTAGAATAAGTATGTTAATCCTTTACCAACACCTAACCTTTTGTCAAACATATCAGGGTCAAAATAATATAAAACGCAAATAATTTACTCATAAATAAGAATAATCATATTCATGAGTATTAATAGACTAACAACTATTGTCATTAAAAAAACGCAAACAATAACTTGTTATGTAAAACAACCTTTTTTTCCTAAAACAAAACAGATTTAATTAAAAAACATTTGATCACCTTAGGTAACTGTTTATGTATTAAATTAATAATTAATTAAAAAAGAAACCGGCCAAGTGCGTGTCGGGCCCCGCGCAGTGGAGGGTTCCGTAGTTGCCTATCTATCTTAGTTACATCGACGTGCGGTGCGGTAGCGTCGGCCGAATTTGTACGAAAATTGGCCTTTCCAAGTACACATTAAGTTGGTCGACTATATGCCTACTTGTTCGTGATAGTTTTTCTTCTAAAACTTTTTTTTCAAGATTTTATTGTACTGTTTTGTCGACGTCATTCATTTACATCATGCCGAATCACAGGTTTTCTAGTAGTAATGGCTACTGAGCTAAGTTGAATATTAATAAATAATATAAGATTGAAAACTCACGCATTAGTATTTATCATCCTCAGTGTCTAAAATTGAACTTCTTCAATACATGTTTCAACTAATTGTGGTTTTATCACATTTTGTAACATTTAAAATAATAAAAAATACTAAATGTTCAAAATTGCTTTCTTGGGGTTGGATATAAGGCTATTACATATCATTTTAGGTATATTTTACAAATAATGATTTAACTACGGTACCAAGTTTGGGCTCTTCCAGATATGATACGTCATATCTGGAAGAGCCCAAACTTGGTATGTTTTTAACATTATTTTTATTTTTATTTAAAACAAGTGACTGAAATATAATGATGTGATATATTTTTAGAATTGGCTTAGTATGCCCTTTCATTAGATACCACACACGATAGTTTTCTGAGCAAAATAATTTGTTGATTATAGTTTCGGCCGAAACCGAAACCGAACCTTTTATAAACGTGATTAAAACGTTGAATAAAAATGTCAGTGATCCGTTCTTTCCAGATATTTCATTAATGAACAATCTCGCCGGCCAATATTACAGGTTTTTACGTTCAACTTTTATCGAATTGAAACTGGGTTGACACTGGGTCAAAATTTAATAATAATAATAATATGCCCTTAGGGCACCTTCTGGTGAGCTGTTGGGGAGCAACGATCCCACGGACCCGAGTGCTCCCGAGAGTCGGTCAGGGCCTCCGTCTCCGGCGTGTCTTCGTCGGTCGGAGTGGAACCCCAAGGGGGCCCGCATGACTCTCAGCTCTGGCTTGCCTTCATTGGCCGTCCAGAGAGGAGTCGTCGGAGCTATATTTAGTTAGTGGGTTTACGAAGCGTAAAAATCCATAAAGAAACTGAGGCTCTAGTATACGTTTTACCGAATCAAAACGTTACCACCGCGTTTGTGTTTAGCTGTCAGATCCCATACAAATTGAGGGTAAAACGCAAACGCGATCGTAACGTTTTGTTTTGGTAAAACTTATACTCAGTGATCGGAATAGGCAGAGTATATCTACCTACACTTGGTAGAACAAAGTCATGAAGTGGAGACTTCCTTGCGATAATTTTTTTTTCCGGGACTTCCCGGATTTAAAAATCAGTAAAATAAATAAAATCTCACAATGTATCCCCAATGTACGTTAAATTAAATAGTAACCATAACACTACAAGTTTGTACTAGTTTACAGGTGATAATATAACATTATTGTATTTATATTATTTCAAACTTGTCCGTCTCTTTTACACCAATACCAGCTGTGTTTAAGTGAAAGAGATAGAAATAACAGTATTACTATCAACTATGTTAATTGTACTTTCCATTGTTATCGTCTAAAAGACAAAGCAGATGTCGTTATCACTTATCGCTGTTACCTGCTACCCTTTTTATGCATTACTTAAATAGAAAGTTGACATCAGTTTCTTACTATCCCTTGTCGAGTACGTACGGAAGTGTAGATACTGTGTTTTTTCGATATTTGACATTTGCTTGTTTACTGGAATTTCGCCTGCTATACTTGATTACACACGGCCTGAACTCGGACACCGATTTTGCTTTGATTGGATTTGGCGATTACTGGACACTGAAAACACCACGGATACTGCAAAACTACCAAGTTTCAAGGTAAGATATATAAAATATTATAATATTATTTATTATTTAAAAATTTTACCTTTTTCATATATGGTCACGAACTATGACTATTGACTTAAGTCACTTACCTATGCTCATAATTTGGCCGTGTAATGTATTAAACCTACCTACATTATACTTACCGTACTGTACATAAATAGACACGTGTAAGCTTGTAAAGATTTAAATCATAAATATATGCGAAAAACACTATATACTTGCCAGACTACAACTAAATTTGAGAAAACGGTTGTAAACTGTACTCGGAGTTTGAAGTTTGTACCTTAAAATGGGGTTTTGTATTATTTGCAAGTTTGCACGTGTTGATTCTGATGGGAATTTGCAGCTTTGCTACACAAAGTTCAGCTCTTCGATAATGCGCGTCTCAAATATTTTTAATATTTCTACAAATGTGTTTTGTACATACTGCCGACCAAAAATCGCTCGCTAGTATGAACATGCGTACGCGTCTTCATACTAACGAGCTATTTTTGGTCGGCTAAAGCCGATTTCGCGTCGATAGGTTAAGAGAAACCTTACCCTTCATTCTGAAATATTTAAAGCTCATTGCTAACACTTCGTATAATTTATTTCAGGTACGCTTCGGAATATATTATATAATTTTTGTTGTCGACATGGCGAACAAAGTGAGACCCGAACTAGTCACTAGTTGGATTGTTAATAATCCGGAACTTGTATATGACGAAGCAAGTGGTATCATATTTTGCACCAAATGCGAGACCTCTTTTAAAGCCACGAAGAAAGGCAACGTTGATCGGCACATCAATGGAGCCATACATCAAGGCAGGCGACAAAATACTGAGAAAGAATACTACTTCGACTTAGTAAATTTTTTAATTTTGTGTAACATCCCTTGGTCGCAAGTTAATAATTCTGCGTTCCAATCTTTTTTTGGCAAATATGTTTGCTACAGTGGTTGTTGTGTGTGCGTAGAAAAGAAAGTGCCATCTGAATCAATATTACGGAAAAAGTATCTAGATGAATTTTATAAAGATCGATTGAAACATATATACGACACAATAGGAAACAATAAGGTCTGGATATCTCTTGACGAAACAACTGATTTTTTAGGAAGATATGTGGTTCATTTATTAGTGATGCCTTTAATAAAAAATGTAGCGACTCGACCGTATTTAATTGCATGTAAAGTGCTACAAAAGGTAAACGGAGAAACTATAGCAAATTTTGTGAACGGATCATTAAACGAAATGTGGGGAGAATCATTTGAAGAAAAATCTAACAATGTGCTTATGTTATGCTCTGACAGCGTGGCATACATGTTAAAAGCCGGACGTTTGTTAAAAATCGATTTTCCAAATATGTTGCACGTAACGTGCTTAGCACATGCCCTTAACAGAGTGGCAGAACAAATACGTTCTCAATACGAAAACGTTGATGATTTAGTAGCCAATGTAAAAAAGATATTTTTAAAATCACCTAACAGAGTAAGACTACTTAAGGATATGTACCCTAATTTACCGCTACCTCCTCAACCAGTAATTACTAGATGGGGTACATGGCTAAAGGCAACGTCGTACTATGCGGAACATTTTCAACAAATATCGGATGTTGTAGGTAATCTTAATAGCAATGAAGCAATATCTATAAGAAAAGCAAAAGCCGCGTTTAGAAAAGAAAATATTCAATCCCAACAAAATTTTATTCACGAAAACTATCGAATAATTCAAGTAGCACTTACAAAATTACAAGAGTCTAAATTATCGCTAGCAGAATATTTTGATATTATTGACAACGTTAGATGTGTTTTGAACTGGTCGTCGAACGAAATAATAGAAAATAAATTAGAGAAAGTTATAGAACGCAATCCTGACTGTGACGTTGTTAGAGAAAAAAGTGAGAGAATTGTTCAAGGGATCGATGCAGATGATGATTCGATTTATAATTTTGCACCACTCACATCTGTACACGTTGAACGGTCATTTTCTACATACAAGTGGATTTTAAGCGTGAAAAGAAATAGACTGAAAATTGAAAATGTGGAAAAAATTATAGTAATATATTTCAATCATCTCCAGGAGAATAATGATAGTATTGAAATGAATAAAGGTTATGATTATGAATTTGATTCTGATAGTGACGAATAATTTTGTAAATTAAATGAAAACTGGATTTAATCGCGTAGCACTTACCCTAGCATAAAAGTAACTAATGAAAATCAAGTGCGGGTAATTCCAAAAACTCGTATAGTTAGAAAATGTTGACACAACTCCGTACCAGTATGCCTCTGACTACGGACGTAATACGTAATGTGACATCCGAAACCTTGGGCCAAATATAAATATAAGTGTTACGCGATTAAGTCCCGTTTTCATTTAATAATAGGTATGTGTGAAAATGGTGTTAGTTTAAATCAATATAATAATTTTGTATTTGTAGATTAAGTTGCAATGTTATTTATATTTAGATTTAGTAAAATAATAATAATTTTGTACATAAAGAGAGTTTATTAAAAATAAATATAGAAGAATTCGTTTATATATTGGTTGTTTTATTTTATGCCTATTTATTGTATTGAAGCAGTTTGTATTGTTTTTTGTACTATTCAGAACAATATTAATTATTCGGTAAATTCCCGGGACTTTATCCCGCAAAAAAATTTTGTCGTAAGGAAGTCTCCACTTTTTATCTATGTTCTACCAAGTGTAGGTAAATATACTCTGCCTATTCCGATCACTGTAATATACTAGAGCCTCTGAGATATCTTAGTTTTAGTGAGTGCGATTTCATATGCTTATCTAGTTATACCTAAAAGTTTAAAGGTATCTACCTCTTAAATTTCTGTGTTATTTAGGGTTCATTTTAATTGTAATGGCGTTCCTTGATGAGGATAGAAATGCAATAATTTAGTTTTTTCTGAGTTTATTGTGAGGTTAAGGTCACGCATCCAAAGATTAATATGGTTTAATGTTTGCGATAGCTTCATATTACAATTATCGTTATTTTTCCAATTAAAAAGGATAGAAACGTCCGCAAATAAGGTACACTTGGCGTCTATTTCTTTTGGAAGGCCATTTATGTATAATAGAAAAAGTAAACAGCCCAGGACACTTCCTCTAATGAGCCTTTTAATTCTGTAAAATTCGAGCGTACTTATTTGCAATTCATTAATTGACGGATTAAGGTACTCTATCTGAACAAGCTGTGTTCGCTTCTCCAAGTAAGATTTAAACCAGTTATAAACACAGAGGTACAGTTTGTACTCAAATTCTTTACGTACACCCGAAACTCTTGCTTTTGCTTGAGTGTATTTTAAAAAACTGTCATCAGTGTTTTAATGTACAGTCACGAACTTTAATTTGGGACCCACTTAAGGTTCACAATCCTGTCAAATTGTATAGGAATACAAAGAATATTTTAGCAAAAAGGGTCATAAATTAAAAAACGGTACGGTACGGTTGTACCTAATATTTAATTTCCAAAAATAATTTAAAAAAAAACTTAGTTCGCCAAGCATCATGTTTACTGGCGATGGCGAATATATGGCGAATGCGTAGGTTACTAAATTGTGAGGTCTCAAAGTTGAACAACTCAACCGGATAATTGAAGTTCAGAGTAGGTAGAGTCCGTTTTTGTAAGTAATTTATATATCTCTGACCCCATATCATGGTCGGCCTTATCACGCGATAAGTGACAAGATAGAGCGTCCGACACGGCTGACACCGTTCGATGGAACGAGACGGACGCTCTATCTTGTCACTTATCGCGTGATAAGGCCGACCATGATACGGGGTCTGGGGATTTCATTCGCTCGTAAGCGTTAAGTAATTAATTTCGAATGCGTAGCTACCTTCATTAAACGTGGTTGGAATGATTTAAACGAGACTAGAAAATAAATTACATCCAATACACCTATACCTATGGTGATTTTAGTGGGTAGTACAAATGGGGCAGGTTTGATCTGCAGCGTACATCTACGACTAGCTAGTATCTGGTACATGCAGGGATGTTACGGAGGTGGTTTTATCGGAACCGAATTTGGTTTCGGGGGTTTTTATCTTTATTTTGTCTAAGTCGGAATCGGAACCGAAGTCGGAGTCCAAGTCGGAGGCGGAGGTGGAAGAGAGATGTATATAAGGTGCACAAGAAAACAATAATTTTGTAGTGCGTCACGTGGGAGATGAGCGATAGGTATAAACCTGTTTGTGTTGTAGGTACGCCGCGGCTGTTCAACGGAAGAGATGGGTATCAGAGAAGTAAAACTTGAAACAAACGGCTCGGTGCCAGCCGTTATGCACCTGCAACCGAACCGACTCCACACGTATTGACTTTGTGATTCCTGCGGGCCCATTCGGTTAGGTCGAGTGTGATGTGGGTTTTGGGCATGCCCGCGTCATATTATTTGCGTCCCAGGCGATGCAGCGTCCGTGGAGAGTTCACTTCACCCACTTCAGCCTGCTGAGTCGAAAACAACACGGAGAGTGGAAGTTACCGGTGCTAAGTCCAAACAGCTGCTGCGCCTCCAGCGGCACTATGTATGACATTTACATGTCAAATCTGCGACCGTCACTGTCGCTCTCGTATTGGCCTGACAAGCCACGTACGTAAGTGCCACACTTTAATGGACGCTGCTTAAATCATCTTTGATAGATGCTAAAGGCCAATGATGACGTCCACGTTATACACATACGTATATATAGGCCATTATACACCTAGAAATGTATCACGACAACCTAGAGACGCAGCTATAAGATGGAGATAGACAGCAAACATATGTATAAATCATTCACTTCAAAGGCTGTTGCTGTGACATATTGATACTTAGGTGGATAAAAAACTCTTGAACTCCGTTACAACCTCTGGTTCAAAAGTGTCGGAACCGAAGTCGAAGTCGGCGGCCTAATAATCGTAATATTAATCAGAAGTTCCGACTTTTTAAAGGTGGAACCGAAGCTCTGTAACATGTCTAGTAGATAGATAGAGGCTCTTTTACATTCATAGTCCAGGATAATAACCACGCACACTTCAGGAGCATGTTATTAAACCGTCAGATGGAGATAACATTGGAATTGCATTAGCTGATGTGAGAGCGTACCAATCAGTACGATTCGCAATACCTACGTCTGTTTATTCCTGTCTTCATCCATGTATAAAAAAGACCGGGTTGCACTCCGGGAGTGCCGGCAGAAGTTAAAACTCAATGACATTGTAACAGTTTTTCGATCAGGTCACGTGTCCGCCTTGCGAATGTTCAATCTGTCGAATCTTACGGTCACGTGACCTGTCGAGTTTAACATTTTTTCCCCATCACAAAAAGTGCACAGCGCCGCTAAAGAAGTTTTCACTTCTAAAAATATCGGGATAAATTATTAGCGAATACTGGTAAAGGTTGCTGGAGTCCGCTGGATGCGGGTGGCGAAGGACCGGTCACTTTGGCACTCTTTGGCGGAGGCCTATGTCCAGCAGTGGACGTCTTTCGGCTGATATGATGATGATGATGATGAAATTATTAGCACACAATTAATTCGTATAAGTATCTTTGCCCATATTTCATATCATACGTACAGGATCGAAAGGAGACAACAATATGAGATTTAATTTTATTGCTAGTCATTTTGGACCTGAACAATGTTGAATAGCAATATCATCTGAAACACGTAATGTTGCTGCATCTATTGAATAAGGTCAGCTACGTAGCAGGTCGTAGCCTTAGAGCATTCAACCAACCGGAGCCGCCATTGACAGGCGTTCCCCTCTGCCGAAAATATATGACCAGTGGTCATACACATTGTATGGACTGACGTTTATCTGACGTAGCTATTTTGACGTTACGTATACATTTGACGTTCCCCTCCCCGCAAAAATCGGCAGACTTTTTATGTATAGAAAATGACACATGGACGCTCCTGTTGGTTGAATGCTCTAAGGTCGTAGCTGATATCATGGGGAACACCGTATTTATATATTACTAGCTGTACCTGCGACTTCGTTTGCATGGTAATGTGGTGAGATTTAACGCTTTTCTTCTCTTGGACATAGGACCCATGTAGTTCTAATTTAACCTATCAAGTAAAACGTTGAACAAACCTATTTCATCTAAAATGTCGTTAAAATTCGTTTGTCCCTCTAATATTTAAATTAGTAAGACAGGGACAAAACACGTTATATTTATCAGAGGTATTTTTATGAATAAGGGGGTGTTTTAAAAGTACTTTTATTCTTGAGAAATAACTTTATTTCTATGAGAGAATACAATGCCGCCGTGCCGGCTCAGCGTGATCAGGGCTGTTACTCGCTAAGCGTTAATGCGGCTCACCCCGCCGTTCACCCGCCACGAAACTAGACCTCTACCTACGCTTGGTTACTACGCATCGCGGTGTCAAGATATATTTGTGGGTGAGCGTTGAGGTGAGCCTAAAACAAGTTACAGAATAGGGGGGCTGCTGTCAAACGTCACTCGTCGTAAAAGCGCGCGCATTAGCCAAAGGATGCTTACATTATATAGCCAATGCCCCTGAAGCTAAAACTACAAATAAGTCGAGAAATTAAACATTGAGTAACATACATTTAAAATTTAAAATTAATTTATAGAAAATGACACATGGACGCTCCTGTTATAAATAAATAAATAAATATTAGGGGACAATCTTACACAAATCGACCTAGTCCCAAACTAAGCAAAGCTTGTACTATGGGTACTAGACGACGATAAACATACTTACATATATAAATAAATACTTAAATACATAGAAAACATCCATGACTCAGGAATAAATATTCGTGCTCATCACACAAATAAATGCCCTTACCGAGATTCGAACCCAGGACCTCTTGCTTCGTAGGCAGGGTCACTACCAACTAGGCTAAAGCGGTCGTCGTGTTGGTTGAATGCTCTAAGGTCGTAGCCGATATCATGGGGAACACCGTATTTATATATTACTAGCTGTACCTGCGACTTCGTTTGCATGGTAATGTGGTGAGAATTAACGCTTTTCTTCTCTTGGACATAGGATCCATGTAGTTCTAATTTAACCTATCAAGTAAAACGTTGAACAAACCTATTCTAAGGCTGCACCGAGGAAATTTTGAAATTATTGCGTTCGTTTGAAACATTGCTGTATTGTTATTACTAAAGCTTTAGTTCTGCTATTCCTATATAAGATATTTAAGGATTCACTCTATTAATCATACGTTTTAGAAACACGATTACGTATACTTTCCTCGATAGAAAAAAATCCAAAGTTACCTCTAATAAAGAAAATAAAATATTAGTACGGCGTAAATACTTCACAGAAATTTATCTGTTTTTGAATAATAACAAAACTTTATGTTTTCTATGACGTATACGCTCCACATTTTCAAAATATGGATTATTAAAGCATTTCAAAGGAAATAACTAAATTCGCTCACGTGTCGCCCATTCTAGCTAGAGCCGCCACGCTTCCCCCCTATCCGCTTTAGTCTTGCTTCGGCTGTCGGACGGGGAGGATGTGTCGCTTTTGCTTACGCACGGATTTTAAAACATAACGGCACTTGCATGAAGAAAACGTAAGTAAAACTCCTTTAACTACAGATTATGCGCCCGGGAGGGACTGTGCGCGGGTGACAGCTGTACATTCTTGTTCGAAATAAATTTTGATAATCGCCGTGCTGTCAAAATTTGGGATGTACTTATTTATTTTTGTTTAATGTAAAATCAACATATATAAAAACGTATAAATAATTATTTCTAGAGCACGGCATCTATAGGCAGAGAATTTTTAAGGTAAAGATAAAGAGTATGCTTACGTACTCGTAATAACTCCTGTTGCTTCGTAAGCATACTCAGTACCCTATAAGTACCTACCTACTGCCCAGTTGCCTACTAATAATAAAGGGTAATTGTTAATATGTGGCACTCCTATTCATTTGCGGTATTTTATGTCTGTCAATAAATTACTATTCATTATTGACTTAATTTAATTGACATTCATGAAAATTGGATTACTAATGTTTGGCCAATAATGTTCCCCAAAGTATGACATCGCAAACTATTTTTCTCAAAATCTTATTTGGAAAAACTCATTTGTCAAAACCACTTATCGCAATTTTACAGTTAGCGAATCTTTTTTTTGGCAAGTGATTGTTTAGCAAATAATTACACGGTCAAGGTTTTTTTCACATTTTTTTTTGGCAAATGTATCGTTTGGTATAACATACTAATCCCAAAACATTGCATAGCATACGATTTATATTCCAATTTGAGTAGAGCACAGAATACGTACATAGGGCGTAGAATACGTGCATAGTACGGATGGATAGAAATTGGGACTCCTAACTCTTCTCTCATTATAATTGGAGAGATAGACGGGTAAGTATAAAAAAAATCGGTTCTGGCGCTTCGCCAGCCGCTACCGCGGCACGCTCGCTTCGCAGGGTCGCAGTTCTTCCTAGCACTCTTCCTAGCTTCGCTCGTCGTCGTACCTACGAGTACACCTACACGGACCTGCCTTAGGCTATGTCCGCACAGACACGCGGTTTGCTTAGCTTCTCTTTTAAGCAATTAAATATGTAATTTCTGCCGTTTGATCGTTTTATACTTAAAATCCCGGTATAGATACCTAATATTGTATTCCTGCAGTAAAATTATCATTTGCCAGGCTTTTGCTATGAGTTGCGCATGGGAAGTAACAAATTTGGCAAAAAACTGTTTGTCATACTCGTAAGTATAATTTATGACAAAATGAAACATTTGCTTAATAAGCATTTGCTTAATGAAATCTTGACGAAATGAAACTTTGCCAAATGATAATTTGACAAATAAATAAATTGCGACATATGCTAAAGATTCGTTTGGGAAATTAAACTATTGCGATAAGTTATTTGGGAGGTCATATTTGAGAAAAATAATTTGCTAAACGGCAGGACACCATGAAAATTACACACATTGGTCGATCTTTTATTCATCATTCGTCATTCCCGGTGTGCCATAAGGGTGAGGGTAGACGAGCGTAACTTGTCGCGTAATTTTGGTCCGCCCATATGGGCAAACCAAAATGTCCATCTATGGGCGAACCGAAATTACGCGACTCACAGCTCGCAAATAACGCTCGTGTGGCTTCACCATAGCCTCCTAAGGCCCAGCATACAAATACTTTCGTTTGTTTTAAAAAGTGCCCGAAAAAAAACGAATGCAACTCTATTCCAGTAAAATAAAATTTAAATTCCTTCGACAGAATAAGTATGAGTAGGCCCATTGGCCTTAGGAGGCTAAATCAGGTCGGGGTCCGCTTTGACACCTAATCTAATGAAAACAACATTTGACATTCGTTTGTAACTTATTTATCAGAAATTCAATACAATTCGCCAGCAAAAACTTACTACAATAATAAATAATTATTTGAATGATAACGAAATATGTATGATGTTCTGAAAAAACTTTTTATAATAGCCGACTCCGATTCGTAGAAGTTCTCGCTTTTAAATTCAGTCTCATTTGATATTCAAAAAGTGTTCAGTATAAATAGTAACACTACACTAATGGAATTATCCCCATTGTAAGCTCAATAAGACTTGTGTTATATTTAGTTACTATATCACAATATAATATTTAATAGTTATAAATACTTAAATAGTGGGAGATGTGAACGGCGACCGGTTTTATTTATATGCAACATTCTTTATTTCATTTTTAAGTGTGTAAGCTGCATTTGAATAGGGTAGTATTTAAACGAGTGGCTGTAAATTAAAGTTTTAAGTGTCAAAAATAATTAATTTAGGTTATAGTATTACTAAGTGAGCGACTGGCAGCGAGTGACGAGAAATCAACAGAACGGCAACTTACAAACATTAATTTGAGTTACTTACTTAAAATACAAAAATGAGAAGCTTCATAATATTGGAGCGACCTAATATTTGTTTGTGTCAACGTTACGTCCTGCATTTTTTCAATATTTGGCTTTTTTTTTTCATTTTATCTTAAATGAGGTGTTTCAAATACAAAAACCACTGAAAAATACTATAATGACCAGAGGTTTTTCCGCTCTTATATAAAAAAAGTTACTTTGGTCATATTTTACACTAAGAGCTATCGTAAAAAGAACTCAAAATGTGTATACCGTCTCAAAACTTTACGAGTTTTCGAATGATACCCCACACGTTCTTTACAATCTAAAAAAAAATTGTGAAACCCCTTATTACCCCTTAAACAGCCCCCTTTATTGGGGTTTACACCTTTTTGACTTTATTTATGTAATTAGGCCATAAATTTCTATATCTATACCAAATTTCAGCTTCCTATGTCAAACGGTCTTCGAGAAAACTGGCTGTGACAGACGGACAGCCTCCGAGTGATCGCATAAGTGTTCCGATGGACCAATTTTGGTACGGAACACTAAAAAATAACCTCGAAGCAATCGTCTTCTTTCTAACCTATCCGCGAGCTATTTCTAGTCGCTCACTTAGTAATGTAGTCGCACGGATAGAATTTTAATATATGAAATGGTCACATCATAATCACAACCCACTTTTTGTAAGCTCGTTCTGGATTTTATTATTAATCAATATTCGTTGTTAGTTTAGTTAATTTCTCGCTTACTCAAATTCATACCGCTCAAGTTATTAAAACAGTATATGCATCATCAGTCGCTAAGTGTTTTTTAACCGACTTCAAAAAAAAGGAGGAGGTTCTCAATTCGGTTGTATTTTTTATTTTTTTTTCAATGTTTGTTACCTCAGAACTCCGTCATTGATGAGCCGATTCATACATTTTTTTTTTGTTTGTAAGTATATGCTTCCAGGTAGGTCCCATTTTTTTGAAAATTCAATTAGATGATGGGATCCATGAGGAATTGAGGGAACTCCTCAATTATATTAGGCACGCGTGTAGTGATTTTGGTATTTTCTATTATAACTCGTGTATTTACATCCGGAAATCATAAATTGGTGGAGTGGAATTGATGATGAAGACCACAGATGACTTATGGAATTCCTCAATTATGTACTTAAAAGTACAAAAGTATATCACAGATTCTGATAAGATTCCGTTGAAATAGCAACTAATGAAGTGCCAAGGGTGATCCTTGTGGAATTGACGGAAGTCCTCAAATATTATCGGGTCACATACAGCGATTGGGTTTTTTTCTATAATAATCAACGCATTTGCTCTCGGAAATCAGTTCATGAGGTAAATTGGAAAAGAAATGTTCTCGTGGCTTGGCGGAGTACTAAATTGAAGTCGGTTAAAACTTTGTTTTTAAAGTAAATTATATTACATCGTTTTAGAATTCCCCATTTGAAAATGTCGAACGATGGATTCCCGGCAACAGTTTCGTTATACAACTAAAGGTATAATGTGTTTTTATATACTTAGTGTTAAAATATCTACAAAATGATCGTCCTCCTAGCGTTTTTCCCGGTAGTGTATCCCAAGATTTGGCGTAGGCACTAGTTTTACGAAAGCAACTGTCATCTGACCTTCCAACCCGAGAAAACTAGACCTTATTGAGATAATAGACCGTTTGCCCCACGGTCATCACGGTGTTTTCTTTCACCGAAAAGCCGCTGTTAAATATGAAATGTTATTTCGTATAATGCATCATGCATTTGCGTGTTCTAGTACAGTCGAGTTCTCCAATATATACATACAACCTTTCAAAAATATCTAAGCATGTGTCTTGTGTCAGTAACAATAAAGTTTCTGTATTGATATTTTTGAAAGGTTTTCTGTGTAGATATTAGAGAACTCGACTGTACGAGCCGGGATTCGAACCTTTAACACTCGGCTCGACAAATATCTACAAGATATGTTTTGAAATAAAAGCAATAAATACAGTGTGTGTCATCGCATGAACCTAGATTTTAAGAGCCGGAAGACTGAGACCTAATTAGGATATTCATTTAATCAGTTTGAAAAAAAAACTGCAATTAAATTCAGCCTGCAATGTATCAGCAAGAAGTCAGGGCATATTGTATGCACACAACGTTCTTTGAATGAGCTGACTCCGCTATGTACCTATTTAGCAACTTTTCCTTTTGCTTTTATTTTAGCAATGTTAATCTTACGTAAGTAATCCTTTCAAAATTCTCGCTTGGTAAACTTGTTTTTCCCTGCTAAATCAAAATGTAAAAAGGTATCTACTGCAACTCCCACCCTTTACTTTTATACTCTCCTTGAGCTAATGACTAGACCTTGAATTTTTCACCCAGTGTCTGCACCAAGTGAGTAATGAGTAAAATGAAAGCATTCAAATCAATAAATAAAACTAAAATTAAACTTCACTACGATGAGCATCGCTTACTAAACAGAACACCACTATTACGCAGCACTTACTACGTACAGTTGAATCACATGAAGTATCTTTTCAGCAAAGCTTGTAATCATTTTCAGTCCCTTGCGAACCTCGGACGGGAAAGCATGCCCCTTCGACTGCGACCGTGCGAACTTTCTTAACCATAGCGGCGTTTTAAATGCTTGACAACTTTGCTTAGTTTTTAAGCGGATATTAGTGCTCCTATTTTGTGTTGAATTAAAAAGTTTACGACTTCGGTTTAGTATATTGACATTTTAATGAAGTGACTAAGTTTGCGATTACGTTTATTAAAAGAAACTTGTAAGCAACCCGCGTAAGATGAAATGAAGTAAGGTGAGTTAGATAAATTAGTAGTAATTACGAAAATAAAATCATAACGGAATAAAAACGATCGCTAAAACTTCCCCTTTCCCGATCAGTTGGCCTTGAATGAGCAGTTTATTACACTCAGTTGTCTTTTCCCTGTTTTGTTTGTCGTGTCCAATAACGACAATAACATAAAAAAAGGCATTGATACGTGCAGAAGTATTTTCTTAAGCAAATAACGACCTCTAATTAACTAGGTACTTTCAGCAAAAAAACCTGCACAATGTTAAAGTTGTCATTTCGCGAATTTATTTTATTCCTGTTCGGTACAGCATACTTTCCTTTATTATTATAAATAGTTTTCTGAATAGTTACTTGAATAGTTTTCCTGGTAAGCACAACAATCTTCAGTTTGCGATATTTTTAAAGTATTCCAAAAATATATTTAGGTCATAACGCTGATATATTGATGAGTTAGGTTTGAATACAAAAATATGAAATAACAAGAGAGATATTGGTATTTTTGTATGAAAAGTATGAAGTAAGTGAAATTTTACCCATTGCACGATGTTTTGAGTCAGAAAGTACACAAGTTACTTACCTACATATAAAACAACGCAACTCTATATAATAGGTTTATAAACACTTATCAAAAATTAACATTTTGTCAGAAAAATATTTATATTTATATTTATTTATCAGGCGGCAATTGACACAACTGACAGTTTTAAAACAAGCTCAGAAGCGTCTAAACTAATGTGTTTATGTTTAACGTTTGTGTCCCCAAACATACTTACATATGTACAGTCGAGTTCTCCAATATCTATACAGACAACCTTTCAAAAATATCTACACGTGTCTTAAGTCAGTAACAAAAAAAAAGTCTCTGTATAGATATTTTTGAAAGGTTGCCTGTGTAGATATTGGAGAACTCGACTGTACATGGTACCTTTAGTTGTAAGTAACACCTAACTTCGTTTGCTTACAAACGAAACAAACAAAGATGATCGACTGACTTTATGTTGAAATGGCATGAATATAATTTATTTTGAGCCAAGAATTTAGTAAGTTCATTTAAATTGATTGATATTACTCCAATGTAATAACATTTTCTTCCAAGAGGGGTTTTCTTATAGTGTAAAACAGGTTATTTAAAAAATAGCAAACCTCTTTCATAGTAAGGCAGATATTTTTGACTTTAGAAAACCGCGATCTTCGAATAACGTAACTTTTCTTGATATGTCGAAATAAGATTTTCAAATAAGAATATTTCCTGTTTCCGACTGAGATATAGAGTTTCTTTACAGAATACAAATACTAAGAATCAGATTAAGAGTAAGTAAATTTTACTTCTATAAAATCAATATTATCTTAAGTAAAAGAAAACTAAAAAATCTATGTTTAAGAACATTATTCGACTGAATATATTTTTATTTGCTTGAATGGAAGAATTATGCTTTAGTTGAAGAAGTTTTTTTTTCCGTGTGTCTTTTATTGATTCGATCACTATAAAATAAAATGTTGTTAGTTAACTAATTAACCCCTTAACACGTAATTACAAAGTCGTTTAATTTTGTCAACTGACTTGGTTTTCCGTACGGTAGAAGAACGTAGCGAACTTTTAATTTTTCTAGATGATAATGTTTTTGATGGAATATATTTTTTAATGAAACGCGGTAATATTATGTGAATTATGTCATACATTTTGAAAATGTATTATACTAAGAGCATTATATCAATTAGAGTTAGCTCACATGTCATCTAATGTTTATATATTAAGTAATGATTCGGCTTCAAAAACGTTTCTGTGTTCTTTATCCAATTTCAACCTTAAGCCAACAATACAAGGACCGACAAGGATAACCCACCAAACACAAACATGTATTGACAATATTTTAACTAATGACCATAGATGCGTTTCTGAGGTGCTGAACATAGGAATATTGGACCATACAGGACAATGTGTTAAAATTAAAACAAATCAAAACTTCCAAGAAAAGTTCTGGTATGTAAGAGTAAGGAAAATTGATACTTATTTGGAAATATTCATAAAATACATAGCTCAAGTTAGTTTTTCGGAAGTATACGAACAAACTAATCCGAATAAGGCATACGAGTTATTCATACATATGTTTCTTTTAGTATTTAACCTCTGCATACCCTTTGAAGTAAACAAACTTTCGCATTAAAGAAAACCTAACTGGATAACATCGGGTATAATTAAAGCCAGTAAACCAAACGTAAAATGCATCTAAAAAAATCAAAGGACTAGGAATAATCCTTGTGTACAGAAATATAAGAAATATTGTACAATATTGAAAAGAGTAATACGCAAGTCACGTATTATATCAAATGATAAAGAAATAAAAAATAGCACAAACAGATCGAAAGCAATATGGGCATTGATTAAAAAACATACATCTTTAACAAATTCAATTTCAAATACAGTCGATAAAATTAAAGATGATGGTAAAGACATCACGGATCCAGGGGAAATAGCTAAACATCTTAATCACTTCTTTAGTACTCAAAACCAAAATGATAGGTTAAGCACAGCAGACTATAAAACGATAAAACCAAGTTCTTGTAATAGTATCTTTATCACTCCTGTAGATTCACATGAAATAAAAAGAACCGTTAAGTCTCTAAAAAATAAAAAAAGTTCAGGGCATGATGGCATCCCAATTCAATTAATAAAAGCATGTATTGACTTTATCGCAGAACCCCTCGTCTTTATCATGAATCTTATATTAGACGGGCATCTTCCCGGATGATTTAAAAAAGGCACTTATTAAGCCATTGTATAAGAAGGGAGCTAAAGACGATATGGTTAATTATAGACCTATAGCTCTTCTACCAAGTTTTTCAAAAATATTTGAGAAAATATTGTAAACTAGATTGCAAACATACTTAAATAGTAATAAAATATTAAGTCCTAATCAATTCGGTTTCCAAAAGGGTAAATCTACTTCCCTTGCCATTTTTCAAATCTTCAAAGATATTTGGGACAAAGTAAATGAAAGGAAGGCTTGCATTGCTTTATTTTTGGATATGTCGAAGGCTTTCGACTGTGTTATTCATAATATAGTTCTAAAACAGTTGGAAAACGTCGGTATAAGAGGGCATGTACTACATTTGTTTGAAAGCTATTTATGTAATAGACAGCAAGCGACTATAATTTCAAAATATTGCGAAGAAAACAAAACCGTAGTACAGTATCAATCAGATTTTGAGCCAGTGAAACTAGGGGTGCCTCAGGGTAGTGTACTTGGGCCCCTTTTGTTCCTAATATATATTAATGACCTTCCGATTATTGTCAAGGAACTTTGTGTTTTATTCGCTGATGATGCCGCTGTATTATTTTCAGATGCTAATTCAAATATTTCTTCTATGGAAGGAAACATAAACTGTACACTTAAAAAAATGTGGAATGGTTAAAAACACTAAATTTAAAAGTAAACTTGGGCAAAACTAAATTAGTGCAATTTAGAAATCAAAGAACTGCCCCTTCTAGTTTCAATATTTCTGAAGCCGGTGTACCCATAGAAGTCGTTAATAGTATAAAGTTCTTAGGGGTAACTGTTGATTCACACTTAAACTGGAAGACCCATATTGCAATTATTAATAAAAATATTTCAAGCAACTGCTATGCTCTATCCATTTTGTCTGAGACATGCTCCGAAAACATTGTCAGGAATGCTTATTTTGGAAATGTATATCCTATACTCACATATGGAATCATTTACTGGGGAAATTCAATTGATATTCAGTCTACTTTTATCCTCCAAAAAAGATGTATCAGAACCATATACCGACTGCATGTTCGACATTCACTGCGAAATGTTTTTAGAGAAAAGAAATTTCTCACACATATATATATATACTACATTTTAGAATTATGTCAGTTTGTAAAAAACAATGCAGATTTTTTATGGAAAAAACAGCATCAAGAAAAAACTTAAGAACCCAATACAAATACGACATACTACTCCCAAGAGTGAATAATACGATGTATAAAAACAGTACTTTCATTTCCATTATACGAATCTTCAACAAACTTCCTGTAGAAATTAAAATGTTGCATGGAAATAAATTTAAAACTTATTTGCGAAATTGGCTTATTGAAAGAGTATTTTACAATTTAAAGGAATTTTTTAATTATAATATAAATCCCAGTATCAAATCATTAATATATAATTTGTCAATTTAGTCGTAAGTTTATTATTGTATGCCTGTAACAGGTAACTGTTGATACTTTTAAATTTGTTCATCCTATATGTACACAGTTAAACAATAAATATTTTCTGATTCACGATCTCAGATGTACACGCAGTAGAAACATTAGGTACCATAAGTTCCACATATTTGTGTTGGCTGTAGCCTGAAAACTTCGTTTCTATTGTTTCAGAAGGAAAACACGAAGAATGCGCTCTCTTAGAAATCAGTGACATTCAGCAATGTTGTGTATAGTGCGTCGGACTTTGTGACGCCATGTGTAAAGGCCCGAATGGCGTGGTGTGGGAGACGGAGTCCCTCATGGGCACTCCGAAGCCCTCACCCTGGAGTCGATTCTGCCCGCGCGCAGCCCTCTCGCACGTGGGCCTGCTTGTGGCGCTCATGTTGTACACTGGGGGAGGAGGCCTGGTAAGTATATGAGGTACACTACATAACTCCGAAGATTCATTTGTCCGAAAGCATCATTATTCCGAAATATCAAAATTCCGAACGCCATTTACTGCTTAACTACAACTTGGACGCAGATTATTAAATAAAATACATAAATAGGTTAGGTTAGGTTAGTATTATATCCTGAAAGATCAAAAAAAAAATTAGCGGAACATGGTTTTCAGAATTATGAAATTCGGAAAAAATATGCTTTCGGACAAATGACTCTTCGGAGTTATGTAGTGTACCCAAGAATATGTGCACTTTGCAAAAGATCGTTCGCGGAACAGCGGCGGCGGCGCTACGAAAATCGAAACTCGAAGTTAGTGTATCTACATCTCTGTCAATCGAGCAATGTAAGTGCGATACAGATGGAGATACCTGAACTTAGAATTTGGATGATCGTTTTTATACACCAGATAGGATTTCGGTCATTGCTGTCACACTCGCACAGTAGGTACTTAGCCTCGAGCGTGACGATGATTTTGCGCGTGCGACAGAAACAAGTATAGCTATAGAGATGGGGTCGATGCCCGAAATTCTTTATACCAAGGAACTATGTCAATATAACAAATAATAAAATCGCCTTGGGGTGGGGGTAGAAATTATTTTTGATCGGACTACTTTATTGCAATTCGGCCAACTCAAATAATCTCAAGTATAAGCTATAATTTATACGCGTACGAAGTCACGGGGAAAACCTAGTAACAAATAATTAGATATTTAGATATGTACTTATTACTTACTTACGATTCATTACGTTACTTTGACATAGTTTTAGAAGGGTTTAAAGCGACTTTAGATAAGGAACCTTAAAATGTTTATGTAAAAAATCTTCAATAATAAGAATTCTTCGAAGTTTTCAAGTTCCGTGCCAAAGTAGCCAAAAATAAATATTTTTAGCATCGATCCTTTTAACTCTTGTGTCAATGCCCTGGGCCTGCATTCAGCGACCACCAATCCAACTCGTATACAATGAAATTAAAATTTAATCTGATTTTTGCTGCAAGCGCAAGCCTGACGGTACCATTTCATTTCCCATCAAATATCAATACGTAAAGTTGCACACGCGAGAATACACAGCCTGACTGCTATGTGGGCGTGAAGAAAAGCTTTAGCTCAAACATGCATAAAAGTAAACCGCATTTCCTTTTCTCTAAATCGAAACGAGACCGAACTGCTTCTATAACCTAATTAATTATTATTGTTATTTTATTACTGTTTACATTAACCATTCGACTTGTAACTATGGGGTTATCAATAAAGTATTGTATTGTATTGTATTGATGTCGTCTTATGTTCCTAAAATAAGCCTGATGAGTTCGGAACGGACGTATCGCATATTTAAATTATATGCTAATCGTCTGGGTTCATGCGCAATTTCAATTAAAATCTTATGCATGACGACACATCCGAAACGTCGAAATAAGTGGCGATTTATCATTCGCCAATGATGTCTAGAGATGTGTGAATAGCGTGGTAGTTGAAACCAATCATCCTCCCGGTGCCCTAAAGGAGCCCGGGCTCCACTTTGGCACCTAATTCAAAGATTTGGCATAGGCACTAGTTTAACGAAAGCAACTGCCATCTGACCTTCCAACCCAGAGGGAAAATTAGACATTAAATGGGATTAGATTAGATTAGATTTTATCACGATGTTTTCCAAAAGATATTTAATAAATTACCAAAGTGTTTAATTTCAATAGATTAACTAAGAACATAAATTAAAAAAAGCCTTAAATTTTCTAGTCTAGCTCATAGAAGTCGTTATACCATAAATTAATATTTAAATGTTAGTGACTTTGACATGCGTGCTCAACAATTTGTAAGCCGTAAGGCGCCACAGAGTGAATCTGACCATAATTCTGTAACATCCTGTAACCTACGTTGGCCAAATAAATGATTTTATCTTTATCTTAGCTGTTAAATATCAAATGATATTTCGCACACAGGTTTTTCATTAAACGCAGTGGTGCGACCCAGGTTTCGAACCCAAGACCTCCAGATTAAAAGTTGCATACCGTAACTCTCGGTTATAGTGGCTTCTAACAGTGTAAAACTATTTCGACAAAAAAATACTATATAACTGGCACTTTTCCCACCGCCGCGCCGTACGTAGAGTAGCGAGTACTCTCATAATAATTCTTACTCTCTTTTACTCGCTTGAGCGAGTAGCACGTACTAACACTCGCTTACTCGCCGGCGGTGTGACAAGTGCCTATTAAACCTGCTCACAAAAATTCACGAGAATCGGTTGAGAAATGCGCCCTACAGAGGAGAACAGCCTGCCAGCGGGACACCTGGACGTCCGGATACGAATTTTAGCCCGAACTGAAACGGAGAACTTTATTCGCTTTGCTCGCTCGTTCAATTAAAAAGTAAAATTTAAAAAACCCCCGGCACAAAAAGTAAACTCTAATAACGAACAAATAATATTTTACACGTATATATATACATATATATATATATATATTATCAATAAATAATAAATATTAGGGGACAATCTTACACAAATCGACCTAGTCCCAAACTAAGCAAAGCTTGTACTATGGGTACTAGACGACGATAAACATACTTATATAGATAAATAAATACTTAAATACATAGAAAACATCCATGACTCAGGAACAAATATTCGTGCTCATCACACAAATAAATGCCCTTACCAGGATTCGAACCCTCTTGCTTCGTAGGCAGGGTCACTACCAACTAGGCTAAAGCGGTCGTCAAATATGTATATGTCGTATATATGCGACTATAATAAATATAAATAGGTTTAAAATATTATTTGTTAGTTTTTAGTTTATTTATTGTGTCGGGGGGTTTTTAAAATATTCAGTTTTACATTTATTTTGTCCTTTTTAAAGTGATGATCTTCAAACGGCTGATCAGGTCATGGTTGCCTTACCATATACTTTCAATATCATTGAAGTCAAGGTACCAAATTTTGAATCGATAGGACATATGGAAGGTAGTCAGATCCCCTCATCAACAATTAAAGAGTTGATGATCTTCAAACGGCTGATCAACTCATGGTGACCTTACCATAGACTTTCATTACTTTCAATATCATTGAAGTAACACGGTACCAAATTTCGAATTGATCGGACATATATAACTCATAAGGAATTTAGGCAGATCCCCTAATCAACTAGAAAAGAGCTGATGATCTCCAAACGGCTAACAAATTTTCATGAAACATGTCTAAGAACACTCGGGATAAAATTATCTAGGACACATAAATAACTAAACGAAAATCGGTTCATCCGTTTGGGAGCTACGATACCACAGAAAGATAAACAGACAGACACGTTAAATTTATAACACCCCTCTCTTTGCGTCGGGGGTTAAAAAGAGGAAAAATCGATGAACTTGTAAGTTTATAAAGTTGTATTTTTGTATAGGAGGTCTCCGGAACTAGTCAACCGATTTCATAAAATGTTTCACCCGTGTATAGAATGGACTTTTTGGATGAACTTATACAGAAAAAATCCATAGGTATATAATAAAGAGGTAGAGATTGTGAGTGTGAGTGTAACTTTGTGAGCTTTGTTAGTTTGTATGTAGGATATAATATACAGGACTACTTGTCCGATTAAAAAAATATCCTTTACAAGAAGTTTTATAGAAATGTCCTTCGGGATGGTAACAGGCTATATGTTATCCCGCAGCTTCGCATGCGTCGGGAATTCAATTCTAACAAACTCGGGATTATGCTTAGAACGCTTCCAATGTAACAAAACATGATTTGGGAATCCATAAATAAAAATAATAGTTTTATTAAGTTTTTATTTTTTAGGTTTATTGTGTAGGGTTGCGAATCGAAGCCATGAAATATAAGTTACTATATCTAGTTTCAAAACATTTTATGCTCGTATAGCGTCAAACTTAGGTGATAATTTCTTAATGGTTAAATTAAATAGTGTTATATTTTACACAATAAAATAGAAATGAGTACCTCAAGGGTCCCCAGAAAGCTCGACAAGTCGGCTACACAAACGTAGTTTGGTTCTCATTTTAAAATGAACACCAAACCCCCCTGGGCTTCCTGGGGACTCTTAAAGTAATAAAATAACGCTACTTTAAAAGTCCTTGAACTCATCTTCATATAAGCAAGTGGGGCTTTCTTTAACTCTGATTTCTTCATAAATGTCAAAATTAGTAGTGTCCCACGCCGATCGGATCTTAGGTTTGAATGGAGGGTGCGTTCGGCAATTCACGAGACTTTCCCAGTCAATCTCAACGAACCATTTGTGGTTCTTGAGGTCATATACCCCGTCCTTTAGGTTCCCAAACCGCTTGGTGGAATCAACTTGAAGAATGTGAGCAAGTAAATCGATTAAGCTGGGTGAAAAATGATCAGGACACTTATATTTTCCAAGTACAATCTTTTCGTAGATCCTCATAGGGTCAGACGAATAGAAAGGGGGATGACCAGCACTCATTTCATATATCAAAATTCCGAACGACCACCAATCTACGGATTTTCCGTAGCCTTTGCTCAGTATAATTTCTGGAGCTAAATATTCCGGAGTGCCACAAAGCGTCCAGGTTCTATCGCGTAGAAACTTGCAAAAGCCAAAATCGGTTATCTTTATATAACCACTTTTATCGATCAATATATTCTCCGGCTTCAAATCACGATACACTAAATCGCAGGTATGTAGATACTCTAGAGCTAGAATCACTTGAGCGGCATAAAACTTGGCAGCATTTTCATCGAATTTCCCCATTTTGCGCAAGTGAGTGAACATTTCTCCTCCAGCTATATACGGGAGGACGAAATACAAGTATACATTATCCTTAAAAAAATATTTCATATAAACTACGAAAGGAAAATTTAAACCGCACAAAATTTTCTTCTCGTAGTAGCTATGTTCAAGTTGTTTTAGTTTTATAATTTTTTCCTTTTCTAGCATTTTCATAGCATAGTATTTTCCTGTTACAGCATGCTTTGCTAAATAGACTACGCCAAAAGCGCCGGTACCTAGAACTCTCCCTTTTTCGAACTCGGATGCTGATCCGTTACTCGGTGTCTTATCATTCCAATAGTCGATGAAATCCTGGCGCAGCTGGCGAAGGTAGCGCACGTACTGTTGCTGCTTGCCAAACGGGTAACCTGACAAGCGACTCGGGGTGCGTTGCTCTTGATCCACGGACATTATAAAATCTAAATTCAGTCTCTCTCACTTGAAAATACTCCGATTTCCCTAGGAACTTTTGTAATGAAAATCATTTAAGCGCAACTCAAACGTATGCATGATAAAATTATGCCTGACACAATTGCTCTAAATTCTTTTGTTTCTCGTTTTAAAAAATATGCATAAAGTTTTTATGTGTATCGGAAAAGTATATTCTTATTGATATTCAATTGAATAATACTTAGTTAAGGAATTTTACTCTTTCTCCAAGTTACTATAGTTTCAGGATAAAAAAAATTACACGGCGAAAATACGTGTACATAAATTTTGCGTTGCGGAAACGAAACGGTACCTTTAAGTGTCATAACAATGTCATTGTGATGACAAGATATGAATTCCCAATAATCCCAATATAGATTTGCAAATGGATTATTTTATTTTACAGTCAGGGTATGGCAAAATCATACTCTTTACAACAACATCAAGATCATAGCCGATATCTGGATATTTTGAAAGAGGAATTTGAAACAAAATTCAAAGAGCGCTCCCAACCTGTAAAGACACGTGACGATTTCGATACAGTCAAAGCGATTGGTAACGGGGCATACGGAGAAGTTTATTTAGTAAGAGATAAAAGTTCATTTGCGTATCACGCAATGAAGGTCGTGGAGAAAAAAGTCGTGGTCGACAGGAAACATGTCAAACATTTAATACTCGAAAAGAAAATTCTTGAAAGCATAAAATTCCCTCTCTTGATTACGTTAGATTACTCATTTAAAGACAACATATATCTTTATTTCATACTGCCTTTCATAGCAGGAGGAGAGCTGTTCAATTATCTCCAGAAATATGGTCCCTTCTGTGACCAGTTATCAAAGTTTTACGCCGGCCAAGTGGTTTTAGCCTTAGAATATTTACACCATTGTAATATCGTTCACAGGGATATAAAACCGGAGAATATACTTATCACTGAAAACGGCTATTTGAAGCTTGTTGATTACGGTTTTTGCAAAGTGATAAAAAAAAAAACGTGGACACTTTGCGGTACTCCGGAATATTTGGCTCCGGAAATAATCATGTCAAAAGGCTACTCGTATCCAGTTGACTGGTGGGCTGTAGGCGTTTTAATATTTGAGATGAATGCTGCCTATCCCCCATTTTTCGATTCCGAACCAACCAGGCTATACGAAAAAATTATAAGTGTTCAATATAAGTTCCCCGAGGGAATAGTTGGAGATTGTAGGAACTTAATAAAAAGTTTACTTCAATTAGACCCAACCAAACGATTAGGAGCACTTAAAGGAGGAATATACGATGTAAAAAGTCATAATTGGTTCGGCGACGTCGAATGGAGTAGACTACTACATCAAGAGCTGACGCCACCGTTCATGCCCGTCACCTCGTCGCCTGGCGACACCAGCAATTTTCCTGATATACCTGAACATAAGTTGATAACGGGAAAAGAATGTTTATATGACAAAGAATTTTTAGATTTTTGATAACATATATTTTGTGTACAATGTTCTGTAATGTAATATATATATCATAAACCACCTATATTAAAAATGACATTATTGTATCAGCATGAGTATTTGATTTTCTCTCGGTTTGTCTGTATCCCCATGCTTTGTATTACATGAATGCTGTTACTGTATTTATCTAACTTGCAATGAAAAGTGGTGCTTGATTGAGGTACTTTACTGCCTTTTTAAAAGCTTTCTAAGTATGTTAGAACAGTAAGTTGTCCGTTTCAATATTTGTAAACCATTTTTAACGGAGCATATGAAGAAAATGGTAAAATATCCAAAATTCCTGCTTATAGTATTCAATGATGATGTGACCATACAACGGTTATTTTTTTCGTGTACAATCAGTAGATGTCATAAAAATAGGAGTCCCAACACTAGATCTCTCCTCACCTCCTTGATACAAACACCACAGAATACAAACAAAGGCAAAATAATGCCATTACAAAAGAGGATAAAAACTAAACAAAGTCAAGCATAACAAGTTCATAAAATTGTATTCCAAGTATCCCGACTACGGAAAACTTACTGAAACTCGGTTTTTTTTCTTTCGAAGGGTAGCCTATGTCACCTGAGTTCATTCGAATCGATTGATATGTATTGATATGTCGCTCGAGTACCATATAAGTGCGATAGAGATATATACGAACTTATTCGATTTTCGTGGTTAGCTCGTAGCTCTGTCAGATAATCGTATTGGACCACAGACTATCAGAATCTCGTCAATTTAGAACGGACGATTTCTTTGAACTGCGAGTACGAGGGCTGCTCCGAAAGTTGTTAGCTGCTCCGGCTCTACTCATGCGATTACAATATTATTTATACCATTGTGAGGGATATTTCAATGCTAAATTTGGCCATGATTTTTTTATAAATGAATGCGAATAGATTTTTAATTATATATTTTTAACTGAAAGCTGTTTTGTATGGAATTACGAATTGCTTAGAAAAAACGGCAATTATAGGCACAATTAAATGAATTTCCTATTGAAATCTTTGAAAATCGAACTTAAATTTACCCGGGACTAATTATTCTGTTTCTTTTGCTATTTCCAATGTATAAATCCATAAATAATGTTATAAGTGTATACTTATAACATTATTTATATATGTAATTTTTTTTTAAATACCAGAAATTATTACTTACTTTTAATGAAAGACTCATTGCTGACACCTAAATCATAATAATGTTTACTCAATCAAAACGATTTATACGTAAAATAACCGTCGAGATTCTAATTAGCAGCACCTTTAAAACCAATTGATTTCTTTTAACAAATACTGTTTATAAAATGACAGCACATATGGAGTCTCAATTACTGATTTTCATGACTGATGGGTAGGCTTCGACGCATCGAAGTAAAAAATAAATAAAAAAAACTAAGCGTTTTCTAAAAATGTATTTACACCACTTCAATAAGTACATAAATATCCCTCACAATGGTATAAATAATATTGTAATCGCATGAGTAGAGCCGGAGCAACAGCTAACAACTTTTGGAGCAGCCCTCGTATGCGCCTCGTGGCCTTCTCGTGGTGATGCAGATTTCACACAAGCCGATTGCCGGCAGGACTCTAGTCGTCGTCCGTTAAACTGGTAATGTATGGAGAGTGACCGTTTTAAAGTCGTTGCGCACGGGCAGGAAAGATTTAAAACCCGGCGGTCACAAACTGGCGCAGCCTGCGGTGGCGGCCGCAGTGGCGGTCAATGGTAAATTGGTCATTAACTGTCAAGTTTACTATTGCCCGATACCGTAGGCCGCATCAATGTGATTCAGGCCTAAACCTCTCACAGACTGGCGCGACCTGGCCGCGGCGGTCAGTAGTAAATTTGCAATTAACTGACAAATTTAATATTAGCTGACAAATTTACTATTATTGATCGCCACCGCACGCCGAGCCAGTGTAATCAGGCCTTAAGGACGGCAGGTCGCCTGATCAGACTTGGGGCAGCAGCTAAGCTGTTAATCTGTGGGATCCTTTAAAGGTTAGTGTTGCCATAGTTACATTATGGTTGTAATTGTTGTCACTGTCGAAATCCATTTGTTTACGTGTTTGCATTCTGTTTCTTTGTTACTGCTCATAAAATACATTTTTTACTTAGTATATCTATGATATGATGTAACTACTATTATGTACTATATGGAATCATTTAACTTTAAGAATTTTACATGTACACATTTTACAAACTATGAATTCTTCGCGGATTTTGACGAGTAGAAGCATGAATATTTATTCCCACTCGCAACAACAGAACCACACACGATACTTGGATGTATTAAAACAGGAATTCAAGAAAACGTACTCAAACCCCCCCGTCTATTCAAAAAGTATAAATGATTTTGACACCATACAAACTCTAGGAACTGGTTCGTACGGAACCGTGGTGTTGGTGCGCGATAAAACATCATTCCGGTATCATGCCATGAAATCCGTAGAAAAGGCTGCAGCAGTTAAGACGAAAGCTCTTAAGCAGCTGTCTTTAGAAAAGACAATATTACAAAGTTGTAATTTTGTATTCGTATTAAACTTGGATTTTTGTTGCAAGGATAATATTTATGTTTATTTATTAGTACCTTACGCAGAAGGTGGGGAACTGTTCTCCTTGCTAAAGAAATTGGGGGTATTTTCAGAGCCTCTAGCCCAATTTTATAGTGCGCAGATAGTGCTGGCTTTGGAATACCTGCATCATTGCGACGTCATACATAGAGATGTTAAACCAGAGAATATTCTAGTCACGCGGTCAGGATACCTCATATTGGGAGATTTTGGTTTCTGCAGAATATTAAAAAATAGAGCGTGGACATTGTGTGGGACTCCAGAATATTTAGCACCGGAAATCATAAAATCCAAGGGGTATTCTTACTCTGTGGATTGGTGGGCACTAGGAGTCCTTGTATTTGAGTTGAATGTGGGTTACCCTCCATTTTATAGTACAGATACAATGCAACTTTATGAAAAAATTATGTCAGGATCATTCAAAACCCCACCGACAATGACTCCGCAGTGTAAATCGTTAGTGAAACAGTTACTACAGGTCGATCCCTGCAAGCGAATTGGGTTTCTAAAAGCGGGGGTATACGACATAAAAAGTCATGAGTGGTTTCAGGGTTTAGATTGGAGCATGTTGCTAACTCAGCAAATGAAACCGCCTTTCATACCAATACCCGCAGATATCAACCGGACAAGAGCAGACGATACATTTGATACGAAGCTAAAGCAATCTTCTGTGAACTTGTACGAAGAAGAATTTGAAGATTTTTAGTTATCTTTTGTGCTTGAATGAAGTGTCAAATAACCATTTTTTCCGGATTTAGGGTTCCGTATCTCAAAAGGAAAAAAATAACCCTCATAGGATCACTTTGTTGGGCGTCTGTCTGGCCGTCTGTGTATCAGGTTAAAATTTAAATGAAATACTTAGTTTGGAAGGTCAGATAGATGGCAGTTACTTTCGTAATGTGCCTACGCCAAATCTTAGGATTAAGTGTCAAAGGGGACCCGGGGCTCCTATAAAGGCACAATCGGGGAAAACGCACTGGGGGTGACTTAGGTCTGCAGTCCCTTGAGTAACGCATATCTTATGATCGCGTTAACTTCCAAGTTAACGCATACAAATAGTATAAAAAAATAATGTATGTCGCATGTTGTAGCATATTTTAAAATACTGTGATTTGTCGCATATGGTTGTGACTGATATGTTGCACGTTTTTATCACTTGTATGTAAGTTTTAGAGACTGATCTTCGGGTTAAATTTATATACATATATCTACGCTAATTGATTTCAGAAGTACCGATTATTTAAGTTGGTTCGGAAGCCTCGGTGCGCGAGTCTGACTCGCACAGAACCAGTGTTTTTTGTAAATAACTGATGTTTTAATATACATACGAGTACATTGGCCAAAACTGAGATCATTCAATAAAATCTGTAGACGTAATGAAAATCATGTAAAAGTATTAGGTAGCCCTAAGATTTTAGTAACTGGTGTAGTCCACTTACTTTTTACCTTGCATGAAAATATTAATAAATAAAATAAGTTGAAACATGAGCTATGTACTTAAGTTTTTAACCGACTTCAAAAAAAAGGAGGAGGTTCTCAATTCGGTTGTATTTTTTTTTTCAATGTTTGTTAGGTACATTAGAACTCCGTCATTGATGAGCCGATTCGTATTTTTTTTTTGTTTGTAGGTATATACTCCCAGGTGGGTCCCATTTTTTCGAAAATTCAATTGGATGATGGGATCCATGAGAAATTGAGGGAACTCCTCAATTATATATTAGGCACGCGTGTAGTGATTTTGGTATTTTCTATTATAACTCGTGTATTTACACCCGGAAATCATAAATTTGGTGGAGTGGAATTGATGATGAAGACCACAGATGACTTATGGAATTCCTCAATTACTTATGTATTATGTACTAAAAGTACAAAAGTACGTCACAGTTTCTGATAAGATTCCGTTGAAATAGCAACTAATGAAGTCCCAAAGGTGATCCTTGTGGAATCGACGGAAGGCCTCAAATATTATCGGGTCTCATACAGCGATTGGGTTTTTTTCTCTAATAATCAACGTTTTTGCTCTCGAAAATCTGTTAATGTGGTAAATTGGAAAAGAAATGTGGAAATGTTCACGTGGCTTGGCGGAGTACTAAATTGAAGACGGTTAAAACTTTGTTTTTAAAGTAAATTATTATTATGATTTATTTATTTTACTTTTTACTTGACAGCCTCGTTTTGGTTTTCTGGTAATGTAATTTTGTATAGTATAACAGCATTACATATTATCCCTACGCTGTATGTAGTTAGTTTAAAACAAGTCGTTTGTTTTAGGTGTTCCAGGCATTAGAGCACCCTGCGGAGATGGAAAAGCTAGAATACCACAGGGTCCGAGTCGGGCAAGCACGAGATGCGCTCGTCCATTATGTGTCTACCCCTGGAAGGAATTCCTCGGAAATAAGTGTTCATCTAGCGCTCTACGAAAGAGTAAGTATTTTTCTATCTAAGTACTTAATTTGTACCTCATTGTACCTCAACTACAATAGCGGGGAATCAGGTGACTCTTATTGTCAAATGTAATTAATTAATTGATTAGACTTTTTGTCCATTTGCGTGGGCTAGACTGCTATAATAGCGACGGCAGTTTGTAATCTTGTTTGCTGGCCTGTGTAGATATAAATTAAAATAAAATTGAAATTAAAACAACGTACAAAATACAAAGATGTATCTTTTATATGCGATTAGTGGGTAAGTATTAACTTCAATAACCATATTGTACTATTTGACATAGAGATCTTTTAACTATCAATTTACTTCGTTATTGCGTAAGTTATAATAAACATTAATATGCTTTTTTTATTTTATTTTAGATTCAGACTTTTTGATTACATGACAAAGTTTTCGGTGCATTAGTACGGGGACGTACCGTGCAAACTGCTTATTCTATAATGGTTAGCACAAGTTGTACGCTTTTGTTTGCGATAAATATTACATATTACACTATTACTTTCTGATTCATCATCATCATCATATCAGCCGAAAGAAATCCACTGCTGGACATAGGCCTCCCCCAAAGAGTGCACACAATGACCAGTCCTTCGCCAGCCGCATCCAGCGGACTCCCGCGACCTTTATCAGGTCATCAGTCCACCTTGTGGGGGCCTACTCGCGCTGCGCCTTCCGGTACGTGGTCGCCACTCGCTTCATGCCTGGCCGCAATCAGTTGTGCAGCCGTTTTAAGGGCCACATACCAAAATGAGTAAAAACAGAACTTGTGGAATCATTACGGTGTCTAGCCGTATGTTTCGATCATAGTAACATGGATTAAGGCGATTCGCCCACTGCACCGCGTCCCGCCGCGGTGCGCGGAGCGACAGATTTTTTACACGCACATTGCCGCGTCGGCAGTGTGTTGTTGTACTAGGGGTGTTTTCTATATAAATTGAAATTCTTGCATACAATGGTAAAATCTGTCACTCCGCGCACCGCGGCGGGACGCGGTGCAGTGGGAGAATCGCCTAAAATGGATTGGAGTTACACAGCTCCCGTCGAGTTTTTAGTACTTAGCTGGTTTCTTAATACGTTTTTGCAATTAGGGCAACCAAAAACGATAAGCGCAAAGTCGCCATAGGGTCCCTTTATACCAGTGGGCCTAGCATGGTTGCCATTTTATCACTTATCGTTGTGGTAAAGACGCCCATCACGCTCTGTATGCGAGTGCGAGAGTGACGGATGCTTTATCACAACTATAAGTGATAAAATGGCAACCGTGCTACGCCCGCTGTACCGTATCCGGTTATCTGGCATGTGCACTCGGGCTAACAGGTTATTTATTTTCAAGGAAAATGTATATAGGCAGGTGCCTATATATATTTTCTTAATGTACCCGAATATGTAGGTACATATTCGGGTACATTAAGAATCTTTTGTGTATTTATTTTTTTGCATAGACTTATAACGTCAATATATTTTTAGGTTTTAGAAGATGCGGCCTTAAACGGCTTGAAAATAGATAAGGAGAGCAATTTCACAGCAACCGAGGAAAAGTGGAGTATCCTGCAGGCTGTGTTCTTTTCATCCACAGTGCTCACCACGATAGGTGGGTACGACCATGTAAGCATCAGGCACATCCCATTACACTTGGTGCATCTGTGAGATTAGATAACTACAGGGCTCACCACGATAGGTGGGTACGACCATGTTAGCATCAGGCACATCCCATTACACTTGGTGCATCTGTGAGATTAGATAACTACAGGGCTCACCACGATAGGTGGGTACGACCATGTTAGCATCAGGCACATCCCATTACACTTGGTGCATCTGTGAGATTAGATAACTACAGGGCTCACCACGATAGGTGGGTACGACCATGTAAGTATCAGGCACATCCCATTACACTTGGTGCATCTGTGAGATTAGATAACTACAGGGCTCACCACGATAGGTGGGTACGACCATGTAATCATCAGGCACATCCCATTACACTTGGTGCATCTGTGAGATTAGATAACTACAGGGCTCACCACGATAGGTGGGTACGACCATGTAAGCATCAGGCACATCCCATTACACTTGGTGCATCTGTGAGATTAGATAACTACAGGATTCGTCCTTAAAATATTACGTTAGTTTGAGCACAACTAGTTTTGTTTACGGATATTTTAACCTTATATATCTTACTTCTTTTTATTGTGATATGTCAGAGTATCATGCACTTAAAATTAAATATTACTTGTCTTAAATTACAGGTTATGGCAATATAGTTCCTGTGACATTTGGGGGACGATTATTCTGCATTTTTTATGCACTTTGACATTAACAGTCATCGCCGATTTGGGCAGAGTGTTTGCTTCAGTTGTGTCGGTTATTGCCAAGCAGTTACCAACCATGCCAAGTGAGTGTTAGCAACAATTTGTTATCAATGCGGGCGCGCCCCACTTCTTCTTAATGCGTAGCATACCCTGGCCATTTTATGATGGGACGTGGCCCACCCCACGTCACGTGGGTATAGGACGGTGCGAGATTCAACGACTGTGGACGTATCGGCTGAACTGGTTAATTTAAGTACTTCACCATCATGACGAGCTTATTTGAATCTCTGTTGAATCTCTTAGAGTATAACTTACGACCCTCAAAAAATTACGAAGGCATAATTTGCGTTTTGTCAATAGCGTCGATGGGATTAGGACTTGGAGTGCGTCTTCGTTGATTGGACGATTTATTCTAGTTGTTTTAGCACGCCACGTCGACAATAATTGTGATATCATGTTTTGATTGTCAGGATGCTGCAACAAAGTATCTGAAGCGAACACGACAAGCCAGAGATCCCTGTATGCGTTGTGGGCTGTAGGTTTCTTGTTCCTATACTTGTCGGCGGGAGCCACCCTATTCAAGATGTGGGAAGACGACTGGAGTTTCTACGACGGCTTTTACTTCTGTTTTATAACAATGACCACAATCGGCTTCGGTGATCTCGTGCCAAGTGAGTCCTATTTTATGAATTAGAAAACCTTTAAGTTGAATATCCTATTTCATTTCACTCTATTGTTCGTTTTTAATCCAATAAAAGACAAATTTAGGAATTTACACATCACAGACCATATTTTATAAGTAAGATTCGAATAGTGTGTGAAATCCAGGATATATTAATACATAGTCGGTATATGTACTTGATTTTTCTGTTGATGGACCACAAGGACACACTTTGTGAAAAGCGTATGTGCACGTAATTTATGTTTTTATTACATATATTTATAAGAGACTAGCTGTTGCCCGCGACTGCGTACGCTTAGAACTTATTATCATCTTAGAAAAAATATTGCTCTTAAACTATTTTAGGCGCAAGCTTAATTATCGATAAGTGTATATTAATATACTAACAGAACCTGCGAGTTCGTTTGCATGGTAATGTGGTGGGAGTTAACGCATTTCTTCTCTTGGACATAGGACACTTGCAGTTCTAATTGAATCTATCCAGTAAAACGTAGAACAAAGCAATTTTAGGTAAAATGCCGTTAATAGTACATTGTGATACAAGTGAGGTATGTTGATAATTACATCAGAGGCGGAATTATCACGCGAGCCGCAGGTGAGTGTGATAAGAGAGCCGAGGATGTAATTTTATGCCGAAAACGTTATAAAAACTTTATGCCGAAACAGGGGCCAAGAACTCACAAACTTGGGAGCAGAGACAAATTTTATCACCAAATGGAGTTCAAATATGACGTCTACAAATAAATTATAAAAAAATTGTTATTGAAACTAAAACTATACTATTCTTACATTAAATAATAGCCAAGATATCAATGTTCATTACACAAAAAAATTCAAAGCGATATCATGTTCAGTATTGTCTTAAAAAATACTAATTTATAAGAGGCTTATGACGTTTACCTTAATATGTTTATTTTTTTCATATTGCAATGTTCCAGATCGCACTATCACATTTAGCCAAATCTTGTGTATGTTCCCGCCATTGCCAACTTAAGGAAATGTGTGTTGCAGACTTTATGATAAAAGTATTTTCCTGTATGTTGGGCAATTTCTGTGTCTCTATATTGGCTAAATGTCAAGTTGAAGGCGCGAAGTACGAAGTTATAATACCGCCTTAATACTGACGCGCTTGATAATTAATGTTTATAAAAGGCCCGTTCTATGTAATCAGTATGATTTAATACATACTGTTTATTGCTGATAAATATAAATACTGACAAACCAGCACGGTTATCACAAGACGGCGCGCGAGTTCTCTCGACTTTTCTCGAACTATCCGTCTCTCTCTTATTAGACAACTTAGAAAGAGACGTATAGTGCTGAGAAAAATCGAGAGAGCTCGCGCGCCGTCTTGTGATAGCCGTGCAGTATCGTGACAAATACTCAGCGTGTAAACCTGCAGAAACACAAATAGACTTTATGGCTGAACGCGAGAACAGCGCTATGCCATGCCATTAAAAAAACCGGCCAAGAGCGTGTCGGGCCACGCTCAGTGTAGGGTTCCGTAGTTTTTCGTCCGTCACAGTAAGTGTCCCCACTTAAGCGTCAAATAAAATGGGTTATTTGTTACATTGTTATATTAAGTACAAAACCCAAAAACCCAAAACCATTTTTTTACTTTATTTGAAAGCACGTCATTTCAGAGTTTTCAGAGCAACATCTATCGGCAAATTAAGTAAAATATTGCGCGCGAGCTTAAAGTATGGAAGATGATTTTTATGGGATAATTCTTTATTGCGTGAACCGATTTTCACCGTTTTTTTTACTTTATTTGAAAGCACATCATTTTATTGTGATTTTGTTGAAATTACAGGTACAATAAACACCTGCTTTATACGGTTAAATTACAAACTTAGTTCAGAAATTATTTTGTATTTTTTTTAAATAATTATTCAACCTATCAAGTTCAAAATAATTTTCCTAGAAAGTTTTTTTAAAGTTCTACTTTTGAGATTTTTATCATATTTTTAAAACTTATGGTTCAAAAGTTAGAGGGGGGGGGGGGGGGGCATTTTTTTTTTACTTCTGGAGCGAGTATCTCCGAAAATATTAACATTATCAAAAAATGATTTTTAGCAAACCGCCTATTCATTTTTAAATACCTATCCAAAAATATATCACACGTTAGGGTTGAAATGAAAAAAAAAAACACCCCACGTTACGTATAGGGGAGGTACCCTAATAATAAAAAAACACTTTTTATTTTACCACTTTGTCGGCGTGATAGTGTACATATTAGGACCAAATTTCAGCTTTCTAGTGCTAACGGGTTACTGAGATTATCCGCGGACGGACGGACAGAAAGCGAAACTATAAGGGTTCCTAGTCGACTACGGAACCCTAAAAATGGAAGAGAGTCAGACTTTTGACGTTTGACGTTATTTTGTTTGATACATTAATTGAAATTACTCCTCAATACGAATTTAGCGCATATTAGTTTCCATATCTGATACGATTTTTTTAATGCTTTAGAATTTAATATGTGTTTTGTGAAGGTCTATCACAATATCGGATCGAAACTTATTACTGTTGTATAGTTATTATGTGCCCTTATGGCAAGCCCGCCATTTTGACGTCACTGACAGTTGACTGATATGGCAGCTACAATTTCAAGCAGAAGATAAGAAGCAGAATAATTTGAATGAGGTCAAATGTTTTCGAAAATTTATTAATTGTCGCAGTCGGATAAAAACTATCCTAAGCGGAAGCAGCGGAAGCTAAGTATAATAAAGAGTAATAATGTACTTATAAAAAAGTTACATGTTTTTCCGTTCATGGGAAAGCTGAGATCATTCGTAACAGAACAATGCTGTTGATTCTGGATGATTCTTTTTTAATTCAGTGATTTATTGACTAGCAACAAGACAAGCAGTATGTAAGCAAATTGTACCTATCGATTTATTTAGTATCCTTCAAATAAAATTCGTTATAATTTTTAATTAAAAAATACGCGAAATTAGGTTTTTAATCTTTAAGCAGACAGTCAAAAAACCGTAGTTACACATCTCTTTTATCTTGCTCTCCGTATAAACTTTGACCCCCTTTTAAGGCATAGGGGATGAACACTTTGAAATATCTTTTGTAGTTTTTAAACCAACAGTCTAAGACCAAAAATAATAATTTTTGTAGTCTTTTAATAAACAGGCTACCGAGGTTTCAAATATCTTACTTTACCATTTTATTGTTCTCTATACAAACTTTGCACCGTTATTTAACCCCCTTAGGGTTAGAATTTCCAAAAAAAGTTCCCGTCTTATCCGTTGCCTACGTTATAAAAGAAAGTTCTCGGTGTACATTTCAAGTTTCTAGTAGGTACCAGTAGTTTCAACTGTGCGTTCATGATTAGTCAGGAAGACTTCTTTTATATAGTTATGGTCACAAACTGGCCCCGGTGCCTAGAACGTTGGCCAAAATGACTAAAACAATACACGTAATGGGCACCTCGGTTTGTAATAAATTGCCTATAAGCATAATAGACGCCCCTAGTGTTGTTCGTTTCAAAAATAAACTTAAAGCATGGCTTGTTGAGCAGTCGTTCTATAGTTTTAAAGAGTTTTTAAACTTAAAATAATATTTATAATTAATGGCTATGTGAATAACCTAAGCTTATTTTAACGCGTATGTATAATGTTGACATGTAATTTTTTATTATCAATAAAGTATGAGTATGAGACTCGATCCAAAAAGTACCTAGGCACTTAACTTTAGCAATGTCAACAGGAACGTGTATTATTTTAAAATGTAAGTATGTGAATCAATTAGATGTAGGTGCAGCCGTCATTTTCAACAAATAAAAAGACGGCTTAAAATCAAATACATTCCACAAATGAAGGCGTGTTTCAACGGGCTAATTGGACCAGATATTATCGTTACTGTTACGGTACCCTTGAGAGTTAGTTAACCATGTACTCTCCAAAACCCTTGAAAGCTAGCACATCATTTAATTTCCAGACAAGCCGAAGTACATGCTGCTATGTACCCTGTATATCCTGATCGGACTGGCGCTGACGTCAACCATCATCGAGCTGGTGCGGCGGCAGTACGCGCGCTCCTGGCAGCAGCTGACGGCTCTCTCGGGCCCGCTCGCAGATACCCTCAGGAGGCTCGGTGACGCTGGCCGCGGGGTCGATGTGTCGGCGCTGCAGAATGACCTGAGGAAGGTGCTCACTGTGGTAAGAATCATTTTCTTTCCCGCTGAACACGCGGTTTGGTTACAGAGTGCATGGTCACTAAATAAGTACCTAATAATTTCATCTCAACGTAGTTCGATTGGTACAAGGTACTAATGATTAATTAGAGCAAATCATTATAGACTTTACGTCTCTATCAGACGATTCAAACATTCCAACAGAGAGAGAGACACAATTTTTGGTGACTGTGTTTGGAGACCAATGCGGGAACGGCACGATTTTCTTCATTTAGAGCTAATAACGATATTAGTAATAATAATATGGTTCACAATTGGAATTTTTGTTAGTTATTTTTACACTGCAGAAAAAAAAATGAAAATGTATGATGTTTATAGTTACGGCTCAAAGCCCAAAAAGACCGATGGGATCGCAACCTGCATCAGCTCCAAGGGTTACCCAAGAAGAGCCACCACGGCACCAAGGGCTTTACATACCTGGATTAATTCGACGTCGACAAAATCTAAAAATCTATTTAATTAGGCAAAGTTTATAAAATATGCAAACTAATAATAATCATAATATTGTTAAAAATCTTGACGTTTCAAAGATTTGATAGAATCCATTCTATAAAAAGTAAGTTACGTATCCTCTTTTTTATACAGCACGGCTTTCACGCGACGGCGCGCGAGCTCTCTCGATTGTTCTCGCTCTATCCGTCTCTCTCTTATTAGAACACTTAGAACAAGAGGTATACGAGGGGTGATCCAAAAGTTTTGATAAGCAGCATAATTAGGTCTCGTGATGATAATTTGTGATTGTCATTCCTACTGTGCCACTATTCAATAATAACCTAAAAACTTTAAAAAAAGATTTCATTCATTTGTTGTTCTTTAATAGCTAAATAAATATAGAATATATTCTGACGTCTGTAAAATGGGAGGATATTTCGTTACATGTTAGGGGCGGTGTTGGCAAAATTCTGGTGCGGTAATAAAAAAAGTTTATAATAACATTAGAAGTTTATTCATTTGGATGCCACGATATTAATAAATCAAACTCATGTCATCATTTTTTTAAGGCACGGCTCACGTAACAAAGTTCAAGGTAGGTTTTTCTGGCCATCAATAAATCTTTTTTTATTTATTTAAATAGTGTGGACGTAGGTGACAAAAGTATGAATATAAATACGAAAGGAGAGTGATACATCATAATTCTATAGCAATTAACCGAGGTCGTCTCAGAAAAAAACCAAAGAAATAAAAAACCAATTCTATGAGTTTTTTTTTGGCTGAGCTTGCCGATTACCAGGGTTGTTTTTCAGGCTTGTGAATTCTATAAATCTAGTTAGCTACCTTGTAATCTAGACCAACGCTTTTACTATTACTTCTTATTCTTAGATATGGAAAACTCCTCAATAAAATCGGTGCAATTGCGTCGATGTAAAAACTAAGCTTCATTTCGTCTATGCAAAGTTTTTTTTTAAATATGTAGCAAAATTAAAACATGTTTAATATATTATATAGGTAGTAAATTAATAAAGAGTGTATTTAATAATTAAAAATGATATGATACGGAGAACTTCTGTTTTTAATACCGATTATCAAAACTTTTGGATCACCCCTTGTAGTGCGAGAAAAATCGAGAGTATGTCGCAGCCGTCCCATGATAGACGTGCTGTTCTATTTTTTTTATAATTAGTTGTAAAGACACCTTACTGACGTAACGATATTACATCACGTTTCTAAAAAGTTTACCGATTGATAATGTAGGTGTAGTGTGTTTTCTTATCATCCATATTTTATTTTATTCAGGATATAATTGCCTGGCCGCCGTACAGTGTTTCTCGTTCAATCCGGTGCAAAGAGACAGTGACCGCTTTCAAAGTCGTTGGCTATTGTCAGTCTCTTAAAACACTCGTGTGGTTTTATTATGAAAATCGCCACACTTTGTGTATATGACCCTAAATACAATAAATGCAAAGTCTAGTCAAATAAAATAATGTACCGTTAACCGGGGTGATTAGGTACAATTTTGAACTTTGAACGTGATTATGGCGGAATATTTCTATAAGCGCTTACAAAGTTAAGGTTTTAAAACTTTTATCTTGTGTTTCAGAACCCACTCATAATAATATTGTTCATAAAAAAAAATTAAACACTCTTTTTTTTAAAAAACAGGCCGTCCCTATTCATACTGGATATGGGGTCGATACATGGCTAGCGCTGTCACAAATATAATAAGCTGGTAAATAAGTAGGTAGTGGTGCTTATGTAGGTACTTACTACCTCTGAATGTACCTAATTGTACCAAAACGAGACTAGTTTTTGGCAGCCCCATCCCTGTATACCCCTTAGCGTCCCGATTTCAACTTATTACGTCCCTATTAACTAACGGCGTGCCTTTTTACCCCACGCTCGTCCCTAATAACCCTCGTTGCGTCCCGATAAACCGCGGATTTTTTCAAATTTTTCCATGCATTGCTATTTTTGTATTTTTACTTACAAAACAAAGATAATATTGACTTAACGTGTCTAAAACAGGTTCTGCATTAAATTCTGAACACCTTTTGCACCATTGAAAGTACCTACTTTCAGTAAAACCATTAGTTATTAAGAAAGTTTTGCAGAGCAAAAAAACTGCCGTCACCGAGATCCAACTTCAAACGGTTACTTTGACAATCTAGCACCAACTTCATGCCCTCCCAGTGTTGCCCTTACTGAATACAACTATTCTACTAATATTTTAAATAGCCCGATAAAATTTCTAGTTGGTAGTTTTTGAGAAATTATAGGGTAAATGTCATTCCCGGTTTTCGTCCCTATTCCCCTCGCCATCCCTAATACCCCCGGTTGACGGTACCATCGCCAACACAGTTAAATGACCATCCGTGCACTTAATGCGCATTGTAATAAGGTTCAATATAAAACAGGATGGATTGCAACGGTGCTTGGATTTTATTTATGTAGTAGGTACCTAGTCGACCTTAAAAAGGATTAAGTACCATAGTAATCCTAATGTAAGGTTTTCACTTTCTAGACAGTTAAAAAATCCGCAGACAGATCTTGTTTTTCGTTTGCAAGGTTTTTTATCTTGTTATTTAGGTCGGGCATTAATCAAGTCGAACCCTTGCCACAACGCGAGAAGAATTAAATGAAAAAATTTATTCTCTTTACACACATTTTTTTTCAACAGAAATGTCAGAATGGTACAACTGTAAATACAACAGTAAGTACAAGTAGATACTTACCTGGTCAGCTTATTTATTAGTAGTTTTTTGTATAATATTTTAAGTATCATAAACGCGGTAAATTTTTGCCTTCATGCTTTAGTATAAAAATATGCCACTTTTTGAAATCGCTTACGCAGACCTGAATTTAATAGTAACAGTATTTTTTTCTGGTAAAATTAAATATATAGTTAGGATTTATAGACTAAGTCAGTCATGGGGTATTCAGTACGTTCGCGAATCGCTTGACCTTTATACAGCAATTTAAATTGATCACACTTACTCCACCTTTTTTAATTGCTAAAGTTATTAAGGTAGATAGTTAGCAGCTTCCGTTCTAGGTGCGTGCCTGGCAAGCTACCTATTAACCAGTGCTTTCGATAGCTAGTATAACTTTCAGATAAGTTGCTTTTTGAAGTTGGAAGTTAATAGCTATTAGGTAATTGCGTTTGATTTCCATTCCCACTAACAACTTGTTCATGATTAAAGAATAACATGCCCGAAAAGTATCAAAGCTCGAAAAGTCGCTTGAAATTTGAAAAGCACTTGTCGACGAATCGTCAGATCTGTTGGCAGACGCGCCCATCAATAAACAGACGTCCGGACTTGTCGACTGATCTCCGGATGATCCAACGAGATTAATCGAGCCGTCCGAACGAAGATAGTGTTCCTGATGTAAACAATTGACATTACACACGTATAACTAACGTGTCAGCTGTTTAAAGAAAAGCGTTACTCACTTGTGTATATTTAGGACACTATCAAAGGGGCTCACTAGGCTTTTAGTTTTATGTTAAATTGGCTTTTATGTTTTATTTGACTATAAAAAAGTAATTGAGTCTGCAGAGTGAGTGCTGCACTGCTGAGTTGAGATAAATGTACCACATACTTGATTAGCGTATAATATTATTTTCATCCCGATCCTGACCTTTTTCCTTCAAAGAATATCCGCCTTTTTCGTAGGTAGGTATTGCAGAAATATGAAATTTATGGAAATGTAGAGGTGAATGTGGATCATATGTTTAGAATTACATTTTGATGTATTTCCCAGTTGATATGGAATGTGAAATTTAAGTGTTAAATTGACCTCGTTGTTGACGGAGTAGGCACGTTTATTTATATATTTCTCGTTACCTAAGCCAATGCTGTGTACCATCTGTACGGCTAGCACGCAACGGCGCGCGAGCTCTCTCGATTTTTCTCGCACCATCCGTCTCTCTCTTATTAGAACACTTAGAAGAAGAGGTATAGTGCGATAAAAATCGAGAGAATGTCGCGGCCGTCGTGTGCTAGACGTGTTGGCAGCCTTTTCTATTAAATGAGACCGTGTGAGCGGCGAGGGTTGTAATGATTGTTCAAGTTCGGAAAAGAGTATAAAATGTTTATTAACTAAAAGACTACCACAAAAAACTGTTATTTGCTAAGTTAGAAATGATGTTGAAAATGTTTAAATATTAAATATTATAAAATATGTTCGAATGCACCCGGTCGCGGCGGAATCCGTAAATGCATTAAATTAAATCTAATCGGCACTCAATCCAACTAAATATTCTAAATAATCGCATACGCACGCAGGCGCATGGCACGTGTTAGGTGCATTGCACCGAATAAGTTACGTGATGGTGTTTTGGTTTGTATCAGATTTCCTTATGAAAAAGTAGACGAAAGTTTTCCTCCTGAAAATCCCTGCTCAAGTACGTAGGTGAATTTCTTCCTCGCTCGCCTGTGCAGCTTCGCCTTGAGTCTTAAAACTACGGGTAAGATTTCGCCGTATATTTTCAATTACCGGTAGTAAATAAACTGCTTCGCAGAGAAACTCCCGTAACTCAGTTCGTACGGGTGCCTAGAGTAAGAGTAGATAAGTATGCGAGAGTAGATTTCTTTTGTTATTCTGTGTTATTGTGTGTATATATAAGTGTTGTAAGAATCTGATAGGTGTCATTTATACATTACTCGGGATACAAGAAATTATACATTTTAGCTCTTTTGTGATTCCTTGCTAATATTAAAGAGGAAAAGTCTGTAATATTGTAGTCTTGTAAATTTCTAAATTTGTTGTTGGAGGTAATTAATCTTCGGAATCACTCATCCGATGGAAAAAAAACACGAGTATATACCTAGAATGGACCTCCAGTGGCTCCATCTGGGTTCTTGGTAAGCCGCGGTTAGCAGCGTTAGTTGTTAAACAAAATTAAGTACCAAACATTTCATTATTTCTTTAGCCAAAATAAACGCTGTGAATGTATGTTGTTGAACCGGCAGGCGAGATTAAACAAAAATATTTTTCCTGTACTCTAAAATTAGGTCGAGTTGTTTCAAGGTCTAACTGCATCCTGACACGTCATCACATGCATCGTGTCTGGCCAAGTCGGAAGAGAAGGCTGAGCGACTTTGCAATGACTCACGTACTCGTCAAAACCAATAGCGATAACCTGAACTTGGCATGGAAACTCTAATAAAGGAATATAAGTATATCTAAAAAGTAGAAATACTTATGATGTTGTTACTCTGAAAATAGTAAGTGTTCTCCTTTTATTCCACAAAATACAAGTTACTGATACTCCACAAAAAACAAACCTTGTCTCACCCTGTCATTCACACACTATAGTGGCTAAAACAAACCTTGTCTCACCCTGTCATTCACACACTAGAGTCGCTATTGCTCTTTTGGTCAGTTTCGATGAATAAGTATTTATAAATATTAAATTGTCCTTGCAAGTATGACCGGTCTGACCGAAGCCAAACGTCACTGCAGACTACCACCATATTGTAGCAATGCGGCAAACTTCAGGCAAGTGCTGAAAAACTGCCGCAGGGATAATTGCCGTAGGTTTTTCATGTTATCGGCTACATAGGCTACCCTGGTATATTATGGACCCGATCGAGGTCGTATGTTCAATGTCGCAACGGCACCCTTTTAGTTTTACTGCTCAATAAAATTCGTCGAGCGTGTCAGTAACGGTAACTTTATTTGCTGATGCTTAGCATCAGAGAATTACGCTTTAATTGGGAAATTCGATTTCAGAGGTACAGTCAGCAGCAGAAGTAGCTACGCAAAATAATTCTTTAGACAGTCCTTATCCTCTTGACATTAGAGTCGTGTGTAGGTCATTTTGAGTACTTGACCCGCGTAGCTACTATCGCTGCTGACTGTACCTACTGTAAAGCTATAACTCTGTACGAATGACCGCATTTATTTGGTTGAGAGAAATATACAACTACTAAGACTAAGGTCTCTTAAAAAAAATACCTGCACCCGCTGCACTGAGAACTACATAGTTGACATAATTTAACGTTTCTATTTCTGTTTCGGTTTTCAGAACACTGACTTGCAACATATTTCCCAAGCGTTAGGTATGGAGAACTACGTAAAGCTCCTACTCCTATTCACGACACGACACCATTTAAATCAGGCATTTGGAGTTAAGATAAATTAAATTGCAAGAAATACCGAGGGTCCTCCCAATAGGGTATAACAACAGATAGGTACATAAGTTGCGAATATAAAGAAGAAAATGGGATTGAGTAAAAAGGCATAAATTTAGAAGTGAATTCATAAAAAGAAATCATAAAAACAAAATGCTTTTTCAAGTATAAAATTAAAAAAAAAACAATGGTAACTTTATAGGAAAAACAAGAGTAACACTACTTTTAATGGCCCAGTTTCAAGCGTATTCACTGTTTTCGCAAATAAAATAGTGTAGAATAATACTCTTTTGATTTACGTCAGTATATTTTTATTCCACTCCGCAGTACTGGCATAATTTACTGGTGGTGGTGGTGGTTTAAGTGTCCAGTAAAAATAGATTTATATTTTAAAGTCGATATTTTATAGGATTATAGTCTATTTTTATAATGCTTCCAATCGAGTCATAAAACTCATCTGACATGAAAGACATACGCAATTCCATGGCCTTCATAGCTATTGACTGGAAACGATTTGAGAACAATTTTTTATCACGTGTTATAATAATATCTTACTAGACGTGCCCGCGGCTCCACCCGCGTCAATGAATTATATGAATGTATTTGTCACAATTGTATTATGTTCATGAGCCCTTATTAGCAACGTAATGATATGGAAATAAAAAAGGGTACATATTTTAATATACATTTATTAAAATATCAACATGAAACTCAGTAATTAAAACCTCTTGTACTCTGCGACCACCGTTCCATAACCTAGCCACCTCATACTAAAAATGAACTCTATTCACTTATAATAGATACTTATAGCTCCGTATTGCACTTGTGCGAAAGAGACGGAGCACCCCTTTAATCCATTTACAAACCATGGTTTTACAGTCTAAGCAGGGCTTAAGAGCCCGCAGTAAGCTCGGCCGAATTTCACCTTCCCATACAAACGTAGTTACGCTCTCCTCATTTTAAAACTACGTCTTGGATTGTAACGAAACTTTGCATATACAATGACATGAGGTATATCTATGTCTGTAATAAATATATTTTTCTTTTCTTTCTTTTCTTTTCATATTTCGTAATACATATTTTCATAATGTTGACATTAATAATGTAGTGCAAATGCAATCTCGAACAAAAAGCGAGCGGCTTCGTATCGCTGCGACCGGGATGCGACTCACAAGCTAGGTCAATGTGTTTTTAATGTGTCTGATATTTTTACAGAAACGTCTGTTCATTTCCTTTAACGGGCGTTATCTAACAAATAAATACCCTTTCAATCACTTAAGCTCATTCAAAATGATGATGATATATCACAATTTCATAAAAGGCAATTCGATTCTGGAAACATCACTCACGATATTGTAAAAGCTTACTTAAGCGGCAGTAAAAGTGACACGCGGAGCAAATATTACCGACTGGTATTTCGCTAACTGTCGTAACATCGCTGGTCGTAGCTTCATATTAAAAACTTGTTCCCAACCTCATCACGCAGATCATTAAAACTTTTGAATTTAAATTACAAGTAGCAGTGGTTTTACTGGTGTAAAAAGGTCACTCTATCTTGAGAATTGTCGGAATTTACCTCATTGCTGACTGAAATAAACTCAGAATGCACATGATATTTTTACTTCAACTATACACCTACGCGAGAATTTTCATTAGTTTGCTATCGATAGGATTTTGTTAGATAAGTAATATGTAGGTATATTTGTTGATCGGGTTTATTTGACGCCGTTATTTTTAGTATCGCTTAACAAATAAATCACGGAATGTTGTGCACTTGAAACGTGTTTTTTGTTGTTACGAGTGACGCTGGATCACATTCAAAGAACGGAAAAATCGTGATGTGACCTCTCACGTGTACCGGATTTAGTAAAGCAGCGTCATTGTATATGCTCGTCACGTGTACAATTTTTTCTAAGTCAAACCAAATTTTGCAGTCATTTTATTACTTAGCGTTTTTTGCGATTTATAACCAGACCAGACATCTGAATTTGGGAGCTAAATTAAATGACAGTTAGAGGTTCATATATTGATAAACTCGCTCCAGACACTCGCCTCGACTTGAAAATTGTCCCTTGGTAAAACGGGGTACTGTTATCAAACCGTGTTTAACTATTACAAACATGTTTAATTGTTTAGTGATGATTTAACAAAACGCATAAATCATTAGGCGCTGCTGTAATCTAGTAACATCGTAACAATGATTATCACCAAAACCAACCAGTTTTAATTCCTGAGGTACTACCGATTAGAAGAGCAATAACTCTTGTCACAACATCTGCGGTCTTGATGAGTTATACCGGTCGCTATGTGTGCCAATTTATGACCTGACCGTCTGTGCAATCATTATCTGAACAAGACTTTATTGACACGGGATAAGAGTACACACAAGTTGATATATATTTGAGCAACCTGTTGCAGAGTACGGATGTATTTGAGAGCTGTACGGTCACCACTATTTGGATATCTAAGAGCACGAAAATATAGTAATACTACTCGTAGAAGCGTCAAATAACGATCGAGTTTTGAGTCGTTCACACTCACGTTTTACATATGATCACGTTTTTCTTTACAATGACTAGACCTGACCAGCAAATCGTTTTCTTGTTCAGGTTGTTTCCCTGGTGGGAATAGCATAGGGTAGGGGGATTAGGTGCCGCATAGGTGCAGCAAATATCCTTGAATATACTTACATATTGGAGACCTTGTTTGATAAAATGTTTCAATTGTAAGGTAAACGTCCAATGTTTGACACCTTAATGCCTTATAGTAGACACCTATTGGTCACGTCTTTTGGTATGAATTAAGATTGAAAGTATCGAGTATTAGGTCAGTGTCAAGCACAGGGGCGCTCGCCTTAGTTGTTTATATACTAAAGTAAAATATTTATCAAAAATGAAATGGCCCGCTTGCTCGCGTTGATTTATGCGGTGCCGACTGTAAGTGCCTCCCTAAATAAAATAAAAAGTGGTGAAGTGCGAGTCGGAAACTGAGAGTTCCGTACTAATTTATAGGTAAAAGTCTCGTCTCGTGTACTCGTAAAAGTCGTAAATAGTTTGTCCATCGCAGGAATCGAGTCTCAACGTAGTAAAACTGTTGTCCCCCTACATATAATGTCACGGTCAGTTTACCAATTGCAAATAAGTTTATAAACACTTTATGTCTACTATGTAAAAAAAAAATGTGTACTGCATGTGCACAGGTGCATTAAGACTAAAGTTTCTTGCCTAATTTTATGAGTAAGTATACGGGAAGCATCCTATATGTTTTGATTCCTTTGCGGATATCTTAATATACGTTGCGTTGACTGAGAAATTTCAAGGAACTACAAAACTAAAGTATTTGATATGAATTTCAACTAATAACACCACGCGTTCCTGAGAAAAGGGGGCACCTCTCCTATAAGGGTTCCTTTTTCGGTACGTTCCTTGAAATAACCCTGAAAATACCTTCCTTTAACCTTTAACCAGCGTCGTTTGGTAAAATCCAACATACCAACGAAGTCATTATGAATATCAATATCATTCGGCTTTAATTTAAATATGAACCTGCTTATCGACTTGATGCGGAAATACCACAATGCTTAGCGTCTATATTGACATTTGAATGTCTTCTTATTTTGCTGGAAAGGGAATGAAAACAAAAGAAAATAGAGAAGCCCTGCTATTGGCAGGCTTCCCATTCGCTTGCCGTTAGTTTTAATGCCGATTAGGCTTTGACATTTTTTAACGTAGGGGACAAATCGAATTTTGGTTATTTGCTGGTTTCGCGCACTGATGATGGATTAGTTTGCGTGATACCATTAATTGTCTGATGTAGTATCACCAGTGATGTAGTATATTTAGTATGGATACTTTCATTGATACCGCCTACTTGACTACTGCGCGAGTTTATTTTTGCCTTGTCTGTATGGACACATGATCTTCTTCTTTTAAAAAATGGCTTCCATCTAAGTTGGACACATGATCACATCGCCAGCACTCATTGTAATACACAGCCGATTTGACATCAAAGCTAGTACCATATACCGTATTAAAACTTGTGTCCAAAACAAAGCATGTTTTTGTGCATACGTGGGAGCGGGATGCTTGCTCCAATCTCTTGCTACGTATGGTATACCGCTGCCGCCGCCGCCCAAAGTCGTGGCCGAACTTTACTGTTACGATCTATTGAGACGTATGTACGTATATGTATACGTAATGCTCAATATATACACTCAATATATAATGGTAAGCAGATTTTAAAAATATAAACTTGTTACAGGTGACGATGCCTCGCTTTCACGGCAAAGACGCACTCTCGGATAAACGGCAGTTAGAATGGGAGGCAGCCTTCGAAGCCGTCATCAGGGACATCACTGCGCCTAGCCAACAGAAACCACCTATTGTCCAGATCGTCATATACGAGTCTTCCGTTTAGTTACCTAATTTGCACAACTGGCATAGAAGTGTCCTGTTTGACATTTCACGTTACGACAACGCAACAGCGTGGTCGCCGCGGTTCTTGCTATGGCGTCGAGAGGGATATATCTGAACCATAACGTGCTCGGATACAGAAAGTTCGTGTCCTGTGCACCTCATTACTTTCAGCATTCTATTTAAAAAAACTGTATTCGCAATTCCAAAGGAGGAGCTTAGTTGAGATTGTATTGTTTCTTTTTAATATAGAACAAAATATTTTTTTGACGTATAATCCAATCCACTTGTTTCAAAGTCGATTGTTTTATTCATGTGATACTTGAACGAATAAAACAACATTTTTAAATTCTTCCGTGTGATTACAGGTGTAGTAAAATTAACCCACAGGCCAGCTGAAATTAAAGTGTTTCAATGTTATTGAGACTATGTAGAGACAGGGGTATTCATGTACGTACATATATATGGACAGACATAAATATCCATACAGGACTTTATTGTAAATGTCATAAAGGCATATACAGATATTTTTGTCCTTATTTATGTACGTATCTATGTGATACCCCTGTCTCTACATATTCTCAAGCAACGAAGATATACCTGCGGGTTTGGGCCTTTTTATACGAAATTTAAATATGTTTATTAAATCATAGTCCGCAGATACGCGTCTCAAACACCGATAAGGAGCCTTTGCTGTAAGGACACAATAAAGCAAGTCAATAAATTTTCGTGACCGGTCACCCCTTTCGTGGTTATGTACTCGAATATGTATCAAACTCTCGTTAAATATTTTGGTCGGCTATCTTTTCTTGTGCGTTGTCTCGGCGTTGTTACTGGAAGTTAGTTAGAAAATTGACAGACAGTCATACAAATACTCGTCTCAAACCGATACCATTCGTCAGAAATATAACGCAAATAGCACGCTGTTCTATTTATTTTTTTAGTTGAAACGCAGACTTCACATGCCAGTCACTGTCATGCGTGGATGAATGACTATGTTTATATTTGAATCATTATTGTAACTAGTTCAAACCAGTGGCATTTGACCATTTGTTAGGACTAGCTAGGTGAAGATGTAAATTGCTTGTTCGCAGTCACATTTTTATATTTTATATGAGGATAAAATAGTACCCTATAAAATGTGCATAAGGTAAGCTGCCCATCTACGAAGTATGCCCCAACTAGTGAATGTGCAGCATTATTACATAGAACTCTGTTTTATTAACTTATACTTGCATAATTCCTCAACAGTTTTTGATTAAATATCTTTATTACGTTTGAGTTGTTATTTCTTACCAAAAACCAGCCTAGTGCGGGACAATCCGCACACGTTGAGGGGTTCTATAACATACTAGCTTCTGCCCGCGACTCCGTCCGCGTGGAACTCGTTTATAACGTAGCTCCATACAAACTTTCACCCCCACTTCATTCCCTTGGGGGATGATTTCCGGGATAAAAACTATCCTATGTCCTCCCCCAGGACTCAAACTATCTGTATACCAAATTTCATCCAAATCGGTTCAGCGGTTTAAGCGTGAAGAGGTAACAGACTGACAGACAGACACACTTTCGCATTTATAATATTAGTATGGATTCATCAGAGGTGAAACGTCCACCACCATGCTTATACCTATTTAACATGAGAAACACTACTACTACTTGCTCTGTAGGTATGTGGTGGTGTGTTTCTGGTGGTGAGTAATGTCGCCAGAGCTCTCGAGAATGTAGTTTGTTGAGTCAGTGAGGGAGCCCCGTTCGTCTCATAGCTATTAAAACAACGAATCCTAAATGCAAGGGTCGCAACGCGACTGTAATGCTTCTGGAACTCTTTCAAATCCATAGGCTACGTCTGCTTACCAATAGGCACATGGTATGCTTGTTTGCCACCGTCATAGTATAAAAACAATAAAAAATCAATATTCTTACGTTTCTAATAAACAAAACTCACGAAACCTGTTTGACCATACAGAATGGTGGTGTCACTTGTTTATTTATATTTCCCTATTAACTTACTTCATACTAACACATCGTTTTCGCCTTTGTATAAAAAGTTGGTGATCTGACTCAGTCAACATCCGTATTTGATACCTTACAAACAAAATAAGCACCTCAACCATCTGCTCTTGAAAATTTGAAGTACTATCTATAGTTGTACCCTTTATTTTTAGGCATACATATTCGATTCTACGTACCACTGAATGAAAGTGAGGGGTACAGCTATAAGAGTAATTTTTGTCCTTAATTTACATACATATCTAGATATGCATCATTATAAAAGCTTCGTTTAGAAAGCAATTTTCGAGTAAGATTCCTCGACTGAACATATACGGATAGATATAGGGACGAACGAACAGTAAGTACCTAATACACATGAAGCCGTTAGAATTAGGGCTCGCGGTCGTGTCCGGGTTTCGTGTATTCGTGTCGGGTACCCGTGCCCGTGTAACACGCCCGCGGGTTTAAGCGACCGGTCCGAACGGATCCGTGTAATTAGCGCACGGGTATCCGTGTACACGGGTACCCGTGTCCTGTTTACACGCGGGTAGTACTACCCGGTCTTTGACCAGTGTGTGTTGCCAGTGATGACGTATGGCACGGAAACGTGGTCGCTTACTATGGGCCTCATAAGAAGGCTCAAAGTCACCCAAAGGGCAATGGAGAGGGCTATGTTGGGAGTTTCTCTGCGCGATCGCATCTGAAATGAGGCTATCCGCAGCAGAACCAAGGTAACCGATATAGCCCTCCGAATCGCTAAACTTAAGTGGCAGTGGGCGGGGCACATTGCACGTAGAACTGATGGCCGTTGGGGCGGAAAGGTTCTCGAGTGGCGACCACGTACCGGAAGGCGCAGCGTGGGTAGGCCCCCCACAAGGTGGACTGATGACCTGGTAAAGGTCGCGGGAGGTCGGAAGTCCGCTGGATGCGGGTGGCGCAGGACCGGTCATTGTGGCACTCTTTGGGGAAGGCCTATGTCCAGCAGTGGACGTCTTTCGGCTGATATGATGATGATGATGAGTACTATCCGTCCTTGAGGTGTGAAGCTAGGAACTGTCTCGTTGTTCTAAGAATGTACATACAAGTACTAAATGAGTGTTCGTAGCTTTGCAATTATAACATCTTTTTTTTGTGAATAAAAATAGCAGATTAATAAATGTAACAAATTATAACAAAGTATCTACGTAAAGTTCGTCTTCTCAAATTCAGATAAAAAAAAAAGTAAGTATGGATCCATACTAATGTTTTATATGTGAAAGTGGGTCTGTCTGCCTGTGTCTTTACCCCTTCACGCTTATACCGCTGCCGCTGAACCGATTTAGATAAAAATTTGGTATCGAGATTTGAGTCTGGGGGAGGGACATAGGATGTAAACGAGTTCCACGCGGACGGAGTCGCGGGCAGAAGCTAGTAAGTTTTATCCCATAAAAAACATTCCATGTAAAAAAGAGGCCAAGTCTCGCAACTCTTCCACCTTAAAAAGTTGTGAGATATTTCATAGTACCAAGTCTCAGGCATTCTTATTATTCTTTATTTGCTAGCTAAATAAAATTCTGCCACTTGGCAATCACACAACTTTACTGCATTTATGGATTTTTGCACACCTAAAACTATTTAGTATTATGTGATTGCCAAGTCACAAAATTCTATTTAGCTAGCAAATAAAGAATAATAAGAATGCCTGAGACTTGGTACTACGAAATATCTCACCACTTTTTACAGTGGAAGTTTCGAGACTTGGCCTCTTTTTTACATGGTTTTTTTTATGGGATCTCACTTCTTTTTTTAGATTATTGTGTTATCAATACATACAAATTATGCTTGCAGTCTCATTCTTGCTTTTTAATTTTTTCTCCCATCCAATGCAAATGTAATCCATCTGTAATCCATCCAATCCTATATATTTATATGGGATTACAAAGTTATTTATGCGTATCAAGAAATCTGACTCGTGTGGTGTCGGGTCAGAATAGCACCACCCCCTTTCTTCCTGTGGGTGTCGTAAGAGTCTACTAAGGGTACAGGATTGAAGTGTGTTGTGGGCGATGCGCTAGCAACCTGTCACTACGATATCACATTTTGTTGATCTTTTATACCCACATTGATGCTAAAAGTGGCACTGGAACATAAGTTTCTCGTGCTCTGCCTACCCCTTTTAGGGATAAAGGCGTGAATGTATGTATGTATGTAGAAATCTGGACCGAAATTTGCAAAATATTTTAGTTGTACCTTGATTTAAACACTAATTATGTTCTAAATTAGTGCTTTTGTTGATCGGTCCGTGAGTATATGAGTGACAAAATTAAGAAACTTTGACTAGTTATAATTCTTACACTACTGATTCAAATGGAATGAAATTTATATATACCGTGTTTATACAATGCCTGCTTGGTTACTGAAAATTCAGGCTTCTAGTTTTTTTCACAACGAAGTTTTTGGGGGGTCGAAAATGGCCTGAACTGCTTCGAAAAAAGATGGTACAGCCGTGCCGCTGTTTTGCTCGACTGGCGGGGGCACCGCCGTGCCGGCAGATTTTTATTTGAGCTTAAAACGTGAAAAATAATGTAGTAGCATTAATCTAGTTTTGGTTTTGAACCAGAATAGTTACGAAGCTGGTGGTCTAAAATTGGCCGGTCCCAATTTTAGACCACCAGCTCTAATAGTAGATATTAGAAATAATGACAAGATTAGCACGACCATATTTATAACCTCACAAAGGGAGGAATCAGTTAATAAAAAGCATGTATCTATTAAGAATTGGTCAAATTTATTTCAAAATTGTGTGGGCCTTCACGAACACTCAATATCACAAACTAAATATAACACTACAGTATCTGACAGAAAAAAAACTAAGAAAATCGCAACAAAATGATGACATTTTTTAAATCACAACTGTTGAACAGTAACAAGGTATAAATATTTATTGCAGATCATTGTAATGAGGCAAGCATAGTAAATAGCTAAACCAAATGTACTAAATGATAGTAATATCCCATAAAAACATTTCATTGAAAAAAGAGGCAGTCTCAAAACTCTTCTACCTTAAAAAGTTGTTAGATATTTCGTAGAGCCAAGTCTCAGGCATTCTTGTTAATCTTTACTTGCATGCTAAATAAAATTCTGCAACTTGGACATCACAGAACTACTGCATTTGATTAGAAGAATTCTTCAACATTAAATAACTCCATGTTGCCGGTAAGTAATTCGTAGGTCTGCTAGAGTAGAAGGCACTAACAAGTAAATTGTCCGTCTGATAGAATGCACTAACAAATATTGAATGTCTTCCTCTACACATTTAAGACCCTTCCACCTCCCTAATACCTATATCCGTTCAGCGGTAAAACACCACAGCTCAGATCGGCGAAGATAACAGATAAAGGATTATTACCTGCTTTAGAACGATGAAGTTCGTGCCTATTTGCTCTACTTGTAATGCCATAAAACTCTTTTCGCCGGCAGGTGACGAACAAAACAAAGAACGGAACAGGAGTAAGTAATTAGCTTCCATTTTTTTGTTGAAATTTCGACTTTATCGCAAACGCATAAAACTTAATATTGCTTTGGAGTTCGACTTGTTTATCAATAGTATACTCGCTGGGACTTTTGGGTTTATCCAAAAAAGTTGCAAGACACTGATAGTGCCTATCCAAATGATAATTTCGTTACTGCAAATTATTTTTACCTCGTTAAACTACATCAACGATGTTTAGTACATTCGAAATTGTAATATAAAATCCTGTCAAAATCGCAAGCTTAAAACAACTTTATCATGAGAGCACAAAATCGTTTTTTGCTTGCATTCGTTAGATAGAATTAACTCTTAGTAATTTAAGGGTATAGTTCACTCTAAAGTTTAGGATATACTAGATACCCTTAAATTACGGTACCGTTATCCGATATCGAAATAATTATGGTATACTTTGAATCGCTAACGTAAAAGTTAAAGTATCGTTGTGTTTAGGTTTTTAAATTTTAAACCTTTATTTTAAAATGATAACGGTATACTTTGAAGCAGTAGCAAAATAGTCGCAATATCATTTAGTTCGAGTACTTTTATTATGTAATGTTATAATAATTAATTATTATAACATTCATTTCCCATTAAAGAAATACCCTGTACGCAACATATCAAAAGCTTGGGTAAGCGAGCCGGTGAAAAGAATGCGAACACAGTTGCACACTCTAAAAACAACTTTAGTTAGTAATAATATTAACAATACACCTCAGAGGCCATGTTGTGACTTGTTGGTTCTAGAGAGTAAGTACCAAGCGGAACTCAGCGCCGCACGTAAACATTACATTAGTAGGTTGATATACAGTAGCACTAACATATGCCAAACATCGTGGCGGGTGATTGCATCCGAGACAGGTCGAGGCGGCGCTAGGAGCGATGCACTGGACGTACTGATAAGCGCATCAGCTGGTCGGGCGACCGAGTCCCCCGCTGCCGCCACCGCCGCGGCGCTGAACCGGTTTTACATCGACGCGAACAAGAACTCTGGAGTCCGCGCGGATATTCCAGCCGCCTTGTGCTATCTGAGTAGGTATGTAAACAAACATGCTAACGTCATTAAGGCTGAACCGTTTGATTTACAATGCGTTGAAAAAAGTATACAAAAAATAAAACGCAAAGATTCTAAGGATATTAACGATATGTTCACTCGCTTACTAGACCTAATACCGAAGTTTCTAATCAGCATCTTATGTATACTTTTCAATAGGTGCCTAGAACGCGGAATGTATCCCAGTAACTTGAAGAAAATTAAAATACAACCGATTTATAAAGGGAAAGGTGATGTAGACATGTTAAAAAACTATCGACCAATATCATTAATAACGTTATTTTCCAAAGTGTTCGAGTGTCTTTTGAACGATAAACTGATGTCTTACTTTAACTTAAATCTTTTGTTAAATAAGCAACAATACGCCTACCAACATGGCAGATCCACGATCGACGCGGCGCGAGACGTCGTGACGAGAGTGACCAGCCACCTCGACGCCGCGCGACAGGTCGCCGCCATATTCTGCGACCTGTCGCGCGCCTTCGAGCTGGTGGCCCATCCTCTCATTTTATGTAAGTTGGACCATTATGGTGTTACTGGCAATTTCAAAAACTTAATATCCTCGTTTCTGGATAGCCGTAAACAACTAACGTCAGTCCGCGGCGAGAGATCTGACTTATTGGATCTAGGTGACTGTGCCGTGCCTCAAGGTTCTGTAATTGGCAATAATTTGTTTTTAATTCTTATGAACGATTTCACAACCGCCACCGACGATGCAGAATTCGTGATGTTCGCCGATTGTGTCATCGTCTCCGCCGACAACCAGGAGGACCTAAGATGCAACCTCAACAAGGTAATGGGGGAAGTTGCCTCTTGGTTCTCGGCTAACGGTATGTTATTAAACATTGAGATAACCAACATCATGCACTTCTCACTTCACGGAAAAAGGAACACAATCTAAATATATACTGTAATGGTCGACTCGTCCCTCAGGTTGACGAGGTGAAATATTTAGGTCTTACCATTGATTCTGGCTTAACGTGGGGTCCCCATATCGACTCACTATGCGATCGTTTGTCATCCGCGTATTTCGCACTCAGTAGGCTGCGCCCCAGTCTAGATCACATTAATGTAAGAAAAGCTTATTTTGGGTATTTCCACTCTCTCCTAACTTATGGAATCGATTTATGGGCAAGCGCAGCAATCGAGAGAGGCCATTCAGACTTCAAAAGCGAGCCATTCGTTGCATATGTGGAGTCTCGTGGGATCATCCTGCTCGTGAACTGTTCAAAGAAACCAAAATTCTCACACTCCCCCTTCTATGTCCTTGAAGTAGCCAAATACGTGAGAGGTAACCTTGAACAGTTCCCGACGCGCGGTGACTCACACAATTATAACACCAGGCGACGACGCGGTGATCTGCGCCCACCCGCCACACGTCTCACAAAGGCCAAAAAATGTCTTCACTCGATAGGACCCAAGATTTACAACAAGTTGCCCCATGATGTCAAAAGCGCGCCGAGTATGAGGTGTTTTGTTAATAGACTTAAAATTAAACTAGCATCCGATGCATGCTATTCCATAAACGAATTTATGAATTAAATAGGTATGTACACTGACAGCCAAACAACTTTTCAACTGGCTCGCTGCCCAACCTACTGATACTATATAGTAGTTTAAAATGTCTTTCTTCCGGAAACATTGACAAATAAACAAATATACTAAATAACCATAATTATACCGTATTGTAAACTAAGACATACTTACGTAAATGTTGTAATATTATGTATAAATGTTATTTAAGATCTTGACAAAAATTTACATGTAAAACTACGTTATAAATATAAATGAAATGAAATGAAATAATAATAACGGTATACTTTAGATAGGTATCGTAGGCAGAGTAATGTTGCAAGTATCGTTTTGATTCAGTGCCTTTATTGCTCATATTCAACCTCGTGAGTAAAAGGTACGGTTTAAAATGTTATACCTTGCAATACCTTTATTAAGTACCATTAAAAACCTTAATTTCGATACCACATTCCGTCCCTAATTTAGAACCATAATGGCATGTACGGTCGTGGAAAATGAAGGTTTGGCAAATGTCAACTCTATTTGAATGACGTTACGGATCAAAAGTGTTAAACATTAAATTTCCTCGACTGTACATTACAATAAGCGCTCGGTTCAAATTAAATAGTTCTCATGTACAGTCAGCAAAGAAAGTGGTCTACCACTTTTGGACCTTATTTTGCATGCAATAAAGTCGAAAAGCGGTAGACTACTTGCTTGGCTGACTGTACTTACCTACTGTTTTTGTTTAGCTATCATATCTATAAGCGGCTATTAATAAAAGTTAAACAGTTTACGTACCCTTTGTCAGGCAATCATTAAATAAAATACTAGGTTTACACAATATTATGACGCAATAGAGCAAACATAGGCTCCTGCGATGTTTCCTTTTGCCACATACCTAATATAAAACAACATCATACACACCAAACCTATAGAGTTGCTAATGCAAATAGAGTAAAATGAAGTAATTATAGTCTACTAGCTTCTGCCCGCGACTCCGTCCGCGTGGAGCTCGTTTATATCGTAGCTCGATACAAACTTTCATCCCCCATTTCACCCCCCAGGTGATGATTTCCGGGATAAAAACTACCCTATGACCTTCCCCGGGATTCAAACTATCTCCATACCAAATTTCATCTCAATCGGTTCAGCAGTTTAAGCGTGAAGAGGTAACAGACAGACAGACAGACAGACAGACACAGAACCGCACGGCCCGGGCCGGGCGGGTTCGGGCGTGTCCGTGTAGAACGGACGCTTAGCACCGCGGTCTTAAGAACACGGGTATTCGGGCGGGCGGGTTTACACGTGTAGCGGGAGCCCTAGTTAGGATTGCTACTGTGGCAAATATGGTGCCCTTATTTTAGCGAACCATGGAGCAGAAATATATTAACAGTAGTTTCCCTTATCAGTTATCACAATAGAATAAGGTGCAAAAGTGTTAACTTATATTTGACGTGGACTTTACCAATATAACTATAAACACGGAACGCATTTTTCCATATATTCGTAATATCAATAAAAAATAAGTACTTGCCATGATCATCGTTCTGAACAAGCAAATATGATTGCATGGACAAAATTAATAGTACATTACGTACCTAGGGCAGTGAATTCGTGAACGGCCATAAATATGCGATCTGGGGCTTTACCAATTACCGCCCGTGGTAAGTACACAATTCTACGTCTTCATCTGGCCACAATGCGAGTTTTACCGTACGCGCAGCGTGCAGTAATACTCGCATTATGGCCAGGTGTGACGTAAAATATTTAACAGGAAAGCTCTAGTGACTAACCAACCAAGATTGTGAAGATGCGGTAAAATGAAAATAACGATGATGAAATGGAAAAGTAGAATTTAGTCACCAGACTTATTTTACGTGTATCTTCTATACAGATATTTAAATTATTGTTGTGTTGCATATAAAGGGTGAGTACTATTAAATTGTCGCCTTTTCAATTCAAGTTTACTAAAAGAAATAACATTCAAGTTAGTCAAAGTTCTTTATTATAATAAAGTTTAAGATAAAATAGATCCGTTAGCACAATTTTATTCTTTGATCAGAGCACGACGAGAGAATTTTCGAACTTTTCTCTTGACGCGTTTCATAGAATTTTGCACAGATCCATTTGTGATCAGCTTAGTACATTTCATCCAATTTTTTTTGAAATCAGGTAATAATGTGGCCGGCTGGCACGTTTTACGCAACTTTGTTTTAATACTTGCCCAGTATTTCTCTATCGGCCGTAGTTCTGGGCAATTTGGCGGATTAGTATTCTTCGGTACTACATCGACAGAATTCAGGTTATACCACTCTAAAGCTCGGGATGAATAGTGACGAGCTCGCTAAATCGGGCCAGAATAATGTCGAAGAAATGTGCTTATTTATGAGCGGTAATAATCTTTTTTTTAAGCATTCGGATATATAAATATCCGTGTTGACAGTGCCAATGGTTACAAAGGTCGAACTCCGCATGCCGCACTGGCATATCGCTTGCCACACGAGGATTTTTTTTGCGAATTTTTCCACTGGAATTAATTTTTCTGATTCATGCAGACCCGGGACGTTGCGAGAAGAATAGTATTGATTTCCTGGTATCGATTTGAAATCAGCCTTTACATAAGTTTCGTCATCAATAATTAAGCAACCTGTAATTTGAACTAACAGGGTGTACAGTAATCTAGAGCGTCTAACTGCTCTGTTATATTGTTCTACCGTTCTTTTCGGGGCTTTTTGCTTTTTGTAAGAAGAAATACCGCACTTTATTTTTATTTTCTGTACATTTGTTTGACTAGTACCAACTTTTTTGGCCACATCTCGAGAAGAGATTGCTGGATTTTGATCAAATAACCTACACACCCTTGACTCTAACTTTTGTTCCGTTTTCTTGTCGGATTACCCTCTCGCAACTTTCTTTCAGTAGTTAAACCTTGTTTTAACCTTTTTAGGGTCCTTTGCACTGTTCTCTGACTTGTATGGCACGATTTCGCAAGCTCCGAAGTAGTTACATTGGGATTTACTGAAAATTTTTGCAGAATTAATTCGCGAACGCTTTTTTCTCTTGATGACATCTTGACGGATACAAACAAATGAATGTTTTTTTTTAAACCTAAGATGAAAAAACGTTTTAAATTTCATATCTGAAAAGTTTCATCAAAACAGGTTGCAAGGTCAGAAAAATAGAACGGAAAATGTTAGCGACAATTTAATAGTACTCACCCTTTATGTGCTAATGCGAACAGCTAAGGGATGGAATTCGCTCCCTTAATCTGTATTTCCTGAGAACTACGTTCTAGGTGCCTTCAAAACAAGAGTGTATAGGCTTTATTACTGAACCAGTGTGCTTCATCTTAGGCTCTGTCGTCGCTTACCATCAGCGGGGCTAGCACAACTGACTGACGCCGCGCCGCGACGCGAGTCCAGAAAGATCTACCCTCCTCTTTCTAATATGCACGGTGCGAGTGAGACAGGAGAGGCTCAGTCGCGCGCGAAGCGACAGAGCCACAAGTTGTGCTAGACGTACAGGTGAGACTAGAGTCAATCATGGACAGTCTTTTATAAAAAAAAAAACAAAGCGCGAAAGTTTAAAGTGTCATATCTTTTACAGATTTTCTGCAAACTAGTCCAAATACCTTATTTCGGTAAATGGTCTGATAGACATCACAGCCCCATTGACATTGAAAATTACGTGACCCTCCGGCATTAGCCATTCAGCTTTGAGCTGAATTTTGATAGTTGAATTATACATGTAAAAAGTAAAAAGCCATATGTAACCTGTCTCTATATTATTATTATGTTTTTTCCATATCTCAGGACCATGGGGTCCCGGACTTTTGGAAGGCATACGTGCGACCGAAGCCAACAGCGTAGAGGCCCTTTAAAACAAATATAATATGAAGCGAGGGATACCATCTCCGAGCGCACAACATGATACACCCGGTGATGGTCCCGGCCAGGTGCAAAGACTATTGCAGTGCAACACTGTGCTGCGATGGAAACTAAGGTCATGGGTTATCGGGTTGAATGGTGGGTGGTCTGGAAAATGGGGTATGGGAGGAGACTAGCGGACACCTGCCGTGACAATTAGTCTCGAAATTGTGAAAAGGCAGGCGGTGACTCGTTTACTCGCGAAGTGGGCCCCACAAACAGTCGCACGCACAGTGCCACAATGGAGCAACACGTCTGAGCGGCTGTGAGGTTGTCGAGAGGTGAGTCTGCGGTGCGCCAGATCTCGGTAATCCGTTCAAGGGCCGCCCCGGCGTTATGACATTTTACCCTTCCAACCTATTATTATTATTATTAAGAGCCTTAAGTGTCCCACTGCTGGGCAAAGACCTCCCTCTTTTTGTTCCACATATCCAAGACTCAAGCTCGTCTCGCCGTCTCCTACGTGGTCTACCGAGACGCCGTATTCGGTTCTGTTTCGATAACCTAAGTTAATCTCATAGAAAACGTTATTCTATTTTCTGAGTGTTGAAACATCGAAAAAGGTATAAAGTTAATATTATATTCCGGTAGCCGTGAATCAACGTTATAAGGACAATGAAGGACTAAATTACCTAGTATGATCTAGTTTATGTCGCACGTAAAGCTAGTGAAGTGCGAATGTAAGTGCGAGAGGGACAAACGCTTTATTTCATTTAATCACCCAAGGATTTCAGAAAAGATGAAAAAAGAGGAAGTAAGCGGGATTATTTTTAAAGAATTATGTATTTATTTTACACTTAGGTTTTTTCGCTTGAGTCCAGCGTATTATCAAGTTCGACTTGGGACACATTCTCTCAAGTTCAGTGAACTGGAAAGTCATACAATCTGGCAAGGATTTTTCCTAAATATATTTTATAAAACAATTAATTTCACAGTTTAATACATGGCTAACCTCGATTAAGCCAGTGACACATTCATTACAGTAATTCTCTTGCGTGTTTACATGCCAAACCAAATGTACACACTTTCTTAACCACATAAACAGGGCTGTTTGGAAAAGTAACCTTATTTCAGAAAAGTTAGTGTTTTTTTTCAAAAACACATTCAGTAGATTACGAGCTTGAGAAAGTAAGTTAAAATGCAAAACACATTGGTGTGGACATAAAACTTTACTGTTTCTGTTGGCATTTTTTATGAAGTTGTTTTGACTGGCAGCATTTAGTACACGCTAGTTGCAGAGATTTTTGTTTGATAGATCCAAGCTCACTTTTCAACTATAAAAACTGATTACCAAGGAAAAATTTAGTGCGCTAGGTTAACCAAGGGGTTCTTTACCAAGGGGCGATATACCCGTCGATTTACTGTATTGAAGTTGAATCGATTTTGGATTAATCAAGCGCATTCAATTGAGAACACTTTTTAAGAAAATCCCGACAGTGTGTAAACGCGATATAAACTGCTGAATTAGGAACAAGAAATAAAGGCCTTTGGCTTTATTTCTTGTCCCTGATTCAGCAGTTTAAATCGTTTACATTTTAATTATTTCCAGTGTGTTACGCCAATCAGCCATATAAAAATGGATTACTAATATTCGTAACACACTGGAAGTGATTAAAATGTAGACAATTTAAACTGCTTTAATCAGGAACAAGAAATAAAGTATATGTATAAACACTATTTAGCAGCACCATTGCCTGCCCATAAACGTTGCCTCACGTGCCAGTTTAAATACCGAAACAGCTCAAATTCAATTAGCTTTATTTGAACAAAGCCCCAGGCAGACAGTCTAATTCCGTAAATAAGATTCGATCTATTTATAAGAAGTAATATCTATAAATAAATTAGTGATCTCAGAAAATAGCATATACCTACAGTAGTGTACTATCGACAACACAGCTAACTGATCATCGGTGCACCTTAATTGCATTGTAATAAGGTTCTATATACACACAGGATGGTGGGTTAACAGTGTTGTCGTTTGTACCATAGGTTGGTTATATTATTTAATGCGGTTCATAGAAACTAGTGCTACTAATATAAATAATGTATACGACTTAGTGGTTTTATTATGGGTAAGTTAAATTGCACTTGCATGGATGTTAAATATGGAAAACGTCTAATGATGAACACTAACCTATTTAATGTAAGGTAAACGTCCCAATGTATGACACCTTAATGCCAAATCGTTGACAACTATTTTTATCATCAACTACGAGTACCTACCCTTAATACGCATCTAAATTAAGACTTCCAGCTATTTTATAGTCTAGTTAATAAACCCACAGCAAGATTATTTTGCTTTATGTTTGATCTCATCTAAAACCAGCCTGGATTATTGGAGTTCGGAGCTTATAGCGATTACCTCCAGGAATATTAGGCCCTCGAGGTTTACTAGGCAAACACACGGTTGTGAATATGCAAATCAAGAGTAATCATTATAACAGTAACGCAATGCGGATTATAAAATTTGTCACTTCCCCGTTCCGTGCCATTTGAAAGGCAAATCGCTTCATTATTCAGGCGTGCTGTTTTACTTGTGTTGTTCAGAAATTGACTCGGGCAAGAATTAGGTCTACGGTCCACTCCGCGTGTCGTAAAAGGCGACTTAAGGGGGTCAACGGGGTCGCCAGTCTTTGTGGCGGGGGCCACAGCACTTGGCTATGTACCCCAGAGAAGGCGGCAAGTATGCCCAGGACGAGCCCGCAGAGGCAGAGCGCGAGGAGGGCTCTAGTGCGTTTAACCTGAGATCCTGGCCCCGTATCTTGGTCAGCTTTATCACGCGATAAGTGACAAGATAAGAGCGTCGTCTCGTTCTATCGAACGGTGGCAGCCAGTGACGGACGATCTGTCTTGTCACTTATCGTGTGATAAGGCTGACCATGATACGCCTTCTGGAGTCCTACGAATTACTTAGCGCAGATGGTGGCTGACGTGGGGTTTTAGTGGGTAGAAATACCACATAACCCAGACTTCCTCCGAGAGCTGGGTACCTGGTTCGCTCCAAAAAAAAGGTAATACAATACATATTTTGTGTCTTTAAAGGCCGCGTACAATGGATAAAAAGCGCGTCGCGGAGCAGGCATCGAGAGTTTCCCAAACATTAATATAGTCGTCTAACAACACGCGTCTTGCGCCGCCGCGTGTGTCGTCGTCCATTACAAGACCTTTTTTAGAATTATCATCAATACATATGGGTAATAAAATTGTAACTGATCGCTGTCTGTACATGGCAAATATATTAAAAAAAGAACTTTAATGGTGGGCCTTCATAAACGCAATAGAGCCCAAAAAAAAAGATTTTAGAATTTTTTGTCTGTGTCTGTTTGTCTGTTTATCTGTTTGTCTGTTTGTCTGTGCGTTTGTGTACGTTAATTTCCGAAACGGCTAAACAGATTTGGGTGCGGCTTTCTGTAATATATTAGTGTTTATTTTATTCAAATCGGTTAATAAATAAAAAAGTTATGTCAATTTAAGGTGCGACCACACCGCTGCTCAAAATAGGCTAACGCACCGTAAAACGCAGCAAAATGTATGAAGAATACGTGACGCATATACGACACGTCAACGCGTATACGATACGCAGAGTTAAGCACCGGTGTGGTCGCTCCCTTATACATTGTGCGTTGCACAAAGATACTGACTAAGAGTCTCATAGTCCGATGCGTCCTTTTGGCTTAAGACGGCAGCATACGCAACAGCCAGTGACGCTTCGGTACCGATAGCTAATTTCGTCGAGTTCTGTATCTGACCGGGTGCCGCAGTCGGGAAGCGCTCAGTGATCAATCTTCGGACTTGGGTTCGATCCCCAGCGAGGCGATGATTTGTTAGCTTTTTACTTGCAAGGTTATTTTATTATTAAATTAATTAATGAATTTTTATTTAGTTAGTTTTTTTTATAAACATTTAGTGGTTTAATTTTTTCTCTGATTGCAAGACACCTGGGGATAGTAAGTGTACGTGGGGGCTCAGGTTTCGCTTGCAAGACACCGGGAGATAATGAGTGTCCGTCCATGGGGGCGTATTTAGAGCTCTTTCTGAAGGATTGCTTTGAGTCTCATTCCAACGAAAAGCACGGACTTCGCCCTTCGCCTCGCCACTCACCTACACGGTATAGTAAGTGTCCGTGAGGGCTCGCTTGCCTCGCCGCTCATCTTCGGTACTTTGGCCACAGGTTTCGCTTGCAAAGACACCTAGAGATTGTAAGTGTCTGTGGGGCCTTGCCTTCGGGTCTTCGGCCCTCGAGCTCGCCTAGGGGGCGGTTTATAAAAGCATGCTATAGGCCTTTAATTCTTACGAAAAGAAGACTTCCTGACTGATTAATCAACGCACAGCCGATACTACTGGGACTAGGAACTTGAAATGTACACCAGAACTTCCTTTTATGACGTAATCAAGGGATAAGACGGGATTTTTAGAAATTCTATCCTAAGGGAGTTAAATAGGGGTGCAAAGTTTGTATGGGATAAACTTTTTTTTAACTAGAGACTTGAAACTTTGTAGGAAGATTACTTATTAAGATACAAAAAAGTGCTCTCAGCATTTTAGAAAATTTCACACCTAAGGGGGTTAAACAAGGATGTATGGGGAAACATTATTTTTTGAACTTGAAACTTTGTAAAAAGATTACTTATTAGAATACAAAAAGAACTCTCAGCGTTTTAGTAAATTCTACCCCTAAGGTGGTTAAATGTGGGGTGCAAAGTTTGTATGAGGGAAACTTTTCTTTTTGAGCTAGAAAATTTGAAGCTTTGTAGACAGATTACTTATTTGAATACAAGAAAAGAACTTTAAGCGTTTTAGAAAAATCCAACCCTAAGGGGGTTAAATAGGGGTGCAAATTTTGTATGGGGGAAACTTTATTTATTGAGCTAAAGACTTGAAACTTTGTAGAAAGATAACGCATTAGAATACAAAAAGTACTTTCAGTGTTTTAGAAAATTCCACCCCTAAGGGGGTTAAACGTTTTTTTATTCATCCCCTAAGAGGGTTAAAAGGTTTGAAGGTTGTTTAGAGAGCAAGACCTTTTTAAAGTAAGAGATTTTTAACTTCTGTTTTAGACTGTTTGAAATTGATTCCATAAGGGGGTTAAAATATATTCATCCCATAAAGGGGCTAAGAGGAGTTGGAAGAGAGAGGTTTGGAAGTACGGGGAAAAAGACAATGTTAAAGTAAGGATAGTATAACTTCGGTTCAATTACAGCGTTTTTAAAATTCATCCTCTAAGGAGGTTAAAAGGGGTTGGAAGTATGTATGAGGAACAAGTAATTTTTGAAGTAAGGGAAAATTCTTCGGTCATACATATGTACCTATACTAACTACATGGTAAGCCATTTATTAGTCAAAATACGTAATCCTACTTGACAAAAAAGTACGATAGACAAGTTAGAACCGCGACCCTTTCAGAATCGAACAGCTACCAGAAATGTTGGTTAGGTTAGGTTTGAGCTGCTATGCTCCCAGAATCGAAAAGAAACTTGCGGGTTATTTTGTTAATTTAAAAAGGTTATTTTAGATAATGAAAATAATGTATTCTCTAACACCATCAAATGGGGACTGGGGATGGAGATGGAAAGATCGTCTTTTAGCATTAGATAATTTTGCTTTCAAAACTATAGGTAGCCCGGACTAGCTAACGTGAATAAAACTAGTGGACGGATTTCGGCAAAAATTTCCACTAATGTAGCTTAGTAGACATAAAAAAAACCCTTAATACTTTATAAAACTTAAACAGAAACGTCTGTTGATGATTCTTAAAGATATTTATGTTTGTAAAAACGGAGTTTTCAATTTAGATTTAGCAATTTAAACTAACGAACTCATCGCACTGTTACCTTTTAGGCTTAATCCCTGAACGGATTAAGATGAAATTTTCCGTACAGATAATTTGAGACCCTTGGAAGGATATAGGATAGTTTTTATCTCGGAAATCATCCCTTAAGATGGTAGAAGTGTGTTTGGGACAGCGATAATTAAGTTTGCGCCGAATATAATTTAATAGAAATATTTTTTCTTAGACGACAACAAATTCTACGCAGACGAAGTCGCGGGCAACAGCTAGTATATAATATAAGTATTCTATGGGTGAATTAAAAAAAACATAGTTAAGGATTTCATTCGTTCGTAATTAGCTGTTCTATTGTGAAACGAAAACTTGGCTTACAATGTCCTTGTATACATATATCATTACTAGCTTTTACCCGCGGCTTCGTCTGCGTGGATTTCGTTTTTATTGTACCTAGGTCAACTTCCGCCCCCATGCATTTCACCCCCTTAGAGGCTGATTTCCGGGAGAAAAAGTATTCTGATGTCGTTCCCCGTGGTTAAGGCTGTGCATTGGAAATTATTGCGTGCTTTGAAATGCCGTTCTGACTAAATTAAGAAACAATAAGGTCTGATTTTCAGATATATGATCCTTGACTATATGATTGTTTATCTCATTTTATCGATACATGATTGCTTGAAATTTCCTCGATAGAAAAAAATTCCAAAGTTGGGTCTGTATTTTCTTTTTTTTACTCAGCCTACTCAAACGATACATTATTTTTCGACACAATCAAGTTAATACTATAGTATTTTATCTCATCTAAAATCTCACTTTATGAAATTTAAATAAAACGTCTCTAAGTTAGGTATTTATAGAAATTTGTCCAAAAAAGCCATTCCCGAAGAGCATCGCCTTAAGACAATCATCATATCAAATATAATTTCAATCAGTTCAGTGGTTTAAAATATTTCCATGCTTACGAGTAATTATACAAAATACAACATTACTACATATATAGAGCAGCTGGAAATAGGTACATTACGTGCTACTTTGTAATACATTGGCAAACCCACAACTTCCATTAACTATGGCTTCTATTCGACGAACGTTCAAGTCTAAACGATTGGATTGGTCTCTTGCGTCCCGCTTTAACATACTTGATTATACTATGTAGCTACAGCGATAGTGTCGTAGCAATTCGATTCGATTATTGCGTTCGCGGAATAGACCCTCTCTAGACAAAATCCATCTTCGGATATACTGCACTCAGGAATCTTCGATGCATTGAGCAATATAGATGTTTCTGTACAATCATATTACTGTGGAAGACTGAACAAAGGCTAAGGTCATTGCCTGTATTATAGTATCTCTTACGTGTCCATATCAGGCGTCGTAAATTATTTTTCAAAGGGCAAACTAATAATCTATTGCGAAGGATAGCTACGTACATACGTTATATAAATAGTATATTAATCTGTAAAATTCTATTGTCGAGACAAGATATTGATTTGGCAGAATCTCGTATTGTTGGTGCTATAAAAAAAATACAACCGAATTGAGAACCTCCTCCTTTTTTTTGTAGTTGGTAATAATAATGCAGAGTGTGCGGGGCTGAGTGTATACTCGTATCTAGGGAGGTTGTTTATAGATTTGACAGGGTGGTCAATATATAAATATATTGAAGCTCTGTGGCCACTGCAACGTATGACCGTAACAGGACCGTGCAGCCACGGGATGGAGCGGTCCGGAGACGGCTATGCTCACTCAAACGGCACAACAGCGGTTTATACTCGTATGACCGTAACAGGACCGTGCAGCCACGGGATGGAGCGGTCCGGAGACGGCTATGCTCACTCAAACGGCACAACAGCGGTTTATACTCGTATGACCGTAACAGGACCGTGCAGCCACGGGATGGAGCGGTCCGGTGACGGCTATGCTCACTCAAACGGCACAACAGCGGTTTATACTCGTATGACCGTAACAGGACCGTGCAGCCACGGGATGGAGCGGTCCGGAGACGGCTATGCTCACTCAAACGGCACAACAGCGGTTTATACTCGTATGACCGTAATAGGACCGTGCAGCCACGGGATGGAGCGGTCCGGAGACGGCTATGCTCACTCAAACGGCACAACAGCGGTTTATACTCGTATGACCGTAACAGGACCGTGCAGCCACGGGATGGAGCGGTCCGGTGACGGCTATGCTCACTCAAACGGCACAACAGCGGTTTATACTCGTATGACCGTAACAGGACCGTGCAGCCACGGGATGGAGCGGTCCGGAGACGGCTATGCTCACTCAAACGGCACAACAGCGGTTTATACTCGTATGACCGTAATAGGACCGTGCAGCCACGGGATGGAGCGGTCCGGAGACGGCTATGCTCACTCAAACGGCACAACAGCGGTTTATACTCGTATGACCGTAACAGGACCGTGCAGCCACGGGATGGAGCGGTCCGGTGACGGCTATGCTCACTCAAACGGCACAACAGCGGTTTATACTCGTATGACCGTAACAGGACCGTGCAGCCACGGGATGGAGCGGTCCGGAGACGGCTATGCTCACTCAAACGGCACAACAGCGGTTTATACTCGTATGATGCTAGCGTATGCAACGCGTATCATAACCGTAGGCTAGACGTATTCATATTCATATTCATTTATTCGTAATTGTCAATATTACATGTCAGAATGTTTATAGTTTATAGTTATTAAAAGAAGAATATAATAATATTAGCATTACACAAAGTGTCTATAACAAGTTAATAAATAGTATTATTATACTATTTAATAATTATTATTTTAAGTCATCAACAGAACAGTATTTAAATAACAACATTCACACAATATTCATAAATTCGTCGTAGCTATAGAATGTGTCCTTGAGGAGCTATTTTTTTAGTTTTCTTTTGAAAATAATTAGGGAGGGGAAAATCATTATTCCCGCACGCACTGATTTACTAATCGTGAATTATGACTGCATTGAACTGTTGTCAACTTAAGAAGTAATAAAATACAAAAGAGGGCAGTATTTTAACAACAGTACGGCTGGTTTTTGGTGTGCACGCGAGATACACGTAATATGCTAATGTGTGCCTTTGTCTCTTTCTAGCGCAGTAGACATGATAATCACGAGACGAATAGGTACGTGATACTACGATATATTTTTTAATGTGAATATGTTCTCACTGCTGAGGTGAAAAGTTGTATCTGTTACTCGAGAGCAAAGTATTTGCATCTCGTGCTTTTGAGTCCCTCGCTGCGCTCTTGAGCGTTACGAGCGTAGCGAGTGAGAAGAAGAGAGTTCGAATTTTAGAGTCTCGCTTCCTCTATACTCAAAATCAGCACTCGCAGCAAAAACAAACTTTGCTCTCTTGTTGCACAAATAACTATTGTTACTTTCAGAGACATTTGTGGTAATGCTACATACTGTTCCTTGTATTTTGATTTTATGGGCAGTAAAATACACCTCGATGTTTCTGTAATATCATAATTTATCGTGTAAACGTTTCCAAGCGGCGTGCGCTTGAGTGCCGACACTGACGCGAACAAAGCATATGGGAAGAAATAAAACTAGCTAAATTGGTATCTAATGTTGATGTGCTAATGATGTTATGCATTAGTTTACCAGAACGATGAATAAATGAGGGTAATATTATTAAGTATAAGTAATTTTAATCTATTTAATTCAATTGATGAATGATTCTTAATAACTATAAGTATTAGTATGTCCATTGAGATTATATTCAGCAAGTAGATTTACGCCAATAAATCAACCTTATTCCGAGGTCTGTCGACGTTTGGACTGAAAGTTATAAACATTTCACGCTTAGCTGACGTTGCACTGACAATACGAGGTATGTGCACCTTTCTGTTCAACGCTGTGGCAATCCTTCAGTTCTATTTTTAGTGAATCAGACTGTTGAGATGTGCTCAAGTAGGTACGTGAGTCATCTCCTTTACAACATTTCGGTCATATCAGCGTCCTATTACCTCTTGGAATGCCGACCCAAAAACATAATGAAATAGAAATTAATTATACCTGTATAGGATGGTTTTTATGAGTATCCAAATGGAAGTATGTTACCCTTATAAAAAAATATAATATACGTGTTTTTTCTTTTAGTATCCCTTGGTACTAAAATATTGAGTTAGGGCACCTCAAAGTTAGGTGGTTGGTAGGCGACTAAGTGGGTAACTTATTATGATCGGGCGGCCAGCTTAAGGTAAATGCGAACTACCCTCACTATATCACATTTTGTGTCTAGTTTGTTTACATTCGACTCGATGACCACAGTCATTATTATTTTTATGAAATAATTTGTCGTTTTTTTTTCATAAATGAAATCGATAAATGATGACTAAGTAATGCCTAGAAAAAAATTGGATACTCATAAAAAACACCTTGTATAAGTTTTTTTTTACGTTAAAGAAGTATAGTAGAAGCATTATATTGTTTTGGTAACCTATCAAAAAAGGAAAATAAAATAGTTCACTGGATTGTTGAGGGATTAACTAATTAAACGCTACAAAATTTCATTACACTTAGTATATATCCATTGAATCTGCACCGTCATCAAAATAAGCAACCCAATTTGATCGGTTGAATATGGCGGCGAAAGATAACATTGGACGTGCCCATGCATGATTTGCACTAACAGCGACTTGGTTCATAAACATAACTATCGAACTAACTCTGCGAAGTCACGAACTTTACCGCTTACCTGCATGTTGGTGCATGGTAAGTCACTTTCCAAGTCTGTGTAGATAGCAGAACAGCCACTTTACAAGATGAGTTGGTAAAGATTGTAAATTCCAGCTTTCGTACGTCCAGTACATGCTAGATTACTGTATTTTAACGTGTTGGCAGTGCAATATCCATGAATTCATGTGTTTGCAAAGGAAAAGATCTAATCAGTATGCCGCAGTGAATATCTACAAATATATGGTTTTTAGTAGAAATACAAACATCAAAGAACCACAAACGAACCAAATGAATACACGATTGTGACTTTTGTCAGTTAGATTTGTAGGAGGGTGACAATTTGTCAAAGCGACGGAGGCATTCAGATTTAATGCCGCGACCAGCGGCACTCCCCACGCAATTCGGCAGGCTTTCGACCCAATTTGTAAGCATAAGTGTGTCACTACCGTAAGGGTTACGTCATTAGGAAGTTATATATGTCTTCGTCGTATCTTGAAACAGAATGGCTAGAATTCGGTGCACAGTGAAGTGCTTCATGTAGACGTACCTATATACGGTGTCTCGTACTAAAAAGCTATAATTTACTTTAAAAACAAAGTTTTCACCGACTTCAATTTAGTACTCCGCCAAGCCACGAGAACATTTCTTTTCCAATTTACCTCATGAACTGATTTCCGAGAGCAAATGCGTTGATTATTATAGAAAAAACCCAATCACTGTATGTGACCCTTATCGGGTCATAATATTTGAGGACTTCCGTCGATTCCACAAGGATCACCCTTGGCACTTCATTAGTTGCTATTTCAACGGAATCTTATCAGAATCTGTGATATACTTTTGTACTTTTAAGTACATAATTGAGGAATTCCATAAGTCATCTGTGGTCTTCATCATCAATTCCATTCCACCAATTTATGATTTCCGGATGTAAATACACGAGTTATAATAGAAAATACCAAAATCACTACACGCGTGCCTAATATAATTGAGGAGTTCCCTCAATTCCTCATGGATCCCATCATCCAATTGAATTTTCAAAAAAATGGGAACCACCTGGAAGCATATACTTACAAACAAAAAAATAATAATTATGAATCGGCTCATCACTGACGGAGTTCTGAGGTAACAAATATTGAAAAAAAAAATACAACCGAATTGAGAACCTCCTTCTTTTTTTTGAAGTCGGTTAAAAATAAGAGAGTTAACTAGGTAACTTTACGCCAAAATTCTATATATTTCGGCATAATAACATAGCTTCTGTGTCTACTCCATATAAAAGTGAAATAAAGAGCGTCTATATCCTCGAAAGCTTGGCTATAACCAAGAAATCAAGAGTTTACGTGCTCACGAGAACAGCAGCTATAAGTGTCCTATCCGTAAAAGTGTGTGCATTTTCAACTAAAAACAAGGTGCCTCCAGCTATAGAAGACCTACGGGAGGATAAATATACAACATTACAACAGTTAATGTTAGTTTTTAGTGTAGCAACACTGATTTTCTTTCTCTCAACCTATGTTTGTGGGTAGCAACATGTAGAATATTAATTAAAACTGCAATACAAGTTTTATAGTTTCAACAGCTTTGTTTTATTGAACATACGTACTTCGTTAGTTTTGAAGTGGATACTTCTTTGCTCGCGTTCTTGTATAGGGGTACAGTTCAAAATGTATCACGTGACTTTCGGAATAACTTTTTGTAGAGAAGCCTAATCTGATTTCAAATAATTGTTTGTTACATGTTTTAATCCTTCTTTATTTGGCATTAATTGTTAATCACAAAATGTTATTTAGTTTATGTGGCGGACATGAAAATAATGCTGAAATGACCGCCGCGCCGTTTTAAATGTATCGTGAGTCAAATGAGCTGCGTCAGTTAATGTTGCCATATATACCGATTTATCTGTACTTATACAGATTTTAGTGAATAAATTCAGATATATATTTTAGGGGTACACCATAATAGGCTTGGCCGGTTTTTTTTATTTGGGTTCCATAGCCAACAAAGAAGTATCCACTTAAACTTAATTAACGATTGTATCTCCGACACAATCCGCTTCTTTTTTATATATTGTTTTTAGTTTAATACTTTGTGTTCCTTTAAATGATTTCATTTTCATTTTAAGATGTAGCAAGATGTAAATTTATCAACATAGAAAGTAAAGAAAATTACCGCTATCAAAAATATAATAGGTACTTAAGGATGTCGAGTTAGTTACATATATCAAAAGTTATAAAACGTGGAATGTATAAAACAAAAGCCAAAATATATTACTGAATTATAAACGGAGCAGTTACGTATTAAGACAAAAAAATCGGCCAAGTGCGTGTCGGTGGTGTCATCGACACGCGTGCGCCGACTAAATGGTGCGATACAAAAGTTGGCCTTTCTAAGTAAAGGCCTCCATCCATCGAACGCGTGTCGTGCACGGCGCGTGTGCTGCGCGGGCCCGCGTGTAAAGCATTGAAACTACATTTCAAACATACATCGACACGGTCCGAACGCGGGCTTACAACTCGGCAGCGCGGCCGCGTGTCGTGCGCGTCGCGTGTCAAGCGCGGGCCCGCGCAGCTGCTGCGCTGCTGAGTGTGATAGAGATAGTGAGATTCATATCAAATGTGTTGGTAGTGAGAGAGACATGACGCAGCGGACCCGCGCGGGCCCGCGCTCCCGCCGCGTACTTCCGCGTTGCTACACGCCGCCCACTTGCGGTGTGAATATACCGCACGACACGCGTCGCGCACGACACGCGCCACGCACGACACGCGCCACGCACGACACGCGCCACGCACGACACGAGCCACGCACGACACGCGTTTGGTGGGTGGAGGCCTTAAGGTACATTTTAAATTGGTCGGCTAATTGTCGGTAACTAGTTAAGTATGCCTACTTAGCCGTGACAGTTTTCCTTTCACATTCATTAAATGTACTTACTACCACGAATTTTTTCACATCTCGAGTAGGCCCAAAATTAGGCTTTTAAAGCTCAATATCTCGCAATCGAATCACTGTTTTGAAAAATGGTGTTAAGAAACCCATAATATGAACAAGCTATCCAACGATAAACCACACTATAAATTGAACGAGAAAAGAAAATTACATCCCCACTTTAGGTGTAGAGGAGATACCCTAAAAAATAGATTTTTCAGGATTTTATTCTACTAATTTGTCAGCGTGATTGATTTATATATCCATGCCGATTTACAGTTTTATAGTAGTGAGGGTTACTGGCCTAAGCCGCAGACGGACAGACAGACAGACAGACGGACATGGTGAAACTATAAGGGTTCCTTGTTGACTACGGAACCCTAAAAACGAAGGAGCCTAATGACATTTTAAACTCTCAATTTACCTACTTATAGGAAAATACAAGTACGTACTATATATTTTATTATGTTTAATGATTGTTCTGATAGTGTGATACAAACAATGATTGATGAAAACATTATTAATGAACAGTAAAACAAATAAAAATCCTTAATACCTCACACTAGCTAGGGTGTAAAAATTGGAATTACTTTTCACATTTATTATCAGGTTTCTTGCAAAAGGTAAATTAAATAAATCTCACTGTACTATGTTACAAAAACACAAAAAGCGATTTTAGTGAACTTCAAAACAAGCGATCAACACAATCGCTGCGGGAACAATAACAAAGAAAGATTAATCGCACGTTCTTTGTTAAACAAATGTTTCACAGTAAAGGTGGGAAGTGTAGGTGGCCCACAAACTGAAACACTTTAGGACTTCGGCACCGCACAATGACTCACTTCATGGCTTTGGCTTGTCTATAGCGACGTCATATCGGATTCCATCGCTATTAGCTATTTATTTATTTAATCTTTATTGCACAAAATAATATCTTATACTACAAAAAGCGGACTTAATGTTATAAAGCATTCTCTACCAGTCAACCTTAAGGCAAAGCAGAGCAGAGGAGCGATGAGTATGTTCGAAATATCTTTTATTATTTTCCATTAGCATAATGTTTAAATACACATTTTGTCATTAGAACTCTCCGACCAATTTTAAATAGATCCATAAATATAAATAAATAAATATTAGATACGATTGTAAGATTGTCCAGTCGCCATCAGATATATTGTAGCGGGCGAGGTACTCAAATAATTCGGAGCAGCATTACTTTTCAATAAATTCGTTACACTAGTAATGGTAAATAACATCGGAACATGAAATTTGTCATAAATATAAGAGCAGCGATTTTTCAATAAATTCGTTACACTAGTTATGGTCAATAACATCAGAACATGCAATTTTTCATAAATATAAGAGCAGCGACTTTTCAATAAATTCGGAACATATAACGAGGTAAATATATCAGAAAGCACAGAACGTCAAAGGTATCTACGCAGTCAGGATGTTCATAAAGATCGGAACATTTATGGAAAATATACCTTAAGTCTGTATCACAACGTTTAAATTCGTTACTATATAACTGCATAATGTCAACCTGTCAGATTGATAGCTACTCTATTTCTATTGAGAGGTATTAATTTAAGTATTATGAGTTAGGCGAACTTGTAATGAAACAGAAAATACTTTTGATTTTAAGTCTCAAACACTACACTACATTTATTTTATTATTAAAAACCTTTTAACAACTACTTCACTACGCGTAAACTAATAAAAAAATCTAGTTTTCTTCAGTCAGTGAAATCGTTAGTACTTCGTATAACTTCCTTCGGCGTTTAATACATCCTGCAACCGTCTTCGCATGGAACCAACCAGGTTTTCACATACGTTTCGCCCTCGAAAAGACTCCCAAACAATGATGGCGTGGCGTCTTAAAGCATGTTTTGTGCGACACTGGTTTCCGTCCAACTTTTGAACTATTTTACCCCATAGATTTTCTATGGGGTTGACATCGGGGCTCTTAGCAGGCATTTTTATGGGAGTCAGCACATCTCTGTGGCCATGAATCCATCTGTACTAAGCAAGCATCATGCACCGAGCTGTTATCTTGCTGGCACTCTATTTTGTACACCATTCATCATCATCATCATCATATCAGCCGAAAGACGTCCACTGCTGGACAATGACCGGTCCTGCGCCACCCGCATCCAGCGGACTTCCGACCTCCCGCGACCTTTACCAGGTCATCAGTCCACCTTGTGGGGGGCCTACCCACGCTGCGCCTTCCGGTACGTGGTCGCCACTCGAGAACCTTTCCGCCCCAACGGCCATCAGTTCTACGTGCAATGTGCCCCGCCCACTGCCACTTAAGTTTAGCGATTCGGAGGGCTATATCGGTTACCTTGGTTCTGCTGCGGATAGCCTCATTTCTGATGCGATCGCGCAGAGAAACTCCCAACATAGCCCTCTCCATTGCCCTTTGGGCGACTTTGAGCCTTCTTATACTTGAAAAGCAGTAAGGCAGCTTATGTTGCAGTATTTAATTTATTTTTTGTATACGTATATAATAAGCTCACAGCATTGACAGACATCTATTCTTGAAGTAACTTGTCAAACATAAACCAAAGACAACACCCACCCTCAAGAATAGATCCATTATTTTAACATTACATTAACTAACAATCTATTAACTCATTTTAACTAACTCTACTTAGTTTAACTAAATTAACAAAATGTGTAACGTTATAAAATTTAAACATTATTCATCATATATAGTTTCTACTTCAGTCATATAACAATCTATAGAAATAGATTTTCATAACGTTACATTAACATAAAACATAATAGAAAGCATCCGCATATTTTGATTGCTGGACTGTCCCACCCTCAATCAAAAAATATTTTAACAATAAATATAAACCAACCCTAAAAGACCTCTCAACTTTTCAAAACTTTGTCGAGAAAGGTTTAGTCAATATATCTGCTAACTCTACACTCGTATGAACATACTGAATGTTGACAATATCTTGAGTAATCTTTTCATTAATACTTAAAGTGATATTTAATATCTAGGTGTTTCATCTTTTTCAGTTGTTCATGCGACTGGTTGTCCTCATAGACAGTTACATTATAATTGTCATGAATTTGTGATTCTGATAACAGATTTCTTAACCAGCAAACACCGCTAATACAATGTGTGAGAGAGACGTACTCTGCCTCGCACGAAGAAAGTGCGACTGTCGTTTGTTTTTTTGAAGTCCAAGATACCAAGTTACCATAGATTTGTACACAAAAACCCGACGTTGACTTTCTGTCTAGAATATCATCTCCCCAGCTCGTATCAGCGTAAGCAGTTAATAATTTATCACTGGCATTTCTTTTATGCACCAGTTTTAAATCTATAGTACCCTGTATGTATCTGAGAATTCGTTTAAGACAAGTCCAAAGTTCATTACTTGCACCGTTTTGAAATCGTGACAAGTAAGTTATTTTGAAAACCCATTCGGTGTCAATTATCATAAACTCCGTATCAGGTTTGTCAACAAACGACCAAGTGTCGTTTTCAGCCAAAGCTTTCATTTCAGTTTTCATCGCCTCCTCCCATTTACAGGCATTTGGAGACGTCTTTGCTTCTTTTAGAGACGCTGGCTCTTCCGTATCCATGAGAGTGAAATATGACGTGTCATAGTCCTGTAGCCTGGCAGGTGGTATCAGCGTATTCCTAGGCCTTAGTGACCTAGTGTTGACATTTTCACCGGCACTGGATGTGGGAGCTGCGCTTGTACCAGCAACTGAGCAATTGCGGTCCTCTTCATCTTCCGACGGCATTAGTTCGCAGGTATCAACAAACGCTTCTTCGGATGAGTGAACATTGTCAGCTACTGAGCTTGTACTTGTACTCGCCATATTTTGTTCAGTGTCGGTTGCTTCAAGTATTACTGGGACATCTTGTACATTTTCTGCCAAAGCAGTGTCCAACATAATTGGTGACGCTAACACCTCTCTTTCAATCGAGAAGGTTTTACTTACTGGATAGTATATCTTGTACCCTTTTGTGTTCTCGCCATATCCTACAAATATTCCCTTCTTACTCTTGCTATCGAGTTTCTTTCTCTTTTGTTTCGGGATATGGGTCCACATTTTTGTGCCAAAAGTGTACTTTAGTTGGGTAACATCAAATTTCTTATCATAGAACAGCTCGTAGGGGGTTTTACCTTCTTCGGGACTCGTCCCTGCCCTAATGATAATATACACGGCCGTATTTACTGCTTCTGCCCACAGTTCCTTTCTGACTTGGCTTGCTTTCATCATTGTACGAGCAGCCTCCATCACAGTGCGCATTTCACTTTCAATTTTACCATTTTGAACAGGCGTGTATGGTATTGAGGTTTGATGTTTAATTCCTTTGAATTCAAATAGGTCCTTCATAGCTTTGTTAATGAACTCACCTCCACAGTCAGTGCGAAGAGTTTTCGCCGGTTTCCCCTCATTTTCATTCTGTGCGAGGTATATTTTTATATTAGTTATAACTTCGCTCTTGTGACTGATGAAATACACAGTGCGAAACCGTGAAAAATCATCTTTCAGTAGGAGAAAATATCGCGAACCTCCAACAGATTCTTCCTCCAAGGGTCCACACAGATCAGCGTGTACAATTTCTCCTCGAAAATTTGTCTTATTGCTGCTTGAGTAAGCTGGAGTTTTCGAATGTTTGCCTTCAATAAAAGCCGAGCAAAAATGCTGTTTCGTGCATGTGGTTTTAATTTCATTTTCTTGGAGTATTTTCTTTACGTAAACAAAGTTTTGGTGAGCGAATTTCTGATGATATAACATTAAATCGCATTTATTGTTGTTACATACGTCAACTTTGTCAGACTTGCTTGACAGCGCGATACATTGTTGTGACATTTTGAACATCATTTTGAATAAACGACCTTCACGGCGGGCTAGAGTGACAATTTCATTGTTTTTGATAAACTTGCAAAAATGGTTATCGGATACCATTTGCAGACCTTTATCTAGGCAACTGGCGGCAGAAAACAGATTTACCTTGAGATCTGGTACATAGAGAACCTGTTTCAGCTCCACTTCTGTCCACTTCTGTCCGTCAAATGCTTCCAGTCTTACATTACCGACACCAATAGCGTTTATAGTTGACCCGTCTCCCATCTGAACTGGGTGATCTTGAAGCTCTTGATAGTCACTCATTATATCCCTTCTTCTTGATATATGTTGGGAGCATCCACTGTCCATATAAAAGCAGTCTTCTATTTGATCTAGATGACCTGCGACTAAAGCAATAGGACTAACCTGCTTCTTAGTTTTATTATTTTTCCTGAAGAAACAGTACTTGGATATATGTCCCGGTTTCTTACAAAACTCACAGGTTTTATATTTATAGCAGTCTTTTGTTACATGTCCTGCTTTGCCACATGTTAGGCACTTGCTAGTAGTACTTCCATGAGTGACTAGTGCTATCGCCACATCTTGTTCCGTGCTACTTTTATTTCGCTCCCCTTCAAGTAGGAGTCGTGATGTCAGTTCATCTAACGTTTGCTTCTCACTCGGGGCAGATTCCCAGGCAGACCGGAAATATCTGTACTGCTCTGAAAGTGACATGAGGATCTTGGTGATTGCCATTTTATCTGAAATTCCTTCTCCTGCTTGTTTCAGCTTGACCCGGATTTCTTCCAGTTTCGACAGGAAGTCAGATACAGTGCCCTTGTTGAATTGCATTGTAAAGAAACGTTGTTGTAAGAGATGAATGCTAACAGTTGATTCTTTGTCATAAACCGACTTTAGTTTTGTCCACATATCATACGCGGTCTCACAAGATAGAATGTGGGTTTGTGGACCTGGCTCCATACGGGTGACAATGATGGTTTGTGCCTTCGCATCGTCCCGGACCCATGAGATTGCCTCAGCTGGTTTTTCCGGTTTTAATTTCCCGCCCGACACAATTTCAAATAATCCCTGGCCATTTAAGATTATTCTTGTTTCAAATTTCCATGTTGACCAGTTTCCACCATTTAATTTATTCACCGTTGTAGCCGAAAGTGACGTCGCCATTTTTTTGTTTTTTGCTGTTGAACTTCCCGGTCGCAAATCCGACGTTACCCGTCGTTTTCGTCCAGCGTCACGACGCGGTTTACCTGCAACAAATGAGCCAGCTCTGGGCCCATAACCACTTGAAAAGCAGTAAGGCAGCTTATGTTGCAGTATTTAATTTATTTTTTGTATACGTATATAATAAGCTCACAGCATTGACAGACATCTATTCTTGAAGTAACTTGTCAAACATAAACCAAAGACAACACTTATGAGGCCCATAGTAAGCGACCACGTTTCCGTGCCATACGTCATCACTGGCAACACACACTGGTCAAAGACTCTCGTCTTGAGACACTGCGGAATATTAGACGAAAAGATGTGCCGTAGCCTCCCGAATGCTGCCCGGATTCGACGATTGACCTCTTTCTCAAAGTTGGACCTACCTAACTGAACAGTCTGTCCTAGGTATATATAATCGTCTACAACTTCGAGCGTAAAGTGTCCGATTGAAATGGGGGTTGCTACTACATGGAGGTTTGACATGATCTTTGTCTTATCCATGTTCATCCTTAGACCAACTCGCTCGGAGGCTTTACTGAGGTCATCGAGCATCGTCATAAGTCCTCCATGGTCTCAGCCAAGGCTACTATATCGTCAGCAAACCGAAGGTGAGTGATGTACTCGCCGTTGATGTTGATGCCTAGCCTTCTCCAGTCTAGTCTTGAACACGTCCTCCAGTGCAGCGGTGAACAGTTTTGGGGAAATAATATCCCCTCGTCTGACACCCCGCTGCAGCGAAATAGGCTTCGAACTCTGATCATGGAGTCGGACTGACATAGTGGCGTTCTCGTACAAACACTTCAGCACTTCGATGTAGCGGCAGTCTACTTGGCACCGTTGGAGAGACTGTAGTACAGCCCAGGTTTCGATCGAATCGAAGGCTTTCTCGTAGTCCACGAACGCTAAGCAGAGAGGCAGGTTATACTCCTCAGTCTTCTGTATAACCTGGCGGAGCGTATGAATGTGGTCTACGGTACTAAAACCTCTTCGGAAACCGGCTTGTTCGGGAGGCTGGAAGTCATCAAGCCTGCGTGCGAGACGATTCGTAATGACCCTTGAAAACAGCTTATAGACATGGCTCAGAAGTGAGATGGGTCGGTAGTTCTTCAGCAGAGTGTTGTCACCCTTTTTGAAGAACAGCACCACCTCACCTCTGTTCCACGCCTTTGGCGTTCTCCCCCATTTTTGAGTGATACAAAATTTGTACCGAACCTTCGGTGGGTGAGGCCGACTCGCACTTGGCTGGTTTTTAGGGTTCCGTACCCAAAGGGTAAAAACGGTACCCTATTACTAAGACTTCGCTGTCCGTCCGTCCGTCCGTCCGTCCGTTCGTCCGTCCGTCTGTCTGTCTGTCTGTCTGTCTGTCTGTCTGTCTGTCTGTCTGTCTGTCTGTCTGTCTGTCTGTCTGTCTGTCTGTCTGTCTGTCCGTCTGTCCGTCTGTCACCAGGCTGTATTTCATGAACCGTGATAGTTGAAATTTTACAATTGAAATTTTCACAGATGATATATTTCTGTTGCCGCTATAACAACAAATATTAAAAAACAGAATAAAATAAATATTTAAGGGGGCTCATATACAACAAACGTGTTATTTTTGCCGTTTTTATAGATAATGATACGGAATCCTTGTGCGCGAGTCCGATTTGCACTTGGCCGTTTTTTTTTAAAGTTAGACGTTGTCCTGGAACAGGAAATATCTAATAATGATAGTTTTTATTTCACTAATGAGCTGACGGAAATGTAATTATTTTTCTCGCAGCGTAGCCGCGGCCATAAACCACTATTAAAGATTCAAGTTTCAAAATAAAATCTTATCATTTGAACACGAGTATTCGAATTCTAAACAAAATATAAATATAACCCCATACGTCATGCCAAAGATCGACATGCACAATATAGTAACGAATTTAAACTGTGTGATACAGACTTAAGGTATATTTTCCATACATGTTCCGATCTTTATGAACATCCTGACTGCGTAGATACCTTTGACGTTCTGTGCTTTCTGATATCTTTACCTCGTTATATGTTCCGAATTTATTGAAAAGTCGCTGCTCTTATATTTATGACAAATTGCATGTTCTGATGTTATTGACCATAACTAGTGTAACGAATTTATTGAAAAATCGCTGCTCTTATATTTATGACAAATTTCATGTTCCGATGTTATTGACCATTACTAGTGTAACGAATTTATTGAAAAGTAATGCTGCTCCGAATTATTTGAGTACCTCGCCCGCTACAATATATCTGATGGCGACTGTCCCTACAAGAATCAAACTAGCCCCATAGAAAGCTCGATAAGGCTTGTGTTATACTGGACGCCGACATATCTAATAGGTATTATTAATAATCAAATACCTACAAAAACATTCAAAACTCAGAAATAAATATTCACACACTCGTCACACAAATATTTGCCCTTACCGGGATTTGAACCCAGAGCCTTCAGCTTCGTAGGCAGGATCACCCACTAGGCTAAACCGGTCATCAAATATCCTGCAAACTTTTAAAACTCAAAGTACAGATGCGTCAAAAGTAATGTACCTAAATAACAGCATGTAATAATTAACAACCTAGAAAAGTTAAATACCCCAGACAATTTATTAGCACACAGACACGTCGAACTCATTCGAGTTGGACCTTTTGATATAGTCAGCGTCATATAGTTAGTAGCAGCCAAGGTAGCCAAATATTTGGGTGCACGTCTTTATTACTGTGAGAATAATGGTCTGTTACGAAATATTCTGGTGTCTATTCTGGCTGCTACTAACTATATGACGCTGACTGTACATATTTTAACCACATTTCAAGCAATTCATAGTAAAGTTTTTATTTCATTGTAAATTTCAAAGCAAGTGTCATGTTATTGACGCGAACTTGTCATCTCACCACACATCATTGCCCACATCATGTTCTCGTAACTTTGTTTTAACATTGAAAATGTTATTTAAATCGCTTCAGTATAGCCCGTATACCCCCCAATTTCATTTCAACCCCGATTTCATTTCTTGGCAAGGATTACAAAATGTAAAATGAAATAAAAATATAGCTTTTTGTAAATCGTAAAAATGACGAAAAATGACGCAAAACGAAGAGCGATATCGAAAAAATGAAAAAAAGCCCTCAGGGTTTGCCTACATTATAAAAAAAAAAACTTTTGTATCTCTTACGGTCTAGGCAGGAATCGAACTCGCATTATGGCCAGGTGTGACGTAAAGGATATTTTTGTTGATTTTCCGGCGACATTTATATACGTTTGTTGAATGTCTGAATTTGACTCTTAGGAGGAAGTGAATGTGCAGATATTCTTTATAATCTAATTCTTAAATATCGTTAGGCTATCAAACATTGGCAGTATAGCCCGTATAGCCCTCAATTTCAGCGAAAGTGAGACATCGCTCTGGTCTCGTGAGTTTTAGGTCTACGTGGATGATTGAGATGTCTAAAAATGCCCCTTGGCAAGGATTACAAAATGTAAAAAATGATAGCTTTTTGTAAAAACGCAAAAATGACGAAAAATTACGCATTTTTTTGGTCATTTCATCATTTCATCATTTCGGCAATAGCTTCAAAACAAAAACGAAATCGAAAAATAAAAAAAACAGCCCTCGGGGTATTTAGTCGGCCTACATTATGAAAAAACAAAAACCTCTCTATCTCTTACGGTCTAGGCAGGAAGGTGGTTTATGTGGCACAATTTCAGGGCGCGCGCTCGTTTTGTTCTGCAATAGCGTCGTGTGCCAGAATCGTTGAGGTTTCTGTATTTTTTTGTGATTTTAATATATATATATTTATTTATTTATGTATAAATTGTAATATTAATTTGATTATCGTTTTTAATCATTGTTATTTTAGTGTTTATTTGAGATTTCTGTATTTATTTGAGACCATCATAAGTGTAGTGTTTTGGAAAAATAGTTTGTGTCAAGTGGTTGTTTATGGCGACGGATACACTTGTGGGTCTGGATGTGTTCTCGATTGTGGAGCGAGCGGTAGAGACTCATAAATTGCATGATAATTGTTAACGTCCCAAAAGGATATTAGTCATGAATCAATAGTAAGTATATTGTTAAAATAAGTTGAGAACATGAAAAAGATGGGACTTTATTGTTCATAGGGTCGCTTACGAACAATATTACAAATAATGCTCTATGAAAAGGGTGGCACAGAGACTAATATTTTCTTCATAACGCAATCGACAATGAGTACATTTTGTTTTGTTCAATTCATTAAATTCATTTTCAATGTACCAGAGGGTCGTGAAAGGCACGAGATCTGTGAATTTTTAATCCCCAACGCGAAAAGAGGGGTGTCATAAGCTTGACGTGTACGAATCGACCGATTTAAATGCGGGTTTTTGTGTCCGAATGCTGATGTGATAGATACGATTCTTATAGCTAATACGTTTTAACAAAATCGGGTTAGTCGGTTTTGAGATATTGAACTTCGAAATGAAAATATCGGAGGTTGAAACGAGGCTAAGTTTTTAATTATGATTGTATGTAGCTGAAATGAACAAGACATGTCATTTATTGCCCGATTTCTATAATTGATTGAACTACTTAGAATTTTAGTTTCTTTAGTAAAGTGCCTTGAATGCATTTGCTCTCAACGTCACTAAGGGCTTTTCTAAGTGGAAAATACATTTATTTTCTAAAGACACACAAGATAATAACTAACAAGAGTCCTTACTCCTACAGACGAGCGTATTTTGCAAAAAGTTTTTGAATAAATACGTAATCTTGAATGAAGAATCAAGATTACGTATTGATTCAAAAACTGATGACATAATTAAATAATCATTTCGTAAACTAGGGGCTAAACAAAAAAAAATTTCATTTTCCCTTCCTAACCTAAAATAAATGAGTATTCTTAGGAGTCTTTTTCAAAATTTGCAGTGTGAAGTGTCGTTTCGGTTCTCAATTTTACAGTAAACAAGAATCATTTCGTACATGAATGATTACAATTCAATTTGCCATATCTTGTACATGATTAAAAAATCAAAGATTCAGTTAAGAAAATATATAAAATACCTTCCGAGTTTTCTTAATTTTTTTGGTGAAAACATGATTACTTTTTTGCCGCAAATTGTACTTATATTTTACCCTAAAAATAATATTATAATATTTTACCCTAAAAATAATATTATATCAAACTGTAACTATGTTAACCCATGAAAAAACGTAGCTATAGGACCTAAGTTGCCGTCAATATATATTTTTACCCGACTGCCAAAGGAGAGGAAGGTTATTTTAAAATACGTTTAAATCAACACCGCACCCTTAGTCTCCGCCGCAATGTTTATTGAAGGAATTATTATTTTAGTACGTTATCAGTTTTTGAATAAATAATGATTTACTTTAAAAACAAAGTTTTAACCAACTTCAATTCAGCGGGCGTAGCACGGTTGCCATTTTATCACTTATCGTTGTGGATAAGGCATCCGTCACTCTCGCACTCGCATACTTGTCAGAGCGTGATGGACGTCTTTACCACAACGATAAGTGATAAAATGGCAACCTTGCTACGCCCGCAATACTCCGCCAAGCCACGAGAACCTGTCCACATTTCTTTTCCAATTAACCGCATGAACTGATTTCCGAGAGCAAATGCGTTGATTATTACAGAAAAAACCAAATGGCTGTATGTGGGCCGATAATATTTGAGGACTTCCGTCGATTCCACAAGGATCACCTTTGGCACTGCATTAGTTGCTATTTCAACGGAATCTTATCAGAATCTGTTCCAAGGAATGCCATAAGTCATCTGAGGTCTTCATCATCAATTCCACTCCACCAAATTTATGATTTCCGGGTGTAAATACACGAGTTATAATAGAAAATACCAAAATCACTACACGCGTGCCTAATATAATTGAGGAGTTCTCTCAATTCCACATGGATCCCATCATCTAACTGGATTTTTGAAAAAAATGGGACCAACCTGGAAGCATATACTTTCAAACAAAAAAAAAATTAATCGGCTCATAAATGACGGATTTCTGAGGTAACAAACATTGATAAAAAAAATGCAACTGAATTGACAACCTCCTCCTTTTTTTAAGTCAGTTAATTACGTCGTAATCTTGAATGAAAGAGGAAGCATTCTGCAAATCGCTCGTCTGTTCCATAAGGACTATTAACTAAATTAAATTAAAACTAAGTTAAATTTAAAAAAAGGACCTCGCGGTATTGTACTTTTCTAAGTATATTTTTTTATTACGTAGGTTAAATTAGCAAGAGACTTACTAGAAACGCAACCTACATTGAAAATAAATTAGAGCTTCATAAAATATAAATAAGGTAGATTATCTCACGCTCTAGCCGGCTGCTGTCTGATCCCGCATTTGATGAAGATAAACGGGCACCTCGGAATCCTGTCATACATCATATAAGGTAGGAAGAATGGACGTACTTATAGTGTACCGAATATTTTATATGTAGTTAAGAAAATCGCCAAAAATGTGTATAGTGACTTACGATAGCTTAGATCCTCGCTCCGCGTCCTCCCTGAAACAAAGGTTGACCATCGCGATCAACGTGGTAATGCCGCGAGCGTGATCGGCACCTTTCCTACTGGGGGTCGCGGGGCGGCTTTTAGTTATTATTTTATTTTATTTTGTAGGTTTGTTAAGTTTTACTTTTAAGCACTTCTTTTTATTTTTCTGTTGCTTTACCTAATTTGTAATTTTATGTTAAATAAATTATTATTTACTTAGTCGGGCCTTAAGTTCTGTCACAAGGTTTTTGATAGATAAAACTCGGCAATAATTCTTTTCTTATTCGTATTATACATGATTAAAAAGCTTATTTTATACGAATCAAATTGCAATTCAATACATTTTGTACAATTATCTCAATATGACAAAAAACCTTGTAACTTGAGACAATTTTGAACCCAAAACACGCTGCAACTGACAAAAATACCACTTACAACAAATTTTATAAAAAAACAGTGTGACAGATGACCAACGAGGTTTTATTTATTTATTCTGAAACCTCGATTTTAGACCATGCTTAGCAACTAGCATTTGATTTTCTGTTAGCTTTCAATTCCAACTGCTCCCATCGGGAACTTTACGTACTTTTTACGTTTTCAGAAAAACGCGTAAATTTGATCTTGTGGGCAACAAGTAGGTACACGTAAAATGTGAATATGAAAATTAGTTTTACCCAGACTTACTTATCTCATACTTCAAAATGGAGGTAACAGGGTTCAGGGAGGGTTGTCTAAAATCTCACGTAAGTTTGAAAGGTTTTAAGAATCATGGAAAAAAGATGAAGTGAATCACGTCCGTGTTTTTGATTGGCTAAAAACGTGCAAAATCTCTGAAGAAACTAGCATTTGTGTAATATGCCTTTAAGCATTTAAATCCAGTAATCGCTCTAATTTATCAGTATTTAATGAGCTATCAAACCATATATAGGATTAAATAAAAACATCCTTCGTTTTATTTACTATGCGGCAAAACATTTGTGACAGAACTTATGAACCGACTAAGTATTTAAAATATTACTACTGTGTTCATGTTCTGACATTGTATCTAGTTGGTCAGTAGATATTCCAATGTAAAACCATACTGAAAAAGTTCCTTAGAATGATACCTACAACAATTTTATTTTGGCTCCGATATATTATATATTATTTCCTTACGACATATATTTGAGTTTGAGGATAGTGACCAACGCATTTAATACTACTGAAAGTCTTTAATTTCTGAAGCTTATTAATACATAACATATGTTAATCCAAAAAAATGCAATTGGTATGTGTTACACAATACTCGTTGCTGAGGTATTAATCAATTCAACAACAAAAATTTCACGAGCCAATAGTGAGTCCTTCAACAAGATAATTTATATTGTTCACTTTTGATTAAGTCGCTTTTTGCATAGTTACATATGCATCTATTTACTAACTCTACGTATACATCGCAAACTGCACTCATAGGCTGTAGAAGTACTCAAACTAAGTCCGAAACCTAAGTAACTACATCGGATTTTCTACTTATTTGTAAAGAATGGACGACGCGACGCCAGGGACCAGCAAATCCGTTGGGTAAAGAAGTTTATGATCAAGTCTGCTCGCCTTATGGATATTGCAAATGGAAATTCTTATTCAGAAAATAATGTATTTGAAAACCAAAGTCAAGCACCGAGGATCTGTTTTCGACTATGACCTACCACCACGCCCACGGTATTTAAAAATGTTGATACAATATAATTTTGTTTAATTTGGACTTTGATAATTTGAATATAATGGTCGTGTGTATGCCCCTATTAAGCTTAATTATACCTGATTATTTGAATGTATCATACATAACACAGTAATTTAAATTACTACCCTTTTCATTTAGTGGTTATTATAATGTATGCGTCCTCAAGTACCTATAGGGTTTAATAATAAGGTTAGGAAATTACTTAATTACGATAACTTCAAAACGGTAAACTATTAAAACCCTTCGTATAAACATAAGCTTTTCGTTGCAAACACCATTCTAGAGTCTAATGTTAACATGTCGACATTAGAATCAGTTGCGTACAAAGCTAGTTTACTTAATACACATAAAATACTTCGTGTAGTGGGCCTTCAGATTAACGACGAAGATCATAACCAAACCATGATGGAGAGAATATGGAACCGCAAATTATTTAGCTTTTTCAGTTTCATATTGTACTGTGAAGTTTTAGGTGAAGTCGCCTGGTTCATACAAAAAGGCATAAACTTCATTGAGTTATCCTTCACTGTTCCATGTGTTATGCTTTGCGTCCTTGGTAGTGCCAAAAGTTACTACATGATTAAGTACGGCCACCATATCAATGATTTGATCCATTCGCTGCATCGACAGCAAGCACTTCAATTTAATTCTGGTATACATAAAAATCCCCCCGCCTATGGAGACATACTAAAAATGATCGATAAACTTGAGCAGAGATTTAAAATTGTTTGTTCTTTCAACGCTTTGGCGCTTGTTGCGTTTATGGTTGGTCCTTTAACTATAATGGCATTTATATATCATGAAACTGGAGAAGTGCAGTACAAATATCCTTTTATGATTTTATATCCGTTTAATCCCGATAATCTGTGGGTTTACCCTTTTGTGTACATTCACCAGGCAATAGGTGGTAAGTTCAGCAAATATTTTATTATTCTTAGGTACCTAACCACATGAAACATGCATACGAATTGTAATCCGCTCTATTTCGGAAGTCTGTTGAAATATTATTTTGTACATAATGGGGTCTTCTTTCAGGAGTGACAGCTCTCTTTAACGTGTTTGGCCCAGATTGCTTGTATTATGTATTTTGTACTTTTATACAAATTGAATTCCGGTCTCTACAATACGATTTCGAGAGAATCATAACGCCGACTGCTAGTTCAGGACTTCAACAAGTTAATGATACATACCGCAAGAAGATTAAAGCTTGTGTAAGCCACCACATGGAACTAATAAGGTTTGGTAATTAATGTTCATGAAAACCCACAATACAATGGGTTAGGTGATTTTTCATGTATATTGTATTTGACATCATCACTAAACCTCTCAGTGACCACATGCAAGGACCACATGCACATAGTAATAGCGGTACGCCAAAAAAAGCTGCAAAGGGTGTTAAAAGCATGAAAATCGGAACGATTGATCTTTAGGCCATACGAATCAATATGACCCGTAGCACGAAAAAAAAAGGAGAGGAGTTATGACGACATCTTTTTTGTATTGGTTCTTTTTTTCTGAAACCTATCGTGTCGTGTGTGGTATTTAATAAAAGGGCTTACAAGCCGATTCTAGAAATATATCACATCATTATATTGCAGTCACTTGTTTTAAATTAAAATAAACATCATTTTCAAAACATTAAGTTTGAGCTCCTCCAGATATGATAAGGTTGAATCATTATTTGTAAAATATACCTAAAATGATATGTGATAGCCTCATATCTAACCCCAAGAAAGCAATTTTGAAAATATTTACATTTAGTATATTTTTATAATTTTTTAATATTATAAAATGTGATAAAAATCACAATCAGTTGAAATATGTATAAAAATTTCAATTTTAGACACTGAGGATGATAAATACTATGCAAGAGGAGTTTTCAATCATTTTTATATTACTTATGAATGTTAACACATTTATTTTTATTTAAGGATTTTATTTGGTTACCGTTGATTTCATTTTATTTTTTGAAGGAATTTATTTTTTAATCTGGAGGAGCCCAAACTTGGTATGTTTTGAAAATGATTTTAATTTTAATTTAAACAAGTGACTTAATATAAATATAATGATGTGATGTATTTTTAGAATCGGCTTAGTAAGCCCTTTCATTAAATACCACACATGATGGGTTTCGGAATAAAACATTTTTTATCCCATACAAAAAAAAATGTCGTCATAACTCCTCTCCTTTTTTGTTTTTTATTCGTGCTACGGGTCAAATTGATTCGTATGGTCTAAAGATCAATCGTTCCGATTTTCATACTTTGAACACCATTTGCAGCATTTTACTGAATTTCGGGGTGTACCGCTAGCACTAAAGCCTTATGTTAATAATAAATAGAAAAAAAAAAAAGCCTTTTGTTCGGACTAGGCTAATATTTTAGTGCAAAAGCTACTCGTACTAGCAGCAAATGTATGGACTCGCACTAAAATACTAGCCTAGTCCGAACAAGGCTTAACAGGCGCAAGGTGAGATATAAGTGCCTGATGTATAATAATAATACATGTATACTATAGATTTCTCGCCTATACTTAAAGGGGTTTAAATATCGGCCGTTATTTACTTTACAGGATAGTGTGTAACAAATATTATTATATGTTGTTATTGGAGTTCATTCTAATTTCTATTACCCATATTATCTTAAATGGATTAAAAATACGCCTATGCGCTAGCTACCGCATCATTTTGTAGGGTTCCGTAGTGAACAAGAAACCCTTATAAAAAGATTCGCCTAGTCCGTCTGGCTGTCCGTCCGTCCGTCCGTCCATCCGGTCGTCTTCGGCTTAGCACAGTCGCTATTACTAATAGAAAACTATAATTCGGCATGGGTATATAAATCAATCTCGCCGAAAAAATAAAATCTTGAAAACAATTTTACCCCTACACCTAAAGTGGGGATGCAATTTTTTAGTGTGGGGTATCGTTGTATAGCTTGTTCCAAAATAATATGGGTTTCTCTACTACAACCCCAACTATTTTTCAATTTAGTGATTCGTTTGCGAGATATTGGGCTTTAAAGCCCTAATTTTTGTTCGAGTCATGTGGGGGCCACATGACTGGCTAAATGGCTACTACTGGGGATGTGAAAAAGTTCTTGGCAGTAGTACATACAATAAATTTAAAAGGAAAACTATCACGGCAAAGTTGGCATAACTAGTTACCGATTAATAGTCGACTAACTTAAAATGTACTTAGAAAGGCCAACTTTCGTACAAATTCGGCTGACGCCACCGCATCATGTAGTTGGAGCGCGCGTGTCGATGTAACTAAGACAGACAGGCAACTACGGAACCCTACACTGCGCGTGGCCCAACACGCAGTTGGCCGATTTTTTTTTCATACTTCCTATATATTTCGAACGGTAGACGTCCCAACGTTTGATGCCTTAATGCCTAATTAAGTTGACATCTATATATTGTTAACCTTTTTCGTTAACGATTCGGAGTACGGGTTTCCTCGTTTCTGCTGCGCATAGCCTCATTTCTGATGCAGTCACGCAGAGAAACTCCCAGCATAGCCCTCTCCATTCTAATGAGGTCCATAGTAAGCGATCACGTTTCAGTGCCATATATGTCATCACTGGCAACACACACTAGTCAAAAACTTTCGTCTTGAGACACTGCGGAATGTTATGTTATGTACGTTATGTACACCTACGGTACGGATAAAAGTGATAAAACAAAAGAATAAAAGTAGAGGAGCGTGTATATGTGGATGGTATAATATTCTATATTTTAACGTGTAACTCTTGAAGTAGACTAAAAACATTAATCCATTAGCGTAGGTATGACAATAATGAGCTTTTCGAGTATATAATTACAGGTGCTGCAATTTAATAGAAACAACGTATTCCAAGTCGGCCATGTTTAACTTTATGTCGAGCTCCCTGCTGCTCTGTCTGGCCGGGTTTAATATCTTGGTAAGCTTAGGAGGTCAATTTCACTCGACATATTTATGATTAACATGAAGATTGGCGCGTACTCGTTCCACTAAGGACTTATTGAGGACAGGCGTTACGATCGGCGACGCGAGACTCATGTCGCGAGTAAGAAAATGCTGACGCCCGAACATAAACACTTCTGAACAACACCATGGTAGTGTTTAGGCAACTTCCCGCTTACTGTGCAGGTGTGTCGTGGGAGTGAAGGCGGGCAACAAATGTCACAACAATCTCTTAAAAATACGTCGAGTCAGTTAGACCCCAGTGTCATTGTCACACACTTCTATCAAAAAATATATTTCACTTTACCGCTGTCCCACAATCCTGAAATGAAATCGCTCCCCGAAGCTTACTGACCAGCTTTATTTAAACTAGAAGCACTTTTCATTTGCATAAGGAGCTTTGCTAAAATTGTAGGTACAAAGAGTAAAAGTTATTACTATTGCGTCCTTTTTTCAGGCTCACGAGGACATGGTTATGTTGAGTAATTTTCTCAGTTTTCTCTTCATGTGTTTAATGCAAATATACTTGATATGCGATTATGGCGACAAAGTATCCCAAGCTGTGAGTAAAAATAGTAGTATTTGTAGTGTACAATTTAATCCTTTAAAGTATAATTTAATGGAAGCGGGACTTGTCGCGTTGTCTACAGATTAAGAGCTAACATAATGTTGGCAAAATTTATTATCTCAAGTAATTACAATGTTTAATTATGAAATTTCAGAGTATGGAAATAAGCAATGCTCTATATAACAGTCAATGGTATATAGTCGATGCAAAAACAGCCAAGGATATACTTATGATTTTAACAAGGTGGTAAAAGTTTTTTTTTTAAATTACTGACTTGTTTTGAACAATGTTTTTAAGGCTAATGTAAAGACTACAGTGATTTAAGAACTTTTTTTCTTTACTGCTCCCAGTAGTTAAGCATATAGGACCATTAGATACCCGTAATTTTGATACAAGCCAAAGAGTAGTTTAGGTATTAATTGTAAGTTATTTTTCCTTTCAGGGCTCAAAAACCATGCAAACTGACTGCCTGTAGTTATACACAAGTAAACCTGGGCGCATTTACACAAGTATTTCTTTATTAAATGTTCTTTATCGTGCACGTATCGTAACGTTGGTAACATAAATATTAAACTCATATTTTTTTCTTTCAGATACTGAGCACATCTTGGTCGTACTTTGCGCTATTGCAGTCGGTATATAGTAGAAGGCAATGAACTCTCAAGCTGCATTCAATTAAACCACTCGCTTGCAATGTTCTATTTTGCGAAGTATGCTTTATTTTAAGGTATAAGCCTTTTACGATTCTATTAAAATATATACACAAGGGAAGGAAGTCATATTATGAGTAGGTAAATTAAACGTCCCATAATGTGACACGACACCTTTATTCCTAGGTTAGTTCACCTCTATTGTTAGGTATTATTTTAGACAGAAAGTGTCAATTATTTGGCCAGTAAGCACTGTTACGTTTATGACCGCACATTCACACGCCCGCGTAGTAACATGTGATTACTCGAAAGAAACAGAGTTTGAGTTTGAGTTTGAATTGTTACGTTAGCTGCTTATGCACCTTACCGCATTCCGCGGGCATTCCCGATTAGCGCGTGACACCCGCTGTGAGCATAGACAAAACAATAAAATAGGCCAAATGACTATCGCCGCTCATAAAATTGCCTGATTTAGGTACCTACAAGCTCTTCCAACAGATGTTGGACGAATGTCGTAAACTATACTAGATGAAATAATAGGTCGCGCCGAACCAAATGTGTTGACAATCATATATAATTTATTGAACAGTAAAATTGCAGTTGATCGATGACCAGTGTTTATTCTTGTTCTTGTCTTAATAAAATTCATATAATTGACTAAATTGTTGGTTATATTATTTCGACTGGTACCCTAGCTGCAATAACGTAAGCAGAAACTTGTTTCGTCAACATATATTATTGAAATAGTGCAATACTTTACTTTAAAAATAAGGTTTTAACCGGCTTTAATATAGTACTCCGTCAAGCCACGTGAACATTTCCATATTTCTTTTCCAATTTACAACATTTCCGAGTTGTTTGAATGCGTTGATTAACTATTTTTCTCTAAGGGTTAATCAAACCGAATCGCTGTATGTGGGCCGATAATATTTGAGGACTTCCGTCAATTCCTCGAGGATCACCTTTCGCACTTCATAACTTGCTATTTCAACGAAATCATATCAGAATCTGTGACGTACTTTTATAGTTTTAAGTAGGTACATAATTGAGAAATCCCATAAGTCATCTGTGGTCTCCGTCATCAATTGCACTCCATCAAATTTATAATTCCCGGGTATAAATACACTTGTTATAATAGAAAATACCGAAATAACTACACGCGTGCCTAATATAATTGAGGAGTTCCCCCAATTCCCCAGCATGGGTCCCATCATCCAACTGAATTTTTGAAAAAAATGGGAACAACCTGTAAGCATTTACTTACAAATATAAAAAATTGTAAGAATCGGCTCATAAATGACGGAGTTCTGAGGTAACAAATAAAAACACAACCGAATTGTGAGAACCTCCTCCGTTTATTTGAAGTCGTTTAAAAATGAGATTAATTTCATAATCCTACTAATATCATAAATGCGAATTTTTATGTTTGTTACTCAATCACGCTTAAACGGCTTAACCGATTAGGATGAAATTGTACACGAAGATACTATAGCCTAGATTAAAATATAGTTTTTTTTATCCCCGGTTCACGCAGACGAAGTCGCGGGCGGAAGCTAGTTTAGAATAAGTATAAAAAAATACTATGCCTATAAATTGTATGCTATTCTTTTAAATATTTTACACATTCTATAAACGTATTATTAATAGAAGTGTCAGAAAAATATATATTTACTGACATCCTGAAACATAAGTGGCTGATGATATCATAAAATTATTTTAACTTTTTTCTAAGCTTAACATTATTAGGAATTTTGCACATTGCTGTTTTGTACTATTTATTAGGTCACTCTTTAAAGTTTGTCACTCTTTAGTACCACCCAGGGGACACGTACAGGGTTGTGGTAGGTAGCTCCTGCGGACGCGAGTAACAGTTGTCCCCCCTTTGTCAAGTGAGTGAAGTTAGGCAGCCAAATCATAAATTAGTAAATCTGGATCTTTTAATTGAATTGCCGTCTTGGGAATTTCGTATGCAGGTTTTATTTTAGACGTCAAGTTTTATGCCCTTATAGTGTTGTTAATAGTGATATTTTCTCTTTAGAGCTAGAATTTGCGCTGTACAAACTGTACGTATCCAGTTTGTACAGCGCAAATTCTAGATCAGATTGATTTCAGATTATACGTAGTTTTCAAATAAACATTTACTGACTGCTTTCAATAATTAACTTAGAGAGTTTTCAAACGATGTCATTTGTTCGGTACCGTATCTGATGCTACCTACTGAAAAAACAACATATTTAACGGTTAGTAATTACCAAAATCGACGTGTGTTTGCTTGTGTACGTAGGCGCGACTTAATTAAGGGGTGTGCTAAATTGGTGTAATCGAAACATGTGCTGGTTACATTGTAACCTTTCACAGAGACTGGTAGGGTTCCGTACGTACGTGACAATTGGGTGGTTCTCTAAAAACAACTTAATATATCTGTAATAAAATGGAGAAAAAAATTATAGGTATAGTCGAGTTCTGCAATATCTATACACCGTGATTGTTAATAACCCGAAAGATTTAAGCTAACGATACTAGAACCTAATTAGAGTATATATACTTATGTAACATATAGTCCAAAACTCGTAATTAACGAGATATTCATTATTTACAACAAACCAAAATTTAAATAATCTCCAGTGTAACACACCCTAAGGGCGTGAGCATGACGTAGCCACCTACTTCTTTTAAACGTAGATGCACTTTACCTGTATGGTTGTTAGCCAGTTTCATAAAGAAGTTTGGTATCTATCTACAAAAAGGTTTTACTACCGAAAATTTTCATCGCGTGATAAAAGGATAGCATGCAACTAAAATGCAGTGTGGTGTACCGAATAATTATAATATCTTATCTTACACACTTCGATCTCAAGTAGCTTTTCTGTTATCATTGAGAATAGAGATAATTAGGTTTGTTATGTTCTAGTCGCGAGAGTGGTTCTTCTTATAACTGGCTAGTTTGAAATCGATTGTCACTGAAATGACACATTACAAATTATTACTATTTGTCACGCGAATATTTTGTCATAAAATAACATCGAAAATTTTATTGACTGTAATAAATAATATTCGGTATGCCGCATTATCCTTCGGCTCATTTAGCGGATATCCATTTTGTATACGGATTGTGTGATGGGAACTCGCTCCAGGCAGTCGCCGAATACCGAAGACGATACCCAGACCGTCGTATACCTCACCATTCGACTTTTGCGGATGTCCATCGACAGTTTCGCGAAAAAGGGCTTGGAAAAGCTCACAGAGAAAGGGCTATAAATGTAGATGAACAAACAGAGAACAGAATAATGAACTTAATAATAGAAGACCCAACCTTGTCATCAAGAGCTGTAGCAAGAATGGTCAATGTTAACTATCAGCTTGTATTAAGGGTTTGGAAAAGGTACGGCCTGCATCCTTTCCACTACAGGAAAGTACACGGATTAATTAACAATGACGGGCTAGCTAGAGTTGCCTATTGCCAAAGGATGAATCAGAAATTAGTGGAAGATCCTGGATTTCTAAATAAGATACTATGGACAGATGAATCGTTGTTCACGAGAGAGGGAGTTTTTAATTCCCATAATCGGCATCTGTGGTTAGAACAAAATCCCCATGCGAAAAGGGAAAATTCATACCAGCACAAATTTTCCGTAAACTTGTGGGCTGGCATTATTGGGAATAAAATAATAGGTCCCGTCATATTTCCAAATAGACTGAATTCTGAGAACTATTTATTTTTTCTAAATAATGAATTAAACGACTTGCTGGAAGATGTCGATTTGGAAACCCGACGAACTATGTGGTTCCAGCACGACGGTTGCCCGGCCCACTTCAGCTTAGTTGTTCGTGATTGGCTGAACCAACAATACCCTGAGAGATGGATCGGCCGTGGGAGCGAAGTTGTAGCATGGCCTGCCCGTTCACCGGATTTAACTCCGCTAGATTTCTTTCTATGGGGAACTCTGAAAGATAAGGTTTACTCAACACCTGTAAACACTAGAGAAGAGTTGTTAATAAGAATTCAAGCGGTTTCAGAAGAAATCAAGAACACTCATGTTAACTTGAATCATGAAATCCGTTCACGATTGAATATTTGTGCTGACAACGGCGGTACACATTTTGAAAATTTAATTCATTAAATTACTTACTCGTAATAAAAATGCATAACTGTTTCATGTTGTTGTTTATTTTACTGTAGGTACAGGTTAGCGTGATCGCTGTCAAAACAAAGTCCCTTTCCTGTATGAGGTATGATGTAAAAAAATAAGTGGTATGATTTCCTTTCGAATATTATCATGCCTAACAATTTATGGTTGTAATTGTCAGTCAAAAAAAGATACCTAAAGTTTCAATGTGGTGCCAATAAATAAAAAATGAAATTATTCAATACAAACATCGTGCTAGACATAACTTGACAATTCTTGTCATTCATGGAATACAAGTGACGGCATTCGCCGTTCCTCGTATGATTTCGGAGCGATTCGTGAAGTGTCATGCTCGCTCTCTGTTCTTCAACTTGAGTTTCTCACCTAAAGGCTTGTTCACAAAGAAGTGGGCAATTAATAAGATTTAAATTGTACTGAAATAGTAATTTCATTAAGACGCATAATTAGACCCATGTTGATATAACATTATTTACTCGTAATGTCGTCAAAAATACGTGGTTTAAATCTTTCGGGTTATTAACAATCACGGTGTATAGACAACCTTTCAAAAATAACTACACATGTGTCTTACGTCAGTAACAATAAAGTCTCTGTATAGATATTTTTGAAAGGTTGCCTGTGTAGATATTGGAGAACTCGACTGTAAAAGATTAAAAAATCCCGTAGTTATATTTTAGTAGTAGTCAAAGTTTTAAGAGAGGAAAATTCTGTCGCTTTTCCGTAAAACTGACCTTTATGTCAAACTATCGGTATTTATTATGACGCTAGAGAGTCCCTAGTTTACTCTATTTTAATAGATTTTTGGTCTACTTATATTCTCTTTATTCATCTTTTATCTTAAGCTAGGTTTTTACAATAACTATATAAAAAGTAAAATATAAAACTATACATACAAAACATAAAATCATTATAAAAACCTAACCTAGGGTACCGCCGGCAGCGAGGCGGGGCCTAAGCTGTCGGTGGTCAGGGCGCCAGAGACAGGAATCTCCTGACTATCCGCGCAGTATCCAGGAGTACCGCCTTCTGTATCTGACCTTTGATCCAGCCATCTAGCGAGAGTCTCTTGAGGTGATGGTCGAGACTCTTCGCTATTAAACCGTTCGCTGAAACGACTATCGGGACGATGATCGTCGAATCAACATCCCACATGGCGGTTACCTCGTGAGCCAGGTCTAGGTACTTGCTGGCTTTGTCCTTCTCGGCCCTCACGAGGTTCTCGTCATGGGGGATGGTGATGTCGACGAGCACTGCCTGGCGTTTCCATCGATCTGTCAGCACGATATCAGGCCTATTGGCAAGAATAGTCCTGTCCGTGATGACAGTTCGATCCCAATAGAGCGTGGCACGACCATTTTCGAGAACTGGCGCAGGTGTGTACTTATAGTAAGGCACTTCGGAGGCCACAAGACCGTATAGCAGAGCAAGTTGCTGGTGAATAATTCTGGCTACAAGGTTATGTCTGTGGAAGTACTCGCCGTTAGCAAGATGACCACAACCGGAGATAATATGCCTGAGTGACTCCCCGGGACGGTGGCATGCCCGACAAATGTCTGTCCTTTGGTCTACTTATATTATTATTATAATTTTGATTGGGCGGAAGAGGCACCTAGTAGGGAGGCATGGAGATTACGAGGAGTGGCCTTTGCCCAGCAGTGGGGCACACAATAGGCTCACAATAATTTTGATTGAATTACAGGTATTCGTACTCTTAAGTTTAGACTCTCTCACAAGTACAATAATGTACAGCACTAATCAGGTGTAAGTTCGTCTTTCCTGTTAGGGATGATATTGAGTTCGAATATATTGATTAATATATGAAGTTTACAATTTTAGCATAATATGACCAAAATAAGTACGTCCGGAGCAATGTATATGGAACCTATATATATTATTACAAACAAAGCCTAGGTTCCTACGCAGACAATGAGCCAGAATGCAAGAAAAAGACCAACTGACAAGTCATTTTCTTTACTACAATTTGCATTTTGATGTTTTTCAATTCCCAGCGACCAAACCTTTAAAAACCTTTAAACATAAACCTGTAATTTGCAACTTCATAAGGTTTTATTAGCAATTTCGCGTGAACGTGAAGATGTCCACATAAGTAAATGTATGTAAAGTAGGGCAGTCAAAGGTTTATTGCATATAATTGATTAATTATTTTCTGACTACGGAATCCTATGTAGGAGTAGGTTGGTTGGTATAGTTGTATATTCATTCATTGATTGATAGTTTATAGTGGCATTAAATTTACCCGCTTACGTATTTTTTAACCGACTTCAAGAATAAGGTGGTTCTCAATTCGGCTGTGTCAATATTGTTTTCCCGGGAATTTCCATTAACTTCGGCATATTGTAGAGTAAATTCACAGAGCCAAATTAGCATAAATGATTCAGCATTTTTTTTATACAAGATAATACATATAATGTTGCATTAACGGTTATTGTCTTATTGAACAAGGGTCTTGAAACACATGAAATAAAAAAATATGAACCTCCGAGTCAGTTCGTCCCTAATATCGAACGAAGTCACTTTGTAAACCTTCTTGTAGTGTATAGGTACCTTACAAAATTTAAAAAGCTGTTATGACGTCACAGTTAAGAGCCATTTACAGTTTAAATCTGCAAAACTGAATAAAATAAAATATTGAATATCTTGATAACAGTAAGAGTTAAGATACTACTATCTTGGAGAAATTAACTTTTTTTGATCTAAACTATACCCCCTTGCAATTAACGGAAATTGACAAAAACACATGTATATATGTATTTTTTTATCTTTAGTTTTTTTTAAATGTTTATTACCTCAGAACTCCCTAATTTCTGAGCAGATTCGATTTTTTTTTCTTGTTTGTAAGTGTATGATTCCATATTGGTCCTATTTTTTTTTCAAAATACCCTGTGGATGATGGGATTCATGAAGAATTGAGGGAACTCCTCAAATATATGTATTACGCACGCATGTAGTCATTTCGGTATTTTCTATGATAACTCGTGCATTTACACCCGGAAAACACAAATGTGGTGAAGTGGAACTCATGATGAAGACCACAGATCTCCTGCAACTCCCCAATGATGTACTTAAAACTTTAAAAGTACGTCACAGATTCAGGAGAAGAGGTTTCTTTTCATTTTTTTCAAGTTCAAGTTTTTACTTCTGCCGGCACTCTCGGAGTGCAACCCGGTCTTTTTTTCTGTAATAATCAATGTTCGTGTTGTAAAGTGGAACGAAATGTGGAAATGTTCATGTGGCTTGGCGGAGTACTGAATTGAAGTCGGTTAAAACTTTGTTTTTAAAGTAAATTATTGCAACGCTAAGTCGTGAACTTTTATCAGATAGGTATTTTTGAACCACATCCATATCATAAATACCTACTGAGAATCAGTAGATATAATTATATATCACATAAATCTATAACAAATAAATAACTATGTGCCTACGTAAATAGTAGGTAATGTTTACAAGAACATTTCAAGCATTACTGTTTACGCGAACAGATGATACTGAGCAGAATTTGTCGGAATCTGGTATCCGCTAGCGACTATCGTTACTATCCAATAGCCACGGATATTTATAGAATATGTGTCAAGGAGATATATATAATATTATAAGCTGACGTAAAATATTACTCGTATTTTGTTTATTACCCCTATTTTTATTTATTTGTTTTCGGACGCGGAGCGGAGCGGAACTTCTGGGGAAATGAGATTCCTACTATTTATTATATTGGCTTTGAAAACATAAATAACAGCAGTTTAAGCAAACATAAATTAATTTCAACGAAATTATGAGTATGCTGTTGCGATTGTTAAGTTGGCAACGGTGTTGCCTTATTTTCGCCACAAGAAGTGGATTTTGACAGGTGCACTTTTTTACCTGTCTGTGCTCGGTGGTAGAGAAATGTGGATTGTAAAATAAACTTCGAAATAAACAGTGCGAAATTAAAGTCGTGTAATAATTAATTACCGGCTAACTAAATCCCAAAATATAGGGATATAACAACTGGCGACGAGGATCGTAAAAAAATACGAAGAAAGGAACTCGCGGTGCAAGTGCAAGCAAAGAGGTTAACTCTGTCCACGCCGACCGGTGACCGCCATATTGCATCGTAAAGAATTACCTCTGGAATTTTTGTGTCGTGTAACGTGTAAACTAAAACCTGTGTACTCATGGACAAATATGTCGAAGCAATCAACCAAGGGTTGACTGGTTGGATCAATTCTGTATCTAAAGAACAATTGTTACAAATCGCAGTGTTAGTAAACATAGCAGTGAACCCGGCGACCATAACACTTGAAAAACTGCGAAATCAGCGATGGGTACAGTCGGCGAATTGGAACCGTTCAGCGGAGGAAACTGGCAAGCCTATAAACAACAGTTAGACTGTTACATTAACTTAAACGATGTCAGTGAACAAAAAACTGCCACTTCTCATAACCAAGCTGAAGCCACATGTGTATGATATTTTGAGTTCGCTTTGTGCCCCGAAAGTGCCTGTGGATGCCACGTACGAAGAAATATGTAATAAGCTTAAAGCTCATTATAATCCTATTTAACATAGTTCGCTTCATAAAGCACAGTTCCGACAACGGAAGCAGAATTCCGGTGAAACTATTGCTGAATACATCTTATCATTAAGAGAATTGGGAATAAAATGACATTTCGCAGGCGTGGATGAGCAAATAAAAGAAAGACTAATATATGGTGAGGCTGACAACTTTCTGAGATTTGAGCTATTAAAAATTAGTGACAAAAGTTTGAGTGACATGATAAATGTCGCTAAACTAATGGAAATAGCATATAAAAATAGCTCACCAACATATGAAACCAAAGTCTTAAAACATAACGAAACACCTGTGAAGAAGACATACAATAATCCATCAACCAGTAAGGACAAGGCAGCGGCAAAACCCACAAGGAAGGCGGGAGTATCCATTTGTTTCTGTTGTGGAAAGGAAGGGCACCTGCGCAGTGAGTGTAGATTAATAAATAAGTTTTGCAGTGAATGTGGTCAGCGTGGTCACCTATTTAAGATGTGTAAAAACAAACAAGCATTTGCAGCAACTAAAAATGTGCAACTACTAGAATCGGACAAATCGGACTGCAGTGATATAGTGGGAAATTCTTCAGATCAGGACCATGAGGACGAGTACAAACTGTATGTACTGTCCCATAATCATAAAATTGAGCCTATGTACTTAGAGGTAAAAAAAATTAATTACAACTTTGAAATTGACACGGGTGCAGATGTATCAACTTTAAGTTACGACAAAGCATTACAATTGTTCAAAGAAGAAGAGATAAAACCCTGTAAATTACTCTTCAAGAATTTTGACCAGACTGTCTCGTCTCCCGTCGGTGTGTTGGATCCGGTAACAGTAAAATTTAAAAACGAGGTCTATTCTAACCTAAGACTATATGTTGTAAAAGAAAACCTGCCAAATGTAGTGGGAAAGGATTGGCAAATGGCTTTAAATCTATGGCCCCTAAAACTTGAATCAGGTTTGAAACAAATGTCAACAGTTCATACTAATGACACAAAGTCAAACATTGTTCAACAATTTAAAAAACAATATACCAACTTATTTAGCCCAGGTTGGGGCAGTTTTAAAGGAGGGGAGGTAGAATTAAAGTTAAAAGAGGAAAGAAAAGAGGAAGCAAAAGCAAAAGCTCGAACAGTACCATTTGCATTAAAAAGCAAAGTGAAAGATGAAATTAACCGGCTTAACCGCCTGCTAAAAAACGGTCGTATTGCCCCAGTAGAATATAGCTCATGGGGGACACCAGTGGTACCCATTATAAAAAAAGATGGCTCTGTTCGCCTATGTGGAGACTTTAAAGTAACTCTAAACAAATACTTAGAAGTTGACCATTTCCCATTGCCTACAATTCAACAAATATTTATCAAACTGCAAGAAGGGAACTGTTATTGTGAATTAGACCTTAAAGAAGCCTACTTGCAAGCACCGTTGTCTAAAGCTTCGCAGGAAATGACAACAATTACAACAGAAGTAGGTATATATAAGTACCTTTATCTACCTTATGGGGTAAATACTGGTGTAGGCTTCTTTCAAAGGTTAATTGTTCAATGTTTGGCCAATATTGAGGGGGTAATAGTGTACATAGATAATATCTACATAATTGGGAGAGACAAAGAAGAGATAATGTCTAGGCTTAAACAAGTGCTGAGCAAGCTAAATGAGCTTGAGTTAAAAATTAACATTGAAAAGTGTAAATTTTTTGTGGACAGCTTGGAAGTATTTGGGTTTGTTATAAACAATTCAGGAATCCAAATTATGAAGGATAAAATTGAACCTGTACTATCTTTGCCTGCCCCAAACAACTTTAAAATGTTACGTGCTTTTTTAGGCAAAGTTAACTATTATAACAGGTTTTTAAAAAATATGTCCATTATGTTGCAACCACTATATAACTGCTTGAAAGAAAGAACTTTCAAATGGACACAGGAATGTGAAAAATGTTTCATTGAGATAAAATCTGCTTTATCACAGGCAGATGTTTGTGCAAATTTTAACCCAGCATTACCTGTCATTCTTACATGCGATGCATCAGACATTGGAGTGGCCGCAATATTATCACATAGAGATCAAGATGGTATACTGAAACCAATTGCGTTTGCTAGCAAATTGTTAAATGACACTCAAAAGAAATACCCAATTATTGAAAAAGAGGGTTTAGCAATTATATTTGGAATAAATACATTTTACGAGTACCTGTATGGTAGGCATTTCCAATTGGAAACTGATAATGAGGCTCTTTCAAAGATATTTGGGCCGAAAAAAAGCATACCAAAGATGGCTGCTAAAAGGCTACAGCATTGGGCCATATTCTTATCAGCATTTGATTACAGCATCCATCATATAAGTTCTAGTAAAAACCCTGCAGATATTTTATCCCGGTTCCCATCTGACACTACACCAATGTCTGTAGGCCATCCAATATGTGAAAGTGGTAACTATATTTACATTAACTATGTTGAGACATCCAACATAAACACACTCAACTGGAAATTAATCCAAATAGAATCAAAAAAAGACACCATGTAATTAGGTTTTGCATGGACGGATGGCCCAATAATAACATAGGTAATGAATTTGTTCCCTATGTTAAGAGAAAAAATGAATTGACAGTAGATAGAGGCTGCTTATTATGGGGTTTTCGCGTAGTGATTCCAAGTGCGCTCAGGTCAGCTGTGCTTAAAGAAATACATGCCAGTCATTTTGGTATTACAAGAACAAAAGAAATAATTAGATCTTATTGTTGGTGGCCACAGATCGACAATAACGTTGAAGAATTTGTAAACAAATGTATAATTTGTTTGCAAAATCGGAAAAATCCACCTCAAGTACCTCTACGCACCTGGAATCAAGCATCAAGTGTATGGGAAATACTTCATGCTGACTTTCTCGGCCCATTTTGTGGTAAAATGTTCATAGTAATTGTAGACGCATATTCAAAATGGCCAGAGGCATATATGATGTCTAATATCACGTCAAGTAAAACTATATCCATTGTTGATAGCATTTTTATACGCTTTGGATACCCATTGCATCTAGTGACAGATTACGGCACAGCATTTACCTGTTATGCGTTTAAAGAATTTTGTAGACGATCTGGTGTAAACCAAAGCTTCACTCCACCTCATTACCCGGCTACGAACGGAGCCGCAGAACGTTTTGTAGACACCTTTAAGAGGCAAGTAAAAAAGATTATGCAGGATGGTGCAAACATAGAAACCGCTATTAACTTATTCCTGTTCGACTACAGAAATACTCCACACAAGTCGACAGGAGTAGCACCTGCTAAATTATTATTAGGAAGACTTAAGAAATCGCTTTACTTTACTAAGACCACAGCCGGTATCCGGTAAAATCACTTGTGAGCGAGTAAAACAAGTAAAATACCATAAAGGGTCGCGTTTGATATCTTTTGCAGTAGGAGATAAAGTAATGGCTAAAGACTATAGAAATAACAGAACTAATTGGTCAGTTGGTGTAATTGTTGGAGTGCTTGTGGAGGGTACAACCTATAATGTTGACGTTGGTGGTCTTGTATGGAAAAGGCATGCAAACCAATTATTAAGAATTACTTAAAGTAAATGTATGTCAATTAATAGATTAAGTTTTCTTTCTTTTTTATTTTGATTTTTTTCAAGTTGCTCAACTTCTTGTGGCGGCGGAGAGTGTTGCGATTGTTAAGTTGGCAACGGTGTTGCCTTACTTTCGCCATAAGAAGCGGATTTTGACAGGTGCACTTTTTTACCTGTCTGTGCTCGGTGGTAGAGAAATGTGGATTGTAAAATAAACTTCGAAATAAACAGTGCGAAATTAAAGTCGTGTATTAATTAATTACCGGCTAACTAAATCCCAAAATATAGGTATATAACAATGCAAATCTGGACGTTTATGTAAAAGTATAAACAGTAGGCACGCAGTAGGTATTTTGAGGCAATCATCAGGACCCGTAAAAGAATAATTCATTTAGTAAGTAAATAAAGGAGGATTCTTATTTGAAATGTAAATTGTTTGCAATGGCTGTATTTGGTATGAATAAAACATTTTTTTTGATTTCATATTTTTTTATATATCTATGAAACGTTTATTAGATTTTTTATGTTTAGCGCTGGGAATCTGGAGGCCTTTGGAATGTGACTGTATTAAAAATAATATCGTTTTAGTGCTCTATTTATAAATGGAAGCTGTAAATTCTAGAGATTAAAATCAGTGGGTCCCTGCATTCAGCAGCTCCGCAAAATATAACGCTGAAGATTATCTACACAGTTTTTATTCTCTTGACATAGTCGTGTGTAGGTAGGTAATTTGATTATTTTGCTGCTGACCTTAGTTATACACTTACAAATTTGCAGAAGAAAGGCGGCGGCGCGACACGCGTGCTGTTAGGTCACTTCGGAAATGGTCACGCCTCGCCTGTACATAAGCAAAGCCATGTGTTAGTGTTTGGGCGACTTACGACGCGGGGCCCGTGAACTGCAGGATCTAAATGACTTCGCTTCTCTTCCAGTCCGTGTGACCCCGTGTAACCTTTAAGATTTTATGAGTAAACTAGCTTCCGCCCGCGACTTCGTCCGCGTGGACCCGGGATAAAAATTATCCTATATTTTAATCCAGCCTATAAACTATCTACGTGCAAAATTTCATTCAAATCGGTTCAGCCGTTTAAGCGTGATTGAGTAACAAACATCCAAACGTCTAAACTTTCGCATTTATAATATTAGTAGGATTTGCAAAAACTTGTTACACTGCTATTAAAACTTTCGAAATAGTAAGTAGGTACCTAAGTACCAAAAACAGCAGCACGGTTTATGAGCTGGGTCAAAGCACAATGACAGAGTTTAGTTACGACGCCTTGCCAAGTTAGCACTTATCTTGCTGAAACTTTGAGAGAATGCTTCTGTTTGGCAAGAGTCGGTGATATGTTACACAGGTGTACGATAGTTGCAAGTTGCCGGCTTTATTTTTAACCGACTTAAAAAAAGGAGGAGGTTCCCAATTCGGTTGTTTTTTTTTTTGGGAAGCATCTCTTTAGCTCACTTTCTTTTCTTTTTTCGACTGTCAATTTTCAATTATTTTCTACCTTTAACACCCGCTCGTCGCTCGCGCAGCTTGTGTGTTCATAACTGTAATTTATACATTAATCCTGAAAGGGGTTTTTCTGCTCAATCAAATTTTTATTTTATTTATTTTATTTTATACTTTTGTTTAACTTCCGACTCCAACAAGGGGAATGTTTAGGTAGCTCCCAAATCGATTAACTGATTCGAGTGCAGTTTTTAAAATCGAAACGCTCGTCTGTCGAGATGGTTCTTATTGGTTTGTTGTGTCGGTGTTTAGTGTTTTAATTTTTAGGGTTCCATACCTCAAAAGGGAAACAGGAGGCCCTATATTAGGATCACCCTGTCTGTCCGTCTGTCAAGCCCCTTTTTCTCAGGAACGCGGAGGTAAGTATCGAGTGAAATTAAAATTACATTCTCGGGTCTGCCATCCAATGGAGCCCGTTTGTCTGAATAAATCAATCTTTACCTATTCAGCTATAGCCAGAATTCATGCTTAAGCAAGCAGGCAATAAGTACAGTTGATTACAGTCGTAAAGAAATCGTCATAACTGGAGTAGTTTACCGGTTCCAAGATAACATTTTTGCTTCTCTGCTAACGTTGGTTTAGGTATCTATCAAATATATTGCTGTGGGAAAGTCACGAAAGCGATAACATTATTCGAACAAAGCCTTCGACATTATCATAATGTTCTTAATGTCCTCGGCCTATAACTGTGCGACATTTTTATTGGCCCATCGATGTGATGGGAAGGGATAGTGATTCATTTAGAAGCCGTTCTCGACCGCTTAGGACTAACGTGTGTGTTTTTTATTTATTTAAACTTACAGTAATAAGCTACAAATGCAAAAGGCGTACTAAAATAAGGCATTCTCTAAAATATTTTTTGGCCCATCAGAGAGTTAAACAGATACGTTTACCTTGTTTTCGGGTATTATATTTTTTTAGTCAGATTTGCCAACTTTTTAAAGAAACATTTAGAAGAGACTATTTTAGTTTTTTTTTTTTTTGTGAGTGTGAAATTCAGAACGATGTTAGCCTTTATATCATTATTCTTCTAAAGTATTTTTCCAGTAAACCAATGTAGTCAATGTTACCTGGTCAATATAAGTAGTCAAGAATTTTATTCATGCCCCTTTTAGCCCTTACTTACCTACGTTGTTGGGTATTTCAAAATGCACACATTTTGGTCATAAAAGTATATATTTAATATTTATACTTTTGATGTAATACTCTAATTGTATATTTAAATAGTTTTAAATGTATCCCATGCAATAAGTAATACTGTACATATACAGTAATATTTTTTTTATACCTATAACGTTTGTTTCTAAATTATATAAAATGTAATAAGTACTCTTTATAAAAAAAAAAAATTAATTGTACAATTATGTTAAATTGTATTTTGTTGACTTATGTATGGAGTACAAACAAAGCTGCAAAAATATCATATTATTGTAAGTTGCGAAACAAAGCAAAGCAAACGAACTCACAGATAGAGATAAAAAAATTGACACTTTTGCACAGAAGTGCCCCAGAAAAATAACATAACGCCTAATAAAAACACATTACAAGCATTAACTAACTAATCAGAATCACTACCAGCAATTTTTCAGATTTAGTTTTTTTTCACAATACCTACTTACAAATGATTGAGAGCGACATCAGCGCATCAGCCAATACGGATCGAATCTAATCTGAATAAGTCGTTAGTGCTATCCGGAATTGAGCTCCCAACCGCACAACGACATTTATTACATTAAAATCACACTGAACTGGATTATTCTGTCCGCATACAACAAACAACCGACCACAATCGAGTTAGTTTTCTTGCGAGTTCCATGCGGACATCTTAAAATTAGGGAGAGGAAGTGAAAAGTTTTGAGGGTTATAGCGAAGGGGTTAAGTTAACTGTCGTTTCTTAGAGACTTGATACGTTTTATACTTAAGTATATCCATGTAGTGACGGACGCTTGTCTTGCCAAGTAAGGGCCCAGGGCTGCCCTCCTAAATCACATCGATTTGGTTGGCACGCTGCCAACGGGGTGTCAGAGGGCGATGTTAATTTAAACCAACCGGATGTAATAAACAACAATACTAAGGTGGCAGTGTTTTATTTATTACATTAAAAAGTCAATATAATCATAAATTACCATCCATCTTAATTATTTATACGCTTAAGGGCTGTCCTGCCAGTTCCCTCTCTTCCATGAGAGGTGGCCTGTACCCTGCAGTAAGATAAGTCTTCCGGCCTTGAGAATGATAATATTTCAGCCTATATAAGTATAGGCTGAAATATTATCATTCTCAAGGCCGGCCTCACAAAAACGGAATTCAGTCGCCAAATTCAGAATCTGGTGCAATCAAGAGCAAGAAAAGAAGTACACACTGATACAAATTCTGCACTAAGGGTACCGTTTTCTTTGCTCTTGAGTGATTCAGATTATGATTCAGTGACTGAATTCCTTTCTGTGTGAGGCCAAAGCTTAATTGCAGCTCGATTGTGACAAACGCCATCATGAATGCCTGGCGGTTCGAAGAGACAAATAAAAACGTAAATAGATAGCAAGTAGATACCTTTTGTTAAAATAAACTTAATCATTACATCCGAGTTATAAGATCAGTAGCACATTACAATTCCTTGTAGTCCGATTAATCGAACCACGAGGGCAAATAAAGTTTATGTCGTCCGATCACTCCGATCAGTAGGACGAAGTGGAAGTACAATTCCGTGTAGTCCGATTAATCGGACCAGCAGGAAAAAAAGTTCACGTGGCCCATCAGTAGGACAAGGCAGTAGGACCACGTGGCCAGAGGGTAAAATGTTCGCAGGTTAAATAGTGCTTTACAAAAATCTGGTACAACACATTTATATATATTTAATTACCTACTACTAAAATGGATTCAAAACTACTTGCTTCACAAAAACCACAAAACCGCTAAACATATATTCATCACGGAGTTTCTATGCTCTAACGTAGGGAACAGCTAAGCTAACACAATTCAAGTACAACACCGTGGATAAAGTTCGTAATTTCGCGGGCGTAAAAATATGACCTGGCCCCTATTTCACCTACTCCACAATTGTCACCTGACAACGACAATTCTCCGTACATTGCTGGATCCACAAGTAACCTCTAGCAACCACCTTGACTTCTAGAAAAAGCAATGCATGGCGAATTGTCAGTGTCAGGTGACAATTGTCAAGTTGGTGAAATAGGGGCCTGGTTTATGTGGTTAAAGTTTTACTTCGTGCCATTACGCCCTTTATGGGTGTCAAATGCGCACTAAAACTAGGCACCACCCCGAGAGCACATACATACTATTACACAACCCGTATAAAATAGACTCATTAGTAGTAATCACGCAGAGAAAATTAAGATTAAACAATCTATTTTATGGAACTTTTCCCCAACTAATTATAAACAATTATTTTTTGCCACGGAACGACCTTGCTAACCTTTCATAAATCATACTAATTAAACAAAGGGAAGAAATTATCACGTCACATAAGCGTGTTACACTGAGTTCGGCATGTGGAATTACTATTTAAGACATTAACTTAGATCGCAACATAATCTGCGGGTCTCCACACCGAGCAAGGCGCTGTACGTGTCGCGCCTGCATCACACTGCCACCGCTGAAGAAGTGACGCAGTATGTTCGCCAGAAAACCGGCTACTCGCTGAGGGTGCACCAGCTGCGGTCCCGGCACTACGTGCACTTCAGCTCTTTTGTAGTGCGCGTGCCGCGGCCGCTCCAGGAGACCATCGCGTGTGCTGATTTCTGGCCGAAAGGTGTCGTGTTTCGTCGGTTCCGGGGCAACCTACCAAATCCAACACCCGAGATGTCGACGCAACGGGGCCACGCCGTTTCGCCGTCTAAATAAACATTGTTCGGTTCATGACGCATTGGTGCTTACACTGTAATGTTATGTAACCTGTTTTTTCAATAAATAAATAAATAAATAAATAAATAATGTCTTATGCTCATTTATTGTCAACCCTCACAGCGTTCTTTAGAAAGAACAAAGTTTGTTCAAACAAATGTAAGTAAAATTATACGTATCCTTTCGTAATACCACGTCGGTGGCAAAGAAGCATACGGCCCCATCTTAAGCGGTCATTATAGTCTATTTGCAACTCTAGGGGTTTCACATGCTCGTTGGGCCAACGATTAAACGATTCAAATTTCACTTCTTTCTTGAAGAACCCCATACTACATAGTCAGTCAGGAACACCTCGGCATCTTTTCACGACCTTTCTGGGAGTTCCAAAATTGGTCTCAGGAAGATAACTCCAGGCAAAATACGATTTTGAAATACATTCATTTATAATTGCGTTGTTTTTGTTGATTTCATTTTAAAATGTTATTCTAAGATGATTTATTCAAGAATCCGACAAACTTTCCACCCGGAAGTAATTATGTAGATTTAAATGAAGCATGCATTGTTTTTTTGTACGATTTATCTTAAATATTATACAGCAAATGTAAATGAACCAAAATAAACACAAAAATATTTATTATTATTTTTACTGACTTCAGAAGCTAAATAATTTATATTTTTTTTTATGTCTGAAATTGTGTCGGACCTATAATAAATCTCTAAATTAAAAAAAGAATCAGCCAGTATCAAACTAAGCAATGATGTGTCCCGAATGATCTCAGCTTCCCATGAACGGAAAAACATGTAACTTTTTTTATTAGTAAATTATTACTCTAGCTTCCGTTTAGGATAGCTTTTATCCGACTGCGACGATTAATTAATTTTCGGAAACATTTGAACTCATTAAATAATTCATTTCTTCTGCTTCAAATCGTAGTCGCCATATCTGTCAACTGTCAGTGACGTCAAAATGGCGGGCTTGCCTTAACTATCCTACAGTAAATTATTACTGTAGGTACGCGTTTTGTGAAGATCTATTAAGACCTTCACAAAACGCATATTAAATCCTAAAGCATCAAAAAATAATCGATTCTGACATGGAAACTTACATGCGCTAAATTAGTATTGAAGCATAATTTCAATAAATGTATCAACAAATTTCAACAACATTATAACGTCAAACGTCAAAAGTCTGACTCTTCCTCTTTTTAGGGTTCCGTACCAAAACAGGTAAAACAGGAACCCTTATGGTGCGACTCCGTCCGTCTGTCTGTCTGTCTGTCTGTCACAAAGTGAAATATATCACGGACTACTTAAGCTATCAATTTGAAATTTGGAATGGTTTTAAATGAGTTATCCACGTGCATGGAAAATGAGAAATTTAAATAAACATTTTAATTTTCTATGAAAAATTACGAATATGAGGGGGGGGAAAAAAATTCGACTATTAGGTCAAGTGGGGTATCATATGAAAGGGCAATTAATCAACTTTATAAGTATTTTTTCTTTTGAAATTCCTATAAGACTATAATATAATAGAAGTACTCTCTTTCAAATAAAAAAATAATAATCGAGATTGGTTCACGTGATAAACAAGAATCGCTAAAACACCAACATACATACTAAGCTGATTTTCCTTGCACGCTAGTACCAAATGGGGCCAATAGATGGCGCTAAGATTTAAGATTTTTCTAGAATGAATGGGGTTGGGACGGGTATCTTTCAATAGCAGGTCAAAAAGAATTCGTGATACAATTGTCGTGGTAGTTTGATGGTCTTGGTGTAAAAGTTATTCGTTGTTTGAAATTGAATTCTGTTGTGTTGGGTTAAAATAAGTAATTTAACGGGCGAAATTTATTTCGGTTTATTTGTCGCCGTATTCGTTGGGCTTTGGCTTCGTAATGGGAAAAACTGAAGCGGATCGGCTGGGAAAAAACTAAATAAAATATACTCATTGATACATTGAGGTATTAGAATTCGTTGTTTTCTCTTCTGTTTCATACGAGGGTAATTTATATTTTACGGGTTTATAAAAGCTTAAAGAGAAAATTTTATATCGATGTTGATAGTTTTTCTTACGTCATTGAAAATAATTACATCGAAGATGACTGCGTGGATAATTCTTGCTCATCATGCCAGCTACAGAATGAAGGTGTTAAATATAGGGACATTTTCTTAACCTTGAGTTAATTGATAGTTTGTACGGAACCCTCGGTGCGCGAGTCAGACTCGCACTTGACCGGTTTTTTTTAATGGCATGGCATAGCGCTGTTTTCGCGTTCAGCCATAAAGTCTATTTGAGTTTCTGCAAGATTACACGCTGAGTATTTGTTACGATACTGCACGGCTATCACAAGAAGGCGCGCGAGCTCTCTCGATTTTTCTCGCACTATACGCCTCTTTCTACGTTGTCTAATAAGAGAGAGACGGATAGTTCGAGAAAAATCGAGAGAGCTCTCGCGCCGTCTTGTGATAGCCGTGCTGGTTTGTCAGTATTTATATTTATCAGCAATAAACAGTATGTATTAATTAAATCCGTATAGAACGGGCCTATTATAAATATTAATTATCAAGCGCGTCAGTATTAAGGCGGTATTATAACTTCGTACTTCGCGCCTTCAAGTTAACATTCAGCCAATATAGAGATACAGAAATTGGCCAACATACAGGAAAATACTTTTATCATAAAGCCTGCAACACACATTCATTAAATTAGCAATGGCGGGAACATACACAAGATTTGGCAGAATGTGATAGTGCGATCTGAAATATTGAAATATGAAAAATAAACATATTACTTGAGTAATTTTAATAATTACTTTAATAGAAAAGAAAGGGTCTCGGACTCGCGTTATGGTTGTAGAACTTACCTAGTGGTTAGGTATAGTTTGGAAATTATAAATTGGCCTTCTGTTGTCTATTTAAAAAGATATTCTTTGTTCCGCGTTAACACTTACGGGTCAATGGGTACTCGAAAGGATTATCTATTATTAATTCCTAAATACATCTTTACCTGAGAGTCGGAGTGACTCAAGATCATTTCGATCATCACGTTTTTTATTTATTTAATATAAAAAAGTGTTAAAAATATATAGAGAAGAAGATCAATAAACATTTAATGCTGCAGCCTGTGTCCTACCCGTTGTATCTATTGCCACAAACATCTACTAAACTTTTACCCCCTTATTCATAAAACTTAAAATATCTCTGTTAAATAAAACGAGTTTTTTCCCTTTCTTACTATTTAAATAACAGAGTGACAGATAAAGACAAACGAATTTGAACGGCATTTTAGTTAAAATAGGTTTATTCAAAGTTTTACTTGATAGGCTAAATTAGAACTGCATGTGTCCTATATCCAAGAGAAAAAATGTGTTAACTCCCACCACATTACCATGCAAACGAAGTCGCAGGTACAGCTAGTATTCAATATAATTGAAGGAGAGATAGAGGGGCAGCGAGGAAGAAGAAGATCTAAAATAAACTACATAGAGCAGCTCAAAAAAAAGAGTTGATGAAATAGTTAAGTGACCCATAGGTCATATTCGAAACCACGCGACTGGAATGTATGAAATTCACATATTTTATAAGTTAAGCAAATTTATTAATTTACATGAGCTTGCGACACAAATCTCGTGCCACGCAACCATTAATCTCCGTACGCGGGGGTGCAAGTCACAGGGCTATTATTGACCTAACACTTTATGTCGCGTTAAATATGCCGCGCTTTCCTAAAACGGCCTATTTTAGCAAAAGGCACGTCTTTCCGGTCTTTCTGTATTGTGAAATGCTTTTGTCGGTATTTTATGTTAGTGACCCTCATCATATGTAAATGACGTTCATTTGATCACCCCTTAACCTTTCAGTAGGTAATTAGATTCGGGAATTTGACCGCACGTAGTAATTATATTTAAAAAAAAACGCAGTTACCTGGCTGATCGACATTTAGACCCTGATAAGACTTTCATGGACCGAGGTGAACTGATGACCCCGGTAAAGGTCGCGGGAGTCCGCTGGATGCGGGTGGCGAAAAACCGGTCACTTTGGCACTCTTTGGAGGAGGCCTATGACCATGAGTGGACGATTTTCGGCTGATACGATGATGATGAAGACAAGCCCAAAATGCTCGTACGAAACGAAATAAAAATGTCAGAGAGCTGTTTTGGTGAACGTATGGTGGATTTGACTGAAACTGCGATGTTAATTACATATATAACAATATTCTTTATTGATTACCAACAGTTTACCAAAAAAAAACAAATCTAACAAAGGGTAAAAGCGATCTCTTCGAGACAAGCTTTGTAGTTGGTGCGGTATGGTGTTAAACACATACCAGGTAGGTAAGTTTACATAAACATTTCAAAAGTTGGTATTGAGACGGATTGCTTGAATAATCACTAAGCTTCAAAGAAAGTAGCTAATTTAATGCACCTTTGAAAAACGCCACATTAAATTAAAACAACGGAATCGTAAATAAATAAGGCCAGTATAATGTAAAGGTTTATAAGTTTCAAACAAACCATGAATCTTTGCATTATGCAAGGGTGCAAAAAGTGGCATAGTTGCAATATCTGGAGCAAGAGTCGAATGAAATTCGCGTCGTATCGTGCATGCACGTGATGCAAAATTAATGGCGACGCGCTGCACGCTGATGGTCCGCCGCATGCCACGTGCCACACGCCACTCGGCGGGGTGCATCAACTGCTATAACTTGCGCAATTTATGATGGCTCATGGGTCTGGGATAGGTACTTTGCGAGAATAAGTGTTCGAATTAAAAATTTCGAGAGATGTCTAAAATACTGCTATTAAATAATCCACGGTTAAACTCACGTATTAAATGTCACGATGGGCGACATATTTCGAACTCTTCGGGGGTTACTCTTCAGGATGAATGTTGGACAGGACGCCTGTGCTGACATTTAATACGTGAATTTAACCGTGGATTATTTAAATAGCAGTATTTTAGAATAAATGTTATTGAAATAAACAAAAACTTGACTTTCGTTTATAAGTTTTATGAATCAGCGCTCACCTCAGGGGTAAAACTGTAAACTGAATTATCTCTAGATGTAAATAGTTTAATATAGCTATACTGACTGTGACTATTGTACTAAATAATGATTTAACTATTTTGCAGAATAATTACTATTAAGTAAGTATTTAATGTTTGCACGTAAGTTCGCAGCACGATCGACTCCCATACTCTTCACACTATAGTACATTACTATAGAGGCCGGGAAGTAAGGGGTTGCCGGCCGAGTACATATAGACGGCCGTGCGTAGCGAGGTCGGATAGTTATGAGGCTGGCAACCTCTTTTCACGCCGAGGTATGTATAGTGCTTTTCTCAAAAATGCAATGAAATAAATTAAAAAACTCCAAGAAATCAAACTTTAATTTTCATGGCTGAACGCCGTGATCCTGTGCCACAAATAGTGGGATGGAAATTAAAAAAAGATCATCTTGCCGGCCTAGGTCTCCAATTTTGTATGAAATGCCATTACGGGTCTCTCGTCTCGCTGCGCCCGAAACGTGACACTTCGAAGCCCATTATGAAGAACACAACGTCAATATTTAATTGCATGTTTGAGAAAATGTTTCCATTTTAAGAGTCCGCAGTAAGCTCGGCGAATTTCACCTTCCCATACAAACGTAGTTACGCTCTTATTTTAAAACTACGTCTTGGATTATAACTAAACTTTGCATATACAATGTAGTATAATTTTATTATTACAATAATTAGTTTTTATGGTTCCAGTATATAAAACAAACAAAATACAGCAAAAACAAGTATTTGTATGAAAAACTTAAATTCGCTATATTTTTTTTACTATGGTATCTGAAGCTACATAAACTAATAACAGACACAGATATACCTCATGTCATTGCATATGCAAAGTTTCGTTACAATCCAACACGTAGTTTTAAAATGAGAGCGTAACTACGTTTGTATGGAGAATCGAGCTTACTGCGGACTCTTAAGACGGCATACTGGAATAACCTGAATCTTTTTATACACCATGGGAATCGCCAAATCTAAGTCGGAAACTAGTTTCTGTTACTATAAATTATACTCGTATTAGAGACTGTATCAAAAACATTCTACTAGTTATATAGCAAGTCGTTTTAGAATGGAGAGTAGATCGTCCTGGCGACCGCGCGACTCTTAAGTGCAAAAAAAACATATTTCGTATCCTTTGATAATGTGTAACCGGAAGACATTAGGTTATTTCGCCACTGTTAGGTGTAGCTATTTTAGGGTATTTTGGGAAAAGAGTATTTTGAGACTCATTCGTAATGGGACGCAGTCCACATGAATTTGGGTTGTATCGAGAGTAGTGTCCTTCGAAAAAAGAGTTTTTTGAGAGAAGGTGATTTCGAAATTAGGGTCTATTAATGATTAGAGTATTTTGGGTGTAGTGTCAAATCAGCCGGAAGGGTATTAGTCATAGCTTACGCCATACTGTCATGTAAGTTATAAGCGTTCTCATGATTAATTACAGTTTTCAAGGAATATATAATTTATGCACGTTTTGGTCGTGATATTTTTTTTCGCGTTTTTAGGTAAGACAGGTAAACCACTGAATTTAGGTGATTTATAACACCAAAATTATTATACATATGAAGTCATGGGAGTTCAAAGTTCAAAGTTATTTATTTGCAGAAAATAGTGTACTTATAATAAGATAACAAATACCAATTTCGGTCTAGGTACTAGCTTGCCATACGCAGTATGCAAATAATATAAAATTACTAACACAGAAATAATTTACAATTCATATAATTATTGACCCATTACAAGTGACTTTTATATGTCAAAAAATACTTCATAGCATAAAATCTCTTTTCCATTAAGGGTCGTTCTCTCATTTCGTGCAAATCGAGACATTCTCTCGAGTTTTTTTAATTTCTCAAAATGTAATACTATTAGGTTATTTTGTGGTTGTGATCTCACTTATCAACAATTTTGTGCTAAAGGCACCTTGATAACATTGTTATTTTTTATATAATAAGACTATCGGTAATGAAGTGTGCGCTGGTAATGAAATGAGCTCAGATGGTAATGGTTACTTAAGGAAAGGAATGAAATGAGCATTGGATGGTAATTTTTCCGGGAGACGGTAATGAAACTTTATATATGAAATCACATACAAAAATAGTTATTTCGCAATAATATTGGTAATATATATACGTATGAAAACTACTTCGAATTATGATGTTAGAATAAAGCCTTGCAATGAACAGAAAACAATTATGTAACTTCGTTTATTATGTTGTACTCAGGCTAAAATTATAGAAAACCTTTGGTTTTATCTATCTTTTTACACTTTTTAAAATTCTATTTATCTATATTTTTTTAACTTATTAAATTTACGAACACAAAAGTTCTCACTAGTGGCTTCTTTCTGAAAGAGGAAAATGCAGATAAGTTCAGAAAAAAGTTAGAGACCATATCTACGATCACCTGTAAAGTAACTTTCTAAAGCGACAAACATAAACAAAAAGGAGGAAAGAGAATATCTAAAGAAGAAAACAGTGCAAAGTGATATCCCAGTTGAAGCGTGGAAGTGTCTAGGAGACAACAGTGTTGTATTACTGGCGAGTTTTTTCAAACACATCATGCAGGAGACCCTTCATATGCCGAAACAATGCAATTGGGGCTAAGCAATATTTCTTCCTCAGTATAAAGATAAAGGCAGTTGTTATGAATATAACAACTACAGGGGCATTACCATGAAGTTGTACAAGCCAGTGTTTGATGGCCGATTACCAATGGAAAGCACACTCTCTAGCAACCAATACCGGCTTTGTGCCATCCATGACTCAATGTTTGCTCTCAATACCATCGCTGAAGAATACCGAGCTAAGAACAAACCAATGTATGTGTCCTTTTTCAAAATGGATAGGACTTTTGACCACGTACCTTGTAAGACGGTTTGGTATGGTGATTGATGTCTTTGGACTAGATAGGAATATCCCGAGCATACATCACATTATTAGCCGATATGTACTGGGAAGCCAGATTAGTGATCAAGAGTGCAAGTAACGAACCAACTTAATACCAGTCACTGAGGGTGAAGTGCAATGTTCCCGATTCCGACCTCGACCCAATTTTGGTAGACAGGCTAGGAGTGCAGTAAATATAAATTACTTGGGAGCATCATGCAAGACTCTGGAGACAAACATTCAACACAGCCATTGCGGCAGCCTGGTTTAAATGGATGGAGTTAACTAGTGTGACCTGCGACTGTATAATATATATTAAGATTAAAGATATCGCGTCGTGTATAAGACAATAACTAATTAACTCACATAAGTGAGTTAATTAGTTATTGTCTTATACACGACGCGATATCTTATGGCTTGGGTGGCAATGTTTTACTGCCATAATGGCAGTAAAACATTGCCACCCAAGCCATCCATGTCGCAGAGATAAAAACGCTGTGGTGGCTGTCTAGCGTTTCAAGGATAAACAGATCAAGAGAAAAGACATTGGCCAATAGCTTTAAGGAAATTGGTTTTAATGGTTCGGACAAATCAAAGAATACGTCGGCACTAGAGCACTTAGGCCTATTGCCTCGCTTGGTTCTCGACGAAGAGTCAATTTTAAGTCATGTTGGCTCAATTTCGTCACTAAGAACTTGAACGCCTGGTGGCTGGATGAAGGTGACGTCCAGATTGGAAGAAAGTGGAAGTAGAAGAAGAAAAATGCAGACTTCGTCGTAAGTCGTCCCGAACCCTAAGAAAATGATGAGGACACACTGGCATGCTGCTCATTGATGGATTGATGGTATTCATTGTTATGTGGATTACAGTACCGGGGAACATATTACACGGACCGCACTCACATTTGCTCTTTTGTAGAGAAGAGTCACTAACAACTTGTGTCCAGAATTGAGAACACTCTATCCAGTCTTTGCCTAGGGGAAGAACAATTGAGTCTATAAAATTATTTGACCGAACCGTCATTGAAAACATTACAAACAAACAACAATATAAAATTTTACATGTAGTACTTACTGAATGCGTTACTGGATGGCGATGAAAAGCAAACGATACCAAACCTCTTTTACACACGCGAGAACGCAGGTATCTCCGTCGGGAGCGCCGAGGGGCGTCTCTCAAGGCAGCTAACGGTTGACGGAACTACTAACAATGTTTTGAATCGACGGTAGGCACTGCCAGGATACGCTATCTAGCGATATATACCTTATCCATTTCCCACGACGGTAATGAAGGGATCAACAGTGACATACACTTTAGAAGCTGTAATTTATTTTCTGTGATAAATAAAAAATCATAATTAACACTGCAAAACATAACTATCTAGTTATGTGAGTTGTTTTATGTTCAATCGATAGGGAATCTTCCCTATCGATTGAACATAAAACAAAAACTCAGGGTTGAGTATTTAAGGTTCAACTGAAGGTCAAAGTCATCGTCCGTCAAACGGGTCTTAATTGTAAATATAAGGAAAACAACATGTTTTCTACGGTAGTTTTTTCGATGCCTCTATACCTTTCATAAAACGCAATAATCCTGCATTAATAGATTTTTGAAAATTCCAGTACTTTTTTTTTAATTACCCAATAATACCGATTTGCACGAAATGAGAGAACGACCCTTAACCAGTTATATAATTTTCGGACAAACAAATTATATGGCAAGCTTGTAATGTCACTAGGGATAAGATTATATGTAGATTAACAGCCACACAGTAAGAATTTTTGCTACATAGTTTTGTAGTGGTTTTTAGTAGAATTAGTCTTGTTGTGTAAAAGTACATACAAATTCAATTGCTTAAATAAGTCATAATTCAATTTTACTAAGTCCTTTTCGTATATCTATAACAATGACAACGTTAGTAAGTAGTTTTAGGTTATTGAATAGTTCCTTACATGATGATAGCGGCGGTTTATTACAAATAGCTCGTATACATTTTTTTTGGCTAATAAATAATCTGGATGCTTCACAGGAATTTCCCCACAAAACGAGTCTATACCTTAATACCGATGCTACGTAGCCATGGTAGGCAAGAAATGCAGTTTCTTTACTTACAAGTGTAGTAAGCCTACGAACCGGATAAATAAAACTATTGATCAATTTACACTTTTTTTCAATTTGCGGTCTCCATGAGCAATTTTTATCAAGTATAATACTCAAAAATGTCACTTCGGGATTAAACAATAGCACAGTAAGTTTAAGAGTAGTTCGTCACTAGGGATAAGAGAGGGGTACGGTACCGATAAGTATTGTTACGACGGCGGGGTAAATAAATGTTTTGTTGTCATAGTGACACACCGTCAAGGTATTTCAAAATTCGCCGTGTTGTATGAAGTCGTCGTAGCCACGCGGTTCACACGGCGGTCTTTTGAGTCGATGTTCCTAGGTTCGAGCCCAGCGAATGACATGCACTTTTTTATTGTATGTTTTAAAATCAGTCAGCATTTTCAAAACGCCGAGTAGCCCTAGCAGTAAGCCAGCCACTGTATACCCATGCCGAATTACAGTTTTCTCGTAGTAAGGGTTACTGAGCGAAGCCGAAGACGGACAGACGGACGGCGACACTCGAAACTGGTTCCTTGTTGACTACGGAACCCTAAAAATTCAATCCAGATTAGAAAAAAAAAGTTTCGTGATAATACTGATTATAGCTATGAACAAGCTACGAATACACGATAAGTATATGTGTGGGAGGCAGGCCTTCACACACTGGAGCAGCCTGGGCGCGGCGGTCAACAATTAACGTTTCATTAGCTGTTTGTACTATTGACCGCCACCGTTTGGCCACCGCAGGCCGCTCCAGTGTGATTCAGGCCTTAGCACAGAATAGATAATCGGCCTTAGCCTCTCAAAGACTTGCGCGGCCAGCGGTGGGTAGTAAATTAAATGATACAATAATTAAGAGAAGTGACAGAGGGTGCGTCAGAGGAGTTATTATTTAACCATTTTAACCCCTAAACTCGAATTACTTTGCCATTATAATCAGAAAATGAAAAAGTGAACATTTTCAGCTACGTCATCCTACGTACGGTGAGTATCGATTGTTATTGTCTATGATCGGCATTTGTTGTCTATGACCGGCACTTGTCTATAGAAAAAAAGTTATTGATGACTTTCTTTTACCTTTACCGCCGCATTCGACCTGTGAGTAGCGCAAACTATTTGCTACATGATGATAACGTCAAAACTGTCTATAATGTGCAAAACACAAAAGATGACTACTCGTAATAAGTGAATCAAGGTTTCGAACTAAAAACATCGAAACATCTAAATAATGCCACTTTCTGCGAATTTTAGACGAGGTAAGTAGTAATGTCATCAATGCTATCATTTACTCAGGATGACCTACTTAACATTAGGTATATGTTTTTATCGCAAAAATCCTTAAGAAAAATAGTATCTTATAGTTGCCTGTGCCTGAGAATAAGTTATATTTTACGGGTCCAAATCGGAGGAAAAATAAGATTATTGTAGGTTCCTCATGATATAATACGTGTGTATAATTATATGAGAAGAGCCTTGAGCCCAGCAGTAGGACGCACGCACCGCACCTGTTATATATATATATGTGTCAACGATAATAATGTGCAATGGTATGAGAATTATGAGATTGAGTCTTCAAACGTAGTCACATTCGCTATCAATAATAAATACTAAAGAATCTAACATAAATTTATAACTAAGGGTTGAGGTATAGGAAAGGGGGGCCGGTTTTAGGACTTAGATTTTTTAATTTTCTTTTCCTACCGTAAAAAATGCGTAAAAATAAGCATGTTCTATTCATGAAAGTTTTTCTCTCAGATCGATATTTACCGAGATATTTGGGTTCAAAGGCTGACCTTTCATTTAAACGGTTCTGGGACTTAAAAAAATTCGGTATCGTGAACTGACTCGGATGGCGGATAGGATAAGTAGCGAAAAGTGCCCACGGCGTTGACGCCCTCTAGTGAAGGTACTATAGGCTATATTTTATACCGCGGCTTCGCTTGCGTTCTTTGTAAAACGCGGGCGGAGCCGGCCGCGCAGCTAGACTTGGTATTATATTTTTAGACTTCGTATAAAATAGTGTTTGAGGTTAGTAAGCCTTGTGAAAAATATCAAGTCACAATACGTAGGTAATATTTTTATTGATAAGTCTATTTGATCTCAATTCAGAAATGCTGATGGCGATAAAAAATGCTAAGAAAAAAAAAGAAGGCGACGAATCTCAAAACGATCCTGAAGATGAGCCTGGAAGTGACGTTGCCGGCTACAGCCCCAACATCCTCGCCAAGCCGACCGTCTCCCGGCGGGACCTGCGGCTCGGCCTGCAGGGCGCGCCGCTAGACGACACGCCCAGCAGTGGGCAGTCTGCATCCGTAGACACTGCGCCAGATGAAGAGGAAGTGTCCAAAAAATAACTTATATGTTTCTAATTATGTGCTTTTAAGTAGATTTAAATATGATTACTATTTATTGGAATATTTCTATATTGTTTTATACTGTAACGGTGGCCAACGTATAGACACTTGCGACTCCAGACGAATCACAAGCGCGTTGCCGACCCTTTATTTATTTGAGGATCCGTTGTATTGATGTCTAGTCACACAATATAGGTCCCTCACTATCAACACAGCCGCATCATCGGCAGGTCTGGCCACCTTACTCAACCTCAGAAAAACCACATCACATGCCTGCAAAGCATGGTCATGGGTGTTAATATGGCTGTGTTCTTCTGTAAGGTGAAGGGACTATTCCAGTTGAACTGCTCCAAATATGAATGATGATGTTTAAAAGGAAGTAGATGAATCATCTCATAGAGACACCCGACAGTGGAAAAAACGTAAATACTATGAGAAGAATTGCAGGAATTCTTCCTCCACGTCCGAACTATCAACCTCCGGCAGATAATTGGCAAGTCCCAATAGGCCAACGTCCACCTTCACCAGCCACCCAACTGGTATCTTATGAATGTGCACCCTACGATTACTAATCATGTTACATTGGCTACTACGTGGAACCGGAGTACTATTCCGGCGCGTGCCATGATGACGGCGACTATAAGTTATACTTACTAATTGATCATCTTGTTAGTTAGACGGAACAACATTGTGAAAAACCGATCATTAATGCCGTATCACTGCTTTAACTGGCTTTAACTAATTACAATTACCTACGCACGTAACACGGAAAATAAACTCACTAATCGATTAAAACTATTTTCTGTAATTATTTTACTCATTCGAAAAATTCCTCTGCAAAGTCGCTTTTCCGTTCGGAGATTGATATCCACGCTATTTCCCGTGTATTTATCTAGCGATCTTATAGGCGGTTGAACTTGAGACTCGGGGATTTGAGAATTGATCGCGTCGCAACGTCGGGTTGGCGCCTCGCCAGTCTCGCCCCTAAGAATTAAGTTGGCAAAACACTGACGTGCTTGCCTGTCTTGTGACCAAATATATTTGGACCAGTTTTTGACTAATAAAATAATTCAATTCAATTTACTTCTCATATAGGTATACAAGATACACTTATGTCCGTCAGTAGATACATTGTTTCTTATCACTAAAAATTACGACTATTATAATGCTAATTAGTTACTTACTTATACAATCATTCCAAACATCCTTTTCTGTTAAATATTAAATAAAAAGCAATCTGAAATTAAATAAAAATTATTTATTTTCAGATTGCTTAGATCCATAGGTTGTTAGTTAAACTACTTACTTTTTAGTTCTTAACATATGAAGGTTGGTGTTTCCGGTCGGAGTTTAAGACCTGGATTAAAATATAGAATAGTTTTTATCCCGGGTCCACGCAGACGAAGTCGCGTGTGGAAGCTAATAAGTCATAAGTGACATCCAACATTATCAGCTACTCTTGCTTGTGATGTCATAATCAAACAACGTCCTTATTGTTAGTTTTTATGACTTTAAAAAACTTAAACTAGCAAACATAAATTAAAGAATGATACCTACTTTCCGAGTATTTTCGTAATGTTTATCTGCTGCTAATGAAAAAAACAATTAATTTTCACTGTTGTCAAATACCCTATTGAAATGAAGCTACAAAATTCTGTTTATCAAATACCAATCGAACATGGTGTATCCACCGCAGTAGGTATCGTGTGTCTTTATGTAAAAGTAAATAGAGGTAGAGAAAAGATAAGTGTTTTCCGTAAACTATTATTTAGTTTTCCAGTAATTATGAACGTTGTGTGCACGATAAATAATATCCCCATGTTATATTAATTATATGTCAACGGATTTACGATTTAATTTGTTTTATGTGAGCATAAAAAACAGATATCCATAATTTTGGTACAAGCCGAAATGATGTTCGGAGAGTTACACACTTTAGAGCCAAAAATATTTAGTCCCGTATGCCCTTTCAGAAACCACCGTGTTTTATAGTACTATTTTACCCGAAACACATTTATCGACCGCCTACCAGTAAAATTCTAAGCTTCACATTTATCTGTGAGTTGGAAAAGATTAATGTTAGTAAAATTAGGTATTAATTTTTACTCGTGAACCAAAAATGTTTTACTACTTATTCCGCGAGATAAATGTTCATGTATTTACATAATTATGTTATCACCAAGTTGGTCTAGTACCAACCATATTGCTAGCAATATGATCACTTTAGACATATACGTTGTATGTTGTATGTATGTTGGTTGTAACTAAGTATGCATGGTTAAGAGTAACCGACGCATATATAGCATTAGGGAGGTACTTTGCTGAAACTTGGTCCTCAGTGCAAAAATTCAGTCTCTATCTTCGTCTAATTACCTCTATGCAGTAAAAGGTTAGTCCAACTAAATTTTTTTTCATTCTTGAATTAAATATAAGTATACTACATTTAAAGACAATTAAAAGTATACACAAGGTTATAACCGACATTAACTAAATTAAATTAAAACTAATTTAAATCTATCTATCTTTATGTATGAATTCATCGGAAATACCTACCTATTTTATACCCGAAATATCTGCAACTACAATGTATATTTGCTATAATAGCGCCAAATTCAGGATTATTTCTGGAAATCTTTGCTGATTGGGGTCTTACCGTTGTTCATGTCGCAGTAGTCTGATTTATCGACACGCGCTTAAATGTAGATGGATCCTGCTCTCTGCGCCCCAAGAGAATATACCGAGGGATCGGTGCAATTAGGGCTAACAATTCAGATGTTATTCCGACTTACTAGTCAATGCCGGCAACATACAAATTCCCGACACGCCCAACTCATAAAATAACAGTAGCTTTGTAGCATTCGCCTTCTTGTTAGGTCAAAAAGTTTGGTTTGCTTTATACGAGCAGTCGGACACTCCCGTATTACGTCGGCTCTGTTACCCGAAACTGGAAACTAAGCCCCTAGGGATGTAATTTCGCTGCAACATTGTCTGAGCCAGTAAAATTTAACAAGGCCTCCGTATAAGAGTAATAAGAGGGCCGCAGCTCATTGGTACAACTTTATTCGTGACAATTTTTCCACCAAGTTTTAGAAGTGCCTACCAAAATTTTATTAGCAATGTACTGCCGAGTGTCAGTGAACAAAAAGTTCGAAGCTCATAGTGACAGGCAAAAAACAAAAAAAAGTAAATGTCACAAATACAAGCATAAATTTGATAGTTACGTAACACATGGGATACCAATTTATGCTTTTATATATTATGTTTTCTTTAAAATAGTTATAACAACGTTGGTGTAGTAGCAATGGCCGCTGTTTCGAGTGCCCGTTTTCCTAAAAGGCGCGAGCTGCCTAAATTGATGGCGTGTATGACGAAAACTAGTTTAGAAAATATGAGGAACAAGGTGCTTTATTCCATGGATGTTCTGGACTCGAATGCAGTACGAAGGTAGGTGCAATATGAGCATAATAATTATGTTTATGTTTCGATAGATAGAAATCAAGTAGCTATTCCTACATTGAGCCTGTGTTAGTAGCTATTCCTACATTGAGCCCGTCTTACTAGCTATTCCTACATTAAGCCCGTGTTAGTAGCTATTCCTACATTGAGCCCGTCTTACTAGCTATTCCTACATTAAGCCCGTGTTAGTAGCTATTCCTACATTGAGCCCGTGTTTACTATTTTAACCACGTCATGTTACAAATGTACTTCGTATCCATTATTAACACATTCATTGCCACGAATCGCTACGCACTACGCTCGTAGCCGATCCCGTGGATTTTCTCGTATGTAGCGGAAAACGACTACGGCGTAGGCGCCCGCTAGGCGGGTTCCTGGCAGTGAGAGTGTTAGCTGAATAGATGTCATTTTTGCCATTCCTGTCTATTTTATGCTTACTATACTCGTTTTGAAAAACAATTTGAACGAACAGGTAGGTACGGTAATCATTGATGTTCATAAGTTGCGCCGATCTAACTTCAGAACGTTAAAACCAAGGGCATAAAAGGTTGTTTTGCTTCAATTTGTTAGTAATAATATCGTCTTCTCTTCAGCATATTTAAAGGTGGCTTGGGCTCTTAGTTACAGTCTACTGCTTGCTGATATTTCAGACGTAAGATGCCACTACACGAGTGCCTAATCTTGGAGCTAAGGGAAGCGGGCTACACCGAATCCTCAGATTACGTCCAAGACCTTCTGTATGACAACATGCAATTAGTCGCCGAGGATGACATTGGGATCATAATTGATCTTACTAAGAGACCTGATTATCTGGAGCATATTTGCGCTGAGCTACAGAAGGCTGAAAAGGAACGGGATAAAGGTAGTAACTAATGAAACGAAGATGCTTATCGCCCCGTATTTTGTTATCGATAGCTAGGCTAAGGTGATCTCCGGACAGAGATGCGGAGCTCGTTGTATGCAAGTGCCTCAGGGTACGACACTGCACCGCACCTCCGTCCGGCGAAATGTGTATGCAGCTCCGCACCTCCGTCTGGAGATGCGACGCAGTGTGACACCCGCCTAAATTTGATCTTCAGCCTGCTCTGGGGCTTTTTCACCACTTTGGCATCGTATGCTATATTCAATGTGTTTCGCGCTCTGACACTTTTTCCCGTCGCGCTTGACAAGCATTAATGAGCGTTCGTGGTTTTCATATTTGTTTCTCTTCTGTGGCTGTGTAGCCCGAACAGCTTGATGGATTTTGATATATTTTGCGGTGTCGGTCCTCGTGAGATCGATTGGCTGTAGGAATCTCGTATTTCGTAGGGTCAACAGTGGGTACTACGTAAGTGGCGTTAATTGAAAGTGGTTAAGAATATTAACAGAATAATTACTTAATTTTTTTACTTTTTCTTAAAATTAAGTACTTGGCCCATACTCGTATACTAAAGTACTTAATTAATATTAAGTCAAAATAACCCAATGTCAATTTACGTTCTTGAAAAAAACACTTGTGAAATATTATAGTGTAGTACCTACCTATAAATTTATACAAACTTGTTACTACTTTTGGCTATCTTTATCAAACTTTACTTTGACTATAATATTCTTACTAAACGGGACCTTATTATATTTAACATAAGCGTATAATTAACATATTTATTTACCTCTCTAAGATTACTCGATGTTTCGGATGTGTTTGGTTTGATTAGTTTTTATCTCTATCTGCTCTCCGCTACGGCAGCGAGCAAAAAAAGTCAAATGTATAAAACAAGCTCATACTTATTTTAGATCTTTTAAACCCTTTACTAGGCCGCAATGAAACCGTGTCTTAAAAAGTAGGAGACTGAACATAGATTTGCAACCGTACCTATATGTCTTGTGCGAAATGGTATTTTATATTTTATCAATATATGAGTATGAGTATGAATTTGAGTATTGACAAAAGTCAGATGTTTCTGTAAATCAATGAAAAATGTGGGCTACGGTAATCCCACTGCTTGTCTGGGTAATGAACCGACGTATTAAATATAGTGTAAGTATATTCTTGACCAGGCCGAGAGAGGTATGGCTCCTACATAGATACTTACACACGCAAGACAATTGACCAGGCTACGGGCAGAATAGCTCCCACATAGTCAAACTCTTACAAGATTAGGTTAGGTTAGGTTAGGAACGTGGCGGTCAATCGCTTGATCCAACTTTGTTCTATACAGAATAAGAGGTCATTATCCTGCGTTCAGAAAATTATGGTGCTCTATGACAATACTTCATTATTATTATTTTGATAAAATAAAATGAATATTATGTTACTTATTATTTCTTAATAACATATGAAATATTACTAATTAGACTGACTTGTAAAGATACAATACAAATAGTTTTGTTTTTCAAAATGTTTCGCTTCATGCAATTATTTGGAACGCAGCGTTTAAAAAGTTAATTTAAGAAAAAACTCATATACATTTAATTTTGTTTTGTTTTGTTCTAAAGCCATAGTAAAATCAAAATAATGGAGGTTATTCATCGATTTTAGTGCAGAAGATATACATATATGAATTTGAATAAGTTAGCGGAAAAAGTTAAATATTAAATATGCGTATTTGAGCCTTAGTTTTCCCGCGATTACCTAACAATACTTTGACTTTTTTAATGTAGGTAAGCGTGGAGTAATTTTTGATCTTGGTGAGATGTAAACAAACCTTTATTGAAAATGAGTGAAAGGTCTAAATGAGTTTTATTTCATTTACTATTTTCCTCGAGGTGAAAAGTAGGGCTCCCGCTACACGTGTAAACCCGCCCGCCCGAATACCCGTGTTCTTAAGACCGCGGTGCTAAGCGTCCGTTCTACACGGACACGCCCGAACCCGCCCGGTCCGCGGGCGGGTACCCGGGTACCCGTGTACCCGTACACACGTACCCGCGGGTTCTAATTACACGCGGGTTCGGACCGTCCGTGGCCGTTTGAGTTGAGGCAAATCTATACTAATATTATAAATGCGAAAGTGTGCAATATTATAAATGCGAAAGTGTGTCTGTCTGTCAGTCTGTCTGTCGCACGCTTAAACCGCTGAACCGATTGAGATGAAATTTGGTATGGAGATTGTTTGAATCCCGGGGAAGGACATAGGGTAGTTTTTATCCTGGAAATCATCCCCTGAGGGGGTGAAATGGGGGATGAAAGTTTGTATTGAGCTACGATATAAACGAGCTCCACGCGGACGGAGTCGCGGGCAGAAGCTAGTAGAATATAATTACTTCACTTTACTCTATTTGCATTAGCAACTCTATGGGTTTGGTGTGTATGATGTTGTTTTATATTAGGTATGTGGCAAAAGGAAACATCGCAGGAAGCCTATGTTTGCTCTATTGCGTCATAATATTGTATAAACCTAGTATTTTATTTAATGATTGCCTGACAAAGGGCACGCAAACTGTTTAATAATAATAAGAATGCCTGAGACTTGGTACTACGAATATCTCACAACTTTTTAAGGTGGAAGAGTTTCGAGACTTGGCCTCTTTTTTACATGGAATGTTTTTTTATGGGATAAAACTTACTAGCTTCTGCCCGCGACTCCGTCCGCGTGGAACTCGTTTACATCCTATGTCCTTCCCCAGACTCCAATCTCAATCGGTTCAATTATCTAAATCGGTTCAGCGGTATAAGCGTGAAAAGGTAACAGAAAGACACGGGCAGACAGACCCACTTTCACAAATAAAACATTAGTATGGATTCGTACTTACTTTTTTTTAAATCTCAATTTAAGAAGGCGAACTTTGCGTACTTTGGTTATAATTTGTTACATTTATTAATCTGCTATTTTATTCACAAAAAAAAGATGTTATAATTGCAAAGCTACGAACACTCATTTAGTACTTGTATGTACATTCTTAGAACAACGGGACACTTCACATCTCAAGGACGGGTAGTACTACCCGCGTGTAAATAGGACACGGGGTACCCGTGTACACGTGTACACGGGTACCCGTGCGCTAATTACACGGATCCGTTCGGACCGGTCGCTTAAACCCGCGGGCATGTTACACGGGCACGGGTACCCGACACGAATACACGAAACCCGGACACGACCGCGAGCCCTAGTGAAAAATTGTGTGTTTCGCTCGGCAGCAAAGTTGTTTGGCGTCTCGTGCCTTGAAAGCCTCGCTATGCTCAGGTTTGTACTTTTGAACCATTCGCTTCGCTCATTGTTCAATTTTACAATTCTTCGCTAGCTCGGCTTTCAATACAAGCACTTGCGCCAAACAAAAAATTTGCAGCCTTGCATAACAAAAATACATGAATGTTTAGTAAAGTATAAGATTGCATAACCTTACAACACTCTGGTGTATAAAATATATAAAAATGATGTTGTTACCATTATTTATTAAGTTTTTTTTGTAAGATGTTTGTCTGTTGTCGTGGTGCAATAAAGAGTATTTATTATTATTAGATTATTACCGAATGCACCGAGTTTTCTGCTATCGCATAGGTACTGTTCGGATTTGACCATAAAATACTGACGTTACTGTCCGAGTGAATTCAGATGGGTGCCAAAGATGCCATATTGGTTTTAGAAGTGTGTTGTGATTGTGAATGAAGATCATATAATCATATTTTTCAACCCTAAACTTGACATTCTATCTTTAAATGCACAGATTTTTTAGTCACATTTTTGCATTTTTTGGTGAAACGATTTTTCGCGCTCTATACAGCACAACTGAGGCTTGAAGGCACGATTTTTGTAACTTTTGCCAAGTTTAGGATTACATTTTTTGTATGAGATGGGACCTGACCTGATTATGGTAAACGAAAAGAGTTAGAGAGTTTGAGAGACGAATGGCGACGGATTATCTAGCTTGCCACCTAACTGACATGACGGTCACGACTACTCAAACTATTCTGCCAAGTGTGAAGCGGCTAAAAATAATAGTTAATGAAAAACTATGTGGGAGACATCTCCCTCAGCCTGATTAGACTGTCACGTCATATTTTTACAAACTTAGATTAGCTGTTTCATAAAAAGTAACTTATTGTACCCGCACAAACACTGTCCCATTTTGTTTACAAATATATTCACATTTGAATAAACAAATTGGTGTGTAAGATATAATATATCATACACAACATTTTAATAGGTTAACAAGTCGGCCGCCCAGTTGAACCCTGTAATTATGTAGTCATGTTACAAAAATACTGTTTGTTATAGTTTCCACGTCATGACTGTTAAACTGATTATTATAATTTCCAAGGTAACTCAAAAACCGAGGCCATATATTTACTGGGGCTTGCGTTGTGCTATGCTGAAAAAGGAAAAGGAACATTATGGTTGGCCGAGAAATTTTACATGGCATCGATAGCCGTGGCCAGCCAGTATCTAGTGGATGGCGGGCGGCAAAAAGGGTGCTGCAAATACCATTATGCAAAGTTTTTACTCGACAAGTGTAAGTTGAACGGTAGGCCAGTCATATCGAACATTAAAATCGCAAGGTAACATCTAAGTAGTTGTGATATTTTTATATTTTGTTAGGACCACTACGAGTATAATCCAAGTTTGCAGCTTCGAAAGACCTGTGCAAATTTTTTCAGCACTCGACAAACTATGTCTTGTTGCAGAGCACTACCTATTCAAAATCGCAATCCTCGGACACAGATATACTGTTCATTCGCTCTTATCTATTAATCTGTGCCCAGCAGTGGGCTGGTTGTATTAAAAAGTATACATAATATATGTAGGAATTATACAGTGCCTGTGTTTTCTCCACGGAAACTGGGGCCGAAGACAAGGTTACAATCGGCAAGCGCTAACGCCAATAGAAAATAATAAAATGTAGGGGAATGAATGACAGATACCGATGAAATACTTTTCGTTAACATCTGTCATTCCCATACATTTTATTAGTTTTCTATTGGCGTTAGCGCTTGTCGATTGTAACCTTGTCTAGGCCCCCTGGTTAGTTATTGTGGTGCGATATGCATGTCCGAGTTTACCCATAGACGTACGTAGTAAGTATCAACTTTATCGTGTTGCTCGTTGCCATAAGTAAATACGTATATTCAGTGATTCTTGATGACTGTGACATTACTTTACATATTTGCGACATTTGAAAGTCCATTTTTATTATTACTCTACTATTGTCACCTCACAAAAACAAAAAACAAAAACAGTTTATCGACCCAAATACTTATTTGGGTCGATAAACTGTTTTTTTATAACTTTATCGACCCTTTATTCTTTATACGGTTCTATACATTTGAAATTTTAGTTCCAGGAATGGATCAGGAAGAGCCTTTCCAAATTTTGACTCAAGTCAGGGATTCTGCTATCGGAAAGGTAAATGAATTTTGTAAAATTATACTTTTTAGGGTTCTGTAGTCAACAAGGAACCCTTATTGTTTCACTATGTCCGTATGTTCGTCTGCGGCTTAGCTCAGTGACCCTTACTACTAGAAAACTGTAATTCGGCATGGGTATAGAAACGCCGACAAAACAGTAGAATATGACTGCGCATCGTGAATATTATTATAGATTCCGTAAAAGGTAGACATGCTTCAATATATGTGGTAGACAAGAAACAAATATCTAAATATGTTGACGTTCATATAGGCCTAAGCTACGTGCCCAAATATTTATGAAATAGCCATGCCACAACATCAGAGCTCCGCACCATAAGGGTCTCCAGGAACCTCATTATAATTCAATGAAGGAACCCTCTCAATGTTTTCCTACACTGTTTATGTTCACGACAGTACTTTACGAACTAACATCCGGGATAAAATTTAATAAAGTATGAATATGGCCATATAAGTTATACTAGGTACGAGGTTAAGATACGGCTTAGTCATTATTAGCGCCCGGAATTTAGGGTGCGCCTTTTGATAAGTTGTAGGTTGGGAACACCACTGTTTATCAATGTCATCGGCAAATCGATACTTTTATTTATTTATTTGTGTTTTTATGAAATCAAATTTCACTTTCCGATTATAAAAACCTACTCCAAACTACTTAATACGTTTAAATTTATTTATTAAAATGAGTACATTAGGTACATATTAGATACCTATAAAGAGTTGATAAGGTAAGTAAGTATATTTGCTTACAAGTGTTATTGTATTTAGATAAATAAACCGCATTGATAGAATACCTAATACCCGCCTAGTGGTCCAGGCATGCGGCTGTCAAGCGGCGGTCGTGGGTTCGAATCCCGGCTCGTACCAATGTGTTTTTCGGAACTTATGTACGGAATATTTACCGTTAGCTTACCGGTGAAGGAAAACAGCGTGAGGAAACCGGTCTTATACCAATAAGGTCTAGTTTTCCCTCTGGGTTGGAAGGTCAGATGGCACTCACTTTCGTAAAACTAGTGCCTATGTCAAATATTGGGATTAGGTATCAAAGCGGACCCCGGGCTCCTTTAGGGGCACAACCGGGAATAACGCTAGGAGGAGGATGATGATGATAGAATACCTAATACCTTGTGTGATACTATCGATAATATCGATAAAAAGCGGTGTCTCCCTAACAATCTGTCAATAGCCGAACGCAAAAATTCGGGCATCGTATCATTATCATAATAAATACAATTATTGTTTAACTGTAGCCGTGGCCCCTCTACGAGCAATCCGCAGATGATCCGATGGATCGGTCAAAGGAGACCCTATTTAAAGCTACTGCCTTGCAGTTGCACCGAGTCTTGATCAGCCAGGCTCGGTCAGTTCGCAAGGAGGACCCAGGCAAGGCAGAAAGGCTGTCTAGGTTGGCTGAAAGGCGCGCAATAGACGGTGAGTGATATTTAGTAGCATTTCACTGCTGTGTTTCAGTAAAATATATGCCAAAGAAGAGAAGCTACGGCAGCCTAGTGGTTCAGCAGGTCGTGCGTTCGAATCCCGGCTTGGAACTTATCTACGAAATATCATTACATATTTACCGTTAGCTTTTCGGTGAAGGAAAAACATCGTGCAAAAACAACCTGCATACATCCGTGAATAAATTCAAAGATATATGTGAAGTCCCCAACCCGCACTGGGCCAGCGTGGGGACTACTGCCCGTTCCATCTCATCCATGAGAGGAGGCCTGACCGAACGCCCAGACCAACCAACCAACTAAACCCCACGATTGTCCAACCAGGGAGGAACAAAGGTTCGCTTGACGCATTTTACTTTGACCCTCGCGACCTTTACCACTAAAACTAAGCTATAGTAGGTAAGCACTTATTACATACATGTATATAGATGAATTTTGTATATTAATTATATTTAACAGCTATAGCCAGACCTATCTCTTTTGCCCCTTCGGCTAACCTTAGCTTTCGTGCTCCTTGGAGGTGCAATTCACACAAACGCGCGGTTGACGCCGGTGACACTCATAGTACTATCGACAACACAGCTAACTGACCATCAGTGCACCTTAAGTGCATTGGAATAAGGTTCTCTATAAACACAGGATGGTCAGTTAACAGTGCTGTCGTTTGTACCGCGGCCGGCGTTGTATTAAGACTCATGACAAGACAATGGCACGTACATCTCTCTGGCACCTCCCTTTGCATTCCACTAAGCGTACCTCTTAGCAGTTTTTATACGGTTCTAGCTAAGAACTTTTGAAGATCTTCGCTCTTTTAAATCTTTCGCATCACTTGCCGAATGGTGGTCTCTATGCGGGAGACGTGGAGCTCTAAATTGTACTTAAGACCGCCTGAACTCAGAAGTTTAGGTCATAAAGTGGAATTAGAGGTAATTGATACTGAGCACGCTTGCTTAGGTCGATGTTGAGGGCTGCGCTGTGTAAAGGTTTTTAGGCTTTAAAATAAATAGCTTTCTACTTTCGTTTCTGTGAAATAAATGTAATATTTATAGAAATAATGTGTGTTTTTTTGTTCAATTGCAGTTCATACATTTTTGACACCGTACCTATTTTAGTACTTACTTAAATATTTTAGGAATTGCAACTTTGGTTATACCAGTATTAGGCCAGACATGATTAATGCCATATAATAATAGGCGTAATAAGTTTTAGCAAATTAGATTTTCGAGTATTTAGTATTAGGACCAAAAAGAATTAGAACAATCAACAATTATGCGATAAAAAGTATATGCTAAATGCAAAGTATGCCATTCAAAGTTATGCCAAAGGTGTTCGGCCAAAAGATTTTAGGACAATCAATATTAGGCCACGCAAAGGGCACCAATTTTTTTCATACATTGTGTTTCATAAATTCGTAGCATATTCCTAATAAAGACTCATTTCCTGTTACAATGCTAACTAGAGGAAGACGGTAAGGTGAGGCTTCATAACGGTTGTCAAATGTCAGTGTGTTAAGTAGTTTATTTATTACTATAACAAATTAAACTAATGCAGCGGAAGAAACGGACAAAACTGCCGATGCTATAATAGAGATTGGAATCTGTCAGCTGGTGATCAACAACTTGAACAACGCCCAGAAGACGTTCGACAGAGCGCTTAAAATCCACACCGCGAGCAACAACATCCAGGGCTTGTGCGATTGCAGAATGCACATGGCCGCGGTTTTGCAAAGGTAAGCGCTCAGACCAAGACAAAAAGACAGACGGAGCGTTACGAACAGTCTAGTGAAGCCAACCGGTTTTCAACCAAGCCCCATAAGTTTAGCACACGCTAAACAAGTTAAATCGCACAAAACTCGAAATAAATGATCTTGACAACATTGCGACACGTGCTGAAGAGTTTTGTGCAATTTTGTTTGTATATGTGTGCGTGAGCGTGTGCTAAACTTGATGTAGCTTGGTTTTGTTTGTATGTGGTTTGGCTTCACTTGACTGTTCGTAACGCTCCGTCTGTCTTTTTTACTTGGTCTGAGGGTAAGCGCTCATAAATCTAAACCGGTCGTATTCGTATATTATAATAGAAGCGGTAAATCATTATACAACTTACCTATACGACGACCGCTTTAGCCTAGCTGGTAGTGACCCTGCCTGCGAAGCAAGAGGTCCTGGTTCGAATCCCGGTAAGAGCGTAGATTTGTGTGATGAGCACGAATATATTGTTCCTGAGTCATGGACGTTTTCTATGTATTCAAGTCTTTATCTTATAAGTATATATGTTTATCGTCGTCTAGTAACCATAGTACAAGCTTTGCTTAGTTTGGGACTAGGTCGGTTTGTGTAAGATTGTCCCCTAATATTTATTTATTGTTATTGTCGGTGTGTCAACATTTCTAGGCATTTTCTCTGGCAGATCAGATTATTTCTTTATAATTTATCATTCTGAAATGGTACTTACATAGTAAGATAGATAAATACTCTAGTTTTACACATACATACATACATACATATACTCACGCCCGTATACCATTGGGGTAGGCAGAGACTAAGGAACGCCAAATACTACGGTCCTTACATACTTCTTTCGCTTCGATCACATCCATACATTCATACAGGCTCGTCGGTTGCGGGTACTCCTGACCTGGCCTTTTAACATATCGCTGAAATTTGTTTATCATGATACTCTAGTTTTAGAAGAAGATAAATACTCTAGTGTTCCCTCTGGGTTGGAAGGTCAGATCGTAGTCGCTTTCGTAAAACAGTGCCTATGCCAAATCTTGGGATTATATGTCAAAGCGGACACCGGGCTCCTTTAGGGCACAACCGGGAATAACGCTAGGAGGATGATGATATAATACGATAGTACGAACTACCTAATACTGTTTATAGAATTTTGAAGTAATTTGCTTGTAATATTAGGATAAGATTATTTTTTCTATAAGCATAAGTCCAACTTAGTCCAAGTATAATTAGCATAAAACAACTTTAGTTAGTATCAGGGATCACTGGATACAAATGATAGGTAAGACTCTAGGAACTTCAATATCAATCGACAAATATTTTTCGCCATACGTCCTTAAATCGCATGAAAACTTACGGGTAGATGCATAAAGGTTGGTTAAAATAACAGTTTCTCAGTCTAGTTCTTTCTAAACCTGGTACTTACTGGCTGTCAAAAATGTTACCTAAATCCTTACTAATATTATAAATGCGAAAGTGTGTGTGTTTGTTTGTCCTTCTTTCACGTCGCAACGGAGCGTCGTATTGATGTGATTTTTTGTATTGAGATAGTTTAGAAGCTGGAGAGTGACATAGGCCACTTTTTCCAGCGAGAAAACATCTAATTACCACGGGAAAATTCAATATGGTATATTTTCCTATAACCACGCGGGCGAAGCCGCGGGCATCAGCTAGTAGATCATAAAATCTGTTCTGCAGATTAGGCGACCACGAAGGAGCAGCTAAACTGTTAACGGACATGGGTGCAATGGCTATGGAACACGGCCTGCGGCTGCAGCTAGGCCGGGCGCTGCACCTGATAGGGGAGCTGCACCTCAGGAGAGAACGCCCTGAACTGGGGACACAGCATTTGAAGGAGGCGTTCGCCTGCTTCATGGGATTCAATTGGCAATATGTAAGTACTCTGAATACGGTATGACGATACTAAAAATAAATTATTATTCTCTTCTTCATCGTTTCACTCTTGACAGAGTGGTCGTAGACATGAGTAGTTCGCGAATGAGTGATTCAAATGAAGTACTTCAGTTTTTCGTTCACTAGTTCAGTTTGGATTCATATACTTCAATACTTCAGTATATCATTTAGAAAATTGGTAATTAATTCTGCCTATTGATCATTGAATATGATTCAATTCGATGATATGAGTGATTTAATGTTATTTTAATTTTAAATACGGCAAGTAACTCAATAGTTCATTGAAAGACACGCGTAAGACTGATATGATATACTCAATCTAATCTATCAATCTATATCAACTGATGTAGATGCACCTCTAGAGCTACTGATCTAAATTGAACTAGTGAACTAAAAGAGTGATATACTTCACAGCGAACGAAAGATGCATATCAATCTTTTCTTTTTAGTGACACATTTTGCGCATGACTAAGTGGTCGTGGTCATCATTTCAGGTGTTGGTAGCAAGCTTCACAACACGCCGCCATTCTTCTCTGACAGTCGCCTTCCTTATGCTTGCGTGTAGTGATGCATCTACTGCAGCAATTATCTGGTCTGTCCATCTCATTGGTGACCTGCCTCGCCGTCTAGTGCCCTCGACTTTTCCCTGGATCACGAGTCGCTCGATGGCTTCGTCTCCTCGACGACATACATAAATTATTATTATATAACCATTAAACAAACCTCACGAAAATAATCTGAAAACATCATGCTTCAACCTATTTTTGCTATTACTGTCTGTCTTGAAGTCAATCGGAAAGTGCAACTCGTCCGACTGAGGAAACCATTTTAACCCCAAAACACTAGCCTCGTTATTTAGGTCAAGACAATTTGTAGATTCCGACCGACTTTCTAGAATTTGTGGACAATTTTTGCGAAACTTACGCAGAGGAAAGCATGCTGAATCTAAAACTTTAACCACATTTGTATAAATATGTTTCAACTCTTCGATTGTTGAGGAGCCCGTGATAAGATCGTCAATATAAAAATCTTTTTCAATGACATTAGAAGTGATTTCAGAGCTAGCTTCTTGAGACACCTTGTGCTGAGAAAAGGTGCCGAAGCCGTTCCATAGGTCAGGGTATTGAGCTGAAAGATCTTGATAGGTTTATCGACCTGATCTCTCCACAAAATGAGATGTAAATATCGTTGTTGATTAAGAGAAATTTGCCTACCTATACATCTTTTCGATGTCAGCAGTAACAACGTACCTATTAGCTCTGAAACGAAAAAGTATTGACAGCAAATCACTTTGTACAACGGGCCCAACAGCCTGAATATCATTGATTGAGAGACTTGCCTGAACTTGTTTGGGCAGAACAGTCGAACACAACCCTAAGCTTTGTCGTCTCTCTTTGCTCGCGAACAACGCAGTGATGTGGTAAATAACACCCTGACCCTGGCCGCTCCACTTCAGTTATATGACCCAACTCAGAATACTCTTCCAAGAAATGTCGATATTGGTCCTTCAAAATTTAACTTTTATTCAATTTCTTCTCTAAACTAAGAAAACGTCTCATAGCTATAGGATAATTAGGATATGAGTTGCCGAGAGACTCCTCGGGCTTTTCCTTGAATGGCATCATTACAGAGACCATTAGGTAAACAACTAGTAATTTCGACGTAGTGCGTTTCACAGAACTCTTCTTCTACAGATAAAGACTTACAATCGGAAGGCAAATCTTACATATTGTCTACATAAATAAAGATTTAAAAATGCACCCACTTTGGCAATAGAAAATCGTGACGTCACTTTGTTCCTATTTCGCTACAAACTTCATCCTGACAGAGCCTTTTTGACGTTTTATGAAATGGTACTGATTTGACTATTACTAGGTATCAGTCAATATATCTATCTGGGTGGTGCTAAAGAGTGACAAACTTTAAAGGCGAAATAAAGTATGCGATACGTATATCCATCTTTATAATTATGCGCCAGACAGATGGACATGGCGAAACTATAAAGGTTCATTGTTGACTACGGAACCCTAAAAAACTCCAATATTTTGAACGGCTGAACGCCACGATTTTGGATCACGAATTGAATGCAATTGCATGAAATTCCTAATTTTGCATGAAAATGCATTACGAATCTTTCGTCTCGCCGCGCCCGAAATGTGATACTTCGAAGTCCATGATAAAGAATAAATTTCATTGCATGTTTGAGAAAAGTAACTTGTCAGGCTTTAACGTTTCTTTCATGTTGATATATAAATGTTAATGTGATTGATGGACTTTGTTTTTTCACAGCCCGGTGCACAGACCTCGATGAAAATGGGCGGGAAGGTGGATGGCGAGACCGGCGTCTTGTTTCAAGATAAAACACAGATTTATGAACAGGAAGCGGAACAATCTCGACTTATGATGGCCATCTCTTCAGGTACATTAATACACTTATTTTACTAAACATATTTCAATGCACGAAACGCTATCAGTACTCCTACCTAAAGTGAAGGACATATCATAAAGTAGCACGCAGAGGAGTGATAACTTTTTGAATTCAACATTCTATTATCAAAACCAAATAAAATCTTCTAAAACCCGAAGCATATTTCAATAGCTTATGGATTGGTATTGTATTTTAAGGTCAAGAGAAGATGGCATCCTACTTCGGTGAGCTAAGAATCGCGAAAGACTGTACGGTTTCCAAAATGAAAATCATAGAGTGGAAACTGTCACTGGCTCCTTGGTGGATAAAGCATACACATCACAGCTTATTGCCTTGTCCATGCCCACAACATCACCGCACACCGTTGGATGTGTTAAGGTACTATTTGATTTGAATAATCTGTGGTTATATGAAATACCTATTTACCATAATATTTGCAGCGTAATCTTATCACCATCATCTAACCATTTTCATTTGTTTAGACTAAAGATAGAAATGGAACGAAAACAAATGGAAATGCAGTTAAGAGAGTCTGCTCTAGAGAAAACGGGAACTACTGATGATTTCCATAAACTGAAAAGTGATAGTGCCATATAGTGAAAATATTTTCCCCGAGAATTATCAGGTCGCGATAAGGTAAATAACACACTTATATATCTATGCCAATTTTTATTGCATCATCACAAACAGATAATATTAGCTATTTACAATCGTATAAATAATTACCATGTACTCGTATAGTTTAAGCAAATGAGACAATCCGACGCTATTAATCAAATTGTGCCTTCCTTGTACCGTCGCCTGGTCCATTTCTATTCTGCGAAGAATACTACCACCATTTTGTTCATCGTCCTTAAAAATATAATTAACAATAATTTAGTCAGTACTGGTATCACAAGCTCTGCTTTAATTCTAAGAACTGTAAAAATGTGAACACTTATTACAGATAAAAAGGTAGGTACTAACAATTCATAAATTTGTTTTAGTTATTTCAAAGTCCCCATGAGTTAACAAGCCTTAGCGAATTTCTTGCGGGGCTGGAGCTTCACTTTGAAACCTTCGGCGCGTTTCAAGATGATATCGGCTTGCAGTTGGAAGTCGGATTCTTTGAGGTCAGACTGGACGCGGAAGTTCCTCAGGATGGTGGAAAGAATAATCTTCAGTTTGAGCATAGCGTATTTGCGTCCTGTTGACAATCAAGTTTGTTAATTTATATATAGAAGCTACATGTCCTTACTACCGATAAATAGGTAATTGCTTCGTTTACTATAATAAAACACGTAGGTTAACCCGTTCACATTCCCCATACTTACATATTTTTTTCGAGTATAAAAGAATCTGAAAGCAATCGATTTGCGATCGATTTAACTATTTCTCGCACGCATAAAATATGCACGTTCGCCCTATTCGTACTCAGATTTGCTTAGATCTTTACTTTAACCATTGGACCCATAAGAAACAAAAAGTTGGAACGTATTAAAGCTATGCCTTAGCCGTGATATTCCTAATTTGACGAATGTGATCACTTACCGACGCAACTCCTGGGTCCGGCGGAGAAGGGAACAAAAGCGTAATAATGACGGTTTGCGGAGCGCTCAGGGAGGAAGTTGTCAGGGTCGAATTTGCTGGGGTTGGGGTACACGTCGGGGCGACGGTGCAGCTTGTATGTTGCGATGATCACTGTGGCGCCAGCGGGCACTTTCTTGCCATTGGATGCTACACATAAAAAAATAACAGATTTATCCTTGTCAAATTCACACCAAATAGTTTTGAATTATATTTAAAAAACTTACGCAGAGTGATGTCTTGTTTGATGTCACGAGCGATGATAGGTACAGGTGGGTACATCCTGAGGGTCTCCATGAGACACCTCTCGAGGTATTTCATCTCAAGGGTGTCCTGGAAGGTAGCGGGGCGGTCGGAGTCTCCGAAGATCTGGTCCAGCTCCTCGATTACTTTGTCTTGGATGTGCTGGTGGACTCCCATCATGGACAAAAAGAAGCTGCTACCGGCAGCGGTGGTGTCGTGACCCTTAGTTTAAAAAAATCATAATTAGGAAAGCATACTAGCACTTCATACTAGATGCAACATATAGACGTTAATAACCCTCCTCTCCTTGGACAGTCGGGTAAAAAGATGGCTTACTTCGAACATGATGGTGTCGACTTGTTCTTTGATTTCCTCATCGGAAATAACAACACCACTCTGAGAGCTCTCCAAAAGCAGGTCAAGGAAAGCAAGACGCTTCTTCTGTCCGACATCATTGTCCTCAACGTCCAAGTCGTCTTTCAGGCCGGCGGCTTGTCCGAAGGACAGACCCTCGACTGACGTGTCCTTGGTGGGCTCACCAGAGTTAGAGGTGGTTGACTCAGTGTATTCATCCAGAATGGTGGCCTTCTTGCCAGATTTGAACTCCTCCCTCTTCCTCGAGATGACCTGAACATAATATAACATTTGTCAAAATGAAGTCTAAATAAAATGGTCGCACACAAGAATTACATAACATTGCCAATTATCTAGATGAATAAAACTAATCAAAACTAGTCCATACCTTCTTGGTAAGTCCGTGGATGGTGCTCAGAAGCTTGGTCTGGTTCTTGGCGTATTGGGTGAGGTTGAATAGGAGCTCAGGTCTGAGCCAGATCTTGGTATGTCTCAAATGTAGGATGTCACACATCTTCATAACAGCCATAGCGTATTCGAAGCCGCTCTGGTCTTGTGTGCTCTTGCTTACTCCCATAGCGGTTTCTGAAATAAACAATAATCTTTTATTTTATTTTTATTATAATGGGAGTGAAACGAGCTATTAACCTTCATAGGGTTCATCATATGGCATAATGAATATCGTACTGGGGGCTAGTAACAGTAACAGCCGACGCCGCCGATGGCGAAAACTGCCCATTATGAGCTGCGACGTGCGTATGTGGGGGGTCGCCTAACTTGACCACGCGTATTTCCTCTTAGACGGTCATAAAATAATAAATGTATGCCTCAAGCGAGTATGTCCTCCTTGAACATATCATTATAAGGAAGTTGATCCGAGTAATCTGTGTAATTGTTGTCGTAAACAACCTGCGAAGGCGAGGCAGTGGACGGTATGCTCTAGTAACCGTCATACATTCTAGGTAATTTTATTTGTTCAATGTTACGAATAAACATATAAAGGCAGTTACTATGTCTAAATTCATTTAATTTCATAAATACTCCCAGTACAAGATGTCCCACAGCTGAGAAAAAGTAATTTGTTTTTGTTTTTATTCTCAGTGTCCATAATCAAAATAGGCAAATCATTCAGAAAACACGTCATTTAATATAGAAATCTGTTCACCTTACAACACCTGACGCAAACAAGTTAATTATTTAAATTACTCTGATCACAAACTGGATTCTCCAGCATCACTGTGAATAAATATGTCACGGTAATAATTACTGATTCTATAATATTGGCAATACTATTTGCAACTTTGTCCTATAGTTAGAAGGTTTGAATACAGCATCCTGTAATACAACAGAAGGCAAACACTTCAGTAAACATAGGTAATTAAAGTAAGGGTGAGTAAAAAAAAGGACACGTAGGTATCTTATAAATACATAATAGGTAACTAGATCATCATTAATTTAAGAGTTATACTCTTGTCGGTGGAGTATTTTCCAATAGTTAACTAGATACAACATATTAATTGATTTACGGACATAGTACGATCCTTCGAACCGGATTTTATTTGTAAAGTAGGGTCAGCATCTCGCCAAATATATCGTAACACATCATTACTTCTACAGAAATAAAGATTGCGATATATTCGGCTATTCATGCTGTTCCTATCTAGACATAGGTATATGTCACTATGATATTGCCTCTATATGAGATATTTTTCGGATATTACAAAGGTAAGTATATACCATAAAACTTTTAGATACCCTCACTCTAACTAACGGGTTAAATTGTTTTCCTATTGTTGTGCATAAACCGAATTCTAGATTTAGTTCTTGTTAGTAGATTTCGCAAATGTGGACGCAGATAATTTGCGTCAAGAGCACGCCTGGCGTGGCGGTGGCGGTCGCTACTTGTGTTGTCACCGCTTCACTAGCTAGCTACGTGACCAGGCGAAGAAATCACTTCATATTTATATACCAACGTGTTTGATTCACGAAATTTTAGGGCGTTGTAAAGTCACTATAGTTAAATGAAGGGATTCAAATATAATTTATTAATTCCGAGATATCTTCAAGTTACTGCCATGCAAATAAAACTTAAAGAGCGGTCTTACGTTTTGATAATATATTGAAAATAATTCAAAAACTAAAAATGTTTGTATAGGTACACTCACGTGCAAAACTATGTATCCTCTCATAAATATGTTGTCTGAGGGAACGAGTTTTAAAAGTGGTAGACGAGAAAAGAATGACTATAGAAGAAGTAAGCAAGATGTTCAAAATTGATAGAAAAACTATATACTGGTGGAGGAAAAGAAGAGAAGAAACAGGAATCCGCTGACATAAAAGCGATGGGACACATTTATGAGTAAGTTGTATGCACCTATATTTTGACGCTTGACCGTACGCCTTGTCACTTTGATGGACAGACAATAAAAATAACAATAAATTTACGCCTATAGGTGTCTACTGTCCATCAATGCATTAATTACGCATAGACAATACTATAGCTAAATGCTAAGTTAATGTCATACCTGGTAAGTATCCAATCATTCCATAAAAAAACGTTTCATAAATATTCATTTTAAAAACAACAATTGGCAACTAGTTATAGATTAACAAATTAGTTTTTTCATAAAATATTGTTTTAACAACAGTTTATGAGACAACTACTATACTTGACTATACTATACTTGAAAAAAAAACATATTAGAAATAATTATTTGACAAATTACCTACTCTGGCAAAGTAACGTATGGTAAAATAACGTTTAATAAAATGCATCGTTTGATAGATAACTTATTAAATAAATCATTAGTCGTTTTGATAAAGTTTTAAACTGCAATATTGAATATTTCTAAACAGGTATTGTATAATTTTGACTAAGCATACGCATAAGTCTAAAAGTTTTAAGCAAGTAAGTAGGAAGCCAAACATGGCACCTGTTAGATTATTGAGATGAAATTTGGTATGGACATAGGTTGAATCCCAGGAAAGGACATAGGATAGTTTGTATCCCGGAAATCATCCCCTGAGTTTGTATGGAGCTGCGATATAAACGAGTTCCACGCGGACGGAGTTGCGGGCAAAATCTAGTTGTTTATAAACTGATGATAAACCGGCACTAATTATAATTGTGTTTGGTATGCCAAACAATTATATGAGTGTGTATGATATTAATGAATTAAGGTCAGTCGGGGCAAGTGCGCCAACGGGGTAAATGCGCCTATCATACAGGACCGGTCATTGTTGCAGTCTTTGGGGGAGGCCTATGTCTGGCACTGGACGTCTTCTGGCCTATAGTACTAAAATATCAGTAGATTTCAATATGTTTGATGAAATCGCATTTACCCCGGTGGCGCACTTGCCCCGACTGACCTTATATTAACAATTAAGATTCTCGAATTGAAGTATAAAGCCTTTGTTACGATTACCTATCGGTTGCGCCATTAAAACTCAATCAAGTGAATTTGATGTAAATATAAAACGTTATTCAAAGTGCGTAAGAGTCTCACTTTAATAATAGTTTTTAATAGATAATGTGTTTCGCTATAAGGTTTTATTATACCTACAACACGTGATTTGTATTTAGGTATTTGATGACTACTTATATACTACTAGGTAGCTTATTTAGTACTTTATATATATTGTAGTAAATTTTAGATAATTCTAATTGTTTTTTTTTATCTTCTCTTTATGTGTTAAACATTTTGAGCCTCAACATTGTACCACGTTTGTTGACGTGTATTGTGTATTATAACGTACCGAGCAGGATCTCGACGGTGCACTCGCTCATGTAGTCGTGGCAGTCGAAATCGCTGGCCTCTTTCTTCAGTTTCTCCACTACGGCCCGGGAGTTCGCGTTGAACAGGTCGATGAAGCTCTTCAGGACGTTCAAGTGGAAGGTTGGGGCGATAAGTTTGCGGTGAGAACGCCACTTTTGACCTATGGTGAAACAAAGTATATTGCTACGCCCTAACAGGGCCCATATGGAACATAATGTAGCTATTACTAAGAACTTTACAACTATGGATGCAATAAATGATATGACTATGACTATTATTTAGAAAGTGTAATAATGAATAAGCAAAATTAATTTTACGCTGTACAGTTATTTACCAGTGCTGATGAGGAGACCGTTTCCAAGCCAGGGCTTGAAGAACCTGTATTCTGTAGCCTTGTCAATGAGAACGTGGCTGCTGAGGATCAGCTCAACGTCCCGGGGTTCGTAAAGGAATATCAAGAGCCTTGGTCCGATCCATAGCTTTACCACACCCTCTTTGTCAAAATCCATGCTCTTCTCCACGAGGTTCTTGAAGATGTCTGCAAAGATACGATGGATATGTAAAATTTTCTATTGCAAGATGTTTAATTAGATATTGAATTCATTGCAAGAATGCGTGGGTTCTCGTCGCTTACCGTTAGAGCCGCCTGTGAACTCGAGGGCGTTTCCGATGATGGGTAGGCCCGGTGGTCCATCGAGTTTCGCGGCTAGTTCGTACATGTTTCTTCTGGACATCCTCCAGTAGGCGTACCAGAGGATGAGGGCTGGAACCAGAAGCATGTAGAACATGCTGGTGGCCGCCCAAGTGCCGCTGGCGGCGACGCTCTCCGCTGCTGTGTAACTCATCTTGGTAGATTTTTACTCTGTTAAAAGGAGAATCAAGTATAATATGTATGAACATTTTTCTCATGTTGCAAATCTGCCGGTAACAAAGACACAATGGATATCATCATATCATTATATTAATAGGGCACCCGTTGACAGTTGACTACTTGTGAGTAGAAGAAAAATGTAAATATGAATGTAAGAATATTTGACTAAACCATGTATGGGAAATCCCACGTTTGTTTTATTTTTTCATATTTACATTGGTCACGTAGCACTCCAGTGCTTTTAAACACTTTTAAACCAGTTCTTGTAATTAATTATGTACTTTTTTGTGTAATCGACGGTTTTAAATAGGTTTAGCTGATGAGAATCACAAAATTATTGGAACAGGTTACTTAAGTAAGGTTTGTCGACGTTGCGAACTTGTTTCGCATATGTAAATTTTATAGTGCGTGTTCTTAATATTGCTAAATTGAGAAAAAACGTCATGCTACCAATCTAGATGTTTCTAATCGCGTATTTTTAACATGTTATGTACTTAGATGAATTTTAAGGTAATATTATATGAATAGCTAGGACTTATTTTCAATCTATCCAATAATAAGAAATATGTTTTTAAAATTAATTTTTAAAGCTTAATTTGCCAGTAGGTATTATACATCATATATTAGGTATGATATGTTTTGTTTCTACAAGCATGTATGAATGTGATTATTTATTTAACATTTCACTCATTTGTTTGAGTGCAATATCACAAATTATCTGTTAGCAGCAAATGACTCTCAATCAAGTCGGGGTTAACTAGTTATGCTAAAAAGGCTACGGACAATACCTTTATAAACCTTATGTGTTTTTCTAAGCATTATAGAAAAATACACAGAAGGTAACATAATGACGCTACCGTTAAGGTTTAGTATTTAGAAAAAAACAACATCGGTAGGTTATTAGTAAATAAAAGTCTACAAAAATTGCGAGCTGAGGAAAGATCGAAGGATTTTTTTTACCGTAATTGCAGCGAATTTCACTAACAATAATCTAAACGCTTTACTATCATGTTTTTTATATGCATTAGGTATAGTGGAACACTCCACTACCTTGTTATCATTCCATGACACAAGTTTTATTGTCGACTGTGTTTTTTTTATGCAGCCATCGAGCTCATCAAATGCTAGTTAAGAGATTCCAATTGCATATTTATAAGTCTGCCAAATTTCAGCTCAATCAGATACCGGCAAGAAGCTAACAAATGGTTTGCAAATTTTTAAGCACACCGTACAACAAATAATGCTGGTTAAACAAATACTCGCAAAAAAATAGCGGCGCAGCGATACTTGAACTCACGAATATTATCATTTAAAATTTTCCTTTAGCGTGGCATATGGCTTACCCATTCACGTATAGGTCCAGTTACTGTATCCTATACTTTTAAACGAGCAATATTTGTAATATTTGTATATATATTTGTAATCATAGAAAATTTGTTTTCTTTTGAAAAACACGATAAACAGATTATCTTCCGTAGCAGTGTGTCCATAATTGCACTTTTTTTTCAAAGTTGAAGAATTCTATTTTTCTATTTTACGGGTTAAATTTGAAAATGTAGTCTAATGTGAACAGTTAAAGCTAAGTATACGAAATTTAAATATCTTGATCTACTAAAATCAGCAAGTTTTTACCAAGCATCAGGGAAACATCGTGAGGAAACCGGTCTAATCCCAATAAGGTCTCGTTTTCCCTCTGGGTTGGAAGGTCAGACGGCAGTCGGATTCGTAAAACTATGACAAATCTTGGGATTAGGTGTCAAAGCGGACCCCGGGCTCGTTTGGGCACAACCGGGAATAACGCTAGGAGGATGCTGGTGAGTAAGTTTTTACCAGAACTTGAGCAAAAGGCAACTACTATTATTATACGACTACTACCTCAAACTTTGTGTCTTCCACTGTTTTATTTTAGTATCCATTTCCATAATGACATTATAACAATGTAATTAGTTGCAGATAATTATTATGACTCGACCCCTAAACGATTTCCAAATTACGTTTATTCGCTGTGGAAAACTATTCATGGAAAAATTGTAGCATCACCAATGACTTTGTTTACGGTTGCGTAATATTTATTTGGAAGTTCGAGTCAGTTATGAGCGGTAAACAAAATTGACCTTCTTATTTATCCTCTAGCCCACCATACAATAAAAAATTGGCAATGAAATTTGAATGTGCGGAAATAGTAAAAAGAGTAGTTTATTTTTAAAATAGAACGTAACAAAACAAATGCAATGCTCTGCTCAAATTTAAAATGATAGGTATAGATTCTATTGAAGGGGAGATGGCCTTTGAATTGGCCTTTGGGCGGTCAGAGGTTATGATTGTGATGACAACCCCCAATCTTTTTCACGCGAGAAAAACTAAAGAAGGTAAGAATGAGAAAAACCGAGTAAATACAGAAATCCTCAATCCTGCCGCTCCCATCAGGCAGATGGTTGTCTGCCAATAGCGCCTTAATAACTAGAGACGAAGTGGTACCTTTTGCCTGGGAAGGACACATTTATATACATTTTATTAAAATATTTACTTTCATTGATAAAATATACAAGATCTATTGCATTAGCACCCTTAATTTTATAATTGAGCGTTCCTAATAAAAGCCACTATTATTAATTGTAAAATTTTCTGGTAGTTTTATGTTATTTCCACTGAGAATCACGAGCTGTTAAGATCCTATTAAGACAAAAAAATACACATCGTTTTTCTTCCCATTGTACTTTGTATGGCGGGGCGGTAACACAATAGGAAAGTTCATAAATGTATAAATTTTTCTGGACACTTTTCTCCATTGGCATGGAAAGATATCGTGATACGAGTAGAAATAACAAAAATCACAGAAAATCTCGTAAAAAAATTGTTGGCATTTTTATTATAGAAATGGTTAATTAGCAATGTCTCTTTGATATGGTTTTCTATTCTTTGGTATTTTTACACTAAAAGCGTTTGGGATTTTGTAATAGCAATAACTAAATAAGGCTAACTATGAACCTTCTTATATTGCCAAATTTAAATTTAGAGAAGTTATATACTTGATTGTTCTATTTACTCCCCAGCATTTCACGATATTATGTAGTAAAATTAGATATATATACATATCTGTTTCAATCAACTTATTTTGAAAAAAAGATAAGCCAGTAAAACAAAACGCCAGGATGTTTCTAGTTAATAATAGTGGTGCTAATATTTTCAGGCGTTTACGTGATTTACTCAGATCCTACATTTTTAGATCAAAATAGACAAGATTTAAGTTTGTAAAAGTAGGAACAAATTTACAGTCAAAACATTATATATCAACTTCCTATACTAAAGAAACAGTTACTTTATACACCAACTTGTTAATTTTAAAAACCGCTTTAAAATTATATATGATTCATGTTAAGTTTAAATTTATCACATACATACCTATTAACAAAATATTATATTTTTAATAATTGACGTTTCATTCGTTCACTTAAAAATATGTTTTATACAAAACTTTCCTACCTTATTGTTAAGAGTACACGCTTCTTAGTTCGGAAGGCACTACAACACAAGCACGTTATCCCCAAAGGACGCCTTCGATGTCTCAAGTGAGACTATTTACGAAACTCCCGCGCACCGATCTAATATACACGTTCGTGGCGTCACGAGCCGACCACGGCGGACCCTCGGCCCGCACATAATCAATACGTATGCAAATTGTTTTACTTTGGTTTTGCGTAATTCATTAGCAATTCGATATTGTTTCAGGAAAAAAAAACAATCAATACCATCCAGTTAAATTGAGTAAATTAATAGTCAATTTGATTTCATTATTCGACCAGCGCACCAGCATGTGTTTCAAGGATTCCATCGATTAGGAAAACCAGTTTCAATACTAACGGAAATGTCGTTCGGGACACAGGGATATCAAAATATTACACGAAATTGATGCTAAGTTCATTGTTATATTCTAACATTTCTTGCTTGTTATGTTTTCGCTCACGGATAATGGTAGATATCCCAGATCATTGGGAGGCGTGCGTGAAGCCACAGTAGGGACCAAACAAGTTCAGTTGTACTTAATCAACATGTAGAGGCGACCACCGACAGCTAAATTAATAATTATTATATTATTGTAATTTTTAAAATAGTGACATGAAAACTGACGGCACTATCTTTTGTTTAAGTCTAACTGACACACAGTAGCGTAGTGCGTCTAAGATCCTGTCAAGCGGTCAAGCGGCACACCCGACAAGCCTGCATAAAGCTGTTCTTGCACAGATCCAGCAATTTTAACTTCACTTGTTTGGAAACATGCCAAGCAGTGGGTACGCTGCCAAAGCCGAACATTCATTAAAAACCCACAGGTGTAGATAAATGGTTATTATTTCATTTGTAAGGTACATAACTGCGAATTCTAATTGCTTCAGTCCGTTTGTGTGATTTAACTAGTATCAAATATCCAATATGATATTTCTGGCACAAATTACAAGGAACGGAGGATTGAATATGATACCTACGCCCACCGCGCTTATCTAGGTAGCAGATTCATTCTAAATACTCGTACTGACACAATACTTTTTGTAATCGAATGAGTAGTTCGACTTATACTATTACTAGCTTCCACCCGCGACTTCGTCTGCGTATCCTATATTTTAATCCAAGCTATAAACTATCTCTCTCTTCTTCTTCTTCCTAGCCTTGTCCCATCTACTTGGGGTCGCCTCTCCTAGTATGGCGTCGCCAGGAACGTCTGTCCTGGGTCGTCTCGGGTGATAATTTTTCAACAAGTCCTATCCATGTTGGTTTGGGCCTGGTTTGGGAAATAATGATTCAACCGTATCAAATCTGGAGGATCCCAAACTTGGTATGTTTTGAAAATGATTTTTATTTTAATTTAAAAGAAGTGACTGAAATAAATTGATGTGATATATTTTTAGATACCATACACGATAGGTTTCAGAACATTTTTTTTCCCATATAAAAAAAGATGGCGTTATTAACTCCCTCTCCTTTTTTGTTTTTTTTTCGTGCTACGGGTCAAATTGATTCGTATGGCCTAAAGATCAATCGTTCCGATGTTCACGCTTATAACACCATTTGCAAGCTGCAAATTTTGGCGTACCGCTAGGACTATAAGGGATTAATTTAAAAAACACTGAAATCAGTTTTCTAGTTTTTAAACAAAAAGTCTAAAACCGATGTTACAAATCTCTTACTTAAAAAATGTCTTGCTCTCTATACAAACTCCCCCTTTTCACCCTCTGTTTTGCAGGCTTTTACCATGCAGGCTAAGACATTATGTTACAAATCTCTTATTTTAAAATTTTCTTGCTCTCCATACAAACTTTTCACCCCTTTTTAGGGATTTTTCCAGAACGTTTAAAAGCTCTTTTTTTGTATTCAAATAGGTAATAAAGTTTCAAGTTTCTAGCTCAAAAGGAAAAATTTCCCTCATACAAACTTTGCACCCCTATTTAACCCCCTTAGGGATGGAATCTCCAAAAATCCCATCTTATCTTAGGAAGTCTTATTCGTCACATTATTTTATATATATATAATAATGTGTAATTGACATTAACAATTTAATCAGCAATATAATTTAATGGTTAATCTTGAAAAAAGTCAATATTTACAATTTTATAACAGCAAACACGGAGTTAATTTCAATAAAAGACAATAGCAATAAAGTTACGCATGAATCGGAAGAAGTGACATTTCTGGGTGTTATACTCGACAAAAAATTGTGAAATGACAGTGAGTTATTTACATTTAGTACTATATATACATAGTTTTGTTTATCCGCTTCGTGAGCTAACTACGCTTTTAAGTAGAAAAACTGCACTTGTCTAACACGGCACGGCTACGTAGCATCGGATCGATATTACAGTACAGTAGAACCACAAATATAAGTTACATCAAAAAGCAGTTACAGATAACTGGCGATTATTCCGTTGGCGTTAGCTGCCTGTGTCCTCAAACGGATATTGTCGATGTAACTTATATTTGTGGTTCTACTGTACTATTACTGGATACATCATTGATTAGCGAAAAATAGATAATAGGTGTTAAAACAAGAAAAACACAATATAGCTTAAAGTAGAAAACTAACTAAATCAGAATCCAGGATAAAAACTATTACTTATTATTAGATTAAAGTATTGAATGGTCTCGTTTTGTGGGGTATAATTCCTGTGAAGCATCCGGATTCATTATTAATAAAAAAAAAATATGATCCTTTTGTAATAAACCGCCGCTATAATCTGTAAGGAATTATTTAATGACTAATGCTAACATTGCCATCGTTATACATAAAGTAAGTGGCCAAATTGAATTATCACTTGAAAATGTATGTCATTTTAACACAAGACAAAGACAATACAAGACTTATTCTACCAAAAACGACTACTAAACTATGCAGCAAATATTGTTAATGCATGGCGGCTGTTAGAATATATTATCATAATCTCATCCCTAGTGACATTACTAGTTTGCCATATATCTTACTACCCAACAGCTTTTTTCAAATTTTATATAGCCTATGTCACTCTCACGGTCAAGAGTAATTCAACGACACCTCATATGTCGAAATCCGTCAAACGGTTTAGGCTGCAGGGCGTGCCAAAGAATAAGGTCACATACATACGTATACATACATACATACGCTCGAAAAACATAACCCTCCTCTCCTTCGGCAGTCGAGTAAAAAAGATTTTGTGCTATATATTGTATTTGTTATCTTATGTACACACACTATTTTCTGCAAATAAATAACTTTGACTCTGAATTTATTAGGATTGGAGTGGAGACTCGTTCTTTTCTTTAGACGAGGGTGGAGCGTGGTTTGTAAGAAGGGGGTGGTTTGTGATGTTGATATTTTTTCTTTTTACATTGTTGTATAAGTAATAGTAAAAAAATGTCTTGTCCTTTTCCAGTCACACAGTAATTATCCTTCTTCATAAATAAGCCGTTTTAACTACGAACACTAAAATTATAATGATATTTTTAAAAAATACGCCTAGAATGAGAAAAGAGTTTGCTTTTACAATGATAGCCATTTAAATAAATAAATAGTTTTTGATTTCCAGTTTTTTTACATTCCAAACAACGTAGTGCATTGGTGGTGCTCTTACAAAGTATTGAGTGCCCTAGTGGATGTGCAGTCGACGTGAAAAATATGTTTACACTTCTGTACTTTATTTCACCTTATTAAATTAAACCGTCTCTTTGAAGTCGACTGTACCTAACTGTATTAGAAGAAACGCGATATATCTCAATACTGCACAATGTTATACAAAAGTGGGTATACCCTTTTGGTACTGATTTTGTGCATATACATTTGAACCTTATACCGTCAAAAAGTTTTGTGTCCGCGTGCTCAGGCCGTGATACTTTTTCACCTTTGGATAGTTCGATTCCATTGCCGTAATGGATAGGTTAATTACGATTATAGTCCAATACGGTTCTATATCGTTATCATCGTCGCCATCATCGATCCATACACGTGTCCCTGTTTCTGTCGTCATTTCATCAATTTCACAATGAGGTTTTTTCGACAAATTTAGTTTCTATGAGAAGGGGCCGCCGGATCAGTAACCTGCTTACCTTATTTCTAATTTCTCTAACTATTGTAGTCCATAAAGTCAGTGATACATTCTAGGAATTGTTTGATAATGTTTGTGGAATGTTGGAATTAGAAAAGAAACATAAAAAACGCATATTTGTTCCAATTTTAAACGATATACCTAGGCCTTTTAATAGGCCTTTGGGCGCCTAGAAGATAATAATGATAATAGCGATTTAATTATATTGTTGAGTAAAATGCTAGTAACCTACGCATAGAAAGGCAATCAGACTTGACGTAACCATTTGGGTTTTGTTTATGCAAAATTTGCAATGGGACTCCTACTAAAATTAACCAAACGTCACTTGCCGGTTTCTTTATCACTCCGTGGACACCAAGTACGTAAAAAGAGCTCTGGCGGCCATACATTTAATATGGCGCGCAGAGCTCTTTTTACGTGTGTCGACCTATATACACACCAACCCCTCTATTCCATAATACCTAATCACACTGTTATTATAAATGTGAAAATTCGTTGATGTCGTCAGAGAGACCTAAAGGTGGGATTCCACCGGTGTGCGGCACTGTGCGGCACAAGCATATTCAGTACAAAAATGCTTGTGCCGCACAGTGCCGCACACCGGTTGAATGATTCAACCGGTGTGTGGCACTGTGCGGCATTCAACTTGAATCCCGTCATAATGAGTATCTGAAGGAAATTGTATTTATACAACATAAATTAAAAACTTCAATAGCGCGATGCAGAACATCACTAATTTCTATGCACATTCCCCAGTTTTACGTCGGCGTCTAAACTCCGTCAAACCATATGAAACGTATAAAAAAGTTTGATGGAGTTAAGGTGACCCGCAGACCAAATTTGAGACTCATCGAATGGATAAAGTCGTGTATACGCAACAGCGACATCTTTTGTTGTCAAGTGGACGCCGCGTGGCGGCGATGACAACCAGTAATTTTGGTGGCAAATTATAGCAAAAACTACTGAACCGATTTTGATGGCACTCTAATATTGTAGTTTAGACCTCAGAATAAGACATAGCGTGGCCTTTTTAACCGACTTCAAAATAAGGAGTTTCTCAATTGGGTTGTATATTTTTTTCTTTCTTTTTCAGTGTTTGTTACCTCAGAACTCCGTCATTGATGAGCCGATTCGTTATTTTTTTTGTTTGTAAGTATATGCTTCCAGGTGGGTCCCATTTTTTTCAAAAATTCAATTGGATGATGGGATCCATGAGGAATTGACGGAACTCCTCAATTATATTAGGCACGCGTGTAGTGATTTTGGTATTTTCTATTATAACTCGTGTACCTACACCTGGAAATCATAAATTTGGTGGAGTGGTATGAAGACCACAGATTACTTATGGAATTCCTCAATTATGTACTTAAAAGTACAAAAGTATATCACAGATTCTGATAAGATTCCGTTGAAATAGCAGCTAATGAAGTGCCAAAGGTGATCCTTGTGGAATCGACGGAAGTCCTCAAATATTATCTGGTCACATACAGTGATTGGGTTTTTTTCTCTAATAATCAACGCATTTGCTCTCGGAAATCAGTTCATGTGGTAAATTGGAAAAGAAATGTGGAAATGGTTTCGTGGCTTGGCGGAGTACTAAATTGAAGTCGGTTAAAACTTTTTTTTTTAAGTAAATTATTTAGCACGCTTTTATTAGGTCGACCTGTATGTAACTAACTGTAACCTGTACGTAATGGAATCTAAGGTAACTAATTTAACCATATTCCAAGGATCGTAGCGTCATGAAAATTGGCAGCTGTGTGTAGTTCTGATGACAATACAATAATATGGTACTGTCGAACTGATCTGATGATGGAGCCGGAAGATATGAACTGGAACTTCATGATGGAACATCGTATCATAGCTGTGTTTGGATTTGTTAGAAAAGTCTTGTAATGAACTTTGACCACGATTAGGTTTCAAGTTCTGATGATGAAGCCGGAAGATAGGCACTGGCATTCCATGATGGAATATCGTATCATAGTCGTGTTTGCACTTGTGAGAAAGGTCACGTAATGGACTTTGAACACGATCAGGTTTCAAGGTTATAACAAACCTATTATATATTGACTAGACTAAAAAGCATAAAATAAATTAACAGCATACAATAGTTTAAAAAACACTAGAAAAACACGCTTTTATAAATGCACGTAAAAACCAAAAATAGAAGAAAGAAAGAAGCAAGAAAGAAAAACATTTATTCATGACAAGTATCGTGTCACGAAAAGGTCCCGCCTCAGCATAATGCCGACTCAAGAGCCGGCGCTGATCTTCCGGCGGAACCTGAAGTGTGTGCGGAACCTGAAGTGTCTAAAATAAATTATGGATCGTTCAAGTTGTCCCTATTTCTGGGCTGAAGTGTAAACTATGTGCAAAATTATAATATTTCATTGTAAAAGCGTGGGGCGCTGGAACAGGAAAGACTTTAAACGTTAAAACGTTATGCTCTTATCGACCTCATGCAGCGTCCGCCAGGAAGTAAGTATTAGTATTTGTTTACAAGAAACTTACCTTTCTTGTTTTTTTAAACTATTAATTTATTTAGACATAATTTCTTCAGAGGGTGATATAAGGTTTGAAAAATTGAATGGGAATTAGTTTATATTTTGAGACTTGAAACTTCGTAAAAAGGTTCTTTAATAAAACACAAGAAAAGTAATTTCAGCGTTTTTGAAAATTCATACCCCAAGGGGGTCAGAAACGGGTTGCAAATTTGTATGGAAAGTATATATTTTTTCTAGCTAGGGACTTGAAACTTCGTAAAATGGTTCCATACTAAAACACAAGATAAAGAATTTCAGCGTTTTTGAAAATTCATCTTCTTAAATTTTGATTAAAACTTGCTTGAAAGTTTGTATGTAGAAATCCAGAGTGAAGATCTCCATAATAGATGGCGCTACCGGTCTTATCCGATACTATTAAACGAGCAATATTTGTATATAATAAACCTATATTTATGTGTATATTTGTAATCACGTTTTGATGAAATTTGCAGTAAGTATAGGGGTTTACGGGTCCGAGAAACCGATCTAGCTTGGTCTTATTTTCGAGAAAATTCATTGTTTCCGTAGTTTCTCCCAAAAGGCTGGCTAACTTTTCGACGACGACCAATGGTTAATCTTTTTTGTTCATGGTTGCGGGTTCGAACCCCAGCTATGGGAAAGATTTTTGTTTTCCTTTTATCAATTTATTTTGTTTTTTTTTGGTTAACGATCAGTTATTGGTTTTTTGTTTCTTTTTGTATAGAAATTGATTTCGTAGTATTTAAGCCGAGAAAATCTCGGTCCCAAGTGAAAACAAAGCTTAATAATTAAGAACAACATCGACGGTTGTGGATTTGAATGCATTCATGCAGTCTTTTCGTTTTTAATTTATGCCGCTTTTAATCCAACACGACCCCAACCTGGAGCCCAACCATTATACATACATTTACAGTTAGATTAGTGTTTACTTCATAATTTTCAAAATCAAATCAAATTGGTCAAAGAATATCAAAAACATAGTATAAGCGGCATCTATCGAGCTAAAATTGTAACAAAATTATGCTCGCTATATGGTATCCGTTGTAAAAAAGATCTGAAAAGCGTAAGTATTAACACGTTCAAAAGTACTCGGCCCGGCAGCCAACTAAACGAAAAAAAAGACCAGGTTGCACTCCGGGAGGGCCGGCAGAAGTGAAAACTTGAATAATTTTAATTTTGCAAAAAAAAACCCTCCATACGGCCGAGCGCGGCGAACAGCATACGGTGCATATGATAAAGCGAGATAGACAGCGTCTATCCTGCTCAATCGCATAGCTTATGCCATGTATGCAGCCAACCACGCTTGAACCGCTTTGGACGCGGCTATAGACGGCCGAAGGTGTTCTTTTTTTACTGATTGTGAATTCGGGAATAAAATACGCCTAATAATATTTGAAATTATTCTGTTTCCTGATTGGTTAATTTTAATATATAGCTGTATTCTGATTAGCTAATAACAAATATGGTCTTTTTAAATCGTTGTGATTGGTGGATTTAATACGTTGAAGTGTTTTGACTGGTCATATTAAGCTGTTTTGAAATTATAAATATGTTTACGTCACACCTGGCCATAATGCGAGTTTTACTGCACGCTGCGCGTACGGTAAAACTCGCATTGTGGCCAGATGAAGACGTAAAATTGTGTACTTACCACGGGCGGTAATTCGTAAAGCCCCAGATCGCATATTTGTGGCCCTCACCTTCGGTTCGGGCCACAAACACCTGCGAACTGGGCCATTTTCGAATTCCCCGCCCTAGGTACGTAATGTACTATTACATATTTTCCCTAGGGGCTAAATGTGCTACTTTAGCCCCGCTATCTAAGCCTAATGTGACACACTTTTCGAACATGAGAAGTGAAAACATATTTCAATGTATGTATGACTAGCTGCCCATATGGCTCCTTACGCGTAGTACACAGGATCGCAAGTGGGTAAAACACAGCCTGTATCCAAATGAAACGAAATGTGGACAAATGAAACGTTGGCAAATTAGTCAGATAGTGTCATAGAAAAAAAAAAACTAAAATTGACCCTAGTCTCATCTGATGGTAAGATGAAGCTCACTGGTTCAGTAATAGCCTATTCAGTTTTGTTTTGAAGGTTAGGTTAGGTTAGGTAGTTCTCCGGAAATACAGACGAAGGGAGAGAATTCCATTCCTTAACAGTTCGCATTAAGAAAGACGAGGCAAATCGCTTCGTGCGAATAAGTGGTAAGTTGACAACATAATTAAGGATGCATTCGCTCCCCATGACTTTTAAATCACACACGCCACACAAACTTATACGGAGAAGCAATTCTTCAAGGTCATTTTGCACGACGTCCGCCTATCGCGGCGTCGACCGGGTGAATGCGCGGCGCCTAGAGCCGCGGCGCCGTCCACCCAACAATCACCTAAGAAGTGACTAGTCCGAGACACGCAGCAGCGACGCGTTGGTCCCGCCCCCTGCGCTCGGACAGCCACCAACACCGACTAGGTGCGGCCCGGAACACAATCCAGTCGGCTCGCCCAGCCGGCCTACGACAGCTCGCAGACTCGATGCCCGAGTTGTAAGTTCGGGGTCGCAGAGTGCCCGCAGATACCGAGGTAACCTTATTACCGTAATGAAAAATAGTTTGTAACAGAATTAAATATTTATTAAAATCTTCACACTTTTAATTATAACTTGGGCAAGTGATATCGATCCATACACGTGTCCCTGTTTCTGTCGTCATTTCATCAATTTCACAATGAGGTTTTTTCGACAAATTTAGTTTCTATGAGAAGGGGCCGCCGGATCAGTAACCTGCTTACCTTATTTCTAATTTCTCTAACTATTGTAGTCCATAAAGTCAGTGATACATTCTAGGAATTGTTTGATAATGTTTGTGGAATGTTGGAATTAGAAAAGAAACATAAAAAACGCATATTTGTTCCAATTTTAAACGATATACCTAGGCCTTTTAATAGGCCTTTGGGCGCCTAGAAGATAATAATGATAATAGCGATTTAATTATATTGTTGAGTAAAATGCTAGTAACCTACGCATAGAAAGGCAATCAGACTTGACGTAACCATTTGGGTTTTGTTTATGCAAAATTTGCAATGGGACTCCTACTAAAATTAACCAAACGTCACTTGCCGGTTTCTTTATCACTCCGTGGACACCAAGTACGTAAAAAGAGCTCTGGCGGCCATACATTTAATATGGCGCGCAGAGCTCTTTTTACGTGTGTCGACCTATATACACACCAACCCCTCTATTCCATAATACCTAATCACACTGTTATTATAAATGTGAAAATTCGTTGATGTCGTCAGAGAGACCTAAAGGTGGGATTCCACCGGTGTGCGGCACTGTGCGGCACAAGCATATTCAGTACAAAAATGCTTGTGCCGCACAGTGCCGCACACCGGTTGAATGATTCAACCGGTGTGTGGCACTGTGCGGCATTCAACTTGAATCCCGTCATAATGAGTATCTGAAGGAAATTGTATTTATACAACATAAATTAAAAACTTCAATAGCGCGATGCAGAACATCACTAATTTCTATGCACATTCCCCAGTTTTACGTCGGCGTCTAAACTCCGTCAAACCATATGAAACGTATAAAAAAGTTTGATGGAGTTAAGGTGACCCGCAGACCAAATTTGAGACTCATCGAATGGATAAAGTCGTGTATACGCAACAGCGACATCTTTTGTTGTCAAGTGGACGCCGCGTGGCGGCGATGACAACCAGTAATTTTGGTGGCAAATTATAGCAAAAACTACTGAACCGATTTTGATGGCACTCTAATATTGTAGTTTAGACCTCAGAATAAGACATAGCGTGGCCTTTTTAACCGACTTCAAAATAAGGAGTTTCTCAATTGGGTTGTATATTTTTTTCTTTCTTTTTCAGTGTTTGTTACCTCAGAACTCCGTCATTGATGAGCCGATTCGTTATTTTTTTTGTTTGTAAGTATATGCTTCCAGGTGGGTCCCATTTTTTTCAAAAATTCAATTGGATGATGGGATCCATGAGGAATTGACGGAACTCCTCAATTATATTAGGCACGCGTGTAGTGATTTTGGTATTTTCTATTATAACTCGTGTACCTACACCTGGAAATCATAAATTTGGTGGAGTGGTATGAAGACCACAGATTACTTATGGAATTCCTCAATTATGTACTTAAAAGTACAAAAGTATATCACAGATTCTGATAAGATTCCGTTGAAATAGCAGCTAATGAAGTGCCAAAGGTGATCCTTGTGGAATCGACGGAAGTCCTCAAATATTATCTGGTCACATACAGTGATTGGGTTTTTTTCTCTAATAATCAACGCATTTGCTCTCGGAAATCAGTTCATGTGGTAAATTGGAAAAGAAATGTGGAAATGGTTTCGTGGCTTGGCGGAGTACTAAATTGAAGTCGGTTAAAACTTTTTTTTTTAAGTAAATTATTTAGCACGCTTTTATTAGGTCGACCTGTATGTAACTAACTGTAACCTGTACGTAATGGAATCTAAGGTAACTAATTTAACCATATTCCAAGGATCGTAGCGTCATGAAAATTGGCAGCTGTGTGTAGTTCTGATGACAATACAATAATATGGTACTGTCGAACTGATCTGATGATGGAGCCGGAAGATATGAACTGGAACTTCATGATGGAACATCGTATCATAGCTGTGTTTGGATTTGTTAGAAAAGTCTTGTAATGAACTTTGACCACGATTAGGTTTCAAGTTCTGATGATGAAGCCGGAAGATAGGCACTGGCATTCCATGATGGAATATCGTATCATAGTCGTGTTTGCACTTGTGAGAAAGGTCACGTAATGGACTTTGAACACGATCAGGTTTCAAGGTTATAACAAACCTATTATATATTGACTAGACTAAAAAGCATAAAATAAATTAACAGCATACAATAGTTTAAAAAACACTAGAAAAACACGCTTTTATAAATGCACGTAAAAACCAAAAATAGAAGAAAGAAAGAAGCAAGAAAGAAAAACATTTATTCATGACAAGTATCGTGTCACGAAAAGGTCCCGCCTCAGCATAATGCCGACTCAAGAGCCGGCGCTGATCTTCCGGCGGAACCTGAAGTGTGTGCGGAACCTGAAGTGTCTAAAATAAATTATGGATCGTTCAAGTTGTCCCTATTTCTGGGCTGAAGTGTAAACTATGTGCAAAATTATAATATTTCATTGTAAAAGCGTGGGGCGCTGGAACAGGAAAGACTTTAAACGTTAAAACGTTATGCTCTTATCGACCTCATGCAGCGTCCGCCAGGAAGTAAGTATTAGTATTTGTTTACAAGAAACTTACCTTTCTTGTTTTTTTAAACTATTAATTTATTTAGACATAATTTCTTCAGAGGGTGATATAAGGTTTGAAAAATTGAATGGGAATTAGTTTATATTTTGAGACTTGAAACTTCGTAAAAAGGTTCTTTAATAAAACACAAGAAAAGTAATTTCAGCGTTTTTGAAAATTCATACCCCAAGGGGGTCAGAAACGGGTTGCAAATTTGTATGGAAAGTATATATTTTTTCTAGCTAGGGACTTGAAACTTCGTAAAATGGTTCCATACTAAAACACAAGATAAAGAATTTCAGCGTTTTTGAAAATTCATCTTCTTAAATTTTGATTAAAACTTGCTTGAAAGTTTGTATGTAGAAATCCAGAGTGAAGATCTCCATAATAGATGGCGCTACCGGTCTTATCCGATACTATTAAACGAGCAATATTTGTATATAATAAACCTATATTTATGTGTATATTTGTAATCACGTTTTGATGAAATTTGCAGTAAGTATAGGGGTTTACGGGTCCGAGAAACCGATCTAGCTTGGTCTTATTTTCGAGAAAATTCATTGTTTCCGTAGTTTCTCCCAAAAGGCTGGCTAACTTTTCGACGACGACCAATGGTTAATCTTTTTTGTTCATGGTTGCGGGTTCGAACCCCAGCTATGGGAAAGATTTTTGTTTTCCTTTTATCAATTTATTTTGTTTTTTTTTGGTTAACGATCAGTTATTGGTTTTTTGTTTCTTTTTGTATAGAAATTGATTTCGTAGTATTTAAGCCGAGAAAATCTCGGTCCCAAGTGAAAACAAAGCTTAATAATTAAGAACAACATCGACGGTTGTGGATTTGAATGCATTCATGCAGTCTTTTCGTTTTTAATTTATGCCGCTTTTAATCCAACACGACCCCAACCTGGAGCCCAACCATTATACATACATTTACAGTTAGATTAGTGTTTACTTCATAATTTTCAAAATCAAATCAAATTGGTCAAAGAATATCAAAAACATAGTATAAGCGGCATCTATCGAGCTAAAATTGTAACAAAATTATGCTCGCTATATGGTATCCGTTGTAAAAAAGATCTGAAAAGCGTAAGTATTAACACGTTCAAAAGTACTCGGCCCGGCAGCCAACTAAACGAAAAAAAAGACCAGGTTGCACTCCGGGAGGGCCGGCAGAAGTGAAAACTTGAATAATTTTAATTTTGCAAAAAAAAACCCTCCATACGGCCGAGCGCGGCGAACAGCATACGGTGCATATGATAAAGCGAGATAGACAGCGTCTATCCTGCTCAATCGCATAGCTTATGCCATGTATGCAGCCAACCACGCTTGAACCGCTTTGGACGCGGCTATAGACGGCCGAAGGTGTTCTTTTTTTACTGATTGTGAATTCGGGAATAAAATACGCCTAATAATATTTGAAATTATTCTGTTTCCTGATTGGTTAATTTTAATATATAGCTGTATTCTGATTAGCTAATAACAAATATGGTCTTTTTAAATCGTTGTGATTGGTGGATTTAATACGTTGAAGTGTTTTGACTGGTCATATTAAGCTGTTTTGAAATTATAAATATGTTTACGTCACACCTGGCCATAATGCGAGTTTTACTGCACGCTGCGCGTACGGTAAAACTCGCATTGTGGCCAGATGAAGACGTAAAATTGTGTACTTACCACGGGCGGTAATTCGTAAAGCCCCAGATCGCATATTTGTGGCCCTCACCTTCGGTTCGGGCCACAAACACCTGCGAACTGGGCCATTTTCGAATTCCCCGCCCTAGGTACGTAATGTACTATTACATATTTTCCCTAGGGGCTAAATGTGCTACTTTAGCCCCGCTATCTAAGCCTAATGTGACACACTTTTCGAACATGAGAAGTGAAAACATATTTCAATGTATGTATGACTAGCTGCCCATATGGCTCCTTACGCGTAGTACACAGGATCGCAAGTGGGTAAAACACAGCCTGTATCCAAATGAAACGAAATGTGGACAAATGAAACGTTGGCAAATTAGTCAGATAGTGTCATAGAAAAAAAAAAACTAAAATTGACCCTAGTCTCATCTGATGGTAAGATGAAGCTCACTGGTTCAGTAATAGCGTAACGCCGCTTTGGTCGCTGGTGGCGGTAAGCCCCGCCCATGCCGGTTACGCCTGTTTTCCCTATGATTTGATCTTTCATTTATGATATCTCAAGCGGACTCAACCTATTAGTAATGAAACCTATTTGATAAAATGAAGTAGATTCTAATTGACGTCTTACCAACATTTCTGCGTCTCTCATGGCTTTCTAATCCGAACTGTTAAACAATGAATGTGGGTTCTTCACGTTTTTGACCCGTCATGGCGTACTTATTTTAAGTTTATACAATAATTATGATATTTGGCCATTGTTTAGAATATTAATCGGATAGAACCTACTTTGGCCGATCTATTGACATATAAATTACTCTTGTGTTATTAAATATAAATGGCTCATCGAGCTGAAGGTTTCACAAGTTAGGTAAAATTACTCTTCCTCAAGTTAAGGGTTACAATTTAGTATGGAATAATTATAGCCAATTAGACCAATCTTGCTAAAAATGATCGCGCTTGACCCGGCGGTCGTATTTATGGGCGTGTCTATTAGATATACTCGATTTGCGTGAGATTAGCTTTGCCAGTCTGGCTTATGTACTTGCTCAGATCACATTAATAATTTCTTATATACTTTTATATACTTTAACTGGTATAATTATACAATGTTAGGGTACTCTACCTACCTAACGTCTACCTACTTTTGACATGGATTTCTAAGTGAAATGGGATTCTAGCTGGGTTCAGTCTTTATTTACTTATACAATCTAGGTATTTATATATTATATATTTCTTACGTGCGGTCCTGATTGTCCTCGGTGTCTTCTGTCGTTCATAGTCATCATAGGTCACCCTTTCCACCAACTCTCACCCAGCATCCCGTCCTCATCTTACTTTTATTCCGGTTGCTTCCAAAAGAGCCCGCGGTTTGCCTGCCGCCTAATTCTGCCTAGTGCTGGTATAGGCACTTTTTTGCGGAAACGACTGCCGTCTGACCTTCCAACCCAGAAGCGAAGGGTTTCAGGCCGCTTAAAGCTATAATAGGTCTCTAACTTGGCTTAATGACTGCTGTCTTTGACAAAAACCGGGATCATCGACTTCCAAAGCACTACCAACGTTTCCAAACAACAAAAACTGGTTAGAAGTTTTATTTTAGGATAAAGGTTCTTTTTTACCTCTCATGATACCTGCTAAATGCAGTGTCATTTGAAAGGGTAGTAGGGGTTCAGTCGGCTACAAAAATGTAGGTATTCACTGTTATTAAGTTGCTGTGTAACAAAGCGGTTTAAATCTACACATAAGTTAACTATATAAATGTATAATACAATTACAAATATCGTTTAATAAAAAATTACCTATTTAATGATTTATGTTTATGTGATGGTTCGTTTTATTTGCTGTTATCAAACGTCTTAAATTCACCCCAATCCTTTACTAGGAGGATTTTATGACCTTCTCTCCAATCTAACATGATGTGATTGTGCAGAAAGCATCCTATTTATACGTACGATATCTGTCAACTGATGTGTAAAACAGAACTCTATTGTAAAGACGTCAGGAACCCTTACCTTGTTCAGCATATTTCAATATGATAGTATGCCATCAAGGCAAGTGACACAATATTATCACTCCATAGGGCTGGGGAAATAAACACGAGGAAAACGTTTCCCTTTATATTAGGGATACTACGTTTACTGTTAATAACGCTGAGAGACCCTGTGCCCTTCTTTCCGGAAATTAGCTTAAAGGAGCGCTTGCTTTTAAATGAATCGAATCGAACAAGAGTAGGGTAGAAACTAATTTTATTCAAGGGCAATTTGTTGTCGATAAAAATGTACTTTTCGTGTTTTCGTCTTGAACTATCTATCGATGTTGATTGGATTTTTCGGAAAAAGGTCTATTGCGCTAGCGTCTATAGGTTTATTCCAAGAACAGAAGAAGTCTTGTATAAAAGGTATGAAATCACGTTTGCTTAATTCCAACTCATTCTCATTTCTTCCACGTTACCAATTCGTGACGTCAAGACTACCTAAATATTATACTTGTCATAGGCAGATAAAACAATGAGTATAACTAAATGACCGGGTTGCACTCCGGGAGTGCCGGCAGAAGTGAAAACTTGAATAATTTTAAATTCACTGTTTAATTTCCTAAAAACCTTGTTCAGAGTATTACGATTGCCTCCAATTTAAATTCATCGGTTGCAGTCTAATAATACAGAAATTAACAACTATTAAGTGCGCAAAAAAGACCTGCAAAAAACACTGCAAATTTACTTATGTTTGAATATATATTTTCTGAAACATGCAATGAAATATTGATATTGTGTTGTTCATTATGCCTGACAGCGTTGCCAGCCTTTGTGTAGCCAGCCTCATAACTATCCGGCCGCGCTACGCTCGGCCGTCTATATGTACTTCCCGGCCTCTGTAGTAATGTACTATTGTATATATAAATATTCTAGTCAAATTTAAATAATTTATATTCGTAGACTAAAGAGATCAAAGTCCAGGGTTAATAACGAATAAATTTCACGTGTTCAATTGAAACCGATGTTGTGCGCTGGTTAAAACAAGTTAGGTACTCGTACAGAATAGGCCGTAACTGGCTAATCTTAAACCTTAAAGCAACGAGATTAGATCTACTATATCATTTAGCAACGTATGTTGCTGTTTGTATGTGGGTATAGTTGAATTTTTCTAAACTAAGCTCATGAATGGCCATTGTACTGAGCTCATGAATGGCCTTTGTTTCGGTCCGAACAAAGGCTATTCATGACGCGCGCGTACCAAATTTCGTACAAAGAAGAAATTGGCGCCACATAAAATGTTCTTTGAATAATTAACTCTTCCTTTACAATAGATTCCAAATTACCACAGCGCCTTGTACCTGGCTCGCTGGGAGCGGGATTTTGTTATCTTTTAGTCCATTTTGAATCCATTGAATAAGACGATAGAGTTCATTATACAATGAACATTTTATGGCGCTAATTTTTTTTGCAAATTTGGTACGCGCGCGTCATGAATAGCCTTTGTTCGGACCGCAAACAAAGGCCATTCATGAGCTCAGTACAATGGCCATTCATAAGCTTAGTTTAGAAAATTTTAACTTTACCAACGTATTATGAGAATTGTTAATGAATTAAATAAACTGAAACTGAATTAGAATCTAATCTGACATAAAATGTGTTCAAAGACAATGAGCACACGTAGGTTATTGTGGCTAGCAACCTCCTTGTATGGTAGAAGTTATCATAAATATACCCTATATCATATATAGATGCTATTATAAAGTGACCGGTGCTCTACCAAGATATGTAATAATGACTGAATGCTACGATAATGCGATGTCAGGCTTTTGACGACCAGTTTCGCTTAGTTGGTATTGGTAGACGCCATATATATCGAACTTACTTACAAAGTTTTAACGAGAATCGATTGAGAAATACGACCTTGTAGAGGAGAACAGCCGGACAGCGGGACATTCGGGCATACGAAAGAATTTTGGCCGAAGCTGATACGAAGAACTTCGTTCGCTGCGCTCACTAGTTCAATAATTGATTGTCCACCAAAAATTAAACAAGTATTTTAGATATTTATTACCAACCTAAGAGTCATAATTTTAAATACCTAACGTAGGATTCTCCGAATGACGTTATTTTGAAGCACTCCGGCCAATATCCATACTAATATTATAAATGCGCAAGTGTGTCGGCCTGTCTGTCTGTCTGTTACGTCTTCACGCTTAAACCGCTAAACCTGTATAGTATAGATGTAAGATTTCCTTTATTGTCCATATAACTGCGCCGTGGTATTCCCTGTCTCTCCTGCCTTCTATCTTTCCTTCCATAATAATTTAAAAGAAGTTGTCGTGCCGTAAAAAATGATCAATCATTTTCCCCTTTCTAGTCCTGATGGTGTCCAAGATCGCTCTCTTCTCTTTTACCTTTCTCTCCTTCCTCTCCTCTTCTCTTCTTCCTCATCCAAATAAAGAAAAAGCTGGTGTCGTGTCGTATCAGCAAATCAAAGGACTGGCGTAAGATGGAGATAAATTGAAAATACTCCACCGACAAAAGGACACCTCTTAAATGTATGATGAGTGTAAGTAAAATTTAATAAGTTATGAATGATATCTTATCCATTATTTCGAATAGTATCAAGTAAATTATTAAAAGTAGAAATAAAAGAGTGAGGTAACTGTAACTTAAAACTTATTTATTGAGGGTATACAAACAAACACTGGCATGGTGGATGGACTGGTGACAGCATAATAAGTTAAAGTGACGGAGATTGTTAAGTGGGGGCTATTTGGAGGAATAAATATTATTATCACTACGAAGGAGTTTTATTACAATAGTTTGAGTCACGGGGTGGGTCATATGACAGTTTTTATCCCGAAAATCATCCTCTAAGGGGGTGAAATGGAGTGTTAAAGTTTGTATGGAGCTATGATATAAACGAGATCCAGGCGGACGGAGTCGCGGGCAGAAGGTAGTAGGTAAGGATTATAATGTCAATGTATTCGTAGATGCGCTTGCAAAAGACTATCCCGCTCGTTGCTAATATACCGCATTCCCGAAATACCAGATTTTGCAAAATACCATATTCTTGATTTATCGTATTACCAATATACCAAATTTTCTGCATAGGACATTCTACAAAACGATTTAGTTCCATGAGTACCTTACGATTTTATAAACTGGTGTAACGGGAATGTGGTAAGCTAAAAGTGTGATATATTGATAATCCGATATTTTGCTAAATCTGGTATTTCGGAAATGCGGTATATTAGCAACGAGCGGACTATCCGTGTGATAAATAGAACACCATTAGGCTACCTACATTAAGCTAGATCTGCTGATGTAACCGTCATCTCGGTTGTGTAACTTGTGTTATAACGTGGCATATTGTGTAGTGAAGAAATGCAATATTATGCATCAAAATCTAAATACATTTTCTGCCCTCGTAAACCCTTGCGTTGTATATTTAAACGAAAATGTTTTTCGAAAACCCATTTACAAACAAATAAACAAACGTTGCTCGTTTGGTTTCATAATAGGTATAGAGTTAAAAGAAATATTCAATCATTACCAGTACGATATTTACGATCCTTATTAGTGTCTGGGCGTCATATAACTGCTATGGAAATATGAAATAACATATATTACCTAGGTATTCAAATTATGTTGAATGTTTCGTACATCTCTCATTCCGAATCTAGATTCATTGAAACAAAAACTCGTGTACATACAAAACAGCGTTTTCTCGAATAAACCAATCGACAGATACGCGATCGTAACTATACGTCAATTGTCAGTTTTACATTTAAAAAGTTCCGAACATATAATTATAACCAACCTTATGCCGACACCACACTGCGCTATGCGCTATCCGTTATGTGCCTGCGCCGTGTTTGCGAAAATATTTGTTATGTGCGCGAACAACAAACATACCCATAATTCGTGCCGGTATGCCGAACATGCCAAATATGTGTGTCGTTTGAGTAATCACAAACCAATCAAAAAAGCGGCGATGGACGTGTTGGCAGCAGCAGCTTAACTTGTTCGTCTGTCCACTCCATTTTTCATACCGAACAAGTCGAGACACGACCGCCGCACGAGTGAGTGAACGAAGTGTTGGTAGTCGATGCGCTATTCGGCTTATTTGCCTCCTTTGATGTGTACCATAAAACCGACAAATCGACGGATAGGCGTATTCGCTATTCGCGCTTATGCGTTATGCATGCGAATATAGACAAACATAGACGATCGTCCACACTGCGGCGAATACAGGCGCATAAGCCGAATACCGATTAGCGCATAGCGCAGTGTGGTGCCGGCATTAGACTTGTCGTTTGCGAAATCTGGTTCTTTCCACAGTATGGCATTTGTTGTTTGGCTGTGACCGCTCGGACGCTATCTACGCAGCACTGACGCATGCCCCCATAACCTGTTCGCATTATGATACATGATATTGTCATTACAATTTGCTACTTTAATATGGTGACAAACGTCAGGGCTCTAAACATCATGAAACTTGCCAAACGACCGCATTAAATAAATTAAATGCAATTATTATTGGGACCTATTTGTAAATGTAAAATAAAAATAATAATAAAAAAAGGCCTTGTTCCCTGACTTAAAAAAATAAATATAAATAAATAAATAACATTAACATGAACGTTTGGATTTTTTTATCGCATAATTCTGTGAAAGTAAAATGTTTTAATTTTTATCTTTACACGACGATGATCGTACAAAAGCATACGGCCCTAATTGGCACAGATTAACAATTCGTTCTCACACGGGAATCATCAGCGTGCGACTGCGGAGCGCCGGTGCAGTATGCACATAATCCACGACTGTCCGAACCGGAAATTCTCTGGGTTTACCCTAGACCTGCACTCACGCTACCCAATGGGTGAAGAATTAAGATATCACATTATAATAATTAAGTAAAGCGACTGTAATTAAGGCTGTGCAGTGTGCATTGGAAATTAATGCGTGCTTTGAAACGCCGTTTTGACTAGATTAAGAAACAATAAGGTCTGATTTTCAGGTATATGATCCTTGACTATATGATTGTTTATCTGATTTTATCGATACATGATTGCTTAAAATTTCCTCGATAGAAAAAAATTCCAAAGTTGGGTCTGTATTTTCCTTTTTTTACTCAGCCTACTCAAACGATACATTATTTTTCGACACAATCAAGTTAATACTATAGTATTTTATCTCATCTAAAATCTCACTTTATGAAATTTAAATAAAACGTCTCTAAGTTAGGTATTTATCGAAATTTATCCAAAAAAGCCATCCCCGAAGAGTATTCCATCTCTTTTCCTCGTGCGCGGAAGGCATCAGCGTGTCTCTGTCTAGGGGGCGTGTTCGACTCAAATCAAGGCATCGCCTTAAGTAATGCGATACGAATAAATAAATAATTAGTTCTAACTGATCACCGTAGGCTATGAACGCTTGTAACCTTATGAACACTGACAAATCCAGGGGTGACCCTTTCTAAAATCCATTAATTTATTTGAAGAGAGAATTAAACCCAGAAGAGAGTTCGGATCACAGCCGTGGCGCAAAGATCCAGTGAAACTGTACGGAGCATTGCCATTTATGTTTCATGATGTGGGAATGAACTCCCTGTCAGCGGCAATCGGTGCGGTTATAAAATGCAACCGTAGATATTGACCGAAACAGCGTATTTTCGGAACAACTTATTATACAGGACCACACTAGGAGGCCAAGTTTTTCCTTTTTTGTATTACTTTATTGTGGCACTTTGGTAACTAATTTATATTTTAACTTAAGGCGCCGTAGGTTCAGCGAAGTTAAGCAAACAGACTTTTTGAAACAATATAATGTATCTGTTTATAATAATATGGTTTCAAAAAAATACGAATAGTAATCTTGAGGCTACTCTGCAGCGACATCAGTGATTAGAAAATGATTAAGCAATTTTTGCTCGATTGAAAAAAATCACGAACATAGGTCTAAAATACACTTTTTATATTTATAACAAATTATGCACAAAAGCTAAAAATATGAATATTGCTTCTAAAAATTGGCAATATCATGTTTGAGAGAACTCAGTGATTACTTTTTTATTCATTTAAACAACCAAAAAATTAAAATTAAAAAAGATGATATCCGCGCTTTCGAGCACGTACTTCCATCTCGCTCACGCTTATGCTCAGTGAGAGGGAGAGAAGACCATGAACCTACGGCACCTTAACAGATAACAGATTTAACAGACCTACTAGTTTTATAAAGATCCATTAGATCTTTTTGTAGACTAGCTTTACCTGCGACTTCGTTTGCATGGTCATGTGGTGGGAATCAACGCATTTCTTCTCTTGGACATAGGAAACATGCAGTTCTAATTTAACCTATCAAGTAAAACGTTGACCAAACCTATTTTAGCTAAAATGCCGTTAAAATTCGTCTGAATCTGTCATTCTGATATTTAAATCCGTAAGAAAGGGACAAAACACATTTTATTTATCAAAGGAATTTTAAGTTTTATGAATAAGAGGATACAAGTTTAGTAGATATCTGTGGCAATAGATCCAACAGGTAGGCAGCATTAAAGTTTATAATGAGCTACTTCTCTACATATTTTTAACACTGTTTTATATTAAACTAGCTTCTGCCCGCGACTCCGTCCGCGTGGAACTCGTTTATATCGTAGCTCCATACAAACTTTCACCCCCCACTTCATCCTCTTGGGGGATGATTACCGGGATAAAAACTATCCCATGTAACTACTCAAACTATCTCTATACCAAATTTCATCCAAATCGGTTCAGCGGTTTAAGCGTGAAGAGGTAACAGACAGACAGACAGACACACTTTCGCATTTATAATATTAGTATGGATAAAGAAAACACGTGATGATTGAAATGGACTTGAATCACTCCGACTCTCAGGTAAAGATGTATTACTTTAGGAATTAATAATAGATAATACCTACTTTCGAGTACCCATTGACCGGTAAGTTTTTACGCGGAACAAAAGATCTATTTTTAATTAGATATCAGACGGCACAATGATATTTTCCAAACTATACCTAACCACTTAAGTTCTACAACCATACGAGTAACACCCTGTGCACCCTTGACATAATTACTTTTTTTTTCATTTATTGGAGAGTAAGTATTGCAAAGGCATACTATGATAAAAGTATTTTCCTGTATGTTGGTCAATTTCTGTGTCTCTACATACATACATTCACGCCTTTGTCCCTAAAAGGGGCAGGCAAAGCACATGAAACTTGTGTTCCAGTACCACTTTTAGCATTAATGTGGGTATAAAAGATCGACAAAATGTGATATCGCTGTGACAGATTGCTAGCCCATCGCCCACAACACACTTCAACCCTGTTCCCTTAGTCGACTCTTTGTCTCTATATTGGCTGAATGTCAACTTAAGGGGATGCTTTGGACCACGTCCCCTTGACAGACACGCTTATGTCTTCCGCGCACGAGAAAAAGATATGCAACACTATTCGGGAATGGCTTTTTTGGACAAATTTCGATAAATAGCTAACTTAGTAAAGTTTTATTTATATTTCATTATATTTTAGATGAGATACAATTAACTTGATTCCGTCGTAAAATAATGTATTGTTTGAGTAGGCTGAGTAAAAACAAGGAAAATAAAGACCCAACTTTGGTTATTTTTCTATCGAGGAAATTGTACGCATCATGTATCGATTAAATCAGATCTATATGAATCATGTAGTCAAGAATATTGTTTCTTAATCTAGTCGGAACGGCGTTTCAAAGCACGCGATCATTTTCAATTCACCCCCTTAAAGGCACGAAGTACGAAGTTATAATATCGCCTTAATACTGACGCGATTGATAATTAATGTTTAATACCGATTTAATACATACTGTTTATTGCTGATACTTAAATATAAATACTGACAGACCAGTATCGTGACACATACTCAGCGTGTAATCTTGCAGAAACTCAGATAGACTTTGGTCTTTCGTCGGGGATGCGGTCAGCGGTGGACGCCTTGCTTCTTTAACGGAGCTTCTGACGCTGATTACATTATTGACGACTGACCAAACTACCGAACAACGTCGCTTTATAAGCAAACTGGACATTGGCGAAATCATCTTAACTTCGTTTTAAAAGAAGAAGAAATTGACTTTTTGACTGAACGCGTGAAAAGCGCGATGCGAAGCCATTAAAAAAAACAGAAAGAGAAGATAGTCAGACTTTTGACGGTTGTTGAAATTTGTTGATACATTTATTTAAATTACACCTTAATACAAATTAAGCGCATATAAGTTCCCATATCAGAATCGTTTTTTTCCTGCTCTATCGTTTTGTGAAGGTCTATCGATTATCACACACCGGATCAAAATTATTTATATTGGATAGTAATAGCAAGCCCGCCATTTTGACGTCTCTGAACGTTGACAGATATGGCAGCTAGAATTTCAAGAAGAAGAAATGAAAAATTATAAGCAGTCAAATGTTTCGGAAAATTTATTAATCGTCGCAGTTGGATAAAAACTATCCTAATCTGAAGCTGAATAACAACGTAATGATAAAAAAGTCATGTTTACCGTTCATGCGAAGCTGAGATCATTCGTGACAGAACAATGCTTAGTTTGATACTGGCTGATTCTTTTTTTGATTCAGAGATTTATTATAAGTGAGAGAGGTAATATCAAAAAGTGAGTTACTAAAATTTGATCAGATATTTGGTCTAAAGCAGCTTTATAAAACCGGGCCTTGAAGTTTGAATTAGGGCTCGCGGTCGTGTCCGGGTTTCGTGTATTCGTGTCGGGTACCCGTGCCCGTGTAACACGCCCGCGGGTTTAAGCGACCGGTCCGAACGGATCCGTGTAATTAGGGCACTAGGGTACCCGTGCGCTAATTACACGCGGGTAGTACTACCCGTCCTTGAGGTGTGAAGCTAGGAACTATCCCGTAGTTCTAAGAATGTACATACAAGTACTAAATGAGTATTCGTAGCTTTGCAAATATAACATCTTTTTTTGCGAATAAAAGTAGCAGATTAATAAATGTAACAAATTATAACAAAGTACGTAAAGTTCGCTTCCTCAAATTCAGATTTAAATAAAAGTAAGTACGAATCCATACTGTTATAAATGTAAAAGTGGGTCTGTCTGCCTGTCTTTCTGCTACCCCTTCACGCTTAAACCGCTGAACCGATTTAGATAAAATTTGGTATAGAGATTTGAGTCTGGGGGAGGGACATAGGATATAAACGAGTTCCACGCGGACGGAGTCGCGGGCAGAAGCTAGTAAGTTTTATCCCATAAAAAAACATTCCATGTAAAAAAGAGGCCAAGTCTCGAAACTCTTCCACCTTAAAAAGTTGTGAGATAAATATAAATAAATAAATATAAGTATATTAGGAGACAATCTTACACAATCTCGTTCAACCTCGTTCCTTCGTCGTTCGTGGAATCCTGTTATAAGTAAATGCCAGAGTCGAAAAACATCGTCCGTTATATCAACGGACATTATTAGTGTTGTGTGTCGGCAGGGTGACAACCCTGGTATACAAGTGGTTAATAAAGACCAAATGCGGGTAGTTCGGAAAACCCGCGCAGCAAGAAGATGTTGATACCCGCTCAAGCCAGTTGTCCCGTGACCATGGATGTTGCAACACATCAGAAACGTCGGGAGACCTCAGTGAGGTAAATAAATAATTTAATTATACGCGATTAAGTCCCGTTAAGTAAAAATAATGTGTGAGAATCGTGAAAGTTTAAATCAATATAATTTTACATAAATCGACCTAGTCCCAAACTGAGCAAAGCTTGTACTATGGGTACTAGACGACGATAAACATACTTATATTGATAAATAAATACTTAAATACATAGAAAACATCCATGACTCAGGAACAAATATTCGTGCTTATCACACAAATAAATGCCCTTACCGGGATTAGAACCCGAGACCTCTTGCTTTGTAGGCAGCGTCACTACCAACTAGGCTAAAGCGGTCGTTGATATTTCGTAGTACCAAGTCTCAGGCATTCCTATTACTCTTTATTTGCTAGCTAAATAAAATTCTGCTACTTGGCAATCACACAACTTTACTGCATGTATGGATTTTTGCACACCTATAACTATGCAGTATTGTGTGATTGCCAAGTCACACGGTGGAAGAGTTTCGAGACTTGGCCTCTTTTTTACATGAAATGTTTTTTTATGGGATCTCACTTCTTTTTGTAGGTTATTGTGTTATCAATACATATAAATTATGATTGCAGTCTCATTCTTGCTTTTTAATTTTTTCTCCCACTCACTGCAAATGTAACTTTGTAAACAAAGTTATTAATGCGTATCTAGAAATCGGGACCGAAATTTGCAAAATATTTTAGTTTTACCTTGATTTAAACACTAATTATGTTCTAAATTAGCGCTTTTGTTGATCGGTCAGTGTGTATGTGAGTGACAAAATTAAGAAACTGTGACTAGTTATAATTCTTAAACCACTGATTCAAATTGAATGAAATTTGAAATATACCGTGTTTATACAATGCCGGCTTGGTTACTGAAAATTCAGGCTTCTAGTTTTATTCACAACGAAGTTATTGGGGGGGCCGAAAATGACCTGAACTGCTTCGAAAAAAGATGGTACGGCCGTGCCGCTGTTTTGCTTGACTTGGCGGGGGCACGGCCGTGCCCCCAGATTTTTATTTGGGCTTAAGATGTGAAAAATAATGTAGTAGCATTAATCTAGTTTTGGTTTTGAACCAAAATAGTTACGTAGCTGGTGGTTTAAAATTGGCCAGTCCCAATTTTAGACCACCAGCTCTAATAGTAGATATTAGAAATAATGATGAGATTAGCAAGACCATTTATTTATAACCGCACAAAGGGAAGGAATCAGTTAATAAAAAGCATGTATCTATTATATTATTCAGATTGTGTGGGCCTTTACGAACACTCAATATCACAAATTAAATATAAACTACAGTATCTGACAGAAAAAAAACTAAGAAAATCGCAACAAAATGATGACATTTTTTAAATCACAACTGTTGAACAGAACATAGGTATAAATATATATATTGCAGATCATTGTAATGAGGCGAGCGTAGTAAATATCTAAACCAAATGTAGTAAATGATAAGGTGGAGTCTTGTAATTGCAACTAGGTATATCTGTCTGGTAATTGCAACTCAATTTAATAATGCCCTCTAGGATAGTGATTATATAGGGCATTATTAAATTTAGTTGCAATTACCAGACAGATATACCTAGTTGCAATTACAAGACTCAACCTTAGTAATATCCCATAAAAAACATTTCGTCGAAAAAAGAGGCCAAGTCTCAAAACTCTTCTACCTTAAAAAGTTGTTAGATATTTCGTAGAGCCAAGTCTCAGGCATTCTTATTAATCTTTATTTGCTTGCTAAATAAAATTCTGCAACTTGGAAATCACACAACTTTACTGCCTTTATTAAATTTTGCGTAACTAAAACTTTGTAGTATTGTGTGACCCCTTCCACCTCCCTAATATATCCGTTCAGCGGTAAAACACCACAACTCAGGTCGGCGAAGATAACAGATAAAGAATTATTACCTGCTTTAGAACGATGAAGTTCGTGCCTATTTAACCTTTTAAACCCTTTTCGCCGGCAGGCGACGAACAAAACAAACAAAAGGAGTCTTAAGACGTAAGTAATTAGCTTCAATTTTTTTGTTGAAATTTCGACTTTATTGCAAACGCATAAAACTTAATATTGCTTTGGAATTCAACGACAAGGTTTATCCAAAAAAAGTTGCAAGACACTGATAATGCATATCCAAATTATAATCTCGTTGCTGCAAATTATTTTTACTTCGTTAAACTACATCAACGATGTTTAGTACGTCCGAAATTGTAAGATAAAATCCTGTCAAAAGCGCAAGCAGAAAACGACTTTATCATGAGAGCACAAAATCGTATTTTGCTTGCATTCATTTGATAGAATTTACTCTAGTTTCGGATATATAATAACGGTAAACTTTGAAGCTGTAGCAAATTGTCACAATATGGTTTTGTTCGAGTACCTTTCTTTTAAAATGATTACTGTATCCTTTATATCGTAAATCGTAAATGATGAAGCGAGCTTGGGAGTAGGCATAAAGGAGATTGCAAATGCACAAAAGATCCCGCTGGGTCGAAGTGCATCCGAAAGGGCCCTCATCTACATAAGATAAGATAAGATAAGATATAGGTATCGTAGGCAGAGTAATGTTGCATGTATCATTTTGATTCAGTGCCTTTATTCGGTGCTCACATTCAACCTCGTGAGTAAAGATACGGTTTAAAACGGTATAACTTGCAATACCTTTATTAAGTATCGTTAATTAAAACCCTTAATTTCGATACCACATTCAGTCCCTTATTTAACCATAATGGCATGTACGGTCGAGGAAAATGAAGTTTTGGCAAATGTCTCTTAAAAAACATCTCAAAACTCTCAAAACTCTATTTGAATGACGTTAAGGATCAAAAGTGCTAAACATTAAATTTCCTCAACAGTACAATACAATAAGCGCTCGTTTAAAATTAAATAGTTCTCATGTACAGTCAGCCAAGAAAGTGGTCTACCACTTTTGGGCCTTATTTTGCATGCAATAAAGTCGAAAAACGGTAGAACACTTTCTTGGCTGACTACTTACCTAGGTACCGTTTTTGTTTAGCTATCATATCTTTAAGCGGCTATAATAAAAGTTAAACAGTTCGCGTGCCCTTTGTCGGGCAATCATTACATAAAATACTAGGTTTATACAATATTATGACGCAACCCGACGATACCCGTGTGGTGTCGGGTTAGAATTTCACCACCCCTTTTCTTCCCGTGGGTGTCGTAAAATTCGACTATATACCAGGGTTGAAGTGTGTTGTGGGCGATGGGCTAGCAACCTATCACTGCAATATCACATTTTGTCGATCTTTTATACCCACATGTATGCTAAAAGTGGCACTGGAATATATGTTTCATGTGCTCTGCCTACCCCTTTTGGGAATAAAGGCGGGAATGTAATAGAGTAAACATAGGCTTCCTGCGATGTTTCCTTTTGTCACATACCTAATATAAAACAACATCATATACACCAAACCCATAGAGTTGCTAATGCAAATAGAGTAAAATGAAATAATTATATTCTTTTTGCCTCAACTCAAACGGCCACGGACGGTTCGAACCCGCGTGTAATTAGAACCCGCGGGTACGTGTGTACGGGTACACAGGTACCCGGGTACCCGCCCGCGGACCGGGCGGGTTCGGGCGTGTCCGTGTAGAACGGACGCTTAGCACCGCGGGCTTAAGAACACGGGTATTCGGGCGGGCGGGTTTACACGTGTAGCGGGGGCCCTAGTTTGAATGTCATTTTGGCTTGTATGTAAGTAATTTTCAACCATAATTTAATAACAGCACGTCTTTGGACTGCGGTAAAAGGCCCAGACAGGTATCTACCCAGAAGGTAAAAGACCCAGACAGGTATCTACCCAAAAGCTCCTGCCTAGTGATGACAACCATTATTGGGACGGACTTCAAACTTTTACACTTACCAGCGATTTTTACCCCGAGGTTACGTACCACTTCGCTCTATTCAGCATATCGGTAATAGCAGATACTTAAGCCTATTGACTCTTGCGACTTGGAGAATCACAAGCGCTTAGCCGATCCTTTATTGATTTGAGGATTCGTTGCGTTGATAGCAGCTGGGGACGAAAGCGGGTCAACACACCAGATTCTCGAGAGCTATGGCGACCTTACTCACCACCAGGAACACAACACCACAGAGGTACCTAAAGGCCAAATAGTGGCGTTATTATAGCTGCGGTTTTCTGTAAGGTACTACCCCAGTTGGATTGATCCAAACATTGTATTTATCGAGTGAGATGACATTCTCCTGTGGCCTACCTCTCTTAAATTATATTCATATTATTGGAAATTCATTGGTAAATACGTTATTGCAAGCAGAACAGATCAATTATCTCAACACGTGTAATTCATGGTCTAAGATCCCTTGAACAAACATATACCCTCATCTGTTATTTGATAATGTAATTACTAGTATTACTCGTTACTAGTATTATCAACCTTTATATTAATAAAGGTTGATAATTCGCCAAGGGTTGCCTAGCGGAATCCAGGACTACAGCTGTTAAATAAAATAAATACTAAGTGACTTTTTTGGGTCCACTACCCTCATGTGTTATGCATAAAAAACAAGCATTACATACATACATTCACGCCTTGATTCCCAAAAGGGGTAGGCAGAGCACATGAAACTTATGTTCAAGCGCCACTTTTAGCATAGATTTGGGTATAAAATATCGACAAAATGTTATATTGCAGTAATAGGTTGCTAGCCCATCGCCCACAACACACTTCAACCCTGCTTCCTTAGTCGACTTTTAGGACACCCACGGGAAGAAAGGGGGTGGTGAAATTCTAACCCGACACCACACGGGGACCCGCAAAATCAAAGCAAATATATCTATCTATTACAAACAGGAAAACATTGTGGACTGCTGTGAGGTTGCCTGGTTTGAAGAGGTCACCGAGGGGAGTAAATATACCCTCATCTGTTATTTAATAAAAAGTTATATGAAATGAAAGGTTATTTTACAAACTGTCAAACGGTGTTAGGTTGCCTAGGCAAAACCTTGACACAAAAAAGGTTGTCGGACTTAAAGGTCGGGGTTTTCAAAGGCGATCCCAACACTTAAAAAAAACGATCTTTTTATGCTCTTATCGTCTAATATATCGTGTAAAAATGAGTTTGTTTTATATAGACAACTTTTTCGGAAACTCATTAAACTGCAGCTTCAAGGGGCCCAGAACATCGAGCTTTGTGGGACTTTGATTTTCATCCGACCGACAACTCATCATAATGACACCCATTTTTAATCACGTTGTCGTCTAGAGCGTGTTAAAATAAGCATGTTTTGTATGGGCTTTTTTGTGTCCAGGTTTTGCCTAGGCAAAACACTGTTTGACAGGTTAAAATAGCCTTTCATTTCATAAAACTATTTATTATTACCACTTAAAACCAGGCAACCTCATAGCAGGCCAGGCTGAGAGTGCCTACTCTCAGCCTGGCCTGACAGGGAAAGCAGGGTATGCCTAACCCCTGCTTTCCCTGTTCCTTTGTGTATGAGCTAATGCTCGATTTTTATTAATAACACATGAGGGTAGTTGACCCAAAAAAGTTTCTTACTATATTTAACTGCTTCGGCCCATGCGCGATTTATCAATCTATATATTATGAAACAATGTAATATTAGTCATTTTTAATAACAAATGAGGGTATACATTTCTTGAAGGGATCTCCGACCATCAGGTCTAGGTGGCTTCGTTATACATTGTTAGAATTCATTTAATGTGACGCGACCAGTTGTAAACCAGTTGATAAACTTAACATGCGCCGGTTGATCTCACAAGCATGGCATGGTGGTTATAGTGATTAGTTTGTATAATCATTTAAATATGGAAATTCCTATGATATTCGCAGTGATCAAGATTACTAAACACATTTTGCCATAATAATAAATTAGCGCTCACGCCCGCATGCACAAATAATTAGGTAGTCAAATATTTGTAAGTCACTTACTTTTGGATTAATTGCCCCTCCTATGCACTAGTTGCACGCGCGGCTCCGTCCGCTTATTACACAAAGCGCAAGCGCTGTCGCTGGATCCCGAAGTTCCATTCTGTACTGGTGAAAGATTTTTGATACCAGACGAGTATTTCCAGTACATACCTACATACAAACCTAAACCTACAACCTCACAAAGCCACACAGACACACAAACTTTATGATATTATAGTATACTAAGTGAGCATTGGTTAGTAACAATGAGATAAGTGCGTCAAATTAAGGCATGCTTTAATTTTCCGGTTGTTAAAAAATTTAATAGTACCTTCTATTTTTGATAAGGATGATTGTGTCTGATAAGAAATTGCTAAAAAATTAGGTAGGTAACAAAATAGGAAAATAAAAGCATAATATGCTTCAGTACAAGTGTAGACTCGAAAAATATTATTACTCAACAGAAAGAAGGTAAAAAATATGCCTAGTGACGAAAATCCTATTTAGATATCTCAAAGAATTACGAAGCTACAACTGTTTTAATATTGCTTGTTAGAGAAAACGCTCCCAGCTAGTACATGACGTCACAATCTGCGAGCGTCATAGTAAATGACAATCGTTTCGTACATTGACGTATAATAACGTAATTAGACACACAATACCAAACAAAAATGCTAAGAAATCATGGGCCTATGATACTCACTCAGGACATGCGATGCCACAACGAGGGACGGAAAAGATCCTATGCACCTAAATTAACCCTAAACTTGAGTTTAACTTTAAGACAGAGGCTTGAACTCACGATTTTTAAAATTTTTGCCAAGTTTAGGGAATGGCTAATGACTTGCCATAAACAACCTACTCAATTTGGACGGGTAATGGTTTATGTGCCACAACTTCATACTAAATCAGTTGTGGCAAATAAGAAAAAGTGGAACTATGAGAAGGACGGAATGATATTTCCCTTTCTGTCACACTTATCAAGATTTGTATGCTACCAGCTTGCTCGTACGTGGTATTATTATTACCATAGCTTGTCCCGAGTATCATTGGTCGATGTAAGAAATGTGCCCCAAAATGACAACTCTAGCTACATTTGAGTAGTAGTTACTTACTAATAGCGTTTACATATAATATGCATCGAAATATATGTTTCATACAAAAGAGAACTTAGTTTTTTAGGCTTTAAGCGCCAGATTAGAAATAAGAATCAAACAGACTAAAAACTTTTTATTTGACATGTTGACATGACATGCGAATGAATGGAGTCGCATTATAGGTACAATTATTTTAACAATAATTTTATTTATTTAAACAACGACCAAAGCATAACTTTTTGTTTATTTGTCTTTAAAAGCAGGAAATAGGTACCTAAACACTTGCAAAATCCGTCTATACTAATATTATAAATGCGAAAGCGTATCAGTGTTTCTGTTTAATACATCTTTACGCTTAAACCGCAGAACCGATTTGGATGAAATGTGGTATGGAGATAGTTTGAGTCCCGGGGAAGGACTAAGGATAGTTTTTATCCCGGAAACTATCCTCTAAGGGTTTTTTTTTTAACTTAAAAAACTATTTACATGTGCATTCGAACAGCGAGCGAAAACCGCGTACGGTTTATCTGTCGCTATTTGTCGCTCGTTTTACAGTTGTTGTTAAAGTTAAATAAGGAAAAATAAAAAAGGGTAGATTCACTAGTTACATGATTTGTGCACCGCTCGGGCGCGCATCGGTAGATACATACGGTGGTGGGTGAAAATTTGTATGGAGCTACGATATAAACGAGTTCCACGCGGATGAAGTCGCGGGCAGAAGCTAGTTATTTATAAATATATACAAATCATTGTTCGTCGGGCAGTGCGGCTTACAGTCCTTATAACGTTCTACGCACGCCTAGTGAAAACTGAAAAGGATTAAGAACTAAGGTTGTAGATCATTTTAGCGTGATGTATTTGACGTGTCTACTAGTTCTGTTGCGACACATAATTATGATTTACAATCAGAAAATCAACGTATCTTCAGTTGAACATTTATTTTTATAAGATTAATGTAAACTTGAAAAATAATGATACGGAAAAGTCGTCACGACTATTCGCATCTCCCATCTCTATAACTACGGGCCACCTTGTATACGTTGCTGAAGGATTTTTTGGGAACGTTAAATTGAAAACCATAAGTTACGTTACTACGATTTCCTATTTTTTTTGAATACTGACTCTTTAGGTTTTATGTTCCGTGATAAATTGTCATATATACGAACGAAATTAATTAGTGAAAACCGTGAAATGGCAATGAGTTTATATACAATTCTTTACGCTACCAATATAAATTGTTTAAAGAAATATATCCCAAACATTTTTCATTTTGTTCTAGTGCTGTAATTGCTATAAACGCATTTTTTCAAAGAATATTTTTGTCATTATTATGTAATCATATGATGTAATATATCATATTTGAAACCAGACTGAACCAGACTAAACGCAAAAGAGCCGCCCGAGTCGATCGGGCGGTTCTTTTGGACGGCTATTTTTTTTTACTGACTGTGTATCTAGTTACTTATAAATCAATGGTTTCATATGAAGTTGCGTTTTGCGGAAAAGGGACAGAACATACCCCTTCTTAAAACTTTGGACACTTTTAACTTTGTGATTATTTAACCTCTTGTGTTGCTTTTTTTCTCCATTTGACTACATTTTTAATCCTTTTTCGAGAAATTTTGACATTATTGATTATTTTATTTAGTGTCTACACTCCTATTCACGTACTACTTTACGAATATTTGTTCCTAAGTCTTGGATGTTTTCTATGTAAGTATTTATATGATTCATAAATTCGTTGCCGAACATTTATTCATTTGAGGATTCGTTGTATTGATAACTAGAGACAAATGCGAGTCCCTTACTCTGTTAAATGTATCGTCGTGTCTAACACCCATAATACAAGCCGTATTGAGCTTACTTTGGGACTAGGTTGATTTCTGTAAGATTTTCCCCTGATATTTATTTATTCTAGTAACGCTTCTCGCTTCGAATCTACTTATTGAAAAGTAATTGAAATAAGCTTTTTTTCTTCATTATGCGATCTATTTCACATAACTTTTTTATCATCTGACATTTAGCCACGTCACAAACATGTCATTCAACACTAAAATTTTCGTTGACTGACAAATTAAATTACTGTAAAGAAATTATCGTAAAATGCAGCAACAGAGACGTAAGTCAGTCAATTTACCACCTTCGCGATTAGGAAGACCAGCGCCGGCTACACCTTCAGGTGGAAATACCACTCTTTCGAAACCTCCAATGCTGCCCGCCACTTCTCTTCGAATTGTTAAGGAAGAGTCAAATATCGATTTGGATGAAGAAGCTAGCGAGCAGTACATTGAGAGCCAGGCCTTTAAATCCGAAATAGAGAGGTTTCTAGAAATTTCTAAATATTTTTCAAGTCCTGTGCGAAAAACAGCTTCGTATATTTGCGAAAATCGACTAGTTGCGTATCCTAACCCATTCAGAATTGAGTACAAGCGAGGAGGAGTTACAACAGAGCACATTAAGTTCTCTAACCTCACGCTCGAACCGGTTTACGTTAAGTTTTTCAAGCTGACCCCTGATATCGAAGAAATAAAATTTATCAATCTGGCATTATCCAGATGCAAGCGAATTCCTCCGGGACTGTCTTTCAACCTAGGGTTTGTCTATGACGATGTGAACGAAAACTTGCCATGCAATTCGAAAATGATATTTGTTGCGTCGAGAAAAACTTCTACACCGTGCTACCAGATGTGTGAAATTTCCTTAGATATTGACGTACAAAAAACAAGAGTAGTGGCTACGTAATCACAGCATCATCTTTAAACAAAAAGCTGATTGTGCTATGAATAATAAAATGTAGTATCGAATCTTGCCTTGCTGACCTTCAAATCGAGCACGAGTTACCTTACTAACTTACGCAGATATTTTGTAGTATCAATTTATAAAATATAATAAAATAAATAATAATCATTAAAAGAAAGGTTACACGATGTTTTATAATCTTTTATTTAACTTGCAATGTATATGTAAATCAAACGTTATTCCATGTCCTAGATTATTAAAATTGATCGTCTAGAAATTAAGCTACCGGATAATAGTAATTTTTTTTCTCGTTACACCCATGGTGTGGGGTATCGTTCAATAGCTCGTTCAAAAATATGGGTTTCCTACAACCATTTTTCAAATCAATGATGCGTTTGCGAGATATTTTAGGCTTTAAAGCCCTATGCGGCTAAATGGCTACTATAGTAGTATACTGCAGTATACTGGGGATGTGAAAAAATTCGTGGTAGTAGTACATGTAATGAATTTTAAATAAAAACTATCGCGGACAAGTAGGCATAAGTAGTTGCCGAGTAATAGTCGACCAACTTAATGTGTAGGTACTTGGAAAGGCCAATTTTCGTACAAATTCGGCAACCGCACCGCACGTCGATGTAACTAAGACAGACAGGCAACTACGGAACCCTACACTGCGCGTGGTCCGACACGCACTTGGCCGGTTTTATTCTTTTTTTTTTCTGAATGATGAAGGGTCTGTCCCTGTATTATGGTGCCATCGAGCTGATCTGATGATGGAGACAGAAAATGGCCATGGGAATTTAGGACCTAGCTGACGTAACCCCGTTGAGTTTGGGCTCGTTACAATCGATGACGGTATATAGAAAAGTAGATTTGGCATTAAAAGCTTGTCATCATCATCATCATATCAGCCGAAAGACGTCCACTGCTGGACATAGGCCTCCCCCAAAGACTGCCAAAGTGACCGGTCCTGCGCCACCCGCATCCAGCGGACTCCAGCAACCTTTACCAGGTCAAAAGGTTAAAAGCTTGTACTTACCAAAAATTAAACTTTTGACAAATACTTTCTTTAACTTTCAGTAGCTAATTACTTAGATTTCCTACTATGTCTATTGGTGGTACTGGAACCTGTCTACCCGACGCATAAATACGTATACCTAGCATCAATAAATTGATCAGTGAAAATGTTGAGCGATCCTACTTGAAAATTTCGTTGACCATAGTAAGTGATGGTGCTCAAGTGTACCTAGACCGTTCCTTAATTCTCCGATATCTTCCGCTTACGAGAAAAAGTGATGCAAAATTCGGGAATAGCCTTTTAGCACACATGTGAATTAAATACCAAAATTTGTATTTGCCTACAGCTATACAGATAGGAATATTTAAATGAGGTACAATACCGTTATTTTAACTTGTTTTTAATAATGTAAATCATTTCTTTTCACTTCTTTAAGGAATAATCTTCGGCATAATAACTATTTCATGTTCTTCCCATGCCTATTTCACCTAAATCGCCGGATTAGTGGTTTAGGCGCAGGCGTGAAAACGGAACAGACAGACAGTTAGTTTCGCATTTATAATTATGATTGAAGTTGGCTGAGGTAAAAGGGAAATGAGGTAATTTTAGAAAAATAAATAATGAGTAATTACTGTTCGGGCGTTATCTTCAAAAACGTATCGCTCTGAAATTATAAGTAAGTAAGTACTTAAACTTTAGTAACCCGTGCATGTGGAATATACTTTGTTTACAAAATCGTAAAATAACTGAGCTAAAGTGACGACGAGCTGATGAAGACCGCTGTAGCCTAGTTGGTAGTGACCCTGCCTACGAAGCAAGAGGTCCTGGGTTCGAATCCCGGTAAGGGCATTTATTTGTGTGATGAGCACGAATATTTGTTCCTGAGTCATGGATGTTTTCTATGTATTTAAGTATTTATTTATCTATATAAGTATGTTTATCGTCGTCTAGTACCCATAGTACAAGCTTTGCTTAGTTTGGGACTAGGTCGATTTGTGTAAGATTGTCCCCTAATATTAAAAAAAAAGTAGTTAACATAGTCTATAATTACGAGTACAATCGACGACAAAATATGCTTACAATTTTGCATCTTATTCCTTTGTACTAACGCGAAAATCCACATGTATTTGTTGGCGACTGCCTCTTATACATAGAGTTGTTCACTTAGGTATAGCTTGACCACATGTAAATGCGAAAAGTTCAAAGTTAGCAAGGACAACCAGTCGTTACGAGCATTTCATTTGAATGCTAACCTGTTTAGCTAACGCTAATCTAACTCAGGATAATAACAAATGTTTATAAATTCTTCTATTAAGTACATGCGGAGGCCTACTCGGATAGGCAATCGTCTACTTTAGTATACACAGAGGTTGACCTACGAGTATCTCTGGTTTAGAATATACGACTCATCTCATAGTAGTACCTGTGTACTATCTAAAACTTCACAAAAAAGAATAATCAACATCAACTCTTAAAAAAAAACAATTGTAACACAAGAAGAGTCCCTCTTGGGTCGCAACGTCCATAGGCTAGGGTATCGGTATCTGCTTACCAGTTGGCAGGCCGTGTGCTAGTTTGCGACCATCGTGGTATTCTAAAAATGAAAAGTGGTAAGTCTCACTGCAGCTCTAGCAGATTAGTCTAGCCTAGTAGCCTTTTTTACTAGGCAGAGTACTCTAGTACAGTTGAAATTATTTATAACCAGGATTAAATATATCTGAACACCCTTTGTGACTTAGGTTGCGTTTATAGACAGGCGACGCGTGCGGCGACGAGGGCTCCGCGGCGGAAGTCGCCCAAACACCAAAACAATGCAGTTGTTTAGCAGTGTGTCGCGCGTGAGCGTTTCCGTCGCCTGACAGCGCGTGTGTCGTGCCGCCGCCCACGACGTTTTCTGTTCATAACCATGCCTTAGGCTTCTGAGCTTCGTCTTTAAGGGTAGTGACCCTGAGGTATGCGAGGTAGCGGAGCGGTAAACGAAAAGACACCAATAGGAAGAGATGCAACGCTATTGGTAGATTTGTTCCTCGCACACCGCTTCGCTAGCTCACACAGCTTTGGAGGACACTGCTCGCGTCACAAGTCACAACGCGACACCGCCGCGCGACCTTTTCGAGCTTTTCAAGCGGTACTGGACTTTTTAGTATGTAAATAAAGTTTAAAATTATTTGACAGTGAAGGTGCTCGCCGCGCCGCTGCCGGCCGCTGACGCCATTCCGGTCTGAAGCGGCCCCTAAAGCCTTAATCCTGTCCGTTGTCCGCCAGCTCCGATCCCGGATGTATTGTATTTAGTCCCAGGGCGGGTTTCACCAACTTACGATTTGACCGATGACCGTTAAATATGGCGCCGGCAGCTGTCATTCCATAGGCACTTGTCAAACTTTCCCATACATTCAGATTTTAACGTACATATTCGCTTTTCGATTAGTTACAGAGTACAGACGGTCTCTTTTATGAGACAAGCCGGTCTATCGTGCCAGCACAGAGTTCACGGTTTTTATCAATTTTGTATACCTAACATTGGAGCATAATTATACCACTCAAGGAATATTTATTTAAACTTTATTCCACCATGTAAAAGAAGTAGTAGGTGGACTTAATGGCACTCTTTAACATTCAACCGTAGGAATATAGGCAATATAATAATATATTAAGTCAACATTACCTGTATTGTGTATCTTATCTTCTTGTATCAGCAAAATTCAAAGGTTAACAGCGGAACATATTATCATCAAGATGTAGTAATAGAATGTTATAAATAAACTTATTACCATATTATTGTATTCAAATATTTGCAAATATTATTTAGGTAAATCGTGAATTTAGAAACTCAGTTTAATGAAATAATATAAATACCTAAATATTGCTTTACTTACCTACACCAAAACTTCTAAGGTACATGATGTCTACACATAAAGAGAGAAAAGCTTTTTCCTGTAAAGCCTGCAACACACTGGTGCGGCCTGCAGTGGCGAGAAAAGTTGATACTCTGTGGGTGGCGTTCAATAGTAAATTTGACAGCTAATGACAAGTACTCCCCTACATGTAAATTGGTGATGTATTCTTTTTTCTCGTTAAACCTATAGTGTGTGGTATCGTTGGATAACTTGTTCAAAATTATTATGGGTTTTCTAAAACTATTTTTCAACTTGTTCGAGTCATGCCTCCCCCTCCCCCCCCCCCCTGCCGGCTAAATGGCTACTACTGGGGACGTGAAAAAATTCGTGGCAGTACATAATAATATAATGAATTTAAAAGGTAAACTATCACAGTTAAGTAGACATAATTGTTAACGAGTAGTAGACATAACTAGTTAACTGGTAAGAAGCGATCTGTACGTGCGTGACACATCCTGCAAATTAAAATTGATTTTGCGCTATAAAAATGAGTACTGCTGTGTGAAGTGGTGTAGAAAAAACTCCCGAACGTCTAATTACACAAACGACGGAATAACATTTCACAGTTAAGTTAAATTTATAATATAAGTGTAAATTTCATTCTGTCACGTGGAGTTCATTTTACACTGGTCCATAAGAAGTAGTGAAGTATGCATGTCCCTTTTCATCAAATGGGAATGACAATATACTGTTCCTTTCTCACGAAAGCACGTGACACTCTAGTGATGGGCTAGTGATGCTTTCGAATTTTACCGATTCAGATTCATTTAAAGAAACAATACGTTAATTCATCCGTGCTTTCGTGTACTATTTTAATACTACAATTCACTAAAGATTATATTTACATCCTTGTCATTGCATTGTCAAAATTCTTTTGTTAGAAATCATAGATAATGTATACGATGTAGGTTTAATTAAACTGCACCAAGAAGGCAACGTGGCGGACTGCAACCGTCTTACAAGCTATGAGGTAGAGGGAGACGTATTAAATTACTGTCTCGCTCTATGTTATAGCTTCCAGAGCTAATGAACGGAATATATTATTGTAGTACGGTCGCGTTCTTTAATTTATGACCCTTTTAGCTAAAATATTATTTGTATTCCTATACAATTTGACAGGATTGTGAACCTTAAGTGGCTTCCAAATTAAAGTTCGTGACTGTACCTACAGAACGTCTATCACGAGACGGCCGCGACATACTCTCGATTTTTCTCGCACTATACTATACCTCTTGTTCTAAGTGTTCTAATAAGAAAGAGACGGATAGGATAGAAACACGAATCAATCAATTACATTAATATACATACATATATAATGCATACAATATAAATTTACTTATACATACTTATATACGTACAATTATATGTACCCAAACAAAGATATCATGAGGTTCATCAATCTTTAATAGTTAAAAAGAGATGCTTACGAAAGCTCTGAGCTTGTCTGACGGTAAGAGGGAGATTATTCCAGACGAATAGCAGGAAACCAGTACGGTGAAATAAGACAGAGGGTTTACGACTCCTGGATGTACGTAGCTTGCAACCAGGACGGGGTGTAACAATTTTTTTATTTTATTTAAGATATTCCGGTGCAGCTGGGTCGAAAAAGATGGTATAAAGTGTCCACAAAATTTTGAATTTATACACCTTACTTCGCATATGTACACACTGTCTATTCAGGTTTCCTCACGATGTTTTCCTACGCCAAATTTCCGAAAAACTCATGAGTATAATCCGAGATTCGATTGACGGTCGCATACTTGAACCGCTCACTAGGATACTATGAGAAATAATGAATTACATGATGAATCCAGCAACATAAAAACCGGCCAAGCGTGAGTCGGACTCGCGCACCGAGGGTTCCGTAAAATTTTCAGTTTTCGCAATTTTTCCTTTATCTGTGCTATAAGACGTTGCTTTGTACCAAATTTCAAGATTCTGAGTTCACGGGAAGTACCCCGTAGGTTTTGATTCCCTTGCGAGTTTCGAAAATTAGCGGCATAAACGGCTGTATCTTTTGATTGCGTTGGCCTAGAAGTTTGATTTTTTCACAACTCTAAGGGACAGTAGACTTGAGTATTTGGTATAAATTTTAGCTTGATACCTCTACGCATTCCTGAGAAAAAGGGTCTTGACGGACGGACGGACGGACGGACAACAAAGAGATCCTATATTTTTTTTCCTTTTGAAGTACGGAACCCTAAAAACTTGTTGGATGTATTTATTTTAAATGCAAAATACAGTGTGTAGTGGCCTCTATTTTTAAATACCTATCGAAAAATTTCATTATTTTATCACATTGAATAAATATATGTACTTTTTTATGACATCGTTTTTATTTGTCTTCCTTACCTAGCTATACCAATATTCAAATTACATACATAAGCCTAGCTAGCACATTCGCGTTAATCTCGAATAAACATCGCATTCGTCCTTACCTAGTAAGTATGTAAATACGAACGGGACGAAGGCTTCTTGTCCGACATAAACACGATAATGCAGTAAATTGTAAAATGCCTAGGAATAACTACTCGATGTGATTCACATACTTTTTTATGTTACGTGGTAATCAAAATAGTCGAAGAACGAAACATGATAATAATATAACAGTGACAGCCGTTCAAAAATTTTAACCATGTTAACGGGTACCGTACCTACGCCATGTAAAATATTCTACTAACAATTAATTGCGGCACCGCTAAAAATCGTTAGCGAACAACGCGTCCCATCACTACGCTTCTGGCGCCATGATGTGACAAAGTGCGCTAGTTTCGAAACAGCCAATCGCAGCGCCGTTACCGACCTCCCCGCAACCCGCACCTACCGCTAACTGTGGTGACCTTTGCATCGAACTAAATCGCTTTTAGGCTCTATCTATTGGAGGTTATCTGTGGCATCAGTGCTGCTAGGCTGGGCTAACCTCGCAGTTGGCATCTGTTCGTTTGTTTTAAGTAGGTCGTTCGTATTATTCTGTTCACCAACTAAGCTGAGTGGTCGCTAACAGGCACATGAAATTAAGTGGTAGCTAACCAGCGAAATGACCCTATACATTGGTGTGTTATAAAAATAATCATATTTACGAGGGTAAGCTGTAATAAAAACCCCAATTGCCACTTTTAAGTCCGCATTCTGTGACAGACGGGCAACTACGGAACCTACCCTGCGCGTGGCCTAACACGCACTTGGCCGCTTTTTTATAACATAGACTTGGGTTGAATTTCACCCGGCCTGTTGAAAAGGTTTTTTTACTATACTATGTACAGTATGTACCTACCTTAACTTTTTGTACTTTACTGTTATTCTTCGATTTACTGCATCATACAATTAAATACAATGCGAGCGTTACCGCGGTAAGACAACTGCCATAACTAAGCAAGGCCATGGCGGATTGACTTATTTTTATAATGTTTCGTTTAATTTATGGTATAGATTAATTTGCCGCGTTCCTCCAAGAGCAGTTTTGATAAACTAGTTTTAGTCGACGGAATATCGGTCGTCATTGACGTCCGCAGGTGACGGACCGTAACTTAAATTTATTCTGTCGACTAAAACTGGTTTATCAAAGCTCTACTCTTCACGTACGTAAGGTAATAGCTACATTTTATTTTTCTAGTCTGTATGGGAGTCTCACTGCATTTCAAAGGCCTCTCCCTCCCTTGATTGCCAGACAATGAATTCACTAAACGTAAAAGTGAAGTGAAATCACAAAGACAGAGAGAGGGGAGAGAGAGGAGAGTGTGGTTATGATATTGAGAGAAAGAAAGAAAGAAAGGAAAAAATTGTCAAGACAAAAACAAATAATTAAACAAGAAAGCGGGTCAGATATAACGTTTTATCACGAAACGGTTCTTTCTCAGCATATGATGCATTACTGCCAACGCTAATCTTCCCATATAACCGACGAATGATTCCACGGTGAATAACAAACTCGAACAAAAAAGAAAATAATAGCTATACACGAGAATGGAAAGTTCATATAGTTAAAAAATAAAACAAAAAATTGCCCACATTGATGTTGGTAGTGATGAGGCGAAGACGTATAGTAGGTGTTTGTAGTGTTATTTTTATTTGTATAGTGGCTGAAATTTTTATTAAATTAAATTTAATTCACTCTAGCTTATTACAATGACTACTAACACATTATTTTTTTGAGAGATGTACACCAACAAGCTATGGATCTTTAGTTATCTGAAAATAAATGATTATTATTATTAACGAATAAGTGAATGGAATATCGAGTCGATTTTGTTGCCCACATTCAAACTAAAACTCGCGGCGCACGCTTCCTATACTGAATTCACCCGGCGGCGTGGGCTAGTTTAGTTATGAGTTTAGTTTCAATATTATTTCATAGCATGTTTTATTTTGATTATAAATTCATCAATGATGAAGGTGAGAGAGGAAACGTCGGACGCGCGCGCCGATGACGCCGGCGTTTCGGTACCCTCTGACGCACGTCGCCAACATATAAAATTTAAATCACTCGATTAATTAAGTTTAGTCAGACCTTGAAGTTGTTTATTGTAAGTATATGGTAAACCATTTCGAGTAGATACCTAATACCTGACGTGCCAACTCTATTTAAGTATTTCAACTTTCACAGCTTAATAACACGTGATAGTCTGACAAACGAAAGTTGAACCCACTAAACTCAATTACGCGGCAATAATGTTGATCAAAATGTATGCGTATGACGTTTAGTGTTGTCGATGCCGCGTAATTCAGTTTAGTGGTTCAACTTTCGTTTGCCAGACTTTAATAACAAAAGGGTCCTCCAAGTAAATAATGGGAGGTATAGTCAACAGCAAAAGTAGATGATAATTTTAGTACCTTGCCACTTTCACTACTTTGACGCATCCCACCTGTCGCAGTATTGTTACTTAACGGGTACGACAAAGTACTTACTAAAATGATCATCTATATTTCTTGTTGGCTGTAATATAAAAAAATGCGTCGTTATATCTTATAAGTAAATTACCATTCATATCATATAATATACTAAACCAGCCATATTTGTATGTATATATATATGTACCTATAAGATTAACTAAATTAAATTAAAAATAAGTTAAATCTAAAAAAGGCCCTCGAGGCTTTGTACCGAGGATGCTGGCGGCATTTCCTCGCTGAAATGCAATGCAGCATGGCTATGACAAGACGGCGCGCGAGGTGTCTTGATTTTTCTCGCACTATCCATCTCTCTCTTATTAGAACACTTAGAAAGAGAGGTATAGTGCGAGAAAAATCGAGAGAGCTCGCGCGCCGTCTCGTGATAGCCGTGCTGATGCGTTGCGCGAGAAAGCCGCCAGCTCTTCGGTCACCAGTTACGTCAACCAGACGTTTCCCGATTACCTATACAATATATATATATTTGCAATCACGTTCTCGTAAAGGGCTCTATCCATTTCGATGGAATTTGGTATATCCGTATTTTCACCCGAGCTGAGCTCGGTCGACCAGGGACTTATATTTAAGTACCCAACCCGTACTGGTCAATTGCTTCTCAGTCGTGACACGATACTTGTCATGAATAAAGGTTTTTCTTTCTTTCTTTCTTTCATTCATGAGAGGCCTGTCCTCAGCAGTGGGACATACCTATATAGGCTGATAATGAATTATATTTCATAGATTTTCACGTATATTTATTGTATATTTATTACAAAAAAGAGCCATTCCTTCTATATATAACCAGCACGTCTAGCACACGACGGCCGCGACATACGCTCGATTTTTATCGCACTATACCTCTTCTTCTAAGTGTTCTAATAAGAGAGAGACGGACAGTGCGAGAAAAATCGAGAGAGCTCGCGCGCCGTCGCGTGCTAGCCGTGCTGAGAGCAAGAGAATCCGTGAGAGAACTCTTTAAAGAAATTAACATTTTAGGGTCAATTTTTGAAGAGGCCGTTTTTCGACATTTGTATGGTTTTTTTATTTTTTTGGAATATCAAATTCGTACCGACAACGTGAGGTAGGGCTTTTAAAAAGAAAAAATATGGTGCACGAGGCACCTCTCTGCTTCTAATGGTTAGCTAGATATTGACGCTTTAAAAACACCGTGCCATACCAATGTCGTCAGCGCCATACAAATGTCGATTCTGCCATACAAATGTCGATAGCGGCATACAAATGTCGGTGAGTGCCATCAAAATGTCGATTTTGCCATACAATTGTTGAAAAACTTTAAATATTTGTACCATACTAAAAAACTCACTATTTCGATATAGTATCTCCGGTTTATGGTTTATGATGATCGTTATATTTGTACTATTACTTATTCTGTGGTTATATTCCAAAATATTAAAAATCACTTAGAAAACAGATTATTTCATTCTGCTTAAGAGAAGGTAGCAAAATGACAGCAAAGAACCGGCCAAGTGCGAGTCGGACTCGCGCACGAAGGGTTTCGTACCATTATCTACATAAAACGGCAAAAAATCACGTTTGTTGTATGGGAACCCTTAAATATTTCTTTTATTCTGTTTTTTTAGTATTTGTTGTTATAGCGGTAACAGAAATACATCATCTGTGACAATGTCAACAGTAACTATCACGGTTCATGAGATACAGCCTGGTGACAGACGGACAGACAGACAAACACACGAACAGACGGACGGATAGCGGAATCTTAGTAATAGGGTCCCGTAGTTTTTACCCTTTGGGTACGGAACCCTAAAAAGTAGTAAGTAGGTAAGGTAGCAAACAACAAATGTGTCACGGAACCAGTGCCTAAATCGAGGCCAGTTTAATCCTTTCCAATTTCCATTAATTTCGTGCTTTACTTACATTTTGTTTTAAATCGACATTTGTATGCCACGTTCGACATTTGTACGGCCAAAAAAGCCGTACAAATGTCGCCATACAAATGTCAACATGGATGTTTTTTGGCTGTCCTTCGTACACTATTAATTGAATTCACTAATTAGTTAAACACGAAACTCTTACCCCATATTGCTAACCTTTGTTATGAAAGACACATTTTTATTTCAGTCGTATATTAATAAATAAACGCCCATACAAATGTCGTCATAGCCGTACCAAAATATTTCGTATAAAGAAAACCTGTTTCCTCCGTCAAAAATACTGGCGCTCCCTCCCCTCCCGTTGGTGGTTGAAGCCCAACTAACCTATCTATCGTATCGTAAAGTAAATGTAGGGGTGGGACAATAGAAAACCAGATTTTAAGGGTTTTGAGCTTGAGTCCTAATAAATGGGTCGCGCGTGGGACAACTACTAAAACACTTCACTGGTTTTCATTATTCGCGCATTAATTTTGCAAGATACTTTAATGAATACGCTAATAAATCTTCTTTATAACAGTACAAGTTGTTTATTTACACGTTGCCGAAATCTATAGTTATGAATTTTTGTTTGAGCAAAACCGCAAGTGGGACACGCGAAAAAGCGGTAGATTTCGCCGTTTTACGATATCAACAATTTTTTTTTTCAGAATCTATTAATATTTAAGGTATTGTTATATATATTTTAAGTACAATATAATACACGGAATACAAATATATATGTATCAATACTCCATGTTAAACTGACTTGAAATTATAGCCGTGGGACAGCAAAAACAGCTCGTTTGAAAATTGACCCTTTAACAGTAGCGACCCAATACATTTATGAAAATATTGTGTATGTCATTGAGAACATAGATTCATGTAGTAAATATTCTGATATCCATAATTTTCATACACGAAAGAAAAATAAAATAGCAACCAAAGTTTCGTGTTCGTAAATTAAACAAGTCTTTTTCGGGTCAATGTATCCATTTGTATAATAAACTACCTAATGATTTTTTTGTCTCTACTGTTTCCCGCTCTTAAAAATTACTTAAAAAAAATATTGATGTCAAAGGCTTATTACAGGGTTGAGTTGAGGACTATCTAACTGACAAAAATGCATGGCCTAAACCAGAGCCCAAAATAGCTTAATCATAATCATTCATAATTTAATAGTAGGGTCATTACGCTGGTTACGCGACCACCTTCGGTTAGCGACCACCTGAAGGAGAAGGTTTTTTCTATTGAAGATAACATCCATTCTACAGACCCTATTGAGACAATTACTTGTACATGCACTTTTTTGTTGTTTTGGAATAGAAATCTACTAAAAAACCGAGGAAATATCCTTTCAGTTCACCAACTCAGCTAAGTGGAGTTAGTTATGATAGTCGCATTTCTATTCTTTTCGTTTTGAGGGTTCCGCAGTCAACAAGGAACCCTTATAGTTTCGCCATGTCTGTCTGTCTGTCTGTCTGTCTGTCCGTCTTCGGCTTAGCTCAGTAACCATTACTGAGCTAAGCCGTAAAACTGTAATTCGGCATGGGTATATAAATCAATCACGCCGACAAAACAGTACAATAATATCTTGAAAAGAAAATTTTTTAGGGTACCTCCCCTCCCCTACACCTAAAGCGGGATGTAATTTTTTTTCTCGTTAAACCTATGGCGTTCAAAAATATTATGGGTTTTCTGTAATAATTTTTCAAATCAATGATGCGTTTGCGAGATATTGGTCTTTAAAGCCCTATGCGGCTAAATGGCTACTACTGGGTATGTGAAAAAATTCGTGGTAGTAGTACATGTAATGAATTTAAAAGGAAAACTATCACGGACAAGTAGGCATAAGTAGTTGCCGAGTAATAGTCGACCAACTTAATGTGTCAAGTACAGTACCTACAGAAAGGCCAATTATTGTGCAAATTCGGCCGACGCAACCGCACCGCACGTCGATGTAACCAAGACAGACAGGCAACTACGGAACCCTACACTGCGCGTGGCCCGACACGCACTTGGTCGGTTTTTTTTTTAATCTCTGCCTTGTATTATGTTTATGCAGCACAATTTGGGACACGTTTTCTTGTAGAACAATTTTTCTTGTAGATATTCAGTTTGACTTATTTTGAGCAGGTTAAGAACTATCAATGTGATAAGCTTTTTTTGGCAAGAAAATACTGACTGTTGAGTTTGTGTCGGCGTCTCCTTTTTCAGAAACACTGGTAGAATTTTGACTTGTAAAAGTGCCATTACGACCTACTTGCAGAATAAAAAATCATTTATTTCATTTACCGGGAACCGTCGGGCGACTGACGCGGTCCCCCGACGCGACGACGCTTGGAGAATAAAAATATTTGAACTTACATAATATATGCAACGATAATAATTATTATAGGTTTAAAATATTATTTGTTCGTTATTACAGTTTATTTTTAGTGTCGGGGGATTTTTAATTTTTTTAATGTTACTTTTATCCCATAAAAACATTCCATGTAAAAAAGAGGCCAAGTCTCGAAACTCTTCCAATCTGCAATTGGCAATCACACAACTTTACTGCATTTATGGATTTTTGCATACCTAAAACTATGTAGTAACTATTGTGCGATTGCCAAGTCACAAATTTTTATTTAGCTAGCAAATAAAGAATAATAAGAATGCCTGACACTTGGTACTACCAAATATATCTCACAACTTTTTGCGGTGGAAGAGTTACGAGACATGGCCTCTTTTTTACATGGAATGTTTTTTATGGGATCTCACTTCTTTTTGTAGGTTATAGTGTCAATATCCCATTCTTGATTTTTGTTATATGCATAAATAACTTTGTAATCCCATATGTTTATATGGGATTACAAATTTTTTGCCCCATTCACTGCAAATATAACTTTGTAATCAAATAAAGATACTTCAGACCTTCGATTTTTGACATTAAATGAAGCGGCCCACCAAGTTGAATATTTTTTGCAAAGGCGGTATAGATATATCTCTAATAGTTTGGTTGGGCTCTTGTGTTTTCTAATCAGGGTCACCAGGTACTCCAGATCTTCGATTATCCTAGTTTTTATAGTTTTCCCTTTATGTGGCCATTAAACCCTAACTCTGTACCAAATTTCAGCTCTCTGAGTTTATGGGAAGTACTAGTTCTATTTTGATGATCATGAGTGAGTGAGTGAGTGAGTGAGTGAGTGAGTGCCATAAATCCGAAACTTTGCTTTCGCTTAACTTCGGAACTAAATGACCTACAGACTTGAAATTTTGGATTTTAAGTATGTGATTAAAGCTTACTGGATGACGAAAATTTCTGCGTTCTGGTCTTATCCAGAGGTTCTCAAATAGGGGCCTGAAAATGCGGCGAAATGGTTCCAGTAAAGGATGGTACGGCAGTGTTTGCTTCGCGCTCGACTTGGCGGGGGCACTACCGTGCCCCCAAATTTAGTCCTTTTTAAAGTGATGATCTTCAAACGGCTGATCAGGTCATGGTTACCTTACCATATACTTTCAATATCATTGAAGTAACACGGTACCAAATTTCGAATCGATAGGACATATGAAAGGTAGTCAGATGCCCTCATCAACTATTAAAGAGCTGATGACCTTCAAACGGCTGATCAGGTCATGGTTAACTTACCATATTCTTTCAATATCATTTAAGTAACACGGTACCAAATTTCGAATCGATCGGACATAAAGAAGTTAGTCAGTTCCCCTCATCAACTACAAAGGAGCTGATGATCCTCAAACGGCTGCGGATCATCAGCTTCTTTGTAGTGCGTCGGGGGTTAAAAATATAATTAATCAATGCGCATTAAATAAATATGCGCCGCCTCAGATGTGTCTAGGAGTGACTTCGAAGAACTATATGAGCAATCAGACTGTGCTGTTGCTAGAAGCATTACAACTGCTTGACCTAAATATTGAAGAAGTTACCAAATTTCCCCTATTAGGACTCACTATAGACACACACCTCGACTTCCTTCCTTTAGCATTTACAAATATAGTGTGCGCTGTCAGCTTACCATGCATACGCAGAAGCATGGCTACGCTATGGAATTTTATTATTGGGTCATAGCACTGACGCACACGATCTCTTTATATCCCAGAGAAAATGTATCCGTATGATAGCAAATATCAAACAAACCGAAACCTGCAAACCACACTTACGGCCGTATTCATAAACGTACTACAAGCCTGTTTTAACTAAAATGGCGTTAAAATTCGTTTGTCCTTATCTGTCACGTTGACATTTGTGTTCGTAAGAAAGGGACCAAGCACATTTTATTTAGCAGACGCATTTTAAGTTTTATGAATAAGGGGGTAAGTCTTTAAATATTGTCAGTCCCCTCCTTATACAAAGCTCTTTTATTCTTGAAATAGCTACCATCATCGTAAGAAACAATATTAATATATTTATTCGAATTTAACAAAATTTCACGACGCACAAACCAACTAGTCGCCCAAGAACCAATACTAGACATTTATAAAAAGAGACCATATTACCGATCAATAAAAATACTTATATAATACTCGTAAATTACCCAACCATATCAAGAACATAGAGAGCAAAAATTTATTTTTCATATCTCATGCTCTGAAAGTGGGTCGTTGTTCTAAAAAGTGCGCAGAAAGTGATACATCTCTGCTCTAGTGCAGAAAATATTATATGTTTTGTTAATAATAACATAATTACTCAAAACAATATCCACAACGCAGGTGTATCTACCTATGTAGTTCTAAAAACTATTGTCTTGTTCCAATCTTGTTAATGTCCAAATTCAACTAGTATCCATACTCTATGCCAACATTCATTATGATCAATCACGAAACGTGTTTATAAATCTTCCAGTAGGTAGTTGATTACGGATATGACAATATTTGGACTTTACCTGCTGAACACCGACAAACACAGAATCCTCATTAAAGGCAATTAATAACATCACCTGTCATTTACTTACATTTAGTTACATACAACACGAAGTTGCGGAAAAATCCTGTATATCCTATATCCTGTGTGGTATGAGCGACCTCTGTCGGGATACTTGAGTATTTTTACAACATTGGGCGAGGTTGTTGTTGTATCAAACGTGTGTTTCTCCGCGTCGTGCTACAATGATTGCATAGATGGCGCAATAAAGTAAAAACATTTCTTGTGTATTATTTCTGACTTGTTACTTTCATGTATGCGGTGTAGAAAGATTCTGGTATTAGGATGATATAAACATTTCTGGATTTTGGCTTATATTTGCGGTGAAAGGAACTATGGTCTAGTTTTTTCTCTCGGTTGGAAGGTCAGATGACAGTCGCTTTCGTAAAACTAGTGCCTATGCCAATTCTGGGGATTAGGTGTCAATGCGGACCTCGGGCTCCTTTAGGGGCACACCCGGGAATAACCCTAGGAGGATGGTGATGATTTAAGTTGTTAAAGAACACTGCAAAAGCCTTAGGAAATTTTAACGCAACCATTGTATTTTAATTATTATAGCAAATTTATTTGTCTAGGCGCCAAAAATATATTCTTCGTGCGATTTAGTAGGTACGACTGTATTGTAATAAATATGTTCTTAGTGTAGAATGAGACGCCGTTACTTAGACTTATATTTGAGAACAAAAAGTATCATCATATTGGGTATACATTTGGTACGACGGGCAAACGTTTTATTGCCCCGAGAGTGACAGCCGAGTTTGTGATTAAGTAGGTAGTATAAACGTTTATAAACGAGAGTGTTAGAGAACAAATATACCAAATGGAAAAATAAACCATCATCGTCTGAAACCTAGGGCAACACTCGAACTTGCGACATCTGTATAAAATTTGATGATAACTTCCACGTTAAAAAGACACGAAACAAAAATATTTAATAAAATAAGTTGTTTCGTTAAGAAGTATTTTAATATTCCTATAACTCGCGTAAGTTTTCTTAGCTAAAAATTATCGTACAAAGTTAAATTATTTGATATACAAAGCAAACAGAACAGGTACTCAGTAAAACTCCATTTATAAAATGTCCATAACAGGTTAATTAGCGAAAAAGCGGGCTCGTGTTGTTTTAACCAGGACCTGCCGGTACCGTTACTCCTAAGTGGGTCGGCGCAAGCGCCGCGCTGCGTGAAAGGACTGCGCAGACATCTGACATCACAGGTCATCATCATAATGCCTTATGCATTGCCAAATGATGTGTCTTGTTTTTGCTAGGTCGTCAACGACAGGCGTATTTGGCTGTAGACAGACTAGATGACCCTAAACCACAGAGATATGACCATGACATTCATTACAAATAATGTTCCGGGTACACTGTTTCTGAAGCACCACGTACCGGCAACTAGATAATTTATCTTACATGGTGTGAAAGGACTAAGAAACAATGTTTTTTTTTTCAATAAACGGGCCATTTTTAATAATAAAATGTAGGGGAATGACAGATGCCGACGAAACACTTTTCGTTAACATCTTAAGTTTCGTTAACATCCGTAACCTTGTCTAGGCCCCCAGGTATGTTTCTGGTAGCCCTTATTTATGTTCCATACACAAATAAGTAGACTATTTGGTATTAGACACTATTCGTGGAACACAGGATTATGGCACACTACTCCCATTACCTCTACGAGATCACTATGTTCACGCGGAGACATCTATCTGAGTTTAAGCGAGTGGAAGTTCTGGGCAAGTGCCTCCGCAGCACAGGAAAGCTTAGGACGGTGCCGCGTCGCACTGTTCTGCACAAAAGGAATCCGCGTATCATTGGACCAACGTATTACGAGCGCCTGCCCGATGAGATAAAGACCGAGTGCTGCGACGGAACATTTAAACGCAAACTTAAAAACCACTTATTGAAGAAGTCATTCTACTCCGTAAAAGAATTCATAGAAATTAAGAAATAGGCTAACATGAATTTAATTGTGTATTTGCTATTGTTATTATTTGTCATTTTAATTATTATTCGATTATTTATTTATCTGGTAGTAGTAGGTATTAAGAGTTGACATTATTAAATCTTTTAAGTTAAGGTTATTGATAAGTACCACTGGTACTGCAACTGCTAATTGTATTATTCATTATTATTTTTTACAATGATTCTTTTTTTTTATTGTTATTTTATTGCAATTAATAGTACCTGTATCTAGGTATGACCGTATTTTTATTTTTCATTATTATTAATTTACTCATAAATTGACATGTTTTCCATTGTGTCTAATCAAAAAATAAATTGCTTAATTCTGTAAACGATCGCTGTATGAATAGTAATATAAGATAACCTGTACTTATGTGAAACTTATATAATGAGATTTAATAAAATAAACTAAACTAAACTATTGGGTAGTGTCCAATTACACCAAAAAAGGAATATAATGTAGCCAGGGAAATAAATCAAATACTTAATTCACCAAAAGTCTACTCTAATGCAATCCAATACGCGTACGCAATAGGATTGGTATGAAATTGAAACTTAACAGACAGTAACACTCGCTCGTCACAAAATAAATGTTAATTAAACACGCGGTCAAATATAAATTAAAGAAATGCCTTAGACTTTAGACTTTAGTGACGTCAAACATCGGTATTTTTAACCGACTTCAAAAAAAAGGAGGAGGTTCTCAATTCGGTTCTATTTTTTTTTTTTTTTTCAATGTTTGTTACCTCAGAACTCCGTCATTGATGAGCCGATTCATAATTTTTTTTTTGTTGGTTAGTATATACTTCCAGGTGGGTCCCATTTTTTTGAAAATTCAATTGGATGATGGGATCCACGAGGAATTGAGGGATCTCCTCAATTATATTAGGCACGTGTGTAGTGATTTTGGTATTTTCTATTATAACTCGTGTATTTACATCCGGAAATCATAAATTGGTGGAGTCGAATTGATAATGAAGACCACAGATGACTTATGGAATTCCTCAATTATGTACTTAAAAGTACAAAAGTATATCACAGATTCTGATAAGATTCCGTTGAAACAGCAACTAATGAAGTGCCATGGGTGATCCTTCTGGAATTGACGGAAGTCCTCAAATATTATCGGGTCACATACAGCGATTGGGTTTTTTTCTATAATAATCAACGCATTTGCTCTCGGAAATGAGTTCATGAGGTAAATTGGAAAAGAAATATTCTCGTGGCTTGGCGGAGTACTAAATTGAAGTCGGTTAAAACTTTGTTTTTAAAGTAAATTATTAACAAACTTCTCATATTGATTTTAACATTATTAAGCGTGCTAGTCTAATACCGTATAGCGCATTTTAAAACAATGAACTAAACGAGTTCCAAATTAAACGTTGAGATATAATTTACTTTAAAAACTACGTAAGCTTTAACCGACTTTAATTCAGTACCTACCTACTCTGCCAAGCCTTATGAACATTTCGTTTCCACTTCACCACAAGCACATTGATTATTACAGAAAAAAACCAAATCGCTGTATCTGTGTTAGTAGGAGATCTTAGCCCAAGGCCACCCACAGGCCTTCAGCCCAAGAGCTCGCATAGCGACCGCTCTCTAAAAGCATGTTTAGGGCCTTTAATTCCTAAGAAAAGCTCAGCCTTAGGCTCCGCTTGCCTCCCTGTTTACCTTCAGGACTTTGGCCCTCAGGTTTCGCTTGCAATTTACTCGGAGATAACGAGTATCCGTGAAGGCTCGGCCTCGGGCTCGCATTGAGACCGCTTTCCGAGGGATTGCTTTAGGCCTATAATTCCAATAAAAAGCTCGGCCTTCGGCCTCGCTTGCCTCGCCGCTCACCATCGGCACTTTGGCCTCAGGTCTCGCTTGCAAGACACTTGAGGATAGTGAGTGCCCGTCGGGCTCGCCCTAGGGCCTTCGGACCTGGGTCCCTTTGGGGATACTTTGGGCATCTCTATAATTAATATTATCGACGACCAAGTTTATTTGTGACATTTTGTGACTTGGCAATCACACAACTTAACTGCATTTATGGATTTTTGCATACCTAAAACTATGTAGTATTGTGTTATTGCCAAGTCACAAATTTTTATTGAGTAAGCAAATAAAGATTAATAAGAATGCCTGAGACTTGGCTCTTCGAAATATCTCACAACTTTTTACGGTGGAAGAGTTTCGAGACTTGGCCTCTTTTTTACATGGAATGTATTTTATGGGATCTAACTTCTTTTTGTAGGTTATTGTGTTATCAATACATACAAATTATGAATGCAGTCCCATTCTTGCTTTTTTGTCCCATTCACTGCAAATGTAACTCGGTAATCCTATATATTTTTGTAGGATTCCAAAGTTATTTATGCAGTTAGTGTATCTAGAAAACTGGACCGAAATTGCAAAATATTTTAGTTTTTCCTTGATTTATACACTAAACACTAGTGTAGAATAACGTTTTAAAGTGAATGCGTGCTTAAACTAAATGCTTACGCAGTAAACTAAATACCGACTTTAGCACGGTCCACGGTGCGACACAAAACATTTTTTTAAATTACAATTATAAGCCGTACATGGCTGACAAGTTTATTATTTTATATAGTAGGATAACTGGGCTATTCACAGGTATTTTTTTCTAGAGCTAATCCTAATAGTTTTAATTCTGTAGAGGAATTTCGAATAAAAAACGGTGAAGATTTTTTTAAAATTTCTCGTATTTTTTGTATGGGTGACTGACAGTTTAGTCACAGAAATGAATTCTTCATCCTCGAATTATACGAAAAAGACACCAAACTTGATATAGTCACTAAATGTATGCGGATATAAAGCTTAGTGAGGCGCGCCGGAGGAACTTCCCCATTTTCTACAGTAAAGAAACTTATTATTTTATACTATGGTTTGCTCACTCACACAAAGAAGAGTATGTCAATGTGTTCTTGCCACAGATAAGTTATACAATATGGACCAACAAACTAGAAAAAAAGGGAAAGACTGCAAAAAGCGGGCAAAGTTGTACAGTTCTACGGAATCGGTTCATAAAAAATTACGGAGTTCTGAGGTAACAAACATTAAACATAATAATGATTTAAAAAAACATACAATGCAAGAAAGCGGAGAAACAATGCAAGCTAAATTGTTGCGCTATTCCTCTACCGCGAGCGGGGAGCACTGAAACATGCCGATAAACAGTTGTGTTTATTGTTATAACTATAGGTAGTCTCTAGTGAAACACGTAGATTTTGTTTCTGGGATCGTGTTTATAATTTATAAACAAATTCTTTGTGGTTCTGTGAGCTTTAGAGCGTTATCATAGATGGCGGTATTGAGTTAACTCTAAGTGCCATATGAAACGAATGGTCGTAATTACAGAACTCTACGGTGACAACAGCTACCGAAAGTGTTTTATTTTAAACCAACCCGTTTTTATTTTTCTGACTGAATGTCCTCTAGATTTATTCGTGCATGGTGTAATATCATTTGTGTTTCGTTCATAGCGGAAGTGGGACACGTCCTCGTGGATCGAACGATCTACACCTAGGTGTATAATTGTATATATATATATATATATAAGGGCAGGTGCCGGTAGCCACTCTAACTTCACCCGAGCAGTCAGCTTAACAATACAAATTGACAATTGTGTAATAAACACAGGCTATTGTTTTGATCAGGCCTTGCCCTTCGACGCACGCGCAAAGGGTATCAAGCAAGTATCATTCATGTTCATGGCTTTAGAAGCAATTGATAGCATTTATATTCCTCGAAGGCGTTAAATTAATTTAAAATGCATAATTACTTACATAACTTTGTTTTTAGGTCAGAAATACTTCCACAATGCAGAAAAGTTCAATTTTACGTTCTGAGAATAAATATAACGTATGTTTATGTGCTGTTTTCAATTTTGACTGTGGAGTTATAGATCGCGTTTTTGCGTAGTAGGTATCCTCTATATGGTTTTCACTGGGGATTGACCGTTTGTAGTGTAATTCGCACTTGGGTGTCCATGATACAAATAACAATTTATAATTCCGATCCAATTTCAAATGCAACGCGTCGCCGACACTTGGCTTTACGCTTAAGCAAGGAGTACAAGAGCCAAGACGATTCTCATGCCGGCTGTACACACTCGTCGAGACACGCCAAGACAGACCGAGAATACGTGTGTACATGATGCTCTCATCTTGTCTCGCCCGCTCGTGTCTCGCCTCGGTACGCTTCGGTCGCGCGTCGGTTTTTGCGGCCGAGTCAAAGGGTTGATCTGCTGTTCAAATGACGTAACGAGTGTGTTCTCGTCGACAGCTTCTCGCCGAAAGTCTCGGGCGAGAAGCTCTCGGCGAGAGACCGAGAGAGAGTGTGTACAGCCTGCATAACATAGCAAATAATTATGCACTTAGTAAACAAAATGTTAACCGACTTCAATTCAGTACTCCACCCAGTGGTATGGACATTTATACAGTTCCTTTCCACTTTACCACATGAATTGCTTTACGATAGCAAATGAGTTGAATATTACAGAAAAAGACCAGATCGTTGTATGTGGGCCGATCATATTTGAGGAATTCCGTCGATTTGGTCGGTGTAAATATACGAGTTATAATAGAAAATAATACGTGCTTATTGCTTACATAATATATTTGAGTTCTCTTAATTCCTCATGGTTCCCATCATCCAACTGGAGGTTTGATAACATTGGGACCAACCTGGAGGCATATAGGTACATGACGTAGTTCTGAGTTGTCACATTAAACATAATGATATTGAGAACGTCCACCTTTTTTGAAGTCGATTAATAAAATATTTTTTTCCTTTAAAAACAAAGTGTTCACCGACTTCAATTCAGTACCTACTCTGCCAAGCCACATGAACATTTCCACATTTCATTTCCACTTTACCATACATTGATTGTTACAGAAAAAAACCATATCGCTATTTGTGGGCCGATATAATATTTGAGGAGTTCCGGCGTTTCATCAAGAAAGGTGATTCTCTGAGACATTTGGCACTTCACTAGTTGGTATGCTATATATTTCAACGGAATCTTATCAGAATTTGTGACATTCTTTTATATTTTTCAGTATACTCGTAATAATTGGGGAGATCCAGGAGACATCTGTGGTCTTCCCTATCAATTCCACTTCACCACATTTGTGAATTCCGGTTGTAAATACATGAGTTAAAATGGAAAATACCGAAATAACTACATGCGTGCCTAATATGTTATCAGCGTGTTCTCAGCTACTTTAGTCACATAGTGAGACGCGTCGCTAGGAAGAAAATTTAGTAATCGCTGGGAACACTGGTCGGACCAACACAAGAATCCAAACACACCAAAATTTTACACAGTCGCTCACATTGCAACTGACAGGAGCTGATGAAGACAGTTTAGTCCGTTCCTTCTATGCCACCATGACTGCGATCTTCAGACATGAAGGACCGACCAGAGAGAGACTTACCTATCTACCCTGGTTAATTTATGATACCTCCTAGGCAGAGATGGGCGTAATCAATTACTTTTGGAATTAATTACACGATTACATTCCAGTAATCGTGATTCCTCAGTAATCGATTACTTGGATAATCAAAATTACTGTAATACTAGTACTATGATTACATTTGCAATCCATTCCTTTGGAATCGGTATTGTAAACCACTACTGTAATCTTGATTCCTCAGTAATCAAGTACTTAAGTGATCTGAATTAGTTTACTCCAATCCCAGACTAGATTACCTACTTCATTGGCATTTGAAGGAATTATTGCGTTTTTTTGTACTTTTGTACAGTATGAAAACAATTGCAGTAGCGCCTTCAAAGGAACAAGCCAAAGGAACTACCGCGAAGAATCCCAAATTTCATCTAAATTAGGTAATTAAATTTAAATCAAAGCTAACCTTTAGACAGCCAAAAGTCAAAAAAGTATGTTGCAATTTTTTACTCTGTCATAAACTAAAAATATGTCATTTAAATTGTCACTTTGCAAAGGGTTAAGCGTAAAAGGTAACGCACAGAATGAGGGATTGACTGACCGACTCAACTCCCGCCCAACTCAATTTTTCTAATAATTTTGAATCGACATTGATTGCCAATTACTAATAATTATAATATTTGTATAAACGATTACTGATTCTTTAATATGTAATGGTAATATGTAATTACATTACAAGTAATCTGACACCCAGTAGCGGATTACAAAGTGAAATCAAGTAATCCTGTAATCAGGAATCGATTACGAAATGCCCATCTCTGCCGCCCAACTCATTTGTTGACTTGATTACTACCAGATTTGTTCTACATATATATTAAGTTTATTTATATACTTAACATATCGAAGTAATATGGAAGTAATCAAGTCAACAATTCCAGTAATTTGGAATCGACATTGATTCCCAATTACTAGTAATTATAATATTTGTATAGATGATTACTGATTCCTTAATATGTAATGGTAATTCACCGTTTCACTTGATTCCATTACAAAGTAAAATCAAGTAATCGTGTAATCAGGAATCGATTACGAAATGCCCATCTCTGCTCCTAGGCCTAAGACACTGCGAGCTTCAACAGTTCAACTAGTCGATATTATATGGCAGGACATCAATGACTATCACTCTTGAGTCACTGACCCACGGCCACGACCTATCTACATACAATTAATTAAGGTTTAGGTCTATCCTTCGATTTTACTCTAGAGGGGGAGAACGGCAGGAAGATTCAGGATATTACTAGCGGAGGAGGCGGGCCCCATGAGTCAGTGCATGATCGCCATGACGGTGCTAACGGGAGCTTTCCATCTCTGCAACAGTCCGGCAGGATAACGGGATCGCTCCCTTCGATTTCAGTTTCGAACGCCTTTCGATTTCGTGGCCCATGTCGCCGTTACCCGACCTCCAGCTCGCCTTGCGTCACCTCGTGTAATCGGGCTTTAGAAAATGAAATTCAGTACATTCGTGTCCTTCCTTACATGGCGAAGTTATGCTCTTTTGAGCCTCCGTCCCATTTGCGGGCGCCATTGTGTTATGACACCGCGGTTTTGGCTTTAACTTTTGTCACGATGGTACGGTTACACAATTAAAACGTGTGGTGTTTCTGACACATCAGTTTATTTAACGCTCGACACAAGTCGGCTGCCCATAAAAACGTAGTTTGGCTCTTACTTCAAAACGGCGTGCTGAAATAATATGAAACTTTGTGTACACAATGTATAAAATATAAACATACCATTACCTACAAAAATTGAGCTTAAAGAAGTTTATTGCGAACAACTACGTTTGTATGGAGAGCCGAGCTTCCTGGTCTCTTAAACCAAGCAGTGCAATAACCAAGCATATTTGAATCTGAAAATATGTGTTTTTTTTCTTAAATTTACTGCTACTACGTACGTACGTAGTAGCAGCTACTAATGTAGGTACTATAAAAGAACGAGTTCCATGAGTTTACTACAAACTACAGCCATTGAATATTCACAAGATAAAAATACATTCAATATGATCTTAGAAAACAACGGTAAACCTAACCCTTAAAAACCTCATTGTCACACGGCTCGTGAGCTTGCCTCGTTGCTTCTGCGCCATTTTCCGAACGCACTTGTGTTAGTGCGAAAATATTCCGGGAGTGAGCGAGAGGAGGTTACTGAGGTTTGTCGGTGTGGGAAAGGGAAGGGGAACGCCACGCTAGGCTGCGGCGGAGGTCAGGGAACCACAAGTGGGTCGGCTTCATCCTTCCTACCACTGCGCGGCCGCCGTGGCTATTGAACTTGGACGCGTTCGCGCAAAACACGGTTTTTGAATATGGAACGAAGTTCGAATTGTTCTTTACGAGCAATAATAACTAATGAGTTGCTAATGTGTCGCCGCGGATGTAAAGTTCTTTGTTGGAAAAAAAGTCCTCCGACACAGTTTTGTGTTAAAAGTATTGTAAATGAATGGTCAGAACTAAAATATCAACGTTCGGTTTTTTTTTCAAATTTAAATATATATTCTAGGTACCTCAATAGGTACTTAACATTATTTTGACTACGCTTATTCTGATGTACTTAGCTACATTTCGTTCCGTCTAGTAATTACAAACAAGTTTAATTAAATATTGGAAATTTTAAGTTTAATGTTGTGTGTAAAGACGTTAGGGCGGTGAAACAATGAATGTCTTATAGGTCACGGGTATTTTGCGCCCGAGCCGAAGGCAACGACGATAAAATATGCGATCTGAGGATTAATATTTGCCTCAGTAAGTAGTGGCTGATGGATTTTAAAATTAATTTATATGTAGTTCTATTTATCTTGTTTCTGTTTTCCATAATGCCACGATACACGATAACGATAAAAAAAAAAATGACCGCACGTGGTGAGTACAAATTTTTACGTCTCTCCCTGGTCAGTAAGTTAAGTAGCACTTTCCACATGCGTAGCGGGCGGTACTTGCCACGTTATGGCCAGTTGGGACTTTAAGATTTGGTAACACTATTAATATACTTCGGACACATTGTTTCCATTGGAACTCTAGCCACTAGGATGATTATATTTAAAAGTCCTCAAAGTGCATTGCTAACTTTATTTTTCATCAGAAATGTTGTAATAATTATTAAGTACATATTTTGTATACACATCACCAGAACAATATATGTATTTCCTCCTCTTTTGGCAGCTTGTTTATTACCTACAGCCAAGTCTTGGAATTCAAAAGTGGGTAAATATCATAGAATGACGCAAGGGACGCCAAAATGGTCAACAGCGGTCATTTCTCTTTGACCAACTTACAAAGTACCGAGTGCTGCGTCTTTTTCTGGCCTATATGATCTCCCAAGTCGGAGAGGGAAGCAGAGATAGAAAAAGTCGCAGATGAGAATTTAACGCGTAGGTAATTGTTATATTATTGCTCACGGAAAAAGTGTTACATGTTTGTGTGAGAAATCAAAATGTACATTGTAACGAAATATGAAGAAACAAATTATTTTATTAATATTTTTGTTTCGTGTTATTTTTAACGGGGAAGTTACCCCGATCATAGGACACCAGGACGGACACGACAGCGCTCCTGCCGAGGGCTACACACGAAGATGGTTTATTTTTCCATTAAGTATATTATTTCTCCCTGTATCATATAGTTTAAAACAGAATGTACCAAATATTTTGAATAGGTACGTGTTCCTGTCACGTGCAATTAATCCTAATCTGTAGGCAGAGTAGATATCGTGATATATTATAGTAAAAACTTATTTTTTACTCGTAAGTAAGCGCTACCACGAAAATCGAAACTCGAAATTCGCATACATGCATCCCTGTCACTCGAGTATTGTAAGTGCGATAGAGATGGAGATACCCGAACTTCGATTTTCGTAGTTCGTGGATAACCACTCACTCAGAGCTATAAAGCTCTGAGTGGTGATCAGTGATCACGTAACTTTTTGAACGCACGTTAGGACTCAACTGTCATTTTCTTATACAAAAAGTGTCATGACCTGACGGGCGTACAATGCGTTACGTGACCGACCTGTTGGTGCTCGGTACCTAGCAGAGACAGATCCAGGATTTTACCCTACAAAAATTCGATTTTACCAGAATTTTAGTTTTGTCCCGGAAGGTTACAGATGATTTGGGGGGGGCAGCCCCCTAGTCGTGGAATATTTGTCACTTTTGTACTTTAATATTAATAGCATTGAATTAAAATAGATAAGTAGCGATGATTTTCATTCCAGGACTACATGTGCAAATGTAACTTTACTCACAAGTGAGCACGTATCGTTACAGCGTAGAAGCATATTTTCAAATTACAAATCATTTTAATAACATACCCAATTACTGCATAACTGCATCAGGTACTTTTGATCAACGCCCGCGCTTCACACGCGACGCGCACGACGCGGCCGCGCTGCCGAGTTGTAACTTAAGCGCCGCGGGCCCGCGTTCGGACCGCGTTCGATGTGTGTTTGAAGTGTAGTTTCAATGCTTTACAACCTGCGCGGGCCCGCGCAGCACACGCGCCGCGCACGACACGCGTTCGGTGGGTGGAGGCCTTAATTTCCATCGCAGTCACAGTGCTGCACTACAATAGTCTTTGCACCTGGCGGGGACCATCACCGGGTGTATCATGTTGTGCGCTCAGAGATGGTATCGGCCATGTGTTTCCCTCGCTTTACATTATTGTTGTCTTAAAGGGCCTCTGCGGTGTTGACTTCGGCACCTCGCATGCCTTCCAAAGGTCCCCCATGGTCCCGAGATATGGTGAAGACATACATAATAATAATATTCTTTATTGCACCACAACATAAGAAAACATGTTAAAAGAGTAGATTCAATAAATAATGGTAACAACCTCTTATCGGTTTAAAGCGATTTCTTCCAGACAACCTTCGGGTAGGGGGAAATTTTCAACAAGAGTTGTAAACAGAGGGGTAATCACGTAACGTTTCAAACGAGCGTTAGGACAATCCAACTATAATTTTTCCATATAAAAATTGTCAGTTAGATCTACCTGACGTACGTGATAGACCGCAGGTGACACTGTGACGGGTCTTCTTTTATTATGTGAAGATTTAGTTGAAGTAACTATGGTATGGTACATACCAGACAAAGTCGTCTCGGTTTCTTCTTTTATCTATGTAGGCTATTAAAGAGAGATATTGTTTTAGTTTATTTATTTCGATCATTAATACTTTGCGAACATAACTTACATAACCATATAATGTTGGTACATAATATAAACAATGTTGCCTACTTGTAGGTACCTATACGTTTATATATATGTACTATAAATAGCATAAGTATGGGAGGAAATGAATAGGTACTAACTACTCACCTCTTCAATAAAACAAGTAACATGTCATTGTTTTACGTAGTACCTACATCAAATGTTTGGCTAACCACATTCAGATGCCAAAAATAATGTCATAATTATTGGGTCACGGTCGAAGACCGTGAATGATCCATAGAAAAGTGTTTTGCATTTAATTAGCATGTGTCCTTCAATACAATTTGTTTACTTATTGGGCTTCTATCGGACTTTGAATAATTTATACAGTCTGCCCGAAGTGCTCACAATTAAACGATAGACAACAATCTAAATTAGTGGCTCTGTGAGCTGTAAGTACCTCGCAAATCAGTCTTTTGTTCTTATTTTTGTATTTTCAAAAACTCTATCGACAATAAAAAACACAGGTATCAAACCTGCTCCTGTCTTCCAATATTTGAATAACTCCATGACGGACAACGTATACGTCATTTAATAAACAAAATTAAAACAAACGGCTAAGAACCGACGGACAAGACTTTCGATTAAAAAACACGCTCTAATCGGTTAATTCGTTTGGGAGCTACGATGCCACAGACAGACACACAGATACCCTCGCCTCGTTTCCGTCGAGAGTTCAACAAGAAACTGGGCGGAGGCAATTGCATTAGATAACTTTTACGTTACACGGATGTCCCACGGTTAATTTTCCTTTGTTTAAAAAATCGAACCGTCATTATCATATACCCCTTTGTGGTGGCTCCCAGATGGCATTGAAATTCGTTAATGTGGACCAAACGCTTACTTTGCAAGTCGTAAACAAGGTCTTCTACTTATTCTATTGTAGTGACCGCCATTCCAGAAACCGTATCAACAACTTAATACCTAGACGAATGGCAATAAATCATGTCCTTTGAAATAGAAAGTAACGTTAAAGCGAAAGTATTGTTATTGTTTTGGGAATTCTGGTTGCACTCTTTTAAATAAAAGAATATTACCGTGAAATATATCTTTCCTTTTAAAATTGGATCCGTTACGTACCCTAGCATTATGTACATTAAAAAGAATGTACAATACAATACAACAATACAAATACTCTTTATTGTACACCTCACACAAACAAAGCAGTTAAAAAGAGAAACAATACAATAACATGTAGGTAGAGGTAGACAACAGGCGGTCTTATCGCTGAAGCGCGATCTCTTCCAGACAACCTTTGGGTATCGGAGAAAGAGATAAAAATAGATTATGTAGTAGGTGGTGCAGAGATTATAATAAGCCAAAAATCAAAATCGAATCGAATCCACAGTCGAATAGCCTTAAAAGTGAACGAACTACTGTAAAATTTGGAAGATGACAAAGGCACAGTTAATAGCAAATTGTTAGAAGATCTAACAAAATTATAATGTAGTGCAATAAATGAAATACTTGTTACAACTGGGACTGGGTCTAAGTAGTAGTCAATTACCATGTATAATGGCTACTCAGTTGGAATAATGTTGATATACCAGCGTTAGTTCAAGGTGAAACGTATCAGATCACACGAGCATATGAATTGTGGAGGTGCCAAACTGAGTACCTCCTGGTATACAATAATCAGCTACTTTTGACGTTGATTCGCTAAAATGGTGTGTCACGTAGGCAATAAGTCTCAATGATTAACCAATTAAGGGGGTGCTTTGATTCGATTCGACCACGCCCTGAGCACGCTTATGCCTTTTGCGCACGAGATAAAGAGATGCAACACTCTTCGGGAAAGGCTTTTTTGGTCAAATTTCGATAAATACCTAACTTAGTGAAGTTTTATTTATATTTCATTAAATGAGATTTTAGATGAGATAAATTACTATAGTATTAAGTTGATTCTGTCGTAAAATAATGTATTATTTGAGTAGGCTGGGTAAAAAAAGGAAAATAAAGACCCAACTTTGGTTTTTTTTTTAATCGAGGAAATGACAATGCATTGTCATGGGATTTTCTTACACATAAATCATAAGTCGGTTGACTTATGAATCTTATGATTTATGTGTGAGTAGAGTAAATCCTAATCATTAATCATATTTTAGCAGTTAGTTACAATTTAAATAAATGAATGCAAAAAGGTTGCTTACTTATTAGATTTGTATTACAAAAGAACTTTAAAAAAAAAAGCTTTTTCAAATATTATTTATTATGAACAATCGTAATTTGCCCTAAAACATCAGTAGATATATGCTTTTTAGGGTTCCGTACCAAAAAGGTAAAAAAGAACCCTTATGGTGTGACTGTCCGTCTGTCTCCCACACAATTTTAAATATCTCGGGAACTAATTATGCTATCGATTTGAAACATGGAATAGTTGTAAACCAGCCTAACGCACGTGCATGGACAATTAAAAATTTGAACATATATTTTTATTTCCTAAGAAAAATGAAGGATATGAGGAGGGCAAAAATTTAGTCTGTCAAATGGGGTATAATATGAAAGGGCTTCAGATGCACATTTTATAATACAATTTATAAAGAAAAAAGTAAAAAATAATACTGTAATACTTCTCATGACGGTAACTTCTGCTATACATTGTAAGGATTTTTCCATAATGAATGGGCGGGGAAAGACGGGAATGTACATTGTATGAAAGTTTGTACGGAACCCTCGGCGTGTGAGTCACACTTGGCCGTTTGCGCCATATTTAGGCGTGGAAACAAGAGATTTGGAGAGCTTCCGACTTACCCTTTACCCACTCCGTGCTAAAAAATAATTAAGAGCTTGCTTCAAACTCATTATCACACTTAACGTGTACTTCCCAGCGAACGAAAAAACCATAGAAGTCTAAGTAGCGCCGCAAAATGGCCCCACAGAATAGGTGCCATTGCGATTATGCGGGGATGGGGGCGGGGCAGGGAGCCGTTTAGTTTGAACACACACATACCGGGTTTAGGTACTTTGGGTAGAAACTTGTAAAGAACTCGCATTCTATGGTTTTTTCGGTAGCTGGTACTTCCGTATTGACTAGGACTTGAAGTTCTTTTTCTCAAACATGCAATGAAATATTGACGTTGTGTTCTTCATAATGGGCTTCGAAGTGTCACGTCTCGGGCGGAGCGAGACGAGAGATCCGTAATGGCATTTCATACAAAATTGGAGGCCTAGGCCGGCAAGATGGTCTTTTTTAATTTCCATTCCACAATTTGTGGCACAGGATCATGGCGTTCAGCCATTAAAATTAAAGTTTGATTTCTTGTAGTTTTTTAAAATTATTTCATTGCATGTTTGAGAAAAGCACTATACATACCTCGGCGTGAAAATGGGTTGCCAGCCTCATAACTATCCGACCTAGCTACGCTCGGCCGTCTATATGTACTCGGCCGGCAACCCCCTACTTCCCGGCCTCTGTAGTAATGTACTATTTTCATACGATATTACAAATATTTCATTAGGTCTAAACTTAAACATTCATAGCAATTTACATTAACAATGATTCTAAAAGTATACTAGTAAATAATATGCAGCAGTTATTAGTACAGTGAGTAGTGGATAAAGTGCAGTTAGACTTCGTTAATCGGTAATCTAGAAGTTATAACATGGCCCAGATAAATATGAAGCAGATATCTGCTTCATATTTATCTGGGCCATGTCTGCGCCAGGCATATGCCTGGCTCATCAATTCAATATGAGCCCTTCAGTATAAAAAAAAAGTCCAGTTGCGATGAAATTTACGACCTCCAAATGGAAAGGTAAATGCACCTATTTCATGGCAAAGCCTTATAAGTAGGGCAGCCCAAGCGGTGAAAATTCGGACTTACTCGAAGCTACTACTCGAGCTTCGTTGAGACTTATAGATTTTGAAGATTAGGTGATGGAATTAAAGAAAAAGTTATATCATGTATGCTGTTAATAGTGGGGGAAGCGTAGGTACAGTCAGCGTCATATAGTTAGTAGCAGCCAAATATTTCGGTACACGTCTTTATTACTGTAAGAATAAGGGTGTGTTACGAAATATTTGGCTACTCTGGCTGCTACTAACTATATAACACTGACTGTACTAGCGCTAAATGAGGGTAAACTTTTTCGAACTCGTGCGCATGTTAAGTACATCATCTTATTAGTTGTTTTCACTCTTGTCGTGGGCATCATTTCAGGTGTTGGTAGCAAGTTTCACAACACATTCCTCTCTGACAATCGCCTTCCTTATGTTTGCGTGTAGTGATTTACTTTACTGCAGAAGTGGAATTCCCTAAAACAATTGATACGTCACATGTCTTTAATTTGACAAAATATTGGCTTTGTATATTATGTTTCACACATATACGATTAGCAAAATATAATTGTTACCTTGATTTATAATTTTTTGTTGAATATAAGCCGCTTAAACGACTCAAATAAGAATAATTTTAATACATGCTTTCCGTCGATGTGTGTATCGATAAGTAGAACACCACTAGGGGTGAGATGATTTGACAGTTGTACCTTATTCACTAACCGTTTTTGACGTTTAAATAAACACAAACTCGAATTAAAATCGTTAACTTCGAGACCACAGTTCATTAGTTTCATTACTCTGATAATTTGATTTCTAATCCAAATAAGGAATGATTTATGTTAGATGCCGCCGCGTGGCGTTTGGGTTTCCGATTTTTTTTTACTGTTTGGCGTAACACACACCCATTAATGCCGATAAAAATTGCATAGTACCTACTTATTCATTTTGAACTGTGTATTGAATATGTACCTAAGTGAATTGAATACCAAAATATCCTGTCAGTGTTCAAGTTTGTCAATAGGCGATTTTACCTTAGTGCTCTTGTACAATATATGCATCCCAATCCAGAATGAGCATGAAATTAACTGCAGAATGGGGTCACGGTATGCTGAAAAGATGGTCACGCGGCCTGGTTTGCTTTCAGTGCCCGTGGAAACCTAGCCAGAGTCACGTGGCATCTCAAGCAAGGAAACCCGTGTCTACACACGTGTTACCTTGAGCCCGTCTGATCTTACTCCTCTAAATTCATTTATTCTCCAATAGGTTTGAGGATGGCTTTGACGCCAATCAATGCTAATACGGGTATTCGGAGCACACTTGCCCTTTCAACTAAGAAATCATGATACAGTTGTCATACTCGGTTGCCACTTGCCAGACTCGAATCCAAGGTTGAAAACCGGATTAAACTAGTCTGAATACATCAAGGAAGTGTCATAAAAATGCTAGGTAATATGACCTTCGAAATGAAGCATGATTACGAAATAAAGTGAGACAATTACCTTATCGATATACATGTCTTCTCGATATCACACGTCATGTGTTATCGATATCTTAGTCTTTAGTCATATTAGTATAATGACTAAATATTTAAGAACATACTTACCTATTTATTTTGTTAACTTTATGCAGAGAGGTCTATTATCCGTTTCACATTTGAAATTTTCCGAGCGCTAGTTTCTATTCGCACCGAACTAACATCTCAGCACGAGTGCGCGAAACATATTGAAAAGTACAACTGTGCATGCATATGTAGCACATATATTAACTGAATAAAATACTCGTGAGAAATAAGTGATTTCTACCGACCCCGAATACAGTTCTAAGAGCTCTCGGACTGTACTAAGTTGTTATAGGGTCCACGATATTCTTATCCCGTAATATAAATTGTAGTTGCTGATCCTATTTTTTTTTTTGTATTGTGGGTTGCTCATCAAAGAGTAAGGTACCGTCTATAGGTATCTCTGTCTGCCTCTCAAAGCTAAACAGTACTAAAGCTATCGTTGTTGTAGAAATTGTTAATGTTATTCAAAAACATCCAGTGCCTTAAAGATAACCTACACAGTTTGATGTCGTCAATTGATTCTCACGAGGTTCTCAATGAATTCGGCTCACGCGCGCAGTTGCCTCCAAATATCAGGACGATGCCAGCGTACAATGCCGAATCAATAAGTAACTGTTCACAATTCACATTGACAAATACTGTCGACTCAAGTTCGTGAATTATATGGGAAGGATACGAAGTTACTTTTAAGAAGTTGGCAGATGACTCTATAGTATTAAGAAAAATGCAGCTTATCGCCCCAGTCGGATAACGCTCCGTACAAAGGTAAAAAAAAAACGCGTCATTTTTTTTCTGTTCTTTCTTATCAGAACACGATACCTGTTAAACCCTTGATCGATTCACACCCCATTTTTGGAACACCATGTATAATGAGGCATTGATGATAAAAATGTGCGGTTCTATACAACGATGGTGACAAATATGCGAATGGCTAGGATTACCTATGTCGATTTATTGAACGAGCGAGCAAAGCGAACGAAGTGATCCGTTACAGCTTAGGTCAAAACTCTTTCGTATTTCCGGTTATCCAAATGTCCGGCTGTTCTCCTCTTCAGGTTTCTTAACCGATTTTTCGTGAGCAGGTTCAATAATTATATAGAACTATTTAGTCAATTCAGTTTTTCCAAATAAAAAACTAAAACAATGTGAAAAATATAGGCTTGCGAGTTTTACAGCTCCAAGCAGATAATATATAAGTCTTAGTCACAGCTATGTGGGATAACACAGCCGCTTGACTGAAACCAAATCTTTTTCATGCCCGAAACCATAGAATAGACGCTGTACACGGGTGTAACCGATTCCGAGTATAGAATGCTACTAGATAGTGAAGTATCTACTTTAACGTGAAACGTATTTAAGTAACACCACTTTGTAATCAAGTCGGGAAGAGCCAACAACACGAATGCTGATAAGGAGTCAGCGAAGCCCTAAATAGCACAAAATCGGCATCGGCACCTGCATGTTTATTTTTTAGCTTAATAGGTATATTATGTGGCTAGAATATGTATCACATGTATATAGATACATGCATAGTGTCAATGTTTGTATTGTATTTTTAATTTTTACATAGTAAGTAGCTGTTTTATTTACTTAAGCACCTAAGTATAAATATGAGCAGGAAATTATTGCAGCCTATGTAAAACTGCCGTTTTATTCCTATGAACTCAACCTAAAACCTAATTTGGGTAATTAAATTACTCTGTGTAGGTACTGGACGAATATCTTATAAGTAAATCAGATACGCTTTGTTACTGTTAGAAGCGAGTGGTTATACCCATATACTCATCCTCATTGAGATTCAATATTATTACAGTTCGTGTGAGCTTAAAACAATCTTCGGGTCTGGACTTCCATTTTGGTGTATTTAAGTTGCATAAACACATGTATAATGCCTTTGTCATACCAAATAAATATTTTTTTTCTTTCTTTCTTACTTCTCTCTTGCTTGCTCTTACACGTTGTATGCCAATCTAATCCAATCTATCCAATAGTAACTATTTCACGGGAACCCGAAAATTATTCTAAGAGCTCATTCATATACCGTAATTACGAATGCGCACTTAATGATTATCATTAATAGCCCACCCATCCAGACTTCAACTGTTTCCTACAACTCTTCTAGCAAATCCAATCCTACGTGACAAGCGAACCTATCTCCTGGGTAATCTCATCTAAAACACATCTGTTATAAGTCCAGTTGCAGGCTCCAAGAATTAACTGTGCAGTGACGCGGGCTCCGTAAAGCTGACGGAGTAATGCGGTAGGTAGTTGGTTTTGCAATCGGACTTTATTAAGAAAATAACTTAAGTGCGTTACATTTGCAAAGCACAAACGACTTTTACCAATAGTTCAAATCGACCCGCGTCAAGTTTGTTGTTAAGAATGCAGATTAGGAACGGATTGCGTTAGTGTTAATTGGTGTTTTAATTGTGCTATTTTAGAAAACCCTGTCGTATGGCAATAGATGCGCACTTTTAAATGGTTTCGTAATAAGATTGGGCAAGTGTTGACAGAACCGGTTGAAGCGGTGCTAGGTCTGATGGTCTGGTCTGAATACTCCGAAATCAACCAAAATGTATTTTTGTGGGTTTTAGCCTTTAGTTATCTACCTGTATCTGTTTTAAAGGGTTACCTTCTTTTTAAGATGGGAGAAATTAATTGAATCATCACACTCCAACGTGTGGCTAGTGACTCAAGCAGGGAACTAATCACATAATCTCTAATTCCAATTTGTTTTGCGTGCGTCGCAGTGAGCGCGCCGAGGAATCAACGAATGTAGGTAATTTTTTTAGTTGTTAGGATCCTAAGATGCCTTGGATAAAGAATGGCCTTAAATTAATTAAAGCAAATGGATTTGCCTTTAACAGGTCATCAGTCCACCTTGTGGGGGGTCTTCCGGTACGTGGTCGCCTCTCAAGAACCTTTCCGCCCCAACGGCCATCGATTCTACGTGCATTGTGCCCCACCCGCTGCCACTTAAGTTTAGCGATTCAGAGGGCTATATAGGTTTCGGTTACCTTAGTTCTGCTGCGGTCGTGTCCACTGCATGCGGGTGGCGCAGGACCTGTTACTTTGGCACTCTTTGGAGGAGGCCTATGTCCAGCAGTGGACGTCGTTCGGCTGATGTGATGATGATGATGTTGATGAATGGATTTACACTAACAATTTCACATAAGTACTTTAGTATTAACGTGTAACATAACATGTCAATGTGCTAAATCCATGAACAGAAGTTTATATTTGTTTTAGGCGGAACGTTTCGTGACGTTTTCTAAATCTGATGAATTAGAAAACAATTTTGTTTTATTTAATTAATCACACCTAATTGCCGTGAAATTGACAAAGTTCACAATTAGCCATAGGCTTTAATAGCGATATATATAGCATATACCTAGAGATAGAAAATAATTCGAGATATTAGTACGTATTCATAAGACATGTCAAAAAAATACAACAATAATACCATGAGAGGAGGCCTATATATATATACAAGGATGTATATAAGGCTGATTTGTTATATTAATTATTATTTTTAATGGTTAAAATTAAATGTTTGTGGCTCTACGAAAATTCGGAAGGTTGCTTTCTTTTAACAAATCTTTTTGGGTTCGACGTGTGTCTAGGACACGTGTTCCTTTTCTTATCTTATCTTAAAAGCCCTTTCGGATACTCTTCGACCCAGTGGTTCCTTTTCTTACAATAGCATACAATTCCTATGAAGTTTAGTTTTAATGTAGACAAATTCTAAAGCAGTCTTAACATGGCTCGTGTAATAACGGTCACTGTTACAGTCCAGCGTGACATCATATCACCGGCCTTTGAAAATAAAAATGAAACGTTAATAAATCTTCTTGTCCCATAAAAGCAAGGCTGACGAAGAGAGATAATTAACGAAATCCTCCAGTTACCTATTTAGGTATTTCAAAAGTCATAAGCCACTTTAATTATTTTGTATAAGGTTTAGAGCTTATTCATGGGGAACACGTTTCAAAATCGTATGCAAATGATTGGAATAAAGCTAACAAAAAATCCAGAATCATTACTTATGCAGCCCACACATTATATGACCAGTATAATGAGAGTAGGTAAGTAAAAATGTATTTTATACTATAGTATCAGCTTAATCCTCAGGTTATAAAAAGTTTGTGAAACGACCAACTTTGACGCATTAACTTTGCTATACAATTGGCAATTAAAAAAATACCATATTTTCGAAAATTATATTCAAACTAGTGTAACTACGTAGCTCTCAGCAAATTGCCTGCCAATTATACATTAATAGCTACTTAAGTACGTAGGTATTTTTAAATAAGTACTATTTGCACGATCAATTATGAATAAGAATTCTACTGACAAGAGAAGTAGATTTTTTTATAGATTACATTTACTGTACTACATTTAATGTAATGTGTGAGAACATACCTACAGTTTCAAGATTTTAATTGATCACAATTTAGTCATAACCACAACAAACCGAGCCGTTTATGTTTTTTGAACATCATTGTTCCATGGCGCTATTCGACTTACGGTATACATAAACGCTGAACACTGCGCAACGTGAACACCGCATTTTTTCAATCTCGTTTTTCTCGTGGTTTTGTTACTGAGAAATTTATTGTCGCAGCATTTTCTTCTCTTATTACGGGATCACGTCCCAAATGGAGAAACTATTTTGATTTCACTCGGAAAATAGTTCGACTTATACATATTTGGTGCGCTGTAGTTTTGAGCACTTGACTAACACCAAACTGATTTCAAATCAATACGTGAAAGCCAAATAGACCCGCAGATATGGAGTGTTGACTAGATTGATAAACTAGATTTATTTATTCATGTGCATATGATTGATCAGTACCGTGCTTGCAACTTCTTTCTTCATATCATAACAAAGACCTGATATGGACCAACAATAAAAAGAAAATGCCGTCTCGATTATCTATACTATCTAAAAATGTCTGCAATTTAGTGTATTGCACTTACATTAATTTCTTAAACCATCAAAAACACAATTTTCGAAAAAGTAGTATGACGTCTAGTCTGTGACAGTAATACATAAAGTTGGTAAGTCGTAATAGTCACTGTATGTATGTACCTTGGTGCCAATCTTGTCTTATCCTACGTGTCAGGTACCTAGTCTTATTTTGGAGTTCCATCGAGTCCTCAAGAATGCCAAACCAGGGCTGCTTCTCGGGTTTCTGGAATCAAATGTTTAATAACTATTTCTATGTTATAATATTTATAATACCCTCTTATAATGAACTCAAGTTTTGAGGACTTCTCGTTTCGTATAAATTTGCCAAATACCTACTTAATTAAGGACTAGGAGAAAGGAGCATTAAGGAGTATTACCTTTTCCCTATCGTTCTATCTACGAGTCCACTCAGACCTCACACAAGAAGATCTAGCTCAATCTGATAACAGATGAAGTAAGTATATCTATTTTAATACTACGATATCTACTCATATCAAAGTTCTTATGTCATTGGTGGAAAGTTCATTTTAGCCTGACAGGCAGAACAGTTGCCGTTGTAACTAGCAGTGCGCTGCGCTGTAACGGCGACACGTAACGCGTTATGTCATTTGGCCTTGGCCTAGCGCTTGTTTTACTTACGATGATACCGTTCGATGTTTTACCGTAGAAGTGGGCAAGGTCAACTTTTATTTTGTTAAATAATAGGCCCAGTGCAAGTCGGACTCGTGCACGAGGGTTCCGTACTGTCTAGTGTAACGTGAGCTGGCGTCGCGAAGTGTTTGTTTACCCGGCGGGTGTCTTTTTACGCTCGTTACATTCTGTATTTTTAAGCGATATAGTTACGTACAAATTCGTAATTGATGGAATTATTCCTTAACTTGTAGTGTAAGAGACCTTACTTCTTGCCATATTTGATTGTAAGTCAACGGGAATAACGCTACTAGGTTTAGGATGGAAAAAGAATACCGAAAGCTGTGAATTAGTAACTTTTGTTCCATAAACATAACGCTTAATTAGCGTTGGTAACGCTTATTATATTGAATATTACATTCATATTGTCTATATCGACTCTGTCAACACAACTATACTACAAAATGTACGATGTTTGAAGATAGATTTGTTAAAAGATATTCTACTTAACACAAAATAAACATGCTACTTTTAATACCTACATTGCACCAACACTTACACGTAATGTGATTATCTTATTCGCGTAAATTACGTTAAAAGGTTAAAGATAGTGCCTGTGAGTAATGGTCAATTAGTTAGCAGTTTATTTCAGGTGGGTGATCGATATTCCAGGCAGCCTACCGCATACAGTCAGGAAATAGTAGATGAGTAATACTTTGGATGTAATGTACTGTTTCCACGGGTGCGTAATGATGAGTATAAAATGAATTATATAATTTCGTTCTCAATAATAACATTTGATATAATCACTCGAATTTAAACTTTCGTGAGACATGTTGAAATAATACTAATAATTACACGGTTCAATGTCACTAAGGGCGACATGTTTCGAACTCTTCGGGAGTTCTTCTTCAGGATGAGTTCGCGGCGGTGTCTCTCCTAAGGACCGAGACCCGCTGTGTAGCCCGGGGCTGTACGAGATTCCCTGTGATTGTGGTAAGGCGTACGTAGGGGAAACTGGGCGAACGTCTCCACAAGATTGCTGCACTGATTGAACACATACGCAGCCTGAAGAAGATGGATGATAGGAATTCGGCGGTAAAAGAACATGCGTGCGATACAGGCGCGTCCCATTTCATTCATTTCGACAAGGCGAGATTGCTGGTAAGGGAGAAAGGTTATGTGCCACGCAAGATTCGTCAGGCGAAAAAAATGCTTAATCGTGATGGTGGCTAGCTGTTACCGCCAGCATGGATAACTATAATTCCTAAATTGAAGTGGACAGTGTGTTGTGACAATCCCGTTGACACAGTGAGTTTAGTGTGCGTATCGTCTCTCGGAGGAGACGACCTCCTGCCGCAATCTCACACAACTACTCCAGTGCTAAACTGCCCCCCTCCCCCCGCCCTATCGGCGCGTGAGTCACGCGCCGCTCGGCGTTCGGAACGGGCGCGGGCAGTGATTCAAGCAACACCGCCGCGAAAACACTCATCCTGAAGAAGAACTCCTGAAGAGTTCGAAACATGTTGCCCGTAGTGACATTGAATACGTGAGTTGAACCGTGTAATTATTAATATTATATATAATCACTCATTTTATATAATAAACGTTTGGTATAATCTCAAAATACATATGTTTATTTTGTATTACTATCATCTGGTATAACACTTATTTGTTATAACCATAATATGGTATAGGTAATTCTCATGTTACATAACTGTCAAGTTCCTAGTATAATATTATATTGTTTTTATTGCAACAGCTTGGTAACGCCAATAAAGTATAGAAAGTATAGCAAACATTACGTTTTGCAAATTGTACTCATATAGTTAACAAGTGTTCGGTTCTGGCGCTGTAGGGTCGCGGTTCTACCTAACAATCCTCCTCGCTTCGCTTGTAATCGTACCTACACCGACTGCCTTAGTGTCTACCAAAAACTATTATGCTAACTATACATTAGAAGAAATCAACATTATATCATATGAACATATTATGTTAATTATAGGAAATATGCATTAGAATTAATAGTAGATTGTATGACAAGGGTCTAAAATAAGCCATATTACCACGAGATGGTTCATAAATACCACGGCGAAAAGATTAGTCAATTTGGCGCCATATTTTTTTAACACAGATACAAAATATTGACATCACGAATAACTCTGACCGTCTAATAGCCGCGTCCAAACGGCGCGGCGGACAGCATACGGTGCATATGATAAAGCGAGTTAGACAGCGTCTATCCCGCTCAATCTCATAGCTTATGCCATGTATGCAGCCAACCAAGCTTGAACGTTTGGACGCGGCTATAATAGACGGCCGAAGATGTTTATTTTTTTAATGATTGTGAATTCGAGAGTAAATATCGCCTAATAATATTTGAATTTGTATTCTGTTTCCTGATTGGTTGATTTAAATATTTAGCTGTATCCTGATTAGTTGATAGCAAATACAAATTGTTTTATTAAACATTTGTGATTGAAGAAATTAATACGTTGAAGTCTTTTGATTGGTCAAATTAAAATGTTTTAAAATCATAAATATGTTTACATATTTTCCCTAGGGCCTAAATGTGCTACTTTAGCCCCGCTATCTAAGCCTAATATGACACTCCTTTCGAGCATGAGAAGTGAAAAGTAAGTTATATTAAATGTTATTACATCAAATGATCATTATATAAAATGATGATTGTATCATATGTAAATATATTAAGTGTATATGATTCAATAATTATATCTAATGAGCATTGTTGCGACTAATATTATATCAAAAATATTTATAAGCATCGTTACGCACCCGTTTCCATTGATTAGGTATACATCACATCACATACGCATCATGAAAGGTTATTTATATATAGCAAATATTAATTGAGTAAATGATCGCGTGGTGTTAGTGTATTAGTCAAGAGTATTAAATAAGACATAATTTTTAAAATAAATCTTGCCGTTGAAAGTTAATAAATTCTCAATGTTAAAGTTAAAAATACAGATTCACACACGCCTTCATTAGTGGTAGGCAGAGCACATGAAACTTATGTTCCAATGACACTTTTATCATACATGTGGGTATAAATGATCCACAAAATGTGATATCGCAGTGATAAATTGCTAGCCCATCGCTTACAACAGACTTCAACCCTGTTCCCTTACCTACTACGACTCTTACGACACCAACAAGGAAGAAACGGGGTGGTGCTATTCTAACCCGACACCACACGGGGCGCGGGGGAGTAAAGTGAAACGATTGTTCTTATGGACGGAGAGCTAGCGACCAAATCGGACCAAGCCCCAAAAAATAGCCATGCAAAATATAGGTTTTTTTTCGATACCTTTCCACCGATATTTTTGCATGGCTATTTTTAGGTGCTTACATATTAATTAATTCGCGTCAGAAAAAAGCCAATACAGCTGAGCCCACACGAAAATTGTTAATATTTTGGTAATTTTAATTAACGCTGGCAACCCCTTCCCACCACCCGATCGATATTTTTTTTTTGGGTGCACAGGGAGTACAGAGCAACTGTTTGAAAAAAAATTAAAGTCGCTGAGCCCACATTATTATTTTTTCCCCTCCCCACTACACCCGCACCCACCGCCCGCGGGCTGCCAGCGCGAAGATTATCGGAAAAGGTTGTTCAGGGAAGTAGCTAACGGAGTTTCAATACATCTGAAGCTACATGACCGATTTGGTCGCTAGCTCTTAGACCATTATACTTTAACTGTCCTGAGTCGAGATCTTACATACCTACACTGACTTTTAATTTCAGGTAAGGTCAACCGGGGTCAAATGCGTCGATGGGGTAAATGCGTCTCTTAATGATATCTCCGAAACTGAATATTACAATCGTCTACATTTAAAGTTTGGTAACCATACTTTGAACATCGAGGGTTGTAATACTTAGTTCTAAAATTTTGCCTATCGAAGATAGCTTCAAAAGACGCATTTACCCCATTGACGTATTAGCCCTGGTAGACCTTATTCAGACAGTATTTATTTATTTATTTATTTATTTAATCTTTATTGAAAGAAAGAAAGAAAGATACATTTATTCACAAACACACAGGACACACATGGTTATTAAATAGGTAATAAAATAAACAAGAAAAGCACATAAAACATGAAACAAGTGTGTCTCTGCGGCAGTGAACCGGACACTGGCCTAGCATTATGCTGAGGTGTCAGACACCTGCAGCGCTGATTTTCAGCCAGCACCGTTGGTGACTCACGGAAACGTCACACAATTTAATATATATATAAACTACTATACTAATATACTATTGAGATAGGCGAGATAGATATAAATATAATTATAAAAACAAGGTGAGAGCTGTGTACGTACTACCACAAAATTATTGCACAAAAGAACAACTTATCGTACAAAAGGCGGACTTAATGCCGTAAGCATTCTCTACCAGTCAACCTTTGGGCAAAGCAGACAAATTGTGGGCGGTGGGTGCAACTACAGATATAAACACACATTATTTATTTATCGTATGGCTGATTATATATCTCTACTTCAAAGATGTACAGTTTTAAACCTACCGCGTCTTCGGTTAAAGTTTTAAAATCCTCCACTTGCCCGTTGTATGAAACATTTTTTGTACACATTAAACATTTATAATAAATGGCAACAATAGACAAATAAATAAAAATACATACAAATATAAATACCTACATATATCGCCTAGTGTCTGCAATACGGCCACATCTCAAATGTATTTTACTTTCGAGATGTGACCGTATTGCACTGTGCCATAGAGCCACATCTCAAATGTATTTTACTTTTGAGATGTGACCGTATTGCACTGTGCCATAGAGCCACATCTCAAATGTATTTTACTTTCGAGATGTGACCGTATTGCACTGTGCCATAGAGCCACATCTCAAATGTATTTTACTTTCGAGATGTGACCGTATTGCACTGTGCCATAGAGCCACATCTCAAATGTATTTTACTTTCGAGATGTGACCGTATTGCACTGTGCCATAGAGCCACATCTCAAATGTATTTTACTTTCGAGATGTGACCGTATTGCACTGTGCCATAGAGCCACATCTCAAATGTTTTTTATTCTTGAAATGTGGCTGTATTGCAGTCACTAGGCGATATATTGTATTCCATGCGCAATGCTGCTGGACAGAAGGTGACAAGGCGCCACTCGTATCAGACGACACAACGATACCTATCGGTTTCACACGGTCAGATTTAAATTATTTGCAAATCTCGTGACGTATTCAGCTATGGGAATGCTATGTATGTTAGTTAATTAAGGATCCGTGTGAAGTAGCGGGCAAGTAATTTACAATCGCCACTGATTACAGATCTATCTTACCTTTGGTATCGGATTTTAGTGCTGGCATGAGCCGATAGACTTAGGAAAGGCAGTTACTTGATCGTAACTTACCGCTCAATCTGGACTCACTCCTCAACGGATGTACAGTATTATGATGCACCGTAGCAGGCGCACTGAGAATGGTTGAAGTAAACCAGCGACTTTTCGGCAGACCAGGCGAAAAGACCAGATGAATTTTTGGGTATTTCCTGTTGTACTATTAGTAAGGTTATAATTTTATTAGCAGACGGGTTTCATTTATTTATTTTGCGTCAGGCAACAAGGCAAATATTTACAAATACCTTTCTTTCTTTCTTTTATTTATTCATTAAACAATATACATTGCATTTTAACATTTTAATTTTTAATTACTACCGCTAAATTAGTCTCTATTCTTCTTAATTACTGATTATGTCAATTCAACGTACAATAATTGGTTATTGTGAATGTAATGATATTGTATGTTCCCTGCTATTATTTGTAAATGTAAGTTATAAATTGATAATGTAATTTTCACTAATTTATTTCCTTTGTATTAAGTATTACTTGACAAATATGTGATGTGTAGTTTTTAAATTATTGCAAATACCCCTAAGGTTTCATGTATTATTCTGTATAACTGTGTGATCGTGATTGCAAATAAATGAAATGAAATGTACAATAAGCATAGTAACATGTCAAAATAATATTTACAAAATTAAATCAAAAACCAAAAACCTTGGAGACTAGCATACGTATCAATATACATAATTTATAATATAACACAATAACAAGTTAAGAGTCCGCAGTAAGCTCGACCGAATTTCACCTTCCCATACAAACGTAGTTACGTTCTCATTTTAAAACTGCGTTGGATTGTGAAGAAACTGTGCATATACAATGACGTGAGGTATAGCTATGTCTGTAATTAGTTTATATGGTTCCAGTTTATCAAACAAACGAAATACAGCAAAAACAAGTTTTGTATGAAAAACTTAAATTCGCTGTATTTTTTTTACTATGGCATCTGAAGCTATATAAACTAATTACAGACATAGATATACCTCATGTCATTGTACATGCAAAGTTTCTTTACAATCCAAGACGTAGTTTTAAAATGAGAGCGTAACTACGTTTGTATGGAGAATCGAGCTTAACTGTGGACTCTTAATACCTCCTTATATCATTGGCGCTGCCGCTGGACACACGCTCAGGTTTGCACAAAAAATTATCCGTGAGTCACGTCAATCATTTTGTATACAAACATCATTTGCTATATTGTACTAAATACCGAGTGACCTGTCATACCCCACTTTGAATGAGCATTCTTGCTCATATTGGCAGCTTTTGTGCACGAAGCGCCTTTGTATGGAAACCTGCTCGTGGCCGCCGCGTCTTTGTGTGTCTAAACAGATGAAGGTAGTTATATATGCAAAACTCATAATGTCAGATGAAGGCCAAACTTTAACTCTATAAATACATGTTATGAAGACCACTCAAAAAAAAAATACAACCGAATTGAGAACCTCCACCTTTTTTTTTAAGTCGGTTAAAAAGACGGCTAAAACCAAAATTTGTCCGTTTAATTATGACATTTATTTACCCTCAGATAGTACTTTAAGTTTAGTCTTATTGTCTACTAGCTGATGCCCGCGTCTTCGCCCGCGTGGTTATAGGAATATGTAACATATTGAATTTTCCCGTGGGAATTAGATGTTTTCCCGCTGGAAAAAGTAGCCTATGTTACTCTCCAGCCTCTAAACTACCTCCATACAAAAAATCACATTAATACGATGCTCCGTTGCGACGTGAAAGAAGGACAAACAAACACACACACACACTTTCTCATTCATAATATTAGTAAGGATGTAATATTAGATGGAAGCCATTTTTACTTAAGTAAGACTGAATTAATAAAACACTCCGTTTAAATTTGGATCCTACGATCTAAACAAAAAGGTCTAAACGATACAATACATTGAAGTCTTTTCAAATTTCCGTTCATATCAAATCATTTTGCAATAAGTGTAGTAGAGGAAGAAACGCTTTTGTGTAATCATCATCTCTGTGGTAATGTGAAGAATGTCGAATTATGAATGACTGTTGTGAAATACTTCGTTTGTGAATAATTGCGAATCAGAAAGGCTAGCATAATTCAATTATTAGTCCAGTCAATGAACTGACAACTTGTATGGGAAAAATGACAATTTTGGAAATAATTTATAATAGCTTATTTTTTATGTGTAACGGATATATTATCAATTAAATAGTTACCCAGCGACAAAATCCGACAAAATTTCAGACATCAAAAAAATTATAAATTAACTAGTTTCTGAAAAGTCAGAAAAAATATGAATAAATATTTTTGTCTTTATATTGGTTCATTTACATTTGCTCTATAATATTCAAGATAAATCTTACAAAAAAAGACAATGCATGCTTCATTTAAATCTACATAATTACTTCCGGGTGGAAAGTTTGTCGGATTCTTCAATAAAGCATCTTAGAATAACATTTTAAAATGAAATCAACAAAATAACCGCTATTATAAATTAATGTTTTTCAAAACCGTATTTTGCCTGGAGTATATGAAATTTAAAAAATGTTCCAGTAATATAAATGTTAAGCCGAGTACAAAAATATGTAAGTATTAACACAATCATGTCAGTATTCATATATACATACTTGTTGTTTATCATAACCAGTAGCAGATGAAAAAGTCATCTTACGTAGCTCGGATGCAGGTGCAGGCTTTTCCTCGGCACGTGCATCCTGCTGCGTACTTAATTAATTAATAAACACATAATTAACGTCAGTGGTCACTTGCAACTTCCAAGATTACATTATATGTGGCTAGAATGTAGCCTCTCCCGAGATTTAATTGAATATTATATTGATATACACTTACATTAAACAGAACTGCAGGACTAACATGCTAAACATTATTAAAAAAACTTGTCATTTCGAGATTCAACAAATTACATATGATATGACGTTAGGAGTAAGGAGGCTACCCAAGGCCTTTGGGTATTGTTTTTTTAACCTTATTACACGAAAACTACCATAGTAATGAGACAGATTTTTTAAGTGTTACCTAACCGTGCGAGCGCGAACACTCACGTTAGTACTCACGACTGTTAGGGTTCCGTATTTTTTTATTGCAAATTGGGATATTTAGTTTCGTTGCCTTTGTTGATGATTTGATGTAAATATCATAATATTATGCAAATATCGTTTATATAGTTTTCATTTTGGGGTGTTTTAGGTATGTCCCATTTTACCTGTCAGAATTAATATTTTTGTCCAAGATTGCTTTGGTCATAACTAAACAAAAGATAACAACAATATTCCTGATACACAAGTTGCATTATCGACTGAAAAATAAATTAGCCTTGTTATTGAATAAAAAGCAAAAAGTGCTAGTCGGATTCACACCGGACTTTATAGTAGATTGTATGACAAGGGTCTAAAGACTCACTTCGTTCGGGAAAATAACCATCTCGTGATAATATGGCTTTTAGACCAGAGTTAGGTATACACTCGACTTCTCACTTCGACTGCGAGAAAATAGTAAAAACAAAGATTATCCACAATCAACTTATACCAAGGCGACCATTTTTTTTTATAAACTGCTTTGACACAGATGCAAAATATTAACACCACGAATAAACGCCTCTGACCGTCTAATAGCCGCGTCCAAACAGCCGAGCGCGGCGGACAGCATACGGGGCATACGATAAAGCGAGATAGACAGCAGTCTATCCCGCTCAATCTTCATAACTTATGTCATGTATGCAGCAACCATGCTTGAACGTTCGGACGCGGCTATAGTCGATCAGGGGCGGTCTTTTTTTAATTAATGTGTATTAGGGAAAAGAAAACATCGGTCGATTTTAATGTCTACCTGTTTGCTTGTTAGTTGATAGCAAATACTAATGATTTTTCAGAGTTGTGATTGGTTGATGTAAAATCGGTGGCGGTATCTGTGTAACTGTTTTGATTGGTCAAATTAAAATGTTTTATATATCATAAATATGTATACATATTATCGCTAGGGGCTAAATGTATTACTTTAGCCCTGCTTGCTAAGCCTAATATGGCGCACTTTTCGGCATTTGAAGTTAAAAATATGTAATATGCTTTTTCATCACACTTGCTCGAAACGGGCTTCATAATGAGCAGACATACAGAGCTGTAATAGCCTATGTTACGCCCACGGGCGTAATGGTTTTTTTCTTAAATTGTATCTGTCACTCATGCGGCAGTTACAAAGCAGTAGTTTTATATCAAATACGATGTCTGAAAACGTATTTATAAATAAATTTAAACTTAAAAACACTACTAAAACATGTTAAACAGAATTATTTACAGATTTAATATGTAGTTATTTAGTGTCTATGTAAAATGTTTTAAGTGTTTTCAAATCGTGGCTGTATACCGCAGGGTCTTTGCCATACGCGCCTCACGTCAAATTCAACAGAATGGACAACTGACATGTCGCAGTTTTTATTACGATTTGTATTATTTTCATCTAAAATGTATTTGTTTCCTCGCAAATGTGATGAAAAACATTGTGTATAACACGGGCGTAAGAATATTGCAAACTCGAGTCATCAAAAGCCTATATAAAAAATATAAATAGACTTGTTCGCAATATTCCACTTACGCCCCTCGTTAAACAATGTACTATTATATACCTATCTTCCCAAAAAGAGGCACTTTAGAGTACTTTATAGCCTTAACGCATAGGTTAAATAGACTATTTTGAAATTCATCGTCTAAACAGTAATTAAAAACTCGTGAACCTATTTAAAAGTCTACTCAATAGGTGTATCCTATATAACAGTGTGTTAGTAGGTATGTCTCATATACCAACGTCGCGTGTGACGCCGGCATTGTTCATTAATGTGCAATTTGTTACATAATGCAGATAAACATAACAGTAAGCCGGCAAACATGCGACGAGATTCATTTCCATCGGCTAATATAGACCTTGACCGTGACTGCGTTCCGCTCGCGCACCCCACCGCCGCCGTCTTACAGGCAAAGATTAAATACACTTTAGCTGAAAGTGAATGCCTAACTGCTTCTCGCCTCTAAGGTTTACACAAGCTGGTCGATTGTGTAAGCGCTGTGTACAGTCGAGTTCTCCAATATACAGACAACCGTTAAAAAATATCTATGCACAATCTTTATTGTTACTGATGAATATAAGACGCATGTGGAGATATTTTTAAAGGGCTGTAGATATGTAGATATTGGAGAACTTGATTGTACGTACGTCAGGTAAATCTAATCGTATATGTATTTTTTGTTTAGAAAAATGACAGTTGATTTGTACGTCCGAAAAGTTACGTAATCAGTAATCACCCCTCTGATGTGCAGGATATATGTGTGCGCACGGATAACACTGCATATTTTCAAGTTAATTTAGGTGATATTAGTCAAAATTCACATTCAGTCAATATTCTTAACCACATTTATGCTAAAAGTGGCACATGTGCTCTGCCTACCACTATTGAGAATGAAGGCGTGAATCTATGTATGTAGTCAAAATAAATGTTTTTTTTTATTATTATATAGGAGGCAAACGAGCAGTCGAATCACCTGATGGTAAGCGTGTCCACGCAGTATCACTCATTTAAAAGATAAGTTCCTATTTTTGAAAGTTGGCAGTACTAAAACCTAATGTTGATTAGTATTAACATAGATCTTTCCTAATCTGTGCTTTTACCTGTCAAATCTTGTAGCTGTCAACCTTGCCATTCGTCAGTCGAAAAATAAACGTCACAGAAAAAGCATCTTGTTTGAATAATCCAATGAACCAATCCAATATGGCTGAACATTTTGGTCCATCGAGCCGGTTATAAAATCCAAAAATAGTTGTTAATACGAAGAGAGCAAAAATAAATCAGTGGCGTAATCGCAAAATCGACTCGCGAGTGCAATCACAGTGTCAGCATGCACGGACTTGCATTAAATATGTGAAAAATCCACTATACACGAACTTACATCCACGTGGATTTTTAATATTGTGTTGGGAAAAACAAGTGCGTAAATTATCCAATATCCACCATGAACCTAATAGGTTATGTTAAACTGCAAAACGACACGCATGAAAAGATAAATAAAGCGGCGGTCAACTTCAAAAAGACACCGAAGGCTCGGATTACTGTTACGTACTTGGAAGCGAGATTGGAACTTTTAGATCGCTATTGGAGTACATTTGAAACAAATCACCAACACATTCTGATTTTATCGGAAGACGAAAATGATTATTTCAAGGACGATTTATACGATACCGTGGAGGAGAAATACATCGTGTACAAATCAGAATTAAAAGAAGCATTGTGTGAGATCCAACGTCAAAATCAACCAGCAGCAACTAACACGCAAAACCACAGTAACTACAACAATCACAGTGATTCCAGTGCTGTCAAACTTCCAAAGATTATTTTGCCTGTTTTTACAGGCCGTTATTTGGAATGGCCCACCTTCCACGACTTGTTCGAATCCTTAATTCATAACAATCCATCATTAGCTGATGTGCAAAAGCTTCACTACCTAAAGAGTCATCTGTCCGGAGAGGCAGAGCAATTACTGAGGCACATTCCCATTACCGAAGCCAACTATGAACAGTGTTGGACACAGCTAAAGAAGAGATATGACAACAAACGCTATATCGCGTCTTGTATCCTCAACAGATTAGTGGGCCAAAAAGCCTTGTCAACGGAATCATCCAACGGTATTAAGCAGATTTTAGATACAACTAGTGATTGTTTGAATGCTCTTACCAACATGGGTGTAGACATCTCAACGTGGGACATTCTTGTTATCCACTTGGTCACCCAGAAGCTTGACCAAGAATCCAGAAAACAATGGGAACAGAAGATAAGCGATTATTCTGATATACTACCAAGTTACAAAGAATTATCTACATTCTTAGAGTCCAGATTCCGGGCTTTAGAATTTTTGGAGCCGCAGCCAAAAAGAGAAATATCCAAAGATGTGAAAGAAAGTCGCTCAACAAAGGTATTCAGTGTTATGAATGCATCAGTGTCCTGTCCATTCTGTTCAGAATCCCACCTGATGTATCAATGCAAGCGGTTTGCTCAAGAAAGTATCCAGAGTCGTCGGGACTTCACCAAGGAAAAGCGGTTATGTTTTAACTGCTTCGGTGCAAATCACTCAGCGACTCAGTGCAAACGACACACTTCATGCAGACGTTGCGGCCGACGTCATCACTCCCTGCTGCATCAAGACAATGTTTATCCACCTACGGCGCAACCTGGCCTAGCTGTGGCAGGCGAGCGGCGAGAGGTCATCCACAGCGACTCGGAGCAGGGAGAAGCGAAGACTAGTAATATTGCTACTCATTTCTCCAAAGGATCAGTAATGTCAATGAATGAGGTAATGTTAGCCACTGCTTTAGTTAAAGTAGAAAATAAGACAAACTGTTATAAATTTAAGGCATTATTGGACCAGGGGTCACAGGCCTCTTTCATAACAGAGCATGCAGTACAACTGCTACAGCTTCACAAACTGCCAGTTAATGGTAGTGTTTCTGGGTTGGGAGGAGACAAATCCTTGTCGATAAAATACATGGTCAAATTCCGAATACAGTCCATTTGCAGCTCTTATAGTGTTGTTATCCAGGCATATGTATTGAGTCGACTCACCTCCACTCTTCCTTCTCAGAAAATTGAGATACAGGGTTGGCCAGAATTGACAGAGTTGGTTTTAGCTGATCCAGGTTATGGTACTCCAAGCAATGTAGACATGTTGCTGGGAGCTGAAGTGTACGGGCAGATCCTGACAGATGGTATTGTCAGACATCCACTGGGCACCTTGACGGCTCAGAATACCTTGCTGGGCTGGATCTTGTCAGGAAGAGTACAAGTAAGTAATCACTCTGATAATATTATTACTACCCACATTCTGGACAACTCCATGAATGACATGCTACGCAAATTTTGGGAAATTGAGACCGACCAGCCTCGTACATTCCTGTCTAAGGATGACCAGGCTTGCGAGACTTACTATGCATCCACTACAACTAGGGACAAAACAGGTCGTTATGTTGTGGGTCTCCCATTCCGTGACGACAATCCGTCTTGTCAATATGGTGAATCACGGAATGTGGCTTTGCGAAGATTCCATTTGTTGGAAAAAAGGCTTGAAAGAAATCCACTCCTAAAGCAGGAATACTCTAAGGTAATGAACGAATATGTATCCATGAATCACATGGAACTTATCCATGACCAGCAGGAGGTGAATAAACCCGGCTGCGTCTATATGCCACATTTTCCAGTGGTGCGCAGCGACAAAACTACTACAAAGTGCAGAATTGTATTCGATGCATCTTGCCCCGGTATTAATGGCAAATCCCTCAATGATGATCTTTTAATAGGTCCCAGACTACAACCAGAACTACGTCACATCATCCTAAAATGGCGTGTTCATCCAGTTTGCTTCGTAGCAGACATAATTAAAATGTATAGGCAGGTTAAAGTCATTCACGAACACACTGATTTCCAGCGCTTGCTGTGGAGGGAAAATTCAAATGAAAATATAAAGGACTTCAGAATGTTGCGAGTAAGTTTCGGAGTTTCGTCAGCTCCCTATCTTGCAGTCAAGAGTTTGCAGCAAGTTGCCATAGATGAAGGGAAAGATTATCCACTGGCTGCAGATAGGGTGCTGTCAGACTTCTATATGGATGACTTTATGAGCGGTTGTGAGAGCGAGGATGAAGCCTTGCAGATTCATTCCCAAACAGTCGACTTACTAGGCAAAGCGGGATTCGAGTTACAGAAATGGTCTAGCAATAGTCAGAGGTTAATGCAAACAATTTATCCAAATTCCGTCACCGGCACTGAAAAGGTCATTAAGGTGGATGACATTATTCGAATTTTAGGCCTATCATGGAATTACCAAAGTGACTCATTTCACTATAGAGTGAACTTACCTCCACAGCGAACACCCATTACTAAGCGAATAATCCTATCCGATATCTCTCGTCTCTTTGATCCACTCGGATGGATTGCGCCTGTCATCATCCGAGCTAAGATATTCATGCAAAAACTTTGGCTTTCAGGGGTCACCTGGGATCAAGACATTTCATCCAGCCATCCCGGTATGCTAGAGGAGTGGAACCAGTTTCGAGAGGAGTTACCAGCACTGAACGAGTTTGTTGTACCCAGATGGATTGGTGTAAGGCAAGATACTACAGAGGCCTCGATACACGGGTTTTCAGACGCATCCAACGACGCCTTCGCAGCCGTCGTATACCTATGCGTAGTAGACAGTGCAGGTAACATTTCAGTCACTTTACTAGCAGCCCGGACGAGGGTTTCACCTGTAAAACAGTTATCCACTCCTCGTTTGGAACTTTCTGGAGCGGAGCTCTTAGCTAAATTGATGGCGGAAGTAGCCACAGTCTTATCCATCCCAATGTCCCGTTGTCGAGCATGGACAGATTCTACTATAGCCCTGGCGTGGCTTCAAGGTCAGCCAAACCGATGGACAACATTTGTAGCTAATCGTGTAGCTGAAATACTGTCTATACTCGACAACGACCAATGGGCTCATGTGGAATCAAGTAACAATCCAGCCGACTCTGCTTCACGTGGGCTAAGTCCCCGCGATTTTATCCAACTCCAACTGTGGGTCCACGGTCCAGCATGGCTTCATGAGCCAACGTACACACATCCAACTATAGAGCAACGATCCACTGAGGTCGAAGCTAAGCCTATTAAGGTACATTTGTCCACGGCTTTATCCACCCCGGAGCAATCAGCGGAGTTCAATGTCTGGAATAAATATTCATCGTTGTCAAAGACGATTAGGGTTGTAGCATATTGTCTCAGATTTGTTAGGAGAGTCCGACGCGAAGCCCTTCCGTCATATCTGACTGCTAGGGAATTAGATATCGCTTTAAAGCTAGGAATCAAAGCCAGTCAGGCGTCAGCCTTTCCCCGAGAGCTGAGTCAACTTACACAATCCAAGCCAATACCGCGCAAAAGTAGTATATTGTCTTTATGTCCCTTCTTGGACGACGAAGGTATCATGAGAACTCGAGGGCGGATCGAACGAAGCGATCTTGCTTATAACGTTAAGCATCCCATTATAATGCCGCGTGATCATCACCTTTCAAGGTTAATAATCAGTGATGCTCATGCCAAGACACTACACGGCGGTCCCCAGCTAACCCTCAATTATGTAAGGGCTAAGTTTTTAATTGTGAATGCAAAAGGCTTAATAAGGCAAATTCTATCCAAATGTGTTAAATGTATCACGTATAAATCCAGCAAAAATCACCCTTTTATGGCAGATTTGCCTAGTTCTAGAGTCACAGCCGCTCGCGCGTTTAATCGCAGTGGGGTCGATTATGCGGGTCCAATTAATGTAAGAATGTCAAAGGGTAGAGGGTGCAAAAGCTACAAAGGCTATATCGCATTATTTGTTTGTATGGTGACACGCGGTATCCACCTTGAAGCTGTAAGTTCCCTTACAACTGAAGGATTCTTAGCTGCTTTCAGGCGATTTGTAGCGCGACGTGGACCCTGTAGAGAGATTTGGAGTGACAACGGAAGCAATTTCGTTCGTGCTGCCAAGGAACTGCGTGTTCTCTTCCAGCAAGGAGAGTCTTGTGTGATTAAGGAAGTCGCGGAAGCCCTAGCAAATGAAGGTACCGAGTGGCACTTCATTCCACCCCGGGCGCCCAATTTCGGAGGCTTGTGGGAACGAGGCGTTGCATCCACAAAGTATCACTTGAAACGTGTGTTAGATGGCACCACCCTCACGTTCGAAGAGCTGTCCACAGTCTTAGTACAAGTTGAGGCTTGTCTTAATTCGCGACCCATGTATCAGTTACCGTCAAACCAAGTCGATTGTAACCCGCTTACTCCAGGCCACTTTCTTATTGGAGAAGCTCTGGTAACAGCTCCCGATCGCAGTTATGCAGATTGTGTAGTCAGCCCATTACACAGGTGGCAGCTGACTCAAAAACTTATGCAACAGTTCTGGCGTAAGTGGTCACAAGAATATTTGACGACTCTCTATCAGAGGTACAAATGGACTAAATACACTCCGGAACCCAAGGTAGGTGACGTTGTTCTTGTCAGGGAGGATGATCTCCCACCCTCGAAATGGCTATTTGGTTTAATAGAGGAAAAGCACCCTGGTTCCGATAATGTCACAAGAGTAGTGACATTAAGATATAAAAATGCCAAAATTGTCAGACCTGTGTCCAAATTGATTATATTGCCTGTTGCTGATTAGTGTTAAGAATACTAAAAATGTGAATTTATCCGTCCAGCTATGGTATAATGTGTGTTAGCTGGCTATTTCAAATGTTACCAAATTGTATTGTTAGTTATCTAAGTGGCTCAGCAGTATTATGTCTAAAGTAACTATGTGATTGCCAAAACTCAATAACAAAAAATATGGTAACAAGATTTAGCTTATTAGTTTATTCTTAAGTGTTTGGTTTAAGTGTTACAATATTTTGTGGGAGCTTTATTGTACTGTTAGAGTTTATTCATTCAAACTTAGATGGTATCTACACTAGTATGTAACATACAAGGCTTCAATTTTAATTTCATAAATGTTTAATGTGAGTTTAAGCCTCAGACCATTGCTTGTCGTTGATGTAACTTAAATTAATGTGTAAAGTTTTGATCTCAGTTATAGATCTTATTGTAACTTAGTGAATTGATCTGGCTTGTAGATCTTTTTCTAGGTTTATAGATCCTATGTTATGTTATAATTGTACTCTTTTAAATTGTATTTTATTAAGGTTGTAGTGCTGCTTGAGTATACAATCTTATGTTATCCTATACTGGCATGGTGGGCGGTAGGAAGACCATGCTGCTCTTGGTGGGCGGAATGTCCACGCAGTATCACTCATTTAAAAGATAAGTTCCTATTTTTGAAAGTTGGCAGTACTAAAACCTAATGTTGATTAGTATTAACATAGATCTTTCCTAATCTGTGCTTTTACCTGTCAAATCTTGTAGCTGTCAACCTTGCCATTCGTCAGTCGAAAAATAAACGTCACAGAAAAAGCATCTTGTTTGAATAATCCAATGAACCAATCCAATATGGCTGAACAAAGCGATAATCGACGCCTAACCTTAGCATAGCTCATGCTAAGCTTACCTCATCCGCTATACTATAAGTCGCAAGTAAATTACAAAAAGTGATGGAATAACATCAGGATACTGGAAAATTAAAAATAGCGAAGATTAAGTAAGACTCAAGATATTAACCTAGTCACTTCCATAGACCAGGCCTTCGAACTGTTCATCATAGGTACATTTATTTTATTCAACTTTTTAAGTTGTCATTTTACAAGTTTGTTTGGGCTGATCAACGTACCTTTGCCCAGCAGTTAAGACTGTATCATAGTCGTATATATGAGTAAAAATTTTTGGTTTTTCCTGTGGTCAATAGTAAACCGCTTATGTAAATATATAAGTTTATTGCGGATCGAAATGCGGATTAGGAATCTTATTAGTAGTATTATACTTTTAACTTGGGCTATGTCAACAGAAAATACGGCACCTGGATCTCATGTATGAGCACCATCTGCATAAAGTAGTCTTTGCCAATGCGCAAGCTGTTGCCGACTGCATTCACGTCGCATTACCTCCTCTGGTGTAACGAAAGCAATCTTATCATTACGTCTCGTGCACTCCTCACTTACTGCACATAATCATTTCATTGTGATACTATTCACAACAATTCTGTTAAATGCGTATTTATGTAACCATGTATCTTTATTATTTGCAATATAACTGTTTGATTTCATAGTTTTAACTTTAACTTTTTTTGTAGAAATTTGGTATTTTCTGCGAGTTTCTATAATGAAAATAGAACATCTGCGTGTGAAACGCAAAACAGGAGCCATACAGGCTGTACGTATGTTCACATGTTGTATTATATTGTTTGACAGTCTACCCCAGGACCACGAATGCTGCAAAGAGGTTCGATACATCCGCATGTATAAAATTACTTTTTACATATTGTAAAAATATATTCCATTAAAATAATTTTATTTCGGAAGTAATTGAAACAATAAGTACCTCACGTGAAATGCATTAGATACTCCTAATGTATACATACATTCATACATACATTCACGCCTTTAGTACGACTTTTAGCATAAATGTGGGTATAAAAGATCGATAAAATGTGATATCACAGTGACAGGTTAGGTTAGCTCTTAATGTATAAGTTGTTTAAAATTAAAGAAGTATTAAACAACTCTACCTACACCTTTTTGAAGTAACTAACTTACGAAAGTATAAATACTCGGATTTATTTACGGGAATGCTATGTAAAATACTGAACGATTTCTCAGAACATAATAAATTTTTCACCACAAACAAAAACATTATGGAAATGTTTCGTTTTGACCAAATCTATCTGCGTTGGATTTCTGTAGAGGCAATAATAAACGTTGATCGAAGTTTTCATGATTTGTAATACGGAATACAGCTTTATTTTCTTACACAATACGCCGGTCATGGTTTGTCTGCTGGGACTTAATATATTTTATCTCCAATATGCAATGAAAAATTGGCTTTATGCTTATACTCATGCTCATTTATTCCAAATATTGCGTGTCAAAGCTTTAATTGTTAATAGTTTCTGTAAGCCTATTGGAATAGAAACTCACTTACGAATTGTTAACACGAAAGCTCTATTAATTGTGGCAACTCTTTGTAGGTTTTTTTTAGGTGTAATATATGCTTACATGATAAATGTCAATTATTATATGGAAAAATTACAGTTAGATTGTCCTATCGCGCGTTCGGCACGTTACGTGATTATATAGGTACTTACTTTACTCTTTGGTAATTACCCCTTGAATGTAAATTTTTATATAGAAAAATGCAGTTGCATTGTCCTAACGCGCGTTCGAAACGTTACGTTAGTTCCCCTCTGATACCTCTGGTGAGTTGTTTTGAACAGTTTGGAATCACTTATCTGTGGTAATCGTCCAACTCGGTGTTTTTCAGCAATTTTAGATCCTCGATTGAGGTGTTTAAGGCCCAATAAAGCATTCTACTCTTGTAGGTTGTATAAAATTCTATAATTCAATTCCAAAACACATTACAGGACCTACTGACTAAATTCAAATCTATCGTAAAACAAACACTTATTTCAAAAGCATATTATAAGATAAACGGTTAGGTACAGCATGGTTAGGTATATTTGACAGTGATAGTGTCATCGTAGCAATGTAATTTTATAATATTGTGACATTTAAATTATATACTGTACTAGCTTCTGCCCGCGACTTCGTCCGCATGGCACGTAGTATACTCCTTACCAACTTTCGCCCCCTATTTCGCCCCCTTAGACGATGATTCCCGGAATAAAAAAATATCATATACTCACTCACTTGCTTGTGGCAATCACAGTTGCCAATTTCGCGGACCCCTAAACTGATGGTGGCAACTGTGGTTGCCAATCGAAATATGGGCTGCTTTGATAATGAAAAATTTGAAGCAGTTTAGGCTACCTTTTTTAAAATCCGAAAGCAAGTGAGCGAATACTCGACCTACATAGGTATTTGCTATAGAGCAAAATTCATTTCAATCCGTTTAGCCGTTTTTGCGTAATTTGATGTCCAAACTTTAGCATTAATGATATTAGTAGGATTTGCAAAATTTCCAGGGACACGACTCGCTTGACAGACTCGGCAGGCATTTTAAGTTTAATAAATGAGGTTTATTCACGATTTTCGATACGGTGATAGAATTGTGCTGAAGTTTACCAACAAAGTGAAAATTTCATTGATAATATATAAAGTATAGGATAGGATAATCCTACTAATATTATAAATGCGAAAGTTTGGATGGTGGGATGTTTGAATGTTTAGATTTTTGATATTTGTTACTAAATGACGCTTAAACGGCTCAACCGATTTGGATGAAATTATACACGACGATAGTTTATAGCCTGTATTAAAATATAGGATAGCTTTATCCTGGGTCCACGCAAACGAAGTCGCGGGCGGAAACTAGTTATTAAATAAGGAATAAAACTGGCCAAGATCGAGAAGCCGCCTTTAAACGTGTTAAAACTAACACAATTTCAGATCTTTCTAACAATGGATATTAACAATAATATAATATTCATGATTATGACTCACAAATTCAATGAAAAAGAAACATTATTAATGTTTGAATTAAATGATGATTATGATCTAGCGAGCATAATTTTAGTCCAATTTCAGCTCCATAGATGACGCTAATATTATTATGTTTTTGATTTTATTTAGACTAATAAAAATAATATACCAAACGTATTAAATGGGTTTTATTTGATTATAAAATTATGAAAGGAACAATAATCTAACTTTAAATGTATGTAAATATAACGTCATACAATATTTCCGTAACTTCGCAAACAGAACATTTTATCAGTTCATATCGTAATTAAGTTTGGCCCAGGTTGGGGTCGTGTTGGACTAAAAACGTCATAAATTAAAAACGCTAAGACTGCATGAATGCATTCAAATCCACAATCGTCAATATTGTTCTCAATGCTTAAGCTTTGTTTTTAACTGGGACCGAGTTTTTCTCGGTATTAATACTACTAAAAATCGACTTATATACAAAATTAAACGCAAAACCAATATCTGATCGTTTACCAAAAAACTGATAAAAAGAAAACAAAAAACCTCATCGCTGGGGTTCCAACTCGCAGCCATCAGCAAAGAAGATTAGCCATTGGTCGTCATAGAAGATACGGAAAAGACTAATTTTCTTCTTGAAAATAAGATCAACCTATATCAGTTTCTTGGCCCCGTAAACCCCTATACAGCAAATTTCATCAGAACATGATCAAAAAAATATATAAATAAAACCTGATTACAAACATATTAACATACAAGTATATTATATACAAATATTGCTCGTTTAATAGTATCGGATAAGACCGGTATTGCCATTTATTGTGGAGTTCTTCATTCTGAATTTCTACATACAAACTTTCAAGCAAGTTTTAAGCCCTTTAGAAGATGAATTTAAAAAAAAAACGCTGATTTTTTTTTCTTGTTTTAATATCAAACCATTTTATGAAGTTTCAAGTCCTTAGCTCGAAAAAGAATTCACTCTCCATACAAATTTTTGATCCCCTTAGGAATTTAATTTTCAAAAACGCTAAAATTATTTTTCTTGTTTCATTAAGGAACTTTTTTACGAAGTTTCAAGTCTGTATCTTAAAAAATAAATTCATCCACATACAATTTTTCAAACCTTACATCGACCTCTGAAGAAATTATATCTAAAAAACGCAACGCTATGTATTCAGAGGTCTAAACTACAATATTAGAAAGTACCATCAAAATCGGTTCAGTATTTTTCGCTAAAATTTGCCACCAAAAATATACTGGTTGTATCGCCGCCACGCGGCGTCCACATGACAACAAAAGATGGCGTTGTTACGTATACACGACTTTATCCAATCGGTTATACTCAAATTTGGTCTGCGGGTCACATGAACTCCATCAAACTTTTTCATAGGTACGTTTCATATGGTTTGACGGAGTTTAGACGCCAACAAAAAACTGGAGAATGACCCATTAAAGCTAGAATATGCATGGAAATTGGTGATGTTTTGCATCGCGCTTTTGAAGTTAGTAAGTTATGTTTTATATATATAAATATAATTTCCTTCAAATATGCCTAAATTGAAGAATAATATGCCTAAATTGAAGAATAAATAACATTGACTTAGACTGCTTTTATGCCTGTTAAAAAACCCCGTCACTCTTGCACTTGCTTACTTGTCGGAAAGTGATGGACGATCTATCTTTGGCGATACACGCCACATGCCTTGGGCCGCACTTCACTTATAAAGATACGAGTAGTTAACAAAGTTTTTGCCGTGGGTAGGCAGCGACCGGTTCCCATCCTGTTTGTCCCGTGGCAGGAACTAGTGTTGCCACATTGTTGATTCGCATTAAGCGCAAAATGCCAACCTGATGCGTTGACCATAGTAGGGTTCGCGCTCCGACGCGCGTCTATAAAATTGTTAGAAATTAAATTGAATTAAATTACTGAGCATACTTTTTCTGCCGCTAAATTGTGAAAAAGCGGAATGAATATTTTAAATGTTTATTTTACGACTGCGCCGAGCGTAAGACGCGGGTGCTGTTTGGGTTTTTCGCTAGATGTGTGCGTGAACGCACACAACGACGAGTGTGTCTAGCTTGAGCGGCCGGCCGAACGCAGAAGAACGTAACTAGTATTTTTGTTGAATTAGGTGTTAGGTTAGGAAAATACAATAGTTATTTATCTTGTATTAAACGGAGATACTTCTAAAATGTCTTTCAAACCCGTACTCGAATGAATGAACTTTATAAATACTGGACTCCAAATTATGATTCTTAATTATATATGAAGTAATTTTGTAAGTTTTTTCTTTTCAGTATTTAGGTGTGTAATGTTTGCATATCTACATATTCAAAACAAATATATCTACTTGTTTGTGTGTAGGTAGGTAGGCACCTTACCTATCTTGGTAAAAATAAATACATAAAAATATACGAGTTCATCAAAATAAGGCAAAACCTGAAAAAGGTTTGTTCAGAATCGAGCGTAGATTGTAAAAAAATATTTTTTTTGACGCGATTTATTTTTTACATTTGTATGAAGCAAGTCGCCCCAGTCGGCCAACGCTCCATACAAAGGTAAAAAAAAACTCGTAAAAAAACGTTAAAAAAAACATTTTTTTCACATTCTACTGTCGATTCTGAATACTAATTTAAGGTTTTCGTTATTTTATTAACAAGTTGTATAGCAAGTGTGACGAAATAGTTATTTATGATACAAGTGCAGTAAGTAGGTAATTTGTTTTAAGTATAATTTTTAATTTCCCCGCGTGATGCATTGTAAAATGTTGTATGATACACGTGCGGATTGGTAATTCCCAACTCGTGTCGATCAAAAATACTCCCTGACGGTCATGTTTTTGGTCATCGTCACTAATTAACTATTTTCCGCACTTGTATAATAAATAACTATTTTTGCGACTTGTACATAGACTTTATTGATGGGAGACAGAAACTACTATAGAATACAATATTCTTTAATGCACACAAAAAAAACAGAGCGTAAGAAACTTAAATCTAAAAAAGCATGTTAAATGGTAATCTACAGCCGGTATCATCTCTATAATAAGCGATCTCTTCCAGGCAACCAGACAGAATACTAGACGTTACTTCTTTTTTTCCTTTTTCATTCGCTTCTCTGGTAGTTTCATCTTATTTCCGCTTATTCCTTTTCAGGGTTCCGTACCCAAAGGGTAAAAACGGGACCCTATTACTAAGACTTCGCTGTCCGTCCGTTCGTCTGTCACCAGGCTGTATGTCAAGAACCGCGATAGCTAGACAGTTGAAATTTTCACAAATTATGTATTTCTGTTGCCGCTATAACAGCAAATACCAAAAAGAAAAGAAAATAAATATTTAAGGGGGCGTCCCATACAACAAACTTCTTTTGAACTGTTTTTATAGATAATGGTACGGAACCCTTCGTGCGCGAGTCCGAGTCGCACTTGGCCGCGTTTTTTATTTCTCCTATTTTGCTTTCAGAATAATAAATAAATAAATAAATATAAAGGGACAATCTTACACAAATCGACCTAGTCCCATAGTAAGCTCAGTAAGGCTTGTGTTATGGGTACTAGACGACGATATATATAATAAATATAAATACTTAAATACATCGAAAAACATCCATGACTCAGAAACAAATATTTATGCTCATCACACAAATATTTGCCCTTACCGGGATTCGAACCCAGGACCTTCAGCTTCGTAGGCAGCGTCACTACCCACTAGGCTAACCGGTCGTCGGTCGTAAGAACATAGTTGGGTTCCTTAATTTCCATCGGATACCTACCTCGTCCGACAGTGAATCACGAATTTATATATTATATTAAATAATAAATATAATGTAAAATATCCTAAAATAACCAACTTCAAATGAAGCTATCAAAACCTGAACGCAACCTGAAACCTGAAAATGAACGAAATGCTATCAAAACCACCACGACCAATAAACACACAGACAATAAATAATGGCACTACTACTTTCTCTGTAGTAGTGTTGTGTTCCTGGAGGTGAGCAGGGTCGCCAGAGCTCACGAGGATGCGTTGTGTTGAGAGCGAGGGAATTTGTTCCTTCAGCTGTCAAAACGGCGAATCCACAAACATATCAAGGGTCGGCAATGCCCATGTTACTCCTTTGGAGTTGCATGCGTCTATAGGCTGCGATGTCCGCTTACCATCAGGCGGGCCGTACGCTTGTTTGCTACTGTCGTTTAAAAAAAATCCACTAAGTAATGAGTTCTTCCAGGCATCTTCGGGTAGGTAGGTACTCAGAAAATATTCATAAAAAATCCTTATGTTTTTAGAAGTCTGTTCAATATGAGATTTAATTGCAATAAATTTACCTACTAAATAATTGAATTTAAACATATTTTTATTTATCCCTTTCTTCTGGAGCTTTATCTTTACGTTTTCCCATTTTACTGAAACAAATCAATTTTGTATTAATTTAATCTCAAGTAATACAAGCAATAAATATAAAATTCAAAAAAATACTTACACCTTATTACCGGGGTGCGTTCGTACACGACGACGCGATCGGTAGGTCGTTCTGCAAAGTGACGTGAGCTCGCTCTGAACGCTCGCGGGCGACTGAACCACAGAGCACGGGGAATGCGAATGCATATTTAGATCGGCGCGCGGCCGCCATAGTGAAAATGTATGACGAATTTGAAGCGCCTTTTGATAAACCTGGATCTTAATTACAAGAAGATAATTTAAATATTTTACGCGGACAAATTGTACTATAAACATTCATATATCGTTTGAACTGAAAATCAGGATAGATTTCCACTGCTAAAGTATAAAAAAACACTTAAACGCCTGCTTACGATTTTACAGTTTTCGTCAAACTTTACTTTGTGTTCTAGGGTAAAATATTAGTAATCTTAAGTTTTTTACACGGAGAAATTGTTAACACATTCTTCTTAGTGCTAAATGTACAGTTTATACATGGATTAAACAAATACTGTTGACGTTATCTACTTAACGGCCACTGCCTGTTTGGCACATTTCGCTCGGTGCAGTCTTAACGCGGGGTGATTACGCTGGGGACAGAAATGTACAGACAAATTAAATAACTGCACATACCCATAATTGCTTCAAGTGATCACATTTTTTTAAAGATATGATTTCAATGTAACTATTTTTCACACATTATGTTTTAACAATCAGATATGAGTAAGTATTTACTTAAGTCGTTAAAAGACTTGTAATTGTGCTAAGACTGACCAGTAGGTCGATCACGTAACGCATTGTACGTACTTACGTTAGTAGATCGTTATTCCCGGTAATGCCCATCGTTATTCCCGGTAATGCCCCTAAAGGAGCCCGGGATCCGCTTTGACATCTAATCCCAAGATTTGGCATAGGCACTAGTTTTACGAAAGCGACTGCCATCTGACCTTCCAACCCAGAAGGAAAACTAGACCTTATTGGGATTATACCGGTTTCCTCACGATGTTTTCCTTCACCGAAAAGCTAACGGTAAATATTCCGTACATAAGTTCCGAAAAACTCATTGGTACGAGCCGGGATTCAAACCCACGACCGCCGCTTGACAGCCGCATGTCTGAACCACTATTAGGCTCTTACGTTAGGTAGCTCTAATGGTTAATTTTTATATGGTAAAATGAGAGTTGCATAGTACCAACGCGCGTTCGGAACTTTTCGTGAATACCCTCAGCAGGTCGATCACGTAACGCATTGTACGCGCGTCAGGTAGATCTGAATGTCAATTTTTGACAATGACAGTTAATTTGTCCTAATGCGCGTTCGGAACGTTACTTGATTACCCCGGACCCTTTGTGATAAAAAAAAGTATGTTTTTCGCTGCCTGTCGGTGTTCGAGCGTAGTGCGAGTTGGATTCACACATTCTCAAAATATCATCCGACCAATGACAGTTCGTCGTGGTTACAAATACAGAAATGTAACGCTCTAATGAAAAAGCAAAGCGAAAGGTAGGGTCTTCAACCCCGACGTCACGACCAACGACACAAAAACGTGCTAAATTTGTAGAAGAAGTCAACTAGACGTGACGACTCACTGTGAAATGGTTTGAACTGCGCTCAATTTGTATCTACAAACGACAGTAAAAACTGTTTTCCATTACAAAATTAAGAAATTCAAATAACTCTTGCACTCTCACAACTTCTTTCAGCAAATGGTCAAGTACCATCGTGGCATTCCAGTTAAATCTGTCTATCTATAACTTATATGAAATGATAAAAATATTTTAAACCACCATCACCATTAACACCCAATTTCTTACAATGAAACTGCTGACATTTGGGTACCTATAAATTGTTTAATTAAATATAATAGAACAATATGTCTTGTTAAAGTGTCTGTAAATTGTGATTCCTTTTCTGTCGCTAGTATACTGACTCCTGTAACAATACATTTAAACCCTGTTAAGAACTTTGTATGTAGCACATTACACAACTTACTACACTTCTTTTACATTTATTTACATTGATTTAGGTACACTCACATCTTTCATTGTGTGGGTTTTTTGCAAAAACCTCGAAATAACCACATATCTCGAACTATTTTATACTTCATATGTAGGACTCAGTTGTGTTTTGAGGTAACGACTGCGTATTATTAGATTGCCCAATTAGAAATGAAATTATTAAAAAAGAACGAAAAAATAAGGTTTTCGTTCCCATACAAAAAATACCGGTTTCCGATCCCTGGTATGTCCTGTCCTGTCATATAAGAACCTATTAGTTTTTTTCTGTTACTAATTTCACACCTACACGCCATAGTTCGTGAACTCATCTATAAATATATGAGTGTGTTTGATGTGGTCATCTTCCTATTATTATGATGACCACACCTGAACGCTGCAAATTCATTGCTCTTTAATTTAAACAGAGCGAGTTCAGGTCAATACTCCTCACTCAGCTATGTGGGTCAGCGCCGGCGGCCCTGCGCCCGCGCCGCGACGGTCCTTGCTCATTGCCGTGAATGAATAATTCTGCTTAACGCCTACGCACACATAGAACTGTATATACACTTGCTAGGCAAGCAAATATGCTTTACAACTTTGCACTGTTGCCAGAAACCGCTGACCTAGAAGAATACCTGGGTTCAAACCTGGCAGGCGATAAATTCGAACATTTGTGACATTTTTCATAATTTATCGAGACCAATTTCTCCAAGGTTTAAAATGGACGAAATTCATGTAAACTTACCGAATATGGAGGAAATTCAGCTCATCTAACTAAACTTGACCAAATTCAAAAATTCTGTTTATACGGTATGTTAAAATGGTTGCGTAACATGAAAAATTCCAAAAGTAAGCTAACAAATAAATTTAACGAGGTTTTTTGATGTAGCAAATGTCTTTATGAAGTGACAGAGTGAATGTGGAGGTCAATACTCCGGCAGTAGGTCAGCAAAAGCCTGAGAGGCCCCAGAGACCAGCTCCTGTCTGGTTTGGTTGGTACAATTACTATGCTTATATTATAAAGACTATCTTTTGTTCTTAAGTTCATTCGCGTGGTTCCGCTATCTATACTAATATTATAAAGAGGAAAATTCTGTGAAGTTTTTATGTATGGGATATTCTTCGGAAACACTTCATCTCTGAAGCAATGCCATTTTCAACATTATTATAAAACAAACCTAACCTCAGTCATCAATAATTTATTCGGAAAAACCATTGCATTTAAATCAGATTTGCATTTATCTCGTACACACTCGCATCCACGTAAGCATAAGTCGCCTTATTCATAAACGTTGAACAAAGCTATTTTAGCTAAAATGCCGTAAGAATTTGTTTATCTTTATCTGTCACTTTGACATTTGTGATCGCAAGAAAGGGGCAAAACACATTTTATTTATCAAAGGCATTTTAAGTAGAGCCCCAGTGCACAAGTTCGTCTGACAGGAAAAAATATATTAACCTAACTTCATCCTACAAATTCAGGATGACTTAGATGTTTAGTAGAACATGCAACATAAAAACAATATTGATTATAAATAATATTTTATTTACCTAATGATAAAAAATAACAACTTTCCACAGTAATAAAAAAACATTATTTCGCCAAGTGCAATACTCGGAAAAAAGTCATAGTCTTCTTCAGTTTAACTGACGCAGAATAGAACGTGGTAGACGTCCAATTAGTCCATTAGAAAAGTCCATTTGATCACGGAATAATACATTTTTCCATGAGGAAAAAACCCAACCCCGTTTGATAACTAGGTTAGGTATGAAGAAAAGTGTCTTCTTCGTAGAAAACCCAATAAAATAACGGTTTTCTATGAGGAAACATAAAACCCATTTGATACCCGAGTAAGCGAGTAAGAATTATTCTGAAATGATATGAAATGATATGTTTATTTGCGGAATATTGTAACCCATAGGGTCGTTCGCGTAGGGGGGTTCGTTAGCAGCGTTACCTACTGCTTAATACAATATTAACCCATTGGGTGTTACAACGTAAATAAGCGCAGCCCTCCATATCATAGTAGAAAGAGTGCAAAGTACGTTATCTTCTACAAACGCACCGCGCGCGGCTTGTATGTGTGCGCCATAGTATCTATGCGTCGCCGCACGGACACTCAAACAAAATCTCGATCCGTTTCTCAGTGCGCCAGTCGAGATTTTGTTTGAGTGTGCGTGCGGCGACGCAACTCGATACTATGGCGCACACATACAAGCTGCGCGCGGTCGAGATTCGAGAGAGGTTCGAGAGTGCTCTCGCCTGATGAAGTCTACGCTCCGTCCAGTATCCACCCAAATCCAAACCCCCGAGAGCTTTCAGCTGGAACTCCAAAACCGTTTCGATTGCCTAGGTGGCGATGTGGACGAACTCAACGACGGGTTTGTGGAAGCTGTCCGTGCCACTGGGTCTAAGTTCTTCAAGGCCCGGCCGGCCAACAGAACTAAAAGGGTCTCTAGCTCCACTCAGAAGCTCATGAAGGAAAGGAGTGAAATGATTCTGCAGTCTTCAGCCGATGCGACTTCATACTGGCGGCTCAATAAACGGATCTCCAAGTCCCTTACCCGCGATCTGCGCCAATTCAATACGAACCGTATCGAACAGGCCATCGAGCGAAATAAGGGCTCAAAAGTATTCGCACGAGATCTGTCTATTGGGCAGAGCCAGCTCGCAAGGTTGAAAACTGAGGACGTCAGAGTCGTTTCTTCCAAACCTGAGCTTTTGAGTGAGATAGAGCGTTTTTACGGACAGCTATACACGTCAACTCGCAAACCCGAAGTTGGTTCGGCAGAAGACCTTAGAGCTAGACTTACCCGACACTACACCGACGACATCCCAGACATCAGCCTGTATGAGATTAGAATGGCTCTGAAACAGCTTAAGAATAGCAAGGCACCCGGTGAAGACGGAATTACAGCCGAACTCCTGAAAGCGGGTGGAAAACCGATCCTTACGGCCCTTCAGAAGTTATTCAACACCGTCCTACTGGAAGGGAGAACGCCAAAGGCGTGGAACAGAGGTGAGGTGGTGCTGTTCTTCAAAAAGGGTGACAACACTCTGCTGAAGAACTACCGACCCATCTCACTTCTGAGCCATGTCTATAAGCTGTTTTCAAGGGTCATTACGAATCTTCTCGCACGCAGGCTTGATGACTTCCAGCCTCCCGAACAAGCAGGTTTCCGAAGAGGTTTAAGTACCGTAGACCACATTCATACGCTCCGCCAGGTTATACAGAAGACTGAGGAGTATAACCTACCTCTCTGCTTAGCGTTCGTGGACTACGAGAAAGCCTTCGATTCGATCGAAACCTGGGCTGTACTACAGTCTCTCCAACGGTGCCAAGTAGACTGCCGCTACATCGAAGTGCTGAAGTGTTTGTACGAGAACGCCACTATGTCAGTCCGACTCCAGGATCAGAGTTCGAAGCCTATTCCGTTGCAGCGGGGTGTCAGACAAGGGGATGTTATTTCCCCAAAACTGTTCACCGCTGCACTGGAGGACGTGGTCAAGACTCTAGACTGGAGAAGGCTAGACATCAACATCAACGGCGAGTACATCACTCACCTTCGGTTTGCTGACGATATAGTAGTCTTGGCTGAGACCATGGAGGACTTAAGCATGATGCTCGATGACCTCAGTAAAGCCTCCGAGCGAGTTGGTCTAAGGATGAACATGGATAAGACAAAGATCATGTCAAACCTCCATGTAGTACCAACCCCCATTTCAATCGGACACTTTACGCTCGAAGTTGTAGACGATTATATATACCTTGGACAGACTATTCAGTTAGGTAGGTCCAACTTTGACAAAGAGGTCAATCGTCGAATCCGACTCGGCTGGGCAGCATTCGGGAGGCTACGGCACATCTTTTCGTCCAATATTCCGCAGTGTCTCAAGACGAGAGTCTTTGACCAGTGTGTGTTGCCAGTGATGACGTATGGCACGGAAACGTAGTCGCTTACTATGGGCCTCATAAGAAGGCTCAAAGTCACCCAAAGGGCAATGGAGAGGGCTATGTTGGGAGTTTCTCTGCGCGATCGCATCAGAAATGAGGCTATCCGCAGCAGAACCAAGGTAACCGATATAGCCCTCCGAATCGCTAAACTTAAGTGGCAGTGGGCTGGGCACATTGCACATAGAACCGATGGCCGTTGGGGCGGAAAGGTTCTCGAGTGGCGACTACGTACCGCAAGGCGCAGCGTGGGTAGGCCCCCCACAAGGTGGACTGATGGCCTGGTAAAGGTCGCGGGAGTCCGCTGGATGCGGGTGGCGCAGGACCGGTCATTGTGGCACTCTTTGGGGGAGGCCTATGTCCAGCAGTGGACGTCTTTCGGCTGATATGATGATGATGATGATATTCGGTCATTATGGCGCTCTTTGGAGGCGGCTTTGTCCAGCAGTGGACGTCTGTCGGTTGGTATGAGTATGATGACGATGATGATGATATTTGTGTATGTATATTTCTTCGGCAGAAATAATAAGGATAAGGAAAATAAAGACCCAATTTTGGATTTTTCTCTATCGAGGAAATTTTAGACAATAATGTATCGATTAAATCAGATAAACAATCATATAGTCAAGACTCATATATCTGAAAAGCAGACCTTATTGTTTCTTAATCTACTCAGAATGGCGTTTCAAAGCACGCGATAATTTTCAATGCACCCCTTAATGCGTTACAGGTTGGTTGAATTTGACTGGGTTTGGACATTGAATAATTGAAATGATTCCTCATTCCCGCTATCCTTTCCATTGCAACCATAGACCGCCTGTTGTCTACCTCTACCTACATGTTATTGTATTGTTTTTCTTTTTAACTGTTGTTTGTGTGAGGTGTGCAATAAAGAGTATTTGTATTGTATTGTATTGCACTAAGTGAACGGTGGTTGTTCGTGGTTCATGAAAAGGTAAGTTGACGAGCATAAAATAGCCCAGACATATCCACACCATGACAAATGTTCCTAGGTCTATTCGCCACCTGCAAAGGACGGAGTTAGCTTGCGGAAATCGTTTGCCAGCAAAAAACGTCATTAAGCTCAAACTAAATTGATTTGGACGATCATTGCGGAGGAAAAGATTCATTCGTTAACCAATCATCACTGAACAATTTACAGCTTTAAATACTTGACTTAAGAGTGATATTCGCTGGACTGGAGATCAATCGCAGCTATTACTTATTTTTGATTAATACGCGCTACATTTAAAGCTGTAATAAATCGCACGAATAGTTGTTTTGTAGTCGATTATTTGTTCTCCTGGCCGAGTTATGCGATGGAGTGACCATTTTCGTCAGATGGACTGTGGTAACAAAAAACCGGACAAGTGCGAGTCGGACTCGCCCACCGAGGCTTCCGTACAAAGTAGGTACTTTTTTTAATGAATGATTTAATTTAAAATGTACCTATAGTTTTCTGATTTTTTCCTGTATTTGTAGTATTTAATACGATATTACTAGCCAAATTTCAACGGCAAGCCCCCTGTAACTTTTTATTCCCTTGAGAAGGTCGAAATATACGTGTTTTCGTCGTCGGCATAAACGGCTTATCTTTTTTTACGTTTGTTGAGAAGTTTGATTTTTTCACAACTTCAAGGGATTGTAGACTTGAGTATATGGTTTTAATTTCAACTCGATACCTTCTCGCGTTCCCGGGATAAAGGGCCTTGACAGACAGACAGATGAACAACAATGTGAGCCTATAAGGGTTGCGTTTTCTCTTTTTGATGGACGGAACCCGATTGAACTCTCGCTGCAGATAATAGGTACAGTGAATACAGAAACATGGTCATAGAAAAATTATGGGTATGTATTAATTCCACTCATCGCCAGAAAAACACCCTATTTATTTTTTATTTTAAATGGGATGTTTTCTGGCCTCCGCCTCCGGGCAAACAGGCATAATGTCCTGCAATGTAGTGGCGTTGTTAAACGACATATAATATATTAAAACACGTATATATGTCAAATCTATCGTAGACTATAGGCAACCGCTTGAGTTGAAAATAAATCAAGCATAATAAAGGGTTAGTTTTCGTGCAATTCAAATGTGTAAACCAACTGCGGTGCGTGCATTTCATGACTCCAAGTGCGTATATAAGCACATTAAGATACTACCTACCTATTGATTAAGCCAACCACATTCTTAAATTATCTAGTCTTTTAGATAACCCTTCAAGTGTTATCATATGTCATTCATTACTATAGATGCAATAGTACAAACAAGGAAATCTTACTGTGGGACAAAAAGATAATTATTTCTAATTTTTTATCATAGAAGACAGTAAAAACACAACGGACTCCCAGCATTGCAAAGATCTTAGACTATTTAAAGAATACCTGTAGGTATGTTGAGTAAACAGTCAATGACCACCGAAGTCAAACATTTCGCAATCAGTCGGGCGGTAGTGTTTGTCCGGTAATTAAGGCTGTGCACACATTTTATAGATCTTTCAACTTGTCGTAAGTGCTGTATTTCTATATAATTATCGAAGCATTACAATACATGATCGGACGCTGTACGACAACGACTATGATGTGAGCTCCTCATTATTGTAAACTAGCTGCCCGCGTATTGCGGAGAACGCAGGCAAACCCGCGGGATAGTTAACAGCCTATGACCATTCAGAAAGTCTACTCTATATACAGGTGAAAACATTTTTGAAATCGTATAAGGAGTACCGGATATTACCTCTACATAGAAACTTAAAAAGCTACAATCTCACAGACACTTCCTCTTTATAATTTTAGTACTTATAGACAGGGTTGGGCAGTATTTCAATTACATGTATTTGAAATACAAATACGTATTTTGTATTTGTATTTCAAATACTAATTGGCGAAGTATTTTGTGATTGGTATTTCAAATACCGCACTCACATGTATTTAGTATTTCGTATTTTAAATACTTTACTTTTTAAAATACATTGGCACAAAAATACATTTTATTTAATTATATACCCGTATAATGTAATGGCCATATAGCATGAACCTCTGACAAGCGAGGGACTAACGAAGCCACTAAATGGCCAGGGCCACTAGGAAAAAGACGAGTGGGAAGGCTCAAGGCGAGATGGTCTGACGACTTAATAGCTGTACCTGGACCGAACTGGATCAACAACGCTAAGGACAGAAACAAATGGAAAAGCATGGAGGAGGCCTATACCCGTCAGGGGTCCCTAATCTAACCTGAAACACGCACTTAAATAAACAAACAATAATTATACAATAATAGGGAATTAATAAAGGCTTAAATAATAAATAATAATGTAACGTTTTTTAATATAGTTAGGGGCTTAGGGCACTGTGGCAACACTTTACTGTAAGTGCCAACTGCCAATTTAGTTCAGTAGGGGAGGAGAGGAATTCAGTTCGGAGGATTTGAATCGGATAGATAAGATAATGGATTTAAATTCACGTCCATCTACATCCACGTTGACCATGATGATGGCGATGGTTACAGTGAAAGTTCAACAACTTATACACTAATTCTAACCGGCAAATACTACAAAGTGACGACGGGCTCGAGTGTCCCCGGTGGTAGAAGCCAAGATCCAGTAAAAGTTGAAGCATAGTGTTGTGCTCTTCCAGTCCATTTCATTGGCTGGATACATGAACCTATATGTGGCTGGATACATTCATTCACCTACTAGACGGAACTTATCTGACAATACTTTTAGGAATTCAGTTTTTATGAAAGGATTTTCCTTCTTCAATTTATAAAAACGTGTAAAAATTGTTGTGAGATAAGTTTCAAAGAAGTTCAATAATGTATTTTGTATTTTGTATTTGAAGTAAATTATTTTGAATACTGTATTTTGTATTTTGTATTTCAAATACCTGTCACCAAAGTAGTTTGTAGTTGTATTTCAAATACATTTTTCAAGTATTATGTAATTTGTATTTCAAATACAATGAAGCCAGTATTTTGCCCAACCCTGCTTATAGATATAGTATTGTAGTATATACTACATACAAACATACATTCACGCCTTTATTCAAAAAAGGGGTAGGTAGAGCACATGAAACTTATGTTCCAGCGACAAAATGTGATATTGCAGTGATAGATTGCTAGCCCATCGCCCACAACACACTTCAACCCTGCTCCCTTAGTCGACTTTTACGACACCCACGGGAAGAAAGGGGGTGGTGATATTCTAACCAGACACCACACGGGCAACTTAATGATATAAAGAGGAACAGTCTGTGAGATTGTAGCTTTTTAAGTTTGTATGTAAAGGGGAAAGAGATGACGAGTGAAAGAGAGGTATGGAAGAAAAAGACCCTAAGTAAATGGGATAAGGGCAAAAAATGATGACTATATCGATAATAGTGGAAAATTGAAAATTATTCGCCACGAGCGAATTATCGAAATTTGGAATTTCGTTAGCGGACGTTTCTGCTTAATATGATGACGATTTAAGGGGTGTAAACATCGAACGATTGAGCCGATTAAAAAAAATCTTACAGCAGTGTATATAATGGCGTTTCGGAAAAGACAATCACTTTACTTAAGGAATGGCTTATGTACAGTCGAGTTCTCCAATATCTACAGGTGCAGACAACTTTAAAAAAAATATCTACACATGCGTCTTACGTCAGTAACAATAAAGACTGTGTACTTATATATATTTTAGAAACGTTTCCTGTATAGATATTGGAGAACTCAACTGTACAATTAATTCTACGTCACATTTGATACTTCGTGTCTAGTTTGACAAAGTCTATAATTTACATTATTTTGACTACTACTTGTGCCACTTCAGCTGTAAGGATGCGGCCTGCATGATGATGACCTTCTGGTCACCTGGTGTTGCTTTTCATCATCAAGCATGCTTAGCAGGCATCATGGTCCACGGATGCCTGCATCTCCAGAGGAGTGGCAAGTACGTTCATCATCATCATCATATCAGCCGAAAGACGTCTGCTGGACATAGGCCTCCCCCAAAGAGTGCCAGTGACCGGTCCTGCGCCACCCGCATCCAGCGGACTCCAGCAACCTTTACCAGGTCATCAGTCCACCTTGTGGGGGGCCTACCCACGCCGCGCCTTCCGGTACGTGGTCGCCACTCGAGAACCTCACCGCCCTGTTGGGGCGAGCCTACGCCAGTTCTAACTGCTATGTGCCCCGCCCACTGCCACTTAAGTTTAGCGATTCGGAAGGCTATATCGGTTGCCTTGGTTCTGCTGCGGATAGCCTCATTTCTGATGCGATCACGCAGAGAAACTCCCAACATAGCCCTCCATAGACAAGTACATTGCCGACCCTTTATCTTCTAATCTGAAACTTAACAGCACGCATCTGTTCTCGTTCTGAATAACAGCAAATGTCCACGCAAAGCACGCCTATAGAAAATAACATCTTGCGCTAATAGATGTTATTTCTGCATACAATAATGATGGATGCGTTTCACATTATACTCGTTGCGTTATGAATAGTATTGTTATACACTTATAGTTCATGTGCGCAATGTGCCCGTCAGTCAGTTGCGGATTATTTTTAAGGTTATTCAGAAATCATTTTTATGCACCTTGAGGTGGCTCGTTGTGGTGTGTTGTCGCACACTGTGTGGATTACATTGCCGGCTTGGATATTTTTGTATTAGACCTGGTGGCCGATTTATCATATCGTAACATAGACGTCCCCCAAAGAGTGCTCAATGACCGGTCCTGCGCCACCTGCATCCTGCGTACTCCCGTTTGTAGGGTTCCGTAGCCAAATGGCAAAAAACGGAACCCTTATGGATTCGTCATGTCTGTCTGTCTGTCTGTCTGTCTGTCCGTCCGTATGTCACAGCCACTTTTTTCGAAACTATAAGAACTATGTTGAAACTTGGTATGTAGATGTATTCTGTGAACAGCATTAAGATTTTCACACGAAAATTGAAAAAAATAATAATTTGGGGGTAATACTTAGAACTAAAAATCAAAATAAAAAATTATCAAACCCATACGTGTGGGGTATCTATGGATAGGTCTTCAAAAATGATATTGAGGTTTCTAATATCATTTTTTCTAAACTGAATAGTTTGCGCGAGAGACACTTCCAAAGTGGTAAAATGTGTGTCCCCCCCCTCTCATTTCTAAAATAAGAGAATGATAAAACTGAGAAAAATATATGATATACATTACCATGCAAACTTCCACCGAAAATTGGTTTGAAGGAGATCTGGTAAGTAGTTTTTTTCTAATACGTCATAAATCTTTTTTATAGATAATGGTACGGAACCCTTCGTGCGCGAGTCCGACTCGCACTCGGCCGGGTTTTTGGGGGAGGCCTATGTCCACATCTTTCGGCTGCTACGATGATGATGATTATAAAGTAGGAACATAAAAATAATTTAATCGCTACTCGATTTTTTGCTCGACTTACTTATATTTAATTCACATACAAGTAAGTAGACGCTGACGAAATATTTGTTTTGTAATAGTATATCAAGGTGTCTCATCAATCTACTTTCCACATATATAACCTCACCCTTCTTTGTCATATTACGTACTCTCATTTCATACTTAAACTTCATCTCCTGCCATGACTCATCAAATATATATTACAGGTACCATAAAAGATCAAGTGACTTCTTCCCTCCTATTTCATCACCTCTTAACGAGCCTTATCAATTGTATACCCATGTACCAGAATGGTAACGTTCCATTACTTACAAGTCTATTAAGACTACTTATATTGAGAAGCAATGTACTAGGAACACCTTTCGCCGCTATCCCAATAGGCTCATCTGGCGACCACAATGGAGAAAGCAATTGTGTCCAAGCTGTGCAATCTGCGCTGCGGTCGCGCTGCCATGTGGACGGCGGCTTGCACAAACTCACTAAAGGGTTGCATCCATTCCGCTTGGGTCTAAGAAAGACGGCGATTTATTGCAGCGCTACAAACGCGCCGCAGTATCGATACATGAGATTTTGACAGGTAATATATATGAGTAATAAATGATAATCATCATTTTTATTGCAACTATGGTATTGAAGATCTTACATAAAAAAATCAGTTCCACATGGGCCCTGTATGACCTAACAGGGCCCATGACATTGACAATATTATATTCAATTAATGTAATTCAATTAATTTTAGCTATTATTTTTACCACTAAACTAACAAAACATGCAGTAATTTGTGTGCTAAAATATAAAAATAAAATATTACCTGTGTGTGTACATACAGTCCGATACATTTTCATAGTTAATAAACATTTATAGGGTACAATTCTCTGGAGACAAAATAAATAAATCTTAAACCCTTTGGAGATTTTAGTCCGATGCACAATTATGAGGTCTAATAAAATAAAATAAAATGGTTTTTTTACTTAATGGACGTGGTGCACCAAACATCTGCCAGCATCTTCTGATGAAGGCTCGTAGAGAGACGGGACACGACACGTGTCGAGTTTTTTTTTATTATTGGTGGTAATTTGTGGTATTTATTTGCATGTATAGGCGTGCGGAGAGAGGTCGGGAACAATGTCTTGCATGCAAAAATAGGTAAAAAATATATTTATTTATTTATTTTTTACATATATGTTAACACGGCATTAGAGTGTTTACACCAATACACCGAAAAACGAAACTATAGGAAAGACAACGCATCACAAACTTCACGGATAGCTACTAGGTTTCCTATCATCCATAATCTCACGAAACCAATCCAAAATAAAAATCTGCATTTTGTTTAGCGGAATAGCAAAGAAATACGCGTACGATGTTGTTTTAAAAACTTATGGATTTCCGCAAAATAACTCCTCATTCAATTACTCGAAGTAATAAAAATCGCTTAAACATTCAATCATTTCTTTTGAAAGTAGATTAGTAGATCATTGCGAATAAATGTGAAAAAAATCGTTTTACCAAGACATCGAACAAATCTTGTTCGAAAATGAGCTTTTCCATAAGTTACAAGTGGAATATAGTTAGCTAAGCCGCCCAATGACGTACACATTGCGATTCGGCCAGACCCAACACAGGCGGAGCTTTTTACTCAACATGTGATACTTATTATGCACTTCGCTGTACCAGGGTCGATGAATTGTGGTTTTGACAGCTTCAGTAAGTATTTTGAATAATGAATGCATACATAATGGGTCATACACAGATTTAGGTTCGCGTATTTCATATGGACATTGTCAAAGTTAATGGCTACGAAGCCTTATTTTTGTTGGACTCTTGAGAATCCTTATTCCTACAGACGAGCATATTTTGCAAAATGCTTCCTTTTTCGTAAAATATAAATTTACGGCAACGTAGATTTTTTTTTAATTTAATACAATGACGGCGGCAAACTACCGTACGGTCCGCCTGATGGTAAAGCGGACACCGCAGCCTATAGATGCATAAAACTTCAAAGGAGTAACATGGGCGTTGCCGACCCTTGATATGTTTGAGGATTCGCCGTGTTGACAGCTGAAGGAACCCTCGCTCTCAACACAACGAAACCTCGGGAGCTCTGGCGACCTTGCTCACCACCAGGAACACAACACTACTACAGAGCAAGTAGTAGTGTTATTATGGCTGTGGTCTTCTGCAAGGCGGAGGTACTTCCCCAGTTGGGCTGCTCCAAATTCGAACAAGATGACATCTCGCTGTGCCCTACCTTACCTAATCCTATCCTATGGTAGGTCCTATGGTTATGATATTTTTTTATGGGTTAACATGAAGTTACAGTTTGCTATAATATAATTTTTAGGGAGAAATATAAGTTCAATTTCCGGCAAACAAATATAATTTAATCCTATTTTCACCAAAAAAAAAAAGAAAAAACGGCAGGTATTTTTTTTTCATTTTTTTTATGAATCTTTGATTTTCAATAACGTCAGCCAGTAACAAGATATGCTGAATTGAACTGTAATCATTCATGTACCAAATGATTCTTGTTTATTGCAACATTGAGAACCGAAACGACACAAAGACTTCCAAGAAAACTCATTTATTAGGTTTAGAAAGAGAACACTTGAATTTTTTCAGCGGCTAGTTTAAAAATTGATTATTTCATTCCGTTATCATTTTTTTAATAAATACGTCGTAATCTTGAATGCAAAAGGAAGCATTTTGCTTACGCTGGTCTGTAGGGATAAGCACTCTTAATAGGCATAAAAGGCGTCTCCTCTTGTATATAATTTTGCGATAAAAACATCATTTACATGCAGGTACGAACATCATTTACATGCAGGTACGAACATCATTTACATGCAGGTACGAACATCATTTACATGCAGGTACGAACATCATTTACATGCAGGTAAGAACATCATTTACATGCAGGTAAGAAGCTCTTCACTATTGACCACAGAAACATAATTTTGTTTTAAACACTTTGCATGACCCCTAATACTGATTATATAATCTTATTATAAGACATAGGTAATTGCCCGTGACTTCGTCCACGTGGATTACCAAATCAAATCAACTGAAATCCCATTTTTGTCCCTGTGGGGGATGCTGTTCGGAAAAGAAAGTATGTTTACATAGCATTACTCTACATTCACATAAATAGATATTCCTCCTATAGAGTTGACATCCTGAGGGGTAATCAGTTAATCACGGTAGGTCACGAACGCGCGTTAGGACAATTTAACTGTAATTTTTCCGTATATTTGACATTTAGATCTAACTGACGCGCGTACAATGCGTTACGTGATCGACCTGCAGATTACAAACCCTAGAACAACTGATTTTGCTAAGCCTGAGTTTACAATTGTTATCAACATGAAATGATAACAAACAATCTTAGTAAACCAATCACAAGTATTATTTCATTTAAAGCGTTTGTTTAGCCAGCGTCTTTTCAAGTTTTCCTGTAGGTTCTTACGAAGACGAAAGAATAAGATTTTTTTATTAACACAAAAATCGAAAATACCGACATAAAAAAGTTAAAGAACACAAAAAAATAATGCTTTACCTTACTTTATTTAAGTACACAACGTACAAGCGAGCTTGTGACTGTTCGTGACCAGAGGCTGTTTTAAGAAGTCGTTGCAATTTTAGGGACTGGTTTTTAAGTTTTGGAAACATTTCATCCCATTAAATGTTTACTTTAAACACAAGTAGTGTTCCGCCCCGTATTTGGAATAAAATACAATACATAAAATCAGCTACTTAGATTCAGTAAGTAAAACATGTTGAAACGACGAGTAAAGTAAATGTCAAAATTAAAGTATCCATTAATCGAAACTATTTTGACATGTTATATCGGATACAAATTTAGCATAAATTTTAAAGACAAAATCATTACGCACGAAATTTTTAACACAATTATTCTAAAGCGTTCACTATAAAAATTGTACTATATGATTAGTCAAACGCGCCTTTCTGAAGGTTTTATTTATATACATTTATACATGGTGTATGTATGTTTTAGTTCGTTTAAGACTTGTAAAAAATACGAATTACTAAGCCTACACTTTTACTGGTTCTCTTTATTCTGTTTGAAAAGCGGTATTAATATACGTACGTAAAAAAGAACATTAATATCTGTACACGCCTTTATGATATTGACAATAAAGTCCTGTACAGATATTTATGTCCTTATTTATGTGCGTATATAATACACCTAACTCTACTCCCCACTAGTTTTAAATCTTCACTAACATTATTCGTTTTGTTTTATTTATTAATTCCAATGTACTTATTGTAAAATCTCTTTGGGGGAGGGAATGATGATGGGATAACTTAGGACTAAGTTACCTGAAAATCTTCTTTTATGACGTTAACATTGGACTTTTGAAACCATAATGTCATTCAAATAATTATGAAAAATTGTTTTGAAAAATATGTTTTAGCGTAGGTATTTGTTTTGTGTTGCCTTTCAGGAGGTAACTCATGTAAAGGTTCCGACGGAAGACCAGCGCTGGCCTCCTAGGTTAGCACCATGCTGAGTCGGGGCCTTTTCGTGGACCCTGCTACTTTTACTTTACTGTGTTTTGTTTTGTATACCCATTGTTTTGTCCACGAATAAATGTTTTCTTTCTTTCTTTCTTTCTTTCTTTTTATACTCGTAGACCTTAATGTTTGAATTAAGACTTCGCACACCAAACTTAAATCATATACTTTTTACTATGGAGCTCCCAACTCAACATTTCATAACGGTTGAGACAACCGAAATGAAATTGACCAATCACGTGGCGCCTTTACTGAACTATAATGTATTTGACCAATAGGACGCCGTCATGAGAAAGTCAAAAGGTAAATAGACACCAACGCACAAAAAGAAAAAGCCGTTGGTTGCACTTCGTGTTCAATAGATACCAGGTTTGTTTAATTAGTTCAGTTGACTCGTAGAAAAAGTATTGTGTACAATAGTTATATAATTAGCTTTTCAAGTCTCGTACCTTAATTAGGCCACTCAGCAAGCTTCGTGGCCTAAACATGGTACTCGACTGAAAAAGCATACATTATATAACGATTGCATAAAATACCATTAATTTATACAAAAAATCTGTTTAAGTTTTTAAAGACTGCAATGATCGAGAGCTTGCACGGAAAAATCACTGTCAATATTTTATTCAAAACTATCATAAGGGTTGTTTCGAAATGTTGCCAGGGTAAGCTTATTTTTTGATGATTTTTAATGCAATGCTATTCCATCTAATGCAACCCAACGGCAAAATCTCGCTAGCATCTCTCAGTATTTCCAGACCTAGCTCTATCTTTTATAGGTCGACTAAAAACAGTGGTAACTAACTGAATACATCCCGATAGTGGCAAACAATTATACCTATAGCATAATCTACACGTGGTATACCACGATATTTCGTTATCTATAATTATTCGAATGACTAAAATAAAACAACGTTTTCTAAAAAAAAATGTGTTTAAAAGCTAGTTTCCTTTTGCGTTCCCTGATATTTTACGTATAAAATATCAGGGAACGCAAAAGGAAACTAGCTTTCAACACAAATCAACACAAGTTGCATTTCTTCTTCGTAAAGAAGAAATGAATCTTGTGTTGATTTTTGCTCACCTACTCACAAAAATTCTGGTGAGAAACGTCAAATCCATTAATAATACATATATATATTTTTAGTACTAGTTTACGACAAAGTGGCGAAGCGCAATTTCTTTTTAGAACTCCAGAATGGTAAGCGTAAATGTGGTGGCCAATACCTTCGCTATAAGGATGTTCTGAAAAGACACATGAAGAAATGCAAATTAGAGCCCTCTGCGTGGGAGGAGAAGGCAGCACGGCGGCCCGAATGACGACGTCAAATCCATCGACAAGTAAATACCTTCGAAATTGAGCGTCGTAACGAGCTCGATAAAAAGCGAGACGAGCTGAAGGCTCGCCTACCGGCAGCCATCCAGTACAACTTCGTGGGCGGGGTATTAACCTGTCCAATTTGCGCTCGTAAGCAAAAAAGATAGGATATGCAAGCCACATGAGAGCGCACCAGAGTAGAACAACAACACTCAAGTCATATTGCTAATCGATGGTATCAAGTCCAGATCACACAGTCGCTATGGCCGAAATCGGTCATGACAGCATCATCATCATCATATTTTTAGTTGCAAATTAAGAAACTATCACTATAAGCCCGAAATATTACGTTATCCGGGACTGATCGAGGTTTGGACTTTGTATCATTTCAATGTCTTAGATCATTGACATTTTATGTTAGGCAAAGGCGCTCATATCGACATAATTATAGCTAAAAAAACTGGCCAAGTGCGTGTCGGGCCACGCGCAGTGTAGGGTTCCGTAGTTGCCTGTCTGTCTTGGTTACATCGACGTGCGGTGCGGTTGCGTCGGCCGAATTTGTACGAAAATGGGCCTTTTAAATTAATCAAATCGATTGAGAGCCATCCTGATCAGCAGCCCCCCTCCCCCTGCCGAATAAAAGGCAATGAACAAGGACAGGGACACATGACTCCAACTAAAATTAGGGCTTTAAAGCGCAATATCTCGCAAACGAATTACTCCTTTGAAAAATGGTTTTAGAAAACCCATAATATTTTTGAACGAGCTAAAGCTCCGCGGTGTTTTTGAAATTCTGAAAGTGGTCCATGCCTAACAAAAATTTAAGAACCATTGCTCTATTTCTACGGTAGACTTTTTATTTACGAAAAAGTATTGATTTTCAATTAATACAATAAGTATACAATAAAAATTAAGAAGGTCAGGTAGGACAACGTCAAATTCAAAATTATAAGGGTATTTCATGCTTAGGCCTTTTACTAACATTACTATATTTATATTTATTTTCTTATATTTATATTGTATATAATAACCCGTGTGGTGTCGGGTTAGAATTTCACCACCCCCTTTCTTCCCGTGGGTGTCGTAAAAGTCGACTAAGGGACCAGGGTTGAAGTGTGTTGTGGGCGATGGGCTAGCAACCTATCACTGCAATATCACATTTTGTCTATCTTTTACACCCACAGTTATGCTAAAAGTGGCGCTGGAACATAAGTTTCATGTGCTCTGCCTACCCCTATTGGGAATAAAGGCGTGAATGTATGTATGTATAGGTATTTATTCGAAAAATAATACATCGTTTATTTATCGATTTTTGTTCAGTCAGATATTCTCGCGTATTCGTAAAACCAAGCCATTAATAACTTTGTTACAATAACAAAAGTAGATGTTAGTGCGGACAAAACGAAGCACATTTTATGACCGTCATCAAAAGCTCTGAAAGCTTTAGACAGTAAACGCGTTGATGTCTTTTTTATAAGCGGCCAACAAGAGCCCATATGAATACGAAGATTGGTTAAAAAGCTATTATCAAATAAAATGGACGGAATTATTTTCATATTATTCGATCAGATAAACAGTTACATACGATAATAACCATTCATTAAAAGCCTTATATATATATATATATTAGCTTCACTTGTAACCGTGTAGGTAATTCAGTTGACGTTGAACTATGTAACATGTGTGTATGTGTATGTATGTGTGTGTATGTGTCTTGGAAGTCCATTTTCACCCACTTTTTTTTTACATGGATTTACCTGGATTCATTGTATTGGTGAGCTATATGTATTCACCTAGTCACAAACCTGAAACGTGGTCGCTTACTATGGGCCTCATAAGAAGACTCAAAGTCACCCAAAGGGCTATGGAGAGGGCTATGTTGGTAGTTTCTCTGCGTGATCGCATCAGAAATGAGGCTATCCGCAGCAGAACCAAGGTAACCGATATAGCCCTCCGAATCGCTAAACTTAAGTGGCAGTGGGTGGGGCACATAAAACGTAGAACCGATGGCCGTTGGGGCGGAAAGGTTCTCGAGTGGCGACCACGAACCGGAAGGCGCGGCGTGGGTAGGCCCCCCGCAAGGTGGACTGATGACCTGGTAAAGGTTGCTGGAGTCCGCTGGATGCGGGTGGCGCAGGACCGGTCACTTTGGCACTCTTTGGGGGAGGCCTATATCCAGCAGAGGACGTCTTTTGGCTGATATGATGATGATGAGTCACAAACCTGCTTGCAATTTTTGTATTGGGCGATTGTATCTTAATTATATGCAAGATTATGTTTACCGTAACTTAGGGCCATATTTTGTCTGAAAATCCATTTGACTTGGAAAATTTATGAAAAACAACCCTTTAAAATACACGTCAGTCCAAATAGCATAGCTGGTAAAATTGCACAGACTTGCGATACAGCGCAGTGCTATGCGCAGACCAAATACTTAAATATGCCGTTTTGGCACGACACAAATTACTAATTCATTTTTTTGAAGAAAGTCTACAACGATTGATACTATAAGTCCACGCGCGGTTTGAACAGTGTGCGGTGCATACTACAATAACCAATGACGTAATATAAAAAAGAGGTAGATCCATACTAATATTATAAACGCGAAAGTGTGTCTGTCTGTCTGTCTGTCTGTTACCTCTTCCCGCTTAACCCGCTGAACCGATTTGAATGAAATTTAGTATAGAGATAGTTTGAGTCCTGGGAAAGGACATAGGATACTTTTTATCTCGGAAATCATCCCCCAATGAGATGAAGTGGGGGGTGAAAGTTTGTACGGAGCTACGATATAAACGAGCTCCATGCGGACGGAGTCGCGGGCAGAAGCTAGTAGGTTATAATAAGCGCTCTAAGAGTGGCACACTAAAACTAAGTCAATTGCACCAACTTGAGTCAGTGTCGCGTCGTCAATGGAAACGTATGCTGTCACGTTTGGCGGTCATTTTTAAACACGGAATTTCGTATAGACAACTTATCTACCTCTCTTTTATATTACATCATTGCCAATACCCATATAATAAACCATCAGTGAATAAGGGTGTAAGTCTCTATATCGCGAGGAACTTATGTTAGATATTTATGAAACAAATATTACGATATTTAGATAAAATCAATTGCAGTCCCTGCCCAATCAAGCCCGCCTGATGGTAAGCGGTCACACTACCCAATGTACACTGACAACAGGGGTGTCACATGTGCATTATCGACCATTAAAAAAAAATAGCTTGTAGCACCTACAAGCGGTGACCCGTGGCTTCATCCAAGCGAAGCTGCTTCATGAAACAGGCCACAGGATGAAAAGAACGGTTCCCCGCATCCCGTAGTGATGACCCGATTACATCTAGGGTTGCGCGCGCGCAGGTAGGGCAATCCTTTCCTTTCGCCGTGGGAACCGCGGCAGATGCGTCTAGCGGACGGAGGCTTTTTTCTAACACGCTAGGTTCTCCCTCAATTTTGGAAGTAACGATAATCTATGGTTGAGATTATTTCATGTGGCCGACTTTTTATAAAATAGTTATTGGTATTGGAATGTTCTACCTTGGACTACTTTGATGCAATCCGGTCAACTCATAGTTGAGCTCAATCGTCGAATCCGACTCGGCTGGGCAGCATTCGGGAGGCTACGGCACATCTTTTCGTCCAATATTCCGCAGTGTCTCAAGACGAGAGTCTTTGACCAGTGTGTGTTGCCAGTGATGACGTATGGCACGGAAACGTGGTCGCTTACTATGGGCCTCATAAGAAGGCTCAAAGTCACCCAAAGGGCAATGGAGAGGGCTATGTTGGGAGTTTCTCTACGTGATCGCATCAGAAATGAGGCTATCCGCAGCAGGACCAAGGTAACCGATATAGCCCTCCAAATCGCTAAACTTAAGTGGCAGTGGGCGGGGCACATTGCACGTAGAACCGATGGCCGTTGGGGCGGAAAGGTTCTCGAGTGGCGACCACGTACCGGAAGGTGCAGCGTGGGTAGGCCCCCCACAAGGTGGACTGATGACCTGGTAAAGGTCGCGGGAGTCCGCTGGATGGGGGTGGCGCAGGACCGGTCATTGTGGCACTCTTTGGGGAGGCCTATGTCCAGCAGTGGACGTCTTTCGGCTGATATGATGATGATGATGATGATAGTTGAGCTCTGCTAAACTGCTGATGGTTGTACTCACTTCCGTTGACCCTCGCAGGAGTCTCCGGCAACTCGTGCGCCTCCGCCCTCAGCCTCCTGAGACTGAGTTCCAGTACCCTCTCGATGTCGATGCTGACGTCCCTCTGGTCCTGCAGGAAGTCGAGGTCGGCGAGCAGGGAGAGGTCCGGGGCGAAGTGCGCGTGCTTGAAGGGCACGTGCTTGAAGTGCACGTGCTTGCTGCGCGCGACGGACAGGTCCAGGTTGGGCGTTGAGCTCGTCTCAAGTAGGTATATACATATTCTTGCATTTAGTTGGCTTTTTGAGATACTATAGCTGCTTACTGGCTGCCCGCGGGACTCCGCCTGCGTATAAACGAAGAATGTAGGAGATAAAATATTAGAATAACAGATATCCATCCAGGAGGTCTATTCTGTATCCTGGTCAAAAAGTAGTCCGGGGTAAACCCCAACCCCCGATATACTCACAAACATTACCTTCGTAAAAGTTGAGATATGTATAGAAAGCTCAATAAAATTTTAGCAAAAGGTACCAAAAGACTGTTTAATAATTTACCCAATAATTCATCATTCATACGTCTTAATCCTCAAATATTACATCATCGTCACCCTACACAAACAATCAATACGGCAGGATACACCAAATTCGATACCTAGTTTCCAAAAAACCTTGTTTCTATCGTGTTCGATTTTTTCGCAAGGGTTACCATCCGGCGGCGGACGATGGGATTCGCACGTTTCGCGCATTCGCAGAGAACATGCGGCAATTAGGTTCAATGCCCGGGCAGGATGTATGGATTCTCACGTTATTTGAAAATGTAAAAAACTGTATTTATTACCTAACAAAAATAAATGGTTTTCTCTGCAGGTACTGCCTCTTTGGATCTATATGAAGTCCTACAAAATAGAAGACATAATTGTATTTCGGCATTTCTCAAATATTTTAGAATTGTGAACCCCAAAACATAAATTACCCAATAATCAGTACATGATATAAATTAGTCATCAATCTAGACACCGCAATTTTACCAGTCCGAATCATCACTATAGTTTATCGACACATTTTACGAATATTTTCTCCATTTGTACGTGAACCCTTTCCTGAACCAAACGAACACATTTCAAAGAGCTTTCAAGTTGCCGAAGTCAATAAACAGGATTTGGAAACTAATGTACTCAATTATATTTCGGACTAACGGCTAAAATCCATCTATTGCATTTAAACCTTTTAGCGTAACCGGCGCGTCAGTACTTTCTTATCTTATCTCATTTATGACAATGACAATGAAAGAAAGCGGTATCTTTAAAGTTTTTGAGTAATAAAATACGTTTCCAAACTGGGTTGCCGACGGCCAGTTATTCTTAAAGGGGTAATTAACATGTTGAATTGGTGTAAGGCGGCGGGGTGTTTGGATGAAAGGATTGGTTTCGTCGCGCGGACTGTGCTGTGTTCAGGTGGTAATAAGGCACTAAAATGTGCATTTCAAAGGGAGCACTAACACTTCAGTGTTAAGATAATTGCCGTAATTTAGTTCTAGAATGAGAGAAGAGGTTGTAGTTCTTCTAAACAAGCATTTACGTTTACACTGACTTGTAAAGACGAGTTACATATACCTTATTCTACATTCGTTCTTATTCTTGATCCTTAGCAGAAATAATAAGCTTAAGTAGTTAACAAAAATAAGATATAATATTAAGATATTGATTGTCAGTAGACCTTATTAAATTTGTAACATTAACATTATTAAAAGTACTTTATTGTTGCTATCGTTAACCCCCAAAAGCCTGTTATCAACGTGTAACCATTGTTTTAAAATGAGCAATCATCCCTCGTCTAAATCACACGATCAATTCATTCAGTCGAGGACTTCCGGTGAAATCGACACAAAAACCTCATCCAAACAAATACTATCCGTCTAACAGAAAAAGGCGTAACTATATTGGTTTTACTTTACAATACGTTCTTTTGAAATAAACACTCGGGTCCAGAATAAACGCAGATGGCGCCTACTAAACGGAAATCGAAAGGGATTTTTTTCTAATGTTTTTTGCATTTATTTGATAGAACAAAAAACGTGTGGGAACAATTTTTTGAGTAAAAAATAGTGAAAGCTGGTTTCCGTTTTATGTTAAGTTTATTCATACTTGGGATGTGATTCACATTTTATGGAATTATTAGGGGAATTTGTATCTGTGTTAAGTTGGTACGTAATTCTATGTACATGCCGTACATGGCCATATATAGTACCTAGCCACGTACAACTTGGCCATAGATAGTACCTAGCCACGTACAACTTGGCCATAGATAGTACCTAGCCACGTACAACTTGGCCATATATAGTACCTAGCCACGTACAACTTGGCCATAGATAGTACCTAGCCACGTACAACTTGGCCATAGATAGTACCTAGCCACGTACAACTTGGCCATAGATAGTACCTAGCCACGTACAACTTGGCCATAGATAGTACCTAGCCACGTACAACTTGGCCATAGATAGTACCTAGCCACGTACAACTTGGCCCTATATAGTACCTAGCCACGTACAACTTGGCCAAAGATAGTACCTAGCCACGTACAACTTGGCCATATATAGTACCTAGCCACGTACAACTTGGCCATAGATAATACCTAGCCACGTACAACTTGGCCATAGATAGTACCTAGCCACGTACAACTTGGCCATATATAGTACCTAGCCACGTACAACTTGGCCATATATAGTACCTAGCCACGTACAACTTGGCCATATATAGTACCTAGCCACGTACAACGATAGACTAACGTTTGACCAACCTGCTAATGTTATAGTATTTTTCTGGCTAACTTGTTTTTATTTTTATATCATTTACTTTGGAATATTACCCGCATAAAATTTATAGCAAGTTGCCAGTAATATTGTATTGGCCGTTGATCTGTGTCATTAATGATAATGATTATAGTCCAACTGAGCACAATTTTTAAGAGTCCGCAGTAAGCTCGATTCTCCATATAAACGTAGTTACGCTCTCATTTTAAAACTAAGTGTTGGATTGTACCGAAACTTTGCATATACAATGACATGAGGTATATCTATGTCTGTTATTAGTTTATGTAGCTTCAGATACTATAGTAAAAAAAATACAGCGAGTTTAAGTTTTTCATACAAAGCTTGTTTTTGCTGTATTTCGTTTTTTTATAAACTTGAACCATATAAACTAATTACAGACATAGATATACTTCATGTCATTGTATATGCAAAGTTTCGTAACAATCCAACACGTAGTTTTAAAATGAGAGTGTAACTACGTTTGTATGGGAAGGTGAAATTCGGTCGAGCTTACTGCGGACTCTTAAGCTACTCGATTATTTCGTTAGAATGTGACAAAAAGTTCCAAGATAACTTTAAAGCCACAGATTCCCTGATTCTGTACCTGTATCTTGAGATTACCAATAAATTCACTTAGATTATGTTCATAATATGCGTTTTTGACATTGATTGCGACAGAATATAAATCGAGGAGATTATGCATTCGTTTCCAACTTTGAGAACTTTAATACAGTTACGTCGCTGAGACTACTGCGTCCAATGTCGTATAGGACATTATTCCCCGAAAGGTAAACACGGCTGGCGGTCCAAAGTCATTAGGTGGTAGCGATCGCGATTAGAATCTTTACAACCTTAAGACACGTTCACATGGACAGTATGTGGCACTGCTGTATATGCTCCTGACTTGAGATTTCATCGGGCAACCACCCGTATCCTTTGTTGCATACTACGCCTACTTCCAAACTCGTTAGTAAAATAAAAATACTACAAAAAAAAAACACCGTGTTTTAAGATAGGTTAGCCCTCACAATGCAATGTTGCAGCATTTAACTACTCGATAATCCCAAAACTTGCACCCAATTTGCACCCATATTCTTAAATACTATCCAACTTCAACAACATAATAGTATCCTATACTATTAAACGAGCAATATTTGTATATAAATATATAAGCGCCTATATATATTTGCAGTCACGTTTTCGAAAATGGCTAACGATTTCGCTGAAATTTTGAATATATAGGGGTTTACGGGGGCGAATTATCGATCTAGCTAGGTCTCAAATATCTGGGGTAATTCGTTTTCTCCGTATTTTCTCTATTTTCACCCGAGCAGAGCTCGGTCGCCCAGGGACTATGATATAAACATGCATGCGCGTCGCCGTCTTAGCGTGTTATTGTACTAACTAATAAGTTTTGATATGTATGTTAGTCTGTAAGGTATTTGTAAATATGGGCCTCATTGCCTGCTCAGATTATAGTCCGATAAGATTAATTTGTAATATTTGTGTATTTAACGCGATACGAAAAATATAACTAAATCATACACAATTTGTAGTGATCGGCACGGCAGTACAGCTCATATTGGGTTAGTTATGTAGTTATGTAAACCCATGGACACATTTATTGTGACGTATCCATGAGAGGAGGCATGCGCCCAGCAGTGGGACGTTTATAGATAGATGATGATACAGTTCTACGAATAATAAACTCCTTAACTCTGGATCCTTATACCTTATACCAATAATCGGACACTTCATTTTATATTTAACAGTAGCTTTTCTGGTACAAAAACCGGTCTAATCCCATATCCCAATAAGGTCTAGTTTTCCCTCTGGGTTGGAAGATCAGATGGCAGTCGCTTTCGTAAAACTAGTGCCTATGCCAAATCTTGGGATTAGGTGCCAAAGTGGACCCCGGGAGTAACGCTAGAAGGTTGATGAGGTTCTATTGCTCTTGCAATATTGGGACACCATGGAGACTTCATGAAATTCATCATGTTCAAACTCAATTTTCGCTCAATACCTGAGTATAAATTGGTATCCGTATTATAACTAAAGAAATTCTCATTTATTATACAAACTCAACTTCCAATCAGTACGATACCTATAAACATCAGTCCATCATAAATCTCATCTACCCATAAACCCATTTATGGTTTATCATCAAATTGTCAACACTCACTTCGTCGAATTTCTCTTGAAAGTCAACGTTTCATGTATTTTCATTTCGTCGACAATTCAGTTCGTGGAATGGTGGAATTACAAGTAATTTTAAATCGTGTATTTTTACTTGTCGGATGATTCATGTATTGTTTCAAGTATTTTTAATTAACATACAACTTTTTAAAAGGATCATTATTTAAAGTAATAATTGCCATAGATAACTATCTATGGCAATTATTTTAACCTTTTTTTTTTAAACGCAGAGGAAATGCATTTACGCAACCCCCGGGGCCCAGGGTAGCCCATTATGGGGGGTATGTGGGACTCACCCCTCCATAAGGGAAGGGAATACCCACTAAAACCTCTGCGGCGTTACCCTCTCTGCCGTTTAGGGGGGCACCATGGGATCGCTAGTGCATTCTACCACGATGCCCCCCCGGCTGCCCCGGCTAATACCGGGCAATAATTATTTTAACCTAACCTAACCGCCAGCGTGTCGACGTTACCCCGCTTCGCGGGTGCCTATTTCCGCTCTGAGGGACACAAGTGAACCCTAACCTAAACTACTTAACAACACTTCTGGAATACTTATAATACAATTGTTTTTTACTGCGGGGGGCTTCACCCCCCGGGCCCCCGCTTTCTGGCTGACCTAATCTGGTTAAACCCCTGTAATCAGTTGTTGTTTGTTTTTGTAATGTTGTAATAAAATTTCGAACAAATTAAATTCGTTGTTTTGTTATTCTGCCATTTAAAATCCATACAAAATGAATCATTTGCGAATAAAATTACCTACACTAAACAATACTTCGAAAACTAAATGTTAATTGAAACGTTTTCGATGAAATAAAATTCGATGAAAAGTTTGTCGACAAAGCTTAAACATGTTTTCGATTATGTACAGTTTTGAGATAAAAAGAGTAGATAAACGTAATGGCAACGAACGTACCTTCACACTTGTGACTAAATATGCTATTTCCCGAAGTGTTTTTTTAAATACCATACAAATACAGTTAAATTATTCTGACAAAAAACACAGTTATAGTACTTAACAGTCATGGGAATCAAACCTTAACCTTCCGCACTTGCGTAAGATCCGGTATTGAAATGTTTCTCACAAAATTATCGCACTTTCAGACGAATGCCTTCCGTTTGATTAGGGAACGGGTATGGATAAAGATTTGTAGTACTTTTGTTATTTGTATAACTACCATTTGCCCGTGATTTTGTCCGAGCTAAATTCCGTATCAACTGTCATCCCTTTAAAGATTGATTTTCGGGTTTAAAGGTATCCTATGTTTTAATACTGGTTATAAACTACCTGTCTGCCAAGTTTTTTCTAAATCCGCCTAAACGTTATCACATATACGATCTCGTATTATTTCCCTCTCTGAAACTATTATACAATGTTAGATTTCCTATGATTATAGTCGGTGAAAAAAACAATTCAGATTCTCTGTGTGTAGTGATTCTGATATACATAGGTATATAATAAAATATGAATGTTAAAAACGTAATTAAGACTCCCTTTGATCTTCACTGCCATCCCAAACTAAATTATGAATATCAATTACATTTATTGATTTTGTTATCCTTTGCACAAATCATAGATAAGTATTAATGACAGAAACACTAAGCATCACCGTCTAACAAAAGAATTTTATTTACAGATAGGTAATTCGAGATACAAAGTACTTTCAATAAAGACCTTAGTTAAAAAACTAATTGACTTCACGTATAGATACAATTTATAGCGAGTCCCACCGTCACAAGTTTCTTTAAAATGCGACTTTAGCTACCTGCATTTAAGGGTCCAAATAACTGCTAGATGTTAGGATAGTCTCGTGAATGGTTCATAAGTGAGTGTATTCGAAATTGAACGCTATCCTGTTGTCATAGGGTTGTAGAAGCATGACTGAGTGAAATATGGCGTGACAGCACACACGGGTAGTGCACGAGCGTGGGAGTCTGCCGCAGGTGTCTGCAAGATCTGCAACAAAGCGCTGTATTTCCTACCAGACGCAGGCTGGTGTTAGTGCCATTGACAGAGATGTGCTAAAATGCCGTGCGAATTATAGCGTATTATTCTCAATCGCAGGTTCTATTCAATAATTGTCGATTAGGTTATAATATTCACAATCGCCAGTAATACATATCAAATTTTTATTTGCGTTTTTTGTTTTGTTAGTTTTAAGTATTTCGTTTATTATTGAGTTGAAATATTTATAAGTTTCATGATATGATGATACCATATTTTCAGTCAGGTGTAATTATTTTTTGGAAAACAATATAAAACAATAAACTTAATGAATATGTGTCAATGTTTATTGTATGTTTAGTTACTCCCTTTGTCTCTGCGTGTCTCGTGTAGTGAATGAATGTCTTCTTTCTTTCTTTCTTTAATCAGTTAAATTGATAATTACTATTGTATTGATCTGGGAAAGTACATGGAAAAACTGAAAAACTTTAATATAGGTAGTCAGGAAGAGTTACAAATAAGGTTTTCTTTATGCTGCAAATGGGAGTTCTATAGAATATATCAGTCTATAGGAAATACGATCACGAGTCTATGTTTTGCTGGTGTGTGTAGGTACCGCTTTAGATAGAATTCTATCTTCGTTAGTATTTTTTACTGAAAGATAGCCAGCTATGTTAGGTCTAAGGCACAAAGCTATGTATTTTCTTAGATAAAAACCAAACCATTTAATATGGCAAAGAAATCAATCACATATCTGTTGTTTAATTTTCCACGTCAAATTTTATGACGAAAATACACATGTATTGCCTATACAATTACAAAGCCTTTAACAATTTTATTACAAACATTAACATTTAAGATTTACACGCACAATCCGAAGCACTTAAAAATGGTAGTAAAGCTAACAAGAATAACGACATCACAAAATTAATTTAAATTACATGACTTACTACCCGAATAAATTACTTAAACAAAAAACCCGACAGCTAAAAATCTAATGAAATAGAAATCAGCGAAATCCTTTCGCACCTGTTGAATCAAGTTTTTCAATAAGCTCTTTTTTGTTCCTCGTGCACAAGGTGCAAACCCCTCAGACACCGAACACCTTATTAGAATACTAACCTCCGGCAATCCCGTCGACGGAACCCAAAAACAAAACAAATCAGTATCAGATAATGGCATCCTAAATTATGGCCTTCCTAACCCATTCCTGACCTACCATCAGCTGCCTTTCCTCAACCCATATGCTACAAATATAGGTCAATTAGATTCCGACGCTGTCAAGCAATTATCTGCATTAAAGAAGTACATTTAAGATTCATTTTGGGTATTCGTGTTGGAAAGGATGCTTGAAATGCCAAGAACGAAATTGGACAGTGATGTAATGAATCTTCTAAAACATGGCATCTGATTAGTATTATTTTATGGTTTAAAATTGGTGACAGGTGCAGGTGTTTGCGAATGGTCATTTGCTAGAAGGTATTAGAAAGGACATTGAGTCATTATCTTTTTATTCTAATATAGTAAAATATCTCCATCTGTGGCGTTTCATGCCTAAAGGGTCCTTATGGCAAACGGCCATAAGGAGCCTTTAGGCATGAAACGCCACACTTTCGTCTAGTAGCAGTTGTTTTTTTCTGCTACTGTTCTGACCATTATTGATTAATGTTTTTGTTTTGTACTATGCCTATGCGGTTGTATTTAGATAGAGCGTTATACACTTGGACAGAAGCCTTAGAGATATTAGTTATTATAGTTTTCGTTTAATGTCGAGTCGAGACAGAGCGACCACGTGGTTGATTATGAGACTTCTTAGTAATATTGACCATGTGCGCAGTTCAGCTCAGCTATCTTTAAAATTCAATGCACTTGTATTTGTATAGTAGTAATCTCAGACCAAAAACAAAAGACAGACGGAGCGTTACGAACAGTCTAGTGAAGCCAATCGGTTTTCAACCAAGCCCCATAAGTTTAGCACACGCTAAACAAATTAAATCGCACAAAACTCGAAATAAATGATCTTGACAGCATTGCGACACGTGCTGAAGAGTTTTGTGCAATTTTGTTTGTATATGTGTGCGTGAGCGTGTGCTAAACATGATGTAGCTTGGTTTTGTTTGTATGTGGTTTGGCTTCACTTGACTGTTCGTAACGCTACGTCTCTCTTTTTTTCATGGTCTGAGGTAGTAATTTGATGCATCAATTGGTTTTATCATCTTCTATACTAATAAAAAGAGGTAAGAGAGGGAGGTAAAGAGGTTATGTCCGTGAAATGTAAGTTTCTAATTTTGACAGTTTGTATGAAGTTTTGTCTGTTTGTTCGTTTGTCAGTAAAGGCATTACTTAAAAAGTATGCGGCTTGCTCAGATGAATAAGAACACGTTGGCCACGACATGTTGTCGACTTAGGAAATCAACCAAAACTATATCTGTTGTAGGGCCAGGTATCTACAATAAACTACCCTCCGAATTAAATATTATCGAAAATGATGTGATATTACTTAACAAACTAAAATAAAAAACCGGCCAAGTACGTGTCGGACTCGCGCACGAAGGGTTCCGTACCATTATCTATAAAACGGCAAAAAAATCTCATTTGTTGTATGGGAGCCCCCCTTAAATATTTATTTTATTTTGTTTTTAGTATTTGTTGTTATAGCGGCAACAGAAATACATAGTTTGTGAAAATGTCAACAGCCTGGAGACAGACAGACGGACGGACAGACAGCGAAGTATTAGTAATAGGGTCCCGTTTTTACCCTTTGGGTACAGAACCCTAGAAACCGGCCAAGTGCAAGTCGAACTCGCGCACGAAGGGATCCGTACTGTTATCTATAAAAACGGCAAAAAAAACACGTGTCTTATATGGGAGCCCCTTTAAATATTTATTTTCTTCTTATTTTTAGTATTTGTTGTTATAGCGGCAACAGAAATATATCATCTCTGAAAATTTAGTGTCTAACTATCACGGTGCATGAGATACAGCCTGGTGACAGACGGACGGACAGCGGAGTCTTAGTTCCGTTTTACCCTTTGGATACGGAACCCTAAAAATGGCTCTCAAAGCTTTCTTTAATATTAATGAGTACTGATAATATATTTGTAATAACCATAATTTTAATCCTTGTCGATAACATTTTGTAATTCATAATATTGCGATCTAATTGATTTTTTTTAATTTATTTGACATAGATTGTAACTATTATAATTCATATTATTTTGACATGTAAAATTTTATAATTTATTAAACCAAATCAAATCAAATCAATTATTTATTCTGCAAATAGGCCACAAGGGCACTTTTACATGTCAAATCGTAATTTACAATAAAATAATAATAATAATCTTACACAATAATAATTTAAATTATATATAAAAGGTTAACAAACTAAATGTCACTAAGTTAATGTAAACAAAACAAAATTGCAAAATATGACCATTACATTCGATATAAGATCTGTATCAGCATTAACAAGAAGTTAATCATATTAGTTCAGTATTCCAAAGATGTAAAAGGTCTGAGCTTCCAAATACAATTAATAATTATTCTAAAATTCTAAGAGATGTATACGGTCTCTAAGCGTCAAAACAAAAAAGGAACAATGATGTGATATTGTCAGAGATGTACAGGGTCAATAACAACAAAACAATAAAACGTGTCAAGATCAGAATGATGTCTCTCGTCAATACGATAATAATAATAATAACACTAGTATGTAATTAGTTAACTATGTACTATGCCCTTGCAAGCATGAACAGTCCGGACTCCACTGCATAGGCTGCCGAACTAAGTTTTCCGGCTAGGGCGACGATATGCGCATGCCATTGTAGTTTTGAGTCCAAGGTGATACCTAAAAACACTGTTTTATCTTCAAATTCCAGTTCATCGCCCTTTAATTGGATCTTGGTATTGTTTACCTGCTTGACATTAGGTAAAGTGAATCTGATACACTTTGTTTTCTTGGAATTTAGCAGTAAATTATTTGCTGTAAACCATTTCACAACAGTGTTGACCGCATCATTAATACCATCGAAGCTTTTCTCTTTCCTGTCTACCTTGAAGATAAGCGACGTGTCGTCAGCGAATAACACTATATCATGTTTATCTTGCAACACATTTGGTAGGTCATTTATGTAAATCAGAAATAGAAACGGACCCAGAATCGAGCCTTGAGGAACACCAAGAGCAACAGTTGTCCCTGCTGATTGGGTCCCATTGATGACTACTCGTTGTGTTCTCTCCGAGAGATACGATGACACGAGATCAAGAGCACCGTTTTTAATCCCATAATGTCTCAACTTTCTGATTAAATTCTCGTGATCAACGCAATCAAATGCCTTTGATAAATCACAAAACACTCCAATTGCATCTTGAGCCTCATCCCAGGCATCAAAAATATGTTTAATTAGTACCACACCGGCATCAGTGGTAGAGCGAGCCCTAGTGAATCCGAACTGATTGGTATTGAGCAGTTTATTGCAACTAAAGTGGGACATAAGCTGATGAAGAATGAGCTTCTCAAAAACTTTACTTAGTGCCGGTAGTATTGATATTGGCCTGAAGTTGGTAGGGTCAGTTTTCGTTCCTGATTTAAACAACGGGATAATTTTACTGTGTTTCATGAGATCAGGAAATACTCCAGTATCAATACTTTTATTGAAAATATCAACTAAGAAAGGTGCAATTGATTCTACAATGAATGTAATACTTTGACTGAAAGGCCCCAAAGATCTTCAGTCTTCTTCAAGTTCAACATTTTAAACGCTTTTATAAGAATTGGTGGGGTCACGTGAGTGAATCTAAAGATTTCTGTACATTCCGTTACATTTGCTTTCAACAACGATTCAGCGGCATCTGATGAGTTTAAAGACTTCGTGGTCTCAACTGGTACGTTAGAAAAGAACCGCTCAAAATGATCCGCTACTTCATGGTCAGAACACAGAAAGTATCATCAATTCGTAGGCTTGTAGTGCGGATCTCCTATCTTGCGTTTTCCAGTTTCACTGTTGATAACTTGCCATACAGTTTTAACCTTATCATTGGAGTTCTGAATCTTTTTTGACAAGTAATCGGCTTTGGCGGCGACACACATCAACTTAAAAGATTTCGAGCAGTTCTTAACATACTCTAGAAATTCCGGTCTTTTATCAGTAGTTCTCGAATCGTACAATTCGTAGAGACGGCGTCTTTTTTGTGAATATCTGGGGTAGTATTAATAATAGGGGTAAATTCTGAAACCACTCATCCGATTTTAATAATTCTTTTATTTTAAATTAAGAGGTTCAACACTATTTTCAATAATAAGGCGACAATCTAACTAAACTCAGGAAATTATATGAAAATTCGTCACTGAATTTTTTAATGCGTACGTCCCAGAAAAGCCGTGGAAACCATTTGCCCCATGCACTACTCCTTACAAAACCCTATACTGTGAACAATCGCAAAATATATATGTTTTCCTTATAATGCCTAATAGAATATAGGTATATATTCATGACTTTTGGAACATTATATATCATCGAAGACATATTTACCTTCGCAGCAAACCAATTTATCTATTAGGTATCTATATTCAATTCGTTTCCTATCCTAAGGCTGCCAAATCCGATTTGACCAATTCATCATACAATTTTAATTAATCCATACTAATATTATAAATGCGAAAGTGTGTCTGTCTGTCTGTCTGTCTGTCTGTTACCTCTTCACGCTTAAACCGCTGAACCGATTGAGATGAAATTTGGTATGGATATAGTTTGAATCCCGGGGAAGGACATAGGATAGTTTTATCCCGGAAATCATCCCCTGAGGTGGTGAAATGGGGATTAAAGTTTGTATCGAGCTACGATATAAACGAGTTCCACGCGGACGAGTCGCGGGCAGAAGCTAGTATTGTACATAAGTAAAGCTTCATCATCATTCCAACTTCCTGTCTAAATTATGCACAAAGCGGAGGTAGGTACTAAAAGCAATGTTCGCATGATAATGAGAAATAAACACGTACAAAGTCGTATATAATTAACAATTTAAGAGAATGCAAGTTACCCACGATTAGAGTAGTTACGGCGGGAACAATGGCGGGTTCCCACATCATAACAGTGGTAATAGAAGATTCTTCCAGATAATATTGCCCATGATATCATTAGGGCAAGTGCGACGTTGGTTGGAATATAAGGTTCCGCACACATTAGCCTTACAATCCTTACTAATATTATAAATGCGAAAGTGTGTGTGTGTTTGTTTGTCCTTCTTACACGTCGCAACGGAGCCTCGTATTAATGTGATTTATTGTACGGAGATAGTTGAGAGGCTGGAGAGTGACATAGGCTTCTTTTCCACCGGGAAAACATCTAATTCCCACGGGAAAATTCAATATGTTACATTTTCCTATAACCACGCGGGCGAAGCCGCGGGCATCAGCTAGACTTCTATAAAATACAAGCTAACATTATGCACATTTATTATTATCTGCGCAAGGCTAACCTTGTAAAGAAATATCACTGCTAATGCTAACATAAGCAGTGATATTTCTTTACATTAATCATGAAATTCATGAACATGTAGACTTAAACTTAAACGTCAAATGGGTTTATAGGTCTAAACGTATTAATTGACCACATTCATTTTATACGAGTAACGCGCCCTCAACACGCGCCGCAAGTCTTTAGTATCAGAACAAGTAGACGCAAATGTAAATTAAATATCAAACCGGTAAATACGTTGAGTTGAGTCACGTACCAGGTTGCAATTGTTCATGAAATCTCAGATCCTTAATTATTTCATCAGTTTCAATGAAATAAAAGAGGGGATCGTTTCAACAGAACAGGCTTCCAATTCCAAATGGTCGACGAATCGGCGACAAGCTACATAGGATGTAGCTTGTCGAGGACTAAGTTCCACTTTGGGTCGCAGTGTCACCGTAGTATACAGTAAGCATTAGATAATATGCGTTTACAGAATGGTTTTTCCCGTCGGCTGCATACCCCTGACACATTTTTCTTATCACTCCTTTGGCGGATGGTTACCAACTGGGTAAAAACTCAACTGTGAGTAAACCTAACGCCGATGTGAACCGTTTAGAATGCACATTAGCGATGTTTTTGATTCCATATTTGGTGTGATCGTCGTGACTCCATGTCTCGGGAACATTTTTACCCGTAGAAAATTACATGCGAAACAAATAGGGAACTGAAGTACTAAAAGTTAGTTTCTGATTTAAATCGAAAGTACTTAATATTACTTTCAATAATAAATCTTTCGGATGGGAAGTACTTAACCACTCACTTGCTTGTGGCAACTACAGTTGCCAATTTCGCGCACCCCTAAACTGATGGTGGCAACTGTGGTTGCCAAGTGAAGTATGGACTTCTTTGGTAAAGAAAAATTGAAAGCAATTTAGGCTACCTTTTTTAAAATCCGAAAGCAAGTGAGTAGTTAAGAACTTACAAAGATTTTTTGGTCCAGTATTAAAACAATAATAAGGCTATCCAAATTCTGAGGAAAACGGAATCGAATAAAATGCATTTCAGTAGGTGGGTAGGAGGTGACACCTGATGGTGTAGCATAATGCCAATGATGATTCATGAGTATGGACTAATAAATCATCATTGGCAAATGGAGGAGGGTTGTGCTCAGCAGTGAAGTGTATATGGATACACTTCACTGCTGAGCTGCTCTTATGACTGAGAGGGAATCGGCTGGATGCTACTGGGTGAATCAACTTTTAGTGTCCTCCCCGTTTCTACTATTTGCTGTTTAAAAGGAGATAGAAGAAAATACGATGTCTGCTGTGGTTAATTGTTGTTGGATTCCTTACTCAATGAATTGCAACGTGAAACCTCATGACAACTGTATTAAAAAATATTCATTTGCCCTTAATTTCACCGGTTGCCCAGCAGACGTAAAATGTATGAAAATTGTGGTTTGTCACCTCGACAACCATGTTTTCCGCTAGAATACATTTTTGTGTGATGCAAATGATATATGTTCAAATAGACTGTTTATCTAGCGATAAGAACGTATGGATCTTATCAAATACACAACTGATAATGAAGAAAAAACTAAGGGTCAAGAAAAAAATGATTGACCCTACTACATCATCATCATCATATTAGCCAAAAGACGTCCACTTGTGGACACAGGCCTCCCCCAAAGAGTGCCAGTGACCGATCCTGCGCCACCCGCATCCAGCGGACTCCCGCGACCTTTACCAGTAAACGACGCTACTACATACTAGCAACTGATTTGCCTTCTGTCTACAAACTCTTGGAAATTAACAAATATCCCTGAACGCTAGGGCCGCTTGTATAATAGTTACAGTATCCGCATAACACGGCGCAGGCGGCGACAACGTAACCGCGTAATGGCGACGTGCAATCTTCCGTGATAGTGAACTTGAGTTTTTTTCCCAGTACCGTTAGGCTGGGCTACATTCCGCGGTTGCCGCGAGACGCCACCGCAGCCGTGTGATCTCCACTGTAATACGATTTTATATTGCCAACGTTCTACAATCTAGATAAAGGCTTCCTGTGTTGTAAAATATAACGTTGTCGTTTTAACAACTTTGTAGGACAAAAGGAAACAGGAGAGACGAATGTAGGTAGGTACCTCCTCATCGGTTATGAATAAGGTGCTGGCACAAGATCGTTTTTATTGATAACCGTCAAATATCGGTTTTTGCGGCACATTTCGAGTATGCTGAATCTGTGTCATTTTTAAAGCCATTCGATGTATCTTCGCTTGCGGCTCATAGGATCTTCTCACTACTCACTAATCAATCACGTTCCTTTAATAGGTAAGATGAGGGATTCTCCCGAACTAGATTTAATTCAAGAACAAGATTTTGTACATGAATCGATAGAAGTCATTGCGCATTTTATAAGCGAGTTCAACGAGTTCGGCATAAAACAGGTGAAAGGAAACCATTTTGGCAGGTAATTTACTATTCAAGGTTATTTTGTTTATTTTCGTTTTTAGGTATACTAATCCGTGCAACTCGGTTATATTCTACATTGTTATTATTTTATGGTGAGCATATGAATATGCAATGAATCTGAGCATAATTTTTTTTTGAAAAATTAATCTATTACAGAAAATAGAGATACCCAACTACTCAAATTTAATATAAGTACGTGTAATCAAACAAAATAGGAAGATTCAAGCTATATTATAATACGTCACAAGTCTTCAACTAACAACTAGTGCACAAAGTAGGTACCTAGACCTAGGTACCTTTCATGCGACAACAAATTCAAAATATTTACGTATACTAGTAACAAGCATTACAACGTATTTTTGTAATTCTCACCGTCCGACACAGCTATAAAAGTAATATAAAGAATCATGACGGAAATAACTGCCTCTCTAAGAATTCTAAGCTTTGAAGGCTACCCGCGCGCCAGTTCAACGACCTGCCATTGCCAATGTCAGCCATCTTGAGTTCCGCAGTCGCTTACGTTCTTCACGTAAGAGGCTGTAACCCGTTGTTTGTGTGAGTCGGTAATGCTTGTTTTTCTATGCCGACGCGTATGTGTGAGTGCTTAGAAGTGAATGTGTACCTGTGTCAGTACACGTTCTAATGTAGTTGGTAGTATGTTCGCATGGCGTTACTAGATGGCGCTACGTAGATCGGTTTATGGTGATGAAGTCTTTAGTACCTATCCTGCTTTTGTTTGATAATAATAAGAAATATAATTAAATTAACTGCGCTTTTCGAGACGATCAGAAATACGTCCAGGCAAGTTTCCCCCTTCTTTTTCTAAACATACCTGGTAGAATGTGCACTGAACATCTATCATCACATAATTTTACCTTGAAACTTTTTTTGCTAAGTTACGAATCAAAATGTTCAGTAGAATGTTGCCGCAACAGCTGCGTCACTGCATGCAATATTTAAACAAAAATTATACGACACCCTACCAAATTAATAAAATAAATTACATGTGTAGCTGCCTACGTACTTATAACTGGACATACGTGTGTATACAATGAACTTAGGTACCTATTGCTGAACCTACATTACCGGTTCAAAAGTAACAACAACAAAACACGACTAAAAGTATATTTTTGAAGTGAAAACTTCTTTAGCGGCGCTGTGCACTTTGTGGGATGGGGAATTTTTTTTAAACTCGACACAGGTCACGTGACCGTAAGACTCGACAGATTGAAAATTCGTAAGACGGACACGTGACCTGATCGAAAAACTGTTACAATGTCATTGAGTTTTCACTTCTGCCGGCACTCCCGGAGTGCAACCCGGTCTTTTTTCTTACGTTATTGATTAGAAGTTAATAATTTACTAATATACTGCTCAAAAAAAATAAAGGCCACTTACATTTTTCTATTTTATTGTTAATTATTGGACATAAACTAAATGATAGCTGGCTAATTAATGAACTCTCGTATCCTTCAGAATCTATCTTATCATGCTGGAGTTTAAATCTAAAAGCTAGAAAAAAAAATTACTGTTTAATATAATTTTCACAACGATCACCATACTTGTGGCCCCTATTTTCTTTTGAGTAGTATAGATATCATCTCTATCATTTAATGCTAAATTTGCAAAAGTGTAGGTAAGTACACAAAAGGTGCTCAGACCACCTATACTAGACCTAAAAACTATAAGTGTAAAATAATACATTACCTATATAGAGCACGTAGCAACAGTGTAATACACACAGGCCACAAGGCAATCATTCCCACCTGTCATTAACCTTATAAATAATGGCACACCTTGAGATCGGGATAATTCGATGAATTACCCGGCGCACATACACAATGATAAAATGAGTTACACTTTTATCGCAGAACCACCACTTTGTTTAAAATGTCAGTTAGTCAACAGTTATTAATTAAGACATACAATTTAATAAGTACAGAAGTAAAACTTGAACATTGTTATTCTACCTTAAAACAAGTGGTACACACCTCCTAAAACTTATACTAGTATGTAGCTAGAAAATGCGTCAAACGTATCCATATGGTACTTATCATTTCACTTTGCTTCTGGAAAGGCTCAAGTAGAAATCAAATCCAGGTCAAATTTGAAACATCGTGTCGAGTTGGACACAGTTTGGGACATGTTTTCTTGTAGAACAACGCATTATGTCAAATTTTTGTCTTTGAATTCATATTCAATTTGACTTATTTTAAGTAGGTCGAGAACTATGATTGTAATAAGCTTTTTTTGGCAAAAAATGACTGACTGTTCAGACTGTGTGTTGTTTCGGCGTTTCTTCTTTTTCAGACATGCTGTAAGTACTCCAGGAAAAATAAGGTTTTGAAAAACATTAATTTATGATAGCGTTTTTTTGTCAATTTCATTTTAAAATGTTATTTTAACATGCTTTATTCAAGAATCGGAAAAACTTTCCACCCGGAAGTAATAATGAAGATTTAAATGAAGCATGCATTGTCTTTTTTGTACGATTCATCTTGAATATTATAGAGCAAATGTAAATGAACCAAAATAAAGACAAACATATTTACTAATATTTTTCTGACTTATCAGAAGCTAGTTAATTTATCATTTTTTGATATATGAAATTTTGCCGGATTCTGCCGCTGGGTAACTGATATATAACATATCCGTTACACAGAAAAAGTAAGCTATTATAAATTATTTCATAATTGTCATTTTTTCCATACAAGTTCATTGACTGGACTACTGGTAGAATTTTGACTTGTAAAAGTGCATTTACGGCCTACTTGGAGAATAAAAACTCATTTATTTCATTGATTGTTTTCTTTTGAGATTAAATTTACATCTTGTGTGATGCTGATGTGTCACTTAAGTTTTATAATTTTTGATACTGTATGATTTCAGGGATGTATAACAACTAGGTACCGCGTGTAATGCAATATTATGATGACGTGGAGCTGATCTGATGATGGAGCTGAAAGGTGGCCATAGTAACTGTAATAAAAGCACATACCCCCATCGAGTTTGGGCTCGTTAGAATCGCTTCAGTGAGTAGTTGATGACGGTATACAGAAAAGTAGAGAAACTTTTTTTTCATCATCATCATCATTTCAGCCTATTGCAGTCCACTGCTGGACGTAAGCCTCCCCCAGGGTTCGCCACATGGCCCGATCTCCCGTTTTCGCCATCCAGTCACCACCAGCCACTTTTTTCAGGTCGTCGGTCCATCTGGCCGGAGGGCGTCCTACACTACGCTTGCCGAGTCGTGGTCTCCACTCGAGAACCCGTCTACTCCACCGATCATCGGTTCTGCGACATATGTGGCTTTTTTTTACTCTAACCCAAATCGAATGATGATCAGTATTTCGGCGGTAATACAATTTCTAACAAACTAATTTACCTCATATTCATTTAACAAAACCGCGCGGCACTATGTACATTAAAAACATTGTAACTTTTTCATCATCCATCCATTTAAACAGTTAAAAGTAGCACGGAAAAAATATTGTGCTCTGTCTGCATGCCGCTTTTGGAAATTCAGGCGTGAATGTAGGCATTTATTCTGCAACGTAATTTTGCCGATTTTTTTTAGTCTTTATGTTTATCTTGTAAGAAGTAAGGCAAATTCTAGCCAGTTCTCGGCGTGCAATCTGACAGTAAATAAAGAAGAGATATAACTTGTATGATAAATGATAATAGTAACATAGATTTACTTAAACATTTAGGCGAGGCACTAGCACCATGAAAGCCGACGCGTGGGTTACCTCGTAATCTTACGAGTCGCTAATAGCTGTTGTAACAGATCCCTTCATTGTTTAACCATTATCGAGACGACTAGACAAGCATATGCTACTGGAGAAACGGAGTTTAAAATTACGTATTTAAATATAACGTTAAACTTAATTTGCCACTTGGTTTTGTTGTAAATACAACCTAACAATTTAACAGGCATGTAGCTGCCATACAGATACCTACACATACTTACATAAATACACACATAATTTCTCACCTTTATTCTCAAAAACAGTACAACACAACATTTTAGACGCCACTTCTAGTGTTATATTGCAGTGCTGTTACCTTACCTACCTGTACCAGCGCCCACAACACACCTTAAGGCGATGCCTTGATTTGAGTCGAACACGCCCCCTAGACAGAGACACGCTGATGCCTTCCGCGCACGAGGAAAAGAGATGTAACACTCTTTGGGAATGGCTTTTTTGGACAAATTTCGATTAATACCTAACTTAGAGACGTTTTATTTAAATTTCATAAAGTGAGATTTTAGATATGATAAAATACTATAGTATTAACTTGATTGTGTCGTAAAATAATGTATCATTTGAGTAGGCTGAGTAAAAAAAGGAAAATACAGACCCAACTTTGAATTTTTTTTCTATCGAGGAAATTTTAAGCAATCATGTATCGATAAAATCAGGTAATCATATAGTCAAGAATCATATATCTGAAAATCAGACCTTATTGTTTCTTAATCTAGTCAGAACGGCGTTTCAAAACACGCGATAAGTTCCAATCACAGCCTTAAGTATATTCCCTTACGACTATGGGTAAGAATAGCACTACCCCCTTTTCTCCCCCAAGAGTCTCCTACACTCTACCGTCGTACTCATACTCGTCATCACATTAAAATATATAAAATTATATTAATATTATTAATTTATTATACTTGAAACCATAATTACATTCCAAAAAAATTTGTTTCAAGTTTACAATAGCGACATTTCCCTAGGATTTAGTGTACTTTCTTATCATTGTGTCCGTATTACACAGAGATTCACTAAGAGTTGATAGGTCAATCGTCTTTAAGAGCATTGACTTTATTTTTCATAGAATCATTTAAACCGCGATAATGTACTACTTTAACTTTGGTTAAGTTAGGAATAAACCTTACAATTTTATTAAGGTTTACGAAAACAAATGCCTTGCGTATTTAGGGAAAACCGCCATCCGGCTAAGTCTATAATAAAACTGTAAACACAAAACCTACTCATACCATCTTATGGTCAGATACTGATCGAGCTGTCAATGCATTATTATCATTGAATTGTAGTTGTTAATTTATTATTTATCTCTAATGATGTAATGATAGATCGAACGTAACCTTTTCTGTCAACGTTCATTTCTGGACGTCTAATTACTGAATAGCCTTTGAGCTCAATCACTAAGCCACTAATTGGCACAGTTTAAGAGCGTTGAAATGTTTGGCATAATGAGACCACGATATAGATAAAGAACTGTTTACACAATTCTTAGTGGTTTAGTGCGGATAAAAGATACTCGCAAAAAAATTGATGACGCTCCTAATGTATGAACTCGCACCAATCACTAATCAAAGTGTATATACCCAATGGCCTGGAGTGAATGTATCTCCCATTATATGTACTCATTCATGTAGTTAGTAAAGTTATTCTACGTAAATAAGTTATAATTTGATCAAATAGTCGATCGCCCCGCCCCAAACTATCTTTACCCACTTCAAGGAAAGAAACGTTTATTTTATCGTTATTTTTAATTCTTCTCTTTATCCAAGTTTAGAAAGCAATCCTACTAATATTATAAATGCGAAAGTTTCGATGTTTGGATGTTTGGATGTTTGTTACTCAATCACGCTTAAACGGCTGAACCGATTTGAATGAAATTTTGCACGAAGATAGTATATAGCCTGGATTAAAATATAGAATACTTAGTTTTTATCCCGAGTCCACGCGGACGAAGTCGCGGGCGGAAGCTAGTAAATAGTAACTTACTAACGAAGAAAAAGTTTTGATAAAATATCTCCAGAGGTTAAAAATATCCCGGCATATCCTTTCTGTTAGCTAAGTCGGTTGAGAGCGGTTAGCCGTGCATACCAGAAAAGGGTCGCAGCTTGAATCCTGCTTGGGCCAATAATTTCAAAAGCTCCATTGAATCCCTGTAATTTGCATGTTGTTAACTGACCCAAGCCCGTGGAAAGGCCTACATAATTTGACAAGACAGTCAAGCTCAAATGTCAATGCGTCCTAGAATTAAGATCGCACCGTACATAATATAACTAGATATTTTACGGCCAATGTTATTAACATGCGCAACGCCCACTTCGGTGACATTTGGAAACAATAGAGGCTAATGATACGTTATCTGTATTCAGCTTGAATTTGAGTAGCTTTGTGTGTCAAGCAGCACCTATCAGAAGACGCCTCCTATTCCAATACTTCGGAGTATACCAACGAGGCCGTAAGAAATAAGTGTTTAGCTATTCTGTTATTTATTAGGCAAATTTAGATCTTGTACTAAAAGAAATTGTGACTCGCTTGGAGACTAGTTTTTAAAAAAATTCTGAAATGTCACATTTTATGCCCATCCGTATAGATGTAAAAAAGTAATTTAAAATAAAAACAACATTAGTTTCATTGAAATTACCGACTAAATCCTTACTAATATTATAAATGCGAAAGTGTGTGTGTGTGTTTGTTTGTCCTTCTTTCACGTCGCAACGGAGCGTTGTATTAATGTAATTTTATGTATGGAGATAGTTTAGAGGCTGGAGAGTGACATAGGCTACTTTTTCCAGCGGGAAAAAATGTAATTCCCACAGGAAAATTCAATATGTTACATTTTCCTATAACCACGCGGGCGAAGCCGCGGGCATCAGCTAGTATCTCATAAATTTAAATTCGAGGGTACTTCTCATATATAAGTAGGTACGAGAACAATTATTTCGCTCATGTACACTTTAATTTAATCGTAAAGGTTAATAATATTTTGGTTAACATGATTACGTTATTAACTTTTGGTTTATTGGTTACTAGCCTCTCGAATGCCGACCATTAAATAATTGAAATATGTTCGCTACATGACTGACCGTAATATATACCCGACAAAGCGATAAATTTTAAATTACATGAAATATGGCTGGAGGCTCGCTCCTCCCCGTGCAGTATGACCCGTTCACCTTTCTCCTGAAATGACTGCAAAGAACTTTATATTGTCTTTTTAATACAGACCTCAATGACTCCTCGTTAGTTGTGGGAATTAACATAAGATAGGTAGGTACAATTTTATAAATAATTTTATATTTCCAGCTTGAGCCTTAAACGCATAATGAGATAAGGCAATTTCGAGTTAATAAATATATTTGTGACCTTGTAGAAATTCATTTTTGTAGAAAACAACACAACCCATCAAGGGTCGGCAACGCCCATGTTACTCATTTACTCTATAGGCTGCGTTGTCCGCTTACCATCAGGCCGTACGCTTGTTTGCCACCGTCGTTGTATAAAAAAAAGCGAAGAAGAGAAATAATGAAGAAGGCTAAACCACATCTGAACGAATGAAACAAAGTAATAAAAGACAAGATAGTTGTCATGGAATTTAATAAAATCAAAAGGCGGCTCTGCGAAGGGAAAGATGGGCAGTGCACTCTTCTTCATAAGTTCTGCTTGCTTTTTGATTTCAAAGAAATTGTCGTGTACTGACACTCGGGCTTGTCTGAAATATAGTTTAAGTGAAAAACAAAGAATATACGTATTTTAATGAATTCTTTACTAAGTTGGTAGTTACTTGTGTCCTAACATGAGTGTACTGGGATATTAGCTTTAGTTTAGTTGAATGAACAGTATATAGAGCTAGCCGAAGAAGCCCGACCTCGTGTCTAGGGACCTTCACCGAAATGTTACCTGAGTTCGCCGACCCCGGCATTGTTTCATGCGAATTATTCCCATTATTTATCAGCCACGATCGCTTCATTATTTCCGCGTCATGACAATCGCAATTTAATAAATAAATTGGGCTTTATTATAAATGGGAGCTTACCGCGTCCGTAACGGAAAAAAGGCAGTCATATTTTTATTCACTTACAAATTCAAGAAGATGTTGTTAAAAGTAATAGGTAGAAATATGGTAGACATAATTAAGATCGATTTAAATAGGAGTGTATTTATTTTCATTGCTTTATGAGTTTAATTCAAATGACAAGCATTCCAATTACAATTCATTATTAGAATCCATTGTACGAAAGACAAAACTGTCACCGTTTAAGGCCAATCACATATTACATATTTCTATAAACACATACATGTTATATAAATGAAGACAGTTAAAATATGATAACAAAAATCAGGTTAATTTCAGATACACGAGACAAGCAAACTCACATAACAGATAATATTAGGTATGTTACTTCTAATTGAGCGTTCTGAAAAATAGCAGCAGGGTTTATTAGTCATAAAACCGTAAATTCTAAGTGGACACTTCTTATATGCCTCCTTAGTTACATAAGTAAATCACAGCCAATAGTCAAGTTGGTGTCTAAATGCAATCACAGCATTATCAATAGCGGTCATTTCAACATTCTTATCATGCCGATTATCATGAGCCAGAAGTAAAGATTGATTAAATAAAAAACATAGTTAGATATGAACCATTTCCAGGAATACAATGAGGCTTGGTAAGAAAAAAAAAACCCGATGATTGCACGTCTAAATACTGAGCTGTTAGTCTAGACTACGTTTTTATATACGTTTTTTTATACAAGGTAGGTAAATATGTTATCTCAAGCAAAAGAAAACAAAAAATTAAAATATTTTGTCTGCATGTTACAAAAGGTCGCTTTACACAAAATAAGTAACAGAAAAAATTGGAGACAGTTTTGTCTTCGAACTAAGATAGAAAGAACCTAGAAATCAACCCCGTTAAATGTTGTGGATAGTAACGATTCTAATAACCGCTACAATTTCCAACCTATTTACGAAAGCGATAACATGAGTTAAATAAATGCACGAGTATATTATACTCGTATTTACTCGACTTACAAATTATAACTTACTTAATAAATACAAGTCTTAGCAGTAGAAAAAAATAAATCGACCAAATTTAATTTGAACATAGCTAGCAGTATGAAACGGCCAAAACCTTTGGGCACTCTCTGTCATCGATGTAACGTACTCAACGGTCATAATGTACTTTAATTGAATTACGACTACCTGTACCCACCCTCAACCTTAGAACCTTTATGAATCACGGGGGAGGTAACACAATGCCTTGGGAACATAATAACTCGGTCGTGGGAACGGATCTGAGTGAATGGGTGAATGAAGATGCCACCTGTAGAAGCGGTTGTAATTATGTAATGCTTTCATGTATTAGTTTTTCATAGTAACGGTAGACCACGTGTTTTGCCTCATAACAGTTATAAATATGCCATTGTTTACTATGAGTATGTACTCTAACATCGTAAGGGAACGTGCGAAGAAATTCAGACGTGCATGTGAAGTCCCCAACCCGCACTGGGCCAGCGTGAGGACTACGTACTCCTCATCTCTCCTCACTCATGAGAATAGGCTTTAAGGCCGGCAGTAGGGTGTTTATGGGCTGATGACGATGTGTACTTTATATCGGAATGATGTCTGGTCAGGACAGGTGGATCAATAAAATTCGATTTCAATTAGACGCGCTAATAAGTAACCAGGAAGTTTAAACAGTATATTGATTTATCGATTTCTCACGTCGTTTTTGCAGAAAAGGACTGCGCAATGTCACCAAGAACCTATGTGTTTTGTGTGTAATATACTTTGTATGTTAACTTGTTAACCAAATAGCTAAATCCATATTAATATTATAAATGGGAAAATGTGTCTGTCTGTCTATCCGTCTGTCTGTGTGCCTGTATCTCTGTATGTTTGTCTGTTACCTCTTCACGATTAAACCACTGAACAGATGTTGACGAAATTTGGTATAGAGATTTTATCCCGGAAATCATCCCCTGAAATTGCGGTGAATACTTGTATGGAGCTAAGATATAAACGAGTTCCACGCGGACGGAGTCGCGGACAGAAGCTAGTAATTTGTAATTGAATTTAACCCGTGACATAACATGACCCGTGAGACATTTAAGTTTTATTCTCTGAAACAAACGACTTTTAACTATTTTTAATGAACATAATCTTACTGACTTCACTTTAAAAGTAAGTAAAATAAAAAAATAGTATGTCTGTCTAAAAAGGCTGAGAGGCTAAATTTTTCAGCATTACAAAAATCGTCTTATGACCCTGCCAATTAAACCATTTCTGACCATATCTGGTTTGGTAAAGTTATTTAAGTATAAGCAAACTGGTTGTACAAGATTATCACGTACAATGCGAGGAAAGTAAACGTACTTTACTGTGCTTAGCGTAAATCTATGCTTGTTTTTGATAACGGGATCTTTAGTATTTGTGCGTTCAAATGGTTCCGTTAGTATAGATTCAATTTAAGCGAACAAGCCACACCGACTTGGGTAAGGTAGTGTATGTCTGTAATACAGTTATTTAACGCGATTGTTAAATGTATGTTTATTTATTATTGTTATGGAGTGATAAGGAATGCCTGATTTACGGCGTCTGTGGTTTATTAGCAGTCAGTATTGTATCCTGTAAAGCCTGCTCTATACAGTGGGCCATCACGACTCATCGTACAGGACGCAACTATGCGTTAGACGGAGAAAGACATCGCCGCGCCATAAGCCATCTGACACCACTACCCTCTCCACACCCTGGCCCATCCTAGTGGGCCATCAGTATGGACCATCATGAAGAGGAGCCATAAAAGGAAAAAATATTAGGAACCTATTGCCTGTAAATGTATCAAATCGTTAACAACCGGTAATTGGAATAAGGATTTAACCTGAGATTAAACGTCCAAAGTATATGGACGAATCTTGAGTTTTAAGTTTTAAGGCCTGTTTCTGTACGATTGACTAAATGCAAACGCGCTCCCCGAAAAGCCCCTCAAGAGTATGTCGTTCGAATACACATATAACCTCATGATTGTTTTAAAATTATTATTGTAACGTCTATCTAGTTTACAAGGATATCTAAAAAATATATAAATCCAATGCTAGTTCAGACTGGAATAATTCTTCATGCATATCAAGTTTGAGTATATCAGTCGTTTAGTTAAAATCATCTGTCATGTGAATGAATGAAAATCCGAGTCGAATGAGGTCTGATCATGATGTAGTAGTAAGTTTATAATCCGGTTTATGATAAATTATCTATTTGTTTGTATGTATTTTGTTGTATTGTAGGTACATAAAACATGACAAAATGATAACAAACAAATAAAAATTAAGTACAAAGTTGACCTTATCCCTTTAAGAGGTCACTTCCAGCGAACCTTGTTACATTTGTTATTCTTGTTTACTGGAACTGAGACTAAATCATCTCCAGAACTATTTTTCGTAATTTCTTTGATTTTTTTTCATCGTATGAAAAGTAGTATACACGTGGTAAAAAGTAGGTAACGTTACATCAATCAGAATATAAATCCTGTCCGTTACGCAATCTTGACTGAAATTTGTGGTTACTGAGTTCATGTTGTTTACCAAGTCAAATACTAACCTTAAATGATAAGTGGACGCAGATCTGGCAACTTCGGGATAAGTTATTCGGTAAGGCACACATTATCTATTGAACTCCTTAGGATCCTCCTCCTCCTCCTTGGATTCAGTCAGTCGGTTAGACAGTAGGCACAACCGGAGACTGAAAACCTGATTTATGCAGGCAAATGATCAATTTTAGCGCTTTTGGACTTTTCTCGAGCCTTTGATTCCATCAATACTAGCATCTTACTATCCAAATTAGCATATTATGGTTTTAGCAAATCTGCAATAGAATGGTTTAGCAGCTATCTTATCAATTGTTCTCAATTTGTTGAAGTACGGGCTGTGGATGGTACGACAACAGTATCACGGACTCTTCCAGTGCCGAGAGAAGTACCTCAAGGCTCCATCCTTGGACCCGTGTTGTACAGTCTGTATAGTGCATATATTATAAATAATATAAAACACTGCAAATTCCACATATATGCAGACGATTTGCAGATTTTCATATCATTTAAGCCAGGAGATACTCACACAGCCGTGGATAAACTTAACGAAGACGTGCGCCGGATTGACAACTGGTCAGAACTGAACAGCCTAGCTTTCAACCCTACAAAGTCCAAGTTTCTCGTGTTAGGTTCGAAAAAGCAGGTTAACCAGATAATTAGTTTGAGTCCCCAAGTAAGTATCGCAGGCAAAAGTGTAGAAAGAGTCTTAGAAGCTCGCAATCTGGGGACTTGTTCCATTTTGAAGGTCACGTGCTGGAAACAGTACGTAGTTGTTTCTATAGACTGAGTGTTCTCCACAGGGTGCGCAACTATCTCAGCGTAGACATGCGAGTGAAACTGACTGATACTCTTATTCTTTCTAAGCTCAATTACGCGGACACGGTGTATGGAAACTGTCTACTAGCTCGTACAAAGAAAGTTATACAACGAATACAAAACGCCTGTGCGCGGTTTTGCTTTCCTATACCCCCACGACCGCATGTAACTCCGCATCTAGTGAACAACAAACTCTTAAACATGAGTTCTCGCCGACACCTTCATTTTGCCACACTCCTCTTCGGTGTTTGTCAAAATAAAAAACCCGTATACCTATATGGGAAGCTGACCTTCTCACATCGTCAAATAAGACATGTTCCACGAGTAATATGTCCGAGGCACAGTACTGCTGCATTCCGTGGCAGCTTTCGGTATGCTGCTACGAAGTGCTGGAATAATCTTCCACCGCCGATATTAAAAAGTAGCACTATCGGAACTTTTAAAGCAAGGCTTAAAAAATATATCTTGGACCCGCGAAGTACTGGTGCCTAGGACCTTATACTTAGGTAGGTTAGGTTATGTTAGGTAGCTTTTAAAAAAAAAAAAAAAAATGCTGCATACCAACTCTCACTCTAACTAACTAGAGATTCAAATTAATTTAACCACGATTTTATTTATAAACTTATATGTATTGAATATTATTTTGTTTGATTTTTTTATGTATTTATACCGCCCTTAATACGAGTCGCGCGGTATGCTGTCCCGCACACCTCACTGGATCCACAGAAAACCAGCGCCGTTGGCACTGCTGTGTCAACTGCATTGCTGAGTGGAGACCTTTTCGGTAGCACATCCCTATTTGTTCGTTCTTAAGGTGCATTGTGTGAATGTATGTGTAATGATGTGTTATCCGAATAAATTTATATTCTATTCTATTCTATTTATTAGTTTTATTACGGAACGGGCATAAGCGAATAGAGATCCTTTGCTAGGCGTATTCCGGTTACGTTTAAGTCATCAAGTCAGTCAAGTTGACCTCTATTTTGAAGCTTGGTTGAAAATAACAGTAATCTGCTGAAATGACAGGTACTTAAGTGACAATGCAGCGTCATAAATTTATTTCCAACATTACAATCCTTGTTAGAGAACCATAATTTTCCTGACTTTCCCGTTATATTTATTTTGATTGTGCATTTCTTTAAATCGAAAATCTTTTCTATCGAGTATTCTGAATGTTTGGTGTGTCGACACTTAGAAACAATAGTGAATTGTGATGAACGAATCTTTCAATATTCTGCGTACAAACAAACCACATTTGCAGTTGATACGGAACTCTCTCTGCTGTAGCCGTTTTTTTTTATAACTGAAACGAAATAGTATGGCTGTATTAACTTGGTAAAATATCGCAATGTGTGCCAAATCACCAGACAATCATTTTCCTAAAATTTGAAAATTTTTGCTCACATATTTCCTTTATGAAACTCAAGACAAGTTTGTTCATAGGAATTCATTTCATTAATTAAATTACAAATTTCCTATTACACTACAGTTAGATGAAGTAAATCGTCCCGGCAGGACAATTTTCATCAAAATAAAAATTACTAGCTTATCCGTCATATCGTAGCTCCATACAAACTTTCACCCCCTATTTTAGGGAAGTTGGTGGTTAGAAAGAGACAAAAGGTAGCCTATGTCACTCTCCATCCCTTTAACCATTTCCATATAAAAAATCATGTCAATTCGTCGCTCCGTTTTGCCGTGAAAGACGGACAAACAAACACACACATACACTTTCCCATTTATAATATTAGTATGGATATTCTTTATTACGGAGTAAAATGACGTTTCATGTCTTGTCAGTTTTTTACATCTCTTAGGGGGATGCGCTAATACAACCGATTTTTTAAGGGGTAGGTATCTTATCTATATTGAGATAAGTGCTCATAAACTTTACGCATTTTATTTATACGGTCGCGGGTTTGAACCGAAGCTTTTCGGTGAAGGAAAGTATCGTGAAGCAATCGGTATAATTCCAATAAAGTCAAAATTTCCCTTTTGGGTTGGAATGTCAGATGGTAGTCGCATCCTAAAACTAGTGCCTACGCCAAATCTTTGGATTAGGTTAGGTTAGGGCTCGTTTGAGCACTGCCGGGAAAAATGCTAGGAGGGTGATGACAAAGAGAAGGATAGCATGACGGACAGCAACTGCTCCCGGGCCGTCCTCTGATAGCCGTGCGGAATTGCCGCCCACTTCCACAATGACATTATTCGTGGTAAACAAGTACAAATTATACACAGAGGAAAAAGTAAACAAAAAGAAAGTATCGAATACAAAAGCACTCAGCAAAACTTTTAAATGATTTTGTTACCGATCATTGAGAATTAAGCCAGAAACTGTAATAATAGCATCGCACTGTTTGTAATAAGCTGGTATCATTATTTGTTGTGTTTGACATTTCTACCTGTTATTTTATTCCGTTGACTTAATTATCAGACCTTACATAATAAAATTATTCCATCAACGTCATTCGCGTGCATACGTACTTAGACTTTGTTTACACAATGTCTGTGACTGTCAGTGACTGGTCTCAGCGGTCAACTTCTTATATTGTGAAATGTTTTTAACGTTTTTTCTATAACGTGAAATGTTTTTAATTCAGTTTTTTGCAAGCCTTTCTGTACTATTAGAAAAAGTATCAATCAGTATTGTAATAAGACGATGCTAGATAAAATATAAATACAAGCTAGGAATGTTATAATTATACATACTGTATTCAACATTCCACAACTATATAAATACTGAACCCAGGTTTTTATAAAATGAAAGCCGATGGCAAAATTAAGGCCAGATTGCTGTGCGGGGGAGAGGTACATTAGTAGCTTGAGCTGCTGAAGCCTAGCGGGCGCCTACGCCGTAGTCGCTTTCCGCTACATACGAGAAAAACCACGGGATCGGCTACGAGCGTAGCGCGTAGCGATTCTTGGTAGTGAATGTGTTAATGCCACATCGAAACAGTGCCCTATTTTTTTCTTGAAAGCTTCCAGTTTATTATATTTTATTTTGCAAATAAACAATTTTTGATACCTACGTATAATGTTGACTTGTTTTTTTTTGTTAATTAATAAATAACGAATATTAGTTCTTTTTTATACATTTGGGTTAACCTTTTTTATAACTATTCCAAATTCCAATTTAATATCTAAAGTAGTTCCTGAGATATTTAGAGACGTGACAGACGGACAGACGGACGGAGTCGCACCATACTGAACCCTAATAAAACGCAACGCATATTTCAATATTTCAGAGAACTATTGACACATTTTCAGCTATTTTGTAACAAAAAAACAGCTGAGACTCACTAGCACTAGCAATTGAAATACATTAGGGCGCACGTGATACTATATGCTAATAATATACATCTCATTCAAACAATTATCATAGACTAGAATGGTAAATCATTACATATAAAAATCGTAGATGTACATAATAATAGATGTATATAATAAACAAATGCATTTTTGGAATCGCAATACGCTACCGAAAATGTCCTTGGTCGGTTTACACCCCATTTTTGATACAACCTGTATAATTATTATAAATCTTTCCATTGTTTTCAGTTTGTTGGTCACCTACTTTTACGCGTCACGTAAAAACTATTTATCCGGCCATTATAGCTTCAGTAAAAGTATGGATGTATATATTTAATCGGATTCGAACCACAGAATCTTTTTAGGGTTCGTTACAAAACGAAAAAGGAACTTATAGGATCTCTCGTCTGTCAGATCCGTCGCGGAACGCGTGGAGGTATCAAATTAAAAATCAAATCTAATACTCATCAAACGCCGTTTATGCCGCATATTTTGACACTCGCGAGGAAATGAAAACCTATAGGGTTCCTTCCCGTTAAACTATAATCACGATATGAAGGTTTATTCATAATGAATATATGGTACATAAGGTCTTAAATATCTATACATGTTTCTTCCCATAATATATTCAGCCAGGTCAGGCATATGAAATCTTAGGTCAGTGATTTGATCACTCAGTCAATAGACCGGGATAAAATTTCATTTAAATTAAGTAATCACATTATAGCATACTAGTGATCTAATAGTAAATATTAAACATTATTTTATCGCATGCTTCATTATTAGCTACACTAAATTAGATTGATTTATATAAATAACATTGATAAAATTCTAATTAAATTAAATAATAACAATAGTCCAATATTATTCTATGTCACATGCTTCGTCAAATTTATAATTAAAAAATTCCTTAATACTATAGAAACACTTTTCAGCTAACATTTTGTGCAATTTTGATTTAAATTCATGAACAGGGAGTATTCTAAGCGCGGCAGGTAGTTTATTAAATATATTTATGCACATATTATGAGCACTTTTTTTTCTGAGTACGAGCTTGTGACTTGTTGGGAATGCTAGCCTGTGCCGTCTATGTGACCTAGTTGTTTCCTTTTCTTCGATAAAGGTAAATAATTCCGAATGGAGTTTTACGAATATAGCTATTTCGTATATGTATAGATAAGGCAAGGATAACAAATTATGTGTTCGAATAAAGGCTTACAGGATTCTCGTCTCTGTGGAGTACCAAAAAGAGTTCTATAGATATTTGGCAAGAAGGCCCTTTTAATTATGAAGCTTATAGCAAAGCTTCGTAACTTTTTTAAGGGAAAAGTGAAAACCGTACATTTTAATTTAATTACTAAAATAACCCTGTTTTTCCAAGTTCTTTTTTAATTTGTATGTTTGTCCGGGTGGAATTGTGCAACTGAATTTTGAAGCAGATATCTTCAACCGATTGAGCTGAAATTGTAGGTAAAGGTATAGTTTGGATGCTAATTCAATATTATGGAACCATCGACCTGATCTGATGATAGAGACAGAAGGTGGCCATGGGAATTCTGTACTTAACCGACATAACCCCGTTGAGTTTGGATTCGTTAGAACCGTGAGCGCTGGGAGCTCTGTACTTTGCCACTATTATTCTCACTCGTTAGGGGATCAAAACCTTTAGGGTAGGTATTTCTCACTAGGCTATAAGTATTGATTTACATTACCGAACGTAATAGGTGTGTTAATACACACCTATACAAGTCTCTACGGAACCATCAATGCGCGAGTCTGAGAGTATCAATAGTCTAATTTTATTATGGTATTTATGATTATTATACATTAGGTAATTTTTTCTCATTTTCGAAACAATGAGCATCACAAATCATAACCCATTCCCATTCAATTTATACTTATCTAATTGGTAGGTACTCAATGTGTAACATTTGACTATGCGATGTGCAATGTGTTTCCCATGAGAACTCATCAATCTCATAATATTGAAAAAAATGCTTAAAATGCAAAATGGTAAAGTCGGTCGGTTGATCGAAATAGTCCTTCATAATAAATTCAAATCGTAAATGCCATGAATTTCATTAAGTATTAATTCTAGCAACAGATACTGATTTCCGACCAAGATATAGCAAATCTCATTGTGTATAAAAAGTTTCACGTTTTTTCATGATGCCGTTTTAAAATTAGAACCAAACAATGACTTTGTCGACTTGTACCGTTTTGCTGGGGACTTTTGAGGGAGTTCAACTACTCATAATTTTAATACATACCCAACTACGCCGATATATGTATGTCAGTCTCAGGTGAGAAAGTGCATGGAGTACCTACTGTTGTCATCTCTGGGATGGTGCAGCTAAATATCAGCTGAGCGCTTTGGACTCGGTGGAGCCTCCGCTCCACCAAGTCCAGGCCACTGATGGGTGACATTGCCCCTCGTTGGATCCAAACTCCAGAGTTTGGAGCATCGGCGAAGGCTCGCCCGCCAGCCTTGCTATACCTAACCTGGTCCCTTCCTCTTCCAACACTAGACGCCGTGTGGGTTGAAATCCCGCCGAGAGCGTAATCTACCCTCAATAAAAAAACTCGTTGCTCGACCTCGCCTATAAAGCCGCATCACACCGCCTCGTGATTTAAGAGTCCGCAGTAAGCTCGATTCTCCATACAAACGTAGTTACGCTCTCATTTTAAAACAACGTGTTGGATTGTAATGAAACTTTACATATACAATGACATGAGGTATATCTATGTCTGTAATTAGTTTATGTAGCTTCAGATAACATAGTAAAAAAATACAGCGAACTTAAGTATTTCACACAAAACTTGTTTTTCCTGTATTTCGTTTGTTTTATAAACTGGTTTATGGTTCACCATATAAACTAATTACAGGAATAGATATACCTCATGTTATTGTATATGCAAAGTTTCGTCACAATCCAACAACTAGTTTTAAAATGAGAGCGTAAGTACGTTTGTATGGGAAGGTGAAATTCGGTCGAGCTTGCTGCGGACTCTTAAGAAATCCTTTTTGATTCGCGCTGCCTCATTTTGGAAATCTCTTCCAGTGTCTGTATTTCTGGAATCATACAACCTTGATGCCTTCAAGGCAAGAGTGAACAGGCGATTTCTGGGTGAGGGTGATCCATCTTAGACTTGTCTTAACTTTCCGTCAGGTTAGACGAAGGTCAAACGCATTCCCATGTATAATTAAAAAATAGTTTCTGTCAAAAAAATCATTTTTGGTACAAGTTTTTATTGCATTATACTGTATCCTTACTTAATATTATAAATGCGAAAGTGTGTGTGTTTGTTTTTCCTTCTTTCACGTCACAACGGAGCGTCGTATTGATGTATAGAGATAGTTTAGAAGCTGGAGAGTGACATAGGCTACTTTTTCCAGCGGGAAAACATCTAATTCCCACGGGAAAATTCAATATGTTACATTTTCCTATAACCACGCGGGCGAAGCCGCGGGCATCAGCTAGTGCTGTATATTTCTGTATACCGTTATTAACTACTCATAAAGGTGATTCTAACGAGTCCAAACACAATCGGATGAGGTTAAACTGGTTAAAAAAATTCTTTCCCGACTACAAAATCAATTTATTGCGTGGTTTTTAAGATCCCAAGTGTTTTTAATGAATTAAACCAGTGCCAGTCTTAAAGTTATTCAGCTTTCTTCCATACACAATTGAAAAAGCTTAAGAATATTGTTGCAATGCATGCATTCATCATGCCGCCACTCTTGTTTTCTTCTCTTTGCATGCATACTATTTTTTGCGATGGAAGAAACCAAAACATTGTAATGTAAACAACATTATGATAATATATGTAACTGTGGTGTCGCGTGAAAATGTTCGATGGGCAACTCGGTACATACAAAAAACCGGCCAAGTGCGAGTCGGACTCGCGCACGAAGGGTTCCGTACCACTATCTATAAAAACGGCAAAAAAACACGTTTCTTGTATGGGAGCCCCCTTAAATATTAATTTTATTCTGTTTTTTAGTAGTTATATCGGCAACAGAAATACATGATCTGTGAAAATTTCAACTGTCTAACTATCACGGTTCATGGGATACAGCCTGGTGACAGACGGACAGACAGCGGAGCCTTAGTAATAGGGTCCCGTTTTTCCTTTGGGTACGGAACCTTAAAAAGTAATGAAAGAGTTTAGAAGGCTTGCCTAAAAATAAATTTTCGGTACGTTGGTGATAATCGGCCTGTCCATACAATGCCCATTCCCTCCGCCCCTGTAACCTAATGCTATGATTTGGTAGAATTGGTCACTCATAATAGGTAACTCATATTAATAGGTAATTAAACTCTCTTGTCTTTTAGGTTTCAGCTCCTTCGCCAACGATTATATATCCGCATGCTGCACTTTATTTTCTATTCTTGATGATCCAAAATCTTCTGAATATCTCAATTTCCTCTGTCACTTTTATGGTGCTCTGTCCCTCTTCATCGTACAGGATGTACGTCTCATTCTTCGACCGTGCAGGTGGAGCGTCTTTGGTACGGGCCATACCCCCCTATTCTTTAACTTGTTTTAAGCTCACCTCAAGCTCACCCACAAATATATCTTGACACCGCGATGCGTAGTAACCAAGAGTAGGTAGAGGTCTAGTTTCGTGACGGGTGACCGACGGGGTGAGCCGCATTAACGCTTAGCGAATAACAGCCCAGGGCGGTCAAGATATCGTTGTGGGTGAGCGTTGAGGTGAGCTTAAAATAAGTTAGAGAATAGGGGGGCTGGGGGCTCTCCTGTTCTGTGCAAGTTCTCAAATCTGCGCGGCAGTCTTTGCCGGCAGATTTGTGGAGAGGATATCTGGTTTGTAAATATCACTTATATGTGTGTATTGTATATTTATTTATTTATATATGCATGTTTTATATTTATGTATATGTATTTGGCCGTTGGCAACGCCGCCAGTGTCATAGGAACTTTCGGGCCAACGATCGGGGGCGGTCCTTTTTAGGGTTCCGTAGCCAAATGGCAAAAAACGGAACCCTTATGGATTCGTCATGTCTGTCTGTCTGTCTGTCCGTCCGTATGACACACCACTTTTTTCCGAAACTATAAGAAACTTACTGTTGAAACTTGGTAAGTAGATGTATTCTGTGAACCGCATTAAGATTTTCACACAAAAAGAAACAACAAATTTGGGGATTCCCCATACTTAGTACAGTTCTAAGTATGGGGAACCTAAAAAAAATATTTTTCATCAAACCCATACGTGTGGATAGGTCTTCAAAAATGATATTGAGGTTTGGGTTTCTAATATCATTTTTTTCTAAACTGAATAGTTTGCGCGAGAGACACTTCCAAAGTGGTAAAATGTGTCCCCCCCCCCCTGTAAGTTCTAAAATAAGAGAATGATAAAACTAAAAAAAATATAATATGATGTACATTACTATGCAAAATTCCACCGAAAATTGGTTTGAACGAGATCTAGTACGTAGTTTATTTTTAATACGTCATAACATAACATAAATCGTCAACCGCAATTTACCTTTCATTCAACGGATAATGGTACGGAACCCTTTGTGCGTGAGTCCGACTCGCACTTGGCCGGTTTTTGTTAGTTTAGATTATAATATAACGTGTTATTGACGAAGCCTGTTGCGGATTCTATCATTGTTAGTTAAGTGCCTGGGGGGGTGTTTGTTTGTACGCAATTGACGAATCCTGCGTTGCGAATATTTTTTGTACCTAATCATTCCTGTTTCGAAAATAAAAAAGAGGATATGTATTTGTGTAGATATGTTGTAGGAGTAACGTGTATTTTTTTCTTTTTAAAGGTTTATGGGATAGAATGCTATATGGCATTAAGTCCACATTTTGTTCGATTAGTTTTTCTTGTGTGCAATAGTTAAGAGTAAAATCCCCAGGCGAACGAGCTTTGCTCGGGTTACTATGAAGTGAATAATACAGAGAAAATACGGTGAAAACGAATTTTCACCCTATTTTCTCAGACCAGACATGAAACCCAGCTAGGTCATCTATCATATTCCAAATATCATTGAAATCGTTAGAGCCGTTTTCGAGAACGATATTACAAATATATATAGGTATATATTTATATACAAATATTGCTCGTTTAATAGTATAATTACAGATTTTATGCAGGAAGATTGCCTTTTTTACGGTCCATTCTGATGGTAAGTTCTGAGCCTAATTTATTTATTTATTTGAATCATAGGAAATGTGACATTACAGCAAATGCCAAAGCGTTACAAAGATTCAATACTATAGCTAATTACTTAATATCTAAATAAAACTAGGCTCCGTCTACAGGATATCTGTCTTACTTCATCTCAAGCACTCGCTTCCATTCCGTCGCAATTTTTTTTTTAATTGTGTTTGACATGTTGAATGTTGATTGATATGATGTTATTTAATTATTATTTTAATTTTCTCAACTAATTATTGTCACTGACATTTTTTTTATTTAATTATTATTTGACACTGTTATTCTTGTTTGCATTTGATATTAATATAATTTTGACTTGTTAATGCTAATTTTTATGATTATTATTATGGAATATAACACTTCTCAAAAAATGTTTTGCACGCCTGCACTCAGGCTGAATGCACAGGACTATAATGTTGTAATTTTAAGAACTATGTAACTGCATTCCGAGTAAATAAAAATCTTTAAATCCCTGAATCTGTCACAAACAAGTCACATCCAAAAACTGTTGTGAGTAGGGAGTTGATGAGCGCAATTGCGCGCTGAACAGGAGAGTGTAATCGCAAGAAACATAGCCTAAGTGTCCCTGTAGCAACCAAGTTGGGTACATAAAAGGGTAGCGATGGTGTATTTTCCTATACAAATTCCTGAGATATTTTTTTAATGGACGCTTGCAACTCCAGGGGTGTTCCATGTGCGTTGGCGAGCCCTTAGGAATATATACATTCTTTTTTTGAAGAACCCCATACGCGTAAAAACTAACCCTTCCTCTGAGCATTATTGCGCGATATCACGGTAAAGCACTCTACGCTGAGCTTTCGCTACAAAGTAAGAAAATACCTGCTTTGGGCTATGTGTTAGAGGTAACCATAAGTAAAGGAGGCACAGGGATTATGCGCAACGCACTAAACATTAAAAAACATGGGTGGCAGTTAAACACCCATGAAATAAGTGTCATTTGAGAAGTGCCCGTTCAATATTTGTTACTCTGTGCCAATCATTTTTGAATCGAACATAAACCACACCTAAGTACCAATTTTATGTATGTATTCCACTAAATTCCAGCTTATTTTTTTTATAAAATCCATAGTAAACCTCACTCCTTATAAGATACGATTTAAAATCCCAAAAATGGACATTGGTGATAGACGAATCTATTGAAGTTTAGAGTATCGTGATCCGTCACACTTCACAAGTACAGTGAGTTCTCCGTTTAAAATCCAACTTTATGGTTACCCTACAAGGTATATAACGGCTTGTACAGGTTTGTTGGTTAGTCGTTCTTGTTTTACGCGAATAGGTATTGCGCGTAGAATATTGCGCGGAGGCCGCCGAGGGTCGATGGCTTCTCGGAGACACGTGAGCGGTACCGTTAGCCCGCATACACCAGGGCTCCAATATACGGAAAGGAAAATCTGTGTAACAGTAGCGTTGGAAAAAACATGGGAAAATTTACTGTGAACTTTTGTTTCCTATGTTTACTTGCATTGAAGACTACACCATTTTCATCAAAGCTTGGCGCGTATGGCTCATACAGATCGAGTGAAATAAACGTCGTGTTTCCTGTGATAAATATTAAGAGCTTCCGTGCACATGTAAATAATGTTTTGATAACATGTAATCATATAAAAGGAGACACTTTAAATTATTGTTGTTTTTGCGTTTTAAAGTCAAGCATTGTTTTTATATTAATAGCTGCATTAAAAATTGTATAGACGAAAAACGTTTAGAAGGCATAGTAACTGGGATTTGCCAAAATATTGAAGTATAGAGTAACAAAATACAAAACAGCAATAACACACTAGTAAAAGTTGTAACATTAACAAATTGTCTGCTTCGCACTAAGGCTGATTGGTGGATGGATTGAAGAAAATGCATATGGCATTAAGTCGGTTTTTCTGCTGAGCGATGAGAAAATAAATAATATATAAAAAATATAAATTTATGTAGCTTACTAAAAAAATGCTTTGTTGCTGGCCTTACAGCAAACAAATTATAATTCTAAATTGCGATCGTACAACGTAGTAAATAAAGCTTAAAGTTACGTAAACTTTCTTCGTGTTTGCTTGTGTGTGTTTGAACACATGCACGTTACGTACACTTACGCCATCGTGTGTAACGTGGTGTTTCAGTGTGCCTGTATGCGTCCTAGTGTGACCGAGATATGCTTAGTGGGTTATTTAAGTTATAATAATAAATAATTGACGTTATATTGTAAACTAACGACCCGCCCCGGCTTCGCACGAGTACTATATTATACATATAAACCTTCCTCTTGAAAAAAAACCGCATCAAAATCCGTTGCGTAGTTTTAAAGATCTAAACATATGTACATAGGGACAGACAGCGGGAAGCGACGTTGTTTTATACTATGTAGTGATAACATGTTTCCGTATGTTATTTTATTAAACTATTTTGTCTTTAAATGTAGACCTATCTAGACTATACAAATCAGTTTTCAACCTTTTATTTAGTTTCACCCAATTGCAATCGAATATTTCAAAATAAATGTCAACATTCTAAACAGATGATGTAGCTAGAAGTGTAAGTAAACTTCCCAAAACTAAGCATATTTGACCTGCTTTAAATAGTTACATTTATTTTTCAATCGTATAGGGCCACGTGTGCGGCGTGGGTAGGCCCCCCACAAGGTGGACTGATGACCTGGTTGCTGGAGTCCGCTGGATGCGGGTGGCGCAGGACCGGTCACTTTGGCACTCTTTGGGGGAGGCCTATGTCCAGCAGTGGACGTCTTTCGGCTGATATGATGATGATGATGACGTGTGCGTTTGTCCGGTTTCATTATTAGATTATTACCTACCATCTATACTAACATTAATTATTCGCTAAATTAGGTACATGCCTGCCTTGCTGTAGGGTTTGCAGCCGCTTAATTTAGTGACATAGTGCTTTCATTCTAGCCCTCAAAGCCTTAAATATCTTTGGATCTACCTATGAAACTTAATAGCAACCACAAATAACATACATTAATTTCATCAATGATTATGTTAAGTAAAGCAACTTACAAGTAGTTTAAATTGAAGATTTTTTTGCGACTAATGTTACTAACGTACTAAACGTAATGTGTTTGACTGCGCCCGGTCTATCAAATTAAGCAGCATTTTGCGACTAATGTTACTAACGTACTAAACGTAATGTGTTTGACTGCGCCCGGTCTATCAAATTAAGCAGCATTTTGCGACTAATGTTACTAACGTACTAAACGTAATGTGTTTGACTGCGCCCGGTCTAGCAAATTAAGCAGCATTTTGCGACTAATGTTACTAACGTAATAAACGTAATGTGTTTGACTGCGCCCGGTCTATCAAATTAAGCAGCATTTTGCGACTAATGTTACTAACGTACTAAACGTAATGTGTTTGACTGCGCCCGGTCTATCAAATTAAGCAACATTTTGCGACTAATGTTACTAACGTACTAAACGTAATGTGTTTGACTGCGCCCGGTCTATCAAATTAAGCAGCATTTTGCGACTAATGTTACTAACGTACTAAACGTAATGTGTTTGACTGCGCCCGGTCTAGCAAATTAAGCAGCATTTTGCGACTAATGTTAGTAACGTACTAAACGTAATGTGTTTGACTGCGCCCGGTCTATCAGAATTCATAATGCACACTGATAGATTAATCATGTATGTAATGTTGATTGCAGAATGCGGGTCCGCCACATTTTTTAGAAATGAGAAATGGTAAGAATGTACGTAGCATTTCTTACACGCTCGTTGATGTCTTTTGCCTGGAACTTAATTAATCATGATAACTATGCCCATATAAAGCGCTTCTAGGTAAGACTGACGGCTCAATACTTTTATTTTTCAAAAACTACAAATCACAGAAACAAAGTAAGTATACCAATAGACTTTAATTCATAAATATCTCATAACATGTTAAATATTCTTTCTAGAACCAATTTTTTTTTGTAAAAATTGGAAGTGTGTGATTGTCATAATAAATCGAATTTCAATCATTAAAATAAGTATTTGAGTAAAAATATGTTAGACTTTATACACATATTAGAAATAAAATTTAATATTATAATAATAATATTAAATATATAAAAATAGACATTACTCTGCGAATATAAATAGACATTACTCTTAACCCGGCAGTTCCTTGTTCTTATATTATTGTTTTTCTTCTTAGTTACTTTTTATTAAGTCTGTTCTAGTGAACCAGGTGCTTACGCAGCATCCATCCATCCATCCATCCATGATAATATCGCATTGTCACCGAACTTACTAACATTTGGCGTAGGCACTAGTTTTTACGAAAACGAGAACCTAACCTTCTATCCCGGAAGCAATACTTAGACCTTTGTTGTTGTGTTAAATGTCTTTTTTACAAGCTTTTATTTAGTTTCACCTGTCCTGTTGTCTGTCTGTCTGTCTGTAATCAAATCTTGCGAGTTAAATATGACCCACTTCCCGGTGACCGATTGAGCTGAAATTTTGGGTATAAGTATAGTTTGAATGACAATTCAATATTATGGTACCATCGAGCTGATCTGATGATGGAGACGGAAGGTGGCCATGGGAATTCAGTACTTAACCGACGTAACCCCGTTGAGTTTAGGCTCGTTAGAATCGTCTCAATGAGTAGTTGATGACGGTATACAGAAAAGTACAGTCATCAATAAAAGCTTGTATCAAAAATGATTTTTTTGACAAAAACTTGTTTTAAACCGAAAAGCTACTGTTAAATGTCTTTTTAAAAAAAAACCTGCTCCACGGTGGTACGAGCCGCGTTTCGAACCCACGACCTCCAGATTTAAAGGCGCGTTACAGTGGCTCTTGCGTTCGGATCCACGAATACACGAATATTTCAGTAAATACGTCCAAATGAGAAGCCAGCCTAATGTTGCGTGCGATTAAACGCTGGCACTGTTTACCTCCTCTCACTAAGGTCATCGCACACCGGAGTGATTCTGGCAAACTGGAGCGCGCATGCGTAAGAGATCGTGGGCCACTTCCAAAACGAATAGCTATTAATTCAGTGGAAAATAACGATCTTACGCTGATACGACGAAGCACTAAATAATGGTCTTTAGAGTATCATTTTTTTTTTCAATCTGCCATAGCATTAGCCCAGAATGTAAGTAATTAAATTAGTTACCAATAATTGGCTATCATAACTTTCAGGCACATGGTCATCAGCAAAATAAATGATTTATTTATTTAAAATTTTTGCGCAAAAGAAAACTTATCGTACAAAAGGCGCACTTAATGCCAAATGGCATTCTCTACCAGTCAAACCTTAAAGCAAAGCGGAAAAGATTGTGGGCAGTGCAAACAACAACTTAAAAGAATAATAACATTACGGTAGTCCTATATACAACATATTTACAACATAAATAAAATAAATACTTACATACACAAATAAATATATACTACATGCATGCTTACAAGCGAAATTTCAAATATGTAATCTTCAGTCTACTCGGATCTGCCAGCAAAGAAATTACGCACAGATTTCTTAAAAACGAATTTGCTCGGGGCTTTCCTGATCGCGGGGGGAAGGCCGTTCCAAAGACGAACCACCTGCACACTGAAAGAATTGGACATAAAGCCAGTTCGGTGAAGAGGGATAGATAGAGAAAGATTGGCAGAAGAGCGAAATTTATGGTCACGAGAAGCACCATGAAAGTGAAAGAAAGATTTGAGATATTCCGGGGAATGTGGATCATTGAGAATTATTCATACTAGCATTCATTATTGTACGTCGAAAATTATATTACTCCATCATCAGTAAAGCCCGGAGGTGTAATAATACGAGTATTACGTTGTCACTATTCACTGCTTGACATACATAAGTGGGCCAAATTTCAGTTTAGTTATTCAGTTTCAATCATCCGAATGACCGGCAAGTGCCTGAAAAGTAGTTTCCATATATTAAAGAAACTTACGTGCATTAAATACTTACATATTTACGTATGAACCGTGCAAGTTAAATAAAAGCTTGTAAAAAACAAGGTGTAATCGTTTATTTTTCATGATGAAAATATCAAAAACATTCGAATTTTAAAAATACTTACATTTAAAAATATTCTGTTGAATAATGTAACACTACTTTTTCAACGTGCATTATTTACAAGGGCGTATATTTGCGAAGTTTCATAACAACAATCAATACTCAGAAAAACAATATCCATAAAGTAAAACATGAGTCGAGTTAACTGACAAATAGGATGAATTTTTATATTTTATAAAACCCCAAGCTTTAGAAAAACCAAAACAATTCAAATACGAAAAATATTTAATCAAAATTCATAAATTTTGTGAGCATTGAGATTGAAGATTAGAATGATTGTTTTTATAAAATTGTTTATAGTCATTCACTATACCATGGTGAACTACACGCGTAAAGTAGCACACTTTACGCGTGTAGTTTTCAGATCTTTTTTAAACATGAGGTACCTGTTACATGTTGTATTATTATAAGATAACAATACTACGAGATATTAACGACAAAAACAGAAAAGCGACTGAATAAAATGATCAAAATTACTTAAAATATACGACAATATTGTTTTCCATTTGTATTTTGATACAATTCCCCATAAATAATATGTCAATTTCTGATTTCATTTTAAAATGATTCCGTGCCCTTTTTATTCCACGTATAATTTTGTTTTCTTCAGAATATTTGATACAAGACCCATATACGAAATTATATTTTGGTAAATTGTTATTACAGCACGCTAAAATACAATGATTACATTAGTAATAACGAACGAAAAGAAGTTTTGAGCTGTTTGATTAAGCCAACGTGCCAACGTGTCTTTTGTTAGGTACATAGGTAGTTGATGGAGGTGAATCTGTGATGATTTTTTAACAATCGCAGGGAGCTTTAGAAAAGTTTGTTAAGCGCCCATTAATCGAGTTGTACTTCTCACGCTGATTCATAAACTAAAATAAGTGAGCCAGTCTCTGCGACCCCATTTTTTGCCATAAACAACTTTGGAGGGCATTACCCTTTCTCTCTCGAGTGGAAAACACCTAGCTTCGCCTCTGGCCGCCGAAATCCGCGGTGGCGCGTCAACTAAATCGAACATTCACTGGTTTACGAGTCAGAAAAATCACTGACGTATCTTAGAATTGTTAAATCAAAATACAAGAGAAAAACAGTATAATCTAAAAGTATAAGCGACTTATTTTTTACAAGTAGGCCATATTTCAGGACTGCTTCAGGTTTCAGTTTACTTATAAGACTAAAAACTTTAGTGTAACTATTTAGAATGATATTTTTTGATCTGTTATATGAGTTGATGTAGGTACCCAAATAGTTACCTAATTATGTTAACTATTGGAGATTTTGTAAAGATTCCAATAAATGACAATAATTAAAATTATTGTAGTTATAAAGCTGATTTTTCCATTAATATATTTTTAAATCATGTTTATTAACTTATAGTTTCATCTTTGAATGTTTAAAATAGATATAATATAATAATCATGGTTACGCTGGGAAATCCTGCTAACCTTTCACTTCACGAAAATAATTTGCATTACCGAATTGCAGTTTATCAAATAAATAATCTTTAATAAAAAAATTAAGCCTGATTTCGTACAATCTTATAATCTTCAGCTACAAATGCGAAATGTCAGCGCATGAGACTTTATAAATGCAGTCCATTTGTATGATTACGCGCACTGACCAAAAAATTACGCAACCTCTTTTTCGAGAACCGAATAAAAAGCTGAAGTGTGTCGAATCTGCCCACGGAAACGGCCGACGCATTGCCGAAAGCCGCATTCTACTTCGGGTCCGAGTCCGAGGACCTTAGCCTAGACATTGGTTGCGCAGTGAGGTTGTCGCCGGTCATCGGCCCTCCCCTCCCGCACCCCCGCGACCTCTTTTCGCCGCACAACCAACAACTTTATAACGCCAACGCCTGCCAACTCCGACTATGCTTGACACCCGCCATCGTGAATAACAGGCAAGCTTTGAATAGAACGCACTTATTTGGGCCTAAGTATTCAGTAATCTTCGTGGATTTCCAATGATTTATTTATTTATTTATTTAATCTTTATTGCACAAAAGAATATCTTATAGTACAAAAGGCGGACTTAATGCTATGAAGCATTCTCTACCAGTCAACCTTAAGGCAAAGCAGATAAAATGTGGGCAGTGCAACTTAATTTAAAACAAAAACTCTATAACATGTCTAAGGATGCGATGAATAATAATATAGTAGAATACGATACAATACAATATAATATGATATAAACAATATATACCTATTAATACATACATACACATACATATGAATATAGATGAAACTTACAAATCTGATAGATTATTTTTTAGTTCTGCCAGCAAAGAAATTTTGTAAGGACTTTTTGAAGACAAGCCTGTTTGGAGATTGCCGAATTTTGACAGGGAGATGGTTCCATAGGCGAGCTACTTAGACGGAGAAGGAATTGGACATAAAACCAGAACGGTGAGGCGGAATAGATAAGGAAAGGTTGCCAGAGGAACGAAGTTGACGGACTCGAGAGACACAGTAATACTTAAAAAGAGTTTTGAAGTATTCGGGAGAATTTGGATCGTTTAGAATGGAGAAGAGAATGCAGAGCAAACGTATTTTGCAGCGTAGGCGGATTGGCAGCCAGCCCAATTGGGAGCGGAAGGAAGAGACATGATCGTATTTACGAAGACAGAAAATGAACCGAATACAATTATTTAGAAGACGATCTAACTCAAGAAGCTCTCCATTCAAGTCAGGATAACACACATCACCATAGTCGATTATGGGCAATATCAATGTCTGCACTAATAAAATCTTGGTTTTGATTTAACTTAATATAAGCTAAACATTTTAACTGAAACACATTAACATTTAAACTTAGGAAATACTTTTTTGTTTTATAGACCGTAAAGCTCCCCAAAAATACAATAGATTAGGTATTAAAGCTTATCAATATTTTATTTACTATCGTTTTATTCATAATCAAAAAGGGGTCAACAATAGCTGACGGTTATGAAACGTTAATTTACATCATCAAACTTTTGTAACATTTAAACAGGCTCTATTAATTGTTACATGCCAGTAATGGTTTGACTGGCATGAACGCACCAGATCAATTGTATTAGCTACTGAATACATATTTAGCAGATAATCATTATTTTCAAAACAAGTAATATTGTCAATGGGTTTTGTGTCATATTCGATGAATCGTGTTGAATTTCCAAGTAAATAGGTTTATGTATGTAATTGTTAAATTTCATGTACCTTACTAATTTAAATATGTTTAAAATAATAACGGCTTACATAAAATAAACTCATTTTCATTACATCTTAATACACGTTAAAATGTAAACCGACTAATGGAGAAACCTGAAAATCCATTTACAGTATTTAATCCAGACAGCAATACATACCTACTCTCAAACTTGTTGTGACAACCTTTGTTTAAATACTTTTTTTTTATATCCTTATGGAGAATTTTTAATAACCTTCCAAATAGACTGCAATTTTCAATTTGTGTTCTTTTTTATTATTATGAATCCTGTGGTTAATAAATATTAAAACATAACATAGTTAAGAGAGACCACAGCGCGCAGCAGAATGTCACCTCGCTCAAATTTGGAGCAGCCCAACTGGGAAAGTCCCTCCACCTGTCAGAGGAAAGCAGCCATAATCATGCCACTGTTTCATGTGTTGCTGTTTGCTGTGCTGTGTTGCTGTGTCATCATGTGTCCTGGTGGTGAGTCATGCCGCCAACGCTCCCGAGCTGACGGATCCGCGTGCGTCTCTAGCTATCATCACAACGAATCGTCAAATCAATAAAGGGTCGGCAGCAGCACCGCGCTCGTGATTCTGTGATGTCTCTTTACCATCAGACATACGCTTGTTTGCCACTGTCGTGGTATATAAAAAAAACTCCTAATATTTTGCATAAAGAATCATTCTTTTGAATAATAGACCTTCTCCGCCAGAACGGACGCTCCCGCTGCCATCTTCCCCCGTCACCCAGAACGCCATACTCGCACATCGTACATTGGCTTCGAATATCGCGTATTGCACAACGCTCTTAATTGCAGAACCATAATTAACGTTCCCTGTCCGATTCGCTCCAGTTGTTACCGATTTAGTTTTTACCATCAGCGGGCCAAGTCAAGTTTACAGTTACTTCACGGATTGTTGCCAAGCTATGGGGAGTTATAAATAAATTAAATTGTAAAATTGATTGGTACGAAGCGGAAATTATTACAAATTTTATTAGCGCTTATTATGACGACGATGTATCGTGGGGTTTATTATAACTTAGGTATATGTGGTAATTTATTAATTATGACACTAGATTAACCATAGTTATACCTACACTTCAATTATTTATTTACTAGAATAAGACACTAGCCTACACTCAGCCGCGCGCGCGGCTCCGCTAGCGTAGGTATTATACAGAGAACCTAAGAGGAGCCAAATACATACTTACCAACTAACAGCCTCACAGACTTTTCCTCTTTATAATATTAGTATTGATATACTAGCTTCTGCCCGCGACTACGTCCGCGTGCAACTCGTTTATAACGCAGCTCACACACTTTCAACCCCCATTTAATCTCTTTAGGGGATGATTTCTGGGATGAAAACTAGTATATGTCCTTCCCCAGGATTCAAACTATCTCCATATCAAACAAATTTAATTTTAAGTTAATGACGACTGCATCTAGCTGGGTGGTCTTTACCTTGTAAAAGTTGTAAAGGGTTAACGTTCTTCTGTTAGTGCGTAAGGTAATAATTATAATACTCAGGTAAAGACATTTTTACAGTTCTTACAAAAACAATAAAACTCAATGGTTCGAATGTCTGACACTGTTAAGTTATATCGACACGTGTTGTTAGTTCCGAACAAAAGCTTAGGGAATTCCCAAAGGCATTTCACTCTCGTACAAAAAATACGAAATAAAACAACAGGTTTCGATCTTAAAAACGTCTCGTTAAAAACTTCATAATATATATAGGCATTATGAAGTTTTTTAACAACATAAAATTCGAGATATTTTTACGACAGGAATCGTGATGACATATGATTATTGTCTTCAGACCCCGTATCATGGTCGGCCTTATCACGCGACAAGAGCGTACGTCTCGTTCTATTGTCTTTGTTTTGTGTTTCTGCTATTGTGTTCTTGTCGTTAGATTCTAATGTCAGCCAGTGACGGACGCTCTATCTTGTCACTTATCATGTGATAAGGCCGTCCATGCTACGGGGTCTGGAATCATCTGCCGCTCCCTGCCCGTTTTGATGGCTTATGCAAACTATGTGAGTCATCTGTATAAATAGAGGCATCATCTATTTACCGTTAAGGTTTTTTGGCAACACAATGTATTGTGCAATCATTTCGGATTCAACGATATCGGTTAAGAGGGATATTATTATGCCAGTTATCGTTTTATTACTATTAGCAGACTAATAAAACTAAAATGAAAAGAAATTTAAGGCCAATACTAATAAATAATAATAATAATACTGTTTTAATTTCGGATTAAAAATCCATATTTGGTTAATTACAATAAATAACTTATACATATTGTTTAAAATAAATATTTTTCTTCTCTTATATAGCGAATTGAATACATCACAAGAAAAAAGTATGTAGTCATTTCTTAGGTACTTAACATGGCATGTAGCGTACACAATAGCAATATGTGGCCACGAAACAAATATCAAAGAGTCGCGCTGTTTAAATGCATGTCACGCACTTACCTAGTTCAGTCTGCCATATTATCTGCGTGAACATTACTTCCGTCCGTGTGGGCGCCCGCATTGATACATCACTAACTAAAGAACGAAATTATAGATTTATTTAAAAAGGCATAATAACAAAATTTTACGTGAAAATTTGTAAATCAATGGGAAATTTTAATATAATGGTCAATGACTAAAGATTTCAGTCATACTCGTGTGTGATGGACGAAGATGTAACAACGCGTAGCAGTATAATATTAAAGACATCTTTATGCCAGGAAAAGAGGCTAATGTGCTTTAACTCTTTGTTGGGTTTTTTTTCGTGAAAAGCTGCATCACAGTAACTGTCGCAAGATTTTCAATCTTTGCGTCTGGAAACATCCTGCGGCGGTTTAATTTGATATTAGACACCTTCCTGTGACATTTCTTTCGCTGCTTGTAGCTTAGCCAGAAAAGCTATATCGTATTAACATAAGATAGTTCTCAAAATATATAGTACATTGTGTCGCTGACGTAATAGGAGGCTTTAGATACGTGTAAATAATGAAAAATAACAGGGTCAATATTAGTGAAATGTGAATAATTCACGTGGCGTCGGGAAATGCCCGTTCAGGTGGACGGGCGGCGCGGTAACTTCCGCTACCATTGTGTAGACTTGATCAATATCAGACATTGCTTACCTACTCAATATGTAGGTACATATTCATTTTATGACACCTTTACTCTAGCGTCATTGTACTAAGACTGAGAGATGATTTTCGCGGTACTCAGTTTATGTCACTTTATGTAGCATATTTTAGGTATTAAAAGACTTGATTTGGACGACTTAGGGCTCCACAATTCACATTATGAAACGCGTAACTCATTAGATTTCTACGAATCTTACAATAACCTAACATTGTTCCTACTAAACACAATTGTATCACTGATTAACGCCTGCAAAATGCTAATTTTGGCCACGGAGGTTAATTTTCAGGGTATGAGCCACATACCTGATAACCGGTACCATCCGGCCATGTGTAATGCTCTACGTTTTTAGAAACAAGACACATTGCAATATGTTATGCACATTAGGACCTTTATAAAGATGCGGAATATCAAGTTCCTTCAAAGTATGTGAAGGCAGGCAGATGTTTTTCTTTAATTCTCGCAAGGATCCTGTACTGTACCTAATTAAAGGTCGTTGAAATTTGTGCTCACCGTTTAAGTATACAGCGTACTTAGTAAGATAAATATGTACATATTGTATATACCTAACTTCCTTCCATTACTAGTATAGTATGTGGTGTAAAACTAACTTATTAAGCATTCAAGCCTAGCTTCGTTCGGGGCAAGGTCGATTCGAAAAGTAAAACATAGTTTAAAACCAAATATTGCGGATAATTGAATTAGTATTTACTGCTTTCCGTGCATACAAAACGTACGTGAACTGCGTGTTGGTTCATTCACTGAGGAGCTCCATTCTTTGTCATTAATGCAGGTATGCAGGTAACCGGTTGAAGTCCACCCTTCTTTCTGAAATAACTTATCTACCGCTATCTATACCTAATTAATGCTTTATTATATCCTACATATGTTTAAAGACCAGTGGGGTAATTGCGTAATTTTTCGAACCAGCATCAGAATAACAACTGTTAATTTCACACACAAAAAATTACATTTAGGTCCGATCTGATGGTGGTTAGGTACAAAGTACGTACTCGTTCGTAATCGTTGCGCACGCGATCATCTAATATAATTATTTGGTTCACATAAATTTCAACACTAGTTTTCAATTCACATATACATTTTAAAGGTACTACACACACATACTAAACACTACTTAGATGCTTCAGGATATAATAATAATTTAACCTAAACTATTTATAATTTTATATATCCCATTAAATCATTTGCGTCCTAATTTTTGTTTAGCGAAAAATGGCGTTCGATATTTTGAAATTTCAGAATATGAATAATGATGGTTACGGTCAAATGACCCTCCGGATTTTTTTCTGTGTTCCCACATTTTAAATATATTTTAACAGTATAATATTTTTTACGGTACAATTTTCGCATATTCATTATCACGTTACGTTATTCAATAAATTAGAGCTATTGTTTCATATTGCGAACTCTAATTTTGATTACTAATATATGTATAATCTAATCCTAATTAAACAATGTAGTACTCCACTCACACTAATCTACCACATTTACTGACCAAATGGTAGAAATGTTTCTAAGGTAAGTACTAAAGTAATCAGCAGCTATTGAGGCCCACTGTGCCTAGTACCTATCACGTCATCACAATAAATTGGCAGGGCATTTGCCGTGGCCATTCAGTTCAAACTCCGAGGTCAATGACACCGTTGCCAATGGCCTAGAGTTGAGAAAGAACCACGAGGCTGATGACTATTATTTATATATTACTTTCTTTGTACCTACCATTTGTTGTTTTGATTTGAATGATGCTAAAAAATTCACGAGCACTATCAATAATCTTCGTAAGACTGTGTTTGTTGGTTACACGAAGTCAGGATATCTATAGCAATTTTTACCAATGACTATACTTTCATCAGGCCCAATCAAAATCTAAAGGGGATTTTATTATATTACTCGTAATAGTAGTAACCGAGTAGGTACATCTAGGTGTTCGCCCGCGTATTCAATTCAATTTCAATTCATTTATTAAGTCAGATAACAAGATCCATTATTTGTTAGTATTGTCCTTAAAAAGACTATGTTAGTACTTAGAATATCAAATTAATAAATAAAAACAAAAAAAAAAAGAACATTAGACATTTGGCTTAATTGAGACCGGCGCATGTAACCGACTACAATGAAGCAAGTAAGGGCAGTCCAATCTGTCCCCTATCATCCTTAAGATGCTGTTGGGGCTGGCGAGCACCCGACGCACCAGGGATGCAGCTCTCTTGCGCACGGTGGCATAGAAGCAATCCACCCTAGCTTCTGCAAACATCCCTGATGCGCTACAGTAGCGCGGCAGCCCCACCAACACCCGGAACGCGTTGTTGTACTGGACGCGGAGGGACCCGTAGGCCCGTTTTGTATAATCACGCCATAAGCTGCACGAGTACAGAGAGGTACAGTGAGCTCGAAATAACGTAAGTTTCACCTCCTTTGTACAGCGTGCAAACTTACGAGCTATCATATTGGCCCGGACCGACAGGGCCCTCCGCTCCCGCTCAATTATTAGTATTACAAAGGACGCATGACAACCCGGGGGATAAATTATAGCTATCCAGACAGTTCATTCTATACACAGGTGATTCCGGAGATTACACCCTACATACAAAATTACAAAGCTACAATCTCACGGACGTTTTCACTTTACAATATTGAGCAAATATATAGACGACACAGTCGGCAATACCACGATTTGTAGGAATTCATTTAAAAGAGTAACAAACTCAGTCCGGAGCATTACTCAGGCCAGTTCAAGGCATAGGTAGGTCAACCACCCGTACATAATAGGGTGTCAAATGAGAAGGTAATTGACTCACAAGAGTTATTTCAAAACGATTGCATTATACTTAAAAATACAATGAAACAAACAATGTTGATTGTATGCAATATCCAGAAAGTACATTATATGATTTACATGAAATAATGTGAATAAACTTTTCTACGACGCAAAATTACAACTAGGACAGACAGTGACAGTTAGCTTATTGAAAAAAAGTGTTATGGGTTGGGTACCGACAGGTATTTAAATGGGAAAAAATAACAGAATAATACATCATTGTTATTTAATAATAACTCCTGGTGCGTACTTATAATTCAATTCAATTCAATTCAATTTCTTTATTTCAGATTAATATCCATATCGGGTTAGTTACAGTAGGAACTTATATCTATGTTAGTTACACATTAATAAAAAGATAAAATTAAATTCTAATTCAAATGCAACAAATCAAAACGCGGGGTGACACAGATCCCGGCTATTTTATATATCTTACTAATGTCCTGATCTGTGCCACCCAGTGACAAAGGATGGGACAGTTGTACCTATCCGCTATCACCATCAAAATGCTGTTTTGACTCCCCCTGACACGGTCCATCAACGATGTATAAAGATTACAAAAAAACATTAATGCGGCAGCTATTTACCAACGTAAAACCATATCATAGGTAGGTATATATGTATGTAGTTGATTTAATGTAAATTGTTACCATCTTATCTAAGAATCAATAGCCTATCAACCTAAAAAAAAATCTTTTGTAAATGATATGTGATATTGATATACGTTTCGAACGCGCGTTAGTACAATGCAACTGTCATTTTTTCATATAAAAAATTACATTTAGATCTAAGTACTTAACATACGTACAATGCGTTACGTGATAGACCTGAGGGATAACCACGTAACGTTTTGAACGCGAGTTAGGTAGATCCAACTGTCATTTTTCCATATAAAAATTGACATTTAGACCTACCTAATAACATACGTACAATGCGTGATCGACCGCTGTATTACAGTTTTTTATTTACGATTCAAGAATGAAAATAAAATAAAACCATGCAATTATGTAAAAAAAAAAGCATATTTTTGCTCAATCGGTAAATGTTTCCTCTAAAGTACATCGACAAATTAGCGTGATGAATGCGTCGGCTCCGAAACCGTGTCACCTACGTCGCGCGCGCCGGCGACAATCCGACGTGCTCACGGTGCTTCCGACTTTTTAAGTGACTTTATGGATGCGCAAAAAATTATTAATATTGTAGGTACCTGGCTCGTAATGTTTTGACTATACTGCGTGGAACGGAACGATGGACTTTCCCGCAAGAGGGGGATTATTGAGCGCTAGTACGTCACATTTTCCAGATGAACAATTTTTTTGACGCGTTTTTTTTTTACATTTGTATGGAGCTCGTCGCTCCAGTCGGCCAACGCTCCATACAAAGGTAAAAAAAATCGCGTCAAAAAAAATAGTTTATCTTGAAAATGTGACGTACTAGCGGTCAATAATCCCCCTCTTGCGGGAAAGTCCATCGTTCCGTTCCACGCAGTATACTGGGATTGCAGGGAGAATCGTACCGATGCCTTTGCTTGCGCGACTGGAGGAGTTTATTCATAACTGAATAAACTGAATAGCTTCGGCCTGTAACATCCTATCCACTTATGTTACGGAGTTTTATCAACTTAACCCCAACGTCGTTCGGGGATGGTTATCAGGATAAAAAGTTGAAAAATAAAATTTACTTTTTATCCCGTAAATGTCGAGGTTTATAAATTATCTGCTGGTCGGGTTCGGATGAAATTGGTCCAGTTCAGATCAGCCATTTTTACGTATTTGAGCAGCAAAGATTTGAATTGGATAGTTTTATTAATGCCACCATGTGTCAGTCTGTCTATATATACATATAGATACCTAACATTTGGTATGGACAATAGTTACGGAGCAGGACGTATAACAACTTTTTACCCCTAAAATACTAAGGGGATGGACAGAGCTTGATATTTCTACACGAAATAAATCGCCCAGAGAAGGTAGTTCCATGTAAAGTGAAAAAAGTTTACATGACACGGACATTAAGATTCGCCCGAGTGCATTTTCCAAAAAAAAACCATGCTAAATTTTTCATTAATGATGTTTAATTCGTTCCACTACGTCATGAAATTGAGCAATATAAAGTGTAACATTTTATATGGGTAACATTTGTGACATAGTGGGTATATAAAAATTCACTTATGAAAGTTTTTAACTAAGTGTTTTTTTGTTTAGCAAATGCTATACACATTTTACGAATTGTCAAGTTTATCGGCCTCGCGATAGCTCATTGATGTCACAATCGTGTACAGTGTAAGTGACTGTGCGACATACGAGTAAGTTCGGTAAAGAGGTCGTAGCGCGCATGAATATGCATACCCTCTTTGTCACAGCCAACTATCTTGAACTCTTAATACATACATTTGTCACTACAAACGAAAACTGTAACTGAATAACACACATTTCTGACAATCTTTTTAATGGTTCATGTTTTGGGTATTTGAACGTTGTGACGTCAAACTATCATTGTGTATTGTGACACATTTACTTTAACTGTGATCTTTATTAGCATAAACGTGACGTCAGTAATTAACCGCTAAATTGACTCAATGACAATATTATTAGTGCACCGTATTTATTGTTCTATTAGCTATGTTGAATCCTAATGTATTTCTTGTGTCATAGTTTTAAAACCTAATGTCAAACCTCGCTATTCAAGAATTTCACCTTCCAATGCAAACGTAGTTACGCTCACATTTTAAAACTACGTGTCGGATTGTGGCAAAACTTTGCATATACATTGACATGAGGTATATTTATGTCTGTAATTAGTTTATATGATTCCAGTGTATACAACAAACAAAATACAGCAAAAACAACTTTTGTATGAAAAACTTAAATTCGCTGTATTTTTTTTACTAAGGTATCTGAAGCTACATAAACTTATTAAAGACATAGATATACCTCATGTCATTGTATATGCAAAGTTTCGTTACAATCCAACACGTAGTTTTATTTAAAATAAGAGCGTAACTACGTTTGTATGGAGAATCGAGCTTACTGCGGACTCTAAATCAGGAAGACATATTATACAAGGTAATAGCGCAGAACCAAATGGTGACAAGTAAGTATACGTTCTGACTGACCGATGAAAAGCGGATGTGTAGAATAAATACCCTTTTGAGGATGCGATGCGATGGATGGACAAATGCAGGTTACCTCTCAATACGGTGCATCCCCGGGAACTCCGGCGACCTAACTCAACACTAGCCCCCCTATTCTGTAACTTGTTTTAAGCTCACCTCAACGCTCACCGACAAATATATCTTGACACCGCGATGCGTAGTAACCAAGCGTAGGTAGAGGTCTAGTTTCGTGACGGGTGAACGGCGGGGTGAGCCACATTAACGCTTAACGAATAACAGCCCTGAACTTGTTTTAAACACCTCGCCGCGTCGCCGTTTCTCCTCAACGCTCACCAACAAATGTATCTCGAAACGCGATGCCTAGAAACTAAGCGTAGGTAGAGGTCTAGTTTCGTGACGGGTGACCGACGGGGTGAGCCGCATTAGCGCGTAGCGAATAACAGCCTAGCCCAGGAACACTACAAACTCGTATCCACTTACAGAGCAAATAGTGGTAGGTAGTTGGATGGTAATAATTATAATTTGGAATGTCAGGTACAATATAGCATACTATATATAGGTTCTGTATAACGATAATTAGTAGCGTATCCACAAGTAGATTACCTACTTCGGCCTTTAAGTTATCTAGATCTAGAAGTGTTCATCTTAAGCTAGTTAAAGTTGAGAACCAAACCAATATACTACAGAGTAGGAAATAGATATAGCGGCTTATTCAGGTTATTTGCCATCCACCATAAACAACCGCGACACTCAAAAATGCTTTAAGATATAAACAAAGATGAATACCAACACTTGTATATAATTTACTTAAAACTGTATAATTTACTTTAAAAACAATTTTAACCGACTTCAATTTAGTACTCCGCCAAGCCACGAGAACATTTGCACATTTCTTTTCCAATTTACCACATGAACTGATTTCCGAGAGCAAATGCGTTGATTATTAGAGAATAAAACCCAATCGCTGTAAGTATGTGACCCGATAATATTTAAGGACTTCCGTCGATTCCACAAGGATCACCTTTGGCACTTCATTAGTTGCTATTTCAACGGAATCTTATCAGAATCTGTGTCGTACTTTTGTACTTTTAAGTACATCATTGAGGAATTCCATAATTCATCTCAATTCCACTCCACCAAATTTATGATTTCCGGGTGTAAATACACGAGTTATAATGGAAAATACCAAAATCACTTCACGCGTGCCTAATATAATTGAGGAGTTCCCTCAATTCCTCATGGATCCCATCATCCAATTGAATTTTTGAAAAAAAATGGGACCCCCTGGAAGCATATTAGGTACTTACAAACAAAAAAAAATTTTACGAATCGGCTCATCAATGACGGAGTTCTGAGGTAACAAGCAATGAAAAAAAATATATAAAAAATAAAAAAATACAACCGAGTTGAGAAACTTAAAAAGACGTCACATCTAATGAAGTGCCAAGGGTGATTCTGAGAGCCTTGAGGAATCGAAGGAATTCATCAAATTTTATCGGCCCTCATACAGCGTTTTTTTTCTGTAATAACCAAGCATTTGCTCTCAGAAAGCAGTTCATGTGATAAAGTGGAAATTTTCATGTTGCTTGGCGAAGTACTAAATTGAAGGCGGTTAAAACTTTGTTTCTAAAGTTAATAATTTGAAGTCGGTTAAAAAGACTATTATGTGAATTAAAGTAATGACCTTGAACGTGCTCCAGCTATGTGGAAAATACTGTTATATTTAAATTTCAATTAGGTAATCAATTTGTTTTGCAAATTATTCTTCCATCACGTTTCGGTCGATCAGTTACTCCTTATGTACAACATATAGTTGAGTTCAGATTCGATGGAAAACTACAACAAAAGTAGGTTCTCCTGGGCATCCATTCAGGTCAACACTTTATTTATCACACATTAATATGTTTCGCGGGCTGGTGATGAGACATAATGTCATAAAGACATAATGTTGCGTTCGCATGAAAGTGAGCACTCGAAACAGATTCTAATATGTAATTATGTATGTACATGTTATGTATTGGGATGAGAACTAAATAGATTTGTAGCTTTGTTGCTGGGAAGTTAAATATTAATATTGGGAAACACTACCTTCAAGTGTTGTCAATAAAATTCGTCTTGTAAAAGGTTGCTATTCAAAGTGCATTAAGTCGTAACTCAAAATAAATACATAATTAGAAAAGGAAAGAAGATTCTACGCAGTGACATTTCTAACCCTGTGCTTGGTCATCGTGCCTTTTCTTTTAGCCCGATTACAAATTCTCTTGCAAACTCTTATTAGGGTTGGTCGTCTACGCCACACAATTCATATTACAATGTTATAATCATCTACGTTTAACGTGGGCTCAGCAACCCTATGCAAATAGACCTACTGATATTTCCCAATGCCCAATGTCCTTGTGTGTGCCTACTTCACAGAGCACACCGGGCCTGGCCATGGACCTGTAATACTCAGGACAAGCACAATGAGGGACGGAAAGACTCCTCTAAATTAAGAATTGATCTTAAAATGGCTAATGGCTAACTTTATAAACAGTCTACTTAATTTGAGCGGGTAATGGTTTATTTGCCACAACTTCGTGGAACTACGACAAGGACGACCAATGACATTTCCCTTTCTGTCACACTTATCGAGATATGTATGCTACCATCTCGCTCGTATATGGTATTATTATTACCATTGCTTGTCCTGAGTATTATAGGTACATTGGGCCTGGCTGACCTGAGATTCCAGTTGTCATATAAGTTTCACTTCATAGTTATTATAAAATAGTATGGCTTCAAATAGTAATAACTGTTACGTTAGTATGGTAATTCGGACGACATGTACTTAATCAAAGAATGCCGCATTTGCCTTGACATTCGGACATATTCGACTTGACTTCGGTATACAATCAATTAAAAATGTCGCACCGTAGAATAAATGAAGACTCCGAAAATGATAAGCAGGTGCAAAGCTTTTAATTTAGTGGCTCTCAATCATTAGCAATCTGCGATCGAATGTTGGAAGCCAGTTTTTCAAATCAGGGCACCTGCCTTGTAATTGATGCTACACTTTGCAAGCATCGCTGGCGCTGATATGGTACATCGCACAATGTAAGTAGTTACATTGACAATATAGCTGTATTAATATCAAACATTGCAATCAAGCTTGCTAATAAGTCTGGCAACAATCGTGTTCAAATTTCTGACTTTTAATATTAAATATGTAATAGTCTTAGTAATTCAGTTTTTCCACTATTTTACGTAAAATAAAAATTCAAACCTGAAAATGTTTGGTAACCGTTGTCAATTTTAAACCCCACCTCACGATTTTCTGTCATTTGATACTGACCCTTAAAAAATAATACTTACGGTTATTTTTTGTACACGTCTAATTTAAATAACCTGACATTAGAGATAAGCATGCCACAAAGCTGCAAGTCTGAACAAAAAGCTGGCTATCAATTGACCACAAAGTCGTGCCCACGAAATGCTTTTATCGCTTGAAATGTTCAGCTTCATATCAAATTAACCAATGGTTAAAGGCGGTTAGGATTACCGCGGGGCAGTCCTCATTGGACTCCACAATCGCCTCAATCTCTATTGTATCAAATAAATCAGACAAATTAATTTTTTACACATAATTTGGACTATTTATTTATTTTACAGCCTTAAACTTCAGGCCATGCTATATAATCGGTTTGATATGGGTTGCCAAAGTAAGCCAATGGGCAAATCACTCTTTTTAAATAGTAATTTACATACCAATAATTGTAAATTTGGCCCACTTTGACCATATTCGAGAAGAGTAGATTCTAAGATAAAGTCTTTACAATTTTGACATTTAAGTAATCGTAAGTTCTTCAACTGTCAGTGTAATGCAATAGATCTGGGATACTAAGAAAATAAACGTAGTATTGGTTAATACTACGTTTATTTATATGGTTATATAAGACCCATTATCCACATTAAATGAGTGAGAGGGAACCGGTTAGCTAAACCAGTAAAAAACATCCTCAGGGGTGGGTATAGGCCTGCATGGAGCGAAGGATTGTCAAGATTTATTTTACAGAGGAGCCATGACAATACTCCATCAAACGAATGATGTATTTAAATAAAATACGTTATTAACTTAACAAATGTTTATATCCGTACAACAACAGCAATTCTTTACTACCATTACATATCTATTATCATAGTAATGATAAGCTTTTCCACACAAAATTCTTAATATTGTACTTTTATTACGTTGCAATATGAGAGGAGGTACAAAGTACCCCGATCTCCCTTTTTATATTGACTCATGTCTTGGTTTTTAAATGAAGTTAATCCTACACCAGGTCACATGAGGGGTTACGATAATATTGTTTAGGATCACTGTTATCCTATACACCTCTTAGTGTTAATAATAAAACCAGCATACATACAGATGATACCAGAATGATGAATGTTGCATCGATTCCGGAGAAGTAAAGTTGCAACGTGAACGTCCCGCAGGCAAAATTAAGTGTTCCTTAGAAGTCAGTACATTAAACTTGGAACCCCAGGTACCTTAAACTAATTTTGAGGTGAACATCAACCGGTGAAACTGGTACATAGTATTGGCATCTAGCCTTAGCACCCTGTCTTAAGACCCGGTCTTTAAACCCTGTCTTAAAACCCTGTCAACAATATTCACAATAACATTCAATGATAACTGTAGGATTAATTTTAAATTTATATGTTAAGTCTACTTTTAAGGTCCCCATGTAACTTGAATAGGCATGTAATGTGATGTTGAATTTTTTTTTTCTATTCCATTCAAATTGATAAACTAGTTTAGTCCAATCGGGCTTACGATACAATTAAAAGGTATGTATACAAAGGTTTAAGCTTTAAGTTTAATTTCGTCTTGGCTTCTACAACTCCTACAAATAATCACGTTTGTTTTATACAGTTGTTCCAGCTATGCCTACGCCATGCTCGCAGACCAGGCCTATCTTAACCACCGTACTGTGATCATACAAATTAGGTACCTATGCTGTTCTCAGAAATTACGCCAATTATATCTCCGTCATCTTACGCGTACATCTTAAACAAATACGTAATTGGGATAACAACACCGCGTGTGCTCAGACCCTTGAGCACTGTCATTATTCCGTCCACCGAGATTGCGTACAGTAATCAATTTCAGCAAAAAGTTATTTTGAGTTGCGGCAATTACTTTTTTTCTTTACATGAGTCTATTCCATCATTTACTATGTATACCAACTATCTATCCCGTCTTTAAAATATAGTCTTCCAGAAAATACATTCCATAAATTGTACCTAGTACACGTACGTACAAATATACACAGCCACAAACCATTTGTTTCTTTATACCTAATATTGGTAAAGATAAAGCAAGGAGAACTTCTCATATTCTTAATATTAACTTAACAAATAAAAGAAGATTAGCTGGCACTTCCTACGAGAACATTCGAACGCCCATAACAAGCTGGCATCCCAGATCATGAGAGCATTAGAAACACGTTCCGAAGTGATAGGAAATTTCGTAACATTTCGCCTCCGCGGCGCGGTCTGTCTCGGTCAGGGCCAAGAGTAGGGCTGGTTTTCACAACGCCTACTGACTTAACTCATATCAGACACCCTCAGGGGAACCAGTGTATGTCAGACCTCCGTTTACGCGTGTTATACGAATCACGGCGTCGAGATAGACTAGAGGATGAAGGTGAGGTGATTCTCAACAGGTTGTGAATATTTAGCATAGCAGCATGGGGAGGGGTGAGGGCCAGGGGCGGGGGCGCCGACGCACACCGGAACGCTAGATCGTGCTGCACCGCGGAGCGCGACCGCCAAAGTCGTCTCTTGTATTGCAACATTGCCCGGCTTTGAACAGCTAGTTTATGTATATAGGTACACTTGTCTGACATTACACGACCTTTTGAAATAATATCTCAAAACAGTTATTCTTCCGTTTGGTAGCTGATTATTATTAGACAATTTAGTAACTTTCGTGTATTTTGGGACACCTCTGGAAAAGGCATCTTTCGGCCGTTATAGTATTTTTTAATTTTTTTATATTTTCTATTAATTACAACAGTAAATGGATAGATCGTTCTGAACCAAGTGTCAATAAAGGGCAAACAGACCAGTTCAATCACTGCTACCGTCTCTCACACACACAATGCCGTATGTTTGACTTTGCCCCTAGCTTTACTGCTAAGCGGAGATAAAACTGTATTAGCAGTAAAAGTCCTCGCACGTAACCGCTGGTAACGTTAGCGTAACGTAACTGCGCTGATGTAAGCGTCGCGCGTCGCCCGCGCCGTCGTCACCGCGCTACGGTACGCTACGCTACGCCTATTTACGGATACATCTTTATAAGTTTATAACATGGATATTGTAGCTGTATAAAACTGTATTTGCCTACTTAGCGATGGATCTTTCTTCTAATAAATACAAAAAATGGTCAAGTTACTTTCTAGGTTATTATTATTATTTAGTTTAAACAGCCAGTCCTACTACTTGCTAACATTACAAAAATACGTTGCTAGTTGCTACAAACTGGAACCGGCATCTCGTCCGCAATCTTAAAGCTACACATTGGCAGACAAAACAAGAGTGCAAATAACTAAATTTGGGGTAGGTATACCAGGGATACTTGGGTCACACATTAAATCATTAAATAAAGGACTAAAGGTACCTAAGAACATAAAGCAGGTCTTTTATGTACACCAGTTCAATTCCCATCAAGAGTATCAAGACAGATTAATTTGATTAGTAATCCCAACTCATTGGAGTTATAAATGTTTAATTAATTACAAACATACCGGAATATCAGTCAGATGAGGCAAGAAGAGTAATTTCCATAAGTCAAACAGCGAACGGGGGTCGTCGCTCTGGGCCGGACCAGTGAGACCGGATCCAAGGAAACTTTTTATGTGACCAGCGACCGCGGCTTCATATTTACCCAAGACCACGGCGATATTGCCGCCCGTACTATTTATATATTGTATGTTTGTGCCACAATATTACTATACATACATATAAACTAAGTACGTTAGTGGTAAGTATCCTGTCTGGCTGACAAACCTGAATTAACAAGGACGACCGTCAAACGGTTGGTAGATTCTCACTTGCATTTTTGGATGCACGTGGTCATTTCTTTATTTTGCAGTCCGAGCAGTTTTTGCAAACGAGTCCAGGATCGTTATAGGCCGAGCCATTTTCGGAGTTCCAACTTGCAGAACAAGCCATTTTTTTGCGCTGCCGAATCAAGATAATAAAATAATGATTTCAGTTCGGTAAGTAAAATAATTGACAACGAGATATGTAGGTCCTTTGTAAGTGTTTTTGCCGATTATACTTTATATGTATTTTCTTATCAGTTTTGTTCTTTGTATGGAAATATTGATGACGATTAGACTTGTGAAAGAATTCACTTACTTATTTGAGTGTCCCACGGAAGTATTAAAGACCCTATTAAGTAAGGATCTTCGATTCCAGGAAGGGTTCGTATTTTAATAATTTTGCCAGTTTAAAGGTGTCAGTCTTCAAAGTCCAAGAGAGAAACAATTTCTGTACCTGTGACGGTAATAAATTGCAAATACTGGAGAGAACTCAGTCAAATTAATATTATATCTATATAGGTATGCTGTTTTTATTCTAAGTCAAAAGTAAATATATGAATACCTATTTTCAACTGTGGTCATTGAGACATCCCTCAAGTATTTTTCAATTATCGCCCTATGACAAATTAGATATTTAATCGCAATGTTTACTCGCCAAGTACCGGTTCGCCATTTCGAGTGTTTGTTTTGAGTACGTCGTCTTGATGAAAAATCTTGAATACTGCTATGATTTCTTTCGGAGTTCTAGTAAATTGTTTCATTAACATTACTAGCAAATGTATAAACGTTATTATTTATGATGAAAATTTACAAGACAGTCTGGTAAAATAATAATCTGTGAGATTTCCGTCTTATGAGGCTCATTAATAAAGACATTGTAGAGTTCAATATGTAAAACTTCTAAGTATAGAGGCCAAAATTGCAAGGCTATCGCTATTTATGCGGATATTCTAAAAGAGTTAAATATTAATTTCTAGTGTCCGTCCTTATGATAATGATAATGATAAATCTTTATTTGCTGTAAATATGGTACAATATGGTAGTAACTTACATTATATTCCGGTACAATCGCATAATTAGCTACATACTAACATGCAAATGAAAGGTGCACTTATAAATATGAATCTATACCTACTTAGCACTAAATTCAAATAAATTACCTAATGTAAAGAACACTTAATTTTTGAGCCAGCAATGAAGCTGTGTTTTAAACTGAGTGGTAAAGACTTTATACTTTCTGAAATAGCATTAAATATGTTCATGCACATACAATAACTACTGTTCAAAAAGAGGGCACTATTGGGTATGAAATCGAGAACAAGTTTGTTGGGATATCTAGTGTTTCTGGGGTATACATCTTTAGCCTTCTTAAATAGTTCTGCATGTTTTTTTACAAATGCTGCAGCCTCAAAAATATACATAGACGGTGGAGTTAAAATGCCATGCTCTATCAATAACTGTTTACACAATTCTCGCCCTTCCACGCATTGTCCTTAAACATTTCTTTTGCGCTATAAATGCTCTTTTGATGTCACAGGAATTTCCCCATACAAGTAGGCCATATAGCAGTTTCGACGCAACATATCCGTGATATGCCATCAATACCGTATTCCAAGCGAAGATATTACGGAGTCATCTTAAAACGAATACAAATTTCATGAGCTTTTTGCACACTGTATCTACTTGGTTTTTACAATTACAATTTTTATCTAAAGTAATCCCTAAAAATTTTGCAGAATCGGTTTCGTTGATTTGAATATAATCGCGGTGCACATCTATAATAATTCTTCTATTTCTGGTATTACAAAATTGAATATATTGGGTCTCATTAAGATTAACAGATAAATTATTTGATCCAAGCCATTCCATTACTAATTTAATTGTTTGTTTTATATTTAATTGTCCTACATTATCACACGTCACTAGAATGGATAGATCATCGGCAAAGAGAGTACATTGATGTGTAGTGATATCTGGCAGGTCGTTAATGTATATTAGAAAAAGTAGTGGTCCGAGTACACTACCTTGTGGTACCCCTTGATCTTTTGCCATATACGCGGATTTATGGTAAGTAATTGTTGATTTATTGGAACTTCTAATCTGCCTGATTAGAAGTTCCAATAAATTGACTGCCGTCTGTTTTCTAAGTAAGATTTGAGCCACTATAGAGCTGGACCCCGTATCCCAATATTATGGAGTTTTTGAAGCAATATCGAATGCCTTTGACATGTCAAAGAACACCACAGCAGTTGGCTTCTTAATATCTATACTTCTAATTACAGCATTGATTAAGTTAAAAGTAGCAAGTGTAGTGCTTTTATTTTTTTGAAACCAATCTTGTTGTTTGAATTTCAATTTTTTCTAAAAATGACTGTATTCTCTAATGAATAGCCTTCTCAAATATCTTAGATATGACTGGTATAAGCGTTATTGGTCTATAGTTGGACATTAGGGACTTGTCACCTTTTTTGAATAGTGGTGTGACGACAGACAATTTTAAAGCATCTGGAAAACATCCTTGCTCAAATGACAAATTTACAAGGTGGGTTATAACTGGCACTAGTTTATTGATGCATAATTTCAGAATCTTAGTTGATAGGTATGCCATCGTATTGTGTGGTGATCGGGGTTGTCTAATAATATTCCAACACGCCCTGCTTTTATTAGAGTTCTGTATAAAATTGTGATTGTGTAATTTTTGGGAGCTGTTAATACAATTGGTAAGAATCTTAGAATAAAACTTGTAGTTTCGTTTACTTTCTAAAGATTTGTAATGTTTGAAACGTAGGATTCGTTTATTTATCTTATTTTAAGGCCTTTGGTTATCCATCTTTGTGTGTTTGCAATCAGTAACGACTTTACTTTACCTTATGAATGGAAAACAAAGTTCATAAAATAAGCGGACGAACTCATAAATTGAATCAAAAGCCTGATTCATATCTGGAGCATTTCTGAAAAAGTTAGCTATTTTAAGCATTCTTGGTATTTATGTTGCTCGAACTATAATCCCTTCTCGTCAAATATGTTATTGTCCGTCGTATATATTTCGTTGTTACTTAGATACGTTAGTAGAAACAGGAAGCTTATTTTTTATTTCAGTGTGTGCATTCTCGCTACCTATTAAAAATAAACTATTTTATTAGGAATTGGTTAGATTAGGTCAAATGAACCCGTTAAATTAAAACCAAAACTCAAAGGGCCTGTGACAGTCATATCTGTCTCTCTCATCACAGATAAGACCCTCTAATCCTGCATTTAATTTTCTCCTGTAAAGAAATGTATAAAATAAACTTAGATTAAGTTAGTATAATATACTTTAAACTAAATTTTTCTAAATTGTGGATTATTACAATGTACTATGTCTGGAAGAGCGAGACTTCTCAACACAGGTACATATATACCTAATGAGAGGCCTCAACCTTGCCCTGTCTGTAAACCACTGTGTTTTAAATCAATAAAAAAATTGTATTTTGTATTTTTGTATTATGTATGCCTATATTGTATTTATCACGCGGATAATTCGGTAATTAATTCTGATTAACGCATCGCAATATTCATTATTGAGTAAATAACATCGTGAGGAAACCTGCATACATCCACGAAGAAATTCAAAGGTGTATGTGAGGTCCCCAACCCGCACTGGGCCAGCGTGGGGACTACTGCCCGTTCCCTCTCGTCCATGAGAGGAGGCCTGTGCCCAGCAGTGGGACGTAGATAGGCTGATTTATTATTATTATAAGTAAATAACATGTCATATACCTATTATGTTAAGCAAATATGGAAGAAAGTGGTATATAGATTCCTAAAATATCTTTTAAAACGCTGCTTACATGTCCATAAATATATAAATCAATTCTACTAGAAGCGTCTAAGTTAATACGTTTACTCGAACAATTACACTACGTTAGGTACCGGACTTGCGGTATCAGTTGTACTCGTAATTTACTAGTTGATTTGCCAATATCAAAAAGTTATTATAACTGATAAGATGACACTCCGTATCTTTTTAATATTTTTACAAAATTATGAAGACGTCGGTTTCCATTACATTACAACATTACACTTATCAGGGAATCACCAAAATTACCAGACTCCCTTTCGATATAATTTCACTCGCTAAACTCCGTAAATCCCGCTATATGACCCATACGCATTAGGGCAGTGTGTGTTGATGCGGTGCAGATATGGCTGGGTACGTATGAGCCGTCTGCAGTATGCGCTAGCAGTAGCTCAAATCGTATACGGCATTCCTTCGCTGGCCCGAGCGAGCCAGCCGATGATGACATCGTTCCATCCCGCTCAGCTCGCAATCCTTTCCTTTCTACCTGTTGCGCTGTTACAAAAACCCGGTCCTTAGGGCCGCTACCTTACGTGCATTGAATAGGGATTGCGGGAGGCTACGGCTCGGCCCATATAAAGATAGGGCAAGGGCTATTATGTAGACGCATACATGGAGAGGCGAAGCTCACGGGTTTACCGTGGGGATGTGACCGGCAAAAACTTATTTGTTCGATTGCATAATAGACGTTGGATTGGGGAACCGAACGGTACGGAGAGCGTGATTGAATTGTTTGTGCACATACACATTTAACAGAGCCAAGTGAAGAGTGCTTAAAGTGTATGAGAATGCCGTTTGATGATTATAAGCGTCAATTTTCCAGAAAATGCTAAAACCATTTTTAACTTCGAAGTGTTTCCATGAAAACATAATGAGCCGTGCTGACGATTCAATTGCAAAAACTGAATACATATCATCGAAATATAATGATTACGCGAGTATTCATGGAAATTCGATCTCGGATTTGTTACATTCCAAGTTCTAAATTCGAACGGCGCAAAGCTCGACGTGACGTGGCTGACATTCGCCTCGCGGGCCGTGATCTTGGCAATGGCTGCGCTCGCGCACGGCTACATCGCGGTCGCTGTACCCGGCCCTCCGCGCCCGCGCCGCCCGCTCCGCGCCGCAGCCTTTTGACAACCGGTATATATACGTGGCAGAGCCGCTTGAGAATTTTCTGATATTTAATTCACGTAACAACGTTCTCGCAAGCTTGTAATTGAAATCTTAATACGGAACGCATGCTAGCTGACTTGTGTTAATTTATCTGTTACTCATGTAGATTGGTTTTCGGTACCATAATTTCATGTACGTACTTATGTATAAAGCGAAGCGCAAACAATCTACGATTTTTTGAGATCATTAACTTATTACGTTATTATCATTTGTATTGTAATCCTTTTGTACCCTTGATTTCATTTCAACTTTTCGCTTTAGTCTCTCTTCTCATCGCGACTTCATCTCATGAACTTTTTGACAAGAAAAGTTTTATTTTATATCTATCATTGTCTAACGTAGGTATAGTCTGTCCAATTAAGTTGCTTCATTTCTTTTGGAGTAATTTAGGACAAGTTTTCACATATATTTTTTGTTGTACTGTAGGTACTGTTAAAAAACTCAATAAAAACAATTATAAGTTGAGGTATACTTAATTGCCTACCGATTTGGCTGATATTAGTTCTGTCACATTTTTATAAACTGCAATCTAAATTTGTACGTCTCAAGGATCCTTACAAAGCCCAAGTTTAGCTAGCTAACATACTAATCACCCAGCCATGAAACAATATAACGTTTGGGAAGTTTATTAACGTTACATTTGCTACAGATGGCCTCGATCCTATACGTGCGGGTGATAATGCGCATACGACGTTCCTAATTAACACGCAGCACTGGTTGACTGGCTGGTTACTTGAAACAAATGAAGATGCATCAAAGTTGGTACAGTAGATTTGAACAGTGACAATTTCAGAATGCATTTTAATTACATGTTATCAGCAGACATGTAGGTAAAGCCCTTAACATTGTTACGGACTGATAATAGTGATAATACACCCGTATATTTAAATATCAACCTAAAAAGAGGACTTCCCTATCGATTTGTACAATCGCCACGAAATATCGTCGCAATTGAGAAATAAGCGAACGAAACGATTCACTTTCAAGCATTACGGGAACGAAATATGAAATAGCGATAACGTTACTAATATACGCTTTATAAAGTGCAGTAAATGTAACGCTAGACCGTAATATAGGAAGGCTCGTGCGTCCAATTGAATAATATGACTGTCCAGTTGAGGGGTAATCATCGGACCGGTTCGAGCATTAATACATATTGCTATTGCAGTAGGTATGCCGCACACGGGCAGATTGTAAACGCAGCGATTCGACTGAACAGGACCACTGACACTTCATAGTCGTCAGGCAATTTGATGCCAGGATTTAACTTTGTCATGTAATGAGAGTTTTCGTTTGAATACTGTTCCTTCAAATTACTTAAATCTGCTTGAAGGTAGAAATGTTAGACTCTGAAAATGTCAGTTTGGTCGACATGAGGCTTAATAAATAAACCTTATTTAGTGACTAGTGAGAAATCATATAAGTACACTACGAAGGCCATAATTCTATGAATCTGCAATCAAAGTGTTGTAATCTACATTCTACACCGATCAATTGTTCGCTTATTCAGCCGACTATAAAGATAAATACAATGTATCTACACATTTTTTTATACTATATCTGAAATGTATAGTTACAAAGTCAGATTTTACTATCTAGCAACTTCGATTGTTTTAATACCTACCCAATTTTTTTACATAGCTAGGTCATACATAACACAACTACGTCGCATCCGCAACATACGGTAATTTTTGAAAGCCCTAAGTTAGTCTTGGACCTTCTTCACCTTAAAGGAACAAAGGGACATTTTTTCAGTCCGTGAATAACCTACCAGTTTCAATTAGTTTCTGACATAAAAAATATTTAGCATTCCATTACATCTGAGTGTGTTCCACTGAGCTCAACTTGACGGAGTAATCTTGTGTAATTGAGGAGTTTCTATGGCGACCTTTTGTCTTCATTATCAGACCAGGTTTATGGTGCGATATCATTGTAATGTCACCCGACTTACATTATTGTACACAATTTCAACCCGATTGGACTTCAGGAAGTTGGTCAATTACAAGTTTTTAATTTATTTGCTTTTGTATTATTTCTCAAATGAACGTAGATAGTTTAGAACCATGCCTAATAATTTGTGAACATGCAAGTTCCTGCTGAGCAATAATGAGTTCCGCAGAGATGTTGTATCACATAAAAATGAATCGATATAATTTTCGCAAGAAAAACTTCATTTAAAACCGGCGACGTCCGCAACTTTATAGTTCAATTAAAAACTAGTCGAGTGCAATTTTGGTCTTCGTAATATATTACTGCTAATCATGTCAGATCGGTTCGCAGATTAGGGAAATTAATTAAAACGAGAAAGGCTGATGATAAACAGGACAGTAAGGAGAGCCAAGAAATGTAAGTAAAGTATATAATAAACATTCAACAAGTGTTGTAAATAAAAAAATCGTTACTGCGTCGGCGCGTATGTGTCCTTGAAACCCTATAATATAATTATCTTTTATTTTAATCATCTCATAGCTCAGTTCATAATTATTTTTTTTTCGATCGGCCATATTATGCGGCATATTGACCTGCAAGATTTGACACTAACTAACAACATACATGAAAATGGCCTGAACAGCTTCGAGAAAAGGATGGTACGGCCGTGCCGCTGTTTTGCTCGACTTGGCGTCTTGACTGTCGTGCCCCCAGAACTTACTAACACGGCAAGTTGCCATAAAGCTTGTAACATTTTTTTTTCCCTTATGCTAGTCCAGTGGTTCTTAAACTTATGTCAGGCATGGACCACTTTCAGATTCAAAAACACCGCGGACCCCTGTTCAAGAAAATGTTGGAAAAAATCTCATGTTTCATGTATTTCACCTACGTACCTAACTACGTTAAGAGTAAACGAACTGGCCGTGGAGCCCTAGCAACCATGTCACGGCCCCCTAAGGGGTCCATGGACCACACTTTAAGAAACCCTGTACTAGTCTGTCAGTCTGCGGCCAACCTAGCACAATCGCAATTTATTCCCCGCACCATGGTTGCGCGTTGCACGTTCTTTGGCGCAATCATCGGGAATGCACATAGCTGTACCGTTGCAGCTCGATCTGTATCAACGACACACTTGATGCATTGGAGCGGACACTTGCCTTAATTCGCGGTGCCTTAATTAAACGAGGTTATCAAGCCTGGACGTGTTGAGCGACATTTAAATGGGACGGCGGTATTTTTGTGGTGTCGGTCGCCAGTAAGGATATCTGAATGCTACAATATTACCCCATTACTTTTGAGAACCGGTCACTTTGGCACTCTTTGGGGGAGGCCTACGTCCAGCAGTGGACGTCTTTCGGCTGATATGATGATGATGACTTTTGAGAATATCGTTTTTAGGGTTCCGTAGTTAACAAGAACCCTTATAGTTTCGCCATGTCCGTATGTCTGTCTGTCTATCCGTCTTCGGCTTATCTCAGTAACCATTACTACTAGAAAACTGTGATTCGGGATGGGTATATAAATCAATCACGCCAACAAAACAGTACAATAAAATCTTGATAAAAAAATTTTTTTAGTGTATGTACCTCCCCTACACCTAAAGCGGGGATGTATTTTTTTTCTCGTTAAACCCATGGTGTGGGGTATTGTTGGATAGCTCGGACAAAAATATTATGGGTTTCCCAAAACCATTTTTCAAATCAGTAATTCGTTTGCGAAATATTGGGGTTTAAAGCCCTAATTTTTGTTCATGTGTCCAAAAAATGTTGGCTAAAAATCGGCATATACGTACGTATACATAATGTTGTTGTGTAGAGTACGGTTACCGAGCCAGAGATGCAGCAACGAACGCAGTGAAACGCGATAATTATCGACGTGGGGCCCCGAAGGACTCAATTGCGAAAAACATTTCGGCATCCATTGTGGATGATTAACATTACGATGCATGGAGGAAAATTTGAAAGCAATTTCAATGCAGGAAATGAAAAAAAACGTTTGTTGTATGGGAGCCCCCCTTAAATAGCGGCAGTATTAAAAAAACCTCCCCCTCCAAAGCCCCCCCCTCCCCTCTACCCCCCCCCCCCCCCCCTCCCCGCTCCTCACCTCCCCCTCCACTTCCCCTCTCAATATTGAAAACTCCTCTCGACTGAGGATGATAAATACTAATGAGTATTTATCATCCTCAGTGTCTAAAATTGAACTTTATATACATGTTTCAACTAATTGTGATATTATCACAGTTTGTAATTTTTGAAAATTGAAAAAAAATACTAAATGAAATTATTTGCAAAATCGCTTTTTGAGGTTAAATATGAGGATATCACGTATCATTTGTGGTATATTATATAAAAAGAAATAAGCCATATCGTGTCTGGAGGAGCCCAAACTTGGTATGTTTCGAAAATTGTTTTTGTTTTAATTTAACAAAAATGGCTGAAATATAATGATGTGATATATTTTTAGAAGCGGCTTAGTTTCATGAAGTACCACCTATCGTGTTTCAGAACAAAATATTTCTTTTTTCCATACAAAAAAAGATGTTGACGTAACTCCTCTCCTTTTTCGTTCTTTTTTCTGGCTACGGGTCAAATTGATTCGTTTGGCCTAAAGATCAATCGTACCGATTTCAAAACTAACACCATTTGCCTCATATTTTGGCGTACCACTAGCACTATAAGATCTGTTTTCAATTGGCACATTGCGTAAAAGCTACATGCCAATGTATAAATAAATAAATAAATAAATAAATATTAGGGGACAATCTTACACAAATCGACCTAGTCCCAAACTAAGCAAAGCTTGTACTATGGGTACTAGACGACGATAAACATACTTACATAGATAAATAAATACTTAAATACATAGAAAACATCCATGACTCAGGAACAAATATTCGTGCTCATCACACAAATAAATGTCCTTACCGAGATTCGAACCCAGGACCTCTTGCTTCGTAGGCAGGGTCACTACCAACTAGGCTAAAGCGGTCGTCGAAATGTATAAATTAAAAAAGTAGCTTGAACAGAAAAGTAGCGTTCTGATCCCTCTCGTCGTGGAGCCAAACCTACTTTTCTGAATGAAAGGTGTGATAAACTAATTGCACTAATCGGTTCGTAAAGTACCTAGTAGTAAAAGTAGAGTTCTGAAGTAACAAATACTTAGAAAAAGATAATGATATAATTAAAATATGTATAACCAAATTGAGAACCTACTATTTTTTTTTGAAGTCGGTAGAAATACATACCCTTTGTCAAGATCAAGACAAAAATGTATTCGTTAATTTCACAACAAAAAAACTCTTGGCCAACGCTGTATATGTATATATACCTATATATTTAATTCGCTTCTTGTTTACAAATAAGGTTAAAACTCTACTTTACGTACGGACGGACTTCCATCCATCCATTTTAAAAGTCCATTTTTAGTAAGTATATTGGTATCTCAATAAACAAGTGCATTTCTTTTTCATTGGGTTAGGGTCGGCTTGGTACCTAAGCCCAAGTGTTGGCATCAGCACGGCTAGCACGCGACGGCACGCGAGCTCTCTCGATTTTTCTCGCACTATCCGTCTCTCTCGTATTAGAACACTTAGAAGAAGAAGTACAGAGCGATAAAAATCGAGAGTATGTCGAAGCCATCGTGTGCTAGACGTGCAGATTTTGCGCAATCTGCCCTCTACCCCGAAGGGGGAACTAGATAAGCTACTCTGAGATAAGTTTATTTCTATTAATAAATGTGAATCGCCTACCTAAAATATAGTTTTCTTTTGCGTCTCAAAATTGTTAAATGTTTAAAAAACAATCGTGACGTTACAAACCCAGTCAGGATTAACGATTTGATATATTAACATTATCCTGGGTCCACTCTGCTCTGTCCTTTCAAATGATATCAGTATCAATGTCTGACTTAATATCATGTCAAGCGACGAAAGTAAAGATATGTTAATTGATACGATTATGATACTTTTAATATTTGAAGTGCGTCCTATTAACACGCCGATGCTTTTTTATTTATAAGTAAAGTTTTTTGCTTGAGCTCGAACAAAGCAGTACATAACTATTAAGCCTTTTTTCAAAGCTTTGTTTTTTATTTATTTAAGGTTTGGCTATACCTTTCTGCTACAGAGTAGTAGGGTCCATACCTGTTCTGGTCAGATTTTTAGAACACTTTGTTATAACACCATGGTTGCGGCAGATGAATTAGTATTTAGGTACTGACCAATAGACATCATTTTCAGGGTACAGTTATATGAACAAAAGTAATAGCTACAAAATGACAGTTATTGAAGGGTCGGTCTTATTAACTAAAATAATTATATCAAACTTGAAACCAAAATATGCGAAAGTCATTCACAACTACACGTTGGATTAATCGCAATACAGTTGTAAAAAAAAATGCTACAACCTGCGATAAAAACTGTGAAATTACCAATCTCCCGCCGAAACCGTCATCGAATCTCTTTGTCTCCATTAATGACTTTATTAGTGCACGTTCCGAGTGAACGGGTACCTTAGGTACGTTTAATTTATATTTATTAATAAAAAAAAACAATTATTTGCTTATACCTAAACTTTTGTTTATTTGGAGACTGAAATGTTTTCAGAAACCGGATTCCATGTTGGAGTCAAGTTGCCAGCATATGATATGATACAGAATGACAGACATGAAAGAAAATGGAATCGTGGATGTAAAATTTTATATTAACAAGTAGTTAAGCTAAGTGACGACCGCTTTAGCCTAGTTAGTGACCCTGCCTATGAAGCAAGAGGTCCAGGGCTGTTATTCGCTAAGCGCTAAATGCTGCTCACCCCGCCGGTCACCCGTCACGAAACTAGACCTCTACCTGTATTGGCATTCACTAAGGTTTTCTCTTTAATCTCACCGAAGCAACGGATTTCACTGCTGGAATGGCATTACTGGGTTCGAATCCCGGTACGGGCATTTATTTGTCCGATGAGCACGAATATTTGTTCCTGAGTCATAGATGTTTTTCTATGTATTTAAGTATTTATGTATCTATATAAGTATGTTTATCGTCGTCTAGTACCCATAGTAGAAGCTTTGGTTACTAGGTAGATTTGTGTAAGATAGTCCGCAATTTTTTTTTTTTTCAACTCTTCTGTTATTGAAATAGGGTCGCTATTCTTATACAGCGTGTGACATCCATTAGAACAATTTTCAGTAACGATAGCTTTAAGTGCTGCCGTTAGAAGCCATAATTTAAGCCTCGATTAAAAACTGACCGTGACGGTGCTTCCGTGATATAGGCCGGCAGTCGGTTGTACACCTTTGGCCCCATGACGTGGGTAAGTTTGGCAGATTTCACCAGAGGGTGCCTGACGCCCACTAGCTTTTGAGAGTTGCGCATGTTTCGACCCTGGATCTCTGCTCCACTCGAATATTCTTCCAGGTGACTGTGTACATAAGTGGCGCTCCCATTCGGCAGCGCGGCCCCAGAGCTCTGCACCGTATTGTAAGAGCGAGTGTGGCAAAGTAAAAGGAGCGTCCCACATCTCTGGGCATTACTCTCGCTAGTCGATGTAGGGCGAAGCAGGGCCTTCCTAACTTAATGCATATTTTGTTGGCATGTGCTTTCCATTGAAGCCCTCTGTCAAGTTCGAAGCCCAGAAATGTGGTACACTCCACCTGCCTTATATTGTTTCCTTGCACTAGGACATTCAAGCCCCTTGGAGCCCCTCCGCCTAGGTGAAAGTGCAGAAAATCTGTCTTGTTTAGGTTAAGTACCAAACCATTTGAGCGGAAATATATTGAGACCTCATTTGTGACACGGTTCAGCCGCCTCTCAAGCTGGTCGGTGTTGGGTGCGCATACTACCGCGGCAACGTCAGCGTCATCGGCATACATAAATATGTCGCCCGCTGGAATGGCTTGTGGGAGGTTATTGAGAAGCAGCGAAAACAGTATGTTGGACACCGACGACCCTTGCGCAACGCCAATCGTGGTAGACATAGGAGCTGATCTAACGTTTCCTACGTCACTCACCACGACCTGGGATCGGCCGATCAGGATGTCCATTACGAGTGCGTGCGCCTTTCCATCGAAGCACGCCATGGTCAGCTACGTCGAATGCCTTCGACAAGTCACAGCACAACATGGCGACCTGCTGACTTTGTTCGCGAGCGCCCATGACCGCGCGCACCATGGCACTCGTCGAGCGACCCGGGACAGGGCGTCGGTTTCGTTCAAGGCTCAAGAAGGTTTGTGTTATGGTTAGGTACTAGACGATATATGATGACGACGATAATATATTTATATACGCTTAAATAAACCCAGGACCGTCAGGTTTGCATGTCATCCCCACTAATATAAGGGTAAATATCCACCAACATATCTATCATCATCATCATCATCCTAATAAATGTCAATCATGCGATGTGTAAGGCCTGCAACACACTGGCGCGGCCTGCGGTGGCGGACAATAATAAATTTCACAGATAATGACAAATTTACCATTGACTGCCGCGGTCAGGACGCCTTAAGTTAACTATATTAAATTAAATTAAAATTAAATTAAATAAACGTTTATTTCAGCCCGTGGCCGATATAGTTGTTAGTAAGTACAGACTTAAATTAATTAATGTTAGTAGTGGGTACATTCAAATTAAAAAAAAAAAACATCTCAAAATCGGTGAATCGTGGCATTTAGGTAGCACTTAGACATTTTCTAAAATGTTTGTTCTGTTTAAGTCGGGAAAGGAAACAAATTCGAAAAAAAGTATGTATATTTAATTATTTGTTACCTATGTGGCATTTGTGATACTTAAACTATCAATATGTATTCTAATGTTTTTAAAGTTAGCCTATACGTCTTCTACTTGAGAAAATCCACTTTGTGTAAATAGAGAAATGATCTTTCCGACTTCCACTGACGTAATGGGTAAAAATAAACGTTATTCTGTAATGTTGAATTGCAGCATATATATTGATTCTCTTTGATTTCAACTACAGACTCTGTTTCCTAATAAGTTGTTAATATGTTTTGCCATAACATATCCTGGTTTAAAAGTCATACCTAATATTTTTCACCTCATGCTTGAAATGTAGTAATATTAGGTTTAGCAAGCGGGGCTAAAGTAGTAGGTACATTTAGCCCCTAGGGAAAATATGTATAAATATTTATGATTTTTAAAACATTTTAATTTGACCAATCAAAACACTTTACTGTATTAAATCCACCAATCTCAACTCTTAAAAAAAAACATTTGTATTTTTTTTTTTTTTTTTTTTTTTTTTTTTTTTTTTTTTTTTTTGCTCTCAACTAACCAGAATACAGACAAAATTTGTCTGTATCTGGTTAGTTAATTTGAAAATTGACCATTCAGGAAACAGAATTCATTTCAAACATTAGGTGTTTTTTAATCCTTAATTCACAATTATTAAAAAAATAAACGCCTCTGACCGTCTGTAGCCGCGTCCAAACGTTCAAGCGTGGTACACTGCATACATGGCATAAACTATGAGACTGAGCGGGATAGACTGCTCTCTATCGCTTTATCTTATGCCCTGCATGCTGTTCGCTCGCTCGGGCGTTTGGACGCGGCTATAGACGTTTATTTGTGGTGTCAATATTTTGTATCTGTGTCAAAGCACTAAATTGAACAATACTTTCGCCGTGGAATTTATTTATTGATTGTGGATGGATAATCTTTGATATAGTTATCGACATAATATGTCAGCAAAACCTGTAAATGTTTGTTTACCGAGAGATACCATTATGCATAAAACAATACCCACGTAACAAAACACCGATATATTAGGTAGACATTTTACAAAGATCCGTAACACCTTGATACGGGATGTCAAAATATATGCTGTTACTACATTTGGTCTAACGCATCTTTAAAAATATCGGGCAGTTATCAAAAGTTATTAAGTCAGACCTAAAATGGTAATTTTATAAATAAATGTATTTTGCCGACATTGGTTCCTACGTCGGTACAAAATACAGGTCTGTGGTTAAACTTGATTGAGGTTAGCGTTGCCGAGAACTTGAGGCAAGCGTGTAGCCGGCGCATTGCGCAACCTCCCGCGCAACGGATATAAGAAGAAGTACGGAAATCCAATACGGTATTTTATCGCGTCAAGACGCCCTGCCACTGCCCTCTCTTATAAAACAAATGTAGAATATTTTAAATATGAATAGACATAATACATGTGGTGTTTTCGATCAGGTTTAAGGCGGTGCATGGAAATTATCGCGTGCTTTGACACGCCGCACTATGGCCCTAAAGTGCGATCTAGCTGGACAAAAACGATCACCGCACTTCTACAAAAGTACTAGTTAAAATGATAGCATATACTCCCGAGGTCACGATTCCGTTGATAATTTTGTGTAAGTACCCTCCATTAATTTAATATTATCATTGAAGTGTCATTATGAGCGTTGTCGTGCTTATTAAAGTGAGTCACTTTCCGTATTCAATTGCAAGTATTTCTAGCTAGTTTTAAGATAAGTTTCTAAGTTTTTAATCATGGATCGTGAAGTTGATGGTAAGTACTATGTTTTGTAAATATAACAATTGTAAACCAATTCGCTTTTGTTGAGAAAAATGCTAACGAACACAATTTATAAGGCATTTTTGTGCATATTTCAACTTTTTTAGACCAGAAACTATCTGTAATTCAATGTCCCACACCTGTATTTTTTTTGTGTGCTACTCTCATTCATATAGTATTGGTTTATGTAAATTTGAGACTGCGGACGGATGCGGAACCGCGTCATATTTATAGTTAACCTAAACCTAAGTTTTTCTTTCAGAAAACGTAATTAGTATACCGAGGAGAGATTTTTATCATACTTGGGTTAAATACCCAAAAACCGAAAGAAAAAATCGTTTGTTTGAGTTCATTTCGATCAAATTTCACTCGAATGCAGTCACGGAAGATTGTATACGAAATATCAAAATCAACATTTCCCGAATTTCTCAACACCTGGACAAAAAGTGTCTGGCTTGCGGAAGGACGATAGACCGTTTTGAGACAAAGTCGGGGGGTATTAATTGGCTGAATGGTGAAGATTTAAGATTTCCAGTTACATATTACCTACAGCCATCTACTTCACAATTAGAAAATAAGCCTGCTCCGGGGCCTGGGCGCCCTAAGATCGAATTTGACCAGGCGTCGCTTAAGACTAAGATTTAATACAAAACTTCAGCTTTTTACTAAGAGCACTAACGTCAGGTTATGATATTGACTTGGATGCGTTTGAAAAACTAGCTAGTGAAACAAGATCACTATATTTACAAAATTATTCATGGTACTATATGCCTCCAACTGTACATAATATCTTGGTGCACAGCAAAGACATTATCAAGCATTTTATATTGCCCATTGGGCAGCTTTCAAAGGAAGCACAAGAGGCCCGCAATAAAGATTGCCGCCGATTTCGACAACACCATTCTCGTAGATGTTCTCGTGTTTCCGCAAACAGCGATATGTTATCAATGATAATAATAACATCAGATCCTTTGATCAATAGTTTAAGAGAGATCCCAAAAAAAAATAAGGGAACATTTCCTCCAGAAGTTTTGGCATTGCTAAGAGGTCCCAATGTGAATAAGGTAGTTTCTTCAATATTAAATCCTGTAGATTCACAGCTCGATCTCACAGAAGACGATTCCATTGATGATGATGAAAATAGCGAAGACGAATAACATACAAAAACTTACGATACTATTTGAAATTGCATTTTTATATGAATGATGTTTAAAATTTCAAGCAATTTCATAAGTAAATTGAAGGCAGTTGAATTATGCTATTATAAGTATATGAAAAATGCGGGTAGATGAATAACTTATTAAGTGTATTTGTCAGCGGTTAGTGGCCGATCTGGTAGCTTGTTAGCTGTTCAAGTAAATTGTTTTTATTAAGAAACGTTCGAAAAAATGTCTGCTGACGACACATCTCCTCCATCTTCACCGAGTATTTTAGTGGAAAGCTTTTCTCGTGTTAAAAAAAGGAAGTTATTAATATGTGAAAAAACAAAACCTAAATGCTCATCATCAACGGTGAATTTAAATGAGGAAGTGCAAGTGCGATACGAAGATATTCTGGACTGTACAGTATATAAAAGGTATAGAAAGAATTATTCCGATGTGCGCGGTCAAACCAGTTTTTTGAAAAATGTTAATTTTTGCTCCGTAAATCAACCGGAAGATCCAAGAAACGTGGAGTTCGCTAAGTTGTTAGCTTTTGAGCTGGACCGTGTTCCAGTGCAAAAACGTACGATGGCTTATTCCAAAATACTTGACCTGGTGAGAAAAATACCCGGTGAAGATAGTTTGGGAAATATTGATTTACCCAGTTTCGATGACGACTCTGACGAATGACTCTGGTTGTTTAGTGTATTTATTTTATGTTGTTAAAAATTAAACTTTGTATATAAAAAATGTCTTTTTATCTATGCTTATCCTTACTTTTTTAGTTGACAATTGTAATAATGCTTCTTTTCGTTTAAAATTAAAAGCCAATTATAACTGAGCTCTACTGCCGTAGTAGTTCTTCTTACACAAAGGTCAAGATACACTGGTTATTCAATTTTCTCATTAATAATAGAGAAGAAAGGTCATATAATAATAAATTTGCTTTATTTAGACAAATTATAAATAAATAAGTCCCTTGAAACTCATTAAGAGTATAATATAAATTTGTCCAGCTAGATCGGACTTTTGGGCCATAGTGCGCCGTTCTGACTAGATTAAGAAATTATAAGGTCTGATTTTCAGATATAATTATGATTCTTTAACTGATTTGTTCGATACATGATTGCCTAAAATTCCTCTATAGAATAAAAATCCAGTTGGGTCTGTATTTTATTTTTGAAGTGAAAACGTCTTTAGTTGACTACACACAGGGCACATAGTTTTGCAGGAGGAGTACTAGACATATTCGAATATATTATGTGATGTGCAATTAATGAAGCACGGTACTAGGGGTGCATAATATGGAGCTGGTTGTTGTACCTACTAGGAGCGCATATCTTTCACGTATTTATTTTTATATAGAGTAAAGAAATTATCCTACTGTAACTAGGAACGCATGAGAGTGCAGCAGCATATAGTTAGTGACACTAAGTATTCATTTAAAAATACTGAGTTGCTAACCATAAAGTACAATCCATAAAAGTTTGCGAGGCACCCGGGCACCATAACACATACAAAGGTAAATGGTGTTGGACTTAGTCTCGTTTTGGTGGCTTTTTATCATAAGTATTATGGCAATTACAACTCTCTAGTAGGAAGACACTGAATAACAGTCACTTATCTTTCAATGAGCCTGCACCGACACTTCGGAGATCACTGCTGGTGTGGCGAGGGAACAATCTTCTTGCCGTCTTCCTCGGGGATGTTCATTCCCGAGCCGAGTTATTTGAGCTTCGCTGGACACTAATATCCAAAGGTCACGTGACCGTAAGATTCGACAGATTGAAAATTCATAAGACGGACACGTCACCTGATCGAAAAACTGTTACAATGTCATTGAGTTTTCACTTCTTATTTACTCAGCCTACTCAAACGATACATTATTTTACGACATAATCAAGTTTATACCATAGTATTTTATCTCATCTAAAATCTCACTTAATGAAATATAAATAAAACTTCACTAAGTTAGGTATTTATCGAAATTTGTCCAAAAAACCCATTCCCGAAGAGTGATGCATCTCTTTTTCTCGTGCGCGGGAGGCATAAGCGTGCCTCTGTCTAGGGGGCGGGTTCGACTCGAATCAAGGCATCCCCTTAAAGGACAAACGGTCCTTCGGCCCGGATTCGTTTTATACGGCATCGTAACGAACTTTACGTTTGCTTTACTTAACTCCATCTTAACTATTAAATTATTGTGTTATACGCGCATACACAAATATGATAGCATACACAGAAAGAATTGCCTTGTTATTTTAACTACGTAAGTACCTATATACTTACACAAATTACATCTTAGTGCTAAGAGAAATAAATCACAACTATATGGTGGAGTTCAATAAACTCAACATTTCTTGCTTCATGGTCGGCTAGCAGCCGGGGTTTGCACGATGCTTCACGGCACTTGGACCGTGCCGTCTCCGATTTTTGACCTGATAATGTCAAAGGGAAGGGTCACGTAAAATTTGACGTCCTTAGATGATCATGATATCTGATGCGATTGACAACCGATTACGAATAAAATATTAGATAACCATGTACTCTTCCAGACATCATAAAAGCATAAAACATTGCATAAAACTATACGTTGTGTATTCCACCTACTAGTATGACTAAGTACCTGCACCTATATTGTACATATATATTTATGTTACCTACCTTATTTAGTCTCATCATCATCAACTAAGCATATAGACGGATAATCATTAAAAACTCAACTTAACCGTATTCAACGTAGTCATTTGCATGATCAAGGTTTTGTTTTAGTGCATTCGGGTTAATGGTACGAAAGGAGCAGCCGTTTTAATTGGACTGACTATATTCCAGAGTAGGTACCTACCTACAAAGACTGCGTTGAAAACGGCAGCGCAGCGGCGCACTCAAAATCGCGTTTCCATTTTTGACCAAAGTTAAAAAAGTAAACAGAACCATTCGGTAGCACATTACGGTTTTATTTTATTTGCTTTTTTAACAAAACAACATCTTGCTACTTTATGGACTCGTTAGTTGCATTTTTACATAAAAATGATTTATGATCCAATGAGGAAGATTTATTTCCCCGTGAGTTTAAACATTGAATAGGGTTCTAAATATGTAAGTAATAATTTAATCAGAGGCACTCATAACATAAAATTTTTCTTTAATAAAAGTGAGTGACCTGTAGTAAAAAACAATGTGATGTGATGTCAAAAAACCTGTTATATCGAACTTTGAGGGCAGTTTTACGGAAACTAACACCGTGGTTTCCACAAAATCGTACCAAAACCGAAGGAAGAATAATAATTTAAGGAGCAAAACTCATCAAGCGTATTTAAAACGTTTTTAGGCCTGATTTTCAAAATATTTCTAAGTGTTTTTTCTCTTTTACATAACACAACGGAATTCTTCGGATTAGGCTAAATCCCAACATAGCGTTAACGGAGTGTGCAAACCCTTAAAGATTAGTGCGGCTTTCGATCCCAAATCCTACATTTCTACATGAAGCGTCGTGTGGAAAAAATACAAAACCGTTTTGAGTTTTTAAACAGTTAGCAAGAAAGTTTGTAACAAACGATCCTTAGTCCTGCATTGTATTCAACAAATAATTTCACAGCTCGTTTATTCAAACAACTCTTTGGAGCATTTCAGATTAGTATCGTATTAAACTTATTTTTCTATGAAATATTAAAACGCCGACAACTTTTGTTCAAAAATACATGCCTGCCGGTTCCGGAAAGCTGTCAATAGTATCAAATTCAATGCTTGCGGAAACACTTCAACTTAAAGATATACATTTTTCGTAGCTAGTATTAGCAGACCTATACAAGCAATCTAAAGTATTAACACATAAGCCTTTGTATTTTCCTGAGAAATGATGCATCATTACATTACGCCAAGTCCCAGTGAAAAGACAGCTTTCGGCTATTGGTGGAAATGCCGCAAACATGGCGTCATACCTCAAACATGTGAATATCGCAACAAAGACACCGCCGCTCCCCCTGCAATGAACTAAACAAAAAGATTATAATTTCGACGTCAAAACTTTACGCGGACAATACAGACTGTAAAAGATATTGTTTCTTACTTTATACCCGTAATACTGTTTGCCTTTTTCAATACTTTCCACTGATTGCAACCCCGTGTCCGTCGGGTTCTATTGTTTTGTAAAACTTACCGTTGATTGAAGGGACGCCGACGCCTTTTCTTATCGTAGTTTAGTTGAGTTTTACCAGCATTGAGTTGTTACGAAAAAAACTAATGAATATGCAAGAGATTATCCTCCAACAACGCATTTATTTTAAAGAATGCTCTTTAAGCAAAAAAAAGTGACGCCTTATATAGTCCCAGCTTGCTTAAAGTCTGTTACAGGGCTGAAAACATTATTCGCAGTTACTCATATTTAATCTTATTGAGCATCCTCTCAAGGAATTAGGTTTGGGGTGATTCATTGAATGTGTGACTCCAATGACACAGATTTTATTGCGGCTGATTTTCCATATTGCAAATCAGTTAAGAAATTCTTAGTATTTTATCCTCCTCCTCCTCTCCTAAATGTTTCTTACATTATAGGTATCCTTAATTCACAAATAGGTAGTAAAAGCCTCCATTTCCTTAAGGAGAATAGGTAGGTAAGTACGGTTCGTCTGCCGAAAATAATAAGCCAAGGCTCTGCTGAAAAAAACCAAAGATGAACAAAAATATTCAAATAAGGCATTGTTACTGTTGACAGGATAACGTTTTAAGACAAAACAGCACTTTTACTGTTGTGTAAGTGCAGAGCGGTGCCGGGGCAGCATGGAGCGCGGTGCTTATGCTATGGCCGGGCCGCGCGCGCGCAGGAGGCGGCGCCGGCGGGGGCCGCGGCGGGGGCGGGGGCGGACCTGTTCGGGCAACGGTGTCGCGGGCACCGCACGCACTGGCGTTCGCTCAGTCCTCTTGCATCGCCCAACGGTACTGAACGTGCGCCGGCGCACAGCTGCGACGCACCAAATAAACAAACGCAAGGAAACAGTGTGTACAATGCTAGCTTGTGTTGATGCAGCGGGGTGAACTTACAGACTTAGTGATATATGATTATTTAAGGATTGAGTGCAGTGTTGAATAAAACGCCAAGATGCCGAAGATATTCCTCATCAAGAAGCGGATGCATGACCAGCAACTGGGGTTGCAGGAAGGTCAAGAGCTGCTCGTGAGCAAGGCGGACTCGCTCTGCCCCGGCTCGCCCCTCGACGACGGCCCCATCGCTCTCCTCTCTAAAAAGGACGATTGCTCTGGTAAGTCTCCACAACCCGTCGCCCACATAATGTATCCATTCATCGCTTCAGACTATCTACATATGTCTAACGTCTTGAATTATTCAATTCTTAGTTATTGTATCTTGCTCCATTTCCTGGCTGTTACTGTTCTTCTATCATCATTTTTGACACTGACCTCATCTGTCTGCCTATTGTATTTTAATTTATTACACTACACCTACTATTTTGACTAGCTTACTTTCTTAGAAATGTATTTAGCAATATGTGCCTCCAGAACAAGAACAAGTCAGAAACATTTGACCAGTCCTACCCACCGCCACCGTCTTATCCATGTTTCACCGAAACTACCTGAGCAGAATTAGTGCGATCCCAATCTAAGGCATTGTCATTTTACGTGGGACGGTTTGGTTTTGAATTTAACTGATTTTGGTTGGAACATTAAGATTTTTTCAAGGATTCTTAGGATCTCGGGACTTTATTCTATAGCTGATACTTAGCAACACCATGTTTTCGGCCGTTTTGGTCACTCCAATAATTTAGGGAGATATTACCAGTTTGATTCAGAAATGATAGTTCTACGATATTTTAACTCTTGACCGTCAACGGACGGAGTACCATTGCGTGTCAATAAAAGATTTAGATATGCATTTCAAATGTTTTTTTTGTTTCGTCCTCTTTTACCCGCATTATACGAGATTTACAGTAATCGATTGCAATGTGGGTAGGTACGGGTAAGTTGCAGTTTGAACCTTAAATACAATGATATAACATACAGTTTTAATTATAAATTGAGGTAGTAGTAGTAGTAGGACTATGAATATAAACAATCGAGCCTCCGCGCGCTGTTAACGGTTTGAATGAATCACTCGTAACTGTCGTGTTTTTTTCGCATTTCCACGATAGGTATGTTTATTCTCGACGAGATGTCAAAATTCGAGTCTATCGTTTGCACGGCACTCGACACTGAGATATCCGTGAAGATGTTATTTTTGACTGATTTTTAACTACCTTCCTGATTATTTATGTTATATACTAAATTTCGCATGCGCTTAATGACAAGCTATGGTCGCTATAAAACATACCAATAATCATCCGAAAGACGGCTCCCCCAAAGAGTGCCAAAGTGATCGGTCCTGCGCCACCCGCATCCAGCGGACTCCAGCAACCTTTACCAGGTCATCAGTCCACCTTGTGGGGGGCCTACCCACGCCTCGCCTTCCGGTACGTGGTCGCCACTCGAGAACCTTTCCGCTCTAACGGCCATCGGTTCTACGTGCTATGTGCCCACTGCCACTTAAGTTTAGCGATTCGGAGGGCTATATCGGTTACCTTGGTTCTGCTGCGGATAGCCTCATTTTTGATGCGATCACGCAGAGAAACTCCCAACATAGCCCTCTCCATGGCCCTTTGGGTGACTTTGAGCCTTCTTATGAGGCCCATTAACATACCAATTACGTTAGTTATATTTAATTTGTTGAGCCATCACCAAGTTTGTGATCAAGCTCGTAAACGAGTAAGGAAAAAAGAGAGGATTTTTTCCTTAGACCGATTCCCAAAAAAGACGGTATTTACCAGAATTTGTATAGTTAGGTCAACGTGACCATATAGGACCCTTTGCGAGTTCATAAACTAATGAATAATATTAGCGGACAATCTTACAAAAATCGAACTAGCCCCATAGTAAGATCAATAAGTCTAGTGTTATAGGTATTAGACGACTATAATAGATATAAATATTTAAATTCATAGAAAACATCCAAGACTCGGAAACAAATAAAACAAACAAAAAAAGGGCAAATTGTGCCTTCAAGTTCCGGAGTTCATGCAAGTGTAAAATCACCATGAGCCTTATTTCATTATGCGGTCAGCTGTGTCTTATCCCAGCTCAGTGACATCTTAAATGTTCCTTAATCCTCAAAAAACGGGTACATTACTAATTACTTAGCCCAAAAAGATAATAGGTATTCACGATAACCGTGTAAAAGCTTTTAGTGTTACCAGCACTTTAGAACAATAGATATTATTCTTTTAAACCGCTCTAGGAAAGCCACCCGCCGTTTTGAGAAATAAATACCAATGTACTATTGTATTACATATTCACAGATGCTACATAATTAAAAGATTTTATCTAATAAAAGGGACAATATGACAGACTATTCTCATTCGGCTTTTCTGATCCACGATGGTATACAGTACAGATCACTATGTCATCATCTTATAGAGGTCACATGCAAATTTTCATGTTATTATAATTTGCCACGTTAATTAAACGGACTGCAAATATGTATGGACTCTGTGACGTCATCGAGTATTCCGCCTTAATTTTCCCACTAGATACTTAAATTTGGTACGGAACAGTAAAAGCCCTCAGCGAAACTACGCGACAGCGATCACATCGCCGGTACGAGACAGGAATTGACCGGATGATGTCGGAGGTGTCAATGATTGCAGGACAATGGCGGCTCTTCCGGTGCACCCGCTTTGTATTTAGGTTAGTCACAAACCCGCCATTTTAATCTAATTAACTTCACACACGTACGACAGGTTTTATTTATTGGGCTGTTTGATTCATTCGTACGGTTTGGTCGAGGAGTTAATTCCAGGCGGAATAAGTAGGAGGACCTCTTTAGAGTCCGTACTACCTGAAAGTATGTTGTGCGGAGAATGAGTGTCCAACTAAACGAACATTCGTGAATGCGCTGTAATGCAAAACTACCTACTCTGCCCTCATAAGCCAAATAGCGCTATGTCAAAATTAAATGTCTAAGCACAGCAATTTCTTCCCTATGGACACAAAAATTTAAATCACCCCGAAGTTGATGTGAGTGAAGCCGCGGGCAAAAACTTCTGTTCAAGAGTAGAAATCTGCATTAAACATAATCTCTTAGTAGTAGTAGTAAGTCGATGTCGGCGTAACGATTCAACAAATATTGCAATCATTTTTGACGACCGCTTTAGCCTAGTTGGTAGTGACCCTGCCTACGAAGCAAGAGGTCCCGGGTTCGAATCCCGGTAAGGGCATTTATTTGTGTGATGAGCACGAATATTTGTTCCTGAGTCATGGATGTTTTCTATGTATTTAAGTATTTATTTATCTACATAAGTATGTTTATCGTCGTCTAGTACCCATAGTACAAGCTTTGCTTAGTTTGGGACTAGATCTATCTGTGTAAGATTGTCCCCTGATATTTATTATTTATTATTATTATTTCTTTTAAATAAAATAAGGGAACCTTCACCAAAACGTCGTATACCGAAACCTCCAGAATGTAACAAATACTTTTCCTAAAACCGCATCTAAATCGGTTCAGCCAAACGCGAGATAATCGCGGACAAACATACATACCTACATATGTACATACGAGTCAAACTGAGAAACTCCTTTTTTGTAGACGGTTAAAAATTACGCTTAGTACGCGGGCGAAGCCGCGGGCAAAATCTAGTACGAAAATTAAAATTAAAATGAAATAAGAACACTTATTGTCAACACCTCGTATAAGGAGTTTACTAAACACCTTACAATCATTAAATTACAATGCAAAAAAAATTGCATACTTGCGTTAAGCTCTAGACCGTTAACGGAAAGTCTATGTTTGCTTAATTCATAATGTCCATAGAATTGTAACTATTACCCTTAAGATCGTCGTTCTTGGTTACAAAAAACGGGCGCATATAAAGTCCACACATTACAGCGTTTTGTCATAGGACGTGGGCGCATCTGCGTGGCATTATACAGACTGTAAAGGGTGAACGCGGTAGGGACGGCGAACTCGACTTATCGCAATTACAGGTGAGGAGGCACCTGTGGCCGAGGGGACACGAAGGTCGCAAGTGCAATAGGGGCTGCCGTAGGGCCTTAAGAGGAAACACCAAGGTCGAGATAATTGAGAAATAGGCATTTGTAAAATGTATTGCTGTCGCGCCAACCTCGAGCCTCCCCCCGCAGAGCGCGATAGAGACAACTGCAGCTTGGACCGAAAATACCTATTAAAAGTACATAAAATCAACGTTTCGTAGTCCCCTGATTTCTCCTCCAAATTTGACCTATTTAAATATTCTTTTTATTAAAAATCAAAGGAAGGCTTTGGCCGTGTTCCTATGTTTTCCTTTTTTTAGTAATCTAGTCAAAATTGTTTTCTGGATGTTTGAACACAGCGGAAAATCTGCCATTTTTTTAGGTTTTTGAAGGTTAATATCTCTTTTAAGAATAAATTTATGAAAAAAAGGAAAACATAGGAACATATACTGACATCCCATACTGATTTTCCATAAATCTATGGCTACCACTGAGTAGCCATAGATTTATGGAAAAAAATATTGCTCTACTGCCATTGTCCAGGGAGAAAATAGGGGACTACGTTTCTATGGAAAAACGGCCGTTGTGTTTCCTCTTAAATTAAATTAACAAATACATGTTTGATGGCCTGTTTTACTAAAAATGAGGGGTGTAATATTTACTCTATATTTGTGTTTAAAGCAGGATTTTTAACGTGTTAATAGTATCTATAACACTGCACATTTTTGGACGACCGGTTAGCCTAGTGGGTAGTGACGCTGCCTACGAAGCTGAAGGTCCTGGGTTCGAATCCCGGTAAGGGCAAATATTTGTGTGATGAGCATGAATATTTGTTTCTGAGTCAGTATGTAAGTATTTATATCTATTATATATATCGTCATCTAATACCCATAACACAAGCCTTACTGAGCTTACTATGGGACTAGGTCGATTTGTGTAAGATTGTCCCCTAATATTGTTTTTTTTTTTTTTTCTTTTATATCTGGGTTGCGGTAAAACTAATTTATAAAAGGCGGATACCTAATGGTAGGTATTGTGCATAAAAATTAAACAAGCGGTAGACATTCGGGAAGGTTAACATAGTTTTTCATCGTAAGTTATCAAAAATATGCCTGCATGTGCATTTCTTAAAATATACAAAATGCTCTCGTCAATCCAAACTTCAAACCACCGCAATATTGAAATAGCTTAAACATACAAACTAATGAGCAGTTTTGTTTTAGTGTCGTTAGTACAAAAGACTTCAACGGGTTCTTAACAGGCCGCGCACTTTAAGCTAACTCAAAACATGAAAAATGGGCATGTCCTTTATATATGCATATTTAGGATTAATTGTAACGTGTTAGAACACTATGTAAATTCATATCTGCTTGCATATCTGATATACATGTCAGTTCAGTAGTTATAAAAAAACCAACAAAAATACGCCTTGTGTTCCAGATACTGTCACTAGTAATGTTAGCTAAAAAATGCATATAAGGTGAGATGTTGATACGAAACGAGTTTTTAATATTCCGATACATTTTTGCACTAGAAGCTGCTCAATCACTTTATATAAACATTAAACGTGTTCACGTCACGAGTATTTAATTGTATTCTAATGATTGCATATTTATTTTTCATATGCATATAAAATTATACAGGTCTAACAATTGGGAATTAAGGTACGGATATTTGAATGCTTTTAACGACTTTAGAAGAATGTCATTTAATTGGTTTAATGTAATTACATTAGCTGCCGCCAAACGAACAGCATTTGTTATAAGTTATGTAGTAGCAATAGCAAAGGTACTCAGGAAATTAGGCAGTATTTTTCGATTGACTATTTCCCTTTCAATTCTTCTAAAAAGAAGCTTCTTTCAATTTCTTTTTGTAAGTATATTTAACGGCCGTTTTTTGGAGCTCGACCCGTATAACTTTTACCTATACTCGGTATTTACAATACAATACAAATAATCTTTATTGCGCACCTTAAAACATGAATCAAATAGACATAACAACTTAAAAAAAAATAGATAATATGAGACTTCAACGGTATTTAGAATTTAAATTACACGAGAACACGAAGGCTTTTTATTGAAGCAATGTGGCTTTTTTAAGATCCTGACAGTATAGTATAGAGGTAGTATAAGCTCGTAGACGTTTGCCAAATCACTATCACTAGCACTGCATAGTATAAAACAGTCGCTTCCCGCTGTCTGTCCCTATATGTATGATCTTTAAAACTACGCATCGGATTTTGATGCAGTTTTTTTTTAATAGATAGTGATTCAAGAGGAAGGTTTAAATACGTATAATATAGTACCTAATACCCGTGCGAAGCCGGGGCGGGTCGCTAGTTCTAAGTATAATGTTAATTTAACCAAACGCCCCTGTGAACTACTGGTAATAAACACTATACTGCTGGCAACAATGCTTATCGATATCGCTACCATGTTGCCACTTGCCATTTACGAACAGTAAAAAAGTCTGCATCTCTCCGAAGAAAAAAACAGTTCCACCATGTGGCCGCCCGCGCTATTGTCGCCCGCGCCCATTGTGTTGCGGCTACCTTTTTACTTTTTCCTTTTACAATGACTGCGAAATGAACAAAATACGAATTGTCTTTAAAAAAATAATTAATTTGAGTTACATTAAAACCACTCGAGCATATAGACAAGATGAATGTTAGCAAATCGACAAGAAATTAAACCCGACTGGTTTTGAGGTTTAACAATGCCCTCGTTGAAGTATTTTCTTAATGCTTGCAATGTCGAGTGATTAGCTCTCAATTAATTATAATTACTTTGCTCAAAATGGTGGGAAAGAACTACAGATCCGGCGTACACGAACGCATACGAGGCAAAGGATGTGGTTTTTTGCAAAAGCTGTAAATCTTCATTTTAATGATGGCTTGTATTATACGTGTAGATCATTTTGCGCAAATGTAAACATAACGTAAGATGTTAAACTGTTAGCCATGAGAAAATACGATTCCGGGATTGCGTTGCTTTTACAACAGGAAATTTGCTTCAAAGTGTCCACATCCGATCTTAGAGGTACACGGTCGGTCGATTGCATGCCATAGTCATTTGTTTTTTGCAATAACGAGTGTTCTAGGAACACCGGTCGGGACGCCCTGCCCTGTCCGAGATGCGGGACCGGCCTTTAATTACCATTCGCCCGTTTAAGCCAACATCTGCTAACACCCGTACTAGCCCTGTCCTTTAAAAATTGCGTAATTACTAGACATTAAAAGTTATGACGTTACGAGTAAGAATCATTACGACCGGTTGAATCAATAATGGGCGGGCCATTGCCATGCGAAGCAATATGTTGGCACGTCGGTTCGCTCACTGCTCTGACCAAGTCAAAATTACTCTGTTCGGAGCTTATTGCCAGGCGTTCTACACCAGTCACCTGTGGTGCCATTACACGAAACGGTCGTTCAACAGACTCAGAGTGCAGTACAACAACGCGTTTCGTGTCATGTTACGGCTGCCGTGGCGGTGTAGCGCGTCTGGGATGTTCGCCGCGTAAAAGTCGTCCACTCTGTTCACAGAGTGGACGACTTTTACGCAATTATGCGTAAAAGGCACTGGTCCTTTGTCAAGAGGGTGAGCGAATCGACAAACAGTATTGTTAAGGTAGTGCTCACGACATTTCGGTTCAGTTCGATTACGAGTAACTTTTAATTTAAATTTTAACTTTTAATTGTATTTTAATTTTGTTCATTTTCTTCATTTTGTAAATGGGTTATTACCTAAATAAACAACATTTTATTTATATTTATTTATTTATTTATATAATGTAATACTGGTAGTTTTATCTGTGGTTTTATAGTGCGGAAGCGCGGTTACTTCAAAACATTTGAAAACTGCGGATGTAGTTCGCAATTGTAAAATGATGACCTCGTGACGTCACTGCTCCGACATAAATCCTCCATTATTCTTTAATCTCCTCGCCATCTTTGGCCAAGTAGGTATAGCTCATCAATTAGCTAGCTTGAAAAGGTACAATGCCTGTTGCAAAAGCGTTCTAAACACAAAAAGAGACCATCAACCGCAATAATAACCGTATGAGCATTTTCTTAATGCAGCCGTCATTACCACGCAGTTGCTGGACGTCATCGGAGCGAGGGCAGAGGGGGCGAAGCCAATCGTTTAAATTGCGGAAACAATAAAACGCGATGCTCGCGTGATTGATATTATAAAATCATCCCGACCGCAGATTAACTTGCAATTCAACTTGGTCTACTGAAGCTAACGGGAATTGACAGCGATCAACCATACACTTGCATTTTGCATTCCAATTTCATATCAATATTTTTGTGCGCTCGTTCTGACACGGTAGCTCGGCGCGCGTAGGTCGTTAATGCTTACCATGGCATTGGCATGCGAAATATAAGTAGGTATTGTGACCTCAGGCTGGTTAGCGCGACAGAACGGGACATTTTATGTATAGTTAAAGCAATGACGCGTAATTTCAGTGTCCGAAAGCCAACCGGATCCCACCCCGTCCAAGTTGGCTCAGTTCGCGTTGCACAGGGCGGTTCCACAACACTTCGGGAGCTCCAATACCGCGAGCCGTCCGGTTGCCTCTTGGACACTGCAACTGCAACTACGCGTCATTGCTCTGAATAGTAGATTAGTCGGACCAATATGACATAGTCACGTGTTTTTATAAATAAGTGACGGCCTGATTGTTCTGCTACTTTTTGACTACGACGAATCCAGCACCTATACTCGTAAACCATGTTCATAACAAAACAATGGTTGTACCATGCTGATTAACGCCTACCTCAAGTAATGTATCCCTGTGATTATTGATACTTGTCTTGGAAAGCTTTGTTATCGAATACCATTAAAGACCACAAAGAGCCGGGCTTATCTAACTATTCAAAATGAATGTTGTTAAAATCAAGCTTTCTATTCTTCAGTCCGGGAATCCATCGTTACCATTTTTTTTAAGATATTTAAATTGAAATAAATGAAAAGGTGTATATTTAAATCCTAGACAATAAATTGCGATAAAAGGCGTAGCGGGGTAAAATAAAAAATAGAACGCACATGCTTCCACGTCGCAGGCGTAAGGTCATCTCCGCCATTGTTGTGTCGTGCAGCTATAAAAGATAATCATTTCGTGTATTTTGGAGCTATTTGGGTACCATTGCAACCTTAAAGAGACCGCCCACGGTAGATACGATGAGGACATCTGTAGTGCGCTCAATTACGCTATACAAGACAGATTTAGATATTATAATCATCACATTCCACATCTCGAATCCAGCATATATGCTTTTTGTAATACACTCGCAGGCAAAGAATACGGGTCGGTAAAATACCGTCATATTTCCTAAAATAGTGCGTAAGAGGTTGTACAGTTAATCCTGTCATGATTTTTATTTAATTTTAAATATAAACTGCTAATAACAGTAAAAATATAACGTTACCAGGTTTAAATCGGACTCGTAAAAACCCATGAAAAAAAACAACGTTAACGGAGCGAGATATCGCAAAAATAGTGATTTTTGGATATCGATATTTTTATGATAGGATCCAGGAAATTGTTAATACAGTTGGGTATTGTAAAGAATAGCATATTATGTAAATAAAACAAGTATAAAATATTTTAAAAAACCTATTGCAGTTATTTAATTTAGGGTGACCCGTATTCATTGCCCGCGAGTGTATTTGCCGTTAGTATTCCTGCCGTTAGATTCCGAACCATCCTGATAATTCACAGTGGATGTCAGTGTAATAGAGCTTTACAAGTAAAGACCGTGTTATGATACATTTTCCATAAAGCAACCACCTCGTCCTTTATCGCTCGTCATTCCAAAATTTAAATAACGGTAACGGTCTTAACGGATAAAGCCGTAATAAAATTCAAGTTTCCTCCTTGGAGCGGCCGTGGTCGAAAACAAGCCGGCGGCGGCGCGGAAGGCCTCCTTACAGGCGGCCGGTTTTTTTCTATTGACTAGTTGAATTATTCGGCAGCGTTAGCCTTGAAAATTCGCAAAACATATTTGGGTCATTAACCCTGGCCAAATCTGGTTGTGATTCACGTCGTGAACAAAAAAATAATAAAGTTGTTCAACAGTTTTTGTGACCGTTCTTTTAAAGAGACATAGGTATTAGAATTGGAATCAGAATTTTTTGCAGCGCAAGAGCTCTTATAATTACGCTCCGTAGGCGGCGTAGGCGCTTCGGACGTCGCCTCATGGCTAGGCAACGCATGCGTGAACGGTCTTTAAGCAATTCTGTTGCAAATTGAAAAGCCTTTTGTTCTTTCAATGTCAAACAGTCGTGTTACAGCATAATTTACACTAAAGGAAACATATATAATTTTCCGCTAAGCCTTCCATTTGGTAACTGTAAATTCACATGAACACACGGTTTGTATTACACAACATTTTGCACAGGCAATTTCACATCGCAGTGGTCGGCCCGCCACGTGTGGGCCACATCTGGTTAGAACAGTCTCCACATGTGACCGAAACCACGGCACTACAAAATTCATGACAAAAAATGTCCTTGTAAACGACCTTTTCGTTTGGAGCGATCCTCGGAGGCTCCCGACGGTACCGCGTGCTATCGGTACTTATGGAAAAAAAGGCTTCAACGGAATTTTATTTACCGGCCGTCCGAGGCGGGTCTCCATAGCTGTTTTATGTTTTATTTAATGCGTTAAATGCTAACAGCGTCCGATAACCTCGCCGCAAGGACATGCTAGTCCGGCCGGCGCGGCGGCTCGCTGGCTCACTAGCTCAAAAGATAATACTGCCCCGGGCGAGTTTTACTGCTGCTTCCCTGTCCGTTTTTGTATGACACGTAGCTCCATAAAAGAGAAGCATGTTATTTTTTAATCTGGATTTAAGAGTACGCAGTAAGCTCGGCCGAATTAAACCTTCCCCTACAGACGTAACTACGCTCTCATTTTAAAACTAGGTATTGGATTGTGACGAAACTTTGCATATACAATGACATGAGATATATCTATGTCTGTAATTAGTAAAACAAACGAAATACAGCAAAAACAAGTTTTGTATGAAAAACTTAAATTAGCTGTATTTTTTTTACTATGGTATCTGAAGCTACATAAACTAATTACAGCGATTGATATACCTCATGTCATTGTATATGCAAAGTTTCGTTACAATCCAACACGTAGTTTTAAAATGAGAGCGTAACTACGTTTGTATGGAGAATCGAGCTTACTGCGGACTCTTAAAGGTCGATGTTTATGGAGTCGATAATTTTTCCAGCGAAACAAAACATATTCTGATTCATATTAGACAGTCGTTCTCCATGAAAACGTGACGCCCTCGAAGGTTTGGGACAAGAGCGCTTTGTGTTCTACATTTTAATTGTAACATTGTGCTGTACAGACAGAGATCGCAATTAATCATTTCGACGTAACGATTAGAATAACATTTTGTTAGTGATTAATGTGTGGATAATTACTAACAACGCGAACACCTTAACGCCAATATAATAGTGTAAGCTGTAAGTAGAATGTTTCAAGAATATGTGCATGTGTTCTTGAATTGAGCTGTCGAAATTATTATTTAAACCATTATAATACACGTTTTATTGAATGAGGTTATTACCTCATAAAAAGTCCCCCCCCCCCCCTAAAGTCCTAAAGTCGTTCATTATGTAACGATACACTAACGCCTTGGCCACGACTTTGGTCTTAAGCGACCTGCGGCAGCATTTTATCTGTTCATTGCACGGTCGAGACGCGCAACGCACTGTGGTTAGTTGGGATCACGCGCAATGAATTAGAAAAACCGCTGCCGCAGGTCGCTTAAGACCAAAGTCGTGGCCAAGGCGTAAGTGCAATTAACGTCAAACAAAGCTCAAATTTATCAAAAATATCTTACTACGTTATTCTTTTTATAAATTAACGATACTTCATGATTCCTCATACTGAGAGTCTGAGATGGACTAATTGTTGCCAAAAATGTTGCAGAGAAGGCTGCCTTTAATGGCCAAATAACGAGCACTACGTCAAGGTTGCGCTGTTTCTCAGCAGGAAACCGTACCTACTAAATAGATATGGTCATGGCAATTACGGGGCCTTGACTTACCGTTTTGGAATAAAAACCGCACAACTTTTAAATAGATTAAATGTAGGAATGAGTCTTATGCGTAACGCTTCGCCATAGTGAGCGTGATCAACAAAGAAGTTCGGAATTGTAGTGCTAATAACTGCCCAAGATGGCGGCTGTTTAGCGCAGAATGCAGGATGACGGCACTTAACACTCGCTCTTTGTTGGGCCGTAATAAACCTACTAAGGGTTTTACATAAATAAAATGCTTAGTCAATATGTAAGTCGATAATTAGCTTTGATGAAACTATTAATGAATTGGTATAAGGCACGGAAGATATTCACAAGAATATCTTCCGTGCCAATTGTCGGATTCGCTTGGTTAGTTTATTTTATTATACCAATTCATTAATAGCGTAGGGTAATTATTACCCTACGCTATGGGAAATTGAAACGCGTAACCTTATCCCTTGTTACAATGAAAAAAGCTACAAAGATAAGTACACCTACATGTTTCTATTTCCTTAACTGTAGGTACTGAAATTAATGCGCTATCATGTCGCTACTCGCTGCTCATCTGACGCCAGCGGGCAACGGGGTTTTCGAGCGGCATTTCATACGCCCAGTGGCCTATTTAATAAACGCGACAATGACAGGTGACAATCCGACAATTTGACAATATTTCGTTTAATAAAAATTATCAATTACAAATATGTCACGGTGGAAAAACTACTAATATGTCGACTTGTCGTGACAATTTGACATAAGGCGACAGGTGACAATTGTCCGGAAAAACTTGTAAAATTTGTTTTATTAAACACTAAATTGTCATGACTGGTAGACATATTTGTCAATTTATCAGAGATTTTCGACAGGCTCTTCATCCTATGTCAACGCTATTCGGCAGTTTAATTAGTACGATTAGTTTAAAAAATTGGTGTTAACGTCGTCGACCGATAACAGTAGTAGTGAAGATGAATATTTGGCGCGAATTGTACGACGACGACGTCGCATATTTAAACCAAGAATAAACTTTACTTGCTCTTCCATTTATTTATTTTAATTTCATGTGTTAAAGTATCACTAAATCTGCCAAATAAAACCTCTCTGTTTTCATAGATGAGCCCTAAAATTGTTAAATTAACGTCCATTTCAAATAGCAAACAAGTTGAAATAAAAAGAAGTTAAATTGTGGTAGGAACTTTTTTGATATTACCCTCATGTTGTCTCATATGCATGCCTCGATGTTGTGTTATGACAAATATGTCGGAATTAGTGACAAATTTATCATTGTCATTACAAGGTGAAACCTGAAACAGTTTTTTAGCCCGACAATTTTGTCAGTATTTACCTGTCGCATTTGGAATTAATTGTCATCTTTATTAAACGCCACTTGTCGCGACATTTCGACTAATTTGTCATAAAGTGACAAATAAGTCGAATTGTCGCGTTTATTAAATAGGGCCCAGACCGCGGCCTAAGTCGGGAGACGAGCCGCCGTAACCCGACTTAAGGGTTGTTTCTTTAATTAAATAGGTTCAAAGCAATATCGTGTAAAACGTAGTATCATCTTTTATCAGATGCCGTATAAAGCTAAGCAAGAAACAATCTACCTCCACACAACGCTATTCGACCCCGTACGAGGCGAACGAAAACGATGCATACAAATGTGTGATAAGGTTAGCATAACACGGCCTGAATGCGTAATGCTATCGCAGGATGATGTAAATAAAAAAAAATGTATGTATATACTGGCGATATAACCTTCATATAACGGAACAATATGTATAATGCCAAACGGACCCCTTCCTTATAATGAGAACAAGAAAAGTAACTTCTGAAGTCACAACAATAGGTCCCGCCAATTTTAGTAGGTAAGAATCATGCCATAAAATGGGTGGGTCAAATATTGTATGTCAAGGTAAAATTTGACTACAAGAAATCACATACAATAATATTCAAATTAATAATTATAATACCTACCGAAATCAATTACCGAGAATTATTTTCTGATTATAGAACCGCAAATATTATTAAGTATATCACGTTTGTTGCTAAGTACCAGAGCCTGGAATTCTCGTAGCACTTTTGAGCTGTCATAGGGACTTCTCGTTTATCGACTTCCGGTTATACATATGTATATCGATAAATACAGAATACAATATGTAAAATATGATTAGAAGTATACAACACGCAGTCTTATCGCGAATGAGCGATCTCTTCGAGATAACCTTTGGATACCAACTTTTGGGAAATTATAAATGATGACGGCTCAAAAGGGCCTCTTTCATTTCTATTTATAATTTCCTAAAAGTTGTTATCAACATTAATATATATGTTGTGGCCAGAGGATAGAATGGTCGGTAGTTTTTTGGATATGTATAGCGTCATTGCACACTTGCGACGTTATATCAATATAACATACATAACATAAATCAATATAAAATATCACAATCTATACATACCGTGAATGCTTGTTTAGACCAATACAAATTTTCTTTAAAAAAGGCTTTACATAAATCTTACTCGTTCCTATAGTGGCTCCATTTGCATGTTAAATCCTAAAAGACGTATGTCCATAAATAATGCATACTGCATTCCACTCCTTTTGAAGTGCATTTTATATTCCAAACCTGTCTGGTATGGTCTTTAGGCGGGACGTTTTTTACTTAGCAACCTACTTTTGCATGCAGTTATTTAATAGACACTTAATGATATTTATGTGTATAGTTATAGCTTAATAACACGAATAGAATCCTACTAATATTATAAATGCGAAAGTTTAGATGTTAGGATGTTTGTTACTCAATCACGCTTAAACGGCTGAACCGATTTGAATCAAATTTTGAACGAAGATATTTTATAGCCTGGATTAAAATATAGGATAGTTTTTACCCCGAGTCCACGCATACGAAGTCGCGGGCGGAAGCTAGTAATGTAATAAAATACAAGCTTGATTGATCGTTCACTATCCAAAAAAGTATGAGGCACTCACCAAGCATAATATTTAATAAATCAAAATTATATGCCGATATTTTTTATATAAAGCGATAAGACATTAACCTAGGCACCAACGAGCAAAATAATAACTATAGTAATAATATACAGTCATACTTTAAAGAGCGCTCAACTTGTTCGCTTTTGTTGATTCTGATCACCGACTGTCAACGGTTTCCGAGAACCATCGTCAACTTGGGCCGAGTAGAACTTATATTTTAAAACCAAACATACAATATTTACGTGCATATTTGTGCGCCTTAAGTGCCGCTATAAACCTTGGTCGTGTCTACACACAAAGCGTTCTTTTGGAATAAAATATCGCGTAACTAAAATATGGTACGCTATGCTCGGGACCCGTCACGCCTCGCTGCCTAGACGCATACAATTACGGGCCACGCACAAAAAAAGAGTCCCAACAATGCAGGCTTCGTCCTTGAATCAACAAAAGCCGAGAAAGGGCAAGGGAACTCGTTTGAGCCAACCTTGGGACTTTCACTGACTGCATATTTTGCTACAAATCTCTTTTTAGAAATGCACTGATTAATCTTTGTTTGTTTTTACTACTGAATATTGTATAATACAATTCTTAGCTTAATATTTATACAAACGGACGAAGTACAAATAAGTTCGCCCATGAAAGCACTATTTGTCAGTCCCTACAAACTTAACTAATTAATACAAAATTAACTTATCCCAGTATATGAAGAACGTGCGTGGTCATTTGATTACCCAACAACTATGAGTCGCCAACAGAAAAAGTTACTCTCTGATAACATCACTTGATAACATTTACCTATAGATATATCGTGAGCAGGTATTATGCGATATGTGTTAGGTATTTGTACACAAATATATAAAATAACAGACAGGAAGTAACGACAGCGGCTGAATGGCGGGGTTTGGCGTCAATGGTTGGCAGATTTGGGTCGAGATTGGATTTGTCACTGACGCGCCAATTACAATAATGCGACTCACACATACACAACGACGGTGGGTGTGTATGCGGAGGCGAATGTTACCGTTATGGAGGCACATACCAGTGACGTCAACGAGGTCTCATGCCTCAGACGCAACACGCATACATTACTGATAATCCGAGGACATTTATTATATACCTATTGCCCGTGTATTGATTTTTAAATATTTGTGTTTAGATCGAATGTTGAAAAAGTTAAAATATTATTATTTCCATTTCAGATCGTGATGTTTTCGGAGAAAGATCAATCGAGCGCGGCAAAAAAGAACCTCGAAAATTTGTATCATCAATACTGGGAGGTGACATTCCTTACGGAAGCCACAGAGGTCACGTTCTCACACAAGCAGAAAGAAAACAATATACCCCAGTCCTCGTCGAAGACAAGAAAAAGGATGACAAACCCTTAATCAAAGAAGAGAAAGATCCATTAGAAGGTCAACATGTCGTCCTTCCTACCAGAAGCTCACCTTCTCCAGAATCTTCCCCATCTCCGAGTATTGATAACAATATTACGTGTCAAAAAGTATCAGTCATACAAAGAACACCGTCACAATCACAATTCCGCGATGGCAAAAAAGATTTGATAGATGTCAGCATTCCATCGACTCTTCCTACAACAGAACCCGAACAAGACCAACCTATCGACTACGTTATTGCCAAAAAGCGGGGAGAAACTGAGGATGAAGAAACGGAAAAGAAAATAAGAGAACAAAGACGAACGAGCAGTTCCAAAATTGCTAACGGAATATTGGCAAGGCCTACATTAGTGCTCAGAAATTGCCCAGCTAACAAAATCCCTGGAATAATTAGTGCTGCTGCAGGTCATGGCCGCTCCACCAGTGGCGGTGGATCCAATGGTGGATCTCAAAACAGCGGTGGTTCAGCAAACTTTAGTTCAGGTGGAGGCAGCACTGCCCCGTCATCGGGCGGAGGTGGTGCTCTCGGCGGTGGTTCTGGCAGTGGTGGTAATGGCCGTGATGGACGATCAAATTACGGCCCAAACAGCCCGCCGACTGGAAGCCTGCCACCTTTTTACGAAACTCTGGGCCCGTCCACGAAAAGTGGTCAGAACTCATATAATGCTAATGGTTCCTTCTCAAATGAATTCAATATGATTAATGGCTTTAATATGGATTGTGAAAGTAATGAGAACACGACGAATTTCCCCGAACAAAGTAAACAGTATTCACTAATGCAAAATGCAAATTACGGACTAGCTTTAAAAGATGAAGAAATCGACTATGAGAACAAAATGGAGAACTTGGGTGCGATTGGGAACTATGGAAGTAATTTCGATGATTCTATGGTAGTTGATATGGGAGACGACGTCATAGATACATACCACTTTAATAACACACTAACTTTCCCTGGATCGAATGAAGGCATTTTGGGAAACTTGTCAGATTCAACAGAAGACTTCGAAAACTTGCTAAATAATCATGTAGAACCTATCACAGACTCGGATCTTCGGGAATCATCGTCAATCTCCCCAGCATCCGTAGACATCGAATCGCTAGCAGAACAAGTTACATTAAGTAGACAGTATTATGAAAAAGCCAATAACTATCTGGCATTTGCTAGCCAAGAAGCGGGTTCGTCATACAACTTCGCTAAGGATCGTCCGGATTTATTAATGCAACTAAACCCTGCTCTTCTTCAACACAGCGAAGGACAAATGCAGCAATTACAAATTCACGTCCAACTGCAACAGAGACAACAAATTATGTCATCACCTGGCTTTCCCTTCTCTAATCACTCGCTAGAGCTGGACTCGCCCACGGGCGTATCACTGCCCTCCCCCGGCGGCAACAATTCACTGGATGGTAGCAGTCACGTGGAGAGCTCCGCTCTCAGCCCCGCCGCTGCTGTAAGTCTCAAGAAAGGCTCTGGCGCCGATAGCAAAGTCCAAATCTTGCAACACAGGGTAAGCATTACTTGATTTTAAGGCGAAGCTTTGATTCGTTTTTCTCCTTCAATGTCGTTCTCAATGTTTTTCAAAGAAAGACGACATCGAAGTTTGATAATGAAAATCATTGTTATATTATGCTGAGCCTGAATCAACTTATGCTTTAACTTATTGCAATTAATTCGTGCTATTTTAATTTCGTGGATAGCTACTATTGATTTAGCTCAGCTTTATAATTTAATAATGAATTAAAAGTTCATCTTAACGTCTTTAATGCGTACCGCATCGTGTTTTGTAAGTTGTAAATAGTAGACTGAGCTGTCCTCCCGATACCTAAATAACGATCGTACTCTTACCTTCTTTACAGTTGGGCTTACCAGCGGAGCTCCCGTTGGAGTTTATCAATGGAGGCCACGGCGTGAAAAACCCCCTGGCCACTGAAGCCAATGCTAGACAGCGAGAAGAGGAAAAAAACAAACAAGTATTAGTCAGTGAAGACGATCCGACCAAATTTGTGTGCAGAGTTTGCTCAAAGAACTTCAGCTTACAGAGGCTCTTGAACCGACATATGAAATGCCACTCTGACGTGAAGAGATACCTTTGTACGTTCTGCGGGAAAGGCTTCAACGACACATTTGACCTGAAACGCCACACGAGGACACACACTGGAGTCAGACCTTACAAGTGCAATCTCTGCGAGAAATCGTTTACCCAAAGATGCTCTCTAGAATCTCATTGCTTGAAGGTGCACGGAGTTCAACACACATACGCATACAAGGAGCGAAGAACTAAGGTATGTATTCTAGTATTTATTTACGAATAATTATATCAATATGCCTGTTTAATGTCATGAAAGTCCAATAATACAATTTAGTATAAATCAATCAATCTCTTTGCATTTAATACAGCCAGTGTTACGTATATAGTTGGCCTACTGTACTAATTCTTACTACGGCTACGGCTACCAATCCAAAATAAAGCAAAAATCAAAATCACTAATCTACCAACTCGGACATCAGAGCAGTCAATGCAATATTTCTGTAAATAAGTGTGTAGGTACTACTTATTACTTTGTACCTTCAAATTGGACCATAAATCTGTGTAATTTTGGATGTTAAATTATTTTAATAATTTCCTGAGTCTTTTCGTTACCCGTGAAGGGGTGAAGGGGGCGGTGTAAAGACACCGTAGTTCTTTATCCGATCCGACATGAATGTAATGTATTGCTTGGTGAATTCCAGATGTACGTGTGCGAGGAGTGCGGCCACACCACGTCGGAGCCGGAGGAGCACTACATGCACCTCAAGAAGCAGCACCCCTACTCCCCGGCGCTGCTCAAGTTCTACGACAAAAGGCACTTTAAGTTCACGAATGCTACTTTCGCCAACCAACTCCTGGGACAGCTTCCAATGCCAGTCCATAACTAAACTCAAGCGTATCAACGCCTAATTAATTTAAATAACATCATTATCCTACGCCTGTCGCAACTGGCATTAAAAATCAACGTGTTCCAATAACTTTACCATTCGAGTTATATATAGATGACTGAAAGGTATTGTCTTTACGAATTTATTCCGTCCCTCTTTAGCTGAATTCTTTTTCGTTTGTATACAATAGACATCCCAGTGTTTGTATAGCTCAATTGACTTTTTTTTATGTGAAAGGACAACGTACATGCAGACGGGTCGCCTGATGGGAAGCAGTCTCCGTCGCATATAGGGACTGCGCTCCAGCGGACCACCGATGCGTTGCCGAACGTGTTGTTCTTATCTTACATCTCTGTTTATCTTCATTATTGGAAAATTGTTTGTCCCAAACATACAAACTACTTAATCAAATGTCTTCCAAGCGCAGTTTTAAAACTGTGTTTACTGTATTCTTTCTCATCGGGAAACAATATTCAAAATCTGTTCCCAAAAAATACCTAATTTTTTAACAGTCAAAGTGAACGCCATTAGCCCAGGCATGACTGCAATTAAAAAATTTAAGTATCGGGTATTATGTGCAATCTTTGGTGATGGTACGGGATTAGATATAAGTTTATTTGTAATTTAGTTTATTCATAGTTTAGCGTTAGTCATTACGAATTTTTATATGAAAAATTGTAAGTTTCATTTCAAGTCAGCCGTGGATAGCGAACAGGAGGTTATTGTATGGTGCTAATGCGAGTGCAACGCTGGCTTGAAATGAAACCGGTATGAATTGGATGACACTTTTTGTCCGATTCATAAAGAACGTCGGAAGCCAACACGGTTTTTGATGAAACAATTCCACGGTTAGGAATCTCTTTCCTCGTTTTAGTGATACTAGCTTCTAATTGTCTGTCTCTGAAAACATTAACACAAATTATGTCACAAGTTTTACGAGTATGTACCTATAAAGTGTTATGTTTGTATTTGTACTTAATTATTGATGACGGAATTTTTTGATTCGATCGTGACTTCCCGAGCGAAGCACACAATGTCGTACCAAGTTTAATTGCATTTCTAGAAAATATTTATATTATTTAACTTAAAATAATGATTGGTTACAGTCTGTGCTGCGTGTGTGTGCGAGAGAGTTTATCTATTGTGATTGTGTAACTGAGTTATTTAATGTGTCGATTGTTATATTGTTAAGATTAAGTCGTTATATCGAAGATTCGACGGAGCGCTTCCGACTTATAGAATACGATGCTCAATTGATACATTTGCGCTTTCACAGCGAAGCTTGTGAGACCAACATTGTAAATATGTCTAAATTTATAAATATTAGTTACAAAATTAAAGCATAACGTACTTAATTTAGTAGTGCCTAATTAGCATTTATGAGATTTTTAAAACGATAATGAAATTTATAGTATTTTGAAAGATTTTGTAGGTTTTGATAGATCTGAAGTAAAAAAATTGGCTTATCAATACAAAGAAAGATAGAATGCATGATTGTGATAGCGCAATGCCTCTGTTATACTTGTCTGTTGCATTTACTAGCATTTTTAATCCAACACATTGTGTGGTTTCTTATTTCAAGGAACTTACTCTTTGTTACTCTATATTGATAAGCAATATATAAAGATTAAATACTGATTCTATCGTTTTATTTATCCCGACATGTAAGAATGCATTTGAGGTACGTGGCCCAAAAAGAGAAAAATATCGTTTATAGCATTCATATCATTACTTACACCAAAGCTTATCCACATGTCGAAATATTTTATCAGCTTTCATAAGAAATCCAACAAGTCAGTATGTGTTCATTGAATACATTAAGTTTGGGTATAATTTACAAATAACATTTTGAGGGTTGGAGGTCAAGTTGATTATTAATAGATTTATATCAAATACTCAGATATTCCTTAAGTTGAAGCTATCAATGCATCGACGTGAAAATTCCATAATTGCGAAACTTTCTATGTGGAAAGTTTTCTGTAATTGTATAACACTGTTCTTACAAAAAAAAATATGATCACGGAAACTTCTTACATTCTCGTGATAGTTTCCAGATTTTCTCAAACGGCCGTTTAGAAATACTGACCGTATATTACAAGCTTTTATTTAGTTTCACCTATCCCGTTGTCTGTCTGTAATCGAATCTTGCATGTTCAATTTGGCCCACTTCCCCGTGACCGATTGAGCTGAAATTTTGGGTATAAGTATAGTAGTTTGGATGACAATTAAATACTATGGTACCATCGAGCTGATCTGATGATGGAGACGGAAGGTGGCCATGGGAATTCAGTACTTGATCGACGTAGCCCCGTTGAGTTTGGGCTCGTTAGAATCGTCTCAATGAGTAGTTGATGATGGTGTACAGAAAAGTACAGTCAGCAATAAAAGCTTGTACCAAAAATACGCAGGCAGAGGAATCAAAACTGCCCTATCCTATAGGATTTGATTCCTTTGGTAAGTATAAATTATAAGGATGGAAAGTCAATCTTTGCGAGTAGGTACCTGGCTACCTACCAAAATAAATACGGACAGGCGACGGCCAATATGCTCTTACGTGTTTTCGTGAATACATATTTACCGGTGGTCTAACCTAACCATTTGACGTCCGAAGGGTAAATCTATTATCTGATATGAAAATAATAGCCCGCGAGGTACGTGCAATTTTTGTCAGTCACTTCCCCCCGGTCGACATCTTGTGGGAGGCTTAAGAAAGTTGTATCATGAAGCCCCGTGGACGTCAGCTGCGGCTCCGTCGGTGGGTTGAACAGCAGCAGCCTCCCAAACACGTAAAAAATAAAAATAACTTTTGCCAGTTACCCCCGATTGATTTTATCATCAAACGATAGTATAAGAATAATTATATTTCGTCGCTTTATTCTTCAGATATAATTATTAACCAGGTAGTTTCTTAAACTTGCTAGGCAACGTCACACGATTTTTAGAGTCATTTTTGTAAACGACACTGTTACATAATAGAAAAACGATATCCGGTGAGTCCCAAACTAGGCTGAGCCTGTATCTTGGAACTCATGGAGTTATCAGTTACACCTGTTATCTATAATTAGGTATAATTAGCTACGTGACAGAAGTTGTGTTAAAAATCAAGACAGTCATTAATTTATTACTTTAAAACATTAAACCGCTAAGCTTATATAATATATGTATCTTAATTTATTAATAAACAAGCAGGTAAGCGAGTGTGTGTGTGTGTGTGTGTGTGTGTGCGCATGTGTGTGTATGTGTGTTTGTCCTGTAAGTTTATTGATGTGAGAGCAAGTAACATATCTACTAAATAAGTGTGAGACTCCTAAATACACGGTCGTAGGAGACCTTCAGTATCATTATAAGAAAGGGTAGTAAACCATTTCTTGAGAGTGGATTTAAATTTATAAATAGTGCATTCTTTTAGATTGCAAGCTTTGCAGACGGCATTGTAGATAAATGGGTGTAGGTGAGATGCACCACGTTTAGCGTGTGCGGACTTGACGAGGGGCACTGGTACCCTATATATGCGTCTGTTCATGACGTGGTCTTTCAAAGTAGACTTCGCAATACTGCGGTGGACTCTAACAGCTGCACTGAGGATAAATGACTGCCTAGTGATGTGCCGTTCCCAGGAATATTCCCCAGGTGGGAATATTCCCGGGAACATTCCCGGGAATATTCCCATACAAGGGAACATACGGAAATATTGAAATTGTGTATGTTTATGTATCTTGCTATTAGGGATTCCATGATAACTTGGGCCCTTGATTTTTTTTACCAAGACATTAACCAGTGTAATTTACCCGCAAAAGTAAATTCCCAATGTTCCCGGGAATATTCCCCGGAACAATGGGAATATTCCAGGGGACAATGGGAATATTCTCAGTTATTGGGAATATTCCCCCATCAGAAAAAAAACAAATTTTACAAAAGTACTTCTGAAAGTAACAAAAACGATACAAAGTTAATAAAAAGCCACAATAAAATATTATACGAATACAAAATATGAAAATATTTACATATTAAATGCTAATTGAGATAAAAAGTCAGAATTAGTACAATAATGCAGTTTTTGGCGAAAGGCACTTTATTTGTCGGGGCACTATTCATTTTATTTACTTTTATTACAACTTTAATTTTCCTAATTTGTATTTCAATATTCACCTATTTGGGGAATATTCCCGGGAACATGGGAATACTCCCGGGAAATACCCATACGGGAATATTCCCGTTCCCGGGAATATTCCCCGGCACATCACTATAACTGCCTAACTCTAAGGTATCCGGATTCTCTGTACAACGTATCTGTAGGGAAACGAAAAGGCTTTTTCAGCATAACCTTAATGACTAAACGTTGCGCGCGTTCAAGTCCGAGAAATATCGTCTTACCAGCGCTGCCCCATACTCCAATACAATATTGTATGATCGACTGGCACAACAAATGGTAGACCAAGCGTAATACATCCGGGGGCGAGCAGTCCCGTAGCCGCTTAAATAAGTAGATCAGTTTCCTGACTTTTTTTGATAAGGCAATGTGCTGTTTGAAAGATAGTCGTTCGTCAACGATAAGGCCTAGATACTTCACGGTGGCGCACCTTCTCACAGTACCACAGGAACATTTTAGGCTGTTTGACCCGCATCTATGCATTTTGAGACTAGAAAAAGCCGGAGCAGAGAAAAAGCTATAGAATTGCTCTTGTCTAGATTCAGAGTGAGGAGATTGTAGTCAAGCCAATTTACCACTCTCGACAACCCTCCCTCAGCAGACTGGTATGCCTCGTCCCAAGTATTGCCGCTAAACAGAACTACCGTATCATCAGCATAACAGATTATCTCGGAGTTGGGATTTGATAGTTGAAGAAGATCATTAATGTAAATAATGAAGAGGGTAGGTCCAAGAATACTGCCCTGCGGTACGCCAAAGAATATGGGCGACCTGCAACTAGTAAATTCACCAATTTTCACCACTTGCTGTCTATCAGTTAGGTAACTATGAAACCACATAAGAGCTGTCCCTCGTATTCCCAGTGCCTCCAGCTTTCGTAACAGTATGCTAGGCGAAACTGTGTCGAACGCCTTTGCATGATCTAGGAATACACCTAAGCATCACTTATTAGCGTCTAGATGACTCGATATTATATTAGTGAGGAGAAGTGCAGCATCTGTCGATTTGCCTGCCCTGAACCCAAACTGGCGTTCTGAAATTAGTGAGTTTTGAACTAAATAGTTCGACAGTCTTATTAACGATTTTTTCTAGAATTTTAGAAAAGACACTCAGCAGTGAAATGGTTCGGTAGTTAGTTGGCAAATCTTTAGATCCACTTTTGTGAATAGGCGATACTATTGCTAATTTCCAGCAGTCAGGGAAGCATCCCTGTTCGAGACTAAGATTACAAAGGAAGACAAATGGCTTAAGTATAACATCTTTGATTTCTTTAATTAATAATGGCTTAATGCCATCATAGCCGGGTGAACTATCGGACTTTAGTTGCTTAATTATTTTATCCTCCTCGCAGACATCAGTCGGTCGCATGTAGAGAGAGTTTGAGGGGGTTTGATTGGGTATAAATTTACATGCTAAGGTAGTCTGACTTTCAGAGAGTCTTGTTAATATTTGATCAGCCAAATTGCTGCCAGCCGTGGCAAAGTGGATATTACAACTGTCGAGGGATTCTTGAGTGGAGTTTCCAGATTTTGTAAGTTGGATGGAGTGATTGTTTGTGCTGGCAGGTTGATAAATATTTTTAATAGTTTTCCACAGTTTTTTAGGCTTATCTTTACATTCATTAATTTGTTTATTCTGGTAATTGCACTTTAAGTTATATAATAAATTGTCACAGAAGTTTCTGTAACGAGTGTACACTTTGTGTAGAACCAGATCATTGGGCGAGGCTCTAGTTTCTCTGTGGAGTTTATCTCTATGCCTGATGCATCTGATTACACCAGGAGTTACCCATGGTTTTAAATTAAATTTTGTACGACTGAGTTTAATCCTTTTCGTGTGCTTTTGAATGACAACTCTTAGAATAAGAGCGTTAAAGTTGTTTGTTGCAATGTTAACATCGTTACTTTCGGTTACTATACTCCAGTCGACCATTCCTAAATCCCGAGCAACTTCGTTGTAGTCGGTTTTTAGCACCCAGCGGTCTCTTTTTTGAAAATTGGGACTAGGACAGAGCAGTCCTGCCATGACTATGTCGTGGTCCGTTACAGAGCACTTGCAAACAATGCCCACCGATGCAACATTAGCCTTTATAAAAATGTGGTCCAGACAAGCTCCATTCCTGGTTGGTTCAGTAATTGCCGGTAAGAACCCGTGTGCAGCCATTAGTTATAAATAATCGACGTTATTGATACTTGAATTGTTCCTAATATCAATGTTGAGATCCCCAGCGATAATAACCTGATTTGAAACAGTTTCATTTAGAACAGTGTCCAATGAGTTTAAAAATCGACTTATATCTGCGAAGGATGGGGATCGATAGATACCCAAAACTGCTATTTCATCTTGAACAACAACAAGATTTCTTGAATGTTAATAGCAAGACAGTTGGCGTCATCAAATAGTGGTTCTGTGCAAGTTGCCGATAATGATTCCTTAACATAAGCCACTACTCCGCCACTTTTAATAATTATCTTCGTAGTTTGAAATATCTGATAACCAGGCATCTGAACAATCACAGAGCCATCGCTCAGCCAACATTCGGAGAGAATGATAACGTCATATTCAATATTTAATCTTTTTAGTGACACAAAAAAGGAATCAAAATTCCGCTGTGTACTTCTTACGTTTAAAGCAATCACTTTGAACTTATGGTTATGAGTCAAATACTGTTGACAGGTCTCTAAAACATCGAGAGCGTGACATTCAATAGCCAAGTCATTATCCAACTCATCCTCCAATTCAAGTAACGCCATCGGCATGGACTGTGCAGTAATATAGTACAAGAATATGCCAGGTGGTCAGCGCTCTTAAATAACATCCGATCCAGGTCAGTTGACTCGCCCTAAGAGTTGTGTGTGTGATGTGTACAATATGTTTGTGAAATGTGTTGATGAAATGTGTGAGAAAGAAATAGACGAATATTATCAAAGCAAAATTTGAAACTAAGGCTGGTCTGACATCAGATTTAGTGTATCTAAAGTTACAGTTCTTGGGGCCCTATTAATCATAAGTAATCCAATATTATGACTGAAAACAATCGTCAGCTGACTGTACAGTGGTGGAAAACCCGTCAGCTAGTCACACAAGTGGTGATACAAGTGAGGTATGTTGATAATTACATCAGAGGTGTAATTATCACGCGAACCGCAGGTGAGCGTGATAAGAGAGCCGAGGATTGTAATTATCAAAGCTCACGCGTTTCATACGACGTTTTTCAACACATTTTGCGAGGAAAAAATCCTTTTCATAAGATGAAAATTTGATAGGCCTGTCAAGTTATTTTCTTTACTTATTGATGTCAACAGGTTTTTACTCACATGTTGTATACATCGTCAAGAATTTCTAGTGGCGTCCATTCTTTTTATCACTTTTCTAGTCACCACGAATCAACATTTTTGTGAATAACCCAACACGCATTAACAATGTTTACAAATATCTGTGAAATAACCTATAATGACGCGCATCCATTTTTTTTGTGAAGTTTGCGCAGTGCGCGCGCATTAGATGAAATCTCTAAACAGCCAATACAAAATAAAATAAATAATTTCGTTTTAAAATGTTATCTTTATTAATTCATGTAAAATGTTATCAAAAGTGAATAGTTTTACTAAATTAACCGTTTCTATATTATATCCAAAAAGAAATAGTCAATTAATTAACAAAAAGGATTTAATTTGTTTAGTCGGGTAAGAATCCATTTGCCGAGAATTAAAAAAAAGCTGTACATTCTGTACAACCCGGTTAGTTTAAGAATGCACCGTGTGCATGCATACATCTTGCTGCAAGGTGCCAACGTGACTTAATCGGGATATAACCATAACACACAAGTATCGTAATGTAATTAAACACGCGTGTTTAATATCCAGGATTATGAGCCTAATAGCGACACAATAAGAGGTACGTTACGAGCAATTGTGTTGAAAAATACTTAAACGCGCGGTTAAAGCGATGACGCGATAATTTGCCATACACTTTATAGCAGGCGCTAATCTGCTAAACGCGCGGTTAAAGCGACGGCGCAACACTTTGCCATGCACTTTATAGCAGGCGTTAATGTTCGTGTGACCAGCTGACGGGTTTTCCACCACTGTACAGTCAGCTGACGATTTTTTTTAGACACAATATTGGATTAACTATCATTTGATGATAAAATGAATGGAGGGTAAATGTCAAAAATTATTTTTACTTTTTACGTGTTTGGGAGGCTGCTGATGGTCAACCCACCGACGGAGCCCCAGCTGACGTCCACGGCGCTTCATTATACATCATTCTGAACCTTCTCACAAGTTATCGCACGGGGGTCGATTGGTCACGAAAATCTGTTGCTAGCTCGCGCGCTATAACCTCTCTTGAAAATTAAAAGCACTCACAATAATTACGGTTCCAATTATTTTACATTATGTTGCCCCAATTACAGTCGTAGTAAGTTTTGATATCAAAATGGTCGTTTATAGAAGCAAAGTTTAAATGCGTATTAGCATCAATAGTATGTACCCGTATTTTGTGTTTAAACGCTTGTTTGGAAGATTTCAATGAAAAGAAAAAATATATGTAAAGGAAAATAATATACGTAAGTAACACATTCAATTATAACCTCTGAAAACACGCCAGTTTCGCGATAAATATATGAAATTGACGAGATAATCATCAGTAGGTAGGTACCTATTCATTCAGTAGGGCACTCATTTATTTTTTTCGGTAAGATGGACATGCCAATGATGTGGCTGTGCCACTGAAGTACTCTATCTTGCTGTTTACTTGATTAATAAATCTCTAATAATCTTCTTAATTTCAAATACTTCTGCTTTTATACTACGTTCTAAATGATCAAAGTAGCCCCATTTTTTTCTAAAGTAACCTCGGTGTACGGTAAAATGTTTGTACAGTAGGTTGCTACCTAGTTTTAAACCGACTGACTGTTGATTATGGACACCTATTCTTTTAAGACAAGCTCTGCAGCGAAAAAAACTAGAGTTTGATATAATTAGAAATCAATAGATTCGTCTCAAACTTAAAAATGACAAAGAATGTATTTTTAATCACTCGGTCTTGAAATCGAGTCGTAGTCTAATATCATTACAACTGTTAGTTACTTTGTTGCAGTAAACAGATGTGTTGTTGATTAGACAGGTATAGGTGCTATTATTTAATTAATTCAGATAATTAATAATACCTATCTGCGGAACATCCTTCTATTTCTGACACGTGGTGTTATCTGTTGCGATTTCATTTTTACAATAGATACTTATATAATAAAATTTGAAACATTTATGTAATTGCAGATCAAGCCCTGCGTCCGCGGACAACATAATCCGTTATAAAAAGGATTAAAATAAAACAAAAAACATGACAGATAACAGATCAGAGCTAACAAACGAGTACATAAAGAAGATAAAGGGTTACATGACATTTCTCAAAATAGGTGCATTCAACAGATTTGATATTAAAGATAATCAGATCGTCAGCATTTCGAGATTCTCACAATTCTATTCATTCATAATAATGATCATTGTTGTTATCACCGGATACACAATTATTTTCGAAACATATATTCATAACAATTTTCTAATTCTACCAGAATACATAACAATAATCGAACTTGGGGTATTAAATAACGTAGTTCTGCCGAATATCCATCTTTGCAATAGACGTTCCGGCGCAGAAGTCTTGAAAGGTTGTATCGAGATAGATCTATTTTTGGGTATCAAGCAAACAGCTTTTATGAGAGACATTGTAACTAAAGACGTTCTGCTTTGGACCGTAGGTATAGCATCTTTTGAATTAGTAATGTTCATAATACTAATCGTATCCTTTAAGTTACCACTGTACATTTACTTCAGTGGTTTCATTTACTTCCAACTACTGTTCATGTTGTGTTTCGATCATGCGGTTCACGTTGTTTTTTATAAATTTATATACATGAGGATCCACTACCTGAATATTGGTTTAGTGAAAATGGCAAATTTGAATACGGAGTACTTAATGGAACAACTTGTATCGTATCCATTTCGCTGGAAGAAGGAATATGACAACTGTGTCGAGCTACCGAGAGATTGGAAGTATTTTACTGAAACTCTAAGGATGATAGACGCTCAGGTGCAACGCGTACAGAACAACTACAGGTTTACGGTAAGAGTCAAACAGAGATAAAGTACCAGAGGCTCTAGTATACGTTTTACCAAAACAAAACGTTGCGATCGCGTTTACGTTTTACCCTCAATTTGTATGGGATTTGACAGCTAAACGCAAACGCGATCGTAACGTTTTGTTTCGGCAAAACATACTAGAGCCTCAGGTACAAGAGATTAAGTGACTAGATGTAAGGGTTCGCAAGACTAACCGGGCGACGTATAGTAAAGTGACTGCAAGAAATACGAGCGACGCTCTTTAGTGCAAACGTGTCTAAAGCGAAGTCGGGTTAGGACGAATGCCAAAATCCTACTAATACGAGTATTATAAATGCGAAAGTTTAGATGTTTGGATGTTTGTTACTCAATCACGCTTAAACGGCTGAACCGATTTGAATGAAATTTTGCACGAAGATAGTTTATAGCCTGGATTAAAATATAGGATAGTTTTTATCCCGGGTCCACGCGGACGAAGTCGCGGGCGGAAGCTAGTAATTTATAAAGTGTATTTGTTTGTTTGTCCTTTTTTCAAGTCGCAACGAAGCGTCGCATTAATGTGATTTTTTCTATGGAGATAGTTTAGAGGCTGGAGAGTGACATAGGCTACTTTTTCCAGCGGGAAAACATCTAATTCCCACGGGAAAATTCAATATGATACATTTTCTTATAACCACGCGGGCGAAGCCGCGGGCATCAGCTAGTATACTATATACCTAAATACATAAATACACTAAAGGAATATTCATAATTATTTGTTACCTACTTATACATTGTGAACGGCTGGAAGAATGTTCTAATAAGAGAGAGACGGATAGTGCGAGAAAAATCGAGAACTTGCGCGCCGTCGCGTGATAGCCGTGCTGGTCTATGAAGGCGATATTGAAGTGTAACCACCTAGGGGTGACATAGGTGTCTAAAGCGTAAACTCCTTGGCTTGTGCATCCTACCCGTCTTTACTTACGGCGGTGAAACCTGGTCATTGTCTGAGACTCAGAAGTCCAAACTCAAGGTTTGCCAGCGAGCGATGGAGTGCCGTATACTAAATAGGTGTTTGCAGAACTGATCGAACAAGAAACACGGAACTGCGCTCCAAAACAAATGAGTGTATCCTCGCAAGACAGCCACCGGTGAAGATGCAAACCAAAAAGGAGATGGCGGGACGATTTGGACGCGTTCTGCTTGGGTTGGCGGAAGCATGCCAGCAATGGAGCCGATTAGAGGAAAAGGGGGCAGGCCTTTGCCCAGCTGTGGGACACCTAAACACCTTATGAAAAAAATACTTAACCCATTCCAGGCCCGTGACGACCCATGGTTGAACGCTTCCGCCTGGCCCGTGACTAGTAAATGGGGCCTGGCGGTAAGCGTTCATTAACAGATGCTTGGCTGCGAATGGGTTAATAGTATCTTGTTACCTACGGTAGCAGCTACGGTAGCCTAGTGTTTCAGGCATGCGGCTGTCGGCTGTAAACCGGCGGTCGATGGGTTCGATCCCCAGCTCGTACCAATGAGTTTTTCGGAACTTGTACGGAATATTTGCCGTTAGCTTTTCGGTGAAGAGAAAACATACATACATACATTCACGCCTTTGTTCCCAAAAGGGGTAGGCAGAGCACATTGAAACGTATTACCAGCGCCACTTTTAGCATAAATGTGGGTATAAAAGATCGACAAAATGTAATATTGCAGTGATAGGTTGCTAGCCCATCGCCCACAATACACTTCAACCCTGGTCCCTTAGTCGACTTTTACGACACCCACGGGAAGAAAGGGGGTCGTGAAATTCTAACCCGACACCACACGGGTGAAGAGAAAAATCGTAAGGAAACCTGTCTAATTCCAATAAGGTCTTGGTTTTCCCTCTGGGTTGGAAGGCCAGATGGCAGTCGCTTTCGTAAAACTAGTCCACTTGCTAAATCTAGGGATTCTGTGTCAAAGTGAACCCCGGGCTCCTTTACAACGGGGAATAACGCTAGGAGGATGATGAGTATCTTGTTACCTAATATCGTTTGATAAACACAAATAATTCGATTTCCTTCCATCCGACTGTGATACTCGAGTGTGACGATAGGTATGTCTTTGTTTATTCGCTAATTTTTTTTCAAACATATCCAATTACATCAAAAATAATAAAATCATAAGGTAATAGGTGTTTATTAAAGAAATATAAAGTATTAACAAGAATCTTATAAAAACGGTTCCGCATGTTTCTCTTATTTTACTTTCATTGAATATCGTCTACTTTTTCTATCCTGTATTAATATTTTTTACGTACCTAAATATATTTTTATACTCGTCGACTAGAATCTTTAAATTAGAACCTCGCAAACCATAACGCAATTGAATACTTTTATTCTGATGCAGAAGTTCGAAATAATTATTATTCAATTGGTACACAGAACTAAAATGATTTCTGACCAATCACGAGGCTCGATTTACAGAAAGACATCAACGCATTAAAAAAAAAGGTTGGCTGCACTTCGTTTCAGCAGGGCGATTTTCAATAGATACCAAGTTTGTTTAATAAATTGTTATTTCTGTTGACTCGTTGAAAAAGTATTGTATACAATAGTTATATAATTAGCTTTTTAAGTCTCGCACCTTAATTAGGCCACTCAGCAAGCTTCGTAAACGTGGTACTCGACAGAAAAAGCATACATTATAAAACGATTGCATAAAATACTATTTGTTTGTAGCAATAGACCTCATATGAGCCGAGAGTGCCCAATATATTTTACCCAGGTACAGTCAAGTGCAAAAATATGTAACGATAACATCCTCTCATAAATAAGTACCAAAACCTTAATCCGCTGACATAAGAGTTGTGGGACATATTTATGAGTAACTTGTATGCACCCATATTTTTACACTTGACTGTACCTAAGCGCCTACAAAATTTTATTTTACAGATGTTTGGCAGTATGACGTCGTTGGTTGTTGGGACATTTTTAGCAGTTCAAGCAGTTATAATTGCCATCAAAAATCCGGTAAGAACTCGGGTAAAGAAACCCAACAGAGTGCTAAAGGGCGCACTGTTATTGGTACACTCAGGCCCTATTCATGGACAGGAGAGGTCGGGCACAGCGCCCAAGGTGGCACAGCAGTATTATATCAGGCCATAAGATTCGGCTAACTAGATATATGAAATAATTTACTTTAAAAACAAAGTTTTAACCGACTTCAATTTAGTACTCCGCCAAGCCACGAGAACATTTCTTTTCCAATTTACCTCATGAACTGATTTCCGAGAGCAAATGCGTTGATTATTATAGAAAAAAACCCAATTGCTGTATGTGACCCGATAATATTTGAGGACTTCCGTCAATTCCACAAGGATCACCCTTGGCACTTCATTAGTTGCTAATTCAACGGAATCTTATCAGAATCTGTGATATACTTTTGTACTTTTAAGTATATAATTGAGGAATTCCATAAGTCATCTGTGGTCTTCATCATCAATTCCACTCCACCAATTTATGATTTCCGGATGTAAATACACGAGTTATAATAGAAAATACCAAAATCACTACACGCGTGCCTAATATAATTGAGGAGTTCCCTCAATTCCTCATGGATCCCATCATCCAATTGAATTTTCAAAAAAATGGGACCCACCTGGAAACATATACTTACCAACAAAAAAAAAAATATGAATCGGCTCATCAATGACGGAGTTCTGAGGTAACAACCATTGAAAAAAAAGAATACAACCGAATTGAGAACCTCCTCCTTTTTTTTGAAGTCGGTAAAAAGTATTGTCATTCCATATGTTTTATCCTGTAATCATATAATAGTTTTGTTTGTTTGCAGGATATACCCGTGATACGGTCATTTTCTTTAACGGGATGGTTCGTAGCCAGCTGGTCAATATTCATCGCAATAACTTCGCAAACTGATAAGCTGAACGTGCAGATTCGGCGTACCAAACTTATATGCAATTATATTCTACTAAAACCCAACAATTCTGGTAAGTGTAATCCAACAATTTCGTACGTCTGGAGGCTGGACGAATGGTTATGACTGACGATTGATGGTTGTCCTTTTATCACTTACGGATGTGGATATATTGTGGTATATACTCTGATTTTCCACTCTTTGGAAGTGAGGCGCAATTTCAGTGTACTCAATTTTGTTTGCCGTGTTTTACGAGGAGAGTCAGATTGCCTAGAACCGGTGGAACAATTTGTGAGGCTGCACGTTCCAGAAGTTCCACGAATGGGTCTTAGACCTCGTACGCGCCCGCTTTTAGCAGTGCCTCCGGCTCGCACTCTGTCGCACAGGAACTCGCCGCACCTCCGTGCCCTGACGCTGCTGAATGCCTTGTTGGTGTCAACACCCGAGTGTGATCTGCTTGCGTGGCGATGGACAGCTGTGTGTAGGGAGTGTCTGAAGTTTTGTGAGATGACGGATGATGGGCTTTCCAGTGTACGTATTTGATTATTATTATTATTATAGCTTTGTTTAAATTGCTTTGTTGTTGTTTAAATTGAGGTTTCGTTTCACAGTGTATTAGATTTAAATCTGTAATACTGTGTGAATATATTTACACAAAATAAATAAAGACATCTGTCACGTTCTTACAAGTATACAAGTGTGAGCATGACGGATGTCTTATCTACAGCGACAAGAGCTAAAAAGACCACTCATCATATACGCTCCCTATACATCTATTATTATTGACTCAATAATGTATTGAATTGAATGTTTAATGCAGATGAATAAAAGTACCTAGGTACGTTTCTATAATTCATGTGAACGCTGTTACTTACAATAACCCTTTTATAAGTATAATACATAACTTAGCACATACCTAATACTGCTTCGACGTCTTAAATAAGTTTTTTTATAGATGAACTATTCCATCTGTCAAGAAGTATCCTGGACACGTTGAGCGTCGGCGATTACAGGATATCCATTTACAATCTATTCTACTTCAACCAGAGACTGTTAGGCTCGATCGCTACTTCAGTATTCATCTACATCACAATGCAACTGCAGATCGCATTTCCTAAACGCGCTAGCACAAATAAGTCAAATACTTAGAAACTAGCTTCTGCCCGCGACTCCGTCCGCGTGGAACTCGTTTATATCGTAGCTCCATACAAACTTTCACCCCCGATTTCACTCCCTTAGGGGATGATTTCCGGGATAAAAACTATCCTATCCTCATATCCTTCCCCGGGATTCAAGCTATCTCCATACCAAATTTCATCTCAATCGGTTCAGCGGTTTAAGCGTGAAGAGGTAACAGACAGACAGACACACTTCATCAGCACGAATGCGAACTTATCCCTGTAAGTGATATCTTCCAGTTAACCTTCGAACGATTGAGTGATTTGAGATGTGTACTGCACATCTTTGAGAAGAAACCATGACTTCTTCGGGAAAAACGCATTCACACGTTAGGTTTTCCCTCAATGTCCTTCAACAGAAGATTCTCTGATGTATGTGTAGGTATCTTGGGAGAATAATTTTACCCAACTGCGGCTAAACCAAACAGCTGGGTAATGGATTTAAACGATCCTAAAATCCGATATGGGGAACGTGAGATAGTGTCAAATCTGAAATCTAAACTTTTATTCTAGCTTGTAAACTATTGGACGAATTTCAATACACGTAGCATCGCAAGGCAGACCAGTAACACATCAGTGCCATTGCCATAGAGCAAAAATGTTATGTAACCAATCCAGTAGCACTGGGACTCCATAATGGATTGGTCAAAACAGATTTTAGTTCATAAATAGCTTTAAAAAACACGCTCATCGGATTTAGTAAACAAGCTCACTGAAACCTCTGCTTTCCTGCCGTAAGAGTCAAGTCTCAACTCGACTCTCCATACAAATGTAGTTTTACACAATGGAATCCGACATATCTCGGTCGGAAATAAGTTTGTGTCGCTTTAAATGGGCGGTCATGAATTTCTACCTGGTTTCCTGCTACCGACTAACTATGTAGGTACTATATAACTGAAACTATGTTTTTAGTCCATATTCGTGAATAGATACCAAGCGGTATACCTACTATCGAAAAACTCGAAAAAAAATGTTTTGTAATAGCAGTGTACTGTTTGTAACGCACCTCGTATTAAATTGCATATGTATTGTCTGTTTTAGCTAATTAATTAACACGATAGGTACTATTAGTATGGACATGTATGTAATAGATTGTATAAACGATGAGGTCAATAAAATTACTAAAATTGGCAAAATAGTTTGTTGAATTAAGGGTGTAACGTTTATATCAAAAATCTTACAGTATATACAAAATAAAGATTTCATTTCTCCGAATCTAAATAAACACCCTCATAAACTTGATCGTCAATAATATTATATACATACATCCCCAAAGTATCCTTTGAGAGAGCGCGCCCTAGGCGAGCCCCACGGACACTATCCCCAGGTGTATAGCAAGCGAGACCTGAGGCCAAAATCCGTAAATATGAGCGGCACAGGCGAGGCAGGCGAGGCCGAAGGCCGAAGGCCTGAGGTCACCCTCAGTGACACTTACTATCCCGTAGGTGAGTGGCGAGGCGAGGTAAGTTCCGTAGGTACGAGGCAAGCGAGGCCAAGAGGCCGTCCTTTTCATTGGAATGAAAGACTCGAAGCATTCCTTCAGAAAGCGCTCTAAATGCGAGCAATGACCGCTAAGGACACTCATTATCTTCCGGTGTCTCACAAAAAACTTGAGGAACTTGAGGGCCGAAATCCCGAAGGTAAACGGGGAGGCAAGCGAAGGCTGAGGTTTTCGAAGGCCCAAAATATCCCTTTAGGGAGCGCCCCGATCTTTATTAGCTTGCTAATTAAAATTATGCAACTTGGGAATCACACAACTTTACTACCTTTAAACCGACGAGCATGTATGAGAAATGTTATGAAAGTGAGTGAAGCGAAAGTGGTTTGTCAGGATCGTAGCAAATGGAGATCCGTGATCTCTGCCTACCCCTCTGGGAAAGAGGCGTGATTATATGTATGTATGTATGTATGCAAATAAAATAGCAATAGAAATAATTGAAGGCAATACGTATAAGGAACGAATTTGGAAGTACATCTAGCGCCATCTAGTGACTAATAGGTATATTACATTTGGCAACGGTCATTTGACATTTCACGCTCTTTGTTACATACAAAGTTTCATCATCCCCTTTTTCGTTTATAGCCGTTGTCCTATTCTGATACACATAACTGGAAAGTTTCATAAAAAATCGTCCAGTAGTTTTTGAGATTAATTGGAAAGTACATCCATCCATCCATACATCCAAACTTTAGCATTTATAATATTAGTTATACTTAGTAGGAATTTAATAGTAGGATTACCGAAAATTGTATACTAACACAATAAATTGGAATCCGCTTCCAGACAACAACACAAAGTGTATGTAAATAGTTCCGACCTTAGGGGTCGGTATAATGCTACACGTTAAAATTACCTATGTGTAAAGTAGGTACATGTAAGTAAGTCTGACATATTATGGCAATCAATCACACATCGCGAGGAATATATAACCTTAATTCTTACTGTGTGTAGTGTCTTAGTGTATGAACAGCGCTGTGTGATTGCTAAGCTTTCTGTAAAGGGTAAGATTATCGGAAACTGAAATTTAAAGCCAATGATGTTTTTTATAGCATATTTTTACGGCTCCGTACCAAAGAGGTAAAAAAAGTAACCCTTAGGTATGGTACGACTTCGTCCGTTTGTCCACCTGTCCTTCTGTCTGTCACAACGTTAAATATCTCAAGAACGACTTATGCTATGCAATTAGAAACTTGGAACAAGTATAAAGAAGGCTAACGCACGAAATTGAAATTTTTTATTTTTATTTTCTGTGAAAATTACGAATATGAGGGGTAGTTAATGGGCATATTCGTTAATTTATGTCCCTTAAACGGATAGTTACGGGTACATAGTAACAAGTCAATGTCAATCCCTTACGATTAGTAACAAAACCGACAGGTTAGACGTGACTTAAAAATCGCTTTAGCTAACCTTAAACTGCCTTTTTTTTTAAACTCCCCTAATAGATCAAGTGGGGTATCATATGAAATGGCTTCAACTGCACTTTCTAAAATCTCCGAAGTTCAACAAGCGAAAATTTTGAAATTATTACATATGATTAAGAAGACATAAAACAATACCTCTATCTCTAGTTTTTTAGTTTTTTTTTCTAGTTTTTTTTCCAAAAATAATTAACTAGTAATTTTGTAATTTAATTTCTTTTGCATGTAATTTTACGTGTTCAAATTCCCATGAGATTATTTTTAAAGCCCCTTCTCCCAAATAAAAAAAAATTATCGCGATCGGTAAACGTGATAAAAAAATATCGCTGAAAAACAAACATACCTAGGTTGCAAAATTCAAAGTTATTAGTACCAAATTAATACAGATGGCGGTGTACAGCGGTGACTTCCACTTTGAGCTATTAAAATTGTTCAAGAATGAATGGGGTCGTGACGGGTATGGTGTATGAACGTTTACCAACTACCCAAGGCTTGTTGTTATGTTATGGGTACTACCCATATATATCACGTAACGCAGCTTACGTACGTAATTAATTTAGTAGTTTACGTACGTAGTAATTACATTTACTATTTATAAATTTCGATAATAGTGGAAAATTGAAAAATTTTCCGCCACGAGCGGGATTTGAACCCACAATATCTGGAATCCGTCCATCGCTCTGCCAATTGAGCTACCGTGTGTACACTAATGGCGACGAATCATTCAATCCCTTCCACTATTGTATTTACACCTTAGGGAGGCTCGAAGCGACATCTACCGCGAAGTTATTACAACTTCTGAAACGTTGTGGGTTCAAATCCCGCTCGTGGCGGATAAATTTTCAATTTTCCATTATTATCGAAATTTGGAATTTCGTTAGCGGACGTTTCTGCTTAATAAACATTTAATGTTTACTATTTATGTTCTAACACGCGTTCGAAACGTTACGTGACTAACCCTCTGGGCTCTACTATGATTAGGAAGGTAGTTTTTAATTTGGAATGTTCTGAATCGTGCCATCACACAAATATTTGCCCTTACCGGATTTGAACCCAGGGTTACTACACTACCCACTAGGCTAAACCGGTCGTTAATCAATCAACGTACGCAGATTTCTATAAAATTATCATGACCGAAGCTGCAAGACTGTGAATGATGCTAACTTTGAATTTCGTGTTTAAATGAGTCCAAGTTATCTGTTTCTGAGGGGTAACCACGTAGGTAACGTTTCCAACGCGCTTTAGGACAGTTAACTGTCATTTTTCCATATAAAATTTGACATTTAGACCTACGTAACGTACGTACAATGCGTGATCGACCTGCTGAAGTAAATCTGAATGACACATTTTTACACAACCGCTCGTAAATTAGTGCATTTAATTGTTTTTTTTGTTCTATGACCACAATATAATTAGGTACCTACATAACGGATTAAATCAAAGTTCTTCGAGACAAGAAATAAACACTCAGTCCCTGAAGGCACATTAACGTTATTATGTATTCGATTACCTGATACCGTAATTATTCCCATTGGTGGCTACGAATATTTGTCTATGTACTTTCCAATCACTTACATTAATGAGCGTTTTTAAAAAAAAATGCCACTACATTTTTTCGGAGATTTTCTGCAACTTTTATGTTATTTCTACTCAAAATCACAATGTCTTTCCATCCCAATAGGAGAAAAAAAGTGTCCCAAAATTTTCATACATTTTTAAACTTTCCTATTGTGTTACCACCATACAAAGTGTATGGTAAATGGTAACACAATAGGAAAAATATCTTTGGGACAGTTTTTTGTCCTACCAGGGTCGAAAGAGCTCCTGATTCTGAGTGGAAATAGTTAAAAAAAAATCCTAGAAGTACAATTAATAATAGTGGCATTTTTTTTGAGAAACGCTCTAATGGCACTATGTTACACGAAGTACGAAGTGATGTCTGTGATACTATGTGGCAACAACAGAAAAGCACAAACGTCTGGACGTGAATTAGAAATTATCGCGTTCTTAGAAACGCCGCGCCGTTTAGAAAGCCCAGATTAGGATTAGGACTGATTTGCACATATATCATTCTTGACTACATCCATCATTGTCTTGTCACACTATAGCCAAAACATGATTGCTTAAAATTGTGTGGAAAAAATAGGCTGCGATCCTAGCTGTGTATCACTTATAATCTCGACCACAGAACGCCGAAGGAACCGGCGCGCAGCAAAGATATTTGGAATGCAACCTACCAACATTCAACATCACGGGCTATTAAAAATATAGCAGCCATGAAAAGTCTTCACCTTTCTAGGACCTCTTGAAGTGACGTAGGTTTTCAACTGTTTTACAATTTAGGTGCGATAAGCATGACTAAATCAGAACTACGTGCAAACAAAAAAATCTGACTTACCATTTACATAATATTTGCATTGCGTGGAACGAATCCTGTACCTTTCATAATTCATAACATAATTCATTTATTTGTCATTTTCATTTAGGTACGAGTATGCTTGGATACACTTATGTCCGTCAATAATATACAATAAGAATTATAATTACAAATTATCACTAGAATAATTATTTACTAGGCGTTACAATTCTTAAATATAAATCCCAAACAATCCCAGACTCCGAATCCGTCACGATTTCTGAATGAATCTGGCTTTAACAATATTTATAATTCATCATAAACTGTCCGATATGATTTCCTTACTTTTGCTAGCCGTAATCGACGCACTGTTAATTTATTTTGGTTCCTCGTGTTAAGGTGTATGTCACTATTTTTAGGAAGATCTTTGTAATGCTTCCTGGTGTACATAATGACCCTAAATACCTATTTATTTTGGGATAATCGTAATCGACGCACTGTTAATTTATTTTGGTTCCTCGTGTTAAGGTTATGTATGTCACTATTTTTAGGAAGATCTTTGTAATGCTTCCTGGTGTACATAATGACCCTAAATACCTATTTATTTTGGGATACCTATCCCAGTGAGGTACGCAGCTTCAAGTTGTAGATGGCTCGCACTGCTCGTTTTTGTAGAACAAATATGCTGTCTACATCAGCGCATTCCCCCCACAGCAGGACTCCGTAAGACGTAAGGCTATGGAAATTACTAAAATAAACCAGTTTTGCAGTATCTGTATCAGTTATCTGTCTTATTTTCCTTACAGCGTAAGCAGCTGGACATAGTTTCTTACTTAAGACAGTTATATAAGTGCGTATCCCACTGTATCTTTGAATCCACAGTCAAACCCAGGAAATTCGCACCATAAGAGAACTCTATAGTATGCTCTCCAACTTAGGTCCATAGTATTTTTGTAGGCGGCAAGTTGAAAAGAAAGTAGGTACATTTTGTTTTTTTGGGGTTCAGAAGTAACTTGTTTGTCGTGAACCATATCAATACCCTTTGCAATACAGGATTAACAATAATTTCGGCTCGATCACTGTTTCTTGGCACCTTAAAAAAAGTGATGTGTCATCTGCAAATAACTATACGAGCTTAACCTAGTATATATTACGGTAGGTCATTTATACTTAATACACGATCTCCCACAAGCTCCGTAAGACTACTAAAGACAGTCCATGTTGCGGGTCCATCTATGACTGCGGCGGTGAGCCTCCCAGCATTTAAAATTAAATTAAAAAAGTGGCTTTTTGAGCAATGCTTAGCTTTATATTGAATTGATATAATATACTGAATTAAAATAAATCACACTGATATTATTAATTTGAAAATTCGTTGATGTTGTAAGAGAGACATAATAAGAAGATTCTGAAGGAAATTGTATTTATACGACATAAATTAAAAACTTCAATAGCGCGATGCAGAACATCATCAATTTTCATGTATATTCTAGCCTTAGTAGGTCATTTTCCAGTTTTTTGTCGGCGTCTAAACTCCGTCAGACCATATGAAACGTATAAAAAAGTTTCATGGAGTTCAGGTGACCCGCAGACCAAGCCTTTGAGACTAACCGATTGGAGAAAGTCGTGTATACGCAACAGCGCCATCTTTTGTCAATCAGTGTATTTTTGGGGGAAGAATATAGCAAAAACTACTGAACCGATTTTAATGAAACTTTCTTATATTGTATTTTAGACCTCACAATAGGACATGGCGCGGCGTTTTTTAGATATAATTTCTTTAGAGGGTGATATAAGGTTCGGAATTTAATTATTTTTTAAGACAGAGATTTGAAACTTTGTAAAAAGGTTCTTTAATGACATACAAAAAAAAACAATTTTCATCGTTTTTGCCAGTTCATACTAGGGTAAGGGGGCCAAAAATGGGTCGAAAATTTGTATGGGAATTAGTTTATTTATTAAGATTAAAAAGGTTCTTTAATAAAATACAAGAAAACAAATTTCAGCGTTTTTGCCAGTTCACACCCTAAGGGGGTCAAAAATAGGTCGAAAATTTGTTTCAAGAATGAATATTTTTTGAGCTAGGGACTTTGAAACTTCGTAATATGATTCCATATTAAAACAGAAGTTTTTGAAAATTCATCTTCGAAAGGGATTAAAACTTGGTTGAAAGTTTGTACTAAGAAACCCTAAGTACCACAACTATATCTACCCGTCACTAGATGGCATATGCTGTACACATTTTTGTGGAAAAAATCACAGTAGAATTGTTAATCTAGCTTTAGTTTTTCGATCACAAAAACTACTAAACGCATTTTTATATAACTTCCCTTAAAGCTTTGTAAAACTTTACCTGATGATAATCTACTATTTATAAATATAAACTAATGAGGTTTATTCACGATTTTCGCTACGGTTACAGAATTGTGCTGAAGATTTCCAAAAAAGTGAAAATGTAATTGATAAAATATAAAGTAATAATCCTACTAATACGAGTATTATAAGTGCGAAAGTTTTGATGGTTGGATATTTAGATGTTTGTTACTCAATGACGTTTAAACGGCTCAACCAATTTGAATGTTTTACACGAAGATAGTTTATAGCCTAGATTAAAATATAGGACAGCTTTATCTTGGGTCCACGCAGACGAAGTCGCGGGCGTATACACGGGCTTCAACTTAGGTACTTTATTTAATTGTAACTGTGTTTTGTATATGTGAAGTGCAATAAAGAGTATTGTATTGTATTGTAGATGAATATGAATAACTTAAGTTGCAATGTGTTATTCTAATGACCAATAAAGAATGTCTATGTCTATGAAAAAATATCTCGAACAACTGAAATCAAAAGATTTTACAAAAATTAAGAAATACATTGAATTGAAAGAAATAAGAAATAATGTTAGTAGTTACTAGGTATGTAGCACGGTACCATATAATCAAATTATTTTATTTATTGTATTGTATTGTAGATGAATATGAATAACTTTGACTTGTAATGTGTTATTGTCATCACCAATAAAGAATGTCGATGTCCATGAAAAAATATCTCGAACAACTGAAATCAAAAGATTTTTCAAAAACCCCAACGGCTTTTTCAAATATGTATCCTATATCACTCCCACGATAATGAGGAATCCAAGGAAACCTCATATGCCATCCACTTCTAGTGCAACGGCAAACCGTACGGTTTTGGATATTAGAGCGAAAATTGTTTGTGGTTCGACGACCATACATTAGTTTGTCACGTGATACTTTGGGACTTTTTTAAATATCATGACGTTAGTCTGCGAATGGCAAAAGACGTTTTGTATGGTTGTCGAACCACGTTAAGCCATCTTTAAATCGTTCTAAATCCGAAACGGTTATTTGCCTACAAAGTGATAAAACTAACCTAATAATGATTTTGAAATACCTAGCTAACGATATATTCTTTTTAGGGTTCCGTGACATGAAAACGGGACTCTATTACTAAGACTCCGCTGTCCGTCCGTCTGTCACCAGGCTGATAGTTACAGTTGAAATTTTTAGATGATATATTTCTGTTGCCGCTATAACAACAAATACTAAAAAATACAAATAATAATACTAAATATATGTATTCAAGGGGGCTCCCATACAACAAACGTGATTTTTTGCCGTTTTTATAGATAATGGTACGGAACCCTTCGTGCGTGAGTCCGACTCGCACTTGGCCGGTTTTTTACAATAATGTGTCTGGTGGCGGCCGTTTTGAATACTATCTTGTCTTCAGTGACACTCGCTAGATTAAAAATAATCGATTGACGTTGATTCATTAAAATCGACCCACGCGTTTGATAAGTAAAGCTTCACAAAGAAACAAACATACTAAAATACATAGACTGGTAAACACATTACCCTCGTTTGCCATTGGGTAAAAATAGGAAAACAAGTTGCAACGCATGGCGGATATAAATAAATTAAATTGGTTACGGATAAAATTAAGACGATATACGGTTGATAAATACATACAGCGGCGCTGCTCGTCCACAAATTTTTGCTCATTATTCGGTTATGAATATTTTTTACAGAGTTAACTAGTTTCGTCTTTACAATAATAGTATTGAATCCGTAAAGGAATTAGGTATGGTACCATCTTATTCATAATGGAGATAGAAGGCCGGCACAGGAACTGCTGGCACACTGTACCGAAACCCTTGGTGTTGGGGCTTGTTGGAATGGTCCTGATGAGCAGATATTGACTGTAGAAGAACACTATAGTCGGCAGTAAAAAAATGTTCCGTAAAGTCGGAGTACCGGGTTCGAATCCCGGTATGGTAAGGGCATATCTCTGTGTGATGAGCAGGATTATTTGTACCCACGTCGTGGTGTACCCATAGTAAGTAGGTACACACTTTGTTTAGTTTGGGACTAGGTCGATTTGTGTCAGATTGTTGAGATTGTCCCCAAATATTGAATACTTATTTATTGAAGCATGGTATACGCAAGGTATACACAACAGACCAATAAACAGCTCAGGAACATCAAGGCACCCGGTGAAGACGTAATAACAGCCGAACTCCTGAAGGCTGGTGGAAAACCGGTCCGTACAGCCCTTCAGAAGTTGTCCGTCCGTCTTACTGAGGTGTGGTGGTGCTAATCTTCAAAAAAGGTTGTACCCTGCTGAAGAACTACCGACCCATCTCACTTATGAGCCATGTCTATAAGCTGTTTTCGAGAGACAAATCGTCTCGTGTACAGGCTAGATGAATTTCAGCCTCCCGAACAAGCAGGTTTCCGGAGAGGCTTTAGTACCGTAGACCACATCTATACGCTCCATCAGATTATACAGAAGACTGAGGAGTATACCAATTCTCTGTCCTATTTCACCGTACTGGTTTCCTCTCAAAATCCTTCTCTGTTCAGGCTATTCGTCTAGGTAAGGATCTCCCACTTACCGTCAGGCAAGCTCAGAGAAAATTCTCCTTTAAACGCAAGTTGCGTAAGCATCTCTTTTTAACTATTTAAGATTGATGATCCTCATGATATCTTTGTTCGGACACATATCATTGTTGTATTTAAGTATGTATAAGCAAGTTTACATTGTAAGCATTATGTAATTAATTGATTTGTGTTTCCATTCTAGTCTCAGTATTCAACATCCTGCACCGCTAAAGTTTCTGTATAGCCCAGTGGTTGACTAATTTTTATATTTGTGTAAGTTCTCAATTTGCCGGGCAGTGGCAGGTGGTTGAAGATCGTATCCACTGCCTGGCAATAATTACGATGTTGATGGGGGAGTAGAGAGGGTGAGTGTGTACTGCACCCCAGAGACCTTAACAAAGTGACTTAATAAAATTTTGATAAATAAATAACCTGCCCCTCTGCTTAGCGTTCGTGGACTACGAGAATACCTTCGATTGGATCGAAACCTGGGCTGAACTACAGTCTCTCCAGCAGCGGTGCGAAGTACTTAGATTACCGCTATATCGAAGTACTGAAGTACGAAGTGTTTGTACGACAATGTCAGTCCAACTCCAGAACCGGAACTCGAAACCTATTCCACTGCAGCGGGGAGCCAGGCACGGTGATCTTTTTTCTCCAAAACTGTTCACCGCTGCACTGGAGGATGTTTTCAAGATTCTGGACGGGAGAAAGCTAGGCATCAATATCAACGGCGAGTACATCACTCACCTTCGGTCTGCTGACGATATAGTAGTCTTGGCTGAGACCATAGGACTTAAGTACGATGCTCGATGACCTCAGTACAGCCTTCGAGCGAGTTAGTCTAAGGATAAACATGGATAAGACGAAGACAAATGCCCATGTAGTACCAACTCCCATTATAATCGGACACTTTACGCTCGAAGTTGTGGACGATTATGTATACCTAGCATCGATGTATTTGTACATCGATGATACTTAGGACAGACTCTTTTTGACCAATATTCCGCAGTGTCTCAAGACGACGGTCTTTGACCAGTGTGTGTTGCCAGGATGACATATGGCACTGAAACGTGGTCGCTTACTATGGGCCTCATAAGAAGGCTCAAAGTCACCCAAAGGGCAATAGAGAGAGCTATGCTGGGAGTTTCTCTGCGTGATCGCATCGGAAATGAGGTTATCCGCATCAGAACAATAGTAACTGATATAGTCCTCCGAATCGCTATACTTAAGTGGCAGTGGACGGGGCACGCTGCACGAAGAACCAACGGCCGTTGGGGCGGAAAAGTTCGAGTGGCGACCACGTACCGGAAGACGCAGCGTCCCAGACCCCCGAAAAGGTGAACTGATGACCTGGTAAATGTCGCGGAGTCCGCTGAATGCGGGTGGCGCAGGACCGGTCACTTTGGCACTATTTGGGGGAGACCTATGTCTAGCAGTCGACGTCTTTCGGCTGATATGATGAAATAATGTAAGTAGCTAATGTTGCTTATATGGACGATGGACCTAATTTGATGACTAACCAATGTTTTCTGAAGAATCCTTAAGCGATGACAGCACTTACAATACCCGTCACTCAAACGTCACTCTTGTGACTACTGCCTAATTAGAACAATCCGAACTTACGCGAGCTGTCTTATTTGACATACGTGTTAATGAACAGCTATTTCATATATAATACAGCAAAAAATGGTAAAATTTAGTGTTACCTCAGAAATACACAAGTTCAGTCGCTCAGCAGCATTGCCATAAAAATTCAAGATGATGAAGAATACTCTTTGCTTGCTTTTCGTCCTGGCTCTCATAGCACAAATTGTAAGTGAGATACTAATTATTCTGTTACTTTGACTATTACCTACATACAACTGTTTCAAGTCGCATCACGCAAACTTCAAGTTAAGTAGTTAAGGTAAAGGTACCAGTGTTCGACATAGGCCCTATACTTGGCGAGCAGCAGGGTGTCAAGTAACTCAATTATTAGACTTAAGGTGTCAAAGATTGGGACTTATAATTCACTAGGTATTTCATTAAATTGAAGTCTATTAGATATAATTACCTACAGTAATTAATATATACTTTATTTTCTATTACAGTGCGCCATGCCAGCTGATCATGGTATGTTTTATTAATTAACTCATTTAGGTACTCACCTACTCAAACTTGAGACAAGACATTCTATTTTAACTTCTCTTTTCTGTGGCTAAACTTTTAGGAACAGGTGGATGCAGGTATACAATTTTTCTATTTTTCAGTTAATTTACGACCCCTTGCATTTCCGAACAATGTTGCCATTACATACAATATCTATTAAGTAGAAGTTAAAGATTCGATTTATTTATTAGTTTGTCAAGCGAGTCGTGTCCCTGGAAAATGGCGTCGAATTTGAACAAAATGCATGCTGGTAACATGAAATGTATGGCGGCGTAATAGGTTCATAAAACTGACAGCTTATTTCATAGGTAAAGTTGTTGCCATATAAAGAATTTGCTAAATTTCCAGGTACAAGACTCGCTTGAAAGACTAAGCTCCACTCAGGTCAGGAGTAATCAAATGTGTAATAGCGAGGCGCACTTATAAACACATTAAATCGTGGCTCATGGGAATGCAAACCCAGGGCATATTTCAACTCTTAAGTTTATCAATTAGTTCAAGTTCAAATCCATTTTTTTTATACAACGACGGTGGCAAACAGGCGTACGGCCTGATGGTAAGCGGACACCGCGACCTATAGACGCATGCAACTCTAAAAGAGAAACATGGGCGTTGCCGACACTTGATATGTTTGAGGATTCGCCGTGTTGACAGCTGAAGGAACAAATTCCCTCGCTCTCAACACAGCGCATCCTCGGAAGCTCTGGCGACCTTGCTCACCACCAGGAACACAACACTACTACAGAGCAAGTAGTAGTGTTATGTTATTATGGCTGTGGTCTTCTGCAAGGAGAAGGAGGAGGAGAAGGAGGTACTTCCCCAGTTGGGCTGCTCCACATTCGAGCGAGATGACATTTCGAACATTTTCATTTAATTAAATACTGCACGTGAAAGTCTTATTATATATTATAACTTATTACTGTACTAGTAAATAAGTAGGCAGTTTAAGGTATTTATGAATTGTAAATACAACAGTGGATACTGAAAAAGATATCGCGAAGGCTGCGGACCATGCCAACGGCCTAAAGGACGAGGCGGCGAAAGGTGCTAGCGATGCCATGGATAAGGCAACGAAAGGTGGTAGCGATGTCATGGATAAGGCAACGAAAGGTGGTAGCGATGCCATGGATAAGGCAACGAAAGGTGGTAGCGATGTCATGGATAAGGCAACAAAAGGTGCTACTGACGGCGCGAATAAGGTTACTGGCGCTGCTGATGAGGCCAAGAACAAGGAAGGGCATGGAGTCGCTAATCATGGTGGTAAAGGTAAGCATTTTGGTCGTTTCCAGGTAAAAGGTACCGCTTGATTAGTTGTATATCAGGGCAGCATTAATTGTGAATGCGAGTATCTCTCGCAATAAATCTTGCCCTGTTCTACGACATGGTGGTAAAAGTGAGCATTTCGGTCGTCCCTGAATAAATGGTACCGCGTGGTCGACTAAGATAAGGACGTAATTGCGAGAGATCTTACCGAAGCCGCGAATCATTTGACTGAAGAATATTTTAATGTTTCAAGGTTCTATTGTAAACAAGTGTGAAAACGCCGCGGCGTCGCTACATAAAAAGTCTGAAGTAAAAAAAGTAACACGTTTTCGTTTAATTTTTTTTTAACGCAAGTCTTTATTGCTGACTGTAGGTATTTAACTACTCGTCCAAACGAATCTAACGAGGCCTAACATGATAGTTTTGTCATGAGTATTTAAATGGTTGCATGGTCACACATTACTTCAAATTCTACAACATAATTGGATTCCGGGTAGTTGCTCAAATTAGGCTTGCTAGATTTGATTACAAATACCGGAACACTGGTAAGCTTATAAATATAGGATACCTACTTATAAGAAATCATGCATATTTTTAACGCAATAGTGTGAGAATGAGAACTTGTACGCATATAGCTTTTTTTTTACAGATTCTCACAAGCCTGGCCCATTCAACGGTCCCATTAAAGGCGTCATTAAAGCAACAGAGGAAGTCGGCAAAAAAATGGGCAACGTAGTAAAAGGTAAGATACTTCTGAAAATATTATTATTTAATACTAGCTGCCCGCGCGGTTTCAGTCGCGTATTGCAAAGAACGCAGGCGAACCCGCGGCATAAAACATAGCCTGCCAAGTGAAAGAATTTTCGAAAGCAAATCTAAGTTTTGACCTCGAAATAATAAACCAAACCACCAAGGCCCAACAATAACTACATTCAATAATAAGACAAAAGCAACTTGGAAAATGATTAATAATTCTAAAGCTAAGCATCTTGTAGAAAACATTGAATAAATCACATTGAATGGTAATGTTATACTTATAACACACCCAAACCGTATAGCTGAAGCTTTTTATAATTATTTCATTGACCAAATATATCGATTTAATCAGTCGTTACAACAAAAAAAAATACAATAAAATGAATACAATGACATCTAATAGCAATTCAATGTTTATGCAACCCGGATGAAATACAATTAATAATAAGGTGCCTTAAAAGTACGAATAGTGTCGGTTTTAATGGGATACGTACTAAAATTATAAAAAGAGCATGTCAAGTTATTGCTCCTATACGCTTAGCTCAGTAACCCTTACTAGTAGAAAGCTGTAATTCGGCATGGGTATATAAATTAATCACGCCGACAAAATGGTAGAATAAAATGTTTTTTTTAGTTCACCCCTATACGTAAAAAGGGGATGTAATTTTTGTCACTAACCCCCATAGTGTGGGTATGGTTGGATAGCTTGTTCAAAAATATTATGAATTTATAAAACCATTTTTCAACTTAGTGGTCCAATTGTGTGATATTGGGCTATGAAGTCATTATGTGTCCCCACCCACTGCAGGCTAAATGACTGCTACTGGGACTGTGAAAAAAATCGTGGCAGTAGTACATACAATGAATTTACAAAGAAAACTATCACGGCTAAGTAGACATTAGGTACCTACTACCGAGTAATAGTCGACCAACTTAAAATGTACTTCAAAAAGCCAACTTTCGTACAATTTCGGCCGACGCAACCACCGCATTTACTTGGCGCGTGCGTATCGATGTTACAGGCAACTACGAAAGCCTACACAGCGCGTGGTACGACACGCACTTGGCCGGTTTTGTTTTCGAAAATATCGTGTTTTACTCACTGTAATGTTTGTTTTTTTTGTGGACTTTTTGTAAGTATATTTTTTTTAGTATAAGTAATTAATTAGATACACAATCAGGCGAAAAAAATGGCGGCTCTTTTGCTTTTAGTCTGGTTTAGACCGTGGGACTTGACGGTTGTCAAAAACGACAAAAATATTCTGTGAAAAAATGCGATAATAGCAAACATAGCAAAAGAAACAAAAATATGGATTGATGAATGAAGCGTAAAGAATTTTAGGTAAACTCATTGTCATAGTTTTGTATAATTAATTTCGTTAGTACAAATGACAGATTATCACGGAATAAAAACCTTAGGAGTCAGTATTAGATTTTTTTTATGGAGTCTTTACGTTAATAGTTACGTAAATAATGGTTTTCAATTTAAGATTCTCAAGAAATCCTTAGCGACGTGCAAAGTAGGCCGCAGTTATAGCACGTGATAGGAGACGTCGATGACGAAGAGTCGTGACGACTTTGTCGTGTGTATTTTTCAAGTTTATATAAATCTTGTAAAAATACATTAATTTACTGATTGTACCTACTTAAATCATAATTATGTGTCGCAACAGAGCTACATACGTCAAATACACCACGCTAAATACCTGCAAACCTAGGTCTTAAAAAGAAGATTTTTTTTCCCACCAATCGTGCGTAGAACTTTTTAAGGACTTTATCAGCTGCACTGGTACGTAATATCCACCGAACAATGTTTTATGTTTATAAATAATTTTGAAAATGTTAAGTGCTTAGGTATTCCTGCATGTATAAACAAATAAACCTGATCGTCCTGTTTAAGTATATAAGTGTACTAATTATTAATAACAATAATTTTAATAATTTTATAATGCGACTCCATTCCTTCGCTATTTACTCTTGACGTGAGCAGTCAAGTCACATTATGATAAAATGACAATAAACTAAAAAGATTTTAATTTCTGTTTGAATCTTATTTTCTAATATAGCGCGTACCTATAACCTTAACCACCAAGTTCTCTTTTATATGTAACATACATTTTAATGCAGGTTATAAGTAAACGTTATTAGCAACTACTGGAATGTAGCTAGGGTTGTGATTTAGGGCACATTTCTTCGGCATTATGAATCTATTTACTTTATTATATGTCAATGACATACACACATAAAATAAGCCGATGAGTTGCTGAATATATGTAGGTACCAGACGTTCGGTTAGCTAAGTAGGTTTAATGTTATATAATTGACTCATTAATTGTTCGTTTCAGATTTTTTCGACGCATTCCTTATGTAAGACGACAAAACTACGACGAGCTCGTCGACTTTCACAAATAAATAGTAACGGTTGTTTTGTAACATGAACAAAGCCCGGATTCTTCTATTATAAGGACTTATTCTGAGGTCAAACATCAAAATTATATAGGTAGACTAATCTTGCAATTAACTATACATATTCTTCCTTCGTCGAATTAACACTAAGTTTAATTATTACCTTCAACAGGTACGTGAAATGCCAAATACATAATGCATGTAATGTACCGTATTGATACCTTTGTAAATTTTGCATGTCGTTCAACGACTGAATTCTTTACCTACTGCACTGCAGTACCTACTATAAATATAACATCCTGTACCTACCACATATTTTGACGTATTCTGTCAAATAAAACATTTATATTCTATTATAATTATATTTTATAAATAAGATGGTAGGTATGCTACATAACTTTTTAACATAAGCGCTTGCGAGAGTTTCTAAAGTAATTTGGATGTGTAATTGTCAAACATTATATTCTATTAAATGATTGCAGAAAACTTATTAAATATCATTCAAGTAATGTGTTTATTTTTCTTTACCATCTGGTATTTATACACCCATTCATGATAATCAACAAAGAAAACGTAAGTTTAATGGTCGCATTTATCACGTCATACATCAGATAAAAAATCAACTCAACTCGTGTGATAGATAACACGGAGGATTTTACCAGCGGAGCAGAAAAAAACTCGGTCGCCCTATACTATTAAACGAGCAATATTTGTATAAATATAATATTATATGTATATACTAGCTTCTGCCCGCGACTTCGTCCGCGTGAAACTCGTTTATATCGTAGCTCCTTACAAACTTTCGCCCCCTTACACGATGATTCCCGGACTAAAAATAAAAGTATTACATATGTTAATCCAGGTTTTGGTATACACTATACCACACTATACCAACATTAATTTGAATCCGTTTAGCCGTTTCAGCGTGATTGAGGTCCAAAACTTTCGCATTCATAATATTAGTCCGGTGTGAAGTTAGCGGCCTAAAGTTATAGTATCAGGTCAGTCATATCGAACATTAAAATCGCAAGCTAACGGCTAGTTGAGATTTTTATAGTCAGTAGGGGGAGTCCGGTTGAAGGGAGTGGACCCTACAACTGTGCGATGGGTGCAAAGCATGCTCTCAAACAGAATGGCTAAGCTATAATTGCTTAATCGTAACCACTGCCAGCGGCTGCCCACAGCTACTCTCCCCTCTGCTATGGACTCTTGCAGTGGGTGTATACGGGTGTACTCGAAAATTATTATTACTCCCAAAGAAAGAAGGCAAAAATATGCCTAGTGACGAAAATCCTAATCAGATATCTCAAAAAATTACTAAGCTACAACCGTTTTAATATGCTTGTTAGAGAGATAACTACAACTTACAAAAGTTGAAAAACCCCGACATTTACATTTCAAAGTCCAATATCTCAAAAACGGCTAAACAGATTTTCATGAAACATGGCTAAGAACACTCGGGCTCACAACAGCTTCCGAATAAAAAAAAACGCATTCAAATCGGTCCATCCGTTTGGGAGCTACGATACCACAGACAGATACACAGATACACAGACACACAGACACGTTAAACTTAAAATCTCTTTGCGTCGGGGGTAAAATAATATAATTCCCATACAATTTTCTACCCTTATTCACCCCTCTGAAGAAATTAAATCTAAAAAAACGCCACACTATGTCATATTCTGAGATCTAAACTACAATATTATAAAGTTTCATCAAAATCGGTTCAGTCGTTTTTGCTAAAATTTACCACGAACAATATACCTACTGTTTGACATCGCCGCCACGCGGGGTTCACTTGACAACAAAAGATGGCGCTGTTACGTATACACGACTTTATCCAATCTGTTATTCTCAAATCTGGTCTACGGGTCAAAATCGGTTCAGTCGTTTTTGCTAAAATTTACCACGAAGAATATACCTACTGTTTGACATCGCCGCCACGCGGGGTTCACTTGACAACAAAAGATGGCGCTGTTACGTATACACGACTTTATCCAATCTGTTATTCTCAAATCTGGTCTACGGGTCACCTTAACTCCATCACACGTTTTTATACGTTTTATTACGCTAGAAAATGCGTAGAAATTGATATTCTGCAACGCGCTATTGAAGTTTATAATATCTGTTGTATAAATACAATTTACTTCAATGTTTTCTTATTATGTCTCCCTGACTACATATACCAACTTTCACATTTATAATGTCAGTGTGATATAGGTACTTACCTATGTATATATTTGAAATCCCGATCTCGAAAACGGCTCTATCAATTTGGTTTGACGGGTGTAAAAAAATAATCTAGCTGTCTAATAATAAGTAGAAAAATTCGTTTTCTCCATTATCACCCGACCAAAGTTACTTTTTCGTAAAACGTCTGCAAGGCTTGACTAATATAGCCACATTCATTTAATTTTATTCATGCACTGACTGATTTTTTTGACTATATAGATTATTCGAAAGAAAAAACGTCACATGCAGTGATTGGGAGATGGCATGCGGCCTACGCCCAGATGTCGTCTTTGGACACCGCCTTTCCTCTCCTATCCAAATGTCATCTAAATTGGCTAAACAGCTTCACACGAAAACACATAAACAGACCTAAATAATATTTACAAACAACATCGACATTCATTGTGTAATAAGCTTAAATTGAAGAATAAAAGAACTGAGTTTGAGCTTATGTGTTATGGGTAGCAGAAAATAACCAATATGAAACCATGTAAATACAAACTACATGAAAATGATGATGATGATGTAAGAAAATGGTAGGCAACCAATAATTTCAGACAGGTTATAAATTTATTGTGTTAGTAAAGTACACAAGCTTGTTGAAATAACAACGTGCGCAATGCAGCTATTTGTTCAAGTGACTGAGGTAAGTACGTACCAGTTTGTTATTTCTTCAGAATTCGGAATTCAGTGTTCGATCGGGAATTGCGAAATTTGGTTGGTCTCCACTCTTCGGTATCATGAAGAAAGTTTTCTGCATTTTGGTCTTCGGGCTACTGGTGGCACAAATCGTAAGTGGCTTGGGCATTCAATTTTAATTAAGTCATGTACCTACATCTTAAAAATATACAGTTAAGTTTAAACTTATGTCGCTTCACGTTTTTTCTGATTCAATCAGCTGAAAAAAATGGCAGTCCAAAAGAACCGCCTAATCGACTCGGGCGGCTCTTTTTCGTTTACGGTGGTCAAAAATGACAAATATGTTCTGTGAAATAATGCGTTTAAAAGCAAAATATACCAAAGGAATTTTTTTAGGGAGGATAGGCTATATCTATTTAACTAAGTTCTATTGATAGCATAAAGAATGTTACATTAAACTCATTGTCATTTCATGGTTTTGAATAATTAATTTCGTTCGTACAAATGACAGATTACTTATCACGGAACAAAACCCTAAAGACTCGGCATTCGATTTTTTTATGGAGCCGTAGTTACGTAAATGGGTGAATATTTGAGAATGATTTATTTTGTTAGAAGTCTTTGTGATAAATGTCGTGCTATCACAACAAGTAGTCGTATTCTCTAGATTAGAGGTTAATATTACAAGTTGTAACTTGTAACTGAGGAACATGTCATAAAAGCATATTTTGAAAAAAAAAGTAGAGAATAATGACAGTGTGGGCAGAATGACGTTTGCTGAGATTTCTATGATGCTTCGATGAGAATTTAATGACTTTTGTCAACTTATGTCAAAAATAAAAAGCAGACATGGTAAAATTATTTGTTTATTGATAAGTTTTATGACTTGGTAATAGTTATAATATTAACACGAATAATATTTATCTATTTGTTTTAAACACTATTAACTACTATGAAAAATCACAATTAACTTGTCAGATCACGTAATGTTTAATATATGACATCAACACTGAAGCAACAATTGAATTAAAAAAAGACCGGGTTGCATTCCGGGAGTGCCGGCAGAAGTGAAAATTTTTTTTTTGCAAAATAATAATAATATAGGTATATATGTCGGAGAGTGGTATTATCACGATAAGTTGCCATCTGTTGGACTCAATTTGTTTTAGATTGTCACATGAAATACGAAATGTAATTTACGTTTAGTTTAACTGTTAGTTGAACTAAATAATTCTGAAAATATGAAATGTTTAGGTATTCCCTGCATGTATAAATAAATAAACGTGATCGTTCTGTTTAAATAAATACAATAATTATTAAAATCATTTTATAATTCGTCTCCATTCATTCGCTATTTAGTCTTGACGTGAGCAGTCAAGGGACATAATGATAAAATGTCAATAAACGAAACAGTTTTTAATCTGTTTGATTCTTATTTGCTAATATGGTGCTCATAGCCTAAAACACTTAGTTTTTTTATGAAACATATCGTTATTAGCACTTACTGATATATAGGCTGAGTTGTCATTTTGGGGCACATTTCTTGTCATTTTTGTTCGGCATTGTGAGTCTTTTTACTTTATTATATGTCAATGGCAAATACGACTGTTTTTTTAAAGAGTTGTGATTGGTGGATTTAATACGGTGAAGTATTGATTGTTAAAATTAAGATGTTTTAAAAATCATAAATATGTATGCATATTTTCCCTAGAGGCATTGTACTACTTTAGTCCCGCTTGCTGAGCCTATTTTGACATACTTTTCGAACATGATAAGTGAAAAATATACTGCGTGGAACGGAACGATGGACTTTCCCGCAAGAGGGGGATTATTGAGCGCTCCCTAGCAGCATTTTCGTTGGCATTTCGTTGGGCCAACTCGGTAATCAATGGCCCAACGTGGGGCCAACTTAAAATGCTACTAGGGCTAGTACGTCACATTATCCAGATAAACTTTTTTTTTGACGCGATTTTTTTTTTACATTTGTATGGAGCTCGTCGCTCCAGTCGGCCAACGCTCCATACAAAGGTTAAAAAAAAATAGTTTATCTGGAAAATGTGACGTACTAGCGCTCAATAATCCCCCTCTTGCGGGAAAGTCCATCGTTCCGTTCCACGCAGTATACATTGCCTTATGCTCATGACCCCTAACGAAGTTATTCGCTTCAGCTTGTGCAAAATGCTTTCGTATGTCCGGTTGTGCAGCTGCAGGTCTCATTTCTCTACTGATTCTCGTTAAATGTTGTGTGTTGGCAGCAATTAGTTATACCTATGGACTATTGTATCCGTTAAATATTCAGAAATAAAAAGTAAATCTACAGCTCACAGGGCCACTAGTTAATAATATTCATATTTCCCCATTTCAGTGTGCGAGACCCGGCGACAAAGGTAAGTGAAATGTAACTCTTATATAAAACAAACTAGGTGTTGCCCGCGACTTCGTAGAATTTGTTATCGTCTTAAAAAAATGATTGCTATTAAACTATGTTAGGCACAAGCTTAATTATCGCTGTCCCGAACAGACTTCTACTTAATGGATGATTTCCGAGATAAAAACGATCCTATATCCTTCCAAGGGTCTCAAATGATCTGTACTGAAAATTTCATCTCTATCCGCTCAGGGATTAAGCGTAAAAGGTAACAGTGCTGCGATAAGTCCGTTGGTTTAAATTGCTAAATCTAAATTGAAAACTCAGTTTTTACAAATATAAATATATATATTTTAAAAATCTTCAACAAACGTTTCTGCTTTAATTGTATATTTTTTGCAATGTATTAAATAATTTACTTTTTATGTCTACTAAGCTACTTTACAGGAAAATGTTGTCTAAATCAAACCAGTAGTTTTACTCTCGTTAGTCCGGGCTACCTGATTTACCTATAGTTTTGAAGGCAAAATTATCTTATGTTAAAAGACTGAACTTTCTATCTCCATCTGCCGTCCCCATTTAACGGTGCTGTTAAAGAATAAATTATTTTAATTATCCAAAATAAACTTATTAAAAAAACAAAATAATCCCCACGTTTAATCAAATATTACCTTCTTATCGGTTCTGGGAGCATCGCAGCTCTAACCTAACCTAACCTACATTTATGGAAGCTATTCGGTTCGGTACGGTACTCTACTGACAGTTGGATTATGTATTTTAATTTATTTATTTAGGATTACCAACAGATAATACGTCATACAATGCACTTATATCTAATTTATAATCGAGACTGATGCTTATTTAATTATAGGTAATCACAACTTACTCCAATGCTTTCCTACCTCTATTAGGTAGTGCAGCAGTTAAAATTAAGATTTTATTTGAGTTTATATACAGGAAGAAAAATTAAAAATATAAATATTAAAACCAACAAACTATTATTATGCAGTTTAGCATTAGTAGGGAGCTAAAATATGCCAACACTTTTCGTTTCAAATTATTTAGGCTATCATGGAATATATCAATGCCGATGGAATCTGGGAGATGGTGGTACAGTTTGGTCATTCTCGAAAGCGCTGTGTTACGTCCTAAATTTGTTTTACTTAAGCTAATACTAAATAACTTATAATTATAGTTACACCGGGTCGAGGCATTCTAGCAGGGACAGCTATTTTTATCTTTGTCAGCATTTCCGGGCAGTTTTAGTTTACTAATTAAAAAAAAACATTAGGTCCAGTGTTTTACTTCGGCTACTAAGTGAAGCAAATCGAAAGTACTTCAGGCGCTTATGATATGAGAGAAGCTTATGTGTATTGCGGATTCTATATCCCAAGTGTGTTAAAAAGCGTCTTTGCACCTTTTCGATTAGATTTTTGTGCACTTCGTAAAAACGTGTCCAAACTTGAGAGCAATACTCAAGATTGCTTCTCACTAAAGTATTATAAAGTAATATTTCCCCGGGCTCCCGAGGGCTATTATTCATTATATCGGCTTATTATGACACAAGGAACAACTGTGCCAAGTTTCGTACTTGTATAAAAAAGTAAGATATTTTTCACAAAAAAACGTCATTTTCTAATCTCTAAAAAAACAGTTTAAAACATAATTAAAAAAATCTCTTATTTTAAAAGTATCCTGCTCTCCGTTTAAACTTTGAACCCCCTCTTTACCCCCTTAGGGGATGATTTTCAAAAAAACGTTGAAATTTGTTTTCTAGTTTTAAACAAACCGTCTAAAATCGAAGTTACAATTATTTTACTTTAAAAATGTCTTGCTCTGTGCTTCTTCTTCTTACCCCCTTCGAACCTCCTTTTAAGACTCTCTGTTTTGTAGTCTTTTAATAAACAGTCTAAGAAAAAAGTTAAAAACCCCTGACTTAATGTTCTTTATAAATTACTATTCTCTCCATACAAACTTTGAACCCCCTTTAACCCATATAGATAGGGGATGAATTTCAAAAAACTCTGAAATCAGTTGTTAGGTCTTTTAACATACAGGCTAAGACCGAAGTTACAAACCTGTTATTATAGCTTATACGGGTGGAATTTTTCCAAAAAGCTGAGTTTTTTTTATTCTAATAAGTAATACAAAGGTTGTCTGGAAGAGATTGCTTTAAAGCGATAAGACCGCCTGTTGTTACCATTATTTATTAAGCCATTTTTGTAAGATGTTTCTCTTGTCGTGGTGCAATAAAGAGTATTTATTATTATTACATATTCATCTTTCTACGTTTTAATTAAGTTTCTAGTTAAAAAAAGTGTTTCACATCCAAACCTTTTTAACCCCCTTAGGGACGGAATTTTGTATGACGCTGAAGTACTATTTTGTTTTCTAATAAGTAATCTTTCTACAAAGTTTCAAATCTCTAGCTAAAAAAAAAGCGTTTCCCATACAAATTTTGCACCCCTTTTTAACCGCCTTAGGGGTGGAATTTTCTAAAACACTGAAAGTATTTTTTTCTATTCTAACACGTTCTCTTTCTACAAAATTTTAAGTCTCCACCTAAAAACAAAGTTTCCCCCATACAAACTTTTCACCCCTTTTTTAGCCCCTTAGGGGTGGATTTTTCGAAAACGCTTAAAGTTCTTTTCTTTTCTTCTAATAAGTAATCTTTCTACAAAGTTTCAAGTTTCTAGCTAAACAAAGGTCCCTCATACCAACTTTGAACCCCCTTTTCACCCTCTTAGGGGTAGAATTTGCCAAAACGCTAAAAGCACTTTTTGTATTTATAAAAGTAATCTTTCAACAAAATTTTCAAATCAAATCAAATGATTTATTTCGGACGTGTCTCCATAATTCGTTAGTAATACCTAAAGGTCTTAAAACTATGTTAGTAGGGTATTATATTACAATTCGCAAGTCGTCAGTTGGGTGCCCTACTCGTATGTAACCCAGTGAAATAGGAAGGGACCATCCAGGCGCGCCGCCACCGTTTTTTTTAAGTCTAGCTGAAAAAAAAGTTTCCCCCATACAAACCTTGCAGCCCTTTTTTGACCACCTTAGGGGTAGAATTTAACCGTCGCGCATTTTCAATATAATGGTCCAGGTCCTGGGAAACAATGGCCTCCTTTCTGCAAGTCCGTAATGGCACAAAACGAGGCCGAGGAAAGAGCGGAAGGACGACCATTCCGCTCGCCATATCAGCAGACGGAGAGCGGGACGCACACACGGACGCTATACGCATTTGCTACCTCCATCTTAGTGGACCGGATGGCAGGATCGGGATCGGGGTACCCTAGCCACACAATAATTTCACGGGATTGAAGCGCTTCGAAATTGTCCCGGGGGCGCACTCCCTGTCCAATGGTGCGTTAAAGTATTCCCCCAGCGAAAATTAGAGCAGAGTGTTGAAAAAGGGGAGAGGGCTTTGCCTATATAGTAGTGGGACTCGCAAACAGGCTAAAATTCTTTTTCTCATCAGCAACAAAGCCGATAAGGCGTTCATAGGAAGAGTCAAGAGAAGGCGTTGTAGACAAACATTCAGGCTAAGAAAGCATCTTCTAATAGTAATTTCATCATCAGACTTATCACTCGTCTCAATAGGGGTTTTTTTAGGAATAAGAGCCAATATTTTAGCAGATCTAGTCAAACAAAACAAAATTAATCACAAGAAGATAAAATAAGAAATTTGGCAATGTTTACCACAATATACACACAAATATTAAGGTCATTATCATTATGTTCACACTTGGCATTGTATATTGTGATACAAACAAGATTAGACGGGCACAGACGATGCAAAGGCCAACAAAATAATATAAAACCGGCCAAGTGCGTGTCGGGCCACGCGCAGTGTAGGGTTCCGTAGTTGCCTGTCTGTCTTAGTTACATCGTCGTGCGGTGCGGTTGCGTCGGCCGAATTTGTACGAAAATTTCAATTACAATTTCAATTACACATTAAGTTGGTCGACTATTACTCTGTAACTCCTTATGCGTACTTGCTCGTGATAGTTTTCTTTTAAATTCATTATATGTACTACTACCACGAATTTTTTCACATCCCCAGTAGTAGCCATTTAGCCGACAGGGGGGGACACATGACTCGAACTAAAATTAGGGCTTTAAAGCGCAATATCTCGCAAACGAATTACTGATTTGAAAAATGGTTTTAGAAAACCCATAATATTTATGAACGAGCTATCCAACGATATACCACACCATGGGTTTGACGAGAAAAAAAATTACATCCCCGCTTTAGGTGTAGGGGTCACCCTTAAAAAAAATCTTTTTCCAAATTTGTATACCCATGCCGAATGACAGTTTTCTAGTAGTAATGGTTACTGAGCTAAGCCGAAGACGGACAGACAGGCGGACGGACATGGCGAAACTATAAGGGTTCCTTGTTGACTACGGAACCCTAAAAATCATAGGATTGTTCAAAGAATATATCTATCACCTTGTTTTACCCATTTTTAGGGTTCCGTAGTCAACAAGGAACCCTTATAGTTTCGACATGTCCGTCTGGCCGTCCGTCCGTCCTACTTCCGCTTAGCTCAGTAACTATTACTACTAGAAAACTGTTATTCGGCATGGGTCAATCAAGCTGACAAAAAAGTAGAAGAAAATCTTTAAAAACAATTTTTTGCTGTGCCTCCCTAAAGTACGATGTATTTTTTTTCTCGTTGAACTCGTGTGTGGTATCTTTGGATAGCTTGTTCAAAAATATTATGGATTTCTGAAAAACATTTTACAATCTAATGATTCGTTTGCGAGATATCGGGCTTTAAAGACCTAATTTTTGTTCGAGGCATGTGTCTCCCCCTGCCGGTTAAATGGCTACTACTGAAGATGTGAAAAAAATGTCGCAGTAGTACATATAATGATAATGCATTTAAAAGAAAAACTATCACGGCATAATTAGTTACCGAGTAATAGTCGACCAACTTAAAATGTACTTAGAAAGGCCAACTTTCGTACAAACTCGGCTGACGCAACCGCACCATTTAGTTGGAGCGAGCGCGCGTGTCGATGTAACTAAGACAGACAGGCAACTACGGAACCCTACACTGCGCGTGGCCCGACACGCACTTGGCCAATTCTTATATAATATATACATTGTTATAAGGATGAAAATTAACACTAAATACTGTGAAGCGGCAGCTGCTTACGAGTACGTCCATCGGATATTTTGTCTTTGGATTGTCAGCTAAAAGTGTTGCAATGACGAAGAAATAATTTAATACCATTCACTCATAGATTATAAATAAGATTAATCCACCAGTATTCGATAAAAAAAAAACATCTTTAAAGAAGTTACCAACTTGCGTAGAATTTGTTTTGCTAGTGTAAGTATATCACATTATACAAAACAAATAAAGGGTTAAGGTGGATGTCACACTGCGACGCATCAACGGACGGAGCTCGGAGGTGCGTTTCTCGTTGTATGCAAGACTGCAAGTACCTCAGTTTGTATATAAATTCCGCGTGGTACGACACACTGCAACGCACCTCCGTCAGGCGAAATTTGTATGCAGCTCCGCACCTCCGTGCGTTGATGCGTCGCAGTGTGACGACCGCCTAACATCTCATGCTTTTGAGTCCCTCGCTACGCCCATTCTAACAGCACTCGTAGCAGAAAAACTTCTTTGCTCTCTTGTTGCACTAGAAACTATTTCTTTTTATTGAGATTAAATATGATGGCAAAGCCTATATAGCGCGTACAAATTGTGTTTAACTCGGTCACGTGCACAACGTCTATAAGGCATAACTACGACTTAATTGGGGTACCTCACGTGAACGTGTCATCCTGTCAGCTTAAAATGCTACCGGAAACTGGTAAAAATATTAGGCCTCCCATCAGTTATTCTCTGCCTATTTCCTTAATAGATCTCCTTGGCGCGGCGCCTTATTAATTAGTCTGCGTTCTAAAGGGCATAAATCCTTAATCTACATACATATAGGTACTAATAAAGAGAAAAAGGCTGTGAGATTGTAGCTTTAAAAGTTTGTATGTAGCTAATCGGTAACATCCGGAACCGCTTATCCTATTTCAAAATTTCTGTTACCTGCGTGTAGGATCGACTTTATCCTACTAATATTATAAATGCCATAGTTTGGATGTTTGTTACTCAATCACGCCCACACGGCCCAACCGATTTTGATGAAATTTTGTACGAAGATAGTTTATAGCCTGTATTAAAATATAGGATAGTTTTTATCCCGGGTCCAGATCCGGGTCCGGTTCTCAGATGACTCAGATGAAGTCGCGGGCGGAAGCTAGTGGGTTATATTTTACCCCGCGGGTTTGTCCGCATTCTTTGCAATACGCGGGCAAAGCCGCGCGGGCAGCTAGTACGTAATCTATAAAAAAGCGAACACAGTAACAATTAAAAAACTTACTCAACTTCTAGTTTATACCTGTCAGTTCAAGTTACATACAATAATTATAATGATTTTCTTCTGCGTAGATAGCAATCAGTCAATAAAAATAAAACTATCCTAACCTAACCTAACCTAACCTACCCAAGGTTAGGGACCGCCTGCAACGAAGAGTTTACCGTACATAACTAAAGGAAAAAATGCGATCACATAAAAATCGACAATTTGTGTTAGTTCTAGGTCCTTTTCGTTAAATTATGTCCAATTACGCACTAATTTTGAAAACTTTTAATCGTATCATAATAATGTTTAAGATAAGCCTGAGGGCGAAGCTGCCGCAAAAGCTGCCAAGGATACAAAAGATGATGCTAGTGATGCTGCTAAAGCTGCGGCAAAAGCTGCCGCAAAAGCTGCCGAGGAGGCGGCCAAAGAAGCCGAGGATGCCGCAAAAGCTGCCGAGGAGGCCGCAAAAGATGCCAAAAAAGTTGCCAACAAATTGAAACAGAAAAAAAAACCTGTGGAAGATGATGACAACGAAGGTAAATCAAAAAGCACTATACTTTCTATTTAACTATAATACGAGTATGGTACCTAGTTTCATCATGTTAACATTGACACTATTGCAATAGTGTCAATTACAAAATACCTATAATCAAAATCTTAAAAAGATATAGAACTTGAAAGTATAGAATGAATATGCATTTATTAATCATCCAAGAGTAAATTTAAAGCTACCAATAGGATCCTTAAGTTTTTTTTCATCAGCTATGCAGCTAAACGCAGTAATTCACTACCAAAACAGCAATTTACTTGATTTTCCATATGATTAGTACATATAACATATTAACACTGTGTAACATATTATTATATTCAGTTCCTATTTGCGAGTTCCTATAATTGGCTCTGTATTGCTATTTATCTTTATAAATAGCAATACAGAGCCAATTCCAACAGCTATGAAATATTCGCTAAACTTTTTTAGCGAATATTTCATAGCTGTTGGAATTCCTTTTATAAATAAATAAAATAAAATAAATAAATAAATATAGAATATACTCGTATATAGTATAAAAACTTGATTAAAATGTTTCGTAAATGAGGTTAAACTTCTAAATAGAAAATTTAAAAAATTTAGACTGTAACGCACACTTCTATATCAAAGTATGAGCCGTTTCGAATATCGCCACCGAGCTCCGTCTTTTGTCCGAAGTTTTGTCTTTTAATGCCCTTCTGACAATCTAATAGATTATTACCATTTAATGTTTTTCAAAGAATTCTCCGCGATATTTATTAATACACTTTTCCATCCGTTCGAAAGTTTTTAAAACATTTATTCCACTCCGAAGTGGGAGTAGTCAAATGGCCGATTTGGGTGCGTCAACAGCTGATACGTTGACCACGAAGACTGCTAATTTTAGGGAAAGTAAAAAAATCGTTAGGGATCAAGCAAAGCGATCTACAATTTGGACATTTTGGCTGCTCAAAAACGTCTTTGTTAGGCGGGCGGTGTGCGAGCATGCATTGTCATGGTGCAGTGTCATACTAGGTACGTCTTGAATTGTTTTTTCGAAACTGTGATGATTTGTGGCAAACAAACAGTGGTATACCAGACAGCGTTAACCGTCTTGCGATCTTCTAGTATAATAGTGGCGACGTGACCACCCTTTGCCACAAACGAAGCAACTATTTTTTTTGGAGTGATCCGTGAGCGTATGACTTTGATCGGTTTTCGCTCATCTTGGAAGACCCAGACAGTTGACTGCTGCTTGGAATCTGGGTCGTAAGCATATATCCAAGACTCATCATCATCACTAACCATGTCATAAACGTGTTTTGACTCTCCTCGGTTGAATCGCTGCAGAGGTTTGCGACACCATCTAACACGGGCTGTTTTTTGGTCGTCGCTAAGCAAATGTGGTAGGTATCCAACGAGTGATCAACTTTTTTATTACGCCGTTTTTCGTGCATATCTTCCACGATTAGCTGCCGCACGGCGTCGACATTCTCTTGCGTCATGGCGGTTTTTGGACGTCCTTCACGTGACTTGTCACTGAGGCTAGAGTACCCACGTTGAAATTATAAATACCAGCGTTCTACAGTCCTAAGACATGATGCTGCATCACTAGACACAAAAGCATTGAAGTCGAGTTAATCCCCTTTGAAAGTTGTAGAAGATTATCGCACGCATATTTACCTTTGATGATTCCATTTTTACAATCAACTTGTCACCTTTGAACAGACGCTGCAATAAAACGATTCGACCAATCAAAAAACATTCTTTTGTTTTCGAATTCTAAATTCAAATAGATGTAAACGCCATATGTTTTTTTTTATAATCGCGGGAGGTTAGCAAACGTTACAACTTAAAAGGCAGTCCTCGTATTATGCCATATTGTTAAACGTCGATGAAACCTATTTTAGCCAAAATGCCGTTAAAATACGTTTGTTACTTGAAGTCTTTGTGAGAAAAGGACAAACACATTGTAGTCAACCGAGGGCTGCTAAGTTTAATGATATTGCATTTACACTGTTTACCGATCCTCACTAATGTTAGTATGTTTTACTTTTCAGACTGTGAGCCCCAACCCAAATCGCATCAGAAAAAATATCATAATCCTTTATCTTTATTGGGATTCATGAGAGGTAAATTATTACATTAGATTATTTAATTCATGATAAAAAAATACATTACAGCTTTGCATACATGTCAAAAAAATAAGTATTTTATCATGGTCGTCAAAAACAAAGAATAAATAAGATATAATATTAAGACAATGTCAACAAATGTAAAACAATAACAAGGAAATAGAAAAAACAAAACATAAGCAAAAGAACGGGGGAACTTTGGTTCACCTAATTTTTTTAGTCCTATTATTGGAAGTCCGATAATGTTCTTCATAAAATTTTACGCCATAATAATCGTTAGTCCTAATCATTCTTATTCTTAACGATCGTATGTCAATAACCATTCGAAGTCATAATGACAATAATCATAAATTTCTCATATCCTAATATTTATTTTCATAATGTTTTTCATCATAACACTCACTTGTCCGTTTTATTTAAATTCATAATGACACTAGTCATGCATTTTTTAATCCTAAAATTGTTTTTCATAATATTTTTCATTATATATTCATATTCATTCCATATTCATATTCATTTATTTTTAATAACGTATTTTACAGAATAATGGCTTAATACTAAAATATTATATGAAGGGATACATTTATACGAGGGCCTGAACTAGGATACCCTGTGTTTCAGGCAGTAGGATAGAACAGTATAACTATGTTAAACATACTTGCAAACCATAAAAAATTACGTTTAAATACAGTACAAAACTAAATAACTATACAAAATATTTATTTTATTTACAAATGTATTATAAATGTTACTTATCCTATATAGGTACGGATAACGTTTTTACTTAGATTAAACCGCCGAGGTCACCTATTTTACTCAAAGGCTACGTCCGCACAGACAGGCGGCTTGCTTAGCGTCTAGAGCCTAGCGAGTCACCTAGCGAGTCGAGTAGCTAAGTAACATTATAGAATTTTCGAGACCGGCCGACCGGCCGCACTGCGCGCTTGGCGTTATCGAAGTAAATAAGCCTTTGTTTTTGTCGCAAGGCGCGAGGCGAGGTCACAAGGCTCTAGCTAGACTCTAAGCAAGCCGCCTGTCTGTGCGGACGTAGCCTAAGGCAGGTCCGTGTAAGTACGACGACGAGCGAAGCGAGGAGGAGTGTTAGGTGTACCGCGACCCTACGCGCCAGAACCAATTTGTTTTAATTTACTCAGCGAAAGCGGACTACCGATGATTATGACTGCAATACGTTAGTGTAAAAAAGAATAGGACATCGAATTTTATGGCAGCCAATTAGACCCCAAAAGAACTCAAATATATCAACCACTAGGTATCGTCATTCAAACTGTCAATTTTGAGTGCATCAAAAAATACGTGACACAATCAATTACGTCAGATCATGTTAATATAAATTTAAATATATTAATTTTAAAATGTCAAGTCTTAAGACTCAGTAATTAACTGAGTAATGCTTCACATATAGTTGAAATATAGTTGAAGACCGTCTTCCTAGAATTCCTAATATGTAGGTAAGCAATTGCGTTGACGTCGAGTAGCTATTGAACTATCGAATTTATTCAATAGTAGGCATTATTGTCGTATATAAAAAAACAAGTTTTTCACCTTATTGCTTTGTAATAAAATGTGAATTGCCATGTCTGCCAAATCTTACCTATTGTTTTTCAATCTTTGGTAGGTACTTCTATGCTGAGCACATAGTTGCGTTTCCCTCGAGAAGTCGAGACTTAAAACCAGGATACTTTACTTTCGTGGTATTATAGATTTAATGGGATAAAAAAAAACAATTAGCATTATATGCAAATTTTCCTGGTTAATTCTAAATAAAGAACTAAGATTAAATTCCTAAAGAGTAATTTAGCTTGGTTTCGTCTGTAGGTTTGACTTTGTTGAAATATCTTCTATAGAAAATTGCAATGCTGACAACAGCGTTTTGTATATTTTCTCTGTTTAATTAAATAAGAATACATATTTCATGCAATTATTTGCATAAGGCTAGTTTTAGATATTTCATCAAATCACATTTATCATAAAAATGGGAAGAAAAAAACATGCAGTTTAATTTATAAATTTTTAGACACCTGATTCTAAGTTTAAAGTATCTAATTAGGCTATTTTGTTTCCAGAATTCACGGATGATGTATTTGGTGGCTTTTAGGAGTTACCCACTTAGAATGAACATTTTCAAAATGTTCATTTTCAAAATGCAATTACCTACGAGTTCTTGTTTGTTTAAGTTAAAATATACACCTAACGCAGAACTTCGCAAATTACAACATCTAACAGCATTTTATATTCTAATCATTATACAATAGTATCATATCAATTTGTAATGTAACTTGGAAAAATGATATCTGAAATTAAAGCCAAATTCCAAATAAAACATTGGTTTTATTTATGTTCCTAGATCTTCGTGTTCCGTAGGGGCTCATGCTATCATATGCATTGCACAAAGATAGTGCCCAAGTCAAGGTTTGCTATTTATTAATGAAATACCTAAACCCTTCATCTACGTTGGAGTTGTAGATATCGCTTGGCCTATGTCAAGTGACGAATATATTCGAGACAAGAACCTATTTTTAAGCGACTTCAAAAAAAAGGAGGAGGTTCTCAATTCGGTTGTTTTTTTTAATGTTTGTTACCTCAGAACTCCGACATTGATGAGCCGATTCGTACATTTTTTTTGTTGTTGTTAGTATATGCTTCCAGGTGGGTCCCATTTTTTTTAAATTCAGTTGGTTGATGGGATCCATGAGGAATTGAGGGAACTCCTCAATTATATCTTAATTAATTAACTAACATAATACAAATGTCAAATATATGATACTCGTATATATTAAACTAAACTAGCTAATAATATTTTAAAAGTTAAGTTTGTGCTAAGTCACAAAACATAAAACATTTGTGAAAAATTTATTGAAATAAACAGTTCAATTTTTTTTTATATTGGGTACGCGTGTAGTGATTTTGATATTGTCTATTATATCTCGTGTATTTACATCCGGAAATCATAAATTTGGTGGAGTGGAATTGATGATGAAGACCACAGATGACTTATGGAATTCCTTATTTATGTACTTAAAGTACAAAAGTACTCGTACGTCACAGATTCTGATAAGATTCCGTTGAAATAGCAGCTAATGAAGTGCCAAAGGTGATCCTTGTGGAATCAACGGAAGTCCTCAAATATTATCGGGCCACATACAGCGATTGGGTTTTTTTTTCTATTGATCAACGCATTTACTCTCGGGAATCAATTCATATGGTAAATTGGAAAATAAATGAGGAAATGTTCTCGTGGCTTGGCGGCGTACTAAATTGAAGTCGGTTAAAACTTATATAATATATGCTAAGACTAAACTTAACACTTTCACTGCTAGTTATAATAGATAATAGATATAATAGATAGTTATACCCGCGTAGCAGAAAAACCACGGGATCTGCTACGAGCCTAGGGCGTAGCGATTCTTGGCAGTAAATGTGTGAAGAGGCAAAGGACGGGCCATATTGCACGTAGAAGTAGAACCGATGCCGTTGTGGCTGTTGAGTGGCCACCACGTAACGGAAGGCGCAGCGTGGGTAGACCCCCCACAAGGTGGACTGATGATCTGGTGAGTAAGGGTCGCGGGTCCGCTGGTTGCTGGTTGCTGGTTGCTGGTGCGGCTGATATGATGATAATGAAGATGTCCTCAATAAATCTATAATAGAACTCAAAAGTAAATCACATATAAGAAAATTTAATAAATAAACAAATAGTTTCCATTTGGTAAAATTGAAGTCAATAATAGAAATTTGTTCCAAGTATTATAAGTTTATAATTAACTTAAGGAACGCGGGATGAACCGCGCTATCTCGCCAATATTGCCTAAACCTTCTAAACCTTCCTTGCAACACAATAACTATTTGTAAAGAATTCTTATTAAGTAAATAAAAAAAAAACATATGTTACGTATAATATAGCCAATATAATAATATTGTGGTACTTATTATAAGTTTTTTGTTAATCTAGTTTTATCTCTTTCTCCGATACCCAAAGGTTGTCTGGAAGAGATCGCTCTTCAGCGATAAGACCGCCTGTTGTCCACCTCTACCTACATGTTATTGTATTGATTTTCTTTTTAACTGCTTTGTTTGTGTGAGGTGTGCAATAAAGAGTATTTGTATTGTATTGTATTGTATTGTTTTTCGCAATATATGGATTCCTAATAATGCAAGTATGTATTAAGGCGGTGCATTGGAAATTATCGCGTGCTTCGAAACGCCGTTCTGACTAGATTAAGAAACAATAAGGTCTGATTTTCAGATATATGATTCTTAACTATATGATTGTTTATCTGATTTTATCTATACATGATTGCTTAAAATTTCCTCGATAGAAAAAATTCCAAAGTTGGGTCTGTATTTTCCTTTTTTTACTCAGCCTACTCAAACGATACATTATTTTATGACACAATCAAGTTAATATCATAGTATTTTATCTCATCTAAAATCTCACTTTGTGAAATTTAAGTAAAACGTCTCTAAGTTAGGTATTTCTCGAAATTTGAGCAAAAAAGCCATTCCTGAATAGTGTTACATCTCTTTTCCTCGTGCGCGGAAGGCATCAGCGTGTCTCTGTCTAGGGGGCGTGTTCGACTCAAATCAAGGCATCGCCTTAATAATTACCGCCATTAGAATGTGATTGGGAGTGACAGTTCCATTCACAAACTCATCGCGGTCGGATAACATACGAACCCAAATGCAAAAGAGTTCGTCTATTAACATTCTTATAATGAATAGATTTTTAGACTAGAAATATAGAGTTCAGTAATTAATTAAAGCAATTAAGAAACATCGTTAAATATTCAAAAAATAAAGTATTTTTTTCCTGCTTCATTTGCTTTTCTGGTAGTTTCATCTAATTTCCGCTTGTTTCCTTTTTAGGGTTCCGTACCCAAAGGGTAAAAACGGGACCCTATTACTAAGACTTCGCTGTCCGTCCATCTGTCTGTCACCAGGCTGTATCTCAAGAACCGCGATAGCTAGACAGTTGAAATTTTCACAGATGATGTATTTTTGTTGCCGCTATAACAAAAAATACTAAAAACAAAATCAAATAAATATTTAAGGTGGGCTCCCATACAACAACCTTTTTTTTTCAGGCTGTATCTCGAGAACCGCGATAGCTAGACAGTTGAAATTTTCAAATTATGTATTTCTGTTGCCGCTATAACAACAAATACTAAAAAGAAAATGAAATAAATATTTAAGGGGACCTCCCATACAACCAACTTTTTTTTACTATTTTTATAGATAAGGGTTCCTTAATTTCCATCGGATACCTCGTCCGACAGTGAATCACGAATTTATATATTATATTAAATAATAAATACAATGTAAAATATCCTAAAATAACCAACTTCAAATGAAGCTATTATGTTAACAAATGCAAGAAATGCTATCAAAACCACCAGGATCAATAAACACACAGACAATAAATAATGGCACTACCTACTACTTGCTCTGTAGTAGTGTTGTGTTCCTGGAGGTGAGCAAGGTCGCCAGAGCTTCCGAGGGTGCGTTGTGTTGAGAGCGAGGGAAATTTGTTCCTTCAGCTGTCAAAACGGCGAATCCTCAAACATATCAAGGTTCGGCAACGCCCAAGTTACTCCTTTGGAGTTGAATGCGTCTATAGGCTGCGATGTCCGCTTACCATCAGGCGGGCCGTACGCTTGTTTGCCACTGTCGTTTAAAAAATCCACTAAGTAATGGGTTCTTCCAGGCATCATCGGGTAGGTGTAGGTACTCAGAAAATATTCATAAAAAAAACCTTATGTTTTTAGAAGTCTGTTCAATAAGAGATTTAATTGCAATAAATTTACCTACTAAATAATTGAATTTAAACATACTTTTATTTATCCCTTTGTTCTGGAGCTGTTTTTTTTAATATATAATATTTATCTTTACGTTTTCCCATTTTACTGAAACAAATCAATTTTGTATTAATTTAATCTCAAGTAATACAAGCAATAAATATGAAATTCAAAAAAATACTTACACCTTATTGCTGGCCTTATTACGTTCGTACACGACGACGCGTTCGGTAGGTCGTTCTGCAGTGACGTGAGCTCGCTCTGAACGCTCGCGGGCGACAACCACAGAGCGCGGGGAATGCATATTTAGATCGGCGCGCGGCCGCCATAGTGAAAATGTATGGCGAATTTGAAGCGCCTTTTGATAAATCTCGATAATTTAAATATTTAATGCGGACAAATTGTACTATAAACATTCATATTTCGTAAAATCAGGATAGATTTCCACTGTTAAAGTATAAAAAACACTTAAAACGCCTGCTTACGATTTTACAGTTTTCGTCCAACTTTACTTTGTGTTGTAGGGTAAAATATTAGTAGTAGTAGATATTATTGGTATTGTTGTAGTTCAAGGGCCCACCTGGCCAGCCTTCTGGATGGGTTCCTTAGTGTATTTAGCCATTTTAGCGCCTGGTGGTCGGTTATGACTGTGAAATGGTAACCTTCCAGGAACGCTCTCATTTTCCTGATTCCCCATACAACCGCTAGACACTCGCGTTCTATCACTGAATATCGCGTCTCACATGACGTAAGCCTCCTACTGGCGTACATTATTACTCTCGGTAGTCCGTCTTGGATCTGTGTGAGAAACGCCCCCAAACCCACGTCGCTTGCGTCCGTTTGGAGTGTGAATTGTTTGGTGAAGTCCGCTCGGGCTAGTACGGGGTCTGTTGTTAATACTCCTTTTAACGTTTTCACTGCATCTTCCTGTGCCTGCGTCCACACGAACTTTTCGTTTTTTCTTAGTAACTTTACCAGCGGTGCGGTTATTTCCGCGTATTTCGGTATAAATTTCCTGTACCAGGAGGTCATTCCTATTAGCCTTCTTAGCGCTTTAATATTCTTCGGTAATTCTAAGTTATTTATAGGCTTAATTTTTGCCTCATTCATTTTTACACCCTGTCTGGTAACCGTGTGACCTAGGTATTCTATCTCTGGCTTCGCGAATTCACACTTGGCTGTGTTTATTCGTAGCCCCGCTTGCCTTATTCTCTGGAATATTACCTCTAGGTGGTCTAAGTGATCATCGAAGGTCGGGCTACACACTATTATGTCGTCAAGGTACACATAAGCGTGCGGTTCTAGTTCCGGTCCTGTAACTCTGTCTAGTAGCCTCTGGAAGGTCGCCCCACTCGAGTGTAATCCAAAGGGCATGACCTTGAAATGATAGAGCCCCCTTCCTGGGACCGTGAACGCTGTGACGGGCCTACTCGACTTCTCTAATGGTACGTTCCAATACCCGTTTTTCAAATCGAGCTTCGAGAAGAATTTTGCTTGTTTTAACTTGTCTAATGTGTCGTCTATTTGCGGGAGGGGATATGCATCTTTCTTTGATGCCTCGTTTACTTTTCTGAAATCAATGCAAAACCTATATTGGCCGTTTTCCTTCTTGACAAGCACTACCGGCGAGCTGTATGGGTTATTCGATTTTTCGATCACTCCCTGTTCCAACATGTCTCTCACATGAGTGTCGATTATTTCTTGTTGTTTCGGATTACGCGGATAGTACTTCTGTTTTATCGGTTCATTATGTTTCAATTTAATCCTGTGCTCGACCCACGTGTTTTTGCCCTTTGGGCTTTGTTCACACAGCTGAAACTGCCGTTCTAGCATGGCGTGGAGTGTCTGTTGTTGGTCGGGTGTTATTACTTGCTCGCCCGTCGGTTGCTTGCCAGTGACGTCCCCTGAGTCGCTCGGTGTCCCTTCGCTCGCCTTTTCCTCCTCGATTTCCTCGGACAACGTTTGTTTTCCCTGTTCATGGGCGTCTTGATCCGTTTTACGTGTGCTGGTATCCCCGGCCCACGTTATGACCATTCCGGCCCTCCTGAGTACATCCATTCCGATTATCGTTCCCGCCGCCGCTGGGAGAACCCTTACCCAGTGTTTAATGGTGGCGCCTTTGACGTGCATGTCTACCAGTACGGTTGTGTCGGCGGTCGTTCGGGTGCCGTCGGCTAACACGACGCCTCCCTCGATTCGCTTTTCTATGGCCCCCTGGGCTTTGCATGAGTCATATACGTCTTTGTTTATGTACGTCTTCGTGGATCCTGTGTCTATCAGACAGACCCATTCTTTCCCTGATATTGTGACGGTCTCGTATAGCCGGTTATCCTCCCGACCTTGGTCTCCGGCGGCTCCCAGAGATTCCCTTTTTCCCCTGCCCCCGCTCACGCAACAATTCCTACTCAAAACTCCTCGCCTCCCGCACCCGCTGCAAAAGATTTGCCGCTGCGACCTGCATTCTCTTGCGTTATGGCCGGGTTTGCTGCATGACCAACAGCAGGTATCCCTGTCGTACCTCGGATGTATCTTTCCCGTCGGTCCGTTGTCGACTTTGAGCTTTCGAGTCTCTGGCTCTCGGGGCTGAAAGTTATTCTTGCTCGTATCTGCGTGCTTCGAGGTTGCCTGTTGGTGTCCCCAATATCCTGGGGGTCCACTCTGTTGCTGTGTCGGATATGTATCCGAGGTCTGCGGGACATAGTACGGCCGGTCCCGGGCTATATTGTTTTCTGACAGGGCCGTAATCCCCTCGTACTCGGCGGCTAATCTTAGTAACCCGTTTAGATCCTTATAGTCGTTTTTCTTGATGTATAATTTATATTATTTCTGCTTATTTTCGTGTATTCGGTGTATCTTTTCTTTGTCGCTGAGGTTTCCGTACCTCCTCATAAGCGTTTGTAAATCTGTTACGTAGTCTGTGAAGCTCTCTCGAAACTTTTGTTTCCTAGCCACTATTTTAACTATGAGGTCCTCCTCATAGTTATTCGGAAAGTAATAAAGTTTGAAGAGCTGCATGAATTCATCCCACGACTTCCAGGACTCGGCATTGTTCCTGTACCACAATAAGGCCTTCCCTTGTAGGATGCGGGGTAGCGCGGGCAGAACGTCTTCCTCGTCTACGCCGCTGGCTGCGATCAGTTCCTCTAGCCTTTCGACGAACTCTACGGGGTTATCCGTCGTCCTGTAGGATAGGTTCCACTCTCCGATCGCCTTATTGAGCCTGTGTCTTACCTCTATCCTGGTCATCTTCCATAGCTCTGGATGTGGGTTTCTCTGGTGTCTTCAATACCTCGCCGGCTTTGACGGATTCTACGAGCAGTTTACGGATCTGATCCACCGTTAGGCCCTCTGTATTTATGCCTCTGCTTTCTGCTTCCTTCGTGAGGTCTGGCTTGTGCAGCTGGTATATACAAGCCGTATGCATCTGTCGGCAGGGACCTATCGGTTTTCGGTGCGACGCGGGGTTGTTCAACTGGCGGGCGGGAATCGTCGCGTCTTGTTTTGTAAACTCCACGTCGGTAACGGTAATTCGGAGTTTAAACCGTAACACTTTTGTTCGGTAAAGAAATAAATTAGCCTTTCCCTGTCTCCTGTATCCTAAAGAACTACGAGAATCCTGTATGAGTTATTGCGTTGGGCGCCAAATGTGATGTGCGGGTTTAGCCGGACACACATATCCCTCAGCCTGAAGGGCTATCGAGGGTTTCCTAGTTAACTCAGACTGTAGGGAGCCTAGCAGGAGCAGGGGTAAATGAGAACAGCGGTCGGATTAATAGTTAAAACTGGGTCTTGTCGCCCTTTTATTAAATGCTGCACACTTATGCTCTACACGGGCTCTATTACTCGCGGTACGGGGCACGGTTGCCGAACGGATACGATTCGGGTCGGCGAGAGGCGGGAACGGCGGGACAGTGATACTCCGGCAATGCACTCGGTATCCAAGCGGCCAGGTAGTATCACGGACGCGGGTTCGTTATCCCGGCAGTGCAACCGGTAACCAAGCGGCCAGGGATAACGCGGATCCTACCAACTCACTCCTCAGGCAACACTCGGGGACCAAGCGGCCTGGAAGGGGTGAGGGCAGCGGAAGACTTCGGCAACACTCGGGAGCCAAGCGGCCAGAAGTCGGGATGCCACGGCAGTGCACTCGGTAACCAAGCGGCCAGTGGCGGGGAGGAGAGGAGGGCGAGGGGAGAGAGTTGGGCACACGGCGAGCCGCTAGCCAAACTCTGACGGTCCGCTTTTTTTTTTTTTGAACCTGACTGTTGCTATAATAGGACGAACCCAATATAGCGGTCGAATTGCGTGGTTGGAGGGTAGCCTGGGGAAAATCTAGGGGGAGCCTCCGGCACGACCACGCGGGAGAATACGTACACTGGAATACTCTACGAGTTTGCGCTCCAGTGAGATTGGTTGAACGGTATCAACCGAATCTGGGGTGTGAGTGGTGTCGAACTACTGGGAGTTTTATCGCTGGTTCGCTAAAACCTAGCCTAGCTGAGAAGAGTCCAGCAAGAAACTCAGCTAGGCCCGACTTGGGTCGGACTGACTCTACCCGGTATGCGGCGGTACCGGGACGAATAGGGACTGTATGTGTCTGTGTTGTCGCGATCTCGCGGTGGACGTCCCCGCCGGCGGGAACGCCGAAGTGTACGCGATGTGTTGGACGCCGAAAGCGCAACGTTCCATCTTTCGATGGACGCTGTGATTTCGTCGTCCGGGTCCGTGAGTGTGTGCCTAGGACGCCGGACCGTGCGGCCCCTAATCAGTGAGCGCCGAGTAACGACAGAGGGGGGAGGGATGGGAACGTAATCAGCAGCCTTCCTAACTAACGGATTCCTATGGTGGGGAGCGTTGTAAAAATAACGTCTGGCAGCCTGCTTAAAGAAACCATACATGGTGCTAATCCCCATGTCGTGGTGCAGGCTGAGGTTCGATTGGTACCACGGGGCACCAGTCGCCCTACGGAGAAAACGATTCTGAATGACCTGAAGCGGCTTGAGCGATGACATAGGCACGTGAGCAAATGCTACACTTGCATATGTCATGATTGGACGAACACAAGTCTTGTAGAGTGTCAGCTTATTTCTAAGTGACATTTTACTAAACTTGTTGATCATCGGCCCAAGCCTTCCTAGTACGAACAACGCGCGGTTGTGAACCCTACGGATGTGGCTACGGAAAGTCAGTCTCCTGACGAGAGTCACTCCAAGATATTTGGCCTCGTTGACCCAGGGGATGGGTCGGTCAAACATCTGGATCGGAGCCACCCGTCTTTCTGTACTAACGCAGTCAGACGGGTGGAAGACTATTGCAGTGCTTTTTTCCGGGTTGACTTCGATACGCCAAAGATTAAACCAACGACCTAGGTCGGTGATTGCCTCTTGGAGGTATCGCCGGATAGTAGCGTCCTTACAATGGGTCGTAAAGAGCGCGGTGTCGTCCGCAAACAACCCCAGTTGCACCTTAGGGTGCCTGGGAATGTCGTTCGTGAACAACGAGTAGAGAGTGGGAGAGAGCACGGAGCCTTGCGGGACTCCGGCCCGGATGGGGTGTGGGTCCGAGTACGATCCCTCCAGTCGGTATCGAAAGCTTCGATCACTGAGAAAATCTCGTATGGTGAGTACGAGTCTGTCCGGTATACCGAGCTGGTATAACTTGTATACCAGCCCGTTATGCCAGACCTTATCGAAGGCTTTCGCCACGTCGAGAAAGATCGCACCGGTCTTGAGCCCCTGGAATCGAGAGAAACCGTCTAACACGTGCTCCGTGACGCGGTGCACCTGTTGGACGCATGAGTGTCCGGATCTAAAGCCGAACTGCTCGTCGATGAGGAGGTTATTCTCAGCCGTAAATCTGAGAATTCTCGTGAGTAGGATCCGCTCATATAGCTTTCCAAGGGAGCTAGGTAAGCTGATCGGCCTATAAGAGGCAGGCGAGGTCCGGGGTTTACCGGGCTTCGCTCTCCCTATGGCCGTTGCACATTTCCACGCGGCTGGAAAGTGAGCATTGGTCAGCGCGGCATTGAAGATGCCAACCAAAAGGAGGAGGAGGGTTTCGGGGAGAAGTCTCAGGATGCGATTGGATACACCATCCGCACCCGGAGCCTTCCTAATACGGAGACGCCTGACATGGTCACTGACTTCCTTAACCGACACCGGTAAAATGGGTGAAGTTACGGGGAGAAGCGATCTCCTGTCCACCTCGGAATCGACCCTTCTAATATGGGCTTCGTCGGTGTGGAGGAGGTTGGGTGAACATTGGGACTCTAGGCTACTCGCAAGGCATTCCGCTTTCTCACTGTCCTCGAACGCGGGGGTTGAGTGATCCGGTCGATCCAAGGGAGGGATAGTCCAACAGGCATCGGATTTGAGAGATCTCGCTAGTTTCCAGTAAGCCAGATGACTAGGCGTTATCTCCCCCATCAGATCCCTGAACGAGTTCTCCCGAAATTCGGCAATTCTCTGTTTGGACTCGTTAGACAAGTCCCTCAGGATTTGCCGATTTTCGGCAGAAGGGTGATTTGAATAGGTACGGATGGCGCGATTTTTCCTTGTTACCAACTCTCTCAGTTCCCTAGGTAGGGGTCGGTGTTGGATGCCCTCCGCCGACACCTCCCTTGAGGCCTCGCTTCGTACAGCGTTGAGGTAGTTGGTGAAAGAATCGATCGCTTGGTCTGTCTGTTCGGTTGTAGTTATATTGTCTGGGATGTCTCTAAGCAAGGGGGGATCTGTCTGTAAGAGACCTGTTTGCACCTTGTCCCAGTCCACGAGTGTCCTGGTTCGAGGAGTACTATTGGGGTGAGGACCTAGTCTCAAAAGGACTGGCCTATGATCCGAGTCTAGTTCGTGTATCACTTCTATAGAACGCAGAGTTAACGCTACGTACTTTATTTATTTATTTATTTATTTATTCAATTGTATAAGTCATGTACATTTCAATAAAGATGTTACAAAGTAATAATAGTCAGACCATGACGCCCTGTAAGGGCACACAATGATACACTTAAAATAAGGTTACAGAAATCATAAAAGTCATTAAAACAGAATTAAAATTTAAGATTAACATTAATAGCATTACAATTTATCACCTCAGAATTACTTATTAGGATAACATTAATACAATATTTCAACATCATAATTTATCATCGTTTAAGAATTCGTCAATAGAATAATAACATTTGTCAATTAATATATTTTTTAGTTTGTTTTTAAATATAATGTCACGAGTTTCTTGTTTTATCGAATCTGGGATCTTGTTAGTAATTAGAATACATTTATAATGAGGACTTTTCCTATACATCGCTAAATTCGGTTTTGGTAATAATAATTTATTTTTATATTGTGTTCTGGTTTTGTCAGTGTCTTTTTTTGCCTCGAATAGATTTGGATTCTCACGGACAAAAAGCGCTGCTTGCATAATGTATAGACACGGCAACGTTAAAAGTTTATATTTTACAAAATATGGGCGACAACTTGTAGGGATGCGCACATTGGCTAGTATCCGGATACATTTTTTTTGTAATACAAATAGCTGTTGGGCCTCTGTGCTGCCTCCCCAAAGCACCACACCATAACGGAGCCACGCATGCGCGAAAGAGAAATAGGCCGATAATGCACATTCAAAATTCGTATTTCGTTTAAGGATATTTAGCGCGTACAGAAATTTTGTCAATTTTGTTGCAGTTGTTTGGATGTGGGCTTTCCAATTCACATTCGAGTCTATGGTTATACCCAGTAATTTATATTCCATAGTTTCTTCTATGCGATTCGTACCTATCTCTAGCTGTAATTCCATTGCCTTTTTTTGTGTAGGTCTGAACTGTATGACTTTAGTTTTTTTTAAGTTTATTTCTAAGTTGTGGGTGTTAAGCCATTTTTTTACGGTGCTGGAAGTGTGCTTAAGTTGTAGGTTACTATCGGAACTATTTTGACATTTAAACAACAATGAGACGTCATCGGCAAACATGATGCAGGTAACATTTTTTTCTAGAATTTTAGGTAGATCATTTATATAGGCGATAAATAAGAGACAGCCACACACACTACCCTGTGGAATGGAACATGTCGTGCGGCGCATTGGTGACGTTTCTACTTTCAGTTCTTCGGATTTTTTATCGAGGTAATCTATTTGTACATACTGTTGACGATCTCTGAGGTAGGACTGGAACCAACTATGAGCTGGCCCGCGTATTCCCATGCCGTATAACTTACATAATAAAATTTCGTGGGATACTTTTTCGTACGCCTTCGTCATATCCAATAACAGCCCTACGCTATAATGTTTATTATTTATTTGACGCATGATATTCATTATATATTGATATACTGCTAGTGTTGTTGAGTGGTGTTTTCTAAACCCGTATTGATTTCTGTCTAAGATTTGGTATTTTTCGAAAAAGTCATACACGCGATTTGACATACATTTTTCATAAATTTTTGTAACTGAGGGTAGGAGTGCTATTGGCCGATATTGGCTTGGATTGTTGGCATGGCCTCCCGGTTTTAAAATAGGTTTAATTTTAGAGATCTTAAGTAGGTCTGGGAATATTCCTTCGTTAAAGGATTGATTAATTAATCGTGTCAGTGGTCGTATTAGTTCTGCCGAACATTGTTTAATAAGAACTGGCGGTATTTCGTCGACCCCGAAGCTGCTTTTATTGTTTAACTGTCTGATAATTTTTGTTACCTCGGTTTCGGTAACGGGTTGTATGAATATGGAATTCGCGGTGGGGGTAAGCACGCACGGCGGTGCCGGCCGCGATCCCGCGTTAATCTCGCCTACCGCCGCGAAGTGTTCGTTAAACAAGTTCGCCACCTCAGCGGGCGATGTAACTATCGATTCAGCTGTTTTTAATGCTATATTTTTATAAGCGCGGTCATTTTGTCTATTTGTTAGCCTGTTTATGATAGACCACATAGTTTTGCCTTTGTTTTTAGATTTTTCCATGTTTCTAACATAATTTATTCTTCTTGACAATTTTATACAACTTCTAAGTATCTTATCAAACTTTTTGTAATGGTTTCGTATTACTGAATTTTTACTTACATTTACTAGTACTTTTAGCTGTCTTTTATGTTGACACGACTTTCTTATGCCTTTTGTAAGCCACGAGTTGCCTTTTTTTCCTTTGTTCGCTTTTACACGCTTTTTCGGTATGTACTTATTAAGCAAACCTTTCAATACTGCACTAAATGCATTATAGTTAGTATTTTGGTCGTTGTTATTTGAAAGGATTTTGTCCCAATTTATTTTGCCCAATGCTAGTTTAAATTTTACCACATTTTTTTTACTAAATATTCTTTGTGTTATGTAATAGTTTGTTTGATGCAATCGGTCATTCGAGTTCTGACTTTGGAATTTAACTATGACGCTTTTGTGGTCCGATATACCGTGGTCTGTCACTTCAATGTCGCATTTTTTTATATTCGTAAATACTAGATCAATACAAGTACTAGACTTATCAATTTCTCGTGTAGGTTTATTCACAACTTGTTTTAGATTAAAACTCAACATTAGTTCCACAAGTTTTTGCGCAGTAGTGGTATTGGACGATATATTTATATTGAAATCGCCAACTATGAGCACATTTTTTGTTTGAATTTTGTATTTAACATTTTCGAGTATTTTGCTTAAACAATCAAAGAACATGTTGATGTCTCGATCGGGTCTATAGATATTTATTATGATCATGTTTTGTTTCGGGATTTCTAGTCCGCAACACTCTACTATGCGTTCTTGTCCCATTTCCTTCAGGACTGGCAAGTCCACATAGTTTATTTGTTTTTGTGTGAGTATGGCAACGCCGCCGCCTCGGTGCTGTTGTCGGTTGAACGATGCTGCAAACTCGTAGTTGTCGATTGTTACTAGGTCCTTTTGGTTGAGTGAAATCCAAGTCTCCGTTATACAAGCAACTGAAATGTGTTCACTGGCTAGGAAGGTTTCCAGAATATGGGTTTTATTTTTTAGGCTCTGTACGTTTTGAAGTAAAATATGGAATTCATCCCCGAAAGGAATGGTTCTTGTCGTCAGAGTTGTCAGGCAATGTACTTTGTGACACACTCGCTGGCGATGTATGTTCTTGTTGTGCTTCTACGCTTAGGTTTTGGTCGTCTTGTTTTTTCGTATGGTATTCGTTGGGCTGGTTTGGAGTATACTCTTTTCCGTTAATAAAAAGCCTGTTGTTTTTTAATACTGCATGTTGTCCTTCACGCCGAGCCTTTATCATATTTTCTCTTAATAAATTTCTTTGTTTTAGGGATTTACCGTCGAGGAATAACGAGACGGAGTATCCTGTATTTCTGAGGAAGTGGGCGTTTTCGATCACATAGGCGACCATCCTCTTGCTTAGGAGCTCGATTTTTAGCGGACGTCGATAACCTCTCTTGCCAATTCGAGAGACCTCTTCAATGTATCCGTTAATGTTTATACCGAGTATGTCGTAAAACATATTATCTATCCTATGGCATAAGTCTGACTCGGTTTCATACGGGTGTTCGTCAACCCCGAAGAGAACGATTGTTTTTGGGTTGCTCTCTGTAGTACCAGGTATTTCTATATTTTGAAAGCGCTTTTGCATTTCACTAAGTTCAAATTGTAGCTCTCTGTTTTCTTTTTGCAAGTTCTCTATGTTTATATTCGTTTTTTCCAGTTCTATCGCTAGGTTTTCTTGACGCGTGGTTAAGGTATTGATATCGAATAATATTTCTTGTTTCAATTGCTGTACAATAGCATTTATTTCAGATTTTATGGTTTTTTTTATTTCAGTAAATATAGCTCTGTTGTTTTTTTCCAGCTTTGAGTCGAGGAGATTACTAATCTGTTCTAATGTGATGGGTTGATTATTTGCAGGCGCCCTGGTAGCGCCCGGGTAGCCGGTTTGCCGAGTGGGTACAGTAACTGGGGTTTTAGAGATGCTGGGTATGCTGTTTTCATGTGTGGCATTCTCGTCGTCATTTAGAAGTTCATCTATGGACATTGTTGTCTCGTTTAATTGTGACATATTAGAGCGGGCAGGTGTATCATCACTAACTCTAAGAGTGATTTTGTTATTGCAAGTAGGACATCTCCAGCAATTTTTTAGTCTGTGGCCATTTTCCCTATAATAGGCTGTTGTTATGTTCGCGCATTTGTAGTGATATAGTCCTCTACATGCTATGCATACTAATAGTTCCAGATTGTTTATGTGCTGATTGCAAGCGAGACAATCCATTTTGTAGTTAATATTGTATTTCTGGTGTTATATATTTTATTTATATTTGAACTTGCCGTTTTTTTATCTTGTGTTTAAAGTCCGATTCGATCGTGTGTCAGTCTCCGCGCCGGCAACGCGCGGCTTGAACCGGTTGCTGATGACTCACCGCTCGCCGGCTCTCGCGCTCGAATGTCGTTGGATATAGATATTTAAAAATGTTTTCGCTCATAACTTTCGAACTAGAGCCTATTCTTCACAACAGTTTTTTGTACTATGTTCCTTATTTCATCACCTTTATAACAGTATAACACAAAACACTAATAGTCTATTTTATTCACTGTATTAATTTAAATAAACACGGAGCTCAGAATAACGTGTCCGATGTCTGTTACCGCGACCGCGATTTTTTTAGCAGTGCTATGTCGAGTATGTCAGGTCGGTGGTCTACGTTATGAGGGAAGTGAGTCGGTTCTAAGGTGATGAAGCCGATTGCCGTTGGGATTGGTTGCTACGCAACCCCAGTTAATATGTTTACTATTTAGGTCCCCGGCCACGATGACCGAAGGACCTAGGGAGGCTAAAGAGTTGAGGTCAGTCAAAAGTAAGTCTCGTTGAGGTGAAAGGTAGGTTGAAGCAATCGATATCGGGGGGTGCCCCTCCATCGAGATGCGACAGACCGACACTTCCATATTTGTCAGGGGCGGGGGATTGAGTCTTATGCAATGCAAGTTACGTTTGTAGAAAGTGAGCGTGCCCCCGAATGGCCTACCATCTTGCCTATCATCTCTAATCTGAGCGTATCCAGGGACGCGAAAGGCTCTAATGCTGGGACGATAAAAGGTCTCTTGGACCAGGAGTAAATCTACTGAGTGATCGCGAAGGAAGTTCATCACCTCGTCCTTCATACCTCTCAAGCCATTGGCATTGTAAATGCCAATGGTGATCGAAGCAGGTTTAAGCTTTTGGGATGTACTATCCATACTAGTAGGCACCGTGAACCTGGCTGCCGCTTGGTGCGGCGAGATACTGCGTCGTCGTTGCGAATATACGGGCAGTCAGGCCGCTCGCCACCTCCGGTGGGAGTACCTGAATTACCTGCATAAGCGCATAAAGGGGATCTATAGCGGGCCGACCCGCTTGACTAGCGGCGGGCCCCCATGCAGAGGGGCCCGCCTGAGATTGGGGTGCAGAAGGCGCCTGAGATTGGGGTGCGGCCGCAGGTCCCCGCCCGGTGGGGCGGGGACCTGCGGCCGCAGAAGGCGGCGGGTTCCTAGGGGCACCTAGCCCTACGGCCGGAAGGGCGGGGTAGTGTTGCGGAGTGTTATGGGGAGCAGCACGGCCCGCGCTTAGCTTACGCCCAGAGGGAGGCGAGGACTTCGACTTTGCTCCGTTGTCGCGACTCTTTGGGCGGCAAGGGCATCCCCCATAATTGGCAGTATGCCCATGGGGGAGCTTGCGAACCAAACAGTTGCAGCACCGTATGCCGTTCGGGTCCTTGCATCCCTTTGGGCGCTCGCAATCGCGAGTCGCGTGATCCCCAGCGCACTTGACGCAACGGGGGGGAGAGTGACAGCCACGAGCGCCGTGGCCGAACCTCTGGCAATTGTGGCACTGTGAGAGGTGGGTCCTCTTGTTAGGAGTCTCCACCCTCACAGCCATCTTGAGAACCTCCTTAAGGGAGTGGACTGCTTTACGCTGGTCCGGGTCGGTGACTACTAGTACGATATCGTACTTCCCTTTCTGCTTATTGTAGAGGCGATGAACCTCCCTGACGGCGATCCCCTTGCGCTTGAGATCCGCAGCAACCTCATCCTCTGGGATATCTTTGTGGATGCCCCTGTAACCCTTTTCTTCGACGGTCAGCCTCCGGTTGTAGGCCATCGACAGCTCATCGAAGAGACGGGTCAGAGCACAGTAGTCCTCGGGTCCCTGGACCGTGATGCGCATCCCTTCCAAGGGCGGCTTCAGAATCTCCTGACGGTCCGCGGTCGCGCAGGCGCTTATATGCGGTCGGCCGGGCGGCGGTGTGGTGGGGCGCGTCGTGGTGTGCCGCTCTCCCCGCTCGTCTGTCCCCCGGGCCGGCGCCGTCATGTCGCGGCGGCGGCTGTGGCGTTTTCCATGACGTCACAATCTTAAGTTTTTTACACGGAGAAATTGTTAACACATTCTTCTTAGTGCTAAATGTACAGTTTATACATGGATTAAACAAATATTGTTGACGTTATCTACTTAACGGCCACTGCCTGTTTGGCACATTTCGCTCGGTGCAGTCATTCTTTGTGGCATTGTGTCAACTAACGCCGCACATTCCGCAGAGGATATTAAATCCTAAACTGCGTTTATCTTGTTCTTTAAATCCTCCTTCGACTTGGCGGGATCCTTACGCAGTTTCTTTTTCATCTTCCACCACAACGTCTCGATCGGAGACAAATCTGGGCTGTTATTCGCTAAGCGTTAATGCGGCTCACCCCGCCGTTCACCCGTCACGAAACTAGACCTCTACCTACGCTTGGTTACTACGCATCGCGGTGTCAAGATATATTTGTGGGTGAGCGTTGAGGTGAGCTTAAAACAAGTTACAGAATAGGGGGGCTGGGCTCGTCTTTAGGATTTCTTGGTACTTGGGAGCATTCACAGTGCCGTCTATACACTGCAGCCGACCCACACCTTGAGCTGACAATTGACATACACCCCCAGAGTGAGGCAGGAAACTTGACTTTTCTCTTTAGGCAGTCTTTATGCGTTTATTGCGAACTACTTTTTTCCGTTCGTCTCCAACAGCCACTTCAAACTTCGATTCATCGCTCCATATTATGGATCGCCACTGATCAATAGTCCAGTTTCGACGAGCCAAAGCAAATATTCGCGTTTTCTTTTTCTGAAGTTCAGTAAGTACCTAAACGTTTTTCTTTCGCCGTATAGAATCCGTATCCTATTCGTTTCATGACTCGTTTGCATGTATCGACAGAAAGTTCCCCTGCCCGAGCACGTCGTTTTTGCTTAATGATCCTCTTTAACTCTAGTTTTCGGCTGGTGTTGTGATGCGTGGGAGACCAGCTTTCTTCAAGCTTGATAAACATCCAGTTTTCTTGTAATGCTTGATAATAGATTGTATAGTAGATCTCGCTAGGTGAAGGTGAAGGTCTTGAGCTATATTATACGCAGCTTTTCCTGATTTACTGCTTGAAATTATAACTTTTCGAAGGTCTTCCGAAATTGGTTTACCTGACCCATATTGAATTTGAAAACTAGGCAAAAAATACGATTTTAAGTAAATTTGTCTTTTTATAGCCAAAGTGACATTTCCTCAATATCAAACATTTCTTTTTTCAAACAAAAAATATTTTTAAATTGTTTCTAAAAGCACTAATTTATAATTTCTAAATGGGTGTGAAATAAACTGACATAAAACATTTGTTATCCTTTTATTATTTTGTTAGTGTCGATATAGTACAATAATTTGCTCTTCAATATTATCGACATCGATAATGTTAAGTACTACATCCCTAATCAAGTAATCACTTTCGTGCCATAATGTTGGTACGACTTACTTCCCAATTGGACTTTTTAATGTGGTATGGCAAAATAGCTAAACATCAATTGAGTTATCATGTCAAAATCAAATGACAATGTCACTGTCATCCTAAACTTAGTTCGAAGTCCCGTCTCTTAGAACGTGGTGGTTATTATTCTCTTTGTGCACGTTATCAGCCCGATATTAACAAATGTATAAAGAAAAACTATGTTCGTCAACTACCAATGCTAAATATATTTTTGAATTAAAGATTTAAATAAAAATTGATTTAAGATTTAAATAAAAATGACGCTATGAAAATAATAATAAATGTATAAAGAAAAACTATGAACGTCAACCACCAATGCTAAATACATTGTTTTGAAAGATTAACATTCCAGCGGTAATTAAAGATTAAAAAAAATTACGCTATGCAAGTGACTACACGAACTCTTTTGCATTTGGGCTCGTATTATATAGTTGATTATTTAACGTGGCCGACTTTTTATAACCTAGACCTTTGACAGTAGAGGTGCTTTTTAATGGACTCTACTTTGATGCAATTCGGCTGACTCAAATAATCTCAAGTACATTGTGTTTGTAAAACATTAGGTACTGTAGGGTACACCAATTTTCTTATAACCCCAATGTAAAAAGAGTGTAAAAAATAGACGTCATAATTTTTCTTTGAAATATGGCTTGGGTTCGAATGTCCAAGATGGGTGGTATAGGTAGCAGTGCTAGTAGCCACTACTAAAAAAAATATTTCTGGGCTTTAAAATATAATGGAAAAACTTAAAGCTAAGGTATTCCGTAATTAACGATAGAGATCGTTCTATCCGCGAGGACACGTCCCACTCATTGTATGCTCATATGAGTCATATCTGTTTATCCATACCGTAGAATCGTAAATAAATCTTTGCGCGCGCGCACCTGAATGTGAGCGTTCTGTTGTAACTACTGCCGCTGTATACTTACACGCGTAACAACGATTGCCGTGTCACTGCATGTTAAGGCTCCTCTACACAATGGGCCATCATGGCCCATCATACAGGACGCAATTATGCGTTAGAGGGGTAAAGACATACAAACTTCCATCGCATTCCAACATAACCGCGTCATGTTCTGCGGCCATGATGGCCAATTGTGTAGGGAGCCTTAAAACTGAGCACTACAAGCGCACGCACACATGCAACCGCGCGTGAAGATGAGTTGAACTTTCTAAAGCGAGCAACTGGTACAATTACACTGGTACATACAAAAGTGTATACGTTTTTTACATAGTTAAATCTAATCAAAATGAGATGACATTTAAAGATAAAAAGGTAGGCAATTAAGAAGCTGTCAACACCAAAATGCCCTTGAGGATTTGGGATAGCGCGCACACTGTCTATTTGTATCGGAGTAAACGAGAGCGAGTGTTATAGGTACTGGGCGGCCCAGTTTTAGTAGATAATAATACATAAATATTGAAATAAAAAAAGTATGGATTATTTGTGAACTATGACTCGTTAGCGGTTTAGGTATGAATACGTTGACTTCATGTTTTTAATTGCAGACCCATGCGTCAAAAAAATAAAGACAGAACCGTTTAATGATGATTTTAAGACCAATCTTTGCAATTATTTTCTACTAGCTTCCGCCCGCGAGTTCGTCCGCGTGGACCCGGGATAAAAACTATCCTATATTTTAATCCAGGCTATAAACTATCTTCGTGCAAAATTTCATTCAAATCGGTTAAGCCGTTTAAGCGTGATTGAGTAACAAAAATCCAAACATCTAAACTTTCGCATTTATAATATTAGTAGGATTGAGCCGATTTCGTCCAATTATGTATCGAGTCCGTTCACGGTCTTTGAAATATGGAGAATATTAACATTTCTTTTTTGATGTGTTAGAAGTTAGAACAGATAGTTTTTCTCAAAAAACTGCTTAAATAACATCAATTTCAACAAAATTAGGTCTTGTCAGCCTCTTAACAATGTTATTTTTGAACCGACTTAAAAAAAAAAGGAGGAGGTTCCCAATTCGGTTGTTTTTTTTTTTCAATGATGAGCCAATTCGTAAAATTATTTTTTTGTTTGTGCTTCCAGGTGGGTCGCATTTTTTTCAAAAATTCAGTTGTTTGATGGGATCCATGAGGAATTGAGGGAACTCCTCAATTATATTAGGCACGCGTGTAGTGATTTCGGTATTTTAATCAATCATAAATTTGGTGGAGTGAAATTGATGATGAAGACCACAGACTACTTAAGGAATTCCTCAATTATGTACTTAAAAGTACAAAAGTACGTCACAGATTCTGATAAGATTCCGTTGAAATAGCAACTAGTGAAGTGCCAAAGGTGATCCTTGTGGAATCGACGGAAGTCCTCAAATATTATCGGGCCACATACAACGATTGGGTTTTTTTCTCTAATAATCAACGCATTTGCACTCGGATCAGTTCATGTGGTAAATTGGAAAAGAAATGTGGGAATGTTCTCGTGGCTTGGCGGAGTACTAAATTGAAGTCGGTTAAAACTTTGTTTTTAAAGTAAATTATTGTGCTCTTTGTTTTATCACATTTTGCGGGCACGTAATTACCAGAGGGAGCTTAAACTAAAGATATTCTCGTCTAGATAGGATTTTTTAATGCTTGCTTATGTGTACTTACAATAAATTATCAGAAAACATTCAATACAGTAACTGCGCGCACACGGAGACGAGCTCTGCATTCCTAGTACCATAACTAGTAACTATTATATAATCTGTGTCTAGAGCTAGAAATTTTCGAACTATTCTGCATGTATTCATAATAGCGGCCTTTTGCAGGAGAATATAAAGTAAGCGGATGAATGTTAATGGTTTTCAGACTGGAGTGCAGAGTGCGGGGTATAACTCCTGTGCATGAAATTATGATTTTTATCTTAGGATAGTATTTACGGGATTTTATTTATATTGATGAGTCTATGTATTTACTAATCTTTTCGGTGTGGGTAGATGCTAGGTTAGGTTAGGTCGAGAAGTGTTATATCAGGTCTATTGTAATGTACTGTGTTCGGTGATGATTGTAGTCTGTCTGAGATATAGATCGGCACGCTCCTGTTATATGCTGTGTGAGGCAACGTCGTAACCAGGCAGCGTGGCAACGTCGACAAAGGTCTGTGGGTAAATTACGGTCACGGATAATATGTTTTCAGTAGTTCCTTATGTCTATTATTTGGTGTTGCGTACAAATGAATATTCCCAAAATATTTATACTAAGTACAGTAGGATTACTGTTAGTTAACCACTGACAGATGGCTTGCCTTCATTTAATTTTCAACTAAGTACATATGTAAATATATTTATTTCCATTAAGAGGATTAGAATGAGACGGTTACAACAATTGGTAGCAATTTACTACTTGTAATAAGAGATAGGTACATGTATTTGTTTAAACGTTGAAAACACCATCATATGTACCCTTAACCTTTTCACCGCCCGACGGCGAAGCAATACGCTGTGCCACTGACGCCACGGGGGTAAAATTAAAATGGGTAAAGAAATAACGCCACCATAAAAGTAGGCTTTTTTTCAATAGGTATTCATCAAAAAAATTGTCGGCCAGCGCCGTCTGTGGCGTCGTAGTCACGATTTTGCGTTGTCGGCTATGGCCGACTGTGGCGGTGAAAGGGTTAAGCGCATGTACACTACCTACATATACCTACAGCCAGCTGTTTAAACAAAAAATAACAAATGAAGGGTACTTTATCTTCTCTCGCAACAAGGGCAAATAAATTCGATCATCGAAAGCATACAAATGAAGCGCGTTCATTAGTATGCGTGTTTCCACAACTGTCGATTTTTTGCTTAAGGGCACGTTAGTGTAGTGCTATTTCCATGGCCAGGAAAGGAGGGATCGCCTGCTTCGTATTTAATAACTAGTCAGTAATTATAACTCCTACGCAAAGAAATGTTCTAACTCTTCATTAGGTAAACCGTCTAGCAACCAAAAATTTGAAGATCGTTCGCTATGCAGGGAAAAAAACCGGTTAGCCGACTCCGAGTTATGGCACCAGCTGAGGATGCAACCGGGATTAACGCTCAGGCTATATGATAGGAAATTAGACATTGAGACTTATTTTCGTTTTTTTGTAAAAATATATTTCCGAGTATCGTTTAACGTTGACATAACTCTGAACATGCTATGATCTAAATTCTACTTAAATATTACGTATGTTTATATTATACATTAAGCCGCGTACAGACTGGACTAACGAAAGCCAATGGGCGAAACTAAATAGGGAGACACATAACTGTTATACAGCTGCCACACACTTCTCGAGTGACGTGGGAAATAGCAATTAATCGCATGAGTAGAGCAGTGTGTGACCAGAGAGGAACACATCGCGGCAGCGCGACGAGCAAAACGATGAGCAGCGCTAGGACCATAGTGTGGCTGAGGTATTACAGCTAAAGCGAGAAACGTTTTTGCGCGACGACGCGTCGGATGTTCATAGTGTGATTCTGGTCATAGAAAATACTAGCTTCCGCCCGCGACTTCGTCTGCGTGGACCCGGGATAAAACTATCCTATATCAAATATATCCAGGTTATAAACTATCTTCGTGCAAAATTTCATCTAAATCGGTTGAGCCGTTTAAGCGTGATTGAGTAACAAAATCCATACATCTAAACATCCAAACTTTCGCATTTATAATATTAGTAGGATTACAATTTGATTCGACTCAAGAGACGCGTCGCGTTTCATCGGGTCGCGTCGCGTTTTAATAATGTGTTTCCATCAGTATAACCCGCGTCGGTTGGGCTCGGCTCGACCCGTAAAATCACGCGCCATGGGAACGTACTATTAAAATGAGATAGTGGCATACATCTCTCGTTCTCACATATAGCAGCGTAGGTTTTCGTTGACCCGGTGTCTACGCAGATTTACATTATATTTAATTCGTTTGATAAAAATATTTGCGATGTCTACTTATAACATTTACAACAGAATGGACGATATGGACTAGAAAAATATGCACGAAACCGTACATCCTTTTCAGATATTCTTCAATATCAATTGATGTAAAACGACCCTCACACATTATTTATACTAAACGGGACTTAATCGCGTATAATTAAACGCGCGTTGCTGGTAGTTCGGAAAACCCGCGCAGCAAGAAGATGTTGATACCCGCTCAAGCCAGTTGTCCCGTGACCATGGATGTTGCAACACATCCGAAACGTCGGGAGACCTCAGTGAGGTAAATAAACAATTTAATTATACGCGATTAAGTTCCGTTTAGTAAAAAATAATGATGTAAAACGTACAGGAAATTGACGATTTGCTTACCCATACTGACGGGACCACATCTTTGCCCATCGCACAACAGAAATAGTACATTTTAGAAATAGAAATAGTGCTTTTCTCAAACGTGCAATGAAATAAATTAAAAAAACGCCAAGGTAGCAAACTTTAATTATCATGGCTGAACGCCGTGATCCTGTGGCACAAATTGTGGAATGGAAAATGGCCTCCAATTTTGTATGAAATGCCATTACGGGTCTCTCGTCTCGCTGCGCCCGAAACATGACACTTCGAAGCCCATTATGAAGAACACAACGTCATATTTCATTGCATGTTTGAGAAAACTTCTCTTGTAACTTGTGCGTGAATTAATAACTTTTTTTATTCAGAAAGGACAGACGTACCTGTGTGGAGCAAGCTTTTTTGTAGTGCACCAATCACAAAAGGCACTGTTTTTTTTATATATATGTACTGACTGATAACAATGTATTTATTTACCTAAACCTATAATTGAAAGCACTTCTTCCTTTAGTACAATTGGTATGGCGCACTGCTAAGTAACCTAGTTACGTTGTAGGTCCTATTGGAATGAACGGTGTCACGTTTTCAACGTAGTTCACCAGGGGACCGATTTTTGACTTTCGAGCGCTCGACTCTTTCACTCGAAAACTGTCAAAAGTGATGAAATGCTATTTTGAAATGACGATAGAAAATTTAAAAACGAGCGGTATTCACAACTCGTATTCAATTCTATCGGTAGAAAGTAAGGGCCTTTGATTGTGACACTACAAAAGCATTTACTTTTATTTAATTTTCGAGCGCTCGAAAGTCTGTTTTTGGGGATATGCATTTAACTTGCACTGTCAAACCTCGATTGTATTTCACTGTCGATTTTGTTACTAAATATATATATCAGACACTGATCGTCAGTTTTGTGACATTAAATACCTTTAACCAATTAATGGTTCAATGAATAATATCCCCTTTTGTTCGTAGCTTCTGATTTGAATCGCATTTCAATGTTTTCCCGGGCTAGCTCGCCAGAACTAGCGCGCGAAGCACATTGGAATGGCTCAGTAATTATTTCCTTAGTGATTTAGATGAGAACTCCCTTTCGGTAGGTCGGTATGTTGAACGGCGCTGCACTGGCACTAGGCTTCCCCGAATCGCCTTTCACTTGTCGATCGCCATCGCTTTTCAGTGCTCCCTTTTGCTTTGTCATTTGTGCAACCTAAAAAAAATAAGCAGTGTAATAAAAAAGATTTTCTCTTTTAGACTGCTTTTCCACCAGGGACCCATTTCCTAACCACTTGTAGCCTGTATGGTAAGTGGAAGAGATTTTTCAACTCAATGAAAAAAGAAAAGCCATACAACCGAATTGAGAACCTACTCCTTTTTTGAAGTCTGTTAAAAACGAAACTTGTTATACTACTTACAAGTGGTTATGAAATTGGGCACAGCCAACCTATGTTTTCATACAAATGACTCAGCCTGATCGCTTAGAATGGTCGATTCTACTGAGAACGTCGCTTAGCTTTCATGTGGTGGATAAGCAGCCTAAACCTCTTGAACGCCAAGTTTCAGTCCAGTGGAGCAAAGAAATTTACTGACGAAAGTCCAGGAAAAAATTGGATTGGAGAACAAAACATATCCATCATGAGATTACTTGATATGTTGTGAAACGGACATTCTTTTCCTCGAGATAAGAAACATAAGTTCACTTGGCGTTAAAAAGTTTACATTTCATTGTAATTGTTCTTGGCGCGCCGGCTCCACTGATTGTGATAATTACGTATGGTTGAGATTATTTCATGTGGCCGACTTTTTATAAAACTGTCATTGGAGTTGGAATCTTGTACCGTGGATGGTAGAGTTACTTTTTGAATGGACTAATTTGATGCAATTCGGCCAAGTCAAATAATCTCCAGTATACTTAATGTACTTTGCTGGTAACGAAAACTTCTTAGCGGGTCGCACCTTAGTCGATAAATGTAATATTTTATAGGACGTGAAGGTGAACAAAACTTCGTTTACCTTGATGTTTCATTAACGTGCAGTAATCGCAAATATTAAAAGCAATTCACTGAATAATCAAATAAATTATACAATAGGTGTGGTATTTGACAACACTGAAAATAAATTGTTTTTTTCATTAGCAACAGATAAACATTACGAAAATATTCGGAAAGTATCAATCTTTCATTTATGTTTGCTATTTTAAGATTTATAAATTTATAAAAACTAACAATAGGGACGTTGTTTGATTGTGACGTCACAAGCAAGTAATCCTTGCAATTTCTCCCGTTTTTATTAACCTAAATATTACGCTTGTTGCCAATGCTAGACTTTATGCAAAAATGCCTAATATTTAGGTAAACACGGCAATGCATAATTAAACAGTGCCATTCAAAATACGAGACTTTTTAAATTATGTCGACATTTGATGAACTGAAGCTTATTGTGACCTTAATGGTTGGCAATACATTGAATAAAGTTACACGGCTTGAGTAAAGAATGTGTTCCGATAATTAACCTTAAAAAAAAAGACGAAATAGAAGTAGGATAAAGAATCATAGCACAACGGAAATTGCTATAGAAAAAAAGTGTCGTTATTGAGAATATTAAAAGTTTACGATAATGTACCTCGTATTTTTTGTTTTTATATGAGAGGGAAAATACCTGCTAATTATATTGATCTGCGTCCGTCAGAAGCTTTAAGCGGTTTACACACGCACAGTCAAGCGTTTTAAAATTGTATACAAACATATTTTTCCATGGAGCATGTTAATATTAACTTGGGCCGGATTCTACTAACTATAAAAAGAACTTTCCAAGGTTAAAGTCGAAATTGTTACTCCATACAAACAAAAGTATATTCCAGTTTTGTCAGATCGACACTAAGGCGGCGGCAACGGTGCTCCGTTCTCTCGCTGTAGAGTCTGACCAGCGAATCGTGCCGTGTCACAACAAAAATGCAGCAAACTTGAAAAAACTCACACCGGTAACATAAAATACATAGCGGCGTAATAGGTACTTAAAACTGACATCTTATTTCATGGGTAGAATTGCTATAAAGAACTATCTTCTGCGCGCGCGACTCCGTCCGCGTGGAGCTCGTTTATATCGTAGCTCCGTACAAACTTTCAACCCTCATTACATCCCCTTAAGGGATGATTTCCTGGATAAAAACTATCCCATATCCTTCCCCGGGATTCAAACTATCTATTTATATACAAAATTTCATCTAAATCGGTCCAGCGGTTTAAGCGTAAAGGGGTAACAGACAGACGCGCTTTCGAATTTATAATACACTCGCGGGCAAAGAATACGGGTCGGTAAAATACCGTCATATTTCCTAAAATAGTGCGTAAGAGGTTGTACAGTTACATATAAACTGCTAATAACAGTGAAAAATATAACGTTACCAGGTTTAAATCGGACTCGTAAAAACCCATGAAAAAAAACAGCGTTAACGGAGCGAGATATCGCAAAAATCATGACTTTTGGATATCGATATTTTTATGATAGTATCCAGGAAATTGTTAATACAGTTGGGTATTGTAAAGAATAGCATATTATGTAAATAAAACAAGTATTAAATATTTTAAAAAACCTATTGCAGTTATTTAATTTAGGGTGACCCGTATTCTTTGCCCGCGAGTGTATTTGTATGAATAAGTATAAATATGAAAAAATAAATACGACTCACCAGCCAGACTCTGTAGATCAAGTTGTATTGTACTCACCGCATCATCAATGGCCTTAAACTGCCAGCTCCAATGCACGCGGTAGAGGAACGGGCGGTGGTCGAAGCGGTTGTCGTCGGGGCTGTAGGACTCCGCGTGGTACGACGGCGTCAGGATCGTCATCTTGTGACGATTTATCGCGTAGCAGCGGAAGAAGTGTTTCACTTTCTCAGCAACCTGTGAAGATGAGGCTGGCGTTTTTATACACACCTAAGGAGTTTCTCAAATCATCGTCATGTTATTTTATCCTAGTTCAGCGATCTTTTTAGTCGAAATAAAGATATTGTTTGGCCTCTTATTGTGTTTTTCGGAATCTCGTAACACATCCATGGTCAACGGTTTTCCTTCCGTGTAAAGCATCTGCGAGCAGAGCGGTTGTGTAGTGGGTTCCTAAATCGGCTCTCTGAAGACCCGCTACCATTTGACGTAAATGGAAACAAGGCCGTTTAACGAGACACCGATCACACGAGACTCCAACTCTATAGATAAAATGTTATAATTATGAGACTCTCAATAACGTAATTGTAACGTCGCACTCTAAAGTGTACACGTTACTATAGGTGAAAAACTTAAGTAAGTCACCTGTTGTATGTGTGAGTAATGTGTGCGAATAGACATTTGTTTTGTTTGTGTTCTTATTTTTAACATGTATTGTCTATTCGAATACGCCACTCCTACATACAACAGGTGACTTACTTATGTTTTTCACCTATATAGTTATTTATTTTATTAATATACCGAACCGCGCTAATAATGCCGGACGCTAATGGTTTCGTCTACCGCGCGCTGTCATACGCGAATATGCGCAGGCTCCTAAACCCCGAAGATGCGCGAGCGCCGCTGGGAAACGGCATTCGAGTTTCCCGCGCGACAGACCGCTCGCTATGGAATGCGGAGCGTGTGTCGCTGCTAATAAAAAATACCATTAGATCTAACACGTAGCCGGTTGCACCGCCTACAATTTTAATTATTTAAGCGCCTGGTTACTCCCGCTGGGGTGAGTTTTCATTTATAATGCTTATTTGTAAATTGGAGCTGTGCTAGCTGCCAGTTGAGCTTACTTTTGCGCTTGTTGCGAAATAGAAAACTGGACCCTGACGGGGTTCTCACTAAATGAGGCTTCCCGCGCTTAAGCTTACTTCTGGGCCTTCCAGGACCAATTTTACCACAAGGCAAGACGGCGCAGACGCCGTGCCGGTGCCGGCCATTTCCACCGCTGCTGCGGCCGCTCCTACGGCCTGAGGCCTCGCCGAGGATGCCTGGCTGGACGGAAGCTCCTCGTCACCGACCTCTTGTCAGGCCAATGTTATTATAATCAGCGCGCGCTTACTCAATCTACCTGGTGCTATTGGAACGGACATTATATAGTTATTGTGTTTTCATTGAGCCGCGACCTTACTTCTGTAGCCGGATAACCCTAAGGTAATTCCTAGCGTTACAATATCAACTTACATGTGAAATTGAAGAAAGTGATGTATGACTGTAACGTACCTCGCGCGGAGTGCACTTGTCGTTCCACGCGTGCACGAGTTTCTGGAACATGCTGTACGGGCCGCAGTTGTGCGTCTTGCGGAGCCGACCGAACTCCGATAGCTCGGCGTACGTCATGCCCATGTCCTGTTCGTCGGTCTGCGTGATCTGACCGTCGGTTAGCGGCTCTAGTTCAGCCGTTGGCGGCGCTTGGAGGATCTCAGACAACGAGGGTAGGAAGAACCTGAAAAATACGTAATAAGCGTCAACGGGAAGTCCTTAACTTCAGTGCCAACGATATTGCAGCGCTACGCTCGTAGCCTATAACATACAAAAGCCTGTTTGTAGAGGAAATCGCCTACGAGTAGAGCGCCGAGCTAGGTTGGCACTGTAAGTTTTAATGTGATTTTCTACCAGCTATTTGAAGCGGAGAGGGAAACTTAGCATGACCAAATATTGAATCCTCGTCGATAGAAAAACACTCAAGTGACATAACTGACATCCAAGTGAGGTGTGGTGTGTTTTAATATAAAGTAAGTAGAAGTAACTTTTATATTTTGACGTGATAGACGCTGAAACCGGCGCTGGTTTATTTTACAAATTAATTTATTTTCAAAAGTTGTACTATCGATTATGGCATTTAAATCCCCATTGTCAGAGCAATGGCTGTATATGAAATAATATTAGATTGACTTACCGGCTTTTGGCATACTGGAGGAATGATTTCAAATCCGTCTTAGAAATTCCTCCGATAGGGTTGATATCCGCACTGGAACAGTCGTATTTGGTCATATACCCTCTGAGTGCTTCGTCCACGTTGGATGACCCAAGCACGAGCAAGCCGCCCGGTCGCCCTCGCACCCATAGCATTAGTTGTGCAAAGAGGTAGGACAGCACCATTCTGAGACGAGCCTGTAACACGTACAGAATTATTATTATTGTTATTATATATAGAATCCAGCCAGTTAACCCTTTGGAGGCCTAGAAAAACAAAAAGCCTAGCGTGTTGTGTACCCACGGCACCAAGAACACCTATAGGCATAGGTAGGTGATATGGCGTGCAATGTCAAAGTCAGCTGCATGCTTTTAACTAAGGTTCATCACGCTTTTATGCAAAAAAAATCCTTCTTCTTATTCTTCTTATGGCTAACGGAGTCAGTCCAAATGTAAATCAAATCAAATTCGTCGCTTACTTTGTTAAGATTGGGGAAAATGCTCGTTAGAGCATCACGAATCATCACGAGGGAGTCCTTAGTATGCGAGTTACGCATACTAAGGACTCCCACGTGATGACGCACAACTGCACAAGCGACTGCTGACGCCATCACATACAATAAAACAAACACGGCGCTCACAATATCTTGAGCATCCGTGCATGTTACGATGTTTTTGATAGCGTTAGTTCGGGAAGCAACGGCACAACTTTTCGTGTTATTACGCAGTGTCTCGAGACGAGTGGCTTTGACCAATATGTGATGCCAGTTATAACTTATGGCCCTGGAACGTATGGAGAAGGCCATGCTGGAAGTTTCTCTGCCTAATCGCATCAGAAATGGGGCTGTTTACAGCAGAACTGACTGATGTAGCCATCCGAATCGTTAAACATTAGCGGTAGTGGACGAGGCACATTGCACGTGGAACAAATGAAACACAACTCCAACAAGGCGGAGATATGACCTAGTAAAGGTCGCGGGAGCCCGCTGGATACAGCTAGGCAATTAGTAGGCTTGTAGTGAACGTCTTTCGGATATATGGTGAATGATGATGATGATGGCAACTATACAATCAAATACCAACCGTTTACGGTTCACGTAAGGTTACATTTCCAGTTCCAAATTACCTGTATGTTTTGCAAGGCGAGGTTCTGCCTCGGACAGCCGCCCGCGGCCCTGAACTTCGGCACCAGGCCCGTGGCTGCAGTGAAGATGCCGATCACCGCGCTCACCGCCGCATCGATCGTAATCGGGAAATGGTAACTGCCTATCTGACTGGCTAACTGGACCAACGCAAAAACATTAGTTTTTTTTTCAGAAATCAGAAATCAGAAATCGTTTATTTGCATAGACACAGTATACAAAAGTTGTTAGTTAGCAGGTACAAGGTCTCATGTATCTGGCTTGCATGCAAGCGTGCAAATATTTTAATCAATTTAAATGTCAACATAATATAAAATAAATTAGAATAGGTAAAAATCTCAAATTAAATAACACAATTCGTGGAAATAAAATTAACATAATAGGCATGTCATAAAATAAAATCAAAATTACATAATTATAACTAGCAGCAACTTAATACTAATACAGTTCTGTCGAGTGTTGGTGTTCGAAATACGCCTATAAAAACAATGCTCCAAAAGCCAGTTGGTCAGACTGTGTTTAAAGGCGTTTCCCTCTAGCAGCCTTAGTTCCTCTGGAAGATGATTATAAATAACAATGGACATATTGTAAACATTTTTCTTGTATATCATCTTGTGACTTGGAGGGTGATATAAAAGGTTCATAACTTTTACCCTGGTTCGCCTTTCAAGAACTTCGCCACGTGTTTTAAATAATGAGTGATGTGATTTTACAAAGTTACATATTTCTCTTATATATAAGCAAGGCAAAGGAAGGATTTTAAGTTTTTTGAAAAGGGGTACGCAACTTTCGAGCCACCACGAACTACTAACTACCCTGACACACTTTTTTTGTATTTTAAAAACTCTGTCCACTTCCACTGCGTTTCCCCACAATATCAACCCATAACTAAGGACAGATGACACGTATCCATGATAAGCAGTTAACGCTGCTTCTACCGACACAGTGTCTCTCAATCTTTTGAGCGCAAATACGAAAATTTTAAGGCCATACTACCTAAATTTCCTATGAAATCATAAAAAAATCATACCTTGAAAACTACAAAAAAACGCGGAACATTCATGGGGTATTTTCGGGTATCCCTGGGTGGGAGGAATCCAAAAAATATTTATTGACGTCGCTGTTTGGACCACCCAGTATATATTTTGAAATTATACCAATCGTTTATTATATACAATGCGTGATTTATATACTTTGAAATTATGACAATTATTTTTATACCCATCATTACACACCCAAAAAGTTTCATTTAAAATGTACCTGTGAAGCCCTCTGCTTAGTCTCCTGGCTGGAATTCTCCGTGGCCATGTAGCATGTGACCAGGAGCCTGTTGCAGAGCTCCATGGGGTCCGACGGGGTGTAGTCAGCTTGGCAGAGAATCTTGCGTACGTCGTATAGCACTTGGCTTTCTGGAAGCACATCATTATCTTTGGTAATATTAACATAACGTGTGGGTATCGAGTTCTAAGGGGATATGAAGGTATTATTATGCAAGACCACCCCAATTATATTAAAAATTGCCAGCAAGAGCTGACAGTATCTTCAGATTCAGATTCAGATTTTTATTCATAAAACACAGTATTTTACATGTCAGACAGGTTACAGAATAGAGTAGGTAGGTATATACGTTTTATACATGTCAAGGTAGTTTTAATTATAATTAGATATAAAATATTTCTAAAAATTAATTCATTGACATTGTAGATTTCAGTCTAATTAAAGGTTATTAACTACTTATGCGTGGGTCAATAATGCCTTATCATTAAATTCGTCAATGGCGTAACACGACATGTCCAATAAAATCTTTTTTAGTTTGCCTCTGAAAGTGGCGTCTTATACTCCAGGCAAAATACGGTTTTGAAAAACATTAATTTATAATAGCGTTTTTTTTTTGTTGATTTCATTTGAAAATGCTATTCTAAGATGATTTATTCAAGAATCCGACAAACTTTCCACCCGGAAGTAATTATGTAGATTCTTGATTTCTTTATTGAGAAGCATGCATTGTCTTTTTTATACGATTTATCTTGAATATTATAGAGCAAATGTAAATGAACCAAAATAAAAATAAAAATATTTATTAATATTTTTTCTGACTTTTCAGAAGTTAGTTAACTTATCATTTTTTGATGTCTGAAATTTTGACAGATTTTGTCGTTGGGTAACTATTTAATTGATAATATATCCGTTACACATAAAAAATAACCTATTATAAATTATTTTCAAAATTGGCATTTTTTCCATACGAGTTGTCAGTTAATTTACGATTTTCCTAGGAATTTCGTGATCTGGCGGATTTTTACGATCGGCAGCCGACATATATATTTTCACATCTTGGAACGCGTCTGCTGCTGACTGTATAAGACTATTAGTAGACTACTAACAGTCTTATACAGTCAGCAGCAGACGCGAAATAGCGGCGTTTCACGATATGCCTAGGAATTTCGTGATCTGGCGGATTTTACGATCGGCCGCCGACATACATAAGGCAATATAAGGCTATTAGAGCTTGTCTACATAATTTTGAGCACCTCACCCGCAATATTTCCTTCCAATTCATTGAGGCAAGCAAACGGAGCGCATGCAAAATTATTGCCATTTGAAATAGGGACTGCACACCAGATACGCAGACTTCGAGCAATTCCTACACGGGCCGATTGATTGGAAGTTGGCAACCATTATTCCAAAACAAGTAATAGTATGCAACAGAGCATGTGATTCTCGCCAATGTCCACCTGAAAACGGGAGAATATTCTCATTCTTCCCGCGCCTCCACACTCCAGTCTTGTCGCGTACAACTTACTACTCGTAAGGTATAGTACCATACGCTATTATTTTGAAGATTTGCTGTTGTCAAACTATCGGTAATAGTAAGTTAAGTCCGTTAGATTCGAATTGTATGGGAAGTGTCACAGTTCTCTATGGGTTGACAGCTGTCAGTGCCATAATTATAGAGCTGGGTCGTTTCGACTTTTCCGTGAAACGAAACGTAACCGTTTTTTTATATCACAAAACTGTTTTGAAAAACAGTCTCAAAAATAACTAGTTTCTCCGTGCGTTGCCGCCGTCGCCGGTCGCCAAACGAAATGAAACGAAACGGTTTGAGTTGCGTTTTCACGTTTTGCATTGCAACCGTTGCGTCCGACTGTCGTCTTCTACTCGTAGCTCCTCGTCATCGTTTTTATAAAAACGGTTTGTGGTTCTAGCCACAAACTGTTTTTCCGTTACTGTACGAGAAACTGTTTTTGAAAACGCTTACGGGAAAAAACGCCCAGATCTACATAATTAGCGCTGACTGGTCCACCAAACCTGATCGATGTTACACGCCCGCGTCGATGTTAGACAATACAAAATCAAAAAGTGCTGCTGTAGAATTGCATTTGATCGGCAAATTAGCCAAATGTAAATAATCCCGAGGAGAAAACTGAGGCTCTACTTAGTTAGTACAAAGTATGAAGTCAGTACCTCCTTTCTGTATAGCGTCGCAGATCTGGGTGCACATAGAGAAGACAATGCAAGCAGTGCTGGTTGAATCCACGCCTCCGCTCAGCGGCAGGAAGAATCCGCCCTGCCCCGACCGGCGCAGATAGTCCCACAGCCAACACGCTGGACCTAACGGAATATCATATCATATCACATCATTTATTCAGTAATAATCATACATTGTCATTGTTCATATTCATTTCACTTAAAGAAAAATTAAGGATAAAAAATATAGGGATTAAATTAAATAGTAATTACAATATTTAGAAATGTCAATTTGGATAATTTAGAATGTATTTATTTATTTATTTTATTTATTTATTTGTTGTTTATTTGTTCAACATAGGTAGGTGCTAAAATACATAAGGGTCTTAAAAATTAAATACAGTATCACTATGTTGGGCCCTCAGGCATACAAAATTTATGTGTAATTTAGTGGAGGCCGTGTGGTACACATCTCCACTAACTACATGGTGTCTGTTAAGAAATCTGTCACTTTATAATAGGCTTTACTAACAAGAAATTTAAACAATGCTTTTTTTAAATCAGCTGTGCTTTCTATATTAATAATTTCTTTTGGAACCTTGTTGTACATTGTAGGTGCTGTACCAAGCACACTTTTACGACACAGAGCGGTTTTACAGGACATTGCGACTAATTTATTCCTTAGACGTGTACTATTAAAGGTCGGGAACAAATGCAAGTTACGTTTTACAAACAATATGACTTCGTAAATGTACAGGCAAGGTAGAGTTAAAATTCCGAATTTTATAAAGTATGATTTACAAGAATCACGATGGTGTAGACCACACAAAGATCGAATGCACCTTTTTTGCGCTTTGAATGCAATTTCTCTATCAACCGAGTTTGCCCAGAATATAACTCCATACCTTAAAGTTGACGTTACATATGCTTGATAGGCATTTAAAACTACATTTTCGTTAACAACTTTTCTTAATTGATATAGTGCGAAGGAGAATTTATTTAACTTTTTACATACTATGTCGATTTGGTTTCTCCACGATAGCTTATTATCAACACTTATCCCTAAAAATTTTGTAATGTCAGTTTGTTCAATTTTCCGGCCCTTATAATTTATATTTAAATTTGTAATAATATTAACTCTTTGTAGAAATGTCATTATTTTGGTTTTGTCCAAATTTACTTTCAAATTATTATTAGTAAGCCAATCTATAATATTTCCTAGTTTTGCATATGTCAGTTTCGAAAGTCTTCAAGTCTTTGCCGGTGAATATTATTGTACTGTCATCTGCAAAGAGAACCATGGGAGACTCGGTTACTCTTGGTAAATCGTTTATATATATAATGAATAATAATGGACCTAAAACACTCCCCTGTGGGACACCACACCGAATGTGTCGCAATTTCGATGAAATAGACAAGTTCAATTTTAGTTTTACTATTTAATCTATTGATTTGAGTTACTTGTCTACGGTCACTTAAATAAGATTTGATCAGGTTATGTATGTTTCCCCGTATTCCATATGTATATAATTTGTCCAAAAGTATTTTATGGTCAACAAAATCAAACGCACGAGACATGTCCATATAAAGAGCCGCTACTGGGATTTTTTTGTATGGAATACAAAACAAAATAAAATAACCGTCAGGTCTCATTATTCACATCGATGAACTCATTCACTGAGTAATAGGCCATCTTTACCGATAAAGCTTTTAAGCGTGAGTTAAAAACTGAAATGGTGTTCGTACTTTTATGGTGCAACGATTCTGACGAATTCCATATAATTTTCGTTCGGACTAGACGGCTAATCTATTGATGTCAGGAACTTAAAATTGTAATATTTAGATAATATATGACCCTCTTCTCCCGCAGTTTGAATAAGTACACGTAAAAACCAGTAATATTCAATATATAGCCATTTAAAATTCATCAAATTTTACTCCGAGCCTTGTATGTGTGAGTGAGTTTTACACTGTCCTTGTAAAGAAAATGGCTGCGGCACATGACAGCTCGTTGCCTAAAACCTTCAATAGATGTATTTGATATCAAATGAAGATTAGTTAGACAGCGGAGTGAATAGTAGTAATTATACTCACCAGACGGTGACACCACCGTGTAAACATTTTAATTTTCTGCTGAAAGAGACAGCATTCATTTTATCTTGCTACGCTGCTCATTTTGGTAATGACGTCAGAGACATGTCATTTGTTTTTTGATTAGAACGAATTTCAAACAACAATGTATGAAGTTCAATGCTTTGCTCTTTGTTCGTGATTTATTAAGATTTCCATGAACAATAACCTAGTCCACGCAACGATAATTATACATACATTTTGCGTCTTATTAGATAGGAGTAAGATACAATATGGAAACGTAATCTGTGCCACCGACCGTATACCTGCATATAGGATTTGATCAAATGAATTTGCAACTTGGGTTTATAAGTTTCGATTGAGTGAATGTTACTTAATGTAGCATTGAATGTAACGGACAATTATGCATTTAGGGTGAACCTGTTAAATTAAAATATTCGCTTTAGTCGACTACACATCTATTGACAGTAAAATAAACAGTAAAGTAAACACAATACACATAAGATATAATAAATAACTTAACATAGTATATAAATATAGAACATATAAAAACATAGTCTTATCTTATGGGGGGGCTTCCCCCTCCACATCATAGTTTATAAAATCTTAAATGTAAAAGATTGCAACTATAGATGTAACGTAGAATTAAGCTTTTTTTTATGCAATATACAGCTTAAATTAAATTTTTCTTTTTTTTTAATAACTACTGCAGCCTACTTAGGAATCGTCTGTTCGGACCCGGAGATTAGATTACCCGGCATGTAAATGAACTAAGTCACAAATTGTCTTCTTTATAATGTTGTGAGGGTAGAATTATATACTCGTAGGCATTCTTCGGTGCAGGGACTGATGTCTGGCTGGCTGGCTAGGCAGGTACGAAACCGGTATTCCATTCATTGGGTACGGTACTGTTATATTGTAAAGTTTAGCCGCGCGACATCACAACGGCTCCCCGTGACCAGTTAGAAATATCGGTTACCGGTATTTTTGCAAGCTTTTATTTACTTTCACCTGTCCCGTTGTCTGTTTGTCTGTCTGTAATCAAATCTTGCAAGTTAAATTTGATCCACTTCCCGGTGACCGATTGAGCTGAAATTTTGGGTATAAGTATAGTTTGGATGACAATTCAATATTATGGTACCATCGAGCTGATCTGATGATGGAGACAGAAGGTGAATTCAGTACTTAACCGACGTAACCCCATTGAGTTTGGGCTCGTTAGAAACGTCTCAATGAGTAGTTGATGATGGTATACAAAAAAAGTACAGTCGGCAATAAAAGCTTGTACCAAAAATGAAATTTTTGACAGAAGCTTTTTTAATGACTAGTGATACCTTTGAATACCGGTTCCAAACGGGTATTATTTCGATACTGAATTTTTTAGTTCTTAAGCGGGTCTAGTTCGCTCCTCGCCGAAGGCGAAATATCGGTTACTTTTACAACTTTTATGAAAGCGTTTACGGTACAGGAAAAAAATAACCGTAACCGTTCTTTTATGGTAGTAAAATATGCAGCAAAATATGCAGCAGGTATCGAAATGGTCCGGAGAAAACCGACATATGTATTTAATTTATTTTAATTTTATTAACGTACATATACTCGTAGGGAATGTAAACCGCCATCCTGGAATCCCGCAATACCGCGGTATTGCGGGATACCAGGACCGGTTTTTCCATTATTATAATACCGGAATTGAAAAGGACCAGTATTGAAATACTGGATTACCGGTATTTAAAAAAAACATTAATCCTACAAATATTATAAATGCAAAAGTTTGAATGTTTGTATATATAGATGTTTGAATGTTTAGATGTTTGTAACTCAATCACGCTTAAACGGCTCAACTGATTTGGATGAAATATTGCAGGCTCCTCCTAAGGCCCACCTTAGATTAAAATAAAGGATAGTTTTTATACCGGGTCCATGCAGACGAAATCGAGCCGTAATACACCATGACTCCCTGAACAGATAAAAGCAGTAGTCGCAAACAGCCCCATACCTTTTTTAAGTAAAAAGGTTGGTTTTGCGTTTGGATTTGAGTGTTTAATTATATCAATACTAATGTACTTTTTGACAAACAAACTAACGCTGCAAAACTTCCAATAATGTAAATCCAAGTAATGCAGATGAACCAACATTTTGCGAATACGTAAAAAACCAAATTATTATTTAAATTAAATTGTTACTGTTCAGTGTTATGTAATTGGTGAAAACCCAAATATGTTTACACTTTTAATTTCACTTATTTTACATTTTAATGTGCAACCAAATTTAGATAGGTATTAAATCGAAATCCCGGTAATACCGGTATTGATATTATCCAATGTCACATTTCAATACCATTATTGAGAATCATCTGATGTTGAAGGCCTTATCATCATCATCGTTACTTAAAAGCCTTGCTCTTGTTGGTGGAGTAACCGCCACTCTTCTCTGTCCATTGCCAGCCTCTTGGCTTCCTCATACGAAGCGACATCAGCTTTAACTTTTATTTGGCTAAAATATGTTAGCCTAGGCCTAAAGAAAAGAAGAGGAAGACGAACGAAGAGGTTTTCAAGATTGTAGATGAGAAAAGATGTTTGCTAGGATGTATTAGAAATAGGAGAGGCAAGATGGTGGGCCACCTGATACGGCACGACAGTTTCTTACTAAACATCCTGGAGGGTAAAATTGAAGGCAAGAGAGGCAGAGGAAGGCCTTATACATTTCGTTTTTGACGATTATAATAATGACTTCATGTAAATTGGCATTATAATAAATCAGCCTATATTACGTTCCACTGCTGGGCACAGACCTCCTCTCATGGGCGAGAAGAAAAGCCTAAGAAAAAAATAACGGTATCATAATTATACCGGTTTGGAAAAGGAATTATAAAAGTATCAGTATAATTTAAAAAAAACCGGTAACGAATATGCATTTCTACACGGTTCCGGAACCGGTACCGTTATGTTGGTGGCGCGGCTAACCTTTACAATATAACGCTATCGTAATGGAATCTGGTCCCATACCGGTATAACCGAAACCGAAATCAGTCCATGCTCGTGAGTCTGCCTTTAAAAAAATATATTGTTGGCTAATTGTTAAAAACTGAATCGATAACAACATCCATATACTTAATTGAACGAGCGAGCGAGACGAACGAAGTTTTTCATTTCAGCTTGGGAAAATATTATTTCGTATGTCCGGCTGTCTAGACTTCTCCTCTACATGTCGTATTTCTCAACCGATTCTCCTGAAATGTTGTGAGCTGATTCGATGACTATACAGAGTGACATTCAGTCCGAAACTATAAGACACGGGCTCTTAGGAGTCACCAGACCGATTTTAGAAAGAATAAAAACTGCATTTAATTTAGTACACGGTCAAATCTGTCAAAAAATCTGAGTTCGTTTTTTGCGTATAAAATGTATACTATGCCTTAGTATGTCCACCCAGTAAGTTCATTCATCCATCACCAGTGAAAGATCATCACATACTATACTTACTTAAAACAAAGTCGCGTCCTGCTGTCTGTCTGTCCCTATCCCTATGTATGCCTCGATCTTTAAAACTACGCAACGGGTTTTGATGCGGTTTTTTTTTAACCAGCCCAACTGGAATGTACTCCCGTCTAACGATGAGTATCCACCAGAGCTGTGCGAGGTTGGGAGGCCGTAAGCGAGGAAAAGAATAAGCAATACAAAGCGATGCGCGAGCGCGGACTGCCACGCTAACGGTGGATTTTTTCCTCGCTCAACGCCTTGCAACCTGGCACAGCACTGGTGGATACTCAAATTAAAAACCCGATGAGTACCGGCTACGCCTTCAGTTTCCATCATCATGGTCATAATCATCGTATCAGCCAAAGGCGTCCACTGCTGCTCCCCCAAAGAGTGCCACAATGACCGGTCCTGCACCACCCGCATCCAGCGGACTCCCGCGAGCTTTACCAGTTCATCAGTCCACCTTGTGGTCTGCCCAAGGTGCGCCTTCCCGTACGCCCGGCACAGTTTCCGTATAACTCTAATATGTACGTACCGAGCTCAATTTCTTCTTCCGGCGATAAATACTTCCAATCAATAGGGGGACTCGTGGTCAGAAAGGCGTCGTCGTCATCTGACAGAGCAAAGTCCACAGTGACTCGTGGAAACGGTGGGTTGGACGCGGCTAGGTGCGAACGGGATCGAGTCTTCGCTCTGTATGACCGGATATCCTCCAAGTCGATCGTTGCAACTACTACTTCCTGTATAAAAGTGGGTTATATTTAAGTGATTACTGTATAGTGTACATAAATATGTATTTACATCAATATGCATTCGCCGCTCGCCGTAGATATCAATTGTATGAAATTATGAAGATACTTAGATAGGATACTTTCTAACCCAGCCACCATCCCCTGGGGAAATACAATTGGAGGGGGAGGTTGAGTAGTAATATACTGTATTAAATTGTCGTTCCTCTTATAATGTTTACAGGTCGACACACCATATTAAATGTATGGACATTTAATATGGTGCGCAGAGCTCTTTTATCGTGTGTCGACCTGTAAATATATTGTTGTTGTTTCCCTTATGTTGTCCTTCTCTCATACTATGTGGCTACTTGTAAATCTCTTGTTGTGTTGCCTTCCGTTTCTTCACGAAATGGACTCTGCAGAAGACTAGCGCTGGCTGTTAAAGCCAGCACCATACTGAGCCGGGTCGTGACACAGCCTAGGCCGTATTTTTTTGTCTCTCATAAGTCTGTGTTTGTATTAACGAATTAGGGTCACGAATAAATGATTTGAATTTGTAATAGCTAAACTGAACTTTAAAAACCTAAGAAAAAAAACATACTTAGGAACAACAATGTGTAAACAAGCTGTTAACTTACAACATCCACCAACGCAAACTGCAATCCGCGGCTAACAATTTGTCCATTCAGTGCCACGCAAGAGCAGCCGTTGAAATAAATCCTCTGTCCATCACAGCCGCGAAGATTACTGAACAAGTATGCTCCTCCGCTTTTGAAAGTTGCACTCTTCACCAGGTCTACAGTCACATACGCTTTACGGAGCTCCATATAGCTGCCTGAGCCGTTGGCAATAATCTCCACGCCATCCAAGCCAAGGGCGATGTGGCGACTGAAACATTGACACACATAGTGGATATAGTTTACCTTTTACCAAAAGTATGTACCTATAAGGTAGAGAGAAGGCCCCGTCGGAGTCAGTAATAGTACATTACTTACCTAACGGTGGTAAAACAAAGAATGTCTCAGATTTGACTCGGCAACAAATATCCATTTTACTCAATGATTACATTATTCATACAAAAGTCAGGTTTAACCAAAGTTACGCAATTTTGTCATTCACTCACACATATTTTGCATTTAGTGGGTAAAGCTTTGCAAAGTTATTAATTTGTGGATAATGATTATACGAAATGTGTATATGAAAAAGTATTTTTATTAACAATATTACCACATTATTACTAGTCGCATGCATGAACGATTCGTCTACCATAGCTTTTTAAATGAGGTTTTGGGTTCGAATTCGAATCCTAGCTCGAACCAATGACTTTTTCGGTGAAAGAAAACATCATCATGGGGAAACCTGCATAAATTACAACTGCCAAAAAACTCAAACGACTAGCCTATTTCGGTTGCATCTTATGTCCAGAAGTAGGACAGGACAAGACGTAGGGCGGTATTAGGCTTATAATACAAAACAAATCATGCTTTTGATGGGATAAGTACCTTTGCGGATTCCACAACTCCTCGCATATTTCAAAACCTATGCACGTGTCTTTCGTAGCAATGACCGCATCGCCAATAGGAACTGTAGTCTGGTTAGTGATGGCGGATATCATTCTCGGAAGATAGTAGTCCTCAACTTGGCGATCCTTTTCAGAACATAAATTGATTGTTAGTATACTTTACTACAGACTTTAATCTATATTAATATTATAAAGAGGTAAAGTTGGTGAGTGCGTAGAAGTATGAATGTGTGGTTTTGTAAGTTTGTATGGGTATAAGAATTAGTGAATACTTTAATAGCTATTGTAATTTTTGTATATGTTTAAAGTATTAGCACCCCAAGGTGGACCGATGACCAGATGAGGGTCGCGGGAGTCCGCTGGATGCGGGTGGCGGAGGACCGGTCACTTCGGCACTCTTTGGGGGAGGCCTATGTCCAGCAGTGGACGTCTTTCAGCTGATATGATGATAATGATGATGATAAGCACCCCGCGGTGCTTACCTGCCGATATTATCTTTTTGTACAATAGATTAAGTTCTCATAAGCAAAATTTATAATTTCTTAGAGAAAATAAAGTTCTTTAAACGTAAATCTCCGGAATTACTCATACGATTTCAATAAACCTTTCCCCGGTATATCGAATGGACCATATACATCCTGCGGCTTCGCTTGTATTATTAGTGATGCGCGGTTGGAGCCGCGCGGGCATCTAGTCTACTAGTCTACACTAATAATAAAGCGGTAAAGTCTGCAGCATTGAGAATTTGTGAAAAGTAAGAAGTAGAAAGAACTTCCTGGACGGCCACAACACAATGCACACCTGTCTCGTTTCCGCTTACAACTCACCTTAGTCCAGCCAGAGAACCACCTCGACTCCCGGTAATTCCCATCCTCACACAGCATCATCTTTGGTCTGATCAGCAGTATCTTCTGGTTTAAGAACGCCACACGGCAGTTGTATGACACGTTCCTGTGCTGCACTGGCATTCCCACGTCAATGAGCATGTCTTTACAGGTAGGGGACTTCAGTATGTCAGCCAGAACTTGCCAGCTGTGGAGGAAGGTATCTGGCTCGTGGAAATGGTCTTCGCAACTGTAGCCACTGAAAAATAAGAGTTCACATTGCACTATAGATAGTGGAGAATTATGTGCTCGGAGGAAACTCGTGGAAAAAATTTACCTCGCGATTGAGAATTGGATCGAGCACATAACTGACAAGCGTGAATTTTCTAGAAACACAGCGTAAATCGCCTTTCTAGAAGATGAACTGATTACTAGTGTTGTGAACACAGGAATACCGTACGAATATATTCGCTATGAAAGTATTTGTTGGAGACCTAGCTAAGCAAATTCTATTTCTACGTTCGCGAGATGCACAGAGCTGTCATCTTAGTACTTTGAAGGTATTCATTTGACACTTGAAGGTTCCATTCAATTTACCATATCTCTAACTCCGGTCCAGTTCTGTAGAAGGCTCCCATCTCCTTGGCCTCCTGTATCGACTGCAGGATGCGGCTTAGGTTTCCTTCGAAGTCGAGTGCCCATTGGTTGAGCGTGCACGATGCTACAGTCACTTTTCGACCCATTATTTATCTGTAACATTACATTACGTCTTAATTTAATAACAAGTTTCTGACAAAAAAAAACATTTTTGGTACAAGCTTTTATTGCCGACTGTACTTTTCTGTATACTACCGTTAACTACTCATTGAGACGATTCTAACGAGCCTAAACTCAACGGGGTTACGTCGGTTAAGTACTGAATTCCCATGGCAACCTTCTTTCTCCATCATCAGATCAGCTCGATGGTACCATAATATTGAATTGTCATCCAAACTATACTTATACCCAAAATTTCAGCTCAATGGGTCACCGGGAAGTGGGTCAAATTTAACTTGTGAGATTTGATTACAGACAACGGTACAGGTGAAACTAAATAAAAACTTGTAAAAAAAATACCTATATCAATATTAGGGGATAATCTTACACGAATCGAACTACATAGTCCTATAGTAAGTCCAATACGGCTTGTGTTATGGGTACTATACGATATATTTAATAGATATAAGTACTTACATTCATAGAATTCATCCAATACTCGGAATCAAATATTCATGCTCAATTGCTCATCCATCACACAAATATTTGCCCTTACCGGGATTCGAACCCAGGACCTACAGCTTCGTAGGCAGCAAAAAGTACTATACATATATATATATATATACTGGTATGCAGCATCACTAGCCACTAGGCTAACCGGTCGTCAATAAATGGTTACATGCACTCGCCAATAATAGTCATTAGTCGAACGATACTAAATATTATAAAAAGGTAATTTAATGTAATGCTTAATTAGGGTATAAATTGCTAAAAAATGGCACTAACGGCATAATCTTTACATATCCTTGTACCTGTCTTTTCTTTTGCACCTACTTTATCTGTGCGAGTTGTGCTATAAATAGTATTTGTATTGTATATTTGTTTGTACCGTTAGTAATTTTTTTTTTGCCAGCAATGACATGTAATCCAAAATTTACACATGCTCTCTAATGCCTTAACAGTAGAGTCGTGTTCAGATGTTTCTTATTCGGTGCGATACGTATAATGAACTTGAAATATGTATGCTAAACATGTTTCTAATTAACTACCTATCTCACCAGATTTTTGGCTCCAAACATATTTTATCAACAGCGACGAGTTAAAGTGACATTTGGTTCGTGTTCAACAAAATGTCAGTCTCTCAAAACAATCCTCCACTTCGTCGAAGCAAAAATTGCTTAAGTTACAAAGTACCATGCATATTACTGCCGAGTGTAAAACTTTTACACCGTTCAGAGTTCAAAGAACCGTCGGCACGTAGGCTGTTGTTATCCGCTGATCGATTTAACTAATACTCTGGCCGTAATTCATGAACCTTAAAGCAACTAGTCAAGAACTATTTTCCAGTGGCTGCAATCAAAGTTCAAAGATAATATACAGCGCTGAGGCCGCAATTGACGTGAATCAACCGTCAAAGCCTATAGACATGAAAAACTGCAATACGTTTCCATTAGTCAGTCGAATCAGTCGATCGATCAGACTGCAGCCTTTACAAGTCGCGTCGGAAATAGATGGAAATGTGAACAATAGGCAATTTTTTGTAAATGGGTCATTCAGTTGTACGTACCATATAAGGTCTCAAAAGGCTTTCAACAGTATGTAAAATGGACCTTCAGGATTTTCATAGACTATATTGATACCGTGGCTCCACCTGCGATCTATGTAATGCGCGGGCAGAGCCGCACGGACAGCTAGTTTATAAAGACCTATACCTAGTTATATTTTACTTGAAGCTTCGGGGTTAACCTAAATAGGGAGTTTCATGCCAGATTAACCGAGTTAAAAATAAACCGTATAATCTGCGATAACATTTGTGACATTTGCATTGATTAGTGATGCAGGAAGCCGTCACTAATTTGTTGAACCTCCGAAAGAACATAAAATAGGGTATTAGTGTTTCATCTTTGACAATTTTAATGGTAGCTGGAAACTGGGTTCAGGTTTATGCTTCATCGTCTATACGAATAAATTATAAAACAAGGGGACATGATGGTTATTGGCAGTAGCAATAATAATGACATTGTAGTAGGCACAGTAGTGGATCGATCGCGCGACCCGTGCCAGGGGTCGGCCAATCACCCTGCTTTTCCTCTGGGACACGGTGGCGCGGGACAGGAATACGTGCTTTGTCTGCACAGCATAGCACGGCGCGGCGCACAGCGCACGCCACTGTAGTTTTTTTTGTAAAAGTATTCTTTTTACGCTAGCACTATAAGTCTCAGCTCACAGTCTGAACTCATGTACTGAATCATAATCCGAATTACGCAAGAGATAAAAAAAAGGCCCTCTGGTAGCAGCTCTGCACAGAGTGTACCGTTTTATTTGCTCGTCAGTGTTTCATATTATGATTCAGTGCATGAATTCAGACTGCGTGAGCCCAGCCTAACCGTAAAGGGATGTCGGAACAATTTCAGCAACTCTGATGGTACTGTGGGTATAGGCACTTACAGAATTTAGTTCGCGATATATCCTAAGTACTTACCCGAAAATACGACGGAAAGACAAAAATCACCGAGAAAGTTGACAGATATTTCTATTCCAAATTGTGATAAAAGAACTTGTAGATACCTACTTTCGGCCTATAGACCCAAATGATCGTACATATATTGTCATAAAGTCATAATAATACTTAAGTCCGCATTAATTTGCATAACTATTTATAGCGCCGAAAGAGGTCAGAGGCTTCTAATAAAACTTGTATGAGAAAACAAAAGACAGAAATGGAATTTCCTTCCACACTACATTTTCGATTTGTAAAGGGAATTGCTACAAAATGAATACACTCAACATATATTTATGTACGTAGTTATGTCAGTCTGTACGTGTAGATATATACCTAACACAAACGTCGAAAGTGCGCAAATGAAATGAAATGATGACGTGTTTTTTCATGCACATAACAAGACAACAGCCAACTTAGAACATCAAGCAAGGTCAATATTTAAACTTAAATCATAGATTATTATGGTCTATACTATTTTCATCTCACCGTCAAGTTCTAGGAACAGGTTTTCTTGCTAACTAATTGATTTTACAATCGCCGTAACCTAGGCAACATTCTCTTACGTAAAACCAGACTGAGGATGTCACAGTCGTCTATATAAAGCCAATTAAATTCATGGTTCGCTAACTGAATGTGATTACTGATTACGTACAGAAATGTATTTCTAAGAAGGGACGACATACTTCGTAAGACATGAATATATTTATTATATATTTATATATTTATTTATACATACATATTATGTATGTATTAAGTTTTAAGACCACATTTATACGGGAGCTGTCAAAGGGTTCAAAATAGTTTATGACAAATCTTGAACCCGTTGACAAAGCATGTTATATATCCACTTCCACTTTTAGTGTCAGATTCAACCAAACAAGAGTTGGATTGTTGGAGTCTAACCTTAAGATCAGGTCATACAATTTTAACGTTTAATCTCTGGTCAAGCCCTTATTCCAGTTTACTAGCCTTACACACGGATTTAGTAGCGTGTAGCTTATCAGCTAAAAAAAACCGGTCAAGTGCGTGTCGGGCCACGCGCAGTGTAGGGTTCCGTAGTTGCCTGTCTGTATTAGTTACATCGACGTACGGTGCGGTTGCGTCGGCCGAATACATACATACAAACATACATACATTCACGTTTTATTCCCAGAAGGGGTAGGCAGAGCACATGAAACGTATATTCCAGCGCCACTTTTAGCATAAATGTAGGTATAAAAGATCGACAACATGTGATATTGCAGTGATAGGTTGCTAGCCCATCGCCCACAACACACTTCAACCCAATGTTGTATGCAATTGTTGAATGCAATGTACGAAAATTGGCCTTTTCAATTACACATTAAGTTGGTCGACTATTACTCGGTAACTACTTATGCGTACTTGTTCGTGATAGTTTTCCTTTTAAATTCATTATAATTATGTACTACTACCACGAATTTTTTCACATGGCCAGTAGTAGCCATTTAGCCGGCAGGGGAGGGACACAGACTCGAACTAAAATTGGGGCTTTAAAGCGCAATATCTCGTAAACGAATTACTGATTTGAAAAATGGTTTTAGAAAACCCATAATATTTTTGAACGAGCTATCCAACGATATACCACACCATGGGTTTGACGAGAAAAAAAATACATCCCCGCTTTAGGTGTAGGGGAGGTACCCTAAAAAAATCTTTTTCCAAATTTTATTGTACTGTTTTGTCGGCGTGATTGATTTATATACACATGCCGAATCACAGTTTTCTACTAGGAATGGTTACTGAGCTAAGCCGAAGACGGACAAACAGACGGACAGACGGACGGACATGGCGAAACTATAAGGGTTCCTTGTTGACTATGGAACCCTAAAAAACCAACATAACTTTACAGTCTACTTCGCGTTCTTATCAGATCTTTCCCTTCGTAGCTCTATGAGCAAATTTAAGTTTTATTGCTGTAATAGGGCCATTAGCCAAGTTGGGTTTTCACATAGCGGCGAGCTCGCGCTACGGCGAAGTGCAGTCACCTTTCAGGCTTTCCAGGAAAACGTTTACATTCCTGGGAAATTGTTTCATACCTTGACACGAGATTTTCCTAGAGAAATGTGTGTAACGTAAATTTATCTAATCACGTATCCGTCGAACATTAAACACGCATTCGCGAACATTTAGCTGGATAATATATTGCATACACGTAGACACATATCCTTGTCTACTTGTGGCTAACTCGACGTGCAGTCTAGACGTATAACAAGAGGTGTCTCCTGCTGAGAGCATTAGACACCAGACACTCGACACGCTGCATGAGACATAAACACCTCAACTATATCGGCATTTCAGCTTATAATGAAACTACTTAATATAATTGAAAGGTTTAAGAACATTTTTAGTGATGTCTGGTGATTCTGAAAAAAGTTCAGGAGGTGAAAAAAATATGACGCTAAACGACCGCCGCGGTAAGTAAAGTAACAAACATCCATCTATAAGAAAAATAAAATTAATTCTCATAATTATTTTTATGAAAAGTGTTGATTTAGTGTCGCAATTTTATAAGGTCATGGAACCCTAGTAAAATCGAAGCGTAAACCACGTAAATATGCATACGCGCTTAGCATTAAAATTGCTATGAAAATATGTGTCTGACGCAAATGAACGAGATTTGGTGCTATCGAATCATGATACGAGAAGGGTAATAGGCTTCCGATACCCAAAATATTAGGCCCTTACACGAAATCGTCGTCAGTTTGAGTCTGGCCGCCGCGAAGGCAGGCTGCACGTCCGTTTGCAGCCACAACAACACGCCTCGGGCTGGTAGTCATGGTAACCACAAGCTCGCCTTTCGAGGGAGAGATAAAAATCAGATAGCTAATTACCAATCACCACTCAAGTTCGCCTCGTGCAGCCGCAAATGAATTCTGAAAAGCATCCGTAAAATGTTATGGTGGAAACAACTTGAAAGAGCACAGGACAAAGCCATGATGATGGAAATGGAAGAACAAAGGAAACGAGACTACATTAACAATACCACGGTTACATTGGCGCTGCCGATCGCCAGTAGGGACCCAGTATTGGAAGACAATCTGCTAATAGCTAACATAGAGCAAGTTAAATCTTTACAAGCCTCCCTCTTCCCGATTTGTAATAAAGGTAAAGAAGTACACTCGATAACAAAATATCAGGTTCTTACAAAATACGTTTAAATTGAAAGTATTTTAACGCAATAAAAATATGTCAAATAATTCAAATAAATCTTAGAATGGTATGTGATGGCCGCTCCACACGATGGGCCGTTCTGACCCATCATACAGGACGCAACTATGCGTTAAAGGGAGTAAGACATATTTATGTCTCGTTCTACCGCATAGCAGCGTCCTGTATGATGGGTCAGGGATGGCCCATCGTGTGGAGCGGCCATTACGTTGAGAACCAGCGAAACGAGGTTGTGCCAGCATATTGCAGTGAAATTAAGGAATAAAATATTACTACGATTACTCGCGAAATGTATATTACTTAGTTTGGTGCCAATAAATAACTTATCAGTTAATACTTAACTAGGATATTTTTTCATTATTAACTATTTGTCTACATTTTAAAGAGAATAACGACAAAAAGGAGCATTAGTACGCGATGATGCATATTTATTATGAATCATGATTAATTGATTAGTATCACAATACTTTAATGTTCGTTGGGTATATACACATATTGTGAATGTTAATTCATTAGGGTTAAAGTTGCGTTATCCGAATTGTTCAACAAACTTCAAACCAACTTTCAAAGTATTTATAGTAAGTTGGTACTTAGTTCTTCGCTCAGAATAATTAATAGTCACGCAATTTTGCTATCAACACAGGAACTTTTATATCAAACTTTCTTCAAAACAATATCAAAACCAATCAGTTCGAAGTATGCACCGATGCAAAGACGTTCCGGACTACAGCCAAGCTCAAGGAGCCACGTGATCTATTCGCATTGCCGAGGGAACTAGATTGTCCACAACAAGCACCGAGATGGCCGTCGGAATGTCAAGTAAGAACCTAACAGTTTATGAAATTTGGGTCCGCATTTTCGCGATTTTGGAAGACGAAAGCTAAACCCAGTAAATATAATTATGTGGCAACACTAACACACTATACACGCATGCATTCTTATTTTTTACATTGTGTGTATTGGGTTCAACTATTGTTTGTCTCTATCGCCACAATAAAAAATCATGGCGCTATCATATAAACAAATCACGCTTGTGTGATTTTGAATGCATGCGGTATGGTACATTGTGCGAACGATTCAGCCACTAAGGGCGAAGTAGGTACACCAAGAGAAAGCCAAATAACTCCAGCAAAAAAACTGCCTTTTGTTGTAATTTAGTGCTCAAAATTTGAGCTTTGTTGCTAAATCCACATGAACCATTTATCGTAACGATTCCATCAACGACTTATGGTTACGAATTTGTTGAGCAATAGGGACAAAATCATGTGTTAGAATGAGAGCACACAACAGTATAATAGTGATTAGAGGTATGCCAGTCTGATTCAACCTGTAGCTGCGTTTCTATAAGTAAATTGCAGCGATCAATTGTTGTTGTGATTAATTATAAGGTCCGTAGACATCTTTAGAACAAACACAAGGTGTATTTCATATCGACCTATCTTATCATGGTCTTGTTTAAGAACGCAAGCAAGCGGTCATATGATAAATTAAAAGCTATATTATGAGTTATACATAGTAAAGCCCGACCAGGAAAATAAAAAACCTGCTCTGGGGGCGCTAAATTAGCAATAATTATGGCAACACTAAAAAAATTGTATGATGTACCTACCAGTCATGTTGACAACGTGGTCGGTGATGTTATTGAGAGGAATAGAGTCTAATCCTTCAGACTTTCTCTTTTAGAAATACTTCGTCATATTGCAAATCACTTCTTAAGTCACATTTAATCGTTTTCGGCATTTTAACTAGGGCTCCCGCTACACGTGTAAACCCGCCCGCCCGAATACCCGTGTTCTTAAGCCCGCGGTGCTAAGCGTCCGTTCTACACGGACACGCTCGAACCCGACCGGTCCGCGGGCGGGTACCCGGGTACCCGGGTACCCGTACACACGTACCCGCGGGTTCTAATTACACGCGGGTTCGAACCGTCCGTAGCCGTTTGAGTTGATGCAAATAGAATATAATTATTTCATTTTACTCTATTTGCATTAGCAACTCTATGGGTTTGGTGTGTATGATGTTGTTTTATATTAGGTATGTGACAAAAGGAAACATCGCAGGAAGCCTATGTTTACTCTGTTGCGTCATAATATTGTATAAACCTAGTATTTTATGTAATGATTGCCCGACAAAGAGCACGCAAACTGTTTAACTTTTATTATAGCCGCTTAAAGATATGATAGCTAAACAAAAACAGTACCTAGGTAAGTAGAGTCAGCCAAGAAAGTGTTCTACCGCTTTTCGACTTTATTGCATCCAAAATAAGGTCCAAAAGTGGTAGGCCACTTTCTTGGCTGACTGTACATGAGAACTATTTAATTTTAACCGAACGCTTAATGTATTGTACAGTCGAGGAAATTTAATGTATAGCACTTTTGATCCTTAACGTCCTTCAAATAGAGTTGACATTTGCCAAACCTTCATTTTCCTCGACCGTACATGCCATTATGGTTCTAAATAAGGGACTGAATGTGGTATCGAAATTAAGGGTTTTAATTAACGGCACTTAATAAAGGTATTGCAAGGTATACCCTTTTTAAACCGTACCTTTACTCACGAGGTTGAATATGAGCACCGGATAAAGGCACTGAATCAAAACGATACTTGCAACATTACTCTGCCTACGATACCTATATAAAGGATACAGTAATCATTTTAAAAGAAAGGTACTCGAACAAAACCATATTGTGACAATTTGCTACAGCTTCAAAGTTTACTGTATTATATATCCGAAACTAGAGTAAATTCTATCAAATGAATGCAAGCAAAATACGATTTTAAGCTCTCATGATAAAGTCGTTTTATGCTTGCGCTTTTGACAGGATTTTATCTTACAATTTCGGACGTACTAAACATCGTTGATGTAGTTTAACGAAGTAAAAATAATTTGCAGCAACGAGATTATAATTTGGATAGGCATTATCAGTGTCTTGCAACTTTTTTTGGACAAACCCAAAAGTCGTTGAATTCCAAAGCAATATTAAGTTTTATGCGTTTGCGATAGTCGAAATTTCAACAAAAAAAATTAAGCTAATTACTTACGTATTAAGACTTCTCTACGTTTCCTTTTTTTGTTTTGTTCGTCGCCTGCCGGCGAAAAGGGTTTAGCAGGTTAAATAGGCACGAACTTCATCGTTCTAAAGCAGGTAATAATTCTTTATCTGTTATCTTCGCCGACCTGAGTTGTGGTGTTTTACCGCTGAATGGATATATTAGGGAGGTGGAAGGGGTCACACAATACTACATAGTTGTAGGTATGCAAAATTTAATAAAGGCAGTAAAGTTGTGTGATTTCCAAGTTGCAGAATTTTATTTAGCAAGCAAATAAAGATTAATAAGAATGCCCGAGACTTGGCTCTACGAAATATCGAACAACTTTTTAAGGTAGAAGAGTTTTGAGATTTGGTCTCTTTTTTCGATGAAATGTTTTTTATGGGATATCACTATCATTTACTACATTTGGTTTAGCTATTTACTATGCTCGCCTCATTACAATGATCTGCAATATATATTTATACCTGTTCTGTTCAACAGTTGTGATTTTAAAAAATGTCATCATTTTGTTGCGATTTTCTTAGTTTTTTTTCCATCAGATACTATAGTTTATATTTAATTTGTGATATTGAGTGTTCGTAAAGGCCCACACAATCTGAAATAAATGTGACCAATTCTTAATACATGCTTTAACTGATTCCTTCCCTTTATGAGGTCATAAATAAATGGTCGTGCTAATCTCATCATTATTTCTAATATCTACTATTAGAGCTGGTGGTCTAAAATTGGGACCGGCCAATTTTAAACCACCAGTTTCGTAACTATTCTGGTTCAAAACCAAAACTAGATTAATGCTACATTATTTTTACATTTTAAGCTCAAATAAAAATCTGGGGGCACGGCGGTGCCCCCGCCAAGTCGAGCGAAACAGCTTTTTTCGAAGCAGTTCAGGCCATTTTCGACCCCCCCCCCCCCCCCCCAATAACTTCTTTGTGAATAAAACTAGAAGCCTGAATTTTCAGTAACCAAGCCGGCATTGTAAAAACACGATATTTCATTCAATTTGAATCAGTGGTTTAGGAATTATAACATTTATAACTATTCAAAGTTTCTTAATTTTGTCACTCACATTCACACTGACCGATCAACAAAGGCGCTAATTTAGAACATAATTAGTGTTTAAATCAAGTTAAAACTAAAATATTCTGCAGATTTCGGTCTATATTTCTAGATACGCATAAATAACTTAGTAAGCCCATAAAAATATACAGGATTACAAAGTTACATTTGGAGTGTGGGTGAAAAAATTAAAAAGCAAGAATGAGACTGCAATCATAATTTGTATGTATTGATGACACAATAACCTACAAAAAGAAGTGAGATCCCATAAAAAACATTTCATGTAAAAAGAGGCCAAGTCTCGAAACTCTTCCACCGTGTGACTTGGCAATCACACAATACTGCATAGTTTTAGGTGTGCAAAAATCCATAAATGCAATAAAGTTGTGTGATTGCCAAGTAGCAGAATTTTATTTAGCTAGCAAATAAAGAATAATAAGAATGCCTGAGACTTGGTACTACGAAATATCAAAGTCAACGACCGCTTTAGCCTAGTTGGTAGTGACGCTGCCTACGAAGCAAGAGTTCTCGGGTTCTAATCCCGGTAAGGGCATTTATTTGTGTGACAATCACGAATATTTGTTCCTGAGTCATGGATGTTTTCTACGTATTTAAGTATTTCTTTATCTGTATAAGTATGTTTATCGGTATCTAGTACCCATAGTACAAGCTTTGCTCAGTTTGGGCCTAGGTCGATTTGTGTAAGATTGTCTCCTAATATATTTATATTTATCTGAAACTTTTTAAGGTGGAAGAGTTTCGAGACCTGGCCTCTTTTTTACATGGAATGTTTTTTTATGGGATAAAACTTACTAGCTTCTGCCCGCGACTCCGTCCGCGTGGAACTCGTTTATATCCTATGTCCCCGTGTATGTGGGGAGGGCCCCCAGACTCAAATCTCTATACCAAATTTTATCTAAATCGGTTCAGCGGTTTAAGAGTGAAGGGGTAGCAGAAAAACACAGGCAGACAGACCCACTTTCACATTTATAACAGTATGGATTCGTACTTACTTTTTTTTAATCTGAATTTGAGATGGCGAACTTTACGTACTTTTTTATAATTTGTTACATCTATTAATCTGCTAATTTTATTCACAAAAAAAAGATGTTATAATTGCACTAATTTAGTACTTGTATGTACATTCTTAGAACTACGGGATAGTTCCTAGCTTCACACCTCAAGGACGGGTAGTACTACCCGCGTGTAATTAGAGCACGGGTACCCGTGTACACGTGTACACGGGTACCCGTGTACACGTGTACACGGGTACCCGTGCGCTAATTACACGGATCTGTTCGGACCGGTCACTTAAACCCGCGGGCGTGTTACACGGGCACGGGTACCCGACACGAAACACGGACACGGCCGCGAGCCCCAATTTTAACGCAATACAACACGTACCAACGACACCTCACTTTGACAGCAATTGACAGATGGCATTAATGACGTCTTCAATGTTACTGTTGCCAGTTGAAGAAATTAGTTCCAATAGTTTTCCTCAATATGGCGAAGTTTTTTATTTTCCTGGTCGGACTATTAGCTGATGTAAAAAAAACATTTTCTGTATAGGTAGTCGATGAAAGGATAGACCACATAACTTGGAGTCCGGCTTCCCCAGAGCCCTATTACAACCCCACGGGAAAAGAATTACGACCACAACCAGTCGGCGAAGACGCAGGAACCGTCATCTTTCAGTATTATCCGATATGTACACGTGTACACGGGTACCCGTGCGCTAATTACACGGATCCGTTCGGACCGGTCACTTAAACCCGCGGGCGTGTTACACGGGCACGGGTACCCGACACGAATACACGAAACACGGACACGACCGCGAGCCCTAATTTTAACGCAATACAACACGTACCAACGACACCTCACTTTGACAGCAATTGACAATGGCATTAATGACGTCTTCAAAGTTACTGTTGCCAGTTGAAGAAATTAGTTCCAATAGTTTTCCTCAATATGGCGAAGTTTTTTATTTTCCTGGTCGGACTATTAGCTGATGTAAAAAAAAACATTTTCTGTATAGGTAGTCGATGAAAGGATAGACCACATAACTTGGAGTCCGGCTTCCCCAGAGCCCTATTACAACCCCACGGGGAAAGAATTACGACCACAACCAGTCGGCGAAGACGCAGGAACCGTCATCTTTCAGTATTATCCGATATGTACACGTGTACACGGGTACCCGTGCGCTAATTACACGGATCCGTTCGGACCGGTCACTTAAACCCGCGGGCGTGTTACACGGACACGGGTACCCGACACGAATACACGAAACCCGGACACGACCGCGAGCCCTAATTTTAACGCAATACAACACGTACCAACGACACCTCACTTTGACAGCAATTGACAGATGGTATTAATGACGTCTTCAAAGTTACTGTTGCCAGTTGAAGAAATTAGTTCCAATAGTTTTCCTCAATATGGCGAAGTTTTTTATTTTCCTGGTCGGACTATAAGCTGATGTAAAAAAAACCTTTTCTGTATAGGTAGTCGATGAAAGGATTGACCACATAACTTGCGAGTCCGGCTTCCCCAGAGCCCTATTACAACCCCACGGGGAAAGAATTACGACCACAACCAGTCGGCGAAGACGCAGGAACCGTCATCTTTCAGTATTATCCGATATGTACACGTGTACACGGGTACCCGTGCGCTAATTACACGGATCCGTTCGGACCGGTCACTTAAACCCGCGGGCGTGTTACACGGACACGGGTACCCGACACGAATACACGAAACCCGGACACGACCGCGAGCCCTAATTTTAACGCAATACAACACGTACCAACGACACCTCACTTTGACAGCAATTGACAATGGCATTAATGACGTCTTCAAAGTTACTGTTGCCAGTTGAAGAAATTAGTTCCAATAGTTTTCCTCAATATGGCGAAGTTTTTTATTTTCCTGGTCGGACTATAAGCTGATGTAAAAAAAACATTTTCTGTATAGGTAGTCGATGAAAGGATAGACCACATAACTTGGAGTCCGGCTTCCCCAGAGCCCTATTACAACCCCACGGGAAAAGAATTACGACCACAACCAGTCGGCGAAGACGCAGGAACCGTCATCTTTCAGTATTATCCGATGAGTGCCGTAAATTATGTGAGTTTCATTCATTATTTCCTTCAAGACATTATTGACGTACTAAGAAATAAGTCACAAAACAAATGCATTTTGAGATAATCATTTATGGCAGACTGTACCTAGGTACTGTTTTGCAGAATTATCAATCATTTTAACAGCTCAAATACGACGGGTGTATGGTATGTAACTTAAAAGTCCCCATGGCCACATTCCGTCTCCATCATTAAACTTGATTGTATTAGTAGATTAAACTAACTTGATTGTATTGCCATAATATTCCATTTTCCCCGTTACATGCACAAATATGATACCTACAGTTCAATCGGAGACGAGAGAGGAGATCGAAACTGACAGATGTGTGCATGATGCAATGTAAACTATTTAGTTTTTACTAGTCACACTTTAAATATTAAATGATGTACACGAAAACTAACTTTTTTCCAGTTCAGTCGATCAACCGTGGGTGGTTCTAGATTATTCATTTCCGCGTGTGCTAGTGCTGGGGGTGACGACGAATTAAGGTTTGAGTCGAGATTCGAAAGCGGAAATCTAGCAAAAGCAGTGAAAATCACATCGGCATATTACGAACTACATCTCCGGACTGATCTTTACACGAATAGACATATGCAATGGTTTTATTTTAAAGTCACAAACACGAAAAAGCAAATGATGTACAGGTAATTGAATTAATCACCTTTGAACTATGTCTTACAGTCGAGTGTAAAAATATGGGTGCATACAGCTTACTCATAAATGTATGTCAGTAGATTAAAGTTTCGGTACAATTATCGGTAGGATCGGGTTTCGGTAGGATTAAATCGATACATATTTTTGCACTTGACTGTACCTAATCCAGCCATCTAACCTATGGACACCCCCCTTAATCCAGGCTTTCTATCTTAATGCTGATCCAGGTTCTCCATAGTTAATTTATCGAAGGCGGAAAGCTTATACAACGAAGGCATGCGACCTTTATTGTACTCCACAAAAGATGCAAACCTACATTCGATTGGTTGGAGGCGGTGCGGCGATAACATCGCGTACTACAAGAATGACCCGACGTAAGTAGTAAGCTAGGTGATCAGACGCAAATTGCTTCGATAAACTACATCTTGATAAAGGAAACTGATTTCGTTTTGACAGATGCGAAGAAGAGGAACAATTTCCGAACTACACGTTGACGTTCAATATCGAATTTCCTCATGCGGACGACGCAGTGTACATCGCGCACTGCTACCCATACACGTATTCCGATTTACAGGAATACCTTTCGCGACTACAATCGCACCCGGTCAAGTCTACGTTCTCTAAACTAAGGCTGCTTTGTCGAACATTAGCTGGAAATAATGTATATTATCTAACCATCACTGCACCTCCAAACCCGAACGAAATGGAGCAAAAGGTGATCCAATCATCAAGTTGAATTCATGCATTTGTATTGAATGTTGAATTAGCATATCATTCTAATAGTGTTTTACTCAATTCGCAGAAAAAGAAGGCTGTTGTGATAACAGGGAGAGTACACCCCGGAGAAACTCCGTCATCATGGATGATGAAAGGTTTTATAGATTACTTAACCGGTGACTCAAACCAAGCACGCGAGTTACGGGAAAAGTTTATATTTAAACTAGTGCCAATGTTGAATCCGGATGGCGTGAGTAATTACAGTTGTCCTGCATATTATTCACTTCACACAAATGGTGACAAGCTGTTGACAGTTAACAAATATTGCAGGTAATTGTTGGTAATAATCGCTGTTCGTTGACCGGAAAGGATCTGAACAGGCAATACCGGACCGTTATTCGAGAGACATACCCACCTGTCTGGCACACTAAACTAATGATACGGAGGTATGTTACTTTGATACCTACTTATAGATCGTTCATTCTATTAATTTATTTATTCGTAGTATGACTAATTCCATGAAGAGCCACACTTACATATCGCTGACGATAAAACGCAAACTTGTTCGTAGATTGAACGATCTTATATGCTTAGGTATATTTCATAGATTTAAATAGTGCCTAAAAAATTCTGGCATAATCTACTTTATTCAGATTACAGGAAGAATGTGGTGTTGCGATGTACTTAGATTTACATGCGCATTCTCGAAAGCATAATATATTTATTTACGGGTGTGAGAGTAGAAGAAATTCGGACAGGAGATTACAGGAGCAAGTTTTTCCATTAATGTTACACAAAAATGCGGCAGATAAGGTATTTATCAATTACTGTATGGTTCCCGGCACATAAGTAGAACTAAGAATTAACATGGTGGTATTTGCGCAGACACCCTGGTGCGCATACTCCGATAGTATGTAGGTAAGCCTTTTGCCACCCTATTGTACTTACTACTATTTATTATGTGCTATTGCTGTGGATGCAAGCACCGCACCCTACCCTGCCTCACCACAAATTACACCCAGAAATTGACTACGGCTCATTTTCTACTTACGTACCGGGAAAATGTTGTATAAAGATTCAGTTATGTTTCTCCTTATCATAGCGACATTCCGCTTGCATCTCTTTACTATCAAAAATTGTTGAAGGCACCATATCTTTATGAAGAAGCGATTACCTTCCAACTTTCCAAACAGAATTAAGCTAATTTAATTACTATACGTGTACGTATACAAACCAATATTTGAACAAGATATACTTATTGTTTTAGTTCTCTTTCGAAAATTGCAAATTCAGAATACAACGGAGTAAAGAAGGAGCCGGTAGAGTGGTCGTATGGATGCTCGGGGTAGCAAACAGTTATACAATGGAAGCGTCTTTTGGAGGATCAGAATTAGGCAGCAGAATGTCGACGCACTTCTCCGTTCAAGATTACGAGAGTTTGGGACGAACGTTTTGTGAAACATTGCTTGACTTTTACGATGAGGACCCTAGTAAAGAAAGACTGAGGGCTAAAATTGTAACGAGACTGTTGAAAGAAGGTTCTAATGCTGACGAACCAACTAATATTGATTTGTCCGACTACTCCAGGTATTTGCCAGATTTATGGGTTCACCCACCCGAAGCTACCACCAAAGTTCTTACCACTGGTAACATAACAACTGTTATCACTACCAGTGAACGAGTTTTGGTAGTAATTAACAGCTGGGAATGGCCCTAGATTTGTTACATCGATTAGCCTTATCCGTGACATTGTTAATCAAGCGTTATAATGCATTTATTATTCAGTGATGAAGGAGACACATCAAGCAGTAGTTCAGAATCAGGTGCAATAAGGGGCCCTCGTGAGGTTATGCAGCCTGCACCACCGTCATCTCCCATTTTGCCTAATATCCACAGAGATATTAGCGATGTGAGTATAAAGCACGGAATGCCTTACTTCGAGCTAGGATCTTATAAAATACCAAACGATCGTTTGCAGCAACCACGAAAGCAAAGAATAAAATTGGAGAAAATTAACAGGATTGAAAAGAAGAAAACTAAGCGAGAAACATTACAGGTAGTAAGGATTTGATCAGCGATGTTGGGCAACTTTTATATAAAATAATTGAATAAACATGTTTTAGGTTTCAAGAGCAACCATTGATTTGACATCAGACGCAATGACAGACGGTTCTTCTGATGCTGACTCATGTGACGAGAATCTCAGCCCAATAAGACGAGTTCAAAAATTACTACATTCCACTAAATCTAAGCCTAGAAGAAAGAAGAAGATGCCGCCGGAGCTGAAAATTATACCGGCACCGGTAAAATAAACCATTTTTCTGTTTATATTAATAGAGCTATACGAATATTCCCTAATATAAGTATAGGAAGTTGCCATGGTCACCTTCCGTGTCTATCATCAGATCAACTGTTACTACGGTAGCCTATTGGTTCAGGCATGCGGCTGTCAAGCGACGGTCGTGGGTTCGAATCCCGGCACGTACCTATGAGTTTTTCGGAACTCGTGTGCGGAATATTTACCGTTAGCTTTTCGGTGAAGGACAGCATCGTGAGGAAACCGCTCTAATCCCAATAAGGTCTAGTTTTCCCTCTGGTGGGGTCAGATGGCAGTTGCTTTCGTAAAACTAGTGCCTACGCGAAGTCCTGGGGATTAGATTAAAGCGGACCACGGGCTCCTTTACGGGGAATAACCGATGATGAAAATACCGGCAAATCGCTGAAATTTCTTGAAGGACAACTTAATATACTTAAATACTTTCATACGAGCAATGCAAGTTAATATAGAGCATGTAAAAAGGGAAACCTAAAGATGCATGATGTGTTAACGGCGACCGCGAGGGTCATGCAGTTGTCTCATGTGCATGCGCATGGCCGCACATATCCACTTGGAATTAGAATCATAATGTTTGTTCATTTACAGACAAGTGACTCTCCATACCAATCCGACAAGGAGAAGAAAACTACCCTTAGCAGGAGACCTCGTAGCGTGTCTATGTTTAATGAGCCTACAGAGAAGCTGAGATTAAAACCCTCTTCCTGGCATCAGTTCAGATGTTTGCCTCCTCCAAAGTAAGAAAACTTGAAGTGTTAATTAAATCCTTGTCAAGAGACTCGCTAACCATCTGCCGTAAACAGTATTAGTCAGATCTCATTTAAAGCCAAGGCTACCATTTAGAAAAAAATATCCACTGCAACGGAGCTTCACCCAGTGTCTTATTCGTTACGTTTTCGAAATATGTTCTGTTGCGTAAGTAAGTAAAACACGGAGCAGCTTAAGGGGGGTGAATTGGAAATTATCGCATGCTTTGAAACGCCGTTCTGACTAGATTAAGAAACAATAAGGTCTGATTTTCAGATATATGATTCTTGACTATGATTTAATCGATATATGACATGATTGCCTCAAATTTCCTCTATAGAAAAAAAAAACCAAAGTTGGATCTTTTTTCCTTTTTTTACTCAGCCTATTTAAACAATACATTATTTTACGACAGAATCAAATAAAACTTCACTAAGTTAGGTATTTATCGAAATTTGTCCATATAAGCCATTCCCGAAGAGTGAGTGCGCGGAAGGCATAAGCGTGTCTCTGTCAATGGGGCGTGGTCGACTCGAATCAAGGGCATCCCCTTAAGGCACATTCATTGACAGACATTGAGTACCTGATTCTGTCTCGCAGCTTGCAGTCCTCTACGCAGGACCTTCTAGTTGCACCTTTGTAAGCCTTGGTGTTGTCATCTTTAAATCTTTACTTTATCATGTAAATAAAAAAAATTGCATGTTCAATTATCGCAGGTGTCTATCAGATAGTAAGAACAGAAACTCGCAGCCTGCAGAGCTTCAGGTGAAGTTAAACTTATTGAAGAGGAATGTCTGGACTGGGGTTCCAGCTGAAGAAAAGGGACCCCTGTCTTGGGGCATCTCTAGTTTTGCTATGAACTCCTACTTCACAGACAGTGAGGCATTGCTACGGTATGGAAGAAATAAATAAAAACCACTAAAATTCCATTGATGAACAACTCTATTATTCATTTATAATTATTTTTTACAATTCTAGATCATGTTCAAAAAAATTGGAAGAAATTGAAGGCGAACGAAAAAAGAGGAAAGACGAAAAGAAAAAGAAAAAAACCAAGACTAAAAAGATTTCTCTTAAGGTGCCAAATGCAGATGAAGTTATAGAGTCTACTGGCAAAACCACAAAAACTTGGAAGAAAAAGGGAAAGTAAGTTTTGAAGAAGAACTCTTTACCTATAATTTGAATATAACACCAGGAAAGTGAGGGGCTGACTCGCATGTGGGTTCTAATACCACCATACAATATTCAAATGTTTGTATCAATTGAGATTTCTAGTGGGATTCCTAACGTTCTGGTTTTAAATAAAACATATTTGTCATTATAGCAGTAGTAACTAAAAGTTTAATGCAAATTCACGAATCTATTTATTGTGGTTCAATCTACAGCCTTTTCATAACAGCATGGACAGAGAGACAGTGGATAGAGACCACAAAAAAGTTTACCTCCGGTACCAGGAACCACAGTGATAAATAATAAAAAAAACATCTTCTGCTTTCAGGTTAAAACATACAAAGTCAGAAGGTTCTCCGTATAATAATAACACAAGTTTTACTGATATACCCCGGAACACACAACAGACATCACAAAAATCTAGTAATCCTGACAAACAAGCAAAGACTAGATTCAGAAAAGGAGCCTTTGTAACTACTGCAATCCAGAGTAAAAAGAATATCAAGTTGAATAGCTCCATTGTGTCAGAAAATTCAGATACTGATGATTCCATTCAATCAACAAAGAAAGTCAAGAAAAAACCTAAAACTGCAAAACCTAGGTTACACAAAGCTGCAACAGAGATTAAGACTAACAAAAACTGATTTTATGATGTGCATGTGCTACTAAAACTAATTCGGGGATACCCTATCCCATTGATCTGGACTTCATGGGAGCTTCTAACTTGTGCTAGTTACTTTCTCAAAAGACTACTAGCTGGGACCCCATTATCCTACAGCGGCATGGGTTAAAGACAACCTCGGATGATATTTCTGAGGAAGGAACTGGCAAACTGATTTTAAACTAGAATACTTTAATGCCTTTCAGGACCATATATGTCTATGAATGTCTAAAAGGTCCTGGAAAGTGTTAACATAGGACTAATCTAGCTTTAATTGTTATCAAACATAGTTAAACCATGGGACCAACAACTGGTAGAAACAGTAGCCTCCTGGTTGTGTTCATATCCCATGGGTATTATTATCTTAAGGCTCAGTAACATCAGTTGATATGAGCTACTTTCTCCTTGTAGAAAGTTCAGGCAATTGAATGAGGAATGTCTGAGTTAAGTCTCTAATAGGTAAGATACTATTAACCTATAATAGACTGAACTCAGAAAATATTGTAGAAAATTATTATGCAATAGCTAAAGAAAATGATCTTGGAAATGACATGCATGTGTAAAAAGGTAGTAAGAAAATACTTTTTTAAAGTTAATAATATGTTAAAAATAAACAATGAATTCTTTTTATTCTTTTATTTTGCTAAGCATTTATTGTCTCAGCATTAGGTCCAAAGCAGCCCCCAGGGTACATTAGGCTACAACCGGGTAAATGCTAGGGTGAAGATTTTCCTCCTACAGGCTGACTGATGAGATACCTAGTATTTACCCAATATAAATGGAATTAAGAAAAGTTATTGCAGGCAAGTGGGTATTACTCACTGAAATACACAAATTGTCGTGTACGCTTTAGAATGCGTAGCATTGATATTGCATGGGTACTATGTTGACAATCGTCAAAAATATCAATTCCTGATAAACACTAACCCCCGCTATGAACTGTGAGACCGCAATAATCGTACCGCATAGGTTATATTATGAAGATTATAAGAACGGTACGTCAGATAAACAATATAAAAAATTACCAATACTCACGTGACTATTCTGGCACACCAAAATAATGTTGTTAAATATTTAAAACAACTTATTGAAAACGATTTCCATTGATCATAGCCACAAATCATAAAACAAATAGGTAAAAACAAAACGTTGGAAGTTTTGATTTTGAACTTGACTTAATAATCATTATCATTAATCAGAATTCAGAAAATGACAGTTGACAGTTGCAGACTGTAGTTGTCATTTCTGACATCTCCCCAACCGCACTACATTTCCTAGATAAGTATATGTTAGCTACATTTTTTAAAGAAGATAATTTATTTTTAACTAGCTTCCGCCCGCGACTTCGTCTGCGTAGACTCGGGATAAAAACTATAGTATATTTAAATTCCAGGCTATATACTATCTTCGTGCAAAATTTCATCCAAATCGGTCCAGTAGTTTAAGCGTGATTGAGTAACAAACATCCAAACATCCAAACCTCCAAACTTCTAAACTTTCGCATTTATAATATTAGTAGGATCTTTTGTAGACCAATCAACGAGGTCTACTTTCTAAATATATCGATTTCTCAAGGACATTACACAATGCTTTATTCATGCTTTATTTATATAAAAAAGGCACTCATGTTTGGAAATTAAACAAATGAGTTATAAAAAAATACAAATTAATCGCATTTTATTTCATAGTCAGTCTTAACAAACATTAGTAAGCCAACTACTTTGTGTGAGATTTGATGAAGTAGAACAGAATGATGTTGCAACTGCTGTGGTGGCCGAAAAAGCGAGTACCCGTAATTCACCAGCTGCTGAAAACTGCAAGGCATTACTGACTCTACTGCCAGACGTCGTATATCCAGGGATTTGAGGGTCACCGGTGATTGGATTATAGGAGCTACAACGTGATTTAGCTAAAATGCAGGAAGTCACGTTTGTGTAAAATCGCACATTATCAGCATCCAGTGTAATATTTACACCTGTCCTTGCTTCTCGAGTGCATTGTGTTATCTGAAAAAGAAACCATTTCGTTAAACGGGGCTAGCGCAACTAACACCAAGACGCCGGGGCTAGCACAACTAGCTTTCAAGTCCTGTCACGAGAGCCTCAGCTTCTTCAATCGCTCTTGGAAAATAAAACGAGGCGGTAATATTTCTCGTCGCAGACGTCGCGGTATCAATTGTGCTAAGCCCACTGTGGGGCCCTCTATACCCAACTCGTGTATGTGAAACACTTGCCTGAATTCATGGGTATAGATTCGCTAGGGGCCACAAAGTATTATACTATACACAATATATGGCTATACATGAGAGTAGAAGGAGGGGACCACCTCCGTCCTCGCTGCCATTACCATACCTCATATACCTATATGAGGTATGGTAATGGCAGCGAGGAGCAACCTTGCTACCGTACACGCACACATGCATATATTATAACTGAGGGTCTGGTCTACTGGCCAGTCCAGAGTGACCCACCGTACGGTCGATTACGCCTCCAGCGCAGGTACTGCCTGTCAGTACCTCGGTGCTCTACGCACCAGCTGGACATGGGGGCGTTGCCCCCACGAGGTCCTCCATAAGCCTGCCCCTAGACCTGGCCCTGTTACTCCAACTCATAATCGACCGTACTACATGCCTTGCCAGTGTGGTTTCAACACACACTCCTGGGAAGCCTGACCGGGCGTTCCCTGTCCAAATCCCTTCTTTCAGAGGTACTTACACCTCGAGATTGGACTACGTGAAACTACATTAACCAGCAACCGTTGGTTAATCCCCTGTTCCACTCTCATGTAGCTTGGAATGTCGATTATAGTACACAAATCATGCATGAGCACTTACCAGGATTCTCTAGTTTACCTCGTGAAGACACACGCGCAGTCTTCATGTCCTGCGCGTCCCGTCGCCTTCACGTTCCATGCTCATACCTTCTTGCCAGATGGCGCCGACCGCCCGTGGCACCACATCCCGCCAAAAGCACTGTCATCTCACCGCCAGTGTTGCCACATGACAGAATGCAAACAGTTACCTGACTCTTTGCGGTCCGAATCGCGCTCGGCGCGACACTCCCAACAGCGAAGAAGGTTACTGCAGCAGGGCGAGTAGGTGTCGCGTCCACTCCAGGATTTTATCCCTGGCACGAATGGCTGCGACTCTCATGCTCCTTCTCTCGCCTCCTTCCTCGTGCTGCCCTTTCGGTAGTGGGACTTCACCAGGACTTGTCGCTTCACAGTCAGCAGGCGATTCCATCTCGGTGTCTACTGGGTCACCAAGCACCTCATGAACATTGCCGTCAGGTACGTCCATTTCCGTCGTCTCAGTCACTTATCTTGCTACTGGCTCCACCTCAGACGTCTCGTCATCTACCTCCAAAGGGTAGAGATGACCAATGGAACGCGTCAAGGTTGAATCGCCAATGTTGATTCTTGCAACCCTACACTCTCCGTCGCTGCCCTTGATTAACTCGCCGATTTTGCCAACTTTCCACAAATCTCTGTTGGTCAGATCGGATTTTATCTGGACAATGTCACCTACTCGTGGCTTCTGGTGAGACATTACTCTGGGCTGCTTAGGTGTATGGTTGTACCTTTCTCTGAGACTCGCTAGATATTGTCCAATGAACATTTTCTTGAACTCCTCTAAAATCTTATGACCTCTCTTCCAGCTCTCTATCAAGTCATGCTTCGTAGTCGTACTGTCGACTGGAACATCAGCGGCAGAGGGTCTCAATGTTAAACATTGTCCCATATTCAGAAAATCTGCCGGACATAAGATATGTTCCACTTCAGTGCCGACTCTTGTCAGCGGTCTTGAATTGAGTACTGCCTCCACCTCTTTCACCACTGTTAATAGTCTCGTATCGTTAAGAAGGTGCTTCTCGAGGGTTCGTTTCAGGCAGTGCTTCACCAGAGCTACAAGACGTTCGTAATACCCTCCGTGCCACGGAGCCAACTGAGGTATGAACTTCCACTGAATATCGTTCTTTATGCAATACGGGTCCTGCACCACCTCAGAAACCAACTTGAAACACGTGGCGTTGTCCGAGTATAACTTCTGTGGCTTATTTCTAGCCGCTGCAAGTCTTCGTAAAGCTAAGAGACATTCTTCAGCTGACAGGTCCTTCACGATCTCAAGGTGCAACGCTCTTACCGTCAAACATGTGAATAACGCTATCCATCTTTTTTCTTTACCACTTGGAGTGCTTACGAAAAGCGGGCCCAGATAGTCAAGCCCGGTGTATCTATAGGGTCTGCTATAGTTCACTCGTTCTGGTGGTAACGCCGGTGCAGATGGTAAGCGATATGGGCCGCCGCCATGTTTGATGCACTGCGAGCATCTCCTTATCACCTTCAGAACCTGAGCCTTTCCTTGGGGTATCCAATATCTTTCCCTTATAATACACAATGTGTGTATAGCGCCAACGTGGTAATTGCTCTCGTGAGTTTCCCTTATAATCTTCTCTGTGAACTCGGAGGTCTTTGGCAGCAGTATTGGATACTTCATGTCATAGCTCCAGGTTGTGTTTGCCATACGTCCCCGGCATCTTAACACACCATCCACGTCAATGAAGAGGTCCAGATTTCTTGCTAAATGTGTTCTCTTCCCTTCCAGTTCTTCTTGGAAGTGTTCTTTTTGCAATGCTTTTATCTCAGCTACGGTCTTGGCTATATTAACTTGGTGCTGATTGCTTCCTCTCTGTATGTGATCGCCAGGATTGTCAAGTTCCATCGGTCCATCAGTAGGATACTCATCGCTCTCCATGACTCTTGAACCTCCATAGACTCATCTTCGTTGGGGGCAAAGGGATTATCCTCCGGCTCCAGTGATTCACTCTGACCAAGATCACTATTGGTGGGTATCTCCTGAGTTGGCTCACCTGGGTCGTTACCCGGGACCTCCCCAACTGAAAGAAGGTTCTGGTGTGCCTCATAAAGTCTGTATGATGGCCAGTTGGATTCGTCTTCGACCAGGAAATCAGGTCCGTTGAACCAAAGTTTCATCTTTTCCTGGAACAACTCTGGACGGGTAGCAATATCAGCAGGGTTAGACTTTGTGTGGACGTAGAGCATTTCGGTGTTCGGGTGATCACGTTTGATCTCATTTACTCTATTAGTGACGAACGGTGGAAGCAGTTTGTTCGATCTCATCCAACTGAGTACTACCATGCTGTCCGTCCACAGATACTCTTTATCTATGTCAAGCTCAAGGTGCCTCTTTACGTACTTCAGGAGTCTGCTACCAATCAAAAAACCAAGTAGTTCAAGTTTAGGTATTTTCAAATCATCCTTGTCTTTGGCTTGTGACACGTGTGACTTCGCCATTATAAATGAAATTGCTTGAGCTTGTCCCTCTCTTATGACTTTGAGGTATACGACTGCAGCATATGCGTCCTTGGCTGCATCTGTAAAGCAGTGCAGATGGTACTTCACCCCACTTTCAGAGGAGTCTGATTGTATGTACCGCGGTATTTCAATTTCCTCAATGATCTTCAAGCCTTCCAAAACACTCTTGACAGCCAAGGCTATGTCTGGGGTCAGCTCCGTGTCCCATTTATATTTCTTTTCACATATGTTTTGAAAAATAAGCTTCATCGAAAGCATCAGTGGACACACAAATCCGCAAGGGTCGTAGACACGTGCCAAAGCCCGGAGTACCTTCCTCTTCGTATCTACTGGAGGCTCTGTATTGAAGTGGCTCTCCGTCAAGTTCAATTTCAATTTATCCTCCTGGACCTTCCACATTAGTCCCAATACCTTGACTTGGTCACGGTTGACTGACCTTAGATCTTCCGGTATCATCTCCATGAAGCTCTGGTTGTTTGAAATCCAGTCCCTCATGTTCATGGACACTTGCTTAAATACAGTCCTAGTTTGATTGTAGATCTCCTCTGCCTCTTGCAGCGTGTCGGCCCCAGTCACTAGGTTATCCACATAACACTTATCTGCAATAGGCTTTAGCAGAGCCTTGTTCGTCTGACATATATTATGCCGAATTGTAGCCTGGAGCAGGAAGGGGCTTGCGACAATACCAAAGGCGACTCTACAGAACCTCAGACACAGTATGTTATCATCTGTTGCATCTCTGGTAACGTCCTTTATCCATAGGAACCTTGTAACATCGCGATCGTCTTCTTGAAGTGCTACCTGCAGGAACGCCTTCTCTACGTCAGCTAGTATGCCGTACCTCTTCGTGCGAAACTTCAGCAATAACGCTGTCAGATCTTCCAGCATAGAAGGGCCACTGTAAAGGCACTCATTTAGGCTCTTCTGTCCAGATACCTTGGCAGATGCATCGTAGACAACGCGCCCCCTCTTTCCCCCCTTTTGTTTTATCATATGATGAGCCAAGTAATGAAGAGGGTGGTCACCGTCTGCATTAGGTTCCGCCCCAACAACTTCAATAATGCCGAGTTCCAACTGTTCCTTCAAGATAGCGTCATATTCGTTAAGGGACTCTGCATTTAGTCTACTCAGGACACTCTTCAATCTACCTAACGCCAAACCGAAGTTCGTCGGCAAGTCAGGTGGGTACTGGATCCAAGGCCACCTCACCACGTAGCGACCATCTTGATATTTCACTGTCTCATTGTATTGACGAACGGCTTCTTCCTGTCTTGTTGCTTTAGGAGAGTCTGTAATCCCGATGTTTTCCAATGACCACAGGAAATTGACATCTATATTCCTTAAGGGTAAGTCAGGCTCGGTGAAATACGGACAGCTGGGCACGTGGCATTGACAGTACGTCACCACGGACAGGGCATCACCGGGTTCTTCGGGAGTCAGATTTCCAGATAAAACCCATCCAAGGTCAGTATTTAATAAGTAGCAATTGGCTGAGACCTGGATCTTATCTCCCCTCAGGACAGAACTGTAGAAGTCGTTCCCGATTAGCAAATGAACTGCTTCTCCTACTGTACCATCATCAGCCAGTATGTCAACTTCTGGGTGTTGCAATGATGCCACTGGGATCCGATTTGTAATGCTTGGCACAATATTTACTGCTAACTTCTTCCTAACGCCACGTTTGGTATGTATGATGACCGATGCGGAAGGACTTGACATCTTCCGTGGCTCCGAAGCTCCAAATGTGAAGATGAGTTTCTACTCCTCCTTATGGGCCGAAAGGCCAAGGTTCCTTGCCGCTTCTTGACTCATGTAGCTCCTCTGCGAGCCACTGTCTAAGAGGATCCTTCCTTGTATGGCCTTCTCCGATTCAGGGTTTCGCAGTGTGGCCACCGCGGTCTGCAAAAAAGTAAAACCTGTAGTAGACGCACACAAAGACTCCACTTGGGGACAGTGGTCCGGCTTCTCACCATTTGCAAGTGTCTTTGGTGTCGGACAGAACATCACCAGGTCTCCTTTGCATCGGAAGCATGATATCTTACGCCTGCAGGCGGCTGTGGCATGACTCCTTCGCAGGCAATGGAGACACCTTCCAGTCACCTGCTTCACACGGGCGTCCACCGTGTCGTACTTCCGACACTCAGCGCTGACATGGCTCTTCCCATTGCAGAACAAACACTGTCTCTTTGGCTTCTTTGCTGGTGGTGTATCCATATGCCTAGTTTGTTTCCTTTTGCGTCCCATGGGGCGCACCTCAGTCCGGACTTGTAGGGCTTCTGTTGTACTTGTTCCCGGTGATGAAACAAGACCTTGAATCGGAATGAACGCTGCAAACTTCTCCATAGCTTTCACGATGCGGTTGAGGCTTTTCCGGATCGACATCAGGTCATTGCTTTCACCTGCTGTCAAGTGATGTTCATGAATAACCTTCTCTGGAAACTTTGATAAAACCAATGCCCTCAGATGGTTCCCTCCGGTAGGCTCCCCCAGCTTCTCGAGCACGCGTAAATTGCGCTCAATGCTATCTAAAACACACCTGCAACTGGCACTAGTGTCATCCGCCTTTTGCAGGGAGTTGAGAGCTGTATAATGAGCGTCGATGAGGGTATCGTTGGAGCCGAACCGTTGCTTCAATGTATCCAGAGCTACCGAGTAGTTAGCATTTGTAGTGGTTATCCCGGCTACCGTTTCTAGGGCCGTCCCTTTGAGGCAGCTTAGCAAGTGCAAAAGTTTTTCTGAATCCGTTAGTTCTCGGTTGTCAACATTCGCTGCGAATCCATCCCAGCATCTCCACCATTTTGTGGGGCCCTCTATACCCAACTCGTGTATGTGAAACACTTGCCTGAATTCTATGGGTATAGATTCGCTAGGGGCCACAAAGTATTATACTATACACAATATATGGCTATACATGAGAGTAGAAGGAGGGGACCACCTCCGTCCTCGCTGCCATTACCATACCTCATATAGGTTGCTACCGTACACGCACACATGCATATATTATAACTGAGGGTCTGGTCTACTGGCCAGTCCAGAGTGACCCACCGTACGGTCGATTACGCCTCCAGCGCAGGTACTGCCTGTCAGTACCTCGGTGCTCTACGCACCAGCTGGACATGGGGGCGTTGCCCCCACGAGGTCCTCCATAAGCCTGCCCCTAGACCTGGCCCTGTTACTCCAACTCATAATCGACCGTACTACATGCCTTGCCAGTGTGGTTTCAACACACACTCCTGGGAAGCCTGACCGGGCGTTCCCTGTCCAAATCCCTTCTTTCAGAGGTACTTACACCTCGAGATTGGACTACGTGAAACTACATTAACCAGCAACCGTTGGTTAATCCCCTGTTCCACTCTCATGTAGCTTGGAATGTCGATTATAGTACACAAATCATGCATGAGCACTTACCAGGATTCTCTAGTTTACCTCGTGAAGACACACGCGCAGTCTTCATGTCCTGCGCGTCCCGTCGCCTTCACGTTCCATGCTCATACCTTCTTGCCAGATGGCGCCGACCGCCCGTGGCACCACATCCCGCCAAAAGCACTGTCATCTCACCGCCAGTGTTGCCACATGACAGAATGCAAACAGTTACCTGACTCTTTGCGGTCCGAATCGCGCTCGGCGCGACACCCACTAAAGTAGGTACTCTGGTACACTAGAGAAGGTTGATACATACCAAATTGATAGAGTTAATTCTCCTTAAACAACGTACAAAATCGCAATAGCCCATAAAACAACCGGAAGGTTGTACATTTAAAGCTGATGATGCTAATGCCTGGAAAATTTCGAGTTAATATAAAAACCATGTTTAGCTACCTATAGTTACAAATATGTTCGACCAAAGTTATTCAGTTTACTTACCGCCAATGATGTAGCACAAGTGGCGTAAGTTGTGTTTACGAAGTACTGCGAGGCGCAAGTACTCAACGCATTCAATTCTTGTGGACCCTAAAATTAACACACTTAGGTAAATTAAAGTTTAATCTAAATAAAAAGATTAGTTACATAAAATAATATAAAATCCGACAGATAAAGTAACAAATCTCAAGATGAGAATAATTACGGGAGCGTAACAATTGCCCAAATTAACTTTGAAAAACACTCGAAGCTGCCTGCGCGGCTTCGCCCGGGTATTGCAAAGAACCCCGGCAAACGCACGGGATAAAATAAGTCCATCCGGATAATCCACTCTATACACAGATCAAAAAGTTTTTCAAAACGGATGCGTTGGTTTCCGAGACTATCCCATACATACAAACTGACAAAGCTACAATCTGGCAGACTTTTTTAATCATATTAGTATTTACTATTTAGTTGGTAGAAGTATATAGGTAAGAAATCAAATACAAACCTCAGGCATAGATGTTACTCTAGAAAAACAAGTGATACAGCCATCTCTTAGCGTAATATTGGTTGGTTGCGCTGTGCTGCAAACTATATTAAGCAGATTTTGTAGTTGCGCCCTGCAATAAAATATACGGTATATTAGAGTTTAAATATTAACATATCATTTCGATATTATTTCAATTACCCATTCATCGGACAAAGAGCAGCAAGTTTGTGATTCTTCCATTGTAAAATTTTGTTTTTTACGTCGGTAAAATCGAAGATACCACTAGAAGATGCTCCAATCTGTGAAGATTAATTAACATGATCTTAATCAATTTCAACTTAGCTTGTAATAATTACATTATGGTGAATAAGAAAGTACTATAAACCTGACCTCACTAAAATTTAGTGCGTTCTCTTGTTTCCATTTCAGAATATTATTCTTGATTTCGTTTATATCAACGAAAGTGCCACTTATCTCGATCTGTCGGATAAACCGAGGAAACTTTAATGATGATCGTGTCACTAAATAATAATATAATTTCATTGGCCAGTACAATTACATAGCTTATAGGTACCTTTAATCTGAATCTGAACAATACAGCTCAGCATTCAATCAGCAAGAAAACAGCTAATGTATTATACAATCAGTTGAAGATCGATGAAGGACCAATTTTACAAAACTGGATTAAGTTAAGACCCTTTGAACGTAACAACTAGGTCAAATATTATCGGTCTTAGATTTTTCTATCGCACCTTATTATTAAATTTATGTACCTACGCTATTGCGAACAGTTTTTTTTTTAAAATAAATATATACTCACAAAAAATATTAAACTCCAATAATAATGGCTATTTTTCATTTTAGTAATGGGATGTGTTTAACGATAACGTGTTACATGTTCGGCAGGTTCATCGAAAGTGTAAAATGTAGTCACGCTTTATTATACTCACCGGATATAAAATAGTGACACTGTAGTAAGTGATAATTAAGCCGAGTCAATCATTACTCTGGTTGTATCTCGCGTCGTTACTCTCCAACATCTATTGGTAAATTTTATATACATAGTTGAACGAGTGAACGAAATTCTCCGTTTCATCTTGGGAGAAAATTATTTCGTCTGTCCGACTGTCCCACTGTTCTCTACAGGTCGTATTTTCCAACCGGTTCTTTTGACATTTTGAGTGACGTGCGGTTCAATAATTATATAGTTTTGTAGATTCGCTTAAGTATTCCTTTTTTTTACTCTGACTCGTGAGTTCTACAACTCACAGAACCACTAGTGAAGCTCCTGTGCACAGGCGAATATAGACAGGCAAACCAGAGGGCAGACCATCTATATATTATACTCAGTGACAGTCAAGCGGCCCTTAAAGCACTTACGGCGCCGAAAGTGTATTCTAGACTAGTCTATAATGGCGTGAACAAGCTTGAAAAGCACAATAAGGTGCAACTAGTTTGGATACAAGGGCACGAGGGCTTCATCGGCAACTTAGGAGCGGATGAGCTTGCAAGAGGGGGGGGGGGGGGTCTACAAATCAATTTGTAGGTCCAGAACCATTTGTGGGACTCTCGCAGGGAACCATAATTTCGGCCTTTAAAGCCTATGCTAAAATCAAACACCAACACGAGTGGAGGAATGAGGCGGGCTTAAGGCACTCTAAGCTCTTCATAGAAGGAGTGGACTCAGGCTGGACTAACGACTAGCAAAGTCTGGAAATCCAGTACGAAGCAACTCAGAATCTTATCTGGGGTGTTTACAGGTCACTTCGGGGTCAAGGATCTCTTGGCCAAGATGGGACTACCGGATAGTTTAGACTGTAGAATGTGTGGCGAGGAGGATGAGACTATGGAACACTTATCGTGTGACTGTCATGCCCTTGCCAGACAAAGAATGAATTACTTTGGTAACGGCTATCCGCAACCAAAGGAATTCAAAGTGCTTCCGCCGAGCTGCATCATCCGCTTTGTGGAAATGATGGAGCGAGGTTGGGAGTAGGCATAAAGGAGAGGGCAAATGCACAAAAGATCCCACTGGGTCAAAGTGCATCCGAAAGAGGGTCCTCATCTAGATAAGATAAGATAAGTGACGCTCCCTCAACTGCACGGTTAGCACAAGATGGCGCGTGAGTCTGTTGAGCTCTGTCGCACTATCCGCCTCTTTCTAAGTTTTCCTATAAGTGAGACGGATAGTGCGAGTCTGCGAGAGAGCTCAACAAAGCTCGCGCGCCGTCTTATGCTAACCTTGCTGACGCCGCAACGGGATGAGAAAAATCCTCCTATTACTAATTTGAATGGTGCGAGTAAGACAGGAGTGACTGTACCTATCGCGCGACTAGCAGCAAGTTGTGTTAAACGAAGTCAATCAAAACCACTTGGTTTAGAAGTTCATTGCTTGGCCCACTTTAAATTGTTGGTTTTGAAGTAAATAAATCACCTGCACGTCTATCATGCGACGGCGCGACATACTCCCGATTTTTCTCGCACTATATCTCTTGTTCTAAGTGTTCTAATAAGAAAGAGACGGATAGTGCGAGGAAAATCGGTGCTGCACGTCTATCATGAGACGGCCGCGACATACTCTCGATTTCTCTCGCACTACACCTCTCCCTAACCTCCACCTCTTTCTAAGTGTTCTAATAAGAGAGAGACGGATAGTGCGAGAAAAATCGAGAGTATGTCGCGGCCGTCCTATGATAGACGTGCAGAATACATCCTGAAGTAGCCAAGATAAAGCCATAAGTACTATCTAATTCCAAAAGTAGCTATCCATCTGACCTTCCAAACAAGAGGAGAACTTAAACATTATTGAGATTAGTCTTTTGTCAATTGAGTGGGCAACTTGCAGTATTTCACAATCACAACTCACCCGATGACTTCTACCTTAGCTTAACGACTGCTGTCGGTGACCATATCCAGAGTCAGTGACTTGCTTAACGTACCTTCCAAAACATGGAACCGCTTAATTAATATTTCCCACTAATTTGGAATGATACCTAATACAACGATAGGTGCATGCCTTTTAACTGTACTTACACATAATGTTTACCTATATCATAAGACAACCGGACAACGCTTCTAAACTTATATATAGTGATTTGGTAATATAATGCCGTAAAATATTTTCATGCACGCACAAAGCGTGAAGTAACGTGAGCTAGTTAACACCAATCGCCATAATGGGAGGTTTATCATAATGTTTATTTTATGCGAAAAAAGACCTATCTACTGCATATTATACAGTAGCCAGAGAAAACCTGACTTCAATTAGTAGTTCCTTCCTACCTACTTCATCAAGACACGTAGGTATCTAATTCGTTTTAGCAAGTGCATGAAGTGCATGAATCACTATGTAATATTCTCAAATAACAGAATATGTATGGGGCCGATTTGAAAAACATCTCAATACGATTTATAAAAAAACGAAACATTGACGAAAAACAAAAAACACTTTTGACATCTCTATCCCTTTTCGAATACTTCATCAGCTCTAGGCATTTGGTTTACTCTTCTTGATTATTTTTTTTGATTTTTTTTCCTTTCATCACGTCCCAAGTAAGGGGCCCTCAACTAATTGCCGATAACATTTTGTCTTATTTGATCGGGCTATAAGGAAACGCTACTCGTACGAAATCGGCCGCCGCGTCATTTCAGCCGGTGTGGATATGTGCCTGAAGCACGGTGGCCGGCCAAACCAAGGTCACTCCATTATACTATTCGATTTTCTGTGACCTTGCTTGTCCATCCCGCAATTTCGCTCGTTTGGCATCTCCTAAGATACAGTCGCCAAATTCCACTAAACGGATTTCCATCGCAGCATTATCTCTTATGCTCGTTTTACACGTATTAAGTTGTTAAGTAATTAACTAAACGTTAACTTAATTAATATTAAGCGACTAAATGCGTGTAAACGATCAATTTTAGTAATAAGTCGTTTAAAATTAAGATAAAATTTAGTTAACCACTTGACAACTTAATACGTGTGAACCGGCCTTTAGGGCGGACACATACAGTAGGAATACCGTTTCGTTTCGGAAACTTCAAACGAAAAACACAGGTTATCTGTGACGAAAAACGACTGCACGCACGGCTAAAGTGGTTATTACATTGTCCGGAATTCAGTCACTGACGAGAGGGACGCCGCAATACGTTAGATACGATACGAGATCTCATATCGTATCTAACGTATTGCGGCTTGCGGCGTCCCTCTCGTCAGTGACTGAATTCGGGACAATGTAATAACCATTTAAGATCACAAGACGGCGCGCGAGCTCTCTCGATTTTTCTCGCACTATTATACCTCTCTTTCTAAGTTTTCTAATAAGAGAGAGACGGATAGTGCGAGAAAATCGAGAGAGCTCGCGCGCTGTCTTGTGATAGCCGTGCTTCAGGTTTGTCATAGGTCCAGAGTATCTCAATCTCTGTCGCACTTACTAATTCGTGCGACAGAGAGGGAAACACACGAACGAATTTCGTTTTCGTTTCGCGGTAGCCCCTCTAATTTGTATGGATTTATAGCGTTCGGAAATCTTAAAATTAAATCGATATAACTAATCGAAATTCCGAAACGGTATTCCGATTGTTTAGTGACGCTACACGAGCGATATCGGCCGATGGTCAAGCAAGGTCACAAAAAATTTAGTATGGAGGGGGTGGCAGGCTGCATGCTGGCCGACGCGTGATTCGGCCCGTGTGGATACTTGTCGGAAGCACAGCGGCCGGCCAAATCAAGGTCACTCCATACTAGATTTTCTGTGACCTTGCTTGGCCTTCCCAAAGAGAATATAACCACTACGTATTGTGTGACGTACAAATTTGTAGGTGTAGCCAGCGTCTCTGTGTGGCCGCATTAAAGCGTTCTATATACTTCGCAATTTATCACAGCCTTTAAAATAATAGACGCTACAAAATATTTCGAAGTTTAAATCAATGTCGGGAACATACTTTTTATTGATTTCAAGCGGTGTCAATGGTACGGTACGCTGTCTCGCTGTCATGTCATGCATGCTGTCAATTGCGTATTTAATAGTACAATATAGCTATGTTGTATAGTATAGCGAGTATAGCATAGCCTGCATAGTTTAGCAGTCATTCCATCCATTCTTTTTCACGATTTATCAGTGAAAGGCATTGATGAGACAGACATTGTCGAAGTATAAGCTTACCATTATTTTGTTCTTTTATTTATTTTCATAACATGATTGAAGGTCGCGCGAATGTGAGTATTAATTAGTATTCATTAATTGGCGTTTCATAAATTATATTTTATTATACCCACATAATATGTTACTTTTCAGGAATTACCCGACTTTCAAGTCTTTCAGACGGTAGTAAAATACTGTTTAGTGATTATAATCGTTCCGGTTATTTCATTCTTTTTCGCTAAAGTAGCACTTTTCGATGGATTGTTGCGGCTAGACATAACTACGAGCAGCGTTTATTCGGCGGTTGTGGCCGTTCTTGTGCTTCATGTGACCCTGGGTCTGTACATTTACAAAGCTTATGGTACATCGGAAACAACCGAAAAGTCGAAGCCGGTGAAGAAAGATTAAGTCTTTCGTCTTACTCAAATTGCATATCAAACACTCAACATGGACAGTCTATACATGAAAGGAGAGCTACTACAAGTTACAACTAAAAACAGTGAAGTTTATGAAGGCCATTTCTACAGTATTACCAGTGATAAGTCCAAAATATCTCTTTATGATGTTAAAGAGTTGTCACAGGGCAATGAAAGTGAGGGTATTACACATTACTACGATTCTGAAGTCACCAACATTATAAAACTGCAGAAACCTGACATTCAGAAGCACCTAAAGATCTCAGAGAAAGAATGTGAATTGATTGTTAATATTGCAAAGAAGTATGTCTTTATAAATCAAGTAGACAAGAGTTTCCATGATGCTTTGGATGATTTAAATCAGTATAGCTTCATAAGTATTAGCTCAGATGGTTCAGTAATGGGTCGCAAGTGCAAAATGCCATTCCTTGTAATGGCCACTCCTCAACAGATATACATTTTTGATATTCAAGTCATGCAGTATCATGCATTTGAAGCTGGCCTGCGGCAAGTTCTGGAGAGTGAACATCCGAAGAAAATTGTGCATGATTGCAGGAAGCTGGCTGACTGCTTGTATCATAAGCACAATGTTAAGCTGTCTTCAGTTTTTGACACTCAGGTCAGTCTTTCAGTTATGTTTTTTGCATAGTTTATTGAAGAAATGGTAGTCACGAAACAGGATTGTTGAGCCACTTGTCCTAATTTCGCCATGTAGTGTGAACTTGTATATAAGACAGGCCAATTTGCATTACACACCTAAATACAATACAGTGTCAAGTGGCTCAACAATCCTGCTTTGTGAATAAACATGTTTCTTGTAAAAAAAAATAACAAATCAGTTGCTAGCCTGCTTCCTTACTTTTAAAATAATAAAAATGTACACTTTACAGGTTGGTGATCTCATCATCCAGAGGAACAAACAAGGTCGCTTACCAGAGACAGTGAAGACTTTGTCAGAGTGTCTCAACACTTATCTGGGTCTGCAGTTAAATGCTATTGAGGAGAAAGTAAGTTTGTTCATAAAAATCAGAAAAGCAAGATTGGAAATATTCTGCATGGACTTATATTCCCTCTCAACCTGATAACTTCATGCTAATTTTGTACTTTTCAGTGAGGTTTATCACAAATTCCCATTTGGCACACAAGGGCTAGAGCTCTAAAAAAAAAAATAGAAAATGACTAGTGTTAGTAAAACTCGAGCTGACCAATACAAAAGTTATTTTCTAAAAGGGCCCATAAACATCTGATAAAAAATAGCTTCAAACGAGTCCAAACATATATGCATGTTCCCTAAGATTAAAAATATCTCAGCAACCTTATATATATTCAGCTCTAAAAAAAAAATAGAAAATTACTAGTGTTAGTAAAACTCGAGCTGACCAATACAAAAGTTATTTTCTAAAAGGGCCCATAAACATCTGATAAAAAATAGCTTCAAACGAGTCCAAACATATATGCATGTTCCCTAAGATTAAAAATATCTCAGCAACCTTATATACATTCATCATATATATTCTCGAACATTATGTTTTAGTCCCAATCATTTTATTTTTCAGCTTGACATTCTGCAGTGTACTGTTCGCCCATTGTCTGCAACCATTAAAGGCACTCTTGCAAAGAATGTTGCCTTTCTCCACCGTCTATCTGAAATTATTAATGAAGAAATCATGTTACCATTTGTGAGAGGAGTAGAATGCTTTGTGGAAAATCTAAGGTCCAGCGATGACTTCGAAGCCTGGGAGCTATGTGGCAAACATCACCAAATACCAAAGGATTTTAAGAGTGCAATTGAATATTGAATAACTTTAAGAACAACACATTCCTGGAAAATAAAATGTAGTTATATAGGCTTTATTTTTCGTTTTCCTGCACCTTTGGACCCCCACCCTTTTTTAATTGCATTTCAACATCTATAGATTTAATGGGAGTGATGTGCTTAATTTTGATGGAGTGTTCTGTCTTGTGTAATTACAGAAATGTTTAAGAATAAGCCAAATCGACTTGAGTTAATGATCATAATGGTAATATAATAGCCTCAATAGCTTGATGTATATCTGTGATTGCTGAACGCATGTGTCTGATTAGCTTTTTATCTAATAATTATAAATTCATATTTTTGCATTTCATAGCAGCCACTAAAATACTTATAAAGTATTCATATATAGGTAATAATATATAAAACAAATCTAGATGATGATGTAGTCCTAATTGTATTCATGAAGTAAAGATAACTCAAATTCAATGTGTAATGTTACAAATAGGATATTATTAACGAAATTAAGAATGCATAAGACGTAAGGACACCATGTTTATTAGATGTGGCACTAGAATGTAAGACTACAAAAGATTGAGATACTATTTTAAGAGATGGTTTACAACGAGTGAAAAGCTTACTTCCTTATCCTTGCTAATATTATAAATGCGAAAGTGTGTGTTTGTTTGTCGCAACGGAGCGTCGTATTGATGTGATTTTTTGTATGGAGATAGTTTAGAAGCTGGAGAGTGACATAGGCTACTTTTTCCAGCGGGAAAACATCTAATTCCCACGGGAAAATTCAATATGTTACATTTTCCTATAACCACGCGGGCGAAGCCGCGGGCATATCAGCTAGTACTCTCTCCTAGTCCATCGATTCAGGCTAAAGCTTATGTGCAACGTAAAGGCGGCTTAATAAATAAACGATGCTTAAATTGTCATTTTATTTTATTCATAAAAATATTTGTTAATGTGTAAATAATTCCTTTAAATCTTATTGATATCGATTATAAATGGTTGCTAAGAGGTTTCTTTCAAGAACAGATTAGGGTAGAATGCTAGGCCCTCGATAGATTCGTCTCGGCAGGCGAGCCCAAGGCGCTCGGTAGTGTAGAGGCGCTCCCTCGCTAGCAGGACGGACACATTCGCGATCTGTGACAGCTTTACAGGGGTGAGGTTCCCGTTTTCTGCAAGCTGGAAAATAACAAAGAATTACAATTTATTAATGCTAACACAATGCTGTTTTTTTAAGGTTACTGCCATAATCTCCATGCTTGGCATGTGCGTTGGCAATAGCAGTATTTCCACCATACTCTACGAAAGCTGCTGCCCATCCCCTGTTGTCGTAGTTTTAGGACATACCCGGGTCCATTGCACTGGCGGCTCGCTGTCCTCATACCTACGAGGCGGCTTCCTTTGACGTGGCGAGTGAGAGCGAGCGAACACGGCAACGGCGCGGCCCCGATTGAAGCATTCTCCATCATTCCCGAAGGCTATGTGTGTGTGCGTAGCGAACACGCGCGCATGTGTGCAGCCGTGCGATGTACCTTTGTTCGAAGTTTATCTACTGTTCCTATACTGTGCTTGTACTATGGGTACTAGACGAATGGTCGTTATCCCTATAAGTAGGTATGTATATCCACAGTATAGGAACAGTAGATAAACTTCGAACGCATTTTTTTCGCACAGGCACTAATTCATGCTTAACGTCGTCTGTTTAGGGTTCCGTACCTACCAGAAAAGGAAAGAAGGAACCCGTATGGGATCACTTCATTGTCTGTCGTCTGTCAAGACCCTTTTGCTCAGGAATGCGTGGAGATATCAAGTAGAAAATAAAATAAAATAACTTAGGTTGCAGTTTCTCGGTCCTGTGAATAAAATCAAACTTCTAAGTTAACGCAATCAACAGATGTGACCGTTGGTGCTGAGGATAAAACATACGGCATAAACAGTTGTATCTTTTGAGTGAGTTGTCTTAGAACTTTGTTAACACCTCTAAGGAATTGTATACCTGAGTATTTCATACTTCGTATTCATTTCAATTTGATACCCCCCATTTTCGAGAAAACAAACAGGCGGACAACGAAGAACGAAGTGATCCTATGAATAAGGGTTCCTATTTTCCTTTCCTTTTATTTCCTATAAGCCTTAAAAAAAACCAAGGCTATGTATACGTACTCGGGTAAACATATAAAAATTACGGAGAAAACAAAGTTACCACATTTTTCGAAAAATTCAAATTGCATCGAAATCGTCAGGGCCGTTTTCGAGAACGTGATTACTGATTGCAAATTTAATATATTATATACAAATATTTCTCGTTTAAGTAATAGTATAGAACAGTCTTTTACCATGGCACATGTGGTCTTCGCTACTTCGTCGTCTCTATGGCTGTTTAATTGCAGAACGCAAGCTCCACTCGGGAATCTCCGGAGTGACATAGGTGCCTCAATAGTTGGGAGTAACCTGGAACATTACGCGATAAAATGAAATACCTACGATTTGACTGAGCGTATTCTTATGCAGCTCTCCGTGTTTCTTAGAAAGAAAAATCTGAACATTGACCAAAAATACGGGGACTATATTAATACTTATATAAGTTATAAATACTGTTTAATAATTTTAAATAAAAACCAACCAAGTGCGTGTCGGGCCACGCGCAGTGTAGGGTTCCGTAGTTGTCTGTCTGTCTTTGTTACATCGACACGCGCGCGCCAACTAAATGGTGCGGTTGCGTCGGCCGAATTTGTACGAAAGTCGGCCTCTACAAGTACACATTAAGTTGATCGACTATTACTCGGTAACTAGCAATGTCTACTCAGCCGTGATAGTTTTCCTTTTAAAACATTATAAGTACCATTGCCATGATTTTTTTCACATTCCCAGTAGTAGTCACTTGAACAAAAATTAAGGCTTTAAGGCCCAATATCACGCAAACGGATCACTGAGTTGAAATAGTTATTTGTGTCACAAGGGAGCAAAATAGTATATTTACGGCGAGGGCGGTGTCGGTCAATCCCGAGCGTAGTGAGGGATACGAGTGTTAACGCCCGAGACGAAGATAATTTTGCTACCGAGTGTACACATTTTATTTTTCACACCGAATATGAAGAAATTAAAAAAAGATGCTGTAAAAATTACTTAACACTTAATTTTTGTTTTTTTTTAAATATTACGAAAAATACATAAATTTTCAAATAACGTTGTTAAAGCTAAAACTTCAAACATGATCGTTTTTAACCAATTAGGATAAAATTACAGTCGATTAATTTATTATGATCTGTGATCTGTTGGCACATGCCAATGAATAAATAAAAAAAGTAGCTTTTTGATGAACAGAAAAGTAGCATTTTGATCCCTCTCGTCGTGGAGCAAAACTTGCTTTTCCGAGTGAAAGGTGTGAAAAAATAATTACATCCCCACATGAGGTGTAGGGCAGGTACACGATTTTTTTTTAATGTGTTAATCTACCGTTTTGTCGGCGTGATTGATTTATATAGCCATACCGAATTACAGCTTTCTAGTAGTACGGGTTACTGAGCTAAGCCGCAGACGGACAGACGGACCTGGCGAAACTGTAAGGGTTCCTTGTTGTTCCTTGACTATACGGAATTCTAAAAAACAAGAATTACTCTCTCTCTTACTTGCAAGCATTTAATAAGTCTTCAGGCGATATCAGTTCCAAGCCCCTTGCTCTATTAACACGACACCAAACATCTGACAGCGACATAATACCTCCACAGTCCTGCAATGACACAAATACACCTATATTTTTACCATCTTCAGCAAAGCCTAAGGTTTTGAGTCGGAGCTTGCCGAGCCTTAATGACTCAACCCGTCAAGGCTAGGGTGAGTCCACTCTGTATTGCATAATGTTAGTGTTACCAATGACGGCTCAAGTTGCAAGGCTCGGCTGAGCGCTAAATCACAACACTATATGGGTGCTTATAACTAAATGAGTGAACCTGTATAGGTAATCAATATATATCAAGGGGTCATATAAATTTTTCTTGTTGTTCTGTCCTGTGAAGGCAGACAATAATAGGGACTCCTAAAATTCTCAGGAAATAGTCTTCACCAATACATTGGAGAATTAAAACCCTACAAATGCCGAGGTAGGTACCAGAAATAATTGCTTAGCTCTTAAGTACAGTGAATTTACCATTAAAACGGCAATCATCATGTCTGAAATCTGTTGAGCCAATCCCATGTAGTAATCGGAATCAGATCTGAAGGCATCTCTAGTGACGGGATCATCAATGCCTAGGCTCATCAGGTAAGCTTTGAATCTCACTGTGTCATCTTCTGATATATCACCTTGTTTTTCCTGTGAAATAATTGACATATCAGTTGATATTACTAAATAAGTTCTGTTCCTGACAAATGTTTTGTGGGTTCCGTACCTGAAAGGAAAACACGGAACCCTTATAATCTGTCTGTCAAGAACCTTTATCTCGGGAACGCGTGGAGGTATCGAATTGAAATGAAAACCATATACTCCAGTCTACGGTCCCCTATTGCTGTGAAAAAATCAAACTTCCACGTCAGCGAAAAAAAAAGATACGGCCGTATACCGCAAAAACCGTATATTTCGACACTCTCCAGGGAATGAAAAGTTATTAGGGTACTTTCCCTTCACCTACAACTATGAAATTTGGCAAGTAATATCGTCTTATTCTACAAGTACACAAACTCAAAACTATACATTTGTAGTTAGGTACGAAACCCTGGGTTGGCGAGTCCGACTCGCAATTGTCCGGTTTTTTAATTTTACTACTATCTGTTCTGTTGAATGAATTTGGTCATTGGAAAAGTTACAGACAATATACTTCAAAGTATATTAACACCTTCACTGCCAGGAACCCGCTTAGCGGACACCTACGCCGTAGTCGCTTTCCGCTACATACGAGGAAAACCACAGGATCGGCTGCGAGCGTAGCATGTAGCAATTCTTGGCAGTGAATGTACACAACATCAATATTTTTCTTTGCATGTTCGAGAGATGTATTTACTATGGTGATATCATCAATATTGTCCATTGAGTGAAATAATGCACTAGATTGCTTTATTATTTGTCGTCTGTTTTACATATAGGAATAGATGCCCTGGATGTACTAGGTCAAATTTGACTTGACATAAGTACCTAAAATTTTTGTAAAAACTAGAATATATTGAACTTACCCTAATCTTTGTAGATATATTTTTGGACACCACCACCATTTCTTTAGCTTTTTCCATTAGTTTAGTCAAATCCTTGAATGCCACAGTAATACTTTCATCAGTAGCTCTATGTTGCTCCTCAATGCTTCTCTCAATGCCAACTATTCCAGATCTGATTTTAGAATTGACCGGAGCTACAGAAGGCTTAGGGCTAGCATTGGGACTCGCTACAGAAACCGAAGATGCTGGGTTTTGCTGTTCCCATGCTTTAGCATTGACTGCTTCATTGAGGGCTTTGTGGAATGCAGAGTCAATACCGTCTTTGAATGAAAACTTTACAAAGTGGTAAGGACTGACTACAGCTGGTCCCGGTCTCTTACCTGTTGGATAATTTCAGAATTCAAACTAATTTCTACTGAGTGATATGTAAGCTCATTTCATCACACCTAACCAAAACTGCAATTACTGGTTCTTTACCTGGTAAAGCTGGTCCTAGGTGTAATATTATCCTTTTAAGTCCACCAAGCCCGAATACTCCACCACTTTCTTCCTCAACACAGAACACATAGTACAAGTGCAGAGAAAGACATGTCAGACCCTTAGGTATGTCACCTGGCTTGCCCCATAATATTCTATGTGTTGTTAGAACAACTTCTCCGTCCACAAATTGTGTCTGAAAAGAATTTATATGATTATTTAACCCAGTAGTAATACTATATACTGGATGGAAAAGACAATGTAAGCGAAATGGTCTGTTATCAGTTATCACTGTATGCCAAAAGGAACAAGGGCACAATTATGTTTGAAATTTATAATATTTAGAAGAAAATACAAACCTTGTCTTCTCCGTCGTAGATTTTTACGTTTTTATCCCTTTTAATATAATTTTCACCTTCGAATAAACGTGCTTCCATATACTCGAACCTATCCATCGTAGTGCATTCGGTTTGGTGTTAATATAATATATTAATGTTTAAATAGCTGTAAAAAATATACTTCAACGAATATTACATTTCATAAAATAAATTTACATTATGTTAACTTTAAGCTAATTTACACGAATTTAAAATTCTTCAATTAATAGGTTTTATAAGACTTAACATGTTTAAAATGGTAATTTAAAGCTAAAATAAAGTCACAAACTTACAGGGACAGAAAAGAAAGAATAACAAGAATTGTCGACAATCGACATTGGAAATATTTGGAAATATTGACATGACAGTGACAGATAGACGTCAAATACAAAAAGTAGTGTTGTTCAGTTTACCACTATTATCGAATGATATATGTCACGTCACGAGTAGATATTTCAAACACATCATACCGATGTTTGAATTGTATAATATGCGATTTCGTAATCCATTAGACTTAAATCAATTTACTGTACAGTAATTCATTAACAAATTTAATTCTAATTCTAAAGCCAAGAGCACAGATTACAGGCCAAGAAAATATACCACTACGAAGCACGTGACAAGTCACATGTCACTACCGGTTTTAAGGTAAGGATCGAAAGAGTGCATCTCTAGACTGTTGTGCTGTTTCACCTACATTTAAAATCGTTCAAACTTTGTCAATCTTGAGATAAACCATATGTTCTTAAATAGTTTATAATTATAACCTCTTTTTGCTCAAGTCAAGTTGGGGTACGTGTTATTGCACGGATTATGAAATGAAAGGTACAAAAGCGAAAGGCAATTACTGCAATAATTTTGTTATACTGCACTCGCAGTTGTAGCCTTGACGAACGTTTTTGAATGAAAACGTATTCCCTGTGACCTAGTTTTAATTATGGCTGATTCACAAGAATTACTACTCCAGCAAATTAAAGAGCAAGGTGAACTCGTAAGGAAATTAAAGGCAGCAAAGGAGTCAAGCGAGAAGGTAAATTTGGATGTAATGTGATCACGACCACTCATATATTATCGTGTTGCATCATAGCAATGTTTTATTAAATTTGGGTTTTGTATTTATTCTGTAGGGCTGCGTATCCAACAAAGACCGAGAGCAGTATGATTTAGCTGAACTCGACGCGCACTTTTCACATTATAGTTATATATGCGGCTATGCGCCGAGCAATTGCGATGTGGTCCTTTCTAAAAAATTAGACAATATCGATTTTCGACAACATAAATATATCACGAGGTGGTGGAATCATATGCGGAGTTTCAGCGTTATTGAAGTATCAGCATTCCCTATTGTTCAACCTCCTGATGTAATGAACCCTAAACCTATTGAAACACAGGTCTGTGTGTGAAATAATATTAAACACCGTAAATATGATTTGGCACAGTAGATAGTCTGGTATTTTTTAAGCATGGATGTTCATGTATATTTAAAATTTTGTATTGCACCTCCACATATGGTTCCTCAGTCGCCACAAATTAAAAAGATGTGCATAAGAAAATCAGTAATTGTACTAAATGTTTAACTTGTTGTATTTTTCTGTTTCCGGTCTAAATTAATAAAGCTGTGATGAGGAGGAACTGTATTGGATATTTTGCTATATGATTGGATAAAACCATTCAAGCATGTCTTTCCGAGCGCTAAGTCTTGTGAAAATACGAAAAGCAGTATTGTGGTTACATGATATAAGCAGAGTTTTTCCTAAGACTATTACCACAACAGCTTGTTGCAAGGTATTAGAAAGCTAAATGCTTTTGTCATATAAAATAAATTGCCCAGATTTTTTGTTTGTCTGTAAGCTGTTTTATCAAAAATATAATTTTAGTATAGGGTGTAACAAAAAAAAACGAAAATTGCTAGTGCTTAATTATAAGATACATAATTTAATTTCATTCATATTACTTTTATCTAATCATATTTTTTTATGACATAAATATAACATTACGTACCTATGTAAATAGTGTGTTGTTTTATTTGTCTGTAGAACTTATTTTTTTACATTTATGTAGCAATTTTAAAGATAATTAGTAAAATATTTCTATTCTTTCAGATAAAAGAAGAAGTAGCAAAGCTATTAGCCCTCAAGTCCCAGTTAGCTCCAGAAGATGCTGCCCCTCAGAAGTTCACCCTCAAAACACCCAAGGGTACGCGGGATTACTCCCCGCAGCAAATGTCCATCAGAAATGATGTCTTGCAAAAGATTATTACAGTTTTCAAGAGGCATGGAGCTGAGTGCATTGACACTCCTGTCTTTGAATTGAAGGTTTGGCTAATATACTTTTTCCTTTATATCATTTCTACCTCCTCAAGTTCTGGATAGATATTTGCTATTTTTGCAAGCTTTTTTGACCTGTTTGTTTGCTTGTTAGTGCGGGACAAACCTTGGAAATGAATTTTGAACCAGTTAAGCCCAACCAATTGAGCTGAAATTTAGGGTATAAGTATAGTTTGGATGACAATTCAATATTATGGTTCATTCAATACATCTTTTTCACTGGGCTTACAGAACAGCGATAGATACAGAGTCGACTTTAAAGTTATCTGCCTTATAGAGAAGTTCGTATTTGTACTTTAGTCTTATAATATGACATACTACTATCCTACTAATATTATAAATGTGAAAGTTAAAAAAAAAAAAAACCATCAAGCTGATCTGATAATAGAGACAGAATTTGAGAAATTCAATACTAAACCAACATAACGCTGTTAAGTTTTGGCTCGTTAGAATCGTCTTAATGTCATGTCGATGACGGTGTAATGAAAAGTACAGTTGGCAATAATGGCTTGTACCAAATATGTAATTTTTGATGGAAACTTATTAATTTCGAGCATTTTGTAATTCCTTCAGAGTTCGAAACTCCCTTTTGAATCTGTACTTTGTACCAGTATGCAGGTACTTACGAGGTTAATTAATATTTCTTTAATGTTTTCTATTATCTGAGTTATGTTTCTAACCTAACAATAATATGACTTAATTAATGTTTATGCATTAAGTTTATTAGTTATATCATTAAATTCCTTCTTCAAAATAATAGTAACTTTAAAAAATATATTAGTTGGTATTAAGAATATGTGTAATTAAATCTTGACTTGTATGTATTATCGTTGCAATCATAACTCATAGAGTACATCTGAATAATTACACCTTTAGTAGATATATTATTGGCAACCAATATATGCTTTATTGTGTGCCTAATTTCAGTAATTCCCTATTATACGCTTCCCATATTTTCTAATTTACCATCTCCTTAATTTACCATCATTCACTGTTTTAATTATATTTTACTATTAATTTACAGGATGTGTTAACTGGCAAATATGGTGAGGACTCGAAGCTAATCTATGACCTGAAAGACCAGGGGGGCGAGATTCTCTCCCTGCGGTATGACCTGACGGTCCCACTGGCTCGGTACTTGGCTATGAGTAAGATCAACACATTGAAACGTTACCACATCGCAAAGGTATACAGAAGAGATAATCCTGCTATGACTAGAGGCAGATACAGGGAATTCTACCAATGTGTGAGTTGTATTTTAATCATTTGTGCGTTGGTTGGTGGTAGTATTATACTTATAACGTAGACATCGGTTTGTGTCTGTAGGGTCTTTTATAGGAGGCTTCTGGAGTGACTTTTCGCTAGCTAAAACATTGTTAATGTATGCATATCTCTGACAGCCTTTGGGTATATTGTATTTTTTTCTCTTATTTCCCATATATCAAAATATGAACTTGACAATAGTTTTCTTAATTCACGCAAACTGTACGTTAAGAAACCAAAGGTTCATCGAAAAATCGTAATAAACCAAAAGATTAGATTTAAATTTCTTTATTTCATATCATAACATACATTTTATATTATAAACTTATTGTATTGTAGCTAATTTATACGAATTCACACTATGATCGCAGTAACAAATACAATATTAGTGTCAAGTAATTCAAAAGAAATAATTGTAAACGCATAAGTTTAACAGCATAGGGGTTGTCCATAAATTACGTAATCGTTTTTTTGTCGATTTTTGACCCCCTTTTTTTTAACGTTGGGTAAATGCCTTAACGCATCCCGCCCGCCACGAGGAGGGGGCAGGGCGGGTATGTCGGACTAACCGCGGCAGAAGCCTAGGACTACCCTCTAAAAACTTAACGAGTGCCAGCTCCGTCTTAAGGGAGGGTGTCATCATCCTGTTATTCCTTGAAATGGACGAATCGTCATCTAATGGCCAGACCCACCCCCCCCTATTTTGAAATGACGTAATTTATGAATAGCCCCATATTAGAAAGTGAATACTCTCGCGATCAGCGCGCAATGCGGTCAGGTCCGGTATGCAGAGTGGTGGTGCAATCGCGATTATTCGGTTAAGGTCAGACACTAGGCATTACGCGGTCAATAGTCATTATCACATACCTACTGGCTACTAAATATGTATAAGCCGTGTTCCCGTGTTGGCGATTATACGGAATACAATATCTATATATTAAGTGATTCCTTAATTTCCGGTAAATATGACGAAACATTCCTTGCGATGAATGAACTTAATTTCTTTGCTGTCCAATTCTAACATATGTTCTTATATTCATTATTAATGTGTCTTGGTGAAAGTGTTAAACTTTCATATATCAATTTACCTATTTGAGAGCAAGTTGAAATAAGAATTATTAACCTGGTCAAAATTAGATAGACAGTTCTTGTATGTATCTGACGTAATAGTGCGTTAGCTTAAGTTTAACTTTTAGGTGCGACTTGTCCTTGATTGTCAGTCTAGCCATATTTGTCAATCGTTAGGTTCAGTTCATTATCAAGGCCGATTTACAATATTTACTGATGTAACATTTAATATTTAGTATGAGAAAAATGGGGTACTCAAATCGTTTTTGTTGGTTGGTTAAGTACGTCTTTTTGGTGACTCTTTAAAACTATGATTTTATGGGGTTTAAATCGACTAAACAGGCGTTTAAATTATATTGGTAAACCCATTGCATGGTGGCGCAACTCCTTAGCATGATAGGAGTTTAATTTATAGTATTTTTTCGAGGAACCTCCGTCACTGTTGTCTCTTAGCTTACCGGGACAGAGCAACAACAGGGAAAAGTTGATTGACCAAATTAATTAAATTGTATGTCCTAAGCCTTCAATGGCTACTGCAAATTATGCTATTCCGGATGCTAAATTGTTACAATTACCTTTAAAATGACGACCTTTCTCCACATTTAGGTACAAAAATATATTTTTTCAATTTTTTTCTAGGATTTCGACATAGCAGGCCAATACGACCCGATGGTACCAGACGCGGAATGCCTCAAAGTGGTCTCGGAGATTCTCGACGCACTGGACATCGGCCGCTACGTGCTCAAAGTGAACCACCGGCGTCTCCTAGACGGCATGTTCGAGGCTTGCGGCGTGCCCGCTGACAATTTCCGTGGCACGTGCTCCACCGTGGACAAATTGGACAAGGTTAGTTCACAAGGTCTACCTTAAACTGGTATCTGAAATGAACCACCGGCGGCTCCTAGACCGCATGTTCGAGGCTTGCGGCGCGCCTGCTGACAATTTCCGTGGCACGTGCTCGACCGTGGTCAAATTGGACAAGGTATATAGTTCACAAGGTCTTAAACTTGTCTCTGAGGTCCTCAACCTAGACAGCGGCGCAGTGCCGAAATTGACGACGGCTAGATTGAATATTCGACATGCTAACGGCTTTCGTGTTACTTGCTCAATTGTGGACTAATTAGATAAGGTGCATAGTTGACATGTTTCTTTAAAATCCTCGCCATATAGATCAGATGCTATGTTTTTAAGATGAACCATTGGAGACTACTGGATGGAATGTTAGAGGCATGCAACCTTACCAATAAAGTCCGCGCGAACTTCACTGTAGGTAAATTGGATAAGGTACACAGTTTGCAATATCGGCCTCAAATTGGACTCGGAGATCCTGGACTTACCATGTTTGTACAGTCAGCAGCAAAAGTAGCTACGCGGGTTAAGTGCTCAAAATTACCTACACGCGACTCTAATGTCAAGAGGATATCTAAGTAGTGTCTAGATCATTTTGAGCGTGTTATTTTGCTTAGCTACTTCTACTGCTGACTGTACCATGTTTAATAAAATGTGTTATTTTTATGCAAAATATACCACTCGGTTGTTAGTAAGACGCTACTGCCATACTAACTATTAGAAAATCATCTTTGACTACCTATGTGAAACCATTGTTTATAATGATTTTCTATTTAAATTGCAGTTGTCATGGGATGCAGTGCGAACAGAAATGATAAATGAGAAGGGCGTGACCCCAGAAGCCGCAGACAGGATAGGCGAATACGTCCGACTGAACGGTGGCGCAGAGCTAGCCGAGAAACTGCTAGAAGACGACAAACTGTCTAAAACTAAAGCAGCCATTGAAGGCCTTGAAGGGATCAAGCTGTTGCTCCACTATTGTGAACTCTTTGGCATCAAAGATAAGATCCTTTTTGATTTGAGTTTGGCAAGAGGATTGGATTATTACACTGGAGTTATCTATGAAGCAGTCTTAACTCGTAAGTAGTTAGTATACAACTCACTATTATAGTACAGTATAATTAGTGCATAATTTCAACTGTTAAGTATATAGTAACCTTCAAGCCTTCAAGAAAAGAGCGTACTCCCATCTTAAAGGCCGGCAACGCACCTACAACTCTTCTGGTGTTGTAAGTGTCCATGGGCGTCGATTATCGCTTACCATCAGGTGATTCGACTGCTCGTTTGCCTCCTATATCATTAAAAAAAAAAAAAAAAAAATATGTCGGTCGAAATGTTTTTCTACAAAACACCGATCGTATATCCGTTTTGGAATCCTCATTTTCACATAAACAGACTTCAGTTATAAATCGTTTGTAGAACTAGTCAGTAGTAGGCGGCCCTTGTGCTTATTTGCTACTTCATCTTACCGCTATTACCGGTTGCATTCTGAATTTGTGGCTATTTGACCTTCCAATCGTATACTTATATGCCAACAATATGGAAATAAAAAAACCTAGGTGAGGCTTCATTCCGGTACGCGTTGCTGACTCATTGATGCTCAATTTACGATTGTAGTATCTGTATAGTTTTACGACTCGCAAGCTTATCTGTCGATCCAAATTGAACCTAATGCAGAAAATAATAAGTGTTGTTACTGTGCACTCTTTATATCGGAATGAGTTAATGAAAATCGTTGCCGTCCGTTGCTTTTTTTAATACTCGCGGATGCGATCTCGCATGTTAAATCAACTATGAAATCGATTAATGTTCGTAATTAGTGATTGTAATTGTTAATTATGACATGACCAGTTGACATGGACTGTCGCTGATTGGTATCAATGACTGTATTAAGGCTCATTTACATAAGTGCACGTTTCATACTTAAAAAAAAACATGTTTCTGTCAAACATTTAGTTTCTACACGACTGCTCAAAAAAGGAATGAGTGGGTAGGTGTGCGAGTTTCTTATGCAACCAGAATCGGTTAAGGCGTATAGTTGGATTCCTTGAGTTATCCCGAAACATACAGGGCGTCCCAAGAGTCAACGATCTTTTAAAGCTACTTGCCGAATTTGCGTAGCACAACATTTTTCAGTACAGTCAGTTAAAGTTAGTTGATCCAACGATTTGAATTACATGTTTGGGAAAAAAGTGTAATTTTATTTAAAACGGAGGCACTTGTGTTTTAATTCATAATTCATTTATTGCTTGAAATAATAATACAGAAAGGTCTTAAATGTAAAAATTAGGTTCAATTATTTCACCTTAAAGGCATACAATATTTTAAATACAGTTTTTTTTGTTAAATTAATTAAATTACATTCACAAAATTACACTCTTATTTAATTAATACAAAATGTTGATATCAATTATTAAATTAATTATGTCACAAGTCATCAAAATTGGAGTTTGATAAAATACTTTGCTTATCGGGATTCTAATGTTAACTGATTACATTTACCATAAAACTCGCTCAAAGTATAAAAGCATTCTGTGGTTAACAGATCGCACAGTAATGGGTACCATTCATTATTTGTTAAACATGTCCATGAAATTTGGTAATGCATCATTTTGTGATCGATATGATAACAATTTTTGCGATTAAGTCTTAATCTACTCTTAGGGGCTAGCTAGGTCATTCACGGTTTCATACAAATAAAATTATTATTATTATTTTTATAAAAATATTGAAGAAAAATAAAGATCTGTAGCCGTAATACTTAAAATGTCATTACAGGGTGTACATTTTTTATTTTTTTATGTCTGTATATTTGTTTATGCAGGACTTGGATTTTTAATAAAATTTTTTGATAACTGTTATGACTTGGCCTATACAACGTGTTTTTTTAATGTCTTAGAACCGAAGCCCACTTAAAGTATCCAAAACGTACTAATCATTCGTGAAAATAAAATGTATTAGTTAAGCTTTTAGTAATACAAGGTAATTAAGTTTGAAAAACCCGGTATGGCGCGCGGTGCGAAGTTCATTCTCCCGGTTAGAGTTCGTACCTATCTACAAAAGATGGCGGCTAGTGGTCAATGCGGTCACTCGGCTGGATGATTAAAATCAACATTAATACAAAAAAAACGATATTAATACATAAAAAATGTCAAAAAAAACCTTTTTTAATTTCTTTGTAATGTATGTACATTAACTGGGCTTCGGCTTTAAGACAGTTAAAAAAACACCCTGTATATCATACTAATATCGCCCGTTTTCGGCTCGACGTTGACTTTTGGGACACGTATATAATGATATCAGTGTGCTCAAACATAATAGTGTGATTTTGACGCGTGATTTAGGTAAATGTTGTGTTTTTTTTACTTTCAGAGCCAATCAAAGTAGGCAATGAGGAGCAAACAGTCGGTTCGGTTGCCGGTGGAGGACGATACGATAATCTCGTGGGGATGTTTGATTCCAAAAATAAACAGGTACCTATTTATTAATATACCTAATAAATAATTCTTGATTTTTAAGAATTTAAGCCATATATTCCACAAAAAGGGTATTAAAAAAACGCACTGGACTCGTGTAAAATAATATTTTTAGCATGTGTACAGAGCGCGAGAGTTTAAAGTCGTAAGAACTAACCATATTCATATAACCTTCTACGTCTTTGTTAACTAAAATGTATGTTTGTACCTTTCTTACAAACACGAATATGAGTGACAGATAAAGACAAACGACTTTTAACTAAACAGTTTCAATGGACATATATGAAACGGGTGTAACCTCAAAAATTATTATTACTCCAAAAGAAGGAAAGCAAACAAATATGCCTAGTGTCGAAAATCCCATTCAGATATCTCAAAGAATTACGAAGCTACAACCGTTTAAATATTTTTATTATTATTTTACACGGGTCTAACGCGATATTTATTAACATTTATTTCTGACGTTTCGACACTGCGGCGCTACCACGAACTTTGAAAGTCGAAGTTCGAGTATTTACATCTCTATCGCACTCCCTTACTCGAGTGACAGGGATGAATGTATTACGAACTTCGACTTTCGAAGTTCGTGGTAGCGCCCTTGGTTGCACCCGTCATGGTCGCAGATGACTGTCGTCCCAGCTAGTTGTCAACGAAGATATAGGTGCACAATATTTCACTACCCTACAAAAGTCATTAAAAATGTGGAGGGTAGACCCGAAAAAAGCCTTTACTTTACTAATGGTTTAGGGCACGGCACACAACACTCGCAGTACCCTCACACAGATCCAAAGATATATCTCCCGAGATTTCAGTTCGCATTAGACCCGTGTAAAATAGTAATATAAATATGTGTATAAAGCGCGAGAGTTTAAATCGTTTTAATATTGCTTGTTAGAGAGAGAAAACGCTCGCAGATCGTGACGTCACGATCTGCGTGCATCCATAGCAAATGACAATCGTTTCATATGAAGGTGCATTTAGCGGAAAAGGGACAGAATACACCCCCTCTTAAAACTTTGTCATTTATAACTTTGTGAATATTCAACATATTGCATTGCTTTTTCTCCATTTGACTGCATTTAATCCTTCTTCGAGAAAATACAGCAATATTGTTTTTTTTTATTACTAGCTTTTATTTTACTTTCATTTTACTTTCCGTTGTCTGTAATCAAATCTTGCAAGTTAAATTTGATTCACTTCCCGCTTTCCGATTGAGTTGAAATGTTGCACGAATATGCAAATCGCGTGACAATGTAATATTATGATGACGTGGAGCTGATCTGATGATGGAGCTGGAAGGTGGCCATAGGAACTCCGTAGTAAAACCACATAACCCCATCGAGTGTGGGCTCGTTAGAATCTTCCCAATGAGTAGTTGATGATGGTATATAGAAAAGTACAGTCGGCAATAAAAGCTTATATTTAGTTTGTGCACCCGTATTGTCTGAACCAGGTCCCGTGCGTGGGTGTGAGCATAGGCGTGGAGCGCGTGTTCTCCGTGATGGAGGCGCGCGCGGCGGCGGGCGACGTGCGCGTGCGCACCACCGACGTGGACGTGTACGTCGCCTCCGCGCAGAAGAACTTCCTCGACGAGCGCATGAAGATCTGCGCGGAGCTCTGGAACGCTGGCGTCAAGGTCGGTGCCGGTATAATCACTCTTGTCGCGCAGTGACTAGTTCACACGCCGCTTTATAGATGAAAGTCTCAAGTAGAATGCGTCCACGTTAAGTCGATAACTGCAACAAATATTTTTTGGCAACGCCACTCTTTGTCATATCTTTGTGTAAATTTAACGGTTAACCCTTTTCCAGGCAGAGGCGTGTTATTGACCACGTACTGCCTGTCAAACATGTATCTTAACCCATGCCAATGTCAAAATAATTCAATCAAATCATGACCTTGAAGTTAACATTGTAAGTTCGAACCGTTCTGGACGGATCCGGGACACGGCATACGAAAGGTTAATGTCAATAAATAAGTTTGACGACCTCTGTAGCCAAGTTGGTAGTGACCCTGCCTACGATTATTCTCACTTTCCAACTGCCAGCCTGGAAAAGGGTTAAGGGTGTGTATGTGTGCCCTTCTTGTTTGTAGTTTTGATCTGTTCGAATCTAATAGACATTACATGTTTTACATTTACATATTTAAAATTTGTAACACAAATATAACAAATACTTATTCGAACACATCACAACTAGATACACGAAGGGCTTTACTAAAGCGTTTTACCGATAGATGTGCTTCCGCTTAACCTTAATAGAGCGTATGAAAATCTGCGCCGACTAGTGGTAGCTTGCCTTCTGCCGCTGACTGCGATAAGGTGCTAGCGGGCTTTGGCGTAAGCCTGACCAGGCAGGTGTACAGTTAGCTAAGGCAATTGATGTATCCTACAAGAAATCTGCTGTTATTATTTTATTCTTATCATGACCTATTAACAAAATGAAGTTTTGCAATGTAAAGTAAAGCTATTTTATATGGTACAAGAACGAATAAAGTGAAAAATTATTTTCAAATCCGAGAGTTGTGCTTAACACTCAAAACTTTCGCGACTTAATTCAGAAACATTTATCTTGATATAGTTAAACTTCAATGTTTCTGCTACCTACATTTCGAAGAGTTGAATCACGAAAATCGAAGAGGATAACTGTTTAACATTAAGGTTTGGTGTATTATCATTTTACTAACCCAACTTTCCTGTGTAAAATGTAACCAAAGGATAGTTAAACAAATTTGTCATTACTTCAACACTTTTCAGACGGAGCATTCGTACAAAAAGAACCCGAAAATGCTGAACCAACTTCAATACTGCGAGGACGCCGGTATTCCACTGGCGGTCGTGCTCGGCGACTCTGAACTGAAGCGAGGAGTGGTCAAAATACGGAATATCGCGTCTAGAGAGGAGAGTGAAGTGCCCCGGGACCAGCTAGTTGATCAGCTGACGGCTCGGTTAGCCGCGCTAAACACAAACGTTAATGGAAATAAATAAATTGATTCAAGGACGGGATTCTCAGGACAGAGATTAGAGAGTTATAACTTATAAGGAGTGTTACATGCAAGAAAAATAGACCATTCACACTGCCCATTCAGTCCATGGAAATCGAGTAACGGTTGACGTGGGCACGTCATGTTATAAAACTGCTATTTTAATTAAACCCGCGTGTTTCTTTGACGAGGCACTGTTATCGCTCTCTACTCTCTGATTCATGATGAATGCGTCTTTTTATTGATAGACAAAGATGACAATGAAGTTGTGAATTGGCACCCCGTTCACATGACGTTACCAACATCGACACTTAATTAATTTACTGTGATTAACTGTACTCAACAACTCATGAATGTCTTTCTAATTATGTAAATTGAACAATTATGTAATTTATTTATACAATGGCATATGTGTTGCAATATTGACAATCTTCATTATTTCATACTAACCGTTTTGTGATTGGTAACGCCGTCTGAGTCAGGGGTTAGGACATTTTTAAAATATTTTGTACGTTTTCTAACGTTCCTCACTAGAATTTATTTGCATTTTTGTTTTCATTATTCTTATCAAGTGTTTCATGTGCCCATCAGGAAATATATCGTGCGACTAATGGTAGCAAACGTGGTAATTCGAAACAAATAGGTTAGCAGAAGAGTTCAGAGGTATAAATAGATTTTGACGGATTACATTAAAATTGTATACTATCACAGCAGACCACTTCTTGCGATCTATGTATACTATACATAAGCCAATTTGTTTTCTTTCTAACGATCTGAAAATGTGTTTACTTTCGTATTTTTTTCGATTTATCGGGTTTACTTTTCCATATACTTACTTTAAATAGTGTTAAGTTCTGATACTCTAATATCATCAAAGCAATAATATACCAGTTATTTTGTTAAGTACTTATTCTTCGTGGAACAACTGATCTTGTACCAGACTTGGTGTCTTCCATTTCATATTTCTTGTGAAGTTTTATGGCCTATCCATAAATTAAACGTTCAATAGACCTGTTTTTGCAAAAAATACGTTAAAATTAGGTTGTCTTTCTCTGCCACTTTGACATATGTGTATGTTATGTGTGTGTTGGCTTGTAAAGTTTCCTGAATGATGGGATTAGCATCAGACCAAACAAGAATAGAGTTTAGTTAGTCCCTGATTAGTCCATACAAATCTCAGATGAAGGCCTTATTACAGGTTGGTCGAATGGGATCTTATCATATCATAAAATTATTTTCCCGGGGGTTTTCCCTTAGGGTCTTCAATTTTGGTTTAAAGTTTCACATATTTACTTAGTTTTATTTTCAGGTAGTGCTCAAACTTACGCCCTTTTTAGGGTTCCGTAGTCAACAAGGAACCCTTATAGTTTCGCCATGTCCGTCTGTCCGTCCGTCTTTGGCGTAGCTCAGTAACCATTACTACTAGAATCAGTGATTCGTTTGCGAGATATTGGGCTTTAAAGCCCTAATTTATGTTCGAGTAATGTCCCCCCCCCCCTTGCCGGCTAAATGGCTACGACTAGGGATGTGAAAAAATTCGTGGTAGTAGTACATATAATGACTTTAAAAGGAAAACTATCACGGACAAGTAGGCATAGGTAGTTACCGAGTAATAGTCGATCAACTTAATGTGTACTTGGAAAGGCCAATTTTCGTTCAAATTTGGACGACCTAACCGCACCGCACGTCGATGTAACTAAGACAGACGGGCAACTATGGAACCCTACACTGCGCGTGGCCCGAAACGCACTTGGCCGGTTTTTTATTAATAAATGCATATCTTCGTGCATTTATCTCACTCTAGCATTTATAAATACTTATATTTGTGATCGAGTTTACAGGATGTGCATTTTTATTTTAAAACTTTTGTAATTTATTTTACTTGTGTCCTTACTACTATCCTATTTCTACTATATAGTCCAGTAACTTTATACATGTATCCAGAGATGGCGTCAAATCCGGTAGTTCTGATTTTTTGCAGATCTGTTTATGATGTTGGCCCAATGAATAGGTAATCGAAGTTTGTGACCTCGAGCGCCGAACGCAACTTGGTCTAAAATCAAAAATACCGCGAAAGTTTTTATTATAACCCTAAAGGACTCGTTTTTGATAGTACCTTCTCAGAAAGTTTTTATGTAGACTATATTTGCTACAATATGAGACTAGAATTGTCTCTGTAGACCCTCTGTAGAAGCCTTTCAAAGTTTATCATCTTCGGGGGTTGGAACTTCATCCCGCTAGAGTTTTTCGAGTGACGTCTAAAATATTGCAAAAAAATTGCGAAGTTCGAAAAAAATATTAATTTCGAAAAGGTTTATCTCGGAAACTATTGGGTCTACAGAGACAATTCTAGTCTCATATTGTTGCAAATTTAATCTACTTTAAAAACGTCTTAAGAAGGTGCTATAAAAAACGAGTCCTTTGGGGTTTTCGCGGTATTTTCGATTTTTGACAAAGTTGCGTTCGGCGCTCGAGATCACAAACTTGAATTATTCATTGGGCCAACATCATAAACAAGTATGCAAAAAGTCAGAACTATCTGATTTGTCGCAAAATACCCCGTATTTTCAGGCGACAAGGTTAGTAAGTTAATATCTATCCATCTGTTATTTTTCCGCTTTTGTTCTCTAATATTATGTCTTAAATAGTTTTAGAATACGTAGTTACTGGAACCGCAAAAGTATTTTGTATATGTGTGAAATAAATTATATTGATTTTAAACGAAATATTGTATGATTTTTACTTGAAATTTCTAATGCCGTTTTCCCTGAATACGCCTCAAACCTAGTTACAATGTTATGATTTGCGTATATGTCCCAGGGAAATCGCCAAAACAGAGATTTGAACATATCTCTAAGGGATATGACCAAATCACGCAGGATGTTAAAATGCCGATCCCTTTCGTCATTTGCCTAGAAAAAATCAGTCATTTAACCAAATCCCTGAATCTGTTTAGAAAAATGACGATCTCAGCCAAAAAATGGCAACTTATTTTTTCAATTCACCAGATTTGTTTAGAGATTTGATAATTAGCGTTGCTAGGAAGCCAATCTTTTATAATACCCACTGACAGATCTGCCAATGATAAGCATAAGGGCTTTATTACATAATTCATAGGGCTATCTCTCTAGCTAGCCCGACTGCCAAAACAATTCTTAACGTGACGAATTTGCCTCTTTGTTCGATACCGGGCTGACATAAGTGCAATGACTATGCACGCGTGTTTACAAACTATAAAAAAGTTGCAGCATTACTATTGAAGTTCAAGAATTTCTATTGTAGTACGCGACAATGCGACACGAAATACGTTGTTAAGACGACATTATCAGTATTATGATAGACTAGCTTCCGCTCGTGACTTCGTCTGCGTGGACCGGGGATAAATAAAACTATAAACTATAAAACTAAAACTATCCTATATTTTAATCTAGGCTATAACCTATCTTCGTGCAATATTTCATCCAAATCGGTTGAGCCGTTTAAGCGTGATTGATTAACAAACATCCAAACTTTCGCATTTATAATATTATAGTAGGATAGTTTTGAAAGCTTGTGCTCTTCGTTAGTCGTAATGCCTTCGAGTACGATGCTGGTTTCGGTTGTGAGGTTTATAGTTGTAGAATAGAATAGAATAACATTTATTCATGACAACAACACATACATGTACATAAATCAAAATAGAAGACAACATTGCCACGAAACGGTTACTCTTACGGTTGTGGATAAAATATCTTTCTCGATTTCACCAACTTGATAAACGTGAACTGACAATGACAATATGACGTAGGTAGGTACATACATTGCTGGGTTGATAAGTAACGATGCTGTCAATCAATGTCAAAGATGGTTTGCACTTTTGCACTTTTGCACCTATTCCATTGTCATCATCCTCCTAGCCTGGGGTTCGCTTTGACACCGTTGGGATTCGAGAGCGATTGAGCGAGGGTCAGGAGACGCTGCGAGATACCAAGAAGGACAAATGATTATGAAATCACAATAATTTGAATATGAGGCGACAGTCGTCATGAGACTGGCGCATGTTTTACCCACAACACTACACTTCTTTGAATTGTAAAAAAATAGTAACGACCAATCCAATTCGCATTTAATTAAATGATTCGCATGCTTGCATGTCTTATATACAGTTATACACTAATTTAAGCGCTTTATGCACGCATTACTGCATTATTGAACTAGTAGGTACGTAGCCAGCCTAGTTTCCCATTCAGTCTCAATACGTCAGTTAAGTTAACCAACGCAAGAGTAAATTTCCGGGTCATATTAAGTTGTTTACAATATCTTATTATAGACGAATCTTAGGGTTACGCTTACTCCTATTTAATTAAAACCCCTATTTAATCCTATTTAATTAAAACCCCTGTATCAATGACCTTATAGTCAACGCCCTCGACTAGATTCTAATGACCTCGATAGCTCCCAGTAGCTGCGCTCAATAACGCCGTGTCACGGACGATCCGAACTTGGCTCGCACGATTGTTCCCCCCACAGCCGCTGTGGTTCCTGTCATTGTGCCCTAACTAACCGTGAACAACGACAACACGATTAGCACCGATATAAAACTGTTTAAGCAATGGGACTCCTACTCACTACCTCGCACAAACCTTCAGAAGCAACATCCAACAATCTGTGATGAGATGATTCCTCATAAAGTTTGCCCAATCGTAACTCTAACAGTGCTTTTTACTATTACAAGTGGTTCAGTGCTGAAAGATGCTTTAGAAGAACATCTGAAAGACATATCACACAACGAAGGAGCTGAATCTATCAAACATGATAAGCAAAAGGGGGAAAATGTGCATCGAATAGAAAGCCGTGTTAGCGACGATCACAAAAACCAATACTCTAAAGCCAGTGATGAAGCCAAATATCTCAAGAAGGATCACGATACTAAATCGTCGTCGGAAAGTGATGCTTATAAAGGACACACATCTAAGCAGGACAAAGCTGAGGACAGCCAAGCAAACGGATACAAAAGAGGCCACAAAAAGGGACACCAGAAGGAAGGTTTTCAAAATTCCTATCACAAGGACGAGTCTTCGAACAAAAGCACATTCTTTGACGATTTTAAAGACGAAGGTGATGAAGCTGCCTACACTAGTCGATTAAACAGTCACAATAATCAAGGAGGACGGGCCTATCACGGATCGCACAATAATGGAAACGAATACGTGCGTGACAACCATCATCATGGTGGTTATAATCGGTACGCTGACAATGGTCATAAAAATGTTGGGCACAATGATTACGGCAAGAAATATCATTTGGATGATCAGTCACATTATAACAAATATCGCGACGATAGGAACCGATATGACAGGGAAAAAATACACGACCATCGAGAACATCATGAGCCGAAGGTGTATCGAGATCCCGGTTGGGGTTGGCAAGAAGAACGGAGAGGTTGGGAACGGCCCGGTTGGGACCGAGACGAAGGGTGGAACAGAGACCAAGGATGGAACAGGGACCCAGGATGGGATAGAGATCAAGGTTGGGATAGAGGCCAAGGATGGGATAGAGGCCAAGGATGGGATAGAGGTCAAGGATGGGACAGAGATTACGCCGGCCCAGGATACTACGATAGTCGCGGTTTGCGCCATGATGGTGGATATGGTAACGGATACGGTTACGGTGAGTCTCGCGCGGCGCCCGTGGCTGCTGCAGAGGTGCCCAGAAATGCGCCAGTAGTCGCGCATAGGAAACAAACGATTACCATTTATGAAGATCCAAGATACGACGGAACAGAGAAAGGGCAGCTGAGAAAAGAAGAGGGAGACTATCTGCAACTGGAGTATAAACCAAGCAGCCAACGATACGCTAGTTACGATGACACGCAGTATTATAATATACCGAGGGAAGGTACGGAATCAAGTAAAATTAATAGATTAGTTTACAACTACAAACGCCATTGAAAACAAAATTTAAACCCTTTAAGCTTATAATTCAATAAAACTGATGCTTTCTCGAGATACTCATTAAATCAGTAGGTTCCGCTTGAAGACATTTTATCAAGTCAAGTAAATCGATGTTGACTTCGGGGGTTGGTGACGGGTAAATTAACTTAAATTTATATACTAATGCTGTAAAATATTTGCAGAATAATATATAGAAGTATGTAAGTACCTAACTTTACGTTGTATTTTATTTCCCTTTGTGAAATCTTAGATATTCTGAGAACGTGAATATTGAATCGGAATGTTGATATGAGATATTTGCCGTTGTGCAGTAAGGCGTGGAAGTCAAATATATGTACTTTGAAGAGGGTATCTGGCGAGTCGGTACGTGACGTACGGACGGCCAGTCGGGCGGGATATTTCAATATGACACATCTGCTACAGTCGAGCGAGTTGCGCTTTGGACCGTGACGGGACGCCGCCGCCGAGCGTGCAAAATCGGCGTCAACGGTCCGGCTTTTAAGGTAAGGTAACTAAACAACGCTTTTAAGGCGGTGCATTGGAAATTATCGCGTGCTTTGAAACGCCGTTATGACTAGATTAAGAAACAATAAGGTCTGATTTTCAGATATATGATTCTTGACTATATGATTGTTTTTCTGATTTTACCGAAACATGATTTCTAAAAATTTCCTCGATAGAAAAAAATTCCAAAGTTGGATCTGTATTTTCCTTTTTTTACTCAGCCTACTCAAACGATACATTATTTTACGACACAATCAAGTTAATACTATAATATTTTATCTAATCTAAAATCTCACTTTATGAAATTTAAATAAAACTTCTCTAAGTTAGGTATTTATTGAAATTTGTCCAAAAAAGCCATTCCCGAAGAGTGTTCCATCTCTTTTTCTCGTGCGCGGAAGGCATAAGCGGGTCCTTGTCTAGGGGACGTGTTCGACTCGAATCAAGGCATCCCCTTAAACTAAGGAAGCACGTGTTAAATCTCATAAAAAAAATTGTTTGAAAACGAGTCATACATATATCGTTCGGTTCTATAAAATACCTATCTACTCCTCCCGCATGGCACCGGAACAGCACAAAATATGAAATTAATTTACCAAGTCCGCCTCATAATTTGTTTACTAAAGCGTGAACTCTCTAAATTCAGAAAACTTGGGTGTTTGAGGATAATTCCGTCGAGTTTCGGAATTAAGTCACTTTATTGCCCCACCCGCTTTAATTAAAAGACGTCGTTATTGAGGCACTACCCACTCGCAGATATTTTTCAGTACTTTTATTTGTAATTTAAATTTGGCAACCCTTCGCTGTGGTTCCGCTGTAAGGGGATAAACTAATTTAAACGTTAAGCTCCCGGCAAAGTCGTATTCTAATTATGTATGTGCATCGGCGACCTTTTAAAATTGGATTAAGCTAGCACACATTTAGGGAAATATTTTTAACATTTTTAACTTTTGTGGTGTCGCATTCAAACAACGAAAAACGGAGGTTTCATTCGAACAAAAAATATCTTCTACCCAGCTTATTTCAGGATCATTAAGTTTGCGAATTCATTGTACGAAAAAATAAATAGACTGACCAATCATGAACTTAGTTTAAAGAAACAAGCAATTTCACAAAAGGACTCAAGGTTTTACAAAGGAAAACAGTTCCAGTAGGGTATGCATAATTACCAGCCAATTTGCAATTTCGAAATAAAAATATTCAAGCACTTGTCTTTGTTGAGCTAGTGTTTGATTTATTTACTTGCTGTTGAATTAATTGAGGGTAGTTTTCGAAAGTCTGCAGACACCCTTCTCGCTCGGTTACTTTGAAGTTACTAATTTACCTACGTGAATATTAATAAATATGACTGGGGTTGGAATAGTAGGTATTTCTCTTTGGGTAAGTAAGTACCTACTCGTAAGTAGGTTAGGCACTGATCTGACTATTCGATAAATACTTATTTTTTATTTCAAGAATTACTCAAATAGATTCTGATAACAAACGGCGATACCAGAAAAAAAATTACAACTTATCCCTTTTCTTGATTAGCAAAAAAGTTAGGTAAGTATACGAAGATGTTTGAAACGAAAAGAAATCACGTAAGAAGGACTAATCGTTGTGCCCTCTTTTTATAGTTCTTCCTAACGACTTATCTTAGGAGTCTTAGGGCACTAAAGCAATTTGAAAATGGCACTCCTATAGCGCCAATAACCGTTAGCAGCGATTGGAAAACAAAACTGTGATTATGGGGTATTATCTTGGGATCGCCGCTCTCTGTTACCCCTATCTGTAAATGTAGTGCCGTCTCATTTGTTTTCGGGGAGGGATGGTCGAGATAGAGTGTCATTACTTTAACGAACTTTCGATGGTCCGTGTCGGCGGGATGGGGTTCGAACGAGCTATTTCTCCTGTTTGGTTTCGAATGTGGGTTCGTAATCGTAGGTAGATAAAAGAAAAATAGAATTCATGCGGTTTGCGAACCGACTTAACCTAATTTAACTATTAAAGTCGGTTTAACATAGGCGTTATATCGACCGTATAGGTGCATTCTACCTGCCAAAGATGCTTCATAATTTTGTATGAGTAAGACTGACATGCAATCTTATTTCTCAACTGTCGGCCTGAAAAATGGTTAACATAAATCCCACATTCTCACGGACTTGAAACCATTGCTTACTGAGCAGAGTATTTAATAATGTTAATTGTCTACATATTACGGATAGCATCTACCATAAACCCCTAAACGGAACAGGCGTCAAACTTACTAAATACTTATACCTACTACACCTTTCGCAGTTAATACGTATTCATTAATTGGAACTCTATTGTCCGATGTCAGTTTAGTTTCTGAGGGAATTAAAAGTACAAGTTCACTCAATATTTTGCTTGTAACATTGCTTAAATAAATGATTTATGTATACCGCCATGACATAATTAAGAAGATTCAAAAATCTTACCAACATAACAGGATTAAACTGAAAAATGCACCGAAACTCTACCATAAGAAAACCTTGTGTAAGGTTGAGATTATTTATTGTCTCCGACCTTGGACGGCAAAGTTGCCTTTTGTCCATTCAAATGCAATTCGGTCCACTCAACTAATCTAAAGTATAAGCGATACCTAATGTCTACATGTCATCGACAAAGCTCATCAGAGCCATGTTAACTCATGTTAGAGCAAGTTCGGGTATCTCTCGGAAACTTGTTTCCCGCCCCGAGTCCCCGACCGAACAACGAAGTTACTCTTATCAGCGCTGTTTATTGTCTGAGTTAGGTGGATGGCAGTTTTGTTGCTTCCCTGGCTTGATTTGAGCAAGTTGGACGCTTCTTTCGCGGTTCCCATTTATAGTACACGAGTCCCTTGCAGAACGTTATCACTTATCAGTGTTTCGTATTTTTTTTGATTTTCTACTTGAGGGGTAATCGCGTAACGTTTTGAAAGCGCGTTAGGTAGATCCAACTGTCATTATTCTGAACTATGATGAGATTGAGGATGTTCGATTTGGGCAGCGTTACTGGGATATGAAGATAATACGCCAAGACTGTAGTATAATGCACCTTTATTTATGGAAACACCCTATTTTATACATGTTGAATTATCGCTGATACAAGCAGTATGCGTTTATGTAGCAGTAAACTATTGTGTTACTGCTAAACACTAAATGTGGCCAATTGGCATACTACAATTCCATATAAAAATTGACATTTAGATCAACCTAACGTCGTACGTACAATGCGTTACGTGATCGACCTGCTGTTCTACAATTAAACACTGAGATGCCAAACAAATTGTTAGTTATATAAAGTTAAGTCACACGTTAACATTTTTTCTGTTGATAATCGTTTGCTGGATTTCTGTAGATTGGCAGTTATCGCTACAAATAGGAACAACATGGCGTCGGCATCGGCTACGCGCCTCGCGCTACGAAAATATAGTCAGTGAATGTATCTTTACTTAATTATCAATTTATCACGAACTGTGGGTGAACCTAAACATTTTCACCTGCACGTCTATCTTGAGACGGCCGCGACATAATCTCGATTTTTCTCGCACTATACTTCTTGTTCTAAATTTTCTAATAAGAGAGAGACGGATAGTGCGATAAAAATTGAGAGAGCTCGCGCGCCGTCTTGTGATAGCCGTGCTGATTGAGTTTAGTAAAACTGGTATTATTTTGAGATTATTTGATGTGGCCGACTTTTTATAAAACTGTAATTTTAATTGGAATCTGCTACCATGGACGGTAGTGGTACTTTTTGAATGGACTACTTTGATGCAATTCGGCCGACTCAAATAATCTCAAGTATTTCGAATACTGTTTAACAGTTAACTATTTCGTAGCACCAATTAAGATAATCGAGTCGTGTCCGTCCCGTGTGCACTAAAGCCGTCCGCAAAGGGGTACTCGTTCAATCGTGACGAATCCGCTGCCTGTAGCTAACTAATTGCTATGAAATGAACCGCTCCCGTGGGTTTTAGCCCCGATTTTGTTTTAATCGAAATTTTCTGAGCAGTCTGCGGATTGTTATTGTCACTAACGATCCGTGGTTTTGGCAATGAGTTTTAACCGGCGGGATGTGTCCGCGTGAGATGTTAGAGAAATGTCTCCCTACAAACTTTACTTTATTTTCGTAACTATTTCAAAGCAATGAAGCCATAGTCATACGAAAATATTTAAAAGTTTAATAAGTCATTTAGAGACGTCAAAGAAACAATGAGAATGCATTGTCTTATTAGAAAATGTTACTACGGATTCTTGTTAAGTAAGAAGGGTTCTAAAAAAATATATTTTAGTCGAGCGCGTTTGATTAATGTTTCTCAAGATCAGGGAACTTGAGGAGTATTTATTTAAAAAGTAATGTCAACTAGTACAGTTTCTCTTAAGGATCAAAATAAGTGGGTTGGGTCAACTTGCTTTAGATATCCCAGCAAACTTTTGTGCGTACGTTGAGTTGTGCATACGTCATAAAATGTGTGGATAGCACGGGACGTGGGTACCTAAATATTTTTCCCATAGTAGTTACAGTACGATTACTGTTAGTTAAGACCTGACAGATGGATTGCCTTCATTTAATTTTCAACTTTAATTTCATATAGATAAAGCATTTTTCAGAATACTGTTACCCACATCTACCGATTTAGTAATAACTATTTTATTTGTATAATATTAAAGTTGAAAATTAAATGAAGGCAATCCATCTGTCAGGTCTTAACTAACAGTAATCGTACTGTAGTACATTTTAAGTTGCATTCAATTAAAACATGATATACTATAACTTTATGAAAATATGCAATTCATTCTGGATTTAATTATGCCACGTCAATTAGTGATAATTATGTTCGGATCAGTTCAGATACTGAATGTAGGTAAGTTACCCACATAGCATTATTTAGATACCTGCTTCAGTAAAAAATCGTAATTCTTAGTAGCCATCGCCCGAATATGCGAAACTGAACCAGAAATATTACACTATAGCCGAGGCGCGGAAAGAACCCTTGCCTGATGAGGTGGACGATTCACACTTCGATTGCGAGAAAATAACAAATATTTTCAAAATTGAATAAAATAATAGTTCATTGCGGCCATATATTTTTATTAAGTTTTCAGTAAGTCATCGTTTCGATACGTTTTTAAATAATAGTTGACTTGTGTTTTTTCTGGTTTTATTAATTAAGTAACAAAAAACACTGCTGTGAAATTGATTAAAGCAAATCAAAATAATAAGTTTACTTTACGAAGTTTTATTGTGCGTGTGGCCCGCTTATGTTAGTGATTAAAATATATACTTTTGTTTGTTATAATGAAAGTGGCATTTTGTACAGCTTACAATTTACATGCAGCACCATGACGAACATTGCAAGCATGAGAAGGTAAAAAAATGTTTCTATCATGAACCTAGAATACTCTGGACAGGCTATGGTAATAAAAATACCACGTGCGAGCGAGCTGGTAGCATACAAATCTCGATAAGTGTGACAGAAAGGGAAATATCATTCATTGTCCTTGTCATAGTTCCACTTTTTTCATTTGCCACAGCTGATTTAGTATGAAGTTGTGGCACATAAACCATTACCCGTCCAAATTAAGTAGATTGTTTATGGCAAGTCATCAGCCATTTTAAGACCAGTTCTTAATTTAGCTGCATAGGAGCCTTTCCGTCCCTCACTGTGGCATCACGTACAGCCTGTCTAGAGTATTCTAGGTTCATGGTTTCTATGCATTGAAAAATCTGCGAAACAAAAAAATACATCCGATGAAACGTTTGTCGATGAAATATATACCCTATTAAATCTGAAGGCCAATGATGATGAATCTTTGGTGTGTACGGGCTCTTTGTATGCAGAAACTGTCATAGAGTAGAAGGGAATGTACCTATTGAGTGTCGTCGTGATTTGTAGTAATTCAAATTATCCAATATATTTCACCTGGCGACGATGAGTATCGGCTCGTTAACTGTTTTCAAATCCAAATCTCAACATAGGGATAGGTATATTTTACAACAAAGTAAAACAATTCATTGATCTAGAGAAGACGAAAAGCGGACCGTCTTATTGACTCATCTGTCAGACGAAGCTTACCTAATAGGTAAGCTCAAAGTCTTCTCCGGAATTTGCATCACCCGAAGGAGGTAGAAAGATCCACATGTGACGAGTGGATAAGTCAGTAAATACCTAACCCTATAAGGTACTTAACTATATTCTAGGTTGATCAAATTGACCCTATTGCCTTTGTTAGCATACCGTCGTTCTCTGTACCCAGCAGTTTGTAATCAAACCTCCTTCAGCTACGGAGTACGTGTTGCTTACTGTTGCACGTAGACGTAGGTATCTCAGGCAGGCGAGCGATTTGTACCGGCTCCTAGCTATGCGTGCTTTACACGATGCTACGGAAATTTCTTAGTAGTACACCTTGACGTATACTCTACATCTAATATGCTCAGGTTTGTTTTGAAAATGAACATCTTAGGAAAGTTGAAAAAACCCCGTCATTTTCATTTCAAAGTTCAATATACTCGTACGTTTCAAAAATTGCTCAAATTTTTTTTTTATATTTTTTTTTATTAAATTTACCGTTTAGAATTAGTCCAGTTACTAACTTTATACATCTAAAGCTTGCGCCAAATCCGGTGGTTCTGATTTTTTGCAGACTTGAGACCACAAGCGCCAATCGCTACTTTGTAAAAATTCGAAAATACCGCGAAAGTTTTTATTCTAACAGTAAAGGACTAGTTTTAGATAGTACTTACCTTCTCAGGGCGTTTTAAAGTGGACTACATTTGCTACAATATGAGACTAGAATTGTCTCTGTAGACCCAATAGTTTCAGAGATAAAGCCTTTCGAAGTTTATGATTTTTAGGGTTCCGTAATCAACAAGGGACCCTTATAGTTTCGCCATGTTCGCCTGGCCGTCCGTCCGTCCCCCCGTCTTCGGCTTAGCTCAGTAACCATTAGGCACTGGTCCCACCGCGGGCTAGTAAGCTAGAAAAGTTGGGCGAGTAACGGTTCATTGCGTGCTGACCAGGCACAGTGTGATCAATCGACCTTTACAGATCCGCAATGTAATGCTACTCGCCCAACTTTTCTAGCTTACTAGCCGGCGGTGGGACCAGTGCCTTACTACTAGAAAACTGTGACTCGGCATGGGTATAAAAATCAATCACGCCGACAAAACAGAAGAATAAAGCTATCGTGTTTACGTGTTTGTCCTTACCTTTCTCCTTTAAGTACGCTTCGTGACTTATTGAAACATGCATTAGTAGAGGAATGGGAGAGCATTCCCCAACAGTGTTTCAGAAACTTGGTGAACAGCACGCCGAATCGCAATTCAGCAGTCCAGACAGCACGTGGGGGTAATACCAAGTACTAAACTGTGTTAAAGCTACTTGTCAATATAAAAAGTGCAATATTTTCATTGTTGATTTTGCAAGCAATATGACGCCATTTTTAATTAGTCGTTTTAAACAAAATAAAATAAATGAATAAGGTGCAATTTATTTCTTTTAGCTAGGTAATTTGTTTTTCGAAATATTACGATTTATGATAGTGACCTGAAACTTTTGTTCTCGAGTGTACATTAAAAACGTCCTGAGAAGGTACTATCAAAAACTAGTCCTTTAGGGTTTTCGCGGTATTTTCGAGTTTTGATAAACTTGCGTTCGGCGCTCGAGGTCACAAACTTGAATTATTCATTGGGCCAACATCATAAACAAGTCTGCAAAAAACAGAACTATACCGGATATGACGCAAAATCCAGAAACCTTATCGCCTGAAAGTATGGGGGGTCCATATTTTCAGGCGACTAGGTTTCTGGATTAATTGGCTTAACTATAATTTTCGCTTAAATGTCCGGAATCTTACTTATAGTCCGAACAGATTGATGGATTTTGACATATAAGGTGACGTTGGATTCCTCATAATCGTAGGAGAAAAATCTTTTGTTTTCACTTCTTAAGGGGATGCCTTGATTCGGGTCGACCACGCCCACTAGACAGAGACACGCTTATGCCTTCCGCGCACGAGAAAAAGAGATGCACCTTTTTTGGACTAATTTCTATAAATACCTAACTTAGCGAAGTTTTATTTATATTTCATTAAGTTAGATTTTAGATGAGATAAAATACTATAGTAGTTATTAACTTGATTGAGTCATAAAATAATGTATTGTTTGAGTAGGCTGAGTAAAAAAAGGAAAATAAAGAACATTGGATTTTTTTTCAATCGAGGAAATTTCAGGCAATCATGTATCGATTAAATCAGATAAACAATCATATATATAATCAAGAATCATATATCTGAAAATCAGACCTTATTGTTTCTTAATCTAGTCAGAACGGCGCTTCAAAGCACGCGATAATTTCTAATGCACCTCCTTAACCTTGTATGCCACATATGCCTACACAGAGAAAATCTCATCATAATGAGTTTTACTATTTAGACAGGTACAGTTAAATTAATTACCTATCCTTGCCTAAGTTCTCCTCGTTTTAGTAAACTTAATTAAAATCAGACTGGGTGAAATTCTGACTTCATCGTTTCGTGTCAACTTCATACTTATTAGCAAATTCTTTTTAAGTTTATATAGTGGCGAACTTGATTAGGTCGTTAGGTAACTATGCTTTTCAGTTAATATGTTACAGTCATTCAATCACAATAATTTATGAAGTGAGTAGAGCATACGCCCGCCCGTTCCCCACCGAGTGGCCTCTACTCCAAATGCCCGGCTGCCGCCTCAAGGCACGAATGCTTGCCAAGACAAACCGAAATCTTATCAAGCGGCCATGTTGGTTCCGTTAATAAGCAAAACTGCACACAAGACTTGCCATAACTTACCTGACGGCTGTTTGGGCGCGTTGCTGTGCCATGAGCAAACACGTACAGGCCAACCAACTTATCCTTCAATTGAATCAAGCAGTTATATCCCTTATGCTATGGTGCATAAGTCTCTGACTAATTATTGCTTCTAACGTGGTAAGCATGGACTGTGTACCACTAACTTATGAACGGTCTGACGTTTACGTTATAGAGTTATGAGTGGGGAACGGTAATCTAATAAGGGGCCTCATCAAATATCAACTAATTACGACCCCAATTGGCAGCTGTTTCCGTCAGTAAATAATGCAAAATAAAATACTATGTGGCGTAGAGAACTCTATATTCTCAACATCATTATGAATGTCAGTTATAGACATTGACTCTACATAAAATAAACCTGGTGCTTGTTGATGGGGGTGCACGACGTTTTATATAATTTCACGTAAACTATTTTGTTTTGATATACCATTGCATATTATAATGCAACGGATGGTATAATAGTGTTTCAGATAATTTTCAAATTATCTAATGTAAAAAGTGATATAATGATTTAAGGCTATAGAATTACAATTAGTAGGGATAAATTACATTTACTATGGTATAAAACGTGTTTATCATAATGACTTACTTGACATAATTCGTCAATGCTATCAGAAGATATAAGTTGATTTTACAATAAATAACTTTAGATATAAACAAATCATTACAAATAATAATATAATGAATAATACAGAAATTTTCTAAGTCCCTTTGCATTTTCAAGATATAGCATAATCCACCTTAAGGCAGGTCTCAGGTAAGTACGACGACGAGCGAGGCGAGGAGGAGTGTTAGGAAGAACTGCGACCATACAGTGCGCGAGCGTGCCGCGCGGTAGCGGCCGGGGCCGGCGAAGCACCAGAACCGAATATTTTATAGTAATACTTACACTACATATTATGTAAGTACTTACATAAGTCTACGGCTGAGGGTGGGAGATTGAGCCCCAGAAACGAAAGCCACGCTCCGTCAACTTCTTGGCAGACATTGTTATATGAAAGCGCAATTATTTTAAATAAATATGTATGTTAAACATATTTATGTAATAAATACGAATACGAAAATAGAATTATATCACTTGCAAATTATTTCATTTGTCTATTATATCAATCGATAATTAGAGTAAAGCAAAGTATAGCAAAAAACAGTTATATCGGACGTTACATTATACTAAATAACTTTATGCCAATTTAATGTTTATCAAATGTATGTTAGTTTTTCTGACATTATATGAAACATTACGCACCCTGTTGATGGTTCAGTGATAAATAATATAATATGACATCTACTTCCATTCACACTAGCATAGCATAATTCGACAGATCGCCGTTAGTGACATTACCATGTGACAAAACTATAATTTACTAATTGATCAGCAGGCCCTCCAGAAAACCCTGAAATGCTTTGTTTTGTATAAATCCTGGACAACCTGTTTTGCCATATTTTTTTCCACTCTGTGCTTAACTGATGCTAGTCATGTGCTTAAAGGTACTATAGGGTGCTATAAATCTTCATTTTCGTGTCCTGTAAAATTATGTAAAGGACAGTGCCTGAAAATTTTTACCTTAACACATTATTGGAGTGATTTCACCTAATTCCCGAAAATTTCCAAGAATATTTAGCAAATTTTCCACCGTTATCGTGCACTTAAAATTCAGACACAGGCATCAGCTCAACGGGCTTAGGGTCTTATCTTCAAAGTTCGGAATTCAAACGCCTCGGGCTAAAATATGAGCCCCACTTGAGTAAGGACTTTGTATCGCGGCAATGAGATACTACGTCGCATTATAACTTTAAGATAACACGCGTCGTTGCCGTAAACATTCCTTCGTGTGGTCTTATGTGGAAATTGTTGTGACAATTTTGGGGGTAGTGATTGGAATTCCGAGATGGTTGAACGGATTATTTGAATTCTAAGGTCTTTATCGAAATAGAATGTTCAATAAATGTATATCAAAGCTACAAATTATGCTATTTCTAATTAAAATCGCGGACTTGATAGATTTCATGAAAAGAAAAATGTCCCCCCTTAATTTCTAGAAAACTACACAGAAAAATATAAACTAGAACCAAGTAATAAATTAGGAAGACCGCCGTTAGCTTTAATAAAAAACATAATATCATCTTAAAGTAATATGATACTGGAACCAAGAGAAAATAATGTGGGCTCAAGATAACTTAGCTTTAGTAGCAGATAATTTTAATGTCTTCCTAGTGAATTCCTTGGATCAAGAATATATTTAACATATGTGAAAATATTTCAGTTACCTCATTTGAATCGATTGTAAGTATTGTACATTGTACCATCTTAAATCATGCTTATGACAATAATTCACTGTTTTTTAATATTTAAGTATGGATTTACGACATATAACCAAAATGAATACCTAACCCTATACTTTCTGTATTGAAAACGAAATATTAGCGAGAAATAAATAGCACTGTCGCCGTTTGAAAGAGCGATCTCAACGATTAGGATTACTCCTGACGATTAAGTAAACGAGTGATTTATCTCCTAATCTGAACCATATTGAAATCGATGAAAGCTATTCACAAAGCACATAATGCACTACACAGTAACGGTATAGAATCTATAAGTGTTGTTTGCTAATTACTTAATTTGTAAAGTTTTTAGAGCATATTTAGAGCATAAGAGGATTACTATAGAGGCTGGAAATGAAGGGTTGCAGGCCAAGTAGATATAGACGGCCGAACGTAGCGAGGCCGGCGAGGGATACGCGGCCGACAACCTTGTTTCTTGCCTAGATTTGTATAGTGCTTTTCTCAAACTTGCAATGAAATAAAAATTAAAAGTAGTCAATTTGTTTTTTTCGTCGGTTAACACAACTAAATAATACGTTTCTGAACTGCACCGCCTGCACCTCCGCCGCCGGCGCGCGCCCACTCCGGGCCCGTACCCTCTGCCGCGCCCCCCCGTTTAATAACAACAGATGGATGCTTTACAGGCCTAGGTGTGTTAGGCTGTATGAAATTCCTTTACATCTTCACTCATTGCACCGGATAAGTAGTATTTCCGGACCTAATTTGAAGTAAGTCATGTCAACATTTTCATTGCAAGTTTGAGTTGAGTTGAGTTCCGATTCAGAAGAAAACTCCCCAATTTTTTTCTTCTGAATCGGAACTTCTGAATTGAAACGAGGTAAGTAGGTAGGTTCTAGATAGAAAACAACCTGTTCTCAAACATACAATGAAACATTGACGCTGTGTTGTTCATAATGGGCTTCGACGAGAGATCCGTAATGGCATTTCATACAAAATTAGAGGCCTGGGCCTGCAAGATAGTCTTTTTCATTTCAATTCTAAAATTTGTGGCAGAGCATCACGGCGTTCAGTCATGAAAATTAAAGTTTGATTTAATCTTGGAGATTTTTATTTATTCATTGCATGTTTGAGAAAAGCACTATACATACCTCGGCGTGAAAAGGTATTGCCAGCCTCATAACTATCCGGCCTCGTTACGCTCGGCCGTCTACATATACAGGGTGTCTCGGAACTCAACGATAACCTGGTACCGGGTGAGAGGCCAAGGTATACCAGTTATGAAAAAATTAAAAAAAATCCATGTCAATTTTTTTTTCATAACTGGTATACCTCGGCCCGCCCCGCGCCGGGGTCTCACCCGGTACCAGGTTATCGTTGAGTTCCAGGACACCCTGTATGTAACTACTCGGCCGGCAACTCCTTACTTCCCGGCCTCTTTAGTAATAACATTTTACAAAGTGCGCAAAAAAAATCCCTTAAACGATATTTTAATTAAACCGTCATCAATCAAATAGTAAAATTACAATACCCCTTGCAATCGGGTTGCCCAATTAAATTAATAACATAATAATGCTACCTAAAATTAAATTTTCAACCCTTCAAAAGGTAGTATAAAGTGGGCTCAGGATAAATGTAGCCATTTCTCATTTTAACCGAAGCAAAACTTAATAACCTCCTGCAAACGCAATAATTACCGGTGCTCAACTGCTCAGTGCTCAGTGCGAGATTCGGAGAAATAAATGAGCGCCATTAAGAGAGCTACGCATAGATATTTCATCCCCCTTAAAGAAGACGTTAGCGCAACGGGACGGCACCGATGTGGATTGTTCCCACGCGATGGTGCAAAGAGGAGTTAATCAGATAGTACCGGTACAATGCGTTGAAATTAAACAAAAATATGCAGAAATATCCTGCCCCGCTCCTGAACACTCAAGTCTACTTTTGGTCTTCGATGTAAGCGGTTTCTATATTGAATTTTTTTTAAATGTGCAATTGCGTCTGACCTTCGACGTCTAAACTGATGGAAAGGTATGGAAAGGTATGGCAAGGCCTAAGATGGATCACGCTCACCCAGAAAATGCCTGTTCACTCTTGCCTTTAAGACATCAAGGTTGTATGATTCTGGAAATACAGATGCCGGAAGAGAATTCCAAATTGCGGCAGTGGCAGTAACGGATTTCTTATATCGCGAGGTGCAGCACGGCGGAAATTCAACTACATTGAGGTGGAGACCTATACGGCGTCTGGTCCGATAAAGAAAAGGCGAAGAAGGGACCAGCTTATGGAGCTCCTCGGCACAGTCTCCAAAATATAGCTTATAAAAGATAGCAAGGCTGGCGACCCTTCGCCGATGCTCCAAACTCTGAAGATTGGATCCAACGAGGGTGACGTCACCTATCAGTCTCCGGGCTCTCCGCTCCACCAATTTAGTCAAAGCTCAGCTGATATTTAGCTGCACCATCCCAGTGACAACACAACAGCACTCCATTCACGTTCTCACCTGAGACTGACATAGGTACATATATCGACGTAGTTTGGGCATGTATTTGAACTCCTTCACTGGGACTCTCCCTAGCAAAACGACATAAGTCGGTTTCCCATACATTCGACCTAGATATGGCGTATATAAAGTTCCATCTTATTCCAGCATGCCGTTTTCAAATGAGAACCAAACTACAGTTGGTTATGGAGAGTCGAGCGTGCCAGGGACTCTTAAATATCAGCCACAGAAAAATCTAATTATATATTAAAAAAAATGTGTATATGTAAAAATATGTCGCGATTTCTAGGCCTAAATACACCAAGGGAAGACAGCTACCAACCCAGATGAGATATTTGCAGAGCTCTGCTACTTCTTAGCAGACGCTAGTCTCTGGGCGGGTCGAGGCATGTACCTGACAAATTATCGCCGCGCAGAGGCGATCCCCACGTTTGTTTTTGCTGAGTGTGTGTTTTTGCGGCAGGACTGATGTTATAGTATGTTCTACTGACGCTTACAGCTATGTTACACAGTGATTATTGGACATCATGCATTATTTTTAGAAGAATTCAAGGAAAGTTGTGGTTTCCAGTAAAGGTAAGAATATGAGAAATGCGTTTGGATGACATGACGACCGAAACGCGTTTCGGTTTGATGTACGTTATGAATATGTAAGTACTCAAATACGACAGGTGACTGTTAGACTAAAAGGACTAAGGGAGCAACCACACCGGTGCTTAACGCTGCGTATACGCGTTGACGTGTCGTATGCGTCACGTATTCTTCATACATTTTGCTGCGTTTTACGGTGCGATAGCGTATTTTGAGAAGCGGTGTGGTCACACCTTAACTTGATGAGATTCAAAAAGTGGCATATCCCCCTTTTATGATCCGTCTATCAAAATCAAAATGACAGAGACATGAAACATAAGCGACATCCTGAAGACGTTCCTTTTTGACAATTAAGGCGGTTGGACGTGGCCCTGCTATTTATTTGACGTCTATATTACTACAGATGAAAAACTTCGTCTACTTTAGCGTTGCCTTGACAAGGACTGGAAAAGGAGTAATTTTATATTTGTCTTATCAATATTTATGGGACACGTCAAACGAATACCTTGTTAATTGTGCGTCCGTCAATTTCGTTTTAGTTTCAAGTGGTACATACTTACATAATATGGACACATACTCTTTAGTATTGACAGCCGGTTTGTGGATAGATAAAACGCGCGGAAGAACACGAGTTAACTTCCACATACTCGTATCTTACTACATGGCAAAACCACTACGGCAGTTGTTAATTACTAGCAGAGCCTCGGACATATCGCACCTCGAATACCGACCAAAATTTTTACACAAAGCTCAATCCTATCACACCTATACGCCTTGTGCTTTATGCGAGAAATTCCAAAACCAGCAGGCCTATCCCATTCGAATATTTCGTGATATTTCGAGCACCTGAAGAGTACAAATATACCTATTTTATGGCGACTGTACTATTCCTTTGTTTATTAAATTTTTATTTAAACCGATACGAACATTTATCTCAGTCATGCGTGAAACTCGATATACTAGTCCGATTTGTGTATGGAATTCTAAATATAAATATTACAACACGGAACGCGTGCTTTTTCTCTCCCACGTTTCAATCACAAATCAAAGCCACTTTTTACCACAATATCCGCTCGGGGTTGCGTAGGTACGTGAACAATGGTATCAAACTAAATTATTCAAACTAGGCTGAGAATGTGCACTGGAGACGAACACAAGGTAATATTTATAGAGAAGGAATATTTTGAGGTATAACTTTAGATGTTATACTACTATACCACGATGTTAAGTTAAAACAACAGGCTAAACAATGGAATTAAATATAGGTTTTATTAAATTCTATATCAACAGTTTTGAAAAACGACTGTAAATGTGTTACATAAAAGTCTAATACTACTTGCAAAATCTATCATTGGTATTTTGAAACCGAAAACACAATCTTATTAATCTTCTACACCGCCTATAAAAGTCTACTGCTACGTAAACTGCATTAAATTAATACCCGTTTTACAGGCGACAAGTCTCACTCGTAACGGTTCTCGAGGCGCACCACAAAAGAGCTGTTACATTTTATGGCCGCAATCGCAGCAACCTCCAGATAGTACTCCTGCCAACAATTAAAGGGTAAAGATAAAGTCGAAGCTTTTCAGCCGTGCCTTTATAAATAAGGCTGAGGACGTTATAATGTTAGATACGCGCCTGAGTGGCGAGAGATTCTTTCGTCTTCTGTAATTATAATTTTGGTTCGACATACATTTGTTAACGTTTCAGCTTTTTGTTGATAAACATCAGGTTTATTTTGTGAGCTGTTAGAAGAGTTAGCTGTTACTCTTACTTAATTACAATAACATCATTGAGCAGTGAACTGTTTATAGCAGATTTTTATTGAATAAGAAAGAAAGAAATAAATTTAATACGGCAAGCTGATGAAGCATACGGATTGTTATTTGCCTAATTTTTTTCTATGTATAAGTTCTAAACTAAAGTGAATTAAAGGTTCCCTGGTCCATGAATTTCAAGCTAATTGATACATATATTGAGATAACAAGTCCGGTTTGTTATGAAGGTCTATAAGAAAGTGGGTTAGAGTGGCTCCAGACGATAGAAGCTTTTGTGTTGTGAATATTTTTATGCGTGAGGACGCGAAATACCTCAGTACATTTTTCTATCACGTCCACATGGCAAAGACTTAAGTGAGCAACACGCGCTGGGGAAACATTTCAGGCACTGCATGTGACCTCTGTATAAATGTATAGTCTGAAGAAATTCCGAGCTCGTTTTCAACCAGGAGTCTTAAATGCCTATAAAAGTTGGCATTAAATTATTTGACTACTCTTTCGTATAAAATCCTTCCACAACTAAATTGTGACTGCTTTCGCATTAATATTCCATATTGATGACTGGTTTAGCTTAGTTTAGCGGGTACCTATTGACTTAGAGCTGACGGACCTGCCCCCCTATTCTGTAACTTGTTTTAAGCTCACCTCAACGCCTACCCACATACGTATATATATCTTGACACCGCGATGCGTGGTGACTAAGCGTAGGTCTACCTACGACCTCTAGGTCTAGTTTCGTGACGGATGACCGGCGGGGTGAGCCGCATTAGCGCGTAGCGAATAACAGCACTGGGTTCAAATCCCGGTAAGGGTAAATATTTGTGTGAGAACCATAAATATTTGTTTCTGAGTTGATTTGAGAGATGTTTTCTACGTATTTAATATTTATACTCGTATCTATTACGTAACTATGGAACGAGTTCGATAATATTTGTAGTGTAAGATTGTGACCACATATTAAGAATAATATTTTTTATTACGCCTGCCAAATTTTTGAAGGGTAGGTAAGGGTAGCGGGCCTTTGGCAGATAAAACATTACTTTTCACCGTGACTGCGCTCGCAATTTAAAAGGATTTACCTGTGAGTCTGTGTTGGCCCAACCAATAGCTGGCAATTATCGTGCCGTAATTACCGCCCTGACTTGCAACACGGGATTTTATCAACTGACCACAAAATTACGGCTTTGATTGCGTCAGTTCAAAGTGTACTATTAATGACTCGTTCGTGTTGATTGCTTTTGCTTTCACGAACGGTTAAAGAAACTCTTTTGCACATGACTCGAATTAATATTTTAGCCCAATATCTCGCAAATGAATCACCGAGTTAAAAAATAGTTTCGAGAAACCCATAATATTTTTGAACTAGCTATCCAAGGGTAACCCACATTATGGGTTTAACGAGAAAAAAAAATTACGTCCCCACTTTGGGTGTAAGGGAGGTACCCACCCCAAAATCTTTTTTATTTACTACCGTTTTGCCGGCGTGATTGATTTTTATATACCCATGCCGAATTACAGTTTTCTAGTAGGTAGTAAGGGTTACTGAGCTAAGTCGAAGATGGACAGATGGACAGGCGGACGGACATGGCGAAACTATAAGGGTTCGTTGTCGACTACGGAACCCTAAAAATAGCAGTAACATAGATTTTTTATGAAGTAATCGGTATGAAACATTGTTAAGTAAAAACCGCAAGGCAATGCAAGTTCATTTTATAACTGTCGCTTATCGAAGTTATCTCGAAAATTTGCAATAAATTTCAAAATGATAATTATTTTAACGACGCCATTTAAATGACAACAGAGAAAGGCATTCAATCTATCATTATGAAAATGAATGCCGTGTTCGATTTAAACCGGTAACAGCTAAAAACCGCTAATATCTACCGCCCAATGTCCGTGTAATAAAATTTTATCAAATACCAACCCGTTACTTCTCATTGTTCGTATGTTACTAAAACTCACTATTGCACACTGAGCCTTATATAATATGTACTTAAGTCGACTTTTAATATTACGCTTTAATGTAACATGACTTTCAGACAATATCTAGGGTATGGCGAGCAATCCCTTGATTGCGCATACAAATGAATTGGATTGGCAGTAAAAAGCCCAACTCCTATATTTGTCCGCAAAAAATGATGTCTGTGTTTGGTGAAGCTACTTACTTTCAGACAATAATTACAGTACCTTAATTCAAAGCTTGAAAACAATAATATTTATTTTGGTGGTGATGAAGTCGTTCTATCAGGTTTTGTTTCATTAGGTAGCATAGAAAAGTTTGTAAGTATGCCACGATGCCGCCTATTTAATTGTTATGTTGTATTGAAATTAATCATGGAAAAATTATGTAAAGTAAAATATACAACGAATTGTGTCAAGCGACTCGGTGAAAAAGTAGGTATACCTACTCGTAAGTAAGTACCTACTAGTATATGCAAATAGTTAGAAAATCCATGGACCTCAGTACCAACTTGGTAACGGGTATAACAAAAAATATTTAGCTCACTTCAAATTTACTTTCCAAATTAAGCCTCCATTGGGACGACTTCTTATTTAACCAACATGGTCCTTAACCCGATAAAATCCCAATTAAATCTTGGAAACCGAGCATGCATAACGCAAACATTTTCGACACGTGTAACAATTAACGAGTGACTAGGGATACGTTTTCCAAGGGTTTTTCCTAATGGATGCGTCGTGACAATTTTCCGAACCCGCAAACATGTGAAACGACGCTTCCGATACAATGAGTACATTATGCAAGGGTTACTTAACAGGTCATCGGCCTTCGGAATTAAGGCGGTCACTAATGAGCGCTATTGTGTTTTAGCAGTTGTTTATGAAATTTTGGTGTGGTTTTGTACAAAATTGATCGTTTGTAAGCATGTCCGGGTATAAAATCATTAGGTATATTATTTCAATAAATGAAACAATTTTTCAAGCATCCATCGGTCATCCCATAATTAAAAAAATATATCTATTTGCTCGCGAGGACGTAGCAACACTTCCGAAACGTCAAGTAACCTCAAAGAGGCAACTAAATAATTTTAGTAAACATATTAATATGTCAAATCTAGTAAATAGTTACACGTTTCGATCTCTGCCTAAAATTCGTGAATTTGAATTAATCGGTTTTATTTCATAATGATAACAGCGGTAACCGAAGACAGTATACTCAACTCTCTCTCTCAACTTGTGACCTAGTTCATAATTTATATTAAGTAATATAATAAAGTAATTTCACGAGGTTTTTCTGACCGGCACTGAAATTGTAAAATTAGCCTTCAGTTATTGAAACATTTAGTTTTCTACAATTTCACTTCCCTAATTGTTATTGATATTGCCCACCCGAAACAGTGGGATATGTTTACGAAAAAAAACTTTATCAAATTTTAATTGCATTCTCCACTAGCCGGCGGCGGGCGGTGACTTTGATATTTTCGGCGGCATTAATTAAAAAATTATAAAGCTTCCCCTTCTGGGCATTGTTCACCCCACAAAGCATTTATATCGCGGAAAAAGATAAATAAGTGTGCGGCATTCGATGCTCAAAAAGCGAATGTGGTTAAATACTTGATTGCAGATACGACTGTTCGGTAACCGCGGACAGCGTGCGAGACGCCGGTAATTGCGCGCTTTTATTGAGCGCCTGTTTGATTTCAAAGCCTTTCATTGTCAAACTGCCCTATTTACAATTCATTTATTAATTTCATCGTTTCAACTTTGTGATACACGAAGTCGGTTTTCGGATTTTAATCAGTTACATTGTTTCATTAGTATTATTGACATTCATGAGGGGGTGACAGCTACAGTTTTGCCGTATTTATAAAAATCATAAACGTTAAACAAACCAATTTTAGCTAAAGAGCCGTTAAAATTCGTTTGTCTATATCTGTCGCTTTGACATTTACATTCTTAAGAAAGGGAAAAACATTTTTATTCTTCAGCCCGCGCGGCTCTATCCGCATAATACATGTCCATCCCGAGGTCCATTCTACATACTGGAGCAAGATTTTTGTAATCGTGTTAGCAGTTCCATAGATTACCCATTACATACAAACTTACACGCCTTACAAAGCTATGTTACTCACAAACTTTGCTTCTTTAGGCCGGCCACACACTGAACGGAATTCAGTCACTGAATCATAATCTGAATTACTCAAGAGCATAATGAAACGGTACGCTTTGTGCAGAATTTCTAACAACAATGTGTACCTTTTTTTTTGCTCTCAACTAGTCCAGATACCAAATTCAGTAGGAAAATGATTCCGACTGTATCGTATTATGAAGTATTTTCATCGATCGATCCTGTGACTGATTATTTTTAATGCATTGGCTACTTAATAATATAAAAAAATATATAAACACATAGCTATAGGTACCCCTTGATATCGCTGAACATCGTTATTATACCGATGCTATATGAGGGGTAATCACGTAACGTTTTGAACGCGCGTTAGGTAGATCCGACTGTAATTTTTCCATATAAAAATTGATATTTAGATCCACCTAACGTACTTACAATGCGTTACGTGATCGACCTGCTTACCTTAAAAACACTGTCTTGTTTGGACATATCAAATGTCATATTGATTCGGTCCAAACAAATGTTTGCCGATACACCTCGAACTCACACTTTCTCAATTTGTTAACGCGAAGGTTCTGCGATAATAAAACCTAACGGCTGGAAGGGTCTGATGATTTTCCGAAACAATGCCTCCCAGAGGAACCGGGGTAATTATGATTGAGCACAAAATGGATAAAAATGAGTCGGGGCATTGTTTGAGACATAATTAGGGTTTGTGGTCCCAGCGGGTGCGCGTAAAACGCAAGTCACACTTTCAACGGCGTGATTCTTCTTCTTAAGCAAACATTATCGGCAGAAATCACGTAAATTATAAATACAGAAAATGTGTTTCAGGTTTGCAAGCTTTAGTGATTATAAAGGCCTTGTGTTTTACATGTGAGCTTGTTTATATTGTCTATTATAGCAAAATGATGTCGTTAGGCATAAGTATATTGATTATAGAATTTTAAGAATTCAACATTAATTCATCAGTCACTACGTTGCGACCAATTTGTTTAACTCATGATGTTCCAAACAAATTGGTCGCAACACATCCGAAACGTCTAGTGACCTCAAACGGGTAAATAAATAAATATACTAATTATACGCAAAAAAGTCCTGTTTAGTAAAAATAAGGAATTAATTGGGGGACTTCGGTATAGTATACGCAAACTTCATACTAAATAAACTACTGCCACATTCCACTACCCAAGCTTCACATTCCTAGCCCCTAATTTATCTAATTGAACCAACGTCTCAGGTCTAATATGCAGTGATGATGAATATTAATATGGCTTCTGGTAACGTACAGTAGGCAGACTGTTTCCTCTAATTCGCATAGATAGACTATCTGCCTGCCACGCAGGTTAATTGTGAGCTACTGTCTGATTTCAGACTATAATTGATACTAACCAATATTTGTTGAGTTGGTTATTATTTGAAACCAACGAATATAACATAATATACATTTTAAATAGTAATTTTGACGTATTGATTGTATTGATATTGGATACTGAATTTTCATCGCGCTCATTAGGCACTGGTCCCACCGCCGGCTAGTAAGCTAGAAAAGTTGGGCGAGTAACGGTTCATTGCGTGCTGACCCGGCACAGTGTGATCAATCGACCTTTACAGATCCGCAATGTAATGCTACTCGGCCAACTTTTCTATTTATTATTATTATTTATTTATTTATTAAGAAAGAAACGATAATACAACATAAACAAGTACAGGGTCCCGCAAAACCGTTTGCACAGTTTGACTGTGGGATCGAGCAGTCTCTACTCTCTTCTATTTATAATATTTATCTATAAGTATTACGGTCTACAGGTACAATAAATTATTATATTTTGTATTTGACAAGGTAACCACGCAGCTTTTTACCAAGATAACTAGCCTTACTAGCCGGCGGTGGGACCAGTGCCTTACTATGCGGGCCAAATCTACCATGCAATAAATTACCTATTATTAATTATTACTAAACAATGGGATAGAAAACTCTTTGACAGGTTGTCTACAGGTACGAGTCTCTATAAAACTGGATTACTTATGTATGGGCAAAAAACCTTTCCCAAAGTATCACATCCAAACAATTTTTCTTAAATTATCATTTGGCAAAGAATCATTAGTCAAAATAACTTATCGCAATTTATCAGTTACCATTTTTTATTTGGCAAGTTATTGTTTAACAAATAATTACTTGGTCATGTTGGGATTCGAACCCAAGACCTTAAGGTAAATCTATAAATGTACTTATATTTATGAAACTTTGTTTACTCGGTGTTTATAGTTGTTGTAAAATATGCTCTAGTAATTAATAACGGCCTCTAACTCGTATTAAAATGACGATCGATCCAAAACTCGGCAGTTTCCGCTCGCTAAACTCACTCGTGCTAATTCTACTAAACTTAAATCCGGCTTCGATCCTCATTGCTTCAGGATAAAGCCATAATTAAGGGCCTTCTCGATCGATTAACTTAAGCCGAGTTTAAATAGACGTTAACTCCAAGAGAAAGGTTTACTCCGCCGTGAAATGGCATTAGGTTTTCGCGCGTTTTATGCCCGAGACAAGACGAGTCGCTAAGAAAGGGGCTTTAACGGGAGATTGACTTAATTACCGTCGTAAATTAGCGGAAGTATTTTTGATTGATATGGCACAAAGGGATTTGTTAGGCGTTTAGTTAGATGTAGATTTGCTTGTTAAAACTGTTTGTCACTTGTTTTAAGGGGCTTTTTGGTCGGTTAAGTCACTGATTTATTATTAAATTAGACCGAAACACTTCAAACTTGTAGAACCTGCAAAAAGGGTTAACAACTAAATATATGACTGAGATGCGATGGGTTGCCTCCATAGATAAAGGCTTGCCTTCTTCCTAAGGCCTCCACCCATTGAACGTGTGTCGGGCGCGGTTGAAGCGGTATATTCACACCGCAAGCGGGCGGCGTGTAGCAACGCGGGGGTACACGCGGGCCCGCCGCGTCATGCCTCTCTCACTACCAACACATTTAATATGTATCTCACTATCTCTATCACACTTTGCAGCGCGGACCCGCGCGGGCCCGCGCGTCATATCTCTCTCACTGCCAACGCATTTGATATGTATCTCACTATCTCTATCACACTCAGCAGCGCGGCAGCAGCGCGGGCAACGCGTGTGCAGCCCGGGCCCGCTCGGGCCCGCGCGTCATATCTCTCTCACTACCAACACATATAATATATATCTCACTATCTCTATCACACTCAGCAACGCGGAGCTCGCGTTCGGACCGCGTCCGATGTGTGTTTGAAGTGTAGTTTCAATGCTTTACAACTTGCGCGGGCCCGCGCAGCACACGCGCCGCGCACGACACGCATTCGGTGGGTGGAGGCCCTTTAATGGTGCCTCCATTGGGGCTGGGGCTCTAAAACATCAATTGTAAATTCTACAATTCTAAATTCAATCATAAATTCTATTAGATTTAATTGTTATCACCTTTTCGTACATACCTAATGCTGAGGATAATAACTTGTAAATACTAATTATTAAATTCAATATATTTCTGTAGCTGTTGGTTCTCCAAATATAAATAATTAAATTGGGTACGTTGAGCGGTTGAGATGACTTAATACCTTCTCACTGGCAGATTTCTGATAAGTTTGTCGTACGCTATCAAATACCTAGTAACTACAATTTATCACTTGCCAGCACGCACTGTCAGGGTCACAAGATTACATGTCAAGGAGCAGTTAAAAATAACTGCAGTAATTAAATCGGGCATTCTTTCCGTTGTTGGTATTAAACAGGGCACTTCGTAGGGCGGCTTCGTCTTCATACCCTTTATGCTAAAAGGTGACATAGGGCTGGCCGCACATATCGATAGAAGATGGATATAATTAATTAAATGTAGTTATTTAACTGTTTATAGATCGTTTATTTCACGAAAAAGCGTCCCACTCCTTCTCACTGCGTAGGCGTTCGATTGTTATGTACTTACATAGAGTAGGAGTGTCTTCTTCGTCTTTACGATTTTTTTTTCATTTACTATTAACTTGGTTTTACTTGAAGATTAATATAGTTAATACAAATGGGATCTAGCCCACACTTTATAAAATATTATACATAATTATTGAGATAATTACTAATGCAGGAAGGTTTTGCAAACGATATGCCATATGCATTTAATGCCAATTAAACAATTGTCTAGTTATTTCATATCTGTAATTTATATAGTCTACGTAACTAGCCTATAAAACTGTCTTCAAACGTAACATGTACGTGCATTGTGCCTACCTAACAAAAATCACGTATTCAATATACACTCTTGATCTAGTTTTTGGCTATATGACGACTTTCACTTTAGCATATCTATGCACTGTTCTCATCTACAGAACAGTAGCCGTGTTTACTTACATAATTCTGCGTCCGAATTGTAACGTGACTTGATATTTTATTTACTTTCATATACCTTCGATAGCTCAGTTGGTAGAGCGGTGGACTGTAGATGTAAGAACTGGTATCCATAGGTCGCTGGTTCAAATCCGGCTCGAAGGAGATTTTTTATTTTTATTGAAGAATCCTGTATCTACTTAACTTAAACATTAAGCAGATAATATATTTTAGTTGTCGATTATTACGTGCATTAATGTTATAAAAACTCAGAAGCACCTGAGATAAAGTGTTCCTATTTCTGAACCTGAGCTCTGCCAGCATAGCAAATAAATAATTATAAGTGACTATTTATGATATTACTAGCTTCCGCCCGCGACTTCGTCTGCGTGGACTCGGGATAAAAACTATTCTATATTTTAATCCAGGCTATAAACTATCTTCGTGAAAAATTTCATTCAAATCGGTTCAGCCGTTTAAGCGTGATTGAGTAACAAACATCCAAACATCTAAAGTTTCGCATTCATAATATTATAGTAGGATTACATTACAGTTTACATTTAGCGCATATGAGCGACATCTTGCAGTTATATAGGGCTTACTCAATTCCAGTAGTAAACGAGTATTATTCTTTAACTCAAATTTAAATCCTTTCCCACTCACAGGAAGTGTCCTGTGTTCACCAGGGGGTGTCCCGATACGTTGGGAGACGTGCATGGGCCGAAGTACCGCAGTACCAAAGTACCAAACAAGTACCGCATAGTCAACACGTAGCCTTTCGGTCATTTAATGAAATGCAAAAACACTATTATTATCCATAATCGACCGGGCAAGCGAAGTTCTATGCTCCAGCTTGAGCCGAAAATCGTTCGTATGTCTGGTCTCCGGCCGCCGGTGTCCGCGGCCGCGATGTTCCGCTGTTCCGCTGTCCAGCTATTCTCCTCTACAGGTCGCATTTATCAACCGATGCTCGTGAAATTTTGGGAGTATGTACAAATCGAAATTAAATTAAATTACCTTTTTAAGCTAGACATCGTCGAGAGTTCTACAGCGCAAAGAGCCACTAGTGTATATAGTTAGTTACAATAAACGTTTAGTCATCGATATAATCAAAGTACCCCATCCCTAAACCCACCTCGCGTGACGCCCCGTACCTTATGACATTATGAATTGACGTAATTCTATCCACCAAATGTCAGTTTGACCTTATGCTAAGTGCAGCTCGTGAATTATTTCACGGTTGGATGTTTGATCTCCCTGGGCTGCCCTTTCGTATGATTGCCTGTCAATTTGTTCGTAAATGTTTGGTGCATATTAAATGTGGCTTGAGGGCAGTGATAGCCAACCGATGATGATGACCCTATTGAATATTTATTGTTGGTTTGGTATACAATTTACATGGCAATTCTCTGTTTGTTATGTCAACTAAAACGCGACTGCAGGATAGTTTGTTCAAAATTAAAGCTCAGGAAACCTCTTTTAAAAAAAAATTAAGCTGTCGGTTTTTTTAGATGTTCGACAAATTCATGAAGAGGAACAAGTTGAGATGGCATAGGAGCTCCTCTTGCGTACTTAACAGATTATATATACATATATTAGCACCTACTTAAGTATTATTTTTAGCTAATTTTACAATATCTTTTCATTCAATACCAATCCTTGCGTGAGTAGCCAATTTAACTCACTCTGCAGACTGTTTAAATTTTTCAAGCAGTCGTTAAGGGTGTCGTTTGTATAAGAGGGTACGATACGGGACGGGTCGGAAACGGCGCCACTATCGCGACCACGACAGTTTCTATTCAAATTAGGAACGACATCGCACCAAACAAAAATACCTTTTGAGGATATTCGCACCGTCTCGCTTTCCGTTGCTGCGTTTGTTCTGAAACAATTGAAATCTTTCAATATAAACCGCAATGAATGTTGCGTTGAGAAATGATGTATTCTGCAGAGGTGTTCGGTAAGGTTTTGTGTCTAAAGCACTAGACGACACGTCAGGCGGGTACTTCCGGGCCGGCCGCTTGAATGCGTGCAATGAAAAGTTGTGTCGCAGCTCCATTAAATAGATACCGTTTTACAATAGGAATAATAAAATTACTAACACGGTCGCTAGATCTAGGACTTAATAAATAACTTACTTATAAAAAATACAGGTCAGTACCAGTTGGATGAAATGCCCATTTAGTATCATAGAATATGCATTAGATCCCTATTATGCGATGATGAAACAGTAATTTAAACTACACATATAAATAAACGCTGTGAGATCGTTACCGAGTGACATATTATAGTAAGAACGAATAAATTAAGATATCCGTCATTTAAATTTAAATTAGTACCTACTTGGGCCAGATTATCTCTCTGAGAGACCAAATAGCAAAAAGAAACAAAAGGAAAACAACTAGATGAAAAAAAACACTCGTCCTTGAAAGAGATAATGATAAGAAAAGAATTGGAAATACACATTAAATTAAGAGAAAAACTTTCAACACATGTTTCCTCCCTATCATGACATACGGGTGCGATACCTGACCCCGTATCATGGTCATCACGTGATAAGTGACAAGATAAGAGCGTCCGTCACTGGCTGACACCGTTCGATGGAACGAGACGGACGCTCTATCTTGTCACGTATCGTGTGATAAGGCCGACCATGATACGGGATCTGGTCACTTAACGGAACAAGCCAAGCTAGCGAACATGGACAAGTTAGCGAAATGCCAACGTACCAATGATTTAGATTTAGATTTCTTTATTTCACAATACAGTTACATAATTATGATTCAAATATAGTCACAAGTTATTAATGATAGAAGAGAATTATAGATAGAAGTATACATATGCAAGACTAAGAAACAGGATTTGGAATATGGATAATGGTCAAATACAAGGGTAACGGATGTAGGTGTACTAAACACGTATCGACCTGCACGTCTATCATGGGACGGCCGCGACATACTCTCGATTTTTCTCGCACTATACCTCGTGTTCTAATAAGAGAGAGACGGATAGTGCGAGAAAAATCGAGAGAGCTCGCGCGCCGTCGCGTGATAGCTGTGCAGCGCGGCTACTTACTTAAGAATTTACTACCAGTTTAAAAATATTTTGTGAGGGTCACGTTTAATAATGATGATACAATTTATAACTTTATGCCATAGGTATTTCGGTTCACTATTGTCAGTGTTATTCTGTTATATCAGACACCTTCGATAGCTCAGTTGGTAGAGCGGTGGACTGTAGATATAAGGATCTGTTATATCATCGATATTGCAACTAATTTCTGAAAAACATGTCGTGTTTTTTCACGGAGTATCGGCAACACACGCATTTGGTTGCACTCGGTTTTTAAAGTTTTTTAATGATGATGATTCAAATAATGTAAAATACAAAAAGTGATAATTTTGAACACGGACAGATAAACTTAAAAGAAACATATTTTATTATTTTCGGCTTTCTAATGTTTTATATTTTTTCTTCAGATACTATTAATTAACGTGTCTCTGTATTCTTATCCAGTATATTATTTTCTATAACTAAGCAATCTTCTTGGAGAATACACTGACAAAAAAAGGCCGGGGTGCACTCCGGGACTACCGGCAGAAATGAAAACTCAATGACAATTGTAACAGTTTTTCGATCAGTTCACGTGTCCGTCTTACGAATTTTCAATCTCTCGAATCTCACGGTCACGTGACATCTTACGGTCGCGTGCCATCTTACGGTCACGTGACCTGTGGCGAGTTTAACAATTTTGAGCGCCGCTAAAGAATTTTTCACTTCAAATGCGTAATTTATTTGAAGTAATAGAACAAAAATGATTGAATTAAAACAATGGTTATTAATGATGCCCATCATACAATAACAAGTGATTCGTTATTTACTTTAAAAACTTTACGTACGCGTGAATATTGCATAATATATATATATAATATATAAACGCGTGTTATCATCGTATTAACAAACATTTTAATACGTACGAGTAATATTACATTTACAGTGTTTAATATACTCGTAATGCACTCAATATGGTTTAACTTTGCCCTGGCACCAAGGAAGCTGCCAAGAAACCCAGAAAAATAATTATGATCTAAATATCTTCAACTAGGTATCTAAATCTACGCTATATTCGTAGATTTAGATCCCAGCTTCTATTTGGCGAGATAAAACAACAATCAATGGCGGGTTATTTTTTAATAAAGATAATCGTTTTTAAACGGTACTCTTGAGCGTTTAGCGTTATGCCAATATCAGCAACTATGTAGCTAGCATTATTACTCGCCATAAGTTCAAAAGTTACTGTAGTAAGTTACATCCCGCCTTCCTTACTGCATTTTTAAATGTGAAAAAAAGCTTTGTATTCTATGTAATACGGTAACGAATTAGTTATTTCATAATATAAAAAAAAATAAACTCCTTCGAGCCGGATTTGAACCAGCGACCTATGGATAACAAGTTCTCACATCTACAGTCCACCGCTCTACCAACTGAGCTATCGAAGGTACATATGCATGTGTAAAATTTGACTTCACTACTCATGCACTTTTATTGCGGTCTACGTAGCGCAGTGAAAGTTGCCACGGGGCATGGGCGTGCCAGTGCGTACCTTAAAATGGGCCACATACATTCAAATGGCCAGGGGTCTCCATTTGGATCATCTATTTCACATCCCAACTGCATTTCAATATGTTTCGCGCGCTCATTCTGTAATATTGGCCTGGTGGGCCGCCAGCGTGAGAATGACATTGAAATGTGATTTTGGCAGATGCAACGAACAAAAATAGATGTCTAGTTTAAGATAGAAAACACGTTATGGCACCTTGCACTTTCTTAATTATGTAATGTAATTACCTAATCAGTAACGCGAATACGTAGTCGTCTTTTGTCCGCAACTTTGTACCTTCGATAGCTCAGTTGGTAGAGCGGTGGACTGTAGATGTGTAAACTGTTATCCATAGGTCGCTGGTTCAAATCCGGCTCGAAGGAGCTTCTTTTTAAACAAAAACACATATTTTATCAATGACTAGTTTGTTTCCAACCATGTTACATACAAGAAAATTAAATATTTTTTATTCAAATCTTGAATAAAACAGTGTAATACTAATATGATATTTATGTACAGGTCGATTTATGTACAAGTCATCTTGTGTTAAAGTGTAGACGTGTGACATGATAAACATTGTATTCGTTATTTCTAGTTTAATCTTAAAATTATTGCAGCACTTCAAATATCCTTTACACGGAGTAAAATTTACATTTTACACCGCCAAGTTCTATGGTTCATGATAATATTAATACAAAATCTAGGTTTTAGTGCACCCTGCACGGTGCACCCTCGAATTTGCATATTAATTGAGTATTCCGATTTAAGGAGCGCTGAGATCCGAATGTTAAGTAAGTTTAACATCGTACGAGTATGAGGATTATGGAGATTGGTTCCGTCCGTGCTGTGTGACAGTTACCAAGAAGTTTAGAGATTTTGGTGACCTGCAGGGTGATTGAGTAACTTTATGAACAAACGTTGGGACAAAACCACTGACAGTTTCACCTTCAAACATGCCAGTCGATATGTCCTAAATCCCCTTCGGAAAATTATAAAAAGTCTTGTTTTATAGTATTCAAGACTTGGTAGATTGAGAGGTTCTAAACGCTGATCTATTTTCTCGTTTACTTATTGCTATTTCAACTTTTGTTTATGAAGTTTTTATTACGTAAACCCATGTCATGTCATTTTACGTTTTTAGGGTTCCGTATACCCAAAGGGTAAAAACGGGATCCTATTACTAAGGCTCCGCTGTCTGTCTGTTTGTCCGTCTGTCACCAGGCTGTTTTTCATGAACTGTGATAGTTAGACAGTTGAAATTTTCACAGATGATATTTCTGTTGCCGCCATAACAAAAAATACTAAAAAACCGGCCAAGTGCGAGTCGGAGTAGGGCTCCCATACAACAGACATGATTGTTTGCCTTTTTTATAGAAAATGGTACGGAACCCTTCGTGCGCGAGTCCGACTCGCACTTGTTAAGTTTTTTTAAAACACTCAGACTACGGATTTCAGCGTCTAAAACTACAACGGAAATTTAAAACATGTTTTTTTAGGGTACCTCCCCTACACGTAAAAACATTACATGTAAAGTGATGCCAAGACTCCATGGCTCATACAGCTTTCAGCGTGAAAAAGATATCAGATCGCAATTAGCGCCAAGCTTCCTACTCCACACGGCGTAACTCTACCACTACCAGCCACGCTCTACAAGGGGTTCTCTTTTTTCGGTAAACCCATTGTGTGGGGTATCGTTGGATAGCTTGTTCAAAAATATTATGGGTTTCTTTAAACCGTTTTTCAACTTAGAGATTTGTTTGCGAGATATTGGGCTTTAAAGCCCTAATTTTTGTTCCAGTCAAGTCCCGGCAGAGACTAAAAGGCTACTACTGGGGATGCGAAAAAATCTTGGCAGTAGTACCTATAATGAATTTAAAAGGAAAACTATAATTCTAAGTAGGCATTACTAGTTACCAAGTGATAGTCGACCAACTTAATGTGAACTTGGAAAGGCCAACTTTCGTACAAAGTCGGCCGACGCAACCGCGCAATGTGGTTGGCGCGCGCGTGTCGATGTACATAACAAGGCAGACAGGCAACTACGGAACACGGCACTGTGAGTCGCCCGACACGCAGATGGCCGGTTTTTTGATATTTTTTATTTATTCAATAATTTTTTTTTATCAGTTACAGTATTACATATAAAAAGCCACTATTAAAAACCTGGAAGGTTTAGGCAATAGTTGGCGAGATCGCGTGGTTCATCCCGCGTTCCTTAAGTTTGTTCTTTGTATATATATGTCCCTCATGCTTCAGTTATAAAGCAAGGAGGTTTTAAATCAAATATTTATGATGTTTGAAAACGTATTTATAAATAAATCTAAATGTCAAAAAAACACTAATAAAACATGTGCAGCTACATTATTTTCAGATTAAAAACGCCTTGCGTGCCTCATGAGAAATTCAACATATTAGATGATTGACATTCTGTATTTTTTATTGCTATTAGTTATTAATTTTGTTTAAAATGATTTTTTCCTCGCGAATGTGATGAAAAACTTTGTAGTGTATTTTTAAACTTGAGCTAGTGTTTTTTTAAAAACGAGTTTATTAGAAGTTCTCTACTTCTAATAACCTCTCGTCTGTGAAAAATCACTTACCAACCTCGTTGCACAATGTAAATGTATGGACAATGATTATCAAAACAAACGCACCTAGCTATTATTTCAAGGTAGGAGTACTTATAGTAAAATCCATCGGTCTCATCTTCTATCTAACATTATCATTCTAAATAATATACCCTTCGACGTCATCAAAATGGCGAACTATTGTGTCTCACGACACATTGTGATAACATTTAACTTGCGCGACAGTTCCGAACAATAATGGCAGTGGGAACGAAACTATTTAGCGGAGTTTGCTGCGTCAATAGAGGGCGCCACCTTGGGAAGGAATAATTCATTTAGTGGGAATTAACTCACGTCTAGTCGTCTCGGGCATTCGCAAATATGCTGATTTTGTTCAAGCTTCTTGAGGCAAGTTTGTATGGATGATTGATTGCAATTGTACCTAGTTTATTGTCTTACAACTTTAGAACTATACATAGCTATAGACTGCGCATAGAATTAGGTAAGACGTACATTCAGCCTCGATATTGCGTTGTAAAAAAAATGTAAGTCTGTCTAATACGTGCTAGGCATTCTAATACAAAAACTATATCAAGGCACTAAAAGTACACTAAAAGTAGTATGTATATTGAATTCACGGCCAACATAGACGATTGTATGAACACGAATAACGTGGAAGATAAGGTGATACGCTAAGTTTCGAATTACAATTTCATATCGCTAGCTTTCACGCGCGCCGAGACTCTATACTTGGCAGCGTATCTTCAACTAGGTATTTCGATATCAGGGCTGTTATTCGCTACGCGCTAAAGCAGCTCACCCCGCCGATCACCCGTCACGGAATTTGACCTCTACCTACGCTTAGTTAGTACGCATTGCGGTGTCAAGATATATTTGTGGGTGAGCGTTGAGGTGAGCTTAAAACAAGTCACAGAATAGGGGGGCTGGCAACGCTACGCTTTGTAGTGGAAATCGCTCGACGCATGACTCGGGAGTGATCTTGATTGAGTTAAATACACACATTGTTTTATCAACTTTTTTTCGCTTTTTATTGTGTTTACAGCACAACATTTTTTTATTAGGTATTTGCTTATTTTAGGATGAACCTGTCAGAATGAGTATTATGCTGAAAATATTGAGAAAAGTAATAATTAAATATGTTTCTAATTTCCTTCCGCTGTCCCCCAACAATATTTACAAAGCGACGTCTTCATATGGACGTACATTTGTACAAGTTAAGGTTATTACTGTTTAGCTTGTATTGCGAGCCGGCGGGCGGTAAACCCGCCCTGACATTCACTTAATTACAAAGATTACAAGTTGACACTTTCGCCGCCGCTGCGATTTAAACTGAGTGATACGGATTAGTCATATCCATTTCAAGGATTTCGTCTCTGGACTGTGATGTTTTGATTATCGTGCGTTATGAATTTGAATTAGGTAAGATTTGATTATATGTAATTCAAAGTACATTATGACGAATATTTATTACGCTTATATTAATATAATCGATTGTACTTATGTATAGATGCATTTTCAGAAACAGTATTATGAATTTATGAATACTTAATTTGTATCGTATGAGACATCGTTGTGGTGTTTACGGCAACAGTTAATTTAGGTAGATGTTACCGCTGTTAACTCAAATCAATGCGCTTTTGATTTTTCTGGAGTCACAAGCTTATGATCCATAGGCTATAGTGTCTGCTTACTAACAGGCAGGCCGTATGCTTGTTTACGTTATAATTAAAATATCACAATTTATAATATCTGATTATAACATTCTTCATGGGTCTTACCATAACTTCATTAACAAGTAAGACAAGTGAGCGCTTTAGCGTTACGTCAGTTTTGCATTATAAATGAGTACCTGATTTAAAGCATTGGGCATTTGTTGATGTCGTAGCATCTTGTTCTATAGAAATGCAGGTGCACATTGTGACACGGTAAACCTCTGTGATGCGGTCGCTCGCGCACTGGCCATCTATAAAAAGAAACATAATTTTTCACCTCTCATATTCTGAAAGTAGGTCATTGTTTATCTAAACAGCGGGTTGAAAGTGAGGCATGTCGCCCCTAGGGCTGAAAAGTAATAAAAAAGCAATGGCTGAAACCTGTACAGCCACAGTTTCAGAAAATTTTACTGACTTTGAAACTTGTTGACAATCATGCGTTATTTTTTAAGTATTGTTATAAATTAATTCTTTTATGACTATTATTGCTATTTGAAGACTATTGAATATTTTTCAAGTGTTCGTAGTTCAATGTACGATTTCAGAACAGCGTCCTAAAGTAATTAAAAAAATAACAATGGCAAAAACCTATACTGCCACACTTCCATAAAATTGTGTTGATTTTTGAAGCTTGTTGATAATTATTTATTTATTAATTAATTAATTGACAAATAAATTTACGTGACATTACAGTAATACCAATGCGTCACGAAACTAAAAACAACAAATAATACTATTTAGGCGACGAAACGGCGTGGCCACGTTGCATCGTCATCTCCGGTGTAGGATTCAGCAGATTGCCCCGTAACCGTCGAAACACGACACCCTTCGGCCAGAAGTCAGCACATAAGATGGTCTCCTGCAGCGGTCGCGGCACGCGCACCACAAACGAGCTGAAATGCACATAGTAGCGCGAACGCAGCTGGAACAGCAGAGCGAGAAGTCGGTCTTCTGACGAACGTACTCCACCACATCATCAGTTGTTATGATGGTTTTTCATTCTTTCTTACTATATATGGTATATATAAATACAATTAATTATGTAATTTTTCATCCAAACAACAATTACAATTTGTTTTTCGATATAGCCACTTCAAAAGTGCGTCCAGAAAATGGTCCACACACTAACATTATTAAAATCTGTCAACAGCTCCCGCCCAAATGGTCCATACACAAACGCTTTTAAAATGAGTTCTGTAGGATTTGACTGATTTAGAAAATATTACGTTTTGGCTTTCAATTCATTTCCTCGTATTCGAAATGTGTTTAACTCGGGGAAAGCCACCCATTTCAGCCTCGAACTATTGGCGCTCTCAGTTCGTTGGAGCGAGCGCCAAAATATCTCGTCAGGAATGGGCTTTCAACCCTCGGTTAACAATCTACTATTTCACGCTTGTGTTTTGTTTTTATTTTAAACCCAATTCAAGCCACATTTATCCGTCACTGACCAATAACTTATTCCATATGTATATTATTAGAAAAACGTGCGTTAAATGTTATGCGATTTCAAGGAAAACCATTATTAATCACAAAAACATTAATATTGTTATCTTTGTGAAGCACTAAATGATCGAAATCAGTAAAAGTAGTTCAATGTTTCCCTTTGATATCCTAGATACACGAAGAAACGTAGATGAATTTGTACGTTAAAATTATATGACGGGTATGGGGGATTGGATGGGTATTGAATCAGCATAAGGAATGCTTGCAGCCCCTTCTTCTTGGCTGCTGACTGCTGCCACCTACTGTACAATCTGGATGGCATGATGGTGGCCTCGAAGTTTTCGCTGGGCTATAGGTGCAGGGTCCTTCCAAACGGTTTTCACGGCAGCTATTAGCTTGGAGGCGGCGCAGACGAAAGCATGTACACGGTCAGACCTCCTCTCCACCATTCCGGTCAGTGACTTTTATTTCGTTATTCTACGTGCTTACTCAAGTTGTTTACTCAAGTTTGTACAGTCGAGGAAACTGAATGAATAGCACTTTTGGACCTTAACGTCATTCAAATAGAGAAAAAAAAAGAGTTGACATGTACCAAACCTTCATTTTCCTCGACTGTACACCGTCTTTATTTTATTATATTATATACTAGCTACAAGCGGACCCCGGGCTTCTTTAGGGCACAACCGGGAATTACTCTAGGAGGATGATGATAATACTAGCTACCAGCGCGGCTTCACCGGCATATTGCAGCCAAACCAGCGGGATAAAATATAGCCTGTAACCATCCAAAAAGTCAATTCTAGACACGAGGGTGAAAAAAAGGCTTCGAGGTTCCATATATTACCCATTACATTTTTTATACAACGACGGTGGCAAATAATCGTACGGCCCGCCGGTAAGCGGACACCGCAGCCTATAGACGCATGCAACTCCAAAGCAGTAACATGGGCGTTACCGACCCTTGATATGTTTGAGGATTCGCTGTGTCGACAGCTGAAGGAACAAATTCCCTCGCTCTCAACACAACGCATCCTCGGGAGCTCAGGCGACCTTGCTCACCACCAGGAACACAACACTGTACTACAGAGCAAGTAGTATAGTGTTATTATGGCTGTGGTCTTCTGCAAGGCGGAGGTACTTCCCCAGTTAGGCTGCTCCACATTCGAGCGGGATGACATTTCGCTGTGCCCTACCTCACCAACATGTATAGATTACAATTACGATTACTTTGACTACTGACCCGCCGGCTAGACGGCTACATTGGCGTCCATAGGTTGTTCAGTCAGTACATAGGTCTTCAAACATTTGGATTGGGCTATGTGCATTACCTGTAAATACTGAACATGCTTGTACCTAGCTGAAGTGTTTATTTTGTCGTGCTATTTTATGTGCATTGTTTCTATTGTAAAAGTACAAGCTTTGCTTAGGTTGGGACTAGTTCAATTTGTCTAAGGTTGTCCCCAAATATTTAATCATTTATTATTTTATTTATTTTGTATATTAATATACTCTAAGTAATTAGATTGTATGAATAAACTCACTATGTTTATGTAAAATTGAAGTAAATCTTTGTATGTTTTGTGAATATTTAATTCTTGCTTTTTAGGGTTCCGTACCCAAAGGGTAAAAACGGGACCCTATTAATACGCTATTCCGCTATCTGTCTGTCTGTCTGTCACGAGTCTGTATCTCATGAACCCTGATAGTTAGACAGTTGAAAATTTCGCAGATGATGTATTTCTGTTGCCGCTATAACAACAAATACTAAAAAACCGGCCAAGTGCGAGTTGGAGTGGGGCTCCCATACAACAGACATGATTTTTTTGCCGTTTTTATAGATAATATTACGGAACCCTTCGTGCGCGAGTCGGACTCGCACTTGGCAGGTTTTTTTTACTCCGATCGTTTTAGTTTGTCAACGGTATTCTCTAATGGAAATGTAAATATTCGAATTTAAACTTTCGTGAGACATGTTGAAATAATACCAATAATTACACGGTTAAAGTCACGTATTCAATGTCACTACGGGCGACATGTTTCGGACTCTTCGGGAGTTCTTCTTCGGGATGAGTGTTTTCGCGGCGGTGTCGCACATGTCGCCCGTAGCGACATTGAATACGTGAGTTTAACCGTGTAATTATTAGTGAAATGTAAATATGTTGAATAAATGACGGACGACCGCTTTAGCCTAGTTGGTAGTAACTCTGCCTACGAAGCAAGACGTCCCGGGTTCGAATCCCGGTAAGGGCATTTATTTGTGTGATGAGCACGAATATTTGTTCCTGAGTCATGGATGTTTTCTATGTATTTAAGTATTTATTTATCTATTTAAGTATGTTTATCGTCGTCTAGTACTCATAGTACAAGCTTTGCTTAGTTTGGGACTAGGTCGATTTGTGTAAGATTGTCCCGTAATATATATATATATATATATAAATCTGAAATTATTTATGAAACAAGTAACCGTCACGAAAAGCCGCTACGGTTGTAGAGTTGTGTTAACAGTTAATTAACTTGTTGGGTAAATAAATAGTTGAGGATATATCCACAACTTTCCGATGAATTGACAGGCACTGAAAACTCTCTTTCCTTTATTAAAGTTAAATAGTTTTTTACGAAAGTTTACGCGATGCAACGATTATAAATCAAATCAAAGCATTTCTGGTACATCAGTTATATACGCCTGCAGCCCATATAGATGTCTCGGACGAAGTCAAGGAAAGCTGCGTATAAAAGTTGTGTATCTAAATTTAGCAGCTTGAAAATGCGTTAAGATACGAAAAATTGCAGTTGAAAAACTAGCACTGTGACTCGGTGACACCAGTGAGTTTCGCAAATTCACCTACTCCGCTAAGGGTTGTCAGCGTGGTACAGAAAATCCAGGTCTCTGGCTAGAAAATTGATTCATTCAAAGAATACTCGTACGCTACGCATTTTACGACCTTCCAATTTTAATGATCATATTCGTCACGCCTGGCTACTGCGACTGTCAACTGTCACGCCAGTATTAATCAAAGCAACCTGCTATACTGTTCACAACTTGTTTTACCTCACCTTATTGCTCGTCCCTACTATATCTTGACGCCGGTATTTGTAATAAAAACACGTAATCGGAGGTCCGACCTGCTCTGGTTTGCCTGAGATGAGGTGAAGCATTGTGAATAACAGCACGGCACTGCATGGTCCCCTTTTAATTATAAACGCTGTAATGATCATTTTTCATCCCTAATTGCCATTTCATATGCGGGCCTACATTCTAGCTAATCACCATTATTTGGGTAAACAGAAATGTTTCGGGTTTTCAGTGGCTTTCAATTAATTCAAGTGACGTGTGTGACAACCATTAAACAAGTGAGTAAAATAGTAAAAAATAAATATTATTGAAAATGTGAAATTTACACTCCCACAATTTTAAACGTATCCTAAAAACGACCTTATATGTGACTTTCTACTAACCAGTTTAGTTGTAGAATAGTGTAGATAATATACACAAATAATTCTTTACTCATAAAGTAGCCTTTTTATTTACTCAAAATTTAGCGGTTTCTATTAAACTAACACATTAATTGCCCAGAATCGCTACGCGCTACGCTCGTAGCCGATCCCGTGGTTTTCCTCGTATGTAGCGGAAAGCGAGTACGGCGGTCTGACGCATATGTGTCGTCATGGGCCCTGAATGGTTTCTTTAAATGCCGTTTAAACCAACCCCTTGCAGAGCAATAAAATAAATAGGCGCATTACAAAAACGCTCATGTCAAATGCGAATACAATCACCAATAAATTTGACACGAAATTTCGATCAGATACGGGTATGAGTAGCATGGGTTGAATTTTGTATTCAGAGCGTCGTCAAGAAGACATCACAGAGGAGCAGCCAAATATTATAATGGTATAATGGCGTCAGGTGCGGTGCGGTGTCTACCGAGCCCGGCGCACAATAGCGAAGGGATGTGACAAGGAATTGTAAATATCGATAATCTTTATTTTGAAGTAACATTTTATGACACAAAAGCTCGTTAGCTTTTGTGTCATAAAATGTTAACAGAACTATTAACCGTTATTTACCGTTGTAAATAACGGTTAATAGTTCTGTTAACGAGGCCACGGGATACACACCGTCGTTTCTAGTTTTCGGGAGTGAGCTAGTGACTTGTGGTACTCATTACGTTGACACTGATATCGGAGATGAGGTGTTATTTTTACCACGTGACCTATTTGGGGAAAACTTGGGTTGCATGTCAACTATTTTTGATAGCGTACAGCAGAAGTTATGGCAGGCACACGAGAAGAACACAGCTCAATATAACCTTAGACGGAAGGCAGTCGAGTTTAATGTAGGGCATATTGTATAGAAGCATCAGAACCAAGAATCCTGAACCACTAGGCTACCGTAGGGTAGGAAATATGCATTTTTAAAAAGTCAATGTATTTCTTCGTGATTATTGTTGAAAAACATTAAATTATCCCAAAACCGCAAATATCAAAATATTTTCGGATATATTGTGTTAAAAGTCATTAAATAGCGTGTGTAAATATTTAAATTGCATCTAACGTTGTTTACAACTATTGTTTATAGATCGTACCAAATGTTATTATCTAATACCTGAAGTATACAAGTGCAATAACAGTTTTGTTACCAAAAATCTTATTCTTATATTTTTTATATTTAACAGGCCATCTTGTATTTATTTAAGTAAGTTGAATTAACTTGTTTATTTAAGTTTAGGTTTACCAATAAATAAATGTATTAGTCGGGTCTTTGAAAAGTGGAAACATACCACCGTAAACATATTTTAGTCGCAACCCATGTTGGTCTTGAATTCGATTTTAGGGTTACGACATGCAAGTGGAGATATCCCTTTGACATTCCGGGGACGTCACGGTTTGTAATCTCGATTGGGCCCCCTTATAAAGATTATAAGAATGCCAGGTTTTGATTAAACATTTTATATTAAGGCATAACAAGTTCCGTGTTTAATTTTTTTCATGATACAAGGGGACTATGACTTTTTTGTGGAAAACATGTCGATATTCTATAATATCTAATATTTATGAGCATCCCTATTTACAACGTCGCAGTCGCCACAGCGCTGGCTCAGGTTTAGGCTCGTGATATGAAAGCGTAGTGACGTCACACGAATTCAGTACAGCTAGCTCATAGCTGCCATCAAATATATCTGAACTCTGTAGGGTGCTTAAAAATATCTAACATGCACTGTAAACCCTGACAATAGGGTCGTGTTAAGATATTTGTTCACTTTCTTCGCTTCTATAATATTTGATGGGATGGTAACTTGGTCTCAGTTGTATTGCCCGTGCGCTTAGTTTTACAGCTCTCGCGGTTAGGCGGCACCACACCGAATATTAATGTATGAAACAACACCGAACACGGTTTTTATGGCAGTTTGCTTAGTACACAATTTGGGGGTGTGTTTTGTTTTCGAGTTGGCGATATGATTTTGTTGCTTTGTAGTTTGAGTAAATGTTCGCAAAGGAACAAATAAAGCCTAATATCAAGGATTCATTTTTGAATGCAGAAATACTTTTCCCTATATTGGTCTAAGGTTTCCAATTTATAAGTCACTAGCATCCGCCCGCGACTTCGTCTGCGTGGACTCGGGATGAAAACTATCCTATATTTAAATCCAGGCTATAAACTATCTTCGAGCAAAATTTCATCAAAATCGGCCGAGTTGTTTAAGCGTGACAAACATCCAAACATCCAAACTGTCATTTATAATATTAGTAGAATTAAATATGTCGATTTGATCCTCAAATGCTATTTTATTATAATTAGATAGAATCAACCGAAAAATCTCCCTTATTGTGGTTAAATATCGACGTATAGTTGGAAATCTGGCTTTTGTCTCGAAAAAGCGGTGTTTGTTATAATCAAATAAAACACTTCGTACACCACAACCCCGGCAGACCTCAGCGTTGAAAACGAGCGTATACGAACAATCATTTCTGTCACGTATCTATCAGCGATACAGACCGACAAAAGTCAAAATATGCGGCTGAAAAACCCGGCAGAGCGTGCCGTTCCGTTGCCACGCATCTCTTTTTATTGTATGTGGGGTTCGAATTCGGCGGGATTTTGTTTAAAATTGCATTTTTATATTTGGAACGCGATCCGACATGCCGGGTGACAAATACGCACGCCGCCGCCATGAATGACAATTGAACCGATGTTTTTATAAAGACGATTCTATTTTTATGCGAAAGAAATTGTGCCCATAAAAATGGTGTAGAAATGATGAGTGTCGTTTTTCACTGTCGGCGAAATGCGCTTTTATGGGGCAATTGTGTTTGAATGATGAAAGACGGTGATTCTTTGTGTTTAAGGGTTGCTGACAAGCTTAGGGGCGACATTCATAATGTCATTTCATTCGAATTTCACCTTTTATTTTATTGTAAAGTGACTAATGTTGCCGGTTTAAGTACCTATTTATTTCCTGAAGTCCCTTTATGCAAAAGATATTTTTATACTCAGTATGCATACATGTGAATGATTGTTTATAGGTACACTGAAGCATGTTAACATATCATTGCTGTTACTTCTTCACGAATAAAAAATGATATAGTGAGTCCTCCACTGACTAATAAATACCAAGATAATGCTTCTAGTTCCTAAGAACAACACTGGAGCCTATTCTTGGTATTTTAAATGAGGATATATCAATCCCATCATAATTTTAGAGATTACTTCAAAGTCACAAATGACGAATTAAAAACGAAAGCCTTGCACGAGTATGGTGCAAGTGTCCTAAAATGACACGTTACTAAAGTTTCGAACTAGGCTTTAGGTTTATAGTGTAGTGACAATTATTGCGTTTTAGTACGAGTTTAACCATTATTAATAGTATAGTTTTAAATAATAAATGACCTCCCTCTTACAGGACTCACGAAAGTATACATTCAATTTATGGTGACGGTAGATAAAACCTGTCAGTCGACAAAGTACTTATAGGTGTATTTACGGGACGGATTCAACAATATCCCCTGACACTAGCCACCATAGTGAGGTAGTGGAGCGCACTATCGCGGTATCTTCGCGCTTGATCGAGCGGAACCATTCTGCTTCATCACGCATTCGCGGATCTCTAAATATCCGCTTTTCACCTTTCCAATACCCTGTAGGAAATAAGTCGAATGCGTTTTTTTAACCGACTTCAAAAAAAAGGAGGAGGTTCTCAATCCGGTTGTATTTTTTTTTTTCAATGTTTGTTACCTCAGAACTCCTTCATTGATGAGCCGATTCGTAAAATATTTTTTTTGTTTGTAAGTATATGCTTCCAGGTGGGTCCCATTTTTTTGGAAATTCAATTGGATGATGGGATCCATGAGGAATTGAGAGAACTCCTCAATTATATTAGGCACGCGTGTAGTGATTTTGGTATTTTCTATTATAACTCGTGTATTTACATCCGGAAATCATAAATTGGTGGAGTGGAATTGATGATGAAGACCACAGATGACTTATGGAATTCCTTAATTATGTACTTAAAAGTACAAAAGTACCTATATCACAGATTCTGATAAGATTCCGTTGAAATAGCAACTAATGAAGTGCCAAGGGTGATCCTTGTGGAGTCGACGGAAGTCCTCAAATATTATCGGGTCACATACAGCGATTGGGTTTTTTTCTCTAATAATCAATGCATTTGCTCTCGGAAATCAGTTCATGTGGTAAATGGGAAAAAGAAATGTGGAAATGTTCTCGTGGCTTGGCGGAGTACTAAATTGAAGTCGGTTAAAACTTTTTTTTTAAAGTAAATTATTTAATTGGTCGGTTGCGGTATTTTTGAGTCACTGAGTTTGGCGCGTCAAAACGTTGGTTGGAATTAATACGATGTATTTGAAAAGGAATAAAACGTTAATATAATGGTAACAAGTATATGAAGAGGGGTTTGGAGTGGATATTACATAAAAACCTGATCTTTGAAATTACATAATAAGAGAGAAGGATAATTAGCTAACCTAAAATAAACAATGTTAAGAGAGAAGGATAATTAGCTAACCTAAAATAAACAACATTGTTTAAGGCATACTGTTTTGGTTCCTACACATGTCAACTCTGGAGCAGATACACGAAACGTACGATGAGCAAAATTAGAGTGCAGTATAATGACGCATACCGTATTTTAATGAAAATGCCAAGATACTGCAGCGCATCGAGCATGTTTGCCGAGGCTGAAGTGCCTGACTTCTTTGCCATCATACGCTCCCGCGTAGCTTCCTTCTGGAGCCGCGTCCGAACGTCGGACAACAATATCCTCCGTGAGCTGTCCGGGTATCTGAGTAATCCGATCTACAAGCATTGGGTTTCCGTGCATCACGAAAGGAACAGGAACTTCTTGCTTGTGAGTGCCTAAACTGAATTAGGTTATTATACATTTTTAAGGTTTTATTCAATTTTATTTATACACTTATACATACTTTTCACTTTTACTGTCTACTTTTCTGTCATTTCTTTTTATGTCATTTTTGATTTATGGGTTATTGTCGGTAACTATTATTATTATTTGTATGTTTTTCCATATCTCAGGACCATGGGGTCCCGGACTTTTGGAAGGCATGCGTGGGGCCGAAGCCAACAGCGCAGAGGCCCTTTAAAAAAATATAATATAAAGCGAGGGATACACTATTATTATTAACATTTTTTGGTAAGGAAAGCAATGTTACTTTTTGTGCATTTACAAAATATACAAAATAGGTATATGGTTTTCACTGTTCTAAATTGTTACAATAGGTAGTGTGAGTAACATAATAGTGTCACTTTTGATGCATTAGGGTTTCAAGAATAATGATCTTAATGTAAAAGTCCTTACAGATCGGTAATACGAACGTATTCAGGAAAATATTAACCGAAACATCTATCTCGATCATCTGTATACGAGGTGTATACATCAAAATGGACAGGAAGCTATTTATGACGAAGCACGATCGTCGTGAATTTCGAACATTACCCGTAAATCGCACTCCAGTATTGTTTACAAATAATTAATTGTCGAATGCAACTGTGGCATACATTGGCATAAACGATAGCTTGTACCGCGATATATTTGCACAATACGAGAGCCTACAACAGACCCAATCCAAAATAGAGTCTATTACAATACCCATACAGTTCAATCACCCTTGACGACTATTTAGCGTCATAGAAACATGCAATCCCGTTCGTAAACCGGGGAATTTAAAGTGGAATACATTTTTATTCATTGTGAAATAGAGAATATATTGGCTTGGATTTGTTAAATGCATTACGGTTTAGAATTGTTTTTATTGTAATCTTATTACTAATTATATAAGGTTGAGTTTTGTTTGGGCGTGTTGGCAACGTGCTGGCTGCATCGATAAAGGATGATGTAGGGTGGATCGGTGCAGCGCGTGTCGGTGAATAATGCGCCGCTAACGGCCGATTAACGTCCAGCTACTGCGATTCACAACCTGTTTCACCTCAGCCCACCATATACCCCCACTTTACCTTTACCCTGATTAACGTAAAACCTACGCGTAATTGGAGACCAGAATTATACTAGTTTTACTGATTTGACTGACTAGGTGAGTTGTCGATGAGCGTTGTGAATACCAACGCGGTATCGGAAGGTCCTCTTCTGACACGCATTACCGATACTTTGCACACACATTTATTTCTAAAGGCATAATATGTTTCAGTCTTATTTATAATAAATAAAATAAATAAATATTAGGGGACAATCTTACACAAATCGACCTAGTCCCATCTAAGCAAAGCTTGAACTATGGGTACTAGACGACGATAAACATACTTATATAGATAAATAAATACTTAAATACATAGAAAACATCCATGACTCAGGAACAAATATTCGTGCTCATCACACAAATAAATGCCCTTACCGGGATTCGAACCCAGGACCTCTTGCTTCGTAGGCAGGGTCACTACCAACTAGGCTAAAGTGGTCGTCAATTATACAATTATACTCGGGTCTACCTTTACTTAATACACAGAAGCAGTGTTTTAGAAATGTATATTATTCATACTTAGCACTATACTTGTGATCTGTCTTTACTTTTAGTAAACTCTCATTATTTAAGGTCAGTTACATAATATCAGTTCAAATAAGTAATCTTTGTAACTGTAGGTAATCATTATCGCTATACTGCTGACCTTGTCGTACAGATAAACTTGTTAACTGTAGGTCTGATTTGATGTTTTTTCTGAAGACTAGCTGCCCTCGCGGCTCCGCGGGATATAATATAGACCGAAGTTTAATTATACATCAGGCGATATCTCCACTTTGGGGTAGTAAAAATACTTTCATTTCTGTATTTATTTTATTTGTCTTTTTTCTTCACTCTTTCAGTCCGCCACGCCCCATGTAAAAAAATCATTTATGTATTTCGCGCACGAGAAGACAAATGGCATGATGACAAAAACACACAGTGTCGATAAGATTCAAAATTTCTAGTTTTATTAATAATTGCTTCTATGATCTAATCTTATTCATGCCTTGAATAGGAAACACTAAGGTCAAGATAATTGAGAAATAGGTATTTGTAAAATGTATAGCTGTCGCGCCAACCTCTAGCCCCCCCCTCCCCCGCAGAGCGCGATAGAGACAACTGCAGCTTGGACCGAAAATACCTAATAAAAGTACGTAAAATCAACGTTTCGTAGTCCCCTGATTTCTTCTCCAAAACTTGACCTAATTAACTATTATTTTTATTAAAAATCAAAGAAAGGCTTTGGCCGTGTTCCTATGTCTTCTTTTTTTTTAATAATCCAGTCAAAATGGTTTTCTGGATGTTTGAATTGAACACAGCGGAAAATCTGTCATTTTTTTAGGTTTTTGAAGGTTAATATCTCTTTTAAGAATAAGTAGGAACATGTCAATAGTAGCCATAGATTTATGGAAAATATGATTGCTCTACTGCCATTATCCAGGGAGAAAACAGGGGACTACGTTTCTATGGAAAAACGGCCGTTGTGTTTACTCTTAAGGGCATGCTTTAATTTTTTTATTAAAATATTATTTTTTCTTTCGTATTTTTTCGTATCTATTTCAAAGTAACCAAGCCATAGCTATGCAAAAATATTTCAAAGATTCAAAGAGTTACAAAGACGTCAAGGAAACAAAGGACGTTAATTTAAAAAAAAAGTTTCTACGGATTCTTGTGTAGAAGGAAGGGTTCTTAAATTATATTTCTTCCGAGCTCGTTGCAAAAGGTTTTTGCTACAATGGGGAACTTGCGTACCTATTTCTTTAAATAAGTAATAAATAAATATTTTGGAACAATCTTACACAAACCAACCTAGTCCCTAAACTCAGCAAAGCCATGGGTTATATAGATAAATAAATACTTGAATACATAGAAAACATCCAAGACTCTGGAACAAATATTCGTGCTCATCACACAAATAAATGCCCTTACCGGGATTCGAACCCGGGACCTCTAGCTTCGTATGACAGGTCACTACCAAGTAGGCTAAAGAGGTCGTAAAAAAAACAAGTCGACCAATATTCTTACCCTAGAGGATCAAATGTACGAGTGGGCACGGGACCAACAAGCTTTCGAACATCGCAAACACCAGAAATAAGTGTTGCTTATCTTTTGTGCACGAGTTATGACTTCATAAAATGTGCGCAGATATCTAAATTAAGTAATTAGCAAGATTTACTTCTTTTTTATTTTAATTCATAAAAAACTACGTTCGTAAAGACTTTTGCCCTATTGTAGTGAATTTGAAATTGGCATTTAATTTAAACATTTATCGGTGAAGCGAATGACATAGAATGCGAATTGGTTAAAAAAATATAGTACAACCATTTGATAAAAAATCATGAAATAAAAGTTTACGGTAATAATACAGTGGGCAACTAGAAGGTTTTTTTTTGATATAGCTTTTTTTGAGGGCAGAAATAACGATTCTTTTAATGCAAATAGCAAACGAAGAGACGGCACATATTTTACGGAACGTTTTAAGGATGAGAAACATGTTATACGATACAAGACGCTGTGGCTATATTGAATCAACTTTTTCTGGTCAGAAATCTAAAAAACAATGATCTGATATATTGATTGACCCAAAGTGACCAAATCCTCTGACCTCTGACTTTTTTCAACAGGACTATCTAATCAAGTGTGTATACTAACATTTTAATAAACCTAACACAATACATAAAAGCGGAAAATCCGAGTCGATGTAAAAAATACACCTTTGGAAATTGGAAATTTAATGCAAAAAAGCTATGAAAATGTTTCGAATTTTCCCACGTGGCAAGGAAGATATTTTTAGTATATTTATTTCCATTAATAATTGCCAAGTCTTTAGAATACATACATACAACAATGTTTAGTGTTTATCATCTACTATTTTAATAAAAATAAAAAAATATTTGTGGACAATCTTACACAAATCGACCTAGGCCATAGGTAGGCATAGAAAACATCCATGACTCAGGAACAAATATATCCTTTCAAAGCTGTATACCTCGCAACTCTCGCAACCGCGCGCTCTTAGCAATCGCTCATATTTTATGATTAAAGCCAATAAAATTAATTAATGTACTATCGACAAAATTGAATCCTGACCCACTATGGAACCTTGTTACAATTAACTGACATATTAACGTCATATGATCTTACGTATGTTCGCTTATTGTAACAAGGTTCTATGGTGGGTCATGATTCAGTTGGTTCGATAGTACGTATCGAATAAAAATAAAACATGATCTCTAACAATTATTGCAGAGCCGTAGGATAAAACATCGCCTATGTCAATCCTGAAGTTCTATAAAATTTCAAATCGGTAAAGTAAGTAATTCGTGGATTGCAGAATATCATAATCCAAAGCTATGCTATATGCATAGGATTAAAGTAGATGCCAAACGGTAAATCAATGCAGCCCGTCTAGTCAGGTTAATCAAATATATCCACTAGAGCTTAGGGTATGCCGGGTACACTCAGGCTCACAAAGTTTATGGCCAGATTCATAAACGTTCAACAAACCCATTTTAGCTAAATTGCCGCTAAAATTCGCTTGTTTTTATAGTTTAGTAAGAAACGGGCAAACACATTTTATTTATCAGAGGCATTTTAAGTTTTATGAATAAGGGAGTTAGACTGAATACTGATGTTTATTTCGATTTTAAGTATGTTACACGCTTTTAATGGATGGTGATGTTTGGAAACACTTTTAACCTTAAACTATAAGTTGAAATACAATACAATACAAATACTCTTTATTGTACACCTCACACAAAAAAGCAGTTAGAAAGAGAAACAATACAACAACCAGACAACCTTTAGGTATCGGAGAAAGAGATAAAACTAGATTATGTAGAAGGTGGTGCAGAGATTATAATTAGCCAAAAATCTAAATAATTATATAAATACGCGTGCATAATAGCTGTTATAAAAACGAGCAGCATTTAAGTAAGTAAGTAATACGTTTTCTTAGCCGTACCTATTACTCGAAAGAATAAAATAAAAATTCAGACTTTAACAAATATTATTCATTCGTGGTTTGGTAAGCTGCAGCCTTACACCATGCATTTACGGGTCAAGTATTCTACAATAAAACAAAAAAAAGGTTTGAAGTCTTGTCTGTTTTTATGATATTTTGACGGTTTACTATCCGTATATTGACACTAATGTGATAAAATGTAACATGAGGATACTTACTACTCAACAGTCAGCTGTGCGCGTCAGTCCCCGTAACACCGGCTCCGTGTGAGCAAATTCCTGGAATAGCCCTAGCGGCCCGAATCCACGTCGGCTCAATGACTCGCGCCTAATTTGCCTCCGCCACAACCCCAATGTCCCCGATCAGCGGGACACGGCAACCACGCGATTATTTGTTTATACAAATGTGTACGTGAGTTGCTGCTAAAGGCGTCATTAAACCCAATCTTTTTAATCCCCGTCATATACGACACACATGCGTCAGAGCTCTACGGTTGATTTTAGCTACATATGGATATTACGCTCTGCTAAGATTACGCGTAGCGCAGAATACGCGTAGTTCTATGGTATGGGTTAAATGGTTTTAAGTCCAATTTAAGTAGCTTATGAGTCAGATAAATATAGTACCGGTTTAGTCGGTCGAATAAAAGTACAATCAACAATAAAGCGGGACTATTTTTTGACACTTGTTCTTTTACGATAAAAATAAATCTTCGTCAAATAAGTTGTCTGTCTGTATGGCACGGCTGTAATCTAATTCTAAGTTACCTACTTTGCTGTGTAAAATGTAAATATTCCAACATGAAACTTCATAATTCTGTGAATTCACTTAAATCATCTTCAGAATCTGGCTAATCTGCTCTCGTCGTCGCATCTGTCGCAAACAAAACGCCCCAAACGGCCCTCGAGTTAATACTCGAAATGAATATTTATAAAGGCATCAACTGTTAAACTCGTATTGTTACAATTTTCACGTGACTGATGACGTCAGAACAATACTGGGATCTTACGGTATGTGTACACTGCAATATCGCGCAATTCGTTGTAAAAGTTGTTTGTTTTCTAGCCATTGAAGTCGCTGTTCTTCTTTGACTACAGTTATATATTCTTCAGCAAATAAGTCTCTAATTTCAGCATTTTTCTGGATTCTCAGACGGCGTTGGGATATCTGCGTTGGGGCCTCTATTTTACGAACGATCTTTCTTTTACAGATCTACCAAATGCTTGTTCTGTTGACTTCTCAAGGGTGCGTCTCACGAAATATAACAACATTATATAATTTCATATGAATAACTTTACAAGATATAATGAACGTTAGCTATAACACTAAAATCAATACTTTTATAAGGAATAACGGTCAATTGACATAATATTCAGATTATATAACTTTTTTATATAACACTCAAATTGACCAATCAGTCATTGAATAGTCAGTTCATATAACATGCAAAACGTATAACGATCATAAATCATAATATATAAGATCTTTTAGTGTAAGGATTATAAGATAAAAGATATATGAGATATATATAAGAGCTCGCAGGGCCAGGAGCTCTCGAAATATATATTTTAAGGAATTATGAAATTCGGATTTATGATAAGTTCAAAGTAGTTTGAGAGACGCCGTACCTGCACCGACCTGCCTTAGAGTACTAAGGCAGGTCGGTGCATGTACGACGACAAGCGAAGCGAGGAGGAGTGTTAGGTGAACCACAACCCTACAGTGCCAGAACAGAACACTTTTTTACTAACTAATAGGTACATATTATTAAGTACAATTTGCAAAGCGTGATGTTTCAGAGCTTCGTCACCACTTACAATTAAATTAAATTTCGACTACTTAATCTTAGGTGTTATGAACATTATACGCTTTAATTGTTATACCAATTGGTATTATATCTACATAATGTTATACTTTAAGAAAATAGATATTTAGAAAATTATATATTTCGTTCATTATATCCAGTAAATGTTATACTAAACAAGCTTATACAAAGCGTATATATTATGACTGTTATATGATCAGTTCTTATACCTCGTACTACTTACCCGCTTCTCATACCTCGTAATTGATAAAACTTTATAACTTTTAGTTTAGTTAGTCATTATAACAGTGCTATACATTATTTAATCTGTATTAACGTGACTGTCACATTGACCGATTGATATCTCTTAATATGACCCATCGGTATTACAGTCACCACTGTTAAAACCCGCAGCATATCCCATAACCCGCCACGGCCGCTGCAGGAGACCATCGCGTGTGCTGACTTCTGGTCGAAGGGTTTCGTGCTTCGGCGGTTCCGGGGCAACCTACCGAACTCTACACCGGACTTGACGACGCAACCGAGCCACACTGTTTCGTCGCCTAAATAATACACATACATATATACATACATAAATTCACGCCTTTATTCCTAAAAAGGGTAGGCAGAGCACATGCAACGTATATTCAGCGCCACTTTTAGCATAAATGTGGGTATAATTAAAAGATCGCCAAAATGTGATATTGCAGTGATAGGTTGCTGGCCCATCGCCCACAACACACTACAACCCTGGTCCCTTAGTCGACTTTAAATAATAATTAGTGTTTTAATATTATATTGTATGTAAGGTATTTGTAACTATGGGCCTTAGTTGCCTGAAATAAATGTTTCATAATTTTATTTATTTACTAGCTTCCGCCCGCGACCTCTTTTGCCTGGACTCGGGATAAAAACTATCCTATATTTTAATCCAGGCTATAAACTATCTTCGTGCAAAATTTCATTCAAATTGGTTCAGCTGTTTAAGCGTGATTGAGTAACAAACATCTAAACTTTCGCATTTATAATATTAGTAGGATAACATTGGCTCTCCTTTGTACAAATGCAACGTGTAACAAAAATATACATAAATATATAAACATTTGTATGGAGCAGGTCGCCCCAGTCGGCCAGCGCTCCATACCAATGTAAAAAAAAACGCGTCAATATTATTTTTTTCTGTTTTTTCTTATCAGAACACGATACCTGTTATGCCCTTAAACGGTTTTGCGTTATTTTTAACCCCCGACGCTAAGAGAGGGGTGTTATAAGTTTAACGTGTCTGTGTATCTGTCTGTGGTATCGTAGCTCCCAAGCGGATGGACCGATTTGCATACGGTTTTTATTGTCTCATAGATAATTTTAACCCGAGTGTTCTTAGCTATGTTTCATGAAAATCTGTTCAGCCGTTTGAAGATCATCAGCTCTTTTCAAGTTGATGAGGGGATCTGACTAACTTCCCTATGTCCGATCGATTAGAAATTTGGTACCGTGTTACTTCAATGACATTTAAATTATATGGTAATGTAACCATGACCTGATCAGCCGTTTGAAGATCATCCGCTCTTTTCTAGTTGATGAGGGAATCTGACTAACTTGCTTATGTCCGATCGATTCCAAATTTGGTACAGTGTTACTTCAATGACATTGAAAGTATGTGGTAAGGTAACCATGACCTGATCAGCCGTTTGAAGATCATCACTTTAAAAAGGACAAAATAAAAGTAAAATTAAGAAAATTAAAAACCCCCTGACAAAAAATGTACAAATAAATTGGAAAATAAAAATATTTGAACTTACATCTAATATGTGACGATAATAATTATAATAGGTTTTAAATATTATTTGTTAGTTTTTACAGTGATTTTTTTGTGTCGGGGGTCTTTTGTTACACGTTGTACAAGGGCATTAATGGGTAACTTAATTATGTTTATATTCCACGTCTTTTGCTTGTTAGGATTTGTACCTTCTTTAGGATATTGTAGAGTGACAAATTAAATTAGTAAGTGTAAATTTAAAAATATTGTAAGCTGGTATGCACCGTACCACGACTTTTCGTCGTCTCCGTAAGGAATTAGGGAACAAAAGGCTTAAGTTAGCTCCAACGCCTCTTCTGTGTTTGTTTGTAAGATCTCCGCTCAACAGCTGACAGCGGATCGGGTCCATAAATATCCCTTTTCCTCATTACGAAGATTTTTAATGAATACAGTTGATCGACGCATAGTATAACTAAATAAATATATACTTGTAAACGAAGAAGAACAATAATAATTTAGTATTAAAATAACAAATGACGAATGATATAATTAATGGTTTATATACCAACCAAATATGAATTTATTTTTACGGTGGTGGTAAACAAGCATACGGCCTGTCTGACGGTAAGTCATCTCCGTAGCTTATCGCTCGCAACACAGGGCATCCCCGAGAACTCTAGCGACCGTAAGTATCACCAGGAATCAAAACATCTCTCACGAAGTCGTGGTGTCATAATGGCCGAGGTTTACAATAAGATAGGACCTGACCTTCCTTGGTTGGGCTGCTGTAAATACATATGAGCCCTACCTGAAAATCACCAAGATATTCCAACGTTCGCGACACTCTCATGAGACTAGTATTTTTAGAACAAAACAAGAAGTTGCCGGTTCGCTTATCAGGAGATTTGATCCAAGCTATACGTACTCTTTCAATGACTTGCCTAGGTTTCATGATCGCGTTTGTCGGGCATAAAGCATCCGTCCTTCTCGCACTAACTTACCTACTTGCTAGTAAGTTGTAAGAGAAAGTTCTAAGGATCGCCATCGTCAGATACGAGAGGAAGGATGAGATACATACCTAAACTACATATATCCATCCTAATATTATAACTCAGAATGTGTGTTTGTCTGTTTGTTACCTCTCCACGCATAAACCGCTGAACCGATTTAGATGAAATTAGGTATACACATAGTTTGAGTCCCAAGATTCCCAAGGAAGGACATTGGATATTTTTATCCCAAAAATCATGCCCTAAGGGAGTGAAATGGGGGGTTGAGAGTTTGTAAGGAATTACGACATCATGGACCTATTATGATACTCGGTATCATAGGTCCATGAAAGATATTTATATCCACGCGGACGGAATCGCGGGCAGAAGCTAGTGTTATTATATGAGCGAAAAAATTGATTACTGCAGCTCCACGGAAATTTATATGCTCTGTCAATAAAAAGCAATGTGCAAAAACAAATTGGATATAACTGAATGCTGGAGCAGACTTCCTCTTCCGGAGCAACCGATTTCGTACATAATTAATAGCGGCGGTACTGCAACGCCGATACAACGTGAACAAAGCTTGACTGAAAACGTCATTTAAAACTTCATAGTCCAGAATGAGTAATTAATTAAGTAGTAGTTTTAATATAAATGATAATGCTTAGGGACTTTTAGGGAGACGAAAACAGGGTCTTCAACGAACATTCGTACCAAATTTCGTCCAACTAACTCCCCGTGATTCTACATTCTCATTTTAAATCTAAGATTGGTTTCTTATTCCCTTTTGAATAATACGGTTATATTAAGGTGCCTATATTATTTCCAACTAAATGACATATTATGAAAATTTACAGAATAGTGTTCCGTCATATAATAATACAATTGGAACGAAAGCCAGTATAATATTTTATTAACGAATTTATTTTATGACTGTTCATTTGTTCCGGTACGTATGTTAACCAGTTTTATTTCGTTTGCTAATAAAACCGTAATAAATGTAATAGTGCAAACTCTGCATAATAAAAAAAAGATTTAAAAGTCTGCACAAAGCAACAAATGTTTTCAGTAAGCTTCTTATCGAGCAGTGTTTTGTTTTCACAATTAACCAAACCTTTCCGCTTTTGTTTAATATTAAAATTTCATGCACGACTGAGCAACGAAGCGTTGGAAAAACCTGACTACCAGCGGCTTAAGAATTGAGCATCTTTACACCTTGAATTTGAATTCCGTAGAATTGACAACTTGAAGTAAAAATTACAAAAAATATCTCGTGCTTGTTGGTATCAATCAACACCGTTCTACCGGTCTAACGAGATATTTATTTAGGTACCTTTATTTCCGACGAATTAACACGGGTTTCACTGGCGACACTCGTGGTCTGTACGTCTCAGCAAGTTCTCAAAGAGACATTATTAGTACACCACATTTAAATAATCTACAAAAGTCTATAAAGTGTTGATGAGGGTAGACCGAAAATAAAATGTTGATGAGGGTAGACCGAAAATAAAATCAAAGCGCGAGAATTTAAAGTGTCACAAGTGCCCTTAGATACAATCTTCAAACAAGGAGAAATAATGGTATAACTTTCATTGGTCCTTCAACACATGAATACAAAGTTTTCCTTCTCATAACGTAGTTTGGTAATTTAACTAATTACCCAACTGCATGCGATATCTCCTTAGCTGCAAGTGTTGCCGAGATTTACTGTGTCCATTTATAACGGCTGCTTTATTGCTGCCATTGTACAGTAGTCAGACTACATTAAGTCAACGTGTCGCACGCTCCGTAAACACGTTATAGGCTAAGTGAGAAAACTGTTATATTTTTGCGTTTTTAAGGCTTGATTACAATATCTAAACACGTTTAAGTTATTTCTCCGCTACCCAAAGGTTGTCTAGAAAATACCGCTATTTAGCCATAAGATCGCCCGTGGGTAAAGTTTTATGTTGTCATAATTTCATGAGTTTGTATTGTATTGTTACAGGAAAGTAGCAATGTATTGCAAACAGCGTATATATTATTCCCAAGTTGCCGAAAAAAACGCACTTCATTTCAATGCACGATAATGCTAACGTAGTTTTAGTTTATGTCACATCGTTACTTAGACGCCAGTGGTATTCATACCACGACAAAAACTACTTCATATTTTCTGCAGTCAGTGTCTTTACTATTTAATATTTGCAGACCAACTAAAACTTCCGCACCAAGTGACATCCGGCCCGTCGCTTCCGGCTTTTCCGGATATTTTGAGCACTTTCCGAGACAAATAACTTAAATCGGTATAGTTAATAGTTTTTTTTTCGTCTATTTAATGTTAGGTTTACAGTAAAAGATTGTTTACTCGTAGTCTCGTGCGTCGTTTTAACCTTCATTGTCGAGGCCATTAACCTTTTTTTTTAACCCTATTTTCCATTAGGATTGTAATATGCAGCTCTATGCATTAAAGTTCAACAAGTTGTAACTTGCAAATGATAGCGAATACCAACATAGTTAATCTGGAATATTAGTCATAGGGCTAAATAAATAATCGCCTAATTGCGGAAAAGTCCATCGTTTCGTTCCACGCTGTATAGATAATATACGTTTTTCTGCAGCAGCATTGTTATTACTATTTATTAGCCCTTACCGCTGAATATTTCTGAGTTATGGGTACAATTTCGGGGTACTGCAAATGTAGGTAGAAAATTTTGGTGTTTTTATATCAGCCACATAAATTAATATTGCAATATGAATGCAAAAAAATTGTACGCATTACAATTAACGCATTAATCAATGCATAACATAATTTGTCAGCGAGCGAAATTGTTTATTTCAATGGATGGGGGTGGCTGCAGACATACATGGCAAATGGCAATTAGATTGTACAATTGAAGTTGAAATTCGAATACATTTCGAAAGTGCATTAAAGGCAACAGAGGTACACTTATACCAAAATAATAATTGACACTACAGGCAAGGCCATACTTATAGGCAAGTAATCTCACAAGTAAAATCGCAACTTCTTTGAGAGCGGGCGGGGCGGCAACAGCGGCAGAAGCAGCGAAGCGCCGCAAATATGCGGGCCTGACAAACTGCTACATATTTGCGGCCTTCGCTGTAGAAACTCTCGGACCATGGAGTTTGGATGCCCACAGTCTTTATAAAGAAATTAAAAAAAAAAATTGGTGAAAATACAGCTGACCATAGAGTTGGCTACTTCCTCGGCCAACGGATTGGAATTGCTATCCAACGAGGAAATGTGGCCAGCCTTATGGGCACCCTTCCCAGGGGCAGCGACCTCGGAGAGTGCATATACTAGTAGTTAAGTAGATTTAAGTGTTAGTGTTAAGTTTTATTTTATAGGTACTATTTACTGTTGTCATTATAACAAATTGAAGTCTTAATAAAAAATTGACATATATATAGTAAAATATTAATAATAAGCTAAAATGTGGCAGACTAGACTATCATACAAGGTTATCTTGTACTTATCTCGATTCAGACCCTATTGATTTTTATCTAAACGATTTTATGTTGTAACTCTGTTAAACAATCCCTATTTATGGTAAGTCATGTAGGCCGGCACCGGCGTTATTTTATCAAAATAATAGAAAACACTGATTTTGAGCCACGAGGCTATGAGCTCTTTCATCTAGTCACTTTGGCCCCAAAACTGGTATTGTAAGTCGTCGAAGAATAAATAATGTCATAGAGCTGTTCAATAAACGGCGTGTAGACTTAAGGAACTTAAGGGTTGGCAGCTGTGACTGGGCTGTCGCCGAAGACCGATGCGCCGACCGCAGGTCGCGGAGCTAAGTGACGGATAGAGGTGTGTTGTGTTTCATCTTGTTTACTGGCGAACGTGTGTGGCAGCAACATTATGTACACGGACTTTGATAACGAGGGTTCCTGGAAGCAATATTTTACTCGGAAGACTTGACATTTAGACTGACAAATTCAGTAGATATAGGTACGGTCTACTGATAATCGAGCGTTTACCAAATATAATGTCAGTTTTTTTTTCACAATACCCTCTTATTTGTTTCTCCTTACTCGGAATATTTGACACCATCGATCCTAATACAAGATTTTTTTATTTTATCCTGTGTGTCATCTTCACATAAATTTGGGTATTTTTTTCTTATATGGGGACCGACAGTACTATTAACGATTTTCAGACCAAGAGCCGAAAACATAGGATTTCTGAAAAAAGTTCATGCATATTTTTTTGGAAAAACCCCAGTTACAAGTTTTTATGTACTTAAGCTTATTTAGTTTCTCAAATCAAATACATCAAAGACTTTTTAATTTAACAGGTGTAATCATACATACCGGGCCTTAAACTATGCCTTTATTTTAGGTAAATACAGTACACACTACACCATAATGTCATATTTAGGATGTCCCAAAGGTCAGGCAAGATTGAATTTTAAAGAAGGCAGTTCTCTGAGTATTTTTCTGATGAAATGAAAACCTCGGCGTCTTTTGTAATCGATTCTACCTCTCTCTTTTCTTACCGCGATATAGGCAGACGCAGACCAGTATTGCTATGTATGTATCAGTGGTGGCGCGTGAGATTTCACTGGACAACCCGGAGCAAAAAAGTTTGTTGTTACATAGCAATATTGAAATATATAGCAAGAAACTTTAGACAAGCTGGTGGTAATCGGCTTATATGGGCGCTCCGCCACTGGTATGTATATCATCGTCATTATCATCATATCAGCCGCATGACGTCCACTGCTGGACATAGGCCTCCCCCACATTGCACGTGGCATGTATATAATTATGTCAAAATAAATTTAGAGCTAGCATACTCTCAGGCCTATTGCGGTCGAATAGTTAATAAATGTACCATATACTCGTAAGTTACACTAGGTAAAAATGTTTTGGTTTAGATTTCAAATTATTATTACATTTCCGAGATTAAATAATGTTTAAACAAGTTGATCCACAAATCCGGTGAGTATGGCAAGCGACGCGAGTGACGGCAGACGGGCGCGGGCCCAAGTGGCGTAAATAATTGATAAATTGCCACCCAGTTCCCCGAGTGACCGGCCAACCCCGGCCTACACTACACAGCCAGCCCAGCCAAACCCGGCCAAACTCCCAATTTACGACCATTTAATTGTAGCTTAATTCCCAAACTAGTCTTGGCTTCATGAAATATCGCATTGCTCGCGAATTAGGTGGCACGTAGAGCTGCGGTTGGAACGATTTGTAGGGTTAGACGTGTTGGTTGTGTAGCAAAGTTTAGTTTAGGATTATTCAAACTTAACATACCTACGAGTATATTATATTTCAGTGCTACATATATACTATCGAGTATTTAAATTTTTATTGTAAAAGATCGGTCCTCTTTGACTGGTTTTAATGATTGTAAGAAGGCTACTTTTTCTGAAAAGTAAAAATAAGTTAGCAAATACAAATGGATGTGTCGCAGACTATCAAAATGTGATGCCGGATAGTGACCAGAATATCCGAATTTGTTGTTACGATCAATTGATCAAATCAATTGTGAACATTAGGTTTCATGTCGAAGCATAAAAAACACAACAATCGCTACCAAAATACAGGCCGTCGTGTATTTTGGTAGCGAAATCAATTGCATTTCATAAGGGAAAAAATACATTTGAAATCATCCGCTCTGTTCGAACGTATTTACTATGAAGACAACAAACAACTACTAATCATATTAGCTTTATTAATTACCTCCCTCGGCGCATCGTCGAATGAAAATGTATGGAACTAAGTTCGGCTCCTCCGAGGAAACTATTGAGTGAAGTATGCCCGTTGTTTGGGCTGTGTGCCTGTTGTTTTGGTATGTACACTGTTACTCCGAGCAGAGAGTAAAAAGACGATAGAGTCCTAATGCTAAAAAAGGTCCATACAATCATTTTGTATTGACGTTTCCTGTTTCCTGCTAATAAACCAAACATGGTGTCCCCTTATTTCATCGAAAAACTTTTCACCGAATGCATGCATTCGCTGAATTTTCGTTTCATCGAATATATGTTACTTAGAAACCGTTAACTTTTTAGGTACAGCTAAAAGATCGTTCTGTAGAACCCATTAGGTTAGGTTAGGTTTGTTTAATAATTTCTTCAAGTTAGATGTTGCTATTGATTTATTATCTCACGGTATTGTGTAAAAAGTGGCATTGCGAGGAGCTTGCACTCCATAGAACCGGCGGGAACGAAGGGAAGACTTTGCCCCTCAGTGGCATACTGAAATATAATAAGATAAAGATATTGATGCCCACAGCGCACAGGTTCCCAGATATAATGGTTTCCCAGATTGGAACTCAACGATTATTGTTGAAAACTGTTGACAGCGAGCGCTAGAATCATCATCATCACCATATTAGCCGAAAGACATCCACTTCTGGCTGGCCTCTCCCAAAGAATGCCAAAGTAATAGGTCCTGCGCCACGCGCATCCAGCGGATTCCGCGACCTTTACCGGGTCATCAGTCCACCTTGTGGGTGTTCTACCCACGCTGCGTCTTCCGGTACGTGCCACCCGAGAGCCTTTCCACCCCAACGGCCATCGGTTCTGCGTGCATGCGTGAGCGCTAGAATGCGGTAAAACAATCAGAAACGTAATTATGCTTTATTACGCCTTAGAGCCCGCGATGACCATCCGAAAATCTTCACTTTTTAGGGTTCCGTAGTCAACAATGAACCCTTATAGTTTCGCCATGTCCGTCTGTTCGTCCGTCCGTCTTCGGCTTAGCTCAGTAACCATTACTACTAGTAGAAAACCGTGATTCGGCATGGGTATATAAATCAATCACGCCAACAAAACAGTATAATAACATCATGAAATAAAAAAGTTTACCGGGGTACCCCTACACCTAAAGCGGGGATGTAATTTTTTTTCTCGTTAAACCCATGATGTCTTTGGATAGCTCGTTCTAAAATATTATGAGTTTCCTAAAACCGTTTTTTAAATCAGTGATTAGTTTGCGAGATATTGGGCTTTAAAGCCCTAATTTTTGTTCGAGTCATGTGTCCTCCCCGCCAGCTAAATGGCAGCTACTGGGGATGTGAAAAATTTCGTGGTAGTAGTACATATAATGAATTTAAAAGGAAAAGTATCAAGGACAAGTAGGCATAAGTAGTTTCCGAGTAATAGTCGACCAACTTAATGTGTTCTTGGAAAGGCCAATTTTCGTACAAATTCGGCCGACGCAACCGCACCGCACGTCGATGTAACTAAGACAGACAGGCAACTACGGAACCCTACACTGCGCGTGGCCCGACCCGCTCTTGGCCGGTTTTTTCCTTTTAAGTCTCTATCATTGTTTTTTAATGACAGTGAGTAATTATCAGACACCATTAATGCGTCCATTTATGTTATATTACGCCCCTACAGAGTAATTCAATGATCTGCGAATTCCTGTATGGATCAACTGCAATATTAGCTGTTTACGTAACACAGATATTATTTGGAAACTCACCATGTATTACAGTCGGCGTACCTAAACTGGCCGGTTAATTCGTTGTTAATTGAGCTGACGTCTGCGGTTTAATAACTACCGGCGCACGCTCTGATGTAATTATCATCTTTCACCATGCCGCTAGTTACGGACATGTGGCCGCCGTAAAGCCATGTTACAGTAACGTTTGAGTAATTAAAATAAAACTGAAGCAAAGCCCTGGTAAAGGTCGCGGGAGTCCGCTGGATGCGGGTGGCGCAGGACCGGTCATTGCGGCACTCTTTGGGGGAGGCCTATGTCCAGCAGTGGACGTCTTTCGGCTGATATGATGATGATGATGATGATGATGAAGCAAAATAAATACATATGTAGCAAAATCAATACTACAACTGGTAACCGGTTGCCTTGGGCCGCAATTCCAATTATCTTAATGATACGAGCAGAAGAGGATATCCCTAGCAGAACTATTTTTTTTTGTTTCTGACATTCAGAGGCTCTAGTATAAGTTTTACCGAAACAAAACTTTACGATCGCGTTTGCGTTTTACCCTCAATTTGTATGGGATTTGACAGCTAAACCCAAACGCGGTCGTAACGTTTTGTTTCGGTAAAACACTAGAGCCTCTGATTTAGGGCAGGTTGCACGAAACCGTCTGTAATTGTAAGTGGTGTTCGTTAAAATCTGAATGTACGGAAAGTTTGTCAGGCTTCTTAACGTTGACTGGTCTGTAATCGTATGTTGGTTGATGCAACCTGCACTTAGTAAGAAAGAGACATGCACCTGTGGATATCGCAATGACAAAGACGTCAGTTTGTGGCAGTCAGTTAGTGTGTGGAGTGTGGATTGGTTTGAAAGAGCATGTATTTGTTATGCGATTGAGCGAAAGGGTGCATTCGGTTTATTTTGTATCCAGCATCGGATAAGGTGTGATTCTGATCATTAAATAAACATAAAATTGTTGTTTTTCATGTAAGTAGTTGTCACACCGGTCTACAGATTAGTTGCGCGACTTTTCAAACGAGCATTCGTACGCATTATCTGTCATTTTCACCTACAAAAAATGACAGTTGTATTGCCCTAACGTGCTTTCGATAAGTGACGTGATTATACCTTGTTGCTTGCTAAAACTTTCGAGCTCGTTACATCCGTTTGAACAATGACGACAGTGTTGCCAGATTGGACTTGTAAAATTGTAACTTGTAACTTCGTGAAATGGGCTCCTGAATGCGCAATCCTCTTACTGCATGTTGATTGCAGTAGTTACATCGACTGTAATAGAGTCGTCTTAACATTATTTTAGCACTCGCAGTTTTGTCTAATACTCAACAAAACCGCACTACTTAAATAGATGCTTATTACGCGTATTCCATACCGTAATTCGCAAATTATCGCCAAGCGAAAAGGGCACGGGACTAGCAGATGCGAGTGCACAGCCGAGCGCAAAATCAGACGCGGGGCGAAACGACACTCGTGTCAGGCAGCGAGAAAATACACGGATAAGGCACTTTGAGGACACTGTTCATTTGCAAGCGCTTTAATATAAGGTAAAAGTCCGAGTGCTCGGTGCTATACTAGTCTATGGCATGCGCACTCTATGTCAAAGTGACATGGCTTAAAGTCAACAAGGAACCCTTATAGTTTCACCATGTCCGTCTGTCCGTCCGTCTTCGGCTTGGCTCAGACCATTACTACTAGAAATTGTAAAATTGTTTGTTTGTTTAATTGTACTGTTTTGTCGGCGTGATAAAAATGTTTTTAGGGTATCTCCCCTACACCTAAAGCGGGGATGTATTTTTTTTCTCGTTAAACCCATGGTGTGGGGTATCGTTGGATAGCTCGTTCAATAATATTATGGGTTTCTTGAAACCATTTTGAAAGCCCTAATTTTTGTTCGAGTCATGTCCCCCCCTTGCCGGCTAAATGGCTACTACTGGGGATGTGGAAAAAAGCGTCGCAGTAGCACATATAATGAATTTAAAGGGAAAACTATCACGGCTAAGTAGGCATAACTACTTACCGAGTAATAGTCGACTTTCGGCGTGGCTTAACGCAACAACAGTGCATAGATCAATTAACTTTGACGTTTGGTGATGAAGCTCCATCAAAAACTACTGTGTATCACTGGTTTAGTGAGTTCAATCGTGGACGTAGTATGCTTACGGACGAAGTTAAGGAAGGTCGCCCGAAATCGGCCGTTGTACCACAAAATATTGAAGCAGTGCGGAAATTTATAATGCATGACCGTCATGATGTAACATGACGGTCATGCGAGATAGAGGCAATTCTGGGGATATCTATGACGAGCATTAATAAGATATTACATGAACATTTAGCTGTAAAAAGAATTTGTTCGCGTTGGATACCGCACAATTTAACTAAGGATCAAAAAGTGGCTCGCGTCGAATGGTGCAAAAAAATGTTAAAAATATAACCGTGGTGACTCAAAAGCTATTTATAATATCTACACAGGTGACGAATCTTGGATATATGCGTATGATCTCGAAACTAAACAGCAATCAGCAGTCTGGGTGTTTCAAAATGAGCCGAACCCTACGAAAGTTACTCGTGCAAAAAGCACCTTGAAGCAAATGGTCGCCTGCTTTTTTGGTATGAATGGCCATGTGGCTACAGTGCCACTAGAAAATCGTAAAACGGTTAATTCGGAGTGGTACACGACCATTTGTTTGCCAGAAGTGTTTGAAGAAATACGTAAAGACAACCAGCGACGTAGAATCATTCTTCACCATGATAACGCCAGCTGTCATACATCACGCGAAACAACTCGATTTTTGGAAGGTCAAAATATAGAATTAACGGGTCACCCACCGTACAGCCCTGATTTGGCACCCAATGATTTTATTTATTTCCAAATGTAAAGAATAAATTACGTGGGCAACGATTTTCGACCCGTGAAGATGCGGTCGACGCGTTCAAACAACACGTTTTGGAGATACCTCAATCAGAGTGGCAAAAGTGCTTTAAAAATTGGTTTACACGTATGCAAAAGTGCATCGATCATCACGGAGAATATTTTGAAAAACTAAAACTATATTTAGTAATGTACGTTTGATTATTTTTTCTATTCCGGATACATAAGTATCCCCCTCGTACTATATTTGCGTGACTTGTGGCAGTGTGAATAATAGTAAGTTTACTCTTCATTTGATTATATTTATTTAATTACAAAGTGGACTTCTTTTTAACCGACTTCAAAAAAATAAAGAAGGTTCTCAATTCGGTTGTATTTTTTTTATCATGTTTTTTTCAATGTTTGTTACTTCAGAACTCGGTCATTGACGAGCCGATTCGTAATTTTTTTTTGTTTGTAAGTAAATATATGCTTCCAGGTGGGTCCCATTTTTTTCAAAATCCAGTATGATGATGGGATCCATGAGGAATTAAGGGAACTCCTCAATTATATCAGGCACGCGTGTAGTGATTTTGGTATTTTCTATTATAACTCGTGTATTTACACCCGGAAATCATAAACGTGGTGGAGTGGAATTCATGATGAAGACCACAGATGACTTACATATGGAATTCCTCAATTATGTACTTAAAAGTATAAAAGTACGTTACAGATTCTGATAAGATTCCGTTGAAATAGCAACTAATGAAGTGCCAAAGGTGATCCTTGTGAAATCGACGGAAATCCTCACATACAGCGATTGGGGTTTTTTCCCCTAATAAGCAACGCATTTGCTTTCGGAAATCAGTTCATGTGGTAAATTGGAAAATAAATGTGTAAATGTTCTCATGGCTTGGCGGAGTACTAAATTGAAATCGGTTAAAACTTTGTTTTTAAAGTAAATTATATACTACATCATAAATGATCAAAGAAGCCCCATTTTTTCCTAAAGTAACCCCAGTTTATGTTACTCTATATTTTATTCTTCATATCTTCGATGTTGACATTTATATCTTTTCTTGCACGTCTGATTCGATTGCGAAATACGGTTACAGCCTTTACCCATTTTGTAGTTCCTCGGACCGCAAACTACCTTATCATTAGTTTCCACCTCGATATTGAAATTAAGTCGGTCCCTTTCGCGGTCCCTTTGTGTTTGCCTAGTGAAATTAAGTAGAAAATTTATTCCGTATCAGTTTTAGGCCCTTTATGTCAACGTCGAATTTATAATTCGCCCACCGAAACTAATATAATAAAGATTAAATTGTTCGAAATTCGCGTATTCGCATAACTTTGTTCACTCGGTTAAGTAATTCTGTCCCCGTCACGAACCCTGCATTAAATTACTGGTATAGGTATTAATGAATTCTGCAAATAAACGCGGAAAGTACGTGAAAGATACCTACCTACACCTGTCTGCATAAACATTATATACAGGGAGAACAATAAACATTTCAGAGTAGGGAAACTGAAAATAAGATAAGGAAATTAGTAGTTAGGAACCACGGCATAAAAAAATACTAAAAACATTGATAGGTATACACGATTGGGTATTCTGACAAATGTTTCAATAGTTATTTGTGTCTCAAGGGAGCAAAACGATGTATTTACGGCGAGGGCGTTACATTGAATCCAGAAGCGAAGGATTGTACGATAGAGTCCTGAGCTTTTCACACCGACTGTGAGGAAAATTGAAATAAAATGCAAAAAATAATGCGATTTTTAATTTTATATACTCGTATTACTAAAAATTCATAAATATTCATATAACGTTGTTAAAGTTAAAACTTCAAATATGTTCGTTTTTAATCGATTATACCTAAGATAAAAATTACAGTCGATTATATTATTAAGATCTCTGTTCAATTGGCAATTGGCCAATGAATAAATTAAAAAAGTAGCTCGAACAGAAAAGTATCATTTTGATCCCTCTCGTCGTGGAGCAAAACTTACTGTTCCGAATGAACGGTGCGAAAAAAATATACCTCTTATTATTACTTCCAAGAGTAAGCTGTAACATTAAGTTCAGATGACGGTGTTGACATGGATACAATACAATACCCTACATGTAGGTATTATAAATTTATTGCTTGTAAAAAACCAGCAATGGCACACCGGTGTTCCTTCAGAATTATGTAGACGTAACTATAAGAACTTTGAAGTTAAGTACTGATTTCCTACCTCATTTAGTTGCTCACAGTTCTCTCGGGCGCATTGTGTTCAAGTGGAAATAGCAGTAACGTATTCAAATTTTATTTTGCGTAGTTTTCATTGAGATATTCTTTCCTACACACGATTCTATTTGGACGTTAGTCACATCCGAGCGGAGCGGACAAGCGGCTCATGCGTGAAGCGACGCGACGCGGCGCTGTCCGCGCCAACCGCCGCGATTAATTCACTGCGGACTTCACTCGCAGACTGTCTGTAATAAATGCGAGGAAAATAATGATTGACGTGTGCTGAAGAAATGTTTTACAGTCACATTAACGTTATGTAAATACTCTACGTCAGAGCGAGCCCTTGCGGCCAATGAGGCTGGCCATGTCAACCAATTCACTGTTTATCGTAAAAAAAAGTTTTCGTGTAAGTAAGTAGCATACGCAGATTTATGTGCGTTATGCCTTGACGTTTGTTACATAGGAATTAGGAAGTACTTAATATGAAGAAACTAAAAAAATATAAGTATCAAAAAAGTAAGGTATAGTGGATATTTCTAAAACTGAGAAACGATTTTATACGTCTAGGTAAGCAGCCAGTATAACTTCCCGTCAGGACCCACCAATTGTTGTTTTAAACAAAACAACGCGTTCTTGACCATCAATTGTCAAAATGGCAGCATAAATTAAAGTCCCTTCGGGCGGCGGATTAATGCTAGTATTAATCGAGTGACCGCCGCAGGACGCAGGGCTAGGATACCGGCACCGTACATTCTGGAGATTTACGGTATTACCAGGTTTATTTACAAAAAAAATTTAGGTAACGTTAGGTGCCGGTAATTTGCGATTCCTGATGATTTTCGAAATGATTTGAATGTTTTACTCTGTTATTTTGTTTTTATCTAGAAAAATATTTTTGTAATTATTTACAGTTAAATGTTTTTGATTTAATTATAATAATAAATAATTTATTTTAATTATTATTGTTGATTTATGGGCGTAATATGCCGCTTCCACCAGCAAGTGATCTTTTGTGGCAGCCCTTTTCTATTTACTCTTACTTACTCTTAGTTTAAATCTTATCATGTCAGTGTTTATTCTTTATTCTTTATTGCTCACCAGACATAGTGGATAATAGAAATAAGTTTCTGTAAGAAATTTCATTTATGGTACAAGTTTTTATTGCCGACTGTACTTTTCTGTATACCGTCATCAACTACTCATTGAGACGATTCTAACGAGCCCAAACGCGATGGGGTTATGTGGTTTTATTACGGAGTTCCTATGGCCACCTTCTAGCTCCATCATCAGATCAGCTCCACGTGATCATAATATTGCATTGTCACGCGATTTGCATGTTCGTGCAAAATTTGAACTCAATCGGAAACCGGGAAGTGGATCAAATTTAACTTGCAAGATTTGATTACAGACATACAGACAGACAGACAACGGGACAGGTGAAACTAAATAAAAGCTTGTAAAATAGAGGTAAGTTAAACATAAACAACGGTAGACAACAGGCGGTCTTATCGCTAAAGAGCGATCTCTTCCAGACAACCATTGGGTGGTGGAGACGATGCAAGAAAAGATATGATTTGAGTAGGTGAAAAACAGAAAAACGGAATATAAGAACAACTTAAGATATAAGACTATAAGAAAGACTATATACTTACATAAATACATATATATATATATATATTATAATTTATTCCTAAAAGTTAAATTTGGTTAGCAAGAAAATTAAAACATAAATTGAGTACATGTAGCGCTCCTATAAATTATCATGTTCCACAAGTTTATAGATACCGTTTTTAGGGTTCCGTACCCAAAGGGTAAAAACGGGACCCTATTACTAATACTTCACTGTCTGTCCGTCCGTCTGTCCGTCTGTCTGTCTGTCACCAGGCTGTATCGCAAGAACCGCGTTAGCTAGACAGTTTAAATTTTCACAGATGATGTATTTCTGTTGCCGCTATAACTACAAATACTAAAAATACAGGCCAAGTGCGAGTCGGAGTAGGGCTCCCATACAACAGACATGATTTTTTCGCCGTTTTTATAGAGTACGGAATCCTTCGTGCGCGAGTCCGACTCGCACTTGGCCGGTTTTTTATTATTAGTTGTTGGATCGCAGCCAAAATGGAGAAAGTACAAAGCCAAAGTACAGCATAAATAAGACGGACAATGTTACAAAACTTGAATTTATAAACAACATAAAGTCATCGGTCCGCCGGCCGTAGGTGACCGCCAATTAGACGGAGGCGGTTTATCTTGCGCCGCCTGCGGGCAACGACGCGTCTTCCGACTCGGCGACGCGCCGTCCACATGACCACTTTAAATTTTAATGTCAACTGCAAACATGCCGCGGTACAGCGGTAAAATTAGTGGCTTGCCTTATGCTTCGTATTAAATATATAATTCTTTAGAATATACATTTAAAAAACCCAAAATAAAAACGCCACATACTAGTGACAATCTTACCTATAAAAAAATACGTGTTTTTTTTATTTTATTTTTATTTATTCAAATGAGAACTTACATACTATACAATAATATTCTCGCCAAACTGTTACGTTTGATGGTTTTTGAGTGTTTCATATTTCGTAAAATTTCGTGAATTGTTAAATATGGTTTTATGGCTGCCGAAATGTAATTAGTACCTACAGGTTCGCCATCTGAAATTCTTGGAAGCACCCAAGCAAATTATATTTCATTAATCATGTATTAAATAGAGTCTAATTACCAGTGCCACTGACAATAAATAATTAATTAATTCATGCAATTAACTATGAATAGATATGCAATAAATTCATTATAATATTGCAATCCAAGCCACATCGAGTTATACTAATAACATAGAACAAGCAAACGAACTCCGAATATAATTTAGTTTTGGATTGGTGCAATAAAAATGTGCTCGGCCATTGCTGACCAAATAGCGGCGCATAAAGTTCGCCATGGTTCGTTCCCTTTATTAGTTTATTACATTCGAATTGTCACTCGTTTCAAAGCTACGGTTCAGCAATCTAATTCTCGGCATGCTTCAAATCTATAGCAGCAAGCAATCTGCTCTCATCAGGGCCATTTCACCGCCAGAGCACACCGACAATGGCATTTAATGTAATTAAATTTCCTCAAACCCTATTTTATCGCTGGATTATTTGATCAAAGGGCTAATCGAGTCCACATACCAACAGTTTAGCCAAAGATAAACTTGCGACATGCGGGCGGTGTGCGTGTTTAACTAATGACCGAATCATGGGGGCTCGTGGGGGCGGGGGTCCGGCGATATCATTAGCCGCAGATGCTGCCCGCTGCCCGGTCTATTTCACAACGCTTCACCTCACAGGCGAATGAGGGGAACTAGTGTAGATCAGACCTCCAATTAAACGTAGTTATTACCAATTCCCGCGTCATGATATACTTGCTTTAAGCGGCAAGGTGAGATTAAACTACTTGTGAATAGAATAGCCGGTATAAATACATTAAGTGCGCCGTCAAACTGTTAAAACTGGCTCAAATGCGCCTAGATTTTCCATGGCTGAAACGTAGTGATGGACGTGGGAATTTTATTAAACATTGTTATCTTATCTATATCCCAAGTATTTTAGAGATCGCTCTTCAGCAATAATACACCTGTTGTCTACCTTACATGTTAATAAATAAATATTTTCGGACAATCTCATACAAATTAATCAAGCAAAGGTTGTGCTATGGGTACTAGATATGTATATATATGTATATCGAATACTTATATAGATATATCTGGGGGCACGGCAGTGCCCCCGCCAAGACGAGCCAAGCGTAGCGCAACGCAAGGGCGCTACCTACCTTTTCTCGAAGCGGTTCGTCGTTTTTTTGAATCCTCGTAACTTGGGTTTGGATTATACCAGATAAACAAAATTCTCGGGATATGATGTCAATAGTAGACTTATTAAACATATAAAGTTTCAGTAACATAGCTCTTATACTTAAGATTTTATTGATATCTAAAAAACGCCGATTTCGTCACTGACTCACTGACTGATGTTGATCATCAAAACCTCTAGGGTACTTCCTGAAGTCCTAGAAAGCTGAAATTTGGTATGTAAGCTAGTATTAGTACACAATCAACAAAATAATTCAAAAAATTGGAACTTCTCCCCCCCAACCCCTTCAAGTAGGGGATGAAACTTTGTATGAGACCTCCGCAAATTTTGATGCTAGGGGTCTGAAAATTTATATAGGGACTCCTTGTTATAAATAATAAAATACGTATTTCAAGATTTTTAGTAAATCACCCATAGTATGGGTTTTCCCATTCATTTCTTTAGAAATTACCTTACAAAAAGGAATGAGATCCCACCAAAAACATTACATGTAAAGTGATGCCAAGACTCCATCCTACTAATATTATAAATGCGAAAGTTGAGATGTTTGGATGTTTGTTACTCAATCACGCTTAAACAGCTGAACCGATTTGAATGAAATTTTGCACGAAGATAATTTATAGCCTGGATTAAAATATAGGATAGTTTTTATCCCGGGTCCACGCGGACGAAGTCGCGGGCGGAAGCTAGTAGCTCATAGAGCTTTCAGTGTGAAAAGGATATCAGATCGCAATTAGCGCCAAGCTTCCTATTCCACACGGCGTAACTCTACCACTATCAGCCACGCTCTACAAATTCTATTTCTTGGCTAAAAAGTATAGACCCGTCACTTATTTATATCATCATAAATTCATTCGGCGTGAAAGTCTATGCGGCTACCGGGATGTGCCCAACAAAGCTATACTTTTTAGCCAAGATGTAGAATTTGTAGAGCGTGGCTGGTAGTGGTAGAGTTACGCCCTGTGGAGTAGGAAGCTTGGTGCTAATTGCGATCTGATATCCTTTTGACGCTGAAAGCTGTATGAGCTATGGAGTCTTGGCATCAATTTACATGTAATGTTTTTGGTGGGATAAATATATAGAAAATATCCATGACTCAGGAACAAATATTCGTGCTTATCACACAAATAAATTCCCTAACCGGGATTCGAACCCAAGATCTCCAGCTTTGTAGGCAGGGTCACTACTAAGTAGGCTGAAGAGGTCGTCGTATTGTTTTGTTTCTCTTTGTAACTGTTTCGTTTGTGTGAGGTGTGCAGTAAAGAGTATGTGCATTGCATTGTATTGTATTTTGTGTACTGTATATAGAATAACAAAATTGTGAGTAGATGGAATTTCGGTGACAGGTGCCGTAATTTTTGTATATCTCATAGAGTTGGTACTTAGTAACAGTCAAGTTCTGCAAAACCAACGCCACAAGCGTCTTGTGATATTCAATTGACGACCGGGTTAGCCTAAGTTTGTAGTGACTCTGCCTACGAAGCAAGATGGCCTGGGTTCGAGTCCCGGTAAGGGCATTTATTTGTGTGATGAACGCGAATATTTGTTACCGAGTCATGGATGTTTCTATGTATTTAAGTATTTATTTATCTATATAAGTATTTTATCGTCGTCTAGTACCCATAGTACAACGTTTGCTTAGTTTGGGACTAGGTCGAGTTGTGTAAGATTGTCCACTAACATTATTATTATTATTCAACCATGTTGTAAGCAAGACACGCCATTGAATGATTAAGGTTTCGTCAATATTTAAGCTTAATCATGATTGAATTTCCGTTTAAATGCCACCAATGGACGATCTCATATATCACAAACAGAATTTCGTTCGACAACATGAAGTGCCATTGACGCTTCATAATTCAACCCTATAGACATTTTCAAGTACCAGATCGCATCAGAATCAATATACATGGAAAAAACAGCGGCCACTGGATGGCGTATGGTGTCATAAAATTCTATAAAGCCAATAAAATTCGTGCGCGGCGTTAGAACGTCCACATAAAATCTGGAGGTACATAAACATATCATAAGAGGGATGAGCGAGTTATCCTCACAAAGAGTATTTTTGTGAGGGATAAGCGGCGGTTTCCCTAGATGGTTATTTTATACAGTGGAGCCGAGTTAACGGTATGGGTTTTTAGCGTAGACGGTCTAAGCAAAGCGTAGGGGGCTACAGTTGGCTTGATAAACGCGCCGTATACGGTGAACGGTGCCGCGTTTGCCGGCTTTCAATCTTTTGACAATGATTACGTGAAGCGTTTGATAAAAAGCGTACCATGTCTTCAAAAACAAAACTTGTCAGTTCCAGGCGATCCGTTTAAGGCGTTAATTTGTTAAGAATGTACTTATTTTATTTCTAGTCAAAATGCGATAGCAATCAACGCGTGGCGACGGCGCAAATTGAAATATAATGTTTTGTGCTACTCTCAAATCTAAAAATATAATTTTGAAACAAGTGCCGACAATAAAAGCTGGGGATGCTGGAAGAAATCACTCTCAGGGATTAAGCCGTGTGTTACCTGTTCTTGTAATAATTGGTCTGTTGTTGTGTTCTGGTCCATGGACCATATAGAATTTACATACGTAATTATTATTATAATCATAACAATTAGTACTCGCTCCATTCAGTTCTAGTTCATGTCATGCGCCAATGGCTTCTCTGGAATCGAAAGGGTCCCAAGGCTACCGCGTCAGCTCACCACCAGGCAGGTCAAACGTCCGTTTGCCACCCTCGTAGTGTACAAAAATACCAATTAAACATAATTTATGAGCTAAATAGCTTTTCAACCTGTTATTTTTCATTAACTTATCAAAAAGTAAATTACGCCTAAAATATTTATTAGAAAAAAAAAATTACATGAAGACGGTGTTCAAATATTCAGCATTCCGTTTCATAGTAGCTATCTTGAGCATTATATTGTTTGCTTAGCCGACTGTACCCGAAGTAAATTCTTCGTATTATCATAAAGTCCGTGTAAATGGCCGGATTCCGCTGGTTTTTGCGGCGACTGCGTTTGCTTTGAAAACATTCTGTGCCACCAAACGAGGTTTTATGATATTTAAGCATGCTTTCTTCTTTTAGAAACAATTCAAATTGTGAAGTAACGTGTCTATATTTGATCTGCCTTGCTAATAATGCTGTTAGATATGAGTTATGACAATAAAGATACCTTGCGGGGTTGATCTGATAAAATATAGGTACCTTGATACATTTGTAACTTAACCGCTCACTTGATTTCGGATTTTAAAAAAGGTAGCCTAAACTGCTTGCAATTTTTCATTATCAAAACCGCCCATACTTCGATTGGCAACCACAGTTGCAACCATCAGTGTAGGGGTCCGCGAAATTGGCAACTATGGTTGCCACAACAAGCAAGTAATTGGTTACAATCTCAAGCAAACAGCTACTTTAGTATTAAAAGTGCACCTTTTTTTCTTTACCTATTCTTACAATTGGCTGAAAATCATCTGTAATCACAGAGTATTACTCATATTCATACTTACACGATATTCGTATCTCCATACAATACACAGGAAGTCCTTCACAATACAATGTTAGTTTTCATGATTCTATAAAAAAATAAACGTTGAAGACGACACGGTGGTTAAAATAAACGCCATAAAACTCCATGATCGTATTATTTAGGGGCAATACCCGTTTATTGCGATATAAATCGGCGACTGATGTGATTTATCAGCGCATCACTCCTGGTTAGGTGTGAGTAATGTCTACCTGTTATTACGGTAACAACGCTGTCTCTATTAGATGAACTTTCTAGAAAAATAACCGCTATTTGTTTCTTTGTATGAATATTAGCGCGAACACGAGCTACGTTAAAGGTGATCTAGGCGGGTCAACCGCCGTGATTTCTATAAAATATGACAGACGCTATGTTTTTAGTAACTCAATCAAACAATTGTATGTCATTATTTTATGCGTATTGATTAAATGGGAATAAATTACTTACTTCTACTTATACTTATGTATACCACCTAAATTATATAAATCATTATTAACACCATATAGAGCGTTAATTTTCGAACGAGCGAGCGTTAACAGCGAGCAACTTAACTGTCGTATTCTTGTACAAGATATGAAATTAAAATCTACCTAACGTACCTAAAATAAAAAACGTTACGCAATTGAAGAGCAGAACTCCTCCTGTACATAATACAGGTAAAATGTATTCTTTTGAAATGTAAGATACATTCAAATCCTTAAGCTGCAATGAGTAAAATATTGCACAACACGAAAAAGCCGTACTAAGGAAGTCGGAATGGAAATGAATATCCCACTTTCTGTTCAAGACCGCGAGGAACACAATTTCTACCTCCAATATCTCAGCGTCCGCTTGATTTAAAACATATTACCATACTCCGGGGACACTCACCCTTTGTTAGACCGAATTGAAATGGATCGGATTCGAGGGTCCATCCATCACGCTCTTTACCCCACGTCTAATGGTTTTTTAATAATTCCACTTCGGCCTCTCATTACAAGGAGAAGTGAGATCGAGTGACGATTGTACGGAATATGACAGGCGATTGACAGTGGTTGAAATAATCTGAAGTAGACGCAGAAAAAATGGGATGGATACGAGTAAAATGGTTTGAATTCTTTATTATATGTTTGATTCTTATGCAATCCATGTGAACTTTAGTTAATGTTAAATTGTTAAACTCCTTAAATGAGGATACGATAACCGCTATGCCGCTATTTGAAACAGCTGCACACAAACATTCGGCCTGCCTGATGGTAAGCAGACACCATAGCCTAAGGGCGCTTATGACCAGAGGAATCACAAGCGCGTTATTGCCTTTTGATAATGTAATATTTAAGTAACTATAATATATTTTTGGAAGTACTTTAGAGTCCATTTACACGCAAAGATAAGTATGGCTGTATAAACATCACAACGTTTTATTCTCGGCCGAGTAATATACAGCCTGTCTGTTTGTTTATGCGATTAATGTAAATTGTACAAATTTATTCTATCATAAGCAGAAAGTAAGACAAAGGGATAGCCAGGCAAGAATGCGAGGGCTGCTCACTGACCGCCGGTGACCGCCATAAACAACACCAAACTATGTGCGGTCACCTTTATATTTCATGCAAATTCACAGTTTAAGGGCAACGCTTTGTGTAAGTGAATGGAGTAATAAATGGTAAATAGAGGTTTCTCTCGTTATATTATATTTCAGATTCAATTGAAGTAGTAGTAGGTATACAATAGTCGTATTTTCAAAACGAATTGTACACAATTAAAACGTTGTAACCGTGTTTAAATGTTTGTACATACAATATAAGTGCAATTCATGAATAAGGACGAAAATTACTTTAAAATTAAACATTATATGATTAATTCCCACAAAGACTTATACTAGATAATACATATTGATATTTACAATATAACTATTTACATGATAAGCTAAAACATTTAAAAAAAACTAATAAAACTAAAACTAATGGTAAAAAAAATGCCTCAGGTCGCTGCCAGGCGGTAATGTGCCCAGAAGGCTGGCAGCATTGCCACGTTGAATGGCAACGCTGATCCTCTGGGCGAGGTAAATGCCAGCCTTTTCGTCACGTGAAGCCTCGACCAAATTAGTCCAATTTATGTTTATAATTCTAACATCATAAAGAGGAAAAGTTTGTAAGCAGAGGGTATTCTTCGGAAAGACTCCTCTAATTTAAAAAAATCTTTCAACAGTGTACCTATCTTATAAGAATGACAATGACCAGGCCAGGCCTGATATATTATCCCGCGGGGAGCTAGTTTGTAATATATTTAAAAGATTTACATAAAGTATAGTTAAAATCGATATACTTAAATATAAAATAGTACTTCTCCATAACTTTGACACTTACTCGAATATACGCGTTAAAAATAAACCATAAATGACATCGATTTCGCCATAAATGTTACAGATATAGCGAAACGACGCGTCATTAAATAATACAACCGAGATAGCATAGATGAATGCGATTTTCTATCGTTGTATCGGTGAGTTGATCGGAAGTTTGTCATCTACCCCTCGCGGCATTAAAAAACGAAACGATTAGGTGTGTGATTTTAAATTACGATATCGTGGGACGAGCATCGAAATATTCAAAATACATTTTCAAAATAAATTGTAACCATTGAAGCATTATAAATCAAACTGATAAGCATTTTTACTTGTAAACCTAATCGAAAACATATGCATAAAATGATGTAGGAATATGTCAATTTGTACCTACTACCTACAGAGGTTAAAAACTTGAATGAAAAAGGTCATCGTAGCTGTAACAAATGGTATCAATGTAACATTTTATTAGACAATGATTCAAAGCCATGAAAGCGGGTGGGTATGTACATAGATACATACATGTCATACATAATATTGGAAGGGCAAGCATCTGTGCAGGAATCACCCGGTCACTAGAATATTGTTTTCACTATATTAGAAACGTGATCGCAATTTTTAAGAGCGAAAAAATTCTATTTGAACTCACGAACGTTCACCGTATTTGATTATACGCGCAGTACGAGTATGTATTCCCTTTTACAGTGTTATAAAACGAACGATATTGAAAAATTTACATGAAATATTGAAACATTCAACGGGGGATTAATATTTAAGTGTTCTCTTTAAAAGTGGCTGTGATGGATGCGTTAAATCAACTTGCTATTGCACGGATTTTACTGTGTAGCAAGGCAATTATAAAACCGGCGGATTTTTATGTCATTTTTATATACCTACTCTTAATTATTTATTTTACTACAACGATGGGATTAAACATAATTTCATAGACTTAACGAAATGGTTTATACATACTTAATTATATTTTTGTCGAATTACTACCTATTCATCTAGCTAGTAGTAGGTACTTATTCAAACAATGATTCATATAATTCGTCAGTCTTGTCTAGGTTGCCACAAAAATGTTCTTAGGTGTAGCTCGCATGTACTGTGTACGTGTATTGACTGCGAAGACTTTAACTGAAATCTGTCATAATACAGTAAGAAATTATATTTTCCGGTAAGTGTATACAGCATAAGGCAGAACTAAGTCAGTTATCTATCGGCTGAGGATGTCAGAGCCGTTCGAATTGGACGGCTCAGCCAGGCAACTTGATCCAGAGTTGCCCCGTGCAGATAACTTGATACCGGTATCAGCTCGGTTCAGCAGTCGAAACAATGAACGTGGCTACTACATTTTCTATGCTAACTATAGGACCTATTTCAAATGGGCTGTGGATTTAAATTTGATTAGGTAGAGGTAGGTAAGTACTATAATTTCATCACACAATATGGTTGTAGTATTGGTAGGGGAATTTTATTTATAGGCTGGAAACGGAATAAGAGGAACGCAGATTTTCCATTTAAATATTTAAAAAAGTATAAAAGACTCGATTAACAGTACCGATAGGTAACATGTAAGTAATGTGTGCCGCAGTTTTAAAGTCAAAGTGTGTATGAGTTAGGTAATAATTCATATTGCAATTGCTGATTTCAATCGAGACTTCTTATTCACCCATAACAACATAACTGACCGAGCTCTGTTAAAACCGGGGCTAGGAGGGATGATGACGGATCAAAGATACTCCGCTTTCTAACTTTTCAATGATCAACGATAGTTACTGCAAACAAGAATTATGTAGCACTCAATTACAGTTGTGACTTCGAAGTATTTTGTACATAGCCATTAATTCTCGACGTCCGAACTTTGGGCAAATTAGGGTTGATTATATTGTTGGCTAAACTGAAATCAATATTGCCCCAGGATTGTTTATTTAATGTTAGCTTGTTATAACTTGTTGTGTTTTAGTTGCTAGTTCTACATCGCAGGAGTAAGCTGTTTCATGCTGTTTAGGTGCTGGGGCCTATTTTGAAATAATAATATTGGAACGAACAGTCTAAGATACGTCGATTGGAATTTTAATGGATAAACTATTTTCCAAAATTTACCGAGAGGGACACAGCTATCTGAAAGAATCAGAGCGATGACTCTCTGATTCTTTCAGATAGCTGTGTCCCGCTCGGTCCGCTGGACCGTTCGATCGTCTGTTAATACTATAAGACATGTACGGTATTAGTTCCTTATTCTTTTTAGATGGCTCTAACAATATGGTGCGGGTCATGCCAGTCCTTTCAGTGTTTATTTCTTAATATTTCCACAGTATGATAAATTTTCCGAGGCACTACCTATACTGGTGAGCATTTACTATCGTTGTGCTTTTTAACACCAGACGCAAACACGGGGTATTATAATTTCTGTCTGTCTGTGGCGTCGTTAGCTCCTCAATGAGACGATTCTAAATGACTACCTAATTAAGATTAACACTAACTGCAATGTTAATGTTAATTAAGGTTAGATGAACAGGATTAATCAGATGGTTCTTTTATAGAATGGAAATGATTTTAAATGGTCTCGAAATTCGTTCTGTTGGCACAAAAAGAATAATGTTTTCGCTTCCGTTGCCTTGTTTGTTCGCGGGAATGCCCGGGATTCCCCGGCTCCAAGTTAGTCCGCCGAAGAAATACTTTGTAAAGAGTTCGCTTCGCTATGTTTCTTTGTGGTGAAGTCGGACAGGGCAGTCAAAGAGTTTTATTTTTAGTGGTCTTATTTATCTATTGTCTGTTTTTCTCATATAAATCATTATCGAAATATTGTAGTAGATTGTATGACAAGGGTCTAAAATAAGCCGAGCCACCACGGGCCAGCCACGCGGAAATTGTTCGAGTGGTAATATGGCTTTTAGACCAGAGAGTTATACACACTACCTTTCACTTCGACTTGGAAGAAGAAAAAAAAAAGGAAGGTTATGCATTTACAATCAATAATAAATTCCACGGCGAAAAGATTGTTCACTTTGGCGCCATAATTTTTTTAAATGAACTGCTTTGACACAGATACAAAATTTGACATCACTACATAGTATAAAACAAAGTCGTTTCCCGCTGTCTGTCCCTATGTATGAATAGATCTTTAAAACTAAGCAACGGATTTTGATGCGGTTTTTTTATAGATAGAGTGATTCAAGAGGAAGGTTTATATGTATAATATAGTACCCGTGCGAAGCCGGGGCGGGTCGCTAGTCTCGAATAAACGCCATTGACCGTCCGTCGGCGCGTCCAATCGGCCCAGCGTGACGGACAACATACGGAGCATAAGATAAACCGAGATCGACAGCATTCTATCCCGCTCAATCTCATAGCTTATGCCGTCTAAGCCATCAACCGCGCTTGAACGTGTGGACGCGGTTATAGATGGTCAAAAAAATACATATTTTGCCCCTAGGCAAATGTACTAATTTAGCCCCGCTTGCTAAGCCTACCTACCAATTTCCGAGCATAAGAAGTGTTTGTTCTTTGTGTTTTGGATGAGAGAAATTTTACGAGCTTTGTCATTCTGACATTTTTGCTTGTTATGTTTATATACCTAGTTATACTAAGATGTATAATAAGTTTCCGATATGGTATCTGTATCGGATCGGATGGCGACATTAATTTATTTTCAATCTCATCTGCATTGGCATAATTTTAATTAGTTAATGAGGCAAATCAATGTAATGGCGTGATCTACGAGTAAAACGACAAGTCTACACCAACAAAAAACGTTGCAGTAATTGTCCGCCAATTTACTAATAGACGGCCATAAGTGTGTGTGTTTTATCGTATAAGTATATACCGACTTTGGTAAAACATAGAGTACAAAGGACATAACTGAGCGGAGAGTTTCTCAGTTTAATACGCCTGTGTACTAAACGGAATGCAACTCTCAACTCCACAAACAATACAGTGGTACAGTCTAACTCGGTATCTGAAGCAGACGGATCTCGCCGGCCTTAGTTCCAAACAAGCCTGATTTAATTTTAAAGCGAACTTCTCCGGCATTTAGGAATATCCTCTTAATAAATCTGCTACTTACCCGGGTTCGATTCCCGGAGGGCGCCGGCTCCGGTTCGAATTAACTTGCTGGCCTCCGGGCGCTGACCGGTGGCCGAACTTCGTAATTGAAGAATTAAGTCTTCGCTCATGAGTGAGGATATTTGAGCACGTCAGGGAAATATTTAAGCAAGTTATAGTACGTAGTATAGGTAACTGAAAACAATCTCATTTTTTAATGTGATGTTTGATTTTATATTTTAGTATTTTCTATTAAAAGCTAACACAAATGTTTACCATAATGCACGCAGGCACAGGACTGTAGCTTTTTCAAATGTACGTAATGTTTTTCGGGACTCAGTGATCACAAAACCAAATACATTATGACATTATTTTGTGTAATGTTGACAAACTAAAGGCGTTCCGTTTTTCTGTCATTAAATCAAATTTATTTCATAATAAATTGGATCTCAAGAGTATCTCACTGATAACAAGTTAATCGCTGAACATTTATTTGGCTAGATTCATAGACACAAAAACCATTTAAATATTATAGAAACAGCTGCATTACAGATACAGCCATGCCTGAAAATCGTCTCCGATCGGAATTTCAATAACAATTAAATATAAATACTATCATCAAAATGCAATCACGGCCGGTCACGTCCCGGCTTGTCAAAGAGAACTAATTCGAACTATGATTAATTCAATTTGGAAGTGGCTCGTACTGCTTCGAATCTGTTACCAGTCTGAAGTGGAACTTTAGACCGAAGTTTACTCAAGCACTGACAGGTTAAGAATTTTGACGTAGTTCTGTTTTGGATTTAGCACAATGCTTTAGGATACGGAAATAAAGTGCCCATCTGTACATACTCTAATTGAATTATAAACAATTTCAAGAGTTTATGTTAAAAGTAAACACTCTCCTCACCACATCACTCCAGAGAACTCATTTTATTTCGGAGGAACACCTTTTTTCAATCTAGCTTAATCAGGTTTTTATTATTTACTCCTGTTACAAGACAACACCCCGTATAAACATTAATTAAAGTATAATGACGAATATAATGAATGTCCTTTAGTATCGTATCCCGAAATTTTATAAATGCAAATAATGAGTAATGTAACACGGAAAACACATTTAATTAATGGATAGATCACGCGGCAGCTGGCCGGGGTCCGTTAGGGACACAAGTGCTTAAGTTTTTGATAGTTTGAGCGGCTTCTGTATTTACTGGTTAAGTTAAGGGTCAGTTCAGTCTAGAGGGGACTGTGTTTTTGCTTACCGTTGTTTATAGTTTAAGTATGAGGAAGTTTGCAGGCTTCGTGGTTTGTGAAAATGAAGTTGGTTACAATTGACAACTTTAATTTTTTAAAGTGTGCCATTTTATAATTTAGTTCGCTAGTATATGTTTTTCTATGAGACACGTGTTTTTTTTTCTCCCTAAATTGTTCAGTCAGAAATATCTCATTCAAAAGTAGCGAATTCCAGAAGGTCGTAAGTATATTATGACGTCAATACTACGGCTCTGTAGGGCAGCTTGCATATCTTTCATATGAGAGCCTTATTCCACATTTATACATTTTCGCCATTTTCTTAAAGACAAGTGAGGAACAAAAACTTTATTACGGACCGGTAACATAATTACCGAAATGGTTTTCGATTTAGGCATCATACATATTTTGAAATGTTGTAAATTTACTGTCAAACACTTGTTTTTCGATAGGGCTACGTGTTTTTGTCATTACATTGGTTGTTAATTATATGTCGTTGGTGATTTTATGCGGTACTCGATTTAGTAAAATCAGGGACCCATTTGAGCGTCGAGCGACCCGTGATATAAGAATCCGGAATGTCAGAAGTCAGACGTGAAAAATATAAATTCAAATTAAGTACTATGACTAGAAATTTAGTTACATTCGTAATATTGTTTTACGAAATTTCCCATTGAGTTCTTACTAGCAAAATCTGAATTCCATTTGAGTCCATAGTCATTCTAACCCTTTTGGCGCGGCATGTGCAATGTGCATCAGTCATTCGTGCCGCGTCGCTGGCCGCCTGCATCCTAAACGAATAACATATTGTTTTCACATATTGCCGAATTCTAAACAAATACCTACCATATTGTCCTCGGATATTGCGTTTGCAGCCTGGATATTGTCAAGTCGCACGTGGAGAATCGAAGATTTATTGGCATGTTCTGTTGAAATAATGTTTTAAAAAGTTCGTGTTTAGGGTTTTAAAAAATAATTTTATGAGGTGTGTTTATTAATTTGGGTTTCTAAGACAAAAACAATCGTATTATATTATTTTGCATGAACTAAAAAATACGCGTTTTTACATTTAATTTGATATAAATACCACAAATTAATTTTACAAATTATTGATACAGTGTCATACTGGCACGCGGGTTTTTATAAAGATGGATTATAGCATGTTCCATTAGGAACGTTTGCATGTTAACAGATTACAATCATATTGATAAACGCACTATTCGATTTCCTAAATCCTCACTTTTAATGTACTTCTTGTTTTTTTTTCATTTTGTTTACGAGTTTAAGTAGAATAAATAAACACCCCCTGAACCCTGAAAACATTACACTCCTTTTTTTACTGTAGTGTAAAAAGATGACTACAATCCCCTTATTTATGTGATATTCCAGGAATAATGTCGATAGTAGTTAGAGCGGAATTATTCGGCTGTGCTCAGTGGCGATCACGTAGCGGCGACGTAATGTCTGTTTGTTTAGGCGCGTCCACACGCTCGGTGCAATATGTTGACACGGCGACATTAGATTGGTTCACCGGAACGTCTGTATACCGCTTTATTTTACGTATCAGGGATTTTAGCTTTTGTGATACGGTATAAGACAACATAAAAAAAAATGTTTACGTTACCAACAAACAAACCGTTTTTTTAATCATATAAGTTTTTAAGCTCTAAGATATTTTTTCTATTTTAAAGAGTTTTAAATACCTAAAAACTAAAAAAGGACGCTTTTTGACGACAGAAAACGGGGACGTCACTAGTCGGTAGTTCCCTTCAGTTTCATACTAGCACAGCCTTTTTGACGTTTCATATAATAAAGCTGATGTCGACCTAACCTTTTTGGCGCTCTGCTCGAAGGTGCTTTCTCGCAAACTATCGTCTACGAGCGTAGCGTTACGAAATTGAAAAACATACTAAGACTCCTTCGCTTAGTAGCTCGCAGTAACATGGCTAGAAAAGAACCTTACCTAGTGATTCTTTCAAACGACTGGTTGAAGTATTTCCATACTAATATCATAAAGAGGTAAAGTTTGTGGGTGTGAGATTTCCGTAACTACTCATTCGATTTCAAACACAAAAATCTTTTTAAGCAGTAATAGAATGGACCTTCGGTATGAACATAACCTATATTTTGAGCTTGGTTTAAAATGCGGGCGGAACCGCTTGTATTGCATGTACAGAATTAAAGGAATAGTAATAACCTGACTGTAATTATAAGTCCCGGCCTGCTTTCTTGCATTTTCTACTACCTTACTTCATGTTCTTTATTGGTCCTCACCCATGTTAACTACATCGCTATCCATAATCCTACTAATATTATAAATGCGAAAGTTTAGATGTTTGGATATTTGGATGTTTGGATGTTTGTTACTCAATCACGCTTAAACGGTTGAACCGATTTGAATGAAATTTTGCACGAAGATAGTTTATAGCCTGGATTAAAATATAGGATAGTTTTTATCCCGGGTCCACGCGGACGAAGTCGCGGGCGGAAGCTAGTATTCTTATAATAATTGGTTTGTAAGTACCTAAATATTTCAGTATACATAACGTCTTTTACATCACACTTGGCCATAATGTGAATTTTACCGCACGCTACGCCTTCCTTACACTTCTTACACTTTCCCAAGCTGAAACGGAGACGCTTTGCTCGCTTCTTTCAATCGGTTAATAATGAAAATTGTTTTAATAAATTAAAGTAATTTGTAATTTTACGATGTAATACATTACAAATTAAAATTATACACTACATTTTGTAATTGTAATCTATAATTTGTAATGCAATTACTTTTTGCCCCGCACTGGTTAATATGCATATTACTTTTTAGATATATTAATAATACCAAAACCCTCGCCAATGTGTAGATTGCGATCTTCTAAAATAATAACTTTATCTCAATTAAATGAATTCGTTGCTGTAAGTGCCAAATACAATTAGTATTTTAATATATATTATTTCACATTTCACGTATTGTTTAAGCGGAGTCACGGATGCGTACAGTGAGGTGCAAAAGCTTTTATATCTTATACATTTTGAGGTTAACTTTATTTTTATCTTGATTTCTACGTTATTAATACTTGGACGGAAGTGAATATGCGTAAAATGGTTAATGTATAAAAATATACATTTTATTAAAGTATATTTGTATAAAGTATATAGGAATTGAAGAGTAGGGTATACTCTTGCTTGCCAGAATTTCATTTGCCCGAATTTTATCTGCCATAATATTCAACTGCCATAATGTTGCTTTCTATAATTTATATCAATATCAATAATCTCATTTTCAATAATCATTGTAATCCATAACTATCACATGCCATAATGTCATTTGCCATCCATCTCAACATCCATAATATTCATAATGTAATAAAGTGGGTACGTATTGCAGCGTATAAAATTTAAAAAAAAATACCTCGAACATATCCGTGATCCGCAGCGTTCCGCGATCCGTAGGCAGTAGGGAACAGGGGCTTAGTGGCAAAACCGACTCGGATCGCGGATAGGTTAGAAGACGGAAGCGGGAGCTTCGCTCCCGCTTTCGTCTTCGAGGGTTTTCTTTTTATAAAAGAGCGGAAAAACTAATAATATCGTATAGAACATTCACAACATTCTAACGGCTCGCAGAAATGTAGTTTTTGTTATGGCACACGAATATTCTGTCAAGTAAAATTATTGCATTTAAGATTATGGCAAGTAAAGTTTCTGGCATACAACATTATGGAAAATAACATTATTTCAAATGAATATTATGGAAAACGAAACATTCGGGCAAATGAAATTCGGACAGACGAAGTTCGGGCAAATGAGTATTATAGAATATGACCGTCGGGCAAACATTAGACAACCAAATGCTTCTTTACATAGGCTTTCGCGTCTTGAATACCGTATAAGAACCATAAGTGTTCGTTAATGGATTATTGTAAGAGAATATCATTTTAAAGCACATTTGGCCTCTACTGTACGGTCAAGCGCTGACTCAGCGGCTGACCGACGGCAACAAATTTAGTCTGTGGCAAACGCATGTTGTTTTAGGCCGTAGACAAACAGTGCAGCGTGACCGGTGCTAATACCGTGTTTGCTCTAGATATTTATGGTACGGCAGCGCACGGTGGAATAATTAGCTCGTTGTAAAACGTGTGACGCTAACTTGCTATTTTGCTTTGTGTTTGTGACTGTACTTTGTGATTAGGTTGGCGGTTTATGCAACTGATTACCCTGTTCATTGTTTGTTAACGATCCTTAATCGCGTTAATTTTGTGATCTTCGCAGTAAGCAGAGCAGAGAGAGCAGAAGATTGTTAAACTGTATAAACTGTTATCCAAATTGATATACGCATACCTCGGCATTTTTGACAACCACTGCGAAGCCAGCGGTGCCGGGTTCGAAATCCGGTAAGGGTGTTTATTTGTGTGACGAGCATGAATACGTGGGAACCGAATATTGAATCTTTCACTCGAAAATTGACAAAAACGATGAACTGCTATTTATTTTATACAGACGTAATCAATTCTATCGGTAGAAAGTAAGTGCCTACAATTTTGACACTTCACTTGTATTTCATTTTTGACTGACAATTAACTCGGAGAGAGACAAATAATTATACTTATTCAATGCTGTGATTGGCTGGCGTAGGTTGTACGATTAATCCATACTGATATTATAAATGTGAACGTGTGTCGGTCTGTCTGTCTGTTACCTCTTCTCGCTTAAACCGCTGAACCGATTGAAATGAAATTTGGTATGAAGATAGTTTGGATCCCGGGGAAGGTCATAGGATAGTTTTTAGCCCGGAAACCATCCCCGGAGGGGGTGAAATTGGGGATGAAAGCTTGTATGGTGCTACGATATAAACGAGTTCCACGCGGACGGAGTCTTGGGCAGAAGCTCGTACTATAAATAGGTACGAAAAATATATTTTATTTTCTGACGAATTTTGTGGCTGAAAACTAAGAGCGTAGTCTTTTCGCAGGACTTTTTAAAGATAATTTAACTTGTCTGTCTCTCTCTCTTTGCATGGGTTAAAAAGACACAGAGATATGTAAAGGCGTAGCAATTTGTCACAACAACTGAACTGTATTAAGTTGGTGTTGTAAATTGAAAACAAAAAATGTCACCAGTTATTCGATTTAGACCAGGATTTAACTATATGAACAGCGTACACACTTTCAGGAAACCGCTGCCCCGCAACAAAAAACAGTTTTCATATTTTTTTCTATTTCCGCCCCAGTCCAAGTTGGCTCAATTTGGGTTCCACAGGGCGGTTCGACAACGGGTGCGCGTGCCATTCTGGTTGCCTCTTGGACACTCAAATACGCGTCATTGCTCTGAATACTTATAAAAAGATTTTCTCATTTTGTTTTGATGTCTGATGTGACGAACATCCTCGAGAGAATAGTGTTCACGTCCCAGAAAAGCCGTGGACCCATTGGTATCATATGGGACATTCCCTGTGTGGTACTCTACATAGTCCATGCGAAACCTACTCTACTTTGAATACGGGCGTAGACTCAAAATTTATTATTTCTCCAAAAGAAAGAAGGCAAAAAAATATGCAGCTAGAGACGAAAATCCCATTGAAAGAATTACGAAGCTCTACAACCGTTTTAATATTGGTTGCGTTAAAGAGAGAAAACGTTGCGTCACGATCTGCGAGTATCATAGCAAATGACAATCGTTTCATATGAAGGTGCGATTTGCGGATAGGGGACAGATGAAGGGGAAGGGGACAGAAATATAAAAAAATCTGTGCCTTTTTCACAATCTAAATCTTACGTGAATTTTGGGAGTCCTATCGTCAGGTAACCATAACACGAACAAACCTTATAGAGCATTCTGTGGGCCAGATCGATCTCTGTAATATTGTGTTTTAAAAAACTTAACTAGCTTGACTTGAACTTGGTTTGACTTGACTTAGGAACTTACTAAGTCCCCTGGATGGGGCAGAGGGCGTCCACAATGCGTCGACCCGAACGGTCTTCAGCTTCACGCTTTATTTTGCTCCAAGTCTTCTTTATGGATTTCGCTTCTGCAATGATCGTCCACCGCCAGGTCTGCTTAGGACGGCCACGTTTCCAGTCCACGCTCGACAAGGTGACCATAGAGATAGATAGCAAGCGGCCGCGTCGCGCGAGCTGGCCGCCGCCGCCGCGCGCATCGACGCGGTGCGCGGCCAGCGCGACGAGCTGGACCGCCAGCGGGAGGCGCTCGAGCGGGAGCGGAAGCGGAAACTGGCCGAGGTCAGGGAGAAGCGGAAGCCCACGCTCGACAAGGTGACCATAGAGATAGATAGCAAGCGGCCGCGTCGCACGAGCTGGCCGCCGCCGCCGCGCGCATCGACGCGGTGCGCGGCCAGCGCGACGAGCTGGACCGCCAGCGGGAGGCGCTCGAGCGGGAGCGGAAGCGGAAACTGGCCGAGGCCAGGGAGAAGCGGAAGCCCACGCTCGACAAGGTGACCATAGAGATAGATAGCAAGCGGCCGCGTCGCACGAGCTGGCCGCCGCCGCCGCGCGCATCGACGCGGTGCGCGGCCAGCGCGACGAGCTGGACCGCCAGCGGGAGGCGCTCGAGCGGGAGCGGAAGCGGAAACTGGCCGAGGCCAGGGAGAAGCGGAAGCCCACGCTCGACAAGGTGACCATAGAGATAGATAGCAAGCGGCCGCGTCGCACGAGCTGGCCGCCGCCGCCGCGCGCATCGACGCGGTGCGCGGCCAGCGCGACGAGCTGGATCGCCAGCGGGAGGCGCTCGAGCGGGAGCGGAAGCGGAAACTGGCCGAGGCCAGGGAGAAGCGGAAGCCCACGCTCGACAAGGTGATATAGAGATAGATAGCAAGCGGCCACGTCGCGCGACCTGGCCGCCAGCGGGAGGCGCTCGAGCGGGAGCGGAAGCGGAAACTGGCCGAGGCTAGCTTCAGAGTGTGTGGCCAATCCAGTTCCATTTGCGGCGTTGGATCGGACTCTCATTGCAGCGTTCCCAGAGATTGGCGTTGGATATCTTCTCGGGCCAGTAAATACCGAGAATCCGACGGAGGCATCGGATGAATGATGGGTGATGTAGACCTGCAGTTGGCGAGAGATGTCTTTTGTGACCTTCCTCGCTAAAAGCAGACGTATCTACACGTCTGCTTTTAGCATTAGAAATGCTAACTAGGTTTCCTTAATATATTTTTTAAAGATACAAAAAAAATGTTTTTAAAACCCTGTTTTAAAGCTTTTAACCAGGCTCGTGTCACGCAACGAGCCTATATTGCTCGTAAATTGATACTCTGATACGAAAGTGAAATTTCACCGGTGTGGTACCTATGTTACGGTATTTAATACACGAAAAAAAAATTTCGTGTAGACGCTGAAGCTGTTGGGGTCGGTATCGATGGGAGAGTTCGATTACAGCAGTAACTAGATTACCGTGGCCGAGCCAGTGGCCGCCGGCCACCGACCTGATGCTATCCGCTCAGCCAGTATATGTTGACACCGCGGTTCGCAATAACAACGCGCAATCGGAGGTCTGCGTTACGTTACCTTCAGAATGACAGTACACGTCGATTACCGAACTGAATTACTCGTAGGTATCACTCATTGAGGTTTTTTTTTGTAATTGCCTTGATTTGGAATGACGATTTTTATTATTATTTATTTTTATTATAAGGTTATTATAAGGTTTTGACTGTAACGAACATTTGAAGACTTTAGCCTAGTTGGTAGTGACCTTGCCTACGAAGCCAAGAGGTCCTGGGTTCGTATCCCGATAAGGGCATTTATTTGTGTGATGAGCACGAATATTTGTTCCTGAGTTATGGATCTTTTCTATGTATTTAAGTAGTTATTTATCTATATAAGTATGTTTATCGTCGTCTAGTACTCATAGTACAAGCTTTACTTAATTTGGGACTAGGTCAATTTGTATAAGAGTGCCCCCTAATATTTTATTTTTGTTTTATTTAGTCGGGTTACTATATGTTCTGGAGTCGGTCTGATCACGGGTCGGGGCTTGAAACTAAATCTTGAGTATCGTGATCCTTATAATCATTTGTTGAATCTATTCACCATAGTATAGAATATGTAACCTATCTGTGCATGTCAGTTTCAAATGTACCAAGAAACTCAATATTCATTACCAGAACACGTAATATAATATGCAGACGGCCTAGCAGAGGCAGTAATCAAGCCCAGTTTAATGACCCCCTCCTAATTGGGCTTAAGATTTGGAAGCCATTTGATTGTCTTACATATTCATAGGGATCCTTGGGGCAGGTGTCTCTAATTTATTCAAGGAACGGACATGCAAATTGCCTTGAGAATATCGGTCATGTTAACGTCAGATTTAGATGAAAATACTGCGTGACTTGCATAATATTGGAGCAGTTATATTGATTTGAAGAATAGGAATTGGATTTTTGAAGTAGTTGATATGATATGAATGTTATTGATAAGTATAGGTATCTTATATTCTTATCTAAATCAGAAAAAAATTACATAAAATATTTTTCTATTATCAGATATGACGTTTCTGAAATCCTAAATAAAGTAATCCCTATTACATAAGGAGCCCAGGGTGCGCCTGCCACCTAATCCTAACTATTGATGTAAGCACTAGTTTTTAAGGAAGCGACTGCCGTCTTATCTTCCAATCTAGAGCGTTGAAGGAGCTGTCTCCTTCAACGCTCTAGATTTATTTAGAATGTCGCATCTCTGTAGATGCGACATACAGTCACGAACTATTATTTATTTTCAGGATGGTATCTTTGATATCATTACCTATTCCCCTTACTGACAAATGCTAATAAATAAAGTGAAATGAACTGTTAACAGTTCTCACATCACTCACATGTGCTTGAAATAATTTAGTATGTTAGTTAACTTATTCAAACTTTCAAAGGTAACCGAATTATTAATACGTTAAGACACACGTCAGGCGGGTGAGACCCTCTTTCGTATTTCTTACACGCGTCTAATTAGCAGCTATTTAAATATTCAGGTACATTATCAGCGTCTTTCGCACAAGTTCGCCTAATTCGTTGTTAGGCATTTCCAACATTGCGCATGCCTGCCTAATATTTATGTGTTTACTGATAGGTAAAAGGTTAGAACAGATATCAACTGTTTTGTATAAATGCCGGTTAGTTTAAGTGTGCGTTTTTTATTATTTTTAATATTGAATGTACTGTAATTCTTAAAAATTCAATGATACACTAAATCAAACCTAGTCACAGATTTTTTTATTGTTTCCAGGCATCGTACGTCTTTGAGTGATTTTCAATATTCAAACCTATACAAATAACACTTTAGTTTTAAGTTTTTTATAGTTAGACACAAGCTTTATTATTATTATTATTATTAAAAGAACGGTGTTTTGCAGTCATAAAACTGTCACTGCGACGTGCACTTTTGTTAAAAACGCTACATTTGGATTTTTGTAACCTTAAAGAAAATTTGGGAGAAATGTGTGCATCTAAGCAAGCTTGCGTTTGGTTTTGTGTTTTCTACCCACTTAACCAAGATCCAACGTTTACCTTGAACAAGAATGCCCTGAAGGTTGTAAACAACTACAATCTCAGATGCTAATTGCGTTCTGTTATCTTAGGCAAAGAAGATTAGGTGTTCAACAACAAACTACCCTTATCTCGGAAGGAACTAAAGGGCCGAGGGCGGACTAAGTGAGAGCCCACTTAAGCAATTATGTGAGCCGTCAAGGTGATGTACGGCAGGCCGGGAACAAGATCCGATTTCCGGAAACATTTACATATGTATAGCGCTTGGAATATTTACCTGAAGGGACCTTCTCAAGTTGTATACCTACAAACAGGCACAATAACGTAAAGGCTTCCCTAGGTTGCCAAGCGAATTCGATAGTCGAGAGCGCAATAAGAAAAGCAAACGACTTATTTTAACAAACCATAACGCTCTCTGAATTAAAACTAAAACTTAAGTTTGGACATACAATTTATGATTAAACGTTAGGTTTCAAACTTTCGATATATTAAATTTATCGAAAAATTGTAGTTTCGAAATTCAACGAGAAAAGTTTCTGTCAAGAATTTCATTTTTGGTACAAGCTTTTACTGCCGACTGTACTTTTCTGTATAAGGTGCGTGGGGTAAATTGAAAAACGGTGTAAGATAAAAACCGTCCGTGACTCCCTATCCTGTGCATATTTTTTTATCCTGGCAACTTTTACGAAGACGCCATTTTATTGTCCCCCACCCCTCAGGCAGTGCCTCAGTGAGTGTGAACGTGTGTGGTTGGCACTTTTCGACAAGGTTAGTGTTCTTCTTCTAAATCTTAATTTTTAATCTTACCCCATGCTTTGTTACTTTTTTAACAATTAAGCTAGAAACATTTTGTGGAGACACATATGCTTGTATTGTTATTTTGATAACCAATTAACGTCGACATCCAATATCTTTCTTACTTTTCGAGTTTTTATTCTTTTCAATCTTGCACCGACTGATTTTACTGGGGTAAGACGGTAATATATTTTTTCATCTTACACCACTTTCAAAATTCATAGTAACAGAAAGTGGTTCTCAAAATGTATAGGTATAACTATTCTAATGCTATTACATAACTCACCAAACGAAAGGGAAATTAGAGAAAATAATTCTTATGTAAGCGGTTTTGGCGTAGTTGTAGCGAATGGTGCTTATTAAGATAATTTTTTGGTGTGGGTCACCGTTTACAAGTTATATTTTTTTTTACGAATAAACAGACTTTTATACCAACTTCGTTGGATTGTTGCAACTCAGATCCTTGGGGGAAATTGATAGTGAAATATTTTTTTCAATGAATATTAATTTATCGTCATAGTAAAATACAGTACCGGCCAATAATATATTCGTATCCTCGTGTCTTTTTATTATCTTCGTATAAAATACGGGATAATAAACTTAATTTGTTTTTATGACAAATATTTGTCATTGTTTAAATTTCCTAATTTTGATTCAAATTTGACACTTATTCTTATTGAAGTGTACCTAAATTTGTACTAATATATTACGTGATTGAATGTAGTAATAGTGTATAATAATTATCATGTAAGTAAGTGCTTTGGTTTTAACTGTAAACTTACATTGTATATGAATAAATAAATATATTCGATAAAGGCTCCATGTGTTTCTATTGACTTATAAAAAAGCTATATTTAATTTATCTTGAATTTTACCCGCAGATATAGTCGTTTTTATAAAGAGAGTTTGAGAACCCTTGTCTACTAGGCCTCAAAGTGGGGTAAGATTGAAACATTATTTTACAGTAGGTAACATTTTTGGCGATAATAACGGTTTTATTTAAATGTGAAGTAAAGTTTTAAACTACTGGTATTGCTATACCTGGTAATATATGTGTCAAATATACCTACGATGCCTGTACATAATTTTAAAAACTATTTCCATCTTACCCCGTTACCCTTTCATCTTGCCTCATGTTTTTTTTGTTATATGTGTATTTTTACCCGACTGCCGAAGGAGAGGAGGCTTATGTTTTTCGAGAGTATGTATGTATGTGACCTTATTCTTTGGCACGCCCTGCAGCCTAAATCAATTGAAGAATTTCGACATATGAGGTATCATTTAATTTGTCTTAGTTGCAGGAGTGACAGGCTATAAAATTTTCCAAAAATTTTACCAGAATCAAAAATTGGCATTTTAACTAAAAAGTAACAAATAAAACTAATTAATTTAAAAAATCAAAAAACCCGACTGCGTCAAAAATGAACTCAAAAGGTTTAAAGAATCAATTTAATCAATCAAGTACATCACCATTAATTATATAAAGCGGTATTGTTTATATTTTTGCATGTAGAACTAGTGTGGTGTGGATTTGAAAACAACAGTCGGAGGCATATTGCGACAAGTTAAACATACCGTTAATTTTATGCCTCCGACTGGTTTTTTCAAATCCACACCACTTCTTTTTATCTTTTGAGTTCATTTTGGACGCAGTCGGGTTTTTGATTTCTTTAATTAATTAGTTTTATTATTACAACTTTTTCAATAATAATAGCAATTTTAACTGCACACTTTTTATTTAAGCATAAAATTACATATTTCTACTTTTCCAAAAGCTTAGTTCCTTGAACCCGATCCTGATATCATTTCATTTTGAAGCTTTTAAGAGAACATTGGTTATCTCGCCTAAAACTCGTTTGATCTTACCCCAACGCACCTTACCATCATCATCTCATTGGGACAGGTGAAACTAAATAAAAGCGTGTAAATATACACCACAATTTTATTGTACCATTGCTACTAAATCAAAGCGCGAAGAAAAATTGATACGCGCATACTAGCGTAGCAGTGGTTAGTATCTTTGGTTTAGCGTTCCACTGCGTATTTATTATATCTTTTGGCCACTACTGCGCAACACTTTTAAATTTATCTTTGTACTTTATTCATCTTTGTATTGGTGGCACAATAAAAATCATGGTGCATACCCCGTACTCAAATTATAGCAACATAACATCCTCCTATCGTTTCTTCTTGTAGTGCCCTAAACGAGCCCGGGTTCCGCTAATATGACATCTAATCCCAAGATTTGGAGGCCCGAAATTACCAACAAAAATGCATTTAAATAAAATAAAATTACCAGATAATAGAGGATAGTATAGGGATGATAGCTCTAATGCGTCTGATGTGGCATGACGGTGGGTGGAATGCCACGCTTTGTGTGCCCTTACAGATCGGCCTCAACGCAGTGGAGAGTGCAACAGAAATAACTGCGTCCAGTGGACTCATCTTAATCAATATCATTCATATTGATCATTTTTTATTTCTTGGATCATCATCATCATCATCATATCAGCCGAAAGACGTCCACTGCTGGACATAGGACTCCCCCAAAGAGTGCCACAATGTCCGGTCCTGCGCCACCCGCATCCAGCGGACTCCCGCGACCTTTACCAGGTCATCAGTCCACCTTGTGGGGGGCCTACCCACGCTGCGCCTTCCGGTACGTGGTCGCGACTCGAGAACCTTTCCGCCCCAACGGCCATCGATTCTACGTGCAATTTCTTGGATACAGAAGGTTAAATTATCAAAAATACACAAAACTTATTATAACTATATCTAAAACTAAACGAATTGTAAAATAAAATAACTTACAAATAAAATATTTGCCCCAGTTCGCCGTCGCTGGGCAACGTACCCAGAAGGCTGGCAGCATTGCCACGTTGGATGGCAATGCTTATCCTCTGTGCGAGGTATGAGCCAGCCCTCCGGTCACGCGGCGAGTCGCTTCGAGCACTCCTTAAAGACCCTGTGGGCATTTTCCCCCCAGGGTCCTAGGGTCTCAACCCCAAAAGGCTCAAATATGCAACCATGTTTGCATAATTGCGCCACTTAAAGAGCTGCCGAGTTGGCTGCAGAGCCAGCCTTCATCATGGAGGTGCCACGGAGAGCGCTAGGGTGTCGGCACATGTCGCGTCCCATACTAAAGGCTGTCCCACCTTCCATGACGCAAGGGTCATTCATCTTCCATGGCACGAGGGTCGGGCCTCTTGCCATCATCTCGGGTAAGACCGGATGGCCCCAAGGTGGAAAAAAGGAGAAAACATTACTAATCATTTTCTGTTTGACCAAACACGTCAGTTGATTATTTCCTTATAGCAAATGTGAAATAACCATGTCAATTTAAAAATAACCCCCCCCCCCCACCGACACATGAAACATAGCTAAGAACGGTCTCCAACCACGAGACTTTCGATGTAAAAAAAACCCTACTCTAATCGGATCATCCGCTTGCGAGGTGCGAGTACAGTGCCACATGTTAAACTAATAAGTTAATAACACCCCTCGTTTTCGGCGGGTGTTAAAAAAAGACTAGTCTACGATGAGATTTGTTTTCCAGACCCTGTATCATGGTCGGCCTTATCAAACGATAAGTGACAAGATAGAGCATCCATCTCGTTCCATCGAACGGTGTCAGCCAGTGACGGACACTCTATCTTGTCACTTATCGCGTGATAAGGCCGACCATGGTACGGGGTCAGGTCGCCTACTGTAACGGCAGCGCTCGTATCTTGGAGCACAGGTTTACCGGAGAGCCACTAGAGCGCGCCCGAGGAATGCTGTTACTTTGGCAACAGACACAGGTAACTACCAAATTCGATTTGTTTGTCAGTCTATCCTCGTTGAACAACAAATAACCGAATAGTTTCAGATTTACCAAGTGCAGGTTAGATTGGTTTGAGTTAGACGAAGTCAGATTAAAGCAAAGAAGATGGTGCGTCTTAATGATGATTTATTGAGTTGCCTAGTAGGATAAATAAATGTATTTAATTAACTAAGGTACCTACGAGTAATAAAGTATAAACGTGCGATAATTTTCAGCAAACATTGCTGTTCGCTGAAAATTATCGTACTTACATACATTTAATATATAATCAGGTTAATTTCTAGGCAATCCACTTTGCAAATACGGAAATAGAGTCAGATTGTATTGTTTGCAAGCCTCTATGTATTACGAACCGCTTCAAACTTCTCCTTTGACGTCAGCCCGCAGCGGTTAAAAGGAACAACACAGTCCCAGTTACACAACTTCTTGTGGGACTTCAGTGTAAGTATATTTTATTCCAACGAAAACATTTTAAAACAGAATCGACCAAAACGTGAAGGAATTGACTAATATTTTTTCTATCGATGTAGCTGCCTTTGAAAGTTTTTAAATTTTCAGGCATTGTGAAACCTAAAAAGTTTTGTTTTGATTTCATAATCAAAACGAAATTTTTAGGGAGTATTTTACTATTGTAATAGTAACAATTATACCACTTAAATATCATTAAAACTCTGTTTTAGCTTGTGCTGATACAGTTGCCTTATTTTAAAACCTAGAGCTTCCAGTGATATTTGTAGTTATTAAAAAAACGGTTTTTTCGTCTTTTTCGTTTACTTGTGCTATAAGACCTTGCTTCTTGCCGAATATCATGATTCTAGGTCACCGGGAAGTGTCATTTTCGATTCCTTTGCGAATTTCAACATATGCATATAATATAACGACATAAATCAAAAGTATTCTATGTATATTTTCAAAATCGAATTTTCATTTTTCTTAGACTTATTGCTGCATTTAAATTCAATACCGATGCATAACCTTAATATGTTTCTAAATTGTAGTATGTTTACAAAAATCCCGACGTTGATGCTATTAATCGGATCACGCAAAGTGAGAACACGGGAGGAACAAAAAGGGAGCCATGCATAATAGACCGGCAGCTCGCGGCGTCTCGGAATATCTGAGCAGCTTCACATGACTCGCGCGAGTGCCGGCTCATTGTGCCGAATCATCCAGCTTGTAATATAGTTGCACGTTAGATAAATCTGGGGTTACAAAGGGGTAATCACGTAACGTTTCGAACGCGCATTAGGACAAAGCTGTAATTTTTCCATATAAAAATCCGGCCAAGCGCGTGTCGGGCCTCGCGCAATGTAGGTTTCCGTAGTTGCTTGTCTGTATTTGTAATATCGACACGCGAAAGTTGGCCTTTCAAGTACATTTTAAGTTGGTCGACTATTACTCGGTTACTAGTGATGCTTACTTAGTCGTGATAGTATTCCTTTTAAATTCATTATTATGTACTACTGCCACGATTTTTCTTTGTCGGCGTAATTGATTTATTGTTTCAGTTTTCTAGTACATAGTGTTACCGAGCTCAGCCGAACACGGACGGACGGACATGTCGAAACTTGTTTACAAATAATAATTAAGCGGCAAAACTAAACATTTCGGGGGGAAAGTATAAAGTCTAAAATGTATTAAACGTAATGTATTTAAAAATGTAATAATGTATTTAACGTTCAGTTGTCTTAACTTTAAATATTCCCATTAAAAACTTTTACATACAAGTACAAAACTCACAATGCAGTTATTTTTGCACTACAATGATCAAACCATTTCAATTTTGGTAGTAAGAAATGGTAATATAGGCGGTGGTCACCTTTAATATCATTTACGCTGAGAAAAAGACTCACAAAATCCGCCATAAATAAAAGCACGCCATTGCGAGAGTGGCGGAAAATCAACGATAAATTATATATTGCTTGATTTATGTACTTATATGGTATTATTGTTTTAATCATGTAGTACCCACAACATCACAACGAGGGCGCACACTCCCCAATTGTGAAGCAAAGTTTGATATAAATTTTGAACAACAAGCTTTAGCTAACGTTAACTTGAAATCTTTGTCTGACACATGGGGGCGCTCCGAGGTAGGTATGAAGAATCAATTTAGAAATTATTGATGACTTTACTAGGTACTTATAGTTATAAAATGCACACTACTATCCCAAAAAAACATATATATTACGTTTCGAATTAGATTGAATCAGTTGCGAGTAATCCTACAGCCACTTCCAAGTCAATATACGTCAGGAACTTTTGTCAAAGTTGTAATTTGCGTACTAACACGGCGGTTTTGTAATATAAACAGGTATCGCGTACCAACATAAAAACTGACTGTTTAAAAAAAGGGCTGTCTATATTTAAACATTTTGTTTATATGTCGCAGGGAAATGGCCAAAACAGAGATTTGAACAAAACTCTAAGGGATATGATCAAATCACGCAGGATGTTAAAATGGCGAATCCATTTTATCATTTGCCTAGAAAAAATCAGTCATTTGATCAAATGTCTGAATCTTTTTAGAGAAATGACGAAATCGGCCAAAAAAGGCAACTCGTTTTTTTATTTCACTACAATTGTTTAGTGATTTGATAAAGCCCCTGAAACGCGTTAGTGACTTGACGAAACTAACTCGCAGAGTCAACTCGTTTTATCATTTCACTAAACACGTTTAGTGAAATGATGAAAATCTCAACTCTAGTACAGATTAAGTCGCTCGTGCGGTCGTTTTACCTCCCTCCAGCACCTTACCGCTCCCCGGTTTCGCCCTTGCGTGTTAGGCACCGGCCAGCTTAGACGCAATTTATGAAAGTTTGTTACATAAGTTTCTTAAAATATCACGCCGTTACCCCGAGAATCAAAGAACGTTTTGTATGCAAAGTGAACCACCATAAAATAATTATATTCCGGTTTACAACTACCTATTCTTGTACTCGATTAAAAAATCTGATTTAACAAACAATTTTATTACCTACTTTTGACATTTTATTTTACCATTTCACTAAATCATGTCAGAGATTTCAACAAATCTCTAAGAGATATGAACAAATCACGCAGGATGTGAAAATGGCCATTCTATTTTATCATTTGCCTACAAAAAATCAGTTATTAGATCAAATCCCTAAATCTTTTTAGTGAAATGACGAAATCAGCCAAAAAATGCATACTAGTTTTTTTCATTTCACCAGAATTGTTCAGTGATTTGATAAAATCCCTGAAACATCATGTGAGAGATTTGATCAAACTTAATTGTAGAGTAACACTGAACCAGTTCAGAGATTTGATCAAATCACCTACACCATGTTACAGTAGAGACATTATCATTTCACTAAACGTGTCTAGTGAAATGATAAAACGAGTTAACTCTGCGAGTTTGTTTCGTCAACTCACTAACGCGTTTCAGGGGTTTTATCAAATCACTAAACAAATCTAGTGAAATGCAAAAACGAGTTGCCTTTTTTGGCCGATTTCGTCATCACACTAAACAGATTCAGAGATTTGATCAAATGACTGATTTTTTCTAGGCAAATGATAAAATGGATTCGCCATTTTAACATCCTGCGTGATTTGATCATATCCCTTAGAGTTTTGTTCAAATCTCTGTTTTGGCCATTTCCCTGCGACATATACACCATAGTCCGACAATCGGGAAATAATTGCGGCCCTTACAATGAGTACCTACCTCTCGCTCCGTGAGCGTGCAAACATTCCCTTTGCGCTCCTATTGATGGTTTGTTGGTGCTAATTTAGTTCAGCGATCAGAAGTTTTTTGATATACTTTACAAAATCGGTCTATGAGCACCTGGTGAACGCACAAATAAAAAGATAATCAACATATAAAAATATACTAGTTAAATATTTTTTGTTAATACTTACTTTGACATTGCTCCTTTAAATCAAAACATAAACGTCATCTTATAATTAACGGTTGTAAATATTACCTTATTCAAATAATATTTTCTTGCCTTAATACAATATTAATATACTTAAATATTTAGGTACTACTCAGTTCTAATTCTTTTTAATTATGTTTTTGTTTTCCTATATAAGATAGATTTAAAGCGTGTCGCATTAGGTTAGTATAATGTGGCGTCGCGTCGTCGACATGCACCTGACTTAGCAAAAACCTTCACAGGAATCCATGTACGACATACGTAGGACGTAGGTGCTTGAAAAACTGGAGTTTAGTGCAAATTAGTGGGGGAGAACTAGGGTTGTCTCTGTATAAATTTAAATTGGTAACACATTTTGAAAAGTGTTCAATGAACTTTTTAAATACACCTACATTATAACAGTTTCATATGTAAGTGAAGTCAAAATGTTTTCAGTCTTGACAAAAAAAGGACCATTTTAAATAATATTTTCACAAGCGACCCCATGCGAACGAAAGCAAATCTAAATAAAACTATACATTATTAACACGTTCCGGGATTGAGCCACAGGCCAGATCGTTTTAAGGGTTCCGTAGTCAACAAGGAACCCTTATAGTTTTGCCGTGTCGGTCTGTCCGACCACCTGCGGCTTAACTCACTACAAACAAAATTAGTGTAACCTCCTCTGCACATAAACTTCGTATGGATTTTTTTTCGGTAAACCTGTGGTTTCCTTGGATAGTTTGTTTAAAATAGGGTCTGCGTGATATTGGACTTTAAAGGCCGATTTCTTATAAGAGTGATGCTGTGCCCCGCCCTCTGCTGGCTATTTAGCCAGTCAGGCATATTTTTTTTCATATACCCAGTAGTAACCATTTGGTTGCTACTGGGTATATGAAAAAAATCATGGCAGTAGTAAATATAATGAATTTATCGAAAACCCTTACGGATATAAGTATGCATAACTAGCAATAATCGACCAACTTAATAAATGTACATGAAAAGGCCAACTTCCGTACAAATTTGGGCGACGCAACCACAACTTTTAGTTATCGCGCGCGTTCGAAGTAACAAAGGTCAAAGACAGACAGGCAACTACGGAACCCTACACTGCTCGTAGTTCGACACGCACATGGCCGGTTTTTGTGCATTTAAAATAATCCAATTATCCTACTAATATTATAAATGCGAAAGTTTAGATGTTTGGATGTTTGTAACTCAATCACGCTTAAACGGCTGAACCGATTTGAATGAAATTTTGCACGAAGATAGTTTTAGCCTGGATTAAAATATAGGATAGTTTTTATCTCGAGCCCACGCAGATGAAGTGGCGGGCGGAAGCTAGTTAGGTTATATTTCTGAGACTTATCACCTTAATGACCTGGTATCAAGAACAAAAATTTGCAACCATATTCACAACATGTCATTTCAACCCTTCTGCCGCATATGTCGGGAGGAAACGTCGCGCATAAATCTGCGACGGTGGCGCTTTGCCCGGAACAGGAAGCGCCCGCGTCGTTTGCCGCATTGTACAACCCTACTCTAAAAGGACGTAGCAGACCCCAAATTCATATTCATATGCACCATTTCAGGATGACTTTGTGGCATTGTGCTATCGGCCGCCAGGCCGCGCGGACGCCGCTTTGTGCCACTTTATAGCCGCGCTCAAAAGATAGGGCTACCTATTGTCGTGCCGCCTATGCGTTGATAGTAGGTTTTGCGGTGTAGAATCGATATAGGGTCCTGATTTTTGGTTGGCAAGTTAAATCTTTGTACTGGAGTATTCCGACTACCCCCAATTATTATATCAATCTCTAAGTTTAATCATAGCAATTATGTTATAATTGACCAAATGGTAAGATGTCAATTACTTATACGAATGCGAGCTAGGTATGTTTTATTTTGTCGCTGTGAAATGTAAATCAGCGTCTCTGGAGCCGGCCATAGAAATAATAGTACCTACGTATATTTGATCGACATATGATAATTAAAAATATGTACGACAAAGGACAAAGTTCGATGAATATATTTTATCTCTTATTGAATAGTGGAAAACAAAACCTTGAATACTTATGCAAATGTACCTACTTGTGAAACACAGTTTGGCTTTGCTTGCGACGGGATTTCCTGCGAATTGTTCGTAACTAGGCTTTATTTGCCGTCACGACACAAAACAACTGCCACATTAGGAATAGGTGCATGGGTTCGATGGCATCACCGGAATTTATTGTAAGAAAAACCCAGCTTTGCATTAGTAATAAGATAACCTAGTAATTACCTGCCCAGATTCGATAACGACAAAAAAAAACAAGGTACCACAATGTCCTAGTGCTTAGCAGGTACCTTATAAATTATTTTCAAAATATATAATTTCCTGCTCTATTAAGACCATTCCTCTCAATCGACTCGCACCACAAACTCCAGGTTATGTATAGAATAAAAGCACTTACCTCCAATCACGTAAACGTAAAGAACTGCAGAAACTACTACTGAATTAACACTATATTTGCAATACGAAAACTATAGCGCCGCGTGAGTTCTCTCCGTCTCAATATTTATGAAGCCAACTTTGGGCTCACCCGTCATCAATCACAAAGTTATAAATAAAACAATAAAAGGTAAAAACTTACCGAGGGTCGGCCACTTCTCTCCCGCAATATTGGAAGGAAAACCCACTTATTGGAATAATATGTAGATTACAACGATATTAGAAGTATTGCGGGCTGGGATACTTTATTACACGCTGGTCGTCGATAACTCTTTTGTGTTGTGTATTGAAACGAGTCATGCGCCGGAAATAGAAATCATACATAGGATATATATGAGGTATGTCAGACTTCCGTAGAGGTTTCTGGGATGTATTCGTATAAGAAACTTCTAAGTACTTGTACCAAGTATAATGATAAAATAACAAAACAAATCCTTTCTCGCTATCTTCTCATGCGATGGCCGTAAACTTTAATTCGAAATAACTCATAAGTTATTGTATTCGTTATTCGATACTCAACGCCGACCCCTGAATTAAATATTACACTAACTTTAACAAAAAAAAATATTTCCCCTCGCCTTATGTAAGCGATAGTTCTCCAAATGGAGTCAGAATAAGTTATTTATGATAAATCATATAAATCATTTTCGCTAACGCGCCTTGCTACTGTTCGCGATATACGATAAAAGTGAACGAATAAACTTTTGCGTGATTCCTAAGCGAGATACGTACCGTGAACCCGCGACTGCAAGTCTTCATGCGAACAATAAAAGGGCGAAACTTCTATCCATTTCTATGAAACTTACCCTCTTTTTCTGGTTCACGGTAAAAGTTTGGAAAGAATTTATGGCTGCGACGGAATAAAGAGATGAATGAGCAACAATGGCAACTTTTGTCGGATACTAAAATCTATTCATGATGTTATGACTGTATACGGATAGGTCGATCTTAGAAACATAGTATAGCTTTCATCGTGAAAAAGATATCAGATCGTAATTAGCGCCTAGCTTCCTACTCCAAACGGCTTAACTCTACCAGCCACGCTCTACAAATTTTATATCTTGGCTAAAAAGCATAGACCCGTCTCGCTTATTAATATCATCATAAATTCATACCGTATACACGCGCGGGAGTCTATGTGGCGACCGGGATGTGCCCAAAAAAGCTATACTTTTTAGCCAAGATATACAATTTGTAGAGCGTGGCTGGTAGAGTTAAGCCGTGTGGAGTAGGAAGCTTGGCACTAATTGCGATCTGATATCTTTTTCACGCTGAAAGCTATACTTATATGAGCTAAGTAGTCTTGGCAATCACTTTACATGTAATGTTTTTAGGGGGATTTCTTTGTTCGATACTTATTTAAGTGAGTATTTAGTTAGGTACCACACCAACCATGGATATGTTATTAGAAAAAACAAAATAATCTCGTTTCATTAGACTTCATTTTGTTGTCTCAACACTTTAGCCTAACCTCGCCCCCCCCTGTCTTTGACTCGAGCCCGTCAGCCTTAGTGAAAGGCCTCCATGGTTATGGACGACGAACTTCAAATGGTATAAAAAAACTTCAGAGCTTAAATCTTCCCAACACTGTCACTGCTACACAAATGAACTGTTTTTCTGTGTATGCCACTTGTAATGCGTTTAATATTTCATGACGCCGCCGCCGCGGGCGCTGATATCTGTGCCCATAAATAACGCGGAGGGGTCGAATCAAACCTATCAATATGATATTAGGTTTGGTCTCTTATTTAGATGCTTACGCTTATTGCGTATTTTCCAATTTACAACATTACATTTTACCGCTTTCAAGCTAATGTTACAACATTAGCTTGAAAGCGGTAAAATAAAGACAACACAAAAGATGTACCAATCTATAATCGATAGTCTATAAGTTTCGTCTATGAGAAGCTAAATCAGGGTTTGTGAAATCAATGTCACGTGACATAAGCTGCGTGAGTTTGTATGACTACATCGTTCGCATTTTGTAAAGTAATAATTAAAACATTTTGTTATGTCAATGTACCTACAAAGTTGAATAAAAATTCTGACAAGGCATCATTCATAGGAATGGCAATAAAACATTAGGTATAGTCTCCACTGCCGCTAACGCAAACAGAAGTAAACGCAAATCGTGTACAATTTGGCCGCGCGCGGTCGACATTTGAATTCTGAAGCGCTAAACGTTAAATTTATCGCGTGTTTCCGATTTAAATCGGCGTATTAACGACGTCGCCTGCTATTTACCATTTATTCACGTTTACCAAACACATTGGAGGGACTTTTATCGGCTTTGTTTTATTTCCTGATTGATACATAACGCCTTTAGCGATAAGTTGCGGTTTTAAATAACCAGCCCAGCCCAGCCCAGTGTCACTATAATAAGTAATCTAAAGTAAGTTCTTAAAAGGTTTTTTAAACCATTTTTTTGAGTCTACAGTTTCTATTATTGAGTTGGATTACAAAATAAGTGTATCGGCTTAAATATATATATATTTAAAAAAAACATAATTTGATCCTAGATCCTAGTTCATCATAAAACTATTTTAGGGTTCAAAATGGCAAAACCGGAACCCTTATATAGTTTCTTCATTCATGTCCGTCTGTCCTAACTTCCTAAGGTCACAGGCATTTTACTTAAAAAGTATAAGGTGTACTTGAATTAAATTTAACTGTTAACTGACCATCCTGTGTTTATAAGAACCTTATTACAATGCACTTAAGGTCCACCGATGGTCAGTTAGCTGTGTTGTCGATAGTACAGATATGTATTTTGTTTCCCGCTAAATAATAGTGTAATCAAATGAAAAAAAAATAGGGGGGGCACTCCATACTACGAGTACATGTCAACATGTGGCACATCAATCGATACCTAGGTCTTTCAATAGTTATTTGTGTCACAAGGGAGCAAAATAGTATATTTACGGCGAGGGCAGTGTATTGAATCCTGAGCGTAGTGAGGGATTTAAGTGTTAACGCCCGAGACGAAGATAATTTTGCTCCCGAGTGACACATACTATTTTTCACACCGACTATGAAGAAATTTTAAAAAGATGCTGTTAAAATTACTTAACAAGTTTTAACAAATTTTCTTAATTTTTATTACTAATTTTAAATACTACGTAAACTTTCATGACTTTTCATATAACATTATTAAAGTTAAAACTTGAAATATGTTAGTTTTTAATCGATTACGATGAAATTACAATCGATTATTTTATTAAGATCTGTGTTCAATTAATTACGAGTAAAAAAGTAGCTTGAACAGAAAAGTAGCATTATGATCCCTCTCGTCGTGGAGCAAAACTTGCTTTTCCGAATAAAAGGTGTGAAAAATAAATTATAGGCCTTTCAAGCAAATTTATTAAGTTAATATATACTATATATAATCGCTCCAAAAGGCACAAAAATTGTGCCCCCCTCTAACTCCCTCCTCTCTCCGTGTAATTGAAAAATATGAAAAAGTATGGACATAGTGCTTTTTAAATACTTGAAAAACCTAGTCACTCTAAGTATTAACTCAAAACCTTTGGACCGATTATGGTCAAAATAGTAGGTAGTTACCTAAGTAAAAGTTAATGGTGCAGCGGTTAGTTTTTAAAGTTGTCGATTTGACATTCGTAGGAATCTACTTTCGTATTCCTGCCTAAACATCGCAGTTAATCCTATTGACTAGGTTTTGGTATCCCAAACAAATTATATTTAACATCCAATTGCCTCTGTTTCTATCCCCTCGCGGATCAGGTGGTCCGCGCAGCGACAACCGCTCATCTCGATTTACGGGCACAAATCAAACATTTAGTCGCGCTGTAAATCAGACTCTGCACAATTTATGGCGCTAGTGCTAAGCACGTGCTGTAGAATACGAACACGATGAATACGTGATAATACACTATGTGCCCACGCCGTAAGGTGCTTGGTATGCGCAATATTTTCGGTGTTCTACCTGTGACGTTTTAGGAAAAGCTGTCCAATTATCAATGGATTTCGTTGTTTCGCTGTATACTCGAGTCGATTACCTTGTCAGTGAATTTAACCTTTTGTCATTTATGTTCAAGTAGCTACTGCTATAACTTGTCTGAAATCACAGTTTGCGTTATAACGTAATGTAGCGTTTATAGTTATTTTTGGAATGCATAACATCAACTCCACATTAGCCCAAAACGGCTACATTATTTTCTATACAAAAGCGTGCACTTAATGGTTTTTTAAATATCGTACAGAACGCGGCTTCCACACGTCCGTGAACAATGGCGGAAAGGGGAAAATATAATTTATTTTCCAGTTAAATCTTTTGTGGAAATAATATGACATTTCTATTTGAAGTTGTTGGTGATTTATCGGTTGCCTTGCTGCGGTCTGGGCCGAACCCGTTGAGGTGTCGTTTGCAATACGCGATTATTGTTGAGTTGGGAATTGATTGAAGTTATATGTGGGTACATTAGATTTAAGTTATATTTGAAGAATAGAAACATATCGTAAAACATGAAAATAAAGTCATGCAGTTTGAATTTTACTTATATCACGACGGTGGCAAACAAGCAGACAGCTGCCTGATGGTAAGCCCAGCATGGACGTCTTTGAACCCAGAGGATTCACAAGCCTATTTGTAACACCTAATTTGTATCTATGCGGTAACGGGATGTCTGGAATGTTCATAAAATAAAATGCATCATTTAAGCAGCACACGTACCAAACATGACGTAAAACATGATAGAATCCGTTACATTGGAGTACCATTGAGAAAAAAATATCAAACTCCATGTGTGCAGCAAAATTTGAAAGTTACAATTGTGTAGAAAATATTTTCCATTACCAACGCTTGATACGAGAGTTCCACGTTCAATACAAAGGCAAGAGCTCCATCGAGTGCTAGCAGCGTTAATTCAAAAAGTTGTTTTCATTATGAGACGTTTTCGCGGTACACTGCTCGCTGCGAGTGGAAAAAACTCCCATAAAGCAGCGAGGGAAAGAATTTAAAGTAGAGTAAAGCAAATAAAAAGGCTGGATAAAGCTACCAACAATTGCTACATTCCAGCGACGCCGACGGGGCGGGCTGACTTACTGCGTCTGGAGTTAAACGTTGACATCTGTTGATGACGTACAGCTCCAAAATGGTACTTACCTCTTGGCAAAAAGAGTAGGAGTTAGAACAAATAAAAAAAACGAATAAAGTTTCAGTTATAGTGCAAAATCATTAGTGCCTTATTTATCTATAATACTATCATGCATTTTTATCAAAACATTTAATTGTTGAAAACCTACACGCTTACTTTTTCCTCCTTTTATATTTTACACTATTGTATTATTGTACTACGCATCTAATTTTTAAAATAATTGCATCGGTAGAAACATTTTCAAATTTGTAAGCCAAGGCAGCTTTATTTGGATTACCGTAGAGTCGTATCCGGGGTTAGCAGACCTCTGGCCAACTAAGTGCACTTTTCTTTTGCGCACAGTGCAAACGCCTCTGAAAGTCTGCAAAAGCGCTTTGTGCGATTGTCATGATGCTAATATATCGCTTTATTGTCCTAAACGGTTTAAATCATGTTTTCGTACTAAATTGCTGGATAAAACGTTCAAATGAAAAGCTTTGTGGTTTCGCTTTTTTCGGAAACCATGTGAATTTATTTTTATTTAGCTTATGGTTGAATCCCGCTTAATCGACGCTATTGTACCTGAATAATCGATTGAACGATTTACGTTAAAATAGATAAGTTATTTATACATACAATTCTGAGGCAAATCGATGTAAAGGATAAAAATAAGAATATTTTAATAGCTTTTGTTAATAATACAGAAAAATATTAAAAGTGAATATTTGGATGTTTAAATGTTTGTTACTCAATCACGCAAAATCAGCTAAATATATTCAGATGAAATTCCTCAAAGGAAAGAAATTGGCATTGGAATTTTATGTGGGAGTTCACGCGGGCAAATGCTTATAAATATATAAATCCAACAGCAGGTTACCAACAACTCCCCCAACTTATATACTTGATAATAAAAAACGGTTTAAATGTCTAGTAATGTTACGAGCACGGGGTGTAAAATATTTTTTCCCAAAGCGTCCCTAAAACTGCACGTGGACAGTGGGCAAACGGTCACGCATCCGTGCCGAAAATTAAAGGATTCCGACCGTCCAAAACAAATACGGGAATATTTTTATATTTTATTTGGTTAAATATAAAAAAGTTCCGGAAAATGGCGGGTCTTGCTCACAGGTGGGAATTTAAATAATCCGACAGGGATTAAAAAGAGAAATATCAGCTTTTGACCGACGCGACGAGCGCACGAGATTATCCACATTATGTTGTTTTGAATTCGTTTGCCTGACTTTTATAATTTAAATAAGCGTCATAAAAATTGTAATGGTTCTGTTTTATTTCATCTCATAGTATAAGTATACCTATTCATAATTTTGTTTCATGCGTTAGCGTAAAAATACCGGAACACTACAAGAGGGAACATGCTTAGTTTAGATTGTGATTAAAATGCCTCCTTTACCTACCTACCTCCTCTATCTCTATTTTTAAGTTTTATGTCTATTTGATTCATGTTTTGAGGTGTGCAATAAAGAGAATTTGTTTTGTATTGTATTGTAAATTTCCAATCGACAATCTAAAATTGAAAATTATGTTTGAAACAAAAGGTCCGATTGTACTCAACCCCTATTGTATTCTGGGCAATTTACAAAATACAGATTTAACTGAGACAGACAGGACTGCGAGTAGGAAGGAACGCTATTGGGTAAACATGAAGCCTTAGCATAATTATGTCAAACTTTGTCTGAACTAGACTCTCATGCCAGTACATTTTGGCCGAATAATTAAAATTAAAATGATATAGAGCAATTAAAACGCTTGAACCGTAATCTCGCTCTCCAACCAAATTTATTCAACATCCTTACCTAAGACCTTTGCAAACCAATGCATAAATTGTCAGTGGCAATGCGGTCGCGTCAGGCACCGCCTAAACGTCAACTTGATTAATCACCGTTTCCCCCAAGTTATTAACATGGTAATGGTCCGCGGATCGCTTTCTTAGCGATACTTAATGATCCCGGATTGCGGGATTTGTGGCGATTGCGGGATAATCGCGGGTATCGCGTGGCTACAGGTAGCCTGCGTAATGTTTCCAGGATTAGCCCCCGTTACTTGGCAGGTTTTAGGAGGTGAAAGTATAGGGTGGCCACGGCTTTACTGAGCTTAAACATCTTTGAACACTTAACTTGCGAAGGATCTTCACCGATTCGAGTCTGTGCTGCGTGACCACTTACACAGAATTTTCTAACTGTGTAGTCGTGAAATCTAAAACCAGCAAAGCTGTGTGTGCATTTTGTATCGTTTACCCTTATTTTACCCACAAACGTTCCATCAAATGTATGTTTCGAATTTTCATTTCATCTTTAACCATTACTTTCAGAACCAGTAAACTTTTCAGGATTGTTATAAAACAAACCTAACCTAACCTAATAGGTTCTACACAATAACGTTTTAGCGTTACCTAAAATACTTACTAACGATTTCTGAGTAATAACAAAACTTCGATGAAATGAAAGTTCGGCGAATCAATGCATTCGGTGAAACGTTTGTCGGTGAAATAAGATGTATCCCACAACATGCACCCACTAAAATTCATGTAGAAACCGCGCAGCGCGTTTTTCAATTAGTAAGCAACTGTTGTACGATTTTTTCGTTTATTTAATAAATAAGTATTTCTTTGTAAGTATTTCTTCGTAACACCATTAATCAAATAACATTCAATTACATGTTGGCAATAATGGTTCAATTTACTAAAGAGCAGTGCACGATTGCAATTACATAAATCCAAAAAAACACCAGCCTAGTGCGTGTCGGGCCACGCGCAGGGTAGGGTTCCGTAGTTGCCTGTCTGTCTTAGTTACATCGACGTGCGGTGCGGTTGCGTCGACCGAATTTGTACGAAAATTGGCCTTTTCAATTACACATTAAGTTGGTCGACTATTACTCGGTAACTACTTATGCCTACTTGTTCGTGATAGTTTTCATTTTAAATTCATTATATGTACTACTACCACGAATTTTTTCACATCCCCAATAGTAGCCATTTAGCCGGCAGGGGGGGGGGGGGGGGACACACGGGGGGACACTCGAACAAAAATTAGGGCTTTAAAGCCCAATATCTCGCAAACGAATTACTGATTTGAAAATTGGTTTTAGAAAACTCATGATATTTTTGAACGAGCTATCCAAAGATACCCCACTCCATGGGTTTGACGAGAAAAAAAAATTACATCCCTGCTTTAGGTGTAGGAAAGGTACCCTAAAAAAATATCTTTTTCCAAATTGTATTATACTGTTTTGTCGGCGTGATTGGTTTATATACCCACGCCGAATTGCAATTATCTAGTTGTAAGGGTTACTGAGCTAAACCGAAGACGGACAGACAGACAGACGGACATGGCGTAACTATAAGGGTTCTTCGTTGACTACGGAACCCTAAAAATAACATAAGCTAATAATATAAGTATCGACACAATAATAATTTCGTAATTATTTTCGGAATAAAAAGTAATATCATTAATAAATAAAAAATATCTTTGCAAAATATATTACCTGCAATGTGCCCCGTGTAGGTAAACAGAATCGCAAAATAAAATAACCTCATAGACATCCCAATTATACAATACATTACGTGCTATGTCTACAGGCTCCCTCTAATAGGTGCTCGACAAAGCAAAATATTTGATCACCTATCCTCCCCGTGGACTGTTGTTTCTATGAATAAAATAATAATTATAAGTGATCCCGTCCCTCCAACGTGCTTAATTCCGTTTGAAACAATATTCATCTGGCACATTCTACTTGTGAACATAGGGGCGGGACGACTGGATAACATGTCACTGGGTGATGATAAGACCGCGGGTCATTCCTGGATGAGACCAGCACAGGGATAAGTGGAATGAAAATAAGTGAATTGTTCTCGAATGTGTTCACGTAGTACGACTTTTTCCGCTTTGTAGTGGAAATTACTTGTAGAGGCATGACTCATATGTGAGTCATTATGGCCCTTGAAAGGGCCGTTAATAGACCGTTCATGCAATTCAATAAATTATGCATTCCAATTTGCTCTGAGTACATTTCGCGCTTTTCTTTGTTATTGCCAGCAAATGTTTTCCAAACTTGAGTGCAGTGTGTGCTAGCGTTTATCTAGTGGAATACGTAAAGTTGGTTTTGTTCGTCAATGTACGCTATTTGACGTGGGGTCCACCCGCCACAAGTGGGGGTGTCGGATTAGCGGGGTTGCCACTTTGTTTCTATCGCCACAAACTAATGGCGAATCGTAGATTAAAATGGAGATTGTACTTTATTACACTATGCATTTATATTAAATTAAACTTTTAACTACTAAACTCGAAACAACAACTCTGATTTGACAATGGTCAATCATCAGTTATGGCTGAAGTAATATTATAAAAATTATAAGAAACATGCGTTATTATAAAAAAACATCATAACTACAACTGAATTGAGAACCTCCTACTTTCTTTGAAACCGGTTAACAAACAGTTTTATCTTGCATGTGCAGTCTTTCTTGATACTTATTAGTCAGTTATTCTGTCTCTTCTTGTTCCTGTATATCTAGCACAACCTGCTACAAAGTCACGTCGCGCGCGACTCAGCGACTCCTGTCTCACTCACACTGTAGAAATTAAAAGAGAAGGGTAGATTTTCTCGATTCGTTTCGCGTCGCGGCGTCACTTGCCTTAACCCCGCTGGACCATTTTATCATTAAACTTACTTTTGGGTATTTTATTATACTAATATCATTGTTCTAAAACTATTTTATTTCCATCTAGTATGAACAAAAACACATTCACAAACATAAAATCAAGCTTAAAACTCTGCCAACAACCCATGAGACAGTATCGTGGGCTATAGAATCGGCAAGCATAAAATATTTCAAGATGCCGCAGCTGTAAAGTTGTTTTTACTTAAAGAGCTCGCTTTATGGGCCAATAACCATAAAGAGAAGTTCGAGCTGTGATCGCCGATATCCTGAACGTTACTGTTACCATCAGTCGTTACGATTATATGGAAAGTTCGTTGACATGTTGGTGACAGTATCAGATGGGCCTATGTGCATATATTGGTACAAATTTCTTGAAGGAACGGATCTTGAGTTCTCCAATGCGTTTCATTCGTTCGATACAAGCAAACCGCCTGAAATCCTCGTTAAGGCAGGCTAGACGAAGCAGTAAGTCAATTGCCGTTAAAAAAGTAGTTTAAAATAATACCTGTTGAGCTTTTGAGTAGCTTTTTAAATACGTTACAAGATAATTTTTGTAAAATACAAATGTAGAGGCAATTTAAACCTATTCATATCTAAATTAACAAACACAACGCTGTATTCCATTTGCAAAGCCTCACTAAAAATTTGATTATCTTTTCAATAATTAAATATTCTTACAGTATTATAACTTATGTAACAATGTGCTGCTTCGAAATGTCAGGGCATCCATACTCTTGATTTTATAACACTTATAAGCAAATTTGGTAACCCAACACTTTTCCCTGCCGAAGCCTATTCAGGGTTATTCAATTCTCACTTGCACCATCTCATTTGCCGATAAGCGCCATCAAAGGCCAGGAATATTCTTTTTTCTCGCCGACTCCCCCTCGCAAATGATCGAGCCTTATTATTTGGCGTGTGCACAAACATTTAGCGGCCTTATCGGAGCCATTAAAGATACGGCTTCATTACTTGCTGGAATAGACCGCCATTGTGTTTCGTGTTTCGTTTACGGTTTTTTTTTCGGTAAGTTTGGTTGTTTACGGGTTTTTTAGCGGTTTCAATTAATAAATGCTGGGTACCCAATGCCTGGGGTGTAGTTAATTGGAAAATTAAGTTAAAGGTTGATTAAGATGCTAACCTACCGGCTGGAATTATTCAGTGTTTATAGCTCTTACAGAGCTTTTCTATTTCAGACAAAATCAAATAAAACCAATTAATTGTTAGTTTTTTTCGCATTTTTTCTTATGTTCCTTAAACCATACGATGAAGTAAGGTGTAAAAACGTTATTGCCTCATATTTATAGTCATCGTTTAATGTACGTGTGCATCGTGACGTTTTATTTCATTATTTCTATTACAGGGCGGTTTTACGTCATTTTTACGTCGTCGTTTAGATAAAAAGCGACTCATTTCCCAAACGAGCGGTGCTGTATGTTGGGTTTAATGCCGCTAATATTCATGGCAAATGGCAATTATTGAATATAGAATATATTAAAAAGTTACAAATGCAGATCTTTCCTTCACCTTCGTCCTTCGTCTTTATGTACTGTTTTTTTTTTCAAAGTTGAGTTGCGGTAAGTTTCTTTAGATGTTTTTATGCTTAAGGTCAAAAAATAAAAAAGAACAGGATCCGAACCAGCATCTATATTGTCTGTACAGAGTACACAAACACAAATGATTGTAGGTAATTAATATCACTTTTGGTAGATATCAGTTCTTTATTTGTATATGACTAATTGTACGAACAACTCTAACAATATTTCTACAATAAGGAAGATGCAGCTATAATATTTACCATTATTTTGTGACCAAAATCTTGAAAAATCATGAAACGTATTTACTTTAATTTATACTCATTTCAAACAATAATTACGATTTGAAGTAATGTGAAACGGAACGTGTTTTCATCTTAGAGCATACATAACTGGAGAAGCCTTTTAGTAACTAACCCCTCTGTTGAAAACTTTGCACAATGTGCAAAAATCATACAAAGACAATTTCACAGTCGATTAATGGTCATTCACAAAATCGCCTCGCATGAGAACACTTGATCATAAAAATGCCCACAAGTGCTGTAAGCGGGTGTCTATCATTTTATGTCGCCGAAAACTATTCCACGAATTGCATTACGTTGTTTTCCCTAATCACATTATCATCAATTCATTGTTTTTAATTTAATCAAACAACTTTTCATCGTTAATCGTTTCGAATTTGTCTCAAACCGTAGCTTAACGATTCATCGAATTTACTTTTCATAGAATAGTCAGTTGTGTATATTATTAATTTATCGAAACACGGTTCACAGTTGGTATTGTTGGTTAGTATGGTTGGTTGGCATGGTTGGTTGGTTTGGCATTTTAACCTAACCTAACCCTTACCTAACCGCCAGCGTGTCGACGTCACCCCGCTTCGCGGGGTGCCTATTTCCGCTCTAAGGGACACGAGGTAACCCTAACTTGACCTACAAATAATACCGTTGTTACGATTACGTGTTGTTTTTTTGATGAACAACTATGTCGATGGACAAATAAAATAATAATGTAAAATTCGATGAGTTGATTCTCGTGTAAAAGGTAATTCGAGCAAATGTATGAGCGATCTAATGAGCGAACTATTTTCGGTAAAATGATGGATTACGCACATGTAATAAACGTTCAACTACTTCAAGCTTAGAAAAAGATGGTATAATTTTTTCATTCGATTTATAAGTAATTGTAGTATTTTTGTATTGTTATAATATAATATTATTTTTATGAAAATATTTTCTTGACACGTCAAATTAAACGAATATGTCATCGATTTCCAATTCTTTTTAGGGTTCCGTACCAAAGGGTAAATACGGGACCCTATTACTAAGACTTCGCTGTCTGTCCGTCCGTCCGTCTGTCTGTCACCAGGCTGTATCTCAAGAACCGCGATAGCTAGACAATTGAAATTTTCAGATGTGATGTATTTCTGTTGCCGCTTTAACAACAAATACTAAAAACAAAATAAAATAAATATTTAAGGGGGGCTCCCATACAAATGTGTTTTTTTGCTGTTTTTATAGATAATGGTATGGAACCAATCAGCGTCTGGTGACGTCACTCCTGTTATGACAACTAATGAAGGTTATAATTGTAACGCCAAACTTGGTTCCATTTAATCGAAAATAGTAGCAATTTTCGAATAAAAATGGAAATAGGCAGACTCCAGAAACTGTCAAACTTTAGTGTTGACATGGTTGTAAATTATTTTGTTGAAAGTGCGGAGTATTCAAAGAACTTTAGGGTATGTTATACAAATCGCGGTGATACTTTGTGTTTTATTCACTGCCTTGGTGCTTTGATTTATTTATTCAAAAAGTCAAAACTTAGGCAACTCTATGACATCTAGGGACGAACCACAAACAAACAAATATGACGAGTGACACACATTTAGTGACGTCACAGGAACTGTAGATGGCGTTTAGGCGCGAAAGTTTAAATTGACAATTTGTAACAGCATTTTTTACTATTAATTATAGTATTTAATTTTTTTTGGGGGTCTAAACTACATGCAATTCTTTCAAATGAAAGCAAACAAGAAAAATATTGGATCTTGCCTATTAGATCTACTTATAAGGACGTAACAATTGACTCACTAGCCAACTGAAATATATTAACCAGCACAAATACTCAATTCTATTAATTAATAGCTTCCAAAACAGTCAATGGTGACTTTGCGAAATCGTAATCATTTGCATACCCAGGCCTCCATAATAAAGATAGGCATAATGTGTGATGTCATGCGCGGGTCGAGGGAAATGAAGCGGAATCTTTCAGATAACACACACATACTCATATTCAAAACTAATAGGAATTAAATCATACACCACATCCGTTCAAATTCAAATCTTAAATCATCTTAATAAAGTCTAAAATTACAGATACTTAGCGTGCCGTTCGATGCTCATTTGTTTTTAAGGAAAATTACACACACGCAGGTTACACACACGTTCGCAATGAATGACTTGTAGGGTTGAGTGCACAATGTAATGTAGGTGACATCGATAATTTGCTGTAATGGGGAGTAAGTGCCAAATTGAATGTGTTTACACAAGTTGAGGGTAAATTTAATGTGACGTGGCATAAATGGTTAGTCACAAGCATCTCAAGGTGTTGTTCGAGTGACATGTGTTTCCATACTTAGTATCGTGAGTCGCCATATAAGTATGTGCAATTATTATAAAATGGGAACGGTAAGAATAGGCAAAATATCGCTATTACTGAAATGTTGAGCCATGAGTACGTCACACAAAGCCATCAAGTACCTATCGTAAAAATGTTATTAAGAGTTATGAAGAACGATTATATATATCACACTAGCTTCCGCCCGCGACTTCGTTTGCGTGAAACCGGGATAAAAACTATCCTATATTTTAATCCAGGCTATAAACTATCTTCGTGTAAAATTTCATCCAAATCGGTTGAGTCGTTTAAGCGTGATTGAGTAACAAACATCTAAACATCCAAACATCCAAACTTTCGTATTTATAATATTAGTAGGATCACCTAATTGGTTTCTAGGAAGAACTTTATTGTGAGACAGACAATACAGTGACAAAACGTGCACAGACATTTACAATTATTACTTAATTATATGTGCCTATTATTGATGCACGTATGAACTTACATATATACTTTACACAGTTGCATTTCTTTATGTTGCCAAGCAGACTTTCCAATAAAAACATACTCGTCAAATTGAACTGATGCGGCTTCGACAAATAATAAGTACGGGTGATGGGATGCTATTACAGAAAAATATCGAATACGCGCTACGGCGTAGCGCTCGTAGTATTTTTAATGTCTACGAAGACTTGCGGTCTACCAATATTCTTACAATTTCATTATTTCTATTAGTATTAGTGCCTATGGAAATGTAGGTTTTAATGCTCAAAATCCTTAAACACAATATCACCTGCTATTAAGCTTTTCCCATGACTGTAAATGTACAAGCCCAGGAAGTCTGTAAAGCATGTAGTAAATTGACTACTATATTTGCGAAATCAATTAGACAATTTTAAACTCTATAGCTGTCTTAATAAGGGCTATATCACATGCGTAAACAAAGCTGGTGGGCGCGTAAAGCATACTCAAGCTTCAGCCGCGTGTTCACTGCTGCGCTTCAAAGGGCTTGTTACAGTCAAATGCTTACATTCCTGTAGCTATCTACGAATAATACAAACAGTAAATAAAACAGACTGATATATACTCAAGAGCAAAGAAAACAAAGAATATACGTCTCAGTTAAAACACAATTAAATTATCCCAAAATGACGCCACCAAATTACATTTATTTTGCTAGTTAGATTTATTTAAATGCAATAAAAAGAAACAAAAATTAATGATAGGGGACGATCTTACACCGATCTAGCCCCATAGTAATTTGAAAACGGCGCTTGTGCCACCTTGTACTAGACGATGTTATAAATTCATCATAGAAGACAAGATCAGAAACAAATAATCATACAACGAAGTAAAACATTTTTAACGCTACAGTCAATCAACATAGTCGGTCAATAAACAATCATTCTAAATTTAGTTTTATAGAAAAGTGATAGACAAAATGCGCCGTATCAGGCGTATTTAATGGGTGATATTTCTTGTCATTCTAAATTCATATTATCTATTTCTGCAATAGTAAAAAAACTCCTCCGAATACGATACGTGTGTGGAACACTATCCCATATAACACACATGAACACGACTTCCTATTCTCGCTGCACGCTGTCTAGACGATCTGATAAAATTATGATTCATTAAGACCCCTCCATCACTCATTAGTCCTTTGTTCGACATTCTCCGCAGATATCTGACAGCTATTGATGCTGCGCTATCAATCTTGCGGACGCCTTATCGCGGCTTGAGCGGAACTCTCTGGGAACGATGTATTTTTGTAACAAGTGCGGAAATATCGTTTTTGCAGTATCTTCTACAATCATTGTGTGCTTATTTGTTAAGAGGCGACGATTATGTCGTAGGTATTAACCTAATCTTTCATTTACCACCTAATCAATAAATAAATAAATATTGGGGAACAATCTTACACAAATCAACCTAGTCCCAAACTAAGCAAAGCTTGTACTATGGGTACTAGACGACGATAAATATACTTATATAGATAAATAAATACTTTAATACATCCATGACTAGGGACAAATATTCGTGCTCATCACATAAATAAATGCCCTTACCGGGATACGAACCCGGGACCTCTTGCTTCGTAGGCAGGGTCACTACCAACTAGGCTAAAGCGGTCGTCAAGATAAGACACCCAAATTACACAAATCGAGGGTAATTTCATTAATGGAATAATAAGAGTAGTTCCAGTTACTTATTTATAAAATTGTGCTGCGTAGGTATATAATAGTTAGAGAGCGTTTAAGTTGCAGGGTAATTGGGTAACTTTACAAACGCGCGTTAAGGTCATAGGTATCAGCTGTAATTTTTTTAAGGTAAAAATTACCTAACGCTCGATTGAAAAGTTACGCATTTACACTTTGATTTTTAAAATTTTGAATATCATGAAAAAGGTACTCCACAATACTAGTGAATTAAATGTACCGTATTAAATAGGTACCGACTCAGTGTGTATTCAGTCAGTATAGGTAGGTATGCTTAAACCAATCAGGTCATATTCAAGAAATTAAGTTTACAGTACGGATAACGTTGTTTTAGATTTCATTGTTGGGTCATTGCCAGTCATTAAAACAAAAATCATCTTTCCAGTGGTCAATAGTTAAGGGCTTATGTTTATATGGTTATGCCCTTAACTTTGACATTGTCCACCGAAGAGACGCGACAATGACCCTGTTAAGATAAAATTGGAAATTTTATGATCAATGTTTAATTTAAAATATTTAAATAAATAAATAAATATTAAGGCCCAATAAGGTTTGTGTTAGAATCTAGGCTGTCTCTCTGAAGTAACATGTTTTTGTCATGAAATATAACTACCGCTATTTTTGTTACTTTGAGAAAATACATAAAAAGTAAGCATTGCATAAGTATGTAATAAGTAGGAAGGTACCAATATTCGAAGATATGAACTAAAAATAGTATATACCTATCCAGAATGAATATACCGATACGAGAGAAACCATCGTACACAAAACCTTTGAAATCTAACGAATTCATCTTAATTCATTGTTCTTTCAGTCTTTTTCCTCCCGACAAAATAAAATAAAAGACGACGAAATATTATATTTACGTACTCTTTAAAAACAAAAAGCAGTTAAAACAAAGCAAATAAAATTTATCTCAAACAAAACACCCCATAAAATGGAATTGTCTCGAGAACTTTTATAAACGCGATAACGACTGAAGTTGTTCGGAGCTTTGTTTCTCCGCTTACATAAATGTGTCCAGTATATTCTGACCGACCCTGCCTCGCTCCTTTCTATAGTGTTCAGACCAGTTGGGCGCCACGTTAGGAATTTCACGGATCTTGCAAAATCGGTCGTCGCCGCGGTACCTAGATACGCATTGAGGTAAAAAAGAGGACTCCAAGGAGTGTCCGTCTCAAGCCCCGCCCCCCCCGCGACACGCCCACTCGAAAGGACCAGATACTTCTTCAGTTTTCGTGTAATAACATACATGAGCCGGTGTGCGTGACTATGTAGAGGGCGCCTGTGTGCGGCGTCTGGCCGTTATCTTAAATGTCTAAAATTAGTTGCGAGAATATATTAAGGTATAATAGTTGAGATACCAGTGTTTTGTTAGAATAGTTGTATAATATCATCTATGTTGAAATATCCACTATTGTATTTGATCTCGGCGATTGTTTTATAATGAATTCATAATTCATAATTCATTATTCATGCTAGTCCTAGTCAATGAATTAATAAAATACCACAAATAAGTACCTAATTAAATTTATTATCAACCTAATACTAGTTCAAGAATATATATATTTTGTAAAACATTACAGCTGCAACTAATTTAAACAGCTGCCTGCGCACTTCTGACAGATTTCGCACATCTTGGTGATCTTATCTAGGTGAGATTTTTTTCGGATACACTCCTACCCAGTGAGATCTTTTGTGCGATTGCCCCCTCCTCTACTCCCAAGCTCGCTACATTATTTCCACAAACTGGAAGACACAGCCCAGCAATGCCAATGGTGGTTTTCTCCGCATTCGTACAATTAGTCTAAGAACAAAAATGTGTTATTATGAAAGATCTTACTCAGGTAACAAGTTTCTGTCAAAAATTTCATTTTTGGTACAAGCTTTTATTGCCCACTATACTTTTCTGTATACCATCATCAACTACTCATTGAGACGATTCTAACGAGCTCAAACTCAACGGGCCTACGTCGGTTAAGTACTGAATTTCCATGGCCACCTTATGTATCCATCATCAGATCAGCTCGATGGTACCATAATATTGAATTGTCATCCAAACTATACTTATATCCCAAATTTCAGCTCAATCGGTCACGGGAAGTGGGTCAAATTTAACTTGCAAGATTTGATTACAGACAGACAACGGGACAGGTGAAACTAAATAAAAGCTTGTAAAATAGTACACGACGTAAACAAACTAAGCGGGATATTCGTTTACGACCACCCTTACAAAAACAACCGTTCTACCGTCACGGCTTCCGGAAACGGATCCTCGTTTAATTTTTAATTCGCTCGGCTGCGACGCGGCGCTGTCGTCTTCCTGCCCGCCGCTTCCGGTCTGTGGCGTTCCTTTTTTAAAGGTTGTATTTCCGGTTTAGAAGCCGATGTCACGCCGAGTTGGACACGAGGATCAAATGCTTATTTTTTCTAGTCCTACCTGATTGCGAAGTCACAACCGGATTAAATGAAATTCAAAGATCGATAGCAAACACATGACATAATTCGTCGTCGTAGCACCTTGTTTGGTCAAACAATCTGTACAGGATAGGCAATACGAATGATGCCGGTTAAAATCCTGCCAAGTCGATTTTCTTTCGCTGTGTAAGTTACGATAAAAAAAAAAACATGTAAAAATAACAGCGACGACTGCATGTTTTTTCAAATACTGTATATATAATATTCGTATTAACATGTAGAACATGTTATGTTGCAGTTCCTTTTTGCTCTCTATCTTTTTTATGCATTCTTAATTACAGCAAATAAATTTCTATGAGCAATGACCATACTTTTACTTTAGGGACCTTTATAACTGACGTGGTTTCAATGACTGGTTGTACGATGTATACCTCTGCCTATTTTTTTTTAATCGTATGGCATACATTATTTCGCCTTTAAAGTTTGTGACTCTTTAGCACCACCCAGGGGACACGTGCAGGGTTGTGGTAGGTAGCTCCTGCGGACGCGAGTAACAGTGTTCCCCCCACTCTCTCTGTCCCACCTCTGCCTATAACAACACCATATCGAATTTCCATATACAACATAGACTTGCACTCACAGGAATCACGTCGGTAGTTTTCATTCACATTCATAAAACAACCAATGTAATTGTTTACCACTCAATCGTTTTATTGGTCGAGACGTATCTAGAACATGTCATCGAAATAAAGGTTATCTTTTAACATTTGCTTGCGGAACCATAAAAGCGTTGAACAAATCTGCTCCTGCCCTCGTCATAAATGACTGAAGACTGGCGATTATTTTTCGATGAGTTTTTTCGTGGGATGAAAAATCCCCGTCTCCGGATATTATCATTAATTATAGACGGATTCTGCCAGTCACTGACTTTTATAAATTGCCAGACGACGAAGCATGTCAAGTCGATTAGTAAGTCAGTTTAAAAAATATTTGTCTTAATAAGTGTAAAAACCTAAGAGTAAGCAATAAATAAATGTAAGACAAGGATTGTGATTACGTGGAAGTATTAATATATTATAGCATTTTTACATTTAAAGCGAAACACGACGCATATAATATGCGTCTAAAAAGGTAATGTTTTAAAATCGAGAAACTTTTAAACTAAATAGTTGCTTAAATACTTACTTTACGATTGAAGGGACCAAATCTTGTATTCAGAAAATTATATTTTGTACTTATATAATATCACATCTACAAATTTCATTTTTATTTATGTAGGTATCCATTATTTTCTAGGTTCTCAATAGCTGTGAACGGTATTCTGAAAATGTCTTTCCTGTTTCAAGTGCATCGTCTCTCGTTCGCAGTAATGAAGTTATTGTTGCTAGCGTGCCCACGATAATGTCGTCGTCTTTATCCCTTCAAAGAACGTTTCAAACTTACAGTTTTTATCCTCAATGAGCTGAGACTATATTTTACAATAGGTAATATAACGATACTAAAAGTAGTAGGTATTTAAACAACTGAAAATTAACAAGGTACAATATTTGTTGTGGTATATTTGTTGAATACCTACTCTATTCTAAATAAATTTGTTATGATGTTATAGTTTTTCTCAAACACATAGTATGCACTATGGAAACATATTTAAGTTTTCCTCTTTGCAGGGTATGTGGCCGGGAGCGACGGGTCTTCACAAATCAAAAGCATAAGGGCAGGGGCAGGCTAATGCGTGCCCTGGGCTCGCGGCGGGACGGATCACCGGCCTCTAGAGTCTTATTGGACAACGTAAATCTTACCTTTGTACGAGTGCCACTAATGGGAATGTTCAAAGTTTAATTAATAGTGGTGGCATAAAACAATGTCAAAGTAAATTCGCTGTATATGATTTTGGAGATGAATTACAGAGCTTACAATTTTTTATAAAAAAAAGCGAACAGATGTGAAATTAGCAAACTACACGACGTAGATATTTATACATTTGTATTCTACGGAAATAATACCTACAGTATTCCCTTTATCACCTTTAACTACAAAGTTTTCTCAGAAAGTATTAATTACTTACATATTTATATATCTACGGTATTTTAACCTAAAATCAGTAACTTTATATTATAGAATACAAAGTTAAATCGAAGATAAGTCTTGCGACAAGGCAACACGTGCAATTTACTTACTGGAAATGATTAATTTCCTACCTACATTTCTTACCTACATTCAAAGTTAGCACAAGACACCTCTACAGTGTTATTCACAGCTTGTTTGACCTCTCCTCACCGCTCACCCATATTATAATAAATATTGACGCCAGGATGCGTTATAACGAAAATTATGCGTGACTATAGTAATCAGAGGCCCGACTTAGGGTAAATATCCACCAGAGATGTGTGAATATATGAAAACAGCTTCGCACAACTCTGAAGGATGCCTATTCACCCTTAATCTGGTTCGGTGAGGAGAGGTGAAGTAAAGCGTTGTGAATAACGACCCTGCTCCTCAAGCCATGATTTGTGGACGCCCCGGGTCCGACCCACGATTTATGTCCAGGCTTTTGCTGTCCACTTCAAACAAACATTGTCTTAAATTATAGTGTAGCTGGTTTTGGGTACAGAGGGGGTTGTAAATAGTTAGAATTTGGTTTTGCTGTCTTTATTACTGCTTAAGAAAATTAATGTCTGAATATATAGATACTATATAGTCCAGAAGGTGATCTTGTCGTAATTTTATGTAATAGTATTTTGCATTTCATAAGATGAGTCTGGTTTTTAAAATGTTTTTCGGTAGCGGAGTTTGAAGAAAAAAAAATGTTTTAAAATTATTTGTTTTCTCATCAGGGATCATTAGTGGGAAAGAAGGTATGGAAAAAGAGGATACAGTTAGAATATTGATATGTATTGACAGATTTCTGACCGAGGTTATTATATTTGTGTTGGATCTTTGACTTTATTTCTGGAAATTTGATAATCTTCATTGTAAAAAGCATTTTACAAATAAGTTTATGTAACTTTTTACTAACAATATTTCATATATTTTCGTTTTGTACGTGTATAATATGACCAACCGTTAAAATTAACAAACGTCTTCGAAAATACCACCAAAATGCTTATATTTCCAACCAATCAATCTCCTCACATATTCGTGTTCAGAACCATTAGCTGGCTTACTCATACCTACTTGCAGCGTAGTACAAACTTGCAAACACATAAATTACTGCAACACTCGCCAGTTCCCATCGATATGATTAATATCTCACTTACGATAAATATATTACATGAATAACTTTGCTAAACTCGTATTTAAAGAAACACGTGCTATTGGAAAGACAATCTTATTTGATTTATGTAAGGTTTAGAGTTTTATGCAGCGAGAATAAATGGGCGGACGTGATGACCTTTCAGCGAATAAATGAGAGTAAGTAGTTAGTAGTAAGTTCTTGCAAGCGTCTGGGTAGCTCGTAATTATTATAAGAATGATGAGATTCGTTTTCTGTTGTTTCATTTGATATACCTATACGTAATTTACGATATCATTAGGATGTTTTTTTTTCTCACAGTAGGTACGAATTATATTTACGTGGGGCACTGTGTATATATAGAAGGTTGTTGTTTACATACTGATCTATTAAAAGTATTATTTTACATTCAAATTCTATTTTTAACGTTAACCGGTCAAATAAATAATCCGTAACCATATTTTCTTGTCATTCCCGCTCTATTTACTTATTTATTTTGTTTATTTGGTGCATCAACAGCAATACATATAAAAACTCAAAACAAGCTAACTTAAGTGGTTATATGGAGACATTAACTATAATCACTTTCACCTTTATAGTGGATTGATATCCCGTAAAATACCACTGCCCACTCACATGACCACCCTATTATCATCGCTCGATACCGCTGTCTACCGATTTCTTGCATTTTTTAAAATTGTTAATTAAAACAAAATTCAGATTTCTTGCATTTAGAAGTAGGTAAGTACAACATATCTTTTTGTTTTATTCGTTGTAACGTATACATAATCTTTCACTAATAGGAGTAGTTGTGCATGTGTACTTTAACAAATTTTAATAATCCGGGTTTTTGTTTTTCAGCTCAGATCGGAGTTTTCTGATAAATATGGACTTTACCGCAATTCTTACTTAAATATTTAAAAAAAAATACTTGAAGTTGGCAGAAATTTCAACAGAATTGTCAAAACTAAAAAATAAAAACAAAATGTGTAACCGTCTGGTCAGTTGCGTAACGCTTTGTACATACGTTATACTAGATCTCAATGTCAGTTGATTTGTCCTAACGCATGTTCAAAAAGTAACGTAATTATTACCCCTCTTTTCTATATTATAGTATAGGTCACCGCTTCGTTCTTGATATCATATTAGTGTTAGTTGTCTAAGAATTAACACCATTCGAATATAAGCTCGCGTAACGTTTCGTACGTTCTTTAGGTAGATACATGGCAGAAATTAATAGCATTCCCGTGACAGCCCCCCATGTCGTCGAACGTAACCAGCATTTTAAAATGGCGGACTGTCAGATTGTTGCCACTCTATGAAAGTAAATTACCCGAGTAAATTGCATTACTTCACTTACATGCTTTTAATCAATATTTACGCTAAACTACTAATTGTATACATAGTCTTTTCACCCCAAATAAAAACTAGATAACATTTTTTTAGTCAATGGTAACATTTGTGTACCAACTTTTCACAATGGCAAGATTTGTGTGACAGGCAGGATATATCGTCGGGAATAACATGTAAGTACCTTATTTTTTTCAACAAGCAGCAACAAATTGACACATTTTGTGTTAGAAAAATTACAGTTTTTTATGGAAAAGTTACAGTTGATTGTCTTAAGGTTCATGCAAAAAGCTACGTAAGTACCCCTCTAATTATGCCAGATATGTTACGTAGGGTAAGATAGCCAACAATGAACCACCAAAAATTCGTACCTTAAAAAGTCTGTCTTAATGTGAAAATATTACTATTCTACCGGTTTATTTGTTATTTATCTGGCTTTCATTTTGCACCAATGTTTTTGTATAAACCCCAATAGAAGACGATTTTTTTTATAGAAGATGAGAAATAGCTCACTGTGTACAACCTATGGTACAGGCTCAACCGGTGCTAGGTATTCAATGAACCGGCCAAGTACACAACTAATCATTGCATAGTTTTTTTTTAATAAGAGCTTGACGTAAGGCAATTTTAGGCCAGGTGAAATATAAACTTAACAAGATAGCCACTTTAGTGAATGTCTAATCAATGGCCAAACAGTTATTTAATATAATTGAGTAATACAATGTATTAAAATTGAGAGCATGTTTGGAAATTAAATAGCGAAACAATTTTTTTGTTGTTTTGAAGTCGAAAATCACTATATACATACTCGACAATACAATCTTACTACATACTTCACCAGGTGTGCCGTTACAACGCGGGCCGGCCACCGACTGGACTGGGGAGCGAGGGACGCGACCCTATTGAAGCGTGTCTATGTTCGTAGTACCTACGGTTTGGCAACGTCGCATTTTCGAATAAAAGCGTTGGTTCTTTGTGTACCACTGGACCATTGTTGGCTACCTTTACCCTACCTATTATAGATATCTGTTATTTTGATTAAGTCTATTTAATCTACACAGTCGAACACGTGGAACCTCCTCGCATTACTCGCATCCTGAGTTTTGTTTTTAATTTATAATCCGCACAGTTCCGGTCGGTTTAACGAACGATTCACACATCGACATTATCGCCGTTCCAACACCTATAAATAAATATGGCGGCAAAAATGGCGGCAGTTTATCAGCGACCGGAAGTGGACGCTGGGGACCGGAAGCCGGGTAATAAATGTTATTAGATAGCCGCTGGGCTTAGTTGAGCTGGGATTTTGTGTTTTTTCGGACTTCTTTCGTCTAGGGCCGGTTTTGTTAATGCGTCTGTGTTTGGTAATAAATTGGCGGCGTTTTAAATGGGCGGTCGGTGCGGACCTTTTGGGGTAACTTAATTGAGTGGAATGCTTGTTTAGGTTTTAATAAGCGAAGTATTTAAACAAAATTTAAAATCGGTAATTTTAATAGCAACAGATAATTATAATATATAAAGCTTTGATTCGTTAATTTAAGAAGTCGTAACAAAGATTATTTGCAAATCTAAGAGTAATTTGTATTCAATAAATCCCTATACAAATTTAATAATTACACATTTAGCTAATACCATATGCGAGTTATTAAAAAAGAAAAAAAAAACAGAATTTATAAATCTTATTTAATCCTGAAAAAGAGTAAAGACATATACCCAAACTATAAGCTCAATATTACTCTCTTATTTATTAGCTCAATAACTAAGGTACACACGTTGAAATAGTTCGATAATATGTGCTCCCTTTGGGCACTATCTATGACACCGTGATGTAAAGAGTACAAATGGAACAGCAATGGACACCCCACACCTGCCCCCCTATTCTGTAACTTGTTTTAAGCTCACCTCAACGCTCACCCACAAATATATCTTGACACCGCGATGCGTAGTAACCATCAAGCGTAGATAGAGGTCTAGTTTCGTGACGGGTTGAACGGCAGGGTGAGCCGCATTAACGCTTAGCGAATAACAGCCCTGGAATGCAAAGAAAGCTCGGGGAATTTTCTTGAAAAATTCTATTTGGTGTAATAAATGTATATTCAAAAATAGTGAAGGGGCAAACGCTTTCTATTGTATAGTTTTCAGTTTTTTAACCCCCGTCGTAAAGAGAGGGGTGTTATAAGTTTAACGTATCTGTGTGTCTGTGTATCTGTGTATCGTAGCTTCCAAACGGATGGACTGATTTGAATGCGGTTTTTTTATTCGTAAGCCGATGTGATCCTGAGTGTTCTTAGCCATGTTTCATGAAAATCTGTTCAGCCGTTTTTGGGATATTGGACTTTAAAATGAAAATGTCGGGGGTTTTTCAACTTTTCTAAGTTGTTTAAAGTAAAATGTATGGGGAAAAACAAAAGTGGTCAGATACGATACGAATGAAAATATATATGTTATAAAAACCGTTACTTCAAACAACTGTTTTCAAGAAACTTACCAAAAAGTTTTGGCTTTCCAATTAAGTAATGCCACTGTAAAAAAAATGCAAAACCTTCACACGGAAAAATACTTTTTACGTCACTCCTGCCATGTTTTGTGTTCCATCCGGTAATCGACATGATAGCTGAGCCACTTTTTTGTCATAGACAAGTTGAAAATGTGAATGTGCGGTTATTTCACAATTACTTATAACACAAAATAGTGGCTCAACTACCTCTTTTCATGTCAATTACAGGATGGAACAAAAATATTGCAAGTGATGTCACACGTTTTTTCCTGAACAATTTATTGCATATTTTTCAAAGTGGCATTACTTGGTAAACAAATCCTTTTTTGGTAGGTTTCTTTAAAAAACTTGTCTGACGTAACGACTTTTATAACATCTTTTTTTTTCATTGCAATCTGACCACTCTCATCATCATCATCATCATATCATCCGAAAGACGTCCACTGGTGGACATAGGCCTCCCCCAAAGAGTGCCAAAGTAACCGGTTCTGCGCCACCCGCATCCAGCGGACTCCAGCAACCTTTACCAGGTCATCTGACCACTGTAATGCTCCTTAATTACTAAATTTTCACTAAAAAATCTTTTTGTAGGTTACGATTGACTGACTAAAATTCTTAAATAGGGTAACTAATAAATAAAACGCTATATTATATGTACACGGATTTTAAGCACTAACACGTTAAAAGTATGATAATACGTGGAACACAATTCGACAAACACATTAAGAAAATACTAGCACCTGTTTGGTGAAATACAACAACTTCTTTTTTAGAAACCGTTCGAGTTCACACTCGCCATAAACTGCAACATAAGAGATGACTCCTATTTGCTAAAAAAGGCACACAAACGTAGATATGTTTACCAATGCAGGCTGTCAAAAGCATCGGCAAACGCTTCACGTCTAGCCCCGTACTGCGTACAAATTGGCTACCAAACTTATACGTGCGACATAAATAATCCTTATTGTTGAGGCAGTAAGGTCGAGTACTAACTCACAACACGGTTCTTGGAAAGTAAACGCTCGATTTGACTTTGCCGTGATCGGTTTATAGGACTATTGGTTATGACGGAGATTTTTAGCGCTGGAAAATATGATAAAACGTTTTCGGTTCAGAATTTTATCGATATCTGTAGGAACTATTTGATGTTTATGTAGGTATTGGCTAAAAGTTTAAAATAGGTATTAATGCACGCCTATTACTAGAAATCGGGGCGTCAAGATATATTTGTATTAGACGCGTAAGGTGAGGTTATTTAAAACCAGTTACAGAATAGCGGGGCAGGTTGCATTCAACTAGGAGCTTCCAGCGAGTGGACGAAGCCCTTGCCAAAACCAAGTATCATATCATAATACCCTATTTACATATTTTGAATCGATCTGAAATTGTCTTTGTTCCAAAATGACAATAAACAGAAAAAGTCTTAAATTAATTTTGTATTAAGCAAAGCATCTGCCAACGAAATTTGTACATTACCTGTGGTCGTCAGTTCGAATCCGGATCAAAGCATTACATTTTTTAATTTTTCCTTTAATTTCAGATAGTCTCACTTTCAAGATAATAATATTTAGTAACAATAACGTTCACTGAGTACATCCGATATCCGAAATGGCTAAATGCACTAATTAGTAATAAGAACTTATATCCCATAAAAACATTCCATGTAAAAAAGAGGCCAAGTCTCGAAACTCTTCCACCGTAAAAAGTTGTGAGATATTTCGTAGAGCCAAGTCTCAGGCATTCTTATTAATCTTTATTTGCTTGCAAAATAAAATTCTGTAACTTGGCAATCAATTGGCAAATGAATGTTTTTTATGGGATCTCACTTCTTTTTGTACGTTATTGTGTTATCAATACATACGAATTATGGATGCAGTCCCATTCTTGCTTTTTCATGTTTTGACTCATTCACTGCAAATGTAACGTTGTAATCCTATATGTGTATATGGGATTGCAAAGTTATTTATGCAGTTGGTGTATCTAGAAAACTGGAGTGAAATTGCATTTTTTTTGTCTTGATTTATTTATACACTAAACATTAATTGTATTCTAAATTTGAAGCTTCTATATCTGCTAGAAGTGCCTTAGACTTTTGATGATCGGTGAGTCAGTGAGTGACAAAATTAAGAAACTTTGACTAGTTATAATTCTTAAACCACTGGTTCAAATTGGATGAAATTTGAAATATGTCGTGGTTTTGCAACGCGTGCTTGGTTACTGACAATTCAGGCTTCTAGTTTTATCCACAACGAAGTTATAGGGGGGTCGAAAATGGCCTGAACTGCTTCGAGAAAAGGATGGTACGGCCGTGCCGCTCGCTGTTTTGCTCGACTTGGCGGGGCACTGCCGTGCCCCCAGATTCCTTCAAATACCGAATTATTACTAAGACTCAATTAACTACATGGTGAACATGAATTAGTTTTATAATTACCAAAATCCAAAATACCATTGGTTGACTCGGTCTGAGGCTAGTGAGGCTCAAAATGACACTGTCTCATTATGCCTACAAATTTTGAGTACGCAAAATATGTGCGCAGTTAGTCCCAAAGACAAAACAAGAAAAACTCTTTTCCGACTCGCACTGTGCTACCTCACAACACAATATATTCATGCACAAATATACCACAGAAAATCTTTGTGTTATGTGACTTATGTATTAAATAAAAACCCTCGTAAATTAATCGATGCTGTGTTCAGCTTAGGCAACTGAGTAAACGTCATATTATTTTATGGCGACAATCACCCATTTCATACAATAAACGATATGATGATTATTATTATTATTATGATTATTTCCTGCTACCCAAAGGTTGTCCGGAAGAGATCGCTCTAAAGCGATAACACCGCCTGTTGTTAACTTTATTTATTGAATGTACTGTTGTAACATGTTTTTCTTATGTTTTGGTGCAATAAAGAATATAATTATTATTATTATTTAGAGCGTACTGCCAGTTTTTTTACACATGCAGCCTGTGGATCAACTGTACGAAGACAGCCTATAGCGCCCTGCGCGTCCTCTATAACAACGCATGCAGGATGTTGATGGGGTTGCCGCGCTACTGCAGCGCATCAGGGATGTTCGCGGAGGCGCGCACGGACGACTTCCATGCTATTATGCGTAAGCGAGTCGCGTCCCTGATGCGGCGTGTCCGCGGCAGCACCAACCCAACAGTCTCCTGGCCGCGTATCATGGTCGGCCTCATCACGCGATAAGTGACAAGATAGAGCGTCAGTCTCGTTCTATCGAACGGTGTCAGCCAGTGACGGACACTCTATCTTGTCACTTATCGCGTGATAAGGCCGACCATGATACGGGGCCTGAACGGAGTTGCGGCAGCACATGACAGTCCAATAGTCTGTCACTGGACGCGATCTCATGGCTCACAGGTGACCTATGAGAAGTGACCATGAATTAGTACCTACTACGTAATACCTAAACTAACAAAGCTCCTGGCTTAATAATGTATCTAAAACTAACAAATGTGGATGTATCTTGAATCCGAAATAAACGTATTTATTATTAAATCAACATGTTTATTTAACTTCTCACTTAACAAGTTTATTTTCAGTTCTCACTTACTTGTGGCAACCACAGTTGCCAACTTCACGCACCCCTAAACTGATTTTGGCAACTGTGGTTGTCAAACAACGTATGCTTTGATAAAAAAAAAAAGCAATTTAGGCGACCTTGGTTAAAATCCGAAATCAATTAAGCGGTCTCGTACTTTCATATGGCGACACCTTTTTTTTTTTCAGGTTCAGTGCCATACAAACCTACTTTACCTATTCTTTTGTTGTTTACATTTTATCAGTTATCAAACTTGTTGCACGCCGCGACGTCATCAGTTGACCCCGACGGAAGACCAGCGCTGGCCAATTAGATCGGTACCATGCTGAGTCCGGACTATTTCATGGCGCGTTAAATATATTTTTGTGTTTTTATGAATTTGGCTTTGTTTTTTGTGCCATGAATAAATGATTTTTCTATTCTTAAAAAAATGCTGAATAATAAATAATTTGACCTTTTTAGTACAGTCAGCGTCACATACATCTGTACTCTTCAGGGTGTTCAAAAATATCTGAACATGCACTCTATGGCTTACACAATAAAGTCGTGTTCAGATGTTTGTGAACACCTTGACCGCTCAGATGTATGTGATGGCGACTGTATTAGGGAGCGGGTGAGACAAAGTTCCGGACGTCATCTTAATTCCTTGTCACCATATTGTAGGTGCACATAGAACAATTGCATCATCATTTCTGGGATAAGGATTCTGGTTTACAATTACATCCTGAAAATAAACACTTAATCGTAATAAAATAAAAATTGTAAAATTATATAATCATATCCCAGGCTCTGCGGGAGTTGACATATTTAACGATAAGATTGAACAGTTTAAAAGGAAAATTATGAAATATGTTGGCTCACTGGATATCCCAAAGGCAGACACAGTATCACATGTCTTAAAAATACTTAATAAAATATTTGTAGAAAATATTGATATATAAGTAGTTAATCATTGTAATCGACTATTTAACATCATTCTAGCTATCAAGTATTAGCAATAGTTAATGTAACGTACCGTGCAACGGGGTTACTTTAGGAAAAAATGGGGCTACTTTGATAATTTTGAATGTAGTATAAAATCAGAACTATTTGAAATTAAGAAGTTTTAATCGAGTAAACAGCAAGATAAAATACTAATATATTCACTGCCACAGTTCACCCACACGTAAACACAATGATTTCGGAGAAAAAACTATTTGATCAAATTCGCCCTTAAACCGCATCGGTACCGATAAATGTAATTAATTATAGCAATAAGTTTACTGCATGTTCACTATTGTTCACAGGTATAAGACATAAGTTGTGGTTATTTATAACTAGATAAGCATCAGTCATGATTGGTATATAGATTTAAGAGCATGCAACATGTATTATCTGTTGGTAATCCTTAATAAATAAATTATCAACACCGACTGTGAATAAATAATACCAAATGTCATTTCATTTATTAACACATTCATTGCCCAGAATCGCTACGCGCTACGCTCGTAGCCGATCCCGTGGTTTTCCTCGTATGTAGCGGAAAGCGACTACGGCGGTCTGACGCATATGTGTCGTCATGGGCCCTGAATGGGTTAAGAGCCACTAAGCTGTAGCCGAGCGGTAAGGCACGCGACTTGTAATGGTGGGTTCGAGCCCGGGCTCGTACGACTGGGTTAATGAAAAAAACTTATCCGCGGAATACATTTTGATATTTATCAGTACACCGTCTAGTTTTCCCTCTGGGTTGGATGGCCAGGTGGAAGTTCCTTTCGTAACACTAGTGCCTACGCAAAATCTTGAGATTATGGGCCGAAGTGGACCCCGCGCTCCTTTAGGATACAACCGGGAAAAATGCTAGGAGGATGATGACATGTCATTTATTTTTTACATGCTTTTCGTTTTGTTTCACTTGGTAATCGACATTCACATTGTAGGTACAATGTTTCGAAAAAATTATACCTCGTATGAGATACGCCGGTTATTCTCGAAGCAGTGGTTTCCGAAGCGGTGGTAGTTTATTGGCATTCATAGGTGCATTCATATTCATAATGTGCCTAAATTGAAGAAAAAACAACTTTAACTTTGACAATCGTACCGTCAAAAACTAACTACGCGTTTCAAAAAATATACCTACTTAAAATGTCTGATTACCATCGGATTTCCGTTCAATCGCTCATTCTGCTCAGATCACACATCGTGTTAAGAATCCGCAGTAAGCATGATTCTCCACACAAACGTAGTTACGCTCTCATTTTAAAACTACGTGTTGGATTGTAATGAAACTTTTCATGTACAATGACATGAGGTATATCCAGGTCTGTAATTAGTTTATGTAGCTTCAGATACCGTAGTAAAAAAATACAACGAATTTAAGTTTTTCATACTAAAGTTGTTTTTGCTTTATTTCGTTTATTGTATAAACTGGAACCATATAAACTAATTACAGACATAGATATAGCTTATGTCATTGTATATGCAAAGTTTCGTCACAATCCAACACGTAGTTTTAAAATGAGAACGAAACTCCGTTTGTATGGGAAGGTGTGGCCGAGCTTACTGCGGACTCTTAAGTTAGGTGTATGAAAATTGTTACATTAGGGGATAGATCTAACCTTCAAAAACTGCTTTAGATCTGCCTTGCGGTACGTGTACAAAAAATTGCGCAATCGACTTGTGGGTAAGTAGGTATGCAATTTGAAAGTATTTTTTTTCTAATTGATTCGGTATGTTATGATCGGGTAATCATCACACAGGATCACATTACAGAGTTCATCGAAATTTTATTACACCATTATATTATTTGATTATTTTTTTAACAAAATAGAAGTATATGTGATGACATATAGGATAGATGTAAATAATGCAACAGCTGGAGGCTTGCCAGCCTTTACATTCGTGAAAGTTATGCATTCATGCATGGGCTCGTATTATAGTTAGACCTCGAGATTCGTAACGGCTATACGTAATGGGAGGTCTGACTTATACTGGTTCCCCTGTAGAGATGCGGTCGGTAAGTTTGTGAATAGAAACAGAGTATTGACACTATCGCTTCCCCCGAGCGAACGACCTGAAATATAATGAGTTTGAACGAACAGCTCAGACTCAGCAATGTTAGCTAACCAGTTATATATACTTATGGTAGTTGATTGTTGAATACTAATAGAGAATGACTCGTTGCAATAATTCTCCTTTGGCACGTTAACATTTCTTTCTTGTTAAATAAATATTCAATAATTAATCTGTATAGGTAATATTCATGTATAATTACGATAATAAAAAGGATTACCTAACTACCATCAATAAAATATTGCGAGTAACCCTTTAGCAAGCAATAAGCAATGATTCCTATACATGTTTTTTTTTGCTTTATTTTCGTCGTCGATAATGAGAATTTACCTAGGTATATACATCGAGAGTGTAATAGACTATACTCGTAAGATAATAAATAGCCAGAATAATCTTAATTGTCTAACTTAATTAAGCACTTTAATTAGAAATTTCGATACGCCATGAAAATTTGAAATTAAAGAACAAATTAAGCAACGAAATGAAACCATTCTGTTATCTGTTGATGCATTGTAGAATAAAATGTGAGTTAAGACTCAAGTTTGCACAATAAATAATTGTTTCCCGAGACGTAATTGCCGTAATTTCATGAATAATTACCACCACAGAGCAATTAAATAAATTACAGAAGGAATAACGACCTCCTTCGGGCTTTAGTTTAAAGTTGGGGCACCGGCTGTTACAATCTTAGCCAGAAACTGTTTTAAAACTAACTCCCATTATATTAAGAAACAAAACTGATACAAAATTTCCAAGTTAATGCGTAATCACCGTAGAAAAAGCGTTCCAACTGAACATTTCAAAAAGAGAATAAGCGCTGTCATACGCGATATGGCTCGCTTCCAAAAGGGGGTGAGGAGGCCAGGGGGCCGTCCCCACATGGCCAGTTAGTTACGCCGCGAATTATAGGGGCCATTACGATTCATTAAGGCCAGTTAGGCTTTAACCGGTGTTTACTCACACACACAGCTGCAATCGAGCGCACACTCGTGCAAAATATTCGCAACAGTTGGCAATGTCCTAGACGTGCGAGAGAGAGACGCGAAAGGGTCGTGATTTAACATTTTAAGCCAGTAAATTGAGGTTATAATTAGTGGCGGTGGTAACGGGCTTACGATTTCGCACCAGAGTGTAAAAGATAAGCTTTAGAAGTTGTTTCATTTTTTGAGAAAATTCAGTTGCATGCTTTACTCCTTTGGTAACGTAGAATTGATTTAGCAATGCCCGTACAATTATCAACCGACCAGGTATCTGGTTAAGGAGTGAAAATTCCCAAGATATGGCTTCGAATTCGTAATATGGATGTAACTTATAATCCCGCTGTCGATAAATAAAACTTTTTTCTTTTAATCATCAACATAAAAACATTAGTTAATCACAAAAAATAACAGATTCCCGGAATCCTGTGGCATTTCCATGTCAAATACATATAACCTTTAACGTTATTCTCTCTAAATATGACTGCCTAACAATCCGTTTTTTATTTAAAACGTCTAGGAATCGCGATGTGTTCGCACGATCAAACGACCAGGAGATACTTTCTACGTCAATATAATTTGCAAAAAATAATCTGAAATCGAAATGGTTATCTAAAAAGGAGTATTATAGAATACTTACTAATATTTATTTTCTAAAGTATACACAAGGTGATCACTAGCATTAACTAAATTTAATTGAATTTGTGTTCTTCAATGATCAATAATAATAAAAGAGGTTAGAAGACTCCATCTCTTTTTATATAATATATTTTAATTATTAGTTCAAACCACAGCAAATGTGGGTTCGCCTGAAGTCATACTACCTATATTTTTATTTGTACCTTGGACTATGTACTGACCTGAATTCTGCACTGTTTTAGTGTTATAAAAAGAGAAGCTAAAAATATAATAAAACACACAGAAAAACAGAGCCGTACCCAACTTACTTTATATGACACTAGCTGATGCCCGCGGCTTCGCCCGCGTGGTTATAGGAAAATGTAACATATTGAATTTTTCCGTGGGAATTAGATGTTTTCCCGCTGGAAAAAGTAGCCTATGTCACTCTCCAGCCTCTAAACTTATCATCATTATATCAGCCGAAAGACGTCCACTGCTGGACATAGGCCTCCCCCAAAGAGTGCCACAATGACCGGTCCTGCGCCACCCGCATCCAGCGGACTCCCGCACATTGCCTCTAAACTATCTCCGTACAAATATCACATTAATATGATGCTCCGTTGCGACGTGAAAGAAGGACAAACAAACGCACACACACACTTTCACATTTATAATATTAGTAAGGATTTAAGTCTCTACACATGGTCAGGATCATGCTAGTAAAACTATTTGAATTCCTGGAAAAACCGAAAGTCAATAACCATCAGTTCTATTTGCTGTTCAATTTGAAATCTGTACAGTTTGTACTTCTTACATTATATTTGGTGCACTTTCGACCATTGGCGCGTTAAGTGTACGCACAATTAGTGCTCTACTATAAGTTGTAACTTGTAGGAACTTCAAAAGCGCAATCCCTGTTTTTCACCAGCATAGCAGGGTAGCATTGGAGGCGGCACGTGGCGCTAATTTGCGCCTACGTGAGACTCTCGTTACGGCGGGCTTGGCTTCAAACGCTGTTTACGTGTTGTTAATCGCTGCAGATAGAGTGAAATTAGCGGTTCAGTCAAGAATTAGCGCATCATTAAAATAGTGCCCAGCTACTTCCTCATTTGGTGGTAAAGTAACTTTATCAGTAACCTGTACCGATTCTTTATTGCCTCCATTTCAATAACTGCATCGCGGCGCAGTAATTCGGAAGCAGGGCGGTACAAATGCCGCGAACTGTATATTGTGTACCAATCCACTTCAGCGCTTTAATTACTACTGTGCCAAAGGGATACTGAAAGTATAATCACGGACAGGTAAGAAAATCTAGGGACATAGTATGCTCTCATCATCAATACACACAACATACAGACTGCGCCCCGTCAGATCCGAAAGCGAGTATTCACAATTGTAGGGTCGCCTGGGCTGTTATTCGCTAAGCGTTAATGCGGCTCACCCCGCCGTTCACCCGTCACGAAACTAGACCTCTACCTACGCTTGGTTACTACGCATCGCGGTGTCAAGATATATTTGTGTGAGCGTTGAGGTGAGCTTAAAACAAGTTACAGAATAGGGGGACTGTAAAGATTCGGCGAGCAAATAATTAAACCGAAAGTACTAAAACAAAGACGGATAAAACAATAATTTTGTTCTGGTGTTGTTCTACTTTTCGTAGGTAGGTACGTATTCTTAATAATTTCTGTAGAAGTAATCCATACTATCCATAGGTACTTAGGTACTAATCCATACTAATATTATAAATGCGAAAGTGTGTCTGTCTGTCTGTCTGTTACCTCTTCACGCTTAAACAGCTGAACCGATTGAGATGAAATTTGGTATGGAGATAGTTTGAATCCCGGGGAAGGACATAGGATAGTTATTATCCCGGAAATCATCCCCGGAGGGGGTGAAATGGGGGATGAAAGTTTTTTGTTTGGAGCTACTATATAAACGAGTAGAAGTCGCGGGCAGTTGCTTTTAAAATCCAATGTGCTTTAAATATAAATATTTTACTCTTATACTGTGTATTATTAATTGGAAATAAACACATGATACTGTTTTACTAGGAAAAATGGCGTGATTAGATTGGTGTGACCTAGCGCAAACTAGCGATTTTTCAGCTATCGCAGCAGGCTGCAACTCGATGTTTCAATGCATTTCATCCACTCACTCTGTCAAGTTAGATCGTCTCGCGCAGAAACGAGCGCACATAACATAGATGCAAAGCAACGAACTAAAATAGACCTCCCGGGAAAGAAAACAACACATCGGACTTCGACGTTCCATCCTGCATATTAATCACCGCCAGATGTCACCGGACAGCGGCAGAATGAAAACCGGCCAGGGACGGCAAGTCGTTGACCATTGTTAATTTTGCTTAAATTTGAATTAATTGAACATGAATTATAATATCATATTATGCATATAATATATAGGCATGTTTATACAAATGCCACAAAGTTTTTTGGAATTCGTCATTCGACTGACTCCTTGAATGTTTTTTGAAAGTTTTTATGTAACTTGCACAGTTTGAATGTTTATATTTATGTAAATATGTGTATTTGACTAAAAATCACATGTTGGAGCACTAACACCGTCGTCGGCCTGTTGGTGTAAATAACTAAATATAATGATATATTCCGCGATTAAAAAACGTTTAGTTCATAAGAATGTATAAAAGCAAATAAAATATTTTTTATGTTTCGAGCCGGATTCCAGCCGGCGACCACAGGCATACGCAGCCCGACGCTATTAACCAACTGAGCTATCTCAGTCACCAATTTTTTCAATAATATTTTTTTTATTTTTTCCATAATTAGAAAATTATACATTTCAATTCGATTCAGTCGACGACCGCTTTAGCCTAGTTGGTAGTGTCCCTGCCTACGAAGCAAGAGGTCCCGGGTTGGAATCCCGGTAAGGGCATTTATTTGTGTGATGAGCACGAATATATGTTCCTGAGTCATGGGTGTTTTCTATGTATTTAAGTATTTATTTATCTATACAAGTATGTTTATCGTCGTCTAGTACCCATAGTACAAGCTTTGCTTAGTTTGGGACTAGGTCGATTTGTGTAAGATTGTCCCCTAATATTTATTTATTTATTTTATTTTATTTTAATTCAGTGATGCGATTGGGGCTTTAAAGACCCAATTTTTATTATAGTCCGGCCCTCTGCCGGCTAAATGGGAACTACTGGGTATATGAAAAAATAAACATGGTAGTAGTAGTAATGGAAATCGAAAACTATCACGGGGATAGTAGGCATATAACTAATTAACGAGTAGTAGTCGAACAACTGAATAAATGTAGTTAAGTACTTGAAAAGGTCAACTTTTGAACAAATTCCGCCGACGCAACCGCAACGTTGTGCTACATGTCGATGTAACAAAGACAGACAGGTAACTACGGAACCCTACACTACGCATGGTCCGACACGCACTTGGCCGTTTTTTTTCTATTTTGGGAGGATATGTATGCATTCTATCAGATACCTTAAACTATAAGTAAAAATAGATATTTTACTTCGATACGGCTATTATCAAAGCATTATAACGAGAACACTCACATTTTCCTCTTTCTGTGAAACACTGGTAAAACTCTCGAATACATTTTGTTTTAGTTAAATAGGTAGGTAGCGACCAACAAGAGCGGGCTATTTCCAAACAAGGGAATCAAAGGGATAGTGTGACCCGCCGCCCGTGTGATAAATTCATTTTTGGGTAAGGTTTAATTTGTTTGCCGGCGCGCCGCCGTGATTCTGGCTCAAGTCACAAGAGGTTGTAGATGTTCAGCGCTTCTCCTTCCAATCGCATTTAAATGTGCTTCCTAAACCTTCTCGCGGAGCTAACGTGGCAAAACGAAAATATATATGGAATACATATGTTGAATCAAATTGAGGCCAGAGGCTCTAGTATAAGTTTTACCGAAACAAAAGGTTACGACCGCGTTTGCGTTTAGCTGTCAAATCCCATACAAATTAAGGGTAAAACGCAAACGCGATCGTAAAGTTTTGTTTCGGTAAAACTTATACTAGAGCCTCAGTAGTCTTTGTGTAACATATACGTTTTTTTATTTAACTTGCACTACTTGTAAGTACGTTGTGCTTCAAAATTCGCAAACAAACATTTAGCCACTTGCCGGTATCCGATTTAGCAAAAATTTGGCATAAATAGGTATCTACTTATTTAAGTTCACTGACAACGTAATATTATGATACCACCCAGCTGATCTGATCTTAGAAACATAAGGTGGCTATAGGATAGAAACTCCTTAATTACACAAGAATAAATGTCGCTCATTTGAGCCCTCTCGACGAGTAGTACATGAACTCTGAAAAAAAGTACAGTCTGCGATAAAATCTTGGAACAAAACTTCAACGGTCAAAGGGTCATTTACATTTAAATTCATGCAACAGAAAGTTAGAGCAACGTCATTATAATCATATCTCCGTGGTCGGAATTATATTTATTTATGTATTTATTTATTACTATTCGGAGAACCAACAGCTATTAATACAACATGGTTAATTTAATTAGGTTACGAAAAGCCAATTACAGGGTACCAATAGTAACATACTGGGAATTATCAGGTGGTGGTGGTGGTAATTCGCGTTGAATAAAGAAAATCGGGGGGTATTATAACTTCTTTTTTTCATTATTTTTATTCTATAATTAGTCATGATAAACCCTCAATTTACTCGAATAAAGGTATTGAAAGTTTTGTCATTATTTTTAGGTAGACCTTTAGTTTACAAATTATTTGTCTTATCTTAACCAACAACAAATATTTTGTCCATTTTTATTCATAAAATAATCGCTCACGCCTATCAGTGGCTGCCTCAAATTTTTGGAAAATGCAATTTCTCATTGAACAGATTACCGAGATTAGGAATTCATTAGGGGTGCTATATCTTTACACCGGCGGGACTCCTAATTGATATTTTAGGCGCATGTGTTGTGTGGAGATACTTTATAGGGTAGGAATTTTCCATATAATCTAACGGTATTATCGTTTTACAATGCGAGACATGTCAATCCCTATATAATTTCAGGACCGCAAGTTTCATTTTATATCTATCTATCTATGCTTCTGTCTAAAACACATCTGATTATCATTTAGAACGTTTTTGTTGTAATTTGTTTCTTGCATAGTCTAATTGTGCTAATTGGCATGGGTTAATTGTGTTATAGTCGTTATTTAGTCGCAAAGAGGGGTGTTATAAGTTTAACGTCTGTCTGTGTATTTCTGTATCTGTGTGTGGACTTCTTTTAAAAATGATTTCGAAAACATTCCGATTTTTTAAATCTAGGTATTTTTAAGATTCCTAAATGAAAGTTGGCAGCTTATGTTTAATTGTATAGTTATCCAAAGCATTCGAATAACACTTGAAGGAATCCTCAGCAATACAAATTACACCAATCGCATTCCGTTAGTAGCCAGTAAGCCAATATGGCTACATTAATTCGGCTGGGTCAATCAAACTGACAAGAGTCTTGGAAGCCCAGTACTACTTATCTAAACCCATGAATCGATACGTTGATTTCGAGTCGGCAGTTTCGTTTCTGCTTGTGACTGATTACATTTGTGTGATAGGGATGGAGCTGTTGTAGAGTTAGGTTTGGAGGGATTTTGGCGGGTTCGAATGGAGAGACTGGCCAGGACAGCGGACACCGCAGGCTCTGCGGGGTGGAATTAATTGTGGCCGTCTGAGGTGCGCCGTAATTACCGTGCTTGTGGACGTCGGATATTGAAGGATACGTTGATTACTGGAGGCTGAACTCGACTACAGTCTATGGATTAATATGCTTCAGGTTCAGAGAAATACGTGTCTCAATTTGAATTTGTCCGCATGACGAACGCTTCCTATAAAAGATAGACAGCGTAAGTTGAAACTCAACACTACAGTCAAATTGTGTTATGTAATTTATACACTCACCGACGTAAACACAATTATATATGATACACTATTAATCAAATCTAGGATTCTTGTAACATACGTAATCATTTTTAAGAAACGAGGGTACCTATGTAGTTTTAATTAGCGTTAATCTAACTGACCTACTTGTATTAATTTTATCTATCAATACCAACACATACAAGGTGGACTGATGGCCTGGTAAAGGTCGCAGGAGTCCGCTAGATGCGGATGGCGCAGGACCGGTCATTGTGACACTCTTTGGGGGAGGCCTATGTCCAGCAGTGGACGTCTATCGGCTGATTTTTAAAAAAACTTTGCTTTACCTAAAAAATAATATTAATATTCAATTTAAACTCACGTAAGTATATATTTGCAAAAATATCACAAAAGTTAATACTTAAAACTCGTGACAATTTTTCAAATATTTTTTTATTTGTGGTCTGTCTGCACAATCTGTACAAAGTAGAAGGATCGCATATTTTGAATCCGACATTTTGTGGCTGGAATGTCTATTTATATAAATGTTTATTTTTAGTTTTATGAAAATACGTTTTTTCCGGGTTTCAATATTTTGATCAATTTCTGAACCTGTAACTGATAGTAATTCTATTTATTACGGACGCTTATCAATTCTAAACTGCTTGAAACTATCTTGATTATTCAGTTCGTTCACCTGCATACTAACTCAAGGTAGGCCATCGCCCATCAGTATTCGGTGGGTGTCAGTTTGGTTCTCCGGTATAAAGATAAGCTCCAAATCCGGGACTTACGCACGGCACACAGATTACAGACCAAAACGTCAATTTGCATCAGAAAGGTTTTGATAAGATATAACATTTGTAGAATTAAGAGATTCCATGATATAATATAATAAGCCTTTATTTCGCTAAGAGACTGACTAGGGTAAGTGCCCCAGTGAATGAACGCTTAAGGATTCTTTTGATTTCAAAAATTGTTTTATATAAGATTATAGTATAGATAATATCGGCCATGACCGTTTGTATAGCTCAAACAAGTATTCTAGTTTGGTTAAATTACTTTGCTTTTGAAATAGTTTTCCATAATTTTAAGTTATATGACCTTTTAGGTAGAAAAATGGGAAATCACCGATGAATGAACACGGTTTTTTTAGTAAATGAACAACTAAAACCAGTGAATTAACTACTGTTATAGTTATTGTTTATTGGTTTAAATCGTTGTTTAGCGATTTTTTTTTGGTGTTATATCGATATACCAACACACCGAATAGCAGTTGCCGGTTTACTTTTTCAAAAAAAATTGTATAACCAATAAATGAACTTAGTAATTATAGGTTGATGTTCATTCACTGGATATCTTTAAACCAGTGAATGAACTAACTTCATGTTCGAAAATGAGGTTTGTCCGAACACTGGGCCAACGATAGACAAGCCATTGGTGGTTATGTTAATAGAAAGCAAATCTTATTATAATCACTAGAACTTAAGATATTGCTAAAACATTAGAACAGTCGTGGCCAGGGAATGAACACACCAGTTCATTCACTGGATTTGGGCGATTTTGAATTCTAGTTATAGAACACCGACTAAAAAATGAGAATCTACACTTGAATAATTTCAAAAGATGTTTTAGTAGCACAATTTCACTTTTATGATTTCCAAAAACCACACACCATAAGTCACAGGTTTATAAAATTAGTACAATGGCACATCAAATAAATAGTGACATACTTGTCCCCTTATTACCGGCTCATACAAAGCATCCACGCCTGTAGCCCGTGGACTTTAAGCTTCTCTCATTTAGTAACTGTTGCGACTGAGTTGATATAAATGTTACAAACCCCTGACAGTGAATGTTTCTAATCGAGAAAAAAATACCTGGTATTCTAGAAATACACAGCTCTTAATTAAGCAAATGAGCAGCTATCGTTCGTTCACTGGAGCACTTACCCTACTGATTGTATATTTATTAAAACAGATACTACTACTACTAGTGTAAATATATACTAAAACTAATAATAAATTAAAATAACTAAAACTAAACCTTAAACTTAGAAAAAATAATTAAAATAATGATAATGATATAATTGATTCTTAATACAATACAATACAATACAAATACTCATTATTGCACACCTCACACAAAAAAAGCAGTTAGAAAGAGAAACAATACAATAACATGTAGGCAACTACATAAATTGTTACATTTTATTGTAATTTATTACTTTATTTTTATTTTTTGTATAAACTGATACCCTTCTGCTAACTCTACTAACTAGTAAGCTGAACATTTTTCGCATTATTAATAATGGGCAAAAAATTCCAATTACCTAGAGTAATTGTAAGTTAATCAGGCAATACTAGTTTGTATCTTAATAATTTGTTGTTATAATTACTCAATACACTTTCATTATATTTACGAGTAGGTATTGTTATGTTCTAGGTGTATTGCAGCTGAAATGATAAGGCGCTCGCAATACGCTCAATATCCTACTAATATTATAAATGCGAAGGTTTGGATGTTTGAATGTTTTTTTACTAAATCATACACGCAAACGGCTGAACGAATTAAGATGAACTTTAGTATACAAATAGAGGAATTAATTTTAAATCTAGTTTTAATGTACTTTTGTATTTTATATATCTTAAGTTATTATGTTAATAAATAATTAGTTACCGTTTATAGCATGGATTAAAATATAAAATGCTGGAAGCTAAAATAGAGGAATAATATATAGAATACTTTTTATTCGAGTAAAAATCTAACAAAAGGAAGTCAACGTTAAGGTAAAAGCTAGTATATGAATAAAATGAAATATTTTCTCAGTACTTTCCGAGGGTAGTAAATTAATTGTATGCTGGCGGGGGAATCTAAAACATTGAGCTACGGTCAACACACTGTGCACTGTGCAAGTAGACGTATTCATCCCGCGATTCTTGTGACTAATCGCCCGGATTCACCTACAGCGTCTCGCAGCAACTCGCGATAATCTCGCTAAGGGCTCATGTACTCATTATTTAACACTCAATTGCTATCTTCCATGTAGTAAAAGTTATGAAAATAAGTATAACAGTTTGCATCAAACATCATTATATGCGTAACTTGCCAGAGCTAACTACAGATAGGTATTATTTAAAACCAGAATAGTAGGTTTATTTCGAGACGGCTTTCTATAGGTAATAAAAATTACACTCTTTAGGGTTCCGTAGTCAACAAGGAATCCTTATAGTTTCCGTCGTCCGTACGGCCGTCCGTCCGTCTGTCCGCCCATCTTCGGCTTAGCTCAGTAACCATTACTACTAGAAACTGTAACTCGGCATGGGTATATAATAAATCAATCACGTCGACAAAACAAAATAATAAAAAATCTTGAATAAAACTATTTTGGGGTAGGTACCTCCCCTACGCCTAAAGTGGAGATGTAATTTCTTTTTCTCGTTAAATCCATATCGTTGGATAGCTTTTTCTAAAATATAATGGTTTTTTTCAAACCATTTTTCAATTTAGTGATTCGTTTGCGAGATATCGGGCTTAAAGCTCTAATTTTAGTTAGTCATGTCCCCCCCCTCCCCCTGCCGGTGCCTAAATGGCTACTACAGGGAGGATGTGAAAAACTTCGTGGCAGTAGTACATATAATGAATTTAAAAGGAAAACTATCAAGGCTAAGTAGGCATAACTAGTTACCGAGTCGTCGATCAACTTAAAATGAACTTAGAAAGGCCAACTTTCGTACAAATTCGGCCGACGCAATCATTTAGTTGGCGCGCGCGTGTCGATGTAAGTAAGAAAGACAGGCAACTACGGAACCCTACACTGCGCGTGGCCCGCCACGCACTTCGCCGATTTTATTGGTTTGTTTAATTTTACAATTTTGTATAGGTCGTTCAACGCATGAACCTACCTACGTACTGGATTGAACAATAACTACATAAGTAGTTCCTACCTCAGATTATTACTCGTGAATTGAACGACCTATGTTTAAATATCTACAATAAAGCTGCGAAAATAGAACTCGAACTCATCGCTCGATTCTTGTGAGTAATCGCCGGGATTCACCTCGTCTCGCGATAATCCCGCACAAATTACCCGGCGGGGCGGTGCGGGCTTGTCCTCATTATTAAACACTCCTTGTTATTCCAAGCGCACGTTTCGGGAAAACTAATTTTAATTCTTGGGACTGTTTTGTAACGAATTTTACTCGTTGATTTATATGTGGTATATAAAATAGAGTACTTTTCGACTTGAGACTATTATTATACTTAATAAAATAAAAACCGGCCAAGTGCACGGGCAGTGTAGGGTTCGGTAGTTGCCTGTTTGTCTTTGTTAGGTATATTGAACGTTGCGGTTGAATTGGGCGGATTCAACCGCAACGTTCGTAATTTATTGTACGAAAGTTGGAATTTCAGGTAAATTTTAAAGTTTGTCGACTATTACTCGTTTTGCCTACTTATCCATGATACTTTTCCTATGAACACTTTCACTGCCAGGAACCCGCCTGACGGGTGCCTATGCCTACGCCGTAGTCGCTTTCCGCTACATACGAGAAAAACTACGGGATCGGCTACGAGCGTAGCGCGTAGCGATTCTTGGCAGCGAAAGTGTTAAACTTATTATAGAATAGAATAGAATAGAATAGAATGTTTTTATTGTCCACTGTGTAGGTATACATATAGATGATCAATACAGAAAATGGTATCAACAGCTGCCCTCTGCGAACATACAATATAAATCTTAAAAACTACTTATAAACTAAGCATATCCTATATTAACTTTATTTACATTCTGTAGCTGCATGCATCGTCAAAAAAATCTTTAAGATTGTAGTACACCTTCTCAATCAGCCATTTCTTTAACTTATACTTAAATATATTACCTTGCAGCATTTTTAATTCGTTAGGTAATTCATTAAATACACGTATTGCCGTTAAAAATGTGCTTTTGTAATACATTGTATTGTTAGCAATTGGACGCAGTAAATTAAATTTATATTGAGACCTTATATTTTCTCTTAACGAGTTTTGTGTAGCAAAATAGTCTGGATATTTTTTTACAAATAGACATAATTCCATTATATATATACCGGCAAGAGTGAGAAGGCCCTTTTCTTTAAAAATACTTCGAAGCGAATGTTGGTAATGTAAGCGGTATATGGTGCGTATACATCTCTTCTGCAAAATAAAAGTAGACTGTATGTCAACAGAGTTTCCCCAGTAGATGATACCATATTTTAATAATGGATACACATTTCCGAAATAGGCATTTCTAACGATGTTTTCTGAACATGTTGCAGATAATATTGACAAGGCGTAGCAGTTGCTAGAAATGCTATTATTAATCTTTTTAATGTGAGCTTTCCAACTCAAATGGGTATCAATAGTCACTCCCAGAAAACTAATACTCTCAACTTCTTGTACTGAAACTCCAGCTTCGCTTATGTTTAATGATATGGGAGTTGATCTATTACTTCTAAACTGCATTAGCTTCGTTTTGCTTAAATTGACACTAAGATTGATACTAGAGAGCCACTCTACAACTTTTTTCAGCGTTGAATTAATATTCTGTTTAAGTAAAGGTATTTTTGACTTATCCCCTGAGAAAAGTATTGTGGCATCATCCGCAAACAACACACAAAGTTCACTTACAACTTTAGGAAGTTCATTAACATATAATAAAAATAACAATGGGCCCAGTACGCTGCCCTGGGGAACTCCTATATGTACTGCCTCAAAGTCGGATCTGAAATACTCCAGAGTTTTATTCGATTTACAATATTTAACGATGACTGTCGCTTGTTCCCGATTGGACAAGTAATTATCAAACAACTTAAGAGCTTGCCCTCTTACACCGATTGTCTCAAGCTGTTGTAACAGAGTATGATGGACAACACAATCAAATGCCTTAGACATGTCAACAAATAAGGAGAAACAAGGTTTATTTTCGTTAACGATATCCCATATATTTTTAAACATTTTGAAAATAGCTAGTGTAGTTGACTTGCCTTTTTGGAATCCAAATTGATTGGGATTTAAAAGTTCATTTGACTGTAGAAAGTGTATTAATCTATTGTATATTGCCTTTTCAAATACCTTCGACAAACTGGGAAGTAGGGCTATGGGTCTATAATTACTTATGTCATTCCTTTCTCCCTTTTTGTGTAAAGGCTTGATCAGTGCTTTTTTTAAATCTATTGGAAATTCACCAGTTTCAAGAGTTAGATTGATGATATACACAAGAGGATGAACAATAAAAGGTATACATTCTTTGATAAGTTGCACTGGTATATCATCATGGCCTGAACTTTTTTTATTTTTTAATGATTTAACAATTTTAATGATTTCGTGATCGTCCACTGGAACTAAAAACATGCTTTTGTAAAATTTGCTAGAGATTGTCTTATAATGACTCCTAGCAGTCATATTATTTACAGCTTGATTTGTGAAAAAGTCATTAAAGCATTTTGCCATATTTATAGGATCCTTGGTGATGCGGCCATTAAAATTTATATTTTCAATGGTCGCTGGAATACTGTTGGTCATTGTGGTTTGTTGTTTAATTATACCCCATGAAGCTTTTGTCTTATTAGTACTGTTAATAATAAACCTATCATTTGATATCAGTTTTGAGTTCCTTATTACCCTTTTTAATGTATTGCAGTAGGCTTTGTATTTAGAAAGGCTAGGTTTAGGCTTACACCTTTGCAGTTCCAAGTACATATTACGTTTAACCTGGCAAGCTTTTCGTATTCCTACTGTTTTCCAGTTGGGTCTCTTTTTATAAGTAACTTTTACTTTTTCCACAGGAATGCAGAGGTTGTATATTAATTGAAAAGTCTCTATAAACGCCTTGTAAGCTGCGTCGGCATTTGAATGCTGATAAACTTCCGTGAAACTTATTTGGGACATGTACTTAAGGAATACTTCTAAGTTACTGTCAATTTTTCTTAATTTAACGTACCAGTACTTTTCATGGAAACTTAAACTAATGGGTACTTTTAAAATTTGTCCAGTGTGATCCGATATCCCTTGATCCATTACCTGAGATACATACTGGCGGTGATTAGTGAAGATGTTGTCAATACAAGTCTGCGAGGTTTCGGTTATTCTAGTGGGCTCGTGTATTGTAGGTATGAGATTAAAATTCGCTAACGTTGAAATAAATGTCACAGATAAATTATCATCATTCATAAGATTAATATTAAAATCACCAGCAATAAATATTTTCCGTTTGATATTGCGGTATCGATATGTCAACTTACATAAGAGCAGCTCTAACTTACTCATAAAAAGCTTATAATCGCTATCTGGAGTCCTGTAAATTGCAATAACAACAAAATTCAAGTTAGGAATCAAGATACCGCACACTTCAAAGTGGCATTCTATGGACATGTCAGAAATCCATTCGAGATTAGTGTAATTCAATGATTGTTTAACATAAATACCTACACCGCCTCTTATTTTTCTACTGCGACAAAAGTAGGACCCCAATCTATAGGAATCAATCTGTAACAGCGTTGCCTCACTATTTTTTAAAAACGTCTCTGTAAAACAAAAAACCTCAATGCTAGTTGCCTCAGCTAACATTTCAATAAGACCCAGTTTAGATCTCAACCCTTGTACGTTTTGGTGAAAAATATTACAGGTGTATTGTTTAGTCACGAAAAAAATTACTAGATGGCGGTGCATGTTCGCTTTCCATGTCAGTCTCATGTGCAGTAGCAGAATCAAAATTTACATCAGTTTGTGTTCCCACACACATTGTGGTTCCTTTTTTAATCACTTTACCTTGGATTGCATCAATACTTGATACATCTGTTGGTGCAATAGGTGTATTAATATTTATCAAAGAGCGGTCTTCAAGCAGCTGATCATTCTTAATCACACTATCAATATATTTAAATATCTCTATCATTCCTATGTTTGTAATTTTTCCCGAGAAGAATGAAAACATGTTCCAAGATAATCCTAGGTTAGTGTCAAGAAAATGTGCATAATTGTTTGCTTGAATATCTTCATTCAGAAGAGTATTGAATAGTTCAACTCGATAATTATATATGGGTGCGCCACAAACATATGTTGGCGTGCAGACTATTATATTAGTATGTGTTATTGTTTTCAATGTGTTTTTAATTTCTTGTACGAGAACTGTATGATCGTAGTCCCGATGTAATTCAAAATCTTCTTCACCAACCATCAGAATACAGTAGTCACTCAGTGTATACTCTTGAATATTACTCGTTAAGTTGGATAAGAGCTGATGAATTCTACCGCCGTGATAGGAACCATGAAAGCAATCAAAAGTGTTACTAAAAGTTTTTAATATAATATTCAGGATTTTTATATTGTTCCTGCTACTAATTGAGCTCATTACGCATATTTTATTTCTTTTTGTATTGTTTGTTGGATTCACATACTTTATATGTCGAATATTATTTTCGGAGACACCACTCGTACTGTGTGGCGTTTGCTCTATAGTGTATAAACTTGCACTGCTGCTGTCATGCGAAGTAGATTTTTCTGTATCAGACGTTTGGGATTGTAGATTAGGTGATTTTTCTGTTCCATCTCTACTCATGTCATCGAATTCTTTTTCTGATAACTGATGTTTTACTTTATTTGAATTCTTAGTAGCCTTTGTAGTTTTCTTCGTAGATTTACATATATCCTTTAACTGTTGGATTTGTCGCGCGCATGCTGATAATTGTTTATTAAGGTTTTCATTTTCAAGTAAGAGTTTAGTACTATAGCTATCGGAGAGTTCTAGTTTCTCTTGTAAATGTAAATTATATGTACTACTGCCATTTTTATATACCCAGTAATAACCATTTAGCCGCAGAGGGCCAGACACATGATTCTAATAAAAATTGGGGCTCAAAAAACCCAATAACAGCGCATCCCTATATTGAAATATTTTTGACCAGGCTATCCAATGATAACCCACACCATATTTTTACCGAGAAAAAAAAAAATCCCCACTTGGGGGGAGGTACCCAAAAAAATGTTTTATATATATTTTCAAAGTTGTATTCCACTATTTTGTCAGCGTGATTGAGTTATATACCCATGCCGTATTATTTAGCTTCCTAGTAGTAAGGGTCACTGAGCTTATCCGCAGACGGACGGACGGACAGAGGGACAGACAAAAGAAAGAAAATATACAACGAGACTGATTGGTTAATAGAAGAAAAAAGTGCAGCAAAGTTGAATTGAAAAATAGATTAAAAAAGATATTTTTGGAAAAATTAGATTAATACTTACATAGGTAAAAAAGAATCATCATCATATCAGCCGAAAGACGTCCACTGCTGGACATAGGCCTCCCCCAAAGAGTGCCACAATGACCGGTCCTGCGCCACCCGCATCCAGCGGACTCCCGCGACCTTTACCAGGTCATCAGTCCACCTTGTAGGGGGCCTACCCACGCTGCGCCTTCCGGTACGTGGTCGCCACTCGAGAACCTTTCCGCCCCAACGGCCATCGGTTCTACGTGCAATGTGCCCCGCCTACTGCCACTTAAGTTTAGCGATTCGGAACATGAACATGGATAAGACAAAGATCATGTCAAACCTCCATGTAGTACCAACCCCCATTTCAATCGGACACTTTACGCTCGAAGTTGTAGACGATTATATATACCTAGGACAGAAAAAAGAATACTCGCAGTAAAAAATAACTGAACAAATAAATAATTGTAAAAGTATAGCACTTTAAGTGCAGAGGTGAAGTGTTCAGGCATTGTCATGTTTAGTGTGTAGGTTAGTCTTTAAGATCATATGTGCCTAGTTCATATAGCATACCTAACATAGTTTTAACATAGGTACTTAACATTAGTTAAAATGAGCGCGGTCTCGCCAACACTGTTATCGCAGTTTGGCGAGTAACATAACATTGTTAATTGTTTTGTACATTTGATAAATAAATAAAAAATAAAAAAAAGACGGACATGGTGAAGCTGTAAGAGTTCTCGTTGAGTACGAAACCCAAAAAAAAGCACTTCTAAGTCATGTCATAATTAATTATTCTAGAATAATATTAATCATAGTTATTTCAGTTGGTGCAAATGTAATCTAGATTGCAAGTACATATGTACTTGCAATCTAGATTACATTTGCACGTGACATATAAAATAAATAATGTAAGGTTAATATTAATATTAACGTTTTTACAAAGATCGAGATCAATAAAGCATATAATTAACCTAAAAACGCAAAATAAAATCCAAATGGCCGCCAAACTGTGCAATAAAACCAAAAGGTCCGCGCAGTCGTAAATAAATACACTGAAAAATGCAAAGGGAAAATAAAAAGAGGAATAATGGTGGGTATAAAAGGACAGTTTGCGTCACAAAGCCGCATGCGGGCCTCAGATATTGACAGTAAATTTCATTCATACGGCATTAGTGCCGCGCCATCAGATACAGGGATATCTCCCGCAAATACAAGCACGCGCGAATGTTTGGACGTGACATTGTATTGTCTATACAGTCAATTTGTGAAATGCAGTTTAGACAGCATGGGTATTTATATTAGTCTCAATTGTGTAAAGATGATAACAACAGCAAAGTGATGCTTGCAGGTACTATTTATTACCTATGCGAAGTACTCGTAGCTTACATAAAAGATATCGCAACACAATTTGCACAAGTACCTTCGTTAAATAACATTGGTAAAGTCATATAATTACTTAGGTATATAAGTGTGACCAATTCATATAAGGCACCTTTTTCTACTGATACTAGTAAAACAAAGGCCGGATTGTACTCCGGGAGTGCCGGCAGAAGTGTAAACTTGAATATTTTGACATTTCGAATCGACGAATACCGTAGCGACAGAAGTAAACTATTTCACTTGCAAATTAGCGCGTGACAACTTATTGTTTGTGGGCCGAACGAGTTAGCGCCGCGGATTGCATGGCGTTTGCGCCCTTTTTCTCGCTAACTCGAATGGCGCAGCCAGTCTCGTACTACGGCATCGGTGTCCCCGTCCCCCCCAAGCCTCGTTTCGAATCTCTCACCATTTACAGTCACGTGACACCGGTGGCGAGTTTAACAATTTTTCCCCATCCCAAAAAATGCACAGCGCCGCTAAAGAAGTTTTCACTTCAAAAACACCCGTGTCAGTAGCAAAAGGCGTCTTGCAAAACTAAAATAAAAGGAAGCTTCGTAGCTCCTCGTAGCAGTGAGCCGTAGCGATGTGTACGGAGTCCGCTACGCGCCCGCAGCGCCGACCAATTTCACCGAGACAACCACAAAGAAACCGGTCACTTTCATCCTTCAATACGCTACGGAATTGGATTAATGTTGCGGTTGGATTTTGTTGCTTATTATAACATCGTTTTAACTGTTAACGAATATACATATTATTTGGAGAAATAGATGCAACAATGTTGATGGAACCAGGTTGATGAGTCAATAAGTACAAAAAAAAACTTAGAAACTCGGTAACTCCTAGTTAAGGTCAATACATTGTGCAACAAAGTCGGTTAGTGTGTTTAAGAACGGGAGTCGACTAGAGACCTAAGTAATAAATACACGAGTTTATATTAAAAAATGCTTACCGCTCGTGACACACTATGTTTTCATATAATATTTTTAGCTAAGTAAATATGCATCACAAAAAATTACAAATGTCAGCTGTCCATTTTGTTGATTTTGACGCGAGGACTGTACGACAAAGAACCTTCCGCATTCAGCCATGATTGAAAACCACTGTTGTTGAAATTGCTATAATATCAGCCGAAAGACTGCTGCATAGGCCTCCCCAAAGAGTGCCAATATGACCGGTCCTGCGCTACCAGCATCCAGCGGACTCCCGCGACCTTTACCAGGCCATCAGTCCACCTTGCCTACCCACGCCGCGCCTCCCGGTACGTGGTCACCACTCGAGAACCTTTCCGCCCTAACGCAACGAACGCTGCCCAGCCGAGTCGGATTAGACGATTGACCTCTTTTTCGAAATTGGACCTATCTAACTGGACAGTCTGTCCTAGGTATACATAATCGTCTACAACTCCCAGCGTAAAGTGTCCGATTGTAATGGGAGTTGGTATTACATGGCCATTTGACATGATCTTCGTCTTATCCATGTTCATTCTTAGACCAACTTGTTCGGAAGCTTTACTGAGCTCATCGAGCACCGTACTTAAGTCCTCCATGGTCTCAGCCAAGACTACTATATCGTCAGCAAACCGAAGGTGAGTGATGTACTCGCCGTTGATGTTGATGCCTAGCCTTCTCCAGTCCAGTCTTGAAAACATCCTCCAGTGCAGTGGTGAACAGTTTTGGAGAAATAACATATCCTGGCCTGACTCCTCGCTGCAGTGGAATAGGTTTTAAGTTCCAGTGCTGGAGTCGGACTGACATAGTGGCGTTCTCGTACAAACACTTCACTACTTCGATATAGCGGTAGTCAACTTGGCACCGCTGGAGAGACTGCAATACCTGCCCAGGTTTCGATCCTATCGAAAGCTTTCTCGTAGTCCACGAACGCTAAGCAGAGGGGCAGGTTATACTCCTCGGTCTTCTGTATAACCTGACGGAGCGTATGGAGTGGTCTACGGTACTAAAGCCTCTTCGGAAACTGGCTTGTTCGGGAGGCTGGAAGTCATCTAGCCTGCGTATGAGATGCTTTGTAATGAGTCTCGACAACAGTTCTGTTCCAAGCCTTTGGTGTTCTCCCTTCCAGTAAGACGGGATCAAACAACTTCTGAAGGGCCGTAAGGAGCGGTTTTCTGGAGTTCGGCTGTTATTCCGTCTTCACCTGATGCCTTGTTGTTCTTGAGCTGTTTAAGTGCCATTACAATCTCGCACAGGTTAATGTCCGGGATGTCGTCGGTATAGTGTCGGGTTAGTCTAGCTCTGGGGTCTTTCACCAGACCACCGTCGGGTCCGCGAGTTGATGTGTATATCCTTCCGTAAAAGCGCTCAATCTGGTTTCAAAGAAAGCATAAGTAAGGGTAATAAGTTTCTGTAAAAAAAAACATTTTTGGTACAAGCTTTTATTGCTGACTGTACTTTTCTGTATACCGTCATCAACTACTCATTGAGATGATTCTAACGAGCCCAAACTCGATGGGGTTATGTGGTTTTATTACGGAGTTCCTATGGCCACCTTCCAGCTCCATCATCAGATCAGCTCCACGTCATCATAATATTGCATTGGCACCGGGAAGTGGATCAAATTTAACTTGCAAGATTTGATTACAGACAGACAGACTGACATACAGGTGAAACTAAATAAAAGCTTGTAAAATACGACATAATCACCGATTTTTTTCAATTCTTGGAAATTTGTTTTCAAGTATTTACTAGCTTTCGGCCGCGACTTCTTCTGCGTGGAACCGGCATAAAAACTATCCTTTATTTTAATCCAGGCTATAATCTATCTTCGGATTTTTTTTATCCACATATCTAAACATCCAAACATCCAAAATTTCGCATTTATAATATTAGTATGATTTATATCTTATACACCGACCTACTTTAACACGAGGCAACTAACTACCCAACTGTTGTTTATTAGTTAGATGCCAGATTATAACGAACCATACCATGACCAAAGTCGTGTAAAAATATTGACAAAACTTATTTTGTAAATGAATTGTGTTCCTACGTCGCGAAATAATTATTGTCAACGACAAACGATCCATTATAATGTGTTTAGCGTCTGTAAACAAGAGTTATTTGTATCGAAACGAAACGAGATTGGGTCCAAAGTTAAGCCAATATTTGGCGAGGCTTCCGAGTGCCGGGTAATTTATAGCGGAGCCGGACGGAGCGGAGTTTATCGAAAGAAGGAGAATAACTTTATTATATAGTGACCGGAAGCAAGGGCGAGCTTAGGCTGGCCGATGGAGTGGTTTGCACGAAAGTGCGAGAAAGAACTATTAAAAAGTGCACTTTACCACATTCCCTCCCAAGAATCGGCGCGCGCCACGCTCGTAGCCGATCCCTTGGTTTTACAGCTAAGTAGCGGAAAGTGCTTACGGCGTAGGCGCTCGGTGGGTGGGTTCCTGACAGGTAAAGTGTTAATTTTCATTTAACACTTTCGCAAACAAGAATCGCTACGCGCTATGCTCGTGGCCGATCCTGTGGTTTTCCTCGTATGTAGCGGAAAGCGACTACGGCGTAGGCGCCCGCTAGGCCGGTTCCTGGTAGCGAAAGTGTTAACGAGACTTAACCCCTTATTCATAAAACTTAAAATGCCTCTACTAAATAAAATGCGCTTTGTCCCTTTCTTGCGAACACAAATGTTAATGTGACAGATAAGGACAAACGAATTTTAACGCCATTTTAGTTGAAACAGGCTTGTAGGGCGTTTATGAATACGGCCGTTAAAGTTTAGTAAATGAACTTCAGAGTTTATATACATTTAAAATATATTTCATTGAAGACGATCAGCGATATTAAGGTAATAAATAAAATACAGATACATTATATTATAAAAAACGAATATCTTCTGCCCGCGACTTCGTAAGTGCATGTTTCGCTATTTGGTGTACTGTTATAGCCTAGAGTTTATTTCAGTTGAAGAGCCACTGTGGCCGAGCGGAAACGCATGCGATTTTCAATCTGGAGGTCGTGGTTTCCTACCACTGGGTTTTTAAGAACAACTTCTTTATGAAATATCATCGGTGAAGGAAAATATCGTGAGTAACCGGCCTAATCCCAACAAGGTCTAGTTTTCCCTCAGGTGAGATGGTAGTAGCTATTTTATAAGTAGTGCCTACGCTAAATCTTGAGTTTAAGTGCAAAAGACGTACCTCGCTCCTTTATAGGTAACATACAACCAGAAAAAACTAATAAGTTTGTTTCAGTTTCATTGCAATCTTTTTGTCAGTTTTTGGGGGAGCGAAACACGCTACAGAAACTAAGGTAAGCACTTGCGTAACCGATAGTACCGCGCGGTATTTTGCAATGATGACATATGTCGCGTGCGCCGCGCGGGCCTCATTGTAAACACATTTCGGAAATCGTCCTCATATGTCCGCTAAAGGAAATCGCAACATTTTAGTCATTTTATTCTATGGACGTTTCTTTGTTGCGGAATGTTTTAAATTTTTAGTGAGATATGTCATTTTGGTGCTGCTTCATTGCGTTCCATGCATGTGCATCTTTTGGTATTTTCGGTTGGACCTTTAGCTTATTATAGTTATAATATTAACTTCCCGTCTAAGTTCGTTGGTTCGATTATTCCTTGGTATGTGCTAGTCGAATTTTGCAAATCAAATCTAACACCCCCAGAGTCCAATCAATTTGATATTTTGTACAATTATGGATATTGGATGACAATGCAATACTATGGTACCATAAAGATGGTCTGATGATGGAGACAGAAGGTGGCCATATGAACTCCTCAATTACTGAACCTAAACCATGTAGAAACTCTGTATATATTTTATTTGAACTTTAGGCGTATTAACATCTTCTTAATAAGTATTAGTTGATGATCGTGCAAAAAGTACAGTACAATAAAATTATTCATAATTTTTATATTTCTTCTACTTTTCTCCTTACTGAAGAAAATGGTATATTAGAGCGTTATTATCTTATTAAGTAAGAAAACTAAAACTAGAAAATAAGATAACAGCATTAAAAACCAAGAAAGAAAATGAACTATAAATATATTTTTTATGACCGGCTCCCATCTGATCCAAAGGTGCCATAAAGACTGGCTGCATTGCCCCGCTGAACTGCCACCGATATTTGTTGAACCAGGTATGAGCCAGAACGAGGGTCGCAGCCCTTGTCATACGCTGACCCAGCTCCCAAACAAGCCTCCTGCCCTCCGAACACCAAGGACCAGCCGTCTCGATTGCGACCGGAACAAAGTCGTACGCCGATTTAAGGTGGGCGTATTTCCCATGTTTTAGTTTATTTTAGTTTAGCCGCATATATATTTGTAATCATGTTCTCGAAAACGGCTCCAACGATTGCAACGTTATTTGGCATCTAGCGGTTAACGGGGGCGGCAAATTGATCTAGCTGGGTCTCATTTTTGGGAAAATTCGTTTCATCCGTATTTTCTCTTATTTCACCCGAGCAGAGCTCGGTCACCTTGGTCAGGACTTTTAACATTTTCACTGCCGCCTAGCGGGTGCCCACGCCGTAGTCGCTTTCCGCTACATACGAGGAAAACCACGGAATCGGCTAGAGCGGCTCGAGCGTAGCGCGTAGCGATTCTTGGCAGCGAAAGTGTTAAATAAAATAAATAAACTTAACCCTTGACATACACTATAGTGAAACATCGAGGACTGGGACATTTACCTTACAGATCAATTGGTTACTTTTTACTACTTAGCGCATTCGACTAGTTATTGAACCCTAATTGAATTGATTTTTCTATCAATGCTTCAAGTAGACAGTTCGTTGAAAGAAACTGTTTTTTTGCAAACGAAAAAGCAGACGCTTACACGGTAACAATGTCCATCTGTTTCCAACAAGACATTCCACGGCTCCTTCCAAAGGGTCTCGCAAATGAAAAATGTCCAATAAAGTTTAATTCGGTGTCCACTCGGAAAACGGTCCGATATGATATTGTCAAGTCCCTTGCGCTTCGCCGCACTTATTCATTGCGACGTCTTCGCTTTCAGACTAGGGGTGTACTGGGGGTTTCTGAGATAAACTACTGTTGTATTTTAACAAGCTTTTATTTAACTCACTTTTCTTATGTAATTTGCAGCCCATTTTTAGCTTGTTATCGGTATCCGATGGAGCTGAAACTTGGCTTACCTACCTATTTATCTGTCCTACGGATCTGATGATGGAGACAGTAGCTTTACGTAGCAACTCTAATGGGCGTATTCATAAATAGTTCTACAAGCCTGTTTTAACTAAAATGACGTTAAAATTCGTTGTCTTTATCTGTCACTTTGACATTTGTGTGCGTCAAAAAGGGACAAAGCACATTTTATTTAGCAGTGGCATTTTATGTTTCATGAGGTCAAACTATAAAAGATAAACCCGTCGTCTTTGGACTCATTGAAATTCTCAAGGGTTAGTTCATAATGCGCAAAAAAAGAACAGTATCGTAATAAAAGCTTGTATCGACCAATATTTCTTTTTATGACAGAAACTTATTATTATCTATCGCTTTCGCGTTTACCTAATAGCTTGGCTTGCCCTGTTATAGTGTGTCCATTACGAAGTACCATTACCATACTGATAAATGTTTTTTTGAAATCGGATGTGGTATTCCGGAGGTACATACATTCTCGTACTATCTTAAAAAAATAGTTTATTAAGCGTTTCGAACGTACCACTAAGTGATGCACGAATTTTTAAATTTTGACAATTGAAGTACAATTTTAGGTACTTAAATAAATAAATGTACCTAATACCTACTTAGGTACTTAGCTTAATTTTCTAATTCTCTGTGCTTCTCTCTTCTTTTATGCGCAACGTTCTAGAGGTCTGTTTTTTATGCTAAATGTAGTCTGTACACTTATTATGTAAGACTGTTTGTTTCTTAACAATAAAAACTCAAACTCACCAAGTTACAAACTATATTATTAGTATAAACATTTTAGCTGATTTAATATGTATGTTTCTCGCAGCTGAATAAATAGGTAAGTACATATATTTCAAAATATTTTATTAATATTTACATTCTAAGCCCTGGCATGTCCGCAACTTCGCTACATGCTTAATGCTACAAAGTGATCTCAACCAGTCGCCCCAGGCGACGCTTTACCGGCCCTGTTATGAAAATTTCACATCACAGAACATCTTTTCTACTTATATCTACCTGAACGAGTCAAGTGTTGTATTTTCTTGTGTGTTCAAAGGTTTTACGAGCTGGTGGGCGTAGCAGGTGAACGATGAACTAGCATTTACCAGCTATTTTGTCCGTGTAATGTATTAAAATTCATCCCTAATTAGTGCCAGGGTTGATTTTCGGGACAAAAAATATCTTATGTTTAACCCATTTACAGCCAGGGACCCGCGTAAGTAGCATGCACCCACTGCTACTGCTACTTAGTGGAAAAACCACGGCATTGGCTACGAGCGTACCGCTACGAATGTTTTAAGTTCAGTTTAATTATCTCCATGTCAAATTTAAATCCGTTACACATATTTGTGTGATTGAGTAACAAACATCCAAACTTCCAGATGTATTAATCACACTAGTAATTTAATAATGGAATAGTATGATACGATTCATTCCTATTTCCTGCGTTGATTCCCATGCATGTAAGCTAGGTACTTATATGATATCAGCATCATCCGTTCTTTTGTTTTGTTTTATTTTATTTTATAATAGAATATTATGTACCCTTATATCGGCCGAAAGACGTCCATTGCTGGACCTGCGCTACCTGATTACTGACGATCTGAATCTATATAACGTACATGAATACCGATGGATTATATGTATACCAAAACCGAACCATAAATACATTATAATCATGCGATATTAAAAAAATGTACCACGCAACGTGTGCAGCTACGCGTGATGCTGGCTGTCAGGCGAGTATAGAAACGCTCACACCCGTACACGCTTCTATACAACGCTTTGTTTGTTGTGCGCCTTCATACGCCCCGCTTGTCCATAAACACGGCCTAACGTAACATAAAAACTTTCCCGCTCGGTAGGCACACTAATTTTTTCTCACTTTTCTATGATGCAGGGGCATAAACAATATAGAGCAGAGCACGTGTTAACACTGCCATAAACGTGCCAGTTAACTGCCTAACTTAGGGCACTTTGTAAAATATGACGCGCCGTGTAACGGCCCTTATCGATTACCTCGTAGTGTTTTATAGCACATTTTTGCCTTACATATAATAACAGCGTAGTGCTGCAAGTGCTACGAGCGTAGCTTAGCAGGGAATGGGTTAAAATGTGAGTAGCGCACTCAAGAGTGTTCTCCGTATGTAGCAAAAATTACCGAACGCCGTCTGACCATGTGTGTCGTGATTAGCACTCAATAAGTTAATAAAAAATCTTGTTGCAGTTTCACCATGCCGATTAAATACCCATTAGGGCATATTCATTTTTACGTTACAAGGAAAATATCATCAAAGTCTTACTATGTCTTACGTAATAAATGAATAGCATCTTAACACTTTCGCGACCAATAATCGCTACGCACTACGCTCGTAGCCGATCCCTGTTACTCGCATGCAGCGAAAAGCGACTACGGCTTAGACTAGGCGGGTAGTATTTATATTCAATGTCGTGGCACTAAACGATAATGTAGTCGCTAAAAACTTTCATTACATTTTTTATACTCTAGGTACACACCTGTATACTTAATTATGCTGCTTTGCACAGTCGCCATTGGCAAAAGGCCTCATTTATTGTTATTAATTTAAAATAATAAGATTTTAACCATGCCGCAGGCGGACTCTTTGGATGTGTATTCTTTGTATAGTTGGATTTTAGTATGTATTTACCTTCTTTCATTGTTGGTTTTTTTATCATTGCCTTTTTTTCTTTTTCATATACAGTTTGTATTTCTTTCATGTAAATATTGTACTTAAAAAAAAACTGTAAACACTTTCCTTATGTTCACAAAAATATATGATTTTGGGACATCAAACTTTTTTAAGGAAAGCTTTGAAACATGTTTCTATAAAAGCTCCATAAAAACGCAGGTGCTGTAAAGAACGTACATTTTTCTTTACTCTATTGCAGAAAAAAGGGTTTGACACAGAAAATACAGCCGTAACTGGAGAACGTTATCGTTTATATCAAAACCATAGCAATTTTCGTAGTTTCATGTCAGTAAAATGTTAATAGTGACAGTGAGGTATGTAGAAGATAAATTACTATGCACATTGACTACCTATTTATATTTTGCAGCACAGTAGGTTATAAGAGCTAGAGCTAGAGTTATTATAAGAGCTACGGTAGCCTAGTGGTTCAGGCATGCGGCTGTCAAGCGGCGGTCGTGGGTTCGAATCCCGGCTCGTACCAATGAGTTTTTCGGAACTTATGTACGGAATATTTACCGTTAGCTTTTCGGTGAAGGAAAACATCGTGAGGAAACCGGTCTAATCCCAATAAGGTCTAGTTTTCCCTCTGGGTTGGAAGGTCAGATGGCAGTCGCTTTCGTAAAACTAGTGCCTATGCCAAATCTTGAGATTAGGTGTCAAAGCGGACCCCGGGCTCCTTTAGGGGCACAACCGGGAACAACGCTAGGAGGATGATGATGAGCACAGTAAGTTATAAAAAACATTATTAGTGCCGGGAGCAACAAGACGAACAAAACTTATGTATCATATAATTTATTTGTTTATTTATTTAATCTTTATTGCACAAAATAATAAGTTATAGTACAAGAGGCGGACTTCATGCTACAAAGCATTCTCTATCATTCAACCTTAAAGCAAAGCAGATAAATTGTGTGCAGTATCTTATTTTTATACCTCCTAAGAGAAATAGTTTTCTATTTCTCTCGTAAAGCTCGCTGTACCAATTAACACCATTATGCTTCAATAAAAATGCTAATACCGTATGTGACTAAATTGACTTACTGCAAGCATTATTATTGGAGATAGGCAATAAAACAAAAGTAAGTTAACTTGAAAATAAATCTGAATTTACGAGAGTAAACGGTACGGTATCGAATGACGCGCTCATTTTTTTCTTAATTAGCCCCTAGTCACACCTTTGCGGCTTCACTTTGAACTTTGACCAAGGAATCACCTCATGTGCCAGGTATTGTGTAATGCGATCGCTCCACCTCGCAGGTTCAATTGCTAAGCTACTCAACTATTCTAAAGGTTTCCACGCTATTCCTTCACAACTAGCTAGTTATAGCTAACTGTAAATTTAACCACGTAACATAAATCGAGGCATTAATTTTACAACTCAAATGAAACAATTTAGTAGTAGGCGAGCACTTATACGCCAGCGGCGCCCTGACTCGCAACTTAAGCGCCCTCCCTTGCCTACCGCTAAACAAATTTGACAGCTCCAAGTTAGCCCAAGTTTATATGCCCGTGCTAACTTTCCTATCGACCATGCCAAAACTCACGTGGGCTCTATTCTCATTGATACAAGACTCCTTTTGCGATGACGAGAATTTGAGTGACTGTACCGGTATGGTGTGTAAAGTAGTGTCGGTCTGGTTGGTATTGTACCTACGTTGAAGCGAGTTGACGTGATTATTAAGGCGTTTAGCAACGTGTGTGATTACTTTGAATTAAGACCGGATAAAATGACGCTTGCTTGATTTAGTAACAGTATTTTGGTACAGTCGAGTTCTCCAATATCTACACAGACAACCTTTCAAAAATATCTATACAGACTTTATCGTACTGACATAAGACACATGTGTAGATATTTTTGAAAGGCTGTCTGTATAGATATTGGACAACTCGACTGTACAAGAATATTTTAGGTGCTGGTTTTATTTTTAGACTCGCACCTTACCTTCTAGCGTAGTATTTAGTTTTGAAATAAAACAAACTACAATTTAGATTTACTAACTTATTTTTTATAAGTTAGTAAAGAATGACGCGACGCAGCCCACCCAAAGCTCAAACATAGCAGTTTATAAAAACCGTACACCACACCATGTTACCATACCGCGCGCCACAGCTCAGCTCAATAAATGAGATACATTATGAACATCAATATCCTGCAAAATTATAACTTGCAATTTGAATTTGAAACGTCCGACGAAAACTAATTTGCAATGGTATTCTTTCAACCCTTCCGCGCCAATAGGCCGCACTTAACCCTCCCCATCCCGCGAGGGATTATTATTCGTGCGCAGCTAACTCGTGATAAGATTTAAGTTTCTCCTATTTGCATAGAATACATAAATTCATACGAGCGAGTTAATTCTCAACTGCTGTCTGACGTATAATTTTACGTAAGTTGGACGGAAAGTTTTGGCTAATCCAATTATAGGGATGAGACAATATTGCTAAGCAGTCCTTTTGATGGTGAATGTCATTGTTATTTTGTTGTTACGTTAACATAGGTGCTCGTGAGCACTATAGAGGGGTATTTTATGGCTCGAATTGAGCACACATACGAGCTGCCTGTTGGTAAGCAGACGCTTACCGACTCCATTGAAGTGACAAGAGGAGCTTTGGCGAACTTAGGTACTCATCAGATCACCACCAGGAACACAACAAAAGATACATAGGTATTGTTAATGCTGTTATTATGGCTTCTGTCTTCAGTAAGGACGATCTAGCATAGACACCATAGTTTTTGTTTGGCCTCACAAGCCACGGATTGTGAGGCCAAACAAAAACTATGGTGTCCACGGCCTCTCGTCGTACTGTTAATACACAACATAGTCAAGACGACTTTAGTGTTTTTTTTACTCTGTATAAACGAGACTTTTCGTACGACGTACCCATACGTGGACATAAAATATAAGTTTGCAATATTTTTATTATATATCTCTTGGTATTATCATCGTTCAGAAATCAAAATGCGCTCCACTGACGCAGGGATTGCATTTATTTCATTCATTTTCTACGCACTTGCCGCGCCCGTCATTTCCGCTGATTATTAAATGACGGCCGTCATCCTGACAGAGGCGATGGTAAAAAATGCCGGATTAATTACGATTTAAACTTCGCGAGTCCGAAGCTTTTAAATTCGCATAAATACGGCAGCGGGCAGCGGTCGCGGAGCCTTCATCAATTACAGTGGGACCCACGTCAAAAATATGCACTGGAAAAAACGTTACATGAACGATCGTTAAATATTTACACACACATTAAATATGCGACCGACCGCTGATTTGAATCGCTGGTTTAGATGAATATTTTGGTTGATCTGTATCAGATATCAAACAGGTGCGTGAAACTTTAATAACTTCCAGTATGTTTACCAGGAATTCAATCCCATCAATAATTATAAATATTTTTTAGATACCTATTTAATTTACTTATAGTAATACAAATCATAATTATATATAGATTTTTATTAATAGTTGTAAATAAAGCCATTGAAATAATCATGTCAGAACACTTCGATTGGATTTTTAAAAACGACATTCGGCAACAGGCATTTATTCTAAAATAACTTAAAATTATAAATTCGCTCTTTTTACACAAATATCTGTAGCGAAATATATTGTCTCTAAGTTCGCAAAAGGATAGTTAGAAACAGGACGTACTCCAATGTGATAAACACGCGTTGCGGTGCCTATTGATTGTGACATTTTTTTTAAGGAAACAAATGTACACACCAATCTCGTTTCAATATAGTAACATTTTGTAGCTAGTCTCAAATTCCCTTTGTAACAATATCGGATGTAGAGGCTTTGTCGAATTTGCTCGGACGGTCCAATTGGGAACGCTGAACGACACTCCAATGTTTACAAGTGGAAAACTGAATAGTGCCCATTTTATTAAATGTTTGACGGTCTTTAATCTGCACTGGTATAAGTGGGGGAAAAATATTACCTATATGGTATCTATTTGAGGCTTGGGACTTTAATATCAAATTCGTATGAAACCTTTGCATGTGTGAAGATTTCATAGAAATTCGGTATTATATTCACTGGAACAGTGGATTTTCATTTAAGGCAAATATCAAGTGACGAGACGGCAGAACGTTTTACGCTTAAGAAACGTGTTTACACGGCACAGGACGCTGTAGCTATATTGAAAGAAACGTTTTGAGGTTCGCTAATCTCAAAAAAAACGGTTCTTAGTTGTTAATTAAAAATATTCAAGGACACCAACTTTAATTTATGTTTTTTTTTCTATACAACTGTCTATATAACTGTATGTAAGTTTACATTTAATAGACATGACATCATAAAAGCGAAAAAGTAGAGTCGCGGTAATAAGATACCTTCGGAAATTCGAAAAGCTTCTTCAAATAAATAGTAGCTTTACTTTCTCTGACTCCATTTAGTACTTCATTCCGGAAGTCTCATGCACGGAAGCTCTACCAAACGCTCTACTACGTCCATGACTCCGCTTCCCATTTGCAAGTTCAATTCAGGTTTTTGGAGGTCTTTTATGTGACCAGCGTACCCACTCAATTCAAGTCACCAATCCTTCCGGCGAATGCGAAGTATGCATCGCAAACGTAGAATAGGTACATTCAGCATTAGATAGTTAGTAGCAGCCAAAGTAGCCAAATATATCAGAACACGTCTTTATTATTATAGGAGTAAGGATGTGTTACGATATATTTGACTACTTTGGCTGCTACTAACTATATGATGCTGACTGTACGTGGTGCTTGTTCTTCCATTATCATAAAGAGTAAAGTTAATATCCCGACTGAATAGTAGGAGATCACACAGGTAAAGTAGGGACATTTTAAAATGGATAATACACTCTATCGGGGTTATACGCGGATTGCCTAGAACGCAAAATGACTAGGGTGTTGTTTTGCCCACGCAAAATGCCTACATCATTTTCGTCGTTTTATCTTTACGCTAGCGATGTCTACGGAGACCCGCAGAGCGGGGCTCCTATTTCTGGTCTGTTTGCCTTTCGGGCATCTGAAGAAACCTAACGAACCTAACTTACCTATGAGTGGTCATTTTGCGTTTTAGGCACAATGCTCGGTGGTCAAACTGCAATGTAGGCAAAACAACACACTAGTCATTTCGCGTTCTAGACAATCCGAGATCATCCGCTCTATCGTCGGTCTTCGTGGTGGGTAATATAATAATAATTGTATTTTTTTTTACCGTTGCACTATTGCATTTCCACATTACCAGCACGTTGTGTAATTAATTATTAACGGACATCCATAAAATCAGCAGCCATTATTCAAACCGAACTTTTATGAAGAATTAATAGTTGGAAACCGCATGTTCAAATTAAATTTTAGCGTGCAAGTGGCTTAACAAACGAAAAATATTTGCTCATTCCCAGGCGAACATGATAAATTGTAAATTACTTGGAAATGTGCGTTTTGAGCCGAGTTTAAAATTTTCGAACAACAGTGGGAGTGAAATTCACAGGCAAATAATGAGGAGCAAATTAAAAATGCAAAAATTGATTAATGGACCCGTTTTCAGCAAATATGTACGTAATGACTGGTCTCGTTCTGTTGGGTGACCTGTCGCGCTCATTTTTACGCTCTCAATATGCAACATATACTGACTCAATTCCAATCTGTCGTAATAGTAACACAAACACTTATTTCTTTAGCATGTAAGATAAACGATTACATCATGGATTGGGATGTTTGGCAGTTACATTAAACCCTTGCAACCTGGCGAAAGGCACACAGATCCAGCGATAACTTAGTAAATAGTTAAGAATTTTACAAACAGTTCGTCAATCTGAGGTATACCTACACTTCGCAGTGTAGGTAGTTCGAGTTCGATTTTAATGTGGTTCTCGCACTTTCTTGCACACACGAGTCGAGCTAGCGTACGAGAAGGATCGCGCAAAATGTATTAAATAAATAAGTAAATATTTGCGGACAATCTTACACAAATCGACCTAGTCCCAAACTAAGAAAAGCTCGTGCTATGGGTACTAGACGACGAATTAAATGGGAATTGTACGTCTCAAACTCAAATCGATTCCCTGGGGATCGAACTTTAAGCTTTTGCACGGCGAAGTCGCTCTATTTAGCAACATTCGCGATCTTACCATGGGAATCCCGAAGCGTGTTTTATCGTCGATTTAATTTCTTTGATTCAAAATGATATTGAATGCATCAATCGCGAGCATGCTCAATCGTCGCCGTTAACGCGGCATGGAATCGCGTGCTAAATGCATATTAGGTGTCATAACTGCGCCGGGCGCGCTTTACTCGGGATGCATTTACACGGTTAGGGTGTGCCGGCTTTTGAGGTTGAAACTAGTATGGATAGCAGTGACGGATACTAGATACTCACACGACGTAAAGTATCACATTTTATTAAAGGCTTTTTTGACATGTTTGCTAAACAGCTATTTTAAAAACAAATAGGTACTTATTGTCCGGTGAAGTGTAAAAATATGGGTGCTTACAATTTACTCATAAATACATATATCCCATAGGTTTTGGTACTTATTTATGAGAGGAGGTTATCGATACGTATATTTGCACTTGACTGTCCAAAACCTGATGGTCCGCTTTTAAGAAGGTATAGCTCTCTAGCGATAAGACCGCTCATAGTTTGCCTCTACTTCTATTGATTATGTTCTTTTTTGAGGGGGATTGGTGTGCAATGAAGAGTATCTGTATTGTATTGTATATATTGTCGCTTTAAGTTAATATTTACCAGAACTCCACGCATTTACTGAACTCGGCTTGCAACCAGTGGCATTTATTTCAGCTGTGACGTGCTTATTTTTTTTCTTGTACGGTGTATGTTTCGGCACTGCCTCGGCAGTAGGTACGCGGTAAAGTTAAATACTAGATTTGTGGCCTACTCGCCATAGCCAGTGGCATTTACTCCGTACCCAGTTCAAATACTGGACCTACCTTATACAAAAACAGGATTTACTGTATTTCTGTCTGCTGCTGTAGTGATTTGCCCAACCAATAGAATTTACCCGTGCCCTCATCTTCCTAGCGTTTGTCCCGGTTGTATCCTAAAGGATCCCGGGGTCTTTGTAATGAAAAACCGGCCAAGTGCGAGTCGGACTCGCGTTGCAAGGGTTCCGTATATCACAAGATTTTAAACAATTTTTTTTGACGTGAAGCGTGAGTGAAGTTGCTTATAATGATGCAATTTTTTTAATAAATTGGCAATATGTATATTTTAGGGTATTTAATGACAACAGTAAAAATTAATTGTTTTTTCATTAGCAACAGATAAACATTACGAAAATACTCGGAATCTATCAATCTCTCATTAATGTTCGCTAATTTAAGATTTTTAAATTCATAAAAACCAACAATAAGGTTGTTGGTTGATAGTGACGTCACAATGTAATAATCCCTACCAATTCCATATTAACAGAGCGTTTTTGACGTTTCATAAAAATAAGCTGATTTGATTTTTGTCAAATACCGTATTAAGTCCGACTCACGCTTGACTGCACATTTCTAATAGGTTTTCCTGTATAAAGGGGGGGGGGAATGGTCATTTTTTTGCTATTTTCTTTCATAATTTATAAACTAATTATTTTAAAATTACAAAAAATATATGTAACATGATAGTATATGCAAAACTTTATTTTTAATTTTCACATATCCCCCCCATAAGTGGATGGGGGCCACGTTAAAAAATAATTTGTTTGCGATACATGTTCCTCTTTGGGTCACAAGCTTACATGTGTGTACCAAATTTCAACGTAATTGGTTCAGTAGTTTCGGAGAAAATAGGTTGTGAAGGACGGACAGACAGACGCACGAGTGATCCTATAAGGGTTCCGTTTTTTCCTTTTGAGGTACTGAACCCTAAAAAGGTACTATATTACAGCTTTTATGATTCGGCTGTTACAATTATATACTAAGCCCGTTCTCTGTTCATCCCGCAGCCAGTGGCATTTCTTCAGAGCCCAGTATAAATACTAGACCTGCGTGGTAAAGTTAAATACTAGGTCTGTTGCCGCCGTAACCAGTGCCATTTCACCGCAGATGGCCGATACGGGCCATGCAACAAAGCCGCTAAACACCGTAAACTCGTGAATTATTAATCTTATCGAGCGGCTGACATGGCCGGCTTCGTGAAAAATTTAATAAATTGCCGCTTAGATTTATTAGCTCGAGTACCGGACGATTCATGTTTAATAGCCATTGAGATTGTAATTGTAAGTAATTGCTAACGATTGCACGAGTATGTTTGATTTTGCTATTGGTAGGTAGATCGTGCAATCCACGGGAAGGGGTCCTATCTCTTGACCAAACAACTTTTAGCCAAATGTATCATTTGGCAAATGTTTCATTTGACCTAATGCATTTTTCGTCAAAACAGTGGTATTTTCGGGTATTCTTTGAATATCATCAAATAGAAGTCATTATCATTAGGTTAGGTTAGGTTTGTTTTATAATAAAGGCCTCCACCCACCGAACGCGAGTTGTGCGCGGCGCGTGTCGTGCGCGGCGCGTATCGGGCGCGGTTGAAGCGATATATTCACACCGCAAGCGGGCGGCGTGTAGCAACGCGTGTGCAGCGCTTCATGTCTCTCTCACTACCAACACATTTGATATGTATCTCACTATCTCTATCACACTTAGCAGCGCGGCAGCTGCGCGGGCACGCGCGGGCCCGCGCGGGCCTGCGCGTCAGTGATGCGTTAGCAACGCGTGTGCAGCGCGGCATATCTCTATCACTACCAACACATTTAATATGTATCTCACTATCTCTATCACACTCAGCAGTCGGGCAGCTGCACAGCTGCCGCGCGGGCCCGCGCTTGACACGTGACGCGCGCGACACGCGGCCGCGCTGCCGAGTTCGATGTGTGTTTGAAGTGTAGTTTCAATGCTTTACAACTTGCGCGGGCCCGCACAGCACACGCGCCGTGCACGACACGCTTTCGGTGGGTGGAGGCCTTAATCCTATAAAACTTTCTATTTAAGAAATAAATGCATTAGGTCAAATGAAACTTTTGTCAAATGAAACATTTGGCCAAAAATTGTTTGGTCTAACATTAGTGAACCCGATGAGAAAGCGCCCCACTACCTACTTTTCATTGCGTACTAGATTATGTTTTGTTCATAACTTAGGTAAGAGCGCAAAAACGGATACACACGGTACTGTGTTGAATTTCCGTATAAAGTGTACCCATTTTTAGCTCTTACTTACACTAGTTATAGAGGCTGGAAATTACTGCCATAACCCTTCCAGTGCGTATGGCAGGTGATACGTCGAATGTTCGCTGTTTACGGAAATCAAGTTCCGACGGCGAAGCGCAGACATGTGCACGCTACAAGCGAGAGATCGTAGGTGGGCAAATAAACGACAAAAGCGAAAATGAAGAATAAAAATACGATTAAGTAGTCTAAAATTATGTCAGTAAATTTTACCGCAAATTCAGACTCGTATATACATAGTAGGGGTTATTACCACTACCGAATAACCAAAAATGAACTGAGAATCTATAGCGACTGTCAAACATTCTGACAAGGAGGGGAGCGGCGGTTGAAAGTTGAAACGCTTTGAGAATGACCCATATGCAAATCGTGAAAATAAATGATAAACAAATTAAAAAGCGTTATTATACTCATCGCCTTAGCTCTGAATAAAATTTGGCAAAAACGTAAATCCTAATTTAAACAAACATCACTGAACAGTTCCCTTCATAAATCAGGGTAAAAAGTGAAAAACGTTATCTCGCAACCCTTTAAACGGAACACAGGGGAGTTTATAAAGAAAGACTTCGGTTCCATACAAGCTCAAGAGCAGATACGACTTTTAATCAGCACAGTAAAACACGAAGGAGCTGAGCGAATTCGCTAATTTCAGTACTGAATAAAGATATATTAGTGGTCTGCACAAAGATAAAGGAATAAATTGTGGACGCGATAAATCAGTAAAGGATGGTTTTAATTACACACCCGGTGGAACCACTCCCGTGGCGTGCGGGTTGCACTGAGCGCAACCATTAGGTAAAATAATTATGGACTGCGTAACGTTAGTAACGGTAGTCCAGAACTGTAAAAACAATTTAAACACCCTGGCCAACACCAACAAAGTCATACTTAGGTGGGTACCAGGACATTCCGACATAGTTGGGAATGAAAAAGCAGATGAACTTGCAAGGAAGGGCGCGGACACAACCCTGGTCGGCCCAGAACCGTTCTGTGGTATCACAAAACGGAAAGCATATTCTCTGCTACACAACACAGAAAAATCAGAGGCAATAAAGCTGTGGAAGTTCGCCAAAGGACAAAAACATGCTAAAGCCTTGATCAAAGGATACAATAACAAACTGTCTAAAGAGCTACTGCAACGCAGAAGGCACAAAACCTGCGCAGTAACGAGAATTCTGACAGGACATTGCAAATTAAACAAGCACCTGTTTCAAATGGGTATGAAACAGGACGCAACTTGCAGGGTCTGCCAGGAGACGGAGGAAACAGCAATGCATATTCTCTGCTCCTGCGGACCACTCATGCACAAAAGAAGTATCTACCTAGGGCGGCACGTAGTGCACCCAGAAGAGGTACAACATATCACCGCCCAAAGAATCTGGAATTTCTTAGAGGCAACGGGTCTAAACGGTGAAATATAAACAAAGGGCTGCCACAATAGATCACCTGCTGGTCGAAGCGGCATATAAAAGCCCAAAATAACACAATAATAATAATAATAACGTAGACGTAGTAGCAGTAGACGGAAACTTCACCCCGCTCTCCTTGGCAAACGAGAACTGGCGCAGACTTAAAGTAATGAGCGCCGAGGACCGCAGGGCGGTGTGGAGGAGCAAGGAGCTACACGGGCGGTTCTACAAGGCCCTCACAGGGCCCGATGTAGATCTGCTCGCGTCGGTGAACTGGCTACGTTTCGGGGATCTCTTCGGGGAAACCGAAGGTTTTGTCTGTGCAATTGCGGACGAAGTTATCATGATGAACAATATCCTGAAGGACGGTACGGTCGACATTTGACGGGCATGCCGCCGTCCCGGGGAGTCACTCAGGCATATTATCTCCGGTCGTGGTCATCTTGCTAACGGCGAGTACTTGCACAGACATAACCTTGTAGCCGGAATTATTCACCAGCAACTTGCTCTGCTATACGGTCTTGTGGTCTCCGAAGTGCCTTACTATAAGTACACACCTGCGCCAGTTCTCGAAAATGGTCGTGCCACGCTCTATTGGGATCGATCTGTCATCACGGACAGGACTATTCTTGCCAATAGGCCTGATATCGTGCTGACAGATCGATCGAAACGCCAGGCAGTGCTCGTCGACATCACCATCCCCCATGACGAGAACCTCGTGAAGGCCGAGAAGGACAAAGCCAGCAAGTACCTAGACCTGGCTCACGAGGTAACCGCCATGTGGGATGTTGATTCGACGATCATCGTCCCGATAGTCGTTTCGGCGAACGGTTTAATAGCGAAGAGTCTCGACCATCACCTCAAGAGACTCTCGCTAGATGGCTGGATCAAGGGCCAGATACAGAAGGCGGTACTCCTGGATACTGCGCGGATAGTCAGGAGGTTCCTGTCTCTGTCGCCCTGACCGCCGGTAGCTTAGGCCCCGTCTCGCTGCCGGCTGCACCCTAGGTTAGGTTTTTATAATGATTTTATGTTTTGTATGTATAGTTCTATATTTTACTTTTTATAAATTTATTGTACAAACCTAACTTAAGAATGAAATAAGAATAAAGAGATAATAATAATAAGAAAACGTTAGTCGACTTTCGAAATATGTGCACGGACAAACTGATTAGCCATTTATCTAATACCTAAAAATACTGTAGAAATTCTTTTACCGGTGGATTTTTCGGCGATGTCATAAAATCAGCACAGAGTTGGTATTTTCCGGAGTAATACAGGTAAAAAAAAAAAACTACCTGTATTCTAAATTAAAAACTGGTCATCTCTCATATGACGGTGTATAAGCTAGGCAATCTTATTTTTTTTTAATAATAATTTATATACTTAGTTGAAACAGACTATAAACCTGAGGTATCAACTCAGTACATATTTTGCTTTACCAGGTTTTAATTGTACTGCAGTGGCAGCACCAGACCTCGCTGAAAATAGTGAAATCGTAGTTTTTCTCGGTGTGCCCCAAACCTGGCTACGAAGGGTTTGCAGCGGCCTGGAGGCAGAATGTAAATAAAGTTAATTATTGCTATTTAAGTGATTTCAGACGCACTGGGAAATATTTCACTCTGCATTTCCGGCTTTAGTCCTAGTACACTGCGATTAATTATTAGGTAGATGCAATACATATTAATTGCTGCTGAAATATACGGTTGATTTTTTTTACACAAGCTAAAGTTTTGGGTTGGGATCTGTAAACCTCTGTATTATTCTCTGTATTGTATAAAAAAAAATATTTACCTCGTTTTTTAAATAACTAACCGAGAAATCTAGAAACCTTGGCTCTCATAAATATCGATTTTCTACGTAACAAACGTTCAATATAAGTAGCACTAGTAGTATTACTTACTGGTATAGGCCCAAAAATGTTTATGAAAAATCGGCCTTATAGGTAAATTTATTCATTTTTTACCAAATTATCTTCGTAAGGTATAAATCGTTGTCCTTATTCATTTGATTAAGTCTAGCATCAGATGTTCGTTTTAAAATATTAATTATCAACACTGACTTTTAGCCAAGTCATAGCACCTAATTAGGCATTTTTATATTAAATATAGTAGATTGGAACGCTTCAGCACTATGTTTTAACAACCCCTGTAGTCCCATTAACGATCTTCAAATTGCACGCAAAATCATCGTGTCCCTCTTTCTTTGAACGCTAACTGGCTCCATCAGCGGCGTAAAATACGTCTCAATTTATTCCCAGCGAATAGCACAAACGCTAAAAGCTTCGGCCCCATCGACACACAGTTTAGTAAACACGGCCACTCGAGCCTGTGTGCTACTGCATCCTAATTACCACAGTTAAAATGGGCTGGAAGCTCCAAAATGGCACATTCGCGCTCCAACCTGTATAGACATGTGATGTTTTATCTTAAGGGTGCAGGATTTACCGCCGCAAAAACTCTAATTAAGGTAAATAATGTTTATAATTAAAATAACAGTGTTGGCTCTTGGGGGCGAATCAAAGCGGCTCGGATCGCCCGGGCATGTAATGTGACCGCTTCAGTTTATGAGCTATTTACTCTGTTCACTTGCGTGTCTTCTGCAGGCTTGTCGCAACGTGGAAATTATGAATGTTTTTTTTATTACGCTTCGTCTTCCGGTACGTGATTGCCACTCGAAAACCTTTCCGTCCCAACGGCCAACGTTTCTGCATGCAATGTGCCCCGCCCACTGTCAGTTAATTTTCACGATTCGGAGAGCTATATCGGTTACCTTTGTTTTATCGCGGATAGCCTAATCACGCAGATAAACTCCTAGCATAGCCCAATGAGGGCAATGGAGAGCCATTGCCCTTTGAGTAACTCTCAGCCTTCTAATGAGGCCCATAGTAAGTGATCACGTTTTAGTGTCATATGTCATCACCGGCAACACCCACTGATCAAAGACTCATCTTAAGATACTGCGGAATATTGGACGAAAAGATGTTCCGTAGCTTCCCGAACGCTGGCCAGCCGAGGCGATTGATCTCTTTCTTCAAGTTGGCCCTACATAACTGGACAGTCTGTCCTAGGTTTAAATAATCGTCTACAACTTCGAGAGTAAAGTGTCCGATTGTAATGGGAGTTGTTACTACATGGGCATTTAATATGATTCTTCTTCGTACGTCTTATCCATGTTCATTCTTAGACCAACTTGCTCGGAGGCTTCACTGAGGTCATCGAGCATAGTACTTAAGTCCTCCATGGTTTCAACCAAGACTACTTCATCATCAGTAAACCGAAGGTGAGTGATGTACTCTACGTTGATCTTGATGCCGAGCCTTATCAGTACAGTCTTGAAAACATCCTCCAGTGCGGCGGTGAACACTTTTGGAGAAATTACATCTCCTTGCCTGACTCCGCGCTGCAGCGGAATAGGTTTCGAGTTTCGGTCTTAGAGTTGGACTGACATTGTGGTGTTTTCGTACAAACACTTCAGTACTTCGAAATAGCGGTAGTCTACTTAGCAAAGCTGGAGAGACTGTAAAGTACAGCCCAGGTTTCGATCGAATCGAAAGCTTTCCCTTAGTCCACGAATTCTAAGCAGAGTGGTAGGTTATACTCCTCAGTATTCTGTATAACCTGACGGAGCGTATGGATGTGGTCTACAGTAATAAACCTTTACTTAGCAACTTGTAAGAAAGCAAAGGAACATAAAGACACAATGAAACAATATTATTTAAGTGGCAACCACAGAGACACCATTGTCCCGGCCTGATTGCGGTTGCTGGGAGCATACAGATGACTGCAATCGGAGAGCTATTTGCCAACAACAAATCTCATTTCGATTTGCTATGTAATATTAAAAAAATAATTTGAATTTTAATACCCGACTGACAAACAAATAGATGGATACACCGAAACTATTTACTTAATGTAATGTGGATTCTATGGTTTTTTGTTTGTGGTTGGGTAGTTTCGAAAAAAGTTCAAAGTGAGTTATTTTTAAAGAAGAGAAAAACAGCAGTTGCATCGCTACAGTGACTGTGTGTAGTTATAGTTTAATAGTTTACCTCACCAGCACGTCTATCATGGGACGGCTGCGACATACTCTCGATTTTTCTCGCACTATACCTATTGTTCTAAGTGTTCTAAAAAGAGAGAGACCGATAGTGCGAGAAAATCGAGAGAGCTCGCGCGCCGTCGCGTGGTAGCCGTGCAGGTAAGAATTTCATATTACTGGTGATTTCAGTAGTATTGTAATTCTTGCAAGGATCATTTCCACTTCTCATGATTTTAAAGCTCGCCTTTGTGCTGGATGTAAGCTTCACAAAATGCCACTTTTATCAAAGCACATATCTAGTGCACAAAGTATTTTTTTAAAGACTAATTAATGTAATCGAGCCTAACTGCCACACGCACGATATAAATTTCGTCGCTCCCCTAAAATAACAAGTTTATACTTGTTATTTTAGAAGAGCGAGGATTACCTCGTACCTACTCGTCCATACAAAAAGAGAAAATGTTTTTCCACTTCTAAATATATTCCAAGTTCAAAGATTTTTTAGTAAGTATATACATTATTGATACTGTGGCGACAGCGGTTTGAAACCCCTATAGTTTTTAGCCGCTGATCGCACTGGCTACCGATAGAGAATGACAGCATGTGGTTATCAGGATTTTGCCGTAAAGTATTGTTTATTTTATAGTGGTTAATTTGTGTGAATAAATAACGTGTGTTTGTTACGTGAAGGTTTATAGTTTGATTTATCGCTACCTCAAGAAGCATCCTTCAACTGGTGACCCACGACTTTACGTAGAATACAGCGTGTAAGTATATCACAAATAAATCATGACTGATCAATGGACCGCCTGCGAACCGGCAGTTTGTTTTTGGCGAGATAACCTGGAATTATGGTTTTGCCAAATAGAAGGGCAGGCATTACTGAAATACAATGAAAGACTAGGTTTATAGGTTTCCCTTTATTCAAAATTTGCAATTTTTTTGTTTTTTTTTTAAAGCGAAATCTATAAATCTAGAATATATAATGCTGAAGCGATCCACATCAAAAGCAATTAGTTAACCGTTTCCCGAAATGGAAATAACATCAAAAAAGTACCTATCGTCAGTCGCGAGCTGCTAGTTACTGCAAAGCTATTCTTCCCTCTGCTTTAATCAATTTCAGTTCCATGTATTATATTACTCTAAATTAATAAAACCAGATAAAACAGAAATAAATGATTATACTAAATTTTGCTAATATTTGTTATTTTCTCGCAATCGATGTGAAAAGCAGTAGGTATGTATAACTCAGGCATAAATGAACCATTTTACTCCTCGACGGGTGGATATAGAAGTCTCACGTAAAATGGCTCGTTTTATGCACTTGATGTACAATGTAAAGTCGCCGTCAATAGAATTTTCTAACTATGTAAACAAACCGCCATATTAAAATTGTCTTTCACTATGGCGGTTTGTTTACATAGTTAGCAAATTCTATTGACGGCGACTTTAGGTATTTGTAGCTCCCATGGAAATGGAAATGTTAAGACCAACCTGTAGATACATAAAATGATTACGGTCAACCTAGATGTAATGTCAACGCGTCTCGTATATTTTTTACATTACTAGAATGCTGTGAATAAGCATACGAACCGCCTGATGGCAAGCGGATACCTTAGCCTATTGACGCTTTCTATTCCAGTCACGTTTCCTACCTTCTATTTATTTGGGAGTTCGCTGTGTTGACAGCAAGATACCAATTAATGCAGGTTCCACACTCAAACCGGTGCATCCTCAGGAGCTCTGTTCTGACGCCGTATCATGGTCGGCCTTATCGCGCGATAAATAAGATAAGAGCGTCGTCTCGTTCTATCGAACGGTGTCAGCCAGTGACGGACGCCCTATCCTGTCATTTATCCTGTGATAAGGCCGACCATGATACGGGGTCTGGCGACCTTACTTACTCACCACGAGAAACACAACACTACACACAGAAGCAAGGCGTGGTATTATTGTCGCTGCGGTTTTCTGCTAGGAGGACTAGACGTGCTTCCCTGGATGGAGTGCTCTGAATATGAGCGGAATGACATTTTACTATGTCCTCTCTGTATCCTACTATATATACGTATATATGTATAACATTATAAGTACGAAAGTTTGGATGTTTGTTACTCACAATCAGTCACGCTTAAACGGCTCAAATTTGGATGAAATTTTCCACGAAAATAGTTTATAACCTGGAGCAAAATAAATGATAGTTTTTATCCCGGGTTCACGCAGACGAAGTCGCGGGCGGAAGTTAGTTTGTAGTAAGGTCTATGTATTTATTTTTGGTGTCGACTCATCAGACCAATAATAGGTCTCAAAATCCATTAATAAATAATAATAAATAAATAATAGGTCATTAATAAATAAATAATAGGTCTCAAAATCCATTAAGCCAGCAGCGGGACTGTTTACTAATTAATTGGTGCATAATTAGCATTTTCATCAATCATGGTTGCAGCGCAGGGCCGTGCCAATATTGCTGAGCGGTGACTGCAATTCATATTAGCAACAGTCGATGCAACGCTTTTATAATCAGTTACATCATCTGCAGTTTTATTTTAGTAGGGATACCAACTAAATATCATAACCGATGCCAGCGTTACGCTTAGATGGAACCGTTTTGTCTCGAAAAACAGATTCATAATTTTAAATTAAATGATTATGTAATTGATTATTAATTTTTAAAAACTACTAATATCAAGAGATACTAGATGGCGTTGTATAAGCAAGCTCACAGCTATAAGTATATTGTATGACGCTGAGAACACATCGGCTCGCTTTTTTCTTTTTCAGAGTGACCCCACGTACATTTACGTTAAAAAACCTTTTCGCTCCTGCTAATCAGAAAAGAGCAATTGTTGCCCTCAAATAAGGGATCAAAGTTATACTTTTCTTACCCGATCCCGCTATTCAGAAAATAATGTTCAAATGAGGGATTACATTTTTGCTCATATAAGGTGTTAGAAACAGTATGTGTTACTCGGTAGCAAAATTATTTCCGCCACGGGTGTAAACACTTGAATCCCTCGTTATGCCCAAGACTCTACCTTAGGATCCCTCGCTATGCTCGGGGTTCTATTGTAGAATCCTTCGCTACAAATATAATAATTTTGCCGTAAATATAATAATTTTGGTCCCTTGAGACAAAATCTCCTATTTTAACAAGCGAGGTGAAATTCAATATTAATACAAGATTTTGTTAGGGAAAAACATTTCTCACTTTTTGCTACCCAAGTGTTCACCTCGCGTATTACAACGAACGCATGAGAAGCCGCGGGACATTTATTTATAAGATGAATTAAATATTCACAAAAAAGTAAATTACAAGATCTCATAGGCAGCAATATTCCAGCGAAAGATTTTTTGAACTCGGAAGATCTAATATCCAGGATTATGTAAATGCCATAAAATTACTTGAGGAATTATAAGTGCTGCGACTAAAGCTTTCATTAGCATCTGCAACGTAACGTCTTTTTTGTATGTAAGCAACGGGTTAGTAGAACAGCTTCTATTAAAATAATACGTCATCTTTTCTACCCCAACATAATATTTAAAATCCAGCGACACTTGACAAACAATAATTCACATAACTCAGCTACCGATAAAATATATTATCTCCCTCTAGTTTTAATGTTTGTTACCCGACTGCCGAAGGAGAGGAGGGTTATGTTTTTCGAGCGTACGTATGTATGTGTGACCTTATTCTTTGGCACGCCCTGCAGCCTAAACCCTTTGACGGATTTCGACATATGAGGTGTCGTTGGATTCCTCTTAATCGTGGGAGTGACATAGGCTAAAAAATTTGAAAAAGCAGTTGGGTTTTTTGAAAAATCTTTTAATTTCACTTGTTAATGTAATGCTTTCAGTTGAGCGTTTCTCAAAAAAATGCCACTATTATTAATTGTACTTCTAGGAATTTTATGTTAACTATTTAAACTCAGAATCAGGAGCTCTTTCGATCCTGGTAGGACAAAAAACTGTCCCAAAGATATTTTTTCTATTGTGTTACCATTTACCATACACTTTGTATGGTGGTAACACAATAGGAAAGTTCAAAAATGTATGAACATTTTGGGACACTTTGTTCTCCTATTAGGATGGAAAGACATCGTGATTTTGAGTAGAAATAACATAAAAGTTGCAGAAAATCTCCGAAAAAATATAGTGGCATTTTTTTTGAGAAACGCTCTGTTTGGCTTTGTCTTTGTATCAATTTGCTTGGAATATTGGATTTGTTTCTCCATAATTACATGGCCTGTCAAATCGGCATTGCGCCCGCGTCGCATGTCTGTCTCGTTTGACGATAAGTTGCCGGGAGCATGCACTTGTCAAAATGGCGCTAGCTGGTCGGTTGGCGCGGTTATGGTTGCGTTCGGAAATTTTACTTTTATTATTTGTCTTTACTGTATTGTTTTTGTTTTATATTACTATTTTTTTTTGTGTGAGTGTAAACTTTGTGTTACGCCGTGGAATCACCGGATGGTTCTATCGGAAGACCAGCGTTGGCCACCAGGCACCAGGCCAGTTCAGTTCAGTTTCGTGGCAATGGTGTCTTCTCTTTTGTATGTTGATTTATGTGCATGTATGTGTTGTTGTCATGAATAAATGATATTCTATTCTATTCTATTCTAAAATCTAGCCTCTGTAAAGAACATCACGCATGATTATATAACAACTAAATCAATAATTCGTTTTCATTTTTAGAAACCCAATTTAGCACCCCATATTACTTGTACCTGTGGTACATTCTAATATTTTTCATAATTATATACTCTGTCACATTTTATTGATATAATGTATAGTTTTATTTTTATAAATATTAAAAGATTTATGCTAGCTATATAATCTATCAATTCAATTTGAATTAACAATCTTAATAAAACGTTTATACTCTGTTATCGAAATAAATTGTAGAATAAAATAAAAAATGCTAACCACATAAAGACAAGAGGGATCTTTCAGCGCGAGATATCCGTGAGTGAGGTGGGTCCCGACCGACCTTATATCGCGAACATTAACTTGCCGCCTATTTATGGGCGCAGGTTATCGGCACTTCGATCCTTTATCGCTTTTATGGGTACGCTGTTACATAATAATGGTTACGGTGGTATTGATAACCGAGTAAGGTTTCGCTGAACGTATAGAGAAGCAAACGATGTACCTACTGACTTTAAAGTACCTACCTATTGTAAAAATATAGTTGTATTAGTACATCGTGCAGTTGTGTCGGAGCGTACCCCTTTATAGGGGCAGATAAAGCTAAATCAACGGCTTTAAATTATTTTCGAACGTAATGCAAAATTCTTTATATATTTTTTAATAAATCAAGCTGTTCATTGAAACAAACGACTTGAAATTTTAATACCCCAGTAAATTAACCACACTTAGAACATTTTAATTAAAGTGTGAAAAAATCCCATTATCTCGGTCTATTTGCGCTCAGCGACATAAATCAGAGAGACAATGCTAATGCGGGGAATTAAAAATACTTGGGGCCCGCTGAAGTGACGGACAAAGTTAATGAATTACGCGAGTTATTTTATAGACTTAAGAAATAATGAAGTGAATCGCTGTGTGATGAGTAAGGATCAGTTAAGTGGCGAAACAAAAGTGTCGAAATATCCCCTTGTCGCTAACTTACAAGTAATTCACCTGGATTAATACACTGTTTTACGTAAGCGATAAATTAGGTTTGCTGAAAGTAAACTAAATACACCCTGCACCGTGCCCAACCCCTGGTGAATCAAGCTTAAAAATTATGAACACATAGTGCACTCGAGTGAGCTGCTGCACAGACGGTGCATGAAGTATACTTATTGACATCTTTTTCCACGATTTGTGAATTGGGTTAACTGAAAATAAACCTAGTTCACCACCTACAGGTGCATTAGGTTTACTTTTTGACAACTTTTTTTCGTATAGTTTATTACCTACCTTGACTTCACGTAACTATACCTATCTTCCTTGGCTTGAAAAAATAAACGTAATAGGTATACAACGATTGCAAGTTCTTGTTCAAACTGACACAATATTGAAAGAAAATTATTAGAAATATATTAGTATCAGTTGAAAGGAGAATCTGACAGTACTCATTAATTTATAGGAATAAAATTGGTCAAAAGTTTGTTAATTGAGGGCACAAGATTAACTTTTAGGAATTGTCCTATCAGGGGAAAAAGTCGACAAACAGTAAAATAAATCTACCGGAGGTAAAGTCATCCTCATCGTCATCATCATGAATATGATTTAAGTCTAACAATACGACGGTGTGGTCGGACACGTGCCATTTTTTGCAAGAAAAAGGTTAGCGCCACATAAACAAAGGCTATTCATGAGCTCAGAACAATGGCCATTTATGAGCTCAGTTCCAATAATTTAAACTATACAGTTAACTAAATTTTAAACAAATGCACCTTTAGCTGAACCCAATGCACCTTTGTGTCTAAAAGTGGAATGTCATTCCTAGAGAAAAAAGCGTATTACAATGTGGAGGATTTTTTTCATGATAAATAGCAATTAGTTACTAGAATAGAATGAAAATAATAAATGTAGTATCTTTCAGTTACTGTCAATGTATAATATTATAGTAAGCTTAATTGTGTAACTGTAGTACACATAATATATTGTATGTTTTTAAAATTCACCCGTCCGGGTCCATGACAGGCTTATAGATACTGTAACAACTTGTATTTTACCATGGAACAATAAATCATAAATATGATTACGATCATCTACATGTAATTTAAGCCAAATACACCTTTGGTGCACTAAGGTAAGTTAAAAGTACATTTAAAATGCTTGAGACTATAAATACTTTTAGTGTTCTTAAGTCGGCTATTATATTCTATTCACCAACACACGTGAATTACTCGTGCAGAAATATCGACACATTACAGGCACTTTAATAGGAAAGTAAACTTGCGCAATAGGTTATTTTTATAACGTGGTAAATAAAATAAAATAAATATTTTTTAACGTTACAAGCAACTTCTTAAGTGTCTGCTACACGGTTGCCAACACTCCCGTCCGACCGAGCGACCTTGGTCGGCACCGACCGCTGTAGTATGAAATTTTGTTGCAAACTACTGTCTACACGGTCGGTGCGGACCAAGGTCGCTCGGTCGGAGGGGCGTGTTGGCAACCGTGTAGCACATGCTTTAGTTCGGCGTTGACGGGTCTGTCAGTCCTCAGTCTGCCCACGCTTGTTCCGCGCCCGCGCAGCCAAACGTATCAGAATGAGAGCGCGCAACAATAAGATACCAATATGACATCAATGTTTCGAGTCAAATTAAATAGACCTCCAAGATTAGTCTTCCATAAAGAGGATCCATAGGAATAGATAATGTATTCATTTGGGAAGGCTATTCCACGCTGCTTTTTTCTGTATACCCCAGATAGTAAAAACTCATAAATAACCGCGAAGCACAGACAATAAAATTATGATGTATATTTTATGGCGCGCCCTTTAGCGGCGTCTTAATTAATCACGCCAGTTCACGCCAGATTACAGACGGCGTGATAATATAATGAATGCAAGGGAGGTTTTAATTCTTGCACTTCATTGCTGCCGCTAAAATAAATGCTTCTTAAATAAATTATTATACTATTCAACGAGCAACGTTTGTATTATATACATATTTGATTATTTGTAAACGTGTAGACCCTCTGAGTCAGAACTAATGTCATACCACAAAATAAAAATTATTTGTATTTTACAAACAAATCTTACTCATAATGCTATTATGGTTCTAACAATATCTCACTCATAACGCAAAATCGGTGCTATATGATTCGTACAGTGAAGGGCACCAATATGTATTCACTCGATGTTTCATAAATAGGTATAATACAACTTTATTGTTGCAGAAATAAGGTCTGTGTACATATTTTTGAGACTTTGTGGTGTATACATATTGGTGCCCTTGACTGTACATAGCAGTGCAGTGCACCATTCTCAAAGTGGGTTGCTGGCCCCAAAACTACGCGTTTGTGCCTTCGAACTCTCTATATTTTGTGGTAATTGCTTTGCTTTCCAGCTTTCCACGGGCCTAAATATGATTATGATTCTGATGAGGTTTTTCAAGATAACAAGAATATTTTTCTTAAAACACACACTTTAAATGCCTAGCAAAAACAAAATTATATGAATGGAAAGATTTTATTTTGATCATCATATATTATCAGCCGAAAGACGTCCACTGCTGGACATAGGCCTCCCCCAAAGAGTACCGGTACCGGTCCTGCGCCTCCCGCATCCAGCGGACTCCCGCGACTTACTACTATGACTACTACTTTAAATTTGATTACCTACTTTAAATTCCTGACGCAAACTCACATCTCGGACTTCCAGCAGTCGAATATGCCCTGCCTACACTGCTGAAATCTAGTCAACTACTGAAAGGCCGACTAGGGCGGACTATTGCCAGATAATGACGCTCGGACAAAATAAATAAGAGTTAACACCTATCAGCGAATATTTCTGATATGAGACCATAAATAATTGTGTCGGATATTTTTGCACACTTGTACTGAGTAGGCACAACAACAGTGCCCTGTTTGTTTCACGAAGCTACACATTACATTTAACTTGCCTAAAGCGGCAACTCCAATCCGCTCAACCAATATCAAACGACTCGCCGTTTGACCTGTGTTGCCTTGTAAAATTGTAACTTGTAGCTTCGTGGAACACGCCACTGATATCAAAATATCCTCTTCTGAATTGAAAATTGTAACTCAAACCACTTTTAAAGCATAAGTTAATAAACATTTTGAAATAAGTTGGAAGATTAACCTGCCTTGGTCCTAATAACTCAATCTACATAACTTTACATTACAAACAGCCTAATGGGCCTGCTCGTTACGCGCACATGGCGCGCCTGGACACCTCTGCAACACTTCAGTGCGTAATATTTTGCACAATATTGATTTCACAAATCAATGGCATAACACAAGTTTTGTATGTACCTATAATGAACGTGAACATTAAACTTGGACGATCCGTTTAGATTTGTTGGAGTGCGTGAAGCTTATGGCCTTGGTTTTAAATCGGTTACATAAATATTTGTATGGTGAACATGAATAAGTATTCGTTTCTGAGTCATAGATGTTTTTAACTGACTTAAAGAAAAAGGAGGAGGTTCTCAATTCGGTTGTATTTTTTTTTTCAGTGTTTGTTACCTCAGAACTCCGTCATTGATGAGCCGATTCATATAATTTTTTTTTTGTTTGTAAGTATATGCTTCCAGGTGGGTCCCATTTTTTGGAAATTTAATTGGATGATGTGATCCATGAGGAATTGAGGGAACTCCTCAATTATATTAGGCACGCGTGTAGTGATTTTGATATTTTCTATTATAACTCGTGTATTTACATCCGGAAATCATAAATTGGTGGAGTGAGACCACAGATGACTTATGGAATTCCTCAATTATGTACTTAAAACTACAAAAGTACCTATATCACAGATTCTGATAAGATTCCGTTGAAATAGCAACTAATGAAGTGCCAAGGGTGATCCTTGTGGAATCGACGGAAGTCCTCAAATATTATCAGGTCACATACAGCGATTGGGTTTTTCTCTCTAATGATCAATGCATTTGCTCTCGGAAATCAGTTCATGTGGTAAATGGGAAAAGAAATGTGGAAATGTTCTCGTGGCTTGGCGGAGTACTAATTGAAGTCGGTTAAAACTTTGTTATTAAAGTAAGTTATCTATATAATAATATCTGTTCATCTATCATAGTTTAATATCCATTAAACAAGCCTCTTGTAATCCCTGCATTGAGCTAACAAAGAGAATAGTTCAATTTGTGCAAGATTATTCCCTAATAATTGTGTTTATAAATAATGTTTTTTTTTCATTCATATATTGTAGGTAAGAGTAAGATTTTCAGGGCAGTGGGGCAAAAACCAATAAAGGGCTGATTCAGATTATATTCGTTAGTCCCATGGTTAATAAATGGAAAGAAAAAATATAGAAAGATCTGGCCAAGTCGCCAAGTCGAGCAAAACAGCGAGCGGCACGGCCGTACCATCCTTTTCTCGAAGCAGTTCAGGTGATTGCCAAGTTGCAGAATTTTATTTAGCTAGCAAATAAAGAAGAATAAGAATGCCTGAGACTTGGTACTACGAAATATCTCACAACTTTTTACGGTGGAAGAGTTTCGAGACTCTTTTTTACATGGAATGTTTTTTATAGGTACATGTATTTTCAAACACACATATTAACAAGAAAAATCAATAAACATGAAACAAGTGTGTCTCTGCGGCAGTGAACCGGACACTACTTAGCTCAGCAAATGCAGCAAATGGGATATTAAATAATAGGTATTATGATTCAGTTCAAAATATTAAATGTAACAATTAAGTATACGATTAATTCAGTATATACGTATTATGCATATCTCAACATTGGAGGTATTTAATTGCTATCATGTTGAACTTTCAAGCTCATATAAAGAACAGACAATGCAGAGCACAGCCTTGGAGGCTGTCATCCTCGCCGACGCTCCGGTGGAAACTGAAGCGTCAGCCAGTAGGCGTGGCCTTAAGAAGGCGGCGCCCCGCCCACTCGTGAAACCCCGCCTACAACGCAGAAACGCCTCGTTTGAAGCAAAAACGTGACAGGTGGGTGGAGCTCGCTAAAGTATCGTCGTTAAGGACACTTTATCAAGTAATTTGTTACCTTCAATTCTGATACTAAATTTATTTGTCTCACTAAATTGCTGAACCATTTTACTGTCGCGCAGAATTTTTTTATTGAGGTTTACGATTGCAAATAATTATTCGAAATAAATAAGTAACATGTCCATCTAGTTTTTTCCTTAATTCATTAAAACAATTATAACAGGAAGAAGAGTTGCGTTAAATAAATATGTTAAATAACATTATTGGAAACACCGATGTCATATGTACTCACATATATCTACTAATTGAATATTAATAATTAAATTAATATTCTCTCTTTTACTCTTATTATCATAGATGTAGGTATACATAGAATAGGTATACATAAAATAACAAAATAAAATGTATTTCACGTCATCCAATCAATATATTAAAGAAAACATTACATCTCCTTTTGTTCTTGTAGCATTATTGATCCACTACATTTAACGGGTGTGTAACAACGTATCGGTATAACAACTTTAGATATAGGTATTTGCACTGGATATAACAACATTTTATATAATTTTATAGGATATAATCACTTAAGCTTTTGATATAACAACAAAATAGATATTTTCATGTTGTATAATCCATACTTAATATTATAAATGTGAAAGTGTGTCTGTCTGTCTGTCTGTTACCTCTTCACGCTTAAATTTGGTATGGAGATAGTTTGAATCCCGGGAATCATCCCCTGAGGGGGTGAAATGGGGATGAAAGTTTGTATCGAGCTACGATATAAACGAGTTCCACGCGGACGGAGTCGCGGGCAGAAGCTAGTTAAAAAATATATTTTAAATTATAAAAAGATATACCGTAAAATGGGGTGAGCAGGGTGAAAACTGACATTCAAACCTCGATAACATTTTATTTTTACTTATACAAACTGAATGGTGTATATAATAAGTGTTCCGGACGTTTGTATTTTAGTTTTTATTTTATTTTGGGTAGTTCCATTTCATGACTTTGACGATAAACAGGAAAACCCACCTTACCCCGTAGTCCCTCGTAATTGGGGTGAGATGGGTTTTCATACAAAGGTGATTTTGGAAGATTGATAGATCGATTTTTTTTATTATGAGTATTACTATAGCTCCATTTTAAATTGGAATACATTATTTTAGTAGCAGTAGCCTTAAAAAACCATCTCACCCCCCTTTCATACCTTCTCTCCCCATTCATAACCCAACTCTCCCCGCGAACCCCACTCACCCCATTTTACGGTAATACTTGAAAGTTTATTAAATACTGTATTTCGTTCTCTCTACCAACATCAAAGATGACAATAGAGTCCTTTTTGGAATTATTAGTATAACATACCAGTATTTTGTCCGCTTACTTTATTTCTGTGTTGTTCTCATAGACCACACCAGCTATGATTATTTTCTGTTTGGCCTAAAGGTTGACTGATAGAGAATGCCTTGTGGCATTAAGTTCGCCTTTTGCTATTGTAACTGGTAACTGAGCAATAAAGTTTAAATAAAACTGGTTTGAATGCACCTTGATTTTTTTGTTAATGCTACCTTTAAATAAACAATCAAGGTGCATTCGTTTTCTCGATCGAAAGGTTAGTAAGTATTATAAGAGGAGTGAAACCATACGGCGCTGGGAAGCTACAAGTAGAGGGGCTATTCCTAGCTGAAAGCGATGTTGAAAATAAACTCAGAACTACACACTTTTACTTTTAATACAATTAAACTTTCGTAACAGTTTCTTTACGTATTCAAATTCCTATCCTCAATACATCCTTCTCCAATCAAGGTTTGTAACAGAATGCCAATACAACTTCTTTTACCGAAAGTTTATTCCTATACTAGCTTCCGCCCGCGACTTCGTCTGCGTGGACCCGGGATAAAAACTATCCTATATTTGAATCCAGGTTATAAACTATCTTCGTGCAAAATTTCATCTAAATCGGTTGAGCCGTTTAAGCGTGATTGAGTAACAAACATCCAAACATCGAAACATCTAAACATCCAAACTTTCGCATTTATAATATTAGTAGGATTGTTTTAAATGAAAATGTAGAAGCTAAGCCGTTCTAATTGTATTTCCAGAAAGCTTACCCTATGCATCCTCTACAGTACCTTATATTATAAAATTTGACAAAACGTAGAGGCTGTTGATGTACACGGAAAACGCTACCCTCCCTTCGGCGGAAGTCAGGTTAAAAAGACACAAGACTCTACCAAAGAGAACATGAAAAGCCTACGTATGCTCATTTTCATTGACTGCCTTTATTAATTGCGAAACTCGCTCTAAACACATGCACGGACAAACGCTACGCGCTACGCTCGTAGCCGATCCCGTGGTTTTCCCGTGGAGAGCGACTACGGCGTAGGCATCCGCTAGGCGGGTTCTTGGCAGTGAAAGTGTTAAGAAAATAACAGATTTATTCAAGGTCTTTTCATGTTCCAAACGCGATTGTCTGTCATTCGGCACAAATGGAAAATCGTAGACATGAAATTACCATTTTGAAATTGGACCAAAAGTAATACTATCAAAAGCAAATATGGTGAAAATGTAATATAGACGCGATCTATACTTTTTTGTGAGATATTTTTTTCTTGTTCGAAATGAATCTAGCCCAAATGGATTTTTGTCCTGTATGAAATTGGTTCATATTTAAACCCGTGCAAAGTGAATCTTGTCTAATAAATATCTAAATTTTATATGAAAATCGACTATATTGTACAAAATTCGTATATTATAACGTATTTCCGATTGGTCATATTTTTAGAGTATACGTAATTCCATATGTCCAAGTATGTCAGTTTTACTTTTAGGACGTAATTACATTTTAGCTTATTCAGACTGGACAATTTTCCACTTCGAGGATTTTCAAATTGACATTATTCAATTTCGAGTTGACAATTTTCCAATTCTGCTGAATGACAGTAAATCTTTAAGCCGCATTCAGCAAAAACAGGTTTTTCATCTTGTTTTTGTCAAGTACCTAGCAAATAAATACATATACTTAGTCTAAAGTTCCTAGCAAATACGAGAGAAGGAAAATATGTACCTACCTAGTTATCTCCAAAATGGTTGATGAAAATTTAAATCCGTGCTAAAATTAAACTGTAAGGCATTTTAACTAATTCGAGCTTTACGTGAAAATGCTCGGCATCTTCCGGGTTATCAAAGCGTTACTAAGAGGGGTAATGACAAGAATGCCTTTGCGAACATTGCTGGCAGCGCCACCTTGGCACAACAATGTTTGTGCACAAATAAGTACCTATCCGATTAAAAGGTGTCTTATTTTTAACCAACTTCAAGAAAAGGCAGACCTCAATTCGGTTGTATTTTTTATTTATTTTTTAATGTTTATTACTTCAGAACTCCGTCATTAATGAACCAATATTTTTTGTTTGTAAGTATATGCTTGCAGATTGTTCCGATTATTTTCAAAAATGCAGTTGGATGATGGGATCTATGAGGGAACTCCTCAAATATATTAGGCACGCATGTAGTAATTTTGGTACTATGATCTCGTGGTGCCAAGATACATTACTTACTAGTAATACTTTAATCCGCTGACATAAGAGCTATGGGCCAAATTTATGAGTAAGTTGTATGCACCCATATTTTTACACTAGACTGTACATTTTTTGAAGTTAATTAGGGGAGACTGGGGTCAATAGAAACGCGGGTCATTTGAAACCAGCTTAATAATTCCTAATGTATTGGTGGTAGCGGCGGGGTTTCCAAGAAAGAAATTACCGGCATTAGTGTTGGGACTTGTCTAACTATAAGTTTTGCGGCATCCAACCCATTAGATTTTTTCACGAGGCTATATTGCTATTTATCACATGGAGTAAAATCTTTTGGGGCTTTTCATATACATATGTCAAATTCTACGAATAGGCGGGATATTTGATAAGTCTTACGTCAATCAACTGTAACATGTACTTGTCATGTATGTGAGCATTGTCTGTTAATTACTCTTTATTTAAATAGGCATATTAGTGTTTTTAGATTGGTTTATGCAACTTATTTTTCAGGGAGATTTTGGTTTCAAAGCAATTTACTACTGAATTTGAAAAATTAGCTCCTGATCACAAATTGAAAATCACCGTGAATATACACATTATATTATATTTAGTCATTAAAGTTTACCATCATTTAATATAAGCCAGTCGTTTACCTCGCCACGTGCAGGTGTCGTGTGCCTTAAAGCGGGTATATCAACCCTTTACTACATACCTCATTCCTTTGATGTACGAAATGACTTGAGTTATTCCGAGCATTTTTCTCCTCTCAGATCACAGTGGTGAAGTCTAGAAACGGAACTACTTTTTTGTTAAACTTGTTCAACTTCAGGTGACAAAACGTCTACTTCTGTGTTGTTATTCTAATTCCATACAATGAGCAAGACAATACGCGTTTCCGCTCGAGAAGTAATTTATAATGTATACAAGCGATCTCTTGCGGAATATCAAGCCGGAATCATTATGTCAGAATTGGACAATGTGTATAGAAGAAATGCTGGCATGACAGGTTTTTAATGATTGTAGACTACCAATAAGTTAGTGTTACATTATGAATGATAATATTAATTTCATTTATTCCTAACGTTACAATTACAGTAAAATGCTAATTTTCGTCTTGTTTACATGGTGCTTTTTAGAGGTTATGATTACATAAAACCAAGTTGGTACTTGCTATATATTTGATGAATGTTGTGTTTTAATGAAGTGTAATTGTAATCAAAGTGGAATATTAGGAGGAAGAAGAAACCTGTATATTGTACTATTTTATAAAATTGGTAAACAAAACATCTATTTAAATTACTAGCACGTAAACATTATATAGATGTAATGTTTGTGAGTTTGTGTGCCTATAGCTATAGCAATAGAAAAATTACAATCAAATACATATAATTTGATTTTTATTTTTCTAAATTAAGAGAACGAATTTTAATCATAATCATCATAATCATACTTTTATTCATAATAATTCAGTATTACATGTCAAAATTGTTAATAAATATAATTTTAAATAATGTCCTAGTGAAGTATCAAAAACACTAGGTAGTATTATTCGTGTTGCTATATGAGCGATAGTGGCGCCCCTATTATTTTCTAGACTTTTTTGTCAGACTATACCTTACCTGTCAGCCTCAACAAGACAATTTTGTTTTATTTTTACAATTCAAAGTGTAATCAGTGTGTACTTATACTTTATTCCTATTTCGATACTGAAGGTTACTTTTTAAAGTAGTTTCGTGTCATTAAGAGATGTGCAAATATTATCATCGTCCTAGTTAACCCGTAGCAGCCTGAAGCATCCCTTTAACAGTTTCCTAAAAAAATGTATCGAAATTAAATGAGAAATGGGGACAGCCATATTCACCGATAATTTACCGCCTGAAAGTGGACTTATACATTTTGCTAATAATGTTCGGTAATTTCCATAGGGGTGAGAGGCAAGAGAAGACGTATCAGAGCATTTGAATGCAAATACGAAGCGGGAATCCTCTGCAGACCAGCCTGCCATAATCACCTATCCACCACCATCACCAGTCGCCACCATCCAAACTATGCTAGATGAATGCTGTCCTTTATGATTATTTATTTATTTATTTATTGTAAAGAAACAAACAGTCTTACATAAATAAGTGTACAGACTACATGTAGCATAAAAACAGACCTATAGTCTCATAAAAGATAAACATCCAGAACGTTGCAATTTTTTTTTAGACATGTATGCCTTTTCATGCATCAGTATATTTTAGGAATGATCACTGTGTTTCATGAAGCTAATGCTAATTACAGTTTGTATATATACTTGATCATGCAAACATACACATAAATATATTGATATACGTTTTCATGCGCAATTGAACTATAAACACTTATATAAATACAAAAACCTTATACCTAAAACACTGCTTATAAAAGTTGCCAGGATAGCCTAATTTCTAAATGCATTCTTAAGCGTGTAACTTTACAGTGAAAAATATCAATATCGATAAGTTTTTGATTAATGTTATATAATTCACATGCTAAAGACATTCTTACCGTAGCACGTCCTGCTGCGTGGTATGCTAATTTTTTTTTTTTTACGACAGTGGCGCTCTCGTCTTCGCGGAACTCTAAAATTAATTTTATGTAAAAGAGTAGAGGCTAATATATAATCTTATATAGTACAACAGAATCCGCAGAATCACGACGGTCACTTAACGATTGTATATTGAATCGCTTACAGGTATCAATATAATCTGTATATGTTTGCCCTGTCCTAAAGGCCAGTGATTTAACAAATTTTTTTTGGAGCCGTTCAATCCTGCTATTATGTACATTATAGGAGGGTTTCCAGACTGCGCTGGCAAACTCGAGATGACTCCGGACAAAACTGTTGTATAAAATTTTATACGTAGAAAGATTTTTAAACGGTTTGCCAACTCGCATAATAAAGCCTAATTGTTTATATGATCTTTTTAGAATTTTATCCATATGAGGAATGAAAGTGAGCTTGCAATCCATAACCACACCGAGATCTCGAACCTCCATCACTCTGTTTCATATGTTACCTGAGAGTTTATAGTTATATTGAATTGTGTTTTTCTTTTTGGAAAAGAAATTGCATTTATTAAAATTAAGAAACAGATTATATAATTCACAATAATTAACTAAAATATTCAAATCGTCTTGTAATTTCTGACAAACAGTAATATTTTTAATTTTTATTTTTTTTAATTGTAACCCCGTACCTCATTTTTTCCAACTGATTTATGTTGTTTTTGAATATCGATCCGCCGTTTACCTAGTGTTTGTGGAAATAACTGCCCATTGACCTTCTAGCTCGGAGGTGAACGTTTCTAAAAGACTTGCAAATATCTCAAATTCTAAAATCTAGTCAATCAAGCAATGTCCAATATTCTATAAACGTCCCTCTAAGTTTCCATCTGCATAAGGGTCCTATAAAATTAGGGACATTCCTTAAAATGACAAACAAACATTGTAATAAGGCATAGCGTGGTAACTTTAAACAAACACTACTAACTTTGAAACAATAATCACTAGATGACAACCAATATATTTTTTACTAGCTTCCGCCCGCGACTTCGTCCGCGTGGACCCGGGATAAAAACTATCCTATATTTTAATCCAGGCTATAAACTATCTTCGTGCAAAATTTCATTCAAATCGGTTCAGCCGTTTAAGCGTGATTGAGTAACAAAAATCCAAACATCCAAACTTTCGCATTTATAATATTACATAGTAGGATCAAAGTCAATTCCTAAACAGGAGGAACAGAGATGAACATAAAATCTATGGAAATTTCCTCGCTTTCAGAGGGAATACCCGAGTGAGGTGCGGGTTAACGGACGGAGTTCGATCCAGTACCGAAGCGCCCAAGGCCCGTAAATCAATCCAACCTAATTGCTGCGACGGGCGCTAGCTTTAGCCAGCAGAGTGATTACGTAACTTTTGAAGAGGACGTCCGTCCAACGAATGTATTTCACATTTGACATGAAAGTCTAATTTGAAATTTAATAATTAATTCGTTTGAAGGTGACAGCTGTTTCTTAGTACAGAATTAAGTAAGTATGGAGAAGTCACCAGCATGAATTTTAAGAAGTGCATTCTGTATATTTAGATCACCACTGCGTAGTCAGATCTATATACTTATTGCCGGCAACTTCGGAAAATTTCCAGCAGCGGCCTGCAACAAAGGTATAGATAAAGTAATGAATGACGCGTAGTTTCAGTGTCCGAGAGGCAACCGGATGGTTCGCGGTATTTGAGCTCCCGAAACGTGTTCCACCTCCCTGTGCAACCCAAACTGAGCCAACATGCTCTGAATAGTAGTGTTACCGGCGATTTTATGACTGACAGCCGTCTCTCACTCCATAATTCTATGATAACGGTTTATCATTCAGTCCCGAGCCTGGAAAAAGGTTCGAAATACGTATACTGTTATAATAAAAAAAACCATCATTTTCATATCTGCCGAAAGACGGTCACAGCTGGACATAGCTCCCCCAAAGAGTGCCAAAGTGCGGTCACTTTGCCACGCACTTCGCACATCCTGCGCCACCCGAATCCAGCGGACTCCCGCGACCTTTACCAGGTCATCAGTGATCAGTCCACCTTGTGGTGGAGGCCCACCGGACCCACTACATACCGGAATGCACAGCGTGGGTAGGCACCCACGCTGTGCATTCCGGTATGTAGTCGCCACTCATAAACGTTTCCGCTCCAACAGGCATCGGTTCTACGTGCAATGTGCGCCGCCCACTGCCACTAAACTTAGTGATTCGGAGGGCTATAAATTGGTTCTGCTGCGGATAGCCTCATTTCTTATGCGATCACGCAGAGAAACTCCCAACATAGCCCTCTCCATTGCCGTTTGGGTGACTTAGAGTCTTCTTATGAGGCCCATAGAAAGCGACCACGTTTCAGTGCCATATATCATCACTGGGTACAATACTGGTCAAAGACTCGTCTTGAGACACTGCGGAATATTAGACGAAAAAATGTGCAATAGCTCGCCGAACGCTGTCCAGCCGAATCCGATTCGACGATTGACCTCTTTCTCGAAGTTGGAAACTACCTAACTGGACAGTCTGTCCTAGGACTCCTAAGTATACATAATCGTCTACAACTTCGAGCGTAAAGTATCCGATTATAATAGGGGTGGTTGGTACTACATGGCCATTTGACATGATCTTCGACTTATTCATGTTCATTCTTAGACCAACTCGCTCGAAAGCTTTACCGAGGTCAGTGCTACCTAGCTGCACCGTGGGAACTCAGGATTATACCTAAACTTTGCGCACCGCTGTCGGTGATTCAGCCTGTTGGTTGGCACACGCGCTCACGGCCGGACGCTACTTATGCGCGTAAGTTATTAAAAAATTACTTCGTCGCTAATAAATTAGAGTTCTCAGCAGTGTTGTGTGGTGTAACAATAATAAAACAATTAGACATTTATCATTTTTTTTTATTTCTTCCGACTGACGATGCATACATACTTTATATACTTAAGTACTCATTATTTCCATGACAGGTACAAACTAGTTAGTTTTACCTAGTAATACTAGTTAAGGCTTTCTCGTAGTTCACGAACGCCAAGCAGAGAGGCAGGTTATACTCCTTAGACTTCTGTATCATCCGACGGAGCGTGTGAATGTAGTCTACGGTACTAAAGCCTCTTCAGAAACCGGCTTGTTATCTAGGAGGGAGGCTGGAAGTTATCTAGCCTGCGTACGAGACGATTGGTAATAAAATTCTTGAAAACAGCTTATAGAAATGACTCAGAAGTGAGATAGGTCGGTAGTTCTTCAGCAGTTGCCGTTTTAACCGTATTAATCACAGAGACATCATTGAATATTATATGCTTCCTCGGTCCACTTTCTGTGCTCGCGTTTTTTGAAGAAGGAATTCATCATCTAGAGTTACTCCTCCAGGAATCCAGTCAGTAGTTGGCCCCGATGGTTCCGACTTCCAACTCCAAATTGGGGCAATTTCTCAGCTTTCAACAACATCTCTCTTGCCCAGTTTAGCGTTTTACGTTGAAGTAGATTTTGGAACTATGCATGCTGGCCTTCGATTTATCTTCATCCGTACCCTCCATTTTTTCATCGGAGTGTGCCCTGGTCGGCGCATAACTCTGTATGACTTTCAACGAGTACCTTTTGAATACTGAGTATTAGGTAAACTAGCCTAACCTTAGTCGACACACTCTCGACCTTCACCATGTTATTCACGGGGACTTGTGGACGAGGAACCCGACACCTTCCTGGGACTGTTGTTCCCCCTGACGGAAATAGAGCAAGTTACTTGATTTGAGGGTTATTATGTCCTCCCTCTCTCTTCGGCCTTCAGATAACCCTCTATTACATCCCAACGCAACTTGCTCAATCCTTCTTCCAGTTCTGTTATCCTTTCGTCGGTCCACAGTGTGTGCGTCTTATACGTTGCCAGGGCCAGAGGTCGTCGGTGGTGGTAGCTGGATCTTCGCTGGAGATTCTTAGCACCCCTGACCCCGCGGGTACCCTGGTGGCTACCACCACCAGGGTACTGGGGGCCACTGGAACCTCAGAGCCGTTTTTGTATCTTCCGTGGGGGGTATATGCCATAATCGCCACGCTTGGTATGCGGGTTGGCGATCGCAGTATTTCCACCGTACTCCAGGGATGCTGCTACCCATCCCACGGTGGTCTTGGTTGTAGGTTTAGAACGTACCCGGGTCCGTAATCAAGAAAATATCACATTCATATTTCCTGAACCCGCAATATTGCCAATGACAGTATTCCTGAGATTGTGTTCTCACTACTGGCAACGGCACATCAGTTTGTCTCAGATATTTTTATCTGACTTATACATTTGTTAGGTCAAAGCCTTATACTTATATATGGTACAGGGCGACGTGGAAAACCTGGGTAATCAGAAGCAATAGGGAAGCATGTAAAATTCAATAAAATCATACAATTCCGTCATTCTATACCGCCACACGTAATATCACTTATCATATAGTGTGTATCGAAAACCTAAAGGTTGCCCAAAACCTATTTTATGGGTACGTTAATCAAGTGTTGCATGTCACCCAGTATAGCTTTCTTGTCTGCGCGCTTCCAGAGGCCGATGTAGCGGCCCGTGTGACGTCATTAGTTGCTGCCGACTCCAGATAAACGAACTCAAATTCAACTGTTTCACAGATTCCTCCGTCTATTGTTGCGTTAATTATTTTCTTGATTAGGGGGTATTATGGCCTTAATATTTAAATGTCTAGGGAAATGGAAAACGTGAATTGGGATTATGAAACTTTCGTATGTTTTAATAACCGTCAGTTATAACAGCGTGGGCATTTATGTACATCTCGAATAATAAGCGCAATTTAGTCATCAATCCTCACGTTAGTACGGAGTTCAACATTGTGATGTCACAATCACAACCTATAATAAAAACTAAAAAAATTGCCCTCGGTACGTATCAACGCTCGGCAGCAATGCCTAGCTGCGATATTGTTAGGGTTCCGTACCAAAAAGGTAAAAAATCGGTCCACGTACACTGTAGGGTTCTGTCGTTGCCTGACTTTCTTTGGTACATCCACACGCGCGCGCCAACTAAATGGTGCGGTTGCGTCGGTCGAATCTGTACGAAAATTGGCCTTTCCAAGCACACATTAAGTTGGTCGACTATTACTAGCTAACTACTTATGCCTACTTAGCTGTGATAGTTTTCCTTTTAAATTCATTATATTTACTACTGCCACGAATTTGTTCACATCCCGGGGGGCACTCGAACAAAAATTAGGGTTTTATTAATCACTGAGTAAAATGATTTTTAGAAAACCATAATATTTTTAAACAAGCTAATCAATACCGCACACTATTGGTATAATACTATGGGTTGTATGGGAAGGTATTCGAACGCACTCGGGTGTAAACGTCAAAAACGAGTATCGTATGTAAAAAAATACGATGTTTGTGTAAATTATTAACAATTTGTTAAGAATAAGTAGGTAAAGTGATCCGCAGTGAATGATTTAGCTGTGATAATGTTATCAGAGTTTTATTAACCACAAAGGTCAGAAATTGAGAAGACAAGAAATCATGACAGTTATGTCGAGTTTTTTAAACATGATCTAGCATGCCGTTAAAATTATTTGGATTCCTCCAGAGTGATTATCCGATGTTTATGCCATTATTATTTCTCCCTATTCGCGATTCTGCACAATATGAATTCCACACAGCTGACTTTTATGAAATGCGTTATTCTTCACAGTCATTACTTCCTCACAATCGTGTTTCTTCCTAATCGCGATTCCGCACAATATGAATTCCACACATCACATGCGAAATTCTTCACAGTTCCACGCATTTTATCACAGGCGTTATGCTTCACAGTCATTATTTCTTCACAATCTCTTCTGTTCCTGTTCGCGATTCTGCATAATATGAATTCCACGCAGCCTAAATTATATTTTTATACAATCTTCGCAACTCTTATCAATGTAACACAACTGCATTTAACCATTATTATTTAAACTGTGCGCTAAGCGCGTGGTGGGGGTAACGTGGACGAACGCAGCGCTCAAAGTGACAGGAAAAAGAAAAAACAAAAAGTGAGAAAAGTTGTGGCCAACTTAGAAGAATGAAAAAAATGACAGTCTGGTCAAGACCTGAACCCAGAATACGAAGCTTTGCCAAATTCACTTATGATCAAGCATGGATTAATTTACTGTTAACATCTTCGTGAGCTGTAAATCGTACACAACTTTTTTGATGCATATTACGAGTACTCATCACATGTTACGTATCGAATATGGTAAGAGTATTACTAGTTTTCTCTCGTTATCTTGAGTGTTATCATTTAAGCAGTGTCTCTTTCGAGGAGTACAAATTAATGACTGTGATAGAATTCGGCTGTGTGGAATTCATATTGTGCAGAGTCGCGAATAGGAAGAAACCAGATTGTGAAGAATTAATGACTGTGAAGAATAACGCATGTGATAAAAGTCAGCTGTGTGGAATTCATATTGTGCAGAATCGCGAATAGGAAGAAACAAGATTGTGAAGAATTAATGACTGTGAAGAATAACACGTGATAAAAGGCAGCTGTGTGGAATTCATATTGTGCAGAATCGCGAATAGGAAGAAACAATAATGGTATAAACATCGGATAATCCCTCCAGAGTACTATGTAGTACCGCTGCCATTCTGACCCTGTCAAAATATCAATCTGCAACTCGGCGCACCATGTCCTGTATGTATTGTGCATTGTGTTCGGGGGCTAAAATCAGTCACCTTAATGGCTCTCGCTGGCATGCTAATTCATTAGCGGGATCGGATACGCGGCGTCATTTGTGTCGCGTCAATCGCGAGTGATTAGTGACGTGATTGCACATTGATGGCCGCTGTGTTTGCCCGCTGCGTGGCGTGATACCGGCTGGTACCCGAAATATTTTGGCTATTTTGAATATTTTTATTATTGATACAGATATCTTACACATTCAAAGTTTAGGAATACAATATTGAATTGTATGTATATACTGTCTAAACGGCTTCTCCTATTATATTAATCTTTGGGACAAAAACACAACATACATGCATAAATATAAATATTTGGAAACAATCTTACACTAATCGACCTAGTCCCAAACTAAGCAAAGCTTGTACTATGGGTACTCTAGACGACGATATATATATACTTATATAGATAAATAAATACTTAAATACATAGAAAACATCCATGACTCAGGAACAAATATTCGTGCTCATCAGTCTCATCACACAAATAAATGCGCTTTCCGGGATTCGAACCCGGAACCTCCAGTTTCGTAGGCAGAGAGAGTCACTACCAACTCGGCTACAGAGGTCGTCAAATATAACCTATTTACTATTGACAACAGGAAAGACGACTTGTCTTTTTAACTCCGTATGTCACAAAAGATTCGTTTCGATGATTCTCGAATCAAAATGTTTACTTATCTCAAAGTATTGTAGGCTATTCAATAGTTTGGTATACAATTAGCTCTTTAAATTCTGCACCTTATTAAGGCGACTCGGTAAGTCTTGTGGCCTAAACACCGGCGTATACTCCGCTATATCTATAAGTCGTGTGAAAGGGTGAATCCACTAGAGGCGGGGCACTCCAGTAAAAGTATAGTTTTGTAATAAAACATTAATTTATAATAGCAAGCTACATTCTATATTCTATTCTAGTTCATTTTGTCAAGCATTTGAAAACACATCTTCCCACATATCTGGCGGATATTTACCCTAATGGATAAAAGAGTATTTGACTTGTAATTCTATTTAATTATAGGATACGTCCCATATTGTACGATATCCACGTTCCATCCCTCCACGTTCATACCTAATATTTATTTGGTCACATGACTGTCATCCCTCCGCATTACATGCCCAGGATACCATGGAAGGCGATGGGATCTCAAATAGTCGATGACGTCTCCGTATAAACATATATTTTTGTTGTAAATAATCGAGAATGTGTTGGTTTTGTATCTATACATCATAATACTCAAAAGATAATTATTCCAACTTGTATAGAATAACGTTTGATTTACTACGTATTAAGTTCGATGAATGCTAAGTACGTAGTAAATACATAATAATAAGGATTAATACGCTACATTAACTTTTCTAAATTAAGTACAAATCTGAAATATTAGGTACTTAGAGCCTGTAATTATATACCTAGTCCTAAATTGCTAGACCTTGTATTCCGTCAAAGTTCATTAAGTGGTTCGTGACGTCACGCATGGACAGTAATTAAGGACTGATTAGTACGCAATTAGTCACATGATCAGCATGGCAGGCCGAGGCGTGACTCAACTTTGATGAGATGTTGTTGGAACAAACTTACAAGAAAAGTACTTTACACTTCTTGAAAAGTTATGTGAATGAGAACGAACATACTTTGAGAATTTGAAACTCCAGAGCAAGAAACATTAATTTGCATGTTATAAGCCAAAAAAATATATATTTTATAATAATAAAAATCCTTTCCAAAAAATATCACTCAGTAAGTATATATTACGAAAATAATGTGTGCTGTATCTCTGCTGTGTTGCCTAAATGACCGATTATCAAGCCAAAGATGCGGTGAAGGAAGACTAAACTGACACATCACTAGCTGTGAAGCAAATACAGCAAACACGATTTTCTTGTTGTATAAAATTATCTTCTGGATATTTTATTTCCACAAGATTCCTCTTAGTCCAAGACGCTTTAAAATAGTATACGATGATGATGATGGGTCATCCGAATTAATATCTGGGCTGGTATTCGTCTTACACTTACATGTACCATGGATGATAATGCGGCCTAGAATTTACATTCATCTTACGTATACGTTGACGTTCATCTTTCAAAATAAAATCGTTTAAAACGCCCAAAATAAAACAAAACACCCAATATCCGCACCTGCGCAATATGCAAAAACAAACGTCCATAACTAAGAATTAATACGCCAGTTCAATTTAACGGGACTGTCACCTATTAAATCCCCGTATCGTAATCCCTTAACCCTGGCAAAATATGAGGTAGTGTTGCAATAAAAAATCGTCATAAAGTCATAACAGACCGGAGCGTGGAATGAACGCGTGCCCGTAAAACTGTCGGAGTGAATGGCCGGTGCATTTGACCGGCTCGCCAGTTTAGGGATAACAATACTTTTGCGAAAACACATAATTTTCAGTGCGTTTTGATGACAAGGGGTTTGCACATGTTGTTTCCTTTTTGTCGTTTTCCAAGTGGACTGTTTCTCTTTTCGTTGAGAGATGCAGGAAAACAGTAGTGCAACTCACCATTAGGTCTTTCCTTTTTTTATTCACAAAAAACTTTTACTGGTGGGGTGGTATGATATTTAATTAACTATACAGTTTCAAATTAAATTAAATCATGCATGTGACATGCAGGAAAACAGCAATGCAACTCACCTTTAGGTCTCTTCTTTTTTATTCACCAAAATCTTTTACTGGTGTTATGACTTTTCATTAACACAAAACATTAGACAGTTTTAAATTAAATTAAATCACGTGACATGCAGGAAAACAGCAGTGTAACTCACCATACCACCAATGGTCTCATTAAAACTATTATATACTCAGATAGGTGCCCACATAAAATAAAAAGTCCAGGTGTGAAACTAAATTTTAGACATACGTAGTCGTCAACATCAGCAGTAAGGTACGTACTGCGAAAGGTAAACCCTCCGTCACACCGCGAACGGGTAAACCCATCTACAAATCGCACCGCCACAGGTGCGGCTAGGGTCCACATGAGCATTAATAATGATAAATTCGAGTCATTAATTCGGCGGGATTAGTCGAGGCGTGTGCGCCGCCGATAACTAAATATTAACTCAATTAGTGCATCCAAATGTCTGCTAATCCTTTCGCAGGTTTCGCAAATAGATAGGCGGGCTTAGGTTCAAATGGTGACCGTTTTATATAATTGATCCTAATAATTATTGCATCGTCTAAGTGTCATATAAAATATTTTGTGCTTGTATTAATGTTTGTCAGTTTTTGATTCGATTTAGAAAAAATCCAAAAAAATGCATTTGGTCTCATATTTAGAAATCTCATGCTCCGCCAGTACGAATAACAAAAAATACCTTTACGTCACGGAGAAGACGTAAAATGGTGTACGCACCACGGGCGGTAATTCGTAAAGCCCCAGATCGCATATTTGAATTGTTCCTGATTCATCATATTCCTGATTGGTCATATTCCTTATCCGACACTTGTGTACGCACCACGGGCGATAATTCGTAAAGCCCCAGATCGCATATTTGATTTGTTCCTAATTCGTCATATTCCTGATTGGTCATATTCCTTATCCGACACTTGTGTACGCACCACGGGCGATAATTCGTAAAGCCCCAGATCGCATAATTGATTTGTTCCTGATTCATCATATTCCTGATTGGTCATATTCCTTATCCGACACTTGTGTACGCACCACGGGCGATAATTCGTAAAGCCCCAGATCGCATATTAGATCTGTTCCTGATTCATCATATTCCTGATTGGTCATATTCCTTATCCGACACTTTCCTAACTGGTCATATTCCTACTCGTCATATTCCTGATTCGTCATTTTCCTGTGTTCAGAAACTTATGGGGCTTATTAATAATTTAATCTTAATATTAAATCAATAATACTTACTCTTTCTTAACTATGTATGAAATATTAATAATTAGAATGATTTATAAACAAAGATAAAAATAAGTAATTTTAAAATATACTTAGTTTTCTTTTTCAAAATTTTTCGCTTCGTGCAAATTCGGATCACACCGTTTAAAAAGTTTATATTATAATTTATAATTATAAAATGCTTTGATTTCGATGAAATGTAAACAAATCTTTATTGAAAATGTGTATAAGATTCAAATGACTTTCATTACATTTTCAATTTTCCTCGCGGTGATGAGTTGAAATGTTGTGTGTTTCGCTCGGCAGCAGTTGTTTGGCGTCTCGTGCCTTGAAAGCCTCGCTATGCTTAGGATTGTACTTTTTTAAGTCTAATAATCTAATCTTACAATCCTTCGCTAGCTCGGCTTTCAATACAAGCACTTGCGCCAAACAACGACTTTGCAGCCATACATAACAAATTACTATTTTTCGCACAAATAAATATTTTAGAAAGGTGAGTGTTCAGAAATATTGTTTATGAAGGGAATTTTACCCTCTTGTGCTTAAGTATAAAATAATTAGATCGTCGTTTTTGTCGGAGATACCTTTTACTATTATATATTTAAACTCCGCAATTATACTGTACTGTACCCCGTGGGGTGTCGGGTTAGAATAGCACCACCCCTTTCTTCCTGTGGGTGTCATAAGAGTCGAGTAGGCTCGTCACTGCGATATCACATTTAGTCGATATTTTATAACCACATTTATGCAAGAAGTTGCACTGGAACATAAGTTTCATGTGCTCTGCCTACCCCTATTGGGAATGAAGGCGTGAATCTATGTATGTAATTATACTCTTGACGTGTTTACAATCCATTGAAATACTGTCTATTGGCAAATCTGAAAATAAGTCTACTGAAACACGCGAAGCATACACGTTACGGCATCATCATGTAAACAGATTTGGGCGTATTAGTAACAATATTGTAGGGCAGCTAATTGCATTAATCCAATTAATGTTGACTAATAGTAATGGCAAGTGCAACGCTAGCATGACAGATCGCGGCAGATATTTGGCGGCTGACGAGGCGTCGGCTAATGCGACGTGGCATCACGTACTTAGCTCGTGACAGCGGGCTTAAGGAAAATATTCAATTTATGTACTGAAATTAGGGTACAAAAAGTATTGTTACTATGTTATATCAATGAAGGTAGAGCTAACGTTATCCAAATCCTAAATACTTAGTCTAAAATGAATAATGATCAGTTGAAAAGAAGCGGGTTGTGTCGGAGATACAACCGTTAATTAAGTTTAAGTGGATACTTCTTTGTTGGCTATGGAACCCTAATAAAAAAACCGGCCACGCTTGCTATTATGGTGTACCCGTAAAATATATATCAGAATTAATTCACTAAAATCTGTATAAGTACAGATAAATCGGTATATATGGCAACATTGACTGACATAGCTCATTTGACTCGCGATACATTGAAAATGGCGGTCATTTCAGCATTATTTTCATGTCCGCAACATAAACTAAATAACATTTTGTGATTAACAACTAATAGCAAATAAAGAAGGATTAAAACATGTAACAAACAATTATTTGAAATCAGATCAGGCTTCTCTACAAAAAGTTATTCCGGAAGTCACGTGATACATTTTGAACTGTACTCCTATACAAGACACGAGCAAAGAAGTATCCACTTCAAAAACTGACTGAAAGCCAATTGTCGGGTTCACCGCGTGTGTGGCCACTCGTGCCGCACGCTAATCCAAGCAGTCAAAAGAAACTACCAATCGGGTACCGTAGGTAGATAGTATAAGTAACACGTTCACGGACACAGGACCATCTCGATTTTTTTGTGATACGACACAGAAATTCCCCATACAAAATGGCATTACATCTGGGGACGGATTACCGTATTGCTCAGTTTTGAATGTTTGTGTTGCGGCAGTAACGGCCAGAGACGTAACCGACTGTAGACGGGTATTCATGTCAAGCGAATACTAAGACCTGTGTTACGGCACTAACGGCCACAGGCGAAACGAACAGAATATTTGTATGCGAATCGTCCGGCTACAGACGTAGTGCCGCAACACGCGGTCTATCAATTGTGTGCGTGATGGAGGTAACTTGTGTGCATCAGTATGAGTGCTTGCTGTGGCACTGGCGGGTTTGTGTTACAGGTAAAAACGGCACAGTCATAAACTCCCTATATATACTATGACAAATATTCGGCTGTGGACGGAGCGCCACTTTTAATGAAAATTAAATTCCCGTCTACAGACGTAGTGCCATATTACGAAGGGTTTAGTTTACGTCTCTCGACGTACTGTCCGTGAACGTGGTAGAAATAGCAGCAAATACTTGCTACCTAATCAATCAAGTATTGGCTGGAACAATAAACAACCACAATTAGACGTAAAACCGCGTGCAATGATGTACCTTAACACAGGCATTATTTGCATTTCCCTCCTTTGTTACAATTTATTTGTGGATAGTTTTATCCAAATTTTATAATATTTTTCATAATGAAGTCTACGTCCAAAATCGCTCAAACACAAAACATATGGCATTGCGAGTATGAACTTGTTCTTACACGCCTGACATCCCGCGTATCAATTCAACGCCCGACCGCAACATGAAGTACCTATTATATACGACGTTAAACATAAATCTTACAAAAATATTATCTTAACCCCAGAAAATGAAGCAATATTTTAACTTCCCAGTAAGACAACTTTGCGTCAGAATTATATTAATTCATTGTTATCCAACACAATTAACCCTTTCCTCTTACCTCTAATCTTTAACCCTGATCAAACAAGTCTCAGCTAGAATAGCTTTTCTTTATAAAAACAAACGGGCAAACGCAAATCCGATCCGAAGTAAGACGTCGGCTCAAACAAATTATTTGACATAATATCGTTAATTACAAGCCCTCTTTTGTACCCGGGGTAGGGTAATTAGGTTGGGATGTTCTGAATGGGCCCTTTTTCTGCTCGTTACGGCTGAAACAAAGGGGCAAAGAAGTAAACAGAACGTATTCAAACGGGGTTTGAATTAGACTCGACAATGAGAGTTCGACTTTAATTCGATTCGTTTCTCTAACTCTGGGTTCTAGACTCGTCGCTCGACAGAATTGTGCTAAGAATTTACGTGATCAATGGAGGCCTGGGAAGGAGAGACTTGAGGTTCGGTTAAATTCAAAACGTCGTTAATGGTTCCATGAATAATAAGAGTTCCATGATGAAATGTATAGGTTGATGTTACCGCGTGAAGGTAACGCGGCAACGTCAACCTATACATTTTAATTACAACATAGGCAATCAAGCGCTTCAATCAAGACCTCACATTGATAAAATTACATCTAAAGCGAATAGAATGCTTGGATTTATCTTCGTCAAAGTAAAGATTTAAAAAATTCCAATGCACTGATGCTTCATTACAATGCATTTGTTAGTTAGGTCACATTTGAATATGCATCCGCTGTAGTCCTTTTTATGATATAAAAAAGTTCCTTCATCATCATCATCATATCAGCCGAAAGACGTCCACTGCTGGACATAGGCCTCCCCCAAAGAGTGCCACAATGACCGGTCCTGCGCCACCCGCATCCAGCGGACTCCCGCGACCTTTACCAGGTCATCAGTCCACCTTGTGGGGGGCCTACCCACGCTGCGCCTTCTGGTACGTGGTCGCCACTCGAGAACCTTTCCGCCCCAATGGCCATCGGTTCTACGTGCAATGTGCCCCGCCCACTGCCACTTAAGTTTAGCGATTCGGAGGGCTATATCGGTTACCTTGGTTCTGCTGCGGATAGCCTCATTTCTGATGCGATCGCGCAGAGAAACTCCCAACATAGCCCTCTCCATAAAAGCGCCTCAAATACAAAAACTTCGGATGAAAGCTTCAGATGCGAAAAGAAAAAAGAGATGTCACGTTTTATCTAAATTGCTAAATAATACAGTAGATTCCCAATATTTTGTGGGAAAAGTGACAGTTCCGAACGCGGTCTACTAACATATTTACCCCGTTTAGTCGTAAGAACTATGTGTTAAGTATTTAACTAGAGCATACAATATTTATTATAAAAATACTCACAAATTGACATATTTAAAAAACCATACCATCACAAATTTGTTTCTGCGATGAAAGCAATAACAATAGTTGAGTAATAAAGGGATAATATAGATGCACGATAAATATGGAACCGGCTATAATTAATTTTTAATGAAATTATTTTTTCCGTTTTTTTGTGTTTTTAATTTCTTTCAATTTGTAACAATTAGGCTAATATTTGATTTTTTAGTTACATTTCATTAATTGTGCATGCTGTGTGTACCTTCTAGCTAGCAAGCAAAAATGTAGTAAGTAACTAAACTACACTGTTTTGGCTTCTGTGTTATAACTATATTACTAATATATAAGTGTAATGTAAGCTGTTTGTTTCTCATTGCAATAAATAAAATAAATAAAAAAATCGTATATTACGTCTATGAAAATCTGTTTGTGCGGGAATTTGACCGTTGTTTATGAGAATACCTTCTGCTGCTGGTGGCGTATTTCATTGACGATTGATTTTTTATTGACGTAGCCCAAAGCTTAGGCAATAAACATCGGTAGGTATACTACATACATAACGTGGGGTAAATATTTTCCAAATACTTATCTTCTTTGGTATGTAAATTGTAAAGTAAGCAACATTGCAACATGATACGATACAAAAGTCGAAAATATTTATGAGTGTAGCACCTAGTCTTACCTACCACTGACCAGTGACCGTGACAGTTTAGTTCAAATATTTTTAGCATTTTTTTCGGTATCGTTGGGTTAGCCCTACGCTGTCTAAAATTACATCAAGTAAATATCGGTAGTGTACGCAAATCTTAAATGTTTTCGATTGCACTTTCACAGATTTTTATCTTAGGAAATACTTTGAGGATTAAAGTAGGTATACGTACACGCCCTGCAAGTTCCCTTTAATTGCACCCCATTGTTCCAGCTGATTTGATTCTGTATCTCTCAATAGCACAATCATAATAACAGGCTTAGTGGCTTAGCGGTCGCGATGCAGTGGAACGGAGCTGAGTTTTTATTTTATTCATAGAAACCATATTGCGTGCCAGTACATTTCTCAATAGGGTAGCTATATATAACTGTATAACTGTGACTATATGGTAGGTAGGTAACTGTAGCTACTTTCATCCCGATGGAAAAGTTCGCTAACCAAAGCAAGAATAATTAATAATTCGAAAGCTGGGCATTTTCAAATAATCATGAAGGTACCAACTCAACTAGCCAAGTAACGTGAGTCCACAAACAAAAAATTACTGTGTCCGTTTTATGACAACAATGAAGTTTCCAGTTTGTATGAAAAATTAATTTTTCTTTGCAATTCGTAAATTACACGTTAAGTACTTTAAATGTAAGACTAGTTCAATTTCATATAATTTTTATGCTTAATTTTCGCCACAAAAGTGACACTGAGTTCATTTTTGTTTGACGACTCACGTTAATTGGCTACACAATTATTTGAAAATGTCCAGTTAACGTATAAGGTACAATGTGGGATTAGAAGTCACGATAGTGATCACTAATGCCATGACTCCTGGCTGCCTCATAGCCTAACAGAGGTTTTGCGTACATAACAAGTTTCACGGTTTTTTAACAGATTATTATCTTTGCCCGTGTGGTGTCGGGTTAGAATTTCACCACCCCCTTTCTTCCCGTGGGTGTCTTAAAAGTCGACTAAGGGAACAGGGTTGAAGTGTTGTGGGCGATGGGCTAGGAACCTATTACTGGAATATCACATTTTGTCGATCTTTTATACCCACAGTTATGCTAAAAGTGGCGCTGGAACATAAGTTTCATGTGCTCTGCCTACCCCTTTTGGGAATAAAGGCGTGAATGCAAATATGTATGTATTATCATTGGTGGTGGTCTGTGTCCAGCCGTGGACGTCTGTCGGCTGATATGATGCTGATGATGAGTATCTTCCCAAACAAAGTATTTTTGGGACAATTAAAACGCAGCAAACACGTAACCAGGTATCACTTCTTTTATCATGTTAGTCTATCGTATTTGGTTTTCTTTATAAGGTAAACCTCCTACTGTTTAACACTGTAATTCCTAATAATTGACGTGATTCTTTCTTTCGCCTTTATTGTTATGAATAAATATTTAGTGTATTGGGTCAATGTCAAAACTTAGTAATTTTTCAATTACGTCAACTTTGTTGTAAATAGGGGTGTAGTTGTTGTTTTGACCAATTTTAAAATACATCAAGAATACGTTCACTCTAACGTGGTAGATAAAGGACTTCAACGGTAATTGTAAATTACGACTATTAGAATTAGTTTGAAAGGAACGTTTGACATTTCATTGTGAAATGACAGCTGTCGGCGCCTTATCGTCCGTTAAAATGTGATGTGGTTGACGCACTGAAAAAGTTTTACCTAAAGGCAGCTTATTTTGCAGTAGGTCGTTTATTTATTTTAGACTACTATATTTCGTTATTCCCGGCTACCGTAGTTTATTTATTTATTTATTATGTAAACATCAATTATTTCAGTACAATGGCAGTCAAAAACCAAAGACAACAGATACAACCCGCCTGAAGTTTTAAGTAGCATGCTCGTGCGCGGGGCGCCTCGTGTCATGCGCACTCTTTCCCTAACAATTTCGCTAACTTGCTCCCAATTGTGTTTGTGATTCCTTTAGAAAGCTCTTTTGACTCCACTCCAATTGTGAAAACTCGTTCCGAAACGACGTTAAATACGACCAAATTTCAGATAATTAACTAAGATTACGCTCTTTCAGCAAATAATTCTCCTATGTATCACAACATTTTAAGAAATATAATGTTGACACTATTTTCTGTCGACGGACTTGTATTATTAATTAAGATGAATTAAACTTTTAAAACAAGGTTTTTAAGGGTTCTGTTTTTGCATTGGGCTGCGTTGAATGTTTTTTTTTGCCACTTATTCTTACACCTTATCTTATACTTATACTGTTGTCAGTTTTGTTTACTATGTATTTACATTCCTACGCAATTACGCGAATAATGTTGATATTGGTATTTGGTTGAGGGCGGGGCCCAACTTGAGAGAAGTAATCTTCGAAAAACAACAATAATATTTGTCAAGCAAATGATAAAAATATGTGCCAGAATGTATATTATTTTTCGTTTGAGAACAACGGGTTTTTCCGAATTTAGGTAGGTATATATTTATGAATATAACTGTATTGCTAACCGATATCGCGCAATTAGGCTAATATCGATTGATGGTTTGTATTCATTTAAATACCAATGCATTCTCAAAAGCTTTAACTATTTATGGAATGCAAAACAATAGTGCGACCGCCGAGCAAAATCGCGTTACTTAAAGCCCATGCAAATTCGGAAAATTCTATAATAATCTACATTGCACACCGCCGGACGCTCTTTTCATCTGAAGCCTTTTGTTGGCAGATTCAATTAAGTTTACATCGGCACCGAGGTCAGTTATTAAAAACCGAACCGTACAAAAATTGGTACGTAAATCAAATTCAATGAAGTGCAGGACAATGGGGTGGCGAGGAGAATGACGCCGGCAAACAATGACGCTCCGCCAATCAACTGATTCCCGGTCATCATCGCCGGAACACTATTGTTTCATAAATGGGTGAATTTGTTAACCAAATAAGCACTGGATTTTTCACTGAAATCTAAATTGTTCCGTTTGCCGGTGTGTTATGGATGAAGCGGGGATATTTTTAAAGACTGTTTAGGGTTTCGTAGTCAACAAGGAACCGTTATACATTTCGCCATGTCCGTCTGTCCGTCCGTCCATCTGCGGCTTAGCTCCGTGACCCTTACTACCTACCTATTGGCAAGCTGTAATTCGGGTGTTTTTTTTTTGGGTTTCTCCCCTACACTTAAAATCGACCAACTTAATAAATGTGCTAGGAAAGACCGACTTTCGTACGAATTTAGGCGGCGCAACTGCAACGTTTAGTTGGCGTGAGCGTGTCGATGTAAAGCGTGAATTATACAGAGACGGCGGCGGCGTATGGTGAAGGCGCTCCGCAGGCGCAACGCTGGCACGGGACGGATACGGCACGGACGAGGCGTGAATTAAACAGAGACGACGAAGGCGCAGCACACCAGGCATGATGTTGCTTCAAACGATTGTAGACCTTGATACAATAAAATAAGGCAAATTCACGTGTTAGCGTACATACATGCTAAGTGTCAATATTTAAAAACATTGACAATCTTTTCTCGCCTTTGTAGTGCAACACTAGCTGTTAGAATGTTATTTTAAGTTCCGGACAGAATCGACGATAAAGAGAACTGGAAAAATCACGGAGTTAGTTGTATTCATTTTACAAGCAACATTTACGCCTGTGTTTCCAAACGGTAGGTACCTATAATAGCCAAAACATAAGAAATTTTATTTCTGTGTGTTATATAAAAAGTTGAAGTAACGAAGATGTCTAATTGACTAAAATGATGAATGAAATCAAGAAGTTCGTAAGGTATGTTCTGCTGGTTTATGGTAAAATGTGCATTGTGCGCGATATGATATCTTATCCAATCCCTGCTCTTTCTATGCTGTGCCATTCCTTTTGATTTTATTTCAATGATTATGGCACGTGTTTAAAAATTGCAAGTGTGTTTTGGTCCGGGTAGACTAATTCGATAAGGGACTGGTTGACCTACTGTGAACCCGTACCACGCTATTCTGGACAAGCTATATAAAATTGAATCCAATATTTATGTTTTTTTACCCAAAAGTTCTTATATCAGAACCATGCGGACATATAAAATAAAGATTATTCGAGTAAGTATACTTACCCAAAGAACTTTGAACCAGTGTACGATTTTGTTCCGGTCGCAGTGGAGACATCTGGGCCGTGGTGCGAGGAGGCAGAGTCGTTGGTGAAGACATTAGGACGACGTTTGAGGGAAAGGGGCTGCGATCCCAGGTCTGGTTCGTACTTGGTACAACGGATTTCACTGGCAATACAGAGGGGAAATGCTGCCAGTGTATTAGGGACGTTTTCAATATCGTAATATTTTTTTTTATTCTTGTGATATGTCTTGACGAAGCATGTTGCTGATCACTGGTTGTAAATATGTATTATTGGACGAAGTTTGTTGCGGATACTCGCTCTGTGCTCATTTTTGACGAAACCTGCGCTGCGGATATTTAACTTTTTGGATAGTTTTTAGCTTTCAATTAATATTTCTTACCCAAAAATGTGTAATTACGTTTCACTGGTAATTCCATGTTTAACATGTTGAATTAAGCTGTCGGAGGATCAACCATTTGTCCTAATAAATAAAAATTATTATTGCACTATTTTCGGCATTTTATAACCTATTTCTTCGTTGACTTTTCACTCATTCCTTCATAGGCGAACTTACACCAAGTGACAAGTCAACCTACCCCAAGCGTGAGTAGGTTGACTCATTTTCCGGTTTCTTTAAGATCGAGTTTGTACACTATATTATAATTCGTAGCGAGCTATTTGTTGTAATTTATTTTCAAAGCCTAATAGTTTAACTATCAGTTGAAGTGTTTTTTAGAAAATAAACTCAAAAACAAGAAAAATACAAACGTTTAAAGTTCCATCTTATCACCCATTGACTTTTCTCTCCTTGGACCCAAGCGGTTCTCCCCATAAGATTTGAGGGGCTGGGTGTTCGCTCCGCGTCCAGCGTGGTATTACCGGCTTTCCTGTCCTCCGTATATGGTTCGCTATCTCTAATCAGTAACATTTGAAACGAGATAGCGAGTCTGAAGGCGGCCAGGGGAGCTTGGTGTGTTTCGTGCCCTGGAGTGGACATCCCAGTGATCTGGCATAGTTAGAGAGCATGGGACTCTCCACGTTTGATGACAACCCATGCTTATCTCCTTTTCAGCAGTCCGTACGACTCCGGACGCGTTCGTATTCTGGCGGTATCTTCACCGGAATGAGGCACTGTCTCTGAGCTCTCCCATCCCGATAAATAGGCACAGTTCTGGATCCAAGCTCTTTAAGGGTTGCCATATGCCTGAGACTTGGCGCCAGAATCTGTAGAAAGAGGTAACGCGGCCAGCGTATTGGGGACCATGCCGCAGGTGGACCTTCTGGATGGTGTATTCTCTTTATAGTTGGGTGTTAGTATGTACCAATGTTACTTTTGTTTCTTTGTTAGTTTATTTTAAAAAAATCTTTCATGTTATGTTTGTATTTCATGTATACATTATATAATGTGGCATTTGTAACGTTTAAACAGAAAGTTGGTCAACTATTCCCGATCTCCTGTTATATATATGACAGAGAAATATCTTGAGTAGGTAACATTTTAGGTGGTTAAGAATAAATAAATAACTTTGCGGTTATTAAGTAAAAGTTTATTAATGTGTTCTGTAATAGGAAGATACTGCAGTAATAAAGGTGTTAAGAACTGCGTAAGTTATAATTGACTTGTTTTCATTATGAGTTGAGACAAGTGCTCGCAGTCCCCTCGGTTCTTGCATTGATTGAACCGTCACCCTTTCATTTACAATTCCCGTACCTTCCCGAATTAATCGCCCGAGATCCTCTCTCTATTAAAGTTTCTTCGCAAGTTCTTTAAGAGGCTTAACTCCCATAAAACTCCGGAGATAATGTTAAACATTCATTTAAGTGCGCGAGGTCCGCCCAAGTTCCGAATCGTCGTATAAATCTTCTAATTCTTCGAGCGTTTAATATTCATATCAGTCTTCAGCGATGGCGAAGTTGGGGACATTGTTAGTAGCGCAAATTCGCACACAGCCTTAAGCTGGTTGCTCACTAGTGAGCTACTGTAACCGAACGGGTACAGTAACCTGCGTGTATGTTGTTACCGACGCGATGGCGAATGAGCCGCTGAATCGCACTCTCGCAGTCACGTGTACGCACTTGAACCTCGTCACATTAACGTTCGGTTACGGTTACCTACAGTTCCTTAGTGGATACCCAGCTTTAGAGTCGATCCAGACGATGTCTATCGTTTTTTAACCGACTTCAAAAAAAAGGAGGAGGTTCTCAATTCGGTTGTATTTTTTTTTTTTTTTTTTCAATGTTTGTTACCTCAGAACTCCGTCATTGATGAGCCGATTCATTTTTTTTTGTAAGTATATGCTTCCAGATGGGTCCCATTTTTTGAAAATTCAATTGGATGATGGGATCCATGAGGAACTGAGGGAACTCCTCAATTATATTAGGCACGCGTGTAGTGATTTTGGTATTTTCTATTATAACTCGTGTATTTACATCCGGAAATCATAAATTGGTGGAGTGGAATTGATGATGAAGACCACAGATGATTTATGGAATTCCTCAATTATGTACTTAAAAATACAAAAGTATATCACAGATTCTGATAAGATTCCGTTGAAATAGCAACTAATGAAGTGCCAAGGGTGATCCTTGTGGAATTGACGGAAGTCCTCAAATATTATCAGGTCACATACAGCGATTGGGTTTTTTTCTATAATAATCAACGCATTTGCTCTCGGAAATCAGTTCATGAGGTAAATTGGAAAAGAAATTTGTTCTCGTGGCTTGGCGGAGTACTAAATTGAAGTCGGTTAAAACTTTGTTTTTAAAGTAAATTATGTTTTATTTGCGGTGTCTTTCAGATTTCTTACATGACATAAAGGACGTGAAGTCTAAAATCTCTCTTTCTATACGATGTCGTAGACGCAAAACAATCTTATAATACTTATAATCATCTCTCAAGTAAGTAAGTAGGTATCTCTAATAGTTTAGGTCTAATTAAGATTGAAATATAAATAATAATTATATATGTATTTTATTGAGTTTGTGCGTACTTACTTATTAAGATTGATAGGTTCTTCTTTCATTTGATTTAACTATTTCACACGACTGTAAAAAACGGTTTGGTATTTGTATACATATATAAGAAATAACGTTTTTAGGGTTCCGTACCACAAAAGGAAAAATGGAACCCTTAAAGAATCACTTTGTTGTTCGTCTGTCTGTCTGTCAATGCCCTTTATCTCGGGAACGGGTGGAGGTATCGAGTTCAAATAAAAACCATATATACTCAAGTCTGAAAGGTACGACCGTTAAATAACGTACCTATATTTCGACATTCCAGGGAATCAAAATTTATAAGGTACTTTCCGTTGACCTAGAACTATGAAATTTGGCAATTAATATCGTCTTATACTACAAGTACATAACAGGAAAAAATCGGAAAACTGTACATTTGTAATTTTGTATGGAATACTCGGTGGACGAGTCCGACTCGCACTTGTCCGGTTTTTTATTAGATAACCAAACATAAAGAAAAAGTCATGCATTTGTTGATTCGTCAAACTTATAAACATACAAAGCAGATCACCCACAGACAGAGCATCTCACAGACTTTTCCTTTTCACAATGTTAGTCCACAGTCCACAGTAATTGGCGCACGCTGCCTGCAGGGCCCGTAGCAACCAATTGTCATATTAAGCGTCCTCTAGAATAAAATTTTAACGTCGCTGACTTCAGCCACTCGGATGGGGTACTCGTGCGTCCCGCGGGGCGGTAAACGGCGTGTTACCGTTCAACGTCTAAAGGAAATAAAAACCGGTCAAGTGTGAGTATGGCTCGCACTGCGAGGAAAATGTACTGCTAAGAATGCAGCTTATTCCAATTCTAGTCCTTACAATATTGATGTCAAACCTCAAAAATAAAACACGACCTAGTTTAATGAAATCCAACCTCAACAGGTAATATAAGTTAAGAAGTTAAATAGGTATTGTAATAGATATATAAATAAATAAATATAAGGGGACAATCTTACACAAATCGACCTAGTCCCATAGTATGTAAGCACTTTATTGTACACAATAACAGGTTAAAGAATATACATGTCACACAATAGATCAAAGTACAAAGGCGAACTTATCCCTATAAGGGATAGTAAGCTCAGTAAGGCTTGTGTTACGGGTACTATACGACGATATACATATATAATAGATATAAAATACTTGAATACATAGAAAACATCCATGACTCAGAAACAAATATTCATGCTCGTGACACAAATATTTGCCCTTACCGGGATTCAGCTTCCTAGGCAGCGTCACTACCCACTAGGCTAACCGGTCGTCAAATATAGTAGATAGTTTTTATAGACTCGTACCTGCAGACAAACTGTTAAAACAGTTTTGCAGGGAAATGTAATAGTAGTATTATATCCCATTGTTTAGTAATAAATAAATAATAATGGTTTTAAAATCCAACTATTGGGTTAAATCACCATTCACAGTTTCTTTGTACTTGTTTTCTGTGTCACAGGACATTACTAGTGTTCGGAATAGAATAAACTGTTTGTTTATTAAAAACCTTTACATTTTAATAATAAATAATACATAAGTTTAGCCTATATTTCATGACCAATAAATGTGGCTAAAACTGGCATTGGAACATAACATAAGTTTCATCCTCTATTGGGAATGAAGGCGTGAATCTATGTAGTTATGTATGTATGTAAGTTACACGTACCTTCTTGACAAATATGACGGGTATCTTTTAAAAAAATTAACAGTATTTCAGTAATTACGTAAAAATCTACTTTTTATACACTAGTAATTATTGTATTTATTTATTATACGGATAGTCCCCCAAATCAAAACTACGGTAGCCTAGTGGTTCAGTTATGCGGCTGTCAAGCGGCGGTCGTGGGTTCGAATCCCGGCTCGTACCTATGAGTTTGTCGGATCTTATGTACGGAATATTTACCGTTAGCTTTTCGGTGAAGGGAAACATCGTGAGGAAACCGGTCTAATCCCAATAAGGTCTAGCTTTCCCTCGGGGTTGGAAGGCAGATGGCAGTCGCTTTCGTAAAACTAGTGCCTATGCCAAATTTTGATATTAGGTGTCAAAGCGGACCCCGGGCTCGTTAAGGGCACAACCCGGAATAACGCTAGGAGGATGACGATGACTTAGAAAACTACCTAGTATTAATTATTTTCCGGGATTGGGAGGTGTTAACAGCTCTAAAATACTAATCTCGCATGTTTTCGTGGACTGTAAATATAAAAACTATGCCTATTCCATGCCTAGGCGTAGGCCTAGTGATGAGCTGTGATAGGAATAGTCCTATCACAGCTCATCACTATCAAAATCGAAAAAAAACCGACAATGTACTCGTCACCAAGTTAAAATGGGGTTTGACAAACTTTGTTGCCACATACATCGTCTTTAACGAGTGTCCGTCTTCGATCAAACGACGGTTTTATGGTGCAGTTCCTGGCAGACAGGGACGGGAGCCTGCGATAACTAGACAATAGCTACCTGGACCAGCACTAACTTTGGTAATGACTCCGTGTTCAGTTCGAGTTTATTCACATCGGAACACAATTGGGGAAACTAGTTATTTAATAATTTTAATCGATATCTATGCCAAATTTCATTAATATATAAAGTGATTGTTCGTATCTACTCGTATAAAATCAAAGCATAACGATTTCCCGCTTTTCTCGTGCAGGTTTAATAGTAAGTAACTATATCAATGTACAGTACAGTATATGACGGCTCGCTAGTGGAGCTAAGAGAATAGTTGTTTGAGATTTTGGTGTATACCTAAGAACAAGTTCATAAATATATTGGTTAAATTCCTAGCTTGACTAACTCTTTTAGTCACATTGAAATCGTCCCCGTTATTTCTGAGCCAAAATCCTATTCCATTCATTGACTATTTTGTCACTTTCTTTCTGAATACCATTGCATCGTCAAAAACGAAAATGACCAATCGTAAATAGAATCGGGGAATGTACAGCCTGCGATAACACCTACTGAAGAAAAAAAACAAGTGAAAGAGACAAATAACGGATTTTACCATATGAGATTGTGACCCCGTGTGGTGTCGGGTTAGAATATCACCACCCCCTTTCTTCCCGTGGGTGTTGTAAAAGCCGACAAGTTGAAGTGTGTTGTGGGCGATGGGCTAGCAACCTATCACTGCAATATCACATTTTGTCGATCTTTTTTATACCCTCATTTATGCTAGAAGTGGCGCTGGAACATAAGTTTCATGTGCTCTGCCTACCCCTTTTGGGAATAAAGGCGTGAATGTATGTATGTATGTAGATCGTGGCAAATTAGCCAAAGAGTCAAATGCCAGCCATTGTAGGCGGCTCCTCCTCACATCTCGTCTCTTTGTCCCGAGAGACACAGCATGAGGTTTATCAACAAAGAAAAATAGAACCTGTGTCCATGGGCTAAGGTGAACATCGAGGTATAAAAAAACATAGAACCAATGACGAGCTGTCGGCCCCTATGTTTTTTCCCTTCCTCCCAGAGAGAGTAACTTTCTAGAGTCCTAGGTTTCTGTAGAAGAAATTAAATATTTTTATTTTAAAGGAATCAGAATTGAATACCCTAGGTACCTACAGTTTGAGTTTGGAACAAATAAAATTTCAAAACTGTCTCCTAACCACGTGGCTCAAATTTTATTATGTTTTTTTGTATGCCGGAGGTTAAAAGCCTGTAAAAGTTTTGGTCGCAAATCTTCAGCCGAAACCCACCATTTCAGCTTTGTCTTCAGTTTCGGCTGAGGATCGCTTCGGTCAGACACTGTTCTTTCTACATTTATAATGATTGAAAGATTGGCAATTGTAACAAATACCTATACTCTATTGCAGTATAGTCAATGGAGGTGTAAAGCAATTGTGGGGAGCCGCCAAAACACGTATCTCGTTCATTCGGGTCGTTACAACTTGACCAATATTTAAAGACACCGTCTACCCCAAGCATTAACTCAATGGGGAAGAACGGGAAGTATTAACAGAGTTCTTCGTAAACTGGACGTGTACTAACTGTCTGAGCAAGTCGTTCTATCGTCGCCACATCAGCGGTTTGACTGCAATCTTGCCGTTCATTTGTGGGTGATTTCATATTGTAATTGTACTTCCTAAGTAACTTCTAAAAGCTACGTAGCGAAGTATCCACCTAATATTTTAACCATAGGGTAACATGTTTTTCAAATCGAGCAAAAACATTTTGGTTTTTCTAAAACACTGTCTTTGGAACATAAATCTCTTGGCTCAATGTTTAATGTATTTATCGCATTTTAAGCAAAAGATGCGGAGTGAGCCCAGTCCGTACGCCCGCCCGCCCATGCTGTGTTCCAGTTCACAATAAATTTGAAAAATAAACCGCGTTCCTTATATTACACTGTATTTACCAAAAGAAGTCGCTCCAAGTCCGTTAATACCCACTTCAGAACCCCCTACGTGAATAATTAGATGTTACCGGGATTTATCCCGCTCCGTTATCTCTAACACGCGTTTTAAATTTGCAAACTCATTCTTTTCGCTTTATTGAGGATAATACATCTTGGCTTGGTTGCGATTCTGATTAATGTCTTCGAGTGAAGTTGGCGCAACTTTGTCAGAGATAGCGGAGAAAAATAAAGGGACGTGACTAGACTAATTCGGTTTTTACAACGACAAGAGGTAAATGAGTAATTTCGCTTTTAAAATTATGTTAAGCGCTCTAAAGAGGTTGATATCGACCGCTTTTTAATCCGAGTCATTAGGCCGGCAGGAAAATTGAAAAATAAAAAGAGCACCAGTATTCTTCTTACAAATCGGGTCTTGTCAGTTCTGTCGGAAGGTCCAAACGTCAGTGTATATTTCGTGAATAATTTACAAAATATGCAAACCGGACTTATCACTATTTTATCATGTGGTAAGTAAATCTGAAAATTGTAATTAAAATCTAGTAATCAGAATTAAAATGATGCACTAAACATTAAAAATGGTTATTTCAGTTATATATTTGATTTTCGGAGTTTCGGCTGAAGATGAAATCAAACGCGGCACATTTCCGTTCATGGTATGACTGATACAAAACGTTATAAAATTAGTTATGTTATTACTTTTTAAACCTGCGGGAATATTATTGCTGTCGATAAGACATCCGTCACTCTCGCACGCATACCTACTTTTTAGAGCTTGAACCACCATGCGCCCGCTGAACTGAATGTGAAAAGTATTAACTACTCGTACTATTTTGCTTCGTACAAAACTGTTTGGCATGACGAGGTTCTCTCCTCTTTTCACGATCATGTCATGTATGCTATGTTACGTGTTTTGATCTAAGTATGGCTGTTTTTAGGCGTTCATATACTACCAAGATGAAACGATCCTTAGCTTGAGCGGCGATAGGTTTCTGCAAGGTGCCGTGCTCGTCCGATCCAGTTTTCTGATATCCTCATCACCCGAGTCCACCATCTCCAAAGACCCGCTCAGCAAGACCCTTCTGGCAAGAGTCGGGGCTACCATCATCGACGCGAAGTTCAGCCTGAATGAAGATGAGGATGAACAAGAACAAGAGGTAACTAGCGTTACAATGTATAAAGATACTTTATTTTCTCTTCGATCTTAAATTAGGTAAGGCACCGGTCCCACCGTCGATGAGTAAGCGACTTCCTATCACTTATTTTTTCGCTTAAGGAGCGCTTGAATCAGTGTGTACTATTTTAGGACTTTTATTTTATGGCAAATATGTACATTATTATGCAGGATATACCGAGTATATCCTGCATAATAATAAAATACCGTATAAAATTAGACTAGATGTAGGTATTGCGTACAATGTGCTTGTGGAAAGTATCTCATATGGATTATTGGTATACATACTATACGACTTAATAAATAAACTCCCAAAAGAGTTCAAAGTAGTATGAAATACCCCCAATAAATGTTAATAAATATGTATCTTAAAAATGAAATTTTAAAACAGTTATAAAGTTTACATCGTCAAGTATTGATCGTTTATCTTCCGTATGCCAGTGCTGAAGGATTTAGAATAGATTCCGTAAGAAAAAGGTAAAAAGGAAACCTTTTGGTGCGACTGTGTCTGTCTGGCCGACAGAACGTTAAATATTTCAAGAATGACATATGTAATCAATTTAAAATTTTGAATAATTGTTAACAACGCTTATTACGTATATGTAAACTTTATTTTATTATTTTTTATGGAAACTGACAAATTTAATATGTGAGGCAGCAAAAGTTCTAAGTCTAGTGATTAGGTCAACTGGTGTGCCATATGTAAGGGCTTGCACTACAGAGGTTAAATTCCTATTTTAAAAACAAACTTCAAATTTCTGTGAGGTAATTTTAGAAGAATAATCGAAGTCTGTAACAAAATCTACCGACAGATACTATGACGGTAGCTTCAACTAAGCGCTGTTAAGATTTTTCCAGAATGAATGACGGGTATGGTGTATAAAAATTTGTACGACTACCCTTGATGCGCGAGCCTGTCTCACACTTCACCGGTTTATTCCTTTCTTTCGGGTACCTTTTTTAGGTCTTCGAAGGAATCTCCAAGCGTTGGAAACGTCATTGTTAAACACTATTATTTCCGCAAAGGTAGGACTACCTGGGAGAACATACAACTGTAACCCGACTACGGTCACCCGGAGCATAATTTCAAAATAACTGACGACTCATTTATCAAAATTGGTTCTGTATCGTAAATTGGTTCTGTATCGTAAACGCTACGGTGGCACACGTAAATACAAACATAGACTGCTAAAATCATATTCCATCCTTTCAGCTCTGCCGTAGTCGGGCAAAAAGACTCAACACCGGTATTGGCTTACATTTTTTTTTATTGTTAAGAAACGAACAGCCTTACATAAATAAGTGTTCAGATTACATTTCATCACACATTTGCTCTGATCTTCTTGTATTAATACGAGACTGACTAACGCATGCCGTAATAAGCTCAACATTCACCCCCTCACGCTTAAAATACTTTCAGGTGATCCAAATTACTCGACCTTCCGAACACGACAGTACAAAATGGTGGCTTACGGACATCTGCTTGTTGAAAACTTTACAACCCATCACGACGACTTCTTTTGTTCACTTCACGCAGCTGTCTACGAAACAGGAACCTACTGACAAAGTCTGTCATATACTCGTCTTTAAAGTAAGTATAAAGCAGGGCTATATACCGTACCTACCCCGGCTTTAGACCGATGTAGGTAACATCAGCGGGCAAACCCGCCGATACGCTCGCTGACGAGCCCTTGATTCAACGGACTAACCCGCTGACGACAAGGTTCAGAATCTGTCTGGTGTGTGTGGAATTACATTGTATTCTACGTATATAATGACAGTCGTCAGGAATGGCCTATCAAGACCTTTCTCACTGCACAGGTTTTGTCTTTTGAGCTGTAACATTACTCCAGACAGTTAATTTCTGAAATTAAGGCTTTCGAGTGTTTGTCCCTTTACTACCGTCCACAACAACCGGCCTTCGATTTTTTTGTTAGTAGGCGACATTATATAACGAACTGCACGTCTAGCACACGACACTTTATCGCACTGTACCTCTTCTTCTAAGTGTTCTAATAAGAGAGAGACGGAGAATGCGAGAAAAATCGAGAGAGCTCGCGCGCCGTTGCGTGCTAGCCGTGCTGGGAAGACATCTACTACATATACTATAGTATCTGTACAACCCGTATCAAAAAAAGGTTTAGCTAGGAATATCAAGTGCTGTACCAATAAATAATTACTTCATTTGAGGAAAATAGGTTGGAATTGGCTAGTTTCAGTCGCATTTGAATTTGTTTTCACTTCTCCTATTCATTTTGTAATCGTCAATAAGTAAATGTGGGTTTATGGTGTCTTTTCCTACTAATATTATTAATGCGAAAGTTTAGATGTTTGTTACTCAATCAAGCTTAAACGGCTTAACCCATTTGGATGAAATTTTGCACTAAGATAGTTTATAGCCTAGATTAAAATATAGGATAGTTTTTATCCCGGGTACACACAGACGAAGTCGTGAGCGGAAGCTCGTGCACAAATAAAAAAATATATTGTGAAAGTGACGTCTACAAGATGTTTTAACCCTTTTCCAGGCCGGCAGCTATCGAATGTCAGTATTAATTATTGACTTTAAGATACATGTTTGACAGTATGTGGTCGATATAACGCCTCTGCCTGGAAAAAGGTTAAACTAACTTTGGTACATAAATATATTCCTTTGACAGAAAAAGAGCGGCACAGACGTCCGGTTACTGACCCGTTTGTTCGTGGAAGTGCTGCCGGCCTCGACCGATAACTGCGGCATGAAGTTCGTCGAGAAGACCATGACGTGTGCCGCAGACCAGCCCACTAGTGATGAAAAACAGCTGTCGAACGACTACTGTCGAGTAAGTTGTATTGATTTATTATGATGCTTTTTCACCCAACCCTATCAATGATGTTCGTCAATCATCATCAATATCATCATGTTGCGCCATTATATGATTTGGTAGGCTTTACATAGTTAATACAATTAAAGAAAGAAAGAAAGGAAGAAAGATACATTTATTCGTGACAAACACAAGGCAATTTACAAACAATAACATACAGTTGCGTAATTTGCCACGACATGGTCGCAACTCAGCGTAATTTGCAGCGTAATTAACAATTAAATTGTTAATACGATAACAAAATATATATAGGTATGCTATCACATTAAGTTCATATTCACTCTTTAAAATAAAAAAAAACTGTGAAAATTCTAGTAGTCGCCGTTCAAATGCTAGTATGTACCAATGCACATTGACTAATTATCAGTAGTAAACAATATCGACTCTTTGTAAGATAAGAATATCAGTCATGGGTTGGTTTGCGCGTCGCGTCCTTGTCGCGGCGCGTGCGCGTGCGCGGCAGCCCGAACAGCCTGCTACAGACAGTGGCAGCGCGCCTAGGCGGACCCTTCATTTTGCATTGGGATAAAATGCATAGGTAGGGCGTCTAACTGAACCTGACATTTTTAATTTTATGATTTTATATAATATGTTGGTATTTTTATTTAATGTCGTTGACATTGTAATTTAATGCGTTTTAATTTTAATTTATTTATCAGGAAGGTTCATATATTATTTGCTCTTACGGTTTTTTGGTTTACGTTATATTATGACAATATCTGCATAGGTAATTAACTACACTAATACTGATAGCAGATCTTAATTTACGACTTAAAGCAGATCAATCACACGCATAATGCTTGCATATTTTTACTTGCAACATACCTAATGCTTCCCGAGGAAATATCTGGAGTTCTGAAAGAAAAGACTCGAGTTTCATGGATTTCTCGTTGATTTTGACATCAGAACTTAGTTAAATATATTAGGAGCAAGCTCTGAGCGAAGTTTCGTAAACATAAAATCTTCTTTAAATACGTAGTCTGAGTCTACTCCTTTTATTGAACCTCTTAATAAATACAATACGCATCTAACAATAGTCTTATTAGGAGAAAACTTCTAGGGAACATACGGTCCTAATGTTTTGTTTCAAACAAATCGTAGAAAAAAAAATCAATTCCGAAGTCAAACTAAATGTTTCTTTATAATTGTAGGGTAACAACGGCGGACCTCTCATATGTGACACGGACGTGATTGCATTGCAAACCTACATAAACGGTGACTGTAAACCACCCCACTTATACCAACTCTTGTCTCCAAGAAAACGATTCCTGGATTGTGGTATTGATGAAAAATGTGACAACAAGGAACAATGCAAGAATGTATGTACCGTTATTCCAAAGGATGCCGCAGTGCCACTGACTCGTGCTTCATCAGAATCGACTTCAACAGAACCATTAACAGAAGCAACGGCTTCTTTATCAGTTTCACCTGAACCAACCACCCTAGTGGATACCAGTATAACTGCCGAGCGGACCGAATCTGAAGAAATTGATACAGTGCCCACCCCGTCATCAGTGGCTACTGAGACTACTGCTTCGACAGATACTACTTTATCTGTTACTCCTACTAAGTCGTGGCCAAATGAGCGTGAGGGACGTAAGAAAAATGATGAGGAGGCCGAAGTGCCGAGTCGCCCGATCAGCGTAGAGGCGCAGAGCCGAGCCATCGCCGAGGAGGAGCCTAAGAAAGCAGTCTTGCGCACCGAAACTGCCACCAGCATTGCGTACGGCCAGGTTGTCTTTCAGAATTTAGTTTACAGCAGCTTTCTTTTGTGTATTTGTTTGTTATAATTTATGTCTTTGTTTATTTCGATATAGAAATTAATGATTTGTTAAAATTTTCTTTGTGATAATAAAGTTTGTTAAAGGTTTCCAATGGTTTCATATAAAAAAACGAGACAACGTATGATGGATATTTTTTGTTGTTATATTAGCCCTAAGATGCATATTGTATTAAAATCACTTTGCTTCTGGAATGGCTTTATGTACAATTAAATCCACGTCACAATTCAGACTACGTAGTAGTGTCAAGTTTAACAGTCTATAATTATTTGACATTATTTTTATTACTACTTGTGACACTTCAATTGTATAACTTTTAATACTAGCACGATTCATTCACGCTAGAGCGAAACTACATCTTATATTAATAAAACATGTTGCTTGCGCTTTGACACTGTAAGCAGTGTCCAAGGCTCTCGACTATGATATGGGGTATTAGAGTAATTAATGGGTAAAAATAAAATGTTTTTGGTTTAGATATCTATCTATGTATCTGTTTAAAGCATCGAATTCGTCGCGGCACGGGCAGCGAGTAATTGTAATTAGCATATCGGGTGGCGGTGCCGTTCTAATCCTGCGGGCCGCCCTTTGCAGGGTTGTCAACCTTGTACAAATATTATACGACCACAACTTTTGGGTATGGAGGTACAAGTTTTGCTATATCATTCTTGCTTATCAAAGTGTACATGAATTGACAGCTACAATCCCATTCGCAAACCCCACGTCTGCCTGATTTGAATGTACTTTTTAATTGGCCATGCTTGGACTACGTAATGGTAAGAGGATACCTTCGATCTGTTCACAGTAGAGAAATGGGAACTCTGTGGACCATATCCACCGCTAGGATCATAACACCACATACCTGGGGTGTTTCGCGTTCGCCCGATTGTTCGACCGATCAATCGCTCCAGCGAGACTTTTTTTCCTCTGGGAAAGGGTGTTAAAGAAATCCCATTGGGCCGATTGACCGACCGAACGGGAAACACCCCCTACCTACAGAGCAAGCAATTTCCGCTATTCTGTAGCTTGTTTTAACCTCGCCTCACCGTTCATCGACAAATATATCTAGACACGGCGATTCGTTGTAACTCAGCGTAATCAGAGGTCTAGTTTCGTTAGCGCGTTCCGTATATTAACAGTCCAGTAGGGTTTTTGAATGTTAATGTGACCGCGGTCTTTTGCATGCTGGAGGAACTTCCAGTTAGGTTGGTCTATCATTCAAAGCATGAACAAGTTAAGACATTAAGACCTATGTTTTTTTACTCCAGGACCTCCTACTAAACAATTCAAGGTGTGTCGCAAGTGGTTTTAGATTTCTCTATATCGTTACATTGCATATTCCAAGTCAAAAGTTGTTTTAAGAATTAATAACTAAAATACCCCACAAGGTGGACTGATGACCTGGTAAAGGTCGCGGGAGTCCGCTGGATGCGGGTGGCGCAGGACCGGTCATTGTGGCACTCTTTGGGGGAGGCCTATGTCCAGCAGTGGACGTCTTTCGGCTGATATGATGATGATGATGATGAACTAAAATACCCTTCATTCACCTTTGTCAATTCCAATACCCAAGTCGAGTAGTGCGTAGCAACCCTACCCGATCCCGGGACAGAATTTACATTTTCACAACTGGTGGCTAAGTATACTTAACTTGCAAGTCTACAAGCCTCCTGTAATTTGTTCTGAGACTTAAGGTCTCGCTAAATACTCGGCTTAACGGCTTTACTATAAGTTTTCAAACTTGGAGTTATCTTTATAACAATTTCAGTGTTTATCAGCGGCGCGGCGACAGACAAGTGTGTAGTCATGCCGGAGCTAGTTTAGCTAATTCAACAATTATAGTTCCAGGTGCTTGGGTGAGTCAATGAGAGTAGAGTAATCGCACTTTAGAGGAAATACTTAGTAGCACAGCGATATGTACAGTCAGCGTCATATAGTTAGTAGCAGCCAAGGTAGCCAAATATTTCGGTACACGTCTTCATTACTGTAACAATAAGGGTGTGTTACGAAATATTTGGCTACTCTGGCTGCTACTAACTATACAGGGTGTAACAAAAATGTGGTATGAACCGATCAAGGGCTTAACAGAAAAAAAAAACTTTTTTGACGCGATTTTTTTTCACCTTAGTATGGAGCGTTGGCCGACTGGGGCGACAAGCTCCATAGAAATGTAAAAAAAAATCGCGTCAAAAAAATTATTTTTTATTTTTTCTTATCAGAACACGATACCTGTTAAGCCCTTGATCGGTTCATACCACATTTTTGTTACACTTTGTATGACGCTGACTGTACTTCTTTTAAGCGTATAAACAAGTACTTTCAGTGCTACAAACATCATCTAGCAGCACCACCCACCAGTGTCGTATGAGCCACAGAAGTTAGGTGTCAATAAAACTTACTACTTGCTCTAGGTACTTAATCTGGTGTTGAGTTCCTGGTGGAAGGTCGCCATAGGTCCCGATGATGCGCTGTGATGAGAATACGGTACAGTCAGCATCATATAGTTAGTAGCAGCCAGAGTAGCCAAATATATCGCAACACGTCTTTATGACTATAGCAGTAAGGATGTGTGACGATAAATTTGGCTACGTTGGCTGCTACTAACTATATGATGCCTACTGTACGTGGTGCTTGTTCTTCCACTATCACAAACAAGTACAGAAGGAACATTTTAAAATGGACAATATACTCTATCGGGGTTATACGCGGATTGCCTAGAACGATCATTTTCGTCGTTTTATCTTTACGTTAGCGATGTCGACGGAGCCCCGCGGAGCAACTATATGAAATGAAATAAAATGAAATTTTATTTGAGATAAAAGCGAGTCACAAGATGACAACAAGATGACAACAAGGTTGGGGCTTCCTAGTAGGTAAAAAAAAACCTGTGTCAGGAAGTCCCACTCCTCCATTACATCATAAAGTAAATTATTTATGATTACATGCATAAGCTAAATCAAATTAAGTTTCTATTCTTAGGACTATAGGTACATTCTTACTTTCTATTTAGACGAAAAAGAAGAAAGAAATATGATGCTGACTGTACCTGCATGCACAAGACAAATATAAGAACAAGACAAAAAAGGTAGAAAAACTCAATAGCTATTAATGAATGGAACATTTTGACAAGATTTTTAACATTTAGCTATGGATCGATATACTAATTAAAATTGATAACTTTGCTGGATTATTTCTGATAGTCATAACACTCGTATTTTAGAGATAATATTGGCGGTAAATCTTTGAGATACGGGAGCAAAAAATTGAACTGTTGATTATTGAGCTAGTGAGCATTTATCTCCAAGTGGTTTTAACTGAAAAAAATTTTTTTTTTGGTTTTTTCTTCAAAATAAGTTTACGTGTATTTTTTACTCCTCGGTTGAGTAGTTTTTTTATTTTAAAAACCCAAAAGAATAACTAAAAAATAAAAATTTAACACAAATATCTTTTTTTTTTAATACAAAAACCATTATGACTCCTTAAATGATATTATCTCAAAATCTGCATTGTCTGTTGTGCTATGATCTCATGGTGCCAAGATACATTACTGGGAAGTCAAAACTAGATCTCCGAATTAAAAAAAAATACAAGTGGTTACTGCAATGCTCTAAGGGAGCGTCCTTTTAAATATTTGCTCCTGTTACAGGCCCCACCCCGTATATTCCCGTCTTGTAACTCGTATAAACCCTCAAAATATATTCATAGTTATCTTTGTCAAAAATCACATAAAAAACCATTTAGCAAGCACTTTATTGATATATTATTGATATATACACTAATCAGTAATCACCTAATCTGTAATCAAAGTTTATAAAGGCCATAATATGAACGGTTAGGAGGGGTCTATAACGGCGTATCTATACGTCAAGTCAAGTGAAATACACCCCAACACCGCGCCAACGGGCTCACCTAAGCCGTGAAGACTTGCCCGTAAATACTTAAGCAAATTTGCAAATTCGAAGTTGCCGACACTTCGCGCCAGCAGACTTACAAACTCTCTACAAGCTGTTTATTATCAAAATAAATATTACAATAGGTATGTACTACCTAAATACTCTGCCTGTGGAAAATATGTACCTATCTTAATATGAATGGGTAAAACTGACATTCGATTATCATTTTTTAAACTGATTGCCTGAAAAAGGATTATTGTCTTTAATAAAACGAATAGTGTGTAATGGAACCATACACGTACTAAACCAAACCTCACCGACGCGACGCTGCAGACGTTAACATGCCAAAACTATGTCCGCTATAACACACACATTAAAAAAACTTAAGAATTGAAGGAGTCCTCATGCCAGAAACATCTATATCCTACTAATATTATAAATGCGAAAGTTTGGATGTTTAGATGTTTGGATGTTTAGATGTTTGGATGTTTGTTACTCAATCACGCTTAAACGGCTCAACCGATTTAGATGAAATTTTGCACGAAGATAGTTTATAACCTGGATTCAAATTTAGGATAGTTTTTATCCCGGGTCCACGCAGACGTAGACGCGGGCGGAAGCTAGTCCTATATATATATATACGTTCCACTGCTAGGCATATGCCGCCTCTCATAGATGAAATTAAAATTATATAATCACAAAAGAATAATGTTGTTGGTGGTAAGGACTTAACATTTTTTGTTTCGATATGAATACATTAAGCAGCAGTGTCATTTATAAATATAACACGAAGCTAACCTCTCACAATTGAATGTAGTCTCCTCAGAAAAGTTGCCAAGTGCACTGAATCCTAATGTATCTTAATACGGCTCGATGTGTTTAAATTCCGAAAAGGGATCGCATCGGAAAACTGTTATGCATATTTTAAATTTAAATTTACGTACGAGTTAGGGTTGCCCCTCGCTCCTGGCTAAAAACAGTTGCTATAACGTATTAAAAACACGATTTAGGAATTTGGGAATTATTTTTAAAAAAAACAAACGTTTTTTACTTAAACGTGTTTTGATCTTTGTTATTTAAGTATTTAAAGACAAAAAACTCACGTAAGATTTGGAGATTCGCTGAGTATATTAACATGGATCCAAACAGGAAAAACATTACACTCCTTTTCGTTTGGCAGTTGTGTAAAAATATATTTTAATCGAATACTTAAACGTTTTATCTAGGTAGCTAATCTGAGGTTAAACGGACCAATCATGGAATAAGCTCTAGCTTACACCGGTTTGTTTGAGAGTGCAATTAATCGGTAAAATTTGTTTTCCGCATAAACATGACTTTAATAAGAAATTGTTAACAAGCGGAAGAACAAGATGTACCTACTTTATGACTGTAACACATTATGATTCGTATTGCAACCCTAATCCGCCAAACTGGTGCCGCCGAATGAGAACACTTGGTGAATATCTCTGCGCGAACTTTAAAATGTTTTATGATATCGAGCGGACGTGATATAGATAAATTTAAGAATAACCACTCAATTGAAACGGAATCGCAAATTGAAACAATGGATGCTTTCCATGTTTAAATTTACGAATCCAAATTGCAGAAGCGGCGAGTCCGCAACGCCTTTAGTTTTAGTTATAGCAAACATTCCCAGACACACTGTTGTCTGCCATTTTCTAGTACCGATTGCTGTATTATTACCTACAAATGATAAATACATAAATATTTTACTGTTGTATAAGTTAAATAAGTGCAAGAAAAATATTAACAATTCATAGAAAGGGTTTTTTTGTGTAATGCGGATCTCTGACTTGGATAGCAAACAACCAACCTCGCCGATAGACGTGAGAGGAAGTGAGTTAACAAACAAAGATAATTAATTCTGCAATCTCATAAAAGAAATAAGCAGTTAATAAAACTTTTATTAATTAAAACTCAAAAAGCCTCGGGGATAATAAGGACCAACGTAAACAGGTCCCCCTCCCCCTCTGTACGTATGTGAACTGGGTGCAACTGGACTATTGGTTATATTTTTCCGCGTGTCTTTTCAGCCGGTCGCTATTCTGCTGTTTCAGTAAAAAAAAGACGTATGTATATTTCTATCGCCATGACGCTACGTCTTTTAAGGAAAATAAAGAAGTATTTAGGAGCCGTTGCCCCGGATTAGTCCCTTGGCGGGTAAAGAACTGACAACTGTCGTTAACTCGTCCTGACTGAGTATAAAGGAGTGTAAACAGGGAAAAGATCGTAAAAATAATCGCCAAGCAATATTTTTTCATAAGGAAAATGCCGTGGGAGGAATGGTTTCCTTTATTTTGAGGCCTAAAGGCAGCCTTATTTCATATGCTTGGTAGCGAACACAATGAAAATTATTATTATTTATAAATCCTAAAAATTCTCAAACTATTCCTTATGTTCTCTCTCACTTTAAGATCTTTGAAGCAATGATTAGCACTATTAGCAGTCTTTCTCGCGGCAACGCCGATGGATTTCTTATTAACTACTGTCGATTACTATAGGGAGGGGAGGGAGTAACATTAGGAAAAAAGTAGGGATGTCCCAATTGACCCCAATTATAAAATAATTAAGCTATCATAGTTTATATCAAATGTATTATTTTGGCATAGTCATCAACTCATCATCTACTAGTTGAGAGGGTTCTAATGAGATTTGGAGAGATAAACTTGAGTTGTGTTGGACTTACTTGGCCTTTCAGCTTAGAGGTACCATAAAATGTATTATAAGTAGTCAGCGAACTTCTATCAGTAGGTAAGCCACAAGTCAATCGGACACCGCCATTCAAATTTTGAATGACCACTTAATTCGAAGTCAATATTATTAAATAATTCTTATTAGTTACATAAAAGCTTGTAACAATACCGCTTAGAAAGAAACGATCAATTCACTCCATATATTAACGCAATCGGTACTCGGTGATATTTTGTATCTTAAAACGTCAGCTACTCGAGAGAATAAGTCGCAAGCGCGTATGGACAATAATTGACACTCTCAAACAAAAAGGTCGTGCTTCGTGCAGCCCGCAGCAAAAGTTAACCGATGGATAGCTAACGGATGAGCTGAAGTTAGACATGTCCATTCCACGTCTGTTCCCCTAAACTACGTCCAAGAACTACGAGTAATAAATCGCCGGCAGATTGCGGGTATCTTAACAAAAACGCTTACAATTCCATTGTCTTTTAAACTTTTACCAGGGTCTCCGGTCGGTCTGATACGGAACCGTGCTGGATTTATTGTGCAAAGATAGTTTTGGAAACATTCGTCATTTGTTGTTTTAGGGTTCCGTACCTCAAAAGGAAATAACGGAACCCCTATAGGATCACTTTGTTGGCCGTCTGTCTGTCTGTCTGTTAAGAGCCTTTATCTCGGGAACGCGTGGAGGTATCGAATTGAAATGAAAACCATATACTTAAGTCTACAGTAGTACCTAGTACAGTCAGCATCAAAAGTAACTGCGCAAACGAAGACGTCAAAATTCTTTATTAAAAGGGAATAAGAGCTTTTGACGTCTTCGATTGCGCAGCTACTTTAGATGCTGACTGTACAGTACAGTAGTAAGTGCCTTGTAGCTGTAAAAAAAAAACTTTCTTGTAACGTTAACGTAAAAAAAAGATACGGCTGTTTATGCATAAAGTAACGTATATTTCGACACTTTCAGGGCAATTAAAATTGATATCTACTTTCCGTTGACCTCGAACTATGAAATTTGGCAAGTATCTATTATCGTCTTTTACTACAAGAACAGGGAAAAGTCTGAAAACCAGACTAGACTAGATTTTTAATTAAGTACGGGACCCTCGTGGGCGAGTCTGACTCGCACTTGTTCTCTTTTTTTTCAAACGTACCTACTGCCCTTCATTTTATTAACCCCCGACGCAAAGAGAGGGGTGTTATAAGTTTAACGTGTCTGTGTATCTGTGTATCTGTCTGTGGCATTGTAGCTCCCAAACGGATGGACCGATTTGAATGCGGTTTTTTTTATTCGAAAGCTGATGTGATCCTGAGTGTTCTTAGCCATGTTTCATCAAATTCTGTTGAGCCGTTTTTGAGATATTGAACTTTGAAATGAAAATGTCGGGGTTTTTTCAACTTTTCCAAGTTGTAGTTATTTAGTTACTATATTGAACGAATTGAATTATTGATTACTGTACATCATGTATAGGTATAAATGACGACCGCTTTAGCCTAGTTGGTAGTGACCCTGCCTACGAAGCAAGAGGTCCCGGGTTCGAATCCTGGTAAGGGCATTTATTTGTGTAATGAGCACGAATATTTGTTCCTGAGTCATGAATGTTTTCTTTGTATTTAAGTATTTATTTATCTATATAAGTATGTTTACTGTCGTCTAGTACCCATAGTACAAGCTTTGCTTAGTTTGGGACTAGGTAGATTTGAGTAAGATTGTCCTCTAATAATTATTATTTATTTATTATATTTATTAAATAAAAGTGAAACGTAAATGTTTTTGGTCCATCCTCGATTTTTTCGGTTCCTTACACCCCCAACGTAATTCGTATGTAAGTCATCATCCTCCTAGCGATATTCTCGGTTGTGCCCCTAAAGGAGCCCGGGGCTCCTTTGACACCTAATCCCAAGATTTGGCAAAGGCACTAGTTTTACGAAAGCGACTGCCATCTGACCTTCCAACCCAGAGGGAAAACTAGACCTTATTGGGATTAGACCGGTTTCCTCACGATGTTTTACTTCACCGAAAAGCTGAAGGTAGGTAAATATTCCGTACATACTTAAGTTCCGAAAAACTCAATGGTTCGAGCCGGGATTCGCATGTACGTATGCATTCAAAAAATGCTAAGCAATTTACTTTCAGTCTGCAAGCAAAAGCTCATTATAAAAGACGACGTTTATGCTTGTCATTGGAACCCAAATGCTGAACTGGTATAGTTTATTATTAGGTAATTAAGCTACAAACTTACCAATTTAAATAATTTTATCTCGTTTTTGGTGGACTACTTATCCACACAAGAACAAACGTAAAATCATAAGAATACTCGTATAACGGCAATGTGGAATCGTCAAATCCGGCGACACAGCCTGCAGGCAATTTTCAATCTCTTTCCCATTTGTGACGGTAATAAAGCGGCCGGGAAAAGTCAACAATCAATTTTGTATTTCAATTTATTCCCAACCATCCTAGTTCGTGCGATGATAAGAAAAAGAAAAACGCGTTCATTGAAAACGGAAATTATTGCAAGAAGCCATCAGTGGTGTGCTCCGGTGCGCTGTTTTCTTTTATTTTTCGTTTTTTTTTTTCACCAAACGATTTCACAGTTTTGATTTGTGGGCTGTCGGACGGAGCTATTTCGACTGCTATCATTACATCAGCCTCATAAATTGTGTTGAATTATTTGGAATTGTGAGCTTTAACTCGTGGAAAAGACGGTTGTTTGTGGGTTAATGAAATCTAGTAGGATACGAGGTTGACGAAATAGTGCATCCATTTTTCACGCACCTCATTGTGTCGTTCACGCTCGAGGGACTAGACTGTAAAGGTTTGTTCACGCGTCACGCCTTTATTTGTGATCGCTCCATTTGAATATTCTGCTCTTTGACACTGATGCCATCGTAACAAACATTTGTTTATTTAGTACCTACTTCGGCTTGCTTTGATGGCAAAGAAACATGATGCGGTCTAGACATCGTCATTAAAGCGATAGATTTTTGAGGATTGTTTAATAATATCAATCAATAATTTCTCGTGTATAAATCTCTCTTTCACGATCTTTGGGTCATCTATTGTAAGAACATTTTCAGTGTCTTGTTATCCGTGGCGAAGTCAAGCCAGCAACTCTCGAACAAATTCCTTCTCCAGCGATCTAGCCTCCTAAAGTTCACCGCACAATTCAGATACAACCCTGTTCAAATTTAAAATAATGTCAATTCCTGGGAGATAATAAGTTCTTTCAGTAGGCCAATGGTCCTTACGAGGATAAAGGAGACATTATTCGCAGACATTTGAACCGCACCCAACTTGCTGGTGCTGCTAACACGTAACCGTACCAATAAATGTGTTTAAGGGGATGCCTTGATTCGAGTCGACCACGTATAAATCTCTCTTTCACGATCTTTGGGTCATCTATTGTAAGAACATTTTCATTGTCGTGTTATCCGTGGCGAAGTCAAACCAGCAACTCTCGAACAAATTCCTTCTCCAGCGACCTAGCCTCCTAAAGTTCACCGCACAATTCAGATACAACCCTGTTCAAATTTAAAATAATGTCAATTCCTGGGAGATAATAAGTTCTTTCAGTAGGCCAATGGTCCTTACGAGGATAAAGGAGGCATTATTCGCAGACATTTGAACCGCACCCAACTTGCTGCTGCTGCTAACACGTAACCGTACCAATAAATGTGTTTAAGGGGATGCCTTGATTCGAGTCGACCACGCCCCCTAGACAGAGACACGCTTAATGCCTTCCGCGCACGAGAAAAAGAGATGTAACACTCTTCGGGAATGGCTTTTTTGGACAAACTTCGATAAATACCTAACTTAGTGAAGTCTTATTTTTTAGATGAAATAAAATACTATATATAGTATTAACTTGATTGTGTCGTAAACTAATGTATCGTTTGAGTAAGCTTAGTAAATAAAAGGAAAACACAAACACATTGGAATTTTTTTCAATCGAAGAATTTTTAGGCAATCATGTATCGATTAAATCAGATAAAGAATCATATAGTCAAGAATCAGTATCTGAAAATCAGACCTTATTGTTTCTTAATCTAGTCAGAACGGCGTTTCAAAGCACGCGATAATTTCCAATGCACCGTCTTAAGCTGATTTTCCACCAGAGGGGCGGGACGAGACGGGACGAGGCGAGAACTGAAATTTGTATGGCACTTACTATTTCCACCAAGCGCGCGCGAGGAGAGAATTGAAAATTTGCCATACGAATTTCAATTCTCGCCTCGCCTCGTCTCGTCTCGCCCCTCCGGTGGAAAATCAGCTGCACTGGGCCTTGTCCACCATAAATTGGCATTAATAGCTATCGCGAGCCATTAATAGTCAGCGCGTGCCCGCACGAGCTCGCGATTGGCATTAATAGTCACCGCGAGCTCGAGCGCGAGCGCGAGGCTTCGTACGGTGTAGATGCAGTATTACGTTCGCCTTGCAATACACACGTGATTGATGTATCATGTCCCGTGAATAATTTTTATTAAATATATTAATAGAGGAAGAATCAGAAGAAGATACTGCAACAAGAAATAATCTCATAGCGCTTTTAAGAAAACGAACTCACCGTTACTGGGTTCGAAATCATATTAAACATCATAATAAACATGGCGAGTTTAACACTTTGTTCATGACCCTAGATGACGAAACTTTTAAAAATAAACCCTAATTTATACTCTATATCGACAGTCAATCCTTACTATTTCCACCGAAGATGCGCGAGGAGAGAATTTAAAATTCGCCATACAAATATCAATTCCCGCCTCGCCTCGTCTCGTCGCACCTCGCCGGTCAAGAAGCGTGTTTCGGTTGCAGAGTTAATTTATACTCTATATCGACAGCAATACGGTTCATTTTTACACCAACAAATATTTCAATTCACGTCTCGCACATCCTCGTCAATCCTCACTATCTCCACCGAAGATGCGCGAGGAGAGAATTTAAAATTTGCCATACGAATTTCAATTCTCGTCTCGCCTGGTCTCGTCTCGCCCCTCTGGTGGAAAACCAGCTTAATGCGGGCCTTCCGTATATCCGCACATTAAACGCAGCATATTCTGCTCCGTAAACATCTTCCCTTTTACACTAACCGGCCAAATACTCATACTTTCATGTCATCGTTCTATTTGTTAGCTATAATTTCAATTAATACCTGTTACTACCTGTTGTTAAACTTATATTAGCATAAGTTTCTGTGAACATTTTAATTTTTGGTACCTAGAAGCTTTTATTGCCGACTGTACTTTTTGTACAGTACATAAAAGCAAAGACCCGTTAAGTGGGTTCCAATCAGTCCAAACACGACGAGTTTGTCTTGTGTAGTTTAGGAGCTGCTATGGCTACCGTCTGTCTCCATCATCAAATCAGCTCAGTGTATCCATAATAAATAACAAGCAGTTAAAACCAAATTAGTAACCAAGCTTTATCCCAATATGACTGAAATGATCGCTAATGACAAAAACACCCCAATGCAAATTCGTTGTTTACACTGCAGTGTTGTTTCTTAATCTAGCTAAGCCGGATTGCTGTGATAGCGAGCAGTTATGTTTGCGGCCGAAATTAAAGATGGCGTCGATAACAATCCTATCAGGTTGCGCTCGGCCGACAATGAGGCGGGCGAAGCTGGGAAATTGGGATGATTTTTCTCCTCTTTGCACGTCCGTGTTGCGTGTAGCGTCGGGAAAACAAGGTGTTTGTTTCAAAATAGAAATTGTATAGGCAATAATAGACCTCGCGTTGGAGAAGATAAAATTCAGATAATACTTAACAATCATGGTGTATTAACGCTTCGTATGACTTAAGACTAATCAGTGCTATCAAAAATTGACTCTGTGGCAGAATGTATAATCCTTCAGTACTGTCAGTGTCAAATTATCCGAAAGGTTAGGTTAAATAGCACATTGTCAATTAATACTTTAGAAGGCCGCCCTGCCTGAACTACCTACAGTGTTACCGGCACGCGGGCATTTATTAGAACTGATAATAATATGTTCCATTAGCAATTGTTTGCATGTATTTGCAAATAAAAATTATGTAATTTAAGACGCTGTCATCACCAAAATGCCCTTGAGGATTCGGGTTGCGGCGCACACTGTCTATTTGTATCGGAGTAAACGAGAGCGAGTGTTACTGGGCGGCCAGGTCTTAGAAGATAATAATAAATAAATATTGAAATAAAAAAAGTGTGGATTATTTGTGAAATATTACTCGTTAACGGTTTAGGTATGAATATGTTGACTTGATGTTTTTAATTGAAAGAAAGAAAGAAAGAAGAAAGAAAAAAAATATTCATGACAAGAAGTATGTAAATAAACTAAAATCTAATACATTGTGTGAAATCAATCAATTCGTGTCACGAAAAGGTCCCGCCTCAGCATAATGCCGACCCATACGTCAAAGAAATAAAGACATAGAACCGTTTAATGATGATTGACCAATCTTTGCAATTATTTTCTATCGAGCCGATTTCATCGAATTATGTATCGAGTCCGTCCACGGTCTTTGAAATATGATGAATATTGTAATTATTTTTATGTGCTAGAACAAATAGTTTTTCTTAAAAAACTGCTCAAATAACATCAATTTCAACAAAATGTACTCTTGTCAGCCTCTTAATGTACTAGGTGACGCTGGAATAAACAAAGTATGAAGAGCTGTCATTTACACTTACTTATCAATTTACTTACTTTTACATTGGTGGCAATTTAAATTTTGTTAGAAAATGTATGAAGTCGGAATTATAGTTAATTAGTAGTATTAAGGTCATGATTAAGTTAAAGAACTACATTAATTTAGCCCGTTTACCGTTCAAATTATAACTTATAGTTAAAGCAATGACTTGAAGCAATGACGCGTACAAAATGTTATTCCCACGTCATTGGCAACGAGCGTAGCGCTACGAAATGATTGGCAGTGAATGTGACAGATAAGTGTCCTAAGTTGCCGACGCTCCCGACGGTAGTGGCGCTCACTTCTCAGGTGCTATCATTGAGTGCTACAATGCGGTGGCCGCGACATCTTTATGCCCCGATATGAGATCGCTTTGCCATCATTTTCCCTTCCCCCGAAGGAGGACCTTTTCAAATTTCCGTTCACCTCTCCACCCGTGATAACATTTTTGCTTTTCATTGAGTTTATTGTACACTTTGAGGAAATTAGCACCCCTTGACCTGAAAACACGGAATTATCCAATAGGTATATACGTGTTGTAAGAACAATTGGAGTTCAGACTGGTTTTTTATTGCAGCCAATGTATCAACCATTTTCTTATATCGTTTAGTTTTCCCTTGATTTGTTTAGAAAATAAATTACACCCTAAATTGTTATGCAATACATAGTAAATTTCTAAAATGATGCATAATTAAATTAAAACTCGTGTAGGGTATAGTCAGCGTCATAATAGTTAGTAGCAGCCAGAGTAGCCAAACATTTCGTAACACACCCTTATTCTGACAGTAACACGTCTGTGTACCGAAATATTGGCTACCTTGGCTGCTACTAACTATATGACGCTGACTGTACCTACCTACACGAAAAGGAATGCCATTATTCTAGTAGAACGACATCATACTAATACATAATACTTAAGGTCGTAAGTTAACGAGGGTGTTTGGATGTACTTATATTAGTCACTCACATAAAAACTATCGATATAATTTTGATAAAACTCTCTTTCCACTTTAATTTCATCATTCCAACATTTACAGTTTTTTAAAGGAGGTATGTTTTTGCATTTAATGAGCTTGTTTGTTGGTTTGCCCAGCGGCATAGGCCTCGTATCCACTCTCCATTTATCTCTGTGCCTCACAGCTCTTCCGCTTATAGACCCTGCTATCAGGTTTAGGTCATCTTCCCATCTTTGGTGGGGTCTTCCTTTCCTTCTCTGCCCTTCTCTGGGATACCAGTGTGACCTCTTTCGGTCACTTGTCTTTTGGGTCTCTTAGGATGTGACACGTTCATTTCCAAATAAGTTTAGTTTAGTTAGTTTAGTTTTAGTATTACGTTAGTTTTTCCCTTATATAATAGTATTTTATGCAATCGTTATATAATGTATGCTTTTTCCGTCGAGTACCACGTTTAGGCCACGAAGCTTGCTGAGTGGCCTAATTAAGGTACGAGACTTAAAAAGCTAGTTATAACTATTGTATACAATACTTTTTCTACGAGTCAACTGAACTAATTAAACAAACTTGGTATCTTTTGAAAACGAACCAACGGCTTTTTCTTTTTTGTGCGTTGATGTCCATTTACCTTTTGACTTTCTCATGACGGCGTCCTATTGGTCAAATACATTATAGTTCAGTAAAGGCGCCACGTGATTGGTCCATTTCATTTTAGTTGTCTCAACAGTTATGAAATGTTGAGTTGGGAACTCCATAGTAAAAAGTATGTGATTTAAGTTTGGTGTACGAAGTCTTAATTCAAACATTAAGGTCGACGTATAAAAATGTTAATTATGACTGCTCATATGGAGGTAAGCTGCTTCAATAAACACAATAATTAACTTATTAAAAAATTACGATTTCTTTATTCATCGACCCTCCGTGTAAATTTCATGACCAAAATGCATTATACAACCTTTCCCTGACCTCTCCCCGGTATTTTCTTTTATTCAGTCAACTTATAGGGGTTCTGCGGGTTTTTATTGTCCCCTGCTTTGTCGGACAGATGTAATTTATTATTTCGACGTATTTAAAGCCTCTATTCGGTTCATCTCCTTCACATTGCAATCGCATTCCAATGTCTCACTCGCGCACCGAGGGTGACGTACAAACGCTCATACAAGATTCTCATCTTTCCCTTTCCATTAATTCTGAAAAAGTTTAACAACGCATACTTAGTAAAAGTTACTGTCAACATGCGCGACCCAGATACTGTTGGTTTTCAGCGATCTTTTTTTGTCAGGTATATTCTCAAGAGAAATATCTAGATACAATGGTGATTAAATTACTTATAAGCTAAGTATAGGAATGAAATTTGATGATTTGACGAAAAATAACCCAAAAAGAGATACCGTTATATTTTTGCTGTAATATTTATATTAATTATAATCTTGTGAAAGCAATCGCTTAGTAAGTTTTGGAGATGGGGGGGGTATTTTTTTCGACATTTTCCTTCATAAATTTATTGATTGTAAAAATAGCTGTTTCAGAATGTACAACTAAACCCCTTTCATTTGAAACCCCACTTGGCCTGTAATTAGTTTATGTAGCTTCAGATACCATAGTAAAAAAATACAGCAAATTTAAGTTTTTCATACAAAACTTATTTTTGCTGTATTCCGTCTTTTTTATAAACTGGAACCATATAAACTAATTACAGACATAGATATACCTCATGTCATTGTATATGCAAAGTTTCGTCACAATCCAACACGTAGTTTTAAAATGAGAGCGTAACTACGTTTGTATGGGAAGGTGAAATTCGGCCGAGCTTACTGCGGACTCTTAAGGCAATAAAGTCGTGTATACATATTTTTGTAACTTTGGCCGTATCCATCTCTTTGTAGTCGACTGTACCTATGCCTATTTTTTCCTTTACTTCGTTTTCGTAATTTCATTTTCATAATTGTTCATAATTTAAAGAGGAATTATTTTTCGCTGTTTCATTATTGATTATTATTAAGAAATTATTTGTCGTTTTAGTAATCGAATTATGTTCTGTGTTCGTCATAAACTGGCTACGAAAGAAAAATATTTGTTGCTGTTTCATAATTAGTTATCCAATATTTACGAGTATTCACCGTTTATAGTACTTAATTGGCTTTCTTGGTTCTCAGGTAAATACTAAATAAGTTTCAAAATGAAAACACTGATATCCCAAATCCCAAGACGCTATTTGAATATTAATCGTGACAAATTTTAATACAATTCTTTAGATATTAAAAAAAAAAATGTACTGACTGTTGTTTCAGAAAAGGTACAAGTCTTTTAAAACAGATATGTTGCCGTGATGATGATGGTTAATTCTTATCCCTCATCAGGGACTCTTAGAAGGATTTTGCATCTATTTCTAACCTGGGCGGCAACGAACGCGGCCCTGCTTGTAACGAGAATTAGAGAAAATAAAGAAGGGTACCCCTTATCCATTTTGGAAATTTTCATTCTCTCGATACAAAATACAAAAGATGGGAGATATGGTAATAAAATTGAATTTTAAAAAAGAATACCACAATAATAAATAAAAGTAATAATAATAATGAGTGGCGACACTGCGGACCCCTAACCTCCAGAGAGCCCGTTTGATCTGGCCCTCGCCTCTGTGCTTGCCTTCACCTGCCGGCCAGAGTGGAGTCACAAGAGCGGAACCTATGCTTCAGGTTGGAAGTGTAATGACGTCTCAGAAATTTTTGAAAATGGGCCGCGACTCGGTACATGTAATATCTAACGGCAAAGCATTCCACAAACAGCTCGAAAGGTGAATGATATGTTGAAACATTTTGAAGTTGAAGATGGTGGAGCAAGAGGTCTGTTTTGAATTGATCTGCTGAAGTTAAAACTCACCTTGAGGTATGCGGGCGTATCCGGGTTTGAAAGTACACTATAAGGGCTATAGAGGTAGGGTATGGGAATCACAACGAAGACGAATAGGGAGCCACTTGAGTTGGGAACGGAAACTGGATACGTGGTCATACTTGCGCAAGCCAAATACAAACCTGATGCAAAGATTTTGAAGCCCTTCAAGTTTATTTAGCTTATCCTCAGAAAGATCAAGGTGGGAAATGTCGGCGTAATCTAAGATAGGGAGAAGGAGAGATTGAGCTAGTGCAGTCTTAGTTGCGTAGTAAGAAGTTACGAAGTCTGCGAAGAGCACCCACCAAAGCAAACATCTTCCTGCTGACTATCCAAGATAAAGTGCGATCTAAGATAACGCCAAGGTCTTTGTCCTGGTGAGAATAGAGAATAACAACACCGCCAATTAAAATGGGTGGTAGAGAGGCAAAATCAATCCGGGGCATAAGTTTAGGTCTACCTACGATTATGAGTTGTGTTTTACTCGAGTTGACTTTGAGTCCGTAACGCCTACTCCAGTTCAAGATACATTCGAGGTAATTATTCGAAGAAAAAACCAACTGAGGTAGATCGTTAATTGTAGCTTGAGGGTAAATTTAGAGATCGTCGGCATGAAGGACACAAGATGAGAAAATAGAAAAAGGGAGAGGAGACAACACGCCACCCTGTGGAACACCGGCCTGCATGTTGCACCATGAAGATCGGGAAGAATCTTCCTTTATACGCTGCCAAACGAAACGCGAAATCAACCAATTACCGCAGGAGATATGTCAACAGAACGCATTAAACCAAGAAAACTTTCAATATCAACCGTGTTAAACAGAATTACTGAAATCCAACAGCGATAGCAACGTGACCTTTATGCTATCCAGGCCTGCACGAATATCATCAGTAAAGATCGGCTGACGGTTGCAAATTACGTCAAAATAATGTCGAACGATATCCTTAATATAGATAAGTCTGTGTTGTTAATAATAAAACCATATATTGTTAAAAAAAACTCAGTGAATTTAATTTCTTACAGTAAATTAACATAATTTTTTCCATGTTTGATATTGTCAATCGATTCCTTTTAACATTTAGGATCCATTTATGTAAAGAGAATGACCTTTCTACATCAACAGATGTGAGAGGTGCGTAGTTGTAAACCGTATAACATCGTTATCATTTAAGCTTCTAACAAATTCGTAATCGGGAATTCTATTGATTATGATTCCATTTTGTTACTTAATGAATCTGATGATATCATTATTATACACAGCCGTACCTCATCTAGTAACTGAAATGATTCACTGATTGATAAACCACGCGTTTGGCTGGAGTGTCACGTATGTAAATTAATTAATTGTGCGCGAAATTTAAATAGAATTATATCCATGTTATAGTTATGTCGATAAATTGCAACCGTCAGCCGAACACTAATCATCAGTGATTTTCACTAAAGTAACCCATTCGAAAACCGGACTGGAAGGGATTCATGAGATTATTCCTGTTCAGGAAGGACGTCAGCTGCTGATGCACAGGTCGCTAAGGACTTTAGATAGGAAAGGGAGAATGGATATGGGGCGATAATGCAGGTATTATTATTTGTAAAATTATCTATCTTATTTATTTTGTTAAAGGAAGGGAGAAGGTTAAGAACCTCTATAAAGCAACTAGCCTACTAAGGAGTTCGACAGTAAATTCTTGTTTAATAATTAATCACGAATAAAAAATAAAAATGTGTTTACTTAGTAATTAACTACGAAAGAAGAAAAATAACGCGATTACTAAAACGGCAAATTAATTCTTGTTTAATAATCGATTACGAAACAGCGAAAAATAATTCATTTCTCATCGCCAATTATGAAAACAAAATTACGAAAACGAACTAAAGGATTTTTTATTAATAGTTTCCCAAGCGCGCCCAAAAACATATCAAAGCCACAACTAAAAATCTAATTTCAAGTTGATACCTACTTCACTCGCACATACGTTGTTATACCGTAGCGAAAGAATAAAGGGTAGCAACCACCAAAATCAATGCTATCAATCAAGGCCCATACAGGCCCTTAGCTGTTCTGAATCAATAAAGTCACAATAAAGTTGTTGCCAAAGTTAAGCGACACATATGGTTACGAAAAAGTCAAACAAGGTTTATTAGGACACAGATCAAATTCAACAAGTACCTAAGCACTGAGTTACTGACGTCGCGACGAAGTGAGCTCAGACGGATGGAGACTGAAATCACCAGAGGGTCTCAATTCCAGACACGCTACGCTCAAAAGCAAGGTCTAATGTGTGATAGCGATACCAACTAATGAGATTCCGATGTAATCAATATATCAGTGGCGCGTTATGAATGGAGTCCAATTTCTCCACCGACGTGAAGTGTTTGACAGTCAACAATTTTCTATTTGGATCCTTTCATTGTCTCTCTTTACATGTCAAAATACTTACTTAAATGAAGGAGACAGAGAGAGAGATGGTCTACCTACGTACTTACTGCTAGTTGACTGTTCATAAATACGAGCCTCAGCGACTAGTAACTTGCTTGCTACTTTGATGCGGGCATAAGAATTTAAGGATTTAAGGGCACACCAGTAAATTCTTAAAATGTAATGAAAAAACATAGTGAATTTGAACAAGGTTTTAATGAGCTACATCTTTGGTCGTATCATTGGTTACATGGAAACCTGAGACACTTTATATTGAACAAAATATGTTACATTACACTGTATCTCATGTGCAACATCTCAAGTAGGAATGCATGAGATTTACTACAATAAATGCAGAAATAATAAAAATAGTGTGAAGAAATCACCAACCGCATTCGCATCATTAACATTTTAAAAATAACCCACTTTCCGGTAATTTTTAAAATCGTTACAGCCTGTAAGATATACAGGGTGACCCAAAGCTATGCAATACGAAGGGATATACCTACTTCTTAATATTGAAGACGGGATATTTTGCTAAATATACATTATTACATTTTGAGAAATAAGTTATACTGCATTGGAATTTTGCTATATCGTTTACCCTTCCAGTGGCATTGAAAAACAGATGTGGTCAATTCGGTTCCCAGGTGAAGCAAGTTTTTTTTAATCACTGAATGCAAAACAAATTAAATAACAGTGCAAAATATCATTATATTTTCAGTACTTTCTCTTCTTGTTGCATAGCTCTTCTTCGAGTTGCTTGTTGCACCCTGTATTGTGTTTAAGCGTAAACTATATAGTATGATCATTCGTGCCAAAACACACATGTGTCATACCTACTACGACACACTATACTATATATAGTTACGTAAAAACACTGACGGGAGTAAACGCGAACATGTGCGGTTCATCCTTAATAAAAACATTACCTACTAAAATAACTATTTTTTGTTTGAACTAGACATATAATTTTATTGACATTTATTTCACCGTTTTCTATTTAGTTAATTAATAGTGACCATTTTATTACAATGCAATAGTCTACTTACAGTAATACTTTATGTACATAAATAATACAAACATTTAACAATGTTTATAGTAGAGATAGTAAACTTAACATTTAATATACAATATAGGTACAAAACGAAATAACAAAGAAGTCATTAAAGAAAACTACAATTTTCGGCTTTGCCAAGACAATGCTCAATTTCATGAATAATTTTTAAAACAAATACTCGCAATATTTTTACAGGATAAACTTAAATATTTGATCGCTAAAATTATTGTTTAATTTGGGACTCTTTCGCTTGTATGGCACGAGAGGTACACAATGTCAATTACCAAGAGATTATGTTGAGTACCTAGCCAAATATGTACATAAAATTTGACATACCTACTTAATAACTATACAATTACCTTCTTTGATCATTCTTCATTCCGCAGTCTTAGAACACTTTGAGATTTCAATGATAGCAATATTCTAAAAAGGGTCACTTTCTGTACAAAAAGGCTCTGACGGTTGGTTCCTCTCCTTCTCTTATTTTTGAATATTTTTCACGAGCCTGTTTAGTTGACTTTTACGTGCCATGAAAGACAACTCAACCTCTTGTGCCTTTTAACTTTACAGTTAATTTCTATGAGAAACATTTACTTGGTGCAATTAAGAATCAAATTCAACTAAACAGCAAATCAAAAGGATGGTACAATTTTGGCTTAATACTACACTAATTTAAGAAAAGTGCCCTTATGAGATCAACGCGATGAGAATAAACAATATCATTCACATATTTATATCTCTAGATGTCGATTGTCTATTGATGTACTGTTTACTTCAAAATTATTTAGTACGTTCAGTCGTAGAATGAAAAGGTTCTTCACTTTTTATTTTTCGACTATAAGTACATTAATACAAGATATGCAAGACTGGCAACTTGATATGAAATGAAAACTATTTTCCAGCAATTATTTACACATCCAATTTTATGATTCTATGCTATGAAACCGAGACGATTCCATCTACGATTTGGCATTTACTTTGTTTTTTATTACGTTGCTACATCTAATATGTTGCATTCTTTAAGATAGGTACTGAATCAAAAGATCATGGCGACCAATAATTACCTCCTATGTACAATTTTACCTTAAGGAAGAATTCTCTACCTAAAATTCAAGTCATTGTGTAAGTAAATCGAACGCTCACTTACACATAGATAAATTCCACGTTAGTCCAAATGAGTCTTCCTCGCACTTTTTAATTCCACATTAGTTTAATAACCACGTACACGCAGCTTAATTTAGTTCACAAATGGTTTTCTAATGTTTGTCGTCCCGTAGTTATCGCGTCGGAAAGTCCGCAATCCGCAATAGTCACTTAGTCACTTAGTTTTGGTACTTAGCGTACGGATGGGCCGCGTCTCACGCGCGATAATCTCAGCTGGGCGCCGACAGGCCGAGGGGCTTGAGGTGCGGGGGCGCCGAGAACGGGGCGGGGGAGGAGCCGGACATGTTGTTGTTGAGGTCCCCAGAGCGGGAAGAGCCGTTCATCATGCCCAATGCGTTACTCGTCTGCTAAAAAAAAATACATAGACATTTAGTAAACTAAAAGGTTGCTAGTAGCCTGTGGTGATATTCCACCACAGCAAAGGTTTAGTTTGGCATTTGTATCTTATTAACTGCGGGATAAAATATAGCGTAAGTCCATCCTGACGGTCCATTATATATACTGGCAAAAGGATTTTTGAAATCTTATGAGTACCTAGTTCTTGGGACATGTATACAAAATACAAACTTTATTGTCATTTGTCCAAAAAAGCCATACCTAGTAGTGACCTTGCCTACGAAGCAAGAGGTCCTGGGTTCGAATCCCGGTAAGGGCATTTATTTGTGTGATGAGCACGAGTATTTGTTCCTGAGTCCCATGACAGGAACAAATACTCGTGCCAAACATCCATATGTTTTCTATGTATGTATTTACGTATTTATTTATCTATATAAGTATGTTTATTGTCGTCTAGTACCCATAGTGCAAGCTTTGCTTAGTTTGGGACTAGGTCGATTTGTGTAAGATTGTCCCCTAATATTTATTTATTTATTTATTTATTTTTTTAAAAGAAGAATTCGATCTAAACGGGTCCATATTGGCTCATATAAACTTGATGTGTCGATTTTTTCTAGTAATACCTCTGTGTAATCATGTCAATCATGTAAGGTTGTCCACTAAAAAAAAAAAAATTGCATTGTAAATATGTTACCGGCGGCGGCGGAAGGTGCGTGGTCTGTCTCTTGAGGTGCGCAAGCGGCGGCGGGTTGTACGCCATGTTGGCGAACACCAGCCGCTCCTCATAGTCGTACTCGCAGAGAATCTTGTTCTCACACAAGTAGAACCGATCGCCGACGCAGAACCTACAACAATGTCAGTAATCTTAATATCCAGCAGGGTAATTGCTTAAATTTTCGAACGAGCGTTAGGCACTGGTCCCACCGCCGGCTAGTAAGCTAGAGAAGTTGGGCGAGTAGCATTACATTGCGGATCTGTAAAGGTCGATTGATCACACTGTGCCTGGTCAGCACGCAATGAACCGTTATTCGTCCAACTTTTCTAGCTTACTAGCCGGCGGTGGGACCAGTGCCTTAGGGCAAATCAACAATCATTTTCGCTTTTAAGTTGATATGTCCTAACTTACTTTCGAAAAGTTACACTTTATCGGGTTGCAGGATTCGATCCCGTGGACGGTCATACATATATAGGTGTTATCATTACGTACCAATAACGAACTAGGCTGGTCAACGTTCATAATAAGAGGTTTTCTTTGATCGGGACAACTGGTCGGTGAGCCATTCAAGTGAGTTTTTCAAGGATCAAATAACTAACCCCCTTATTCATAAAACTTAAAATGCCTCTGCTAAATAAAATGTGCTCTGTCCCTTTCTTACGAACACAAATGTCAAAGTGACAGATAAGGACAAACGAATTTTAACGGCATTTTAGTTAAAACAGGCTTGTAGAACGTTTATGAATACGGCCGTTAAACTTTATTTTCTTTTTGCCAGTTTTCTTTAACCTGAGCATTGCTCAGGGTGTGTACATTTTAGTTTTTGTTTTTTTAGGGTTCCTTACCCAAAGGGTAAAAACGGGATCCTATTACTAAGACTGTACTGTTTGTCCGTCCGTCCGTCGGTCTGTAACCAGGCTGTATCTCAAGAACCGCGATAGCTAGACAGTTGAAATTTTCACAGATTATGTATTTCTGCCGCTATAACAACAAATACCTACTAAAAACAAAATAAAATAAATATTTAAGGGGGGCTCCCATACGTATAATGGTACCCCTTCGTACGCGAGTCCGACTCCCACTTGGCCGGTTTATTTTTTATTTTTTACATTAATCCAAGTGAATTTTATTTTATTACTCATGTGAATTTTGACGTTTAATGTACGTGTGGACTATAATAAATAAATGAGTATTAGCATGTGTATGTTTAATTACACACTTATACATGGAGTAACTTTTCATTATAACCTAAACAAATATAATGGTTTGGCAAAAAATGTGGCTGAGCCTGACTGTAAATGGCACGAGGCCCGCTATCGGTACCGCATATCGACCGCCGTGGCAAAATATTGATATATTTATAGATGCCCTTAACTACTCGGTTACCTCATTTTCTTCGTTCAATCATGTAATTTTACTAGGTGATTTTAATATAAACTTGCTAAATGCCCTTGACCCTAATAGTAAAACAAAAATCCTGGAAAAGGCAGTTTGTATTCAACTGACAGAATTTCTCGAACGCAATAATATCCTGCCCGCAAACCAATCCGGATTTAGGAAGACGCGAAGTACATCCACTGCTCTTATTGACGTTGTTGACAACATTTTTACGGCTCAAGACCACGGTGAGGGCACTATTCTCGTTTTACGTGACTTCTCGCGTGCCTTCGATACCATAGATCACACGCTGTTACTCTCCAAACTTTCATATTACGGCTTTAAGCCTGACAGTGTCAAATGGTTTGCCAGCTACTTGAGTAATCGCGTTCAGTATGTCGAGCTGCTTAACCCTGACGGGACATCTGCAGTTTCTGATACCCGACCCGTCACCAGGGGTGTGCCTCAGGGATCGATCTTAGGACCAATCCTTTTTATCTTATACAGCGCCAATATCATGAATAGTATCAGAAATTGCAATTGTCATATGTACGCCGACGACTTACAAATCTACATATTATTTAATAAAGATAACACTGATACAGCCGTTGTCAAACTGAATCAGGACCTGAGCCGAGTAGCACAGTGGTCCAAACTGAATGGTCTAGTTTTAAATCCTCTCAAGTCGAAGTTTCTGGTTTTAGGTACCAAACAACGTGTAGCCAAGGTCTTAGCTTTATGGAGGCTCGTCGAACTATGCACCTTGCCACACTACTCTTCGGCATCATTAAAAGTAAGGAACCTTGATATCTTTTCCAGAAGCTTCGATTTGCGAACCCTCGTCCTAGACGGATCCCTCGACTTATCTGTCCTCGACACGGAAGTGCGTCTTTTCGTGGCAGCTTTACCTATTCTGCCACGAAATGCTGGAACAACATCCCACCCCCCGTCAAAAATGCTCCCACAATAAATTCATTCAAAAAAAACTTAAAAATGTATTTACTAAATCAACAAATAACTCCAGCATAGCCTTCCAGTGTCTTTGTGTATGATTATGTACATTTTCGTACCTAGGTAGCAATTTATTTTCAAATTCAAATTTAAGTTCTATATGCATCCTTTGTAATTTTAGATGAAACACATTTAACAAGAATATTAGTGTATAAATAAAATCTTTTAAGTAGTAGTACTATGTAACGTGCAGTTCTGTAGCGCACCACACGTGGATCCACGTAATACCAGCGTCGTTTCGCCTTCTGTGGAGCGACATTATGCTGAGTGGACTCCGTTTTCGCATCTAATCTTAGTTTTAACATAGCATCTAAGTGTAAATCTAAAATGTACTTACTGTTCTTTGCGAAATAAAGTTTTTCTATTCTATTCTATTCTATAAAAAAAAATTAAGCTCATCCATACTTCCACACTAAGATTATAAATGTGAAAGTGTGTCTGTCTGTCTGTCTGTCTGTCTGTCTGTTACCTCTTCACGCTTAAACCGCTGAACCGATTTGGATGAAATTTGGTATAGAGATAGTTTGAGTCCTGGGGAAGGACATAGGATAGTTTTTATCCCGGAAATCATCCCCTACGAGGATGAAGTGGGGGGTGAAAGTTTGTATGGAGCTACGATATAAACGAGTTCCGGGCGAAAACGGAGTCGCGGGCTGAAGCTAGTGGATTATAAAATGCCTCCAGCCTCCCATGTTGCATCAGTCGGATTAGAACAGCACCACATCCCGGTTCCCTCGGATGTCGGAGGAGTTGTCTACAGGAATACAGAGAGTTGTGGGCGATGGGCTTAGCAACCTGTCATTGCAATATCATATTTTCTATAACTTTAACCCTTCAAAAATGGCTAGAAGTGGTACTAAAAATTAAATTTAATATGCTCTGCCTATCCATTATTGTGTATGATTGCATGTTTATACTAAAATTTTATCGAACGAGCGAGCGAAGCGTCTATGCTTCAGCTTGAACTAAAAATTGTTTTTCCTTATGTCCGGATGTTTGGATTTCCCCCGGTTCTCGCCTAGAGCTCACATTTCTCAACCGATTCTCATGAAATTTTGTGAGTAGGTTCGGTAAGTATATAGATTTTTTTTGTCGAGTCAGTTTTTCGAAATTTTGAAAAATGGCGGAGATCAAATCAAAATCAAATCAAATCAAATCAAAATAGTTTATTTGCTAGAATACAGTCAAGCGGATGTTGATAAAAATAAAATTCGTACATTGTATTCTGCCAGCTGCTGGGCATGCAAATGCTAAAAGTTAATAACAATATTAAAAGTTAATTATATTATTACAGTACATAGGTTGGGTACAGTACATAGGTACACAGATATGGGTTGAAAACGTAAAAAAATACAAGAAAGGGGTCAGCGTGGACTACTGACTTGGTACAAATTTTATGTTCCGTCCACTGTATCTTGAACTCCGATTTCGATGCGCGAGGTCTACAGCTCACAGAGCCACTAGTTATTATATTTAGACACCACCTAAAAACATGTTACCATGTTACCTCGCAATTAGGCATTGATGTAAGTATTAGGTATATTTTATTTCGTTTCATAATCATAACATTATCGCAATGCCACGTACTGAATAGAGGTTTCAACAACAAGGAATTCTCGGAATCTTTATATTTTCTGTGAGGGCCAATTATTTTGATATCGATACCCAGTTGATACCAATCAGTTTTCGGTTACTATGAACTCTGTTTGTGTTAATTGTTGCCTAATTGGCGTGTATCGCAAAACGTAATAGTGACACTGTAATTAATGGTACCGTATCAAGTTACGTTATTGTTTGCGTCACTTATACCGTGTAACGTAAGCACACGTGTCAATGTCTACACTAATACTATACATGTTCCCTCTCATCCATGAGAGGAGCCCTGTGCCCAGCGGAGGGACGTATATAGGCTGATTTATTATTATTATTTTTAAAGTTAATGTTTGTGTCATCTCTGGATGAGACTAGCACGGAACCGGGATAAGTGGCGTACTCGAAGAGAAGCTTATGCTCAGCAGTGGGCGATTAAAGGCTGAAAATGATGATGATGATGAATGTTTGTGAGGTTGTAGCTTTGTAAGTTTTCATGAGAGGTTTCTCATCCGATTGACTTTGAGCAGTTAGGCTGCGGCTGCGCCATACATTAGACGGCATTCCTTATTTTATTTAATATTTTTTGTAATGCGCAGCTCCTCCTGCATAGAAAGAACCCAGGCAAAGCCAAGGAATAGCATATAGCCCACGTCCATTACTCCATTAAAACGAAATATTTTCTTAATAAAAATAGCAGTTTCGGAGGTTACATACAAACTTACAATTCTACCACCTTACATTTCACATAATACATATCTTTATTATTCGCTGGCGCCAGTATCTAAATAGGTTTGTCTGTGACTTTAACAAATGATCAGCTGTTACGGATAATTATATTAATCGTATTTTTTTGTACAATGCAGCGTTATACGCCAAGTACTCCAGGCAAAATACGGTTTTGAAAAACATTAATTTATAATAGCGATGATTTCATTTTAAAATGTTATTCTAAGGTGCTGTGCCGTATTCAAGAATCCGACAAACTTTCCACCCTGAATTAATTATGTAGATTTAAATAAAGCATGCATTGTTTTTTTTGTATGATTTAACTTGAGTATTATAAAGCAAATGTAAGGGAACAAAAATAAAGACAAAAATATTTATTAATATTTTTTCTGACTTTATAGAAGGTAGTTAATTTAACATTTTTATGATGTCTGAAATTTTGTCAGATTCTGTCGCTGGGTAACTATTTAATTGATAATATATCTGTTACACAGAAAAGTTAAGCAATTATAAATTATTTCCAAATTGTTTTTTTTTTTCATGCAAGTTGTCAGTTCATTGACTGGACTAAAGTTCGTAGCGTTTCCTTGAAGATGTCTTGCGTAGAAACAAGAAGCCCATGTAGCGCTATTTTCCCTTGCCGTCGATGGATCCGTTACCGTACCACATATTATTACCGAGAACTATTATGAGCTTCCATTTACCTTTGTTCCAGTACAATTTCCAAATAGAAATTTCGAGTATCTCTGTTACACGGAGTTCTAAGTACATTAGGTAATTAATATAAAAGGCATCGACCCAAACTTAAAGACTATTTCCAAGCATCTAATCATGAATATCATTACTTTGATGAAGGAACCGGAAACCGGCCACTATAAAACGTCTGAAGGAATAAAATTTAGTATCGCGATTGGAAAGGTCAGGCGCGACGGTCCGATAACGTCACGTCACGCGAGCGCATCCCTCGATGGCGAACAAAAGGTATCGCCTTCGACTCGCCAGTGGCCGCCCGCGCCGGAACCGCGCGATAACACCGACCTTATCTCCCCCTCCGCCCCCTCGCGACTTCCTACCGCACGCCTGCATCTCCGGACACCCAACCAACTCTTTTGTTTCACTTGTCACAGAAATTAAGCGCAATAGCTCCGCTACAAATGTCTCTTTTTTAAGGGGCCAATTTCCACCGCAACTCAGTCGATTTCGCCGCTCTTAATTAACTTTATTTCCTGTTCTCCCCGTTGTCGACTTTTGTTTTTGGGAGTTGTCCCTTTTTATTTTGCTATTTTTTGTCTGCATCGCGTAATGGAAAAGATGTAGAACGAAATTTTAATGACTGGCTGCAAGTTAAGCTTTGTGCGGGGCGCTATTGTGTCGCGACGACAGTGGGAAGTTTGACGTTTTGGGCGGACGCGGCTATTGACTGCTTTCACAGAACCGTGAAACAAAAGCGTTTAGGGAAGATCGGTGAAGCGCGGGTGTGGAGATGGGAAATGCTCGAACAGCGTATCTGTTGTTGGAGTAGCGCTTCCAGAACACCAGTATATCTGCATACCTGCGCTAATTAAATTACCGAGTGAATAACTTAATCCGATTTCCTGACACAGAATCTGCGCAAATGTAGGTACAGTTTATCCATCAATTCGATCGATACCCTTACATATAAAATATAGAATATTATTGTTTTTGTTTATTGCCTACTGGGCAATATTTGCAATTTTCTCGAACGGAAGTAGGTATGTATTTAGTAGTGTTGAGGGACAGAAATGGGACGTATTGCAGGCCAGTGGCGAGTGCAGCCTAGCGGGAGCGATGCAGCGCCGTGCGAACTGCCACCGCACGCGGCTTCCGCCGCGGGCCCCGGTAGATTGCTACTAAATTATTTAGCCGTTTAGCGATATTCGCCCGTGATATCTCCCGTCCGCTTCGATCGGACCGCCCGCAAATTGGATTCAGATTTCTGCCGGCATGGAAATTGATTTGTACGTGATATTTAATAGTTTGCGCTTCATATTGCAGCATAAACACATGTAAACATTGAAGTACCGACTAAATTGATCGGCTCTGGTTGTAAATTTAATGTTTGCGTGAATATTACTAGGTACCGTAAATGCACGATCGTGATATTTTTATATTGCATCCATTTACTAAAATGCCACATGAATACAATATATATTGAATAATGATCGGAATAGGAGAGGGCAAATGATTGGTCACCTTATACCTACGACATTACGCTTTTATTAATAACATCATAGAAGGCAAGCGAGGAAGGGGAAGACCAAGGATATGTTAAATGAAACAAGTAAAATAAAAAGTAGCAGTCACGTCGTAAAAAGAGAGCTAGAGGCAGCTATACCTTAAATTTATGATGATAATGATGATGGGATCACATTCACCTACGTAGTAATATAAGTATTATATTACTCCGGTAGGTATTGCTTAGGTGCCTACTCTACGCGGACGGTGAGTGTAACAAAGTTATTTTCCGATTAAATGACTAACGACCTACTTATTTAGTTGAATATATAATGTGAATCGCAATTTGAGATAAAAAGCTCCAAGAAAATTACACGCCAATTCGTTAAGCACTCGCAACTATCACGAAAGCACTTGAATAAATAAATGATTTGTCGAAAACGTTTGGCAAGATTGCCCGCGCACGGGGACCCACCAGTGACATATAAACCATTCAGGCCGGCTCCAATCTCGCGACCTCTCTATTATTTACGCGGACGCAGTCCGAGAAGATTGCTCTTTCGGCGCCTGCACCGACCCGAGTCTGGGTATAACATGTACACTGACTTGTAAGTAATACAAGTTTTCTGGAGTGTTACAACTTTGACCTTGAACTCACGTACGAGAAGCTAAATATGTGTCAAAGTTAGCCCATTAGAAGCAATAAAATGTTAGAAGGGTCACATTGGTGGTAGGAGATTGGTGACCGGTTATACGTGCTGCATGGTTTCCAAAGAACAGGAGCCTTCTTCAGAGTGCGTGGTTTTTGGACAGTTAACCTACTTAATCGATGCACTCTTAGAATACTATACGCCGTAGCCGTATAGTCCACAGTTTAAACTCTGTATATACGAGTATGTCGCAGGGGAATGGTCAAAATAGAGATTTGAATAAATGTCTAAGGGATATGACCAAATCAGGCAGGATGTTAAAATGGCGTTTCCATTTTATCGTTTCAGTCATTTGATCAAATCCCTGAATCTGTTTAGTGAAATGACTAAATCATCAAAAAAGGCAACTCGTTTTCACATTTCACCAGATTTGTTAAGTGATTTGATAAAATCCCTGAAACACGTCAGTGAGTTGACGAAACGAACTCGCAAAGTCAACTGGTTTTATCATTTATTTAATTTGTCTTAAAATGCCTTTAGAGCGGTCGGTCGTATATATCTTAGTCGAATTATATAAAACAATATGTTTCTATTAGATTATTCTCCTATTTTTATATACATATTTTTTACGTGTTTTAATGATCTTTTGTTTGTTTATGAATTTTCGTAATTAAATCAGTATAAAAATGGTAATCATTTTTTATTGTAATATGTATTTTCCAAAGATAACATTAAATAATCGTTTCTAAACTCGTTATCGTTGTTGTCCTTGATTATAAAAAATACCTAACTAATTAAATAAATGAGTATGAGTATGAATAAGAGTTTACATTTATGGCAAATGTCGACTCCATAGCTTGCTATTAGTCCTACCATGCGACAAAAACTCCGATGCCTACTTATAAGCATTCACTACTTGCTTCATCTCGCCTACCCCTATTATATCTTGACGATTGGAAATCAGACTAACACTGGTACGCGAGAGCAAGGGTGAGGTGATGTGTTTGTTGTGAACTTGCCGGGAAAGGTCGCTTCACGTTCGCTTCGCCCGCCCACTACTCCACTACGAGTCACGACCAAAAATGCATATTAATGATAGCAAAACTGATGACATGCCAATAAATTATGATTCTTTTTAAGAGATAGTAGTTATAGGGACTTTTTCGGATTTTTTGTGTATGCGAGAAGTATCCTTAATTCACAGAATAATAATGAAAATGACAGTAAATTACGTCACATTCCCCTTTGAGCCTATGACCATATATGCACATGGCAAATGACCCGATCTCAGGATGAAGACGCTAATTTTACTATAGGTACTATACGGGTATTATAAAGATCCAAATCGGTAAATTCTACCAAATAACGAGATATTGCATTCCTCTCCTCCGAACCACTAACCCGCACACTGAAACCGAAGCCAACTAGACGATATTACTCAGAGTAACTGTAACTTCAAACAACACACGTATTCAATCAGGAACTAAATCGCAACCCAATGTCGTGGAGCAAAACGACCCAAAAAGCACTTCAAATATTTTCTTCCCAGCATGTAGGTTTATTATGTAGCGGAAAATTTAATCGCGCTCTTTGTTTGCCCTCCGTGAGATGAATAAACCATATAACTTTTCGCCGCACTATATTGTCGTCCCCTTTTTACTTTACAGTGCTTGCAATGCTTTGTCTCACTCGAAAAAGAAAAGTCCCAAACCGGACCTGTATTCAATATAGGAGTCCCCGCTCAATTTTCACGGCTACCACGTTTGACATGAGAATGAAATGAACGCGAACGCTGTAGAATTGTGAATATTCTGTTATTTTCTTTCTATACTCGTCGACTTTGAAACACTTCTTACACCAAACTATAAAATACCTTTTTCTATGGAGATCCCAACTCAGCTATAATAAATTATTATACAACTGTTCAGACAACTATAATGAATTTGACCAATTACGTGTCGCCTTTACTGAACTATAATAAATCTGACCAATAGAACGTCGCCTTGGTGATAGATCAAAATCAAAATACATCAATGAAACGCTGAGCCAGTACGCTTCGCTTCGTTTCAGCAGGGCTTAGATTTTCAATAGATACCAAGTTTGTTTAATTATTTCAGTTGACTTGTAGAAAAGTATTGTATCCAATAATAGTTACACAATTAGCTCTTAAGTTCTCATACCTTACCTGGGCCAAACACGGTACTTGACTTTAAGAGCCCTCATTGTGCAACGATTGCATACAATATTATTACCACACTAGTATGAGTGCCGTAGTTTTTTTGTTTGTATGAGGTATCAAATATTGTTTTATATATTTGTGGACAGTTCTACTTAAACTGTCATTTTATGGAATTTGCTAACTATGTAAACAAACCGTCATACTGAAATTGACATTAAATGTCAATTTCAATACATTGTCATACTGAAATTGACATTAAATGTCAATTCAATACATTGTTTGTTTACATAGTTAGCAAATTCCATAAAATTACAGTTTAGATACTCTTTCATACAACGCAATGCACCGCCACGTTTGGCAGACGTGAGCTGCGCAGAGATAGAGAGGTCGATGCAATTTTGTATCGCTTGTAATAGGCGCCTCACACAAATAATCCTGAAATACATGGATAGCAACAACGTTCTGAAGGTTAGGTTACTCAACTCACCTGTGGTTGCACTGCTGGCAAGCGAAGCACTCAAGGTGGTAGACGTTGCTGCGTGCCCTCATCACCATCTCGAACGCCGGTATCACTTTATTGCAAGCTGCGCAGTAGCCAGTGTTGCCGAACAGCCTGGAGAATGAGTTTAATTAGAATAGTAATGATTTCACATTATTCAGTAGAGATAGATCTCTCTCAAGCCTGGGAACTTAAGAAAAAGGAAAATATGGTCTGAAGCTGTATTTTATCTTTACCTATAGTATATACTTCGATAGAGGAGCATGGAGTTTACCATCTGTTTTAGTTCACTGTTGTTATATCACACTGATTACACTTATGATAAAATTCGTTGATGTTGTCAAAGATATCCTATATCTTCGTGCAAAATTTTATTTTTCAAATCGGTTGAGCCGTTTAAGCGTCATTGAGTAACAAACATCCAAACATCTATACATCTAAAAATCAAAACATCTAAACATCCAAATATCCAACCATCCAAACTTTCGCATTTATAATATTAGTAGGATTTACATTTTCACTTTGTTGGTAAACTTCAGCACAATTCTACCACACCGTAGCGAAAATTGTATAAATAAACCTTATTCACTAAACTTAAAATCTGTCAAGCGAGTCGTTCCCCTGGAATTTTGGCCAATCCTACTTTATTATGAATGCTAAAGTTTGGACCTCAAGCACGCAAAAACGGCTAAACGGATTAAAATTAATTTTGATATAGGTACATATAGTGTATAACCTGGATTAACACACGCGTATATAATACTTTTTATTCCGGGAATCATCGTATAAGGGGGCGAAATAGGATGCGAAAGTTTGTAAGGAGCTGTGGTATTAAACGAGTTCCACGCGGACGAAGTCGCGAGCAGAAGCTAGTTATATATATGTCACTAGTGACACGTACCTATAGAGCTAAAAAGGCGCGGGACGGTAACGAAGTATGAAGCATAAATCTAACCTTAAATAATCCCTCTTGCAGAGTATAAGGTTAGCTCGAGTATAGAGCGTGTGGCCAACTTCTCCGAGGCGGCAGTCGCAGCAGCCGCACTTGAGGCAGTCCTCGTGCCACAGCTGGTCCAAGGCCTTGAGTAGGTAACGCTCCGTGATCACCTTGCTGCAGCCCGCGCATACCTGCGTAACGCATATTTCAGTATATTTGTACACAAACTTCGTTCTCCAGTGTTACGCCTAAATCCTATTACGATCGAACAGTAGGTTAAAAACAGTCTACTGTACCTGCGGCTGCGGCGGCTGGGACTGCCCGTTAGTCGACGGCTGCGCGGGCGCTGGGAGCGGCGACGCGCGCGCCTCCTTGGTGACCTCCATGGCGAGCATTTGCACGCCCAACCCGGGACTGCCGCTCGCCTGCTGCGGCGTTCGCCTCTCGCACTATGGACAAAACAAACAGACCTTTTGCAAATCTTCGCTTTGTACGACAACACAAGTCTGACTCATGAGCCAGAAAGTTTTTGTTAAGTGACAATCGTATTTGACAATGGCAATCCGCTGTACATCTCTGGTTTGGCAAGTAACAATGGTCTCAAGCATTGAGAAGCAACTCAAAGGTGAAGAGTAAATTGTCATTGGTAACAATTATGTCAGTTACACGGATGCTTGATAAATTTTCTCCTATTTGATACATTTCAGGTCAATCTTTTTCGGAATAAAATTGCGAACTGAATTCAAATCCGTGTTGCGAAAAGTAGTCAAGTATTTTTATGAGAAAATGCAATAAGAAATACGGTTATTATTAGCTAATGCGGTAAAATCTTGTAAATTATCAAATCGTTTAAAATTATAACGTTAAACTCTGAACCATGAAATTAATCGCTATTCATAAATCCGCAAAAAGTTAGGACAACTACTGAAGCGGTTAATTGAGAACGCACAGTAATCGCCGTTACGCAACTAAATACAGAATTGTCTGAAGAACCAACTTTACTTTTAACCCTGGGCCCCAATTCAGGACAACTTTTTCACACCCCTAGCGTATTCCAATATATATTATATTGCACGCTCGTTCTGGTACGGTATCGGTAGTTCGACGCGTGTGGAAGCAAGCGCGCAAAACACTTGATATTCGATTGGAATCGGAATCTACAAACAAAGAATACTGAGGACAGTGTTTAAAACTCTTTGAGAACCAACGACAAGCGAAACGTTCTGCCGGTGATCAGTCCATCGAAGAAACGACTGTCGGAGGAAGGTTTCGCAGCCTTGAGATCCGATCATTACTAAGGTGTCCAACGAGGCGGTAACTATATTAATTGGATGATTGTATTTTTTTACAGGTATCAATGGAATTGATACGGCACCTTGTGCGGTAATATATTTTTTCTGTCATAAATTATAGACTGATACCACAGATATAAGTTTAGTGGTTTTAAACATGTTTTTGGTGATTTTTGAGATGCAGTAAATCAGTCGATTTGAACCTGTCGGTTTAGTTTTCAAAGATCCTTAATAATTTCACGAGATCTAAATAACCAGGAACAGTCGAAGTCAAAGATATAGTTCAAAAATGTATACTTTATTTGAATCAAATATGTTAGTGATCATAAGTAGACCGTCTTTCAGCTGCTGGCGCTGTATCATGATCGGCCTTATCACACGACAAGTGATAAAGATAGAGCGTCCGTCTCGTTCCATCGACCGGTGTCAGCCAGTGACGGACGCTCTATCTTGTCACTTATCGCGTGATAAGGCCGACCATGATCATTATCATAATTCCTGCGTTAATTCCGACTGCTGGGTCGGTATATCTAACACTCGGGGCCCATTTTTGACAGTTCTATGTCAGATTCAGCCTCAAGCTTCTTGTCAGTCCTTTTTGACAGTTTCATCTTGTTTCTAACCAGAAGGGTAATCACGTAACGTTTTCAACGCACGTTAGGTAGATACAACTGTCATTTTTACATATAAAATTTGACATTTAGATCTACTTAACGTACGTACAATGCGTTACGTGATCGACCTGCTGGTTTAAAATTTTCGTTTTCTTTATTTGAATTAGGTGCATCACTCATTATTCAGTAGCTACAGTATTATTCGAGTTGCTGAAACTATTTTGAATTCATACATTGTTTTTTGGACTTTTTTAATTGCCGTGTTGCCCTAAAAAGCCTGTCGGCGTAATGAAAAAGTGCGCTATTAACATTTTCAATTAAATCCAGAGTCCAGCTCCGCACGTAAGCGTTCAATTGCTTGAAAGAATGCCTGATGGATTTCGTTCCGACCGCTCCACCTAATGTTGCTTGTCGTTTTTATTCTGTCAAATTATTTTCGGCCAACGAAATCGGGTATTAGGCGCACTGCCCGAAACAATGCGACCATTGTGCCCGCGTGACGAATGGCCAAGTCTTTCCTCTTTGTATGTTTTGGAGAGTGCGACCGATCGGCCCATAAATAATACAGGATGCGGATATTGGCCGGAAACATGCACCCTGGCCCAATTTGTGTCAATGACTGTTTACACAGGAAACTATTCTAATTGCATTGGAGCGAAGATTATAGTGGTCTTTGGTTACAATTCTAAGTGATTACGAATTAGTGATCCATCGCTTTGCGGGAACGGGGGAATTAGAAAATATATACAGCTGTTACAAAACATACTATAAAAAAAAAAGTTTTCTTAAATATAAAACTGAACTGAGGTCCAAAATATTTTTCTCTTATTTATATGATGTACACCTACAAACGAATTGTATATGACTGGCATTGTTGGTCACAGCAACGTATTACAAAAAACCACTTATTTCTCTCTCTTAACCTGTTGTTGTCCATAAAACGAGCAACACTCATTTGTGAAGAAATATATGAGCATTTTACACCTCATTTCACAGATGAGCCGTGTCGGAAATTAGCTTAAATAGCTTCGCGTGGTTTTCCCACACTTTTTTCGTAAGATAGAAGTAACTATGCCATCACTAGTGCTGCTCTGTAAATAACGAGCCTAAGTAACATTTTAATGTTTCATCACTGCGCTCACTTCAACAATTGTCAATTTGATGACACGTTACATAAAACTTGCATGCACACATTTTTGCCGTTATTCAGACGTCAATATCCTTAAGTCCATTGACAAACGGTCTAACATTGCCTGAACCACATAGTTAAGTTAGTTTGCAATAGACCTCGATCGAAACGAAATCTCTTGTCGAAGTCAACAGGGCGGTACGGCACGTCCGTGGCATTTTTTCCAAGTTGACAGCTCGTGAGGCCAGGCTTCGTGAATAATTACGACTCGGTGACAGCGACGGGCCACGCCACTCGCCAAACAGCCCGTAGCAAATGCAACTTTCAGATTAGACACAGCAAAAGCAAAAAAAGCTCACGCCTTCCATTAGCATTGACTTCCAAAAACGCCAATACACGGGGAGTGGAACTATAAAAAAATAACCGTCAGTCATTATCGTGACTTCGTTAGTCGCGGGAGGATCACGAAATTTCGCCGAGTGCAATCACGTAAGTTGCGAATAAAAGTGGGATCGTGCTAAGCAAAAAGGAGACACCGGGTACAAATAAATATACCCACATATAGAATCAAAATCAGAATCAAATATTTATTCATGACACAACACGACAAAACACACAGTATTATAAGACAAAAGAAGAAGTGAATCTGTGCAGTGTCACGAAACCTCCTACTCCTTGTCGTACTTTCGTCATTTCTAAGTGCCCTTCATTTTAAAGTTATCAAGAGCTCCAATGGTCAACCATTGAACTCTTTTTATACTTCTAGAGCGGTGTTCATTAGAAAGACTTAAAATTTTAAAATTAGTAGTATAACGATTCATCATTTGTAGAATAAAAGAGTATATAAGCTAGTGGCTCTGTGAGCGGTCGAACTTGCGAACCGGTCTTTTCTTCAAACATTTTATTAAGAACAGCTGGACATCCGCCAAACGAAAGAATGTTGGCCCAAGCTGAAGCAGAGATCTTCGTTCGCTTCGTTCGATTAGTAACTGTGAAGGGCTACGGCTCGCCCAATATTGTTCCTTCCTAGGGCCCCGTGATATACAAAAGCTTGCATAACATTTATCGAGAGAGCAAACTCTGTAACAAATACTGCTGAGTACTGATACTACCCTTAAAAAGCATTGTACAAGAAGGACCGCATAATCCAATAAATGCTGGTTTGATCACAGATATGAACTATTCGAATAGTGTGCAGAACGTCACCTAACCCGCTAGCGTTTGAGCAAAGTTGCAGAGCAGAGTGCGCCTAAATTGAGGGATGCGCCTGGGCCACTGGGACCATCCTCCAGCCTCCAGCCCCGTTAATGATTAACACGGACGCGGCCTGAGACCAATTATACTCTGCACACTCCAAATTAGAACTATTTTCGCCCATTAACCAACTTCATAATCAATTACACGTTAAAATTTCAGTGGTATTTCTCTGTTTGGGTAATCGGAGTTTGCGGTCCCACGGCGCGCTATTACGGGCTGCACGGACCATAAAGGTTTTTGTTGGGCTGCTGCTAAATTTTAATGAATATTCCGAATGCAGTTCAGGTAAACTATAATAATGTTTAAGGATCGTGCATTACGGAAAAGTCCCTCGAGATAGAATTGCGGGAAATATTTCGTCCAGACACCGTGTGCTTTTATTTAGGTAATTCATAGTTTTGACTGGTGTATATTTTAAATTGACGGAGACGGAATTCCTTTGTTTTACTTCTGAAAGATTTAGTTAGTTTTCGTTTCAAGTACCAACATAGTACAAGCACTAGTTTTTATAACCAATATGGAGCATATACTAAGGTAGATACCACTCATACGTGTCAACAAACAGAAACAAATCAAATGTTCCACGCAGACAGAACACTAATAGGTTTGAGTGCACTCCGCTAATCATAATTCATCTGCGAGATTAAAGAATGAACGAGGGAGATCTTCTATCCCTTTCCTCGCCGAGCCTTCGCCTGAGTGGGAGAGTGACAATATGATCGCCACACCTGCGGAAACGCAGGCTAAAGTAACGAGACGAGGACTAAATTATTCAGAGCACTATCGCTGTGCAGGCGGCTCTACTTTGTATAATAGTTCGAGTTTTGTGTATGAGGGCAGATTTTGCTGATACTTAGTTTCTGTTTGGATTACGCGCGTTTGTGTAGACGGGTATATTAATTTTCCTGTACGGCAAAAAATATATATAAGAACCGTTCGTTTGCTTTCTCCTCAGTCCGTATGTACTCCATGCTTGGTATATGAAAGCTCCGCGGTTTTGTGCCAAACTCAACCACTGATTACTTGCTGTCCGGTTGAGTCTGCCTAGCCAGTGGTCTACCAAGCAAGAGGTAACCTACAGTCTACATCGCGTTTTATAAGCATAACCTGTATTGTTTAACATCCGTTTGTGCACGGTTGGTGCAGGTTGTTAATCGCACATCAACTGGTCTATCGATTCCGGAACGCAAGTAGATATGAATTTAATATTTTGTAAGGGTAAAAAACAGTTGAGTTGCCCTAACGCTCTGGTCCTAGTAACTGCAACACGAACTAATTAGGCAGTCGTTATTGGTCTAGTGGAGAGCCGCTTCACCAGCCGCAATCTACAAATCTAAACAACCCACACAGAGGTGTTGGCTGTTTGTCTAAATAATCCGCTATACAAATCTACAAGTTACAATTCCACACGTCTTTGTAAAATTGTAACTTGTAGATTTGTATAGTGGGACATTATAGGAATTTACAATATGTAAAGCTATTGAGATCACTTACACGAAAGTCATGGTGTATCCCAGATTTAAAAGCCTGAAACTTAATTGGCATGGCGACCCATTAAAACTATCAATAGTGAAACATTTAATCTTCTTTATACATAGTTCACTTTATACTCATTAAGATAATATCGTTAATTCAGTAGTTATATTCCCATTTACCATTTGAAAGTGCAATTAATGTTATTAACACTGCGTAATAATGAGAGCTCGAAAGGGAGTATAATTTTTATGACTTTTGGCGTGTTGGTCACGGCTATGGTATTAATATTTATTGCAGACATTTCTGTAGGTATAAAGGTAATAAAAATAAATTACATTTTTTTACTTAAGTGCTCCAAACTCCTACAAAGATTAAGTGGTGGATGAAATAATTAAATCTTACGTATAATCACGTCGCCTGATTGACGACGTGATTACTCAGGGAGGTGAAATCATGGGCAAACTTAGCTTTGATGATTTGAAAAAACAGCTTATATGAGCGACTTTTTGCAGTGCTACAAACGGATCACATTATCTATACAGGAGATCTATGGCAAGTGTCGCGTGTCAGTCGCTCGTTCGTGAAACGCTCGTATGTATCGCTGAAAAAAGTCGCCGTGTGTAACCGCTACAAGATTCAGCACACTCGAAGTAGAGCCACCTTCCGCGCAGTCGTCGGCAGCGGCACTTATTTAGCAGATTGCTTTCCTTTAAGTTGTTCTTTAATCTGGCGATGGCCGGCGCTTACTTTCGCACCCGTCGTGTCCCCACATCCGGTCATGTGCGTACTTATGCACACATACTCGTAACTACAAATTGTAAACCGGTTCCTATTTCAAATTGGCAAATGCCGTCTAACTATGATTTCTCACACTTTTTTATTCCGAAGTGTAGGTACAGTACATTTTAATTATAATTGACATTTTCACATTCAAGTAATGACAGTTGATATCGCTCGTTCAAAGAGTTACGCTATTAGCCTGCTTGTGTTTGTGTAACTTGAGACGAAGTTTTGGATCGAAATAGTAAAATGTTATGTTTATCATTCTCAAACCTTATTTAAGTTTATATGAGTATGCAAACTTGCCGTTATGTGTTTTAATGAGTATAGGTATGTTTGATTTCGTAAGATATGTCCTAATAGCCTATCATCCTATGGATCCTTTATAAAGGTTTTTCTTTGATATTCGTATAGTTATTTTTTGTAGATTATAACGCTCTTCTGCTTGTGGAAAGGCACATAAGATTATTATATTATATAAATATAGTAATTATATGCTAATAATAAACACAGGCGATTTTCGATAGAGACTGACACAAATATCATGACTTTCGGTATACGAATAATCGCAGCTATATTCATACTTTATATCGCGTCATTAACCGCGACACAGCACCGCGACGAACGCAATTAACATCGTAGCGACATAAAGCCACCGCTTTTGTACAACGTATAATTAAAGAAAATTGATCAAAGCGGCGCAACGCTAATTCAAACTAAAATGTCACTAGCATTATCACTCGTTCGGCGGACGAAAACCGCGGGCTCGACGTGAAATTTCGTTAATACCGACCCATATTGGATTACTGGCGGCACCCGCCCGCCGCAATAATATAACGCAATTCAAACATTAATAGGCTCAAACACAATCACGGATGGCCGCATAATCGAGTTAGCTGCTATTCGGTTAAACCCCTATCGCGTAATCTGCCCCATTGTCTGACAGTCGTAGCGGTGATCATGAGGGCCGATTATTGTGGCAGTTTCGTGTTTATTGTTTTCAGGTGTCTCTTGTCGGCCTCCTGAAGACGCACAATGCGACTCTTATCTTCCACCGCCTTCCATCTCTTGAAATTACGCCTAACGGTTATTTTACACCCGGACACACGGTCGAACAATCGAGATTCTACTTTATAACTTCATACACACATATAATGTAGGTACCTTATACTCAATTCCATATGCGTATTCGTACAGAACGATGCAAACAATCGGACCGGCGAAGTAACTTCTAGTAAAGATAAAATAACAAAAGACTGATACTAAACAAACTCGTGCGGCCAGCAAGTGATACTCAGGTGGATACGTCGGGAAAGTTAAAAGTTTCATCTCAGTTAGATGCAAGTGAAGGAACAAATAAGTAGATAGAAGCAGTGTCAAAACTGCCAAAAACAAAACTATAAAGTTTGCTCCATAACGGGTAGATATCGCTTTATCTATTTGCGATGTCGAACTCAATTTAGCTCGAAGTGAACTCGTCTTTTATACCTCGAGCAAGCATGCTTACGTGGCGAACTTCATCCTCAAATGCATCTTAAACCATGCGTAACTTGATATTGATGTACGAAACCCATTAATTTAATAGGAAAGTTGACCAAACTACATGTAAAATAACGCAATAGAATCTATTTAATTAAGTATGAACGTCAAGTAATTAGTTAAACGCACAACGACGCCTTAATTAAGACTTGTATTCTAATTGCTTTGACCAAGTTACAATTATCAATTTAACGTGAAGGTAATTCTATTAATGGAATGGATTAATTCCGAGTTACTTTATATCGAGTTGTCACAAAATACGCATCGTTAGCAGTACCTTGAGTAGATTTCCTTCTTCCCACTAATTATCTAATATATTTATGTAACTATTTTGACTATGGAATAGGTTTTATAATGAAAAACTTTCAAACTTTATAAGAAAAGATAACCATATTGCTTCAGTTCTAGACAAGCGCCGTATTGCTTATATCTTTTTAACAACAATGTCAGTAATTAACACTGACATAAACACACACTAACACTGACACTAGGTTACAGCTATGTGACCTTAACATATATGAGCTGTCAAACTGTCTAAACCTTGTTTATAATGTTGTATGTTGTGGACCAGTCGATAAAATCGAGAGTGTTTTACGATTACTAAAAAGATATGTGAGTGTAAGATGTACATATAACGATGTAATATTATGGCTGATTCTGCTGATGTTTTATGCCTCTATTAAAACAAACGTCTCGTATTAATTATGAGATTCAGTCGCATCCCCGATCGTAAAGAATTCATAGCAGTTGTAAAATGTTCCAAATCGCTGTCGTGATAATTTATGAACCATGTTCATGGATCAGTTTATGACGATATCTACATTCTTATGACAATCACTATTCCCTAATAATACAATAAAATAAGTTCTGATCAAGGAAATGGTTGGCGATAACTGAAAGCAAGTTGGTTGGAATAAGGAAACCCCGAGTTCGCGAAACTCATCATTCATCAATGCAATGATGATCTATCAATTTATACTGCGTTTAGTCAACTATACTATGTTTTTAATGTTAATAAATAATTAAGTATCTACTCCAATACTATATACCTATACATTATTTAGTACTATTTATTGTAATATTTATTTATTTAAACTCAAGTTGATTAGGTTTTAATAACATGTGAACAATACAAACGCATTATAAATAATCTAACGAAGAATGCCGCCTTTTACATAAACATCTATTATATTAGTTAAAAAAGCTAATCGTCAAGAGGACGAAACGTAGTATATTGGAACCACAAACAATGATCGCATACAAACTTTATTTCAACCAGAATCAATTTGCAAGATGAGAGTAAGACTTAATTAGAAAACGGCTCGCGGGCAAACTTAGTTAAGTCCGCATTACGTGAAGTGAGTTATAAAATACCGCGCACAACTTCATACATTACCAGCCGATAACCAGACAAGACTTCCGAGACACAAACCAGTCCCTTTTAGTGAAATTGAAAACTTTTTCTGTTACTCATAACGCGGCCGCGACGTGGTCCTTTTAAATCAATTGACTTTTATAATTAACTTATGCCGCTACTAGAGTGCTCGGGGGTTGATCAATTAAAAACGTTAATGCACGGTTGTAAGTTTTTCAAGGAATCGGTTTAATAGATTTTTAGAGTGTAACGTTTTTATCTGACTTATAGTGAACAGTTAATTGATGGAGTGATCAGACGACTGCTTACTGCGCAAGAAGTACCTAAGGCTCGATGCCCGGGCAGTTAAGGGGATGCCTTGATTCGAGTCGAACATGCCCCCTAGACAAAGACACGCTTATGCCTTCCGCGCACGCAAAAAGAGGTGGAACACTTCGGGAATGGCGTTTTTGGACAAATTTCGATAAATACCTAACTTAAAGAAGTTGTATTTAAATTTCATAAAGTGAGATTTTAGATGAGATAAAATACTATAGTATTAACTTAATTGTATCGTAGAATAAGGTATCGTTTGAGTAGGCTGAGTAAAAAAGGAAAATACAGACCCAACTTTGGGTTTTTTTTCTATCGAGGAAATTTTAAGCAATCATGTATCGGTAAAATCAGAAAAACAATCATATAGTCAAGAATCATATATCTGAAAATCAGACCTTATTGTTTCTTAATCTAGTCAGAACGGCGTTTCAAAGCACGCAATAATTTCCAATGCACCGCCTTAATTGCAAAACAATTCCACTGTCTAAAGCCGCGGCTTTACCGCGGGCTAGACCGCGGTCTGGCTGGACGTTAGCGGGCAACGGGCGAACGGTAGCTCATACTTTTAATGGAGGTCAATCTATGAGCGCTCGTTTGTCACCCCGTTGCCCGCTGGCGATGGCGTCCAGACTCCAGACCCAGGCATCATAGATTTGTGGTGCTAATGTCAAACGAAACGGATAGACGAACCTGTGTATCAGATAGTTTTACAACAGATTCTTTGAAATACTTCCTTGAAATTGTATACTCTACCAATCATTTTTAATGTGTTAACACACATACACACATCACAATCTTGAATTCATAACATTTGAGACACAATCTCTAAAAATTTGATAATTTTTTGGCAAAACACACTCCTCCTTCTGGGCAAAACGAAACCAAATAATGATATGCATAATTTACTAATGTAAGAACTTTTACACTGAATTAGAGTGGGCTCCATTAAAGAATATTAGTAGAGTGCTACTGGGGTGTTCCCGCAATCGTGTGTCAATTCTGACATTATGCAGTCCCTCCAACTGATCGTTATTTTCGTCTGCTCGTATCTCACTTAATGCTATCACTGCAAAAGCAACCAAGTTTAGCTTGAAATAAGGTTCACTTCTCTTTGCAATGCTCTAAAGAAGCGAGTTTAAGAAAGTAAACACTCGTAATGCAATGAGGTCCCGCCGCCTACGGGGCGCGGCACTTACCTAATTCTTATAAAACATTTATTAGATTAGACAAAAGCTATCGAAGCTATGATTTATTTATATCCTCTTATTGGATTGCTATCCTTTTACACAATGGAACATTTGTGATAGTGCACTTGGAAACTAATAACCTGTCTCCATTATAATTTTATTATTTATTCGATACATACATACATATCGATGGTATACTTTACCTACAATTAAAAGGTTAAAAAGCAGTGACATTTTATAGATACCAAAATAAAGACAAATGAGATTAGAATTCTATAGAACAATAATAGGATTTCAATTTCATACAGTGTTGTCTAAAGTTAGTCGCGCGGCTCACTTCGTCCGATATAGCTCAGAAATAACCTAATCAAATGTGAGCCATTAGTAAAATATTTGTGGCGAGTCATTCAATTATACATTCATTCATTTGCGACCCATCGAGTGGCGTCCATTACATTTAATTATCATTTATTAAATTAGGCGGCCTCTTTGCTGATTACTTGGGCGTCGGTGGGCCTAGCCACTCTTCGAGAGTGACTTCGTCAAGGGAAATAACACGCTTTCGATTTTTTTTATTGTACAAACTTCACTGGTGGTATCAGCGCTGAGAAAACTAACCAGCACAATGGCTTTATATTGATAAAATAGAGCCATTCACAATGTTGTGTTTACTAGTCTACATAACGATCTTGTTGTAAAATCTTAATGAATGAACGAACCGCTCGCGCTCTATCGAACAACTTCCTGTCTGGCAAGATAACACCTTCGCCTCGAGAGTGGATAAAAAATATAACGAGAGATCCTCAAGCCAATGGATTAAAAAGTTAGGTGAGAATTTGAATAACGAACGACGACAACGGCAATGCGTCATTTAATTAGGTCAATAAAAAACATGCTCTTTATTATTTATGCGTGTTGTATGTATACTCTTCAGTCTTCATTACTTGATGGTTTGTTTTATCTACTTTCCGTTATAATATCAAGTATTCTTTAGCATTCACCAGCTCGTTAATAAAACAAAAGCGACGTTCGGCGTTTAAATATTCTCTGTAACCGAAATGAGAACGCTCTCGGAGAATCATAGTTTATTTTCGAGATTGCCTGCGTGCAGTGGTCGAAAAAAGTGTACCTAATATTATTTTTCAATTCTCATACAAAGGTGGTCGGTGCGCGGCGGCAAATTGGTTGTATTGTCAATTTGGGCAGTGCGTGCCGGGGCGCAGATGAAATGTTTATTTTCAATTTCCGCCATTTCCCGGCGCGCCCGCCGCAGGATTAGGATGCGAAACAACCGCACTATCGCCGGATAGTTTTTGAAATCCTAAACGCGCTGTGCGGCTGATTGCTCAAGTATACAAAATTGGCAATTTAACTAATTAACCTGCTTATTTGCTCTCTTACGTCTTAAACTTTTCAATTCTTTGACAGATTTTTGTTCTTAGGAGTAACGAGGCTGATTTTAGTAAAATACAAAACTGCTTATAATTTACAAAAAATATATATAGACAGCAGGCAATCAAACCCGGTTGTCTGTCAAAAAAATCGAGTTCGTTTTATTGCGGAAATCAATAGTGCTGGTTGTAAGGAACAATTGTTGCTATAGAACCCTGTATCTTTTGCCTCGCACAGTCGGATACTCACTCTTAAGCCTCAGCAGCAGAAGTGGGCAAAATAACACGCTCATAATGATCTACCGAGTCCTTATTCACTATCGTCCTTATTGACTGCTGACTGTTGCTAGTATTTAATGCGGGTTATTCACAGCGGTCGCGGTGTGGCGTGCACGAGGAGAAATGCTGCTATTCTCACCCACAAATCGTCCCGCCTGCTGTTGTAAAGAAGCATGTACACTCTTACAACACTAAAACATGCTAATACTCCTAAAATACCCTGGGCGGAGCACATGATAATTAATTTATAGTTACAACACTAAAACGAATAAGTATACAATAAATATATATTGATTTAAAATTTCACGATTTTCATAAATTATTTTTACTAAACGGGACTAAATCTCGTACTATTCAGTAATTTATTTTTACTGAGTCTACTCGCGACTAAGGATCTTGCAACAAGAATAAAACGTCGACTGACCTCGGAGAGGTAAATTTAAAATAGATTTAATTTGTTTAGTTCATATAAATAATGTTATATAAAAACGTAGCAAGTAGCATTTAAAATTATAATAAACATTAAAATCTGCCTCGTTAACATGTCAATTAAATTAAATACCTAGAGAAGATATTCCAAAATTCAAACGTTTGGGGTACCTAGGGATTGTGTATTAATAATGAAATATAAATACAAAGATTTTCTTCCCAATTTTTCGTCAATTCCTTTTTAAGAGCCCAAAAACCAACATTACTACTCCCCAATAATACCTATAGCCAAATATTTTTTTGCAAAATTCTTAGTGAGAGCGATAGAAGCGCTCTTGCTAATGGATCCTAGCTTTATGCTTGCCAGCGGTGCGAATTGGCGTAGGCACTTAATTGCGTGTAATCGGTAACTGACGAGCGTGGTGCACGTTTTCAATTTAAATCCGCGACCTCTACTGGTAGACTTAGGCATTACGAATTTCAAACGGTCGTTTTCAGAATCCAAATCCGGAACGGGCGAGCTCGATCATGCTCAGTAAATCCGGCTTGAAAAATTAAGAAAAAAACGTTGAAAAAGGTTGGTTAGATAGAACCGGCCAGTGAGAGGCTACGGTTCAACCGTGCACGATAAATTTCCATGAATAAATATCGAAAAGTTGGCGATTAATATTCTACCTTTTTTTTATACCACGTTAGTGCCAAACAAGCTTAAGGCCCCACCTGATGGTCAATGGTGGTTAGCTATTTATATAATTATCTTATTTAATCAAACTCCATAAAAGTAATAAAATAATGCATATTGCCTCTACATGTGGTACCATTATCAGCGTTAACAATTATAGTTGTAAATATCAATGTAAGTGTCATAATAAGTATATATTAATGTAGTAATTTGTAATGCATTTCCTGTTTTCCTGGAGGTAAGAGGATTATTGTTCAAAGTGAACAGGAAACGTAAATATTAACACAGTTTATCTCACGTCAGCTTGCTTGAATCACTTTGATGAGGCCGAACCCCGTAAGATCCTATATCCGACGTTATAAATCGTATCGTTTTCATCTTTTAGTAATTTATAAAAAACAAGTATGGTGTTTCTACCCTAATAAGTGTTTTTTCCTGTTAATTTTGGGTGGATTTTACTTAAATGAATGCTATCCTAAGATTTTTATATTTAGCCTGTCGTCAGTTCTGATATAGCTGACTAGGCCAATTTGCTCTTAACATAGACAACAAAGTAAGTTCAGGTGCACACTTGCCTTACTAGGAAGTGTTAACGTCGGCCCCAAGATCGATATTAATGCAGTGAGTTAATAAATATAAGTTAGGTACATGAGGAAGATACAAACACATTACTTGAGTTGAAATTAAATCCATGTGTTTCAGTGAGTAAACATTTCAATGTACACTTATTATCTACTCCCCTCCAAAATTGTTGATGTTTATGGTAACAATCATAAGAATTTTCCGAGCGAAAGAAAATATCAACAGTCCACTTTAACAGTATTTGCCATCTTTACCCGCCTAGCAATTTGCCTGACATTTTATTCGAAAAGGGCTCGTCAATTGCACGTCATTTGCTACAATACGTCCTACACAGGCAAACATTAGTCATACCTACAATAATCAGGTAGTAATAATAGAGGGCTATTTTCACGGAACACTGTCATTGTTGGCGCTGACGTAGAATTTATCCTTTTCCAATGACCGATTATTAACGGTAATATGTTTAATTATCTAATTTTACGCTTGCTGGGAGCTGTTGAACTTTTTTAAACGAGCCATTGAATCACAAAATCATTATCATTGACCTTTAACATCTGGCCATAGATAGAGGCCATACAAGTACGTGGCTTTTCTGGGGGTGTTATTATTAAGACGTTAAAACAACACGTGGTAAACAACAATGGTATCATTTAGCAGAAAAACATGGCGCCTGATCTACAACAAAGAAAATAACTAGATCTGGCACCATTTTTGGTGTAAAAAAATACACTGTGAAAAATGAGGAGTTAGTAACGAACGACGCTCGCGTTACTGGAATACCAGCGAGGCTTATTAACTCTCGATTAATTAAATTATTAGAAATCTCGATCGGACTAATTAACAAAGTATTTCAACATTTCGGTCCACCTATTGGGGCTTAATTAAAATTGACAAAGCCGGCGAGAGCCAAATATCGCCTCTATTAATGAAATGATCACTCCAAACTAATTAAATTTTGGAGGTAATGGTGCGTGCTAGTGATACCGCTGGAATGATGTGTCACGTTGACGGAAAACGGGGATATTCGGGAATTTGTGCTACTTGGCATACTTTGAAATTACGCTCTCCAGTTCCAAAAGGTGTCTCCTTGCATTCTTGAACGCAAAAGGTTCGATTATACATCCCTGTAACATGATAATCTCAACTTCATGTATTTATAAGTATTTACTGTTTGTAAAGACCAGCTGTAACTTACTTAAGTTTCATCGATTATATACATCGTCTTGATTATTTATCTATTTCTTTTGTTAAGGTATTTGTATATTTTGTTTTGTGGCACACCATCAGCTGTTTCGAGTAGTTTTATAAATTTCTTTCAACATGCCAGATTTAATAGTCACGCTGTCACTATTTTGTCCTAGCAAGTGCCAGTAGTGACGCTAGCACAACTGACCACGTGACTCTTCTGTCTGTTTGGCACAGTGCGAGAGATTTGCACGACTCGCAACTTGTCAGTTTGATGCGCTAGTGATATTCACGTACATACGTGTGTTACTACATACAATACGTTGTTTATTAAACCAATATTTAAAGTTAGATTGCAATTAATGAATATTTCGGGGGTATTGTTACACAAATCGAAACAAACTAGGATACAAACTAAGAAAAACAATAAGAGCACATTATACAATGGACCGGGTAGTCAACCGAGGCGTCTGTTTATGTCAATGCAACGTCACACTATCTAACGGAATACATGACTAAAATTACGTCATTATGCATGTCTTACAAAGTATAACAGGCACGAGCAATTCATTAGGAGCTGCTCGGGCTCGGCCGTGTTCGAGGCTAGGCGCAGCAACATTAAAATGAGTAATTATAATAAACTTGATATGTCCCGTAATTAACTAAGCCTGATGAAGAGTGCTTTGACGAGAGATGAGACACGCAGCGGCTTTAGCGCTTTTCGGCTTTATTTAGATTTATCCCGTTTATTGTTTTGTCGGTTTGGTATAAAAACAAATTTACCCAAACACTTTTTTATGATTTTTTTTATATTAAAACCTAAGTAGGTAGAATAAATAAAAGCATTTTGTTATTTGAACAGGCCTAATCGACTGAAGTTAAAATGTCAAAACGATTAGGAATCTGAAACTTATAAAGCAAAATTCAATGAACAAGCTTCATGTCTTCTTATCCAGGTGGTTCTCAAATGTAGTTATTTTTGATGCCCGTGAAACAAATGCTTGGAATTATTGTAATTTAAACAAGTTGCACGATACTAAGAACACTTTATTATTGACCAAATAATATATATTTAAAATACGGAGCGTTGTTCCCGGTGTGATCGTTATACAGAAGTGACAACCTAAGAGCGAGACAAACATACGTCATAGACGCTAAAGTTCTATTTTCAAAAATACTTCAACATTCCTGTTTCCTTTTTTTTAAATTAAAAGTCTAATTTCGAATTTGGAATCAGTGACCACGCAGCGCTTTCACCGCTGCCGCGTGCCAGCGAGCACAGCACTAGCGCTAATTAGCCCGAGTGACAACCCACTCCTGCCATAAAGCGCTGCAGATTTATCGCCACAGATTATTTATATTATGTTTATTAGGCCCCGCCCTCTCCTGCTTTCCCGCTAATTGAATTCACGAGATTTTTATACGCGAAGGACCTTGTTATAACGGTTCTGACCCCTTAATGATCTAAAAAAGCGTAACTCTTTTATTTAGCTTCCTTCCTGTTTTTCATTCATGATATAAAAGCTATTTTATATTTTTTAACAGATTCGCTCGTAACGTGCCTTATTACGTCGCTTTTAGGCTCTTAATCCCGGGTATTAAACACGCGTGTTTTATAACATTACTGCACTCGTGTTTTACAGTTATATCCTGATTAAGACACGTAACAAGGACCGATTAAAATATTTCAAGATGATTACTCTCGAGGATCGCCGTTGGATTTCTGACCAGGTTTTATTGCACAAAATTGTCTCTGGCTCGCTAGACTGCCCACAGCTTTTAAAAACAATTAATTTCCTCGACAACACCCTCTTTTAGCTAACTTTCGGCCTTTCTCATGTAAAACTTACACAACCAATGTTGGATCTCATAGCATTGTACCAAGAACTTGTATTGTTACTTGCATAATTTGTTATTCAAACTAAATAAGGTGGATATATTAAAATTGACTCAAAATCAGTTTAGAGCATATTTACACAAATGCAAGGCTAATTCTTGGTTGTTAAGAAAAAAATAAAAAAGTATATTATTTTTAGACTCGTATTTAAGTATGTGCGTTTTTAATTCGTCTACAAATAGTCATGTCATTTATTTTATGGAGATTTTGTCACGTAGACTGCAATGACTTTGAGAAGCCGCCGACAATTTGTTACTTTTTACTTTACCTTGTTTTTCTAAACGCAGCATGAGCTTGTACTACGTACTTAGATTAAGTATATTTTGTAACCATTAGCTTTTATATGTGCAATTGGGTGAATACTCAAGCAATCTCATCTTATATTCTGTGTTTAATTAACTATTTATGTAATAAACCTAAATAAATAAATGAAATATAACGTAGTCGTTTCGTTTAGTAAAACTATTTACTTTTGTTAAAATATGGTACGGATTTGTATTGAATACGAAAATATTTATTTTTTATTGACTGTTTAGAGATTTCATCTAGGTAAGTGATGCTTCGTCACCTGCGCACTGCGCGAACTTCAAGAAAAAAAATTGTTGCGTGCCATTATAATTAATAAAGGTAATTTTTCAAATATTTGTAAACATTGTTAATGCGTGTTTGGTTATTACCAAAAATTTTGACTCGCGGTGAATAGAAAGGTGATAAATAGAATTGACGCCACAGGGCATTCTTGGCGATGTACATTTGTACATACAATATGTGAGTAAAAACCTGTTGCCATCAATAACTAAAGAAAATAACTTGGGTGCCTATAACATTGTCATCTTATGAAACGGAGTTTTTCGTTGCAAATGTGTTGAAAAATGTCGTATGAAACGCGTGAGCGTGAGTCTTCCTCCTCGGCTCTCTTATTATCGCGCTCACCTGCGGCTCGCGTGAACAATCCCGCCTCTGATGTTATTACCAACATAACTCACTTGTATCAAAATGTACTAATAACACTTCTATTTTCACTTTTTAAATAAAATACTAATTTGTTTAAAATTTACATCTGATGATGTACATTTTAAACAGATTAGTACGATGAATGAACTATATCTCAGTAAAATATTCATTCTACATCTACAGCTAACATTTATTTAGTTAGATTCATACACAAATCCCAGTCTTCTAATTAAAATAACTATCGTACGTAAATAACCGCAAGTTACAAGTTGACATTTGGCAATCGCCCGAGTTTTGATTAATAACTGCTGTGGCACAGTGATAAATCGACAGCAAAAATATCTATTTTATAACAACTAATTTTACAGAAACCTCATTTAGCATGTTACGTTCGTACGACATGACAGTTGGACATTGCACCAATTAGACGTAACCACCCGAATGCAGCGAAATTTAATATTACGTGTAAACAAATGCCAGCAAATTCGTTAATTAGTCGTTCATATTCAACCAGTTTTATGGAACGCGATTTACTTTTTGTTTTGAAGCAATTGGTAAAAACAGGTGAACAAGACAAACTCAAACTAAAGCATTCGTTTAATGAACGTTAATAATTGCAGTGTAGATTTTTTAGAATAATTGTATTCTGTCGTAAAACTGCAGCGTATTTCCAACCCTTTGATTACTCACATAGAATATGATTTTGCTTAGATAATTGTTTGGTCTTATCCAGAAAGTTTGCTATCCGCGTGAGCATCTTCGTTGATTTGTAGCCGGGCTCGCAGTGTGTTCTGAAGCTAATTAATTTTAATTGGACTGGATGGCAACACGTCTATTAAAGGGGACTTTTAGCTCATGTTGCCTTTGCGGGCCCGGCTGTAACAATTTCAGACACATATCAGTAATTGCTGGTTTATTGATTGATTGGTGGCGACTACTACATAATATGCTACTACTACTAACTACTATGAACTGCAGGGTAAATGTAAGAAAATAATATATGATGCTGAAAAGAGTGTATGTCATACCAAATTGCACAAATTACAAAAAAAATAAAAAATAATGGCCTAGAAGTTCCTACCTATAAAACCACCATCCAATGGCACGTGTTGTCGGCATATTAAACTTGTAGTTTTGTTTACGAAGGCTAAGGAACGAAACAAATTATTTCATTAAATATTTTTGTTTCGTGTCTATTCAACCTGGAAGTTACCACGATCCAATGTTAAACGATATATGAGACAGAGAACAAATATAACCGACCCATAACAAATAACCAAATATAACTGTACCGGCAAAACAGAGGGCACAAGTTCGAGTCCTGTCCAGTGGGCGTAGCATGGTTGCCATTTTATCACTTATCGTTGAGGTAAAGACGCCCATCACGCTCTGAGAATGGCCAACAAATAAAATGGCAACCGTGCTGGGCTTCAGGCGATGATGGTTTATTTTTCCACTAGCTTCCGCCCGCGACTTCGTGGACCCAGGATAAAAACTATCCTATATTTTAAGTCAGGCTATAAACTATCTTCGTGCAAAATTTCATCCAAATCGGTTAAGCCGCTTAAGCGTGATTGAGTAACAAACATCCAAACATCTAAACATCCAAACATCCAAACATCCAAACTTTCGCATTTATAATATTAGTAGGATTATATTTGTTCTCTGCATCATATCGTTTAGGGTAACAGTGTTGGTATTATGGCCGCTCCACACGATGGGCCATCCTGACCCATCATACAGGACGCGGCTATGCGGTAGAACGAGACATAAATATGTCTCACTCCCTTTAACGCATAGTTGCGCCCTGTATGATGGGTCAGGATGGCCCATCGTGTGGAGCGGCCATTACGAGTACATTGTTGTCACCGTACGAATGTGACCACCACCGCCACCCCAACACGATTTTTTTAAATGATGGCCTCCACGTGTCATACGTAGGTAATCGGCATGTATTTTACGTCACATTTCAATATCAACTTCCAAACGTGGTCTATTACGCACACAGGATGGATACGGAAAAGCTATCCAGACTCGCAATGCGATAGCAATATCGATTTTACAAAGTTATTTCCCTGTCCTTTAGCACAAAAGTAACAATACCTCTTTAATCCGATTCCCGACTGTTATATCAAGCTCAGTAACACTTAATTCAATTATTAAAACGCGTCTTAACGCTGGATCGCGATAGCGCTCCAATAAGCGCACGAGCGTAAAATTAAGCGCATTGTTGCGGATCATGCCGCATGCGCTGTGGCATGCGTCAGGCCTGCCCCGATCTTGTACAGCTTTGATTCAATTTGCAATTTGTACGTGCATATTTTTATGACTGAGGGTCAGTAACCTACCTACAGCCCGTGAGCACTTAGATTAGGATTCGGGTGTGTACGGGTGTATTTCTCTCTCACTTTAATAAAGGGTTGGGCACACATGGCTGCAACTTCCCTTATCGTGCCATCACCCTCTCACTAAGCTAAATGCCGCACTTGTTTGCTGTCCTTTGACATTTGAAATAAGATTTTTTTTCACTGAAATACGTTTACGAAGTGAATTAAAATTAGAAGGTTTATACCTATTCAACAAGAAATCAAGTAAGTATCACAATTTTGTTTAATATACACGCGCTTTACTTTAAATATACATGGGAAGATACGTCACAAACATTTCATTTGAACAGGCACGCACGCGTCGAGCAGTATAAAAATCTGGCAAACAAAATGTTCATTCAAATGGAGGATGAAGCTAATTGTCCAGAGTAGTGACGATGACAGGGAGGGGGCACGTGACCCGTCACTCGCAGGGAAATTAAAACATTCCGTTATTTTCATTTTACAACTTAGGGTCGCCATTTGAATGTAACATATGCTGGCCAACATTATTTTACCGTAGTGTTTTGTTTCATAAGAAATAACGAACTCGTATGATTCGTCATGTTCTAATATACAATGCTTGTTGTGAATTTGGTCATTACTTTACAATTAATCAGACTTTAATAGCGGCATCACATAGCGGTTTAATTGATGAGTACTAAACATCTCTATCTCTCTTCTAACATTAAGAGACACAATTTTTCAATTTTAATTTGAGCTATTGCGCCGATTTCGACTTGTTCATACATACTATTTTCTATTTTATTGTTACGATAATGAGACATATTTTTCTTAAAATGGAACATAAATCGTCTTACTTACCGTAAAATAACTCGTTCTCAGCATAAAATCAGAACGAAGTGCAATTTACACCATGATGTAAAAAAACATATCACAGAAACATACAAGAGTTATAAACGCATCGGGCGCCGGCTACCATATCAAAGTAATATTGGAAGCCGCCGGCGGCGTAGAAAATTTAATAATTAAAAATCACCCCACCCATGAGGGGAGTTACGTACTGCACATTACACGTTATCATTTTTAATTAAAATTTCTCAGGACACAGACAACTATTTTATTAATACTCTGCGTAAATAGCGGTATTTGAATGACGACTTATTGGAATTTTGCTGAAAATATTGGAAAGGATGATGGGTTTTAATGCCTACAATATACATTGTTTTTTTTTTAAAAAAAAACCTCAATAATTATGTAAATGAGAATATTGTTAAAAAGCTATATCTATCATTATATCATATCATATATATCATTTTTCAATAACTATCTATTTCAATAATTGTTGCAGACTATATTATACTTCTAAAAGACAAATAATTAATATATATAATGCATGTATATTATACTTTCAAGTAATACATAAATACATGCTAAACATGTATGTTTGTACCTACGTATATGTAAATCGGTCTTTTCTTCTGTTCGTTTCAGTGCGTCACACGTGTTCAACGAATCTTCAAGGATAGCCAGACCTTAAACACAACAAGGTTGATCTTTTTTCTATTCATCACTAAGTAAAAGTGCATTAAGTGAACTTTTTAACATGTCTTGACATTCGATTTCGAGTGTTTCGTTATTAAAATATTTAAAAAATTGGTTGAATTCTTACAGAGAAGAGGCTTCGGTCAGACCAGTAGGATGATTGCATAACGCTCGTTCGAAAAGCTTCCGGATTGCCTTACAGTTTGCATCAACAATATTGAACAGACCGGTTAACGTTAAATATAGGCTAGGTAGTATCTTTGTGCAAACATTATTAAAAATAATCAAATAACCCACTTTACAACTGGTCTTAAAATCGTAGAGCCAATTGCAAAACAAGTATAATCATCCCGAGCGGAGGGAACCGAACTTCCACAAAAATTAACACAAGATCGGCGCGACGATAAAGCTGTGATATCGTGTATAACGATTTATATGGCTTCCTTTCATCAAGTTACAGCCCGATAAATAGGACCAGAGAATTAAAAACGTTTAGATTCATAAACTTGGTTATACTCTGGTCTATGTTATATACTGGGTCGTGACTCTACGACTCTTAACGGGATTCAACAGGGATATAACGTTACCAATGACGTGCCGAATGCTGAAAAACATCATTATTGTCAAAACGAATGATTATTTCGGAAGTTCAAACGTTGAGATTTTATATATGTGAATTACCTAATTTTTAAACAATCGTGATTTAAAGAACCTCTTAGAATAAGTAGACATTTAAGTTGAAAAACTGCATTTTCATGATTTTTTGTCTTAGTAGGTATTAATTGTTCTGAAAAATATTCAAAGAATGAGATTATTGAGGATAAGTCAATATATGTTTTTCAGATTATTTCACTGGTGCATTTAAAAACCTCCTCTTAATGTGTATGTGAGGGGGTTATCTCCGGAACTACTTATCCGATTTTGTCCCATCCGATTTTTTTATTACAAGCTTTTATTTACTTTCACCTGTCCCGTTGTCTGTCTGTAATCAAATCTTGCAAGTTAAATTTGATCCAATTCCCGGTTTCCGATTGAGTTGAAATTTTGCACGAATATGCAAATCGCGTGACAATACAGTATTATGATGACGTGGAGCTAAAAAGCTTAATCAAACGAAAAGCTTGTACCAAAAATAAAAAAATTGTCAGAAACATTTTTAACCAATTAGTATACCTCTAGAATGGGCCTTCGGGGTGGCTAAAGGACTGCAGTATTATGTTATACCGTGGCTCCGCGTAGATTATACGCGTAGCTGCGCGGGTAGCTAAGTTTAATTTGAGAACAACACATTACTTCCTAGGTCAGCTCTAGTGCAGCTATGGTAAAGATAAAGATAAAATCGTTTATTTGTCCAACATGGGTTACAGGATGTTACAGAATTATGGTGGTAGTTGCTGTATGCTCTCCCACTTATGTAAAAAAACTCGAAGCGTCAGAAAATTATCAGTTGGTACAAATAATATCATAGAAATCAATAAAGAGCTAAATTTATGACGGTTGTGAGACTTAAAACATTTAAGTACGTCTTTTAATGTCTTCCTTAAACTCGTGTACAGGCAATATAGAAAAAATAGCAAACATTCATAGCGAATCCAATAGGCTAATCGTGAGTTATTAAACCCTCCGCCGGCCCACCTGATCGCCTCCCGGCTATAATAGAAATACCGGGGACTTATTATTAAAATTGCTGCTAAATTGCTCCCCTCCCTCGGATTTCGTAGGTTGGAGGTGACTTATTGACTCCACATTGTACTTCAAATAATAAATTAAACCAATGTAACACGTCATAGAATATTTGTTTGCTTTTTTGTGAGAGCTCTTGGTTATTATTCGTAAATTGTGATCGTTTTGTGACTACTGCACTAGTATTTTCTTGCGTTAAAAATCAAAATTAAGATAAAATATTTATTACTTGAGTGTAGAACATGTGTTTTGGATCAGTACGTACTTAGTACCTATCTAAGTGCAAAAGATATAAACTTGCGGAACCGTGATCGCGCGACTTACAAACCTGCAGATAAGTTTATTTCGCTGCCCTTTCTGCGTACATGTTTATAATGACGTATACTGGCTAACGTTAATTACGTAAGTACGTCACGTTAGTCGCTACTAATTAATTGAGCGTATTACGGTGATTGGGCTACTCGCCGACGACACTGCGCGTAGTGGATATTTTGACAGATTGAAAACAAGCTAACAATTTCCCAGGTTCTGGAGTATGAGTAGTTAGATCTTTATTGCCAAGTTTTATCCGTTGCACTTTCGTAGGGAAGAATATTTTGTCAAGATTATTGATAATTTTTAATGATATTACGAGTTAAATTATTCGTAGAGCACCGCTGGTATTTGACCCTCAATTTTTGACGGAAGAGCACATATCACGACTTTCTATGTCTTTTAAAATCAGAATGAGAGACGTCAAAGCGGGAATATGATTCCCTGCGGTTAAATATTGCGGATAGAAATCCACCCCGGAACATTATTATAAAATACATTTTCCTATCACATTACAGCTCAAGTTATGAATGCTACTAGCTGTATTATCCGTTTTACCTTGGAAATACCGTGACGTTATTTTCCCCTATTATTATATCATCATCATCATCATATCAGCCGAAAGACGTCCACTGCTGGACATAGTGCCACAATGACCGGTCCTGCGCCACCCGCATCCAGCGGACTCCCGCGACCTTTACCAGGTCATCAGTCCACCTTGTGGGGGGCCTACCCACGCTGCGCCTTCCGGTACGTGGTCGCCACTCGAGAACCTTTCCGCCCCAACGGCCATCGGTTCTACGTGCAATGTGCCCCGCCCACGAATCGCTATTATTATATGTAGAGGTATAATCTCGAAGGTCTCATCATAAGATAAAGGTACATGTAAAGGCATTTAAAAAAAAGTTAAGATTTTTTTTAAAGCAAAGCGCCTTTCATATCGAAAGAGAAGGTAGCCCCCTTGCGTAGAAACTTTTATATTTTAAATAAATCATCAAAATTTCTTTACACTTACACTCTACATTACATTATCGATTAACCCAGTTTTTCGAAAAACAGTTCAATGTACAGGTTCGACCATCTACTGAAATATTACTTACATATAGAAATAGTGGGTATTATGAAAATACCTGCAATAAAATACCAAATTTTAGTAATTTAATAATTTAATTACTACATGTTTATACAATCGAAATGCCAATAACAATATCAATTACCGTGTAACTGGCCACAGCCACACAGTTAATTAACTTCTTGTTCTCCCAGCGTGGCCTAATTTATGAATTGAATGCTGGTAATTCGCTATTGACTAATTGGTCGCATAACACACATGCCACTGATGAGCTTATCACCAGTAATGTGGCCAGCTACAGACAATTTCTACCGAGGGGGCTGCTGGTCAAATCGATGGCGAATTTTATGGTTTCGAAATTAGATTTTCCCGCAGGAGAAAAAGGTCTAAAAGGAAATTTTAAGGCTTGCTATAAAACGATCTCGTGGTTAAGTAAATACTTATATGAGATTGCGCAAAACAAAATTAATCCCGTCAATTGACTGCTGCAAAATGAAAGTATAGGAAAATAAAATTGGGTTATTACTAATTAGCGTATTATCGACCATCGACATCATGATTGTATTATCGAAATATACGAGTAACACCGGTTAGCCCAGTGGGTAGTGACGCTGCCTACGAAGCTGAAGGTCCTGGGTTCGAATCCCGGTTAGAGCAAATATTCGTGTGATGGGCATGAATAGCAGTTTCAGAGTCTTGGGTGTTTTCTATGATGGTTAAATATAAACATCGTCGTCGAGTACCCATAACATAAGCCTTATTGACCTTACTATGGGGCTAGTACGATTTGTCTAATATGGACAATATTTATTTATTTATTATTTATTGTTTTATGTATGGATTAAGTCCTTATTTATACCTGTCAAATACGGGGTACTTAAGGCACGAATCACACTGGCGCGGCCTGCGGTGACGGTTAATAGTAAATTTGACAATCGCTGTCAAAATTCTTCTTCTTATCTTATCTTATCTAGATGAGGGCCCTTTCGGATGCACTTCGACCCAGCGGGATCTTTTGTGCATTTGCCCTCTCCTTTATGCCTACTCCCAAGCTCGCTCCATCGTTTCCACAAAGCGGATGATGCAGCTCAGCGGGAGCACCTTGAACTGCTGTCAAAATTACTATTGACCGCCTCCGCAGCCGGCGCTATTAGGATTCAGGCTTAATACAAAACCTTTTTTTCTGCGTACTATTTCGGAATATTTATTATTTGCCTGTGTAATTATGAACAACAAGACTTAGTACAACAGCAATTAGTAGAATAATTAATGCATAGATTTTACAAACTTCCGTAAAACCCAGTAATGGATATCAGTCATTAAATGTAATTGGTATGTCAGTTTAGATTCCATGTCCTGTTCGAATAAAGAACGTTATTAACATAATTGAGGCATTTGTTGCTAAACCTGTCAATTAATAATTTACATACTACTCCGTTATAAACTGATCCGGCCACTAAATTGCTCACAAAACAGTAGCATGATGTGGGTCGAACACACTTTACTGTACCCACACCCCCTGAACACGCTGGAATACCGTGTATTTGACTGACGTGACATATCATCTAATTTTAGGCCCCAATCACACTGGCGCGGCCATTTTGATGATGGCAAAAGACCTGATGGTGTGTCTTTGGTTCCGTGGAGTTTGGGACGGATGCTTGTGTGGGACGCTACCTGTGCAGACACACTGGCACCGTCCCACCTCCAACGGACTACTTCTAAAGCAGGTGCAGCGGCGGAAAATGTCGAAAATACTGAAGAATCTTGTACGAAGATAAAGTATAAGTAAGTATTAAGTACCATTCGTTAAGTAACACGAACGTCCATTTCAAAATCGCGTCACATCCGCAGCCGTATAGAAAATCCTCGGGCGCCGATGGACCTCGTGTGTGCACCCGCCCTAACCCTCCTGATTAACCGGAGCTGGTATTCTCAACGTTTACCGACAACTTACATGTGAACAACCAGTGTAAGTCTGACCTCCGATTACGCGCAGTCGTTGGGAAACTTTGTGTCAACATATACTGGAAAGTATCGAGCCAGGTTGTTAATGGCATAGCTGACCGCAAAAATCAAAAACGGCGGATGTAGGTGCATACCTCTTGCATATTGGACCTTGCTGATCCCAGTATAGTAGGTAGATCAATGACTGGCGTTTGATTAAACCAGCTCGAAGTTATGTTAACCATTCTAATTCGATCGCACTAATTAGTTACGGAATTATTTCATTTCCTGTAATTAGAAATCAATTTTACTGCAACCGATAAGGCAATGCATATTCTACTTATGTTATCGTGTAGCGCAGCGTAAGTTAATGAATAGCCGTAATTAACGATTGAAAAAGATTACAAAGTGGGGTGTTCAATATTTTCTTTATTTTTACATGTTTAAGATAACTGGTAGTGGGCTACGACTCAGCACACGAGGTGAGTAGGATATGGGAGACTACTACGAGAAGTAATGTAGTGTTTTTGAGTTTAGTGACTATTAAATTTGTATTTTTTTTTTGTTGTGAATAGGGTTTGACAACAGCGAAAATAAATAGTAGTTTTTTCATTAGCCACTGATAAACATTACATAAATATTCGGAAAGTAACAATCTTTCATTTTTGTTTGGTATTTTAAGTTTGTTAAATTCATAAAAACTAAATAAGGACGTTGTTTAATGTTTTGCGCACTCTAAATGTCAGAGCGAGCACGCGACACATACCTTAAAATGTATGTCTCAGATTTAATCCCAGATTACTGAGCAGATGGTTAATTACTATATTAAATTTACTTCATAAATAAGAATTGTAATTGAACGAGCGAGCGAAGAGAACGAAGTTCTCCGTTTCAGCTTGGACTAAATTTATTTCGTATGTCCAGATGTAAGGCTGTGTGTCTGCCTGAAAAATTACAGAAAAGTTAGCAATCGTGCCTTATACGGAAATGAAGGGCGCCCATACAACTATATCGGGAAAAGTTTAATTCTTCAATTTATGATGATGAAATATATTTATATATTATATTATATTTATATATTTCCAATGACTTGTGAATTGGTTGAATATAGTATTTATTTAGTTATTGTATATTTGCGATTTATATTACTTATGATAGTGTGTATTACATTTTATATTGTATATTTATATATGTATTGGCATGTTTTTATTTGTCTAGAATTAATACCTATTAGGTTTTGTTTTCTTTTACTCTGTGTTTTTGTACACGTTATAAGTTTGCCTATCTCGTTCTACCCACCTTCCTCTCAATTGCTCAAAGGTTAGCTGGAAGAGATCCCTTATAGGGATAAGTTCGCCTTTGTATTTTGATCTAAATAAATAAATAAATAAATATTAGGGGACAATCTTACACAAATCGACCTAGTCCCAAACTAAGCAAAGCTTGTACTATGGGTACTAGACGACGATAAACATACTTATATAGATAAATAAATACTTAAATACATAGAAAAGATCCATGACTCAGGAAAAATATTCGTGCTCATCACACAAATAAATGCCCTTACCGGGATTCGAACCCAGGACCTCTTGCTTCGTAGGCAGGGTCACTACCAACTAGGCTAAAGTGGTCGTCAAATTCTCTTGTGTGACATGTATATTCTTTTTTTATCAACCAGCAGGCTAATTGGGTAACTTTTCGAACGAGCATTAAGGCATACCAACAGTCATTTTCATTACCAAAAATATAACAGTTGAGTCTGACTAGATTAAGAAACAATAAGGTCTGATTTTCAGATATATGATTCTTGACTATATGATTGTTTATCTGATTTTATCGATACATGATTGCTTAAAATTTCCTCGATAGAAAATAATTCCAAAGTTGGGTCTGTATTTTCCTTTTTTTACTCAGCCTACTCAAGCGATACATTATTTTACGACACAATCAAGCTAATACTATAGTATTTTATCTCATCTAAAATCGCACTTTATGAAATTTAAATAAAACGTCTCTAAGTTAGGTATTTATCGAAACTTGTCCAAAAAAGCCATTCCCGAAGAGTGTTACATCTCTTTTCCTCGTGCGCGGAAGGCATCAGCGTGTCTCTGTCTAGGGGGCGTGTTCGACTCAAATCAAGGCATCGCCTTAACCTGCAGATGTAGGAAATAGTTGCTTGCACGTCGTATAGAGAACTATTATTGGCATGGGACAGGGACGACTGGGGACCAACAAGAATGTAGTTTAAATAATCATCGTGTTATTAACGATTCAAATTTAAAAAAATGCAGACTTTCAGTGAAGTTGGATAGGTAGTTTCTTATCCAAACCTTAAAACTCATTCCACTACCCACGATGATCGCACGGCGGAATATCCTCAACCCGTCCACTGTTGAGCTAGGTCACGTCTTTACCGAGTACCCGAACTGGCAAATAGCCGACTCCTTTGACGCAGTGCCCCATTATTCATAAAACTTACTAACGTTATCAAAGAAAAACGTTTTTTTTTCTACTAAACACACTATCCAAAGTGACAAATATTATAGTTATAAGATTTAGAACGCCACCATTTTAACTAATCTCTACTTATAATTTAAAAATTATAGGTACATTATTTTTACAGCTTTCGCTTAAAATAGTTTTTATCCAACTGCGACAGTTATTTTTCCGGAATATTAAACCTCATTTTTTTAACCTTGAAACATATTGCCGCCATATCTGTCAGCTGTTGGTGACGTCAAAATGGCGGGATAGCAATAACTATGCCATATTAATAATTTCGATCCGGTATATACGGTTCGGTACATATTCACGAAACGCATTCAGAACCAAATGATGCAGAATAATAAAATAATCGTTTCGATATGGGAACTTATATGCGCAAAATTAGTATTATGGTGTAATTTCAATAAATGTATCAACCATTTTTAACAAAGTAAAACTGTCGTTGATGAATTGATGATGGCGAGCTGTTTTTGTTTTTGAAGAGTTTAATAAGTTAATTTTGGCTAATCGAAATAATTTATTCTCTAACACCGTTAATGGAGACTGGGGATGGAAATGGAAAGTTCTACGTCTTTTGGCATATGATAATTTTACTTTAAAAATTATAATGAAAACTAATAAACGGATTTAGGCAAAAAAAATCAGTAGGTAATGTAGCTTAATAGACATTAAAAAAATCCTGTAAAACAAACAATTTAATTAGTTAGAAACGTGATAATACTTAAAATATGTATATTTTTAGAAACGTACATATCAATTTAGGTTTAGCAATTTAAACCTTTTACGCCTAAACCCAGAACGGAATTACATGAACATTGGCATAGAGATAATTTGAGACCCTTGAAAGGATTTAGGATAGTTTTTATCTCGAAAATCATCCCTTAAGATGGTTCTGTTAGGGACAGCGATAATTAAGGTTACGCGTAAAATAATTTAATAGCAATATTTTTTCTCAATTTCTACGTTGACGAAGTTGCGGGCAACAGCTGGTAATATTATAAATGCGAAAATGTTGATGTTTAGATGTTTAGAAGTTTGGATATTTGTTACTCAATAACGCTTATACGGCTCTACCGATTTGGACGAAATTTTGCAAATACATAGATTATAGCCTGGATTAAATTATTGGATAATTTTATTCTGGGTCCACGCAGGCGAAGTCGCGGGCGAAAGCTAGTAAGAAAATATGTGGTCATGGTCATGGTAACAGGAGTCAGTCTTCGTTCTAGTTACTTATGATGAATTAATCGTTGTATTGCAAAAACATTTACAAAAATGGATATGCATTTAAATACATTCAGCTGCCGTTTAGATGATGTTGTATTAAATTATCTGAAAGAATACTAGCTTGTAACTAAAGTGCGAAGGCGTATGATTTTTCATTCGACGATTTTCTTTTACCTAATAGGCTTTAGTCCCCAACCAAGTATAATGTCACAGGCACTTCCCTTAAATCGATTTGACCTAACAGGAATAAGGCCTTAAACTGTCAAAGTGGAAAAGAAGGTTTTGCTAACAGGATAGTCAATTACATACATAATAAATATATATAATAATAATACATCATAAATGTACGTTCCCAGAGGTTCAAAAATAATTGAGCAGCCTTATGTCCTCAACTATAAAGTCGTGCTCACTTTAGGGGCTATCCATATATTACGTCCGTTGGATGACAGTAGTCATTTTATTAGGCGGGGAGGGTCCATCCAAACAGGATAGTGAGCCCGTGCATATATGAACTCGACTATCTTTTACCTACGGTTAAGTTTCAGTTACAAATACGCATACTCATTTATTCATTAGATTATATAAATATTACATGTCTCATAAAAAATAGGTACTATTAAATACATATTAAATGTGTAAGTAACTAATAAAGAACATTATAAAATATATATATGTCCACATTGCTAATGATTAAACCACATTCAATTAGGAAATTATGTTAATTAAATGATGTGTTAAGGAAAATGACCTCATAGTAGGTAAGTTGAAACCGTCATGGGTATTCTAACCGGGAAAATGTTGGGAGGGAAAGTTGCATAAATTGGTTTTATTATTTCAATTTCCTCGAACAGCGTTAATCACAGAATATTTAAATATTTACTATTCAGATAATATTTAAACTACTAATTTATTGAAATTATATATTATAACATCCTTAGACGTTCGAGAAAAAAAAAGAAATTACATTTAATAAAATCTACAGTTAGAAAAAAAAACAACGAACTGACACTAAATACTTCTGGCAGGACTCTTTATATGATATTTTGCGATATAATTTTATTTCAATATAAATTAGAGTTACTTGGGTCCCTAACTTTTAATTAGATTATTAGGTACGTTTGAATACTTTACTCAAAGTGTTTGCACTGCCAGAATTGTTGCGGTCTTTCTCGACGAACCACCATGTTTACCTTTTTTTGCAAATGTATCCGCTGATTTATGTAGGTGTGAGTAAAGGCATAGGTACACTTTAGCACCTTACCATTACAATGTACTTTCCACACCTTGTTCCCCATCCGTTCATTCTAACGGGCAAGATCTTGCTAATCCAAATACATACTTCTGGTTCACTAATGTTAGACCAAACAACTTTTGGCCAAATGTTTCATTTGACAAAAGTTTCATTTGACCTAATGCATTTTTTTCTTAAATAGAAAGCTTTATAGGACTATTATAAAACAAACCTAACCTAACCTAATGACTTATATTTGATGATATTCAAAGAATACCCGAAAATACCACTGTTTTGACGAAAAATGTTAATACATTGACCTAATGGTCAAATGAAATATTTGTCAAATGATACATCAAGGTCAAGAGACAGGACCCCCATACTTCTAATATAACGATTAAACCTACAGGAAAAAAACAGCTAAGTGTGGTGTGGAAAGGTCATCATCTCCATCTAAAAGTTGTGTTCCTTCAAAAGTCGCTTTTATAATTAACCTCCACAACAAATTCCACCGTCTGCTACAATATACAGGTATATCTGACTTGAGGTATAAATTTGATATTAGTATGACTTCGTCTTGTAGTTACTTTACTACGTACCGACATGTTTTTAAAGTTATTTAGTGGTATTAACTTTTTAAATGTATTTCAATAAACTAATACAATAGTTTTTTTTACTGTCAAAGCCAATGACTGAATTAGATCATTATATAAAAATGTAATCAAATTAATTAGCTCAATATTTACTTAATCACGGATTTAAAATAAAAAGGAGAAGTAAATTAGGTAGGTAGATAATGTACCTTTGTTTGTGTGAGGTGTGCAATAAAGAGCATTTGTCAATACAAATGCTGCAATGCAAATGATGCAATTATTGTATTGTACCTGTAATATAAGGTTCTTCAACTAGTCGTGCTCTAATTTACATACTTCGGTGTGTTTACACTTTGGCATTAAGTAGCAACGGAAAATCATATTGAATATCACGGATCTCTTGCTCTCGCACTCGTGGAAACTCGTAAAGCCTGATGGAGTGCACAATTGATGCAGGGCCGTGGGAAATTTAATAGTGTTATAGTTAAAACCCTTTCATAACATGGTAGTTATATCAACATGTTCAGGAGTCCAATCGATACGTCAGATCATGGCCTCGTTACAGAATTATATCAATGAATTGCAAATAACTTGTCAGTGTACGCAAACAATGTCACACGAATATCGCATCAATACGTCGAGTTGAATAGACCTCGAGCGCTCGCCACTCCCCCGAGAAGCCGCCGTTAAGTTGAGCATCGAGTTTCAAAGCGCTGGCTGCTTGTCATAAGTGGATTAATTACGAGATGATCTCGTGCTAAATTAGCCTAACAGACGTATTCTGTTACACGGCTCCCTAGGCTGTATCTAAGTTTCTGAAGGTAGTTTGAAACGACGGTGTAGGGGTAATGTTACTAACCCTTTCAATACGTCTGACGCGACCGTGTAAATATAAGTGTCGGTACCTGGCAAAAAGTACACTTTTATCAATAAAAACAATCTTATTGCATTGTCATGATACACTTATAATTCTTATGCAATTATACTCGGACGCAAAATTCAATTGTAAATTAGTCATACGTAGCTACGTATGCATTATTGATGAGAACAGTTTTAAAAATTGGTATAAGTATTTCAACATCTTCGAATTACGACATGAAACTTCAGGTTAAATCCTTGTTTATTTTGTGTTGAATCAAACAAAAAAAAAAAATCTTATTAAAAAACATAACAGCGTCTAACGAGATATAAAAAAGGTATTCCTTCGTTTGCCCGAATTTCATTTGCCATCATATTCACAGGCCATAATTTTGTTTACCATAATTTCATGTGCCATAATTGTTACTCACCATAATATTCATTAGACAGAATAGTTATTTTTATAATATCATTTGCCAGAAACTTTATAATCCATAATATTTATAAGCAATAAAATCATTTGCGATACCTTTCAAAAGGCATACTTTATGTAAAATAACCAAACTACTGTGTGAAATGGGTGATATTATGAAAACTAGCTACCAAACCCGAATCAGCGCACCCCACTTTCACGTGGTTTTCACTAGGGGTAGGACAGATCCTACCCCTAGTGTATAATGAAAGCCCGCGGAGACAGAAGCTCGCGAAGGAGGGCCTGATTATTAGAGTTTCTTTTCCTATCGTAAAATATGCGTAAAAATAAGCATGTTTTATTCTTTAAACTTTTTCTCTCAGATCGATATATACCGAGATATTTGGGTTCAAAGAACAGTCCGACTCGGCGCGGCGGATAGGTGAGAAGACGGCGGCGGGAGCTCAGCTTCCGCCGTCGTCTTCGTGGTTATTTTATTTTTATAAAAGAATGGAATAAATTTCTTTAGAGAAAAGTTTTTCAAGTAAAGGATGCTTATTTTGACGTGTTATGTACGTAACAATCATTCAAAATAGATGTTATAATGACATATAAGCGCAAGAACCGAACATTTGTAACATTTGAACGGCTCGCAGAAATGTAGCTTTACGGCAAATTAATATTCTGTCAAGTAAATTTATTGCATATAAAATTATGGCAAATAAAGTTTATAGCACATGAATGATTCGGGCATCTTATCTTATCGAAAATTATAATACTTATGTCAAATAAATATTATGGAAAATGAAACGTTATGGAATATAAAATTCGGGCAAATGAAATTCGGGCAAATAAAATTCCGGCAAATGAAAATCGGCAAAACGATAGACAATCATAAAAAAATGTACAGAGCAATATCTCTGACAAACTAGAATGAAACTTGTTGCCGAAAAACAAACACAGCTTTCAAACGGTCAACAAATCAGTGGAGAAACCCACAGCTGCCGTTTTTAATATTCTGAGCAAATATTGGGGCAACACAGCATTCGTGGTCAATTGGGCGGAAAAACTCTAGGGGGCAATAGGCCGATGACAGGGACTAGAAACAATATAAACATTGGTTGTAAAGATAATAAATAGTTTGAACACCGAAGCCCACTTCATCTGCTAATTCAACAAAGGAAAAAAACATATTTTATTTAGCACCAAGACCATCTCAATAAGATTATTTCCGAAAATGCTTTTCTTATTAATATTAAGTTTATTTAAAAAAAGCCAGTAGTGTAGGAAAGGTATAGTGGACAATAAAAATATGCAGAGAATCAATCAGCGACTTACGTTTCCACTCGATTCAATATCAATGTAAAGCAAAACGTCACTGCGTTACTGGCTGTCCCCGCCGATATTTTATGTCATTACCTAAGTATGACATTTATTAAATATTTCATCGCGTTGTAGGTCCTTGGGAACTTTGAATGCACCTCGCGTGGGAAAACTATACAACTATACGATCTGCTGGCAAGTAAAAACGCCAACACAGTTAGTGACCACCATGTATTTATATTGAACCTTATTACAATGAAGTGCACGGATGGTCAGAAACTGTGTTGGCGATGGTACACTCTGTTGATGACCGATTTAGTACTTGCAGGGAATATTTTTATGAAAATGAACATACTTACTTATGATCCCTGCCAACGGTAATCCCGCACAAGAACTCTCACGCACATCGTTCACGCACAAACCAACCGGTACTTCGATTAGTTAATTATCGATATGCCTTGTTTGCCCACGTTTAACTTGGACATGCTAGTTTAACGCTCGATCATGCGCAAATATTTACTTATCTTACTTAGATATGATGTCGAAAGCAAGTATATTCGGATTCGTTAACCGTCGTCGGTAGCTTTTATAAAAGATGTTTTACCAAGCCGTAGAAATGCAAGAAAACAAGCAATGTAAACGATTATTAAATGACATCATAATAAATTACCTTATCAACTACATAAGGCTATTTGCTTCAAAAGAAATCGATTTGCTAGTACAATACGTAATTAATTATGCACTATCAAACAATGATATCCAATTTTCAAATCACAATACAAACACGGTCTAAATTGGCTACTAAATATTCAAAATCAATAGTCCGTACGAACCATACACGGGTAATTCTACAATGGCGGGCTAATTCAATTTGAATCACACAATATTCTATTAATCGTGACGGACAGGTGTAATCAAGCCACACGCGCTTGTAGCGGGTCGCATTGTCCTGCGGGCCTGCGTTTGATACCCCTGACAACGACAACTGGGGAGGCTATTGCAACTTTTATGAAATTAACGATCCGTCAAGCCTAAAACGGTTTAATGCCGCGTACCATTCAACACAACTCAAATAACGCAAAAATCTGTGCGCTCTTTTATAACGTCATCCATCAAAACAAGCGTACCACAATCCAGTGTAAGAGCACCTGGGCTGTCACAAACACCACTAATGAATACATAATTAAATTAATAATGATACTCCGAAACAGATAACAAGAGATGCCAATTAAACAATACACTAATTAATTCCAAACATTGGTGTAGTGGACTTAATTTGAGTAGGTAACATTATCAAGCGAACTGGGCACGTAGATAGCTGCCACGGTACAATGCCGATCATTAGAATGCGAAATTAAATATTGAACTGTATTGCAAACTTGGGTTTATTGACGTATTAGGTACATGTAGTGTACTAAAACTAAAACAATAGCCTTTTTAATCTACTGTTCCAGGTAACTTTGAATGCTCTCTTTTTGAATCTACTGTTCCAGGTAACTTTGAATGCTCTCTTTTTGAATCCACTGTTCCAAGTAACTTTGAATGCTCTCTTTTTGAATCCTCTGGTCCAGGTAACATTGAATGCTAGATTTTTGAATCCTCTGGTCCAGGTAACTTTGAATTCTCTCTTTTTGAATCCACTGATCCAGGTAAATTTGAATCTCTCTTTTTGAAATCACTGTCCACGGTAACTTTGAATGCTCTCTTTTTGAATCCACTGTTCTAGGTAACTTTGAATGCTCTCTTTTTGAATTTACAGTTCCAGCTAACTTTGAATGCTCTCTTTTTGAATCCACTGTTCCAGGTAACTTTAAAGGCTCTCTGTTTTTAACTCCCGATGACAAATGAGGGGTGTTATAAGTTTGACGTGTCTGTGTGCCTGTGTATGTGTCTAAACGAATGGTCCGATTTTATTGCGGTTTTTTTGTTAGAAAGCTGACGTGATTCACCAGTTCTGCCGATTTTGAGATATTGAACTTTGAAATGAAAATGTCGGGGGTTTTGCAACTTTTCTAAGTTCAAATATATGTTAAATGTTACCGAATTATCATTAGCAGTTTATGGAAGATATCTGATGAAATTATCCCTGTAAACTTACGAAAATCTCATTATGTACCTTTAAATATTCGCAATAACCCCATATCAAGAAATCTTGTACGCGCAACACATTCCTTGCTAGTGTACGAGTTGAAACATTCGACCCAAAAAAAATACTACAAGTTCTCTTAATAGCACAGTTTTTGTTTTAAAAAACAAAAATGTCACTTACCTAATTTGACAAATATATGTATTTAAACGATAACGAGAATATCTCCACTACAATAACACAAACCACTTTGCGGCAATCTCATAAAGGGAGGCACGCTAAGTCGACGGCTTTTTTAATATTAGAGGCCAAACCGCACTGTCCCACGAAACATTTTCCATTAATAAAACGCGAAAAGGAATATTACATATGAAAAAGACATATATCCGTATCGCCGGACCCGCCGCTATCTCGTGGAAGGTAATAACTTCTTTACAAGTCCAAAGTCCGAGGGATTGAAAAGCAATTTCAGCAAGACACCCCGCCCTGCCCGAGTAGGGGCCGGTCTGGCCATATTTCTTTTTCGCCGCTGTAATTCGCCTTTGATTTAATCTCGAGAAACAAATCTTTGAATGTGAAAGTTTAGTGATAGGCATCACTAGAACTAGTTTCACTGATTGGATTCCTCCCCGACCGAGCTCGGGACTACAATTTCAAATTGGTCAATGTAGATATTCCGCAATTTGTTTGATTGTACTAAAAGATTGCATTTCTTATTTCCTTAAGCTATCCGACTGCTTCGGACTAAGTTTACCTCTGGTAGGTATCTACTAGTAGCCAATCTTGCTTATCTAACAGAATTATTACAAAAAATGAGATTCAGGGTCTGTACTCTATGTGTTGACTTGGATTTAATGGAAAATTCTATCAGCTTTTTTATTTTTCAATTCACCTCCCTCCTCCAGTTTCCGCCCAAGTCCAAGTTGGCTCAGTTTAGGTTGCACCGGGCGGTTCCACAACGCTTCGGGAGCCCAAATACCGCGAGCCATCCGGTTGCCTCTCGGACACTGAAACTACGCGTAATGCTTTTTTAACTAATACGAGTATAACTATTTATTACGTACGACCTACATACATTAAAATAATTTAAGTTTGTCTTTGTAATTTGTTTCTTTATATTTTTTTGTTTCTGTGTTACACCCGTTTTATACAGAATATTGCATGATACATCGATACATTTATTATTTACAAGTAGTTATATTATCTGGTCGCTATTGCCACCAGCGGATCGGGTATCAACCGACCGGAGGGGTATCGCAGTAACTCAAACCTCTGGGCAGTCGTGCGGCTCTGAGCTCTCTGTTTACTAGCCAGGTGACCGCAAAATATAATGTTACCTGCAATGGAGAGAAAAAGGGCGTTACTTAAAGCAAAATACAGGAGAGAGGAACAAATATGCGCCTAATATTCAAATTCTAATTAGAACCAGGATAAAATATGTACATTTCTAAAACTCATGGCCAGGTCGTCTTAGAATCGGCCTTTTCATTAATATATTCCAGTCTAGATAGTTCATAAAATAAAACCACTATGCTGCAAAGTTCACTATATAAAAACAAAAAACAGAATAGTCTGCCTAAAATAGACTAAAGCTATAGTTACATGTTTAAACTTGTTTCATCTACAATTTAGCAAGTTTACGTAATAACATCAGTAGTAACAATAAAAAAATCTCCGTAAACCCCACTCAATTTGAGTCGACGACCGTCCGTCCGTATGGTCCGACCGCAGATCGTATCGTCTAAACTGTTCCGAGCGTATTTATATAATCTAACTATTTGCGAGGGACAAAACACCCTTTATTATGTTTTTCCCTTTTGCCTTCCCAGGATTTTGGTACAAATCTCGGCGTATTTGAAATTTTGCTTGAACCCTGGAATTTGCATCGTCGGTGGACTGCATAAAGACTTCAGCTTGTTGGGCAACATTTTAGTTCAGGGGATTGATAATTTTTTTGATGTACACAATTATTTCATGTCATTAAATCTATTATATCAATCTAAAGTTGTTAAATGCACCTACGAGTGTAAGTCGTTACTATGTGCACGGCAAAGAGTGCGATTAGGGTTTGCAATCCGGATATCCGGATATCCGAAAGATCCGGATATCCGCCAAATTTCAGATCCGGATCTGACAGGCTCCTGGATCCGGATTTTTCGCATATTATGGATCCTTAAAATGTAACCTTGAAAACCGAAAATACGGCTACAAAATGAAGTTTGTACAGAGTCCACGCTAAAAACGGAACGGAATCGTATACTCGTAATCTAGATAATTCTCAATCTCTGTTTTTATTCGCCACTTCTTCATCCCAGACCAGATTATTTTTGTTTTTAATTTATTAGTCACAAAAAATCACAAGCTAGTAAAACTGCCGGAGTTTGATGGCGAAAGTTGGCGTTAGATTAAATGCGCTTATCTACCGTAGGTACTTAGTAATTATATAAATCCAATATTACTTATACTATATGTACCTACTTACTTACTAAAGACTTAGTTTAGATGTACCAAAAGAAATATTTAAGAAGTATATTTGACACAGGAAGTAAAAAGTAAATCCAGCAACAGTACCTACGTTTTGTAATTGTAATACATTTTTAGTATTAGGTCTTGACTTCTAATATGATCATGTACAATTAGAATAGTGTGCTATATTTATGGCCCGTTCACCGTTTTTGCCATATCTAGACATACCTATAGTCGTATTAGCCTAATGGAATGTCCCTTGCTAAACAAACACCTCTTCCCTTGATTTTCACGATTTCCGTGTTGGCTCTTTTCCCAATGGATTACTGAGTAAGGCGTCCGAGTGATCATGTCAATTTCTTTTACAACCCTATCGAATTAACTGTATACAGGGAGCTCATTGAAATGTATGTACGAGCACCAGGTACGGAGTTAACGCGACCTGGTAGTAGTTATTCAAGTGACAGCTTTCAGTGACTAAATTAACTTTGCCAGTTAGTTAGTAGTCGTAAGTTAAAAGTTGAAACAAAATAAAGTTTTAGACCCCATGAATCCCATGATCTCGGGAATGCGTATCTATTTAAAATCTTTCAGGTATATAAATACGGTGGTCAGTCGAGTTCTCCAATATCTATACAGACAACCTTTCAAAAATATCTACACATGTGTCTTATGTCAGTAACAATAAAGTCTCTGTATACATATTTTTGAACGGTTGTCTGTGTAGATATTGGAGAACTCGACTGTACTATAGCCGTTTTTAGTTTTTTCTTAGTTTCGCCTTACAATTCCTACTTTATACCAAAAAAACCTTGTGGATCCGTTTTATCCGAAAAATCCGGATATCCGGATCTGTTCAATTTAAATATCCGAAATATCCGGATCCGAAATATTGGCGGATCTTGCAAACCCTAAGTGCGATGCATACAGGTCCCATAAAAATGAGAATTTATAGATTTAAGGAAACAATTTATATTATCAATGGATGATCTTATATAGCTACTATTATTGTTTGTAACGTCTTAGTACGACTGCAATAAATGAATCATACAAGTATGCAAAGTAAAGTTGCTAGACAAGGAGAGCAAAAATCAATTCGATCGAAACTGTCGTAAAAGAGATTCTGTTTAAGATGGTTCGCGTTACATACGTATGTAACAAACTGACCCAATTGGGACGAGATACTTTGGGAAAAGTATTTCTCTCAAATTATTCTATTTTATACAAGTTTATTCTAGGAAAGGGAGAATTACGCACAAATGGAGATTCTCAAATTATTCTAATAAAAGGCATCGAAAATTTATATCCCAATGCAATAACAAAACTACAAACATGGTGTTCATGTGTAAAAATATATTTTGAAATAAATAGCGCACCAATTTAAAATCCCAAGCGTCAAGACCGGGAGCCAGGGGTGCTCACGCGTCCCGCGACCATTTTCTGCGCCACCGACACTATATTGAATGCCATTCTATTAGAACACCGCTTTCACACCGTTTGTCCAACGTTTAACAGCTTTCACTCAAATTTAAGTAAAGGAATTGAACTATTTTGGGTAGCCTTTAAAGTCCTTTTCTGCATACATTATCAACCCACGATTGTAGGAAACAAACAAAACAATAAAATTTGTCAATGTAGGTACTTAATAAAAGAAGCTGTAAAACGATGATCTCGTATCGAAATATATTTGTTCCTGTTTATTACTCTCGATGTTTTGCAGTACGTAATAACACGTTACACTTTTAATACAGTTAGTAAAAACTACTTTCAACACAACATCCTCAGTCGAGCAGTTGCAAAAAATGCTCGTATTAAAATGCCTTTTCTGATCCATATATCCCGGATATTACGAGTATCTCACGTAAACAGGCCAAAGAACGTTAAAAGCATAATTGAATCGAGCGAATGCTGGTATTGTGGAGCGGGCCCGCGATCGGGCCATTTGCTCCTGTTTCCAATTTGTCGCCGGCTATACATCAGAGCCGGCACGCAGCAAGACCCAACTTTAATACACTTACGCTTGACATTTTTCCACCCATTATGCATTCGGTCAGAGCTCTAACCGATACCGGCAAATGGAAACGATTTCCAGTTTCTCAGAAACGAAGTCAATTTGACATTAAGTGTATTGAAATGAACTCGTTCTAACTTTTTTGATTGAAATGGTAGCATTACTAATCGTGATTTGCAATTGGTCAGTCATGGAATAAGTAATTTTGTATATTTCTGGGAATGGATTGGTTTGATTTGGTTTGTTTATAAAAATGACACTAGTCTAACGTTTATGTTAAGAAAAAACTAAATAAGACGACATTAAAAGGTGACCTTAAACTCCGTAGTTTGTCCGCATGAACTCCGGTATCAACTTTTATCCCTAATTTCAAAAAGTATTCTGTTTTAATCCAGCTCATAGACTACTGTGCCAAATATCATCTGAATCCGTTCAGTTTTTTTTTTTTGATTCAGTAACAAAATCTAAACCTGGTGATACCTAATATACCTATAGGTACATATCTTTACAATATACATACATGTAGGTATTATATACTTGTATAATACCCATGACGATAATTAGGACAACGTAATAAGGGAAACACCTACAGTTGTATATTATTTGCTCTAAAGAGTGGAAGTAAGTAGATCTTGCTTTGATTTTTGAAGTGAAAACTTCTTTAGCGGCGCTGTGCCCTTTTTGGGATGGGGAAAAATTGTTGAACTCGCCACAGGTGTCACGTGACCGTAAGATGGTGAGAGATTCGGGACGAGGCTTGGGGCGGGGGGACAGATGCCGTAGTACGAGACTGGCTGCGCCATTCGAGTTAGCGAGAAAAAGGGCGCAAACTACATGCAATCCCCGGCGCTTACCCGTTCGGCCGACACACAATTAGTTCTCACGCGCTAATTTGTGAGTGAAAAGGTTTACTTCTGTCGCTATGGTATTCGTCGATTCGAGATGTCAAAATATTCAAGTTTTCACTTCTGCCGGCACTCCCGGAGTGCAACCCGGTCCTTTTTTTTACTTAGACTGCTTGTTGCTCATATGTCAACCACTTTACATCCCATTCTCTTACTTTTTTTCACTTTATTAGCGTCGATGCCGCCTTTAACGCATTCCATTATTTAGTGCAAGATTTGAATTCCCTAGATATGAATTCGTCATTACCATGCAATTCAGTTTTCTGGTCAGGCATTCGTCACGGGAATGTCACAAGGCGGCGTCATTTGTCAGCTTCGATGACACATGCGCGCCTAATTGAATCGCGGCCAAGCCCCGACCCGCTGGTTGCGCACCCCTGCTTTCATTTACACCAATTGTGCAAGACTCAATCATTTTTCACTGTGGGAATATTTTTACATACAACTCAATGCTTTATCGAACGGACGAGCCAAGCGAACTAAGTTCTAAGGTTCAGCTGGCCACAATTCGTTCGTGTCCGGATGTCCCGCTGTCCCGCTGTCCGGTGGTTCTCTACAGGTCGGTCACATTTCTCAACCGATTGTCGTGATACTTTGTGAACAGGTTCGTTAATTATAGTTTTAATTTCCCGAATCACTGTGATTTAAAAAAAATATTGGTATAAAGGCAGGCTCGCGATTTCTACAGCTCACAGAGACAGTCGTTTGTATGTTTAGACTAGTTATTTAAATTAAATTATAAATATTAGTTACTTAAGTCAGAAAATATAGGTCGCACACACACAGAGTGACAGACTATAAACAAAATTATCGAATTACAAAAGGTTAAAGACACGAGTTCATCTGGGGATGGAGCGGTGGTGGGGATTATGAGTTATGAGTCGGGGACTTGGTTTTAGACTTATTAAATACTTTATAGTATTTATGGATACCTAATCGATACTTACAAATTATACTTACCTAGTAATTAACCAGTCTCAGAAAAGATAAATGACCTAGTATCTAATATATATGTTGTAAGTACCGGAACACGTTTTCTGTTTGTACAGGTATATTTAAATCTACTTTTAGATTCAGAATCAACAAATGATTTTAACATAACATTATGGAGTCCATCTAATCTTATTATAAACGCCTGTGACTTGGTCCGCGTGAACTCTTGTGTCAACTTTTATGTCCAACTTTCATCCCTTTGGGGGTCGATTTTTGACATAAAAGGTATCCTGCGTTATAATCCGGGTTATAGACTATCTCTATGGCAAAGCTCATCGGAAGATGTTCAGCCATTTTTTGCGGATTTGTATAACTTCTAAAAACATTCAAATGTTGATCTTCCAGCAACGCGTTAATTTTTAAATCAGACCCCGTATCATGGTCGCTCTAACTTGACACTTATCGCGTGATAAGGCCGATCAGGATCGGCGTTATCACGCGATAAGTGATATATCAGTTACGGGGCCAGTATTCAATGTTATCGATGCAATGAGAATGTCAAGTAATCCTAAATCATCCTGATTAATAAATCCATCAAACACACATTATCCTTTGCCCAGTTCTCAGTAGGTTAGACGTATCCATAATAATTAGAGTTGCTTTCAGACGTTGCTAGTCAGGTAGCCACGCTTAGCTTAACTTCGTAATTGGGCCCAGTCCACCTCACTGTTTGACGAATGGTTCCCCGTTTGATAAACAACCTATTAGAGTTAGTACGAGGAATTTACCAAAGGCAGTAATTTCCAGACGTGCCATTCGTGTCGTGATTTGGCAGGTATTCAACATCACGAATTGATTTAAGGGGATATATACACGAGGGAAAAATGGAGAGAATCATGCTCGCTAGAAAACTATCCGACTAATTCAACAAGTTCAACAACTAAATCATAAGAAAAAGGTCAAGAGTCGCCAACGTAGTAAAAATGTAAAGATGTTTAAAATGGTAATGGGCTGAACAGCAACAGTAGGTACTAGAGATAGGGGAAGAAAGACAGCCAGGGCCAAAAGCGCTGGGAAGATATTAGAAACTAGAACCCTTTGAGGCTTACTTCCATAATTATGTAGTCATAGTAAAATCAATGTAGTGTAATTATTTTAAAGCATTGAACATTAACAGTAGCATTTATAAATATATTTCAGCAAAATTCAAGGTCCAACTAAACGTACGCGTTACATAAATAAGTGTATGACGAAATGTTCGGTTTAATAAGTAACAATAATTATGGGTCTACTAGACCAAGGGCGACCTCATGTCCTGATACAAACCTATATTATCGAGATTGTTGTCCAATTAAAGTGCCTTATTACGCCATATTTCATCGTATAAGGTGTTATTTGTATATCTAAACACATGTTTGCCCTATGTAGAGAACTATAGAAGATTAAGTCCATAAAAGCACTATAACGTCTACTTGTTTGAGGGACTAGTACTAGGCATTAAAGACTGCTACCCGCATATAACTGGTTATTAGTCCATTCCCGCAGGCAGCCACAGCCCCATAAGTACGATTTGCACTGTTATTAATTCCGCTAAATTGAAAGCGGAGCTCGACTAGAGGCGAACCCACTTGAGCGATTACTTGACCATTCTACCTGGCTGTGATTTCAGTTATTAACTCGTTTAGCTCTACATATTTGCGCGAGTTTGCCATCAGATTTGTTTGATTAATGTTTTATAATGTTTGCTTATTGTCATGTTGTCTCACGTTATTCAATTATTTCCTTCGACTGACCTATGAGAGGCGTTTTCCTACCGGAACGCTAACTAGGCTGACAGTGCACGATATATTCAATCCTTTGAGATTTATTCACACAGTAAACTGGTATTTATATTCCGGACTAAATTTCCTTTAAGCGCAGTTAAGGAGCATAATTCTAAGCATAAGTATCGTGTAGTAATTTCGAGGACTGTTGGTGCGAGCCGGCCCACTGCGCGCTTAAATTGCCGTGGCGGTCATTCCCGGCCGTTCATTACCGGCCGACTCCGTACCCTCCCCGTCACTCAGAGTAATGACTAAATAACGCTTTTCCTATCAACTAACAAACATAAGGTAAACTTACCAGTGCTCGAACCTTAATTTCCAAAATTTGACACTTCTATTGTTATGAATAAAGATTGAAAGTGTCAAGTATTTGGCCTGTATCGGGCACTGGAACGTTTAGGTACCCTTACTTCAAAACAAAGCGTAAAATGTTGTTCACGTCTGCAATAAAGTGCGGGTTCTCAAAAGAATTGTTTTGCTTTCAATTGATGATCTCTTCCGATGCAGGTGTTGTTGTTTACCAAAATAAAGTTGACATTATGCAATACTTTTGTCGATATAGCAACAGCTTAAACAAACTTCAGATTTTTTCACTCAACTATATAATGTACCTTAGGCATCCTAATGTAAACGTAATTAAAGCACACACTTCCAAAGGCTAAGCCGGGCAGTGCGTTTGGCGAGCAAACAAAACGGCCTAATTGAGCTCTTATGTCTTCACTACGCTACACTACAGCCGCAGCCACCAACACATCGTGAGCCCTCGCCCTCCCCGCTACCTGCACCATACAACATAAATACGGGGACCATCTGATACGTCGGTACAGTTCTCACCTTCTGGTCTCCCATAATCCCTTTGAGGCCGTCAGTGTTGATATATCCAGATGGCTAGTAGAAGGGTCATAATGGAATGTTCTTGTAGCATGATGAAGTCATAGCCAATTGCATAACTTACAAACCTAAATGCAACCCGAGTTTGATTAAAAACGTGTTTCATAAAAGTATTTTAAAAGGCCTAAAAAGGTCTGGCGACAGAAAAGCCGTAAAACGTGGACACAGTTTGTTCCCCTACTTAATGTTAACTTGTCAAAATTTGCATAAAATCTGCCGGGCGGCCGTCGTTACAAAACTTTTGACTGCACTTCGAAAGCTGTAAATTTAAAATGGCCGATAAATGAGACGACCTCCATTTTGAAAAGGTATTTCCCATCGACGCAATATTTTTAAAATTTGGGTCGTTTTGGCAAAATGGAGAACACGTTTTTGCAGTGACCGACCGTTATCTTTCGTGGTATCTAATAAATATGCTTGTCATTTGTTTACATCAAAATGCTTCAAACAAATACGACCATCTTAAAGAGCTCTGTTATGGGTAGAACTTTTTTCATTTCTTTTCGGATATTAAAAAAGGCCTTAAGCACTTGAAAATCAATGGATTTGGCAAGTAGGTGATCTTTAGAAATCCGCACGTTTTTTTCTACCGGTGCAAAAACAATATCGATCAATCACCGACAGTGATTTTCTGTTAATGTCAAAAAACCGGCCAAGTGCGAGTCGGACTCGCGCACCGAGGGTTCCGTACAAACCTGTAGGTATATAAGTAATAACTTTAAAACTATTAAAAATATTTTTATTATATGATGTAACTAAAAATTTACGGTGTTCGCAATTTTTACTTTGTATGGCCTATAAGACGTTGCTTCATACCAAATTTCAAGATTCTGAGTTCACGGGAAGTACCCTGTAGGTTTTGATTCCCTTGCAGTTTCGAAAATTCGCGGAAATTTGCGGTATAAACGGCTGAATCTTTTGATTGCGTTGGCGTAGAAGTTTGATTTATTCACAGCTCTAAGAAACAGTAGACCTGAGTATTTGGTATACATTTTAGCTTGATACCTCCACGCGTTCCTGAGAAAAAGGGTCTTGACAGACGGACGGACAATCGGACGGACGGACGGACAACAAAGTGATCCTATAAGGGTTCCGTTTATTTCTTTTGAGGTACGGAACCCTAAAAATCGCTTTATTTTACTACTTGTTTATTACGCAGTTATCATTAAAGTAATTGATGAATTCACATTCACGCTTAGATACAAAGTATCAATTAATAATGCTATTTAAATTACCCGCTTATGTAATTAGCGCGCTAATTAGCGTTAGTACAGACGTCATTCTTCCTCACCCACAGCTCACTTAATTATGATTAGAAATCGATATACTTAGATAAAGTATAAATAAGTGGTTTACACTAATTATTAGAGTCGTGGGCATGTTACGCACGTTTCTAAGAATCGACCGAAAGTATAACAATAATTGCTACCTAAGTACTAACAATTTAATAAGTACGTTTTATGGAATTTAGGTAAGTATCTCAATGTAAATGTTAGTTTGTTATAATTAAAAGATTGGTTAGGTTAGGTTAGACATTTGACGCGAGAACTCATAAGGTAACAGCTAATAATATGATAGGTAACCGTTTCTAATTGAAATTATAAAGAATCGCACACATTTACTTACAAATACCAGCGTCCGTCTTGAAGTTCTACCAATTAATGTTGGGTAGCTACACCACTACTACTAGTACTACCATTTAGTATATATTTACGCTTGTTGACATTAATTTTATCGCAATCGTTAAAAAGCCCATGTGGTTAAGTAAGCCATCCGCTACCGACACAGTGCGAAAGGGGCGTAAGTGTGTTTTGGCCTTAATGGACTTGTGTCTTATCGGCAGCATTGATAACTCGTCACGATCATAAAATAATATACGTGTGTGGTTTCGTGAACAACACATACCTCTTCTTTGTTCCTAGGAAGGCGGAGATAATGGAGGCAATAAGCGGCGATCGAAATAAATTGTGACATCTAATCAGTTTTAGGCAAATTAGCACTGCCTATTCTGATCTCTGTTAGGAGCAGAACACACGAGGCGTTTCAGCACTGCGCCCCGCCGCGCCTCGTTGCGCAAACTTTAACATGTAAAAGTACCTACACGGTTCAAAAAAACAGCGAGCGGTACTTCGCTTACTTTCTGTAATTTTTTAATCCTTCCGGCCTCATGAAGGATTGAAAAAAACTGCGCTGATAAAATTATTCGGTGTCCTGCCGGGGCACCGTGTATAAATCGCGCGACGCCGCTCCTACACGAGTAACCACGGTGAACGCGGCGTACGCGTGCCGGTGTACAGCGCGTTGCGCGACTTGCGCGCTGCGTTGCTCGGTGCCGAGACGCCTCGTGTGTTCCGCACCTTAATGAGGCTCCCCCGTAGATAGCGCCGATTTGACGTCAACCAGCATTTAATAGTCGATAACCCGACACCGGGTCGCTGCCTAAACCCATTAGTCATGTAGACGCCTTGTACTATTTATAAACCGGGATAAAGAAAGGGCATTCAAGTTTATTTAACCATCTAGATATATTGGCCGTCAACCACCAATGACAAGATACGCAAGATACGCGAGACTTCAACATTTGTGGTTCCCTGTAGTCGACGTCGTGTTTACACTTTTGTCTTATTCATTTGTCTATACTTCAGTAGATAATATCTACGTAGGAATAATAAAGAGGTAAAGTTCGCGAGTGTGGTAGCTTTGTAAGGATCCAAGTCTTTAGGTATACTGTAATCTCCAGAAATACAAGTGTGTACGTTGACTTTTTATACCGATATTCGATGAGGAGTTTGTCGGTAATTCAAAGGTAAACCCTAAGTATGCTTGTGAAATAATTGGTTAACTAGAAGAGGTCCCTTCCAGCGATAATGCATTTGTATACAAACAACGTTTCCCTTACTTTACCCATACGTTTTCCATACTTTCATTTCATCGGCTACTCATTTTATGGGATAGTTTAATCAAGTAATTTGTATTAACCGATTGTCAAATGTTAATTATATTATTTAACAGATTCATTAAATTACCGAACTACATTTTATAATTTGTTATCATAAATATTTTTAAAGGTAATACCTAATAGTATTTTTTTATAAAATCACTTCTAAACACAATAATCCATTGTATGTTATAATTTATAGTAATAAATGTTTGTTTATTTTCCAGAAGAGTGGCCTTTAAATAATATAAAATGTAAATAGCGTTTATTCTTGACCTTCGAATACAAAATCGACTTCGACTTCTAATACATGCTTTGGTATTGTAAATGTACGTTTTGGTTAAGCTGTGTTTGACATAGGGTGGGGAGGATAGGATTGCTTATACCTACCTACATATATACACTCCTCCAGGCTGGGCCACTGTTCCCTAATACTCTTCAAAAATGAAATTGATTAGAAATCAAACCTTGGTAAGTGAGAATCCGATTGTATACAAATGTTTCAAAATAAAGCATCGTGGAAATGAAGTTACTTGTCACTTAAAATTCTTATAAAATGAATAAATAATTAAATAATATTCGACCAAATCAAACCAAATTCTTACAAAGGATAAAATGAGAACTTCATATTCTATTAATAGTTTTCGATTAAATAAAAAATTATAAAATATTTGTCGGTAAAACATAGGACTCCCCATACTAAGACCTTCCAACTGGGCATAAGGTATATTTCATCCCAGCTTCGTCTGCATTCTGTGCAGAGCCGCACGGGCAGCTAGAATTTACTAAGATGCTAAATGTGCTGTTGGGTTAAGACTTAAGATCAAGAAAAAAATAGTCGGTCTCTCCAGTAGGCTACCAAATAGTTTGACATTTTAGGTAGATATGTTCCGATCATGCAAGTCACAAGAAATCACATATGCACTTTACTGGGCTGTATGGGCCCAGGAACAAAATTAGGCTGTAAAAAGTTTTATAGCTTTGGATGTGTGCACAGGAAGCTGAACACTTAACGCACGACAAAACATGTTTGACTGGAATGTTTACAATATTGATCGCATACTAAGGAGATTCGCTCAAGGAAAATATAAACAATGTTTAACAAAACTTTGAACGTTAACGATTTAGCGATGCGCTTGACATATCTGTTTGCTAAATTTTTAATCTAGAAACACACTGTTAAGTAAAACAATAAATGAATGCTAATAAAGTTCAGCGATGTCAAAAAAGACTCCAGTAGTTAGTTTTGTTTCAAACCAGAAGTTAAGGAAATTTGATAAGCCTATTTAATTCATAACCTTGATGTTATTAGGTTCAGCAGATCGGATATTTTGAAAGAGTTAATGAGCCACGTTTTTCGTCGTAACAAGCAAATAATTACCCATAATTACTCACACAGCAACAATGTTGTATATGTAGAAACGGGGTCATGTTAGTGTGGAGTCCCTGGCGTGAATGTATCTAATGAGGGAGGAATGTCTTAATTAGTGGTGGTGCTGCGGACTGCGCCGAAACGGGGTAATTACTAATTACCGATAACTCTTTAATTAACCTGCCTAATAACAGTGTATTTGCATTGCCGCCGTCGGTCCAATTAGACGGTTATCGATTGAAAACGTGCCTTTAAGGTAACATGTATATAAAACGAAAGGTTTATAATGTTACGAAGTACTAAACCTAAAAGTAGCTAATACCCTAAGACGTCTTAACAATTTATCTTAGTACATTATTATTTATTACTTATTCGTAGCAATAAATACGAATTTCCAAAGCCGTAGTTGACACAGAGTACAGTTGTTTTTTTTTTCACTCATTAAAATAGAAAAAAAACTTTAAAAAACAAGGTACCTAACGGCTTTAGTCCTCGAGGTTGCACTAATATATAGCATGGGTACTTTATGTCAAAGTGGCAATGCTCTTAGTTCGAATATAACCCGTATTGCTTTGAGATAGAGTGCACATGCCATACACTAGAGCATAGTCATGGACTTCCTAGTCCTCGTTTAACTTATATAGAACTTAAAAGACAGATTAATAATACATTACTTGAATGGGATATTAATATTACAATTAACAGAACCATAAGTCATTTACAAAGGCAAAGAAAGACATAATATAAAACGATAATTTAAATAAAATATATATAATTACTCAAAATATATATAAAGCTATAGATTGTCATAGTAATACGCGAAGTTCCGTTGTTTCTCAAAGGGGTCGAATTTGGAATGAACACAAACATGCGCGCGCGTCACTCCTCACGCCACTCGGGGTTATCGGGTGCATAATGAGGCGATAGACAGTGTTTGTGGAACAAAAATATTAATTACATTTTTAATCTTAAAATGGCTTGAAGAATAATTTGAGTACATAATAAATAAATAAATAAATATTAGGGGACAATCTTACACAAATCGACCTAGTCCCAAACTAAGCAAAGCTTGTACTATGGGTACTAGACGACGATAAACATACTTATATAGATAAATAAATACTTAAATACATAGAAAACATCCATGACTCAGGAACAAATATTCGTGCTCATCACACAAAAGCATTTGTCCTTACCGGGATTCGAACCAGGGACCTCTTTGCTTCGTAGGCAGGGTCACTACCAACTAGGCTAAAGCCGTCGTCGAATAATAAAAGCTTACTACTGAAGGGACGTGTTTTCAAAAATACTGTAGTTAAACGTTTAAAAAAAATTGGAACTGCAGAATGATTGTGTAAGTTTTCGAAAGCGCATTAGGAGTTAGGACAAATTATATTACGAGTATGTAGGTACATCTGACATTTATTGGAAGTTAAAAAGACAGTAGATGTTCTATCGCTCAATCGAAATGTTACCGAGTTACCCTGCAGGGTATTCTTTGCCCGAATTGGCTCCAGACAAATTATTGTAACGTTGGTAACAACGCGGCAAGCGTTGGGCATATTTGCACCGAGTACAACTCGCGGCCGCTTGTTTTACTAGAATTCCATGGGCTAGTTATGTTATAAGTGTTTGTTTTTGTTTGTGCGTGTTTTATTTTTTATGTCGTTTGTGTGATTTTTGTTATTTTGTGTGTTTTCATATGTTGTATGTCTAATGTAATTTTATTTTATAAATATATTTTATTTAGAAATAATATAATAAGAATAATAATTTAATATTATTAATATAATACGGAACCATAACATAACGTAAAGCAACTTTTCTAGATATGAAATTACATCAAACTGTAATATTTTGATGTAATGGTAAGAATACAACTTTTATCACAAATGACCTTAGAATTGGGTTATTTCGTCGTGTTAAAATAAATAACGTAGTGTTACTATATTGATAGCCGACGATGATAGAATATAATAAACCATAAAATGATTACAATACAGTTTAAATTACAAAATATACTTAAAATCATAAAAAGATATGATACTTGAAAGTTACATAAAAATATGTATTTTTAAGTCAAGAGCAAATTTAAGGATCTCAATATACCTTATAACTTTCTTAAAAAAATATTGTATCACCACTAGGTACTTAAACGCAGTATTTCACTAACAAAACAGCAATTTACTTGATTTGCCATACAACGGTTAGTACGAAGGTAATGCTCTGACATCATAATATTGTCTTAAGTAATTTGAATGAGCCGTTTCGTCTTTTTACGTGCCCTAATTGTAGAAAAAAAATTGATGACATTGTCAAAAAAAAATTACAAGTAGCCAATTAAGGGAACGAACGGTCATCTAACTTATGAAAATAAAGGGACAAGAACACAAATATGGGAATAGTATTAACTAAATAGCAAATATTAGCAATATGTATACTTACAATTTGAAGAAAATTTCATATACTACTAGTACACAATAAACATATTAATTAAATCGCTCAGTTACTTTAAATATAAAATTAGTGGTCATATACAATATTGTCTTCTTTCTAAAACAGATAAATAATTTATAGATAGGTACGCGATAAATTCGGTCTCTATATACTTAGTGCCCGTGTACATAAAAAAATATGATATAGTCCTGCAGGTAGATCACGTGAGGCATTCTACGTGCCTCAAGTCAAGTAGATCTAAATGTCACTTTTTGAATAGGCAATCCTCACTTGCGTTCGAAAAGTTAAGTTTAACCGTCCTGATCTACCAAGAAAAAAAATGTGACAGCGTATTTACCGGACTTTACAAAGTCTGGAGTTCTGTCAACATGTATTTTCAAAATGGAAGTACCTCGTCGAGATAAATACGTTTTATTTCAGTATGTTTTTCTAAATATAGACAATGATAACCCTAATGATGTAGGGACTTCCGTTTGCACGATTTAATAACAACAGGATGGCATAGAGTAGATAACAATATATAACATTATTGCCATGATATTTCGTTTTAACATTCATTAAAGATGACTCTATTGCCAGGCTGCATATTGACTTCCCAATTATATTTCTTTCTTCGTATTAACTGTAAATAAATATATAAGTATTTAAATATTTTTGACGCGCATGCCCCAACCACCGCAGTATTTACTGATGGATTCCCAAAATTCGTGTAATTATTCTCAATATACCTACTTCTGATTAATTCCTTACGTCTACTTAGGTCAATGTCCCTGCTGATTTTGGTGGAACTAATTAAGGCGCCGTTGTCAACCCTACGGTTACACGTAGGGATGAACCATTTTATCATTAAGTATGCCACAACTATAAATGATAATTGAAAAAGCGAGTGAAGCGAGCGAAGTTTGGAACAATTCGGCGTTGGTATGTATCTATAAATGTTTCTTCGGTGATAACTCCAGAATCGTTGCTCGGAACGTCGTGAAATTTAGTGGGCGAATTATTTAACGATTTTTTTTTAAAGTTCGTGCTTGGGCCGAAGCGGTCATGGGGTTGCCGAGATATACATATGAGGCTGAAAGAGGGAGTATATCGCGAGTTCACAGATCGGTGCGATCCACTAGTATTTTTACATATAAAACATTTGACTACGTTTTGACGTATGTATACGTATGTAATTGTAATTACGAATGACGTAAAATATTTTTGACGTGCATGCCACAACCACCGCAGTTTTAGGTAGGTATTAGGTATGTCTCTCTTCTTCTTCTTCTGCTTATTTAAGAGCTAAGCTCTTGAAGGCCTAAAATTTATTTACACATGTGTTCTTACATATTATATTGTAGTTTTCCGGTACATTATCACACAAATAAGTAATAAATTACCAAATAACAAAAATAATACCGGCCACAAATGAAGCAGAAGATACACATGTAATTAATGACAACCCTGGCCACTAATGAAGGGCGACACCGCCATGTGTTCGCAATTCTCACTAAACAAGTACTTCTTAATTAGTACCGAACAAGGTTAGTAATGTAATACACCAATTAGAACCAACAAATTTTTTTTTAACGTCGCTACCGGCACGTCTATCATGAGACGGCCGCGACATACTCTCGATTTTTCTCGCACTATCCGTCTCTCTCTTATTAGAACACTTAGAACAAAAAGCATAGTGCGACAAAAATCGAGAGTATGTCGCGGCCGTCTCATGATAGACGTGCAGGAAATGTAGCGAGAACTTAAAAACTGTGAATAGTTGTTCAGTTGAATAAGCAGGGTTATATCTTAGGTTAGGAATATTATTACTCTCGTGTTATTTGAAAAACGATTCGACTAAATAATTACACCGAGTACCCCGCACAACCCAGCCGGGCAGCGTTTTCGGGGCGGGTGACTAAGAACTTTATCATTTACACATTTTGCAGCGATTTGCAAGCGACGCATGAGCGTGCTCGCAGCGTGCTTGCCGCGGTTGCGCAGCGAGCTCGCCGCTACACTATGATGCAGACGCTTTAATGTACACTCGTGAACGTATGACTACCCACACGTTAAGCACACGTGGCGATCACAGACGCCGCGCAGACACTCAGTTGAGTAATCGCGTCGCACGCAACACGTTCGCAAATCGCATGTTGTCACGATTTGCGGGCCCTTACGCGCTGGTAGAGTCGAACTTAAACCGTGTCTACAATGAAACTAATTTTATAGTGTTCAATTGGAAAGATCTTGCTATAGTTCTAAAAAATTCAATGTACTTAATGCCTAAACAGATCTATTTTCTAACATGTACAGCAATGCGCTTTTCAAAACAACATTCTGATCGAAATAGTCTTAATAAAATGCGTTGGGTATTCTACTTATAACTGCCATAGGTAATGTAAATTCTTCTAATTTTAACCACAGGCAAAGGGGCTAACAGATCTATGTAAATTGTAAACCTAATTAATAACTAGATAACTACCTATTTATAATTATAAATCTGTTCTATAATTCAACGACCATATGACTACACATAACAATATGAAATATAAAACTTTATGTCGTTATCATGACAAGTGCACATAAAACAATAACACATCGGCTTGATTGGACCCGCTTGCGGTCTGGTCGTCCCGCACCGACCGCAGCCGATAGCGAAATATCAGGGCTGGTGTTCGCAATAGCCGACAACACACGTCAAACTAACCTGATCTCCGAGTACGCTTAGTTCTTACAAATCTACGGCTCCAGTAGTGCTAGTCACGTGAGGTAAGACGAGCCCAGATGGAATCACATAGCGGGCTTGAAGCGGCGCCGCTGCACACTGTGGGAATTTGTCATTCGTTGTTTTTGTAAAACTATGAGGTAAGGTACTCCATTAACAATGGTAATGATTTGCGCGAACAGTGCTTAAAGTTAAGGCTCCAATCTTTACGGTTAGCGCTACAAAGGAGAATTAACTGAGGGAACAGAGTTAAGTCTTCTACTGAAAATATTATTCTAAAGTACTACTGAAATTTAAGTAAATGCTGCGCTAAAAGCACGTTTGCTAACAACCTGGATCGGTGCATTTTTTTTATGAAGACTGGCTTGGACACCCAGAAAATGTAGGTACATGTTTGAGGATGAATTTCCGAAAAGGGTTTGGTTGGTGACAAAGCACAACCGAAAACGACCTTATAAGAGAAACATGCTGCATGGCAGTCCGCTAAAGAGGTGTGTTGCTAGAAGCGATTAACTCTAAACCCCGAATGAGTTTTATAGGTCATTATTTTTGTGCATCTATTAATCATTATTACACCAGCCAGCCCATCTGGCGCCGTCCGTAAGACTATGAATGAAATAAAAGGCATATTATAATGTTTTGTCAAACGCAATGAGTCTATTAAAATGAATGGAATGAATATATACAAATAATGTTTCCGCCTTCTTCGGTATTTAGAAATAGAAATCAACTAACTGTAAACTGATCAAATGATTTCTTTTATATTATAACAACTTACAATCAACTATTCTAATCAACTCACATCTTCTAAAACCTTTGTTCCAATATTAGAACACTGGTACCTAATTTTTCCATAAAATATTTAGTACTCTACTATCTATCGGTGTTGCACTCTATTCCGATTAACGCACAATGTCTTATACTCTATTTATCGCGACGATTCGAACGTTCTGTGGTCGATTTGTGTTTATTCCCAAGTAACTACGAATGTTGATTTCGATTGATGTCCCGGGGGGTAAGCTCCGAAATTACTCAACAGATTCAAAACATATTTCATCAGTACTTAAATATGCATCAGATAGCAGATGGACATAGGATATTGTTTATGCGCGTACAGAGTCGCGAGCAGTAGCTAGTTGAATATAAGCTAACAATAATTTGAGTTTAATAATGTATCTATGGTAACGCTAGAAGTGCGGTCGCGACTCCGATGGACCAATTAACACTGATTAGTTTATCGTAACAGCCTCATTTCATTAATTAAAACCATATTAATAAATTCATAAGCCACAGCTAATTAACGAAAATGCAATATTATATTGATTTTAACCGTAATGACTTCGTGTGTATAAATGACAACAATACTAAGCATATTTCTCAATTTACATGATAATAATGATTTAAATTTTATACTTCGTTCATTTAAAACAGGAATTAGCGTGAAAATGTAAAAAAGGGCAAAAAAACACGTTTATTGAATGGCAGCCCCCTTAGATATTTATTTAACTCTGTTTTTTAGTATTTGTTGTTATAGCGGGAACAGAAATACATCTGCAACGGCAACAAAATTTCAACTGTCTAACTATCACGGTTCATGAGATACAGCTTGGTGACAGACAGACAGACAGATAGACGGACGGTCAGCGGAGTTCTACCCTTTAGGTACGGAACCCTAAAAACGATCATGTTCTAGCGTCATTCCCGGTTGTGCCCTAAAGGAGCCCGGAGTCCGCTTTGACACCTAATCCCAAGATTTGACGTAGGCACTAGTTTTACGAAAGCGACTGCCATCTGACCTTCCAACCCAGAGGGAAAACTAGACCTTATTGGGATTAGACCGTTTACTCACGATGCTTTCCTTCACCGAAATGCTAACGGTATATATCCGAAAATTCTGAAGATTCGAACCGAACGCGAACCCACGACCGCCGCTTGACAGCCGCATGCCTGAACCGCTACCGGCTCTACCGTAGCTTTAAATTAGTAAAATAGGTAAAATACGATATTTTATTTAAATACGCTGGTAAAGTGTAGGTATATGTCGCTGGCATATTGTATAATCCGCCGTTTTACATAACAGCTACCTTCACAAAACAGCGCTGTTTTGTAATACGGCAGGTTGACGATCAGGCGGATTGAATACCGCTGAATGAAAATCCGCTGGAATGTGGTCGGCAGATTGCCGCTGTATTGTAGATCGTATCGTATAATCCCGCTAATATTGTGTTGGATTCAACCGAACACCAGAATAAATAGCCATTTTTGACGTTTTGATTTGCATTATAAACTTGCCGACGCCATTATTGTTGTTATGTCAGATAGCACCGCGAGTATTAAAAATAGGAACTGAAAATTTCCAAAGCGGCGGCTAATGACCCGCTGTATTGAAGAACGATTAGCGCCGAACACATTCCAGCGGATTTTTATTCAGCGGTATTCAATTCGCTTGATCGTCAACCCGCCGTATTGTGTATTGTGAAACAGCTAGCTGTTTACTTAAAACGGCGGACTGCGACATATATAAAACGTATTTTTTTTTCTTACCGTTGCATTCGAGCTACTTTTTTCACGAAATAATTGTATGCCACACACCAAAATAATTCAGCTGCAATGTAATGCGAAATAAATATCACGATTTTGGAGAGCAACCTATTTAAAAAAATGTAGTTACGTGCCCTTGGTGTCCATTATATTATATTCTCTATACGTTTTTCGATGTGCTTGCAGGAATAAGATCATGCATGTTTGTCCTAATATGTATTAAAATAATTTTATATGTGAATTTAAAGATACCAAAAACAGTAGGTGTTAAATTTCTTTCTTAGTATACTAATCTGTGTATATAGCGCTGTAGTTTATAACGTCTAGTTCAATTATCTTCAGGTCCCAGATTCCGAACACGACCCGTAAAGAACAGACAACTCGTTAATCCACTGCAAACGGCCGTAATGCGTAAGATAAGCAAATAAAACGTTAAAGTCCATTTAATTGTTCCCGGTAATTATAAGAACACAGCGTACATAATTAAAACGAATGAAGCATCGCTACACTGGGCTAGTGATGTAGCTCTAATGAGCCACTTGCTAATTAGTGAATAAACAAGCCGGATACTGCCTTCTAATTGGCTTTTGGGACAACCGCGCTGGGAGCAGGACTTTCTTTCATTGTACGGCTTTTGGTACGGTGTTAGGCCTTTTAGATAACTTGGTGGAGTAACAAGATGGTTGTCTATTTTTTTACTATTTTTTTATGTATCGTAAATTCAAATGTAACACACCATCAGTAATGGATTAGAACGAAGTAAGGGTTTTTAATATATAATGTACCGACTAGTCGGGAAAGCCGACTATCCGGCCTCATTTGTAGTCGGCGACTAGCCGAGAGTAAAACGAGACATAAAATAAGTGAACTGCCATTTTTTACCATTCGTTTTATACTTAACTCAAATACAGATTTAATATCACGTTTGGTACTTTGAACGCATACAGGGCTGCTATTCGCTACGCGTTAATGCGGCTCACCCCGCCGGTCACCCGTCTCGAAACTAGACCTCTACCTACGCTTAGTTACTACGCACATCGTTGTCAAGATATATTTGTGGGTGAGCGTTAAGGTGAGCTTAAAAAAAGTTACAGAATAGGGGGCAGACAGCGCGACGGCACGGCAAAGTGAAACGAAGTTTCGTCATTGCACTCGAACTTAGCCGAAGTCCATGATCGGCCTAGCCGACTAGTCGGCCTTCTAGGCGGCCGACTAGTCAGCTAGTCGGCTAGTCGGACAAACCCACAGTCGGCCCATCTCTAGTTTTTAACGATGTTATTATTTAATTGATTAAATAATCTGATGACTAGTAGGTATATTATAGTATTTTATGCAACTGTTGTACAAGAAGGGTCTTAAAACAGGAGTTTCGTGAGTTGCTATGCAAGCCTTGGCGAGCATCGCAATTAAAGACGCGCACGACGAGCGTTTTTAGACCAGTTATACACCGTTGCATACAATATTTTTTCTACGACAATTTTGAAATAAATAGCATTGGTTAGACTTTTTAGGCAGCAAGATTTCTATTCGTTCTTTTGCTACTCACGCAATTTCTTCAGGTGTGCAGTTATTCATATCTTCGACCATTTTAAAAGGAACGTACCCTTTTGTCTTCATAAACCCGAATAAAATCGTAATAGTACTTATAGGATTATGTTTTTCATCTTTCGTGTTTTCATTTTGAACAGTAGGTAAGTAATTTGGTGGGTAATCAGAAATATGATACCTACCTATTGCTTATGGTTTTTTTTTATTATTTGTTTGCACTTGCTGTCCGAACCAAACCAAATCCGGACCCGAACCAAATTCGAACTGTTTAGTATTATAAGTTATTTATTTATTTAAACTTTACTGCATAATACAAGATAAAGTACAGATGGCGGACTTAATGCCGCATTCTCTACTAGTCAACCATTGGGCAAAATAGTATTTATAATAAGATTAAATTGACACACAATAGATGATGATTTATTATTTTTTAGTAAGTATTAAATAATTTATAATATACAAATGCAAAATCGTACCTAAATAAAAACTTTTATTTCGAAATACTATTTGTTTATGAAGTTGGTACCACTGCAATAAATTGCAATAATAGCGGCAGTTTTAAAAAAAGTTAGGTGATTCACTTCGTAGCAAACAGTACTTTTATGAAAAATATATGAACCATAACAGTACGCTAAACAGTGCGTTTATGTGGGCTATGGCCCACATAAACGCACTATACTCTATGCTCTATGGAGCATAGAGTTTTCGACAACTTATTATCGGTGTCATTGTATGTGAGCTACAGCCTATATAAATGACAAATAACGGTACAGGAGAAACAAATTTTTCATGACAGTTGGTCGTAATAGGCTTCAAAACGTGACGGCATACAGAGCTACAATAGCCTTTATTACGCCCATGGGCGTAATGCTTTTTTCTCAAGTTGTATCTGTCACTCATGCGTCAGTTATAAAGAAAAGAGGTTTAAACTCAAATACAATGTTTGAAAACGTATTTATAAATAAATCTAAACATAAATACCCTAAAAAACAAAGTATTTTGTCTTTTAAGATTAAAAAATAATAATTAAGTTATTTATTTTATTTAAAATCGTGGCTACATGCTGAAGGGTATTTGCCCCACGCGCCTCAAGTAAAATTAAACAAAATGCCGATTTTTAAATAGGCAGTACATTTTGTATTTTTGTTTACGATTATTATTATTTTTTTTCAAATGCATTTATTTCCTCGCAAATGTGATGAAAAACATGTGTGCGTCACGGATGGTAAGATTTTTACGAACCTCGTGGCACAATGTACCTACTAGAAATAAATATGCATACCTATACAATTTAATTTCCATTCATAGCATTTTTCACTGAGTGTGATTAAATTTACATTTTAGTAACCACTGATTTTTACGACACCTTTAATTAAATCTTTTACTACTTACATGACTTTGATAAATAGCTAACTGCGCTAACATGGTAATCAAGCAGGCATTCGTGTTTCTTCACCTAATGTGTGACTCTTAATTATTCACAACTAACGATCACTAAGAAAAATATCGGTGAAACTATGTAATAAATTAAATCGGTTTTTATAAACAAATTATATATTAGATTTAAAATTTACAATAGAAATTGGAATAATAATAAAAAACACTGCATAAACTTTTATATGCCTGTAATCAAGGTAAATGTTCTTAGAAATGAGAAAAGGTGGGTCAGTTTTTTGTTATTCATGGCCTCACCAGTTAATTGCAAGATCGTTTACATTGATAAAAAAATGTTTAAAATGTTTATCGGTGTACCGAAAAAAACAAAACATTAGTAACAATTAACTGTTTGTGTAACTTGGACAAGCGGAAGCGTTATCTCTTCACAACAACGCTCTTATTGCGTCACAACTTATCTGTCAAACTTTACTGATAAGGGCACTAGTGAACTTGAAACTTTCAACGTTTTGTTAAATGGGTTAGGTTAGGTCAAATAGGTGTCGTGTACATTATGATACATATAAAAAAAAAGGAAAACTTAGGTAAGTAACAAAATCTAAAAGTTACGACACTTGCTAGGTAGGTTGAACCTTCATAAAATTTAAAAAGGAAGGAGTAAACGTAATGACTGCAAATAAAAAAACACAGACATCAATTTCATCGTCGTGTCGGATTTAATTTGAAATTTAATAAACACTTGGCGTGTTACAAGGAACTTATATATCTACTCAAGCATGAAATAGACACTTAATTGGTTACCGATAAGTGAAATGTTATTGTAATTTCATTAACAATCACTAGAATTAGGTAATTAATGCAATTAGTTTGAAAGTGTACGTCCTCGACTTATAATAGTTTTTCAAAGCGTGCTCGGCGGAGATCATTAAGCGGACTCTTCAAAGCTGTCGCCGCATTACACTAATTGACGTAATTAGAGGGATTGCCGAACGGAAATAAAAGTCGGCTCACCTTCATGAAACGCCGGCCCGGCCAATTAGTCTAGCAACTCGTAATTAGCCTCTTCGGAACACTCTTACGGGTGATTAGTCCACCACTAGTTTCAATAAAAATCACGGCACAAAATGTTCATTTTTAGTGTGACACTTAAAAGTTTTTCGCGATCGCGAGCGGGAAGGAACGAGCGCAGCGGAGACGAGCACTCACCGCGCGCGCTGTACAGCGAATGAGAGAGACGACGCTTGGGCTAGGCGGGGAGCGATATTCACCCTTCCTTTTCCCGTACGAAAGCTCCGTATTTGCGGAGCTTTTCGCGCAATATCGCGGTGGAACTTACGACGATTTGACGCTGGAGCGACGCTTAATGCTGTAAGTGGGCAGATTTTGAGCGCCGCGGCGTATAGGCCTGAATAAAAACGATAGGAATCGAATTATAAATGCGATGCTATTTTAATTTACAATGAATAAAAAGTGATCTGCATTATGAGCAAATTTTGAGATATTATACGCCACCGTTTTTTACGACCGTGAAATTGTAACAGGTTAGGTACTTTATAATTATAAGACTACGTTTCAGTTATAAATAATAAAATTCATAATTTATACATCGATGTTTAAAAAAATAAGTTAAAATAAGTTCTTAACGTCGGACTTTGACTAGATAATGTTTATACTTAAATGACAATTAACGACAGGATGAACTGAGGTATATAATATTAAACTATTTATAGATGTATTTCGAAATTAGGTAAATAAGTAACATGAAACATGATCAATCGATGTTGGTTACAATGAAAGAGATCTCCGATTGAGACCGGCGAGCATTGTTTTATTAATCTCACAACCTAAATTAATATTTTATATCTTCGGCTTTAGTATTAATTATATATCTTATCTTACCATGTATTATATCTGTAACTTTTTGCTTGTTCCTGTGCATTAACGTGCTATAGAGATTAAATAAATAACTACCTGTTTACAAAATAAAGAGTTCTAATAGCGGTATTTATGCCTTCTCTTCTTGGGGCAAACAGATAGGTAGGTATTGTACTTGAATCTAGTGCACAAACTTCTTTTTCCGCTAAATGAAACCACATGCATTTATCTACGAGTTACCTTCATTACAGGGATGACTTGTCAGTATCCAAGTAGTCAATAATACATTACAATAGAATTCAGACTTAAAAAAGCAACCTACCGAGCATCCAAATTGAATAGGAACTTATTAATTTTTCAACACCCTACAAAAGGAATTAAACGATTGTATGGAAGTGACCTATGAATGCAATCTTGCTCGCTAGGATGCATTGTGTCGAACGCAAGGGACGCCATTCATCATTGATAAAACTAGTCGGCGACCGGCGACGGGCGACACCTCATTCAGCAACGGCTGGCTTTACAATTTCAGGGACTACTGTACAATTCAGTCTTATAAGAAACAGGTTCGTGAAATAGGTCGAATGTAATGTAGGACTTCTTGTAGGTATGTTTCGTGCCAGGAGATATGGCAATAGCGATCACAAGACTTTTAGGATCACAAAACTCCTTTTGGAGTGTATTCTAATTGGATGTCGGAATTTGTTAACGTTAATTATTAATATACGAGCTTTGGTTAACGAGTTATGACATTTGAATGAAAGTCGCTACAGTGATCCTATTATCATGTCACATGGCACAAAGTATGGTTTCGCCGCTAAAAAGTTTTTTGTTGTAATATTCAAGTTGTTTTTTGCAGCGTTTGTAGTATTTGTACAAGCGATTCATATAACGAATAATATATAATTAGTAATATTTTATAGCAAGCATAAAACTCTAGAAAAGAATTTGTACAGGTTTCTAGTGTTTTACGGAATTAATATCTTGATAATAATATTTACATTTAGATATCGATCTGTGCTTTACGAGCAGCGGGGTGAGGTTGTCGTCTAAAAGTGTGATAAGTATTCAGAATTAATTATTCTTCTGATTAACGCCCACCAAGTGCTTAAAAATAACCTGAACGACATAGCTAAGCACCTTCTTAAAGAACTTAATTGCATGGAATCCAGGGTAAAAGACCCAGTTATGGTACACGGTTAATTAACCATTCTTTAGCAAACCTTTCGGTAATTGATCAATTTGTAATTTACAGTGCGGCTATAATAGCCAAGAATTTAAGGCACCATATAAAATAGAAATATTTATCGGCCATCTCTTTTAAGATTGTCGCATTTTTTTATACGTTCATAAGCTACAACGTAAATGTAAATACAAACGCTTTTGAAATCAGAATTATAATTTATGCAGCCATAATATCACTCCTGGCAATTGTAAGTCTAAAGAAGAAGAAAATATTGCCTTGGTATTATTAAGTATGTACATCGATTAAAAGTCGCATTTAGTAACCTGTGCTTTCGACATTTTAGGTTTGAATTCAACAATTTTTCATTCGCTCGTTTTGTTCTGTTTATTACATGGCTTGTCTTCAGCGTATATGGTTAGCGTGATACTGGACCCGATTCTACGTGCACATGCCTTAACTAGCCTAAAACTAAATTGTCTAATTTTTAGACATAATTTAGGCGGCAGATTAAAAATGACATATTTAGAATAATAGCATTAAGGCAGCTAAGTAAGTTGTATAGACCGCAGAAAATAAGAAACGTCAGATTCAAATTAGCGCTGTCATTTGATTATGACAGCTGCTCATAGAATAGCAAAGGGTTTTAGCGACACCTAAATAAAATTAGGAAGTTTAGAGGCCACTGTAGAATCGGGTCCACTAAGTATGCAGTAAAGTTTTCATTGTTGTGTGTGGGTTATCCAAAATCGAACTAAGCTCCCTTAGCAGATTAAAAGACGCAGGCCCAACCGCCTTCTAAATTCAAAAACGAGTTTTTTTTAAATATCATATTGAATTAAAGTATGAATAAAAAGTAGAAGGGTTCGCTCGCAGTTATTAAAGGATAAAAGTTGTCTTGTTACCGTTGTCATACATCTTATGCGGGCTTGGATCAATTTAGCTCCTAAAGGGGTGTAAGGAATGATTTATGACTTGTGACCATAATGGTTTTAATTAGTGCATGCTAGTATGTAGTTATTTATGGTTAGGAGTAGTTTATTGACCAGGAGGTCGAACAGAGGCTTACGTTTCGTATTACAATTTGATATGAATATGTTTCGTGCGCTCGTTCTGACAGTTAGCTTCTGGCCGCCCCGCCGTATGAAGCGGAACACATTGTCAAAAATATATATTAGCGAAACGTAAGAATCTAATTTACTGTTACTTAAACTATGTGTGTTAAAAACCGGTATTATTAACTGGGATGTCTTTTATTTTATCGAAATGAATAACGTCGATTTACGTGTCGCCGAAAACTATTCCAAGAATTGCATTACGTTGTTTTTTCCTAATCACATAATCATCAATTCATTGTTTTTTTATTTAATCAAACAACTTTTCGTCGTTAATCGTTTCAAATTTGTCTCAAATCGTAGCGTATAAATTTATCGAAAAACGGTTCACAGTTGGTATTGTTGGTTGCTATGCTTGGTTGGTTTGGCATTTTAACCTAACCGCCAGCGTGTTGACGTCAACCCGCTTCGCGGGGTGCCTATTTCCGCTCTGAGGGACACAAGCTAACTCTACCTACAAATAATACCGTTGTTACGTTTATGTGTGGTTTTTTTACTGCGGGGGGCTTCGCCCCCCGTGCACCCGTTCTCTGACTGCCCTGACCTAATCTGTCGTCCTAAGCAAAAAGGACGCACCTGACTACGAGTCTCATAGTCAGATGCGTCCTTTTTGCTTAAGACGGCAGTAATCTACTATATTATAATCCTCATAACGTAAATATAAGAATTTGGGAACTGAAACTTATGTTAAATCGACATTATAGTTAAGGCGATTCGATGAACGACTATGTCGATGGATAAATCAAATAATGAAGTAAAATTCGATGAGTTGATTCTCGTGTAAAAGGTGATTCGATTAAATGTATGAGCAATCTAACGAAGTTCGATGAATGATTCCTGTGTGATGATGAAATTCTGCGAATAGTGTTATGGGAAACGATAATCTGTGAAACTATTTTCGATAAAATGATGGATTCCCTATTAACTGAGATACCTCTAATTTACTTTTTTTTTATCAAACTAGTAATTTAAACTAAAACAATAATTCTCGTACCTATTTTAAACTGTCATTCTCCATTGTCTCTAAATGTTATTAGGAATGCATAGTGAAATGATTTGTTGCCACTAATGATGTGCGTAACTCGACGCGTATTGCCACCAAACATTTAAATTAGTTCCAAAAATGTAAAATGACACGAACTCTCAAATTATAACGTTGCTTGTCAACCTAATTAGTTTCGCAGTTAACAAGTTGTCCCGGAGTCAAATTGTTAGCGTTTATCGACAAATGTAAAGCACTTACTAGGCTCTTACCTAATAAATCAGTAAATTAGTAGGTACCTAATTATTGTGGAATATAGAAACTCCCACACATACATAGGCAGATACGAACGTGAACCCTGCAAACAATATGTCCTGACACTCCTTTTTTGGGCAGTCGTGTATAAAGACAGACAGAAGTTTTCAGAAATTTTGTAAAAGGCAGGTATACAATTACACTGATGACAACAGTCTCACATTTCACAGGAGCCCTGACTGAACGACCACGGTACGTCGTCTTAACGTGATATTGTGCTACTTATAAGTTTTACATACATACATACATACATTCACGCCTTTATTCCCAAAAGGGATAGGCAGAGCACATGAAACGTATGTTTCCAGCGCCACTTTTAGCATAAATGTGGGTATAAAAGATCGACAAAATGTGATATTGCAGTGATAGGTTGCTAGCCCATCGCCCACAACACACTTCAACCCTGGTCCCTTAGTCGACTTTTACGACACCCACGGAAAGAAAGGGGGTGGTGAAATAACCCGACACCACACGGGTTATAAGTTTTATATATTGATATGTATGTTAGTCTGAAAGGTATTTGTAAATATGGGCCTCGTTGCCTGAGATAAATAAATAAATGGATACCGTCATTTTATTTGTGATTGTTGACAATGGCGGAAAACTAGGTGTAGTGGCTAACTGTGTGTACTTACTGACTAAAAACAGGTAAGGTAAATCGGTCATTTAAAAATTAATATGAAAATGTAGACTTGGCATGCTTAGTGATTCAGTTCACTAGGTCAAAATATTACAATTATTAATTAGGTACATCCCTGTAACTGTTGTGCAATCCTAGTTCAGCACTTAAATCAAATCATAGCTACACGTCAAGCCAATATGACGTGTGCATGCAACTGTCAGGTAAATGTTTATGACACGACGAGCCTACATTACATAACTATAATTTCTCTGAACACCGATAAATCAGAAGAACATCACTGCGACTCAGTACATTTCGAGAGAGGAACTTGGTAAGTCCGTATGTACACTAACTGAGAAGTTTAAAACTAAAACTTATAACATGCTTATAAAGATTACTTTTGAAGTAGGTGTAAAGGAGTAATAGGTGGTTACGAACGTTATTGTTTAGTCTGTCCATGAATATTTATATGAGTTTATTTATGGTTGTGTAAGAAGAGATGCCTTGTCACAATTCATCTTAACTTTAGCATTTTCAGTGGCATTTTGTCAGAACGTCAGCTTCTTTATTGGAAGACCCTTGCCTCAGTCGCGGAAGGGTTACTGTGAAAGGACTTTTATGTTCTTACCATTTGCCGCCAACAAAAACTTATAACACCGTATTTTATCCGTATTAGAGTCGAATTCGAAATGTTTTCCATTCTATGGTGTGAATATAATTTAGCGAGCGCATATTGCACTGAATAGCCTATAATTTCCATTCGCTAGTATGTAAGCACAAGTAAACCTGTTTCTATTTGTTTGTTCTTTATTAAATTATTTGAAACAGTTGCTTGTGACAATCGAGTTTAGTGGAAGGATGTCGCGATGAATGACGACTTGAATAGACTATACAATTAAGGCAACTGCATGCCATTTATATGTTCGAAATCCAAACCGTTTAATTTTCCGTTTTGTGCATTCCTTAGCTTTTATAAAACACCGGTAAAGTTCTGCGAGATAGAGATGTTGTTGAAATGTGGACTTATGTGGTCGACATCATTTTTAACATTAGGTTATCCGACGGAGGCCTGTTTTTAAAGTCTGCACTCTAAAACTGACTGCAATAAAAACCACAAAAACAGCTATAAAATGTGACACAATTTGAGTACCTTTATTTTTGTAATATTTATATATCCAAAGTACTCAATATTAATATTTTATTAGTACTTACTTCAAGTACCGCCATATTTTCAGCCATAATACCTTGAAGCGTTTCAACGTTTCGACATCCTGCTTTAAAAAATAAACGAGCAAGTGGAATTAATCTTCAAAGCACTAAGCCGTCTTATCCTCACTCGAAAAATGGCGGCGTTTCATTGAATACGACTTAAACCAATTAATCACTCTTATCGGGTATCCCCAAGTTTTTCGGGTTTCGGGCATTGAGTGGTGTAAGCGGGGGCATTGTGGCCATTCCGGGCCATTGTGGGCATTGTGTCGGAGTGATGGCGGGCGGGAGTGTAAACGGACTATTAGTCTTGCTATACCCGTGATTGAGAGGGCCCTGTTTATTGATAGTACTGTGTCCGGCAGCAGCATTAAACGTTTCACTTTACCGATTTAATAAAATACTAAAGTAGTTTCCAACGATGACTTATAAAGATTTGTTACAACATTTAATAGTTTAAAATATTTAACACCGCAAAGATTGCCAAAGGTTTAATCTGTTGAAATTCAAGACTATGCGACTAGCGACTAGCGCACAGCACGTCTCTAAACGTTTTCAACGTGGAATGACAATTTTCAGGACGTCACACAAATAAGAATAATAAAAATCAAAAAATCTTTTATATTTAAACTAGCAGTTAAGATTGTAACTCAACCCAAAAAAAAGATTGAAATAAACAGTTTTTTTTTTTTTTAATAGCCTTAAAAGCAAATGTGTGAAGACCTTGAATTTTAAATATTGGGCTAAACTACAGAACAGAAACATCTGCTACCGAAAACGTTTTTACTCTAATTCAATGTTTTTTTTTAAATAAAAGTATTGGCTTCATACACCCATGTTTAGTTTAACTGAATTTTAGAAATATACCATCAATGTACAGTTTTAGAACAATACAGAAATGTAAATATTATTGTATTGTATCATCAATTGTCATAATCATAATATCATAAAGCATTTAATAAAGCGCAACATAACACCAAAATATAATTTCCCGTGTATTATCATAATTTCAAACTTCGATCAAAGTGGAAAATTGAAGAATAATTTAAAAAATTTCCACTTATCGAAATTTGGAATTTCGTTAGCGGACGTTTCTGCTTAGTAAACATTTACTATTAACATAAATTAGATGCAAAGTTTACATTACAAACAGTAAATATCTATTATGAAACACCAATAAATGTGACATTATTTTAACCCTCACACGTAATGTATATTTAAAATACAATCTCAAGCCCTAATCAAAATTAACCAGTCCACGAACACACGTTCGTTAAAATTACCGACAGGTGACAACTGACACAACTTTACATAATAAATAAGCTTTAATGAGTGAAATCGTGTACACAGATTACTGAAACAGTTACTACCCCCCCCCCCCCCCCTCCACCCTGTGATAAGTCTTCGTAAAGAAAACAACGAAACTGGAATTTGCATAAATTAAACGGAGGCACCTTTTGTTGAAGCGCATAATGTTTAGGTAACTACAGCAGGTCAACTTCTTACGCATAATAAATGTCTGACAATTCCTTAGTCCGTTTGACACCGACTTATTCAAGTACACAGAGCCAATTGGTTGAAAAGTCCCAATATTGGTTTTGAACAGTAAAATATAGGAAGAATACAGTGAATTGGGAGTCCCATTTGTGGCCTTGTGGTTTCTTACATCAATAGATAAACTTCGAAAGACACTTGAAAATAGATACTCGTACTGCTTAGGTTACCTAACAAAACAACATAGGTACAAACGTCACATTTTGATATAAAAAAAAATTAAGGTGTTTCTTATTGATTAGTTGGTGATTAAGCCATTGTAACTTTGATAGTAGTACATGCGCCGATACACATGAAACACACACATATGGCGTTGCTTCGGAGTGTAAAGTGTATATGCAGTATGCACAAACGTGAAATTTTCATGGTCGCTTGACTGCCCGCGTCTCGCACCCTTTCTCGCCACGCTACAACACGACCTAAGATAAATTATGCAATGCGTTTATGAATAGCTTTTACCCGCGACTTTGTTCGCGTTGAAGTCGTTTAGGCATAGCGTATCTCCTTACAAACATCCGCCCCCCATTTCACCACCTTAAGGGATAATTTTCGGGATAAAAACTATCCTATGTTCTTGCCCGGGACTCAAACTATTTCCATACCAGATTTCATCTGAATCAGTGCGTGAAAAGTGAAAACGTAACAGACAGACAGTTACTTTCGCATTTACAATATTACTATCTTCTGCCCCCCATTTCACCCCCTTAAGGAAAGATTACCGGGATAAAAACTACCATATGCTCTTCCCCGGGACTCAAACTATCTATATCGGTTCAGCGGTTTAAGCGTGAAGACGTAACAGACAGACAGACACATTTTCCCATTTAGAATATTAGAATTCATACCTAGTATGAATGGATAGTAAGATAAGAGAAAGATAAAGAATCAGTTATTCAAGTAGGATTTTACAATCACTTTGCATCGTCAAAGATTGCGTAGGTTGTACATATTTATTCGGTTACACACACACACACATATTTGCTTACTTAATCATTTTATCTGCTTTGCCTTGAGGTTGACTGGTAGAGAGGGTTTTATAGCATTAAGTCCGCCTTTTGTATCGTAATATATTCTTTTATGCAATAAAGACTAAATAAATAAATATTTGCTTACTTAATCACTTAATATGTCACCTAATTCTAAGTAATTCAATGTTATTATTTTTAGGAATTTCAAACACAATTTATATTGTTTATAAATAAATGACTTATGTTATGACTTATGTAAGTAATATTACTTGTCTGTGTCAATTAATATAAAGGTGGATGAACACTTTACAAACACTGTTTGCGAGAAGCACACCTTCTGTACGATTTTCTCTTTTGTAGCCAAAGTGTGTTAATGACGGCTTTAAGGCTCTCACGCGAGGATCGTCAGCCTTCAACAATGATTAAGCTGCACGATAAAATAATTCTGTCTCACTCATTCTGCCATAACCAGAAAGAAACAAAATAACAAATTTCATGGATGATTTAAATCCAGAGCAGCCACAAATATACTCACGAGACGCACCGTTGCGTCCAAATGAAGTGTAATTTTTGAAGTTTTAATGTCCATGTTATTAAGAATGCTAACATTGAAAATAATAATATTATTTAACGAATTATTTCATTTATCTATATACGAGTATATAAACATAAAAGTCCTGACTGACTGATATGTATACGTATGTAGTTTTTGTATATTTTAGATCTTTCACGTCAATAGAGATACGAAATAAATGTTTTTTTAGACAATGTTTAAAACAATCATACAAAATAAAGTATTCATTTCCTTCAAAATCCGGTAGACAAAATTGGAGATAAAAGATAGAACCGATAGCCGCTTGTCTTATAATTCTATCTGTAGTGCAAAAGCAGAAGATACGATTCAAAACTTGTCAAAAATCGATGAAAACCTCGGGTAGCCCCTTAAAACATAAGAATTTTAACAGACAATCGTCTAAGTTTTGCTTCATTTAAGTATCTGTCAGATACATCAATTTTACCAAAGGTATTGTACTTATTACAATTATTAATTACTTTACCAATTTAAAAAAAATGTTCTTAAAATTGCCTCATATTCATGTTTAGTTTAAGTTTTCCTCATAGAAGGTATGAAAATCATTATGGGGCACTCGGTAGCATAGTTATTTGTGTCACAAGGGAGCTAAATTGTTTATTTCCGGCAAGGGCGGTGCATTGAATCCTGAACGTAGCGAGGGATCCTACAATTGAATCCTGAGCGTAGCTAGGGATTCTAACGTAGGATCCTGAGCGTAGTGAGGGATACAACTGTTAACGCCCGAGACGAAGATAATTTTGCTACCGAGTGACACATACTTTTTTTCACACCGACTATGAAGAAATTAAAAAAAACATGCTGTTAAAATTACTTTACAAGTTGTTGCAAATCTTCTTAATTTTTATTACAAATTTTTAAATATTACGAAAAATACATTAGTACAAGTTAAAACCTGAAACATGATCGTTTTTAACCGATTACGATAAAATTACAGTCGATTATGTTATTAAGATCTGTGTTCTATTGGCACATTGCGTAAATACTACATGCCAATGAATAAATTAAAAAAGTAGCTCGAACAGAAAAGTAGCATTTGGATCCCTCTCGTCGTGGAGCAAAACTTCCTTAAAAAATTCAATATACCGCCCTCACAGTAAATATATAATTTTGCTCCCTTTGAGACCCAATCTACTAATCCATCATTATCCGTAGGTACCTTTGTACGAAGATTAAGCTCAATTGAACACCGGGATAGGACCTAAGTACAGTCGCCATCAGATATGTCGGAGCGGTCAAAGTGCTCACAAATATCTGAACACGTCTCTAATGCCTCAACAATAGAGACATGTTCAGATATTTGTGAGCACTTTGGCCGCTCCGATATATCTGATGGCGACTGTTCGACTGTACAAGCATCTGGAACCGGAACGAGGAACAGTGAAAAGAAGATAATAAAAACCGGCCAAGTGCATGTCGAGCCACTCGCAAGATATTTTTTTACCACTTTGTCATCGGGGTTGATATGTAAGTATACCCTTTCCAAGTTACAGCCTTCTAGTATTAAAAGGTCCTTAAGATAAACGGTGGACTGACAGACGTACGTGGCGAAACTATATGTGTTCCTTGTTAACTATGGAACCCTAATAAAAGCATGTAAAATGCCTATTCTACATTCCAGAGCTGCGCTAACTCGGGGCACGTTCCAGGAATTCGATAAATAATACTCTAGTTTCTACTATAAAGATATTACATAAAATAAATAGTCTCATAAAAGGTGCAGAAATCATACATCGCATCAATCCGAAAACATCTTTGGGTTGTTTAAATATAAGATTGCTCCGTTGACCACTGAGGACGTTGAGAGAACGTTTAGTAGGTAATTTAAAATGGAAATTTTCTTCTGGACGGCAATCTTCAGTACCAATAGATATTTTAAAAATATTGATTATTTACCTACTATACAAAACATTTCAAAATAAAAATAAAACATTTGTTTATTCTTGTTATTTTAAAATGTAGAATAAATTATAATTATAAATGTTGAATAACGTCTTTATCTCGGCGGTAACATCAATATTTTTTTTCGCAAAAATATTTTGCTGCATTACTTTAGTGCCCCGAGCTAGCACACGTATGCAGTACATTCGTATGTTTCAATGTTGGTACAACTACGGGACACTTGCAGGAAAAGTTCGAGTCTTAGAAGGTAAACGAAATTCAATTACTTAAACCAAAAAAACATTACAACAAAAAACTAAAACTATTTATTTTTCCAAGTTCATTGTCTTTAATCCAATTATAACCGAAACACAAAAAATATCGAAAGGCACAATTAAGCAATAAGGTCAATAGAAAATTAAAGGAAAAAAGACAATATCCTAATTTCGGTGTAACATGAAGAACACAACGAACTCTTATTGTGCTATTGGTA